>OV281285.1:90700798-93276853 GCA_923062465.1 Acleris sparsana | reverse complement strand
CGGCTTACTTGTTTTATTGGTAGCAGCCTATTAAGTTTTATGGTCACAAAGGATTCGTTTTATTATTTTGGGTTTTGATGAATAATACGGCGTCTGTTTTACCTACGAGTTCAAACTTGTTTCTAGAAGGTTTCTTAACTTACGAATGGTATAAAAGCGGTGCGCTATTGTATATCGGCAAGTATTGGCTACTCAACTGTGCTCGTTACCGGATCTCCCTGTACATATAGCAGTATATAGACTTAACAGTGTTGTTTCGTGCAGTGAAGTGTTTATACAAAGGGCTAATAATGGATGTGAGTATGTACAAGTATTATAACTTAACTGTGTGTCTTTTAGCATTTGTTCACCGTGTTTTTATTAAGAGTAGGTATTGTAAACAGTTGTTTAATTTATTGTTTGATATTGTTGCAGTTCTCTGAAAATACTTTCAAAAACTATTACTACCCGGAAAATAAAGATGAATCAACCGACGAAGAAGGCACGCCTGGTTTTAAAGTTAAGCAAGCCATGGCAAAAAAGCGTTCAGCAAATAACATCGACAGCTTCTTTGAACTTCCCAAGAAGAAAACTAAAGCGTTGAAACGATCTTCGAATGTCAGTCAAAGTTCTCCTGACGGAGTGGGTTATATATCAACCGGACAAGATGACGGAGCATACGCTTCTCACTTGATTAAAATCGAGATATATGATATGCAAAAAGTTAAAAACATTCCACCCACTGAGCACTGGAAACACGCTGATGTGAGATTGAAATTCTACGCGTCTTCTGAAGATGAAAGTCAACTGCAATCGACACGTGATGTAATATATAACATAACAAAGCAAGTAGCTTCTAAAGACAGTTGTGTGAAATATTTTATTGACAATAAGAAACATTGATAAAAAGTGTTTGTGTAAGTTAAACAAAAGCTTGTTATTGTATTATATGTAAAAACCTTAGCTTTTAAGAATTCAAGATCCAGTCTAAACAATTATCTTTTTTTGTAAAATTAAATTGTGTGAAATACTTAATTGACTATAAGATGCAGTGATAAAAAGTGTTTGTGTAAATTAAACAAAATGGATAGTTTGAACTGCGATATCTATGATCCCGAACTCATCAGGCTCTGTGAGGAGCTTGAAGAAGATCAAGAATTACACGCCATCGGGGAACTTATAAGTCAACTTCATCGTGAGGCGTAAGTTATATTTTTCTATTTAAATATTCCTGTTCTAACCTGTTTAAAAGTGCTTGAGCAATACTTATCAAAGGATGGGTTTCTGACTCGTTGTGACTTGATCTTATTGTTATTGAAACAGTTAGGAGGGGTACCCCTTTATAAATGGGGTGTCCGTTGCAAAATAATTCATTGTTTGGGTTACAGTGTTTGAGTTACTAAGTGCTAGTTTATTCCATCATGGTGTTCATCATTATTAATTTAGCTCGTGATCAAATTGAATGTTTAAGCAAACAGTTTATTATAGCTAATTTCCATAGAAGCATACGGCTGTGGTTTATATCAAATCAATTACCAACCACACTTTTAGAAGATGCTGATATAAGACCTTATTTTACACCATGTGATGGACACATTAAAGACAAACAGAACAATTCGTCGTCGGATGTGATTGATGGAGTTTTAACAATGCAAGCATACTGCCAACAATGTAGTCAAGATTTAAGTTAGTATAATATCGCAACCAATTATACGCCAAGTCTGTATTTGCTATTAATACATACGGTGTGTTTAATTTCATTTTTTTATTTTTTGTAGATCTTCTCAAGTCGGGCGTGGAGTAAAAAGGACAGCTACAGTATCGGAAGCAGAAGAAGTGCCTACAAAGAAAGCTCGTGTCTCAACTAGTCGTGATGCAGTATCGATATTAGATGAAAATGTAAGTACAAAAAATAGTGATAATATTGAATGTTCTGTGTGTAGTAAGTTTGTGTGCAAAAGATATTTCTCCAATCATTTAAATAGCAATATACACAAAAATAATGTTTTAAGATCTGACACTCAGTGGGTTAACGTGCAGTTGATTGAAAACGCATTTAGGAATAGGGTGGCTACCTATAGAATATTGCTTGATGAAAATGTTTGCAATCCATTAACACCCGAAACAATTTTACAAAAAAATAAAGAAAAAATCTTCACCTTATTGGATCGCTCACTGACTGATCATCGCGCCTTAAAAGTAAATTTTATTCTCAATGCAGATTTTACTCAAGATACCAAACAGCTGAATAATACGTTTGATTTTCAATTTAGTAACAATATAGTGAATCAAAGCTGTGACAAAAATGATATTTTTACAAGTACAGTTAACGAAATTTTAGCAAGATTATCTAACTTTGAAAGGAAAGACAGTGGTTGGAGTTTAGTAAAATTCAACTATCTAGATGTGAATGTAAATAAATTTAACCCATTACGTGGTTCTTCCTATATAGAATTGCCGCGTGATATAATGAATAAAAAGGCAGTTATTAATGTAAAAAACAATGATCATGAATGTTTTAGATGGGCTGTATTGTCAGGCTTATATCCATGCACAAACAATCATACAAATGAATTGAATTCATATATAGCGCATAAACATAAATTAAACTTTGAAAATTTGACTTTCCCATTTAAATTAACTGATATTCATAAATTTGAAAAAATTAACAATATAAGCATAAATGTTTTTGGGCTCGAGTACAATACACAAAGTAAAAAACATGATGTGATAGGACCACTACACTTAACTAAATGCAAAAAAGCTACCCACTTAAACTTATTATATATAACCAAAGGTAGCGAAGCACATTATTGCTTTATCAAAAAATTATCTAGATTAGTATCTAAACAACTATCCAAAAAGCAACATGCTGTACATATTTGTGATGGCTGTCTAACAAGTTTTACATCAAATATAAATTTAATCAATCATCAAAGAAACGACTGCTTCCATGTTTGTACAAAGTTACCTTCAGAACAAGATAAAAAGAAAAACTGGTTCAATGAAAATGTTCCATCAAACCTACTCACCTTTAATAATTACGATCGTAAATTAAAGGTACCTTTTGTTGTTTATGCAGATTTTGAGGCTTTTTTAAATCCAATTCCTTCATGTTTCAATAATCCTAGTACATCCTCTACAACAAATGTACAAAAACATGAGGTATATAGTTTTGGATACTACATAAAGTGTTCTTATGATGATAAGCTGTCAATATATAGAACATATAAAGGTAAAGATTGTGCCCAAACATTTATGAATTACATTAAAAAAGATTTAGTGAACATTTGTAGGAGTAATACTTTTATTAAAACCCCTTTGCCTTTATCTGATTCAAATAATTTAGATATTGCACAGAGCAGCACATGTTACATTTGTGATAAAGACTTAAACGGTGATTCCACTATTTGTTATAATCATCATACAGGTTTTTATGAAGGAGTAGCACATCAACTTTGTTCCGAAAAATACAGGGCACCTAATTTTGTACCTGTATTTTTCCATAATTTGAGCAACTATGACAGTCATTTTATAGTACATGGGTTTGGATTTGAGGAAGGAGACATTGAGTTAATACCAGAGAACAAAGAGAAATACATTTCCTTCTCTAAATCTTTAAAAGTGAATAATTGCACAATAAAATTGAGATTTGTTGATTCGCTTAAATTTTTGAGTTGTAGTCTTGAAAAATTAGCCAAAACCTTGACACCCGAACAATTTTGTGAATTAAAATTAAGTTTTCCATGTGAAGAGGATTTTAAACGATTAATACGAAAGGGTATCTATCCCTATGAATACATGACATCTTATGACACGTTAAAGTTAACTTCTCTCCCCTCTCAAGATAAATTCTACAGTTCCCTGGCTGATTGCAACATTTCGGATGAGGATTATGAACATGCGAGAGATGTTTGGACTCATTTTAATTGTAAAAATATGGGGGATTATTCTGATTTATATTTAAAAACAGATGTTTTGTTACTAACCGACGTATTTGAAAATTTTAGAAATGTATGTCTTAGGACATATGGGTTAGATCCAGCCCATTACTATACTGCTCCGGGATTAAGTTGGGACGCGATGTTAAAAACCACAAAAATAACTCTAGAGCTCTTAACCGACATTGATAAAATAGCTTTCATAACCAAAAATATTCGCGGTGGCATCTCGCAATGTAGTAAAAGGCACGCAAAAGCTAATAATAAATTTATGGCAGATTATGATCAAAATATTCCTTCTTCATATCTTATGTACTTGGATGCAAATAATCTTTATGGGTGGGCTATGTCTCAATGTCTCCCTACTGGTAAATTTGAATGGGTGAATGTAGATGCTGATTTCAATGTTTCTGATGATGCCGAACATGGTTTCATTTTAGAAGTCGATCTAGAATACCTCAACGAATTGCATGACTCTCATTCGGATTTGCCATTCTGTCCAGAAAATGTTTGTTTAGGGAATTCCAAAGAAAAAAAATTAATTCCTAATTTAAATGGGAAAACGAATTATGTTCTACATTATAGAAATCTAAAACAATGTTTGAAGAATGGTTTGAAATTAACTAAAATCCACCGCATTTTGAGATTTGAACAATCAAAGTGGTTAAAAAGTTACATAGATTTAAACACTCACATGCGATCGCAAGCAACTTGTGATTCTGATAAAGACCACTATAAAAGTATGAATAATTCAATGTTTGGTAAGACCATGGAAAACGTTTTGAAATATGTGAACGTAAAATTGCTAAATCATTGGGAAAATCAGGGGAAATCACTGGGAGTTGAAACTATGATAGCCAAACCTGAGTTCCACAGTTTATCAATATTTTCGGAGAACTTAGCTGCTGTCCAATTGAATAAAACTAAAATATTTTATAATAAACCAATTTACTTAGGATTTTGCATTTTGGATATATCGAAAACTTTCATGTACAAATTTCATTATGACTACATGAAAACAAAATATCAAGAAAATCTAAGGCTTCTTTATACAGATACAGATAGTTTAGTATATCAAATATTCACGGAAAACTATTATGAGGACATAAAATCAGACCTTGATTTATATTTTGATACATCAGATTACCCATCGAACAATGAATATGGTTTACCATTATTAAATAAAAAGCGGTTAGGGTTTTTCAAAGATGAAAACAATGGTAAAATTTTTAAAGAGTTTGTTGGTCTACGATCTAAAATGTATGCTTTAGACGTTGAAAATCATGGGCTTATATCAAAAGCCAAAGGAGTAAATAAATGTGTTACTAAAAAACTGACTCTCAACGATTATAAAAAGTGTTTATTTGAAAAAAATGTACAACATGGCCAAATGCTAAGATTTAAATCAATAAAACATGTAATATTTACCCAAAACATAAATAAAGTATCATTATCTCATAATGATACAAAACGATTCTTGTTAGAAAACTCTTCGGACACTCTTGCGTGGGGACATTATAAAATACCACATCAATCATCACAAAATTAATTTGTCATGTAATTTATACTCACAGAACATTCAAAAATGTCATCATTATTTTTTGTATACCTAATTGTAGAAATGTAAATTAATTTTAGTTTTTGTAAATATTGGTTGGTGAAGCTGAATCAAAAAACAAGTGGTGGGGCTACTAATTGTAGAAATGTAAATTAAGATTAAGTACTTATATTGTAGAAATGTAAATTAATTTTAAGTTTTGTAAATATAGGTTGGTGAAGCTGAATCAAAAAAGCATGTGGTGGGGGTACTAATTGTAGATAATGTAAATTAGTTTTTAGTTCAACTATATTTTTTTTTATTGTTGGTATAAAAAAAAAACTTTGTTGAGTTTTTTGCGGCGTTCCTTCTCAACAATGATGTTCATTTCCGGAGCGCTGGTAGATTAAAAAAGAACGGACAATTTCGAAATAAAACATATTTTACAATGATATCTTTGTTTTTTTTTTTTAAGGTGTTTACCGTTGTTTTAGTTGATTTATTTAAAAAGTAATTGAGCTCATAATATTACATCATTTCACTTTTATCTGTTTACATATCAACACGTATTACTAGTTTTAATTATGATACATTTTTATCATCCTTTCACAACCATTGTAGCTGGTCCGAGTGGGTGTGGTAAAACTCAATTTGTAACAAACTTTTTAAATAATTCCAAAGAAGTATGTAATGTTGTATTTGATGAAATTATTTGGTGTTATGATGAAATGCAGCCTCTTTACAATCTGGAAAATGTAAATTATAGTCAAGGAATACCAGATTTTTCAATGTTTGATGGGAAGAAACCTAAGCTTCTTATAATAGATGATCTGATGAGAGAATCGGATGGACGAATCGTAGACATTTTTACAAAAGGTAGTCATCATAGAAATTTAAGTGTTTTTTATATTACACAAAACATATTTCATCAGGGGAAAGGCCAACGTGATATTTCGCTGAATACAAGCTACATTGTATATTTTAAGAATCCCAGGGACAAAACACAAATACGCTACTTGTCACGACAAGTTTACCCAGAAAACCCAAAATTTGTAGATGAAGCCTACAAAGATGCTACTCAAGAACCACATGGTTACCTCATGATTGATCTGAAACAAAATACAAATGACATATGTCGTTTTAAAACAAAAATATTTCCGTTTGATGGGCATTGCACTGTGTATGTCCCTAAAAAGGGGTTTAAATACGATAAAAATCAGCAAATTTTAGTCAGTTCTACATGATGCATGCGAGAGTAAACACATATAAACATTTACTTGAAGCATTGCAATTGCTAAAACCAAAATATCGCACGGCGTTACTTAAATCTTGTGATGACGATGAGATCAACATTATTTGCGAGTGCATTTATAACGTTCTAAATGGAAAAATTCCATTAGAAAAAAAAGAAAAATCTAAATTAAAAAAACATAAAGATATCTTGCGAAAATTAATTTCAAAAGGAAAACATAAAATAAGAAAAACCGTTATAATTCAAAAGGGAGGTGCATTTCTACCTATTATATTAGGAGCAGTTTTAAGTGCCTTAGTAAACTCATTATCATAATCATAATGGAAAATACAAAAAAAATGCTATTAGTTGAATCAGATTTTATTGAAAGACTGAAACGCAATGAGAGCCTACCTGAAAATTCATCATCCCGCCTAGATGCTGAGATGCAAAAAATCCTTAAAAGTAAAATGAATGATCGTGAAAAGTGGACATTATATTCTCAAGCATTGCAACGATTTTTACATTTTATTGAAATAGATCGAAAACCGTTTAAAATACCTATCATAACGGAGGGGGAGCTTCAAGTCAACAACGAAAGTAATGATCTAAAGTCAAAAGTAAACAAAAAGGAGCTTAATGAATATAATGACTCAGTTGCAACTCCACCTTTGCGAGAAGGAGATGTTACTACACCAGTTACACCGATTGATAAAACAAATCCAGAACCGATGCCAATTAGTCCATCTAAAATTATAGATATATTACCCAAATCATATGAGAAAAAAACTCGAATTTTGTTGGATTACATTGTTTTGAGTAGACCAAAAATTTGGTGGAAGCCAACTGGTGAAGTTGTAATAAACAACCGCACTATTTCAAATAGTAATATTACTGATCTGGTAAGCGACACGATTAGATCTCTTAAACGACCTAAACCAACAGGATGGGAAGAGTTTGCGTTACTGTTAAGAGATATAAGAGTTCCTTTAAGCTGCATAGGTAATCCCGCAAACTTGGAATTCATTAAAACAGCTCAATCGTTTGAACCATTATCTGCATCTACAAGTACGAGATCATCAACAGATAAAGAAAAACTTAGAGCTACACCACTTACCACAGGAGTACTTAAGCGTCAACATAAGAAAATAGATTGGGAAAAATGGACCCCTTATTAGATATTAATAGAATCTACTATGATGTCTCCAATCCAGCTGGTTACAGTAGTTTAAATAATATAGCGAAGGAGATGAAAGAACAAATGAACAAAGAGGAAGTAAAAAAATGGCTACAATCTCAAGATACGTATACGCTACATAAACCTATTCATAAGCGATTCACCAGAAATAGATATATCCTATCTAACTTTAATGAACTCTGGCAAGCTGATCTAAGTGACATGAGTACATATACTGAATATAACCATGGATACAAATATATTCTTTGTGTTATTGATGTGTTCAGTAAATATGCTTTTGCGAGGGCTATGAAAAAGAAAGATTCATCAACAGTTAAAGAATGTTTTGAAAGCATATTTACTGAAGCCAACTTTGTTCCTCGTCATATACAATCTGATAAAGGTACAGAATTTGTTTCAAAGGTGGTAAGAGATTACTTTAAAAGCAAAAACATTAATTATTATACTACTAATAATCCCGACATTAAAGCAAGTATAGTAGAAAGGTTCCAAAGAACTCTTAAAATGAAAATGTGGCGTTACTTCACTCATAATAATACATATAATTATACCGATATTTTACAAGACCTTCTTCATTCTTACAATCATACCTATCATACTAGCATTAAAATGCGACCAATTGATGTTAACTCTAATAATATTATGACCGTTTGGAATAATTTATATTATCGAAAAAAAGATAGGCAAATTTCATTGGAAACCTCAAAATTGAATGTAGGCGATCATGTTAGAATAACTAAATATAAACATGTATTTCAAAAGGGTTATGAAAGTAATTGGAGTGATGAAATATTTATAATTAATTCAGTTATTTACAGATCACCACGAGTTGTTTATATGTTAAAGGATTTGCAAGGTGAACCCATCATTGGTACATTTTATTCTAAAGAGTTACAAAAGGTGACTTACCTCCCCTCCACCGAGTATAAAATTGATAAAATAATACGTTCGCGTCATATTAGAGGCATAAAGGAAATACTAGTGAAGTGGCAAGGTTATCCAAATAAATTTAACTCTTGGATACTTGCATCAAGCTTGAAAAAAATATGAATGAAAACAGTTTTTATTTAACTTTGTTGAGCAACAGTTCAACGGATTACTATACTGACAACACAACTGCACATTTTCTGACTAAATTACCTAAGAACATAAAATTAGAAGGGGAGTGGGTAGTTGGATTAGTGGAATTTCAATACCCGTGTTCCATGTATAATGTTCAAGATCATGAAAATATAATTTACATAAAGAAAAAAGTGGTATCACCCAACAACAAATCAACGAAAATTGTTGATATAAAAACCCATATACCAGCCACTACATATGATAATATTGATCATTTCCTTCAAGCATTTAATGAGAACCCACAACTAAAAAATAATGTCAAATTTAGATATGATACATTGACAAAAATGGTTGGAGTAACAACAACAAATAATGAAATAACCTCTATCATAACAACCCCGATACTAAGTCTCCAGCTGGGTTTCAAACCGAGATCAAATTTGAAACAAATTACATATGGAAAAAACCCTGCCAATTTATATTTAGGATTACCACCACAAATATTTGTTTACACCGATATAATTCATCCGCAAGTAGTTGGAGATGTTATAACAGCATTGCTTAGAATAATACCACTAGATCCAACTAAGTTCATTTATGGTGCATATAAAACTCACATTTTCTCACCCGCTCACTATGTACCGGTTTTACGTAGGGAGTTCGATACTATTGAAATAGATATAAGAACAACTACTGGTGTTAATGTACCATTCCAATTTGGTAGCTCTTGCGTGAAACTACACTTTCAACGAGTAAAATGAATTATAACAGATCTTCAGTCTCTTGTCCTTACCAGCATTATTATTCGCATCAGGCCGGCTCTGGTGTAGGAATTGTCTATAAAGGAGTCCCATTTCAACGAGGGCATGGTATAGGGAGTTTTTTGGGAGGGCTATTTAGATCAGTGCTCCCTTTATTATCTAGTGGTTTGAAAACCATTGGAAAAGAAACCTTAGGTGCAGGCGCTGGTTTGTTATCAGATATGGTAAATTCACGCCCTATGGATAGTTCGATTAGATCACGATTCAAGGAGGCAAGTGCTAATTTAAAAAGAAAAGCCGATGAAAAAATTGATTCCCTCATGTCGGGATCTGGGTATAAAATGTCATCTAAAAGAAGGGAACCGCTCATTACATTGAAAGCATCGAGACGAAGAGGAAGTAAAAAAAATAAAAACAAAAATATTGAGGATATATTTACAAGCTAAATAATGTCATTCCTACATAGTCATTCCTGTGAATGTGCAAAATCTGAATTAGATATATTTGCTCTTCCATCGACTCAAACAAGTATTGAAAGTGGACAGTGGGTTCATTACAAACCAATTTCATCTTTAAGTGATGATGCTCCCATCGAATTTCAAGTTCCTGGATCAGGAGATGACTATGTTGATCTATCACACACAATGTTACATATTAATGCTAAAATATTGAATCAGGATGGTACAAAATTAAAACCAGATACCGTGGTTGCACCCGTCAATAACTGGTTACATTCCCTTTTCAGTCAACTAGATGTATATTTAAATCAAAAACTAATATCACCCCCAAACAATACATATGCTTACCGTGCTTATATGGAAAATCTTCTAAACTATGGTCCGGCAGCCAAAGAAACTCATCTTACTTGTGGATTGTGGTATGAGGATACTGCAACTCATATGGATACCGTTGATGCAAATAACAAAGGGTTTCACAAAAGACTAGAATTTGTCAAAGAGAGTAAGGAAGTGGAAATGATTGGTCATTTACACGCTGACATATTTAACCAAGAGAAATTCTTAATAAATGGTGTCGAAATACGTATTAAGTTAGTACGTTCCAAGGAATCATTTAATCTCATTTGTCATCAAGATAAAAAATTCAAGGTACAAATAATGGATGCTAGTCTCATTATAAGAAGGACACGAATTAATCCTAGCGTTTTGTTAGCACACCAAAAAGTATTGGCAACAACGACTGCAAAATATCCTATCACAAGAGCAGAAGTTAAGGTGCTTACATTACCGTCGGGGATACAGGGTAAAACATTGGATAATATATTTCTCGGACAAATTCCTAAAAGATGTATTATTGGTTTTGTATCAAATTCTGGGTTTAATGGCAATTTAGCTATGAATCCATTTAATTTTCAACACTATAATATGAATTCATTTAGTTTATATGTTGATGGTCATGAAATTCCTTCTAAAACATTACAACCATCATTTAGTTCTGGTTCTGGGTTAATAGCATCATCATATCACACTTTATTTTCTGGAACTGGTATACATTTTCACAATGAAGGTAATGCTATAAGCAGAACTGAATATGGAGCAGGTTATTGTTTGTTATGTTTTGATTTAACTCCCGATTTATCTGCTAGTTCAACTTCACACTGGAATCTTGTAAGACATGGAAGTGTTCGCTTAGAAATTCGCTTTGATGTTGCTCTACCCTCCACCATTAATTGTATTGTGTATGCAGAATTTGATAACATTATTGAAATAAACAAAAATCGTGATGTAACTGTAGATTACAACAGTTAGTAAATACATAAATACAATGTTTTTACCCATCTACTTTATTTCATTGTAACCATTGTTGACAGCATCAGCAACTTATTCATTTATTTTATTTTATTAAATATGGATACCAATGAAATTCAATTTTGTATGAAAAAAATCAACCCTTCGTTTGAATTCAACGTTTTTGCTGCTAACAAAATTCCTATTTGGGTTAATCTTCCTGTCTTTATTGTAAGTAATTTGGACCCAGACTCGAAACCAGGCTCCCACTGGGTTGCTATACATATTGACATTAATGGTATAGGGGAATACTTTGACTCCTTTGCCCGGAAACCTTCAGGTTATCATAAGTTATTTTTAAAAAGGAATACAAAGCGTTGGTTTTATAACTATAAACCACTTCAAAACCATTTTACCTCAGTTTGTGGTGAATATTGTTTAGTATATTTGTATTTTAAATTTCATGGAAAAACTATGAAAGATTTGCTAAGTTTGTTTTCTGAAAATTCTTTATGTAATGATCTTATATTAAGAAATATGTTTAAGACATTTTTTGTGAAATAAAAGAATATGTGAACGAAAATATGATTTTTATTTTTACATGTAATACAATATTAACCTTTTGTTTAATTTACACAAACACTTTTTATCACTGCATCTTATAGTCAATTAAGTATTTCACACAATTTAATTTTACAAAAAAAGATAATTGTTTAGACTGGATCTTGAATTCTTAAAAGCTAAGGTTTTTACATATAATACAATAACAAGCTTTTGTTTAACTTACACAAACACTTTTTATCAATGTTTCTTATTGTCAATAAAATATTTCACACAACTGTCTTTAGAAGCTACTTGCTTTGTTATGTTATATATTACATCACGTGTCGATTGCAGTTGACTTTCATCTTCAGAAGACGCGTAGAATTTCAATCTCACATCAGCGTGTTTCCAGTGCTCAGTGGGTGGAATGTTTTTAACTTTTTGCATATCATATATCTCGATTTTAATCAAGTGAGAAGCGTATGCTCCGTCATCTTGTCCGGTTGATATATAACCCACTCCGTCAGGAGAACTTTGACTGACATTCGAAGATCGTTTCAACGCTTTAGTTTTCTTCTTGGGAAGTTCAAAGAAGCTGTCGATGTTATTTGCTGAACGCTTTTTTGCCATGGCTTGCTTAACTTTAAAACCAGGCGTGCCTTCTTCGTCGGTTGATTCATCTTTATTTTCCGGGTAGTAATAGTTTTTGAAAGTATTTTCAGAGAACTGCAACAATATCAAACAATAAATTAAACAACTGTTTACAATACCTACTCTTAATAAAAACACGGTGAACAAATGCTAAAAGACACACAGTTAAGTTATAATACTTGTACATACTCACATCCATTATTAGCCCTTTGTATAAACACTTCACTGCACGAAACAACACTGTTAAGTCTATATACTGCTATATGTACAGGGAGATCCGGTAACGAGCACAGTTGAGTAGCCAATACTTGCCGATATACAATAGCGCACCGCTTTTATACCATTCGTAAGTTAAGAAACCTTCTAGAAACAAGTTTGAACTCGTAGGTAAAACAGACGCCGTATTATTCATCAAAACCCAAAATAATAAAACGAATCCTTTGTGACCATAAAACTTAATAGGCTGCTACCAATAAAACAAGTAAGCCGTTAAAACCATTCACTAGGGCACACAAAACTTGTCGGTACAGGCTTTTTTGATTGATATACTCCATAGTAGGTATTTTGAATCCAGCAAGTCGGAACCAGTTTACATGCTTCGGTTTAGTTTTACATACTACTGTGTAACAGTAAAATTAAACATGTAGGTATGTGAAGCTGAACCCCATATAATATATCTACTACGAATAGATAATGTTAGTTAATGTTAGAAGTAGATACATACTCATAGATACACACCCGTACGCAGATTAAATTACATTTAATCACCATATTTTTATCAGCCTAAGTGTAGGTAATTTATTTAGAAATATATGCAATGTATGGTTTTTATAGTTGTTTAGAATAGGCTCTAAGTAACAACAGCATAAGATAATAAATGTTAATTTTAGCTTGGTTTGCTAAGATTATCATGGGTAAATTGAATTAAGTTTTGCTTAGGACTTAAGCTATGATTAAATTAGGTCTTAGCTTAGGTTAAGTTAGGCGATGCTTAATAACAGTTGAGTATGATTGTTCAAATATAAAACCAAGTGTAGCTACTTCTTTGATTGAATCATCTTTATTTTCCGAAAGTATTAAAAACGGTAGGTATTTTAAGTTATATTAGGTTTCACGATGTTAGGTTTACTTCAACAAGTTAGGTTAGGTTAGGTTAGAAGTATGATCCTTAAAAACATTAGATAATTATGTTAAATAAATAAATAAAATAAATAAATATCAGGGAACAATGTCGTCACACCAATTGACCTAGTCCCAAACTAAGCTCTAGGCTTGTACTATGGGTACTAGACAACGATATAAATACTTATATAGAGAAATATATACTTAAATACATAGAAAACATCCATGACTCAGGAACAAATATTTGCGCTCATCACACAAACATCTGCCCTTACCGGGATTTGAACCCAGGACCGCTAGCTTCGTAGGCAGGGTCACTACCAACTAGACCAGCGCGTCGTTAAGTTAGGATAGGTTTCACGATGTTAGGTTTAGGTACTTCAACAAGTTAGGTTAGGTTAGGTTAGAAGTATGATCCTTAAAAACATTAGATAATTATGTTAAGTTAGGATAGGTTTCACGATGTTAGGTTTACTTCAACAACGTAGGTTAGGTTAGGTTAGAACTATGACCCTATGAACAATATGTTAAGAAAGTAACTATTGCTACTTAATTAAATGATATGAAAAACACATAGGTAAATTAAAAATCACATAACAGCAGTTAATAGTGCATAATCAGACAATAAAAAAGGTGGAAACGCGTCGATGGGTGCAAGACAAAAGCCCCGAGAACGCCCGCGCACACACAATAGAGAGCTTGCCCGGTAATAGAAAAAGGGTCAGGTAGTTGATAACCTTTTTCTATTTAATACAGGTGCTATTGCTAAGTATGGAAAGGAGCGGTCTGAGAGCCTCGGGACCCTCCCCAAACGCTCTAAATGGCCCCCAAAACACCGAAAAAAAGTGTAAATTTTTTTTTTTTTTTTTTTTTGCCGCGAAGGCCCGCCCCTCGGCCGTCAGAGCACCTTTTTTCGGGGGGAGCGGCGGTGGGGCCAGTACCGGCGAATACATACTACTCCCGCTGCAGCGGAATAGTCGGACGGACATAGTGGAGTTTTCGTACAGACACTTCAACACACAGCCCATGTCTCGATCGAATCGAAGGCTTTCTCGTAGTCCACAAATGCAAGGCAAAGGGGGAGGTTATACTCTTCGGTCTTCTGTATAACCTGCCGCAACGCATGTATGTGGTCTACGGTACTATAGCCTTTTCGGAAACCGGCTTGTTCGGGAGGCTGGGAAACGTCAAACCTGCGCGCGAGACGATTTGTGATGACCCTCGAAAACAACTTGTAGACATGGCTCAGAAGTGAGATAGGATTGGGGTGGGATGTGGAATTGTTAGTTACTGAGATATAATAAATATTGCACGCTGATACCGACTAAACTTATACCCTTTTTCACGAGGACTCTAGGACCCCAACATTAATAACGTCATTGTGGTCGTCATCCACGGGTGAATCAATTATTGCTTGTCCGTGTATATTATTTTCATGACTCGACATGAATTTACTAATCAGGAGCAATTAAAAAGGGGCCACTCCCTATTATAATTCAATACCAAGTGCTGCTGCTCTTGACTAAAGATTTATTGTTAGTACAAAGAGGATTGTGCGGCGACGTTTAATAGCGTACCTGTCTTTTTTTTCGTAACTCTACGTCACATTTCTCGGTCCCAATCTCAAATCGGTTTCCGTGTTCTCTTACTGTTGTAGTTTTTACGAAAAACTAGATTTGTAAGTTAACCTTTATTCTGTCGTAATTTGTTTAAACAATTATCTTGGAAAGAAAAAACTTACAGACCTAGTTTATCATAATACCAACGTACAACAAATTCAAAAATATTAAAAATCAGGCAAGTTTAAGGAGAGAGAAACGTTACCGCATTTTGTAAGGAAATAACTTTTGTTTTTCTAGCCTATATGAGTGTCCCACTGCTCGGCAAAAGCCTCGCGCCTTGATCTCCATGAATCCCTATTAGGTGCCTCTTTCGGCTAGTATGAAAATAACTAACCGTTACAAAAACACATGGTCATTAAATAAATTCATCAATTTGTATAGTAAAACTCATGAAATAAAAAAAAAATGGGCCTCTATTCCACTCGGGTAGAACCCTAGCCAACTTTTTTACTTGACAGCAATGGTGGCGGAATTCAAAACATTACCAGAACACACCAAAAGCAACACCGTTTAACCGTGTTGAATGGAGCCCCTGATGCAATGAACTAAGCATAATATAGCAAAAGATGAAAAAATAATTGAGTGACCCTCCATCATTAGGAGGTTACCATGATCACATCGTCAATAACGCAGACGCCGTTCGTAAATAACTCTGGATCTAGGTATTCCAGTTTAATCGCACAAATATCGGCATACCTTTTGCTTTACATATACTAAAGTGGCCAGATACTGAAGGTGGCCAATAATAGATGATTTACCCTACATGTTATTTGTAGGTGCATAAAGAGGTTGATGAATGGCGGTGGAAATTTCCAAATTATCGTCATCAATTTCATCATCAACCACATTATATACAGCAATATTTTGATTTGATCGGTGGAAATTATGATGCCGAATATGTCCAATGAGATGCCCATCTCTGATCACCACCATCGCATCGCCAGCGTCATTGCAATCAAAATCACCATGGAAAACCTCGTCAGCATCATCGATAAATATCATCATCGTAATGTAATCAGTATGATCACTATTAATCAACTCCAACATTAACACCATAGTGAAAATCGTAATGATTAAAATCAATATCTTTATCAACACAATTGGGATACACCAATTTTTGACAATGTATGAAAATTTTAAAACCATTTCGAGCCTTCTCAAGTCTATACCTGTAGTTAGATTGGAAAAAATATGATACAATCAATTAATTATAATAATATTGAGAAATGATCTTCATCGATTTTGATAAAAAGAAAAACTGCATTCATACATTTGAAAAAAAAAACTGTACCCAGCTGGGGAATCGATCCGACCGTTACAATATTCAACAAGTTCAGGCATTCGTTACAATATTCAACAAGGTCACTTCGAACATCTATTAAAATAAATAAAAAATATGTGAAAACAATGCATTTTCTGGATTTTAGACATCATGTTTCTTAGAAACATTAACTGCTTAAGACCTACACAATCGATATCTGAATAGAAATAGTGTAAGTTTATTTTTTCAAAACAACCGGGTTCGATTCCCTAGTTTTTTTTTCAAATGTATGAATGCAGTTTTTCTTTTTATCAAAATCGGTGACATGGTTCCTAAGAACAAATCTTCGTATGTCTTATAGTTTCACACTTTCCCATACAGACCGATTTGAATGAGCCACCCAGTATATGAGACCATTTCTCTTTTGAGTTATGTTATGTGTGATAAATGTTGATAATTTTCCAAGAGGTTCAAAACGACGGCATTGACATCTATTGTAGAAACTCATGGTTGGAAGTATGGAATCCGCCTTTTTAACAAATTTAATGTTATTGTTTCAAATAAACCTAGTCTAGAAACAAGGGTCATGTAGGAAGTATTGTATTAATTGAGGTCCAGGTAATAAGACTAATAAGCAAAGGTTGAATGTTTATAAAGCTCCGAAGTATTGCGATTGTTTGTTTACATGTTTGAATGACGATCGTCTTTTATGACTTTGAAAACAGATCACAGATAATAAAAAATCGTCTTTCTAAATAAACTCCGCCATTTTGTAACACTTTTAATAATGAAATGCTTCTAATTAGGTTCTTCTAAAAAGCCTATTCTTACGATTAAAAATGAAAAAGCAAGCAGTTTTTTTTTTGGTGTATCCCATGTATAATGATCACCATGATTACCAGCATCATCGCAAGATACTCACCTTCCGCGTTCGGTTCGTGCCTAAGCAATAGCAGTGGCATGTCGTCCTCAGTAGTAGAGGTGGACACTGTGGAGGACAATGTGGACATCCGGGCTTCGCGCACCATTGCAGGTCGCACGCCACTGGGATGCTGCATCGATAAAACATAATTACTTTAAATTGGTACTAGGTATCTATAGGCCAGTTAAACTGGAGTAGGCTATTCTTTAAAAAATATTGTGAGTCGCCGACTTCAGTTTGAAAGCGGTTTTTAGTTTTTTTTGTGATCATAATAAGCTGTTAACTAATAGCCCCACTTCTTATAGTGAGGGAGGTGGCGAACATTTCGGTACATGATAAATAAATAAATAAATATCAGGGGACAACGTCACACCAATTGACCAAACTAAGCTCTAGGCTTGTACTAAGGGTACTAGACAACGATATAAATACTTATATAGAGAAATATATACTTAAATACATAGAAAACGCCCATGACTCAGGGACAAATATTCGCGCTCATCACACAAATATCTGTCCTTACTGGGATTTGAACCCAGGACTGCTAGCTTCGGAGGCAGGGTCACTACCAACTAGGCCAGCGCGTCGTCGTCGTCGTCGTGATTTGCACATGTTTCACATCAAGGTGCAGTTTAGATCAGTACGAATTGATTTGCTCCAGTCAATAAGGGTCCTATGTCACTGCGATTTCGTTTACAGCAGATTGAACTTGCTTAAAAAAATGGTGGCATTAAATCATTTGCACATGAACTCCAGAGGCATATGCTTCTGGGGTTCGTGGTCACAATTATCTTGGAAAGGAAGAAAATCGAAGAGGCAGACATTCAGGGCTCTGCATTATCATGGGACGGAGTTTTAAACATGTTTAAAAAATAAGCTCTTCTAAGTCATTTGCACACGGTTCTCATTGCGCCCATTCGATTCATTATAACTCCCTGAATACGAAAATACATTTGGCAGACACTTCGCTCACTGATTTTATGCCGTTCAACTGTTTGAAATTTACATGGGACGCAGTTAAGAGACAGAACCCAAATATTTCTGTATTTTTTTAAAATCGTTCCTATATATTATATTAATTACTTTCAATAATATTTAGTAGAATTTTCTACTTGTACCTTAGCGCGTGAGTGGGATTGAAAAAAAAAACCTAATGGTCTGTCTTTGGAATATCAGAGGCCTGAACGTCTGCCTCATCGATTTTCTTGGTTCTCATAAGAAATGTGCGCATAATAAAGCATAACGGGTTTTTTTTACAATTTTGAAGCGCTGTCAATAGACAACGCAGAGGCAACATGCTGGCAGACTATTTATCCGTGTTCCTTCTCATTGTTTTTAATCGAACAAGTCAAGTCTGCCAAGTGTGCACTTCATATACAGTTTTTGAAATCGTAACAATAACTGAAGAGAGAGAGAGTAGTGAATATTACAACAGTCAGAGCCCCGGATGTCTGCCTCTTCGAGTTTTTGTCTTTACAGGATGACTGTGATCATCAGCCCCAGAGCAGACATGTGCACATAATATAGCACACCATTTCCTTTTACATTTTTAAAGTTTTAATAGTTATTCGCGAACAAATATAATATATAAGTTAAGTTAAGTCTCTAAGGCAAGTCAGAATTGACGTCACATGACTGTTCTATGATTTAATGTTTACAACGCCTCTGAAAGCTCGTCATCTTCATCAAATTACAGTAGTACCACAAGTATAAGTTACAACGATATACCTGCGCAGTAAGCATTTTATGACAGTGCACTTGCGCGGGTAAAATCTTCGACGGCTATTATTGATTGTCAAATGATTGGCAGCCATTGCGGCGACGCCGTCGACCGCCATTTTATGTAGCGGCGCGGCAGTGTTCAACACAACAAGGTCTGTATTGAAGTGACGTTTGCGCTTTCTTCGGCATCAGTCAACACCTGTCTGCGTGAACGTAGATTGCCGATGCAACTTATATTTGTGGTGTTGCTGTAACGCCATTTTAAGTACAATAAATTCGTCCATACCATATTATAATTACTCCTTGCCGGTCCGGGTCTAAGAGACATTCCGGGACGCGGGCGCAGGCACATCCTCCTCTTAAACTTGTTGGTATTTAAGGCAACTCTGCTGCGTTCTTGGCGTGCGGGCGCGGAGGGCCCTGGCAACTCGGGGTGCCGTAGCCTCTCCAACCGCACCGTTGGCTGCTGCTGCGGCTGCGCGCCAGGGGGAGGGTGGGAGTGGATTTCTGTTGATAATTAACATAATTTATACAGCCTGTAGCTACAGAAAGTAGTCGATTTGTCGAACGAACTACCAAATACTAGCCTATTGTAGCGTTTTCTAAATAAATAAAAATACGCCGAAATGTATGTTATGCAATCCTAACGACTTCATCAATTTTGTTTTTTTTTTGTTGTGTTCGATGTTCGTTGTTCAGGACAAGGTTTGTATGAAGGAAAATAATTGAAAAAACCGCCGGGAATGTTGGAAATTTGCAGCGCGGGCAAGACGCTGGGCGGCCCCTAGAATACAAAAAAAAATACACACAGTAGAGCAAACAACACTTAGAGTAACTGATCACGAAAAATATCTACAAGTGCTTGAAAAAAAGTAAAAGACAACACATTCACATTTACTGATTGAGTGTTACTATTTAATTAACTTGCATTATTTACAATTCTATACACTTTTAAGTTTATCGCAAAGCAAGTGAAATTTACAAACTTAATACTTATTTAATAACAATTGAAGGGTACACGGAAAGAACATAATATGTTGTTACTTTCATTTGCATTGCACGTCGAACATCTACCAGCGCTTCCAAAGAGGGAAACCCACTGCTGAGAGGAGACGCCGCAAGAAACTGCAACAGTCGGTCATTTATTTGCCTAAGACAATTATAATACTTAACCTAGCACTATACTTATAAAACTATGAATACCTGCAAAATACAATATCATGCGTAGTTGAGCTGGAAAAAGTATCATAGCTGACAATTATTCCAAAATAATTACTAAAATTAATAGAGCATGCTTTACATGACGTTATATTGAGCTAGCTTCTGCCTGCTCCTTGGTATGTGTAAAATAAGTAACTCACTATCCCACGAGACTTTATCCTTGGGATAAAGGGCTTCCTGAGCTGATGAGCTACCTCCATTTAAAATTTAATCCGAATCAGTCCAGCCGTTACAGCGTGAAGAAGTAACAAACAATCACTTAAATTATTAAATCAGTTTATAATTCATCTCATTTCCGTACACCATTTTTTTTCCGGATTATTTACCAGTTCTTTATTTTTATTTTTTATTTGTATTTTATTTAATCATCATGTCAGCCGAAAGACGTCCACTGCTGGACATAGGCCATTTTATTTAATGCAATTTATATATTATAATTTATAACATGATTTAAACTCCTTGGCATAATATTAAATAATGACACTAAATTAAATTCAATTCAATAAAAAAACTATCTAAATATAAATTTACATGGAAGTTCAGTAAAGTGAGACAAATAAGTTTGATTAATTTACTTTTTAAATACGTCACTGAAACCCTCAAATATTAGTCCACAGTTCGACAGTAGTTAATTTTTTGAGGCTCCTAACCTCTGCCAACAAGCGGCCGATCTCGACCGCAGTATGGCGAAGAAGTCCGGGACCCCCGCGCTCGCAAAACATGCCCTTCAATGGCAATTTCAGCTGAATGCGAAAAGCATTATTATACTGCACCCTTAGCGCGTTGAACGAGTGCTTACTAAAGTTAACTCAGAGCTGGCAAGCGTAAAAACATTAGCAGTAAGCTTTAAATAAGCTGATCTTAACGTCACACGAACAACGCGCTAAGCGATGCGCGATCTTATTACAGCGCACAGCGAGAGCCCGGCGCTCCCTCTCCATCTGCGTCATCTTTCATGTGTTCGTCTAGCAAAAGGCCGAGGTATTTAAAAGTCCTAATAACTCGGGTTATTAGGAGTTTTAAATACCTACCTTAAATACCTAATTGGAACTCCATTTAGGCAAACAGTAGGGACAACTCCCGGATCCCTAGTTTTACGAGGCCGTTTAACGAAGGGCTGAGAAGCACCGTATCGCCTGCGTAGCTCATGTTGTTACCACATACGAGTACATTACCAGCATGGCAACCGGGTCTGGAGCATCTGAGCCCCTCGATAAGGTCGTTAATGTAAATAATCGTATGCGCCCGTTTTTATTGCAAAGGAGTTTGTGTTAAATCAAGGTTGAAAACAGGATATTTACTTTTGCTTCTCTATAAAATTGGGCACATCATTCGGCCCCTGTCGCAGCGAGACGGACATAACAACCCAGACGCCCCCCTATTCCCCCCAAACATATAACCCTCATTTGTAACGTACAGGTAACATAATCTCACGACATCGTATTTTTCCGGATAATTTCGTATTGTTAGTCTTGCTTTCTCAATAAGCTTATGGGTACTTAGGCTGAAAGAGAAAGAAATACGGCTCATTCCCGACGGCAAGGATAAAGGTGAAAATGTATACCATATTGCATATAACATTGTTACGAGTTTCGTAATCGTAATAATTTCACAACAGTTCAATAATTGTTCAATGTGTTGTGCGAATGTGTGCTGTTGGAATTTTTTACAAATTAAAAAACATCATACGGACTTTTAATTAATGCCATAATATAATCATTTTGACTAGATAAAACTTACACAAAATCGCACTAACTTAGCCAGGCAGCGACAACAAAATAAAAATAATTAATTACTTGTAAAAAAGCTTAGGCCGCCGAAGATTTGAGCAATGGCATCAAAAATTCCACGTCATAAAAAAAGATCTCTCTTAAATCCAAAATCTTTGAGAGATCCGAAGCAGCGGCGCAAGAAACTACTTACAAGCACTCAAAGTACATAAAGCAATGTCAATATTAAATATCATGCAAACATAATTAAAATTCACGCCAGATATTTTTAAGTAGCTACACAAAATATTAAATACCTAATGAAATAAATGATGAACCGAGCGAAATTTTATGCACAGTAGGAACTCAATTCTACTAGGTGTAACCGTATTGCCTGTACTATCGTGTTGTCGATGTAACGATAGCTTTTATTTGCTTAACAGTAATGGCGGCCGAGTCAACATGTCAAAAACGATATGATTTTACCGAACAGAATTGAGGCCCCGTAACCAAGATAGGTTTGGCTTCAGTGCTTTTCTGAAACAAATGTCTATTTCGATACCGTGCCAAGTGCGTAAAAAATCGATAAGTGAATATATACTCTTTGTAGAACCAATTCCGTTAGTTAAAATGGACCGCCATTTTTCTAATTAAATTCTAAAAGTTGTAATTGTAATTTTTAGCGATAACCTTTTAAAAATATTTTAATATAAGTGTGTTGAAGTCAATTAGAAATAAATAACTTTTGGTGCTATAGTTTAGTTTAACAATGAGTACGTACTACTTGATTGTATTGTTATTATTTGTACCACGCACTTGCAGTGAGAAATCTAAACATGGCTGTAAAAGGGTTAGCTTGGCAATCTATTAGCGGCTTACATTCCTGTAAAGGTGTATTTCGCCAAGGTCGAGTTATTAATAGGTTCATGTTCATGGATACCACACGCGAGGGCAATTGTTCGGTAGAAGATTATTTTCTCTTGTGCACTAAACAGACGTACATGGGGTTAGCTCCACGTGTTTCCTTCAAGGCAATAATGTTATAAAGATTACGATTAAGATTTAAAGTAAAATGTATTAAGTAGTAAACAGACCTAAATATCTGTTTAATATCTGTACATCATACTTTAAAGGCCCCGTCAACCTGATATCCCTCCCGGACATGTTTGCTCCCCCTGTCTGGGCTGGTTGCCTAGGCAACGCTCCGCGCAACGGGTGGTTGAGAACAAGGACGCTTCGTTCTCCCTCAATCTATCGAGAGCCTGATGTCTACCGTCTCGCCTCACGTTGGTATGGAAACCGCCGAGGAAAATTGGAGGGCACATCAAGAGGACGGAGCTTAAGCATTACAAAAACATTTTGCCTAATTATCCCGTATTCACTAAGATATAGATAGATTTATAGAAAATCAAGCTCTATTCTATAGGGTAAAAGTGGTATAATACTTACGATAATAACACATAGAATTATAAGAGGGCGGGGGGGTATGCATGAGGTGCGGGAAGAGAGGTGGCCAGTCGAGCTTTGTCATAAGTACCTCACCCCCGCATCTCATGTCTTCCCCGGCTTTTGATTAATCTGTACACCTATAGTTTCATACAGCCGACAAACTTTAAGCTACTAATTTTAGGAAATTACCTAATTCAAACTCTCCTTTTTTTTGTGGTTGTGTGTGAAAGAGAGCTTCATTTTGTTTAATACTTTGTAACTCTTTAGTTTATTTAATAGTAGTTTTGTTATACTTAGGTTAATATCTATTATTTAGTTTTTATTATTGCTATACCCTAATAGGGTCCATGTTTAGCACTATATACTACGCTGTAAGACCACTGTAAATACCATGGATGCAATAAATTGAATATTGAATATAGAAGCATGTACAGATGTAGTGCATAATTGTTTTCCTTCGTATTTTTCGTTTTAGTCGGTCACAGTACAAAAAGTACTGCGGTTGACTGAAATAGCATGACACCTTCGTACGTTTCCGTGAAAATACGAAGGAAAGCAATTATGCACTACACCTGTAGGCGTAATCAACTCCTACATTTGCGACGACACGCACAGAAGTGTATAAATAATGGACATCTATTAAGCATTTAATGAATATAAATATTCTAAACGGTTATAACTTATAACAACTCTCAACAAAGGTCACGTGAAGTCGATTCGTTTGGAGGGGAAGGCCAGCGCGACGCTACCCTCTCCTCCATCCTCCACAGACAGGGCGCCATAGAAAACAAAGGCACCCTCTCGGAGTGCGAATGCACTCGTACGTAGTCGCGTGGCGTTATGCGTAAATGAATTTTCCCTCGCGTAAAAAAGCTGAAGATGTCACGGGATAAAATAAAAATAAAATGTTTAAGTCGAGTAAGTTTATTATTGGCGGTAAAATGTACGCGTTTTTATAATACGGGCGTTTTACAAATGTTAAATTATTATATTCCTTAAGCAATACAAATACATAACACCAAGTTACAGTAATCGCTTTCGAACAGAAGCGACTGGAAAACTTGGAGTACGATTATGAAGTACCTACCTCTTAAATAGAGCTTAATGAACGATGCCATCCTTGGCGACGGGCAAACAGAGCGACCTAAAAAAAAACAAATAAAATCATAGCACTTACTGCTTGAGTCCTAAGTTCCTAACACGCTATTAATAGCTCTACGCTTCTTTGTTACTGTACAAATGAAAATGTACTGACACTCGGTAAAACACGATTGCTAATGTTATCGTACTTTGTGACTTTGACTCGGAAAAAATACATTAACATTATGACATCTCCGTGGATTCTAGAACCACGGTATGGGCCCATAACTCCCAGGTCTAGTTATACACTCAGGAGCAAAAAAAACGGGTCAGAGTGCGTTTTTTATACTAAAGAGGCTATCTCAAAGCCTTGGTTCCTCGCCAGGGAATGCTTTAGTGAATTCTGATGATGAATACCGCGAGCATACAGGACTTCCAGAGTGCCTAGGATACCTAACTGAATGAATCTACGGTTAACGCCGGAATTGTGCATGTTCAGAAAAACATCTAAAACGGCAATAAAATGTAAGGAAATCCAAGCGCTGACCCAAACTGTCCGGCTGTGGTGTTAACTGATTGTGCGATCAGTTAGGTATCTTAACAAAGGGTCTAGCCGATCTACCATGTAAATTTGCCCCTGGCTGAAAATGTAGGTTTCTTACGTGTTTATTAAACTTATGACAAGATATAATTTTACGAAGTTTTAACCCTAAAATGCTCTTGGTTTTGAAGAAAAAGAAGAAAGAAAAAAATATGTTTTTATTTTTTTGTAGCCAAACTAATAATTCGATTTCTTTGTAATTTGGATATATTATGTATCTAATAATAAACTACTGTCAAAAAAAAAACAACGTTCAAACTCATTTATGAAGTGTTTAAAATTGACTTTATTTTTTTCAAGTTTTTTTTTAATACTTACGAGATAGGGACAACCTCTAATTTTACTTATTTTATGCGGAATCTAATATTGCGTAACATATATTTTTTGCAAAAAAATCCATTTGGGGCAACAGGGTAAAAATATCTTACTAATGAATATACGTAAAAATCCTTCATGACTAATTCAGAATGTGGTAAAAGCAGTCAGTATAAAACTTTTTTCTCTTTACTATTTAAATATCAACTACGCAAATACAATATTTCTAATAATTTGTTTCTAAATACAAAACGGTTTAAAAACGACTTCAATAAAACATCGACAATTTCAATTTTAATATGAGCTAATTCATTAATTCAGGGGCAAATTTACATGGTAGATCGGCTAGGCCCTTTTGAACCTTGAAGTATCCACCATTAAACCTCACTCGAAGCAACCCCTGGCGAGGAACCAAGGCTTCGAAATAGTCTCGTTTGTATGAAAAACGCACTCTGACCCGGTATTTTTGCTCCTGAGTGTATTATAACTGTTATTTACTCAACAATAATGGCCGAAAAGTTAGAAACAATGCACTAACGTGTCAATAGCAAATACGTTACCTAAGACATGATGCCTGGATATGTACGGTCATACTATGTACTGACCCCTTCCCACTAAGAATGTTCAATCAATATTCCAGGCAACCAGTATCCGAACCCACACCCTGTCACGGACAGTAATTGCATAAAGCAGCCTGGGGCGCATGCCTCCCCAGTTTTTAAAACTTAAATAAATTAAAATGAAACCCAATTAATCAACTAGATATTTGTTTTGGTAGCGTACCATGTACATTTTAATATCAACCAATCCTACGAAGCAAAAGCGGATTCGGTCCCCGTTAAGAGCACGAATACCTATTCTTGAGTGTACGCACTTTTTCTATTTATTATTTTACAATGTAAATGAGTTATTTAGTTATTTATTATCCCTAGTACAGTCCATGTGTCCTCTAATGATTTTAGTGTACCTATAGGTACTTCACAACGATAAAAAAACTTATATAGAGAAATAAACAAATTTAATGTTACTTAGCAAAAATTTAGAGCTTGATTGTTTATAGAAATACGTAATAGTATTTTATATTATTTGACGCAATAAATATGACATTATCTAAGACTCAATACACTTGTAGTTAGGGCCTTGCTTGCCTGCTTCACTAACATATCTAACCACGCCATCCAAACAAAAATGGCCTAAGGACCCCTCATAATCGCGGAGTATCGATTCGATCAGTTCATTATAATTTAAAACGCATAGCGTTAACCGAATCGCCCCCACTGCCTACCAACCTCCCACTACACGTAACCCAATCTCCATTTCAAAGGGAATCAATACCCCCCCCCGTCACTGGTCAGTATGGGGAAATGTGTTAGTTTCTGATTACCTATTTGGATTGCTCAATAGTATATTCACGACGTATTCCACCGATATGCCACAAGGAAGAAAAGGGCTTAGAATTTTGCGAATAGAAAATCGAAAGAGTCGGAAGGGTAAGGGTTCATTTGATACTTATTACCTTATTACATAAAAGCCTTAGCACGGGGAAATAAGGACAACCTTGCATTAAAATAAACAGCGTTTTTGTCCTATTCATGTTTAGGGTGTCTATAGACAGAAGAGTGTTTGAATATTTTAGTTTTTAGTTTTTTATATATTTATGTAGTTTACAATACATAACTCATATGACATCTTTCCACTGACAAGGAAAGAAACCCACCTGTCCGGCTCCGATTTTATTGATTTCGATATTATGTTAGAGAGTAGTTTAAAATAACAGACGCGTTCTACCTCCAAAGTACTGAAAAGTGACTAAACCCTCAAACTTATATAGAGGTTCGATTATAAATGTTTAAGAAGATGAAAAAATAATGAACACGTGTTTTGTTATATCGGCTAAAACTAATATTAAAAAAAAAACAAAGAAAGTGTATCTTCTATAATCTTTGAAGGGTATTTTTTAATCAAGGTCAATTATTGCCAACAGGTTGAGTTTAAGCCGCTAAAAAAGACGTCTCTGTTATTTTAACCTACTATCTAACATATATCAAAATCAACAAAATCGAAGCCGGATAGTTCTATGTAAATTGTAAACTTTTAGTTACTTGGTTGTGTTACACGAAGACTGCCATTTCTCGTTGTAAAGAAGTGACCACAGCGTTACGTTAAAACATTGACTACAGACTCGTTAACAGTGGGGATAAAAGAGTGGGTTCCGAGTTATTCCGAAATCGAAATGACCAATCATAACTTCTACATACGCTAACGTTACCATTGCCACGATAATACAATTGTCGCTATACGGTTGCAAGACCTGCAATTGGTTGACTTCGGTTGTAATTTGTAGGTAGTTGTCCACTCCGCTATCAGGTTGGTAGTTATCAAACAATGTCAACATTTCATCATGTCAAAGATAGAAACATAATATTCTTGTTATGAAGAAGTCGTCTGGCTTTCCTTGTTTGTATATCGAAATAGGACAAACTAATAATATTCATCCTGGTAAGATCAAATTCTGAAGTCCACACAGAGGAAGTCGCGGGCATAAGCTACTTGCTGCTTGCTTGCTTATTAATAAAATATAACTAATATAGCTTCGCGAATCAGAGATAATTCAAAAATCTTAAATTGGTTTAGGCAAAAAAAAAAATCCATCGAGAAAGTTGGATATTCGCAGCGGGGCAGAACTAGTAATAATATAGAAATACACAACAATAATATAAAAAAAAACAAGTTTAAGTAAAATCAGTTCGCCGAATTAAAAAGCCAAGTTTTATTGTTCACAACTGCATGAAGATGGTAAATTTATTTTAAATTGACAAAAGAAAATCATGGTTTAGATAAATGAAAACTGACAAGACGATTTATAACATTGCATATTCATGGAGGTTAAACAAAATTTAATTAGTCACAATTTTTGCATAAACCGGAATTTCACAAAAATCAAACCACATCAAATAGATATTATTTTATGTTCAAAAATATGTTTACATTTTTTAAGTTAATTATTGAAGAAAACGTTTACCAATTTTAGACATACTTACTAATCGTAGTAACTAAAACGCTCTTTTAACTATTTTATCTCGAAATTTATTCTCTAAAATCGTTTTTGTTTTTATTTTCTTGTCATTTGGAAAACGAAACTCACAAGATACAAGAAAAAAAACGCTGTTATATTTAATACAAGGTTAAAAACTAAAACCCTTGTAGGGTACTGCCACCGCATGATGCGATCAGAAAGACCTTGTAATAAACAGGCATTTTCTGAATTCTATAATAAGTTATTGATTAAATAATTAATAAATAATTTATTTATTAAAAAATAATAACTAGAAAGTAAACTATTTCGAGAAATAGGCGATGCATAACCTGAATTTAATTTCTTACCTGGCCGCGGTGGGTCCGGCGGAGGTAGCATAGCTCCAGGAGGTACAGGAGGTACAGGAGGTGCAGGAGGTGCGTGAGGTGCGGGAGGTGCGGGAGGTGCGGGAGGTGCGGGAGGTGCGGGAGGTGCAGGAGGTGCAGGAGGTGCGGGAGGTGCAGGACGTCCAGCAGGACGGCCAGCAGGAGGACCAGCAGATTTGGTAGCTCGAGCAGCTTGAGTATAGCGCCACAGCCGGAGTCTCTGGCGGGTCACTAGTAATAATATAAAAATAATATTTAAAAAAAGTTTAAGTAAAATCAGTTCGCCAAATTGAAAAGCTAAGGTTTATTGGTCACAAATATGCATGAAGATGGTAAATTTATTTTAAATTGACAAAAGGAAATTATGGTTTAGATAAATGAAAAGTGACAAAACGATTTTTAATATTGCATATTCATGGATCATGGAAAATCGAACCAAATCAAATAGATATTATTTTACGTTCAAAAATAAGTTTTCTTTAAAAAAAAAATATGGAAGAAAATGTTTACCTATTTCAGAAATAAAGCGCTAAAATCTAGGTAAAACAAAAACAAAAACGAATAAGTAAGTATAAATATAATATAATATAACGAATAAGTAAGTATAAACATACAAATAATATAAATAATTTTAAAAAAAGTGTAGTAAAATATTATTAAAAACTACATTATTAATAATAATTACATATTCCAATATAATATCAAATAATATTATATGAAAGTATAATAATTATTTAAGATAGTTGTTCCTTATAATTTATAATTTATTATTATATTCCATCTAAATTTTATGTTTTTATACAGAGTTAAGGATCATGGACGTACTTGTAAATATACACTTCCATGCACGACATAATCTGTGTTTCTGTTATCGCTAAATAGTGCGCTTGAGCGGCGCGTCTACTTGGGTTATTGGTGTTCTACCCGTTAACATAATATTTATAAAAAAAATGTTCTTAGCGACAGCAAGAAAATAATGTATGCGCTCGTAATTTTTAATTTTTATAATTAAGTTTTCTCATATAAGTGAATTTATGTAAATTCTTTTGAGAAATAAATGTCTTTAAACAAAGTTAAAATCATAAAGCCTTGTAGGGTAGTACCGCCGCATATTGCAACCAAAACACCTCGTAATAAGCAAGCATTTATAACTATGTCGAGAAATAGGCGATGCAAATAGAAACTGTATTTAATTGCTTACCTGGCTGTGGTGGATCTGGCGGAGGTAGCTTAGGTGCAGGAGGGGCGGGAGGTGCAGGACGTCCATCAGGAGGATCAGGAGGATTGGTAGCTTGAGGAGTGTGCTTCTGCCGGCGACCACATTTTTTTCCCGACATTGTGTTCACACTTTAACACGCGAAATTAAAAAGTAAAGCAAAATCGAGCAAGCGCCGATTACGTTTTTTTTTTAAGTTTTTACTAAATTGTATCAGACCAGTACGACTAGGGCCGATACCGAGAGCCAATGAGGCTATCGATCCGCGCTGCGCGTCGTTTGCTGGCGGGGAGTTATAGGGCGGAGCTTACCTGGACCTACGCTTGCCACCGAACTAATAGGTGGGTCCGTTTTGTATGAAAATCCGAGCCCTTGGCAGTTGAACACGGCATCAACTCACCGAGGGCGTGATTTTATTGGCTCGTAAACAGCGTCAATAGGTACAGAAGTTTTAAATAGTTTTTTCTCTCTCAATCGTATGGTTTTAAGAGAGTAATACCTACTAATTAGCAGGCCGTAGTCTCTCACTCACTCGCCCCTGGTTAAATATACCAAAAAATTGCATATATCTAATATTTATGGCACAAAAATGCACAAATGGCGGACTTAATGTCTATTTTTAAGGCTTGTTCGCAAAATAAAGTAGCCACATAAAGTCGGGCTTACATAATTATATAGATAGATTTTGTAAATACGTCATATTTCAACATTATGCACAAAAGGGCATCTCCGTGCGTCAACTCGTAAAAAGACAAAAAATATCTAAAGATGACGTGTGAGAACTGATACCGAAGTTTGCGGAGTTTAATATACTAGGAGGTCGAGGTCGTGGAATTGGCTGCATTAAACCGACATTGGACGAGGCAATAGTGACGTCGTTTCGTCAAATTCCATCGGCGTATACGCGAGATATATAGCCAATAAGTTTAAAACCGCGGTCGGGAACGTGCATAACGCCAATAAAAAACATTAATTTACAGAGTAATAGGAAACATAAATTCCCAAAAAGGACTGCTATATTCAGCTTAAAAGAGTCAAATCTTAGCTTTTAATTAAAAATTTCAACAGATGCATTTGGGTATTTGCATTGCACCAAGCTTTTATGTGAGTTCAACCTTTTTTTGAATAAAATCGGATTGAGTTTTTAAACATGTGTCAAAATAAAATGTTATGTAAATAAAAAACACTAAGGAGTAATCTTAGGGGATGAATTTCAATAAAATACGAAACACGTCTCCCACCAATTCTGTTAAAGAATGTTTATACCAAATTTGAAGTAGATTGGACCAAGGAATCACGTTCTCTCATACAAACTTTGCCGCCCTTTTTCACCCCGTTAGAGGTACAATTTCGGAAAATATTTTCTTATCGGATGCCTACGTCATACAAAGAAAACACCCTCCAAGTTCAGGTTTCTACAATCGGCAGTTTAGGCTGTGCGTTGATCCGTCATGTTTCGATGTTATGATGTTTGTTTCTCAATCACGCCAGAATGGCTGAACAGATCTGAATGAAATTTATTACAGAGATAAATTTATAGTCTAGAATAGGATATAGGCCACTTTATATCCCGAAAAATTTGACAGTCCCCGAGGGAATAACGACAATCGAAATTTCCCGGGACGAAGTCGCCGCGGCAGAACCTAAATAATATTATATCATTTAAAGAAATGAAGTAACAGAAAACAATTAAAATCATAGCTATTTTAAAAGAAAATGGGCGTTTCTTTAAAAGTTTGTACCTAGTTAAGGAGAAAAATCACTAACATTAACTTTTCCACTGACAAGGAAAGGTCCGGCTCCGATTTTGTTGATTTTGATATATGTTAGAAAGTAGACTATATAAGTTAGAGGGTTTAGTCACTTTTCAGTACTTTGGAGGTCAATTTCTCCCAACAGGTTGAGTTTGGGCCGCTAAAAAACAAAACGTGTCTGTTATTTTCAACTGTATAACATATATCAAAATCACCAAAACCGGAGCCAGACAGTTGGGTACCTTTCCTTGTCAGTTACGAAAATTAGTTAAACTTTTACAAAGAGAAATGGTGGTATCTCAGACAAAACTTCTGAAGCCAGTGCAATCATATTACTAGTGGGTGAGGATTGAAACTACTTCATTTATTGAATTTGAGATACTGCTTATTGGCTTTGAGAAGTAGTATATAAATGTCTGTGAGACTAATTTTTGTAACTCAAATTACCGTTAAATGTTACCGTTTCTTAATTTTAGTCCTTTACTAGGTAAAAACTTTTAAAGAATGCCTAAGTGATGATTTAATTTCGATTCAGTTGGTGTTCTACTCTAAACAATACTTTTGACAACGCGTTAGCTTAGATGTTGGGTCACGGATACAGATCCCTGTAAGGGCACATACTAGTGTGATGAGTGATATTTGTGGCTGCGACTCAGATGTTTTCTATGTATTTAAGTACGTATTTCTCTATGTAACTATTATTTTGGTTATCTAGTACCCATAGTACAAGCCCAGAGCTTAGTTTGCGACGAGGTCAATTTGTGTGACATTGTCTCCCGATATTAAATATATACTAAACAAAACGAAATAGGAGCCACGCTATGTTCTGAATACAAAAGTCCCGTTTTCTGCAATCTTTAACTTACAAGCAGTGTTTTTTTTATTATCTTTCAATTATTTTGTTTTTACCGTGCGTGTGGTTTGTATGACATTAGAAAATTGTTTTAAAAAGCACACGCACGGTAAAAACAAAACAATTGACAAAATATAAAAATAAAACAGCTTGTAAGTTGAACATTGCCGCTTTCGAATGGTACAGTCAGCTGCAGAGAAAACTAACCCCCCCTGCATACAAGTTGCCTTGCAAAGGGGGTTACATTTCTCTGCAGCTGACCGTACTAGATTCGAAAATTACAAGTTAAGATTTCTTATAATAATCCTTCTCCGCAAAACAGTTCTTTTGTTTTGATTCTCGCATAGAATTTTAAACCAAAACGGCCTCGAAATTAAATGATAGATGGCAAAAACCATATTCACAAATAATCTAATACTGGAAAAGGGCCGAATCTTAAGTACCCGAAACCGACGTGCGTGCATGACTCGATGTATGAATGTGGAAGAAGCGAAATTCGGCCGTTACTTTTAAGTAAATAAGAGCTATCATGACATGTTCTTAAAGAGTGTGATACTTAGGGCCTTATTAATAAACTCATCTTGACTGTGAGGTCCGTCACAAGATACGTCATAGTAAACGCCAAACCATAGAATACTGTCATCTTTGACGCGTCTCGAGACGAGCGTTAGAGTTGAGATCAGTTTATTAATACGGGCCTTAGTTTTGCATACCTATGACGGTGCAAGATTACCACATAAAAGTGTCGATACGTCATCCCACAGAAACCGTGTCCCCTAGACATGATACAATGTTTACATACGTATTCTTATGATTGTGACACAGTTATTATTAAGTTATTTTAGGTGTTCGGTATAAGTCAAGCATTTTTATCTGTTAGATAGTCCTCGACCCTATAGTAAGCTTTAGACATCAGTTTTTATAATAGTGCCACTATGTCCTGTACCGCTTTTTACTGAAGAAATCATCTAAAAAGGATGGTAATATAATAATATTAATACCGAATGCGTCGTCGAAATTTTCTAAGGGCAGTTCTTTTTTGCATTATATGAAAAGAACTTGGCCGAGACTCGTGCATAAATATAATTGGTGTTTTTGCTGAAAGAAACCGGACAGACAATGTAGCGGAAGGGTTGCAATCATAAAAAAATAAAGCTGTGCAGAAAATCTCAGCGAATACAATGCACCCATTAAACGTGTTACAAGGCATATGCACCGTGAATGAAATTAAGCTGCTTAAAAAATAAATAAACAAGTCTAACGAAAAGCAAGCTTTAAAAGAACCCATTTGCTGTTTGATAATGTCGTCAAAGTAATGTTACTTATCATGTATTAATATATGGATAGATTGAGTCGGATATATACAGTGTGTGGTCCAAAACCGAGGATAATATTAAAAACAGGGGCTCTATAGATCACCGGTAATTACATTATAATGGTCTTACCTAATTAAAATCAAAACTTAACTTTCAGTTTTTTTCTAACAAACTTAATCGCAAATTCAATGTAATGCAAACACCGCTAAATCTACCGCGTGTTGTCAATGGCACCCTGTACTCAGACATACCGCGTACCAAGTGACCAAGCGACGATATCGCGACGGGAAAATACATTACCTACGATTTTTAACTTTGTAGGCTGTTTTCTCCAAAATTATAGACTTTGTAATATTAGATTCTTGTGATAGTTAATTGAAATGTTCTAAAGAATCCCCATTTACTTTTTTCGCCCCGGTTTTGGGCCACACACTGTATACAACCCATCTCAGTTTATGTTGTACCAAAATGTTTGATTTATTTTTAATTAAATTTATTATGTATTAGCAAAGAATTTGTGAAACATTGAGTATTCATGTGGCTCAAAGTATGGCATTGGTTCTTAGTTTGTTTCAAGACACCCATTGACCGATTCAATGCTACCTTTGTTATGAAACGGACATAAGTGAGATGGAAAAAAATATAATATTGAATTTTCATAAAATCGAGTTCCTAAGTTTTTAACTACTGTATGTAATCTTACCTCAAAGTTAAACATCCGCTTCATGGCACATCTCCCCTACGACATTTAAACTGAATGCTAATTAAAATAAAAGGTTGTTAAAATAACCAATTTATTTCTCCAACCTTGTGATTAGGAAGCATAATAGTACCTTGAAGGGACCACGGAAAATAAAAATCCCCGTGGTCCCTTCAAGGTACTACGAGGGCGATCCTTGGTAACGAGGGTTTAAAATGTATGCCAAATTACACCGAGTATGTATTAAGGGCTGTATAAAGCTCAATTTTTAACCTATACAAAGAAATCGTTTTCTTTTTATCAGTTCTTAGAATGATTTCCAGACTTGACTATACTAAAGCAGTAAACTGTGAATGTTGAAGACCTCCACGTTACCACTATTGCGCGATATTTCAAATAGGAACACTCCGACTCTATTCTAGGCGATAAATTCCCGAGGGTTAAAAACATATCGTCTTTGACCTGTTATGGTATTGTTTTGACGTCATCCGCCATTACTGTCAAGTAAATAAGTTATCAAAACGGTAACAATACAAAAACGATATTGTTTTTACCGTCTTGAATAGACGCCCTGAAAGCAATAGATAGCTGTCATGGACAGAACTAGACAGTGAGGCTAGACAAGTTGCTGAAAAACCAAAACGATTTTCGAAAACTGTGTCAATGTATCGAATTGACGTACGTACTATTTATTTAAGTTGAGAAAACTCAATGGTTTCTTACCAAGTCAGTCAAACAATCTATTTTCGGGCGCCTACATAGCTTACGCTTACTAAACCTTAAGAGATATATCATTATAATCTACTACAGAATTGTAGATCTTCAAAAACCTAGAGAAAAGACCGCAATGGCATATGACTATCTCCTAAAAATTAATAATATGTAAATAAATTAAGTTAAGTGTTTTTTTAACGACGGGTTTATTATTTAATTTTGTGGATTTAAGAGATAAAACTAAATTTTTCTTATTAAATTATTTCACCCTTTGAATGGTATATTATTCCAGATGAACTTGGGTTATTTTTACTTATATTAATCAAAGCTAAGCGAGGGCACCCGCCCTCTCCACTAGTAATATAATATATATTATTTTGAATTTACTACATATCTCTTATTTATCAGTATTACCACCCTAACTAATAAACATAGTTTCATACATGTTGTTTCTTGATGTGGATTTTTGTGATTATCGTAACGGCTTAGAAACCCTACAGTGAGCATGTTCCGACATGCTCTTGCCCGGTATTACTCCAAATGAAAAGAAGCGTAACGCATTTGGGTAACATGATCAAATGCTCCATCCAATTTTAAGCACAGCCGCGTGCGCATGCTTTTTATCTCTATTGACCACTCTCATCCCGAAATCTGCCATTGTATGCGACTGAATTACGCGTACAATTTTGTTATTAGTTTACCCTTGCCCCGCCTGAGAATCCCTGTTCCCCTTTCATTGCCAATGGCAGATTATTCGCGTGCTCTGTCAAAGGCTTGTAAACAAAACCGCATTCGGGATCCTGTTTCTATCTCTCTGGATTAAATAAGAGAAAAAAGGTTCGTTGGTTCGTTAAAATAGTTTTCCTACTCCTGTACTTTTAACATGCACGATATGTCCGCAGAACAATCCGTAAAAAAGTCTTAGTCTATGCCCCATAACAGCAATTGTGCTTTTTTGAGCCACAACGACACGCCTAGCTGCCAAAACTTACTAAACCCAGGATAAAGTATTAAACGGTAATCACAAACTTTACAGGAAAATACATTTTTACCAACATAACAAATCAAAGACTTCAAAGTTTTTGTTTAAAATTTTGACATATGTGTGTCACTGCCAACTTAAGAAAATGGCAAGTAAACGTCAATAAAAAGAAGTTAACCATAGACACGTATTTTGTTTTTTTCATGTTTCCCGCTCGTTTGTTATTCTGTGCTTTGTTCTTATTAGTTAGGTTTAGGTTACCTATGGCTTAAAGGACCAGAAGCCGGGTAATAAAAATATAAAAAATGTTTGGTACCTATATTATTGTCGAGTAAATATCGCGTCTAGTTTAATTTTGCCTTTTATTTGAAAATTAGTCGTACGAAAAGTATTGTGTGCAACTAAGTCAAAAAACACTCGTGGCGTCGTTCTTTACGCCTTCGGCTCACGCCACTAATCTTTTTGACCTCTCTTATACAACTGTTGCATAAACTACTATAATATAAGGATGGTTTAAACGGCACCGGGGCACAGTTCTTAATAAAACCATAAATACTATAAAATATCAGAGAGCAATGTCTTCCGAATTTGCATAATCCCAAACTTGTGTAAGTTTGTTTACTACTAAAAGTCTATGGATATGGAGTGTACAGATGTAGTGTATAATTGTTTTCCGTCGTATTTTCACGGAAACGCACGAACGTGTCATGCTACTTCAGTCAACCTCAATACTTTTTGTACTGTGACGTTCGTACGTTTCCGTGCAAATACGAAGGAAAACAATTATGCACTACATCTGTATCAACTTTTAAGGTACTCCCGATTTTTCGACATGTTTCACAAAATATAAGTTTTTAGAAAAACTATAGGTACATGTATTTTCTAACGACGTGGCCTACACGCTTATTAAATCAGACAAAAAGGCTAATATTTGAAATGAAATCATTTCAAATATTAGCCTTAAGGAAAGGAGTACCTAAGTTGATCCACCCAAGGACAAACCTATTTACGTATCCGTGTACCTATCAATAAGTTCTGTTAAAAAGGTTTAGGGTCTGTGTCACAATCGACAAGTAAATTTATCTGCCATTTAAAGTTGGCTCTCTCCTCGTCTGATTTCAAGTGCAAGAGGGAGAAAGGGCTAAATTGATGTGTCAAATACAGAAACAGGCGGTTATTCAAATCTCGCATTTTTTTACTACACCGAGCGTCCAGTGGCGCCCTGTTTTCTAATAAACCAAAGTATTGTCTGGAAATCGAAGGATGCTTTTAGGGTTCCGTAGTCAAAACTAGGAACCCTTATAATTTCGCCATGTGCGTCCGTCAGTCCGTACGCAACTTAGCTCACAGAATCTTAGTGAAGAAAGAGATGTAATTTGGCATGAATATACATTTTAGCCAATTGTTTTTTTTTCTCACCATCTATTCAAAAATAGTAAAAACGGGACGAGGTTTAAGGGGAGAATAGTATTTTTCACAATCGTGTTATAATAGAGAGCAATACTGGTTCCACTAGTGAAAAAATAAATAAAACACAATCTCAATCTTTTATTGTTCATATTAAATTCATACTGCAACATAATTAGGGCCGGCCAATCAGATCAAAGTACTGCAACATTACACCGGCGTCCGAAATGTTAGGCTAGTATTTCGCCAATCACAAAGCGTAGCTTTTTTTTATGCCCTGGATACAGCAGCAAGTTTAAGTAGATTTTTGACAGATGACGCGACGCTGCTACATTCCGAAACGCCATAGAATGGCAATTTTATATCGTATCGAGTCTCCTTAAACAAGGACACATATTATTGAAATACGCAGTTCTATTCTCCATTATTTTTGTCGGTTGTCTAGGGCCTATCGAAATAGTTATTTCGGTTGTTTCGGAAGTAACATAGACTATTCAACGTTGAAAAGAGTGACGTTGCAGTATTCTCTATGAAATCTTAATACACAGATTTTAATCGACGGGCATGGAGATTTTTAACTCACAATCGTCTTAACTTCAGCTAGTTTTGATTCAATGATTGGCTTCTTTTGAGGGCGGTTTTGCTACGAGAAAAGCACATTACGAAGCATTTGTCGGTATTCAGTGACATACTGTTAATCATGCACCAATCCCAGAGCCTGTTCAAGTCTGATTGTAGTAGTTTGACATCAACAGCGGAAGAGACCTGGCGGGACTAAGGCCCGTAAACTAATCTGCACTCTAATGCTCGTCTCGAGATGCGTCACAAATGACAGTGTTCTATGGTTTGGCGTTTACTTTGACGTGTCTTGTGACGGGTCTCACAGTCAAGATGAGTTTATTGATACGACTTGATTGGGTCCCGATATTTCTTAATTAAAAATCGTAACATCAAGCCCTTAGCCCCTCACTATATGATGATTAAGATAGGTTACCTTTGTTTCGGCGACATACGTTTGTCAAATTGTATTGTTTCCCAACCGTTTCATTTGCCAACCGGGTTAATTTTCTGTATCCGTAAGTATATCAGAATTTTAATAACAACGAACCTAACCTAACCTATAGAGTTCTACAAGATACTGAAATAAATCCTGAAACAGTTACTGGAGTAAAAATGTGTTGGGAAAAGAAACAGTTGAGAAACGACACATTATGGTAAACAGATTTCCCATACAGAAAAAAATGCCTTCTTTACGCTCAATTAATAATTCTCAATTAAAAATGTTAATTTACCCGTACATAAAATTTGGTCTTAAAATCTCCAATCAATTTAATTGTCAAATTATTTTACGAATTTAGCCATAAATGGAATTATTAGGTTGAACGAAATATTGAACGCAATACTTAAGAAAAAATATATAAAATAACTTATTGGGGCCTTTTCGAAAATCACGACAAGCTACCAAGACCGATGCGCGGAGTCATTCACGCACGCCAAGGCACAGGCTTTAGGTCTCGTGCGAAATTCAAGGGATTATTCCTATACCCGTCATATGTTGTGGAAAAATATAAAAAGAAGCTTCGGTGGGAAGTAGTTTATTATTATAATAAGTAACTATCTCAATAAAGAAACTTAAACGACGACGCGGTAAAGTCAGTTGGTATGGTAGTTATAGTGACCCTGCCTACGAAGCTAAGCTAGCGGTCCTGAAACTACAGTTGTGCATAGGGCTGCATTGGCTCTGCACAGATGCCCAGTACCACTCTGTCGCGGACATGCACGGCGTGTCTAAAGCCAGTGTATGTCGAAGTGTGCATAATATTATACATGCAATTACCAGCAATTTGTTTGATTGAATTGGCCGTCCAATATTAGTGACGTAATTTCAAAGTTTTAGTACAACTTAGTCGGAATGCCACTAGTGATAGGATGCATAGATGGTACCTTAATTAAAATAGATGCTCCTCAAAAAAACGAAGAGCACTATGTGGATCGTCATGGAAACCGCTCCATCAACTGTATGGCAGCATGTGGACCCTGTGGGCAATTTTATTATGTTCCCGCTCGATGGCCAGGCATTGTGCATGACAGAGTTCTGCGGAACTCCAGTCTCTATCAGCGAATGGAGAACGGATGGAAACCAAAGCCTGGATGCATATTACTTGGTGATTCTGGATACTCAGTTTTAGATTTGCTACTCTCAATATTATTTGTCTACATAGAATAATTTAATTACTTGTAGTGCTGCAAAAAAATCGAATTTATCTTTTTACCAAAATTGGTTCAGTTGTTTACAGACAGACATTAGACAGTAATTATTGCATTTAGGCTGGGTTTTATACAAGTCCGTAAGACCTAATCACAGATCAAAGTTCAGTAACTCTAGATTTTTATCTGAAATTTGGTCTAACAATCTCTTATAATATAAAACACAGCACAGCCCTTTAATATTACTTTGGATAATATGAACAGTACCAGCAACAACAACAAATATGTATTTGTATTTTTCTATTTATTGAAATATGGTACACAATGGTATACCGTAAACTGGGGGTACTTTGATTTACGGGGTAACATTGCCCATCCCAATAACTATCTTTAATATTTAATTATTCTATTAAATGTTTCATCAGGACTAAGCTACTCATACAGTTATATAATTACTTCAACAATTTAAGAAGATAACAGTTAAAACAGTTATCGTTTTAAGGTCGGTCAATGTTACCCCGTAAATCAAAGTACCCCCAGTTTACCGGTACTTTGACGACATTATCCAAACAGCAGCTGGGTTCATTTAAAGCTTGCTTTTCGTCATCTTTCGCTACCTATAGCATGAAGATTTCGTGGGTTGGATACTCGTGAGCATGCTGCATGCTGTTACCCATAGGAAATACAGTTTGCTTCCAAATGCACACCGGCTACTTTTAGTGTTTATTTTTGCGCTTTGTTTATGGTCATTGCAAAAGCTGTTGTTAAAGGGAATTGCACTCTTTAAAGTTATATACAGGGCGTCCCACGGCCATGCCACATGGAAGGAAAGTACCTTAAATATTGTAGATGGAACATTTTACTGAAAGAAGACATTATTTGAATTTAAAAAACAATTTAAACTGCATTCATAGATATTTAAATAATTACATGGTTGAACCGGGAATCGAACCCGTTACACGAGAAAAATAATTACCCTGTAGCTTTATCATAAGGATTATTTTTTGTTAAATAACATAGTGTCAGAAATAAAAGGAAGACCATGAATTTTAACATTTTTAATACAAAATTAATCAATTTATCAAATGCTCAAAATGAGTCCCTTCCTGTTGAATACAAAGTCGCACTCTTTTGATTATTTCAGTCCCTGTCGATTTTTTGATCTTGTTGTGGTGGATATTTAGAATAATACGTCTCAGTTCTGTTTGTAGCTCGTGGACACTTTCATACTGGTTCTTGTAAACTAAATTTTTGACATAACCCCATAAAAAAAAATCTAACGGGCTTAGATCTGGGCTTCTCGGGGGCCATCTTATTTGTCAGGATACGGCTCAATTTGTTGCATACAACCAGGTACCTATTAATTACGTATCTCTTTATCATTTTATCATGCACTTAAATTATAATAGGGAAATGATGCGTACTTATCAAGTGGGTACATTTATTAGTAATAGGTATTTATGATAATGTCAGTTGTATGTCCTTACGGCAATGTCAGGATTTCATTTTTCTGAACAAAATTTCGCAACAAATGTTAAAATTCATGGTCTTCCTTTTATTTCTGACACTATGTTATTTAACAAAAAATAATCCTTATGATGAAGCCTTTCGATCGGTATGATAAAGCTACAGGGTAATTATTTTTCTCGTGTAACGGGTTCGATTCCCGGTTCAACCATGTAATTATTTAAATATCTATGAATGCAGTTTAAATTGTTTTTTAAAATCAAATAATGTCTTCTTTCAGTAAAATGTTCTATCTACAATATTTAAGGTACTTTACTTCCATGTGGCATAGCCGTGGGATGCCCTGTATATCAGAATTATGGGAATGCGGGGAATTCAAACATTTTCTCCTTTTGCAATTCCAGATATAATTATTGCCCTTACATTATTCCGACCTAGGTAGGTGCGTAATTTCCAACCGTGTGCGTGTGAGTATCAAGATTACGCATCAGGAGTACCGGGAAACGAACTTTAAGCATGAACTTATGGAAGGGCACTCCCATAAGCTCCAAAGTATTCTGAAACTAAGGGTAGGAGGTGACTTAGCTCGGTATCTATCACATTGTCTACCGAGAGATAGGTCCTCCACAACATCGCCTTCTATGTAAAAGATATTTTTTCCGACAACTTCGTTTGTCGGTGCTACTATTGCCCTCTCATACACTCTTTATTCTTTATATTGTTTTGTACACATTATTTAACAACATCTGTTGTGTACAATATTACAGAATTCGCAGTTTAATGTAATCATACCGTTACTATCTCTTAGAGCTGTCGAATATTGCTCCTACTGGGATCATTGCGTAGTTGCTGGTATATTTGTGGTCCAATATACACCGTGTTTTTTTTGATTTACGATAACTTCGGCATATTACTAGGTATATCCATAGAAACTAATTGGTACATTAGATTTTTAAATACTGCGAAAAAAAATTTTTTTTTCGGTTTAGTACAAAATAGTGAAATCTTTTATCTTTGGCCATTCTAAAAGGGCCTTTAGAGTTAACTAATAATCAGTGTCAAATACGTCTATGTTGGCGTGACATACACACACAAGTAAAGATAACCCTTGACAGGTACAAGATTGTCACTTTATATTGACGCGTATACAAACCTAACAATTGGAAACTCTTTACTCATAAGAGTCATATAAAGTATTAAAAGAAAATTGTTGTTATCAATTAAGAGAGCCTTTTACACTAGTTTAACGTGATTAACTGATTAAATTTAAAAATTAAATATCTTTAAAACCGTTAGACTTATCATTTGTCTGTCTTCGGGAAATTAACTTTGTTTGACCTAAAGAACGTTCCCTTAAAGTTATCGTAAATCAAAAAAAACACGGTGTATATTTTTACATATACCCACATTGAAGATGTCGACCTAATTTTATTTTATCCGCCAGTGTGCCTCTAATTATCACCGGCATACCTTCTGTGATAGTTTTGTTAATCTATGTCCAACACAGTGCAATTTTACCATTTCTAATTTTGGTTGGATTCCTAAAATTGCATGACCTCTCTAAAGCTTACAAACCTTCAATTGCGGTACTAATACATAGTACGGGGACTTTCGAGACCTTCCAATTATTAAGAGTAATTTGCATTCACCAAGAGTTTTTTAACATGTGTCAAAATAAAATGTTATTTAAATCTCAAGCAATTGAATATCCATATCAACTTCGAAGCAAATCACCTCCAAAATAACTTTCTACCGCTTTTTAACCCCGTTAGGGAATGAATTTCAATAAAATATGAAACACGTCATCTATCAATTCTGTCAAAGAATGTTTATAGAAAATTTGAAGATTAGACAAAGGAATCACACTGACCCATACAAACTTTGCCCCCCTTCTTCACCCTTAGGGGTAGAATTTCGGAAAATCCTTTCTTATCGGATGCCTACGTCATACAAAGAAAACACCCTCCAAGTTTCAGGTCTCTACGATCAGCGGTTTAGGCTGTGCGTTGATCCGTCAGTCATTCAGGACAAAGACTTGTATATGTATAGATAAAGCTCGACTAGGCACCGATACCCTTTCCCCGCACCTTATTGAATATGAAAATATATCTTAAAACCAGAAAAAAGCTGTTTACCAACGCTAAGAGGATTCGTATCGTGTACTAAAAATGGTATTTCAAATAAATATTGATTCCAGTAAACCAGTTATCGGGCTTCAGTATTGATCGTCTTTCCCGAAATAAGTCACCCTCTCGGTCATGAGTTGGATGGCTACGCTTGTATGGCTGCATCCCTGAGGTGGTATGAATAAAAAATATAAGTAGGGGGAAGCGGGTTGAGCCACGGGGCACAATAATACATCAGCACTATTTCTTTTAAACAAATGCTAGTAATATCGAAATATCACTAAAAATGACTATACATAAGCGGGCTTGACAGCTGTAAACGCATCGCTAGGTTGTTATTCTTTATCATTTCACAAGTAAATAAGTGTTTTTAGTGTAACCTCCTAAAAAAAACTGCTTATGTAATAGTTAATTGTTGCAGTGTTTATCTGTTTATTGGATATTTGAAAATCCCAATATTATGTTATTTTATGTCGTTGTCAGGATTGCACGTTTAACTTTCGTAAAGTACAGTGGTTTTATTAATATTCAAATGTTTTTCGAATATGTCAGTTGGGGCACTTCGATTCATAAAGGTACGGGGTACATTGGTGCTGGTGAATGTAAGTAATTTTTGACTGTGTTGTTTAAGTGTCTAAAAGAGTTTTAGGGTTTGTTTAGCCTATTTTCTCCTACGTGTTAAAGTTCATTTAAACAAGTACAAAAATAACAATACTGTTTTTAGTATTTGTTATTTATAACAGCAACAGAACTGCATCATCTGCATATGATAATAAGCGAATTCCAAAAAAGTAAATCTTGGTACTGCACTGGTAAATTATGCCAAATGATTACTGGATCGTTTAACAAACAAATTATTCGGTTAACTGAGACAATAACTAAGAGTTGAGGTTTGTACCGATTTTTGCCATTTACTTCTCGAGAATACGAATAAGATGCGTCGTAGTATAGCTATAAACGTATACACGTGCTAAATGAAAATCGTTTAAACAAAATATCTGCGTATCGATGTCTGCGAAACGAAAATGGGAGATGAATAGCGGCAAATCGATTGCACTCACCCTCGTTAATACGTCTAGCCTCACCTGCAGTTACGCCCCCACAAGGGGGTTGCTAAGACTACTAAAGGGGGTTATATTCGTCAGCCAGACAAGAGTAATAATGTTTCATTTCATTCGTAATTTTTTTTGCCCTTGAGTTTATTTTATGTATTCAAATTGGTGAGTCCTTTTAAAAGTACTTCAATTTAAACTGAAAACCTGTATTTATTAACAAATGAATGCGTTCATTCATCCATTCAATTGATGCAAGGCAGCTGTTGTTAAACACCGTCAACTTGTTGCAGAATCTTTCTTTATTATTTATTAATAATATATATATATATCTCGATATAATATCTCGCTTCCAAAGGTCAATTTAAGAACATACTACAAAGAAATTTCACAAAGAAACTTTGAGCTTATATCATTATAAAAAAAAGGCGAAGTACGAGTTGAGCTCGCGTGGAGAGGGTTCCGTGCATAGGTTTTAATACATTTCTTATAGGTTATCTTGTAATCTACAAGCAATGAAGAAAATATTATAATTTTTTCAAAATTTTAGTATGGGAAGGGGGAATGGTCAATTTTCGTCTTCTTTCATAAATAAAATCAATACTTTTTATTTTACTATAATATCAAAAATATATTTGAGATCCTTATAACAAGCCCTTTCGTTTAATATATGACACGATAAGGCTTGCAAACAATGAGCCTTATTTTAAAAAAAAACTTAGCACATCTGCGTTTGGGTAATCAATTTACATATGTGTGCCGAATTTCAACTCCATAGGTCCAGTAGTTCCGGTGCAAATTGGGTGTGACAGACGAACGGACGGACAGACGCACGAGTGATCCTATAAGGGTTACGTTTTTTGCCCACGAACCCATTGCAACATCCTGCGTATACATAAAAGTAAAACAATGTTTTTTTTTCCGTAATAAAAATACAAATTCGCTTGGCCAGCCCAAAAAGTATATGTATGTTTGTATATGTAATTTCGTAAAATGGCTTGAGCAGATTATTGTAAATAAAATAGACGATAACAATTACAAATTATGGCCAATCGCTCTGCATGCTCAATAACGTATGACTAGAGGACGCCCACGACTTGGAACGCGTGCAATTAGTTCCTCCCTACTCCCCCTATTTTAAGCCCTTAGGGGGTGAATTTCCAAAAATCCTTTCTCAGTGCTCACTTAAATCATGAAAGGAACCCCTGTACCAAATTTCAAGTTGCTAGGTACAGTAGTTTCGGCTGTGCGTTGATATATATATCGGGTGTACAATCCAAATGGGTCAGTATGGTGAAGTCGGAAACTATGAGAGATAGCGAGATCTGTTCTTAGGAACCATGACGTCGATTTTAGATTTAATAATAACTACATTCAAACTTTTTTATTAAGATTAAGATTAAGATACACCATAGTAAAGCGTGTCCTTTCTGACGCGTCTTAAGACGGATATCTCAGCATTATTAATGCGGTCCGGATCGAACGAAGTCTGGCGGTAGCAATAGGATCACCACTGTAATAAAATGTTCTGTATTTTTTGTTTTATGTTAAATTCATTGTTTTATATAATGCTAGGTTAAGCTTTATAATTGTATAATATGAGTAGTATTTAAAAAAAACGACTGACTGTTGAGTTTCTTGCGGCGTTACTTCTCAGCAGTGGTCTCTTGCGAAGCGCTGGTAGATATTTGACGTGTAAAAGTGCCCGTGCAGCCTACTTACTGAATAAACATATTTTATCTTTTATCTTTTTTATCTTTTATCTAATATCAGCACAATAGAATCCTGACCCACCATAGAACTGTGTCACAGTGACATTATAAACAATTTGTTTGACTCTAATCATATCGTCAATAGACATAGTTGTAGTGAGTCAGGGTCCCATTGGGCGGATAGTACTTAACATGGACGTCTGCACACTTCAGAGTCGCTAATTTAGTTTGAATAAGATGGCTGCGAGAAGGATACAGTTCGCAAGAGCTTCAAATATGGTGGGACAGATACGTAATAGTAATGCCACGCTCTGTTGTAAAATGAATAAATAAATACCAGGGGACAATGACACACCAATTGACCTGGTCCCAAACTAAGCTCTAGGCTTGTACTATGGGTACTAGACAACGATAAGCTCAATTATATATAGAAATACATACCTAAATAGTTAAAAAACATCTAAGAACATATACTCACGCTCGTCTCACAAATATCCTGCCGAGATTTGAACCACTAGCTTAGCAATAGGGTCACTACCAACTACGTCAACGTGTCGTCAAAAATATTAAGTATTTTTTCTCATGTCCTCCGACCCTGCCGCCGTAATACCAAAGATGGCGGCTAACTGCGTAGTAATAGTCACGTGACTCCGTATCACATCATCTACCAGTGACGCCATTGGTCAACGGAGCTCCACTATGGCGGAGCTATAATTTCTGAGTGTTTTGGCCCTTCGGGCCGGCTGAAGAACTAACATAACCTAAACCAACCCCATATTTGTAGTACTTATTACCGAGTGTTTTGGTCAACCGGACATAGCCAGTCGTACCACGGACGAAGCCCCCCCCTGGGCCCGTATTATATTCGCACTTACATACTGGTCAAAAACTGACAGATGTTTTGTCCACGTGTATCTATTATCCAGATTGCTAAACAAGACCATTATTAGTCGCGCTGTGTGTCGAAACTCTCCCTATACCCTCGCATTAGTACTCTTAACAATGTAGTTTTAGCGCTTTAAAAGCGTTCTCTTGTTACTAGCATGGGGTGGCATAATATTATTTTGTAGGGGTCGCAAACAAAACGAGTAAGGTCCGCATGCACGTAAATGTAACGCTAGGTTGACCCCCGGTTAAATTATAAAAGGATGTCAGATTCATAAGTACTGTCAACTTTAACAAACTGGGATAGTGACCCTGCCTTCGAAGCTTCGGCCCCTACCGTCATAGTTAATAAATATCTCTTGAACAGCCGAATTGATATTTACCGAACCTAGCTAAAAAAAAAGCCACCTAAGAACAAACTAGGTTTCGCTTTCATCATTTCACAATTTTGTATGACAGTTCAAACATGACCCTAAAGTGACAAGGTACATAAATGATCACTTATTTATGCTGTTTGTACATAATCAAGGCAACTTAATTTGAATTGTGTAATAAGAATAAGGTTTATTTTCCTATCATCATAAACTGAAAATGGCATTATCGAACAAACGTAATTGAACTTTATTGCCTCGACGGTAGCTACAAAATCCCACTTGCAAAATACTCACCGTTTCGTTACTACATTACATACATTCCGTTAGCCCACTATACATATATATAAAATATACTTAGTAGAAAATGATTGTGACATCTAAATTTTTAAAGTTAAGTCTAAATCAGTGAAAAAAACAAAAAAAGTACATAATTTTTAACACATGGCTGATGGCACATTTGGCGTGCCATCATATCCTACGGCGTAAGGCACGCCTGTAGCGTCATGAAATAAATTGTTTGCCGCCACAGCCAAACGTTTTCGAAAATGGAAAACGCAACGAATTGGTTAAATGTGTCAAACACTCAAGTTAAAGTAAGAACAATTGCCGGTGCGAGGGCCTTGCAACGTGCAATGAAAAATGTGTCGTATGAACACAAAAATATACTGTGTAATAATAATAATATGACAATCGCAACGAGCCGCGTATAATTAAAGATATTTACTTTTCGCACAGAATACATTGCATTCTACATTGAGATGCTGATTTTATCTCCATCCAACTACACTCAGGAGCAAAAATAACGGGTCAGAGTGCGTTTTTCATACTAAAGAGGCTATTTCGAAGCCTTGGTTCCTCGCCAGGGAACGCTTTTAGTGAAATCTGATGATGAATAATACCCCGACTATCGATACAGGACTTTCAACAGGTTAACGCCGGAATTGTGCATGTTCAGAAAAACATCTAAAATGGCAATAAAATATAAGGAAATCCAAGTGCTGACCCAAACTTTCCCGCTGTGGTGTTAACTGGTTGTGCGATCAGTTAAGTATCTTAAGAACTTTAGACCTCCTCTATTGAACCTCGCAGTATCCACCAATAAAACTCACTCAAAACAGCCCGTGGCGAGGAACCAAGGCTTCGAAATAGTCTCGTTTGTATGAAAAACGCACTCTGACCCGGTATTTTTGCTCCTGAGTGTAATTGAGAAAGCAAGATCAAATCGAAATTATAAGACAAAGTACGATGTCGTTTGATTATTGACTTTGCACTCACTATGTCGAAAGTCCTGTCCCAGCGTCTATTGATAAAACTACATCAACTTTTGCTACACACTATACGTCACCTTGGCGTTTCATTTTCGTTTTGGAATATGCAAATGAAAAACTAAAGCTATATCTATCTCTATAAATCGAAAAGCTTTGATATATCTCATCCCCTGAGGGTCGTACCCCGCATTTTACGGGGCGGGGTTTTTTTTTGGTTGGGTGGCGGGTGGTCAGTAGGTGCCTGCACCACCACCCCATACCTAGTGCTCTTTAATCCGGGAGCACCCTCATGCAGCCATAACGCTCTTATGCACACCCTCATTGATAGGCAGCTGCCAGGTTCCGAATAATAACGATACCATACACTTAAATTAAAGAGAGCCTGGTTGCTAAATAAATTGCAACCCTTTTTCAACCTATGTTAAAATTCTCCAAATTTGAACCTTGACAACACTATCAACAAAACACTGTTCTGATATTACCAACGGCTTTACTTTTAATACCATGATATTTAATGTCGCTCTTTGATGTATTGGACGGTAAATAATGCCGTCCGAGTAATGAGTTACGTACTTCGCACATTATTATTTGCGTGCGGACTTCAAACAGGGTCCGGTCGGATCGAGCCACCATTATTAGCAAGCTCAGGCATCAAGGCAACGTTTGCACGTGTGGGAGAAAGACAGCCGGTGAAATTATACTTTCCACTTTATGAGGCCAGTGCTGCCACGCCGGCGCAATAATGAAAATGGGTGGTTTTATTTGCTTCCGCGTAAAGAACTTGAGATAGACAGTCTGCGCGCGCTTTCATGGCAGCGTCCAGTTAAGAAGAGAAGAAAATGAAGACAGAATATTAATAAATTCTCAACTATTTAATCAAAAATCAACGTTAAAGATCTTGGGATTCCACGATTCAACCAAATAAAATGCCTAAACAGTGCCAGGTTTAAAAAATAAAACTATCCAGGATTTTGTTTCTAAACGTGTTTTCACATTTAACAGTCTGAAGTTGAATATATCCAAATAACAGACTCATAGGCGTTATGTTAACCGAGATCCAGATCGCGGAACAACACCGAGGACTGACATGGAATGCCTCTATGCTAGTAATTTCACCGGTTGTCTTATCTCCCACACCGGCACACAGCAATGCGAACACGGCTTCTTGGCGGTGGGTTAATAGATAAGATGGTGGTAGCGATCCGGCTGAACCCTGCACAAGGTCCTACCACCACATATCCGCGACCACTTACCTTCGGATGACCGGCGCTCAGTCGCATTCTTCTTGCTAAAGAAAATACCTAACAGGAAAGTAAAAACATGGAGCATAACAACTGTAAATACTTAACATCATAATCCTCAGAGTAAATTCCTTCTGGAATTGACAAATGGCCCCACTTTCCATGGGATGGCCTGTACACAAGTAAAGATCTAGAGACCCTCCGCGTCCTCTATAATTTGCCTTTTAAAATGGGAACACCGAACACAACACAATGCTTTTTCAAAATAACGAACCAACTGTTTCAATGCGTGGTTTAGCATGTCGTTCTAATTTATAGCAGCGACGATCACGCATCGCACAGATAACAGTGTGGCATGTAACTGTTACCGTAGCAGTTACAGTAACGAGCTTCTGGTGGAGAACGGGCTCGCGAGCCGCGCACACATCACGATGTTACGTGCTACAGTTACGGCTCACTAGTGAGAGGCTTCAGTCGTATTTTATACGTGTCAAATGAAGAACCTATCAGAATTTTGTGAAGAGTAACGGTACTGTAGACGCCATTTTGAAGGATAATGCTGAAATTCCATAACCACCTGAGAGTCCAAATTGCGAGCTGCGTAGTATTGTAATTAGAAATTCTTTAACGCCGAACCTTTTGGATATTGTAGACAATTATTTTTGATTTAACTAACCGTTTTGATTTGATTACTACAGTATCGCTGGACTGTCAATTGGATAAAGACAAATAATAACAGTTTCATGTATACTCTACAGACATTAACGAGAGCTCAGAATGGTTTATACAATCATAATATTACAATATTATAATCCTTTTGAATCGAAGTATAATTAAGTGCAACAGAATCCATTGATACACCTGCGTATTAAAAAGTGTAAACGACTCCAAATGGAACACTTGACCCCACTAACGGATCCTATCAATGGATCCTAGTGGACGAAGGGAAGCTTAGTTATGGAACAGGCCAGTTTGTGTAAACACCCTGACATAAGCGGGGAAGCCGCACCGGGATTCTGCAGATGATGGGGGGCATAATGAACTCTGCCGTCCTGAGACGCTCCTTGGAATCGTAAGTGACGCCGGACCTTCACTTGTTAAGATCTGTATTTGTAACATAAATGACACCAGATTTGTTTTTTTTTTATTATGGTATAGAAGGCAAACGAGCAGACGGATCGCCTGATGGAAAGCGATTACCGTCACCCATAGACACCTGCAGCACCAGAGGAGTCACAGGTGCGTTGCCGGCCTTTCAAATGAGAGTACGCTCTTTTCTTGAAGGTTTGAAGGTCATAACGGTCCGGAAATACCGCAGGCGACAGACCATTCCACAGTTTAGTTGTGCGAGGCAGGAAATTCCGATTGAAACGCACAGTTGTGGACTGCCATTCATCTAAATGATGGTGGTGGAATTTCTGTCGCGTAGGACGAAGGCGGAAGGATGCGGCAGGAATTAATCCGAACAGCTCCTCGGAGCACTCCCCGTTGTACAAATTGTTGTTTAATGTGTCTGGTTATGTTTATAGAAGTTTGTCTCAGAAACATTAATATTTACTGAGAAAATATATTGACTATTATCACTGTTTGCTAAGGGGCGCTTTAGTGATGAGTTTAGTGTCGAATAGACCATGTAATGTGGAGTTTAAGCTGTTTAACCATTAACTGAAATTGAGTGGTTTTTATTTAGGAAATAATTCTGCGGTCCTGTTTAAAAAGGGTACAAGTCGACTTACCTCGTAATAAAAAAAGGTATATACATGAACGGATTATACTATACTTAATCCTTTTTCACCTGATCTTCAGAAGACATTACTTTTGTACTAGGACCCCAGAATTAACAAATAAAGAATATTTTATGGATTGATTTTTCCTAATTATTTTTGTGGAAGTGGGTGATTTCTGAAGTCAGTTTTTGTTTTGATGACTCCTATTTACTTTACAGTAATGGCGGCGGAGTTAAAAGCAATACAGATGTAGTGCATAATTGTTTTCCTTCGTATTTTGTCGGAAATGTTCGTATTTGTCATGCTACTTCAGCCAACCTCAGTACTTTTTGTACTGTGACGGACTGAAATAGCCAGATACGTTCGTACGTTTCCGTGAAAATACGAAGGAAAACAATTATGCACTACATCTGTACCATACAATAGATCAAATACGATTTCGATTTTAGAACAGAGGCACTGAACTCGATCTTGTCGGGAGTCAATATTATAATACTTGATTACAGTGAAAATGTATATGTTTTACAGGGTTTTTTAGGCGCGGAACAAAATGTTTAGGCTAGTGTTTATAATATTTTATGCCAACGATACCATTCACGTATTCAGATGAAATAATGTGTTCAGTCACAATATAACCAGGAGTTCAGAAACTGAATAGGTCTACTCCGGCGGAGGAAAGGCCTTCAAGCTAAATAGGATTTAATTTATAAATATACCACCATTCTGAGTTCTCGCTAACTCACATAATTATCAAGACGCGATTAGAACAGGACACTTTGTCGTTTTTTATTTATTACCAGAGGTCGTGTCGGTCATGCCGATGACGTTAAAATGACGAAATTTTCCACCTTCTGACATGACAGATTAAAGAAGAAAAGACGACTACTTTTTGTTGCTTAGCTGGTGCAACGTTCATCTTATTGCACGGTTTCTATGCCTTTAGTCTTTATTCTGTGGATAAACGCAACCATACTAGGCCAGCTGGTGATGATAACGTGAAATTTGAGTGATATAATACCTTTTATAAATGTACGACACAACATTTAAACCAAGAATAAAATTGAAACATGTAGTGACTGGTAAATCTTTGTAAATCAATCAGTGTCTGCACTTAAAGTATGAAGATATGATAGATATTTATTAATTATAAGTACTGTTGTACCAACGATACTTTCGAATCGTATTCTAATCGCGGCTTGATAATATAAAAGCGGATTAAAAAATAAACTTACTCTGTAAAGCGATCATATCGAGGAGGTTCATCGCTGACATGCGGTTGTGGTACACCATCCTCTGGTCCTCCTTCGGTGGATCCGGCCTGCGCTCGGGGGCAGGTGAAGCAGCCATCGGTTGAGGGGGCGGGAGCGGCGCGCCCTGAGCGAATTTTCGCTGAACCAACCGAAAGCCAACGGCATTTCTGAAAAAAATAACCTTTCCAGTATATACATGTTTGCGAAAACACGTCAGCCTATAATAAGTCAACCCTGACACTGCACAACCATGAAGAAAAATCAAATATAAAAGGAAAAAACGCACACAACCTTTTTTGCCGTCTTGATGGCTTAGATATTTGGCAAACGAGTAGGTATTTGGAATTATGACTGGCACGCTATAGTTAAAAGTATAGAAAACTAATTCAACTCCGGCCCTTTAGGAGCTCGAGTAAGGTACCTACACATTCAGGTGACGCAACCACAGCTGATTCGGCTTCGTTTCGTCGACAGACTCACTCATACAAGAGTTGAACGATCAGATGTTTGAAATTCTTGGTAGTGTACGCGAAAACGAGGAACCGGTGGTGCGAAGACTCGGAGCCGTGTGCACAGACTGGACGGTTTACCCCCAAACCACGGTATAGTCGCGGTATAAATAGGTTCGTTACTTTTGGACCTTAACCCTATTGAAATAAGCGTCGAAAAGTGACGGACCTGTACATAAAGCGACTATACACAGTTCCCCACCCGGGGTCTGCGCGGCGGCGCCCCTCTCACATGCGTTACTAGCTTATACAGTCGAACCTGTTTTGCGTTTAAATTAGTTAGTTGGCTTAGCGCTAGGTCCTGGGTTCGATTCCCGGTGTGGGGAATTTTTGTGTGTTCCTAAGTCTTGGATGTTTCGGCGTAAAATGTTAATAACAGCTGGAGCCATTTGAACAAAATGTTGATTATCTTTTGATATGGATTTGATTTTAATGGCGGTTTGGTACCTTCGACGTTAAATTGCATTTTTTTGATAATCATGTTTTTTTGTTATAATTATGAGTAGTCAGCATTATAAAGACCAAACATAAAAATCACAATAATAAAACAAAAATCATAACAAAAAGCCGGGCTAGATCATGTCTAACCATGCTCAGTGTAGAGTTACAAGGCCGTTACAAAAAACTTTTTTTTTTAATTATAATCGTCTCAGGAACCAATCAATTTACTTTATGTTGATCGTTTTCGTTTTAGATTTTCGTTTTGAATTCGTTATGTGCTCTGACAAGTTTGTCGTCGTAATTTAAATGTATAACTATGCCTCGAGTCTCTGAGTAAACCTGCGGACAGACGGACTTGGCGACACTATAGAGATCTTGTTTATCCAAAAAAAAACATCACAGTTAAAGGTTCAATCATTACACATTTTAGTTTTATTCCACTTTCAAAACTCAACTAATTGTTAAAATTCGAAAAAGGAATCGAAAATTTTAACTACTGATCAAACAACAGGCCCTAAAACTGGATGCAAACTGAGTGAATTAATAAAACAAAACTAATAAGAAAAAAATGTTGATAAATCCTGCCCTCCCCTATATTTGCCTTCGAGTTTAATCCGAGAGAAACTCGATCCTCGATTCAAACCAACCAATCGATAAAACATCTCATAGGCACGGGTCTGGAACCAAGCCCTTCAATTGCCTATTTCATTTTTGCAAAACCCCGTGACCTTGATTATTTTGGACGCACAGCTCAAATGCAAATTTTTCCTTTCACAATGTCGATTACAATATTTACAATGCACATGAAGGTTACCGGTTCGCGTCTATGTATTATTTGTAATCGAGTTTCGGCAGCTGGCCTGGTGGCAGAGTCGCGCGTTGCGAGAGTGCTGTGCGCATGAGCTCGACTGTTTTGTTTGAAACACTATGCCAACATTAGCAACGTACTTTCGATTTATAGAATGGCGCAAAACACGTCTCGATCTGCAGCTTTTATGATTATTTTGAAAAGAAACCGGCTGGCGGATCAAACAGTACAAAATTATTAGCAGTTTAATCCAACTGATACTGAAATGACAACAGTATTTTATTGAAAAGGTGTTCTGATAGGTGCTTATAGAAGTTTGTTTGAAAAGTTTTTTTTTTATTCGCTTACTGAAAATAAATATGTGTTAATATTATCATTGTTTGCTACGCCCGCGTTTATCCTTTATTTAATTATATTTTTTGGTATTTAGTGGGGAATATGAGAGGTCCCAGATATTCACTCAGTTTTACATCCATATAGGCATCTAATATAATATTTTTCATAGTGGTAATAGTCAATTATTTCATATTGGAAATTACATTATTATATGTCGCATGGTTATAAGTTATAATGAATTCACAACAAGATCGTCAGTGTAAAAAATATAAAAAGTAAAAATCCAGTCCAATCCAGAACCAGAATAAAACAGTAAAAGAAACAAAAAGATATAGCTCAAAAGCTACAGTCGTACAATGTCAAGAATACAATAAAAAAACAATAAAAATAACGGCTCAATATAATACATATCTAATCGTCACTGTATTCTTTAACGGAATATAGTGGTTTCGTTAATAACAGATTTTTAAGCCGGCGACCAAATTTTTCATCAGCTTATTTAATTTTTATGTCTGGTCGTAGACGCTCATACACTCGCGGACTAATAAAACGGGTCAGAGTGCGTTTTTCATACTAAAGAGGTTATTTCGAAGCCTTGGTTCCTCGCCAGGGAATGCTTTTAGTGAAATGTGATGATGAATACCTCGAGCATCTATACAGGACTTCCAGAGTGCCTAGGATACCCAACTGAATGAATCTGCGGTTAACGCCGGAATAGTGCATGTTCAGAAAAACATCTAAAATGACAATAAAATGTAAGGAAATCCAAGTGCTGACCCAAACTCTCCCGCTGATGTAAACTGATTCTGCGATCAGTTAGGTATCTTAAGAACTTTTGACCTCCTCTATTGGACCTCGCAGTATCCACCATTAAAACTCTCTCAAAACAACCCCTGGCGATTAACCAAGGCTTCAAAATAGCCTCGTTTGTATGAAAAACGCACTCTGACCCGTATTATTTGTCCGCGAGTGTAGAAAGCGGGCCCTATTACGCGCGGGTTTATGTCGAGCGGCGTTAGCCGCCGCGGCACACGCTGGAGGCGGCCCGTTCGCCGGTCCACCCTACCGGGGATGTTCACACGTTCAAATTTAGTTATGTTGTGACATTATGGTGTCAAAAACATACTGTGCGTCATTATTCCGTATTTTTAAAGTCTCGGTTTTACCCCTGCCATGTTTCTGTGCCTGTGACAGATTGAAATTTGACACGTCACGCGACGAGTTATAAAATTAAATGCAAATCTGTATATTTCCAAAATAATACTTATATCATTATTGATCTTGTTTCATAATGTGTTCGATTTTTTTTTATGATCTAGCCTATAGGTTTAATTTTTGTCAATAAAAATACCGTTTTTTTTATTATGGCAATGAGAAGGCACGCGAGGACTCAGGCCACCTGATGGTAAGTGGGATCTGAGAACCATAGACATTTGAAATCTTACAATCTCAAAACTGCAATCCTAAAACTTCAAATGCGTTGCCAACCCTGAGGACTGAGCTGGAATGCCTCTATGCTAGTAATTTCACCGGTTGTCCTATCCCCTATATCCCTAAGGTGTTTAGGCTGCGGCTCCACTGAGGCGGAGATGAGCGGAGTGGAGCGGAGCTATGCCAATATTAACCAATAGAATCTAAACAAACGTGCGCAAGGCGCGTTCGACGTGACCGCATGCGCCTTCTATTGGTTGATGATGGCATCGCTCCGCTCGTCTCCGCCTCAGTGGAGCCGCACCCTAAAATCATATCTAGAAAAATAATAGCATTTAAAGTTTTAAAAAAGTTGGCCGGATTTATAGTCGTTGTAAGTAAGGAGGTTTAGTTTCTGAATTCCACATACTGACTTATTTGATTTGATCCCCCTGTGTATGTTGGGTAGTACAGAGAGATGAATCAGTTTTTTTCAACTTCAGCAAAAACATGTCAGTAGAATTAAATTGAAGAGTTGGTTTTCACATTTGAGGCGAAAGTTATTGTAACGACGCAATGTACTTCTACTGGCGTGCTTTTGCTGACCACGTGTAAATCAGCCAAATATATTTTAATAAGGTCACATCTCTTTGTAGTTCACTGTACTATTACGGGAGAATAACCAGGGTGTTCCTTTTCGACTCGGGCAACGATGCGGCATTACGATGAACCGGCAATCTATTTGTAAGTTTTGACGTCAAATATGTGAAGTTATACAAAAGTAAACAGGTAGGTCAAGTCTTATGTAGGCCTTAGATACACTAGGCATCTTTAAAAAAAACCTGCGTTCGAATCTGACCATCCATATGTGAGCTACGATGCAACATACAGATACACAGACACACACGTTAATCTTGTAACCTCTGTTTGCGTGGGGGGTTAAAAATAAGGTTATACGTACTTGGGTTTAGCGGATCGTGCGCCCTCCTCAAACGAACTCCCTCCATTCTTGCCTTTGCGAATCCTGCAAAGAAAAAAATACTTTTTAATTATTTTATACTTACATTATAAGTACGCGAAACTTGCGAAACGGTCCCAACTCAGCATTCGCTAGCCGTAAAGCCAGCACTGATCTTCCGTTGGAACCGCTAGGTGAAGAGACGGAAAGTGACACACTTAACAAAAAACAACATGAATTAAGAAACAATCATTCGTTATTTAAAATTTGCATCCAGTTATTGCTGGCAACACCATGGAAACAAAAAAACAAAAAAGAAACTATAGTCTATGGCTAAGTCAATGACGTTAATGTAAACAAAACAATAGGTTACGTAACAATACTAACAATTATGAACAAAAATGGTAGACTTAGTAGAAATAAGGTAAATGTTTTATTGATTCTACATTTACGAGCTTCAAGCATCCCCATTCGGGGCAGGAAAGCATGGGTCACATCACTCACGACGACGATACTGATAACGGCTACAACTTTTGTACGAGTCTTTGTTTTGAGTCGAAATTTGCGTGATATATTGACCAGAATTTCTATTTTTAAAATCGGATACGAATTTATTCCAAGCCACTAAAAATCCGTTTACGATTTCACATCAATTTGCGGCAATACGGAAACGCACCCAATTTCGCGCTTCATAAGCTGGTTCTTGAGTGTCGTTAAGAAAGTAATGCTGGTCTGCAACATACCCGAGATAGAGAGGCTTCACAATATTAAACAAAAAACTTTCTTGGTTAAAAAAGACTAACCTTTAAACCGTTTTCAAAAAGGGAAATTTTGAGACATCTCTGGGGTCTTTTAATCGGTGCCGGCCGTGAATGTTAAAAGATCGTATCAGCAATTGCGTAAATTAACTAAGCTTCGAATTTTTGTATGTTTCGAAATTAAAGAATAAACAGAGAACTTAGTTTCATTTGACTAAACCTTATAACTTTAGGACCGAGTTTTAATAATAACAAATAATGTATTTCATATAAAATCTACAAGAACCAGTATTTTTGAAGGTTAGATGAAGATACAATTTCAAAAGTCAAAGTAAAAGTCAAAGTTCTTTATTCTTCAATTTAGGCATAATATAATGCACCTATGAATGTCAAAAAGCATTACCACCGGTTCGAAAAATAAAAAATTTGCCCCGAGAAAAACCGGCGTAAGAAACTCGGCAAGGTATATTTTTTTCAAGAAAAAGGTTTACATCATTACATTATAATTATAAATAGTTTACAATATCACAGTATTTTTGCACAGTAGGTGCACCTTTTTTAAGCGTAGGTAAATTTATGCGTAGATTACTCATGCAGGACGGACGACTCTCTGCCAAACATCCCTATCCATGATATAATCGTTTACTTTATAATATGCTCGGGAAATTAGTTTTTGTTTTACGACAGATTTAAATTTAGAGTCAGTAAGTTCAGTAATACTTTTTGGAATTTTATTGTAGAATTTTACACAATTTCCCAAGAATGATTTTGAAGTTTTGGCCAGTCTATAAAATGTGGTTTTGAGCTTTTCGGTATTTCGGTAAACATTTCGGTATTTTTTATGAAGAATCAATGTAAGAACTTAAACTTGTATGTTTTAGCAGAAATACTTTGGTACCGGCGGCCAAAAATGTGGTCTACCACCCTACGGTTAAGTTCATTTGCACGTCATGATACAACGAGTTCGACTTTCCCTTGCAATAATATTACGACGGTGACAAATGTCAACCTTAGCGATAATTAGATGGCACAGAAACTTTTGTCAAAACTGATAGACTTGGCCAACAGTTGGCTACCTTAACACCATGCCTTAACAATCATTTACATTTTGGAATTTTGGAATTTTAAGTGATTTTTTAACAGGGACAGCATGGGGAAATTCGTAGCCATAGAAGAATATCTACAGGGAAACAGTCTTAAGAACTTCGGCTGTCCCGTTTTTTTTCTTGTCAATAAAGTAAAATTATCGTGAAATTAAACGGTGTTGGTTTGTCAAATCTGTCCAGTTGTGTTTTGACATACTTACGCAGTCATGACGGTATCAGGTTGCTCTCCTCAATTTCCTAAATGCGGGCACACCTAGAACAAACAAATTAAGTAATAACATTCAAAAAAGAAACAATTTTTATCACAGGGATTTTTTTAGGTTATACTTTTCAGTTTGGAAAATCAAGGCGAACATATTTGTAGAAACCAAATTGTATGTTTTTTTTTTTCAATACTTGAAAGAAATAGCCATAATAATTATAAGCCACCCTCTAATTTAATTTTTATTATGTTCAAATGAAAAACTCTTTTGCTTATTGTACTTTTATTTTATTTTAATGCGACTGTATAGAATAAATCCTATCACAGACATAATAGGAAACAATCAACAATCTGGATACACCTATTTTAAACAATGTACCTAATACATTTTTAAAACCATTTCGAGGAATAGGCTTTTCGAATCAATCTCAGTTTTATTTAATAAACCGGCCAAGTGCGAATGGGATTCGCGCTTGAAGGGTTCCGTATCTAAACAACATTAACAAAAAACGGCAAAAACAAAAACACGTTAATTGTATTGGCCAAGGTAACCCTTGGGCATTTAATGTAGATTAAAATTGTCCTTTACACTATATTATTTAAATAAATACTTACTTTAGAAGATATGGCAAATTCAAAATTACGCAAACAAATATGAGAGTTTCGTTGTCTACACAATATGAGATGGACAGATGGGGTGCGCCAAAGTTGAACTAAATTTTTAATGTCGATTATCGGAAATCCGAAAATGTTGTTCCTAATAATTTACATCCTAATAATCACTACTCATAACTACTTTGTTCCTAACGCTCTGAATTCCTAATCATTCAACTTCATAATGTCCGTTGCAATTAGGGAATGCAAAAACCGGTGAAAATAAAAAACCGGTTAATAACCGCCTCAACGGATTCAAAACCGGTTAACCGGTGATTAACCGGTTTTTAGCAAACTATTTGAAATCGAAGAATTACACGATAATTTTACTATTCTTGGTTACTTTTGGTGTAAACGGCGTATTTTTTTAGATGTAAATAGGTATTTAAATGATTGACTCTGTACTAAACTAATTATACATACGGTTATTTATGTTTATATATTTAATATATATTTAGAAATGTTTAAGCGAATAAATAAAAAGCATATGATTCTTCTCATCATCTTTATAAACTTCAAAACAAATCAACAAGTGACGAATTAAATTATAAAACTTAAAATATACTTATATAAAAAGTACAATTTTAAATTTTAAAAGTTTAACAAACTTGTAACTAAAATATTGGTTCTTTAGTGTAGCAAACTAAAACAATGAGGCTTACCCAGCCCAGCCACAAACAAACCCTTTGTGCTCTTTTTTTTAACGCGGCCGCGGCATTACTAAAACGGAGTGGGGGTGGTTAATGTTTAAAGCTGTTCAATTAGTATAGGGAATAATTACTATATAAATTAGCTCCAGCAATGTAATTTTTTCATGTAGCTCGTGTATTGTATCAGTAGTTCAGCACGTTAATGAAGAAATTAAATAAATAAAACTTTTTGCTATTCGCTACTCGAAAAAATCGAGTATGTATTTTTGTTTTTTACAAAATAAGAATACGTTTCCTTTCCACGCTATAAGTGTTCGTCATTTTATAGTCTGAAGAATATTCTGGGGTATCTAATTGAGGCAATTAACAGTATTTTAAGGGCAAGTTCCAATTCGGTTAATAACCGGGGAAAGTTATAAAAAACCGGTTTTTAACCGAGATCAAAAAGTTTCGGTTAATCGGTTTTTTCGGTTAACCGGTTAACCGGTTTGCATTCCCTAGTTGCAATAAACATCGATCATCTTTAACTTTAAAATAATCCTGCGTAAAGTCCTGTACTCGGAAAGTAGGTTACACTAAAAATGTGTTACGGAGTAGTTAGTAGGTTACACCAAAAAATTTTTTAGGTGAGCCAATATAGACCCAAAAAAAATATGATTAAGAATGTTATTTAAAAAAAAAATAGGAGTTTACAAAAAGTTACATCAGTGACATTAGCACTTAAAATTTTAAGAGATATGAGTTTTATGAGCTATGTTAATAGTAAAATAAATTGTAGGAACGAAATTTTTAGGAAAACATTTTTTAGGAGCAGTGATCATTAGGAGTACAAATCGTTAGGAAAATCAATTTCGGGTGATAAACTTTAGCGAAGCCAATATGGACCCGGACAGATGTCCCAAGATAATACGAGCATTATTCTTGAAAATTTGCGTTTTAATTAATGGCCTTCAAGAACTAGTCGACAATGTTTATCGCAACATTAATAATATTAATTGTAAGACTGTGCCTTGGTCTGATCAAGTAGGTATATTAAATGAGTTAGGTAATTCTATCGAAGATCAATGCACAATCACAAACGTACTACTCTGTAGACACTGTGCTCGACCTGGGAGTGGCTGTCCAATTCCCAACGGCCTTCCTCAATTCCTAACAACCTTCTGGATTGCCCCCACATAAATTGGTTTTGAAAATAGAGTGTCCTATTATTTTACTAAGGAACCTTAATCCAATGCAACGTCCATAATCGAGTGCACAATACTGATCGCATGTGCGGCTGGATAAGTCGTTTATCGACCGCAATTTCCCGTAAATTTATCGTTTTCAATGACCATTAACAAGGTCAAATATTGAAAGTTGTGGGCTTAGAGCTGAGTGTTTAAATACAAAGTTGTGGGCTTAAAGCTGAGTGTTTACAAAGTTGCGGGCTTAGAGCTGAGTGTTTAAATACAAAGTTGTGGGCTTAAGGCTGAGTGTTTACAAAGTTGCGGGCTTAGAGCTGAGTGTTTACAAAGTTGTGGGCTTAAGGCTGAGTGTTTACAAAGTTGCGGGCTTAGAGCTGAGTGTTTACAAAGTTGTGGGCTTAAGGCTGAGTGTTTACAAAGTTGTGGGCTTAGAGCTGAGTGTTTACAAAGTTGTGGACTTAGAGCTGAGTGTTTACAAAGTTGTGGGCTTAAGGCTGAGTGTTTACAAAGTTGTGGGCTTAGAGCTGAGTGTTTACAAAGTTGTGGGCTTAGAGCTGAGTGTTTACAAAGTTGCGCTCTTAGAGCTGAGTGTTACAAAGTTGTGGGCTTAGAGCTGAGTGTTTACAAAGTTGTGGACTTAGAGCTGAGTGTTTACAAAGTTGTGGGCTTAGAGCTGAGTGTTTACAAAGTTGTGGACTTAGAGCTGAGTGTTTACAAAGTTGTGGGCTTAGAGCTGAGTGTTTACAAAGTTGCGCTCTTAGAGCTGAGTGTTACAAAGTTGTGGGCTTAGAGCTGAGTGTTTACAAAGTTGGGGGCTTAGAGCTGAGTGTTTACAAAGTTGGGGGCTTAGAGCTGAGTGTTTACAAAGTTGCGGGCTTAGAGCCGAGTGTTTACAAAGTTGCGGGCTTAGAGCTGAGTGTTTACAAAGTTGGGGGCTTAGAGCTGAGTGTTTACAAAGTTGCGGGCTTAGAGCTGAGTGTTTACAAAGTTGCGGGCTTAGAGCTGAGTGTTTACAAAGTTGCGGGCTTAGAGCCGAGTGTTTACAAAGTTGGGGGCTTAGAGCTGAGTGTTTTTTAAAGTTGCGGGCTTAGAGCTGAGTGTTTTTAAACTTGCGGGCTTAGAGCTGAGTGTTGAGCGTTTTTCCCATGAACAGCTGTATGTAGCCCTTTCGCGCGTCACTTAGAGGTAAACATTGTTTGCATCGTGCAATGAAAGGTCACCTATAAACATTGTTTATACAGGGTGTAATCGTTAAGTGTGACCAGGCAATTTTATAGTTTTCGAAACTAAAACCTTTCTACTAATCTAATAGTAAATGTACGGAGAGTTCAATGTCAGAATTTTCGATACTTCTGTAATTTTACTGATTAGGTTACGTACTTTCGATATCTGTTTTTTGTATTTTTTGATATCTGTAATACTTACGGAATAATCGCCTGAGGGGCTGTTGTCCAACGCACTCGCAATCACGATCGTTTTCATTTTGAAAATCGAAGGCTTGTCTGCATACAAAATGAAAACAATTGTTTCACTTTGAAGCCGATTGTAATTTCGAGTGCGTTAGGCAATAGCAACACTGGCCACACTTAACGATTACATCCTGTATAGAGAGATTCCGTGATAACTGGCAGTCATGATTTGAACAGAATTTTAAATATAAGTCACTGCCCACTACACCGTATCATAACCATGATTGTAATAGGAACGTGTCAGGCAAAAACATATTCTTTGTATTGAAAAGTATGAGACTATGCCCAATAGACCGTTCCATCACTGACCAATATTTGAAAAATGTCTTCCCACTACACCGTACCACACCATGATCGTACTATGAACGAATCTGGCTTGGTAGGTAATTAGTTGGTCAGTGAGAGGTCGGTGACGAAACGGTCCAGTGTGTAAAACTGTAATAGTACATTATGATACAAGTGTGCTAAGTTGACCATTGTATACAAGGCGCTATTGTGTGCGCACGAGCGAAAGCGAGTGCGCCACAAGAAAGCTCCATATATTATGGTCACAGGCACACGTGTTACATACGACGTTTTTCAACACACTTGCAAAAAAAAAACAAGACTCTTCATTTAGTCAAATTTTAATTAATTATTAAAACAGTTGGTAAAATTACAATTTGCCGCATAAAAACTGCTTGTTGCTAAGAAAAAAAAATGTATAACCCGACTAAATTATATCGCTTCTTCTTCGTACTTACAACTTGGTACTAGGCTACAAATGTAAATTGTTTGGGTTAATAAACTAAAGGCACTTGTGCGTAATACACCGTGTTTTTTTTGATTTACGATAACTTCGGCATATTACGAGGTATATCCACAGAAACTAATTGGTAGATTAGATTTTTAAATATTGCAAAAAAAAAATTTTTTTCAGTTTAGAACAAAATAATGAAATCTTTTATCTTTAGTCATTCTAAAAGGGCCTTTAGAGTTAACTAATAATCAGTGTCAAATACGTCTATGTTGGCGTGACATACACACACAAGTAAAGATAACACTTGACAGGTACAAGATTGTCACTTTAGATTGACGCGTATACAAACCTAACAATTGGAAACTCTTTACTCATAAGTATTAAAAGAAAATTGTTGTTATCAATTAAGAGCCTTTTACACTAGTTTAACGTGATTAACTGATTAAATTTAAAAATTAAATATCTTTAAAACCGTTAGACTTATCATTTGTCTGTCTTCGGGAAATTAACTTTGTTTGACCTATAGAACGTTCCCTTAAAGTTATCATAAATCAAAAAAAACACGGTGTATACTGAAAAAGCTAGCGTGTTTAATATCTAGGTTTATGAGCCAAAAATCGGTGGAATAAAAAGGTCGTTTTGAGCAAGTGTGTTGAAAAGTATATTTTTTTGTCTAACACATTCCTACTACGGGTATGAAACGGTATAGAGGGCAGAGACCTTAATACTACCTTCCGGGCCTGATACGTACATTGTACGGTCGTCATAGTGTGGTACGGTGTAGTGGGTAGAAACTTCAACGGCATGAAAACGTCAACTTCACCAAAAGTGTCAGATAATGTGGACGTCTTTGAAAATCGTCGTAAAATAAAACCTCTATGCAAATGCATCTATATATAAATTCTTTCACCACTTTAAAAGTATATTATTCCAGGTGAACTTGGGTTATTGTACCAAAAATTTAATTGCTTCCATACAACTAAACAACTGAATTTCAGATCCGAAGCAACAAGGTTTCCTCTCCCAAATAAGTTTGTTCTTCAAAGAGTTCCAGTAGACATAGGCAGTAGCCAAAAAGAAGAGTTTATTCGTTAATTAAAAAGTGGCACAATAGATTTATTAAGACAAAAATACATGGCCAATTTGTTTCTCGACAATCTTACGTGACCAGTGCTGAAGACCAACCAACTTCAGTCAACTAATGCTTGACAATGTCAAGAGTTTGTTAACAGACCGGCATGCTTCTTAGTCATGTTAGTCAATCATTTCAAGTTAGAATTGAAATGACCATTTGAAAAGTATTAACCAAAGCAACGCGAGGGCAATTCGCTAGTATACCTGTATACATAGACATTATTATAGATATTGATAGGCGTGTAGATATTTTGACTTGCCATATCTCAAATTCAATAATCGAAGCAGGTTCAATCATCAACTAGTAATTAAGGTTGCACTTGCTAAAGGACATGTGTTAGAGTTACCTCCATCTTTGTTCTATCTGTACTAAATTTTCAAAGTTACGTGGTGTTAGTGCGTACCTATTATTAAACCAAAACATCTTTCAAAGAATGTATCATTACACAGAATTTTCGAATACTTTGGTAGTCACAAGTTGGCTAAGCTACTGAAACATCATGTTTTTTTTTAAATTATCAATAATGGGTTTGCGTTTGACCTCAATCTCTCCTGAAAATAGTGTTCAATGAAATGAAATTCAATAGTTTTTTGTGTTTTTTTTTTCCTTGTTGCTACTTCAACAGCTACTACCTCGGAGATAAGGCGTTACACAATGAAATGATTTCGCCAGTGTCAAGTATATATAAGTATAGATCAATATAGCAATAAAACACGATCCAATCTTCTCTAGGAAGATTGGGGGCAACGTTGTAGTGATCTGTAGCACAGAGGTCAAGATAGTTTTAACCTCTGTACCACTGCGAGTCCACTTGAAACGAGAAGTAAGATGCCAGTTACACTAAATAAGTCCAAGTCTTCTATCACTGCAACACAAAGGCATAAAAAGTACGAATCACTAACAGAAAAGAACTTTGAACACCTAAATACACAAAAATACAAAAATAAAACAAGTTGCATATCCACCATCTTTGGACATTGCAAATGGCCCCTGAAATTCGTTTAAATTATACAATCAATCAATGAATATACACTTCAAATAAAATTATTTTAAATATGACTTGTTGATTTTGACAACCCATCTAAAAGCTCTTAAACAATAGTTTTTATATATTTTTAGTTAAACTTATCACTGACTAATAAACTAAGCTTTAAATATATGAACACCATATAGCAGTTAAAAAGGAACCTTACATATTATAAGGATTAAAAATATATATATTTGGCTTTCCTGATTATGTGGCCACCTCTGTATAACGTTTCTCAAAAATGTGACATAATATGACCAATTGACCACCTCCTTCTTGTTAGGGTCCCCTAGCTAGACGTAATGTGGGGATGTAATTTTTTCTCATGTACCCCATGGGATGGGATGTTGTTGCGAGTCAAGTGTTGTGTAACAGCCAAAACTGCAAATATGCTGCTGCTGAATTTTAAAGGAAAAGTATGATAACTAAGTAGACTTAATTGGTTCCTAAGATACAGGTTACAAAAGTGTTTATACCTACTAAAATCATATATGACAGATTGACAGCTCCCTATAACTTTAAATGGAGAATTAGCTCATACTAGTTGTTTTATAGAAATAATTTTTGTTTTGGGTGCTTTGGAACCCTACTATGAGCATGTTCAGACATGCTCTTGCCCGATCTTAATCATCCCGACATTCCGTAACCAAAGGATGAAAGGAGGCTAATGGGAACCTTTTTTTTAACTTGGCTGTAAGGGATTTCCTCGTGGTCCCTTCAAAGATGTATATGCAATGCAAAAATGGATTTTACGTTTGTTTTATTCCTAGCAACAAAACGAGGCTCTCCGCCTACCCGTTTTTCAAAAAAAAAGCCATCCTTTCCGAGCATGTTTAATAACACATTATTTATTTAGTAGAACAATAATACAAACAGAAGTGTCAAACCCATTGTTAATACAAATCAATCAAGGTAACAAAAACTTAATAAAAACAAAAACAATAAAAATGCACTTACTTGGTGCATCATAGCAACGGCAGCCGGTCCCGCCAACGGAAAATAGAGTCTTTGTACTGGGCAATATACCGGTCAGAGTTGTTTGAAAGTGCGCCAATGTATTGATTCAGGCTACGCGACGCGGCACCTACGCTATCAAAATGTATCAACGAATACAAACGTATATACAATATCCAAACTCTCAAAAAATCAATAATAATTACAAGGTAAGTGGCGAGTTGAAATGTTGCAATGAATAATATAAAAATATTGATTTTCCATTGAATTGTTGCCATGAATAAAAACTAGAGATAAAGTGCTACGCCACCGCTGCGTAAAATACGATGTCGTTGAGTAAACCAAAGGACGGGGTCATATTTAGGCGTGTCCGCTGCGCCAAAAAACTAACAAAACGTGACAGCAAAATATGTTACAAAACATGACTGTTTAGGCTAACCGTCCCGCATCGACCGTCCCATAATGACAGTTGTAATCCCGCATTGCAATATTTAATAAAATAGTCCCGCAAATCGTATAAGGCGTCCCGTATGTCCCGCATTCCTCTTTTCCCATCGTCACGCTTGCATAATTCAAATTCAAATTCAAATTATTTTTATTTCAGAAATAAAATTATTTCTATATTACACACTATAATTAAATATTAAAATTAAAATTAAAATTAAAGTTAAAAAATAAAATCTCAATTAAAATCCAAATCAAAATAACACAAAAATTAACAATTTATACTAAAAACACATATTTTTTTAGTAAGTACGATTGCTCCCCACATGGATCTGCATACAGTGAACCATGTAGGGGCAATCAAACCTACTCGCTATCATGTCCAGGATGCTGTTGCCACTACCGCGCGCGCACTCTGCTCACCAAAGACGCGCACCGCTTGCGCAGAGTGGTGTAGAAGCAATCGATGCGCGCCTCCGCGAACATGCCTGACGCGCTGCAGCGACGCGGCAGCCGCCCCAGCATCCTGAACGCGTCATTATACGCATAAAAGTATTCTGAATCAAAACCCAGAGCAATGGCCCAAGCACAAAATTAAGTCATCTATTCACAATCCCTTGCATAGCAGTCAGGCACGTTGGATACACTTGTAGCATAGTGTCCACCGTTATTGGCGCTCAGCATTCGCGCACAATTCTCGCCGCGATTAACGCCCGCGAATAGCGCGCGAACTCTTCTTAGCTCCACATTCGCAATATTCACAATTGTGTTCACAGTATAGATCCTGCACTCGACAATGTAATTAGGTCTACATTAAAAGTAAAAAACAAATTAAAAATAAATGGAGGAAACGAAAATGGCGGATGACAAGCAATGACAAGTATTCATTGTAATAGAACAATGTTTGTAATATTTTATCAAGTATTGGTGGTATGGCATTGAGCTAATGTGTAATAAAATTTTGTTGTGTTCACACAGCTATCGCGCGTTTGCAGGCTCTTTGACACGGGCCAAAAAACCGACAAAAAGTGGTTAACCCGGCTCGAACCCGCGAAATATATGTGAATTGGCTGCACATTCACACTTTCACTGACGTGTTGGAGTGACTGAGATGGGTGCAATTAGTGGGTCTGCCTTGTGCGATAAGGACTTACGAACTGCTACGGTAGCAGTCAAGGAGATCGCGTTCATCGCGCTCGCACGCGCAGCGCGCGCTTATGTTGTCTCCGTTGCACCTACTGATGACGTATCTAACAGCGGCTGCTCTGATTTGCTGTTCCGCACTAGCTTTGGCACCGGATCGTTAAACTTCGAGTGTCGAATATTCTGCACTTGTTTAGCTAGGTCGCCGTCTTTGTCTGATTTGATTAGATTTTGGTCGTTGGCTATTTCTAATTTTGCCAAAACAGCGTCAATCTTGAACTGAATCTCGGAAATTTTCAGTTGAATTGGTTCCACGGCCTTCGGAATTAAATTTTCAATTGCTTGAAGCGTGATTTTTTCCGTTTTACAGGAAAATTTTAAAGAATATCTCACGAGAGTAAGCTCTTTACATCCGACCACGGGCGGAAGTGTATTCGTAGTTCGTCCGTCAGCAGATACCGGTTCATGAATCCGACATTTGTAAAACCGCAATAACAACACCATTTGGACTTTTCGGGTTCCCTTTAATGACCTCCGGTCTGCGCAATGCTGGCCAGTCTTTCCAGCGCTTTATGGATGAGATCATAAGGGGACTCGACTACTGCTATCCATATATTGATGACATTCTTGTATTTTCTGGGACCCCCGACGACACGCAGAACATCTTCCTTTTCTGGAGGTTATCAGAATACGGTGTTGTTGTAAATCCGTCCAAGTGCGTGCTTGCTGCTACTCAGGTAACCTTCCTTGGCTATCTTATCACAAAGAAGGAAACTACCACCTCCAGAGAAAATCGAACCCTTACGTAGTTTTCCTCTAACTAAAACGGTTGAAGGCCTTCGTAGGTTCCTTGGCATGATCAACTTTTACCGTCGATTCTTCCAGAAAGCAGCCGAACTACAAGCACCGCTTATAAATATCCTGGCATCTACCTAACTGAAAGGCCCAAAGCCAGTGCCCTGGACGCCAGAGTTAGAGCTCGCGTTTAACAACTGTAGGTTGTTGGTTATATAGGTTGTGGCGGAGTCTTTTCCGCAACTCGACGACTTAGGTATGCGCCTATTTTGCGTTCAACAACTGTAAAGAAGATCTTGCCACAGCAACACTTTTAGCTCATCAATGCATCGTCGACCCATGTGGGAGCCTGATTGCAACAGAATGTTAATGGCCAATGGCAAGCTTTAGCCTTCTTTGGTAGGAAGCTGTCACCACGCCACTCATCCTGGCCAGTCTATTATCAGGAGTTACTGGCTGTCTATGAGGCGGTGCCTATTTACCTGGCACTGATGTCTACATCTATTGCGATCTGTCTACTGGGAAACCAAGACCGTACCTAACCGAAGCTTTCCGCCGGAAGCATTTCGATAAAATTCATGTTCTTAATCGGGTGACTATCACGATCATCTCTTGATGGCTGACCGCTTCGTCTGGCCTAACATAAGGAAGCAGTGCCGCGAATGGGTGCGCACCTGGGTCGCATGTCAGCGAAGCAAAGTTAATAGACACATTAACGCACCTTTGGAGATGTTTGCCAATCCGTCCAATCGTTTTCGTCACGTGCACCTCGACATCATTGGACCCATGCCCCAGAGCAAAGGATACTAGTACTGTCTGCCAGTCGTCGACAGATTTACTCGGTGGCCGGAGGCATGGCCGATGGTCGGAATCACGGCGGAAGAAGTCACGGAGACGTTTACTAGAGAATGGATATCTCGATACGGGGTACCCTCTATATTAACAGCCGACCAAGGACGTCAGTTTGAGTCCGCGTTATTCCACCGACTCATGGACGTCTGTGGAACGAAGTGCGTTAGGACGACTAGCTACCATCCTCAAGCGAATGGAATGGTCGAGCGTATGCACCGTACACTAAAGGCTGCGCTCATGTGTAAAGAGAATTCTTGGTCCACTACATTGCCCCTCGTTTTATTAGGAATGAGGGCAACCCTCAAGGAGGATTTTATAGCATCAGCTGCCGAGTTGGTTTTGCGGCGAGCCTCTTCTTCTACCTGACTGACTCCTCATAACTCCTGATAAATCTTTCGAAACGATGGAGACTGTAGCAGATTTCGTTAGTAACCTAAGAACTCATATGAAAGGTTGAGAGCAATACCGGCTTCTCATCATTTCTGACGGCGGCTACTCATGTTTTTTTGCGGGAAAACATGTTGCGGTAGTCACTGCAACCACCGTATTCTGGCCCTTACCTAATTAAAGAGCGACATGGGAAGAATTTCATCTTGGATGTCAATGGCACGGATGTCTCAGTCAATGTTGACAGAATAAAGCCGGCCCACATAGAAGGTGAAGGTCCTGCACGAGCACCTGTCGCAACGCCAGTGGCACCGAATCTTCCACAACAGACTGCACCTGCCACTGCTACCGTTCCTTCTAATCCTGTGGCTACCAGAGCAGGTCGACAAGTAAACTTTAAAAGAATTTTGGATTTATAAAGTTAGTATTTAGTATATATTATAAATGTTATATAACATTTATTTATTTTATTTGGTCTCTTGTTTTATTTTTTTCTGTGGGAGGATGGTGTGGCGAATTGCCTCGCTTCTAAGACTGGATAGAAATATATGTTATCTGTGGTCATTCACCAGACTGGTATTAAAGAGCTTGAGTTAAAGTACACCACACCAATGCTTAAAAAACGGTGACGGTACGGAATCGCAGGGACGCATCCGTACCGTTTTTAACGCATGCGCTCCGCACTGCTGCTTAACGGTGCGTCATTAACGGCGCCATGTTATTACTATGACCCCAAAGACACCATATTTTAAGCAGCGGAATGGAGGGCATGCGATAAAGACGGTACGGATACAATGCGTCACTGCAATGCGTCACTGCAATTCGTATTTTAAGCAGCGGTGGGGTCGCAAATTTAAACTACTTAGGAAGTTTCTAATGTCTCACAAGATTGTGTTTGATAAATGTTATTTTATGTGCCTAGACTGCCTAGCTTAATAAGTGATTAAAGTTCATGTCACTGTAGACAAAGTATCTTTCACTTATCTCTAGCTACTACTAACCCCCCATAAAAAGCGCTGCATCGGCGCACAGTTACGTCCATCCCTTTCAATCGATTTAGTCTTCATTGAGCAGTTCAGTAGTGACAGGGACTCGGCAACCTTTGGCACAATGATGGCTAGAACACGATAGCAACGCTTCTTCACAATACTGAAATCCAGCTCAGTGGACGTTATGCGACCATATTTAACAACCTAGATGATTATTAGCGCTAAATTCAAAACTGCAGATTCCTCGTCCCTTTCGTTCCTCATACGTGACTAACTCAAGAGAAAAGGATAGAGCACGAATTTCGGTTTTCAAAGCAGGGCCCATGTATAAAGAGTCGGATGGAAAGATGACTGCTTTGCAGGAGAGTGAATGGGCGCATTAGCCCTTATACGTAACGCCGTTTATCTAACGCCTGCGCGTTAACGCTGCGGCCACATATAACTGCTTTGGCAAATATTCGTGTTGAAAGAGACTTCAACATGATGTTCGACAAATCCCGCAGACAGAGTCGTAGCGTCACAAAATAACTTATTTTAAATCAATCGGTGATTGCCGCAAGTGCGATCGGTCGCGTTGGCAAATATAATAAAAAGCCTTTTGAATAATTATCTTTTTTCCAACGTAAGTACATTTATATTGTTTGAATTAATCTTTCTTTTTTTGGTGTTTATCGATCATTCCGCAAAATTCAAGTTTTTTTACTATACTAAATTCAAAGTATTGAGCAAAATTAGAGTCATCATCATCATCAAAATTAGAGTACCTCAATTTAAATATTAAGTTTTTGACATCATTCCAGTCAATTGATATCCAGTACTTGAGGTATGAGCGATATTTTCATAACAATATTGTTATTATATGCAGAATAGTATTTTTTTAACGACACAAAAGAGTAGAACACAAATGAGCGCGCCAACTTTTACATAAATGTCACATTTTTGACAAAAATGCTTAAAAATGGCAACAATTTCATATGGATTTTTTTAGTTCCACTTTATTTAATTTGTACTCTGTTTTGTCGCATTGTACAAACGAGGTGTTGGGTATATGGTAATGCTGGAGGGTAATAAAGTTTTAGGAGCGAGTTAGATATTATTGAACTTGATTTGAGTTTGAGAAGAGTAAGGCATATGTCATCGTTGTCGTCCGGGAAAAAAATTGAAGATGTCTTTTTCCCCTTGTTTTTAGCTTATTATATTATTTTCATGCTATTTTACAATTAAATAACAAACATTGGAGCAGCTCTTCTGCTGTCTTTAAGGATTCCGATTTCTCCGTTTTAGATCTACTGGACTTGATAAATAAGCCTTTAACGACTTGTCGTTTGTGGAGTGTATCCATAGGATCTAGGCGTTTCCTGATACTGGGGATATGGACAGTACTTCCGGGTCATCTAGCCCTGCTGTCTATGAATACGAAACGGAATTCCCAAATATTCGGTAAGTAACCACTCTTGAACCATGCGAACTTTTATAGCGAAATGCTCGGTATTTTGCAAAGTGTTTGTATTATCTTTCAACGTGAACCAGGGCTTGTACAGAAAGTATCCCCCGAGTAAACCCCAGAGCAGGACTGGAAAATATTCAGGTCCTTTTACACTTTGGAGGATCTCGCAAGAGCAAAACATTTAAGTAAATTAATAACTTTTAAAAATCACGCTAGGCAGCTCTTTCTTAAGGAGACTGTAGTCATTTATTTCTTGATTGAACACATTGTGGTCTTTTGTATATTTCTAGAATATGTTCGATGAATTTTAGTGTTGTTGATTCAATTTTTATCGAATTTGGTGTAAAATTAGTTGAGTCAAATTATGTTTTTCATTTTAAATATTTACGAGATCATTTAGGGGAGAGGGGGAATCGTGAGGACTCTGTTCGGGCGAAAATGGTTTGATTCCAGAGTAACGTTAGGGCTGCTGATTGATCGATACGCCCTTTTATTCTCCCCTAATTATACCGGGTAAGTAATACGAGATATAAGAACTTATCATATAACAGTCACAATATATACGCTCACTTTGTATAAATATGTTTAATATAACGTACACTTGAGATAATGAACGAAAGATATAATGTCAAAATAACTATTTCCATAAAGTATAACGTTATTAATATATAATATCAATTGATATAACAATTGTGTATAATGTACATGACACCTAAGATATAAAACATATATAAATCAAAAAATCTAACATCAAAAATATAATGCACGTATAATATAAACGCCTATAACTATTTTCAGTATTACGTGGCCTTTTTAATTTTACAATCAAATTGTTTCACATAGTTTTTTCAAGGGATGTAAAAAAAAAAACCTCGAAGGCTAAGGTGGGAGCTCGCTACGCTTCGCTCCCGCCTTAGCCTTCTAACCTAACCTATCCGAGTCGGTTCTGCCCAGAGAGGTCTTGCTCGCTCGCTTCGCTCGCTCACATTTATATCATACGATATTATATCTTGTAACACTTATACTAAAAGATAATATGTATTTTGATCGCTATATGTCATGTATGTTATACGAACTGAAATTAGTCATTGTGAGTGTTATATTAAAAATATTATATAAAATGAATATTATATCACTTGACCGTTATTCCTTATAAAAATATTGATTTTGTTATTATAGCTAACGTTCATTATATCTCGTATACGTTAGTAACTTGAAAATAGTTATTATGTAGTTATATCTCGTGTGACGCACCCCATGAAAATACCTGACGTGTGCAGTAGTCTTTGTATACAATTTAGGCTTTTGGGTATCCTGAGTCGCAAAACGAATTCCGATTCTGTGCCCGGAAACTGTACATGTGACGCCGGCCTAAAGCGATTGTGTTTTAATGTTTTTCTTATGTTGGCTGCTTGTCTCTCATTTTGCTACGACAGACAGTGAAAAATAATTTTTATTTTGGGGTATCCACGGGTATCCTCGGCTATCGTATTGTGTACCTAGGTAACGAAATCGTACCTATCCTATGTATCTTGGTCGTGTTGGTCTTGCTTGACAAGTTGTCATAGTCTGTGTTACATAATTATTCTTTTTTATTAGGTACCACAGACTGATGAAGAGAATACGAACATGAGATAATAATAAAATAACAGCCATGAAGCATAGGAAATAGAAAACAAACGGTGTTTGATATTTTTTACGGCATCCCTATTTTATAGGCCGCGAGCAACGCAAGCTTTGATAGCCATTATATTAAAAAATACTTTTAGGTATAGTTTATTGTGTTTAAACGGTAAGTTTATGATGAATTAGTCGATTTTGATTGTGATATTTTATTTATTGTAAGTATCAATTGAGTTATAAGTTTTTTATGCTGTATTCGGCACGTGTCGTTATGGCTTACGGTTTTCGCTGAAAATTTGAGATTTATGATTGTTTATTGGTGGGTATACCTAAATATTCACTTTAAATGCGTTTATATGTTTTATTTTAGAATATTCGGCCTGGTAAAACGTTTTTATGGTTTAGTTGTTCGCGGATATTTAGTCGTTTTTATATTCATTGTTTGCGGTCCGTTATTCTCGATTGGTATGAATTTAAATAATATTAAGTGTTTGACCCGTTAAATTGCTTATTGCTATTGAAATACGTCATAATGATTCGAAAGGGGGGCCAATTTGCTTATATCGTCTCAGTTTATGGGCACGTAAAATATGATCTGCATCTGTAACATAGGTAGGTACTTCATTCTGCTCTAAAATATCGATCACGCTCCTTAGCCGTTAGTGACTATCCGATCAGTCATCAATCACTTTTTTTGAGCCCGTATATGTCGCATATGTAAAACAGTTGGTAACTACGCATTAAAAAACATTAGCTTATTTTTTTTTTCAATATATTTAATTACAGTTATTGACTGAGACATTAAATTATATATTCAGTTAAAAAAAATGCGTTCTTATTTTCTAATAATATTATTATACAGGATGCTGGGGTGTTTCTTCTCAGGCTTTTATTGCTGTGTCATGAACCCATTATTTCATCCCATTATTTCTCAGACTTATTGTTTGGACTTATTCCGTCCCGGCTTTGAATAGTGCCACTCCATGTCTTCCTGTGGAAGTGGTAAGAGAGGACTAAGGGATTAAAGGCCTGTAGTATGGTTAGGCGATGTTCTTGCAACCTGTCAGTTATATACACTGGTAAACATCTTGGCCTGTTTGTGCAAAATGTGGTTATAGAACTAACAACAAGTTTGAGTTGTTCGTAATTCTGTAGCTCTGCCTACCCCACTCTGGGATGAAGGCCTGACAGCATGTATGTATGTGGGTATTGTTTGGCCTGAACTGGTTTTCAGCTGATTCGGACAATGATTAATCTTTTCCAAAAATAGCAGTTAGCTTAGATCAGAGTTAATTATTATAACAACACTGAAAATGCTTTAGTATTTACAATGCATTAAAGGCTTTTTAGTACTCCATAGACTTGTTGTTAAACGCTCCTCTATTAGTTACGATAGTATTTTTATTGAGCTTCTGTCGGGTTGAAAATCTGACGCGGCATTTAAAAAATAATTGTAAATTTTAAGAAATTAGTTTGACAACAGCTACAAGATTTACCGAGAATAGAGCTCCAATACGTGGTCACTGTCTATGTTGAAGTAAACTTTGTAAATCTATTATCTACTACTAGCTGTCCGTGTCCAGAGCCGTCTGTATGTGGGAATAAACACAAATAAATGTCCAGTTAAAGAACAGTTTTGTCACCGTAACAAAACTATCATTTAACGTCGAACACGTACATTTTTGTAACAAAATAAATGACGTCTACATTAAGTGACATGTTTATACATCATTTAAGTGACATTTGAATAGTCTTTATGTACATTTATTGTGGTTTTTACCCATGTAATTTTTTTTCATAATCCTTATCCTGGTAATTATGAACACAAGAAAAAATAAATTCTAATCAGTGGAGCCATTTTAGAGTTATGGATGACCAAGGGGTGTTTTTATGTAATATAGATGAGAGTGTCTGCTCTTAGTATGAAGATGTTATAGATTGACTTATGACTGTTTATTAATTCTGCCCTCTTACGGAAAAAAGGCGCATCTGCTATATGAACTATATTGCACTTCCAACCTTATTATAACTGTTGAGAGTTTAATATGCTTCAATAAATTAATTGCACTTATGCCTTTTCTCCGTAGGAGGGCAGAATTATTAATAGTGTTGTGCTAACAATACATTTGAATCGTTTTCTATTTGTGATTTGATAATACAGGGAAACTGTCTAAATAAACATAGTTGAATAAATGTCCAACCTGGAACACAACATTTACATGCACAAATGCACCTAACATGCACATGTTCATGTACATGTACATTTTTTTCCATATATTGAAATAATCTTTAAATAATCACTGAGTAAAAAACATCCCTATATCATAATCTGCTAGTAAGTTATTGGTATAATTTTTTATTTTGTTTCATTCTGTACTCGTCATTCACTCATTCTTTATTTGTCTAGTGTGCTATCTGTTACTATCTTATTCGGTTAAATGTCTCTCTCTTAATTAGTCTTATTTGTTTTTCGTCTTGGTTTTCCTGGGACTTATTTGTCGTATATTCCTTTTAAATTTTTCATACCAAATGAGGGGAAATAGGGAAAAAGACGGATTTCCTTATACTTTTATTTAAGATAATATGTATAGTTACGGTAAAAGAAAATACTCATACATTTTGAAATCAACTTTGTTCCATTCCATACAATATGGTCCAATTTGACTAGCCAATATATTTTTTAAAACCTGTGAATATTGAACTCTATTTTATTCTTCCCATAAAATATAAATAATTATCTATATGTCACAACTTTTTCAGATTGTTTGATTAATACACTTCAGAGTTAAGGGGTCCCCCCCATTTTTTGACAAAAATCAAAAAAACCGGCCAAGTGCGAGTCGGACTCGCGCACGTAGGGTTCCTTACCACTATACATCTAAATAAATGTTTTTCTTTATTCTTTATTATATTGGAGTTGATTGAATGAAAGGTAAAATGCGGATTACGATTTACCCGTATTAAAAAAAAAACGAATTATTAGATCTCGTTCAAACCAATTTTCGGTGGAAGTTTGCATGGTAATGTACAACATATATTATTTTTACATTTACGGGGGGGGACGACGACACATTTTTCCACTTTGGAAGCATCTCTCGCGCAAACTATTCAGATTAGAAAAAAAATATATTAGAAACCTCAATATCATTTTTGATGACCTATCCATAGATACCCCACACGACGTATGGGTTTGATGAAAAAAATAATTGAGTTTCAGTTCTAAGTATGGGGAACCCCAAAAATTTGTTTTTTTTCTATTTTTGTATGAAAATCTTAATGCGGTTCACCGAATACATCTACTTACAAAGTTTCCATAGTATAGCTCTTATAGTTACGGAATAAAGTGGCTGTGACATACGGACGGACAGACATGACGAATCTATAAGGGTTACGTTTTTTGCCATTTGGCTACGGAACCCTAAAAATGTGCATAATGAGCCTTTTCATATGACATCCCATTTGCTAAAATCAAAACACTTTGATTTCCAACACCCAATTCTAGACCCCTTTTTTTTACTGAAGTCAGATGCGGGCAAGCAAGTTGTACAAACAGCAACACTCTTAACTGTACAGCGGTGGACCTAATTGCAAAAGGCATAAGGTACACCGATGGACAGTTAACAGCGTGGGCGATGGCACGACTACGCCAAATTTCAAGATAATAGCACTTTTACTCTATAATTGTACGAAGTCTCACCTAAGGGTTTGTTTTTCATCATTTTTGTATGGAACCGTCAACACACTGTATTCATACAACTAACATAGAATATACCTACTGCTAACAGTTTAATAGGTCTTAATAGTCATTTGGGTTCGGTTAAAGCCAGATAGACACATAAGAGCATATAAGTGCAAGTGAGAGGGAGTACAAACCGAAAGTCCTTTTGGAGAGCTATCATACTGGCACAGCAACCATAAGATCTTTTCGAAGCCATAAAGTGATATTTTAGAGTCAATATTAACTCCTTCCTATTATCTTGTGTATGATAAAGATGCTACATTATGTTAAGAGTATTGCTTAGCTGTAAAAAAATTCCCTAACAAATTTACGGAGCGATATTTTTTTTAAACTCCCTAAATGAAGTCCGATTTTTAAGATTTTTGAATGTGTTATAGTTGCTATGAAAAACTGGGTTTGTAAGTTTCCGATTTTTATTTTATTCATTTGTTTCTTTCCACGTTTTTATTTCTTGGAAATGAAAACTAGTTTTAACCTGACTGCGTCAGAGGGAGGGTTATGTATTTCATAATATCTACAACATATACGGTAATCTAAATATCGGACTAGATTTAAATGAAGAAAAACGTTATCGTATCTTGTATGGAATTTTTTAGCTTCACAATCATAAAACTTGATTAAGGGCGAGTAGCGGTACCAGAGCTTTGCGACGTAGCGGAGCGCTGCGCGAGGGGAAATACAACCAATAATAATAATATAATACTTAAGTTTCCTAGCCTCACTCAGTGCAGCTCTTGCATTGATGGATTTTTTTGCTTTTCTACCTCGCACAGGTCTTGGTGGATGGTGGTCTTGAGTTACCTAATGTTTTTTTTTTTAGCCTAGCTATGTCTAACAACGGTACCCGGAAGCGTACCGCAACGGTTACGGGGCGCACTGCAAAGGCGCGCAAGCCCCGCAAGCCTAATTCTGATGACGACGACAGCAACGACTCCGTGCCGTCTGACCATACGCAGGAAGAGCCGAGGCCTCTGTCGCCCTTGGGCGCCGAATCGACTCTCAAGCTGCCTGAGGTAACATTTAAAGCTTATACAGTGGGTCCGGTCAACACTTTTACCCAGTTAGCATTATTACACACGGATTTCAGAAAAGTCACTATGAGGTCTCACAGTGCTCACGAATGCACAGGGTGGTTCAAATCGTCTCATAAACAAAAGTTCAGTCAAAAAGGACCAATCACAAACTACCTAGGATAGGCTTCTCTTACTCGCACAATGTCATACAAATGACAAGGACAAAATATAGAGGCAGATCGGTAATCTTTTTCTGACTCATTCACAAGGGTAGTTTAAAATAAAAAATTACTTAACGAGACATCGGTCGGTTTCACTACCCGAGGCACAGGTGAACGAGAAACAATAAGTCGCAAGAAGGAAATCAAACAGGTCCGCACCGTACGACCGTTGTGAGAGACGGCTTATGAACTGCTCCATTGTGAGTGTGGCTTTAGCGGATTCTCAGCCAATAACGTGCAACTGCACTTCGCCAGGTTGTGAAAGTAAATAGAAAGTAGTTAAGCTTGAAAAACCTCATGATTAAGTACCGTTGTGTCAACCGTTTAGCTTGCTACTAATCATAATATCTACTTTAGGATAATCTTTTTTTAAAACAAGTTCATTATGTCCCGATTTGTCCGTTGGCACAGGAACTGCTGAAGTCTTTCTACAAGACGTCGGGCGTGCTCATGATATCCGGGCTCGTGTCTTGGGACCTCGTTGCCAAGAAGGAGAACTCCACCGGCCGTACACACCCCAACTTGTACACGTTCCACCGGTTCACTAATCAAAGGGTGAGTTTCAGTAACTAAAGTAACCAAGGATTTGTTTCTTACTAGCATAACAGAATTTAGCATGGAGTTTATATGGCAGAACGGTTACATGATGTCACCACGCATATTTGATCTCTCTGTCTTATTGCTGTCTGATTCATCATCATCATGATCATCATCAGCCGAGAGACGTCCACTGCTAGACAATGGCCTTCCCCAAGGTTTTCCACAACGATCGGTCCTCAGCTATCTAGTTAGCAGTTTATAATTGTATCATTCGTATTTCTTGGCGTTTTTTTATTTTAATTTCACTTTTGGTGATCCTTTTATTATTATTCTAACCTATTAACCATTAGTGTGTATTATTTTGGCCACAAATATGATCACCATCAACATATTTGGGAGCTAGATTTAGAAAACGACACCCAAGTTAAATTGTATTGGTGTACCAAATTTGGTAAAGAAGTTCCATAGTTGTAAACTGTAATAGTTCTAGGTATTTCACTATTTTAACTAATAACTGTACTCAAAAATATATCACCTAAACTAAAAAGCTGTAATTAAAAGCGAAATAAGCGTTTATTTTAAATTGTTGTGTGAATTGATTGTTTTAATTGTTAACTTTCAAGTTGTTTTAATCATATCCAGTGATTGCTATAATTCTCCTGTACTCACGCTAGTACAGTCAAGGGAATTAATATCTATACAGCTATTGCGTATAAAGCTGCGTGGTATAAAGCTGTATAGATATTTTTGACGTCTTGGGAACATATATATATTTATGCCCTTGACTGTACATAGCCTGTGGGTAGGTTGTTTGTCAAAAACCGAATCAGAGCGTTTTGTTATATAATTTCCCGAACTCGTTAATTAGCACCAGTGTTTTCTTTCGCATTTTTTCCCTAATTAGGTTGTCACAGTTGTCATGTTTTTTCCTATTTGAGGAATCAATTTATTAGTGTTGATAGATGGTGGCTTGTATTATGTTTACTAGACGACGATAAAATACTTATATAGAGAAATCTATATATATATAAAAGGCAATCCTGACTAACTGACTTAGGTATCAACGCACAGCCGAAACTACTGTGCCTAGAAACTTGATATTTGGTACAGGAGTTCCTTACATGATGTAAGTGAGCACTAAGAAAGGATATTTGGAAATTCACCCCTAAGGGGTTAAAATAGTGGGGAGGAGCGGGAAACTAATTTTACGCGTAGGTACGAAGTCGTGGGCGTCCTCTAGTAAATACACAAACATCGAAGACTCAGCAACAAATGCGCTCATCACATAAATATTCGGAATCGAACCCGGGACCGCTAGCTTCCTAGGCAGGGTCACTACTAGGCTAAACAAATCGTCGGAAGTAGTCATGATTAAGACAGCTTATTCTGTCGATTTTGGAGATTCTATCTAACCCGGAAGATCCTTTACTATGGGTTACTAATGTCTTGCACAATTTTTTTCGGCATAATTCATCATTTCGCACAGTTATCATTTGGCATAAAGTCTTTTTTTCTGAAACCGTGTACTTTTCAGGATTGACATAAAATAAACCTAACCTAACCTATTGGGTTCTATGCAATGGTATTTTAAATAATCCTGAAAAGTACACGGTTTCAGAAAAAAATACTTTATGCCAAATGATGATTGTGCGAAATGATGAATTATGCCAGATGAAGGGAACCCCCTTTACTATGCGTCACAACACCGAGTTGCGTCACGGCTCTGACCCAGTTGCGTCACGAAACGGTATGCCTACGTCACGGGCTCGCGCCCTTATGAGTACGCGTGAGTCTCTTTTACAAGAAGAATAGGGTGTTTACTTTGTCACATTTTGTAATTTGTCATGAATTTTATATTTCTTAGTCTGACTTAAGTATCTACATACATACATACATTAAATCACGCTGTTTCCCTGAGGGGTAGGGAGAGACCACTTCTTTCCACCTGCTACGATCTACGATTAGTTAGTATTTAGGGGTCGGACACTGTCAACTTTTGGAATCAATTTAATTGATTATACAATTCACCAAAATGGTTACGGTGGTCGATCTCATTGGTGTTTGACATAAGTTGCCAGGAAATTCAATGTTTATGGAAAAATAATGGTCAATTTGTGCAACCTCTAAATATCTTTCTGTTACCTTGAAATTAGACAGACGTTACATTAAAAATAGTTTATAATGGCGAGTTCGGGCGTAAGCGAAGTCTGCTAAAAATGCCTTTCTTTCCTTATGTGAAATGAAACACCCTAATGCCTCTGCTCCTAACTGATTTACTAACACTGCGAATAGTCCTTGGCATCCACTTCGGATGGTGGTCATTAAATGATCCTTACTGCAGCCCCGGTTGCATTGTGATCCATTTGTGAATAGAATTTCCTCGCAATAGTCGTAGAATGATTGTTCACTTAATATGATCATAACTGCTCGATAGTTCGCGAAAATAAAAGAAGTCGAGCACGTTCCTAGATTGAAAATAAAACAGCAAAAAAGATTGGTACAAAATATAATCCCACTAATAAGTAACTCCACTAATTGGCGCGTCTAACGAGATCCTCAGCCTTCGCCAGCACGTTTTTGTAATAGACGAAACAATTGAAAATTAAAAACCTCTATATAAAGTAAACAGGGCCTTTATTCCAGACGGTAAAAAACCTATCTTTTTTGATCTGTAATGGTATTGTTTTGACGTCAGCTGCCATTACTGTCACGTAAATAAGAGCTATAAAAACGGTGGCAATACGAAAACAGCTCAAACAGGATATGGTTTTTAACGTGTAGATAATATAGCCTTTCGAATGTAATCAAAATGCTGACCCCACTTCCAAAATAAACGGGCAAAGAAGACGTAGTGTTTTTCGGTCAATATTATAAAAATGGAGAAGTAGAGCCTCCATGTTAAACCACATCCTCTGGATCTAGAGATTCCAAATTTGGCACGTACGAGTAGGTTCCTTCTGAGGTCTAAGAGTGTACCTACTAACTGCGCCCAACGGAACGAAATAGGGGGAGTAGCGAGAATCTAATTCTACGCGTACAAAGTCGCGGGTAGTTACCAATGACGCTACTCAACGTCTAAAAAATAAGTCGCTCATCTCTCGTGGTTGCTTCGTTTGCTCGTTGAAAAATAATCAAGAGTCACGTTTTATTTCCCAACAGAAATTTTCAATTTAAAAATTTAATAAGGGGCTCCTTTGGCCTCGCAATAGATTTCTGCGAAACAGCTAACACGTCACGTAGACTTTTTAGACTTTCAACGTGAACAGCGCAGCGTGGGCTACTTGTGCCCGAGGTAGATTGATACTCGTAAATAATTGATATTTTTTCCGAAGGTTTGTCCGAGAATAGACTCGTTAATGTAAAGGTAGAACAAAGGAGGGAAGTACGCCTTCTCGGCGCCTACCTACGCAACTATTCTATTTACAACACCTGAATCTTTGTTATTTTGTTGCCGGGTGGGGTGGAAGTCGCTCTCTGACAATACCCCCTACCATACTAATGGAGATATGTTTTTAAAGCGAACCAGTGTGACAACTCAAAATGTCGGACAATCTTTTGCCCGGTTTTTACACAGTAGAAAACGGTAGTTGACTATATCAAATCAGGAACTTTTATTGAAACGTCAGAAACGATTGCTAGTATGAAGTTTGTATGAAAAACTGCCTTGTGACGTCACCATTTTTAGTGATCAAACAGCTTCATTGTTTTAGTTTTTTCCGTGTATTATTGAAAGCTTGGTTTAATGATAGATTTAAATATATTATTTTAGACATTAGTCAAATACCGTATTAGACTACCTGATTATTATAACATGATGCCTGTGACAGCCGTATTTTGTAATTTCAATCACTTGCAGGTGATGTGTTTAAAAAGAGGCGATAAATGAATTAATTAGGTTCCTGGACAGCGTCGCTAGGTGTGTACGGATATATTATTTATGCAATGTTAAAGAAACGGAAATGTCAGTTCATGTATGTTTTGATTTATTGATAGAAAGTTGAATACATTTTGAATACACTACATTATTCAGTTTGAAATTACAATGTTATTTGGTAGTCTTGTATCTGCTCCGGGTTAACGTTGAATATTTTTTGCATGTTTGTCGCTGTTGTGTTTTTCCATTGTTGGCTACTACACGACACAGGAGTCTATAACAACGCGAGGAAACTAATTTCATTTAATAATGTTAACTGGTATTGCTGATGTTCGGGTAAAGACCGCAAAGTTGAAGTGGGACTGGGCTGGCCATATCTGCCGCATGCACGATGAGAGATGGGCCAAAAATACCACCCATTGGCTTCCACGCGATGGATATCGTAGCAGAGGTAGACCCAGAAGGAGATGGCGAGATGACCTTGAGTCGTTTGCGCGGGATTGGCGGGAGTGCGCTCTGGATAGAGACGAATGGCGAAAACGAGGGGAGGCCTTTGCCCAGCAGTGGGACACAAAAACAGGCTAATAAAAAAATAAAAAATGTTGTTAGATGTATTCTTAACTTTATTATAGTGTAGAATGAAAACAAGACTATCACTCGAAAGTTTGATCATAGTTTCGAGTCGAAACATGCTGTACTTTTTTGGCATACACCGTGTTTTTTTTTTATTTACGATAACTTCGGCATATTACTAGGTATATCCATAGAAACTAATTGGTAGATTAGATTTTTAAACATTGCAAAAAAAAAAAATTTTTTCACTTTAGAACGAAATAATGAAATCTTTTATCTTTGGTCATTCTAAAAGGGCCTTTAGAGTTAACTAATAATCAGTGTCAAATACGTCTATGTTGGCGTGACATACACACACAAGTAAAGATAACACTTGACAGGTACAAGATTGTCACTTTAGATTGACGCGTATACAAACCTAACAATTGGAAACTCTTTACTCATAAGTATTAAAAGAAAATTGTTGTTATCCATTAAGAGCCTTTTACACTAGTTTAACGTGATTAACTGATTAAATTTAAAAATTAAATATCTTTAAAACCGTTAGACTTATCATTTGTCTGTCTTCGGGAAATTAACTTTGTTTGACCTAAAGAACGTTCCCTTAAAGTTATCGTAAATCAAAAAAAACACGGTGTATTGACGTCGACTTCTGTGATGATTGTTGAAAAGAAAAAAAGATACATACATTTATTTAACATTAGTACAGTCATAGAATTAAAGTGACCCACCTTAGTTCCAAAGTCAATCTGACATTGTACGGCAATAAGGTTGAGTTTCCTATCAATTACAAATGACTTGGCATTTCTAATGACTAGGGTTAGGATTTTGGTGGCATTTCGTGGTTCTAGAATCCATGGAGTCGATATTTCCTAATTATTATAATACATAACCATACATCGGGGTTTTCGGTGCGGGAACGTTTGACATTAGTCAAAGATTAGGTATTGACTTGAAAAACAGAATGTACTCTAGTAGGTTTCTACGTCATTAATAATTAATTGAATAACATAAAACAATAAGTAATCATAGATATAGGTACTATAAAGTCAGTATCAACCTCTTCAGTTAAGTCCCTACTCATTTATCATTATCAGTAAATATTCATAGACATCGGGCGTCAAGATTGACATTATATTAGACACTTAATTGTCATACCGTACCCTTGTCTAGTTGATAAATCACTTATATGCAATTGTATTCCGAAAATACTATATAATAATCAATACAAAAATATGGATATTTACAGCAAGACGCCGCAGATTAACTGTTCCAAATATAGAAAAAATATTAATAGTTTGTTTAGAAAATCGAGCCACCTACATTTACTGCAAGTAATTAATTAATGTTATTTTTATCATTATCTCATAAGTTTTGGTAGTAAAGCTAAAGTATCTCCTACATGAGTTAAAATAAAATTGTATCATAGTGTGTAGGAATACAATTCGCAGAGAGGTAGTTATTCATTAGGCAGGCATAATATGATTTTTCTCAGACTGGCCTATCTGTTTATCTCTACTCTTTCTCAAATCATTCCCGCACCGAAAACCCCGATGTATGTACATAACAAATCGATTTTGACCTTCGGTATTATCATATTCAAAAATGAACTAAATACATATTTAGTTCGGTTATTTCATACCTATTAATATTTGCTTGTTTGTAACGCTTTCACATCAGAGATATCCTCAATACCAAAATTAATTTAAATTGATGCGGCCGAATAACGAATAAATGAATTTTGAAATATTCAAATACTGAAGGTCAAAATCAGTGTTATGTATTACAATAATTAGGAAATAGCGACTCCATGGATTCTGGAACCACGGTTTGCCACCAAAAGTCCTAACTCTACTAATGACAATGACACTTCAAGCAGATTTTCTTTGAAATGTACATAAAAAATATGGAAAGCCAAAACAACATAAAATATTACCCCTTTGTCTCTGTGTAACGTCTGAGTCTCGAGCTAAACCGCAGACGGGCAGAGTGATATTAACAACTTGTTTCATGGCGTTTCTCTTATTTGTTTCGTGAGTATATTATTAATGTGCAATCCGATCCTACCTAGGTAGGTAAGGCTACCCAATAGGGTGGTCCAAAATAGTACGAAGAAGACTAAATTATATCAAATCATTCCTCAACATTGCTTATTAGTTTACAGGTCGCCCAAAAGATTTAGTTTTGCCAAAAGTAAACTTCATCATCATCATCATCATCATGTCAGCCGAAAGACGTCCACTGCTGGACATAGGCCTCCCCCAAGGCTTTTTTGTAAATCCATTGGGGGGAAAAAATGCCGTAGTTGGCACGCTTGGCAGGCGGGTTGGCGACCGCAGTTATATCATGTAGTCCGCGGAGGACGCTGCTGCCCATCCTCCGGTTTATCCCTTAGTCGCCTCTTACGACACCCACGGGAAGAGATGGGGTAAAAGTAAACTTAGCAACAAACGGGAGAAGAATATTATATTCTTCTGCAACACAATTAAGTATCATGATATGTCCAAAACCTTTCTCATTTGATATCTTTATTGACTGTGTGAATTTCTATAAATTTTATATGTAACATGTATGTGTTGGGCGACCTGTAAAGTTTAAACAAACAAAAAAACTTGGTGTAGCCTATTTTTATGTGATATGTTATGAAATACTAAACCTTATTTAGCATGGCTAGTAAATAATCTATTATTTCTATACTCGTAATAGAAATCATTTTCCGAATAACAAGGTTACACTAATTTAAGCGCTGACATAAGGGAGAGGTGTTATTTGTTTAATCTATGTGTGTCTCTGTCTGTGGCATTGTATTCGTAGCGCCCAATTGGATGGACCGAGGAGGACGCGGTTTTTTTAAAATAATTTGGAATGGAAATATACAAATTTAATACTATGGAAATTCAGTACTGAGCGGCTCGATCTTGGCTACCAAGTGTAATGAATTGCGGTCTTTGCCTTGAGAATGCAATTGGGTTGATGAAATTTTTGTTGTGGTTATTCTGTCCCGTAAGCCAGGAGACAACAGTTAAAGAGTTTCTTAGATGTTGTAATTAGAAATAATAGATTTGTAGTTGCAAATAAAACTAATTTTACTGCACTTATATTCTTAAATCACAGTTTAGAATGACCCAAGAGATGTCACCATGGCAACGAGGTACAACGAAAAGTTGATTGACCCAAATGTCTATGGGGCAAATATCCCACTTACCCTCAGGCGGTGTGTGTGCTCGTTGGCCTTCAACCTCCATCCTGTAATATTGTTTTTAACGGTTGTTTTTTGTTTCAGTTCCGCCTCATAGTGAGCGCTTGCAGTGCCGGCCACTCCCTTCTGATTTCTGATGAGGGACGGGCGTTTTCATTCGGTATGTTAATTAAATGAAAAATGTCTGGATAATTTTGTAACTGTTTGATTGTGCAATGGTGGCAGCAGTATTTGTATTCTTATTTTGTGTGCGGGGGTTTTCCTTTAAACTACCGCCAAGAACTATAAACCATTCGCTTTTTTGTTTAAAATTCAAACAAAGCTACAGTTATACAAAATCTAGGGGTAGTTTTGGCCTCATAAGCAAATAGGCGCGGCGGTATCACAAACATAAGTCAAAGCAGATTAAATTCTCTCAATAAGTAATGGGCGGCTCAAGGGTGCAGATTATAGTCGCAATAACGTCAAACGTTACCCATGATATGGATACACTTCAAGATAGTTAAAGAATTACAACATTGCACAATGGTTATTTTATTCCATTCCATAGTTCCGGACTGTTTCTTTTACAATTCACTGTCCTCTTGTAAAGATATAAATTGTAAAGATATCTCAACACGTGCCAGGCGCGTATTTGAATAGATAACGACCTCATGCCGTGCGAGGTGCTTATTTGGAATGTGATAGTTCACTATTGTGTATTTTGTAATTTCATGTTCTCTTGTATAGAGATAATGACATCTTTAGAGCTATATACGTGCGAGGTACTTGTAATATTAGATCACCATTATTTAGAGACTTTGAAGACGACAACAGACACACACACATCATCAAATAATTGGAATTCTTTACAACTCTTACCAAAATTCAATATATGTATGTATGTATGTAAACTCTTTATTGTACAAAAATATAAATATTACAATATTGTTACTAAACGAATGTACAAATACAAAGGCGAACTTATCCCTAAATGGGATCTCTTCCAGCTAACCCTGAAGTAGATGAGTAAGGACAATGCATAGGGTTGGACACATACAAGTTTTGCACCAAAGTAGCAAAAAGAGATGATGATACTATAAATAAATAAATATAAAACAAATAAATAAACTATATAAGTAACAATACCTGCATACATTTTGATTCATAAATCTTCACATAATTGCATCCGTCACCGCCCATTATGATTTTAGTATGGTTGCGTTTACCACGTGACAAAATGTGGATAACGCATCAAAAATGACTGACTGCTGAGTTTCTTGCGGCGTTTCTTCTCCGCAGTGGTCTCCTCTTGGGAAGCGCTGGTAGTATCTTGACGTGTAAAAGTGCCCGAGCGGCCTACTTACTGAATAAATTTCTTTTATCTTTTTTATCTTTATCTTTGTCGCTGTCGTACTTATTATACGTGTCAAAAAGTGACGGATGTTTAATCCACGCTATAAACGCAGCCATAGGCCCCCAGGGCAGAGTTGCCTCTATACGGGTATGTCCTTGCCCCACAACCATATGGTTGAAAATCGTACATCATCATCATCATCATCATCAGCCCGGGGGCGTCCACTGCTGGACAAAGGCCTCCCCCAAAGAGCGCCACAAGTCACGGTCTTGAGCCGCTTGCATCCAGCGGCTCCCCGCGAACCTAACCAGGTCGTCAGACCACCGGGTGGGAGGCCGTCCAACACTCCGTCCACCGGTGCGGGGCCGCCACTCGAGAACTTTTCTTCCCCAACGGTTATCAGTTCTCCGAGCTATGTGGCCTGCCCATTGCCACTTCAGCATGCTAACTCTCGTACAGAAGATATTTTTTATTTAGAGATTATTTTAACTATACCACTACATTCAAAGGTGCTACATTAAAAAAAAATGGATGCTGCTGAGTTTGCTTCTATATGACTCATATACCTGTTGCTCCCCAGGCCGTAACACGAACGGGCAACTCGGCTTCGGCGACACGAACACCCGTAACGTGCCGGAGCCTATCCCGGCGTTCGAAGGGATGAACATCATCCACGCTGCCGTCGGACGACATCACTCTCTGTTCGTCACAGGTATAGTAAAACCTATGCATTGTTTATTAGTTACTACATTTGCAAGTCATGCCTACTTGTGGCTCAAGTACGGAATTATACTATGGGAAATACAGGGCTACTTTTGACGGTATAAAAATCCCAAAAAGTTGCAAACCTTAGTACATATTATATCAAATTTCAACACTCATAAATTTCATTTCATATATGTAATTTGGAATATGGCTGGAAATATTCACATTTTTTCATCATAACAGAACTATGGCGACGGTTATAATTATAACCAAGATACGAAAATAATCTAACACCCACAGTAACTACATTTAAATTACTCAGTAAAAGCCCTGGCATAAATAGGTTGTTACAAAAATACGCATGAAGCAGAAAGCTCGACGATATTTTCTGTGTTTATCATTAGAATTTCGTGTACTTAGGGAGACACGGGCGAATAAGGTCGCCGAGCGTAAGGCGTACTCACTCGCACGTCTATCTGAGACTTAAGCGTACAAAACACACACACATATGTAAAAATAACACTTAATTCAAGGAAATTATTTTTTACTATGTATAGGTAGTTGTTATCTTAGAATAATAACACGTAGAATGATAGTTTCCTACAGCCAACCCGTCAAAAGTGTCGCACAAAATGGATTCATGTGGGCGTAATCAACGCGTACTAACACACGACAACACGCACACAAGTAAACAAATAATGTTGCTAGCGGATTACATTTCCCCCTAAACTAGGGGATTTTTTCATATAATCATATTTTTTTACATTTCAATATTTTCTTCACTGGGAGTCCCTGGATAAAGTTGACAAATGAATAGGGATGAGAGAGCAGCTAAAAAACTATTGATTTAAGCCTAAATAATTACGAATCAGCCAAGTTTTTAAACATATTTGCCTGATTTTTTTAAAGTAATCACGTCAAGTTTGTTTCTCCATCACAGTGTTTGTATAAAAAAAACAACTTTATGTGATTACTTAAAAAAATATACTGAAAAAAATCGGGCAAATAAGTTTAAAAACTTCGCTGATTCGTAAATATTTTAATTGTGTAAGATACCTCTGAAAAACCTGTGAAAATTACAAAAACTCAGATTAAAATCAATATCTCCGAAAGTAAAGTAAAAATCGCTAATCATGCAAAGGGGTTAAATTGATAGCTTTTTAGCTGCTCTATCATCCCTATTCGTTTGTCAATTTATCCAGGGACACCCAGTATATACTCGCAATCACCTTAGTAGGAACCACGTCCCGACGTAGTCTGCACAAGCCACCTTTAGTAAGATATTTGTCTGTGTCATTAAAATGTACAGAACATAATTTTGTCCTCCTAGACGGCTTCCACCAGCTTTTATTTCAATTACTTAAGCCTAATTTTTTCAATCCAACGTGCGGCAATAATCGGATTAGAAGGAAATCTTGAACGAGAAAAACAAGTAATTCAATTCGTATCACAGAATATCACAAAATAGAACAAGTACTTATTATAACAATTTAGGGGGAAAAATTTCGTTATAATGGCAACATTTTCATGTAATGTCGTTAGAAAATAATTTAATATTTTAGTGAATGTTTTACGTAAAACAACAAGTCAAAACATATTACTAACACGTGGAATGTTATTTTATAGTGTTTATTTTCTTGGTCTGAAGTGTTGTGGCACCCATTAACAATACAAATCGTCATAATCAATAAAAATCCGGGAGCTGTTGACGCTGTGTGACGTGATTGCGACTGACAGGCGGCGATCGCCGAGTACACCAGAATGGTGTAGTTTAAGTCTGACGGTTTTTGTGCGCGGACTAGGTTTCTATGTGTTATTATCAGTGATCGGATCTCGGATGCAATTTGGGGTGGACGACCTCAAACGTTATGCTTAACATGGATGTGACACGGGATTTCCCGGGATTTTGGGAAATGGGTTATTTTATTATTAATAATTAATAACTTTTGTCAAGGGTTAAACTAAATAAACAAAATGAAAATGTTCGCTATCTATCTATAATAGGTCATTTATTTGACACATACTTTTAAAACATATTTTAGATATAAAATAACTCTACTTTTTGAAACAAAATTTAAAAATAAACATCTTAATAACATGCAACACAATAGCATACTAATTATATCCCTTACAATAATACCTAGACGAAAGAAATAGTAACATGACAAAAACTTAACCTAAAAATAAAATGAAATTAAAACTACTATGTTTTAGTCGTGTTTATATAACTTTTATAGTGTACACTACTTACAATTAAAAGTTATTCACCTTTTTCTAAATGTAGGTATCAAAGAGACTCGCGGGATTGTAAGTCATATCCATGTTAAGATAACGGACTTAAATCCCGGGAAATTGCATCCGAGATCCGATCACTGGTTATTATTCTAAGGTTGTTATTATAACCTTATACCTGGTTATGTTTGTATGTTATATTATTATAATTGCATTTCAAACTTAAATTGAGGTATTCAATGGCTATCATAAATGTCTTATAAGACTTTTATATATTTTGTTTACTTTAAACTTTAATTGCGGAGGTGGTTTCAGAGCATTCTCAAAGTAACTCTTATGTCATGGCAAGAAAGGTCAAAGCTCATGACGTCTGTGAGACTTATACCACGTCAGTTAAAGGTTGAACTAATAAATTAACTACCTACAATATAGAAAATTAAAATTGCGACTCCATTCGTCCGATGTGTAATGAAACATGGTGACAGTGACGAGGGCGTTGTACAGTCAACAGCATAAGTAAGTGATCATTTATGTACCTTGTCACTTTAACGTCGTATTTGAAACATCATACAAAACTGTGAAACGTTTGAAAGAGCCAAGGTACATAAATGATCACTTACTTATGCTGTTGACTGTACATCCGGCGTCTGCCCTACGTAGTCTTGACTACGGCGGGGGTTACGCTCAAAGGGCACCTTCGGCCACCTTGAAGCAAGGAGAGCGGCAGAGGATGTTGAGTGGGTGTTCCGGCGAGACTAATTAACGATCACCAATTACGCCCTGACTATTATTTTTAGATAGGATTACTTACGTGAAATTTTCTTGTTGTTATTATTCGAGTTATTCGTTTATCAAGTCAAAGTGGCAGCTTTAGCAGATGAAATACGGCGTTTCGTGAAGCAAAGATTTCCTTCGGCAGGATTGGTCCTGAGGACCCAAGGATGGATTTTGGAAGTGGAGTGTCAATTTTATTTTTTTATGTACTGTCAGCGTCATATGGTTTGTAGCATCCAAAGTAGCCAAATAGTTCGTTACACGCCCTTGTTATTACGGTAATAATGACGTACTATTTGGCTACTTTGGATGCTACCAACTATATGACGTTGACTGTACATCGGTTAAGCTACTACGCCAAGTTTGGTACCGTTTTCGTATAAATTGGGGATGCAGAGTCGTTTATGGTATCATATTGACATCGTTCCGAAGTAAAAATATACAAAATAAAAAAAAACCTTGTTTTTTAATTCTCTATTTCAGATGGATAAATTCCATAAATTATAAACAATTATGAATGTTGAAAAAAAATAGTTTCTTTAGAGAGCCCTAGTATTCGTTCACAAAAATACATGTAATGTCGAATTAAAATGTTTTGTATGGGTGTAGTACAAAGAAACTGTTGACGGTGCTAAAAATGTAGATGGAGAAATTCTAATTAAAATGTTATTTTGCGATCCTAGAATGATAGGGACGGGTTCGCAAACATGATAAAGATGCGGAGCGGGGAATAGCACGAAATATCGGCGTGGCTCCACTTGTTAAAAACATCTTAGGGACCCAAAGGTTTATCCTGCCAAAGGAAATGGTTTTTGGTTCAGAAAAAGCCGTATTTGAGCTTTTCATGTCGTGTAGAAACGTAACTAATATCTAGTCACAAAATAAAAATGCTGTCTGTTAATATCGGTAACTTGAAAGTACTTGATATGTTTATTGAGTTGTCGGTGAAATATAAATATAGGTAACGTTGTCTTCGTATTAAAATAATTCTTCCTTATGGATGGAAATTAAATTTTCATTAGGTTGATCAACATTTTGAGGTTGTTACTCTGTCTTGTAAGCCAGGAGACAACTGACCAGTGAAATTTTGTTGGAAAAAATGTTATAATATGTACTTCTAGCACACTCAGGAGAAAACCCATAAAATAATGGGTTTGTAGTTTCCACTATTTTTACAAGAGTAAAATTTATATAGCGCAAACCCTGAAGAAAAACAGCAAAAAATAAAAAATGTTTAAGTGGTTCGAGTTGGGCGTTATTGAAATAATTTATTATCTAGATAATTAACTTAAATAAAATCATTCAAAATTATTTGAAAATAATTTATTTAATGTAAAATAATTGTGAATGTGTTGTCAACTTTTTTATTTAAATAGATTATCTAGATGAGAAACTCTGTGAGTTGGGCTCGCATCGATTAGATTCGAAAACTTATTTTCACCCTTTTAAAAAAGTTCATGTCAACTGTTACTTTAATATGTTGCAGACACTGGTACTGTGTACGCTTGCGGCGACAACAAGAGCGGGCAGTGCGGCGTCGGGAACAACACCCCGCAAGTCCTGACGCCTACCCGCATCCGATTCACGTGAGTTATCCTTTTGAAATCTCAGGGATGGCATTGATTTTTTAAGAGGCCACACAGGATAAATACACTGGTCCCACCGCCGACGACGAGCGTGAAGCGATCACAGCCAGCGATCAACTATTAATATTTGTGTCTCTTCTTGACACGGGATCAACGCATGTCGTCAGCATGTAATTCCTAAAGTGTCACCTTCCTAACTCGGCCACATTTTTATATCGTCAATTTCCTATCTTGTCTACATTGCTATATTGGCCTTGTGCTAAGTCGTCCACAGCGCACACTGAAGTTAGCCACACAAATTTGAAAAAGTTGACCACACAATAGAAATGTGGTCGAGTTAGCACTGTGGACTAAATAGGAATGTGGACGGGTTAGGAAGGTGACAATATAGGAATGCCGACGAATTGGAATAATGGGTCATATGGCATTGTGGACGGGTTAAGAACGTGACGAATTAGGACTGTAGACGAAGTCACCCTGAGCCTTTTTTATTTCGACAAACTAGTGGAAATGGTTCTCGCCGGCAGTGTGAACAGCCAGCGATCCACTATTAATATACGTGCCTCTTTCACTGACAGGGGATCTTTATCTTTTGTTCGTTTATTGGGCGAGAAAATCGCCTATAGCTAATCGCTTCCTCGCCCTTGGTAGGACCAGAGCCAAAGCCGGTAGTGTTCCGCGATCTGGCTCTCAAATGCTTGTGTGGGCGTGGCCTCATGTGTAGCCTCTTGAATCGCATTTTTCAGCAAAATATGGAAATACCGTAGAGATCGAGAGAGAGAAATGATGATGATGCTATTTAGACAGCGATTAGACAGAGATATCCGATACGCCATGTGACGTCATGTAACATGTCGGCCATATAAGCTCCATGTTGAATTCTGTTTTACTAGAAAGAGACGGGAACAAATCTTTGTTGGCTTATATCTAGGTTATTTGTATAGCTATTCTATAAATGATTTTTCTCTACTGTTTGTTTTATTGAAGCTGCGAAAAGAAGTCAGTATTTCGTATTCATTTATACAGGTTGTACAGGTTTTTTTATTGGAGCTAAGCTCCATTCTTCGGCGATTCGGATACTCCTCCCAAACTATTAGAGATATCAGTATCTTTAGCCCGTAATACGACCATCTAGCCATAGATAAGAAAAAATAAAATTGAAAATCAGACATACCATGGACGAATCACCAAAACTCTGCTCCTATAGACTTTTAGTGGGAAAAATGAGAAAATTGCTTCGCTCCATTTAGACTTGCGCGAGGACGGCAAGTGCACCCAGTTAAATTATCTTAGAAATAATGCATTTTCATTTATAGTAAATTATCATTAGAGTTGTCTTTATAACAGCGCTCAAGCGATCGTGAAGGTGGGATGCGGTGCGGAGTTCTCTATGATCTTGGACTGCCATGGAGGCCTGCACTCGTTCGGATTGCCGGAATACGGCCAGCTGGGTAAGAATAGCTTTTAAATTGTTGACACAAGTGGCCTAGTTGGTAGTGACACTGTCTACGAGGCTAGTGGTCCCGTGGCGGTTCGATTATCATGATGGCACTAGTGTTAGACATTATGCGTTGACTGGCACCAGTAATAGACATTCAACTCTTAATACAAAGATAATACAGTCACAAATTGACTGTTGCAATACTTTGTATTAGGGCCCTGAATTCTGCAATTTGACACTGAATTCTTTAATACATTTATAAATACTCAGTTTGCCATTTGTGCGTTAATTTGTGACTACACCATATAAATTTCACTGTGAAATGTATTACATACATAAACTTACGCCTTCATTCCCAGAGTGGGATAGGCTGAGCTACAGAATTACCAAGTTTACCAACAACTCGAAAAAGTAATTGATAATTATCTAACCACATATTGCACAAGTAGGTGAAGATATTTCCCAGTGTATATTAGTGACAGGTTGCAAGCCCAAACTAACACATAAAATATCGCATTTACAATATGAGTACGGTCTCTATGTTCTAGATTTTTCCTTTTGGTTTTTTATATCAGATTGATTATGTTTGTTTTAGTGTTTTTGTGAAATAAAAGTGTGTATGAGTTTGAATAACCCTTATCTTCTGTAAACTTGATCCTTGTCCATTACTACTATAATCAAGGATCGGGAAAACGCCCGTCATTTTGAAAACATAACCCTGTTCCGTACAGCAGAGACTTCCTTATGATGTTAATTAAAAATATTTGAAGGTATTTTACATTTATTATACCATAATTCATATGTGTTCAGCGACAATATTATTAATTAATAACACTGGAATGGTTTTGGGAAAAACACTTTTGGCAATCAAAAATAACGTTTTTTTTTTGTGCTTCTTTGTCCGTAACGACGTGAATTTAGGACCTATTTATGAGTCAAAAAAGTTCGTTCACAGTCTCCGGACATCATTGGGGCATATTTAATCGTTGAAGTTGGGTTACTGTTTGTCTGTTTTGTGCATTTTCCCATTACATTATCTCTGAATACATATACATTATTGTATACTAAATAAATAAAATACCTAGTACTATTTTTATTTTACATCAAGGAAGTCTCTGCTGTACGGAACAGGGTTATGTTTTCAAAATTACGGGCGTTTTTCCTATCCTTGACTATAATGTATAATATTTCGTTTCGTCGCATTCGTTGTCGTGTCTTCTTCCACACCATGAAACGTTATTCCTAACAACCAGGCCACAATACCGACGGCAAGTACTTCGTGACGTCGACAAAGCTCTCGTACCACTTCGAGACCCTTCCGAAGCGCATCGGGGTGTTCTTCGAGAAGACCAAGGACGGGCACATTCTGCCCATTAAGGATGTCGCCGTCGTTGACTTCTCTTGTGGCAATAACCACACGGTAAGATGAGTGAACAAGTTAGCTATGAAGTTACCATACAGTCAAGTGCAAAAATATTTATCGAAAGGATCCTCTCAAATATTTTACTAAGTTACACTGGAATGTGCTCTCCGAGTATTTTTACACTTGATTGTACATTTTCTGAGTAGGTGTCATTACGACTTAATTCCATAGTACTCTGTTACCTATACGTCTAGATTTTATATCATAATGAGGGTTAGGACTTTAGTGGTATATTGTGGTTCTAGAATCCATGGATCGCTTTTTTCTAATTATTATAAACATACCACCTTGATTTTGACTTTCAGTATTGTCATATTTCAAAATGTATTCATTATTTAAATCGCTAAACCAGTTTAAATGCATTTTGATACACAGGATATCTCCGCTGTAAAAGCGATAAGAAAAATTGGACAAACCAAACTAAAAATATCTTTAGTGTAATTTGAAAAGTGACAAAAATTAATGTCTTATTATCGGTTATTAAGAAATAGCGACTCCATGGATTCTAGAACCACGGTATGCCACAAAAATCTTAACCGTTAATAAGGCCCCAGTTATACAGTTATGCTACGTAAAATTCAAATGCAGTTTCATGTTTGACACTTCCTAGGGAATCATTTAAAAGCAAGTAATTTTTCATGCAAATGCAACAGAATATGTATCATATCATAATATTCTGTGGTACGTAAGGTAGAAATTCTTAATAAATATATATGGTCGCTAAATCTCCTCTACCTTAATAAGGGTTAACCTTATTCATCACTATGTCTTCATCAGGTGGCTATTGACTCTAAGAAGCGCGCGTACAGCTGGGGCTTCGGCGGCTTCGGCCGTCTCGGGCACGCCGAGCAGAAGGACGAGTCAGTGCCTCGTCTGATCAAGTACTTCGACACGGCAGCGCGCGGCGTACGCTCCGTGCACTGCGGCTCGACCTACAGCCTCGCTGTAAACGAGATCGGTCAGTTAAACACGCAATCCACTAACCCACTCAAACACTGCCACTAACACACTCATACACTACGACTAATTCACACAAACACTACGAATCACCCAGTTAAACACTGCGAGTAACCTACACAAACACTACGACTAATCTAGTTAAACATTGCGACTCAAACAACTACCACTAACCCATTCTAACAACTACCACTAACACACTTAACCACTGTGACTTGCACATTTAATCACTACTACTAGGCTATAACTTTTTGTGACATAATGTGACGGGTTAGCTTTCAAAATTAAAGGAATGTGCTTCAAATTAAATTACCTATAATTTACAATTTGTAATAATTAAATCAAGCCACATCTGTGTTATTCATAGGTCTACTGTAAAAAAATGACATTGTAGCCACTAGTTGTGTTCTACATTACTGTTCAAGACTGTTAAGTGCACATGATATTATGAATATGCAGCAATGTGCCTCGTGTCATTTGCAGTTCCGATCTCTCCCGATATATGTCGAGAATTGCCGAGTGTCAAAGTCCAATTAATCGTACTGTAAACATTGCGACTTACCCACTTCAACACTACCACTAACCCATCATACACTGTCGTTACACCGTCACCGTCGTGGATTCTACTCATCATTGACTTTGTCAATCATCATTTCAGAGTTCCAACGCAGGGTTCGTCACAAGGACCGGTCCATTAACATTGAAAAGTATCGTTATTCTCAGGTACTCTGTTCCTGTTCGGGCAGACCAAGCGCACTGGCGAGGCCAACATGTACCCCAAACCAGTCCAGGACCTCACTGGTAAGAGCGGGACAAGTGTGAATTTCTATAATATTTTTCATATCTTATTGGTCCTGTGACAGATGTCATTTGGCAATGTAATCGTATGTAAATGTAATTTATTTAGTATTTTGTTCTAATTTTTTTTAACATAATGTTATTTACCTAACTTGTATAAAATAAAAGGTCTAAAGATTACGCTAGAACTTGTTGCCATCTTGTGGTAAAGTCTAGATAGGTGATTTTATGTGGTAAAATAAAACATGATATTAAATGAATATAAATGTATAGTTGAATCGACTCGGTCGAAGAGCGAGGTTATTGTCAAACACTATTAACGGTCCGTTTCGAATATAGTTTTTTTTTTAACGAATATATACTATAGATACGTATTTTTAGATACTGCTCAATTTCCCAATTGGTTGGAACGTTCCAACGTTCAATAACAATAAGATATGAACAACATTACAAGTATAACCAGTCTACGTGTACAGAATAGTTATTTTAGTACAATGATCGCAGGTTGGAACATTCGTAGCGTCGGCACCAGTAACACTTCCATAGTGATTGCCGCTGACGACTCTCTCATCGCATGGGGCGTCTCGCCCACCTACGGAGAATTGGTATGTTTGCTTACACATTTAAGGCCACTTGCAAGATACAATCTAATCACGTCTATTCTACTGTTTAAAAAAATATTCCTTGTGACGTGTTATCGTATTGTCAACGTTACGGTCTCCTATTTACTCGACAATAATGGCGGCCTAGTTAAAATAATACCATACTGTTTAACCCTCTGTTAGTAGTAAATAATCTAGAAAACGTGGGTTAAAAGACGCGAGTTTAAGACTTATGCACAACGAATTTCGCAAAAAGTTTTGTTTTTTCAATTTTATATTTAGAATTTAAGTAACGTTTAATGAATGAATGAATCAACATTATAATAAATTACATTTGGAGTCGTCAAACATATACACAAATTTAGGATAACAATAAAATACCGAACTAAGTAAGTCAAATCATCAGAAATAATGATAATAAAAGAAAAAAAGCCGGCCAAGTGCGAGTCGGAGTCGCGCACGTAGGGTTCCGTACCACTATACATCTAAATAAATGTTTTTCTTTATTCTTTATTATATTGGAGTTGATTGAATGAAAGGTAAAATGCGGTTTACGATTTATAACGTATTAAAAAAAACTATTTATTAGATCTCGTTCAAACCAATTTTCGTTGGAAGTTTGCATGGTAATGTACATCATATATTATTTTTACATTTATCATTCCCTTATTTTAGAAGTTACGGGGTGGGGGTGGGGGGGACACACACACATTTTTCCACTTTGGAAGCGTCTCTCGCGTAAACTATTCAGTTTAGAAAAAATATATATTAGAAACCTCAATATCATTTTTGAAGACCTATCCATAGATACCCCACACGTAAGGGTTTGATGAAAAAAAAAAAATGAGTTTCAGTTCTAAGTATGGGGAACCCCAAAAATTTATTGTTTTTTTCTATTTTTGTATGAAAATCTTAATGCGGTTCACAGAATACATCTACTTACAAAGTTTCGATAGTATAGCTCTTATAGTAACGGAATAAAGTGGCTGTGACATACGGACGGACAGACATGACGAATCTATAAGGGTTCCGTTTTTTGCCATTTGGCTACGGAACCCTAAAAATTACAACACATTAAATTAAAACATTTTAAATAATAATTAAGGTCCATTAACTCTGAGTATAATGGATTTTCCAATATAAGGTTTTCCGGCCGGCGTCCGAAAGCTTCATGATGGTTCATTGTGTTTGAGGATAATAACAAATCGTGATTGGTGACACGTCTTTCTTAGGCAACGATTGTCCTTTTTATTTATTAAAAAACTAAGTGGTCGTCGCCATAACCTGCTTAATCCATTTAAATAAACAAATTGTTCGTCTGTTTAGAGTCAGTAGGATACAAATGTACATTTAAATAATTAAAACAACAACAATTAACATCTTTTCGCACGCGGAATGAATACACTGTGAACATAATTTTATAACAACAAATTTGATACGACTTAATTTGAAAATCGTCAGATATTCATCATGTTGATCTTGAAACATTCCAGGGCACCGGCGAAATCGCCAAGTCCACCGCTCGCCCCAAAGAGGTGAGCCGCATGGACGGCACGAACGTCACCCAAGTGGCCATGGGCTACTCGCACACCCTGCTGCTGTGTGATGATACGTCCGAGGCGGTCAAGGCGAAACTCGCCACCATGCCCGTTTTCGACCCTTAAGTTGGCTGTGGAAACGATGTTACGTTCGTTATTACTACATAAACCAGATTATTTTTCTAGCAAAGTGTAACGTAGGTTGTTTCATAGGAGCTGGTGAAAAGATGTAAGCAGAGTTACAAGCAGCGACTGAAAAAGTCGACACTCGCACAAAATTAGCTGATATTCAATTCGATCGTTGAGTACCAGCTTGTATGAAATCGTCTATGTGAAATCTGTCTCGGTTGTTGATGTCTCAATGTTAATTATGAGTTGAGGGTAGGCATGATGTCACTGTCCCCTCTAGGGGACGCTGGCAAGCTTCGACAGGGGCGGATCCAGAATTCGGTCCAGGCGGGGATCGCAATTACCCAAAAATTACACCAACACGACCTTATTTTGGCACGATCAAAAAGCTTGAGCCATGATATACTAGGCATGTATCATTGGCTGAAGCGATGGGGGGATCCGCCCCTAGACTTCGATCAGGGACCGGCGACACGATGCGCGTGGCGTCGGGCGGCGCGATCCGCTGGAAAATCAAACATGGCGATATATCAAAGCGGCATCTAGCGCTTTTTGATGGACAACGTTCATCACGGTAAGCACCACCGTGGTGAACGAGGTCACACAAAAACCGCTGTCCGATTCGAACGCCAATCGCGTGAGTTGTGAGACGTGACTTTGTTTGATTTTTCGCGTCGCATCGCGTCGCCTCTAATCGCATGCGGAAGCATTATTATGTTACACCGTGTGCCGCCGCGCTTTACGCGCCGCTTATCCATTTATGGAATGTTCGCTATTATACGGCCGTTAGCAACTGAACAGGACACTTTTTTTTTACCGTGCCTCATGTTTGCGCTCGCGGGGCGAGGCGTAAGTGATGCATGTAGTGGCTTTTTCTTGATATGGATTTATTTATCAGTATGATTTTATTGTTTTTAAATATTAACAATCGTATGTAAGCATATTCAAATTACACGAGAAATTAAATATTTGCTGGTCATAAAAAACATTATAAAATTAATCATTGACGTACTTATAATATACTATCAATAAGTTGCCCCAACGTTCAGTAGCTAATGGTCCTACAATAGTCGCCTCGGGCAAGTCGCGCATCGCGTCGTCGGACCCTGAACGAGGCCTACCTATACTAAATTCATTTAGGTTCTTAAATAAATGTAAACAAACCAAACCACGTGATTATGTTGAACAACGAATCAAAACTGTTTAGTCGAGCTCTAACGTGTTAGTGCTCTGCTTCTATTGGCTGACGAAATATCACGTGACCTTTTTGTTTACCTTTAGTTAAGTGAAGTATAGGTATAATATACACGCGTGTTCGAAGCGAGGGTGCCCTATCATAATGACATTAATATTTGTTGTGTGTTTTTTTTTACTAATAATAAGTGTGACACGAACGTTTTTTTTTTGTAATACGGAGTAACATCGTTTGTAATGTTATCATTTGAGAAGGATAAAGTATCGTTATGATCTATCTACACCTCGAGTCTTAGGTTAACATCTTAGGTAAGTGAATGTGCAGGTATTGTGTTTCAGCTTTTACTACTCTATAAAACAATATGGTTTTACACTCTTATTACATACATTCATCCCGTAGTAAGATAATATTCACGAAGTAGAATCCATACGATAATTTTCGGTGTATTGTAAAGCTGAAACGCATGAGTAGTTTTTAAGTTTTTTTATAATTACTTTTGTAGGTTTTTTTGTAAAGGAACGTTTCTACCGCAGCTTGAACAGTGGGATCCTTAAAAGTGACAACGATCGTGCCACAAGAACTGTGATAAATATTGTAGCTAATTAAACAATAGTACAACAGACCGATGTTAACTGGACTGACAGGAACTACAATAATCTCATGTAGCCCACCACCACCACTTTTTTTACTTGTGGATCACGATGCCTTTTTACCATGTTACTTCTTTTTATCACCTTTTTTTTCATGTGTGAAGTTATATTGTGACAGTTCTGGTGATTCTAACGTTTGTCACTTTTTTGGTTATCCTAGCGGCTCTACCATCGCACAGAAATCTTGTAATCGCTTGCTTATGACCATCTTCTGGAATTATACCACTGATTAACCCGTCAGTGGTAAGAACTATTTTTGCAATGTTGTCTGTGCAAAGGTCTACTGTAACTTGAGCAAATTCCCTAGCCAGTCGCGGGCAACGTCAGCGACAGAATTCGTTATTTTTATTATATGACGTATTTTTGAGTTGGTTTCATTACGACTTCATTTCATCAATACGCAACCTACCATAATACCTACCAGTTTGTGTTCTCTAAAATGTTTATCACACCAAATATCATCATTTTTCATTGACGACTGCTTTACTTCAGTCTTTATTTATTCAATTGACAGTCTGGACAACTCTGAATAGCCTTTATAAATTTTTGTTTCTGACTGCTGCCCGTGGCTGTGCTGTTTTCTAGCTCGGTAGGAACGTGGCTTAATCATGTGAATTTATTAAACGAAGTTTGTCTATAGGATCTGAGTTGGCTCGAATTTATTTCGTTATGTTATTATCGAAACATGGTCGGTCAGTTTTATCAGGGATTAGGTATGAATACCTACACACAACGCAACAACTTCAACAACACTACAATCTTGAAAGATTGGAACGCTAAGAGATTGCATCTGCTTTCATGTCTTGATCATATACATCTAATTTTAATGTTTAGTTTTTATATACTTCTCTTTTTATATCGTCTAGTTAAGTATGAAATAGGCACAATTCATTTGATACCATTGCTATACTGTTTTTAGAATAGCGTTGATTTTCCCGGATAAAGGGTATTCTATATCCCTCTTTTTATCATTGGAATATTTTTAATAATCTTATCAATAGTGTCAGATTACTCCCAACAAACTCACGAACATTATACCTCCTCATACCTCCTTATAATAGTCTAGATGTGATGCACTCTCTTTGCGGATTTATATCGCAAATAGCTTCGCATACGCATCGCTTAAGTTTAATTAATGGTACACTTAGACAAGTGGCGTTCTAACCTTAGCTTTGCCGCATCCAATTATGGAAAACTTTATAATGTATTTCAGCAAAGCCTGGTCAATTATTAAAAGAAAGCTGGCCTACCGTGCACCAGACTGGAAACACTTGTATACTTTTTTGTATCAAAACTCTATTTATCTCTTCAATTCTATTCATAATTACATAACCAAGACATTAGTACATAAGAAATGACTTTCCTTCGTGACATACACTTCCTCTTATCCAAACACCTTATTCAGTTGTGAACTGTCGGGTTTTAAATGTAGTCGTAACGTACGTTTAGATTAGCGTTGTGAAAAGACTGGCTGTAGGATGACAACATTGGTAATGGCTTTTGGATCTGTTCGACGGGGCGGGGAGTAAAAAAAACTGGCATTATCAGAGACCGTGATTTTGGTGGCACTTTTGAACAATGGTTTCATATTGGATGTAAGGTCAAGCGGGGCTATTACGTCGAGTGACTTTATGTCCCGTTTTAATTTTGGTATCGAAAAGTTACATCTATTGACAAGTGGCTTTTTCTCTCTTCACTCTCTCTTCACTCTTCGATACGAACATTAGAACGGGAGTTGAAGCCACTTGACGTTATTGCCCCACTGACGTAATAGCCCCGCTTGACTTTATATCGATATAGTTAACATGATAGATAGGTGCTGGTAATAGGCATACCTAAATGATTGGAGTATAACGATACCCTCTGCACTTCTTTTTCGAGGTAACATTGAAAATAACTTGTGCTTTTAAATTATTGTAGGGCGCGGAATAGTGGGGGCGGCTTTTGACATATCGTAGGGAGAGAACACTGTTGTTGTTGACAAATAGATTTTTTTTTAATTGATTTATGTCTTTATTAAATAGAACCTCAAAATTTCCAATGGTTCATACTCTTTTTAACGGTCGATGATGAACGAAAGCTCGATATATCGGAAAGTTATAAAGTAATAGTTGGACTTATTTTATCAAAGGGTAGGCAAACAAGCCTCCATACTCAGATCTATTCTCAAGTTATAAAATATAAAGGTTTCCGTAATAGGACTGATTTCAACAAATCAATTTAAACTTATTAAACTTTGCGATACTTCGAATTTTTTCATCATCGACCGTTAAAAGAGTATCATTATCATCAATATAGGAGGTTATATATAATAAAAGCAAATAAATAAGTGAACTATCGATTTGTCGATAACATCGATAAACAGGGGTGTTCTCTCCCTATAATTTGTCAAAAGCCCCCCCCAAAATTCCGCGCCCTACACTCACATTCATAAAATAACAGTTTTTTTGTGATATTTTCACCGGAGAAATAAATTGGAACTCTATAACTGAGAAATTACTGCCGTTGTGCAAAAGTGTTAGAAAAAATCGGATCTCTGGTAATTTCCAGTTGTTAGAATAGGTTGATGTAAATTGTTCGTAGTTAAATAGGTCTATCTCCGTATTCTTACTGGTAACCTTTTTACGCAGAGCGTGTCAAAAGTAAGACGTCTTAGCTCATTTCCAAATTTAATATCGCCCATTTACTTTCTCGACCTCGTATCTGATCGAATAGTTAGATAGGAAAAGCACTCGTGTTTCTTAAGGAATAAAGGCTAGTTTCCTACATAACTGTTTGATCAGATACGAGATTGAGAAAGTACAGGGACGATATGAAAATAAGAATAATTTTTTTCTGTATTACCTTTGGGAATGACTTTTACTTTTAATCTTTGATACATTGCTGTATTTCATTCCATTACATTGAGAAACAACTTTAAAAAATAAGCTAACAAGAAAATATTTAAAAAAAACACGTACATTCTCTTAAAATGAACCTCTTCACACTCTTGACACTATCAAATAATAGCATATAACCAGTTTCAATCACACTAACCACTGATTAAATGTTATAATAATCCGACTTTCGTGCTAAATCTGCCGTCCAAATAACAAAAAGTTGAATGCGCAAGGATTCCCCTTTGCACTTGCGACTTTTTGAATTCGAACGGCAGTGCTCTCTTCATTTATAAAAACTTGTGGCCGTTTTATTTAAAACTGATTCTAATTTATTTCCGTTACATTTCTAGCGACATTTCGTTTGGTCAATAGAAATTATACTCTGTCCAATTTAAGATGATGCCTGTGACAGTTCATGTAAACAAGTATTGTTATTTTTACCTTTACAGAATTAATACATTAGACAGGATCTTGAATAATAAATTTCCTATTTTTAAATACCTCGCTTGTGAGTATAGTAAATGATTGAAGTTACGAAATATGACTGTCACAGGGATCACCTTAGTTTGAACAGAGTATAGCGATAAAATAACACTGATTAATATGTGCGTTTGTTTTGAATCCGGATTTATCCGCACCCCGCCAACTGATTAAGCAGCGAAATGGTCCCCCCATTATTACGGTCACAAGTCTAATAAAAACCCTAAGTCATTGTATTAGATAGTGTTGTAAATGTCCCAAGTGTTAGCTCTGTGGTCGTTCGTATCTCACTCTTTAGGAGTTTTAAAATTAAGTTACTGTTATAAGTAGTATAAGGGTAATCTATTTACAATATTCAGTACCTTTAGCAGTTGCAAAAGCCTATAAAAAACAATATGTTTTTTGGTAGTTCAAGTCGAAAAGGGCCCTTGTTTCGTAACAAGATACAATGTCCCTTTGGACTCGAACGGCCACAAGTACCAATGCGTTGTTTTATTATGAACAAATTGATCAAGTATTATATATAGTTGACTTGTGCGTACCCACCTCCAAGCGAGTTTCTCGTATACGAAATTAGGGTAAGAGTATTTTGATAACGAAAGGAGAGTTATATTGGACAGTTCAAATGGACAATCCAGCGGTGTGTTTTCTTTTGTGTAGAAGCTAAAATTCCTACTCGTCTGGACCCACAAGTTTAACTTGTACACGTAAGGTTCATAAGTAATGTAATATGATCAGCAGGCCTAATATGGTAGCGTTTATCGCGTGGACAAATGTTGACAAAGCATCCGTCACTCTCGTACGTGTGATACGTGTCGGAAAGTGAAGGATTTTTTATCCACATTTTGTCACGCGATAACCGCAGCTATATTAGGCCGTTGAGTTCGGAGTTTTTATAGCACATTAAGACTAGAGCGAGCTATGGAGTCGACATTAAAATTAAAACTCGCGTCATACTCATACTCAATTATTAATACCATTCGATATCCATAACATTACAAATTACTTGTCAAACTTTGACATAATCTGATGAAAGGCATTATTTTTATAGCCACTTGCTTTATGGAAATTGATACTTAAATACCTACATATGGTTATGATGGTAATATATTAAAATAGATACTTTATTTAAATGCCCCGTCTATCCGGTAATACGACTAACACTTACAACTATAGTTTTATTTAATTATTTTAACAATTAACTATAAAATGCAATAAATAATTGAGTATGAGTATGACGCGCGTTTTAATTTTAATATCAACTCCATAGCTCTGTTTAGTCTTATCGTGCTATGATTACTCAGAATTCTGGTAATATAATGTGATTTTAATATGCACCAGTTAGAACTGTCCGGTATATCTCATAGAAATGAAACTGAAACATAAGGCAAGAGTGAAGGCGAAGCTCGTACTTACATGTAATTTAAATATACCTAATATTAATTATAATTAGTTTTAAGCGTGGCGCGTAAACATTCCTTCGTGTTTTTTTTTTATTAGCCACTAAGATTATGTGTCGGTTCCCCTGCTTGATAATAGATGTGATGTTTTTGCTTGAGTTTTGCAGTATCGAGTTTTGTTTACATCATTTTAAACTAAAAGTACATTTTCAAATCCATTGAAAATTACCATCTGTAAGTATTTTATTCATATATCAGTATATGAAAACCATATCCACTATATCTTGACTTCCAACTTCCAGTATGGTATGGGCCTCGATATGATGGCCCTGGTTTATTTGTACATGCATTTATTCTGTCCTCCAAGTTCCCAAAACACCGTCCTTCTTGCCGTTAAGCGTGCGCCTATAGGGTTACTGTTAGTTTTAATGTTGTCTATGACTGATTTTCTTCTTGGTAGGGTTCGGCGTGCGTTCCGATCCCATAGACAACTTAGAAAAACTGCAAAAATCACGGAACAGTATTAAAAGTATTATAACGCTACTGCTGCCTGAAACTGTGAGTTGACTTGTAATATTCTAAACGTAGCAGGTTTTAATGATGCCGCTCTCGACTTGCTGGTTTTTTTTTTGTGTAATTTGTATTCTTGTCATTTTCATTTGTTTTATTTTAAGTACAAAGTAGGAAAAGTGTTTGAAATGACAATATGTTTATGTATTTTTAGTTATACTGGGTTGTTTTTAATCTTAAGCTTTTAAAATTATGGCAGTATAATGATTTGTTTTACTATATATAAATGTAAACAGGTATTTTTACAGTACAATCTGTGGTCTCTCGTTTATCGTATTGAGTACCTCGTTTGATTTACGTAAAAGATAGACTACGCCTCATTGCGTTATGGTTGCGGTCTTGCGATAAACTTTGGAACAGTTCCATGTGGAAGTCTTTCGGCAGGAAGGAGGATATTACGAGGTGATGATGATGATGATGATGATGAAAGTAATATAAGAATGCCTATTTGAAAAAAATACCTCCTAACGTCAGCTTCGGACGTTGAAATTGTTTCATACTTAAAACACTATACAATTCGTATTTAATGCTCTGCTAAAAGATAACTGCTGAAAACAAAGACCCTACTTTTAAAATCGAAGTTTGAAGGTACGTCCGTCCCATGCCTGTCACCCGTCATTCGAGACTGAATTGAGAAAAAGGGATCGAACTTCGATTTTCAAAGTAGGGCTTTAGTCTGTAGCGGTAAACGAGAGAGACTGCATGTCGCTGTTAAGTCTGCAGTTGTATTATGAATTTTACTGTCGTTACATTTATAATTGGAAAATGTAATATTGGCTTAAGTTGCTTTTTCTAAAAAGTATTTACTACTTGAAGTGTAACGATTTTTTTTAGAACATTTATATTTATTTTATATTTTAAGGGTTCCTTTTTCACCTTTTTGTGGTCCTTAAAACAACTCTATGAATATACTCCTTTACCCTATGTTAAGAATAAGAAATAAAGATTGCAAGCGACTATAATTTTAAATTGTTATTGGCAGTTGATAATGTGTATGTCTTACAATTTGTCTATGGATGTCCTAAGCACGTAAATACACCCGAAGTTTCTCATTTACGGGTACCTACGACGCTCTGTCATAATCTTAACATAATGTTTCCACTGTGTACCTACACTTTTTGGTAAATAAATGTTTTTTTGACTCTTAGCATATTTTATTTTATTTTGTACCCGTTCCCTAAGTTAGGAAAATGGTTGGTATTATTCTTATTACCTCATTTCGGTTAAAAAATAATCGTCCATGGCGACCTTAATTTAAAACTCAAGCTCCCATATTTCTGTTAACATGACTATCAACATTAAAATAAACTAGTCGATTTTTCTTTAAAACATGAAAACTGATCACTAAGATGTACATGGAAACTTTGTGCCTATTTTAAAACAACAAATGACATTAGGTTTTTTTTCTATAATGTGTAAATGTCAATTTCGGAGCCAGAGAGTACATGTTCAGAACAAAGTAATGAGCATTTCTAAATAGTTAGTACATACATCTCTTGCATTTATTTATTTATTTATGGTAAAATAATGACAAAACATACAAACATTTTTTTAGAAAATATGCTCTAATGTTAACAAGACTGACTTTGGCCAACATTCCGAAAAACTGACGCCGCCGCTACATTAGCGGGAATTGACGACTGCTCGTACTAAAGTCTCTTTCTTTCCTTAAGCCTGCTTTAGACTTGGCTAAATTCAGTGTGCTGAATGAAAAGTACTCTAAAAAAGACAAGTGTAAAGGCAGTTAGCACGTTAGAAGCTAATTAGACAGCGAGACCCAGCACTGCCAGTCTAAATCTGTCAACACACTGAATTTAGCATATTGTAAAGCGACAATGGACGCTCATAGACAGTGGCAGTGGCTCATCGCGCGCAGCGGAGTGTATACGTGTATAGTGAGCGCGATCGCTTGCAGTATGGCAACTAAAGAAAAACCGGAGAAGTGGTAGTCTGAGTCGCACACAAAGCGTTTCGTAGCATTATCTATACAACATTAGCAAAAAAAACACGTTGTATGGGAGCCCCCCTTATATATTTATTTTAGTTCAAATAAATTATTTATTTTTAAAGTGAATATACAACTAAATATTCTGTATATATAGTCTAACCGTTGCCGTTATTAATATCGAGCAAAAAACAGCAATGTTTGTTGTATGGGAGCCGCCCTTAAATATTTAATTTGTTCTGTTTTTAGTTTTTGTTGCTATAGCGGCAACACAAATACAATAAATAAATAAATGTTATGTGGAATTTTCAACTGTCTAGCTATCACGATTTATGAGATACAGCCTGGTGACAGACAGACAGATGGACAGCGGAGTCTTAGTAATAGGGTCCCGTTTTTACCCTTTGGTTACGGAACCCTAAAAAAGAGGTTAAGCTTATAGATTTATATAAGGAAATGCCCTTTTTAGGGGTTATTAAGCATAAGGACTTAAGATATATTTAAAATAGAGTTCGACGCCACCAAAGCCTTGCCGAGCCATATTTTTTCGTGTTTTGAACGTCAACTATGTACGACCACTGCGCTCTCATCAGTAGTAAGTTAGCTCGCTAACATAACAAGATCAGGTGTAAAGAGGACGCTCTTATACCCAACACGCCGGCTGTCTAAAAGCACCCTGATTTTAGCCAAGTGTAAAGCGGCCTTTACACAAAAGAAAGAGACTGCTCGAATCTTCGGCCGCTAGTGTGGTCAACATTAGTGGCAGTACCACAGACCACATAATAAAGACTAAAGGCATAGAAACCGTGCCATAAGATGAACGTGGCACCAGCTACTTGTCTCTACTTTACATATTACGTATTGATAAGAGGAAACGAAACCAAAACTAGGTGTCTTCTTCTTTAATCTGTCATGGTCGGAAGGTGAAGAAACGTCAAATTAGACTAATTATTATTTCTCCCCCTACGACTGGATTTCTTTGGCCTTCCAATACTAAAAAAATAAATCTTAAATATTACGACCTACTAATGTTATGTCAGGGTGAATATTTCATTTAGTAGTTGTGCTTATAGGTCCATCACACCTTCTGACGATGTACCAAATAACGAAATAACAGCTACTGATGCATCTCTTTCTAACTCACTATGAAAACCATAAGTAAAAAGAAGTCAACCATAATGCATTTTCTGCTTAATTAGTACGGTTTCTATGCCTTTAGTCTTTATTCTGCGCCACAGACAGACCTAAAATATCTCGTATTATTGTGAAAGTATGATCACTGATCCGACCGGTAGCAAAATATACAGAGTCTGTGGTATGATAACGACGAAACCAAAGTCACGAAAGGGGAGTGTTTTTAATTTCTAGTGAATTGCAGGTGAGTGTTAATTTTTAATCAGTGATTAACGTTTCAAAGTGCTTTATGATCCTAATGGAGACTTTAGTAGTAATTATATCTGTTTAATTTAATAGTGTTGTGTCAACCCGGGATTAAATTAGCGTTCCAATTTTATAGGTAATTTTTTTAATTGTGTTATTAATTGTTATTTCTTTGTTTATTTACTGACTATATCTGGCTGTATGGTAACAGCGTTGACTTAATTTAGGTTTTTTATAGGAAGCTAGTAATTGATATTTCACAGTAGTTCTTGTCGTACGTTTTTAAGTAGGTGTATTTTTCTAAATTTATACTTGGTGCGTTAACCTCTCGGTTTGTAACAATTCGGCCTCGTATTTTTGATGTGCCGAATACGAATTTAGCTTAAACAAGGTGTTGTTTTATTCAAGTGGATGGTATTTAAGCGTAAATTTAAGTGAAAATAGGATTGGTTATTTTGACCTACTAGCTTTGTACACTCCATTTGTCGATTTGTTGTCTAAACTTGACTTTGAAATCGTAATGATTCCGATCTAGTTCTACAGTCGGATTCTATTTTCCATGCATCAAATTACACACCATTTGTTTTTATTGCTTCTTCAAATTCATTTATTTAAATTTAACCCTCTGTCAAACTTAAGTAATAGTTTGTAGAAGTTTTTTTAACATAACTCCCATCTTAAAAAGTTTTCGTTTGCAGCCAGTATTGTCAGAAACTATGAAAATATTGCCTCTTGTTATATGAAGTGTTAAGTGTTTTAAAACATGAAATGTAGGTAGTCGATTTTGAGTGATTAAATACTCAAGCATTTTAAAATGCAAGTTACTTTCACCTCTTGTTAAAATCTGGCTGCATAATATACAATAAATACTTGCTTGCATAATACAATGAATTAAACATCTAGTGGTCCCAAATATAACTCTTTTTATGATACTTTATATGAATAACTAAAATTTGTATTGCAAGCAGCCAAGTTTCAGATAGTGCTGCTTTTACAGCTGGAAACTTCATGTTTTGTAGTTTATTCAAAAGTTTCATTGTGAAGAGATTATAGGCAAACAATTTTGGCAGTTGTCTTCTGTTTTTGGCGCTCAATGGGTTATTGTTTCATTTGTTAGTCAACTTCACTTTCCATTAAACCTGACCATTACAAGGCGGTTTTAAAATAATAGTATTTTGCATCTGTCATGTCATGACATAGATATAGCTTACAACATTTTGTCTATTTATTCCAATAATGTGTTACTTACTAGATTGACAGCATTTTATGATATAGTAAACCAAACAGTTACTTAATATAATAAACAATAAATTGTCTGAATAAGAATCAATATTTTTATTCAGACAAACATACAGAACCCATTAAACCCTTGCAAGCTGTTAGTTTTCACTGAATTAGCATTACAGAATCCATTAAAAAAAAACGTTTTGGTAAAAGATATATATTTTGGTGTGGTCCCACTTTCAAGATAAATGTGATGTTTGCTGTAATCTGAAACTAAACCAGGGATTGTTACCAACTTAGTCAACTGCGCTTTCTGTTGAATTATTAACAAACTAGTTTCAGCCCATGAATTTGTCCGTGCTGACAATCCTACAGAACCACAGGCATTTTTAGGACAAAAGTGGTCCATCATCAGTAATAAACATTCTCACTCAAACCATCGCATTTATGATATTAGCGTGATATAGTATGATTGTCGGATTGGTGAGCAATCTAATAAATGGTAAAAGATAAAATACACATCATTTACAAAAATAAATTTATTATTTATGTGTTTTAAACAGTTTTAACCATCGCACAGTTGCCCAAACTAAACAAAACAATGGTACTAATTTTGTATCATCAAGTGAGATTTTGTTATTATTGCAATAGATGCCCAAATCTCAGCCCCGTATGTGCCCGTATCTTCCAAAGCCAGCAGAGACAGCTGTCAAGTGGAGCCCAGTGATGTAGAAACTCGTGGACTTTGCAATGTATATACTCGCTGTCATTTGGATATACGTCAGCCTTATAGCTCGAGTTCCTAACAACCGAAAAAATCATATGAGCTGAATTAGATACAATAATCAATTTTGAACCAATGCCACCATGGAGAAATTTAACCTTACCAAGTCGGGCTGTACGGAAACCTTACTCTGCGAGTCTGACTCACACTTAACTGCTCTTTGTATAATGCTAGTGCATTTTGCGGTATCCTGACTTTTTAGCAAATTATCTTTTGACAAACTATATCATTTTACAAACTTTCTTTCGCAAAAACGTGTTTGTGCTCAAACCATTTCATATTACATAGGTTACATGGGCTTGTTAAATAAGTTAGGTTAGATTAGACTAACAACAAGTAATTGTTAAATTGACCAGTGTGTGTTGCCGGTGATGACTTACGGATCTGAGACGTGGGCGCTAACAATGGGCCTCATAAGGAAGCTCAAAGTCACTCAGAGGGCTATGGAGAGGGCTATGCTCGGGGTTTCTCTGCGTGATAGAATCAGAAATGATGATATCCGCAGTAGAACTAAGGTTACCGACATAGCCCTAAGAATAGCTAAACTGAAGTGGCAGTGGGCGGGGCACATTGCTCGCAGGACTGATGGCCGATGGGGTCAGAAGGTTCTGGAGTAGGTAGGCCTCCAACAAGATAGAGTGACGACCTCGTCAGGATCGCGGGACCGCGGTGGATGCGAAAAGCACAAGACCGGTCTGAGTGGAAAGCCTTGGGGGAGGCCTATGTCCAGCAGTGGACGTCTTTCGGCTGACATGATGATGATCATGATGAATTGTTAAATAATGCGGTGGGAAGTATCTCTTTGCCAAATGAAAGTTTGTCAAATGATGATTTGCTAAAACATTAGTGAACCGGATTTTGCAGAATTAAATTTTGGTAGTGTTACTGTTTTTTCATGTTCTTAAGATCCCGGAAGCCAAGCCTAAGTGAATCCAGATGTCTTCAATAACATCCCAAATAACCCAGCACCACAGCGGTATCTGCACATACAAACATAAATAATCAACTATGTACCAAAACACATCGCGACTCGGGTACCTGGCAGCTGGCCAGTTGTGTTAGGTTCTTGGAAGTCATAAGTCTCGGTTCAAATCGTTCGATTGTCAACCATAAACGTACTCGTATCAGGTGTGCTATTACATTGTTATTTACAAACTGAATAATTGTGATGCTCACACCCTTATAAAATTTGCAGTGGGCGCGTTACTCATTCCGAGTTGAGTCAATTTGATTGATTCCCAAATAATCTTACAGTCACCTTTTTTAATGTGTTGCAATTTTGTACTTATTCTTGACTAATGTACCTTCCGGAATAATGTACCTACCTTTCAAATAGTACATTTTGATGCAAGTATTGGATGCAAGGATTGCTGAAAGTATGTCTGTTTACACGAGTCCCGCGGTGTCTTGGCCGACCTGCAAGCGGGGGACAAGATTCGGAAAGAGTAAAAATGACAAAATGAGTAAGATGCTCGGAGACCTCGATAGAGTTTCCCAACGGGTGGGCCTGAAAATGAACTTGGACAAGACGAAAGTCATGTCCAATGTTCGCGTTTTGCCAATACCGGTTCACGTGGGGAATTCTCAACTTGAAGTTGTTGATCAGTACGTATACTTGGGAGAAACTGTCCAACTAGGTAAATCCAACTTCAAGAAAGAGGTCGATCGCCGAATCCAACTCGGATGGGCAGCGTTCAGAAAGCTAAAGCGGATCTTCTCGTCCAAAATACCGCAGAGCCTTAAGTCGAAAGACTTCGACCAGTGTGTGTTGCCAGTGATGACTTATGGATCAGAGACTTGGCCGCTGAATGTGGGCCTCATAAATAAGCTCAGGGTCAGCGTGCAATGAAAAGAGCTATGCTTGGAGTTTCTTTGCGCGATATGATCCGTAATACGGTAATACGCCAGAGAACCAAGGTCACCGACATAGCTCAGAGAGTTAGCATGCTGAAGTGGCAATGGGCAGGCTACATAGCTCGGAGAACTGATAACCGTTGGGGAAGAAAAGTTCTCGAGTGGCGGCCCCGCACCGGTGGACGGAGTGTTGGACGGCCTCCCACCCGGTGGTCTGACGACCTGGTTAGGATCGCGGGGAGCCGCTGGATGCAAGCGGCTCAAGACCGTGACTTGTGGCGCTCTTTGGGGGAGGCCTTTGTCCAGCAGTGGACGCCCCCGGGTTGATGATGATGATGATGAAAAATGACAGCTCCGCACGTATATCGAACGAAGTTTTGATTAATATATTTGCGTGACATTGTTAATGAACCAAAAATAACACGGTAATTAAAAGGGAAAATTTGAAAATTCACAGGGTTTTAACAATTTGAGGGTATAAAAATGAAAAAGTAAAAGTCACTTGTGCGAAAAATTCAACGCTTCAACTTTCTACACGATATGCAGCTACAAAGAAGTTCGAAAAATCCAACTGTCCGCACGATACACATCTATGTTTGAGTTTGATAAAATAAATTGATTTGCTGTTTTTGTAAAACGAATATTTAGGAATCAAATTTGTTGATTATATTTATAACGATACATTCGAGTACCACATATTTGCCTAACGGTGATCAGACCCGGCATCATTAGCTATCGTAGAATACAAGAGAAAACCTCCAAAATATAGTTTTTTATTTACAGCAACGAAAAATATACAATTTTGCCGATTGAGCGCTATTGGCCGAAAGAAGATTCCTTTACGATTTTCGACAGCTGACAAAATTTATAGGATTCACATAAGTTGAGGGCCTACTTTGAAAACCGAAGATCGAAGTTACGTTAGCTCCATCACTTTCTCTCGATTTAGTCTAGAGTGACAAGTGACAGGATGATGATGGATTGTTGTGTTCCGGTTTGGGGATAAGACAGCCGGTGTAACGACTAGCATAGAGGCATTCCATCTTAGTCCTCAGGGTTGGCAGCGCATTTGCAGTCTTAGGCTTGCAGTCTTGTGAATGCGAATGTCTATGGGTCACAGTTTCCACTTACCATCAGGTGGCCTGTGTGCTCGTCAGCCTTCCCTATGCCATAAAAAAAAAATAGGATCCGAAGTTTAGAATCTAGTTTGGTGGTAAGATAATCGCTCTGACGATCTACCACGTGTGCCACGTGAATTTTCGAAAACGCTAACGTTATCGTTATTCGCTTTGCCTAGGCCCGATGTACTTCTAGCACAATAGGGAATATTTATGACTATTTCACAGTTACAATAAAAGCTGATTCATATAACAAACAGTTAAGAAAAGTAATTTTGTAAATAGCTGTAAAAATAACCAAGATACGCCAACAAAGATTTGTTCCTATCTATGACGTCACAATGCATGTCGGATCCCCTCTGACTAATCGGAGTCTAATGCAGCAGATCGCAGTTTAAAATGCTTGTATCATCTTATTTATTTGCCGATATTCATTTTAATTTAACTTTTATATTTTGTTAAAAACAAGTTTTTAAAAATCCACTGTGTTGACTAAATATAGAAGTCGTTTTCCCCCACTACTTAAACCTTTCAGGGGATGAATTTCGTAAAACACCTTAGTGCACCCCTAGCTAGGGTATCCAAGAAATATTCCCTCAAAATTTTAATCCCTCCAGCGGTTTCGTTGATTCGTTGATCGATCAGTCATCCAGTCAGCTTGCATATTAAATAGATCATGCAGTTCTCATAGGCACCAGAATTCCTTAAAATCAAATGACTCTTCCCTGAAACTCTTCCCTTCGATTTAGGGATTATTTGATTCAAAGTTAAAGTGCTTCTTGTAGCCAAATCAAAAAAAAATATTTTCAGTGAATGTATGTATTATAATAATATGAGCTGTACCGTGTGTGTTGAATGAAACACATATTTCACCGTGCACATTTATCTGACGGTAAAAGCACTGTTTGTCTGATCTAATGAAGAGAATAGTGATGTAAAACAGATCCTGGTTGCGAGATTCATTGCATAAGATTCAAGCGATTTGTAATAAAATTAAAATGTATGACAAAACAATACAGTACAAAAATGCGCACTATAAAAAAAACTAGCGACCCACCCTGACTTCGCTTTGGTTTATGTGAGGTATCTGTAACGCCCGTCCATAAACCAGAATTTATTACGAGTTTACATACAAACCTTCCTATTGAATCATTCTTTAAGGTGTCTCAGTAAGTACACTATTCAAAAATCGTGTAATTTTTTTATCTTGTGACAACACTGAAATTTGACCGCTATTCAAAAAAAGAACGTGTTTTAATCTTGAAAACCTATAACAGCGCTCATGAAACAATTGATTTATTGCAGCAACGATTTCCAGACCATATGATCTCACGAAATTGTCAAGTTAACTGGCCACCAAGATCATGCGATTTAACACCGTGCGATTTCTTTATTTGGGGTTATGTGAAATCTCTGGTTTATGCGAATAAACAAGAAACTATTCCTGAGCTCAACGCGTCATCCGTGAGATACAGCCACATTTCAACAGCAACGGCCTGTCATCAACCGCGGGCCATTTGCTGGATATTTTATTCCACAATACAAATATCACAATTCTTTCAAAAATATGGGGTTTTTTAATATTATATGAAATAGGGCACTCTTACTGATTGTGAGTCTGAAAACCGCATTAAAATCAAAATAAAATCCTTTGCGAAGTTTGAAATATCTAAACGTAAGTACACACAAAGGGACTGAAGGTGGGAAACGACTTTGTTTTATACTAGGTTAAGACATGGCCTCTATTCCACACGGTAAAAGCTATATCGTTTATGATCTGTTATCATATTGTCAACGTTTTGATAGTTCTTATTTTCATGACGGTAATGGCGGCCGTCTTTAAAACAATACCGTGACGTCCGTGACACGTCAAATACGATTTGAATCTTACCGCCTAGAATACATGCGCTGTACAGTCAGCGTCATATAGTTTGTAGCAGGGATGTAACAGAGCTCCGGTTCCGCTTCCGTTAAGTCGGAACTTCCGTTTAGTTTTAAACATCCGCTTCGGTTCTGGTTCTGTTACTTCCAAAACGGCTTTAAAGGCTGATGATTCATGTTTGGAATTTTTATTATGAATAGATAGACTTAGACCTACCCTTAACATCACATCCACCTCCATCCAATCCACCTATCACTCGGGTTCCGCTTCCGCTTCTGGTTCCGTTAAACTAAATTTAAAACATCTGGTTCCGGTTCCGGTTCCGATATAACCACATCTGTTACATCCCTAGTTTGTAGCATCCAAAGTAGCCAAATAGTTCGTTACACGCCCTTGTTACTACGGTAATAATGACGTGTAACGTACTATTTGGCTACTTTGGATGCTACCAACTATATGACGTTGACTGTACATACTTATTTAAACATTCATTTGTTCGTGTTCATAGTCATAGACACTTTTTGTTCTATATGAGGTCTTAAAAATACACTAGGTAGCTTCAACATAAACCCTACAAGGGCACTGCAACAAGACGTCTTAAAATGGAACTCACATTTACATAACATGAACTGAAGATATTCAGTTTTATGACAATTATTTCATCTCATGCACCTATAATACGTATAAATATAAGCCTTGCATTTAATAGTTGCCTTGTATTACTAGTTGTGATGTGGCATAATCGACACAAAATAACGGGTCTCGTAAAACACATGTAAAAGATAAAGAAGTTAAATCAAATGTAAAGGTTCATTTCATTCGGTGTCATAAAAAGAGCGTCGAGTTAGGACAAATAAAAATTGCTTCAAAACTAATTATTAATTTTCTGCGGAAGTTCTATAATGACTAAACATTGTTAAGTATCAAATTGTTAAGTATTTGTATACTTTTCCAAGGCGTCAAAAATATCTACACGCTCCTATGCCTCTGATAATAAGGTAGATTTTTAAATATTATCCGATCCATGGCCGTGTAGAGCTCAATGCTTTTGACTGTACTTTATTTTTAACCACGCGAATTAGTACGTTGGAATTCGTTGCGCGCTACTCCTTTCTTTGGGGGTTGATTTTCGAATACTCATTTTTATTACACCCTTAGCCAAGGAAGGGGGGGGGGGTACCCAAGGAATATTCCATCCAAATTTTAAGTCCCTAGGTCCAGCGGTTTAGGCTCGTCAGTCAGTTAGTCACGGTAGTTTCATATGTATAGATATTGTTTTAGTAAAATTCGCGTATCAGGTACCTGTAGGTAGATTACGCGCTAATTTCTCCGCTATCGCTGCCGCTTATCAATCGATAACGTTACGTCAGTTCTGATTTAACACGTTACGAGTGGTTCACACGGACGTCGGCAAGAAAATGCGTCGTTTAGTTGGTTATTGCCAGCGCAGAATAGTGTGGTTCTTATTAACGAAAGTGAGCTTGAGTAAGCTAAAAAACCGGTTGAGTGCGTGTTGTACTCGCCTGGGTTTTCCGTACCTTCCGAATCACACTTGGTGGCTTTTCATTATTTTTTGTTTTTCTTTAGGGCTTGCACTAAGTGCGTGAGCCAAATTTGACGTTTGTATGTATTACCGTTTTTTCTAATCGCTAACTAAAAACCGCTAGTATTGATATCGTTAACGGTATTAGAATGCCACCTATGGCGTAACCGACGCGTAAAAACAGTTCTATAATGAGCGTTGCCATGGTAATAACAGTTCTATAATGATTATTTTAGCATGGAACAATAATGAAAACGTTGCTTCGTTTCTAGTATGGGGACCCATCCCGCTTATTATTTTACTTTTTTATTATTTAATATATTCCGTAAATATTTGAACTGGTTATCTACCTATATTAAGCTTTGAAAGATACAGTTCTTAAAAGGACGGACGGACAGCGAAGGCTGAGCAATAGAGTAGGGAGTTAGGTAGAAAATAGAGTTATTTATATATATTATATTCCCATTCAGCGTTCAGTCTCGAATGTGAGCCGTTTTTGTACCGCATTTTTCATTTCTGCGATCTTTTATTTCTCTCCCTATCCTTTATTTGCCCAGCCATGGTAATATACGGAGATGCCACCCAGTGTTAGTTCGTCGCTGGCGAGCTGTGAATATATAACAAGTGAACAACCACCCAGGACTGCAATAAAAATAGATATTACCAAGAACCGATTGTTTTGCCTCTGGAATTTATTTTAATTTCGCTCTCGACTCGCGCTTGGTTTTATAATTAGAATGTAGGGCGGTGCTTAAACTTTCGGTAGAAAATTAGCGATATGTCTGAATCAGTCAATTATTTATAATTGACTGATCTTTGGCCTATACTGCGTTCCTTGGAAAAAAAGGCGTATGTCTCATAGAACCGCGTCTATTAGTGACATTGTTTCTCATAACGGGGGTTAATTTTGTTCTGAGTATCCAATGGCGCATACGTGCTTTTTCCGATCGACGATTTGGATATACGTGGATAAAACATCTGTCACTTTCTGTCCAGTGAGTAAGTGCGAGAGTGACGGGTGATATGTCCACCACGAAAAATACGTTGAAAAGAAAAACGTTTCTTGTGAACCCCTTTATTAGGTATATCACATCGCGGTCTTGTTTTTTTTATTGTAAATTTTATTGTAAAAAGTTAGTATTTTTTAAGCAGTCACATAAAGTTGTTTTTTCCATACAAAGTGAAAAACAAACAATGGGACACCAAGTATGGAGAAACAAACATTATGTGATCATTTAAAAAAAACTGAATTAAGAAACGAGCAAATAGGTTTAAAATTTCGCTGATTCGTAATGACTCGAATTATGTAAGATACCTCTGAAAAACTTATGAAATAAAACATGAAATTAATAATTTTTCGTGACATGGACATAAAGGAAAATTACAAAAATTATGATTAAAATAAATTAGTAAATATAGCTAAACATACATGGGGGTGATTGGATAGGTCTAGACGTCCTCTGTCGATCTGCTTAGTTTGATCCACACTTCAAAATACACCCTGTATGAATTGCATTGCATGCAATGCACTTGTGCCTTTTCTCCGTAGAAGGGCAGTATGGGTCCTAGATTTCACTTAGCATCAGCTTGAGTACTCGTTTGTCATAAAAACAACTTAAAACGTACATACATTCATACATACAATCACGCCTGTCTCCCATGTGGGTAGGCAGAGACCACTTCCTTCCACTTGCTACGATCCAGACAACATCGCCACATCCATAAGTATCTTCATTCACGTGCGTCGGTTTAGGCTAGGGTACCCTGACCTGTCCCTTTCTTAATACATTCCCAATCTATTCCAAAGCTTAAAACTTAAAACGTTCGTTATTTAAAGCGATGTAATGGTAATTAAGTATCGTTTGTTATCTCCTGACATGATTACCTCAATCGATCGTTTTTTCCTTTGTGAGCTGTTTGTGCCGGGTAAATATTTATCGGCACTGTGAATGCACTGATATAATTATAATAAACGGGCCAAGTGCGAGTATGAAGAGGTCCGTACCAGCATACTATGTTTAAAATGGAGCAAAAAACGCCGAAAACAAAACGTTTCTTATATTGAGCGCGAATAATAAGTATACAGTATGATATAGGCCAGTGACTGACCAACGGACAAACGGACGGAACGCGGAGTCTGAGTAATATTGTCCTGTTAGAACCCTTTAGATGCGGAAAACCATAAAAACAAACAATTATTTTTAAACTTTAAGTTGGAGGCCGAGAGCAGATAGCTTGATAAAATTTGGCCAAGAACTACTGCCGATTTTTGCAGATTAAATAAGTTAAATTTAGCCTTTAAAAAGACAACACCCTTTATAACCAAGAAAAAAACGTATTAACATGAAGCTAGACATACAGGGAGATATAAATACTCGGCATTCTACAGCTGTTTGCAACAAGGAAGGCGTTCATTTAATGTTAACGCGAGTACATACATAATTCGCATAAAGGTCAGTATCAGCACTGACTCAGTGCTTTATGTATAGCTTTGTATAGGTTATGTAGGTATCTTTAAATAAAATAAACGACGTACTTCGTTTATTAATGTTGTGTCAGTTGTGTATTTGGCTCGTAAAATATATAAATTATTAGACAATCTTACTCTTCGTGGCCTAGTATTAAGCTTTAGGCTGTGGATACAGGACGTATAGGTGTGGTAGCCGGCTAAGAATTATGCCACTCCATGTCTTCCTGTGGAAGTCGTAAGAGAAGACTACGGGATTAAAGGCTTGTAGTATTGTTAGGCGATCCTTGCAACCAGACTAATATACACAGGTGAACATCTTACCAGGTCAAAATCTGTTCGCGCTTGCAAGGACCTGTTTTTCAGTTAGTTATTTCGGTTATCGTTCCTGACGTAGAGACCTAGTAATGTTGCTCTCCTAGTCACTATTTTTAATTTAATGATATTGAGCTTACATTTGCTATTGTATTTTATTATAAGAAAGAATGACCTCCTGCTCTCCCGCAATGATGGTCTTGCCCGAAGCGCTAGTAACTGTTGTGTAAAATGTGTTGTGTAGAATTAGCAACAGGTTTGTTAGAGTTGTTGGTGATTCTGTAGCCCTGCCTACCCTACTCTGGGATGAAGGCGTGACAGTATGTATGTATATCGTTATCATAACGCTATATTTCGTTAGTTTTTTTCAACAGTTTGATATTTTTTCATAACGTTAAGCAACATCACACGCAAACCAAAATCGTAACAAAACCGAAAAATGTTATGAATTTCGCACTGTTGCCAGCAGTGTTCGCAAGTTCGCGTGAAATTACTCGCATAGAATAAATAATCCATCTTAGTCCTTAGGGTTGGCAACGTATTTGTAACTCGTAGGATTGCAGTCTTAAGATTCCAGTCTTAGCAGTTTAATAAATGTCTATACATCTCAGATCCCACTTAACTTCTTCTTTCCAGACATATTTACGTTCCACTGTATGTTTTTTTTAAATTTATGTTCTCCGATGTCTCCGTCAATTGCGGACCGATTATGAATATTTTTAGTCTCACAATATTTTAACCAAAAGCCGACTTCAGTTGGAGTGACACATTAGGTGCCTACACACCATTTAAAAACAAATTATTTTTGGCGTTTTTGAAGGTGGTTTTTGGTTTTTTAATTATTTTCGTTGTATCGTTAAAACGGTAAAACATACAAGCGTCCAATTTGGTATGATAATAGTACAAACCCTGAAAAAAAAACACCAAATACAAATACTAAAAATATAAAAATGCTCATATGTCAGTTGGGCTAGCGCTAATTCGTTTCCAAATTTAATTATAATGGGAATATAATAATGCCTACTGTGCGGCGTTAGGTACTGAACCCTCGGTGCGCGAGTCCGACTCGCACTTGACCGGTTTTCACATACAAAAGCCGTGCAATTAGTCCACTGGTGGGGCGCGTCTTTATTTAAAATGCTAGAACCGAGTCAGATGGCAGCACTGTTGTTATAACAGCACAAGTAACACATAAATGGCTAGGTCAATATCGGTTGGACACGCAACCCGCCCACCATCGGCTAACATTAGGGTTCGGTAGGTGCTACCTACCGAACCCTAATGTTATAGTTATAGTTTCGCCATGTCCGTTTGTTAGCGTTAGCTATAATTAACACTCTCGGTACTGGGTGATTATTCGGCGTTTTAACCGCCGTCATTATTATTATTTATTTATTTATTTGATATAAACAGTTATGAAACATTAAAAACAAATGTATTGTCTTCGCATATTATTCAAGATAAACTTTTTAATTGAAGACAACAATGACGGCGGCTGAAACGCCCAAATATTCACCCTACTATGAAGCTGTGATTTGGTATAGCTATTGAATTAAAATACTGGGTTATTCCCACCTATTACCACTGGTAACAGTTACGGTAACAGTAGTTAGTGGTACCAGCTGGGAATAAAATTTCCCAGCTGTTACCACTAACTACTCGGTTTTTTTTTCCCAGTAGTTATCACCGAATATTTTAGTGGTAACAAATGGGAAAAATATTCCCACTTGTTACCACCGAGTACTTTAGTGGTAACAGGGGGGAAAAGAAATCCCAGCTGTTACCAGTGGTAACAAATTGGTGGTAACAGGTGGGAATAACCCAAAATACTCAGACATAATTGTAAAAAACAGTCTTGAAAACATTTTTTTTGTCGGGTGCCTCCCATACGAGTAAAATAGTATTATTTAGCTCTTAAAAAAATGTTATGTTGGTACTCACAGCCCACCGGAAGCCTGACCCACCATAGAAAGTAACAGTGACATTATAAAACAATTTGTTTGGCACTTGTTACGACTTGAATCATAACGTGACTGTGACACTTCCATGGTGGGACAGGGTTCCGACGGGCTGACAGTAAGTCTTCTTCTTCTTAGTCGTTACACTCTTGACAGAGTGGTCGTGGTCGTCAATCAGGAACAGCTTGAGTGATGCGTTTAGTTAAACGGCGCCATTCTTGTCGGACCGCAGCCTTCCTGGTACACTCATGAACAGGGTAGTTTGTTGCCGCCTTTATTTGGTCTGTCCATCTCATCGGGGATCTGCCGCGCGCTCTGGTACCTTCAGCTTTTCCCTGCACTACCAGACGCTCTATGGAGTCATTGCTGCGACGTGATACATGACCAAAGAAAGTTAGGATGCGTGCTTGTACTACAGACGACAGGCGCTGTCTGATGCCGAGTTCGTTCAGTATCGCGTTCGTACGGAACTCTGTCCATGACACCCTAAGCATCTTCCTCCAGCACCACATCTCTAGAGCGTCTATTTTCTTTTTCTCACTTTCACGCAAGGTCCATGTTTCTGACGCATACAAGAAAATGGGAAATATAAGGGAGTGAACTAGCCTGGTCTTTGTGGCTTCGGTAATGTGCTTGTTCCCCCAGTGACAGCTTGTTGACAGTCATCATCATCATCATTATCAGCTGCAAGACGTCCACTGCTGGACAAAGGCCTTCCCCAAGGTTTTCCACAACGATCGCTCCTCTGCTGCTGTCATCCAGCGGTTTCCCGCGACCTTTATCAGATCGTCAGTCCACCTTGTGGAAGGTCTGTCTTGTTGACAGTAAGTACAAGTTATTAAAAAACCATTTTGTAAGGACACTCGGCCAAAAATGTGGTCTCCCACACGGTTGAAGTTCATTTGCACGTCATGATCACAACAAGTTCGATTTTCCCTTGCAATAATATTATGACAGAGACAAGTGTCAATCTTAGCGATGATTAGATCTCACGTGTTTTTTGTCAAAACTGTTTCCACGTTCTTGGCCAGTTTATTGTCTCTGCCTACCCCATTGGGAGACAGGCGTGAAGCTATGTATACATTGTGTGCATGTGTATGTATGTATAAATCGCTAGAGTTGTTCGCGGGTGGTAGGACCTTGTGCAGGGTCCATCCGGATCGCTACCACCATCTTATCCATTAAGCTACCGCCAAACAGCAGTGTTCGCATTGTTGTGTTCCGGTTTGGGGATAAGACAGCCGGTGTAATGACAAGCATAGAGGCATTCCATCCATGTCCATGGGTCACAGTTTAGTTACCATCAGGTGGCCTGTGTGCTCGTTTGCCTTCTCTATGCCAAAAAAAAAACGTTACTCCCTTTTCCCCTACAAGTAATAAACATCTGATAAATATCTTAAATGAAAGCACATGAAACGATCTTTAATGAAAACTGTCTCGACTATAGAACTAGTAGACTTGATTGTTTCCTGAGTAACAGGAGGCTTAAGTGTATACACTACTAAAAACGAAAAGCAAGCTTTAAAAAAACCGAACAGCTGTTTGGATATTGTCCTCACACATACCACATTTAAATAATTTTAATATAGCCCATGACACTCTAGTGGTTAAGACGAATCTAACCACGTATAATTTTTTAAATTGGTTTAGAAATTTAGTAGTTATGAGCGGACATTGAGTCGGACATATATAAAAGTCAAACACATCCTCCTTTTGGGCTGTGCCGCAGTCGGGAAAAAACATGTAAAACAGCACCAAATAAGTTTAAAAACCAAATTGGTTCATATATGTTGCTTTTTTGAGATACTTTGACGTAACGGCTTCGGAACCCTACACTGAGCGTGGTCCGAGATGCTCTTTCCTGGTTTTATTTGACAGTATTTAGGACAGTACAAGCAAAGCAACGGTATAGTAGAGTCAATCTTGAATCATCCCAATGACAGTTAAACATTACATTGCACTTGTTTCTTTGGCTTTTTATAAATACACACAGGAGCAATTAAAACGGATCACTTTCTAAGGTAATTCAATAGAAAGTGATGCGTTTTCATTGCTCTTGACTGTACTTCATTGTAAGAAAGCCGCGACGGCGATCAGTAATTGACATCCCAACATATTCATGTAAAATGTTGCCAAGACGACCATGTAGCTCCCTCTGACAAAAAGATATTAGATGTCATGTACAATCAAGCTTCTAACCTAAACTAACCTAACCTAAACTACACCTGAGTCAAAACATGTGGCTAACTATGGTATAACGGAAAAGTAACGAACAAGTAATACCTTTTTCACCCTACGCCCATGATTTGCTACAGGTTTTGACTCAGGTATAGAGTTTGTGAAGTTAGACCTCTAGCATCAAAATTCCAGGTCTCATACAAACTTCCATCCATGCCCAAGTTAGGGTTAGGGGGTAAAAGTGCCAAGTTTTAGAACGTTCGTGTTGTATGTGTACTAATACTAGCTAACATACTACATTTCAGCTTTCTAGGACTCCAGGAAGTGTCCTAACAACTTTGATGACCACCAGTGAGTCAGTGACGAAATCGGGTTTTTTTACATACATACATACATACATAAAATCACGCCTGTTTCCCAGAGGGGCAGGCAGAGACGACTTCTTTCCACCTGCTACGATCCTGACAAATCCCTTTCGCTTCTTCCACATTCATACATCGAGTCATGCACGCACGTCGGTTTCGGCTACTTAAGATTCGGCCCTTTTCCAGTATTTATCCGATTTGATTCGAAAAAGTACGCCTAGGGCGGCCTCTTCCGACCCTTCCACTCACTTTCGCTCTGTATATCTCTTTCGTCAATCTTCTTTCATCCATCCTTTCCAAATGACCGGTGTTTCCGGGTTTTTTTAGATATCAATAAAAGCTATGTAATACGTTAGATGTTTAATAAGTTTACCATTGTCATCATATCCCGAGAATTTCGTTTAGCTTGTATAATCTAATTATTAGGGTTCCAAAAATCGACGAAGCGCTTCGAGATATGAGTGGTCCCATATCTCGAAGCGCACACAAGCTAAACGAAATTCTCCAAGCGCACTACCAAGTGCGCTTGCGCTTCGGTTGGCTCGTCTTGGCGGGGCGCTGCCAGATTGTTAATCACCTCATAGGAGGGTTGGTATGCGACGTCCAAATCGCTTAGCTATATATTTTTTTTCATACAAATTCATTTCCGGGTTTTTTTTTATAAATACAGTTTTCAACGATTTTTGAGTTGTAGTGGTTATGAAAACCAGATTTGCGAGATTCTGTTTTTTATTTGATTAAAAGTCCATGGTATTTCATGGGAGTTGCTGAGTGCTGAGCAAGCGTTTTCGATTTTTTTTATGGAATATTTCAAGCTTTGGAATATTCTTAAAAAGATACCCGGCTACCAATAAGGGTTATTTTTAATTTTCACCCTTACCATATACCATCAATCTCTTAGGTCTTCTTCCACGCTAGCCCTCCACATTCAGCGGCCATACCCAACACTCCCACTTGCCTACGAGCGCACGGGGCAACTTTAACTTGCCTAGACTCGAGAACAAATACTGGCGCCATCACACAAATATTTTCCCATACCGGGAATCGAACCCAGAGGAGCTTCGTAGGCAGGTTCACTAAACCTACCTCTTCAATCCTCTTCTCATGACCGCTTATATCTATTCAATAGTATTCAAAATACGCAACGGATTTCAATTCGGTTTTCATCAATAGAGTTTTCACTAGGAAGGTTTTTACGTATTATGGATTATGTATTATGGATTATGGGTGTTACAGAATACTCCCATAAACTAAAGCGAAACGAGGGACGCTATATTCGTTTAAAACAATATTTAACTCGCTAAGGAACCAAAATAAGTTTTCTTTCAGAATAACACCACAATGCAATGGTCGATATTACAGGCAGTTGCTTGATAATGCATGAGCTCGCTCTGGAGTCCTTGTCACATTAGTCAAAGTCACATACGCTATCGACTCGTGTTTACGGTAGTCATTTACGGCTAGGCCATTGCAACAGTTGGCGGGGCAGGAGCACTCTTGCTTAATTCAATCTAGAATGTCAAATGTTCAATCAAAACTTTCGTCTGATACCAATGAAGAGCTCTCGTTGGATTCTGGAAAAGCATACAGTGTTAATGGGCCGCGGGATCGCACCGTTAATAGACAAGCGAAATTTAATATGCGCAATCGCACACCCATATTATATAAAGGCAAACTTTGGACATTGTAATTTGTTTTAATTTGCCAAAGATACAACTAGATATCTAAATCTGCACTGTATTTATAACGATTTGAGTGGCACCGGTTGGACGCACAACTTCGCACGCAACTGCGGAATGGATTGTTTGTATAATTCAAGTTTAAGTTCTGCAAATTTCCTTTCGTCAGGCTAGTGCGGCAAGACGGATTTAGACGTATTCAGAAGACACTTCAGTTGATTCAGTATTAGGGATAAGAAGAAGAAGAAGAGGAAGAAGAAGAATAAATAACCCTTTCAAGTTTATTGATGTTACCAAGAATGTTCTCACAGCTTTAGCGAAGTGCTATCAGATCATATCAAAGTGAATCTAATTCTAAATGAAGTCAGCAAAATTATTTTTTTGGATGCATGCGATCAGTGGGATCTTTTGTGAAATTACTCCTGCAAATTAAGCTGTTTGGATGTGCAGATATCCTAGTTCACTGTATTAGTATTGTATAATTTCATAACTTGTAAATATTGGTAAATTGCCACCAGTGGTGTTCAAATTTTTACGATCACGCGACTATATATAAGCCCTAGTATAAACCCCTTTATTCAAGTTGTAGTGCGTGCTATTTATTTTAAGAATCACCAAGTTCGCATTTTTTAAATTGAAGTGATCCAGTGACTCATCCAAGAAGAGTCTAATGACACCTCGTTTATCACGAGCCGGACATCATTACAGCCTCTACGAGTACAAATAACTATACAGTACCGTTTTATAACGAGCGGAAACTGGAAAAAGCCACAGAATATATAAAAATACAGGTACGGAAATTGCTATTTCTAACCAAACAGCATTAAGATCGAATGTACCTGCTCCGTGGTTCTTTTGCTATCCCGGAAAACGTGAGACGTAACGTAAACGGCTATAGAATATTGCGATGCAAGGGTCTCACAGGCACGCTATCCAAAAAGTGCTTCCATGTAAATACCGAAAGAAATGAATGAAAGACCCAATAACCAGCAATGCATCCCAAATCTAAAATACTTCTTATACTATCAGTTTATCAAATTTGTATAGTACTAATTCTAAGTAGCATTTATTTATGATGTAGGTAGTGTAATCCAGAAAAAAATGTATATAATTTTATCAATAAATTTTGTAGATCGACAGAACTTTATTTCAGAATATACCTATATAAAAACCGGGCAAGAGCATGTCGGACCATGAAGGGTGCCGACGCTGTTACTAGGTACAAACAAACAAAAATGTGTCCACAAAGGACCTTATAGGCACCATTCCCCGTGGAAGTGATATGTACATACAGGTACTTAGATTAAGGTTCGTATTCCCTCGCGCGTGACATAATTCAGCTCCGGCAATGCAAGCGGACGCTATGTATAGCCGGGATATAGACATAACTGTCGGTGGCGCAGTTGTGTAACAGGTTCTTGCACGTGGCATCGATTCTCATTTCCAATATGGGGGAGGCGTCGTGGGGGTTGAAAACTGTCTGCATATCGCACGTGTAAGTAAACGCGACCACTACAGGCATTCCTGTCTGGATAAAATTGCATCCAACTGGCAAATGTATTTAATGTGTGCCCACTCACCCACACTACTGTTCCGTTTTACAGGCATATTTGGGATTCTACAGTGGCCTCTAAACTACCTAATTTTATTTAGGTGTCGCTAAAACACTTTGCTATTCTATGAGCAGCTGTAATTTAATCAAATGACAGGGCTAATTTGAATCCGACGCTCCTTATTTTTGGCTATTCACATTGCCTACTGACATTCTGGAATAGCACTTTTAAAATCTGCCGTCTATACTATGTCTAAAAATTAGGCAATTTAGTTTTAGGCTATTTATCGATGTGAATGTATTCCTGGTTAAGTCTAGCTTCTTGGCTGAGGCGCGGCTGCGCAGGGCTTGACCTGAATACCTAAATTAAAAAAATATCGAGCATTCTCGTAGGTACTGAAGAAAAACTTTGAAAAGTACTGTGGAAGCAAATATGCCGTTAATTTACCAGCTTTCCAAATGAGGATTTTAATATTTAGTTTCCGATTTCAATTAGTTTCGTAAGGCGTGCTAGTGGCGAATTGAATATCTCGCAAGAATTAGACATTGACGTCTTAAACTGCATCTGTAAACAAAGGTTAACGAAGAAATATACGTTGTTGAGTGTGTACAGTCAGCTGCAGAGATAAGTATACCCTATGCATAGGAAACTTGTATGCAGGAGGGTATACTTATCTCTGCAGCTGACTGTACGTCTGTACATACATACAAACATACTTACAAGCATGTCTTCCAATGTGGTAGGCAGAGACTATTGAATGCCAGGTGCACCGGTCCAAACATGCAGCTTTCGCTTCCTATACATTCATCAACCTCTTCATGCGTCACGTACGTTGGTTTCGGGTGCAATTTGACCTTATTCAGCACAACGCGGATCTGATCACTGCATGTGCGTCTACGGCTGCCCCTACCGACATCACCACTTACTCTTCTTTCTAAATGACCATAACATTTTAGCATTCCCATCATAGCACATGTTGGTGTGTATGTATATAACCTTATTAAGTGGATACTGATGGCACTGGATTATTCACAACGATATTTGTACGTTGTTACGTGTTCTTTATTCGGTAACTAACATCTAGACTGATTGTTGCTGAAATCTTGTGATGTATTGCAATGGCTTCTATTTATAGTTTATTTATATTCCACTGTAATTGGTAGCTGTTGTTTCTCGAAGAATATGATGTAAAATATTGCGATCGTAACGCGCCTAACATATCGCTCCACCGAATCTTGTTAATTCGACGTTTTTGTCGGAGAATGCAACAATTAAAGAGTTTCCGTTTCGATGTTGCGCAACGCTATGCGCTGGTTAACACGATCGATGCCAGGCAGAATAACTTCCATATGCATTAGACGCTAAAGAAAGCCCTTGGGCACTTGTAATATTACCTGCTCGGTGCTAGACTATATTAATTTTATACATTTTGGGCTCCATAGGGAGTTTTAGGCGCTGTACGTGCAACGGTTGTGAAACTTCTATAAACACCGGTAGTTCTTTAAGTTAGAATTTACTGATCGTTATATCATTCTGTCCTGCACGAGGATGATGGTTGAGTCAGTGACATCTTGACTTTGTTGAAACAATTTTTCTGTCTTTTGTTTCTCTATCAAGCTCATTGATAAACCCTGACCCAATTTAAATGAGACATAGAGGGAAAATATAACCAGTAAGATTTCGCAACGTTAGGAGAAAATGTTTTTTTTTCTATAATGTGTAAATGACAATTTCGGAGCCAGAGAGTACATGTTCAGAACAAAGTAATGAGCATTTCTGGAGGCCATTTGCAACGTCAAAACATGGCGGATGTGTAATTTGTTTTATTTTTTATTTTTGTGTATTTAGGTGTTCAAAGTTCCTTTTTGTTAGTGATTTGTACTTTTAATGCCTTTGTGTTGCACAGTGATAGAAGACTTGGATTTATTTCGTGTATCCTGGCATCTTCTCGTTTCAAGTGGACTCGCAGTGGTACAGAGGTTAAAACTATCTTGGCCTCTGTCCTACATATCACCGTACAACGTATATTGATTGATACTTATATATACTTGACACTGGCGAAATCACTTAATTGTGGAAACGCCATATTCCCGCGGTAGTAGCTGTTCAAGTCGCCGCGAAGCAAAGAAATTTTTTTTTTTAATCGTTATCCAAGCGAGTTTTTACCGATTTATAACTCAAGATCCATCATTGATTCACTTATGCCAAAGACGAAACAACAACTAAAACTGTACTTTTGTGAGCAAAACAGTCCAAAAAAGACCAATTCAGATTTTTTTAAAATGCAAAACAATAACTGACCTTGCAGTGTTGCTCGGTTGTATTAGCTGCTACCTCTGGTTTCTTAATAAAATATGTTTTAAATAATTTCTGAAAGTGTATTAAGACAAAGTTTTATTAGTTCTGAATACTTCTAACTACACAAACTTGTATCTGTCAGAATGCCCGCCCATATTCTTACTTTTTTTTAATTATATATAACGGTGTTACCAGCTCAACTCAAAATGTAACCTTAACAAGTCAAAATAAAGGTTTCTAATAAATAGAAGATACTTACATAATTTTAAACTATTTATAATTCTTGCTAAAACGGGAGAAAAAAATTGACGTGAGCATAAAAAACGCCACGATCTCACAGAGAGGAAAATCCTGTTAAAACATTACACTTCTAAAAACTCGTCTGCAATAGCAAAAGGTACATTAGTCGTTCCTTTATCAGCTGCTGCCTCACTCTTGTTTCTTAGATTTGGACCCTTGTGATTGTTGAAGTTACAAAATAGTAAATAATATGGGATGGTAATCAAAATTTTCTGCCAATGGTAAAACAAGGTATGTATATCCAAAAAAATATAATTTATATAGTTGCTCAAAAAGTGGTGGTATATCGTGCGAAAAGTTTTATTTTACGAAGTTTAAACACTGAACCGAAATTTTCAACCTAATTGCGGCACAAAAATGATGTGTGTGTAATTTAATTCTTGACTCCCGATCAAAAATGAATTTCAAAAAGAGTCAACACGACTGGGTGATTCATTTATTCTTTTTTCAAAATCACTTGTGTTGAATATGCTATTTTATTATCTTTACTTATCTAACATAACATAATATAACAAATGAAAATGAACTTATAAAGTGAAAACCTTTGCTGATTGTGAAATGCGTCTTTATTTTTTCAAGACCGGCAATGATTGAGTAGTCTTGTAGGCTTTCGTCCATAGATGGCGGTAACCACTTTCGATCAGGTGGCACCGTCACCTGTTTGCCTGTCTGCAATAAAAAGAAACCCATATGCACCATTTTGACTCGCTACTGATCGACAATCTTTGATATGTTTCCTTTACTTTGCTTGGTAAATTTCCTGATTCTAGGTCAACGAGAAGTACCCTATTGGCGTAAAATTTTCACACACACGTAAATAAATCTGGAGTCGGGAAGTGCGTGATTAATTTATCTCGACGTTTCGACTGTTTCAACTAGTGTGGCGAGACGTTCTGATTTACATCGGACGGAATTTTCAGGGGTCTAAGAACACGTCCCGATTTACCATTGATCGGGACGACAATTGTCCCGATTTTTAGCACATCACTAGAGCAATCCTAAATAACATAACAATTAAAAGTTAAAAACGGCACAATTGTCATTGTAAGAAAATTTGAAAACCTTGGTTCCGAGTTCTTATTAGAAGTCTCGATTTAAAAAATAATAATTCCTGGCAACATTAGTTACATCAGCCGTGGTCACGAAACGACTCGTCCGTCTCTTGCGAGTGTCAAAATATGCGGCTAAGATGGCCGTATGTTTAATTGCGCTGACTTTGAAACTTGATATTCTTACACCTCTAAGGGACCGTAGACCTATCTCTTTTAATAAATATAGCGCCTCCCGTTTCCGAGAAAAGGGGTTTTGACAGACGGACAACGAAGTGGGATAAAGGTTCTTTTTTATTCGTTAGTTGTTCGGTACGAAACCTTAGTTATATTTAAATATTAATATTTCGTATGGATGGCAATCAAGGCGCTTATTTACAATCAAAATCTTGCTTGAGTCAACATTTTTTTAGTGTAGAGTTGCATCTACTATACCATCGCTGAGGCGTGCAGAAGGTGCATTTTTAACAAGAACGATACAGTAATGTAGATCAACTGATTGCTTGCTTCCTTTTTGTGTTGTGATTACAATGTATTCTGCAAATTGAAATATACACATCAAAAATGTATAGGGGCCAAAAGTATACCGACATATTGTGATATTTTGTCAAATATCAAAACGATGTAAGCATATTCTTGATCCTTGGTGTGTGTACTTAGGTACATCGATTTCTTAATCGACTGTATTGTCAGAAAATTATAAAACGTATCGAAAGGGTAGTATGTAATTACCTGCATTTGAACTATCGATCCGAATAACCGGCCCCGTTGTCCCGTCAGAGCGCATAAACAATTCAGAACGTGCATTCTTACTTTATTAGCTTGTTATGACTTTGAACCAAGTCGAAGACGATCGAATAACGCAACTATTTCTGCTGTTCAAGGTCATATCAGAAATTTCGTACCATTGTAACGTTGTTACAACCTCCGTTTTGCGTTCCTGGCCACTTTTACATTTCGTTTAAATTCTTTCCAAATTCAAAATTATTAATGATCTATTGGTATTTCTATCTATAATTCGGCCTCCAGAAAATTTCGATAAGCGCAGACACGGGACCCGTGTCTCGCTGTTTCATTATATAATATATATTTTTTATTGAATTATAATTCTGTAAATCTTTCTATTTCCAAAAATATAATATTTGAAGAAAGCGATTTATTTAAGAGTCTCCGAGATACTTACCATCCTACCGTTAGACCTGGTTCTAAAACAGGACCTGGAATCTCATAGTTTTTACAGTCGGCCTTGTAAGTAGCTGTACACTTTTGTACCTTGTCGCTGTAACGCCTTTGATAAACTAGTGCAGCAATTTAAACATGACCTTAATGTAACAAAGCATTCATATGTGGAGCTTCTTGTACTGGGTGTCCCAAAACCCAACGCCGAACCAGAGAGGGCGGCTAAAAACAATCGATTTAACCCCAAAGGGTAAAATCGGAACCCTATTACTAAGACTCCACTGTCCGTCCGTCTGTCTGCCACCAGGTTGTATCTCATGAACCGTGATAGCTACACAGTTGAAATTTTCATAGATGTATTTCTGTTGCCGCTATAACAAACAATACTAACAGAATAAAAAAAAAATTTAAGCAGGGCTCCTATACAAAAGACGGGATAATTTTGCCTTTTTTAGGGCCTGTATAATCTGTGTACGTATAATTATTAATTATGCATGTTGTTACTTTAGTAACAAATCAAACATGGTTACATGACTACTGAATAGATAAAAACCTCCGATCTAATGGCGACTCCTCAGAGCAACTTTAATATGCGCCACTTTTTTCGGCCGGTTTTAAAATCTGTTTTCTAATAGAATTGTGGAGAAAAAATCTGTTGCTTAATACTTAGTACCTGGATGACCATTCTTTTAATTGAGTTCTTATATTATAGGTTTTCCTGTAATCTACAAGCAATTACCTATATGTTGTACTTTTTTTTTCAAAATGTTTGGTAAATTTTCGTCTTCAATCGTGAATAAAATCAAAACGTTGATATATGACACAGTAAGGTTTGCAAAACTTTTTTTTAAATTTCCTATTTTGTCCCCCAAAAATTAACTATATTAAAAATAAACTTTGCACATGTGTTCGGGTCATCAATTTACATTATGTGTACCAAATTTCAACTCAATCGTCCAGTAGTTTCTGAGCAAATTGACTGTGACAGACAGACGGACAGACAAACGAACGAGTGAAAACAAAACGCGGTAAGTATCAAAAATGACGTTATTCCAATAGTCCAAAGTGTGGCTAAGCGAACACTGATAATAATATCTGTTTTTTTCAGTATTAATAATATAAAAATACCTTGCTTATGATATGACACAAACCTGTATAAGCTTGATTTTTGTCAGAACACCTTTTCATGAAATTCCTCTTGTCAATGATATAAAAAAAACTTCTATAAATTCTCACATTCGCTTTCTGGTTTAAAACAAGGATTTAACGATCGCCTTTCTTTTGAAAAACGAAGACGCGAAGTGCCTCATTTTCCTCCTAATATAATAAACGTATAAAAGTACTTTCCGTCCCTGTCCATATTGTTTTTTAAAACTCTATTGCGTATAAAATCGAAAGAACCCTAAAAAAAATCCCGTAACCCAACTTGTGGGACTGTGGGTGCAGTGTGGGGCGGGGGGGCTCTGCGGTGCTGGTGGAGCTGCGGCTCGTTGTGCGTGGAAATATCTTAACAAATACTCGTAGTTTACAAACAGACATTCTCTCCGAACTTATAAAGGTTTTTATAATTACCTCGCATTGTTTGAGAAAAGCATTATACAGCGTGTGGCCCAAAACCGGGGCGAAAAAATTAAATGAGGATTCTTTAGAACATTTCAATTAACTATCACAAGAATTTAATATTACAAAGTCTATAATTTTGGAGAAAAGAGCCTACAAAGTTAAAAATCGTAGGTAATGTATCTTCCCGTCGCGATATCGTCGCTTGGTCACTTGGTACGCGGTATGTCTGAGTACCGGGTGCCATTGAGAACACGCGGTAGATTTAGCATTACATTGAATTTGCGATTAAGTTTGTTAGAAAAAACTGAAAGTTAAGTTTTGATTTTAATTAGGTAAGACCATTGTAATGTAATTACCGGTGATCAGAGCCCCGGTTTTTAATATTATTCCCGGTTTTTAATATTATCCCCGGTTTTGGGCCACACATTGTATATGCCTCGGCGGAAACGAGAATTTCCTGACTCGTATTTTGGCAGCCAGCGAGGCTAACCACCTCATTAGGAAATCCCTTACTTTCCTTTACTTTGCGCTATATTGTAGTAAATATAATTTGATTTATTTGATGATGAAAATCATAGTCGCCCAAGTACTTTATTAAACAAAAAAAAACTCTTTTATTTATAACACGCGCGAGGCAGTCCTTAGGTCCGGTGGCTGTGCGTTGTCTGCCAGTCAGTCACGGTTTACATGTACCTACAGATAAAACAATTGAGCTACAATCTCGTTACCAGTGCACTGACACCTCTGACGTCATTGCCGGCCATTTGCCAGAAGCAATGCTGTTTCCCAATCTGTGGCCACACCAACCAACATATACCGTATCAACAGTAAATAAGAGCCACAATTGTAGCTCAAATGTAATACGAGACTGCCACATCCGAAGCTAAAGCAACATGGACCTACGAGTTTGAGGTGTATGAGTTATTGTAGTGTGCTGGTGTTGAATTGGCTTAATTAGAGCACGGTTGGTACTAATTGGTGTCTAATTTCGCAGGCTTTTTACTACCTACAGTTGTGCAAAAGGTTACAAGTGGCTGCTTTTAGATATTCGATTTTAGGACTTAAGTAATGGTGTTTTGAGTTTCATTTAAGAAAAGTTGAGACAGTTTAACGTCACTTTTTACCTGGTTCTTCATGTGGTTATTAAAGGTTTGATAGCTTAATTTCTACGCTTACTTATCTGTAATCACCGGGTAAGGTGAAATTAGGCTTGAGAACTGCTGATAAGGATTTTCCAAATAGCTTCCGAGGTTCCGGAGGTTACCGTATGGATACAAACTGACAGAATTCATTTAAACATAAAGCAATTAAAAAAAATAATACAATTCATAGTATTTTATCGCGTTGTAAGCAACATATGAGTAGTTAATATCTCGTAAGATTTATATATATTGTAACTTCTGTGGCACTGGTGAGAACGGACTGGGCCGGGTTAATTCGTGGTAGAAGGGGTAGGTAGACATGAACAGAGTATTTTAGACTCGTTCCAAACTAGATTTTCTGTTTTTCCACTTTTTACTTGAGTCTTGGTAGACCTGTGTTCTTTTTAACTTTTGCCTTGGACTTGTGCATAGACTATGTTTTAAAAAATCATTGTATATCCTTTTATGGTTCTTTAGGTCTTTTGTGTTCATACCCATTCATTCTATAATTGTTATGTGACTGTTCGTAACCTGAATATAAAAATAAATAAATATAATTCGCGTTCTCTCTTTACGATATTAGTGTAGATAGTTTCGTTTATCAACACATTTGTAAAGTACTTGGTCTTCCAGCCTCAAGATGAACCGCGGGCGGGTGGAGCCGACGCCCCCTGAGTGCGCGCTGGCCGCGGAGATGCTCAACCACTTCTGCGCCGCTGGGACGATGAAGCAGATCCTGGGACTGTACCGGGAGATCTGCAACACACTGGGGCTGAAGCCCAACAGGCTGCCAGACTTCTACCCGAAGCTTAAGGTACCGTGCCGTAGAAATAGCGTAACGTGGCTGAAGTTAGCAGGCTATTCAAGCCGTGACAGGTCCTTGGGATAGCCTGGGAGATGTGCAACCAGGGCTCGGAAAACGGTATTTTTTTCGAAACGGTTTCGTCTTCAATGCCTAAGGAACGATTTGTTTCGGTTTCGTTCGCAAATAACGTTATAGAAAACGTTTTTGAACAAGAACGAAATTTAAATATTTTTTGATCCATATAACGTTGTTAACCGTTTTTTTCCATTTGCTGGGTTCGGTAGTATCTAACATTACTAAACAAGTTCATGCTTGTCGCCGCTTTGTAGCCGAACGCCGCGCGCGGCCGCGTCCCGTGGATTAAACCGGTTTTTGATAACGTTCTCGTTTCGTTTCCGTTCCGAACAAAATGTTGAACAAAGAACGGTTCGAAACGTTATTAAAACGTTATTTTGAATAACATTTCCGAGCCCTGTGTGCAACACACTAGGGCTGTTGCCCAATGGGCTGATTTCTACCTGAAGTTCAAAGTAGGATGTTATAGCCGTTATATAAATTTGTGTGACAGAGTTACAGCACAGGTAGTCAGGAATCTAGTTGTTTCGTTAGGATTTGATTAAATAAGAACTATAGTCGAAAAAGGGCATGCTTTCGGGTAATAGTACATTACTACAGAGGCCGGGACAAAAGGGGTTGCCGGCCGAAGTTATATAGAAGGGCCGAAGTATGTATAGTGCTTTTCTCAAACATAATTCATTAAAATAATTAAAACAAAAATTACAATGACAAATAGGTAGGTACTAGGAGTGCATAAACATTAAATAAAAGTAACCTACAGTGCTCAGTACGCCCGCCCGCCGGCCCGCTGGTGGCGCGCGCGGGGCTCGCCGCATCGTGCTAACCTCCTAATTACCTCTGCGCTCCTGGTACTTCAAATAAACATGCAAACGCTTTGTTGGATGCACGGCTTAGTAAATTAAAAAAAAACAGCTATTTAGCCTTTTCATAAACACAGCCACCATGGCCAAATCTAAAATTAAAAAAAAATACTTCCCGGCCTAGGCCTTAAATTTTGTATGAAAATAGCATGTTTGAGAAAAAGACGTTATTTACGGGGTCGATGTGTCAATAAACTCAGGATGAGATGTGCGTCTCAAGATACGTGAAAGTAAATGGTCTGGACGTCGCCTAGCTTCCTTTACATTTTGTCATTATGTAAGACCGTATTGTTTTAGTATCATAATCCTTATTGCCATACATTTCCACCACATACAGGAACAATGACACTGAAGCGTGCTCTGAAACCCCAAATCAAGCTCGCTTGAAACAAAGCATTGACCTTTAGTGTATGACCGTGCGTTTATTTTTAAGTAGCCATTTATTCGGCGCCAGTGACACTCGTGGCGGGTCAAAATTACATACATTTGTAGATTAACCGGCATTGAATATATTAAGTAGGTAATCGACGTGTAGGACGATAATCTCCCACTCGAATGGCATGCGTCAGATTGAATGAACAGAAATTTCCGCGTAAACAGTGGATGTTGGAAACGTGCAGATAGCGCGCCCAAATATAGCGAGAGATGATGCATGACTTCCACACGTGCTTGTAAGACTAGTGCCAAAAGGGCGTTTTAGCTGTTAATGTTCTAAAGGGGTAACACGAGCTAGATTTTCACGGCGATATTTAGCCGGCAACTATTTACTTGACAGTAATGGCGGCCGAGTGAAAGAAGATTCCGTAACAGGTCAAATACGATATTGTTTTTACTGCATAGAATAGAGGCGCTGCTGTTTGTCCATACATTTTGACAGCTGTTAACACTAATCGTTCGTTAAGGTGCGTTGGTGACATTAGGTATTTCCCGTTGGTCCGATCGGTCGACCGGTCAACCGATCAATCGGCCCGAAGGTACTCATAACCATGAGTATTATATGGCGAACGGGAATAACGACAAACATCCGTGAAATTCGACATTAGATAAACTGATAGTTTGTGATCTGGTAAGAAGAATTGAATTGTCGTCACGTCTCGTCGAATCCGACTCGGCTGGGCAGCGTTCGGGAAGCTTCGCAGCACCTTTTCGTCCAAATTACCACAGTGTTGGAAGTCAAAAGTCTTTGACCAGTGTGTGTTGCCAGTGATGACTTACGGATCTGAGACGTGAGCCTCATAGGGAAGCTCACTCAGAGGGCTATGGAGAGGGCTATGCTCGGGGTTTCGCTGCGTGATAGAATCAGAAATGATGATATCCGCAGTAGAACTAAGGTTACCGACATAGCCCGAAGAATAGCTAAACTTAAGTGGCAGTGGGCAGGGCACTTTGCATGCAGGACTGATGGCCGGCGGGGTCAGAAGGTTCTGGAGAGGCGTCCGCGGACCGGGAGACGAGCTGTAGGTAGGCCTCCAACAAGATGGAGTGACGACCTTGTAAGGATCGCGGGAGCGCAGTGGATGTGAAAAGCACAAGTTAGTTGACGTTGTTTTTTGATAATTTTGGTCTATTCTCTAAAACCGTATTGATTTTGAAATGTATCGCATTGTCGACGTTAGGACAGCTCTTATTTAGGACTTAAAAACAATACGTTAACATGTCAAAGGCAATATGGTATCATCAAACTAGAGCCTCTCACGTCGCTATTGCTTAACGCACTTGCAATCGCAACCGCCTTCAATGTGGATTTTGTACGCAGACTCGCCTTCGTAATGTCCAACCCTCTTTCTGGTCACCTGGAAGCTTAAAGTTCTCTTGACAACCGCCGTTTGTGCGAAACACCCTTGGTTTCCAAACCACGCCTTTGTTTTCGCACCCCAAACGAAGCCTGAGTAGCTTCGCCGACTCGTACCTGATTCACGTTAGTTAATTAAAAATATTCGATAAAAGCCGTGGCTGCTCAACTAAATAATAATAAAGGAGAGCTGCTCGCGTATTGAGATAGAAAGTCAAAGTCAAGTCACCTTTAAAAGACTGCTGTCATTGAGTGCCGACCTGATTAAGGCGGTTTAACACGGGAGATGTTTTCATATTTTTAAGCACAGCTGCTTTTGCAAGTTAAAACACAACAATTCAGATCAATATAAACAAACAAAACACAATGTTACAAACAACAAAACAAACAAAATGGGGCTTCAAAACACGTATACGTGGAGTGAGATATGGTTTATATATAATAAATTATGGTTAATGTACAGGATTCACAGAATAAACCGACGCGATCGCTTCGCGAGTCAGTAAGGGCGAGTCACTAGTAAAGTAGAAAGCAAGATAAGCTGAGGCAGATATGTTGGCAGTGGCCGGACCTCGGAATATATGGAGCAAAATGAAATGACAGCTAGGGATCGCCTGTATCGATAAACGCAATGTCGACGCGTTTCCCAATACTAGTGATCGCTCCAAGTTACGTTCGTAAAAATATTTTTTTATTAAAAGTAAAATAGTTGCATATTTCTTTCTTTTTTTTTTTAATTGTAGTTTATGTGACTGTACATAAAGAAGGGCGTTAAACACGAGTGTGGGTTTATGAAACTCGCCTCACACAAGTGTTTTATTGCCTAATTATGTACTATCGAACCAACGGAACCCTGACCCACCATGGAACCTTGTCACAATGATTGACGTACGATTGTCGTATAGCTTCGTATGACAGTCCTAACGTCAATCACTGTGACAAGGTTCTATGGTGGGTCAGGGTTCCGTTGGTTCGATAGTACAATTACATACACTACTTTATCTACCCAATTATCATTAGTCTCCATGATGCATTCAGGAGCCGCATATTATGACCGCCATCGCTGCGTTATTCAGGGTCATTTGCAGCACTTATTTTATGACGTTAGTTGCTTTGTCACGTATATTAGGAGGCGTGGCCGAAATATCTTTATCATCTTGATCTCTCATATTATGTTTAAATTAAACAAATCGAACAATTTTATACAACAAAACAAATGTTAACCGGTAATGGCGGTAATGAAAAGATCTAAACGATTTCTGGCAGGTGGCATAGTTTTTTTTTTATTCAAAGACAAACTAGAGTCGGCTCCAACTATCATATCGTTCGACACATTAATTACCTGCGACATTTTTCAAATTTGTATGCAATTTGACAATTCATTTCATTTCGAACTAAACGTCATCTCGATTGATATTAGAGTAGAGGTCAAATCAAATTTCTTTGTTTTTCAGAGATGTTCGAAATTTGAATGAAATAATATTATCGAAATCAAATATTATTACTAAATATAACATTTTTACAGATAAGACATTTGTTCTTGAACGCGGTGGAGGGTTATTAATTATTATTATATTTATTATATTTGGATAGATAAAATGATTTTTGAACCTTCACTCATGATCACAATTTTTTTTCCACATTGTGTATTTTGGAATTACTGTCCCATTTACTATTGTTAAAATAAATGATCAGAATTCGTTCCAAATTTTCGGGCGATGATATCGCCTCTCGACTGATGAATCCACTTCAGGTGGCTAAAAGACTTTTCAATTTATTGGTAGGGGCAAAACAAAATAAAAAAAATCGCACAAACAATGCTGGGGGCGATCACTAGTATTGGGAAAAACATCGATAATTGGGTTTATCGATATAGGCGATCCCTATCTGTCATTTAATTGTGCCCCGTATATTCCGAGGTCTGGCAGTGGCATTCTTTCTAGGCTACAAACGTGAATCTTAAGTAAAATGAATAGGGAATCGCGGTTGTTTGGCGACCGGCCATGTTTGCAGTAATTTGGAGCGTTAGCTCCTGGGTCATTCGGTTTATAGGGCGTACGTTTTCCAGGAACTTCCTATAAAGCTTCGGCAGATTTCCGCAGTTAGGGTTCCGTACCTCAAAAGGAAAAAAAAACTGATTATATATATATTTTTATGGCATAGGGAAGGCTGACGAGCACACAGGCCACCTGATGGTAAGTGGAAACTGTGACCCATAGACATTCGCATTCACAAGACTGCAAACCTAAGACTGCAAATGCGCTGCCAACCCTGAGGACTAAGATGGAATGCCTCTATGCTAGTCATTACACCGGCTGTCTTATCCCCAAACCGGAACACAACAATGCGAACACTGCTGTTTGGCGGTAGGTTAATGGATAAGATGGTGGTAGCGATCCGGATGGACCCCGCACAAGGTCCTACCACCCGCAAACACTATTATATGATCACTTTGTTGTCCGTCTGTCAGTCTGTCTGTCTAGACCCTTTATTTTAATTAAAACCATTTATTCCGGTCTACAGTCCATTGAAGCTGTGAAAAAATCAAACTTTTATACTAACGTGAAAAAAAGATAACGCCGTTTATGCCGCAAAAAATGTGTATCTCGACACTCGAGGGAATCAAAATGTATAGGGTATTTCTCGTTGACCTAGAACTATGAAATTTGGGGATAAATACCGTCTTACAAGTATAGGGAAAAATCTGTAATCTGTACATTTTTTATGAAATCACAAAAAACAGGGTCTTTGTGAATTTTGAATTGAGTTAACCGTGTCATGTGCAGAACCCTCGGTAGGCCAGTCCAAATCGCACTTCATATACAGATCCAAGTCACCAAAATTTAATTGAAAGTGGTTACATAGTTTAGGAACGCTTGCGTCTTTTCTATATTCTACTGGGTAAAACCATATTGCCTGGGACGTGTTATAGTTTTGTTTTCTATTCGGCCGCCATTACTATCAACTTATCAAGGAAATAAGAGCTATCGTAACGTTGACTTACGATAACACGTTAAGAACATTATGCTTTTACCTTGCTGCTGATAGCTTGCTGGCGTTTCCCAATACCTACAATTGACAAAATTTCAAAAAAAAAAGCCAGTCTGTTTTTTCGCGTTTATAATAGCTGATTAAAAATTAGACTACCCGTGTTTCTCGGTTTTCCTTTATTTTACTTAAATTCGTCGTTAGTAATTTATTAAATAAATAGTCATTAAAAAGACCGTATATACAAAGTTAGGAATACTGATGTCGTGATCTTAGCATGATATAAAATAAAAAAAGTAACCATTCGTTGCTGTTCGCTCCAACGTTATTATGTAGATTCCATTAAATAAATAAATAATTTCGCTCCAAAGACTACTATTGTACACGTTCACAAAGTTATTTCGCGTTTACTGCTTTGAATCTCTTTCTATAATAATGACGACATGACAATGACAGTTGCGTATTTTTTCTATTCCTATGGTAATAAATGAACTAAGGGCTCTATAAGTGTATTCCTAACATTCACAATCCAACTTTTTTTACTGTTTTTCCTAAATATAAAAAAAACTACTGTATAAAAAAATCCAATTTTATTATTATTGTAATCAGCAGTGTAAAATCTACAAACAGTATTTTTATTTTACGGCCATAGCACATATGAATTGTTGTCAATTCTAACAAATACTTATCGAATTTGAGCTCCAATAAAAATGAGCTAGAACTAAGGTTTAAACCGACGTACAGTGAACTACTCAAAACCGACTAGGTATAACGGATCACTACGAGTACATAGTATAAAACAAAGTCGCTTTCCCTGTCCCTATGTCCCTTTGTATGCTTAAATCTTTAAAACTACGCAACGGATTTTGATGCGGTTTGTTTAATAGATAGAGTGATTCAAGAGGAAGGTTTTTATATGTATAATAAGTTCTGGATATTGTACGGGTGTTACAGAAAACTCACATAAACCGAAGCGAAGCGAGGGCGGGTCGCTAGTTTAAATATAAAGTGCGGACGGGTTCATACTCGCTATGCCGCTTCAACTTTCTATGAACGCCTTTTTGAGGGTTCCGTACCCAAAGGGTCTGTCACCAGGCTGTACAGGAGCACAGTAAAGCTCAAAACCACATTTTATTGACTGGCCAAAACTTCAAAATCATTCTTAGGAAATTGTATAAAATTCTACAACAAAATTCCAAAAAGTATTACTGAACTTACTGACTCTAAATTTAAATCTGTCGTAAAACAAAAACTAATTTCCCGAGCATATTACTTCCCTAAATTAGTGTTAACTACCCCGTTCTGTATTTAAAAGTCGCCGACTGAACGTGGGTCGTCGTAGTATGTCTTTGTTCTGTGTTTGGTTTTGTTTTATGTTTTATGTCGTGATGTAAGCAGTGTGCCCTTAAGGCTTATTCACACATTGAGAGACAGGTACAGGCTGAAAAACAGCGCTGTGTAGACCTGTCTCACAGCATATGCTGAGTTCTGAACCTTTTGCCATAAATCTGGTAGACATCGTTAAGACTTGTTGTAGTTTTTGTATGTACTATATTAAGGAATAATATGTATAACTACTGTGCTGAGAGGGCAATAAATCTTTTTCTGTTTCTGTTTCTGTTTAAACGATTATATCATGGATAGGGATGTTTGGCAGTGAGTCGTCCGTCCTGCATGAGTAATCTACGCATAAATTTACCTACGCTTAAAAAAGGTGCACCTACTGTGCAAAAATACTGTGATATTGTAAACTATTTATAATTATTATGTAATGATGTAAACCCTTTTCTTGAAAAAAATATACCTTGCCGAGTTTCTTACGCCGGTTCTTCTAGGGGCAAATGTTTTATTATTCGAACCGGTGGTAATGCTTTTTGACATTCATAGGTGCATTATATTATGCCTAAATTGAAGATACATTGTGCATCAAGGGTAGTATGAAGGGAATTACTAACGAGAGTGTTAGAAGCCCGACGCCGAAGGCGGAGGGCTTTTAATGACTCGAGTTAGTAATCCCCTTACTGCCTGTGATACACACAATGGTTTTCATCACATTTGCGAGGAAAAACACTTTAACTCTGCAAAATATAAAGAAATAACTTTTGACGAACGGGAACGTAAATGGAAACGATATTTTTTAGAGAGAGATTAAAAAGCTTGATTATGACACTATTGTGAACAATACTTTTTGTACGAGTTCATTAAAATTAATAATTTAAGTCATTAATACAATCACCACCACATCGACATTTGTATCAAACCACGGCGTCCGTAATTGTTGCAGTACTGTGCTGTTCTGTTGGCTAAAAACTAGCCAATCACAAACCGTAGTTTTTAGGGTTCCGTAGCCAAATGGCAAAAAACGGAACCCTTATAGATTCGTCATGTCTGTCCGTCTGTCCGTCCGTATGTCACAGCCACTTTATTCCGTAACTATAAGAGCTATACTGTGGAAACTTGGTAAGTAGATGTATTCGGTGAACCGCATTAAGATTTTCATACAAAAATAGAAAAAAAACAATAAATTTTTGGGGTTCCCCATACTTAGAACTGAAACTCAAAAATTTTTTTTTCATCAAACTCATACGTGTGGGGTATCTATGGATAGGTATTCAAAAATGATATTGAGGTTTCTATTATAATTTTTTTCTAAACTGAATAGTTTGCGCGAGAGACGCTTCCAAAGTGGAAAAATGTGTGTCCCCCCCCCGTAACTTCTAAAATAAGGGAATGATAAATGTAAAAATAATATATGATGTACATTACCATGCAAACTTCCACCGAAAATTGGTTTGAACGAGATCTAATAATTAGTTTTTTTTTAATACGTTATAAATCGTAAACCGCATTTTACCTTTCATTCAATCAACTCAAATATAATAAAGAATTAAGAAAAACATTTATTTAGATGTATAGTTGTACGGAACCCTACGTGCGCGAGTCCGACTCGCACTTGGCCGGTTTTTTTATTTTTTTATGCCCTGGATACAGAAGCAGGTTTAAATAGATTTTTGACAGATGACGCGACGCTGCTACGTTCCGAAACGCCATAGATTGGCAATTTTGTATCGGATCGAGTCTCCTTAAACAAGGACACATACTATTGAAATACGAAGTTCTATTTTCAAATTTTTTTCAGTTGTCTTGAGCGTATCGAAATGGTTATTTCGGTTGTTTCGGAAGTGTCAACGATGAAAAGAGTGACGTTGCAGTATTCTCTATGAAATCTTAATACACAGATTTTAATCGACGAGTACAAAAAATATGTTTTACAATGTCTGGGACACAGTTCTATGGTGGGTCAGGTTTCCGATAGGCTGATAGTATATTGATGAATTTTAGAGTATTCTCGTGGAAGCCGCTACTTAGTTTGGTAGTTTAATAAGAAAAATAAATATTTCTAGGAGGGCACTCCATACCTATGTAACAAAAGATGAAAAAAATCAGCGTAAATCATCGTGTGGCACATATTCGACGGTTATATTAAAAACACTTAGGTTCCTCAGCAGTTTTTTTGATTAGGTGAATGTCTTCGGAAGTAATCGCTCCGAAAGATGCATAAATTGTGTCCCCCCCCCTTTTGTCTTTTAAACCGAAAGTCCATAAAATATGCAATAAAAACGACAAGGAAAATTATTTTCAACATGATCGAAGATAACGGTTTTGAGTTATTGCCGAAAAACTGCGGCTCTCAACAAAAGGACGTAAGTGCCATGAAGATACGCTCTTTTACTTGTGCACTTTTTTGTGATAGTTCTTGTGCAGTAACGGCTTTGGAACCCGACACTGAGCATGGTCAGACATGCTCCTGCCCTTTGTTATTTATTATATTTTAAATAGTTTATATTTTATTGCGTTGCCAACCCTAGACACCAAGACGGAATGTCTTTGTGCTACTAACTGGTATTTATAAATGGAAATGTGGGTTAGTCTATTTGTTTTCTTGGCTTAGCCGATGGACTGATTTCGTTGCATTTTGACTGAGAGGTGCACGCTTGCGATTCTATTTTCTAATAGCTACTATTTACGAATAGGTTGCGAGAGTAAAAATCATCATCATCGCCGACCCAACTCAAACTTGTTTTTTTTTTTAGTATTTGTTTTATTAAGGTTTGTTCTGATCATACCAAATTTTAACGCTTGTATGTTAGATATATTAAAAATTAACAACGTTGAAAATTTTTTTTCTTGTATATCCCTCTATTATTTCACCTTTTTTTATTTGTTAGTAAATCCCCCTTAGCAACGAGTGTTCCGAAAAATCAGCTCGCTATCTATTACGGTTCAAAAGATGCAGCTCTTTTAAGTTAGTACTCCAGGGTCCCTCCAATTTCTGCTAAAGAGCTTAAACACCACATGCTCAGTCCAAAGAGCACAATTTTTCAGAAAAAAACTCAGTTAATAATTATTAAAGAAAGTATGCTGTCCACTTGGATCCATTAAAAGGGTCAAGAGGACTTTTTATACATCCAAATCCATTGAGTAGGTCGGCTTTATGTACGCTTAAATCCGTTTGGAGTGGGTCACACCTTTTAATACGCTGGGATCCATCAATCAATCTACAAAGATCCATTGATGGATTCTATTGAACTTCTCATATACCGGGATCCATCAATGGATACTAAATATCCACGAGTATCCATCACGTGTATTTATAATTTAATAAAATCCATTGATGGATTGAAGTGTAATTAAGAGTGCAACAGAATCCATCGATGGATTCAAGAGTATTAAAAAGTGTAAACGAATCCAAATGCATTTATGTATAAAATAAAGCCGACTCTACTCCATTATTGGACTTTAATGTACAAAAAGTCCACTTGACCGCTTTAACGACAAACATCTTTTCCCATGACTTTTTCAGAAGACCTTTTTAAATGTTCGTGTTGTCAATTTGAACGTCTTCGACTGTTCACATTCTGCTTCGACTTTCCACCTACTACAGTACCCTTACCATGAGTTACAATGATCGTACTCGCTAACGAGTCTAATGCTCTAACTGCTCTAACCCTCACACTTTAAGAATAATGGGACTGAGCATTCGACTCACTCGCGAGTATGGTAAAGTAATTCATGGTAAGGGTACAGCTGCTGCCTGTACAATGTCACATTAGTTTCCCTCGTCAGTTGAGTCCGACTCGAGCATCGAATTGGGTCAGTGCTCAATGCAGTTTCCATTTACTCCGTGACAGGCTGTTAGTGGCTTGTTCCTTTGAGTGTATTTCCTGAAGAAACCTTCTAAACCATAGTGCTTTTGACATGTTGTCGTATTGTTTTTATGTAGGAACATTAAAAAAAGAAAAACGATTATTGAAAACACTAAACATACGGACAATACATAACAGAATAAAACTAAACATAGACAATATTTGTCGTCATTAAGATAATAACGTAAACAACATATTTCACTTTGTTTTAACCTAATTTGAAATTACACGAATAAAGATTTATTTATTTCATTTTTTTAAATATTATCTGTTGCAGTAACGCTATGTATGATATTGGTTTGCACTGTTTGCAGCTCTGGTGACGTCATACGCAAGTAACCACATATTATAAGAGTATGCTCTTCAAATGAACTTGTTTATTGTTTACTTGCGTGTGACGTCACACTTGTCATATGGTCAGCACCATGATAGAAACAGCGTATTAGAGTGGTTTAAAAATTTAAACTTTAACCATAGATTTTGATTGATTGAGTAGAATCTCAAGGAAATATCAATGTAGTGTGCTTGTTATGTAGGTAATAAAGAATCATTCAAAAAGGTTTTCTAAAATTTGTCAAATAACCCAACATTAACAATACTAATAACATACAATATTAACTAACTAAAGTACTGTCAAGTAAATTAAGATCTATTAATGTTGACATTCGATAACATACCACAATCGATATGGTTTTGTCAAGTAGAACAGCAGTCACCGATAACGTTAATGATAAACATATTTTTCATAATATTACTGAGCTGATACATAATAATGTGTGAAACTTACATTCATATTCATCCTCCTCACTTGCTTACAGCTTGCGTACTTTCTATTTTTACGTTACTAAGATATTTTCTGCTCTAGATGATACAAAAAGATAAAATTTGTTGGTCGAACGGAAACAGCGTACACTTGCAGCTGACGATTATGATTTTTAACCCGCTACAGACAGACAGTCTGTCGCGGAACAGTTCGATATGTATAGAAGATATTGACCTTTGTTATGGCAATTCATAGGGAAGGACCAACAAAAATAACTCACGGTTTTTACATTCTAATTCGAAAGAATAGGTAATTTGAAGAGACCAATTTCATTAATTTTGTATTTGACTCAATAGTTCTCTATTTATTCTCTTTATTTATTCAGCAGACATTTTATGGATGACATGATTATTTTAAATTTGCGTTGGATTCTCTAATAAATTACCACCATTAAATGATATCTAATGATAAAAAGCGATTGTAATAGTGTTTTAAAACATACTATTTCAAGTGGTTTTCGCCTAACCCGTTAGATACCTACGACGGCTTCAAGCCGACAACGAAAGTCAAACAAAGGTCGAATATACTTTTGTCGAAATATCCGAAATAGATAAATATTTCGAAAACCTAATAATGCAGAACGGCTTTAAAACCGTCTTCCTCGAAATGGTTTTCGAATTAGAGTTACCAGGACAAAGCGGTTCATCTTATCTACAGAAGCCATGCTGCCTAATTGAGAAGTCATGCATACATACCGTCACGACTTCATCCCAGAGTGGGGAGGCAGAGCTACAGAATTACCAACAACTCTAACAACTTATCATAATCCTGTAACCACATTTTGCACAAACAGGCTAAGATGTTTACCAGTGTTTATTAGTGACAGATTGCAAGCCCATCGCCTGACAATACTACAAGCCTTTAATCCCTCAAACGCACGCGCTAAAAGGTGAAAATGAAACGTAGTTTTTCATAACAACTATGACCTATTTAGAAGTCGTGGAAATCGCACTTCATTTAGGGGATGAGGCGGTGAGAAAGATTAACACGCGGAGCTAAATTTTTAGAAAAATTAGACATTTGCGCGATTTAAGTGTCGGTTTACTTAACCTACACACTCATTTGTTGTCTCGTCTTATACACTGGTAAAAATCTTAGTCTGTTTGTGCAAAATGTCGTTACAGAGTTAACAACAAGTTCTTGGAATTGTTTGTAATTCTGAAGCTCTGCCTAGCCCAATCTGGGAATGAAGGCATGAAGTTATGTATGTATGTGTATGTTTACAATCCTCTCCAAGCCACTTATCCGCGCTATGGAATAAGGGATAGAAAGCCGACATTCCCCCGACAAACTTGTGTAAAGGCCGCTTACACCTGAGCTCATGTGAGCTCATTGTGTTAAATCGTCAACATAGTAAGCCATAATGCTGCACTAACGAGTAGACATTTGTAAATCTACACATGACACCGATAAGTGCTTACGGTAGTATATCCGATATAATCTCTAGTAAACCTTACTGGTCTTGTTCAGTAAAAACTTTTTTAAACTCATAATTAGACCCCGTTATCGGAGGTGCAATTTGGTAGCTGCATGTTCTTAGGCATGGGTAAAATATTTCTTATATCTTCTTTACAATCAGTTTTATATACAATGTTTAGACAAAAGATTAACATGCTTATTTCGTTTTCCATGATAATCAATGTGATCGGAAGCAGAATCTGTTATCAGTAGAAGAAAAAACCCTGAGGTTGCTATTTCACAAACGTTTGAAGTTACAATTTTACCTTTTTTTTAATTTTTATAATTGCAGGCCAGTGCATGGCGCATGAACGCCATGAACGCTCTCGAGATAAACTTAATAATTCGTTTATTATGAAACATTGAAGATTTTTATTTCTAAACGTGAAAAAACGATAATACGTAAACATTTTGTAATTAATAATTACCTCTATTTTTCATAAGATGATAAGCTTAGTCATGTCATGTTTTACAAAATAAACAACTTTCATTTTTTGTCTAAGACTCTCGTTATGGTAGAGAAAAAGCCTCGACATGGCTATATTTCGTCCAGCTACTAAATTGCACCTCCGATAACGGGGTCTACTGATAACGCTCCTTATTTTGCCAAAAATAAAAATTTCCTTGTACGGTAAAACAAAACAACATATTCTACTCTATTTTTTTTTGTTACATTGTATTATATCTTTTATACGGTTCAAAGGTCTCTCTTTTTAGATTTGGGAAAAAGAATAGCAAATGAGGAGCGAAGCAACCTCTTCTTGCCAGCATGTTATTAGTCTTCAGACAAACGTTAAAAAACGTTAAAATTTAACACCTAAATTAAACGTTATGCATGCTTGTTCAATTGGTATTCAAAAATAGAATCAGCGGATACAAAGTTTGCGTGAAACCTGATCTCTATTCTCCAGCAATAACTTTGCTTTTGCATTGAAGCAACAGCTAGATCTGTGCAATTATTTTACTCATTTGGCACGTGATTGTTCACAATTGAATTACGGCCTTGTTGCTGCCGCGGAGAGAGGTATTTTCTCTGGAGCGATTTATTGACGTCAAGACTAGGGAGTCAGGAGGTGGGTGGAACACGTCGGGACAAAATTAGAGGAACGCAAAGAAGTAACGATTTGATGGAAAATGTGGTTACCTATCACAACTTCGAAAAATGTTTGACCGAATTTTGGTTCGACAAATACTTTTCGTCAATTATGGTTTGGGTTTTTTTACGTTTGGCCGAATGATCATTTCGAATAGTTTTATTTATTCATTACTTGTTTTGGTTTTTTAACGATTTGACAAATTATCTATACCTCATTACTGGTTTCGGCGTATCAACAGTTGTCCAATGTAATGCTTTGTCTATTTGTCTTTTTCCTATTTCTGATTTTACCTTAGTATCCTTTGCCCAATATTACGGCTCGGTTTATTCATAGTTTACCTAATTTTAAATCAAGCAAGTTTTTCGGGGCAGAAAAAAAATAACCTCGAAAGCCAAGGCGGGAGCAAAGCTCCCGCCTTGGCCTTCTAACCTAACCTATCTGAGTCGGTTCTGCCCTGACTCGTCTTGCTCGTTGCATTTTGTAGATAGTTGAAACTAATTACAAGCAAGATTTTTTGGCCGAAATGAATATTTGACGTAACGTAGCAAAATCTATATGTAACATTGATGAAGTGAAAAATGGGTTAAGAAACAAAATACAAAACGATCCACAGGCTAGTTGTAGCATTGGTGTAATGAAAAATGGGCTTTGAAATAAAATACGTAACAATACATAGGGTACGTGACTACAAGGAGAAAAGTTGCTTGGACTAACGAACCATTTACTTAAAGTCAAATGGTGAAATAAAAAAATGACGAATCGTGCCATCGGAGAAACGATAAAAAACGAAATGTTTTCGGTCAAATGAAATTCGGTCAAAAACTTTTCGAGGTTGCGATAGGTTACCGGAAAATGTATTGTTTTTATTTTACAGTGTTGTCTAATTTAAACAAAAGTAAAAAATAATAATTAAAGGACAGTCACGTGGATAAAAGTACCACGATTCATGTTAAATACATTTACAAAAACAAATTAAGCGTCCTTTTTTTTTGACGTTTGAAGTATTTTTCTGTGTTAGTATTGGTTTTTTCAGCAATTTCAATGATTATTTGTAGGTCCAGTACCTACCAGTGATCGGGGAAAACGGTGCAAAAATTTAACAAAACTTGTAAAGCTGACATAAAGGATCAAGAAAAAGCACTATATTATGTAAAAATAAGAATAATATTGGGAGATTACTGTTCAATTTAACTCCATATCAGAGTCTCGGATTTGGTATAATGATTATTAATAGTTTCATGGCTGTAATGTAAGTTCTGTTAAGTTTTGTTAAAGTTTTGCATCGTTTTCCCCGATCACTGGTAATTACTTAAAAAACAGTTTATCCCACCAACTCAAATGTAGCACTAATTCAACCAAGGAAAAGAAGTATCAAATAACCATTAAAATGACATCTATAAAAACACCTTTTATTTAAACAACGCCATCAGCTGACATATAAAACGCCGTAATATAATCAACTTGTTTTTTGCTTATCTCTTAATTGGTCCACAAGTGTATTTAAAAACGACAGCGTTCTTTTAAAAGCTCTCTGGCAAGTTCGTTGATGACTACACTCGTCGACTCTGGCAGTATATTACCCCTCCCCTATTGCTCTCGTATTGATTAAGGGCCGCCTCTACTGGGGCATTCCAATCTGCAAAACCATATTGACATTTTAAAAAAAATAGACACCCAAAAATGATAGATAACCCAGCATTTCATCGAATTTCATTTCATCGATCATACCTATGACAAAGGCGACCTGGATCTCAAGAACCGTAACGCCTATGCTGCCCTCCTTAGAAAAAAGGGCGTATGTCTCATAGAACCGCGTATGTATTAGTGACCTTATTTCTTAAGACAGGGGTTCAATTTGCTTTGACTATCAAATTGCTCATACGTCTTTTTTATTTAGGAGGGCAGTATGTGTCTCTTCTTTGGACGTATGTGAACTTGATCATATTTCCTTGAGACTGTTCTACGTTTGCGGATGGTAGGACCTTGTGCAGGGTCCATCCGGATCGCTACCACCATCTTATCCATTAACCTACCGCCAAACTGCAGTGTTTGCATTGTTGTGTTCCGGTTTGGGGATAACACAGCCGGTGTCATGACTAGCATTGAGGTATTTCATCTTGGTCCTCAGGGTTGGCAACGCATTTGCAGACTTAGGCCCGTATTAATAAGCTGATCTCAACTCTAATGGTCGTCTCGAGATGCGTCAAAAATGGCAGTGTTCTATGGTTTGGCGTTTACTTTGACGTATCTTGTGACGGGCCTCACAGTCAAAATGAGTTTATCAATACGGACCTTAGGCTTGCAGTCTTGTGAATGCGAGTGTCTGTGGGTCACAGTTTCCACTTTCCATCAGGTGGCCTGTGAGCTCGTTTGCCTTATCTATGCCATAAACAAAAAAAGTGAAAACACGATGAGAAACGAAATCCCTAAGTTTTCTTTTAATCATGGCACGTTTTTCGCTTGTTTCTGGTTGAATGTTCGATACCCTACGATATTTAACGATGATTTTTGATAAAACAGTTGAATATTCATAACTTTTTAATCATAGTAAACCATATTTTTTGTGTTCTGCTGTTGATTTAAAATAAAACGCTATCATTTGAATTTGACGCTGCCACAGCACATAAAGCCATCCCTTTTCCTTCTTGGCTTCTTAAGACAAAATGAAATCGTTCCTTTTTCAAACTTGTAAGTACGACTTTGGGCCCGTTTCACGCAAGCTTGTAATTCACGTTACAAGCGTTCGAGAAAGTAGCCCTTGAGGCTCGTTTCACGAAGCTACAAGTTACAAATTACAAGTGGAAGTATCTTTCTAACTCCTTAATTTGTAACTTGAAGCTTCGTGAAACGCGCCACGGTCATCACTAACATACTGAGTGCGGCCGTAAGACAAATGAAATGAATAAGTAATCAATAATCATACGATGTAGGTAATTAGTTGAACAAGTTTGTACATAATTACCTCGCGTTCTTAGTTGATACGTTAATTGAGAAAGGAAGATAAATACGAACTTATCCGACAAAATGATATAACCCACGATTATTCACTACATCTGGTTCCGTCCAGTAATTTACCTATAAAATTAACATAGATTTCTATAATTCAAAGATTTAACCTTATTTCAGTGCCCGACTACTAAATTTGCATTTAAAATGGACTCCATATTAACTCATCGGTTCTAAACGTCTTTAAGTGATATAGCATGCCACGCTCCAATGGTAATAAACTGGCCACCGCAATATAGCCTGTTAACGGTTGCAGTAAGGTAGCCTACGCGTGCACATGGAATGCATTAACCATTTCAACGTGCATATTTGAATGCTAATAACTATACAAGTTTCCTTTAAGGCGATAATAGCTGTTGCTGCCCTGCCAAGTTCAATTCAGTGGGAGGGATAGAGCTATAGGCGTCATGTATATCTGTCCCTCTCACTGCATGGGACTTTTCAAGTTTTGACAGCTCGTAATACCGTAGTGTAACGGGAGATAATCGAACCTGCTTTAGACTCTTATTAATATTCTTGACGCGAAAGTGTGTATGTATGGATGTATGGATGTAGTTGCTCTTTCACGCTGCAACAGCTGGACGTATTTGGATGAAATAGAGATAGCTTATACCCTGGATTTACACAAAGGCTACTGTTCATCCCGGAAAATTTAAAAGTTCCCGAGAACGAAACTCGGAATCTACGCGGTCGAAGGCGGCGGCAGAAGCTTGTATTGTATAAAGACCTATAAATAGTCCTAGCTTACCGTAATGTTATTTTTATATCGTCATTTGAACGTTGCAAATATTATACGAGTACTAGGCGTTGCTCGCGACTTCGTTCGCGTAGAAGTCGTTTATCTTGAACGTGACAAAGTACCCTATGTGATGTCCTTCCTCGGGTTTGGATCTATCTATTGTCTCGAAACGAGACGACAGCTGGAGCAGTAGAAAACATTCTTAACGCGAACGTTAACGATTTTCGAAAACTGCTGAAATGTATCGAATCTAAGCACTCAATTCAACACGGTTAATCCGTATTGCTTTTGACGTGTTATGGTATTGTTTTCACCTCGGCCGGCATTACTGTCAAGTAAATAGAGCTATCGTAACGTTGATAATACCAGGGGGCCTAGAATGGCTGCGGCTATATCGCGTGTCAAAAGGTGACGGACGCCTTATCCAAACTGTGTCACGCGGCAAACGCGGGTGGTAGGACCTTGTGCGGGGTCCGTCCGGATCGCTACCACCATCTTATCCATTAACCTACCGCCAAACAGCAGTGTTCGCATTGTTGTGTTCCGGTTTGGGGATAAGACAGCCGGTGTAATGACTAGCATAGAGGCATTCCATCTTGGTCCTCAAAGTTGGCAGCGCATTTGCAGTCTTAGGCTTGCAGTCTTGTGAATGCGAATGTCTATGGGTCACAGTTTCCACTTACCATCAGGTGGCCTGTGTGCTCGTCAGCATTCCCTATGATTGATTACGATGAAGTTCACCTAAATCCAGCGTATTTAGTTCTAACACACTCAGGAGCAAAAATACCGGGTCAGAGTGCGTTTTTCAAACAAATGAGACTATTTCGAAGCCTTGGTTCCTCGCCAGGGGTTGTTTTGAGTGAGGTTTAATGGTGGATACTCCGAGGTTCAATAGAGGAGGTCAAAAGTTCTTAAGATACCTAACTGATCGCACAATCAGTTAACGCCACAGCGGGAGAGTTTGGGTCAGCACTTGGATTTCCATACATTTTATTGCCATTTTAGATGATTTTCTGAACATGCACAATTCCAGCGTTAACCGCCTGTTCATTCAGTTGGGTATCCTAGGCACTCTGGAAGTCCTGTATCGATGCTCGGGGTATCCATCATCAGAATTCACTAAAAGCATTCCCTGGCGAGGAACCCTACCAAGGCTTCGAAATAGCCTCTTTAGTATGAAAAACGCACTCTGACCCGTTATTTTTGCTCCTGAGTTTATTACAACCAAGAGCGAAAATTGCGTTTCCTATAATGAGTTTATAAATAAAGGGTGTCCCAAAAAGGACGCAAGATTTGAAATTGATGAAAAACACATTTTTTTTTTCGTTATAATATTTTTGTATATAAAATCTTGAAATACATAAAATAGGGTTATTTGTGGAATAGTACGTCAGGCAAATGTCCGCCTAGGCTTTGCTGGCACATACGCACTCTTTTGTCAAAATTTTCTATGACCATTTTGCATAGATGCGGCTGAATTTCTTTAAAGCAGCGTCGAATTTCCTCTTTTAAAGCATGAGTGGTTGTGGGCTTATTGGCATAGACTTTAGACTTTAAATAACCCCATAAAAAGAAGTCTAAAGGCGTTAAATCGCAAGATCTAGGGGGCCAATTCTGATCACCGAATCGAGAGATCACACGACTAGGAAATGTTTTATGCAGTAATTGCATTGTTTCTCTGGCTGTGTGGCAAGTGGCCCCGTCTTGTTGAAACCACATTGCTTCTACATCGATATCCTCTAATTCGGCTAGAAAAAACCTTGTTATCATGTCGCGATATCGAGCTCCATTAACAGTAACTGCTTGACCGGCCTCATTTTGAAAAAAATATGGTCCAATAATGCCTCCAGCCCAAAATCCGCACCACACAGTGACCCGTTGTGGATGCATTTGTTTTTGAACAATCACATGTGGATTCTCTGAGCCCCTAATGCGGCAATTCTGACGATTAACAAAGCCATCGAGATGAAAATGTGCTTCGTCGCTAAAGATGATTTTGTTTGAAAAATCTGCATCCCTGTTTTGGCGGTCGATAATCCATTCAACGAACTCTCTTCGCTGTCCATGATCATGAGGCTTCAGTTCTTGTGTTATTTGAACTTTGTAAGCATGGAGATGCAGATCTTTAGTGAGTATACGCTGGAGAGAGCTTCTTGAAATTTGCAATTCTTGTCCACGATGCCTAATGGATGTTCCTGGATGTTCACGGACATTCTGACGCACTGATTCGATATTGCCATTTGAACGGCTTGTTTTTGGACGACCAGTGGAATGAACATCATGAATTGATCCACTTTCCCTGAATTTTGCAACCACTCTGCTCACAGTTGATGAAGTCAAGTTAATATTCCGACCATATTTTGCACGGAATTTTCGAACCGTACACGCCAAACTTTCATTACTTTTGAAATACTGTTCAATAATAAAAACGCGTTGATCTTTCGTATAACCCGCCATTTTTACAAACCCTAAACATTCAGCTGTCAAATAGTTTTTTTTAGGGTTGCTAGCACTAAAAGTACAAAAATGGCGGCAAATTGAAATCTTGCGTCCTTTTTGGGACACCCGTTACATGTCTACTGATATACAGGTGGCTCATTCAAATCGGTCAGTATGGGAAGGTGTGAAACTATAAGACATACGAAGATTTGTTCTTAGGAACCATGTCACCGACTTTGATAAAAAGAAAAACTGCATTCATACATTTGAAAAAAAAACTGTACCCAGCTAGGGAATCGAACCCGGTTGGTTTGAAAAAATAAAGTTACACTATTTCTATTCAGATATCGATTGTGTAGGTCTTAAGCAGTTAATGTTTCTAAGAAACATGATGTCTAAAATCCAGAAAATGCATTGTTTTCACATAATTTTTATTTATTTTAATAGACGTTCGAAGTGACCTTGTTGAATATTGTAACGAATGCCTGAACTTGTAGAATATTGTAACGGTCGGATCGATTCCCCAGCTGGGTATAGTTTTTTTTTTCAAATGTATGAATGCAGTTTACTTTTTATCAAAATCGATGACATGGTTCCTAAGAACAAATCTTCGTATGTCTTATAGCTTCAGACTTTCCCATGCCTACTGACCGATTTGAATGAGCCACCCTGTATATCATGTATTCACTGATACATAGAGTGTGTTTCAGCAGCATACATTTAAATTTTCGTCTCCCACATTGTTCGATAATGTAGTCCATTTCCAATTGCCTTGCTAAGTGGAAAAGCACTATTCATTTCACGCAAACGAATATTTAGATGAATAAATGAATAAATGTATTTATTTATCAGACTGCACATTCATCTTAAAACAACCGAAGTTTCGTATATACACGGGCTCAATTCTACTCTGCAAAACTATATTACTTCTTACATGTTATCTTATTGGTTTCATCTCGGCCGCCATCGCCATTACTGTCAAAAGCTATCGTAAAGATGAGCATATGATATCATGTCCACATCAATATAGCTTTATCGAGTAAAATACTATTTTTTTAATAGATTCAATAAAAGCTGATTCATGTCACAAACAGTAGAGTTGTTTATTTTAAATTAGGTATAAAAATAACCAAGACTCCGGGCAGGACAAAATTTAACATGGAGTTTAATGGCCGACTTGACGGCACAGTGCATATCGGATCGCTACCACCATCTTATCCATTAACCCATCGCCAAGCAGCAGTGTTCGCATTGCTGTGTTCCGGTGTGGGGATAAGACAATAGCATAGAGTCATTCCATCTCAGTCGTTAGGATTGCAGTTTTGAGATTATAGTCTTGAAATTTCATATGTCTATGGGTCTCAGATCCCACTACCATCAGGTGGCCTGTGTGCTCGTTCACTTTTCCATTTCCATAGTTCTGGGTGCCTGGTGAAAAGAGGTATATAAAAAAGAGCCTATTAAATACACTTAATATATAGAGTTAAACCCTTTGTCACTTGATCTTGAGGAGACGATCTCGCTTTTTCACTAGGCCACAGAATTGACAACATTTCATTTTGGTGACACCTGCAAATTACTATACGAATCGAAAGAGTTTTGCCTCCTGAACACGGCAAAATATTTATTTACATTTATTTTTCTTGATTTACAAAATTACAAGTAAGTTAAAAAAAATATCGAGTTTTACCAATACTATGCCTGAATAGATATAATACCATTGCCTTTTTCACGAGAAAAAAAGCTGTCATACTTCAAATTTGACATTGACACTAAAAATTTTTTAATACATATTGGACTTACGTAATATGTCCATTGTGTCGTAGAAATGAAGTTACGCCCTTTTAGAATAAATACATCTTAATAAATTAATAATAAAATAATTATTCATTCTAGAGAAAATTTAAAACTATTAGTGTCTTCCTCCTTCCAAACAGTATCTATAAAACGAATAAAATTAAAGTCTTGAAAATATGAAATCTTGTCAATTATGGCGAAAAATCCTGTAAGTCTCCTGAGGATCAAGTGATAAAGTCTAGTATACTCCGTAAATGTATATACCCTTATTATATTACGATTTAAGTCGACTTGTACCCATTTTAATACCCCAGTGGGATACTTTGTATGTTCCGATATATTTGATGACGACTGTACTTAAGTGTGTTACCACGGTGACGGTGCATCATGCATGACGTTGGCAGATACATGTCTACCTATCTTTAACTGGGTAAATTAATCGGGTTTAAAAAGTGGGTTTCCCAAAAACGATTCTTTACAAACGAAAGTACCAAAATGCTGATTGAAATTTTATACGAGTATTGTGGAGTATGGCGTTTATGCTCAACAGTACTATATATACTATAGAACCAAGGGAGTATTTGTTTCTGCATGGGTGTTCACTATGTATATAATTATTTATTTATCCATACTTGCTCTGATCAAACCGAAACCGAACCGAAACCGGGACCGCTAGCTTCGTAGGCATGGCCATTACCAAATAGACTGCGTCGTTGAAAGAAGCGAATACAGAAAACTTACTGTAGGTACTCAGAGACATTTGAGATACAATTAACTTGACGCTTGCTTTGAAAGATTTTGACTACTTGTACTTATAGAATTAATTAATTAATTCATAACGTTTCCATGGCATAGATATAAAAAACAAATCAGTAAACTCACCGTGGGCGTACCACTATAGCAAGGTCGTGGATTGAATTCCAATAACGCTCATAACTATTTCTCATTACGATTGTTTAATCCATCTTGCTTTAAAATCGTAAGCATATTGTGAACGTGATGACTGCTCATACTGTTATGTTAATTAGTGGTCACAATGTTAACTATAAATACGACACAGAAACAGAATTAAGAGGAAAGTGAATTGAAAAATTTCCATGCAAAGTGCGGTTACGCTTCTCTCTTATCTCCTTTCTTAGAATGAATCAAATTATGAACTACGTTATGTTCAAAAATCGTGAAAATTGGACTTGATTTAGGGTGGGAGAAACGGTATCGCTCTGAGCTAAATTTGTATGGTTTTTTTGCCAGCTACGCTTTTTAAGCCGCGCTCCACAACCCTCTTCAGCAAATGGGATAACGGCCTGGGCCCTAGACAATAGGGTTGTGATTTATATGGACTCATGTAATACTTCGTCATATATTCGCAAGGTGAAATTATCTACCTTTCTTACTAATCGCAGAGAACTTTACAATACTATAAATTAGTCACAATCAATGATGTCAAGCGAGCGAAAACGAATTTCTAACGTTACGATATTAGATTACTAACACGCTAACCCATCAATATGTACGTCTGCTTTATGTATGCTGTCTGGTTTACGGTTATTTGTTCATGTACTGTACGGCATTTAACTGACTTTAATCAGTAAAAAAAAACTAGTTTTTGTACGGAGTTTCAAGCAAATAAAAATCTTATGGTATTGTAACAGAGTAAGAGGGTGAGAGCATTCGATTCTTTAGCGATTATCGTCTTTGTAACTCATGGTAAGGGTAGTGAAACCCTAGACAAGATGCATAAAAGAACTGTCGAAATGGAATCGACATGACATAAGCGAAACGATATGGTTATACCGAGATTCTCGATTTCTCGATTGGAGAACGAGCGCTTATGCCAATTCCATAGATTTTTAACCGTTTTCGAAAATGGTTTGGGTACGTGAGCCAAGTAGTGTCCAACCGAAACTAGTTTTTGCGGCCGAAACCGAATTTCGGCTTTGGTTTTAGTTTCGGCCAAAACCTATAAGGTCATGTTTTTGCGGGAAATACTAGCTATTGTCAACATTATTATAAAAAGTCAATTTTAATAATTTCAGTCTCTGTTTCTCTAACATATTAAGTAATTATCAACCTCAAATTATTATAGTCACCGCTTATTTCGAAATCCGTGCACCGAACGTGCCAAATCGCAGCGCGAAATCTTCCGAGCATACTTTTGGTTTCGGCCGGATTGCAACCGAAACCGGAAGTCCGGTCGGACACTAGCGTTAAGCATCTTATCTGGTCCCTAAATTCGTATTTATTAAGCTGTCTCATGTAACTTGTGGATAAACATTGATGCTGACAGAGAAAGCAAGATTAATACGAACTTATCCGACATATTACGATGTTGAATGTTTATTCATTAGACTGTAATGTGGTTCGTAACAGCAATGCTCGTAATTTATTATAACAATGAAATATACCAACTTTCATTAATTATAAACTTATTTCGTAATGTTATGCGTTGCTCGCTTTGCTTTTATAATTGTATATGTTTAATATTGCATTGCGATTGTGTAATGTTTCTTTTCCTTGATAAAAGTCGTAAGTGTATAATATATATGTTAAAAACTAATGCAAATTAGACGTTTACTTGATTTAGATACGGTCGCTTAATGTAATTAGTCTGTAATGGCAGTCCGTCTGCCCGCAGCTTAGGTCAAACACTGGCAGCACTAGAAAGCTGTAATTTGGCATGAATATACATATTAGTCACGCCACCAAAGTGGTAAAATAAATTATGAATTTAAAACAATGTACCTCTTTTCTCGTCTACCCCAGCGCTATTTTTTGTTAGTCAAGTACAGCCAAAACTACAAATACTAAAAATCTGAAAAATATCTTCAATGAAAGCGCATATAACGAATATAGAGAAACTATCGCCACTAAGTAGACATCATTGGTTTTTGAGATACAGGCGATTGAAGTGTTTATACCTCCTAAAATCATCTAAAACGGCAACAAATTACTTTAAATAGAAAGTTAGTTATTACTTGTTGTTTTTATGTTTGCAGTACTTAGCGGCTTCGGAACCCTACACTGGGCATGTTCCGACATGCTCTTGCCCTGTTTTTTAAATTGCTATGGCTCTGGTTAAATCGCTTTTCAGCTTTGCGTTTGCATATTTGTGTTAGAATGTGGAAAAATCATCTATAACGGCATTTATACAAGCGAAGGTAACCCTGTTTATTTGTGTTTCTACTCGCGAGCTATAAACCGCCAATATTGCCATCGTTAACTGTATCAGAATACGTCCTATAGCGTAACCGAAGCGTGAGAACAATTCCAACTCTTTCGCCATTCAGGCAGGACGACTTTGGAATGACCTTTCCCTTAATTTTTTTTTATGGCATAAAGAAGGCAAACGAGCACACAGGCCACCTGATGGTAAGTGGTAACTGTGACCCATAGACACTCGCATTCACAAGACTGCAAGCCTAAGACTGCAAACACGTTGTCAACCCTGAGGACTAAGATGGAATGCCTCTATGCTAGTCATTACACCGGCCGTCTTATCCCCAAACCGGAACACAACAATGCGAACACTGCTGTTTGGCGGTAGGTTAATGGATAAAATGGTGGTAGCGATCCGGACGGACCCTTTTGACACGGACCCGGACGGTTGACATCTTTATTTTCTGATTGCGTTATTTGTAATGTATTGTGCTTATCTTCATATGTACAGCCGAGAAATTAAATTTAGGGCCCAACTTAGGTCCAAAGTCAATCTGATATTCTACATCAATAAGGTTGAGTTTCCTAAAAGTTACAAATGACTTGACATCTCTAATGACATTTATCACTTCAAGCATATTTTTCTTGAAATGGGTCATTAATTAACGTTCGTGATAGTGCATATTATGTTATGTTTGTATGTTGGGAGTAATCTCAGGAACTACTCAAACGATTTTCAAAAATTGACCCGTACACGATTTACATTCTTCTTCACAATTGGTTGCGAAAATTACACTCAAGAGCTATGAATACGGGTCACTTTCAATGAAAATTCTATACAAAGTGACCCGTTTTCATTGCTCTTGGCTATAGTTGCCAAAGCGGCCGGAGGGATAATGGAGGCTATTTTTTATTTAGTTTTAACTACAGCTAAGCTAATGCGTAGCGAATAATAGCGAAATTGGTTGTTAGATAGTTCATAGCGATAAATACCTTTATAATTGCATCATATAATACCAACGTCGATGTTTTAATGAAACCCTTCCTTTCAAAATGAAACTTGCGAAATATTATCAAAAATCTTTCATGTGAGTGGACTACTACACTCAGGAGCAAAAATAACGGATCAGAGCGCGTTTTTCATACTAAAGAGTCTATTTCGAAGCCTTGGTTCCTCGCCAGGGAATGCTTTTAGTGAAATCTGATGATGAATACCTCGAGCATCGATACAGGAGTTCCAGAGTGCCTAGGATACCCAACTGAATGAATCTGCGGTTAACGCCGGAATTGAGCATGTTCAGAAAAACATCTATAATGGCAATAAAATGTAAGGAAATCCAAGTGCTGACTAACTTCAGGCTTCGAAATAGTCTCGTTCGTATGAAAAACGCACTCTGACCCGGTATTTTTGCTCCTGAGTGTATCTCATTTTGTTTTATACATAGCTATCTATAATGGCGAATGTGTATGTGAGTTTTCGGTGGCAATTTTACAATAAACAGATTTATTTTACATGAACATCTTCCTCTTGAATCACTCTAGTAGTTAGGAAGATCTAAGCGTACACACGGACAGACGGCGGGAAGCTACTTTGTTTTATACTATTTAGAAAAGTATCTGCAATCTCGTTATCTGGTGTTTTCTAATCAGCATTGAAGACAAGAAAAATGTGTACACTTTAATACCTTGTCTACTTAATCTCATGTTAAAACTGCCTATGAATTGTCACAGCGATTAAAGTGACAAGGTACTAGTGTACACATCGGATCGCATTCACACTCGACTGTACCTACGAGTATGTACGGTGCCTGTTGAAATCGGCAAAGATGTAAAAAAAATGTACCGTTTGACAATGACACATAGGTAACCTGGAATAAAAAGAAACCGGGCAAGCGCATGTCGGACCATGCATGACTACAGCAACTCATCAGGTGTCCTACGCACAACATGTGTGCGCAGATTTTTTGATATTACGTGACTTATTAATTTGACGTACAGTTTAATTTTGACGTACAACAACTTTGACATATCACTTGACGGGAGCGTAAACTATCTACTATCTATCTATCTATTAACAAATTTTCATGACTAAATTGTGACAGCAAAGAATTAACGTCATACGTTTCTTTTTCCAGGCGAAACTAAGCAGCTCGTGGAAAGCCCAGGCGCTTTTCAAGAAGTTCGACGCCCGCGCAAACCACAAAGTGTATGGCAAGGGGCGAGTGTGTGCGCAGAGCAAGGTGCTGATCATAGGGGCGGGGCCTTGCGGGCTGCGGGCCGCCGTCGAGTGCCAGCTGCTGGGGGCCAAAGTGGTGAGTATAATGGGTCATATACAGATTTGGGTTAAGGTAACGTTTTAAGGCCTAATTTTGAGCTGACAAAGACAAAAGACAAAGACATTTATTGCCAGAACATAGTAATTTACAGGATGTGCTTATGTTCTACCTTAACTAGGCATGCAATGTTATAAGTCAAATCGCTTTTCATCAAGGAACTCCCGAACGGAGTAAAACCATTTTCCCAATAGCCAAATTGTGATTAAATGGTCAAAATTAAAGGGGCATTTTTTTTTTGGTAATCGCCTGAGGGGCCAAAGACAAAAGTCCTTGCTTTTGTTTGCTTTTTAAGAAAAAGGGGCAGAGGTGAAAATCCCTTCCGGAGACCTGGGAATGGAGGGCCCAGGTACTGCCGGGCTCGCACCGGCTAAAACACCAATGCCCCTATTACCAACTACAATTTAGACTCCCGCGGATACTACCCCAGCCAGTGCTGAAAGGCCGGAGGAGAAAGTCGTTCCTCCGTTTACTTATCCGCGGGGTTAGGGGGGATAGGAATGGGGGTTGGGATGGGGGGGAGACTTATAGCTATGTGAGTCGCGGAGTGGAAATCCTGACGCATGCATGCTTACAGACTACGGGCTTCCTTTCTTTTGCCCGACAATGGAAGGGTTGGGTCGGAGATCTTTTAGGACCACTTGTGTGGCTGTTGATACCATCTTTATGGGTGGGGCTACCCTTTTTGAGGCTTTCTCTTTTGCCTGGAGATACTATTTTTGCGCGGGTCTCCTTGCGCTGCCCTCTTTTGTGACCTCTTCCGTTGCAACTTAGCCTATACATTTTTTAATGGGAGGGCCGGTGTCAATTTGACGGGGGACCAGTGAATCGCGCGCGGAACCTTACCCCAGCCAGTGCTGAAGGGCCGGGAGAGAAAGTCATTCTCCCGTTTAGGAGGCTGCAGGATTCCCCATCCCCCGTCCTACCGACACCCGTTAGGTGTTCGGGAGGTGCGTGCGTCAGGAATATATCTAACTCTAACCTTAAGTGTATGTTATACACTGAAAGTTAGAGCTAGCTCTGAGTTAAAATAGATGTAATTACGTTAATACAAAGAAAGATAAAACAGAGGTTATTAGAGATGGGGGTAAGGGTTTGGAAGATTTTATAATGTTAATACTTATTGCATCATCCTACAAGATTATGTGGGAGAAGAATGTTGAACAGGATACGGCGAAGGGGGGAGGTTTGAAGGGGGGGTACGAGTACGAAGGTTTAGGGAGGGGCCTGGGGGGTAGTTTCGGCGTGGGATCCTGCCCGGGTCCTGTGGCCGAAGGGTTTTCGTGGTGTCAGATTTCAGCGTAGCGTTTTACACAATAGCCCGGGCTCCGAACTAATTGTTCCTTAAACACGCTACGCGTACCACTTTTTCTATAAAACCCTTCGTGCTTTCGCGGTTGGCTTCTGTTCCCAGCAGGGCTTTCCAGCTTGAGCTATCTGGAGAAACCTTGACTCCGGTCTTTTGTTCAAGGTCGAACCTTTCCACGCCAAAACGCGGGCATTCGCAGACAAAAGGGGCATTTTTTAATTACATTTGGTAAATGATTGTACATTTTTATTGCCATAAAGGAAGAATTAACTTTAAAAATATTACATTTTGACTGAGGCAAGTATAATTTATCCTTGTATCTAGTGGATCTTGTGAAAACTTCAGCATGAGTAGCAAACATAATAGGGTTTTTCCTAGCAAATAATGCAATCTGCTTAATATACATGCACGGTAGAGGCAGTACTCCCATGGCTTGAAATAAAGGTTTACATGGAGTGAGAAAGTGAGCCTATATCCTATCTGATGAAAATATAATGTATCTACATCCATGGCATAACTTCCCTATAATAAGTTCTAAAACGATAAGCATATGACTTACATTAGTAAACCTGTTATCTGTGGTAGCACTGTAAAATTTCAGTATAGGTAGCCAAAACTTAAATCACATTCAAATTTCGAACGTCTTAAAGAAAAGGAATCGTATTTGGTTGTGATTATCGAATTAGTCGATTTCCGTGACCACGGTTTTTTCGAGTGTGAATGACACTAATACGCAAGAGAAAAAATACTTGTGAGAAAACTAAAATTTCAAGTTTGTGTCGATAGATATAGTGTATTATGAATACACATTGGTAACTCGTGGCATTTAGGTAGCACTTGACAGTTTCTATCAGACTAGTGATGTCACAATTCTTCCTGTACGAGTCGAGAAAAGGAAACCAATTAGAAAAAAAGGTTTTTCTATCATTTAATATATGACATCAGTGATAAACAATTAATATTAGTTCTAAATTTTTACAAGTCAGCCTGTCTTCTACTTGATAAAATCCACTTTGTGTAAGAAAATTCCGACTACACTGATATAATGGGTAAAAAAAGCATTCTATTGTAAAGTTGCAGCGTATTTTTATTTATTTTTTCTTTGATTATTTCCAAAAAACATATGTTTCGCAACACGTCTCGTAATAATTATTACGAGTAAATGAATAACAATATCATTGTCATTGACATTGACGTTTTTAAACAAGTGATCAAACCTACTCAGTCATAAGTTAAGACGACAAAGGTATGTTTTTTTTTTCTGTAAAAGGCACTTAGAAAACTTGTCTCATCACTAATCTGTCAAGTGCTACCTAAATGCCACGAGTTACCGATGTGTAATAATGAGCTATTTAAGCTAACTTAATGAAACTCAGTGGGATTGTTGGGCGGCGGCGGACGGCGGTTTATTGTGCCTGAAATTATCTTAATTGTTATAATCTCGACTCGGCAGCTTGTGCAGCGTCCGTTGGATCTCTACCACCATTCTATATTTTAACCTACTGCACAGCATTAGTCTTCGCATTGTTGTGACACAATGCGGTGATATTAATTTATCCTCCTAAGGTCCAACGCCCTACCCATAGTAATGATTAACTTTGTCATTCAGACCCAGCTCCTTCGATAGTTGTATAGTCATAGTCATAGCGGACCACGGTCCTACCAGTAGGACTTAATAGAAAACCCGCCAATAGCCTACCACGGTCCTACCAGTAGGACTTAATAGAAAACCTGGCCCATATTCGATAACGATCTCAGTACTGCTAGCTTCGTACAGGCAGACAGGTTGATTTAATTGGCGATTCATTTTGTTCCAGGTGGTCATAGAGAAAAGAGATCGCATGTCTCGCAACAACGTGCTGCACTTATGGCCTTTCGTTATCCACGACCTCAGGGCGCTGGCGGCGAAGAAGTTCTTCGGAAAGTTCTGCGCTGGCTCCATAGACCACATCAGCATCCGGCAGCTGCAGTGTATCATGCTTAAGGTTAGACTGAATAAAAGTAGCATGAATGCTGTTGCCCCCGGCGGAGGCACTCGCTCTTAATAAGAGCGTATGAGAGTGAGTGAGAGACAAGTACAAATCCGAAGCACGTTCTAAGAGCTATCGCACTGTACTCCAATGCCTATTGCCGTCACACTCTCTCCGGCAACTGTCAGTATATTTGTTAGGTTATATAGTCGCGCCGTTCTATGAGGGTCGATTTGACAGCTGTCAACGCAGTACTAAATATAACCTGAAACACATTTTGTCATTTAGTAGTACAAATTGAGTTGGTTTATGAGAAAATTTTGTATTGATTTGACAGCTGTCAAAACGGGGATTTAAAAACGGCGCGAGTTTAATCAGGCTTCGGAGTTTCCATAGCACGGTAAGACGAAAGAGAGCTGTGGAGTCGACTAATACTAAATAATCAACTCATACTTCTACTTATTCGTTTAGTGAATTGCAAAAAAAATATTTATATACATATGAATAACCACTTTCACTTTAATAATCATAAGATTATGAGATTTATATTAAGTAATATGTACATGGAAATTATTTTGTTTATAATTGTTATCTTTCATTATTTCGCTTAGCAGCTTTACTCAGGGGCTCAAAGTGAATATATAACCATTTTGGAATTAAACACACAAAGAGTATGAGTAAGAGTTAATTTTAATGATAATGTAGACTCCACAGCTCTCTTTCGTCTTACCATTCTATTTAAACTCCGAATCTGGCTTTAATACTCTCGTTTTACTGTACCGTACGTGGTATAATAAATAATTATTTTATTGCAGGTAGCGTTACTGCTGGGTGTGGAGATCCATGAGGGGGTCAGTTTCGAAGGTCTCCTCGAGCCCACTGTCACAGAGAATTCTGAAAGTAAGTATCGCGTTTTTAGTTGTTATTAGGGTAATAATGAATTATAGGGTAGTTATTATATGGATGTTGATCAAAAATATTATTCCACCAGCTCTTGGCTGGCGCGCCCGAGTCACGCCCACCGACCACCCAGTATCTCAGTACGAGTTCGACGTGCTCCTGGGCGCGGACGGCAAGCGGAACACGCTGCACGGGTTCAAGCGGAAGGAGTTCCGCGGGAAACTCGCCATGGCCATCACGGCGAACTTCATCAACCGGCACTCGGAGCAGGAGGCGTCGGTGAGTATTCATCACACTCTCTACTCTTCTTCAGGCTGTTACCACCCAATGCTGAGTGTAGGCCTCTTCCATTGCACTTTCTCTACAATCTTGGGTCTTCCTTATCCAGTTTCTACCGGTTACTTTGACCAGATTGTCGGTCCATCTCGTTCGCCCATATTTCGGCGCCGGAACTGGGTCTCCACTAAAGGACTTTTTTTGCCCGATCTCCCATCCTGTCTACGGCATATGACCCGCCCATTTCCACTTCCTAGAAGCTATAGTCTAGTCGATGTCCACAAGTTTTGTTTTGATCTGGATAACTGTGTTCCTTATTCGATCACGCAGTCTCCTAACATGATTCGTCCCATAGCTCGCTGTGTTACTTGCAGCTTGTTTATGTTCTGCCGTGTGAGCTTTTTCCCCCATACACGATAACGGGTAAAACGCATCGAATGTTCTGCACTTGATTTTATCGGTACGTCTCCCTTGAGTATATCAGTCAATTTGCCAAACGCAGTTCAGCCGAGGCGGATACGGCGCTCTGTCTCTATCCTGACTACCTGCATTCATCACTACCAGGGACAAACTAGCCAGCCAGGGTCCAGCTAGGTGGAGTGAGCGGTTGGAAACAAAAAACTGATGACCGAGCTCAGTGCCATGCCATGGGAGAGGCCTAGGTCCAGTAGTCATCATCATCATGTCAGCCGAAAGACGTCCACTGCTGGACATAGGCCTTGAACTCATCCTTGATTTCGGGGAATGTGAAAAAATCATTAGGGCTTAAGTCGGGGCTATATGGAGGATCGTCTGGTTGTTTGACTTTTTCACCGTCCAGATACTCAGTTGTTGTCCGAGCGGTGTGAAGGCTGGCATTGACCTGGTGAAGGATGATGCGGCGCCCAGGGATTTATTGGAGCGAAGCTCCATTCTTCCCCGATTCGGATTTTCCTCCTCCTTCCTCGTTTGTCCGCATACTCCTCCCAAACTATTAGAGATTACAGGATCCAATTTAGCCCGTAATACGACATCTAGCCTTGAAGATGGTTTAGAAAAAAATAAAATAAAATGGGACATACCGCGGAGGAATAATTACCGAAAATGTGTTCCCATAGACTTTTAATGGGAAAAATTTCTTCGCTGCATTTAGACATGCCCGGGGACGGCAAGTGCACCTAGTTTTCAAGCTCAGCAGAGATACTCGGAAAACAATTAAACTCTCTTCCAAAAGAAACACGGGCTGTAACTGTACTGTAACTAAATTAAATTGTATGCAAAATCATGAAACTAATATTATTTGTATAAAATCATTATGTTTCAACGTTAAGAATACTTTCTTTATTTTGTGGCATAAAATCTTATTTAGTGATAGTATATTTATCTAATTGAAAAAAAACAGAAGTCGCCTTTTTCTAAGAGATATGTACAGTGCCTAATGGGGGGCGGAAGGGAAACAATGCTCTGGAATATTCTAGATATTACTTTTTTATCCAGGTGCCAGAAATCAGCGGCGTCGCGTTCATATTCAACCAGAAGTTCTTCAAGGAGCTGTACGAGGTGACCGGGATCGACCTGGAGAACATCGTGTACTATAAGGACGATACGCATTATTTCGTGATGACGGCCAAGAAGCACAGTTTGCTGGACAAAGGGGTGCTTTTGAATGTAAGTAGCCTTTATCTAGTCTAGGGCCACTGATAATTATTTTTCAATTACTTTTAAAACGGTAACCCAAAACATTCTTTGTTTAACTGTTTAATACGAATGTCACATGATATACACAATATTTTACAGGCTATTCATCATAAGAAAATAATAATAATAATAATACCAGGGGACAATGTCACATCAATTGACCTAGTCCCAAACTAAGCTCTAGGCTTGTACCATGGGTAGTAGACAACGATGTAAATACTTATATATTTAAATACATAGAAAACATCTATGACTCAGAAACAAATATTCGTGCTCATCACACAAATATCTGCCCTTACCGGGATTTGAACCCAACCGCTAGCTTCGTAGGCACGGTCACTACCAACTAGGCCAGCGCGTCGTCGAGAGAGCTCGGGATAGCTCTTAATCTTCTTGTTAACCGTTTGTTACGCCATACGGTTCCCACACGGCGACAACGTGACTCACTGAGTCACCAGATTTTCCCGATAACCGATTGCCGGACTCCCACGAAAGTGCTGAGTGAACATCATCGACTTTTGTGAGAATCACGGTGCCGCGAGTGTCTTATGTTTTCCGTCGCGGAAGCGTAAGGTCGTCTGATCGATCTGGATCAATAAATTAAGTCAGTTATATGAACCTCACTGTATCTGCACCTTTCTTAAGAGACATTAAAGTTCACTTCGAAAATCAAGTGTTTCTTGAAGAGTCCCCCCGGCGGCCCTAGTTTGTTTCTCGTTTCTAATTTAATTTATGTATCAAAAATATTTAGAAATAACCATAATTTTACACACTTCAATTGTCACTAAACTGCTTCAGGAATGACACTTTGACAAAACTATGACAGATATGCAACTAAAAAAAAGGTAAATTACGATATTATCCGCTTTAGATGATCATTATCTTAGGTATTACGACTCTATTTAATCTTGTTCCATTTCCATATCTGTTTTTGCGATGACCTGTCCGAGCTACGGTGATGAATGGAGACGCCAGGCCGGAGCAGGCGGGCGGTCGATCGATTTCCGGTCATTCCGCCTAACTGAATAATAAATAAATATAAATAACAGGGAACAATCTTACACCAATTGACTAATCCCAAGGCTTGTTTTATTACACTTTAATCACGTACTTTTGGACATCGCGTACTATTAAATAATGCATATGGTTTGCGGAAATATAGAGGTTATGTGTCAAACTGTACTGATTCATTAAAATCTTTTGTCATTTCTATTGACCTCGACCTTATCTATGTAATACTAGTGTAGAAGAACATTGTCTCCAGGATTACGCCGAAGTATCTCGTCTCCTCTCCGTGGAGAATGTAGACCGCGCAGCACTGATGCGGTACGCGCAGGAGGCGGCGCGGTTCTCGACCGAGGGCCGGCTGCCGCTGCCCGAGTTCGCGCTCAACCACTACGGGGAGCCCGACGTGGCGCTGTTCGACTTCACCTCCATGTACGCTGCGGAGAACGCTAGTATGGTGAGTGCTTGTTGAAGTTAAAACACGAGCTGTTATATGAGTATCGTCATTGTCGTCAGTCATCGTCATTGTCAACATCATTTTTATCGATCGTCGTTTAATTGTCAGTTATTATCATGATTATCATCAATCTGTCGACTGGTTCTGATGCGGTTCTCGGCGCTGTTCGAATACATGTCCATGTACAGTCCGAGTTTATAAATATGTATGCAGGAGTGAGCAGATTAGACGACAATTGAGATGATTTAATGAAGGCTTAGAAAGAACGTCAGCATCGTCATTGCAGTAAGAAGCGTCGTGAAACTCAAACTCACAAAAGTTATTTGATCACACACCGCAACATAATCCAACGTTTTGGCAGTTTTTTTTTTGCCCCGCGGCGACTTCATCAGCTACTACCGCGGGGATATGGCGTTTCCACAATGAAGTGATTACGCCAGTGTCAAATATACATAAGTGTAAATCAATATAGCAATAAAATACAATACAATCATCTCTAGGAAGATTGGGGGCAAAGTTGTACGGTGATATGTAGGACATATAGTTTTAACCTCTGTACCACTGCGAGTGCACTTGAAACTGGAAGTAAGATGCCAGATACACGAAATAAATCCAAGTCTTCTATCACTGTGCAACCCAAAGGTATAAATACACAAAAATACAAAACTAAAACAAATTACACATCCGCCCTCTTTTAACGTTGCAAATGGCCTTTTGACATTTTGATAGTTGGAACTAAGAACGTCAATAGATACGTCATCGTCATCTGTCTTAGTGGTCAGTCGAACACGCTCTATCGTTATACAGGGGGTTTCGTTGTCGGGTGTAGGGGTTGTAGTAGATGATAGTTAGGGTCATTTTGAACACTTGACACCATTTACTATTATGTGAAGTTGCACGGTTTTTGAGATATTGTATTTGTTTTAATTCTTGATGAACCCTATGTTAACAGGAAAATAATTATTAAACACCCTGTATAGCCAGTATTCAATTTTTTTTTTGTGTTTTACCTTCGCAATACCTTGGTTTTTCAAAATAAATTGACGCTTGATAATGCTTGACTGATTATTAAGTAATTGTGTTTCTTGCAACCAGAATACTTTTTAAAATGGAAACAAATACAATATCTGCAAAAACCGTGCAAATTTGCATAATAGTAAATGTGGTTGAAAGTGTTTAGAATGACCCTAACATCATCCCTTAGAACCCCGACAAATACCCTGTATATTTTGCTCCCACGTGCAAGCTGCGGACAGTAACAAGGTTGCATTTGCTACAGGAGTTTCGTCTGTGATACTGCTTTGTCTTAGCAGCGCAGGCTTACCATCCGTTTTTCTTCTACAGGTATACGAGCGTCGCGGCCGCCGTCTCCTCTGCCAGCTTGTTGGAGACAGCCTGCTAGAGCCCTTCTGGCCGACTGGCTCAGGATGCGCCCGCGGCTTCCTCTCAGCGCTGGACGCGGCGTGGGCCGTCAGAGCGTGGAGCGCCGCGGCGCATCCACTAGTCGTGCTGGCTGAGAGAGAAAGCGTTTATCGACTGCTTGGTGAGTTTTATTACCGTAAAACTACACAACTATGGTTCGAGGCTGCAACAATAATAGTTCTATTTTCAACGACTTTAGAGCTAATTATTTTAGGAGTAACAATATATATGCGCCGTAAAAATAACTTATAGGCTATTACATTTTAGAATAATTAACAAGTGTTATATTATATATATATTACATTAATATACAGGGCGGATTTTAATTAAAGGAAACATTTTATTTTAAAAAGAAACACCGTGTGCTAATTTTTTTAATTTCTGGCTTGTTTCATTCCTGGTGGGTTAAGCGAATTATAGAAAATCTTTCAATGCTGTTTTGTTTATTTCTAAGAATAAAAGAATGTTTCCTCAGTAAAATGACTTTTAAGGATTTAAAATAGCCCCTTCAGGGCCCTTTTTTTTCCACCTATACCTCTATTTTTATTTCTTCGCAGCTCAAACCACTCCAGAGAACCTCCACCGCGATTTCGGGGCGTATACCCTGGACCCGGGCACGCGGTATCGCAACCTCAACCGCGCGGCCGTGACGCCCCCGCGCGTCGCCGGCTTCTACGACTCAGACGAGCCGCTGCCGCTGGACGCGGGCACTGCGCTGCGCAAGCGACGCCGCGGTAAGTGCATGTATACACTTGTTGGCTGATGCAGCAGGGCAATTGCAACCTAGTCTGGAATAATATAAAAACAAAAATGTTTTGTTCTAATGAATACTCATTTATAATTAAGTGTTGCTGTTATTTCATTGGAGCGAAGCGAAGCTCCAATCTTCCCCGATTCGGATTTCCGTTTGTCCGCATACTCCTCCCAAACTATCAGAGATATCAGGATCAAATTTAGCCCGTAATACGACATCTATCCATAGATGGTTTAGAACAAATAAAATTGAAAATGGACATACCACGGGGGAATGATCACCGCAAATCTGTTCCCATAGATTTTCAACAGGAAAAATGGGAAAGGACATCATCCATTTTGGTCCAAAAATGAAAGTGCCGGCCAAAAAAAAAAATGGTTTATTCTGATACAATTTACCCGCCTTAGCATTTCTTACTATGGCACCAAAAAAATGTTTGAAACCACCGTATCTTACCAAAATATGTTCAAATGTAAAGTATGGTACAATTCATTGGTTTTTGTTAGTTCAATTCACCGAAATATTTAATTTTCTAACTAGAATAAAACTATGGATATTGGTACTACAGCTTTGGTGCCATAATAACAAATGCTCAGGCGAATAAGATCTAACAGAATATAGCTTCTTTTTTTTTGGCCGACACTTTTTTGTTTGGACCAAAAATGTATGAAACCCGGATGATGTCCTTTGCTTCGCTCCATTTCAACTTGCGCGGGGACGGCAAGTGCATCTAGTATAATATATCAAATTGCAAACTCACCGACTTGTCATGACAAAATGGCGTCGCTATTTGATAGAAGTTTTAAGAATGTCTGATCTGTTAGGATGATTTGAATAATCCTTTGCCGTCGTTTTTTTACGGATTAGTTCCTATTTATCTTGCTTTCTCAATTAGCTTCACGACATACAAGTTCATGATACACTGTCGTCACTTAACCCTGCGTATGTCTGACCGGGGTCGCACACTTGCATCCATATTCTGACGCAAAATGGCGCGTCAAACGTCAAATTCAAATTTAGAACTGTTTTATACGTTTCATTCGTTTCTTATTAAAATATTTTTACTCTATTAGACTTGTTTTTGAGTTCAGAATCGAATGTAATGTTGATTGATAATAATACACTATAAGTTCTTTGTATTTAATAACATTCCAGAGGCGGAAGTGTCAGACGAAGCCCTATTAGCGTGGGCCGGCGTGTCGGAGGGCGGCGTGCGCACAGCGTGCGGCGCAAACGCGCTACTAACGCTGCTGAGTCGCTACCGGCCCGACCTCGTCGACCCCGCCGTGCCGCCGCACCTTGTACTGCAACAGGAGCTGGGTACGTAGAGACGGATAATAGCGTAACGTATAACGTAGAGAAGGAAAATAAAACCGCCAACCAGACTTTTACTACAGGTGAATACACGTGTACTCATTGGTGTTAACAAATATATCATTTGAAATGAGATAATAACGTCAAGAATAATAAACGCAATTCACTTCAGGCACAAAACGGCGTTCCAATAATAATCTTTTTTTTTCTTTTTTTTCTTTGCCCCTTTGACTTGAACAGCTACTACCGCGGGAATATGGCGTTTCCACAATGAAGTGATTTCGCCAGTGTCAAGTAAATAAATAAAACACAATCCAATCTTCTCTAGGAAGATTGGTGGCAATGTTGTTGATAGTTTTAACCTCTGTACCACTGCGAGTCCACTTGAAACGAGAAGGAAAATGCCAGGATACACGAAATAAGTCCAAGTCTTCTATCACTGTGCAACACAAAGGCATTAAAAGTACAAATCGCTAACAAAAAAGAACTTTGAACACCTAAATACACAAAAATAAAAACTAAAACAAATTACACATCCGCCATCTTTTGACGTTGTAAATGGCCCCCAATAATATTTTTAAAAAGATGCAGTGCTTTTTAAAATGACACTGAAAATTCAGGAATTCTTTGTTAGGAAGAATCTACATAATTTCCCAACGAACATTGATAAGCCAAAAGCAACCAGGAGCACAGGAAACCTCAAAACCACATTTTATAGACTGGCCAAAACTTCAAAATCATTCTTAGGAAATTGTATAAAATTCTACAATAAAATTCCAAAAAGTATTACTGAACTTACTGACTCTAAATTTAAATCTGTCGTAAAACAAAAACTAATTTCCCGAGCATATTATAAAGTAAACGATTATATCATGGATAGGGATGTTTGGCAGTGAGTCGTCCGTCTTGCATGAGTAATCTACGCATAAATTTACCTACGCTTAAAAAAGTTGCACCTACTGTGCAAAAATACTGTGATATTGTAAACTATTTATAATTATTATGTAATGAATGATGTAAACCTTTTTCTTGAAAAAAATATACCTTGCCGAGTTTCTTACGCCGGTTCTTCTCGGGGCAAAGGTTTTATTTTTCGAACCGGAGGTAATGCTTTTTGACATTCATAGGTGCATTATATTATGCCTAAATTGAAGAATAAAGAACTTTGACTTTGACTTTGACTTAAAAGACATATCGAACAAAACGCAATAATTTACTATGGACACTTTAAGGTGGCTTGTAGATTCTTCGTCTTGTGAAGAAGCGGCGTTAAGAAGAATATTTGTACGCCCTTTCGAACCTTGGTTATTTAGAAAAATAAAACACGCTCAATCGACTTGGTTGAGTATTCTTGATATTATTGTTTTTTTAATCTGTAACAGTCAAAGTACCATCCTCTTTACAAACTATAAGCACGCGAACTGTAGTACGCTGCCGCGCTACATTGTAGGTTGGTAATGGATGGGTCGATCTGTCAAAACGCAGATTGAGTAATATAGACAAGCGATGACAAATGACGCTTGATCCACGTGAAGAGCAGAGATGGCTATGGTTTCGGTTCAGTAGCTCTAGCACAAATCTATCTATCTATCTATCAACACCTAATATCTTTCAACGAGCAATTCTTGCATATATATAATCTGAATCTCGGAAACGGCTCATTTTCGGGAAATTTCGCTTTCAACCCGGGCGACGCTGGGTCTTCCGGGTACTTTTTCAATAATTCGTTACGTTTTCGAATTGCCTTTAATATTCCAAAAAGCGAATCATGCAAAGCGAATCTTCTGTACTTTATCCGAAGCAAGAATTTCTAAAACAAATTACGCGTTAGATTACGCGATACTGACAAATTAAATAAGGCACAAAATACAAGTTAGCAAGTAAGTCAGTAATTTGTTATTTTGGTCACTATTCGAGCGTTTCAACGGCCTCACTTTTGTGGACATATTTTTTAGACATTGGTCATATATTTTGATGCCGTTTTTTGATATTTGCTAGATGTCCGGTAAACTTAGATACCTAACCAGAAACTAAATCGAAATCTGCAGCCACTTCTACAAAAAATATTCGGAAAAAACGCCCAAATAATGCCACATTTACGACGTATAGTTAGTTAGCAGTGTCAACGACGTTATGCTCCTTATCAAACGTTAATGAGGCGGTTTGTTTTTGGTGGTATTTCTGGTAGCTAATTATAATTAGCTAATGTTCTGTGATTTTTATTATTATTATCTCCTTCAGGCATAGTCCCGTTTTCTTCGACTGGATCAACTAGAGACGTGGCCGAGGCTAAGTTACGCTCCTACCTTCTAAGGGTATACACCGCTTTCAAAGGGGAAGTTCCTCATATTCACCACGAAAGTGACGTTTTCGATCAGGTAAATACAGATGTATAGTAGTAACCGCTAAATAGTGATCTCTTGAAATAAAAGTGGTTTAAAACAAAAACCGAGTCGGACTCGCACACCGAGGGCTCCGCACATGACACGGTTTAAGGTCTCTACCCAATACACCGTACTATGACCGTAATAGAAACGTTTTACACGGCCAACATTTTAATACTAATTACCTTCCGGGCCTGATACGTTCATAGTACGGTCATGGTGTGGTACGGTGTAGTGGGAAGACACCTTTACTCAATTAAAAATTTGGACTGTCATTCCTTGCATTAAGACCCTGTTTTTTTGTGATTTAATTAATAATGTTTAGTTTCAGATTTTTCCCTATACTTGTAGTATAATACGGTATTACTTGTCTTTCATAGTTCTAGGTCTACGGAAAATACCCTACAAAATTTTGGTTCCCGTGAGAGTGTCGTATACGTTATTTGCGGCAGAAATGGCCTTACCTTTTTACGTTAACTTAGAACTTTGAAGTTTTCACAGTTTCAGGGACTGTAGAGCTGGGTACGGCACCCTAACCTGACCTGACCCCTCCTTGTCAGTATATATATTGTAGGGATATCTTTGCTCTGTACACTTTTTTGATGTTTGTAGACAAAAAGAGAGCGTCCAAAACAAACAAAGTAATAGGACAATCGTTGGTATAAATTGCAACATTAAAAAAAAAAAAAACTGTTTTTCCTTATTCCCTAATCGAAACCTTGGTTCCAAATTACTTCTAAACATATCCGTATTATGGATATGACTACAATTTTTGAAAAAAAGAAAATAAAAACTTCAAAAAGTTAATTTTATTGTTGAAGTTTATAATTATATTTTTTTCTAAATCAAATTTTTCAATTCACTCTGTACTTATATAGGGAAAATGACCTCTGCACATCTACAGACGTAAGAGGGGCGTATTCATAAATTGTTACTTCAATGTTTTCTTAATATACAGAATATGTAGTGATTTATTACAAAAACTCTATACATTTTATATAAGTCCATCCATCCGTCCATCTTATGCTTTCGTCACTATATTGAATCCGTCAGTCACCTTGCATATGTATAACCCTCGTAGTCACCGTCACACTACAACGCCCCGGCAACAAGATCACAGCCTCAGCTCAAAGTAGGACAGTGAAAAGTGAGCTTTGATTTGTGTTAGTATGATACATTTTTCAACTTAACCTCGTAAGGCTCGGCGTGCGTGATGTACAAGAAAGAAAGAAAAAGAAAAATACATTTATTCACTACACACGCAAAAACACAGAAAAATAAAAGTGAAAACAGTAACAACAATAAACAAGTAGTGAGTGTGTCTTCGCGGCAGTGAATCGGACACTGGCTCGGCATAATGCTGAGGTGTTAAACACCTGCGGCGCTGATTTCCAGCCAGCTCCGAGTGTGACAGACGGACAGTACGCTAAAGCAGACAGTCGAATAAAATGTACACAGAACATAATAAAGCCAACTTAATTTATAAAGTATTTTTTAAGAATTGAAAATGGCAATATGGAATAAACGTAATTAATTATAATTAATTTCCTTGCTGGTAGATCCATAATTTCACTCAAAAAATCTTTCTGTTTGTTGTATGTTTGGCCTTACGAGGCGCGAGGCAGTGAAAACAAACGGCGCGGGCCTAGCGTCATCCATTTAAAAATGTATCGTATCGTGTTTCTCTTTGAACTTAGTCGGTGCTGATCTGGTGCCAGAGTGTCATGTGCGATAACCTTAACCCTTATAACGTACGAGACAAGATAAAGCATGTAAAAAAACTGACCGTATTTATCATACGCCAATAATATCTTCAGTTGTTCGATGGATGTCAATACAGAAATTGTCAACATTAGGAGAGCTGTTTGGATTGCGTTCAAAGTGGTACGATTTCAAATAAAAATGTTTTGTACTCCTGTAAGCTTGTTTACATTATTTATCTCGTCTCTTTGGCCTTACTTTAGTTTCCGAATACCCAATGCTGACGCATTTTGATCGCTTAGAGGGATGACACACGAGCCTTGTTGTTTCCCATAATGTATTTCCGGTCATAATGTCGTTAACATAATCAATGACATAAATTCTTAAATATTTAACGTATAGACAAAGTTAGGTTAGGTTAGGTTTGATTTAGAAAACTTCTGAAAGAAACAAATTTTAACCAAAAATAATCGTTGCAGACGTTATAGACCAATAAAATCACAACGCAACACTCGTGCGCCATCCTTCTTGATTCTATATAGTTTCATCTGCACCCTTGTTATACAATGTCTGTACCCCTATTGCTACCGCATTGTTATCGTTGCGATAGCTCATATTAACATGTAGTTACGAACAATACAAATGCAATACGGGTGGAAACAAGGAATCCTGAGCTCGTGTAACGTTACCTCGCATGTTTACAGATCAAACAGAGCGAGAAGCACGTGCGGCCTGCGAACGATGCAATATCAGTTTATTCGAGTGAGTTGTATCCCTTATGTCTAAGTCACACGTGAGCTAGTTGTGGGGAGACTATTGTTACAGTAAAATTGACGTTTCTAATTACATACATACACTCCTTCCTTCCGCCTTCATTCCCAGAGCGGCTTAGACAAAACTACAGGATGAACAGCAACTTTAAAAATTTGTTGTTATTCTGTAATCACGTTTTGATATTGCTAAGACGTTAACCAGTGTACTTTAGTGACAGGTTGCAAGCCCATCGCCTAACATTACTACAAGCCTTTATTCCCGTAGTCGCCTCTTACGACTTTCACGGAAAGACATGCAGTGGCACTATTCTAAGCCGGCATCCCACACACGGGCACGGGGTACGGGGTTTTTAATTTAATAACTGCTCTAAATCTAAATATATCGGTGCTAATGTAATGAAAATATGTATTATAATAATATGTATTATAATAATAGTATCAACTTTAATAAAACATGGTTAGAACACCATCGAAAATTAGTCATGACACATTGGAGCTGACTGTATCATCACTTGGCACGAACCAAAATAAATTGTAAAAACATTATTAAAAATGTAGATAAAATCTATAAAATACGCATTTAGTCTGCCGGAATAGCCGACCGAAGCTTACTTTAGTTTTGTTTTAGCAATCGACAGCCTAAGCTTCTAAGCTTCCTAGTTTTATACTTTGAAATTGATGAGTAAAACTATGTATATATCGATCCTACTTGCCTGCTTCACTCTCTCGCCCCGGACACGGGCAGATACTCTCCTGCGATTTGACAGCTTCTCGTTGTATTAACAATGGGGTCATGGCAGTAACTAGCTCACATGTGGCTTAGGCCCTACAAAGCATGACGAGGTACAGTCGCCATCAAATATATGAGGTTCTCAAAAATATTTGAACTCGATCGTTAGACTAACAACGAACAACAGAATTGAGTTCAGATTTTTGGCACACCTTGAATGCTCCCCGCTATTGACAATGTGATTGTGTATTGACAATGTACAGGGGCTCTTTTACTCGGTAATTTCACATTGCGTCTGTTATCCTATTGTTTAAAACTAGAGCTATCGGAGCATCGACAATACGTTAACATGTCAACACTCAACAGTAATATGGATTTACAGTGCATAAAAGAACCCCTGCATTTAATGGCGGCTGTATATTGATTACTTTGAATTTCCTTGGAATTTATTGGTTGGTGAATTTAATTTTCAGTTTGGACATTATCCTAAATGGTTACCAAATAGAAATTGTTATCGTGTGTGTTACTAAAACTTGTAAATATGAAGTTGCAATGTGCGAAAGTTCCCGACTGTAACCTGTTAAAATGTATGGAACGACTCCGGCGAACACAGAACAGCTTAAATCTTACCTATTCTTTGTGTTAGGTTAGCGTTCGGAGAATGAAACCTATCCGGGCCTACAATTGGGCACATGGGACATTTCCAAGTTTCGAAAACATTGTGATTGTTTATTGATCCAATAGTAAACATCTTACTATCAGAAGTCTTGCCTTTGAATAAAAAATAATTTGTATGCAACTATGTACATAAACGCAGTTATACACGAGCAAGATTACAAATTACTTGTTTGTACCATACATTTAGTACAGTATTTAGCTAGATGTGACGTCATAGTTTAACAATTTTTATGGCGGCTTTTTCAACGCGTAGTATGTCAAACTTGTGACTCTCAATTCTAACTTTTCTAGTACCATACTGATTGCAGTTGGTCCCAAATATACTTAAATTAATCTTTACATAAAACCGAAATGATTGACTGCATAAAAATATGTCATCCTTATTTACAGGATAAAAGGCGGCGATCTCAAGATTGTAGTATTGAGAATGAAAATGTCTATATCTCTCAGATGCCACTTTCCATCAAGAATTTGCCTTCTAATACCATTATGTTATCATTTTCAGATGCGGCCGAAACTGAAAAATCCCACTCTTCATACCGCAAAAAACGCCGCGCGCTCCGAACTCCTCAAGTAAGTACTGATCCAGCGGAGTACATACGCAAGCAGATCGGTAGGCTCGATCTCAACGACATAACACAACTAGCTCGTCTCATTGACGGCCACGACTCTGTGGAGACCCACACAGACAAACAGAAAGAACTACAAGACCAAATTCTAGCTCTTTTAGATCCTGAGGACACACCAGACCCGAAGGCACTGCGAAACACCCTTGCTCAACTACTGCAAGGAAACTCCAAAACTAAAGTAAAAAAAGAATCCGTTGCTAATTATTTCAAGTCGCAAACTACAGAGAAACCAGTACGTCCGCCCAGGAGGTTAAAAGGTCTGGATCCTTCTACGGTGAAAGTGCCAGATTTTTCAGATGTTTTGAACGATAGCTCCGCCGATACCGACGTCACATTGGTCGGTGTAGAGTTTAAACGTGCACAGAAATTTGGACGATCATCGTCTACAGACGCACCGAAATTAACTAGGGCGTTTTCAACGGAAAGTCCTTTAAAAGGTAGAAGATTGTCAGATGTTTTATACAGTAATAGAACAAGGAGCTCTCAAAGCCCTGAAGTAAAGTTACAACAGCGCTCAAACTCCGTCGACTCGCCAGAAATCGTTCAGAACACTAAAAGGATTGCGCAAATTTTCGAAGGACATTCACGAAGGAGCACTCCTAGTCCCGATTCTCGGACGAAACGCTCTAGTTCCATAAGCACTCCTGAGATGGCGTTGCGTTGCCAACGCATGGCTCAAATCATCGAAGGGAAACATGCGTCCAGTCCAGAAAGAGCTAAGCTCGAATCTATAGGCAATTACGAAATGGCTGCTCGAAGACAAAGAGTCTCAGATTTGATTCACGGCTCCAAACCAAAGGAACTCGAAGATGTGATGAGAAAGTCTTCTGATATGCAAGCCTTTAGGATGCAGCGAGTCTCGGATATGATGCAGAAGAAGGCTGAAGGGAAGAAGAAGAGTAGCGGAAGAAGGAAAGCGGCTAGAGTTATAATGAAGCAGAGATTTGAGAAGAGTTTGCAGATGTTAGCAGCGGAACCGAGGTTGGAGTTCGCGTCAGCTGATTTGGAGAATGATTATGGGTTGCAGCAGTATAGAGCAAGCGCTCCTCAGTTCGGGGAGAGGGTCAAGACCTTGGAGAAACAGTTACAGCACTATGTGAGGAACGTTGTGGCATGCGCTCACTAACATCACTGTTTTTTCCGTTTTAAAATCGTTGGATTCCTACCAACACAGATCAGATTAAAACAGATAACTAGGACTTTTGGTGGGATATCATGGTTCTAGAATCCATGGAGTCGCTATTTCTTTATTATTATAAGCATATCACTTTGGTTTCGGCCTTTAGGATTGTCTTATTTCAAAATTAACTAAATATTTTTTTAGTTCGGTTAATGCATACCTACTAATATTTGAGAACAAGTTGTATTTTCTCGCTCGTCACTCAGGGCCAATAATAAACTCATCTTGACTGTGAGGCGCGTCACAAGATACGTCAAAGTAAACGCCAAACCATAGAATACTGTCATTTGTGACGCATCTCGAGACGAGCATTAGAGTTGAGATCAGTTTATTAATACGGGCCTCAGTCTTTATCTTTACTGACTAGATAGAAAGGGCGATCCGTGTGATAAACAACTAGCTGGCAACTTGTGCTAGCCGCACTGTACCAAAATGCATTTAAACTGGTTTAGCGCTTTAACGAATGAATGGATTTGCATATTGAAATATTATGACAATACTTAAGGTCGAAATCAAGGATGTGTTTCTAATAATTAGGAAATAAGGACTCCATGGATTCTAGAACCACGATATGCCACCTGAACCTAACCCTAATTTTAATAGTTTCCAGAATCTTTATACTGATTACCGGGCGTGTGCTAACTAGTCATGTTGTAGGGATTTGATATCGATAATTAAGATGTAGATTTAAATTTGTACATGTGCTAATTAAAATTCCTCTACTACTACACTCAGGAGCAAAAATACCGGGTCAGAGTGCGTTTTTCATACAAACGAGACTGTTTTGAAGCCTTGGTTCCTCGCCAGGGGTTGTTTTGAGTGAGTTTTAATGGTGGGTACTGCGAGGCTCAATAGAGAAGGTCAAAAGTTCTTAAGATACCTAACTGATCGCACGATCAGTTAACACCACAGCGGGAGAGTTTGGGTCAGCACTTGGATTTCCTCACATTTTATTGCCATTTTAGATGTTTTTCTGAACATGCACAATTCCGGCGTTAACCGTAGATTTATTCAGTTGGGTATCCTAGGCACTCTGGAAGTCCTGTATCGATAGTCGGGGTATTCATCATCAGATTTCACTAAAAGCATTCCCTGGCGAGGAACCAAGGCTTCGAAGTAGCCTCTTTAGTATGAAAAACGCACTCTGACCCGTTTTTTTGCCCCTGAGTGTATAAAGAGGCTCGATATATTCGAATGTAATTTCAAATAAAACAAGACAGTTTACTGTCAGTGCCAGTCATATGCTAGAGTCAATAATATTTGAGATCCGCTACGAGTTTAAAGTGGATATTTTCAACTATACAGCACTTTTTTTTTAAATAGCCTTATTAGGCAAACGAGCAGACGGCCCACGTGATGTTAAGCAGTCCCCGTTGACCATAAACATCAGACATAATATGGAAAAAATATATTAGAAAAATAATCATGTGTTTGTTTTTATTTTGTAATTTTTAGAGATGTAATATTTTTTAATAATGTCGAATAACATCGTGATCTTGACAGCAACATCGATATAATTAGCCATCTCAAAATTATTTTGCAACATCACTTTAATATTCATGTCTCGAGTTAGCACTCGTCTGTCTTGGAATCTGTCAGAGTTTGGGTTATCCGTTCTCATATAAAATATCATAGGTTCTATATGGGATTTTACGCTTAAATATCCCATATTAAATGCTTACACCAAAAATCAGGCATTCCATAAAATAAACCAATGTTACCCGGTCGTAACCACTCTATACCTTTTTTAGTGAATTTTCGGTAAATTACCTCCAAAATATTCGATCTCTGGACGGATGAAGACAAAAAATCTTCAAAGCTAATAGCTATATAGCATTCCGTTATGGCCTTTCTACACGTCGGCGGAACATGGGCCAACGTAAGAGACATTCTTGCATCTCACTCTTATTTATTGCTCCATCCCTTACGCTGGCCGATGATCCGCCGACGTGTAAAGAGGGGCGATTACATGTTTCCATCGTGTGGCAAGCACGTTTGTATTAACATAGAGATTTCTACCAGTTGACTAATGGAGAGTTTCCAATGGTGTGTTATAATAAGGAGGGGGCATATCGTTGATGTTTGAAAGTGAGGTTTATTTGCATTCCGCGACAACCAGTGATACATTGCGTCGCTGCAACAGCTCTCGGCTAAAAAATCTTGAAACAACCCGTCAGTGGATTGCTACAACGGGCTATCGGTTAATGAAACAGCCTGTAGGCCTTTATTACAACTTGACGTTTTGTTAGAACATCGAGAAGAGCCTCGTACAGTCAGCACATATCGATATCGGCACAGTTTAATAATAAATCTAGATAATGCAGCGGTATATGAGTTTTTTTTTCTGAGTCTTGGGTGTTTTCTATGTACTCAGGAGCAAAAAAACGGCTCAGAGTGCGTTTTTCATACTAAAGAGGCTATTTCGAAGCCTTGGTTCCTCGCCAGGGAATGCTTTTAGTGAATTCTGATGATGAATACCGCGAGCATCGATACAGGACTTCCAGTGTGCCTAGGATACCCAACTGAATGAATCTGCGGTTAACGCCGGAATTGTGCATGTTCAGAAAAACTTTAAAGTGACAAGAAACTGATGTGTATAGTTATTTATTATTCTGACTGTACGTTCATAATTCTTGATGCTCAAAAAACTTTTTTAAGGGAATAATAATATTTAAATACAAATTGCTGGCAATTCAAACATTTTCGGTTGTCGTCCAAGGCATCTATTCTACAGGCTTTTGTCCTGTTATGGTATTGCTTTCGACTCGGCAGCCATTACTGTCAACTAGATAAGCGCTATCGTAACGTTGACAATACGATAAGACGATAACACTTTAAAGGCAATATGGTTTTAAACTGTAGAACAGAGGCCTGATTTTACTATTTAATTTTATTTTGTTTTGCATGTTTTGTTTTTTTCTTTAAGTATATTAATCACGTATTATATTGAAATTGTCAGGTACTTCCTAACAAGACACTGTTTTTTTTTAATTTACAAATAACGAGTTTTATTTCACGTTTTCAAAATGTTTCACGTTGTGTTACTAATTTAAAATTATTTTTTATCATTATAATTATTTTTAGAACTGGCAATTAATATTTATTATTTTTAAAGAGCCTATAATGTTCCACTGCTTGGCGGAGGCCTCCCTCTCTACCGTCCATTTAGCCTTATCTTCCCGAATGAAGGCATCAAGCTCATCTCACCAACGTCGCCTTGGTCTTCTGCGACGCCGAATTCTATCCCGTGGGACCCATTAGTTACACATTTTAGCCCATAATTCCTCCGGCATGCGGCAGGCTCGCCCAACCTATTCCGATATGAGCTTAACAGCTGGTTGGGCAATTATAAAGATAAAAACTTTAAACTAAAACCCTTTTTTTTTACTATAGGAGGAAGGCCGTATAGTCGGTGGTGGGGGCAGAACAGCCGGAAACGGCGCAAGAGTCGCCCGTCTAGCCGCTGAGCTGTCGGGAACCGCGGCTTCCACCGCCCCCAAGTCCTTGAAACCCAAGGACCTGATGAGGTCCGTGGGGAAGATAGAGAGGGACGACTGGAACGTGAAGGAGATAGAGAGGAAGATCATGGAGAATAAGCTGGGGAGGCCCGAGCCGAAGCTTGCGGAGAGGGTGCCCAAATGGGACAGGGAGCAGGTATGGTTTTAATGATGTAATGAATAATGATTTAATGAAAATTCCGTGAAGTATAACATTCTATGAAATGAGTGTCGGTGGTTCAAGGGAAAACCGAAAAATACAGTTTTATTACTCCTATAGCATTGTCAATTTTACTGACTGGATACTACCACCAGAGTTCACAGAATCCTGATAAAGTCTCTTCATGTAACGCTGGCTATAATTTCCACAGAAACCTGACTTAGTTTTTTTTTTAGTTTCTGGGCCGCCAGCGGCGGCTGAAGGAAGGCGAGAACGAGGAGAAGTGGGGTGAAATAGACGAAACACTGCAGAAGCTGGACCAGAAACTGAAGGACTCAGGCCGCCCGGACCACGGAACTAAGAAGGTATCTTAATTGGTCTCTTTGAATTATGAAGCGCTCTGCAATAATGCCTATTGCGTCTGACAAGCTATCAAAGTCCAAAACAACTCAGGTTAATCTGAAAAGTATGTAATTTAAACAAATTTACCTCACTTAAACCTAGTCTCATACTTAGCACCGTAACTCCTATGGGCTGAAATGCCCGTAACAGGGTATGTCGAAGTAAATGTCAAACCAAAGAAAACTGAATGTTTTACATTACAGTCGAGATCAGTTTATTAACCTTTTGATCGCCACATACGGCTGTGGCCGTCTACTTAAAGTCGAGCCACTGACTCCAGGACAGCCGTCACAAGTTCAAGATTAAAAGAGATTTTGTTTCGTATCAATAAGGTGTAATTTGCATAGCATGTTTGGGGTGTGACATATTTTGTATAATAAATCTCACTGTTTATACAGGTGTCCCATAAACAGAATTCAACCCGCCTAGGGCTGATAGAGCAGCTGAAAACTTATCGATTTAACTTTAAACTTGTATCAATCGCTGAACATACATAGCATACGTCGGACTATAGGGGGCAGTTTGAGGGCAAGGTAAGGTTTACAAAAAAATCTTAACTTACGAGTATTATGATGTACCTAGTATTTGTAATATAGTTAATTAAATTAGTTACCCGTTATCATTTATTCATCTTTAATGTGTAAATACTCTTTGAAGTGATGACTGATAGCCCACTGAAGTGGCCACTTAAAAAACAAATAAATAGCTGACATGCGTCATTATGACTGTTGTTCATACTTATATTTGTTGGTAGAGTGCAGTCTAATCAATAGAAAGATTTGCTTTATTTGTTAATTTGCATATCTATGTATTGCAATGGATACGATACTACGACAGCACTCCGAACTTAAGTCACAGAAAGGTCACATATATTTCTTAATATGTAAAGTTAATATGAAGCCCAAAAAATATAATGTTGATGTTGTTGTTAACTTTTTCGCCATTTTGACTTATGTGTAGTCCAAGTACGTTTATAAATAACGCAGTTAGTTGCTATGATATTTGGAAATTCACATTATAAATACTAGGTACCAAATACTAAGTACAAATACTCGAAAGTGAATTGATTGATATGCGAACCTTACCTATCATTCTGACATGCCACGAAAATGCCCGCTGGAGTCCGACGTATGTACATAAGGGTTAAATCGATAACTTTTTAGCTGCTCTAGACGGGTTGACTGCGGTTTGTGGGACACCTGTATGTGAACAAATTACCTTCCGGTTAGACATGAACATTTTATTTGTGGCTGTTCGCAGGTCGCCAACTTAGCAACAAAATTTGTTAAAAAGGAGGAACCGGAGGCCAAAGTTCCACCTAAAGACGAGGTAAGTACCAATTAATACTTCTTTTTGAAGCGTTATATTTAAGGTCCTGTACCCAAAGAGTTTGCTAAACCTTGGATGTCTGCCAGCGCGCTGTATCTCATGAACCGTATAGGCAGTCATAATTTTGACTTTGCCGCTTAACAACTGGGATACAAGAATGGTACGGAACCCTTCGTGTACGAGTCCGAATCACACTTTGTCGTTTTTATAACATTAATACACTTAACTTACGTTTGCGTCAGCTGTAAGGCAGTGGGCCCATCACTGGCGAGGAAGCGATTGGCTGTCGATTATTTCTTCGCTGAAAAAACGAACAAAAAACAAAGATCCCTGTCAGTAAAACCGACACGTATATTAATAGTTTATCGCTGGCTGTTCACACTGCCGGCGAGAACTCCTTCCACCAGTTCGTCGAAACAATAAATGTAGATCCCGTGTCAAGGAAAGAGATACAAATATTAATAGTTCATTGCTGGCTGTAATCGTTTCCCGCGGTGTCTTATCTTACGTTTCGTATCTTCGGAGGTGGGACCACTGCCCAAATCAGCGTTACTACATGCTGCAGCATATACAGGTGCATAAAACAAACGCCACATGCACGGCAACTACCATATTGGAAATAGAAAGTCCTACGCAAAGGAGGCTTACATTTATTTTTGAAAAAAATGTGCCCGGCGGCAGCCGAATTTACATTTTTTTAATGGTAGTTGCCGTTCATGTGGCGTTTGTTTTTTCCGCTCTGTATATATGCTGAGCTGGTCTGTGCCCTGTGGTGTTATTGATTTCGTTATCATTACATAGTATAAAACGAAGTAGCTTAACACGTCTGTCTGTCTGTATACCCGCTAACTACTAAACCACGCAACGGAATTTCATGCGGTTTTTACTAGTTCCTTTTTTTTACGGAACGTTTTTATGTGTAATAAATTCTGCATTATGTCCGGGTGTAACAGAAACCTCACATACCGAAGCGAAGCGATGGCGAGTCAAGTCCCTTTTCATTTAGTTGATGTGCGGTTACGAACGATAACTGCTGGACCTAGGGGCTTGAAATTGGCAGGGAATATTCCCTGGATATCCTAGAGGTGCACTTAGAAGGAATTTTTAGAAATTCATCCCCTAAGTGTTTAAAATGGGGGAATAGCGAGAAACTAGTTGTCGCGGGTGTCCTCTAATTAGGTATAAATATGAAACAGAGAGGTCTTCTACTTAAACTAAATTACGGCCAATGAGAGGACATAAATAATGTAAACAAAATGATCGTTACTGAGTTATATTGCGATAGGGAGTGATTATTATATCTGTCCTTATTTCTCGTACGCCAATAACATCTTCAGTTGGTCGATGACGGCTGACGTTGCGTGATCCGTGGTACAGGAAAGCTGTCAGTACAGACGTTGTCAACATAAGGGCCGCCATTTTGTGAAGATCATTTCCGTTTGGATTTTGTTCGAAGTGACGATTTGAAATAAAAATATTGTGAACTCCTTGTTTACATTCTTTATCTCGTCTCGTTGGCCTTATTCCCCTTAACTATCACAGGAGTAAACTTCTGCCAGTTGAAGAGTCGCTTCCTTACTTAATGCAACACTTAGAAGAGTTTCTTCGCCATCCCCGACGCTGCGCTGCCCGCCCGCGGCTCATACCAATATAAGTTGCACTTTGCTTTGTAATTCTACAGTGTGTGGCCCAAAACCGGGGATAATATTAAAAACAGGGGCTCTATAGATCACCGGTAATTACATTATAATGGTCTTACATAATTAAAATCAAAACTTAACTTTCAGTTTTTTTCTAACAAACTTAATCGCAAATTCAATGTAATGCAAACACCGCTAAATCTACCGCGTGTTGTCAATGGCACCCTGTACTCAGACATACCGCGTACCAAGTGACCAAGCGACGATATCGCGACGGGAAAATACATTACCTACGATTTTTAACTTTTTAGGCTGTTTTCTCCAAAATTATAGACTTTGTAATATTAGATTCTTGTGATAGTTAATTGAAATGTTCCAAAGAATCTCCATTTACTTTTTTCGCCCCGGTTTTGGGCCACACACTGTATAAGCACGAAATAAATGACTTTTCACGCCACTGCTCGGAAATATGGCCAAAGAAGGATCGAAATCAGAATAGAAAGTTGCTCTTAGTAGTACAACACAAAAACAGTCCAACAATGTTGAGTTGCAAAGTAAAATGGAGTGTTTTTAGACCAGTTTACTTTCTACTCTGCTATTGGTCGGTTATTTATGACATTAGTAACTCGTTCGGAAATAAATAAAAAAATGTTCGACAAATATGACATTAGAACGTTTAATTAAAAAATTAAAACGTCAAATCCGCTCAGTGAAAGTGTATTTTTGCGATTGTAAACGTGTTTTTATGTAAGTTTTTAAGGCGTACGTGAAAAACGCCTTTGCATCTTTAAATAAGGTAAAAATTAAAAAAGTTAAAAAGGCGGGAATGAAAATTACTTCTGTTCTTTTAATTGGAAACAAACGCTAAACTTTTGAACTTTTGATTGGAAATTTGTACGATATTCAACAAAAATGAGTGATACAAGTACAGATACGGAAGCAGGACCGTCAACATCTAAAGACACTTTTCTGTCAAATTCACCTCATCATGTATCATTCGATAATATCCCTTCAAACTCGATACCGGCCGAAATGACACAAAATACTAAATAAATGTTCCGGGAAAAAACATTTCCTTGTCATTCAGCAACTGTCCTAATGCTAATATCAATATTACTTTTAATTAAACTGTGTATTATGTCCTAACCTGTTTTATTTCCTTACATTAGGCGTGAAAAGCACATAGTATTGCCTCGGTAGAAAGTGCAATAGATGGACTCGTATCTTCGCGGTCCTCACCTGCGGCTCGGCCCGCGAACTAACTCGTCCATCTATTGCTTACTTTCTGTACCTGGGCTACAATGTACTATTGTTACTTTCTTTTATTTTCTTGTAACTAGTTATAGGCAGGGGTCGCACTGGTGCCGATGACGTCAGTTTGAAGGCAGGTGATTAAAAATGTAAAAAACTAGAATTGAAAAAGCAGTTTGAGATGGACAGTAGCAAAAATCATTGAGTAACGTTTTCATTAAAAACTGTTGTTGTGTTGTAATATAAAATATTATGATTTTAATGGTAATAAATACTACACTATTATAATTGGATTTGCCACGTAAGTAATGAATCGTGAAAACAAAAATGCTGCTGCCGTGATCTGCATTTTGATTGCGATTAAGTTCTATTTAATTATAATAATTTTACCGTTTTTTATTTGTGTGTAAAATTACTTCATTTTGACGTGTTCGGCAGGAGAAGTGCGACCCCTGGTTATCTATATCTATGCTAATATTATGTAGAGGAAAGATTTGATTTTTTGGTTGTTTGTTTTTGTTGAATATGCTCCGAATCTTACGGAACGATTAAAAACATTCTTTCACCATTACATTCCTACATTAGCCCTGATGAACACAGGCTATAGAATATTTTCATTAAACTTAGGGATCCGTATGAAAACTTCGATAATATAACCCAAATGTGAATAAAATACCAAAAAAAACCTTTTTTCGCGTACGCTGCGGAAACTATTGACAATACAGCAAAGTGATTTACTACAGTTTTATAGAGGATAGGGTATATTATAGCTTAAAGCGAGCTAATTTTCCGCAACACGACGACTTAGTTTATGCGCTTTTGTTGAAGTTTATTTGCACGTCACGATACAACAAGTTCGATTTTCCCTTGCAATAATATTATGACAGTGACAAGTGTCAACCTTAGCGATAGTTAGATCCTGTGGTTAGATCTCACAGAAACTTTTGTCAGAACTGTTAGACGACTTTCTTGGCGGACCGTACATTTCATCGACCAAGGTTCGCGCCGCCGCAAGCCATCGTCGGTTGATTGGCCTGGCGCAAGTTGAGGTTGAGGTACAAATACCGGTATTCGTATTTAACTGTTCTTAAGTTTACCGGTTCTCAGGAACCTAAATGAAAACTATAAAAATAACCAAGAAACCACCGACAGATTTTTTTTCCCATTTCTTTCTAGCAAAACAGAATTTAACATGGAGTTTTTATGGCCGAGCTGTTACATGACGTCACAGTGCACATCGGATCTGTCTAATTAGCAGTTTAAAATGCTTGTATCATTTGTATTTCGTGGCGGATATTAATTATAATTTCACTATTGGTTATCTTTTTAAACATATTTTGTTGGAAATGCGATTTAATAATCCATGCATACTCCCTATTGGTCAGGAACTTTTCAATAGGCGGTCAAAATTGCAGCCGTCGGTAAAATTATCAAAAAATATTGAACACATATTTTTTGCTTTATCAAATCAATCAATATTTGCAAATATAACGTGCATCAAAGTTCGGGCTCGTGACGTCACGCCGTGGCACGTGGCCCCTACGTGAAACTAACGCACTTTATCTTCGTATTTTTTTGTTAGGACGTTAGCCTATTGTATGCCACCACTGTATGTGCCTTATTGAATCACACCGCTTGTCACCAGTCGAAGAAGGCGTGGCGCGGGTCTGCCTGCGCGGGCGTGCAGTGCGCGGCGTGTGGCGCACGAGTTTTCGCCGCGGAGCGCGTCATCGCCGACGGGCTCAAGCTGCACCGCGCATGCTTTCGGTGCTGCATATGCAAGGCACAGCTGCGACCCGGGTGAGTATCACCATAATTTCAGCTGAAACACGTCCACTGCTGGACAGCCTGCCCCTAGGTTTGTAAATGGAACGCTAACAGTGACATTATTATTTTGCGGGTGGTAGGACCCTGTGCAGGGTCCGTCCGGATCGCTACCACCATCTTATCCATTAACCGCCAAACAGCAGTGTTCGCATTGTTGTGTTCCGGTTTGGGGATAAGACAGCCGGTGTAATTACTAGCATAGAGGCATTCCATCTTAGTCCTCTGGGTTGGCAACGCATTTGCAGTCTTATGCTAATGTCTATGGGTCACAGTTTCCACTTACCATCAGGTGGCCTGTGTGCTCGGTTGCCTTCTCTAAGCAATAAAAAAAAATATTAAGATCCGAGTCAGTCTACTATTTTTTTATCAGCACACAGGGACCTGTAACTTAGACATTTGCATTGTCAAGACTACAATCTTAAGACTGCAATCCTAAGACTGAAAATGCGTTGCTAAGTTGACGGGATGGAATAACTCTATGCTAGTGTCACCGGTTGTCTTATCCCCACACCGGAACAGCCTAACACTGCTGTTTGGTGGTGGTTCAAGGATAAGGTGGTAGGAGCGATGACGGACCCTGCCCTAGGTTCTTATCCTACCACCACATCATCATTATTGTTATCATCAGACCACCCGAAAGAAGACCACTGCTGCACATAGTGAAATCGACCCTGGTATGTATTCATCATTTATCAATTGCCGAAATAAATATTGTTTTTTTTACTTCAGCAACTACACAATGGAGCGCTACGGCAGCCGGTTGGTGTGTCTCCGTCACGGCGGCTCGGTCGTGCCGGACGCTCCAGCGCCCCCCACTCCGACGCCGGAACGAATTAGCGTGGAAGTCTCCGATAGTGGGGCGAGGGAGATAGACGAAGACGAGTGGACCGATAGGAACTGCTTGCAGAGCGAGACGAGCGCTGCCGGCGGGCTGAGGTAAGGCAATCAATCAAAAAGTTTGCCTTGTTCAATTTCTATATCCAATATTTGTTCAAGTTTTTATACTATTTGCGTAGCCATTTTGTATTAAATAAATAAAAAAATAAAATAAAAATTGTTTATTTACCAAAAAAAAATATTTGTACATTTAAAAACATATTGCTATTATTAAATGTAATTCGTAATATTTGGTCAAATGTCGGTGTTTCTAGTCAAGATGAAGTTACCCAATTTATTTGATAGAATGCACATTGGACAAAGATATTGGACAGGTGGAATACCACCCTAAGTTGAAAACAAATTCTGGACTTCTCCGCAATGATGGTCTAATCCGAAGCGCTAATAGATTCAATCTATATTATAGGAAAAAAAAACTTAAGTAAAGCTTCTCTTGCATGTAGTTGTGTACAAAACTAATTTGGGATTTACGTCAAATTTCAAATACACTCAGGAGCAAAAATACCGGGTCAGAGAACGTTTTTCATACTAAAGAGGCTATTTCGAAGCCTTTGTTCCTCGCCAGGGGATGCTTTTAGTGAAATCTGATGATGAATACCCCGAGCATCGATACAGGACTTCCAGAGTGCCTAGGATACCCAACTAAATGAATCTGCGGTTAACGCCGGAATTGTGCATTTTCAGAAAATCATCTAAAATTGCAATAAAATGTAAGGAAATCCAAGTGCTGACCCATACTCTCCCGCTGTGGTGTTAACTGGTTGTGCGATCAGTTAGGTATCTTAAGAACATTTGTCCTCCTCTATTGAACCTCGCAGTATCCACCATTAAACCTCACTCAAAACAACCCCTGGCGAGGAACCAAGGCTTCGAAATAGTCTCGTTTGTATGAAAAACGCACTCTGACCCGGTATTTTTGCTCCTGAGTGTATAACCGAGATTTCCCGAGTGTCAAAGTGCACATGATCGTAGTGTAGCACTGTAAGCTTCTTACATTGTGTATTTCAGTGACGACGACGAATCTAGTTCGGAGGAATACTCTGATGCGGAGGACCGGTCCGGCGAGCGTTCGCCCGAGCCCGCGCCGCCGGGCGCGCGCCCCGCGCCCTACTCCGACGAGTCGGGAGGCTACGACGACCTCTCCACCGGCCCCGAGGGTTAGTACTGTACTATCTGTGTTATTGTCATGCCTGCACTTAAATGCCGCGTGAGTGCCATCACAAAAGTTTACAAAAGTTTAACAATCCGTCACGTATTTAAAGACGGCAGTGTATGTCGGCCTCGCGTCAACCCGCGCGAGTTTGGAGTGCAGGCATCAGAGATATTTTGCGGGTGGTAGGACCTTGTGCAGTGTCCGTCCGGATCGCTACCACCATATTATCCATTAACCTACCGCCAAACAACAGTGTTCGCATTGTTGTGTTCCGGTTTGGGGATAAGACAGCCGGTGTAATGATTAGCATAGAGGCATTCCATCTTAGTCCTCAGGGTTGGCGACGCATTTGCAGTCTTAGGCTTGCAGTCTTGTGAATGTGAATGTCTATGGGTCACAGTTTCCACTTACCATCAGGTGGTCTGTGCTCGTTTGCCTTTCCTATGCCATAAAAAAAAAAATAGGATAGGTTGGCTTCATTACTCGCAATTATGTGGACATGGCTCCAAAGATTTAAATTGATCCTTTGAAAGACAGTATATCAATAAATAATACAGAGTGTTATTGAACTAAATAAACAGTATTTTTTCAAAATGTTCGTCGGTTGGTTTATGCCTATTCACATCTAAAATAAACTTGTGACGTGAAACTCGTTTCGCAATATGATGATGTTAATGGAGACTAAATTCTATTCGCATGACAATATTTATAGCTAAGCATAGGTAAGAAATTAATCTACTTAATTATTTAATTCAAGCTCACACTTCACCATTTTTTAGTAATTGTTGTTCTTCAGCGTTTGCATTATAATCCTACTTGTTTATATTACTGTTTTTACAATAAAAATATATTTTAAAAAAATTAATAAAAAAGGTATGTTGTATTAATCCATTTTGTTTATTTTTTATATTTGTCAGTAAATTCGTCGTAATAACACATATTCTGAAAACAGACGGACGGACAACGGCATATTATTTAATAGGATCGCGTTAGACTTGCTTTGGCACTGGGTAATGTGGGCGCCACTGGACGCCCGGTGGTCGGGTCGGGAGACCTACAGTCTCCTGAAGGCCAAGTGAATAACTAAATGAAAAGCAACCTTTAAGAACCCCTTTACTAATGCTACTAGGGTAAATCGCCAATAACTGGCCACTTTTCAATAACTGGCCACCTCACACTAAAAATTAACTTTATTTACCTAGAATAGAATGCATTTTAGTATAAGGTGTTAATTACTGGCCACCTTTCAATAACTGGCCACGTTATACTAAATTGAATTCTGTTTGTAGGTAACAGAGTTCATTTTTAGTATGAGGTGGCCAGTTATGGGAGGGTGGCCAGTTATTGGAGATGTACCCTATATGATACCCATTTTGTAATAATTAGATGACTTTATTTGTTGACATAAATTATTTACATTTTGCCATTGTTGTTATTTCAATTTTAACAGTTTAGGTATAACACACACACTTATAAATCGGCTCCGCCGTTTAGAAGTTATTGTATCATTAGCATTACATACATACGTACATGACCATGAAAACATTACACTCCTTTGTTTGGGCAGTCGTGTAAAAAAGGAAACCCTGCCTAAGGGTACCCTTTTTCACTAGATCTTAAGAGTTTTCTACGTAACGAATGAAATGAAATGCTAATAATGCCCGTTACAGGCGCGGAGTCGTCCGGCGGCGAGTCGTGCTCGCGGATGCGCGCGGCCCGCGAGGCGCGCCGCCGCGAGGTGCCGCCCGACACGCGCCCCCCCACCGACAGCAGCGAGGTACCACGCTGCGCGCTCGCCTGATCGCTCGGGCGGATACATACCAAACAGTGGCCGGGGGTACCAAACGTACCAAATAGAGCCTGGGGTGTAACAAACAATATGGGGAAATCAAAAGTATAGGTCTGAGTTTAAAGCGATCTATAGGTTTTTTGGTAGTGCCCGGATTTATCAATTTTGGCATAAATTGTCTTGATTTTGTGAAATTGGAGGTACCAAACGTACCAAATGTACCAAAAATGGTTTTGGGAAATTTGTTATATATATGAGTCTAAGTTTAAAGTGATCTATAGGTTTTTTGGTAGTGTCAGGTTTTACCAAATTTGGTCAAATTGTCTTGATTATGTGAAATTTGACTATATTTTTTACTGGTTCTTTGTTTTTCACTTAATAGGTAGGTAGGTAATAGCTCTCTAAAAATAAATAATAATTAAATAAAACTATAACTACTGAAAGAAGTATGAAAAATAAATAGGTGACCTTAAAGTAGGGGTAAACCGCAAAAAAATTGAAGTCGTTTGTAGAGTTCAATGTTGTCTAGGGATTTACAATAATTGGTATAAATATCCGCCCGATCCGGTCTTACGGCAAGAAACGATCTTCACATGAAATCGGTAGGGAGGTGCGACGTGACCCAGCTATCTGACACCGCCCCATTCCATTCATTCATTCGTTCAATCATTCAGTTGGTCAATCGGTCTTTCGTTCGTCCAGGCTGAAAATAAGTGCGATTTGGCGTGTATGCAACTTAACGTTCATTTCATAAGTTTTATTATTGTTACAGAAAATCAAGTTAACTTCGTTCTACACTTAATTTTAAGTAATTAAAATTATTATAGTGAATGTCGCTAGCAATTGCTTAAAAATGGATGCAAGCAGTCACGCAGCACTGAAATACAGCTTGTAGCTAAAGATGCTATACCAGCGAATTTGCACGCTAAGCTATTTAGAATAAGCTAAAACGGGGACCGCTTGAATTATAGATAACAGTTTAAAATAATGTAATAGTCAGAGCCCGGATTTTACATGGCAAAACAAAACACTATCGTAATCTGGCTATTGATAGAAACATCATTTTATCGATATCGAGTATTATTTATAAAAGCTGTGCTCGAACGAAATCCTGAATATGAAAGTTTACGAGATATATCTGAAAATTGTACTCAAACTGAAAATTATACCATGTTGTTATAGTGATAAACGAATCTGTTTGCTCCCAGAGAACGTTGAAAAACTAATGATTATCTGCTCCTATCACCATTACACGAATAAAACGCCATGTGCTGCTGTGTGTACTAACGTGGATTACGACGAAGAAATTGAATATGTTTCTATATAACTTCATACAAACTATGTATGTTTTTTTATGTTATATAGGTATGTTATTTTATTTGGTCACGTTGTTTATTCTATTACACAATTATCGATATCGATAAAATTATGTTTCCATCACTAGCCAGATTACGATAGTGTTTTGTTTTTATAATGAAAAATCCGGGGTCTGGTAAATAGTACACCGAAAGCTGTTTTCTACAGAAATGTTGTCGTCAAACGATAAAGACTTTCGAGGATCCTGTTTCTTAGTTAGCTACAGTAGTGGATACTATAGCTGGGTGGGTAGTTAACTGAGAAAACAAGATACAAACTTACCTGACAAAATACGTTGTCGTTTGATTCATTACATCAAGGGTATTTGATCTTCGTATCGTTCGTTATCGTGTTTTTAACACGCATTTACTGTCGAGTAAATAAGAGCTGTCGATACGTTAACGATACGATAACATGTGAGAAGCGATATGATTCTACCGTTTAGATAAATACTTGCCAAAATTGTAACTCATGCGATAGGAAACTTATCGATGATGCGGAATCACTACAAATTGATAACTTATTTTAGAAAAGAAATGGGGCTGATTCGGGTCAGAGTTATATAAATTTAAATTTCTGTCAACCTTAACGCACAAGAAGAATGTATAGTCAAGACAGTCAAGAGTCAATGTAAGCGGGTCACTTTGTATATAATTTTCATAGAAAGTTAGATTATTTAGAACTCGACACTGGCCAAATACGCCTTGTACAAACAAGGAGTGAAAGCCATTAAAAAATATAAGGGAGTTGGACGTTTGGGTTTACAGATATTTAAAATCGGAGAAAACTAATTCGAACTGGCCTTATTATTTGAAAATATAATCCGAGCTAGGGCGCGAATCATCCATACATGCTGCATGTATGTTTCTTTAACTAGGGCGGCGGTCAGATAGCGGCGTGTAGTGTGTCCACATTAACTTTCGTCCTTTACGTGGATGTTTGAAAACCAACCTCTTATGCAACATGGTTCACCTACAAAAGGCCTGTATAACGCAATAGCTGTTTCCCGCAACTCCGTCAGCGAAGAAAAACAAAACAGTCTATGTTCATCAGAGATAATGTGGGAATAAGGTGACTATTCAATTAAAACAAACAAGCAAACAACAAAATCAAATCGTTCCTCTTTATAATATTATTGTACATTGTATAAAACTAAAAGTCCTCGTCACACTACAACGCCGCGGCACCATACCAGCATCGCCTCAGCTCAAAGTGAAACATTGAAAATTAGGTTTCGGACTTTGTTAATACGATACATTTTTCAGTGGACGACGCGAAGCCCGCGCCGCGGCAATTGTTTTTACTACACTTGAAACACTTGAAAAATGTGTCGTACTAATGCGAGTCAAAGCTCAGTTTTCTGGTGATCTGGTGTCGGGGCGTTGTAGTGTGACGATGACCACAAGTGACAAGAGTGACAGATGCTACAAAATTATAATGCTAATCTAAACGATTATCGAAAACTGATAAAATGGTGTGAAATTAGCGTAAGTAAATCCTATACATTTTCGATTTCTATCACGTTCAGCGAATGCATCTTATCTTCGGAATGCTATGGACTTTTGATGAAACAACAATATCTTAGTTGGTTTAGTAACCACCCTGCCTACGAAGGTAACGGTCCTGGATTTAAATCGTGGTAAGGCAGTTAGTTGTGATATGGGTATTTCTCTATATAAGTAAGGTTATCGTTGTATAGTAGGGGAGGTAGGGGACCATTGGGCAGTCGGGAGGTTCGGGCACTATCATATAACTTGTAAGGTAGTGCCCCAACCTCCCGACTGCCCAATGGTCCCTAACTCCCCTACCCATAGCATAATTCCAGAACTTAGTTTAAGACTAGGCCAGTTCGTGTGACTATCCCCTGGTAGTTATTTATTTATAGCTGAGGTTGGTTTTCAAAACTTCATGTTGACTTTTGATGGCGCTTTTGTCGAAATATTTTTATATTTATGCAAATTCTGTTAACCGCTTATAATGAATTGAATATACAAACCAATGTATATATCTATATCTGTATATATAATTATATGTGTATATAACACGCAGTGTTGGGTTTTATATAACGTGTGTATTTTGTTGTATTTATTTTTGTTTATAATGGGTTTTATCCTTTTGAGACAAAATCGCTTAAACTTTCCGTTATAATCCTATTGAAATTCCTAGTGAATTTGTGTTTGGTTGAACCGATTTTGTTCTTTATTGGATCAGCAATGTGCCATCTCAAAATACGGACGGTAAGTTAGTGTGGATGCTGTTCACAGAGCACTTTTCTATACGAAGTAAAGGTCATTTTCGTGTCCAGCATCTCTTAGTAATTGTGTGGGAAATAATTGGAATATGCTCAGGAAAATGACTTTTATTATTCCTATTGGCTACTCCATGGAGAGAGAACGGTTATGTGATGTGTTGCATTTTTATTTTCAAGTTTTATAAATCAAAGGGCACATCGTTATTTGACTCTTAAAGTCTCTATTCTTTCTACGGACTGGAATTTTAATTTTGCAGTACTTATTCAACGTCTGATAGTACAATTTCTGTTCTATTAATTCGGTAAAACAATATGTACGAGTATATTGCTTGTGACAAGTTATCGTGTTGTCAACAACGTTGTCTTAACTCTTATTTACAGTTAAGGTGTTAAAAGCAATACGATAAAAGGTCAAAAGCCATATAGTTTCACCGAGTGGAATAGAACCCCTGTTGACGTTAAGTTTTATTCACAACATTATTATATGCACCACTAAATCAAAACAGTATCAACTGATAATACAACTAGTACAGCTGTAGTGCATAATTGTTTTGAACGTGTCATTCTACTTCAGTCAAGCTCAGTACTTTTTGTGGGAGCCTGCCGTTTCGTCAAAATATCTTTGGTCAAATGTATCATTTCCCAAATTTTTCATTTGCCAAACCAATGTTATATATCGTTTTCAGAATTTATTTCAGTACCATCGTGTAGAACCCCATTGGTTAGGTTAGGTTAGTTTTTATAACATACTGAAATATTTACGGTTACAGAAAACAAAGCGGTTTGGCAAATGAAAATTTGGGAAATGATACATTTGACCAAAGATATTTTGACAAAACAAAGGTAACCCACTTTTTGTACTGTGACCGACTGAAATAGCAAGACACATTCGTAAGTTTCCGTGAAAATACGAAGCAAAACAATTATGCACTTTGTCTGTACTTGTATGAACTTGTAACAATCTAAAAAGTGTTTATTCGTGGCTACTGATTTTATTTTTTTTAAATGTTGAGATACGTTCTGATGGACGCTCATGTCAACATATACAAAACTGTTTTCTCTCCAGGGGCCCTAACATGGATGCGTTTACCGCGTGACAAAGTTTGGATAAGGCAGAGCAAGACAATATCGGGATTATCCACATTTGACACGCGATATGAACGCAGCCATACTAGGCCCACATGACTGCATTGATAACGTTGAATTTAATGAACCAGCAAATTCACATTGGTTGTTGGTTATAATATGAATTAAGCGCATTTCAAGTTTTATATTCAATGTAAACTATAGGACTAAACTAGGGAGAGTTATTGAATTAAAATATTCAATTTATTCTTGTTTCGTTCAGCCCGTCTCGCTTCGATGGTCGTAGTCACGCTGGTGACGATATTACAGCTCGGAACAAGCTGTCATTAAGTCAGCAATATGATCTGGTTATCAAAGGAAATTGGCCAATACAATATGAAATAGACGGCATGTTAACGTATTATTTATGTAACTTCTTTCTTAAATATAAAACTGAGATGCGTTTAAAATATGCGATGCTCACGAATAAATGAGTTCCTTAGAAAGTCTTTGGTGTCCTTACTTGAAATATTGAAAGAAAATGAAAAAGCATTGGTGTTTACAACTTAAAATACGAAACAAAGTAATTTCAACTGATTATTATTTCTTGTAGGGAAACTTGAAAACTTTAATCTTTTGAACGCCACAGTCGGGACACGTCGCGTCATTAAAATTTCGTACCATGTACGCTCATGTGTAACATCCGTCTCTTATAAAATTGCACTGCGCGTACAAAAAACGCTGTTTGTTTTCAGATAACGGATCTTAAACTTTATTTAATTTGTCTTAAGATCTAAAATTCTCCTTATAGAAATGAGCAAATAGTGATTTTTGCACGCACAGTAATTCGCTCAAACCGCAGATAGATTATGTAACCTCAGACCCTCAAGGGCCCATTTCACTAACGCTTGTTACTTGTATTACAAGTGGAAGACTTTTTATCGTCCGTTGTTTCAATATAGTCATTTCTTCAAATGGTCATGTTCCCAACTCGTCCAATGCCATGTATGTACGGTAAGTAAAACTGAAAGACATATATTTTTGAGAAGATGTTCAATTGGGAACATGACCAATTAGGACAATGACGAGACGGGATCGCGTGATAATCCTGTCAGCTGTGGCGTTCAACATGTCCTAACTTGTTTAACCGATTAGAGATCTAAGGTCCTCTCCAAAAACAGCAACTACATCGCATCCCGAACAGGTGGAGTCCGACGACGATACATCTTCAAGCGACGACGTATCATCAGCTACTGAGGTGTCAACTGACAGTGAATTCGCGGCCGAAGAAACCGCCCCCCCGCCCTCCATTCCTCCCGCGATACTCGTCACAGAGCCCCCTCCACCCCCGCTACACATAGAATACCCCCTTAGCAGAACCAAATCAGCCGGAGGCCTGGCAACTAAACGCGCGCTAGAACTCAAAAGAAGATATCTACTCGGAGAGCCTTCTCCGCCTGCGGTTAGAAAGTCCGATTCCACCTCACAATTGGACACCAAGTTTGAAGCGTTCAGATCGACTATAACAGAATTCCAGAAGCTTCTTCATCCCGCTACTACGACACAACAAAGCCCGGTTGTAGCTTTCCAAACTGATGACGCACAAAAGAAGACGCAGCTGCCTGACATTATTAAGAATCTATGCGACGATGCCCCAGTAGATCTGTTATCTAGAGAGTCTATAGCGAAAAAGGAATGGAGAGAAGAAACTATAAAAGAAAAAGAAAAGGAGCTGGATTCGGATTCGCTATCGGAGTCTTCTCACACGGATACAGCACCTAAATCTGTGCCTCGAGTAGAAGTACACGATGAAGGCGGCGAGTTGATACAACTAGATAGTTTAACTATTGTTAATAGTACAGAAGAAACTGAGGAGAAAGCTTCAGGAACTGCGACCGCGACTGGTCCCACCGTGGTAGCGGCAGAGTCTGAATCATCCGAGTCTTGTAGAGATGTCACTACTTTAGCTTTAACCGAGACCGAACTGTCCGATTGGGCAGCGGAAAGCGCCGTTCTCGACGATTGTTTAGACGATAACAAACGCAACAAATCTAGAAAACTTAGCGGCTTGAAGACTGTCCACGACGCGAAAAACATAGCAACAATTTCGTCTCATGTCTGTGGAAAAACAAGCCCGGAACCTATTGTTTATTCTAATGCTTTGGAACATTTTGAATTCGCGGATGAAGGGGATCAAGACCCGTCGATAGATACCCCGATCACCCCCCGCAATGAGGGGTACATGGAACTGGTAGACGATTATGAGTACTCACCGAGTAACGACAGATCCATGAATTTCATTGAGAGAAGCTTCTCGGAAACTATGTTTAAACCAAGCTTGCCTATCGATCAACCTGTGGTTGAAGAGACACCAGTAGAAATACCAACTCCAACACCTATTGAAAAAGCAATCGAACCTGTAATTGTGGATAAAATTGAACCAATCGAAGTGGATTCTCTATCACCTGATATTAAATTGGCTTCTCTCTCGCTCTCCGATGTGTCGCCCCCGTTAGAAAAAGATAGCAAAATCGATATTGAGACTGAATCGCCACCGCTAGCACCGGAGACCCCAAAAACGCCGAGTCAAACTAACGGACTCTATAACTCTAACACGCCTGTAGCGTTCGCTTCTCCATGCCTTAGGGTATACTCCTCTGCAATTTGTCGATCAGCAAGCGACAATATCAATCTATCCTACTCGAGGAGTACGGATTCTCCATCCCGAAGCATGGAGCTATCTGTCTCTATCATGCTAAGCTCTGGTTCCGTCTCTCCAGTGAGCCCTTCCCCTCTCAACACGACTGACAAAGTTCAAGAGCTGAAGCGGGAAAGAGAGGAACAAACTGAGGTGGTTAGGAGATTGGTTTTAGAGAGGTTAGGAAACGGACCAAAGTTGAATAGGAAGTCAACTCGTAGGACTAAGGCGTCTCCGTGTTCGAACGTGCCTCCGCCAGTGCCTCCGCCTCCTACGCTTCCTAACCCTCCACCCCTGCCCCCGCCGCCGGAGATTCCTCCTCCCCCTCCTAGACCCGCCCCCCCTTTGATGCAAGTTACCCCGTCGTTTTCCGATCCTGAATTAGCAAGGGAACGACGTAGGAAAAGCATTATGAAGAGTATATCAAACTATTTGAACCGGCGGCTGGGACCACGTCAAAAGGTAATGTCTTTTAAATTATTGGGGTATTTTTTAATGTAAATAATCAAAGTAGACGAAGGTGGCAGTGTAATATTGAACTAGACGGGGTGTCCAATTAATTGGCATTGTAGTGAAACCACCGTATAACGATTTTTTTTAAATTATGACTCTGTTTGCGTAGGAATATAAACATGTATTTAAGTTAATAATAACCCACAAACAATAAACATATGTGCTTATACAACTGAAACACTTTAGAACTCGCCACTCGCTCTCCAGTACGCCGTCACCCGTACGCTAAAATAATGGTCACCAACTTATTACTTATGTGAACATTTATTGGATCTTAATCGAGTAGTGAATTATACGTAAAATAACTGGTAGAAACGTACGTCTTTTTTAGGGGTTACGGATAGATACCTCGAAGTTGTTGGCGTCGGGAAGTGACGACCCCACCGCCCGTTGTGTGGTAACTGCTCACGGCGCAGTCAGTCAACCGACGAACGGCGGTCAAACCGTTCCGAGATGGGCGGAAGCCAAATGCCAGACACAGGACGGGCTGCAGCGTCCTGTGATATACTTCCGCCCCACTGCGATCCCCAACACGCTCGCCAAGCGTGGGGATTATGGCACTAACCCCCCCTTATGGTGTACACCAAAAAACCACGGCCCCTAGTCCCCGGCGGCTCCGCTAGCCCGGCCCAAGGTAGCGGGTTCGGTAACGGCGGAGCAGGGGGTGCTAAGAATCTCCGGCAGAGATCTGGCTACCACCACCAAACGAATCTGGCCCTGGTGACACACAACTGTCGCACGCTCAGGACTGACGAGAAGATCCTAGAACTGGAAGAATGTTTGGACAAGTTACGATGGGATATCTTAGGGTTATCTGAAGTCCGAAGACAGGGAGAGGACTCGATGATCCTGAAGTCCGGTAACTTGTTTTACTACCGGGAAGGTGACGCCCTGTCACAGGGTGGTGTCGGGTTTATCGTCCGTAAGTCGCTCGTCAACAACGTGGAGTCGATCGGGAGTGTGTCGACAAGGGTGGCGTACCTGATACTCAGAATTACCAAACGGTATTCGCTGAAGGTCATCCAGGTTTACGCCCCGACTTCGACGCATTCTGACGATGAGGTGGAGGCAATGTACGAGGACATCTCGAAAGCCATCCAGACCTCTAAAACGCACTACACGGTGGTGATGGGCGACTTCAACGCGAAGTTGGGCATGAGAGAAGGTAATGAGCTGAGAGTGGGACACTTTGGTGTTGGCAGGCGAAATCCCAGGGGCCAGCGGTTGGCTGAATTCTTGGAGAGGGAAGGACTCTTTATGATGAATTCCTTCTTCAGGAAGAAGCCACATCGCAAATGGACCTGGATTAGCCCGGACGGGTCGACAAAAAATGAGATAGACTTCATCTTGTCTACCAAACGCCACATATTCAATGATGTCTCTGTGATCAATAGTCTAAAGACTGGCAGTGATCACCGAATCGTAAGAGGCACATTGAATATCAACACAAGGCTTGAAAGGTCACGACTGATGAAGTCCACGCTCCGTCCAACCCCAGTCCAATGCCAAAACCCCGAAACCTTCCAGCTCGAACTCCAAAATCGCTTCGAATGCCTAGCAGAATGCGAATCTACGGACGATCTGAATAACGGGTTTGTACAGGCTGTCCAAGCTGCTGGGTCGAAGTTCTTTAAGACCCGCAGCCAGAAAAGAACCCAAAAACTCTCAGACCACACTCTTAAGATCATGGACGAACGGAATGAAATGCGGCTGCAGTCTTCAGTGGACATGCAGAAGTACAGGGGGCTTAACAGACAAGTCTCTAAGTCATTACGGACAGACCTGCGCACCTTTAATACTTCGCGTATTAAAGATGCTATCGAGCGAAACAAGGGCTCTAAGGTGTTCGCTAGGGATTTGTCTGTTGGGCAGACCCAGTTGATGAAACTGAAGACCGAAAATGGCACCGTAATTTCGTCCAAGGCCGAGATTTTGAGTGAGGTTGAGAAGTTCTACGGACAGCTGTACAAATCAACTCGACCCGTTGAAAGTTTGGCTACAGATCCCAGAGCCAAACTCACCCGACATTACACCGAAGACATCCCGGACGTCAGCCTGTACGAGATCAGAATGGCCCTAAAGCAACTGAAGAACAATAAGGCGCCAGGGGACGACGGAGTTACGGCTGAGCTTCTGAGAGCGGGTGGAATGCCGATACTTAAAGTCCTCCAGAAGCTCTTTAACTCTGTTATTCTCGAAGGCGGTGTTCCAGAGGCGTGGAACAGAAGTGTGGTGGTTTTGTTCTTTAAGAAAGGCGATAAAACCTTATTGAAGAACTACAGACCCATCTCACTTCTGAGCCACGCTTATAAGTTGTTTTCAAGGGTCATTACAAATCGACTCTCACGCAGGTTCGATGACTTCCAGCCTCCTGAACAAGCCGGGTTCCGGAAAGGCTTTAGTACCATAGACCACATTCACACGCTGCGCCAGATTATACAGAAGACTGAAGAGTATAATTGGCCCTTATGTCTAGCGTTCGTGGACTATGAGAAGGCCTTCGATTCGGTCGAGACATGGGCGGTGCTCGAGTCTCTACAGCGGTGCCACATCGACTATCGATATATCGAAGTGCTGAAGTGTTTGTACAAAAATGCCACTATGTCAGTCCGGCTCCAGAACCAGAGCTCGAAACCGATTCAGTTGCAGAAAGGTGTGAGACAAGGAGATGTCATATCTCCGAAACTGTTCACCGCTGCACTGGAAGATGTCTTCAAGCTTCTGGACTGGGAAGGACTTGGCATCAACATCAACGGCGAGTACATCACTCACCTTCGATTCGCGGACGACATCGTAGTCATGGCAGAATCGCTAGAAGACTTGAGTAAGATGCTCGGAGACCTCGATAGAGTTTCCCAACGGGTGGGCCTGAAAATGAACTTGGACAAGACGAAAGTCATGTCCAATGTTCGCGTTTTGCCAATACCGGTTCACGTGGGGAATTCTCAACTTGAAGTTGTTGATCAGTACGTATACCTGGGACAAACTGTCCAACTAGGTAAATCCAACTTCAAGAAAGAGGTCGATCGCCGAATCCAACTCGGATGGGCAGCGTTCAGGAAGCTAAAGCGGATCTTCTCGTCCAAAATACCGCAGAGCCTTAAGTCGAAAGTCTTCGACCAGTGTGTGTTGCCAGTGATGACTTATGGATCAGAGACTTGGCCGCTGAATGTGGGCCTCATGAATAGGCTCAGGGTCGCTCAGCGTGCAATGGAAAGAGCTATGCTCGGAGTTTCTTTGCGCGATATGATCCGTAATACGGTAATACGCCAGAGAACCAAGGTCACCGACATAGCTCAGAGAGTTAGCATGCTGAAGTGGCAATGGGCAGGCCACATAGCTCGGAGAACTGATAACCGTTGGGGAAGAAAAGTTCTCGAGTGGCGGCCCCGCACCGGTGGACGGAGTGTTGGACGGCCTCCCACCCGGTGGTCTGACGACCTGGTTAGGATCGCGGGGAGCCGCTGGATGCAAGCGGCTCAAGACCGTGACTTGTGGCGCTCTTTGGGGGAGGCCTTTGTCCAGCAGTGGACGCCCCCGGGCTGATGATGATGATGATGATGACCTCGAAGTTACATTAGAGTTATCGATTTCGAATAGTAAATAAAAACCAAGTTTTAAAAACACGACGGCATTCTTTGATACTGGCTTCGATATATATTAACAATATACAGGGTGGAAAAAATCTATGGGCCCTGGAGGGGAACTACCTTAAATCCTTTAGTTAGCTCATTTTACTGAAAGGAAACATTCCTTTATTTTAAAAAAGAAACAAAACTGCAATTAACGATTTTTAAAATTTTGCTTGTCTCACCCGGGAATCGAACCAACTAAAAATAAAAATCCAGCATCGAAATGTTCTTGATACGCCATTATTACAGAATTACGGAATGAAAGCAAAACAAAACAAAATTTGAAATTCGAACGAGTACTTCTTTTTTATAGTTTTTAAAAACGAAATCGAATTTCAAATTTGTTGCCCCGCGTTGCGAAAAAGTAAGTTCCATTATTAAACTTTTCGTCAGAAAGAACGTCTAGTGTAAGAAGGAATCGTACTGTCGTTATAACGTGTCATTTACTTGTTACACGTGAACAGTACTAGGTATTGTTAATAAAGAACTTGTAATAAATATTATTCATGGGCATCTCGTTCAACAGATGAGTATAAGACCAAATGTTTATTAGACATTTTATCCTGAACAATAATCCTACCTTTTTTTATAATAAAATAGCGAGGGATTTAGTTATTTCGATTCCCGGGTGAGACAAGCAAAATTTTAAAAATCGTTAAATGCAGCTTTGTTTCTTAAATAAAGGAATGTTTCCTTTCAGTAAAATGAGCTAACTAAAGGATTTAAGGTAGTTCCCCTCCAGGGCCCATAGATTTTTTCCACCCTGTATAACCCCTCTCTCATTATTTCGATTAAAATATTAAAGGCATTACAGCCCTAGTCCCAAACGGCACCTAATATGTTAAAATCCATCGAGCAGTTTAACTTGCAGAGTGTGCCAAAAATAGACATACATACATACACTTGAAAAGCCTAACCCTTCTGAAGCAGTCGGTGTTAAGGCCATCTAAACGCCCTCTATCGTGCCACAGCGTAAACCGCGACAGTGCTGCCCCCCTACGTTAGTTTTAGTATTATTAAGATTTGTATCGAGTCATTTCCTCCCTCACTTCTTTTAACTACCTGCTCTGTAACGGACACATTTTATACGCATGAAATATACTTGTTGAATTCAAAGAAGAAGTCAATCATTGTTCCCTGAGTTGCACAGACCTTACTAGGCAGGAATAAAAAGGGAATAGCGAAGCAGAGGATAGAGAGGCAGACAGCAGCGACCTACGGACACCAGAGCTATCGCGCCACCATTTTGATCCATCTCACCGGGTCACAATTGAACTGCATCGCCGATCTTCAGAAGAGAAGACAACGAGAAACGGTCAGACCTTCCTATCCTTGTTCCCATCCCATCCTGAGGTGCATATTTAACTAATTGTGTTGTGATTTCTCATTCCAGTTGAGAGCCACGTGTCAATCGAGTATTCCTGACCGCGGCCCATCTGCGATCTCTACGGCTCACGTGAGTGTTCCTTATTTCTATAAACCGCCAATATGAGTGACAATGAATATGCGCAAGCAGCCGACGGTGATATTAATAAATTAAAAGTGCCGAAATCTCCGCAAAAACGCGATAAGAGTACCGACCGCATGGCCGACCTCAAGAGACAAAGAGGCACGGCTAAGCTACGGTTAACCTCATTTCAAAAATATGTTAACAGTTTGGAGCATAAAATATTAAATGAAGCTCGCAAAACTGAATTAATATTAAAAACAAATAATTTAGAAAATATATTTAATAATTTTAATTCCATTCAGACGGAGATTGAGACAAAAGTAGACGAAATTGAGTTAGTTACACAATTCGAATATCGCGAACAGTTCGAAGAACTTTATTTTAGCTTAATGACATCCGCTAAATGTATGTTGGTTGAGGAGAGTACCGAAATTGATTCCCAGTGTAATGCGCGTGCTACGTTAACGTCCGTTAAATTACCCGAAATCAAGCTACCGTCCTTTAACGGCTCCTATGATCAGTGGTTAGAATTTAAAAACTCATACGTCACCATGATACATAAACGTGTTGATCTGGACCCTATTCACAAATTTCATTACCTAAGATCGTCGTTAAGTGGTACTGCCCTACAGGTTATTAGTGCTTTAGAGTTTACCGCGGCCAACTACACTAGCGCATGGGATTTATTAGTACAAAGGTTCCATAATAATCGTCTTCTGGTTCATAATCACGTGAAATCACTGTTTACGCTTCAACCTATTCAGCAGGAATCTCCTGCGCAGATACGAAAATTGATAGATACCGTTAATCGAAATTTACGTGCTTTAAAAACTATCGGTGAACCCACTGACTCGTGGGATACGCTTATAATTTATTTAGTTGTCACTAAATTAGATTCTACCACTGAACGAGAGTGGGAGAAACAAAAAGGTACTATCACTTCCGATCTGCGCAGTGATTCGCCATTAAAGTTGGATAGTCTGCTTTCCTTTCTTAAAAATAAAGCTGATATGTTGGAGATGATTAACCTTAGTCACAACAAGAACACTAGCACTTTAAAATCCCAACATGAAAGCAGATCATCCAACAATGAGCCTAAGAAAACACAGTTTAAATCACAGCAACACACTCAAAGCTTCGTTACTACGCGTAGCAAACAATCGGAGAAACCAACTCGTATTTGTGCGATGTGTAAAGGTAATCACGCACTATATACCTGTATTTTATTTTTAAATTTGCCTGTCCGGGATAGAATTAAATTCGTTGAGAAAAATAACTTGTGTTCCAATTGTTTACGAGCAGGTCATACTATCTTGGCTTGCACATTCGGTCCATGCAGGCAATGCCAGCAAAATCATAACGGCTTGTTGCATTTACAAGACGATAATAAGCAACTGTCCGCCGGGCGGGCTCCGTATGCACTGCCGGCTGATAGTAACGTTGCGGCCGTGTCAGCGGCGCTTCACAGTCAATGCGATCGTAATACGAGAGAAATTAGGTGTGATAATAGCTTGCAAACCAAGTTGAGAGGATTGCAACCGGTTTTATTATGCACCGCGGTCATAGAAATAGCTGATGCCGAAAACGAATACCATCATGCGCGTGCGCTTCTTGATAGTGGCAGCCAGCATTGTTTTATCACCGAAACTTTGTCAAAACGATTAAAAGTTCCTCTTATACAGTCCACTGTTCGTGTCTCGGGTGTAGGGCAATCGGTCACTAACTCGAGCCAACTATGCGATATTACTTTGCGATCAAAGTCATGCGATTATAATACACACGTTAGGTGTATAGTTCTACCGCGTATCACTTCTACCTTGCCCACTGTGCGGTTAGATATTAAGGCGTTTAGTATACCGGAGAACTTACCTTTAGCAGATCCCACATTTGACGTGCCATCAGAAATAGACGTTTTGATAGGTGCGGATAAATTTTGGGAACTGTTAGATGGAGAGAAAATACGATTAGCTTGCGGACCATATTTACAGAGCTCTAAATTAGGCTGGGTAATATCGGGAAGCATTCATTCATCCGATTTAACGAACCACGAGGTTCAATGTAATTTAATTAATACGACAGATTTAGATACGCAAATGAAAAGGTTTTGGGAACTCGAGGAGGTACCTAAACCTAATAATACTAGTGCACTCACATTAGATGAGCGCAAGTGCGAAGAGATATTTAGCAACACGACATCACGTGACGAGCACGGTAGATTCAGTGTGCGGCTCCCTTTAAAGGAAACAGCTGATTCACTCGGAGACTCGTATAGAATTGCTGAGACAAGGTTTATGTCGCTAGAACGTAAGCTAGAACGTAATCCCAATTACAAAACTATGTACAGCAATTTTATACATGAGTATATTCAGTTAGGTCATATGAGTCTTATCGAAACGTTTGAGTCCCCATACTTTGTCTTTCCTCACCACGGCGTGTTTCGTGATAGCACAACGACAAAATTACGCGTGGTCTTTGACGGCAGTGTCAAAACTACGTCAAGTAAGTCACTTAATGACATTCTTTATACGGGTCCTAGGCTGCAAAACGATATTTTCAGTATTCTACTTAGATTTAGGCAATACAAGTTCGTAGCGTGTGCGGACGTGGAGAAGATGTTTCGTCAAATACTCGTAGACCCAGATGACAGAAACTTGCAATTGATTCTCTGGCGTGATCATCCTTCACATCCGTTACGTACTTACCAACTAAATACCGTGACTTATGGCACTTCCTCAGCGCCTTATCTCAGCATGCGGTGCTTGAAGGAACTCGCAAAGTGCTGTGACGATCCTGAGGTCTCAAAAATAATAAATGAAGATTTTTACGTCGATGACTTAATAACTGGTTCTGATGACGCTCAGGTTCTGCTACACACGTGTGAAAAAATATCCCAAGTGCTGCGATCAGGTTGCTTCCCACTTCGGAAGTGGACGTTCAATCTAGACATTACGTCAAATGACTCAATGGAGTTATCTATAGGTGAACATCAGCAAAACAAAACGCTCGGTTTAGGTTGGTTAAGTAGTAGTGACGAATTACATTTCACTTCGAAGATAGAAAGTACGCCTAATCTAACAAAACGTATAATGCTTTCAATCATCTCTCAAATTTATGACCCTCTAGGACTATTAGCGCCAGCGGTCATTTTGTCGAAAATAATATTGCAGAAACTATGGCTTTGTAAAATCGGATGGGACGACCCCGTACCCGATGACGTCATTCGCGCTTGGAGTAACTTTATCAGTACGTTGGATAGTTTGCAAAATATTATAGTTCCGCGTTATGCGAGAAGCGCACACACGCAACATACGGAACTTCACATATATTCGGATGCTTCCCAGGTCGCGTATGGCTCATGCGCATATATAAGAACTTATGACGACGATTCTTTGGTCTCAGTTAAATTACTTTGTGCTAAAAGTAAAGTAGCACCGCTAAAAGCAACCACTATCCCAAGGTTAGAACTCCTAGGAGCACTGAGTGGCGCGAGACTTTATAACAAAATTGTAGAATCCCTTAGATTAAAGTTTGATCGCGTTTATTTTTGGACAGACTCAACTATAGTTATCGGCTGGTTACGAATGTCTCCGTACCTTCTTAAGCAATTCGTTCAAAACAGAGTGACGGAAATTAACGAATTAACCGGTGACTCAGTCTGGCTACACGTAAACGGCAAAGAAAACCCAGCTGATCTTGTGTCTAGGGGCGTTGACCTCAATACGCTCAGTCAGTGCAGCCTTTGGTGGTACGGTCCGTCATTTTTACAACACAAAGTCTTCGATTCCCGGGAGTACAACCGTTATAATCAACCGCGTGAATTGCCAGAGATCAAACCACTATCGGTCACATTGATAAGCGTAGATGATCCGATAATAAATTTCGACAACTATTCGAGTGTTAGTAAATTAATAAGAATATTTGCTCATGTACTTAGATTCTTGTATAACGCGCGCCGTAAACGACTGCAGCGGAAAACCGGTTCATTGTTATCAGTCGCAGAGCTGCGCGCGTCCGAGCGCTCGCTAAGTATCATTGTGCAGAAACAAATGTTCCCGAATGAATATTATAATTTAGTAAACAATATACCTATCCCTAATAAGCGGAACTGTAGATTGTCGGGTTTAAACATATTCTTAGATCAATACCAGGTTATACGAGTTGGTGGTAGATTAACAAATGCGAGTGATTTTAGTTACGAGAAAAAACATCCAGTGTTATTGTGTAGTAAACATCGTTTTACGTGGTTGTTATTCAGAGATGAGCATAAGCGATTGTTACATGCCGGACCCCAGCTGCTACTGGGTGCCGTGCGCGAGTGTTGGTGGCCAATAGGTGGCAGAAACCTTGCTCGGAAAGTAGTGATGCAGTGTATCACCTGTACGCGTATGAAAGGTAAGACGCTAACCCCGATCATGGGTAATTTACCCGGTGAACGTCTGCACCCGGGTCATCCGTTTATGTATTGCGGAGTGGACTATGCAGGACCTGTATCAATACTTAATCGTAAGGGCCGTGGCAGTAGCTTGGTTAAAGGTTACATTTGTTTATTCGTTTGTTTCGTGACGCGCGCGGTGCATTTGGAGTTAGTTAGCGGTCTCTCAACCAACGACTACATTTTAGCGTTAAAACGATTTATTTCTCGCCGTGGCAAACCGACTGAAATATATTCAGATAACGGGAAAACGTTTATCGGAGCTGAGAAAAAGTTCTGTTCGATTATTCAAAATAACTCAAATGATATTATAGACTATGCTGGTAATCAAAACATTAAATTCAAATTTATACATCCTTATAGTCCTCATACTGGTGGTTTATGGGAGTCGGGGATCAAATCGTGCAAGCATCATCTCCGTCGAATTGTTGGGGATGCTCGATTGACATTTGAGGAATTCACAACTGTTTTAACTCTAATTGAAGCTGTACTTAACAGCCGACCTATGTCACCTCTGTCCTCAGATCCCAACGATCCTACCCCACTTACACCAGCCCATTTCCTCATAGGAAGGTCCCTGATCGCGCCAGCCTGCGAGGATCTGACAGAGGCAGCCCCACATCGCCTGCTTCGATACGACAGAGTCGAGCAGATGCGCCAGCATTTTTGGAGAAGATGGTCTCAGGAGTACGTAGCAGAAATGCAGACGCGCACCAAATGGAAGGCGAATACTCAAGATCTAAAAGACAATATGCTTGTTCTTATCAAGGAGGATAACTTACCACCTCTAAAATGGCGGCTAGGCAGAATTGTTCGCACATACCCAGGCAAGGACGGCGTATCCCGAGCAGCTGAGATCCGGACTGCATCTGGGACCATACGGAGGTCATTTTCGAAGATTTGCCCCCTACCATCGCAGTCAGATGAAGCCCACGTATCCTGCCCAGCGTCGTAGTGTTGGAACAGGAGCATTCCAAGGCGGCCGGCATGTTAAGGCCATCTAAACGCCCTCTATCGTGCCACAGCGTAAACCGCGACAGTGCTGCCCCCCTACGTTAGTTTTAGTATTATTAAGATTTGTATCGAGTCATTTCCTCCCTCACTTCTTTTAACTACCTGCTCTGTAACGGACACATTTTATACGCATGAAATATACTTGTTGAATTCAAAGAAGAAGTCAATCATTGTTCCCTGAGTTGCACAGACCTTACTAGGCAGGAATAAAAAGGGAATAGCGAAGCAGAGGATAGAGAGGCAGACAGCAGCGACCTACGGACACCAGAGCTATCGCGCCACCAGTCGGGGAAAAACATAAAGTATGATCAAATGTTTGTGCTTTGTGCAAGGTACGGGTTTACTTTATAACTATGGAATGAAACTATAGATTGAACTTCCCCCCACGATGTTTCGATTAAAAAGAGTATTCACTGAAAGCCAACAACTTCGCCGTACCCCCGGAATTGATGATATTTGTGGACGATGGTGACTGTTTACCCTCAGGTTGTCCGTCTGCCAGTTTACGTTTACGGCTATAAAAAAAAATGACCCAAATTTCGCGTTTGTACGGAGACGCGAGCGTCGTACCAATTGTAGTGTATGACGAGTATATATCTGGATCTATACCTTAATTGCATTCTTTATATTCTTACGCTGTTCAAAACACGTGTAGCAGGACACCCTCAGTAGACTAACCCCAGTTGCCTTTACAGTGGTATTCGGAGCCCGACCTGACGTCACAATATGTAAGCGAACAAACAAACAAACAAACACGTCGAGGCATGCGCACTGTTGCACGGCTTGTATGGTAAAAGTTGGACAAAAAAAAACTAGTTAACGTAAATGGGACGGTATTATAGTTAAGGGCAGGTTATATGTCAACCCTGACAGCTGTCAATCCAGTACGAATTGTAACCTCAAACTTATTAGGTTTAAATTGTATTGCGATGAAAGGTGTCAGAGTTGACCTCATATCTGCCTTTGACTATAGTAACGATTTGCTAGTTTTCGGGCTTAAAATTTAATAGGGGTTTTCAGAACCTGTCACATTATTTGAATATTGGCTAGGGCGTTTTCATAAAAAGTGTAACGATTTTTTTTTAATTTTAAATTTATTTCGGCTTCTGTAATATCTGAGGGGTGTATTTCATAAATATTCGTACGAATATTTTCATACGCGGTTTAATGTTGCTAAATCTTGTCTCTACAAGAATCTACATATTTTTCATAATGCACCGTTTTCGTAATATTTTTTTTTATTAGTCAATAACACTTGTGTTGATACTGGGTATCCCAAGACAAATTTGATGTTTTGACTCAGTAATATATCCCTATAATATATATCCTTAGCCACTTTTGATGTGTGTATTCCACCACGGATTAAAGTTAGTTACATTTTTTTCTGAAACGCTCGCTAAATTATTGACCCTTATGGTATTATCATGGAGTAGTTTTTATACATCCACGGACCTGTTTTTTTTTGTCTAACATCAGCTCTAAAAGGATTTGTCCCTTTTTCAACTAGCGCTATTAAATGGGCTTGCTGTTTCGACGCTATGGCAATAGTTATAAGACTGGTTTTCCTTTGTGTTTGTACAAATGCATGATACGCTTACTGGGCTAATGTTTAAAATAGAACAAAAAATACGCAGAAACTATGCAGTAATGGGGAATTATCACCCTAGCGATATGAGTGTTCCTTTTTCAAATATAAATGGTTATAAATATTTAAGCAGATTCTTCATGTCCCGTTCATTTTTCCATCCCGTTTATCATAGCTGACAGATCGAGAGGGACGACACTACCTGTTAGACACTATTATAACTTTGTCATTCTAGCACATAGCTAGAATGAGAAAGAAAAATCGACTTGTCAGTCCGAATATTAGTGTATGGGAGACTCATCAGGGCTATTCAGGGTAAATGCCCTGGTTTATTAACAAAGGACAATGGGCAAATTTGTATGGGCACTGTCCCCCCCCCCCCACCAACAGTAACGGGATGCATGTCTATATGTTTATAAGGACCCAAAAAAAGACAAAATACTTATTTTAGTAGCAAAATCAATGGGATTTTTTAAATGAAAATGGGCCAAATAAGGCAAATCATCCATATATGTGTTCATTTTCAAACAAATTCCATACGATACGATTATGGTTTTCCAAGAAAACCCCATACATCTGGTGATCGTCTCCATAGTAAAGATACATAATGTTGCTGAGATCTATTAAATGAGACATGTTTCATTTCTGTTGGTGGGGGGGGGGGGGGGGGACATTTCTGCCCATGGTCCTTTCATGAATATACAGTAACTGAAAACTAGGCCCAGGCTTGATGTTAGTTGTACTGCGTATTGCCTTGTCTTGTGAAGTTTTTAAATGTGTTTTTCTTTTAATGTACACACATCAAACGTCCGTATATGTTAGTATGAACGTCGGCGCGCATCACTGCTCAATTCTGACGTATATTGACGCAACTTTGCAACCTCGTTTTGGGTCGTGCAGCGCGCCATCGTATATCGAAGTCACTATAGGGTAAATCGACCGACAACAGCCACAAACGCCGCCAACTAAAGCACAAAAAAACCGGACAAGTGCGAATCTAACTCGCCTACCGAGGTTCCGGACATGACACAGTTAATTCAATTCAAAATTTGGGTCCCCGTTCCCTGCAAAAATGTTTTTTGTGATTTCATAAAAAAAACTGGTAGTAAAAGACTAAGAAATTTGGTAACACCTACCAAATTTCTTAGTTCTAGGTCAACGGGAAATACCCTATATATTTAGATTCCCTCGAAACTATCAAAATACACGTTTTTTGCGGCTTAAAAAGCCGTATCTTTTTTATACATTAATGTAGGTAATTTGATTTTTTCACAGCTTCAAGGGACGGTAGATCGAGTATATGATTTTATTTTAACTCGATACCTTCACTCGTTCCCGAGATAAAAGAGTTCCTATAAGGGTTCTGTTTTTTCCTTTTGAGGTTCGGAACCCTATAAAGCGACGAAAGTACTATCGAACCAACGGAACCCTGACCCACCATGGAACCTTGTCACAATGATTGACGTACGATTGTCGTATAGCGTCGTATGACAGTCCTAACATCAATCACTGTGACAAGGTTCTATGGTGGGTCAGGGTTCCGTTGGTTCGATAGTACATTATTGCCTAGGTTCGGAAAGTAGAGAATTGCCGGACCTGGGGATTATTGGCGACTCAGGCTATCCCGATTTCCACCGAGGCATAAAAAAAATGGTCCGCAATTTACTTCTAACTTCTCGCCAGAATTGTGGACTAATTCCGGTAATCAGATACTTTTGATGTGTGTGCATGTATACTTATATTATAAAAGCCTTACCGGCAATGTCTCTATTCTGTTTAAACTGATTATTGTAGTGAAATTGTAGTTCTTACATAATCTAATGACTCTGTGCATCTATTGCAGGGGTTTACAAACTGTTTTTATGGAACCCCACATGATGGTGTGATTACTTTTTGGATAATTAAACAAACATTTTCTTGTTTCGTTTGATCCACCTTTCGAGTAGCTACACCCTGTATTGAATTTAAGAAGTACGTCAAGTGGTCGCTAGATGTCGCTAGTCCGGTTTTAGTTAGTGAACATCCTCTAAACTCGGATTCATAACATTAGTCAATGTCAGTATGTCGTTCCAGATGCCACCAACCCTTAATAATAAATGATATAATCTTACTGTGGTGTAGAGAATTAAGGGAAGTTACGTCCACATTCAAATATAGTCTCCATTTTATGTACACAGACACTATACAATTACATAAACGTAGGGGTTTCGTTGAGTTGGTCGCCCATTACTAACAACTTTGATTTCGTAGATGTTTGTTATGTATCGAAGGAAACATTTATATTCATACATCCCTAAATTCTAAGTAAAAAGGATCCTAATTGTTTCCCTCTTATTAGTGAGATGGTTTAACGTCCCTCCTCCAGTCAGGATAATGTAATACTCATCCGAGTTTAGTACTCATATTTTAGACAAGAGCATATCATATTTTAGAGAGGTGCTACGTTGATGTTTGAAATTCCAAATATCCTTTCCTAGTGAACCTCTTGAGTACTCAAGGTACCCTATATTCCCTTCAAATTTAAAGTACCTTATCGGTTTAGGCTGTTCATAGTTTTGTAGGTGTTAGCCCACATCACAATAGAATGAACGCACAATATACGAGTAAGAATCACTCAATTTCACTATAATAACCAAGAAAAAACAAAAAACGGCAGGTGCCATCTTAGCTTTCGTAAGAGGCCTATTGACAGGTTGATTGCATGTAGATATAATACCATTTATTTATTTTATTTATTTATTTATCAAATTAAGACAGTTGTTTAAATTAGCCTTCTTTAGTGTGTAAAAGATTTTGTATTACCGATTTGAAGTTGTACTCGTATTCGTTTGTACTATCAAAAACCACTCATCGATTTCAACACATTACCTTAGTTTGTTATAAAACACGATAATAGTTACGAGGGCGCCACTGTGCGCTCGTCGTCTTCACCTCTTCAGCCTCTTTGTCTATCTAATTTGAGCCTATTGTGTATATCTTACAGTAAATTTTCTAATTCGATTGTCAGTCATTTAAATCTATTTTATTGCCTTTGCAATGGATCTTTATTCCAATGGCTGTATTATTTAAAAGTATATATTATGGGCACTGTCAGACATTACTATCGACATTTTTTCACATCAATTTCTTGTAGGTGTACTATGTGGTGTTGTGATCTGGTTCCGTGTCTGTTATTTATTTATTTGCTCGTGTATACGTAGGACCCCCCGCAGAGCTGTTACAGCGCCCACAAGTCGACGGGGACGCTGCAGGAGCCCCCGCCCGTGCCGCCGCCCCCGGCGCGCTACTGCCCGCCGGAGCCCTGCCCGAGTAGACTCGCAGGTAACCTTTAAGCCAGTAAGGCCCAAGGCCTTGAGCATACTCAGAACCTTGTCATTGTCATTGTCATGTGTGTTATTTGCAAGGATAGGAAAAACGCCCGTCATTTTGAAAACATAACCCTGTTCCGTACAGCAGAGACATCCTTGATGTAAAATAAAAATATTACTAGGTATTTTATTTATTTATTATACAATAATGTATTATGTATTCAGCGATAATGTAATGGGAAAACGCAAACAAACAGACAAACAGTAACCCAACTTCAACGATTAAATATGCCCCAATGACGTCCGTAGATTGTGAACGAACTTTTTTGACTCATAAATAGGTCCTAAATTCACGGCGTTATGGACAAACAAGTAAAAACTTTTTTTTAAATGAAGTTATTTTTGATTGCCTAGAGTTTTTTTCCAAAACCATTCCAGTGTTATTAATTAATAATATTGTCGCTGAACACATATGAATTATGGTATAATAAATGTAAAATACCTTCAAATATTTTTAATTAACATCATAAGGAAGTCTCTGCTGTACGGAACAGGGTTATGTTTTCAAAATGACGGGCGTTGTCCCGATTCTTGGTTATTTGATGTTCCCTTTGAAATTTAGTATGACAAGACTGCGCCGAGAGTATGCTGGATGTACAGTGGCGTCCACAATACTTATATTATTGTGTTTTCCAATAAACTAAAGTATTTTATTGAAATCGGACGGTGTTTTTATGTACTACAAATGACAACACACAGTTTAATAACCATTGACCTTCGAGAAAAAAGTGGGCACTTTTTCTCGTTAAGCTGACTACTCCAAGGTCTAATTGTTATCAAAGTTTGTTGCGAATCCCATAAATTGTATTTTACTTGCGCTACAAAAAAGGATCGGCCGATTGCCAGGAAATTCTTCATTAAATTAAAAAACTTAATAATAGTAATCAGGGCACCACTGGACGCTCGACGATTGCTCGGTGCAGTCTTAATTTGAACTGTGCTGCCATTTATAATGTTTATTTTCACGTCTTCATAAACTGAAAATGGCATTATCGAACTAACGTAATTGAACTTTATTGCCTTGATGGCAGATTCTAAATCCCTCTCACAAATAACCCCCTTTTGGTAGTATGGTGAGCCTTACGAGGGTAAGCCAGAAGGTCTTCTCTTCTCTGATCTTATCTTACAGATCGGCCCTTTCCGATACACTTCGACCCTTTTTGTAACTTGTACAACTCTCCTCTTACACAGTTAGCTGTTCGAATGTGCTGGTTTCCTCTCGATGTTATTCCATCACCATAAGAACATCGGGTAATGTATTTTAGTCGATCAAGAATTTTTACAGCTTTTCAATTCTATTTGGGACTCGATTCTGTCAAGGACCTTTTTGGATGACTATATTTTAGTTGGTTAAACTCTGCATTGGTGATACTGCAATACATCGTAAAAAAAAAATGAGGTGTAAAAAACACATTAGCAAACTTATAGCCACTATAGGCGTTGGCGCTTTCGAGCACGTAGGTGTAGACATGCACAGAATGCGTCACTGAATGGTTAATATGCTTCTTTCATCGGCTTCTTTACATGACTATATATAGCAGTCACTTCGTCGATTATAATTGTGTCAATCTAAAATGATTTCGGCTTTAGGTTTTAGGTTAGTGTTACGCAAAATGAACAATTGTCATTAAAAAAAACCTACCTATTTACACAATATACCACATTCACTAACTGTCAGAATTACGTCTAATTCAAAATCATATTTAACCATATGGCATACTCATTATGTTCACTTCGATAACTTACTTGTATTCATAATAACTACATTATTACTGTACATTGATGATAAACAAAAGGACTGAGCCAACGGGAATAAAATGCTGTTAGAATCCATTTTGCAAATACTGATAGCGACGTCGCATTTTATTTCGTTATTATGAATTTGATCAACATTCCTAGTGAAAAAGACTGTTCGTTGACTTAACTAATAATAAAAAAGGATACAATAAACACATAGTCCGCGTGCGAGCTTCCAGGAATCGGGGATTTGGAAGAAGACGGATGAAGACGAGTTGGCCATATCGCCTCAGTTGGCTATATCATTAACTTCATATTGACTAAATCACTGCACTAAATCCAGACCTCAGCTTTTCTTGAGATCCCTCGGAGCTCGCGCTCGGACTATACTAGACGGTTACCTTTTTACCTGATCTTCAGAAGACCTTCTTCACTAGGTATCCAGTATTTTAACGCAGTCTATTAGCCCTGTGCATTTATATGGTGTATTTATATGTGCACATTGCAATATTGTGTCGTTATTTGAGCATATGTGATGTATTTTAGACACCGGCGGCTTAAATATTAAATACACCTTATGGACATAGTAATAGACTGGATTTCTGAATCAAATAGACATGAATAATGAAACAATAGGCGACGAACTTGCCATCTTCCCTTTATTAAGACACCTGATAACAATATTAAAGGTCCTTTAGTTTATTTTAACCGTTAGCCTTTTGTATGCCTTACGTCAAATATACAAAACGTGTCACTCATTTTGTTCATACGAAATAAAGTCTCTTTTAAACTTCAAGTTCAACTTGTGTTGGTGGCTGATGGTGGTGTCAGTGGCTCATCAGTTGAAATATACAAACGTTACTAACGTTGTTCTTTTATATCGATAAAAAAGTATGGAATCACTGTTGATGACGTGGTTTATCGCAACGCACGTGAATGTCATTCCATACAGTTTGATAGAAATGAATAACGTTAGCAGCGTTTGCGTCTTACACCCACAGAGCCGTCTGTAACGTTCAAAAGGTTAAACCGACTGCCATCCCCACATTTAACACTCCATACATAACATGACTAACAGCTGGTGCGGACGACGACGAGCGCGACGCCATGCAACTCTGGTTTGAGGCGCGCTGGGCGCGTCTAGTGGCGCAGCGGCGTGCGCGCGACCCCCGCCGCGACGCCAGGCTGGCGCGCCTTGAACGCCGGCTCAGCCGCCCGCTCTCAGGTAGTGTTGGTACACCCTCAACTCATCAAACCCGGAGAATACATATACATTGTATACGCTATATTTATTGATACACATTTTTATCGCTTCACGCGTTCGCGTTCAGCTTCGAATAGGTGCTGTTTAGTTTAAACTAAAAACAATTTGCCGCAATTTAAGTAAGTGACATAATAATTTATCGACCTTTCTGTCTCATGTTCAGCACGATACATATAATTACGTGAAGGGTCGGCAGGTAAGTTTTTTTCAGGAAAAAGCGGTGCGTTTCCTCAATTTATGGGACATTTCCAGCAGTTTCTTCGGACTTCAAATTGCCTTCCAAATAACCCCTCGCGCTCAGCTGATTAGAAAGAGAGCAGAAAGAAAACTTCAACTTGTTTGTCTATGTCCGTCGTCGTCAATTTTTTTTATTAAAATCAATGAGTATGTTGTTACTAATTCATTTCATTCCATTCTCAGACCATACTCAACCCTACCTACATACATATACGACTAAAACAAACAAGAAAGACACTGTGGTTACATAAGAAGAATAAGTCCCAGCTTCGTAGCAAAAACGTTTGGCTGCTATTGCTTTCCCACTTGCACTCGCAACTGACAGTATACGTCTCACTCGTGTTTCATAGAGCAACGTACTACCACAAAATCTGGAGTATGTAAAACTCAAATGTTATATTTTGCGGTTTTGAAACCGGTTTATCGTTTTTTAAATTATTTAATTTTTATATACTTACTCTCTCTCAATTCTCAATGAATAAGCCATGGGAAAGTGGGTCAGTTGGGCCATCTGTGGTCTTCATCAGTTCCTTCGCCAGACGAAACTTTCGAAACGACTTGTTCATGAATAAACCAAAATTGCTATCTATAGTATTTGAGGAGTTCCCTCACGGATCCCCCCTCATCAGATACTAACTTGGTGATAGTGAGCCCACCTCGAGTATACCATATCAAACAAAAAAAATCGGTCGTCTATTGACTGAGAAATCGGTAAACACAGCCGAACGAACATAGAATCTCTTACATTTTTTAAAGCCGGTTAAATATAAGCAATAGATGTTTTGTTTTTATTTGAGCCATTTTTAATGAGTTAGAGACTGATGTGCTTATAGTTATTCTTTTGTTATTTGGAGGTCGTCAAAAGGTTATTCTCAGAGTATACTCAAAGGACAATGGGCAAATTTGTATGGGCACTGTCCCCCCCCACCAACAGTAACGGGATGCATGTCTATATGTTTATAAGGACCCAAAAAAAGACAAAATACTTATTTTAGTAGCAAAATCAATGGGATTTTTTTAATGAAAACAAGGGCCAAATAAGGCAAATCATCCATATATGTGTTCATTTTCAAACAAATTCCATACGATACGATTATGGTTTTCCAAGAAAACCCCATACATCTGGTGATCGTCTCCATAGTAAAAATACATAATGTTGCTGAGATCTATTAAATGAGACATGTTTCATTTCTGTTGGTGGGGGGGGACATTTCTGCCCATGGTCCTTTGACATTTTGAAGTGACAAAAACAGCCTGGTTTTTGTTACACTTCCTCTTAACAAGTTTGTTAATTGCATCTGCAATCCGTTGCTATCATAGTTCCCGTCTGAGTACCAATTTCACCAAACGATGTTAAATATTTATCAATGTTAATCGACTGTCGGTTCCTACATTTGGACAGCTGTTAACACTCCACTCCTCTGTTGAGAGAATTGTGAAGCGCCGCTAAAATAGCGTTGTTGCAAAAAAAAAACATACAAATTTAGTTCCGGGTGATAACGTTTTCCATCCCCTAAATCAAGTCCGATTTCCAAGATTTTTAAATATGTTGTAGTTATTCTAAAGTACCAGGAGTGTACGATTCAGTTTTTTCTTTTTTTATATTTGTTGTACAGTCAGTTTTTTTATGATACATGTAGGGTTGCAAATAGAAAATAAAACCAAAAGATTTTTTCAAATTTATGAAAAAAAACATGAAAAAAAAACCTGGCACCATGGTTTTTTTTCTAAATTAGGTTTTTTTTCAGATGAACAAAAATATGCCACAATAACGGTTTTTCGTGATTTATTTAAATCCCCGATGCCGCGACGAGATGTGAACGTTCAGTATACAAACAATTTTTGGGGAATCCCTGAATTCCCCGATGCGGCGACGAGAGGCGTTGGTCGCCGTTGGTGTTGCCAACAGTAAATTGCAATAACTCCCACTACAGATTTCATTTATGTTGTTATTAATCAAAGTTGTTAAATTAAATTGGTTTAATGGTTAACATAAAGTCTAAACGTAAAACAACCGTATAAAAGTGTTAACTGCCTTGCAAATTTTGAATTTTCATACTTTTGAAAAAAAACGTACTCCAGAAAAAAAACGGTTTTTTATCACGGTTTTTTTTTCATGTTTTTTTTCAAGTCAGAAAAAAACGGTTTTTTACAACCCTAGATACATGCAACATATTCATAAAATTCGGAATAGATCTAAGGGGAGAATAACGTTATTGGAAATTTTTAGCTTCACAATCCTCTTGACTTTTGTCATCCGACATTAGAGTTTTAGTTTAATCAGTTTGTGTTGTCGTAGCGGAGCAACAGGCGGCGACGGTGGCGGAGCTAGTGCAGGTCTCTGCGCAGAGAGACGCACACCAGGCCCTGATGGCTGCAGACAGGTTAATACTTCATATATTTTATTATCTTAGAGAAGCGACATTACATAATAAAGGCTGGGAAGTGTTAAACAGCGATACCCATGTTTTTTGGCGGTAAATGCGCAAGCTTGTGATTTGTAGTTGTAAAAATTTAGTGAGTCGACCCCAATTAGAGACATGATTTAGTGTGGGCTCTATAGTAAATATGTATTACTCTGTATAAGTATGTTTATCATTGTCTAGAGCTTAGTTTCGGACGGGCTCGGTTTGCGTGAGAGTATCTCCTGATATTTTATTTATTTATTCTCTGTTGTCCTTGTGGAAAGTTCATCATGATATTTCTGATTTTACTACTACACTTAGGAGCAAAACAAACGGGTTAGAGTGCGTTTTTCATACTAAAGAGGCTATTTCGAGGCCCTGGTTCCTCGCCAGGGAATACTGTTAGTGAAATCTGATGATGAATACCCCGAGCATCGATACAGGACTTCCAGAGTGCCTAGGATACCCAACTGAATGAATCTGCGGTTAACGCCGGGACTGTGCATGTTCAGAAAGACATCTAAAATGCCAATAAAATGTAAGGAAATCCAAGTGCTGACCCAAACTCTCCCGCTGTGGTGTTAACTGATTGTGCGATCAGTTAGGTATCTTAAGAACTTTTGACCTCCTCTATTGAACCTCGGAGTATCCACCATTAAACCTCACTCAAAACAACCCCTGGCGAGGAACCAAGGCTTCGAGATAGTCTCGTTTGTATGAAATACGTACTCTGACGCGGTATTTTTGCTCCTGAGTGCACTTTTTATGATACATTACAGATTTATGCGGTTTTTCGCTTACAGGAGGCGTAGTGCCGCGGGCAGCGGAGTAGGTGACTAAATACTCCTTCATCGTTCATCCGCTACGAACCTGTCAACTGCTTTAAATCAGGCTTCGGTAAACTTCGGTGATAGTCGCGCTTTCTCGTGCCTGTTCGTCGTATTGCAAGCGCTTCGGGTGTCGTCGGATAACTTCGGAGTTCGTCGTTAACGTACACAGGTTTTAAGTTAAGGTTTACAGTGACCAAAAAATGCAATTAAGTTCGTAGCAAGTAATTAAAGATACATTATGTATCTGCGATTTGCGTTAAACAGTTGTTAGTTTAGGATAATTTAAAAATCAACGTGTTTTTAACAGTTTCACTGCTCGCTATCAATTTGCATGGGTGACGCGTCATAAGCGGTGAAAGTGTTAAAAAGGCGTCACAGCTGCGAAGCTAACAAAAAAACTTATATTTAATAGCCGTAAGCGTCATGGCAGCTGAGATTTTAGTTTTAACGCGATGTTGAATAAATGAAATGAAAATCGAAGGTGGAATTTTAGACGGAATTTCGCAAAAAAACAAATTTATTTCTTATTACCTAGGGAGATTTACTCTTTGAGTATATTATGTACTGTTGCTTTACTTAGTTTCGTAAACTTAAACTAACAAAACCTCTTGGCTTTCACGGCGTGGTCACGACTTTGAAATGCTTTGCCCAGTAATAAGCACGGTTCAGAGTAATCATAACACTGTAAGACAAAACCAAACGAACCAATCCACCATGATTACTCCATAATCACATACTTTTAAAGATCTATTGAGGTCTTGGCAACGATTTATACACTAGATCATTATTTTCATATTATGTTTAAGATGAAATATGTATTCATTATACGTATAAAACACGCTTGGTGAATATTTGAGGTTATGTGTCAAACAGTACTAATTTGTTTACATCGTTCGCAAGTTCCAGTGACGGCGACTTTAATGAAAGATATGGAGTCGAGATTTATATTAAAACTCTTGTCATACTAGTATACTCATTCTTAACGGTTTCCGGTATTCCACAATTTATTTATCTTATTAATAAAATACACGCTTGCTTGGTATTATTCCTATAGCTGTTTGCATGTACATGTTTATCTATTTGTGCTGGTTCGTCGCCGCCGCCGCCTGTCGACTATAAATTTGAATTTCCCTTGATTTTGCCAAGTGATTTTGTTGGTTTGAATTTAATTTAGTTCCTAAAGAAATCTATGGAAATATTCACAAGCAACACATGCACACATGAAAATGACCAGTGATAAAAAATATCCTTATATTATTTTGATATTGTGTGTTTCACATGTTTTTTTAACATCCATCATATAGGTTCTCACTACGCAGTTCTGTCCAGTGTGAGGCTGAGGACCAATTATATTCATGTCAGAAATCCTTTTTGTTAACACTTTAAGGATTGTTTTGTTTGCTAAATAAATTAACTTGAAACTTGAAACTACATTTTGTAATACGCGTTGCGATACATTGCAAAGTGTCAATGTAATGTGGTTTTTATTTTATGGGTCTAGTCATTTTTGATGTGTGTGTATACACTTAAAATGAGTATACATTGTAAGTGTATAAATATAAATCTACGGAGGAGGTTAAATTGGTTTAATTACGTTTTTAGCTATTACTATTGATATCAATTTTAATCAAAATGAGATGTGTTATTCGTCAAACGACTGGGCAAGTAGTGGGCTTACTACCTGGTTCAAAAGACAGTTACTATATATTTTAGCGCCACATGTTTTTGATAATTAAAGATTTTTCTTTAGTTTTTATATTAGTTAAATTTTGCGACGTTGCGTCGCTACTCATGTCATGTAAGGTGGGGGTGGGGTAAAAACATATGATTTGTCGTACTGATCCCGTTGACGCTCGCCCCACCTTGGTTAGCGCGTCTATGGGGCAAGTGAGACAAAACGTATTTTTTTTAGAAATATTTTTGGCTTGTCGCACTTGCCCCGTAGTTACACGTACCCCACCTTACCTTAAGTGTTTGATGTTAGTGAAATATTTTGATTCAAACCGGTCAAATGGCGCTAGCCGTTATCAACATCACAAACAAAAATAGACTATAGAGTTTTCTTTTTTATAAATCAAAGTTTTTTAAAATAATTTATTTTCCAAATTATCGCTAATTGATTTTTTTATGTGTATAACTCAAAAACACTTTTTTTTTGTGAAAAATATAGCATTAATTTTAACCAAGCATACTCATTATCACTATAGTTTTTTATTTGTATATTTTTTAAAGTACGAGTCGAAGACTTTGTTGTTACATTTACTGCCATTTATCCTCAATAGGTATCTAGAGAGGAAATCCCGTCCTACAAGAACGAAATGTCGCAACTAGCATAAAGTACAGCCCGTTTACAGCCGTTTTTCCCTTAGACACTTGCGTAAAACGTTATCGTACATTGATAGTATACTTAAATAACTAGTGCCCGTTGTCTGGTCGCACTGACTCTCTCTCTGATCTAAATGTCGATGGTACTTTATAGTTATAAGTCATGACCAGGGAGCGAAACTTTGATGCCGGTGACGTCATTATGACGCAAATTGACATATAGGGTGTTTTTATAAAATATACATGACATATTAAAATAGTGACATAGATGATATATTATTATGATACGTCTATCTTTTAATAATACCTAACTTACTTTCTCGGTAAAATCGTATTCATCCTTCTCAAGAAGACTCTGAAGAAGTTTCAGTACTTAGGTGATGATTCAATATGTTGGCAGTTCTCTCCATTGCAATGTCTCGTAATAAATTTGGAACCGAATGACTTTTATCCATCCTTAATGACGAGTGACTATTTATATTGCTTTTAATTTTTATTTATAGATTAAAGTTTTTCTTCTGTACAACTGCCAGTGATATAGCCTAAAGTAAGACTTAGGTAAAAAGAGGTTCTCTTCATTAAATCGCAATTCTTAAATTCACGAATAAAAAATACTATTTAAACGGATATACATTATTATTGTCTCCAACAATTTTCTGATTAATATGACAAAGACAGTTAGGTGTCACTTTTTATAAGTACTGGCCGTCTCAAGTGTCAATAAAATATCCGTAAACTAAAGAGGCCAATAAGTTGTTAGTGATTATCTATAATGTAGATAAAAACACTCTGTATGAAGCTTGACGTCATACGGCTGTCACCGGCATCAAAGTTTCGCTCCCTGGTCATGACACTGACAATGACTCAAAGACAAACACTACTAAAAATGTAATAAATAAAAGTCGGGGGTGTTCGTTAGTTAAAACTGTTTAGTTATAGTTTTAAAAGACAAAAAATCAACCGCATTGTCGCATGATATAGAAATGGTTGATAAAATGAACATTCAATCTACGTCACTGCGACATGATAACGTGGTCTGTTAATACCATTTCGCCGAGAACGTGTAATAGGAATGAAATAGCATTAGCAACGCACACACTTAATTAATAAATAACTAATAACTGTTGAAGTCGTGCCGTCGATGCTCAAAACTCATAAACATTTGTTACTATCTCTTTCAAGCAAAACAGACTAATATGGAGTTTATATTGGCAGACCTGTTGCATGACGTCACAGTGCATATCGGGTGATCTAATTATCAGTTAAAAATGCTTGTATCATCCGTATTTCTTGGCTGATTTTAATTTTAATTTCACTTTTGGTGATCTCTTTTACGGTATTCACATATGTTGCTGAGGAATGCGATTTAAAAATCGATGATTCCCTATTCATTAAATTTGGTTGACAAAATCACGTCTACACGATTAATTTTTCGTTCAACTCGATCAAGGACCACATCGAACTTGGTTGAGTTGGGTGGTTGTTCCGAACGTGTAGAAAGGGTTTTATAGGTGACCTTGAGGGTCATGATTTTTGACTCATTCAGCCAATAACGCCCATGTGGCGTCACACATACAATTTTGAGAGCCGGAACGTTTTGCGCGTACGTAAGTTCTCTTAATTTATATTTTATAAAAATATATAAATATTGTAACTATTTTTTTAAGAGGTCACAAACCCCTACTGTGGGTCAACGGTGTGCTAGATATGCCAAATGAGTATATTTATATTATTTAGCTATGTATACATCTAGGCGTAATTACAAAGCTGACTAGTGTAACTTAGGTTTAATTGCAATTGGGCTAGATTTATACTGTCCATGGGCTTTTATTGTTTTTTGTTTTATTTAAATCAAGTTTTAACACGCACTGTTTTAAAGTATTAACGCTTTTGAGTCGTGAGTGTCGGGTTTATTTAAATGTTTAATACTTAGGCCTACATTCGTAAATAAAAAATCAAAACAATTTTGTAATCAGTTTTTAGTTAAATTATTTGAAAATCAATACTCGTATGTTTATTTAGGAGTTACGGCATCATGAGGATAGCTGGCGCTGCGTCTATCGAACAAATCCGAAAACAAATATTATTTTACGAAACTTACTTTATAAATCAATATTTGTCACCGACATTTTTTAATGTTATTTGATACACATATTTACTAAATACAAACGTTACATACCGCTTAGTACACTGAATATTATAGCAATAACCAGATATTTATATTAAATACAATTTTGTCGTATATTAACGTGGTGAAGAATTATTTTGTACATTGAGTGACTTGTTATATCGGTGATGGAAGCTTATAAAGAAACCTTCAAACTCATTTACACTAGTTCGACTTTGCCTTTCGAAACCGGTGTAAAAGGTCGCAGTTAAAGTCGACCGAGTCGACCAAGCGACGGTCGACTGAAGTAAAGTAAACTAAAGCGTCACTGTACTCGTAATTAGTGTAAACAACGATTGTACAGTAGCGCGATTCGTAGGAAGTTTCCTAATGCGGTAGTCGACCCTGTGTAAATGAAATATGTACAGGGCTAGTGATAGTTCGACGCATTCCTTTAAGAAGGGTAAAGCTCATTTGCAGAACTAAAGGTTTTTAATGTGATTTACTCATACAAATAAAACACAAACAAATGATCGACTTTCGGATATTTTATTGCTGCAATAGAGATAAGTATAATTTACTTCCCTTATTGGAATACATCGAATAACCCTTCATAAAATTCTTCTGAACTGGACATATAATTTTCTTTTATAACGTGTAATATTTGAAATCGAGGCAATAATAATATTTGTACCTTGTCAGTTTAATTCGTTCTAAATTATGGTTCAAGCTTGATTTAACCCGTTCGCTGCCTTTGAAGCGTATGGTGTGCCTGTGTGTTAAAATAACAAGGTACAAAAATGAGCGTACATTTTTTTAATAGTTAATAAAATAAATTATAGACACGATTCACTGTTATATTACCAAGCCAGTTAAGTACTAGTATATTTACTAAAAATTAGATTGTAAATAATATACATACTCTAGTGATATACTATTATTATGTACCAACCAACGGAGATGTTTCAGTTGTCGTGTATGTTTATATATACATGTTTTTTCGGGGAGGTTTAATTTTTTAACGAAATTTATTTCAGTAGGAAAGCTAGTCTTCCAAAAAGAAATGTTTTTTTTTTTTAAGAAATTAATGTTTGGTCTTCCTTATTCATAAAAGCACAATCAGCCTTTCGTTTAAGTAACTTTCTGTAAAGTTTTTTTTTGAAAGATAGATTTGGGCGAAGAATACTTTAGTTATTGCGTTTATAAAAAGAAGAGTTGTTCAACGACTCTAAATTGCTGATCAACCTAGTTCTCAATAAATATTGGTGAGGTAATACTATTATCGGCAAAAATAACCGTCCACCCGTCTTTTGTTCATACAAGTGTTAACAAATGTTACTTCTTAAATCAGACAACAACGTCAAGAACACTTAACCAATTTAATTCAGCTTGTTTTATTGTTTAGTTTAATAGCAAAGTTCAAAATGGCGCACAAATATACTGCATAATCGTCGTGACCGCTCAGGAATAACAAAGAATCCACAAGCCACCCGTCCATAGTAAATTATTGCGTTTTGATCGATGTCTTTCAAATTACTTTTTAATGTCAGTTTAAAAAGCACTGCATCTTTTAACAGAACATTATTGCCTGGGCATGGAAGTAGGCAATTGCGGGCGGAGTATTGGTTACGTATAAAAATACGAAGCCGCTAATATGGAAATACTCATACTCTCATTTTATTATGGCCATCTTTACTGGATAGTTTTTTTTTGATTTACAAGTTTGCATCTGTAGATATACGTAGATATTCATGTCAACTTTTCCGTACATTTTTGTGAAAAAATATTATTGTTACGCCATTTTGTGCTTTAAAAAAACAAGCTCAAGTGAATTTGGTGCATTCTACTTGACGTTAATATCTGATTTAAGAAGGTTTACTTGTTAACACACCTTTACGAATAAAACAAAATAATTTATGTCACGTATGTAATACGGTAGTTTACTGATATTCAAATTAAATTTTCATCATAAATTATGTAACCATAGCAAATCAACCCTGTTGGGGCGAATGACGCTACAGGGCGCCATACAATCAATATGTAACATAATCATTGCGATAAAACAGAACGTGCGGCAATTCTAAACATCTCCGTTTGCATGAAAATTAAAGAAAATTACACTAATCTAAGTTACATACTCGTAAGTGTAAATTGTTATATATTTTTTTATATGCGACCGCGGCATGGTATATATTGTTAATTGACGGACTGAAATGTTAAGCGCGTATACACTAGCAATAAAAATTCCCTAAGTTGATTGCTGCCTTACTTTAAGTTAAGTTCTAGAGTGAGATAGCAATGAAGTTCTTCAATTTTTATTGCCAGTTAAATCTCCCACGGCGATTTTCAAAGCGATATAATAATGTGCTTCCGTTAAGCAGATATTGCGTTTGGTGATTTTAATCTCGAACTTCACCACTTAAGACTCAACGAGTGGCCAACTTGTTGAATATCTGACAAATTAAATATTTCCTATAGATCTCCATATGATAAAAAATCATTTTGATCTGAGTTTGTAGGATATGTCAATATGAAGTATAAATAGTAAAATAATTGTCTTGCTTTGAGAACCGTCGTGTAAGGAGGGGTTAAAATTTATGCAAGCGATAGTTTGCCAAACTAACGTGTGATGTTTATTTTTGTCACGGAAATATTAAAAAAAAAAAAAATGAACTGGTTAAAAAATTCAACTTAGACAATGATTAGTTTTGTTCTCATCTACTAATATAGAAGTCAAACAGATTTTAAAAAAGCTACCGCTTGTGTAATTGTTATCCATAAAGGAATCGGCTTTTGCTATAGATAAGTACATTATGTATATTATATTACATATAATACAATTCAAATATTATTAAACTTTTTTTTTGGATCGGCGTAAGGTTTAGTATTCGTCTATTTCTTACTATAAGACCACCTGACGTATTTTCCGTAGGATATTCAGAACTTGTAGTTTATGGAATAAATATTATATCGTTGCTTTTCTGGGTTAACACTAGCATGTTTTTGTCGCTCTGTTCATTTAGTACTGATTATAGTGAATATTTAACCCTAATGATGCCCATTATGTAACTGTATTAAAATTAATATGTCACGTATATGGAGATGTTTCGGTGAGTCAATATGGACCCAACATACAAATCACAAATAAGTTTGGTCTTAATTAGATTGCATTATATTAATTCAATTAATATGCTATGTCAGAAAAAATCGTCAAATGTTACAGAAGTAATTAATTTGTTTTTAACATTGGTATCTTACTTACGAATATCCTACACAGTCCACATTATTTTGCCATTAATTAATTATTGGCATGGTCAATTTGAAAATACTTACCTAAGATGTGTTTATGTCCTTATCTTGTTGAGCTACTGTTCACAGAGGCCGAATTATGAACTGATAAATCTTACCAAGTTCTAGAGATTAAAAGACAATTTGTTATTTGCGAGGCACGCACACCGAAGCACCTTTGATCATGGTCAAAAATGGTCATGCGCGCGCACTGTGCGTGAGCCACGTACGAATTAGAGCAAATAGGCGAGCCGTGCGTGCCTCTAATTCGTACGCAGCGGCGTTCATAAGGTTAAATCTTTACCCCTTTTACTACCTAGAACCAGGGCTCGGAAAACGGTATTTTTTTCGAAACGGTTTCGTCTTAAATGCCTAAGGAACGATTTGTTTCGGTTTCGTTCGCAAATAACGTTATAGAAAACGTTTTTGAACAAGAACGAAATTTAAATATTTTTGATCCATATAACGTTTTTAACCGTTTTTTTTCCATTAGCTGGGTTCGGTAGTATCTAACATTACTAAACAAGTTCATGCTTGTGGCCGCTTTGTAGCCGAACGCCGCGCGCGGCCGCGTCCCGTGGATTAAACCGGTTTTTGATAACGTTCTCGTTTCGTTTCCGTTCCGAACAAAATGTTGAACAAAGAACGGTTCGAAACGTTTTTAAAACGTTATTTTGAATAACGTTTCCGAGCCCTGCCTAGAACTAATCAAGGTTTGACAGCTCACGGTCCTAACGGTATCTCACATTTGGTTACAGTGCTGCCAGTTCCTTAGTTACTGACAATCTTGAAGTGTAAAGGCTTGTTTAAACTTTGATCAGTGTTTAGTGATATATGCAAGTGGGCAGTGTTCACTTATCACGTTTGGAACGCAATCGATTAGTGCGAGTGATAAGCGATCAGTGAATTAGAGTGATTGGAAGTAATTTCAATTTTATGCGAGTAGCCGGGCCCCTTTCTAGTTTTCACTAGCAGCGTACCGTAGACAGAGTTGAGATAACAATACAGACAGACCGACCAAATCACATATAACCTTTAGCAGACAAAACTTCTGTCATTGCGAGCCTAACTTATCAAGGCGGTTTATGACGACACATGATTACCGGTGAATGGTTATGTTTTCATCATTTTGAACAATGTAGCTTTTGCAGCGTAAAATACAATATATCATATCACATACTACGAAATGATCGCTAATCACATTCACTTGCACTTATTAACGTGTAAACATGCCTTTAGCCTTTTCAACACCATTGACGGATGGATATTTCCGTCATGGTTGCCAGGGCAAAAAAGACCTGAGTGCCAATAATTTAGCTATGTTTTAAGATGCCTGTGCAGCTATTAAGAAGCTGGAAGTACTGTATAAAGGGTGACTTTTATTCGTTTCTCTACTAACCTTGCACTTATATATATAATCACGTAAACGAATCAAAATGATGCCAAATACTCGAGCTCGCAAACAATGCAGTTATTATGTTTTTGTTGAAAAAAATAGAAATAACAAAGCGTTTGGGGAGGATAAATCACTACCGGTAAAAATAGAAAATAAACCAATGGAGACGTTAACACATTGCCGGCGACGCATTTAAGACTGCGCCGAGCATAAGCTGTATATACAGTGGCGCACTTGACATTAATATGTTTTCTAATGAACTTATATTAAATTCGAAGAGAATATACGTTATCGTAAATAGGATTGACGTAAGCTGACGGACTGTCGTGTCCGCTTAGGTCAATCGCATTTTGACATTTCCCGATAGTAATTTTGTAGGGCTCCAGCTGCACCGTCCATTTTATTTATTGCCCTGTGCGAAAAGCACTGCGGGAATCTATTTCACGATGCATACCTAAGTGTTAAGGGCGCTACATACTCCGCTACAGTCCGTTAACAGTTCACTTGTAAGTGTGTGAGGCTAGCAACTTGCTGTTAACAGACTGTTCGTCTGTGGTGGATGGGGACCTATACGGGACCTTATACAGAGATTTGTTGGGTTATTCCCACCTGTTACCACCAATTTGTTACCACTGGTAACTACTGGGAATATATTCCCAGATGTTACCACTAACTACTGGGTTTTTTTTTCCCCCAGTAGTTATCACCAAATATTTTAGTGGTAACAAATGGGAAAAATATTCCCACTTGTTACCACCGAGTGCTTTAGTGGTAACAGGTGGGAAAAGAATCCCAGCTGTTACCAGTGGTAACAAAGTGGCGGTATCAGGTGGGAATAACCCGATTTGTTGATCCATCTTTACAATTACATTGTATATTATTTACATGAACATATGGATAACGTTATTATTTGTAACTTGTCACTTATTACTTTACGCACGATGCAACTTACTGTGTGTTTAACGTCTATGATGAGTATAAAATTGAAAATATAATCTGCTCTTAAATATTTACGCGAAGGAAATTAGTAATTGTAAGTTAAAGGAGAGTTTTTATTTGTTAGCAATGTGCGTATATTCTCAAGATCTCAGTAATATCCGATTACGATGAACCAAAAAACTGCGAATCGAAGATTGCTAATTTTTCCATGTTAAATGTGCATCTAATGTCAGGAAAATTTTACAGTAGTCGGATTAGACTTTACTGTTAATTTTAACTCCTTGAACTATATTGTATCCTTTTTTAGAAACTCATACTAATGTAAATGTCAATAAAAATTCTGTTACCGTGGCAATAAAAAAATACAGTAGTAACGACCGATTTATTTTACTGGTATTAACTGGAATTGTTTAGTCCCACTGATAGCAGATGGTCACTTTGAAGGGGGAAAGTCGTTTTGTGCTCATCGTAATATAAAACCCGTAAGGCGTGTTTTCTATAGCAAATATGTTATTGATATAAAAGGTTTAAAAACGCCAGCTTTTATGTGATTTATTATTTTACTGTTGATAAATCGTCGTCATAAAGTGTAACGTTGTTGCCGTATTATACAAATAGGCAAGAAGGCAGAAAAGGTACAGTAGCCAACAATTAAAGCATATAAGCTGCTGAAAATTATCAGCCCTCACTATCTTCTATAAAAATAGCGTCAAAATCAAATATTTTTAAACGGCTTATATGTTTTGACGCATTTGTTGGCAGCTGCACAACTATCATTTTTAAATACCTTTATCTACTATTAAGGTTTTGTTGTATTACTTATATATAAGACATTTAGAAATCATTTAACGTATTATTAGTTTTTTTTTTCACGTTTAGTTAAACACGTGTATAACCGTTTGAGATTAAACCTGACGCAATACAAGGTTGTACACAAAGCAATGTACCTTTCTTTTTTGTACGAGTAGATTTATTTAAAGATAATATAAAGTTAATATATTTATTTGTCGTTTTATTTTTCTGCATACCCATTTATTCTTGTTATAAAATAGTTATTTATGTGACTGGTGCATAATGAGAGGCATTAATACACGAGTGTGGTTTTATGAAACGAGCCGATAGGTGAGTTTCATAATAAGATCACACGAGTGTTTTAATGCCTAATTATGCGTACAGTCGCATACATAACTTTATCTACATGCATATCATAAGTTTTCTACAAACTGTGAGAAAATTGCACCATGTTGCCTTGTATCTTAAAGAACCTGCATCTTAATGTTCACTTTAAAGTTTCGGTGACCGAAACTTTAAAGTGAACATTAAGATGCAACTACATCAATAACCGATACTTTAATGACATTTAATACTTTAATGTTAACATTAAAGTGCAACCACAGATACAGGTTTCTTAATATAGGCTGTTTGCTCATCGTTTCTAAACATATAATAGGGAAGTTATGATATGGATGTAGATAAATGTTTATAAATGCCCTTACTTATAAACAGGGCCCGTACTTTTCATGCCGTTGACGCAAAAATGACGTCACACTATATAGAGTATAATTCCAATTGTTTTTATTGTAATTTTTAACCATTTGTCGTGAATCATTTAATCATATACGAATTAGTTAAGTAATGCATAGACGCGTAGAAAATTGTCTACGCCTCTAATGCGTGACCCAGACGATCGCGGGGCAAGAAGACGCGGGGGGTCATCGGGAACTGGTTCGCCGCCCGCGCCGCAGCGCCGCCACCGGAGACGGCCCGGCGCCGCCGGCGCCGGCACTTGCCAACAGATCTACAATAGGAGCGCACGCGTCCGAAATTGTACCTACTTACCTAAATCTGTTAATTTTATTATAATTTGTATAACGAAGCAAGTCTTTTTATTTTAAACGAGTTCATTTCCGAACATCTGGCGACCGTGAATCAATTTTGCTATCATTAGCAAACGTATCTGCAAGCGACGGATTCGAGTACCTTCGGAATACCGTTACTCGAATTTAAATTTGCAACGGAACAAAGAAGCTGAATTTGGGTTGGCGCGTATGCTGCCTTCACTCCCTGGTGGACGAGACGAAGATCGCCGTTGGTGCTGGACGTCGGGATTTATCCCAAGGGAAGTGGCCTTATCCTTTCATTACTTTCTTTTTTCCCCTTTAATTTGTGTAAGTAACTTTCCGCTCCGAGAACGTCAAGATAGTATCATGCTTACGCGTACTCTCTTTATATTATAGTTTTTCGGCTATTGCAATTTAATGTACCTACCTACTGCATAATAATTTCATGCTAATTTCTCTTCCTTCGCAATTATAAGTGCATAGCTTTAGCGGTGGGGACACCTTGTGCAGGGTCTGTCCGTATCACTGCCACCATCTTATCCTTTAACCTACCACCAAGCAGTGTTCGTATTGTTGTGTTCCGGTGTGGGGATAAGACAACCGGTGAAATTACTAGCACAGAGGCAATTCCACGTTAATCCTTAGGGTTAGCAACGCATGTTAAATCTTGCGGCTATAGTTGAAATTGCCCATTGTCTTACCTATAATATGTATACCTACCATTTGCTCCAGTTCAGACCTATACAAGAGTCAAACTAAATTAAAGTCCTGCTTATTTCTTCTTTGCTTGTCGAAGCGCATTTTGAAGCTTATTAATATCGTCGTTAATTTGGGGCTAAACGCAAAATTTTACCGTCCTTATAGTCCTACCTTCAAAAAATAAAATAAAATTATTATTCACATTATTTGCCGATACTTCCAGGATTTAACGGATTATCCGTCGAAGAGGCAAGTGGATCGTCTGGTGCCGCCTGTGGTTGGGGGCCCGTGCTCGCACGAGTCGTCGGCGGCTGAGACGGTTGGATTTCAGTGCCACGACATCAGCTCATCGAGAGGGTTTGCATAATTATTGAACCTACTTAATTCATTGCTTTGATTCAACATTTCGATTAGTTTTTCTCGATAATCCACTATTGTTAAGCAATGGCCACGGAAGAGAAAGACCATTTTAAGGAATTGTTGAAACGCCGCAGCGTAGTTAAAGGCAGGTTAACCAGATTTAATGACTACCTTCAGGTTTTAAGTCAAGTTGGAGCAGACAAATTAACAAATATTCAAATTAAAGAATTAACCATGAGGGTCAGTAGAATCCAGGAAGTGTTAACCGAATTTAACGAGTTGCAGGCGGAAATAGAATTACTTTGTTCTGACCTAGATGAACAAATATCAGCTAGGGATAACGTAGAATCTAGATTCTTTTCTGTTCTTTCCATGGCTGAAGAATTAATGGAATGTGCTAATATCGATAAAGGTACCGCATCTAATGAGAGTGTGTCAGTTAAATGTTCACATTCTATGAATTCAATTAAATTACCTACAATTGATTTGCCGAAATTCGACGGGAACTATTTAAAATGGTTAGAGTATAGGGATACTTTCGACTCCCTTGTAAACACGAATAATGCGATACCACTAATTAATAAATTCCATTATCTAAGGTCTAGCTTAGAAAGTGGTGCCGCTGTCGTAGTGAGATCTCTGGAGTTTACAGCTGATAATTATAATAATGCATGGCAAATTTTGTGTGATCGATACAATAATAAAAACATTTTGATTAATAATCACCTTAAGGCGTTACTTAGCATTGATCCTATAATAAGGGAATCTTTTAAAGCATTACGATTCTTAATCGATCATATATCTAAAAACTTGAGGTCTTTGTGCACACTAGGTCTTCCTACAGAGCAGTGGGACGTTTTAATTATATTTATCGTCTCGGCAAAGCTAGATTCTACTACGAGTCGAAAGTGGGAAGAATGCAAAAACAATTTAGCGCATTTACCTACGTTGGAGGAATTTTATTCGTTTCTGCGTAGTCGAGCGGATATCTTAGAGACTACACATTATAATAGGTCTGATAAACCAGATTATAAACCTAATTTCCAAACTCATAGATCTACCCCAGTTAGGTCATTTTTAACCGCATCGGATTCTATCGCAAAAATAAATTTATGCCTTATTTGTAACCAAGGTCATTTCGTACATGAATGTTCCAAGTTTAAAGCAATGAGTTACGAAAATAGAATTCGAGAAGCGAATAAGTTAAAACTTTGCACTAAGTGTTTACGTACTGGTCATAATATTTACCAGTGTCGATTAAAGGGCTCGTGTCAAGTATGTCGCGGAAAGCATAACACCTTATTGCATAAGAGTGAGAATAGTGCAGCACCGGAGCTAAGCGAGCCGGGCGCGTCTGCCTCGCCCGCTCCCGGTCCCGTCGCGTTATCAGTGGTGTCGATGACTCACACGCTATTGTGCACGGCGCAGGTAGAAATTATTAACGAAACTAATCATACAAGTGTTATTGCCCGCGCACTACTGGATACTGGTAGTCAGTCGTCGTTTCTAACGGAGAATATGCAAAGCAAGTTAGGATTAAATAAAACATCCAATGATAAATTAAATGTTTGTGGTCTAAATAATATAAAAACCAATATTTCCGGCAGTTGTGATGTTAGGATTCAATCGTGTTCAACTTCATTTAATGCGCGAGTTTCTTGTTTGTTAGTGCCAGTGATTACAGGCAGTTTGCCGAGCGTCGAATTAGATGTTCGTGAGATAGGTATTCCTGATAGTATTCAGTTAGCAGATCCCAAGTTCTTCCGGCCCTCGTCTATAGATATTCTATTAGGGGCTGATATCTTTTGGAGTATTATTGGTACAAAACAAATCAAGTTAGGTTGTAGCATGCCTACGTTGCAAGAATCGCAGCTGGGTTGGTTGATAGCCGGACCGATAGGTGTTAGTCAACCTAAGGCAAAGGTCTATTGTCACTTCAATCAACTTATCGATATAGACAATTCCCTTAAGAAATTCTGGGAGATTGAAGAATTACCTACTGATACCAAAGCGTATACAGTTGATGAGCAGTTTTGTGAAAATCATTTTTTAGAGAATACCAGCCGTCTGCCTGACGGTAGGTTCTGCGTTCAAATGCCCTTAAAGGAACCGGAAACTAGTCTCGGTGACTCATTTCACTTAGCAAAGAAACGTTTTTTAAATTTAGAATGCAAATTAAATAAAAATGAGCACTTAAAACAGGCTTACAGCAAATTTATCGATGAATACCGGGTTTTGGGTCATTTAAGGGAAGTTGAGCGACCAAGTTCTGGTAATTACCTACCTCATCACTGTGTCATTCGGGACAAAAGTGAAACGACTAAATTAAGGGTCGTTTTCGACGCCTCAGCCAAAACTTCTACAGGCAAATCACTTAATGATATACAAGCTGTAGGTCCAGTCGTTCAAAGCGACTTATTTTCAATCTTATTACGCTTCCGGGGACATAGGTTTATACTCCTAGGGGACATAGAGAAAATGTACCGACAAACGGCCTTACATCCTTCTCAGCGACATCTCCAGTTAATTTTATGGAGAGATCAATCCTCGTCATCCGGAACGGCAGCAGATAATAATATTAAAGTCTTGCAATTAAATACTGTGACGTACGGGATAGCCTCTGCTCCATTTCTTAGTACTAGATGCCTTATGCAATTAGCGAACGAATGTACTGATGAGAAAATAGCAAGCATAATTAGATGTGATTTTTATATTGACGATTTAAATACAGGAGCAGAGGAAGAACAGGAATTACAACATATATATAAAAGTATAAAAGGTATTTTAGATTCCGCATGCTTCCCCTTAAGGAAAATCCGGACTAATTGTACACAAGCCTTCACAACTGATGACACGATCTCCGACCCAATCGATTTAACCAAGGAGTCCAGTGTCCTAGGGTTGTGCTATTGTCCAAAGTCGGATATTATTAATTTCCCAACAAATATTGAACTAGCTTCAACACACACAAAGAAATCAGTAATCTCGACTATTTGTAAAATCTTTGATCCGCTAGGTCTAATCTGCGCAAGTATTATTAAAGCCAAGATTTTCTTGCAGCAGTTATGGATCGCTAAGTTATCTTGGGACGAACCTATACCTAACGGTCTCTTAGGAAGTTGGCTGAGTTTTATCACTAACTTACATTATTTGTCGGATATAAAAATTGAAAGATATGTTCGTTGTAACCTCCCAATAATAACAGAAATGCATTGTTTTGTAGACGCGTCTCAGAAGGCCTATGCCACTTGTGTTTATCTACGGACAATAAATAAAAATAACAAAGTTACAGTTAGGTTGTTGTGCGGCAAGGCTAGGGTTGCCCCCTTGAAACCCACTACAATACCTAGACTGGAATTACTGGGAGCTTTGTTGGGAGCACGTTTATGTCATAAAATAATTAAGTCACTCAGATTTGAAATTAGTCAAAAAACTATTTGGACGGATTCGACCGTCGTCCTTGGTTGGTTAAAAACTGATGCAAGAAATCTTAAAATGTTTGTTTGTAACCGGATAACTGAAATCAATGAACTGTCGTCTGACTTTCAATTTAACCATGTACCAACCAACATGAACCCAGCTGACCTTGGCTCGAGGGGTGTTGACCCCAAGGACCTCGCTGCATCCTCCCTGTGGTGGGAAGGCCCTTCGTTCCTCAGGAAGGACCAGAGTGAGTGGCCCCAGCAGGCATGGTCAGCCAATAATATACCGGAGGTTAAGGTACAGTCGTTTTTGTCACGTGATAATCCCAATGAGGACAGCCTGTTCATTGACTTCAATAGGTATTCTAGCTTAAACAGGTTACGAAGAACGTATGCATACGTATTACGTTTTGTTTACAATTGCAAGCAAGAAAAGAATAAGAGGATATTCGGCACTCTAAATGCCGATGAATTAAGTAAGTCCTTGAAACTTTTATTAAAATTTAGTCAATTAGAATCTTTCCCTACGGAAATTAAATTAATAAAACAAGGCAAAGTATTACCTAACAAAAGTAAAATATTACAATTAACGCCTTTTACGGACTTAGATGGAATAGTTAGAGTAGGTGGCCGTTTAAACAACTCGAACTACGATTATGACAAAAAACACCCTATACTGTTAAGTGCAAAGCACAATTTAACCAAATTAATAATGCTCAATGAACATTTGCGGTTATTTCACGCCGGTCAACAGTTGCTTTTAGCCTCGGTTCGTGATAAATACTGGCCCGTCGGGGGTAGATGCTTAGCGCGCCAAATTCCTAGGCGGTGCGTCGTCTGCATTCGACTCCGCGCGAGTACATTACAACCGATAATGGGACATTTACCAGAGGCACGAACTAATGCTGATTTTCCTTTCGGCTCGTGTGGAGTTGACTTTGCCGGGCCATTCATGATCAGTAGTCGTAAGGGACGAGGTGCTCGAAATACTAAATGCTATCTGTCTAAATATCTACTTCATATCTAAAACGTAAATGAAACTATATGATTGAGAAGGACAGTGGAAATAATCATCGAGTATCATTATCATTAAAAAAAAACGTTTTTTTGTTGTAATAAATATGAATATAATTAAATACTTAGTCATAAATATAATTATCGCATTGACATTCATAAAAGAAAATGGTCTCTTTTTGCCATTTTTAGTTGTGAAAAATAAGTATGATTCTGCCGTGATCCGTATTTTGATTGCGATTAAACTTTATTTAACTATAATCATTTTACCGCTTCTTATTTTTTATTTTTTTATTACTACCGCTTAATACATACCTAATCCCCTGCCAAATTAAAGCAGAGCAGCCTGTGTGTAAAAGTGCGTCATTTTGACGTCATCGGCATGAAAGTTCGACCCCTGCTTATAAACGTGGAGTAACCGTGGGCTAGCTAAACCATGCTTTGTCCTTATCTGTCAAATTCAAAAAGCTATGACAGATAAAAGCCCTGTGTATTGGTGACCCCGTCTTTCAGAGCTGTCACCACATAAACGGCTTAACCAATTCTCTTGAATTCTATCTAAGAAGTATTCCCAGTTTTCTTTAAAAAAAGCCACGTCCAAATCTGTCCATCCGTTTAGGAGCTTCGATGACACAGAGACACATACAAATTCACACGTTAAGCTTATAGCATTCTATTTACTTACAGTTACTCCGGGAAATATCATTTGGTCAAAAGTATTTCGCCCAAGGCACAGTGTCTTTGAACTCAGGCCTTAAAGTCGTAGTCAAATATATATACACGGTCTGAAGACGTCAAAAGGGTCTACGCACTTATATCACTGACAATAAGGTCTATGTATACATATATTTCATGGGGTGCCATCAATAGATGGCACCCCTTTGGATTTATGCCAAATATGGCATAATTTTTAATGTCCGTAACGTATTATGCTTAACAAGTTTTGCATAATTTATTTACGCCGAATCTTTTACTTGGCGAAATTTAATTTGGCATAAATCTATATTATCCGAATGGTTGTTTACCCGAATGTTATGTTAGCATAACATTGACATGGCAGATTTTCGTTATGCATAATGTTGCTTAGCATATCTGTAATTTAGCAGAATTTTGATAGCCCGAATTAATGTCGGAAACAAAAATAGAGCTATTCCTTGATTCGTGTTATGGTTAGTAAATGGAAAAAAAGTTCTTTTTTTGTTAAGTTTTATCTTATTTTCCATAGACTTGAGTCCATTCCCTTTTTGTGGATTATGATGTAATTTTTACTTAGTTTTATTTATATGTTTGTTAATTTGTATAGTATATTTGGGATTTGTACATATTTGTTTATTCCTGGCGGAAGCCTGATTTGCCGCTGGAATAGCAAACTTTAAAATTAATGTTCTATTTTCCTTGCAAGCTATTATGTCTGGAAGGGTTGACATTGTCAGGGCAGTTTTGATTTTGTATTCTAAATCGAGTCTTTCGAGGTCGAACCTGGGGCATTCTAGTATTATGTGCTCGATTGTTTCATATTCATTCATTCTAAGTTTATGTATTAATTCTAAGTTTACGACGTCTAATAGTGGCTCTTCCCAGTTGTCCGCACCCCTTCGTCCACACTGTGGACAGATAGGCTTTTTTCCCCTTTGTCCGCAGGGTGATCAACTGGGAATAAAAAAATCTTTAGGTGTGGACAACTGGGAATAAAACGAATTTAGGTGTGGATAACTGGGAATATAAACGAATTTAGGTGTGGACATCTGGGAATAAAAAATCCCTACTAGGTGCGGATAACTGGTAATTTTTGCTGTCCGCAGTATGGACAAAGGGATGCGGTCCCCCCCGACGACGCAACCCCGAGCGGTTGTATAAGTTTGTATGTATCTATCTGTGGAGACGTAACTCCCAAACTAGTGATCGTGATTTTGTTTAAGTTTTTACTTTTTCTTAAAATCGGTTGAGTAGGAGATAGCGGTTCAAAGAGATCGGTCGCAATAATATTTTAGTGGTGGTAGGGTGACGGCAATAATGATGGACACTGTTAGCTGACAGGATCCAGTAATTGACACTTCACTCTTAATTCAAATTTCAAGCCGTCCTAAGTTGATTTTCGCATAACAAATGAATAAGGGTAAATCGGAACGAGCGTATTTTTTGTGAGTCATTTCTGCTACATTCGGTTTCATACAAAACTCCTGTTTGGTTCACACGTCGACGCAAAATCAGCTGTCCTTTTGTATTAAGTACAACTTCGCGACACGCACAACTCAAAAATTACGCTCGTGTGGCTTCACCCTAACCCTTATCTTCTGTAAAATAAGAATCAAGTGTCCATCATTGGTCCTTGTCCAACTTATGCCTTTACCCACTGTAAACAGCAGTGTTCTCATTGTTGTGTTCGGTTATGGTGTTATAATTATTTTTATTCATACAGATGTTAACAAGTAGGTATACCTTCTAATCAGATAGTAACGTCAAGAATAATCCACCAAAAACCATTTAGTTTGTTTTTTCAAGAATAATAGTCTGGGTACAAAATCGCGTACCAATAATAATCTTAAAAGATTAAAATGACACTCAAAAGTTACTTGAAAGACATCGGACAAAACGCAATAATTTACTATGGACGGGACATTTTTAACCTTGGTTATTATTATTAAGCTGAATAATAAAAACAAGCTGAATTAAATTGGTTAAGTATTCTTGACGTTGTTGTCTGAAGAAGTAACATTTGCTAACACTTGTATGAACAAAAGTTATGCCCCAATATATAAGAGTCTATAGAAAGGAGATTAGGTAAATAAATTTCGCTTATTGGGTTGATCTTTATTCAGAAAGTTTTACACTTGTGTCTTGCTAAGTTATACATATATAAGTTGACTTAGCCCCAGTAGCTCTAGGCCGGTACAGTGCTCTACAATGACATGTACTGCGGGGTCTAGACAAATAGACATGCATTAGGAGAGACTTGAAGAAATACAGACAGTTATTATATCTATTAAGAATAAAAACCTCGCCAAAATTCATGGACTGGTTCACTGGCACATATTTGGCCTTATCGGGAATAGATCCCAGGACTGCTAGCTTCGTAAGCAGAGAAGTTGCCAACTAGACCAACTGTGTCCTTTTATTTCTAACTTACAATTATAGAACCGAAGAAGTCGTGCGAGTTGTACTCGAGCACTTTGGGTTAGAAGTATACATTATTTTAAAAAGTCAGGTCAAGTTCGAGTTACTCGTAAGAGTTGGTTGCATACCTGATGATACAAATCAGGGCTGATCTTTAAGAAGAACGCGCAACAGAAACTGACCAAATGCAATGTTGTTATAAGATTTATTCCCTGTAGTAAGTATCCGAGACAGTGTAAAAGTTTGGATCTTTTACATTTATGCATTTGGTCATTGTTGAAACTCCCGACGCTCAAAATTTCTTTGCCCGTTTATCCTCCACGGGCTGTTCCTCTTGATTCGGCTGCACGGCCTGGCTGGCTTGCTCCAGTTCCATGGCCCCATCGGCAGCCTCCTCCTGCTCCTGAGCTGCCTTCTCTTGCCTCAGCTGCTCGGCCTTCCTGGCTTCCTCCATTTTCTTGTTCCTCTCACGGGCTGCCGCCGCCAGCTCGATCCTCACTGCGGCTTCTCTTAATTGTCTTGCTAAAGTCCTCTGCATTCTAAGTACTTCCACTCGTGGATTCGTTCTCTAAAAACGAATATGGTAATGATTATTTCCATGTTATTATATTAAACATGTAAAAAACATTTTATTAACTTTGTAAGGTATATAACCCAGTAATGTTGGCATTGGGTAAGTTTGTATGAATTATTGACATTATTTGTTTTGCACGATTTTCTTAATTATAATAGTATAATATAAATATATTTTTGACTCAAAACAATTAAATGACTTAAATAACGTCGGAGCTGAGATATTAATGACTAAAGTTTTTGGCACCAACTAAAAGTACGCCCATGAGTTATATCGATATTTAAATATCTCGGCTCCAATGCGCAAGAGAGATTACATAATGCGCTGCCATCCTCAACCCTACTACAGCCGAAGGAGTTTTGGCGATGGGCTTCGTCGCAGGCTTCTTCCAAGGTTCGCCACAAGGACAGGTCTTGGGCTTCCGGCAGCCAACGGTCTCCCTGTTCCGTAGCCACGTCAACAGGCCGCCTGGTTGTTTCATCCACGGCGGTCCTCCGATGATGTGGGTCACCATAGGCAAACAAAATTTAACCTAATTTTAAACGGGGTATTGTTAACGTGATTATTTATCAATTTTGTAATGAACAAATACAAGTACAAATGTTTACCTCCGTCACCACCGACGTGTTCTTGCGCAATGCGTCTATTTCAAAGGTGGCAGTTCTACGCCTAGCCTGGATTCTCAGTATTAAATAGTCATCTGAGTTTCCGTTCTCTGTCCATCTTTTCCTAGCCTGTAAAAAAGGTTTCAAAAATATGTCTCTTAAAGCGGAAGGGTACATCGACGGGGAAATGACGCCGAGAATTAGGGCGTGCAATAATTAAAACAGCATTTCTTCCATTAGGCATATAAACAATTTCTACCCAGCGTTTTTGATTTTTATAAACATTTACTATAGTATTTTTTATTAATATCGTTTGTCTGAAGTAGCATTACTGGAAAGGCCTAAAGCTCCACAGGTGGGAGTGTACGGAGCAAATGGATTTTCTGCTTTGTATTAATGTCTATACCTGTGGTAGCTGTTCTAGAGTAGGGGGCTTACGATGTAGGTGCATTAGCTCAGAAAAGCCCTTGAAAAATTTTAAGTTGCCTGTGTACCTCCGGACTCGCAAGCAGAATGGATCTACGAGCACGTCTCCCTTGTTGTCCCGGCTGCTCCAACTGCATGGTAAGAGCGTCGAACTGCGCCTTGATGCATCCCTCCACAGGAACGTAACCAACACCTGTATCCGAATGTACGTTCTCCCTAGGCTCCACGACATGTCTAACATTCTAAAATAAGAGATAAAATAAAAAAAACTAGGTTTTTTCTTTGTTAATGGCTTTTACTCCTTAAGCTTACGAAAGTTTATGTGAGACCCATTTAAATAATCGATCCCCGGTTCAAATTACGGCAGGGCATATTTCGTTTATTAAGACTGACTATTTTTTCCGGAGTCTTGGATGTTTTCTATGTATTTCTATATATAAGTATATATCTATATATAATATATAGTTATTTAATATTTATTTATTTACATTAACTTGGCTGTATCAATCGTAATTTTTTTGAATAATTAGGTACCTAAAAGTTTGTTTACCCTACATTTAATACCTAACTGACAACTTGCCACTTGCTGTCAGGGTTAAGCGCTCTCGGTCATTGGGCGGGTCGCTCCCAACTAGTAAATCGCTCAAACATTTGAGCGATTGAAGAACTAGTTCGGTCTTTTAGTTCTTTTAGTAAACTAGTATACTGAAAGAAAATAGTCTGTTCATATAATAATATTATAAAAGCAAAAGTTTGTATATATTGATGTATGGATGTTTGTTACTCTTTCACAGTTCGACGGAATTGGCTGAAATTTGGTATGGAGCTAGTTTAAACCCTGGATAACCACACAGGCTACTTTTCATCCCAGTAACATTAAAAGTTCCTGAGGGAATAACGATAATCGAAATCTACGCGGATGCAGAAGTTATTCTGTAATATGAATGATATAGTGAAAGGTTTAGGTAGTTCACTGTGGGGAAACTTCGTCTGCAGTGTTACTACACCATGCTACATGCTATTCAGTCAACACAATTACTTTTTGTACTGTGACCGACTGAAATAGCAAGACACGTTCGAACGTTTCCGTGAAGATACGAAGGAATACAATTATGCACTACATCTGAACCTAATCCACGAGTGTAATTATCGCGACGCTACTTACGCTGCCTCCGCTTCCCCTCTCCTGTTGGACCGCTGCCATCAGTTGCCTATTCAATCGAGATATGATTGCCTGTCGCGTCTCCTCTTCGTCCTACAAAGCGGATGAAAACATCATTCTTAAAGTAAAGTAAAAAAACCCTTATTGCATATAAAGGCTGGTTGTTGCGCGCGACTCTGTTCCAGTCGTCGTCTCGGCTATAGCTTCTCCCGGCTATAAAATTTCCCGGCATTAATCTCTCCCAATTTTAATTGTAATCTAACAATATTAAATAAACAGAGTTACTCTCGCAGTTGTAATATAATACGATGTTATAAATGTATTTCACAATAACAGATGAAATGACAAGTGACTGTTAAATCTAAGAATAAAACTTAAATTTAAATCTAATAAATGCCCTGCAGTATGGTGGCAGCATTGCCTCGCTGTATTTCAAAATTTGTGCATATGTTTATAAAATTAGTTTGATGTATAACATATTCGAATATATTATAATAATAAAAATAACTCCAGGAGGTGAGCAAAGCGAGAACAATTATTTCGTACAATTGCATTGCGGCATTAGGTAACTAAAAACTACGTTCTACTAAAATGATCTAAAAAAGATGATCAGCAAAACTAAAATCTTAACTGATACAAAATCAATTTCATACTGACACACAATATACCAGAACAGTTGTATACATATACCACGATAAAAAAAAAAATCATTTTAAATATTAGCTGTGACGCGATGAAGCCCCGATTTCATCCCAATTTCAAATAAAAAAAAATTGTTTAGCAACCATGTAAGGACATAAGCAGTTTTTCAGGACCAAAATTAGAAATTACTTGTACTTGGGACGTCGTCATAGTTCAGTATCAATTTTTATGGGGCGTTTTTAACGCTTAATAGGAATGTAGGCCTTTTACTTAAATTTGTGACTTTTGCAGCGCTCGGATCGCAGTATATATGTATACATTTAATCCTTACAAAAACTAAATCAAATGGCAGCATATTTTTTTGACTAATATCCTAATAAGAAACACATTTTGAGATTAAGTACAAACTAAAAGGTGCGACCCCACCGCTGTGTAAAATACGGTGTCGTTGCGTAAACAAAAGAAGGGAACAATATGGCGCCGTTCTTGATGCACCGTAATATACGCACCGTTATACAGCGGTGCGGTCGCACCTTTATTTAAAATATCTCAAATCACATCTGCAAAGCATAGCATAGCCTTATTCGCTGATATACGCTTACGCCCTTGTAAACGTAGAACTCCACGTATATGAGTAAGGGCGTTATAGTAAAACTTTCACTCTGATCTACCGTCTTTCTAGCCCTAGATAGAGGCTATCGATAGATATCAGAGATTAGACATCAAGTGAGGTATCATTAGATAGCTCTTAGAAATCGTAATCATTATGCATTTTTTGACGCGTTGCCCGGTATTTTAAAACGATAACGGATTCGGAGTCTACACGACCAAAACCAATTGGTTCAGCCAATGCAAAGTTCAAAATGGCGGGCATTTTATTAAATTGTGATAATGTTTTCGTATTTGGTCCGCACAAAGTTAAGGATACCTATAGATTTTCAAAGATATCAATCCAGAAACTAAAAAGCTCAAAATGGCCGCCATTTTGTTCAACTTTTGAAGAAACCCAGATCGCCTTGTGACGTAATAGCCAGGGAACAGTCTCGACGCGCGCACTCGCGCATGCGTAGAGCGACCGCCACAGAGGCGCCACCAAAGAATATGCTTTCACGAAGTGCGTCATTGCAATTGTATGCAATATTGGTCTCATTGTCAGTTGCACGAAATATTGTATCTGAATTTTTTTCATGGCATGGTGGCGAAATAGCCCGATGGCCCGGTATTTTAATACGATAACGGATTCTACACGAGCAAAACCTTTTGGTTCAACCGATGAAAAGTTCAAAATGGCGGCTTTTTTTAAAATTCTGATAATGGTTTCGTATTTGGTCCGCGCAAAGTTTCAGATACCTGTAGATTATCAAAGCAATCAATCCAGAAACTAAAAAGCTCAAAATGTCCGCCATTTTGTTCAATTTTCGAAGATAAACCCAGATCGCCTTGTGACGTAATAGCTAGGAAACAGTCAGCCCCGACGCGCGCACTCGCGCATGCGTAGGGCGACCACCACAGAGGCGCCACCAAAGAATATGGTTTCTCGAAGTGCGTCATTGCAATTGTATGCAATTTTGGTTTCAGTTGCACGAAAAATTGGATCTGCATTTTTTTATGGCAAGGACGCAAAAGAGCCCCAAGGCCAACTGGCTGTTCCAGTAAAAATCCTGTTAATATTTTTGCTTTTAATTCTTAGGCACGATACCAAAAATGGTTTTCTTTTGACTTCCAAAATTAATCATTCTATCACATAAAAGTATTTTTTAATTATCATGCACTAACATGTAAGTATTGAGTAATGGTTAATGAGTCGATACACGTCACGCGGGCTCTTTGTTATTTCTCCTGTCAATGCCAATTTGACTGTCTTGGTCAAGGTCATTGTTGTCATCTCGAGAAACGGCAAGTGTCAATGTCATGTTTATGGCGATTAAGGTGCGACCGCACCGCTGCTTAACGGTGTGAAATATTACGGTGCGTCAGAAACGACGCCATATTGTTACTATGACCCCGACTTTTATTTACGCAACGACACCGTATTTTACGCAGCGGTTTATCCAAAGCCGTGGATATAGTTATGACGTCTCGTTAAAATTTGACCTTTTCTACGTACAAAATGTGACGATTTTTCATACAATATAATGAGTAACTTATCTCTAAATTGTCTTTGAGAAAGGCTGTTTGTTAAATGTTTCATTTCCGATATGTATACTAATATAAATGCGAAAGTAATTCTGTTTATTTGTTTGTTAATATTACAAGATAAAACGCAGAACCGATTTAAAAATAATAATTGGAGATAGCCGTGACGACTAGAGGGACTCCCGGGCAACAGATACCTAAAATGTAATAATATCAATTTCTTACCTCAGAGTCATCTCTGGTGAGGTCTATTATCACCCTTCTGGACCCCACCGGGATTAAGGAAGTGTTGCCACGTACTCGTCTATACATCCGACCTGATATGGTACGTATCCTGATGGTCTGAATTCTACGGTTTTGTCCTTCCGGAGGGTCCCTGCAGACAACACCACATTTGATTACTGATCGATCCTCACCAAAACACGAAGCCTTGCTTAATTTTCAAGGCCTTTTATGGATTTCCAGTTCCATTATGGCTATTCGAGATGGTTCCCGGTTTAAGCTTTGTAAAGGGGGTCGCCGCGCATGCGCTAAGCGCAATCGGGAACAGCGCAGCGGTGACAAAAGTCTATGAGATCAATAGGCACAAGGAGGTTATTTAAATGTATTTAAAACTGTTAAATACAAAACTTTAAGTTTTAACCATTAAATTTGTGAAACCCGACATAACGGCGGCCTTTCTGAGCTTGAACGGCCCAAATGATTTTTATTAAAAATCTAGCTAAGAACCATCCCGATTACACTAGATTGCCTTAAAAATAACACTGCATCCAAATCGGCCCATCCGTTTGGCAGTCACGATGTAACAAACAGACTCAGGGATACACAGCCACACGGATACACAGACTCAGGGATACACAGCCACACAAATGTACACTGACACACAGATTATTCGGGGTTTTCTTGGAAAAAACTAACGACAGGTAGGTTCCGGTAGCCTGTCACATTATTAATCTTAAATAATTACAGCTAAACAATCTTTATCACGATCAAAACTAACCGTGGATTAATGTAGAAAATACCAATCAAACCGAAACGCAAAGGGTAGGTACTTACATTTTCTTTCCTTCTTCTCTCTCTTCTGAATGCTATTAATTGCGTCTCGTCACAGCGAAGTCTGAACGGCGAATATGTCTGAGGTCGATGCTAAATGATTAACGCATGCTCTGTACGGCTGCGCATTGCGCAGGCCGGGTCCCGGGCTCACTTAATAGGGATGTAGGAAATACGTTATAAATATTAGTACAATAGTTTTATTATTGAACTCCGCCTTCATCCAAGACACTGCCTTAAGGCCAATGATAGTACATATACACTCTATAATATCATTACTTAAGGGTCTTGTGACTGCCGCCGCCGATGAGCGGGCGGGAACTACCCGGGAAGCGAGTAGAGCCACCGATCATCCAAGTATGTGAACGGTATGGTATCCTGACTTTTTACCAAATCATCTTTTGGCAATCAATGTCATTTTACAAACTTTCATTCCGCAAAAATATAATTGTGATTAAACCATTACATATTACATAGGCTACATGGGCTTGTTAAATAAGTTAGGTTAGGTTAGGTTAGGTTAGGTTGGGGGGCACCCAGTGGTGAATAGTCGTCAGCCCACGGTGCCCCCGTTTACAGCCTATGGAGGTTAACACCGGTGAGGTTTTAGTGGGTAGGCTTCCCCATTCCCTTTCGCTCTGAAGGGTCGGGGGTTGTGAGTCCCACATAACCCTCCAATATGGTCGTCCCTAGACCGAAGGGGTACGCGTAAATGCGTTTCCTCACCGTTAAAAATAATAAAAAAAGTTTGGTTAGGTTAGGTTACAGTTTAGACCACAAAAAAAAATGATGTGGGAAATACACCTTTCCGAATTTAAAGTTTGTAAGATGACATTGTTTGCTAAAACGTTAGTGAACCCTTCTAGACGCCCTAGTTTATGACTGAGTGGGTCACACTTCGCCGGGTCCCTGCAAAACATTACCGCTGCCGCGGCCAATCCCGACCGCGAGGCACGTAATATGCTGATCACTCGGCGAGTCGGCGCCCGTTCAGAACTATACCGTGACTTCTGAATCACGCATCTTAATTTTTGTTGTTTTTCTTTCTTTTGTATTTTCAAAATTCTAAATAGGTTTTTGTTATTTTTATTTCTTACAAAAGTATGTTTATTTGTATTTTTTGTTCTCTTTATATATTGAGATTTGTGTTGTGTGTGTGCAACAATATAAGAAACATAGGTATCTTTTAGATATATTTTTTCATTTGATCCCTATTACAAACCCCATAGTCTTATCCCGAGATAGCCCTGGGATCCCGGCAGTGACGTAGCTGGCATGGGTGGCACCCGGTGCGGATATTGTAGGTGTAAACCAAAACTCAATCAAAATAGTTGAAATAAAAATAGTATTTAATTTTGTTTTTTAAAATATTACAAATTGTTTTTAAAGGTTTTGTTTATTATTAATCAACGATGTTTGAAATAAATTTAGTTAGTAATAAATTAAAATTCCTTCCTTCTAACTTAAACACTTGAAAACTCCGAAATCACGTGATAAAATTTATATTTTGTGTTGTTCTATTGTTAAAATGCTAAGATTGTTTTATCTAGTTTCAGTCATTGTAGCGAGTAATTTTTGATCTATTTTAATTTGCTTAAACTCCTCTCACATGATCAGAGAAGCAACTGATACGCATATTGTTATAAATAACTTTAGTGCGACCATTAGATGCGGAAGAGATTCTGCAAAATGCCATTCCGCAATGAATTCTAAACAGTCTAGTGTCACCCAATTAGAAACAGTAACATTAGCTGCTTTTAAATGTCTTCACAGTCTTGGTATCTCTAAGAGGAGTTAATAAAGTCAATAAATTTACATATAGCAACTATTAACTCTTCAGTGTTTGCCAAAAGCAAAGTCTTTGTCTGCACAACCTCGAACAATGAAGCTACATCTTGGATCGACTTTGATCTTTTTTCGAGTTCAACATTAAATCTGTGAAGACATTCTTATACATGTCCTTTTGAAGTTGCGCTTTAAGTGTAAGTCCAGCATCGATGGACGAAACCAACTTATCGGGAATGCATTTTTGGCGACGAATTCGTTTACCATCGGAATGTTGTGTTCTTCCGATTTTTGTACAGCAAAATCTATTGCCTCTTCTGCAAGATGCATCCGTTTCTCTTCAATAAAAAGACAAAGTGCTTTTAATTTTATGGCTATTTGAGCAACACCGAAGCCTTTAATTTGAAATTCAATATGTGCATTGTTCACTTCCCTTAGCACATCATTCAAAAAGAAAATATTGCAAAGAAATGAGAAATTGCACATAGCAGGCATAAGGTTTAGTGCAGCTCCTCTGGTGTCTAAATGTACTTCTTAAAATTTTCAACCAATGCTTTTATTGCAGCATAATGAGCATTCCAGCGCGTTGTCGAAAGTCTTTTAACAGATGCTTTGCTGATTGAGGATAACTTCCCAGCGGCTTGTGGCAGCGGAAAAAAAATGTATATTGCCTCTACTGCTCCAAAAAATGTAACACAAGTCACATTTTGTGCGAACGAATGTTGGCCTGTGTACTTTATAATTCGGAAACCTCATAAAATCTTTTAATATAATTTAAGGGGTTTTCTAAATAATCTTATTGAAGCTACTAAATGGATTCATATTTTTGAAGAATAAACTATACCTATTAACTCTTATATAACGCTCCCATAATAAAACTTTGTTTTTAGCAATAACAATTTCACGAAAACTAAGTAGTTGAAATGTATGTGTTCGGGAACAAGGGAATTCCCCAAGCCCACCACAGCGTCACGTGCCGAGTAATCCCTTTTTCCAGGGAATCCCCTGACTAGCGACAGTTATATAGCGAAATGCGAAATTCGAAGATTTAAGAGAAAAAAATACATTTTGAGAGGTGTCGATCGACCGACAGTGTGTACATACACTGAAAAAAATAATTAATCTCAATTATAAATTTATTATGCTCGTGACATCTATTTATTTGAGTCCACCGTGAATAACCAAATAAAAATCCATTCCTGAATGAAAAAAAACTTACTAGGTAAGTAGGGACCTACATTTATTATTGTTAGGTGCTGACACTACATATTTATTACATTATTTTATTGGTGGCAGTTATGTAATCTGCCACAGATTTACGAATTGTTATAGATGGCTCTCACAACTACCGATCGTGGACTCAACAGGGCGGACCGCCATTAAAAAAAAAACATTGCGTGCTCGCTACATTACACAAGCCCGCAATGTTGCACACGAATTTCATTACTATATAGTTAACTTTTTACAAGGTGAAAAAGGCCATAATAAAATGAGGGCACAAGTCTTACACATCCATATTTTATTTGTAACATAACTTTTTTATCTGTGTCTGGGATAGCTTGTGGGTTTTTTTAAAAAAGCTCTTGTTTCTCCTTGTCATAAAGACATACCTTAATAATCTGTGGTCATAAACAAAAATGCGCTAAAGAGTTATAGTTTTCTCACGTGAAGTTTCTGTTTGTATGCAATCCAAAAACTGAGTTCAAGCGATGAAGATTTTACTCCAACACAATTTTTTTCTTGCGATTTTTGAGAGAAGCACTACATTGGCTTTGGCAGGAACGGCATTTCGGGCTTAAACCTAATACTCAGTCCGCAATTGCCTACTTCCTTACCTAGGCAATAATGTACTATTCCGTGCAAGGCTTCACTAAATGTCACAATGCCATCAAGCCACATGAAAGAAATTACGCTAAAATTAATGATTAACGTTATGCGACAGGGTTCCAGTGTGGCTCTACAATTAGAGTCCATGACTGTACTAGACTACCATGACATACCATTGACATTGTCATTTCATGTATTAATTCATAACAACATATGTACTCACTTAATCCTATACTAATCGCGGTTTCATAATACCTGTTGCGTAACCGGATCTGTATATTGAGTCATCTAAAGGGTGGTGCATCCTTAACGATTTTATTGATTTGGAGAGCAGTGCAAGCGTGTTTCTCTTTTTAACCAGCTCGATTTACACCGCCTGGCAACGGCTGCTGCATCGGTTGGGAGTGCATCGATTTGAGGGAGCAGTGCCTGCGTTTTTCTCTTTTCAACGCGTAAGAACTATACCACGCCTAGCAACGGACACTGGAATTGAGGTCGAATGCATCGATTTGAGAGAGCAGTGCAGCAGTGCTTCTCTTTTAGCCACCACCCGTGTCCGCACCTTAATTATTCTTTGTGTATTCAGTAGAAATTATGCATCAAATAAACGTACATACAATATACATACATAAACTCACGCATTCATTCCCAGAGTGGGGCAAGCAGAGCCACAGAATCACCAACAACTATAAAATTTTATTGGTAAACTGTTTACCACATTTTCCTCAATTAGGCTGCCATTGTATTAGTGACAGGTTCAAGCTCGCCTGATTACGTACGACATCCACGGGAAGACAAGAAGTGGCACTTTTCTACCCGGCAACCACACGGGACGGGAATATACTTACAATAATGAAAAAACGTGAACGAAATTAGTTCTAAAAATAAATTATAGATGGAGTCCTAAGTATCAAATTAGAGTCAGAATATAATAAGATTCATGCAATTGGGAATATTCATGATTTTTTACAGCTTCAATAAAAGGTGATTCATTATAAAAATAACCAAGATACGAGTATAACACAACAAAGATATTTCTAGCAAAACAGAATTTAACATGAAGTTAATACTAAATTATAATTAAATTACCTCAAACATGCAATGGAATGTTGGCGTTATGTTAGTTATTTTAGGCTTCAAAGTATCACGTTGCGGGCAGAACAACTCGAGAGAACTGTAAAGGAATTTCATACAAAATTGAAGGCCTAGGCTGGAAGTTTTTTTTTTTAATTTTAATTTGGCCATGGTGGCTGTGTTTATGAAAAGGCTAAATAGCTGTTTTTTTTTTATTTACTAAACCGTGCATCCAACAAAGCGTTTGCATGTTTATTTGAAGTACCAGGAGCGCAGAGGTAATTAGGAGGTTAGCACGATGCGGCGAGCCCCGCGCGCGCCACCAGCGGGCCGGCGGGCGGGCGTACTGAGCACTGTAGGTTTTCATCACACTTGCTCGTAAACAGTATCTAAACATACAGGTTAACTGGGCCGTAAGCCCCATATAAAACCCTCGACCTTTTTTTTTCATGAAAACCTACATACAGGTTAACTGGGCCGTAAGCCCCATATAAAACCCTCGACCTTTTTTTTTTCATGAAAACCTACATACAGGTTAACTGGGCCGTAAGCCCCATATAAAACCCTCGACCTTTTTTTATCCATGAAAACCTAGGTCAGTAAGTAATTTTTTTTTAATTTTAATTTGGCCATGAAAAGGCTAAATAGCTGTTTTTTTTTTATTTACTAAGCCGTGCATTCAACAAAGCGTTTGCATGTTTATTTGAAGTACCAGGAGCGCAGAGGTAATTAGGAGGTTAGCACGATGCGGCGAGCCCCGCGCGCGCCACCAGCGGGCCGGCGGGCGGGCGTACTGAGCACTGTAGGTTACTTTTAATGTTTATGCACTCCTAGTACCAATTTGACATTGTAATTTTTGTTTTAATTATTTTAATGAATTATGTTTGAGAAAAGCACTATACATACTTCGGCGGGAAATATGGGGTTGCCCGCCTCAGACCTATATCCGGCCTTGCTTCGCTCGGCCGTCTATATAACTTCGGCCGGCAACCCCTTTTGTCCCGGCCTCTGTAGTAATGTACTATTCTGCCCTATAATTTCATTTATTTACTCGCAAATGTGATGAAAAACATTGTATGTTTCACGGGCGGTACGGGAATTACGAACCTCGACTCAGAAAGCCCTCAGTCTTCGACTTCGGGCTTCTACTAGAGTCTCGGTCGTAATTCCTTACTTACCGCCCTTAATACACAATGTACTATTGATGTTTATGCACTCCTAGTACCTATTTGACATTGTAATTTTTGTTTTGATTATTTTAATGAATTATGTTTGAGAAAAGCACTATACATACTTCGGCGGGAAATATGGGGTTGCCCGCCTCAGACCTATATCCGGCCTTGCTTCGCTCGGCTTAAACTTAGTTAAGTTAAACTTATGCGTTAAGCGAGGAAACTGCCAGCTCGTCGGTCTCCCGTGACGTCAATTAGCCCCTTCGAAATTTCTTTGACGGACCAAGGGTCTCGACGCCGAATGGAACAAACAAATATTCTGAGCCGAGACATGAATTTTATATGTCCGAACCGTTACATGACGTCACAGTCTCAAAAAATAGAACATCAAGCTATTAAAAACTATCCTGGCTTCAGCACTAGCTTACTAGCATCGAAGTAGGCTAATTTTGTGTATACGAAGATTACGAAGACTAGAGGACGCCTGTGACTTCGTACGCGTAAAATTAGTTACCCGCTCCTCCCCCTATTTTAACTCCTTAGGGGGTGAATTTCCAAAAAATATTTCTTAGTGCTCACTTACATCATGAAAGGAACCCATGTACCAAATTTCACCTTTCTAGGTACCATCAGACCAATGGATCCCTGACCCTCCATAGAACCGTGTCACAGTGACGTTATGATTCAAGTCGTAACAAGTGCCAAACAAATTGTTTTATAATGTCACTGTGACACCGTGCTGATAGTACAGTGGTTTCGGCTGTGCGTTGATATATAAGTCAGTGAGTGAGGTTTGCCTTTTATAATTATACAGTGTGTGGCCCAAAACCGGGGCGAAAAAAGTAAATGGGGATTCTTTAGAACATTTCAACTATCACAAGAATCTAATATTACAAAGTCTATAATTTTGGAGAAAACAGCCTACAAAGTTAAAAATCGTAGGTAATGTATTTTCCCGTCGCGATATCGTCGCTTGGTCACTTGGTACGCGGTATGTCTGAGTACAGGGTGCCATTGACAACACGCGGTAGATTTAGCGGTGTTTGCAATACATTGAATTTGCTATTAAGTTTGTTGCACATAACTCTAACAAGGGGAGGTACAATAAAGATTTCTGCCAGTTTGTTGGCGTGACTAATATGTATATTCTATAGCTTTCTAGTACCAAGACTATCTGAGCTAGGTTGCGGACGACGGACGAACGGACATGGCGAAACTATAAGGGTTCCTAGTTTGATTACGGAACCCTAAAAAAGTATGAAGTGATGACGATCTCTACTCAGTCAGAGGGTAATAAAAACAACCTGTGATTATCACAAAACATTTAATCCTAAAATACTCTGATACAATTTGGACACCCCTTATACTATATATTAACAAAGTTAAAATTATAATTATAACGTCACTCCGGAAAGAATCGTTTGCAAATAAAATGTCAGAATAGTCACTTTAATTTGTGGTTTGGCACCCTATGTCTTGTGGTTAGAATTTGTGCCTAATTGTTCTATACAATAAATAACATTAATTTACCAAATAAGATGGGATAAAAGCAGGAGAATGATGAATGATGACTGATGATGATTAATTTACCATGTGCTATAAAATCTCAGTTTAGAATTCACACGATATTTAAACAAAGTAGTTGAAATTATGGTAAGTGCCCGTTTTCTTTGGGGCGGAAATATATGGTATAAACGCATTCCGTACTAAACACGGAAGCATTGTTGTTTTAATCTCACGAGACAGAGCCGTATCAATAAACGGATCAGCGGAGATATTTGTCTCAAGATATGTCAAAGTAAACGTTAAAGTAAACCTTAATTAATAGAAAAGTGACATTTCAGAGGCAGAAGCAACATCCCAATATTTAGGCATGCTTTATTGCCAAGCATTTTTACAGCCTGATACATTTATTATAAAGGCTCTGTGATGTTTGTATAATATTAACCCTCTGGAGGATTCTAAGAGTCAACAAAAAAAAGTATAATCAGTCAGGAATTAATGCAAACGATTCCCTCCCAGCAAAATTACACTGACGAGCAAAAATGGGTTCGTAAAGAATCATACAAAGTGCCATCATTTATGCTCGAAAGTATTTACAATCTATTCGTACACAGTAATAAATTATTACACATCAGCAACTGATTTTCTTACTTCATGTCTGCCCGTTAAATGGCACATTTTCATACAAATTGTTTTTATTCAAATTAACAGTACGCGACTTGTACTACTGTTTTACTTTAGTCACATAAAGTATTAACATTATTTTGTACCACTCGCAATACACGAAGTATAACGGCCTTTCTAAAAGCGAAAACAATCCTCGAATAAGATACACGTCGACGCGTCTACCGCCATTTATCAATCCAAATAAGTGACGGTCGCTTTGTGTTAACAATAAATGTCACGCACCGGGCCAACTGCAAGGGAAGCATTCGTTTAAATTAAGTAGAAAACCCTATCCAAAATTCTTGACGCTAACGCTATCGAAAAACTAACAACTTGTAGGACCATTAGCGCTCAGCGCGACCGTCCAACAATTACATACGTCAATCTATTTTCCATAACGATAACAGAATGCATCTTGTCTAGAGCCGTTAAGTTAGAAGAGCACATGTGCAAGCTGAAATAGCCCGAATAGTTACTATGAAGGACTAAATTTAACCTTTTGAACACCTTACCTCGAATACAACATGTGTTTTTAATCTTCAACTTGTTTCTGCTGTGGCCGAGCGACGGTGGCGCCAGTGGCACGACTTTTATTTGTCGGGTAGAGCCGTACAGATGTTGTGCATAATTGTTTTCCTTCGTATTTTCACGGAAACGTACGAACGTGTTCGGTCACAGTACAAAAAGTACTGAGGTTGACTGAAGTAGCATGACACGTTCGTACATTTCCGTGAAAATACGAAGGAAAACAATTATGCACTACATCTGTAGCCTAGCGTTCAAAACATTAGAACTTCAGATGACTGATCCCTGTCAATTTCGAGTAATGGCTTGGTCGGTACGGATATTGCATTCCCAAATATTTAAATTTAGCCTTGTAGGTACAGTATTCATTTGTTTTGTTATTAAAATTAGAAGGAAATGTAATTCGATAGAAATTCAAGCGTGCAATAAACAATGATTCACCTCAATCTAGTGTTACTTAAGTTTATCTAGCTAGAGTATGTACACGTGATAACTGTTTACGGACTAAACTGTAAAAGGAAAATTCTATGTTAGGGAAGGATTGAGGCCATCATAGCTGCAGTGAAAAAGTTGATAGACATGTCATACTTTTTCATTTGTAACATATAAGGGGGCTTCTAACGAGCAACATTTTCACGGCAATGTGTGGCCGGCAACTATACGCATCTTGCTCTAACATACGAATTAAGAGTAAGATAGCACTAGTTGCCGGCCACACATTGCAGCAAAACATGGCCCATTTAGAAGCCCCTTTAGCCTAAGCTGATAGGGGTAAAGTATACCAAATCGCGATTTAATGTTTACGACACTGACAAAAACATGTACTTTTTAATGATAAGGTTCTTATAAATGAGGTAAATACACGATTATTGTAATTATATAGTTAAGACAATTAACACAAGATATAAAGAGTTGAGTAAATAAATTCGATTATAATTGTTGCATTTTAAGCAGTGCAAGTCAAGCTTTAAGATTGTTTTGAACTATGGAGTTGGTTCAATCTATTAGAGTAGGGAGAACCCGAAACGCTTGTAAAATGGAAAACTTATTCAAAGAAAAAATATTGGAATTATAAAATGTAGCAATTTTTTTTTAACTGTGCAAGCAATGTAGTTAAGGAAGAAGCTCGTGACCGATACAAATTTATTCTAACTTCGTTGTATTAATTTCATTAGCAACTTTGTAACAAGTGCCTACTTTTTATATGTATAGTTCGTCAGTACGCCTAAATATAGTGTTACAATCTAAGAAACAATTAACAAAAAACAAGTGTTTTAGCAACTATTTGGTTTTCTACTGGACATCTGGCGATTCTCTCACATCTCAATCAAAGTAAAATAGACAAACAAAATTGTATATGATTTTTGTTTTCAGTTTATTATTCCACGATACTACTCATCAATTCATCACAAACAATACTCATGAATACAATAAGTCGGTATACGGACGATAATTTTACGCTTAAGCCGGTCGTGCCTCTCTATCACTTGTTCCGCGCTCTCGCTCTGCTCAGGCGGAACGTGACAGTGAATCATACGTTAACACTTTTTTAAATATGTCAATATACAATTTTACCATCGCATGACCTTAACAACGCTTACGACGTACCTTAGGCGTCATAAACCGTTTCTTAAGGTATTAGCATAGGAAGGGTTGACCACATTAACTGAAAATTGTATACATTTGATTTATATTTTGCCACCACTCCAGCTATTTACTATAAATTCGAGCTAGATATAAAAAGGTCTTAAGTTACGAGGGAGATTATTAAATACAAAATAACTACAGTTAACTATAAGTACTTAAAGTAAATAAAATATCAGTCATATATTAATAAATAAACGGTCAATTATTGAATTCTATTAAAATATATAGAGGTCATAATTGCAAATTTACTAAGTACGAAAGGACAGTCGCAAGAGACATGAAGGTCATGTCGCAGTGTGTCTAGATACAGAAGTATATAATGCACTTTGGGTCTCCTTTGTCACCTTGTCTGACAAACTGTACAAGTTTGATTTGGTGATTCAAAATACTACTGGCTTTTATTCCACGAAAATTAGAGAGTTAAGTATATTAAAATTTACAAGGGACCTTGTGATACGTGGCGGTTACAACGTTCTTACTATTTCGTTATATAGGGTAAAGGCACCAGTGGTCAGCCAGAGACCAGTAGTCGACCTTATATGAGTGCGAAGAGTGGGAAATATATCTTTCGTACTCTTCCCACTCATACAAAGTATAGGCAGAGGCCGACTACAGGTCTCTGGCTGACCACTGGTGACCCTACCCTATAACTATTTTTAAAGAGGCGTAAGCCAGTCTTACAAAAAACGGAGTCACAGCGGTAATATTGCGACCGCTAAACCGTTGCCCCCTTATTCATACAAGAATAATAAACCTATGTAAGTTAAAGTATTCGTTGTCGTTTATGAATAAGATGGTAAGGATGTAACCGGCTTTCATATACGCAATATTTTAAGCGACCAAAGATGTTTCTAAAAACACATGTTCATACATTTAACATTTTAAACTCAGGACGCCACGTATGCGTCATCAAACTCATTCGGACGCTGTGACAACTAAAAACGTAGTCCTAGTTGAGTAAAAAGGTTTTATTTTTTGGTCTCGCTTATAAAGTTGGTTCGAGAATTATAATGTTACAAATTCACCTGTGAAGTACCTTAGGACCTTGTCGCATTTGATAAAAGTATTTTGCCCGCAAGCCTCTAGTTTAGGTGATGTTGCGACAAGGTTCTACAACACAACTTTATTAGCAAATAAGGACAAAAAACAATCTCATTACGCTACTATTTAACTCCTAATTTACCCACTGTTAGCACCGACGAAGTCGAGCATTTAGAAAAGTGTCTTTTACCACTAAACATTCCCGCCATTTCACCAATAACGACACCGTGTCGTCTTCGTATCCCCCAAGTTTACCGTCGCCACATTAATACCTAGGTTTGTGGTTGTGCTGCGGACGTTGTGGCGAGTGCCAGTCCGGATGCCTCGGTTGACGGTGGTGGTGGTGATGATGGTGCCGTCTCTTGTCTCTTGGAGCTGGATAGACATCCGACACGACCAGTTCTGATCCGTCCTTAGGAGCTTCTCGGTCGTGCCTCCTTCCTTTAGCTCCTGTGGCTTCGTGCAGCTCCTCCCAAGCCTGGCGGTAGTACCGGTTCAAACCAGACCTGGACTCCGAGGAGGATGAGTCCAGGGAAGCGACGGTGTTGCAGTCAGGAGATACGTGGTGGCGGTAACGCTTGCCGTCGTGGTGTTTTCTGAAAGTTTGAGGTGGAATTGAGAGTGTGATATGACTTTTTTTTAAGAGGGCTAACGATTGCAATGAGTTTCCCTCGAAAGCCGCCTGATGAAGCTTGTGGACTACTGTCAGGAGTTTAAAACTCAACATTTCCGTGACTTTATGGTGGCAAGTCATAAAATATTCACACGCTTCTATGTAAGCCAGAAAACAAGGTTACGATGAATTATCAGAGTTATCAGACTTCAAATACGTTTCCAAGGGGTCAAAAATATCTACACGCCCCCCATGTCATGTTACATTAGCGCTTTTGACTGTTTTGACTCTATATCGGGGGAGATCCGGGAGATTTGTATGAAACTGAACATTGAATTCCAATGTTGTAACCACAGGTTTTAACTAAGTTGTTGGTATAAATTTTATAAGTATTTGCTCTGCAAATGTGAAATAGGTGCGTACGATATACTTGCGTTGTGTTCTTAACTTATAAATGTGTTTAGGCAAGTGCAAGATTGCTGTGATAAACAAAGTACTTAATAATGATACTAATAAATGATATACGATGCTAAAAAGCGATGGCGGCACCACAAACTTCACCCATCTAGTGGTCACAATTGGAACTAACGATGCCAAGCTTTTGACTCCGAGCGTCCAGTGGCGCCCTCACTACATTTTTTTTCCGTGATTGAAATTACGAAATACGGCTGTCACAGGAATCATATTATAATAGATTAAACGAGTATAGCCGCGGTTTGTATTTCTGTGCGTCGCATCGCGTTCTTTAAGAACAGTCAGCGTCAAAAGAACGAGGATCACTATTGTACTTTATCGCATTAACACATTTGACAATTTGTTTGACATTGCTTACGTAGCTGCAAAGCGACAAGGTACAAAAGTTCATATCTGCTTTTGACGCTGACTCGACGTAGAATACTGAAACATAAAAAAACGCGGTGTTATCGCTAGAAATATTACATTGTGACTCCACTTTAAGTTCGTTGTTACTACGATGTGGTGAGGTGAGCTGTAATTTTTTTAAGTGCGTAGGTGCCTTGTGCGCTTGTGCATCGGGATGACATGTTGGCTGCTTAACCTAATTTTTTTAAGCATTTATAGTTAAAGCTAATATACATACTATCTTCTTGAACCTTAAACATGTAATCCTAAAGACCTAGACACATTATACCACCTTTTACTCACAAGTTAATTCAACTCCGATTTCTAATAACGCGACTTCTGTTTGTAATAATCAGCCACCATGTCAACCTTACAAGCTTACGACGAAAATTCATAAGCTGTTGTGAGCCTATAATTAAGCCCTTGAGTAGGAGTGAGAGAGTGATCATAGTGGTAAGTCAGAAAAGGATGGATGTGTCCGTGCTAAACACTGGTGTGCTGCCTGTGACGTTTCTTCACCTGTTTGTATTCGATGAGGCCATTGACAATTTAAAAGATTCATTTAGGATTAACCTATTTTATTAAGTAGGAACTCGTATCAAACAGCAGGCTTTTTTTTGTTTTTCGTGAGCAATACTTAGATATTTTACAAAAAATATCTTAGGAGAATAAATACAACCCGACTTTGATACACGCTTTGTCCTTTTTTTCCAACGTGTACCTCTAAACTGGCTGTAAAATTGGGGGCAGTGTAACATCATAATGAGTTACATAACCTCAGAACATACCTATTTCACTGCTAGGAGTAGTTTAGTACTTTTTAAACTTTTTTATCGTTCTAACGAGGAAATAAAATAGGCTATTCCAAAACTACTAAAGTTGTCAATTCACCAGCCAAAGGACCGATTTCACAGAGAGCAGAGACCTCAGTTTTTCGAGTTCAATGTTAAGTTATGTCGATGCCTTGAAGAAGCTGGCTCGCAAAGTCTGCACGCACCTGGGACCCTAACATGGCTGCGTTTATCGCGTGATAAAGTATGGATAAGGCATCCGTCACCTTCTGACACGTAAATAAGTACAACAATGACGGATGCTTTATCGACATTCGACACGCGATATAGACAAGGCCATACTAGGCCCACAGGGCGTATTATGGTCGTGTTTGTCGACATCTGTCACTTTCTGAGCATTTTTTTTTGTCCGCGGTAAAGACGATCGTAATAAAGGACGATAACGTGTGTAAATGTAAACTCATGAACTCGGAACTCTAGGGGTAGTATATTGGGTCGTATTAATGAATTAATCTTAAGTAACATGCTCATCTCAAGACTCGGCAGATATGACAGTTTTTATGACTTGTCATTTATTTTGACGTGTCTCAAAGCATTACTCAAGATCATTTTAATATTACAGCCCTAAATCGCTCGTAGTGGGATCGGAGCCTTAAAGTCATCGCATATTACAACGCCACGGCACCAGACCGGCACCGCCTTAGCTCAAAGTGAAACATTGTAAAGTGAACTTTGATCCGTGTTAGTGCTAATGTATCGTACTAACATAAATCAAAGGTTAATTTTCAATGTCACACCTTACATGACTTTACGATGCAAATTGAATTTGTTCAAAAATGTATCGTACTCGGATCAAAGTTCACTTCTCAATGTTTCATTTTGAGATAAGGCGGTGTTGATCTGATGCCGGGGCGATGTAATATGCGATGACCGTTACTGTGTTAACCTGCCCTGCTGAAAGGGAGTTTTACACACAACTACTGTAACAATGGCTACCTCATTACTGGGTAATAAGATTGCAATTGTTACAGCCGTTTTGGGTAGGAAACTGCCTTCTACCTTAGCAGAGCAGTAATGGCCAAGCTGACGTGTGCTCCCCGTGTGCCAGTTCAATTCAATGGTACTCAACCCTTATGTCACAGTGGGTTGCTGAACCGCCCCGCGCGGTGCGCGTGTCGATGCGTACGCGCAAATTCGCGGCGCCCCACTTGCTGGTCGGGAAACGGCAGCGCCAGCAGCGAACACCAGCGAGGGGGCGGCACCGCTTGGGGCTGCTTGCGACCCCCACTGCCAAAACAGTTTTGCTAGTGTCGGAATTCTTAGCCCCCGAAATGAAGTTGTGTTTGGTGTCTAGGGCTTGTACTGGAAAACCCATGTTCACTATAAAACTATGGTTATTACAATTTTTTATTTTTTTATTTAGGATAGATTCTTTTGTTTTGTGTTGGACAGTTTATTGGATAGTGTAATTGATTGCATAATTTAATGGTATAAATTAATTTACCTTTACACAGCGCTTTGGGTAACGTAACATATATTTTAAAATAAATTAGAATTAAATGATCAGCCAGGTTAACCAGGTGATCTGTTCCATGGTTTTAGAGTACCATGGTTAGAAAGAGATAAAGTAGGATCTGGTGTCAGTATGAATAGAAAGCTCATGTATTCCTTTGCATAGCCAGTTTTTCAACGGTCACATAAGCAAAGTAGAGTTTATATAATTTGACTGTTTCAGTATTGGTTAGGTTACATACCTAATTACTTATGTAGACGTGTAGATAGTAAGTACAGAAGGAAATGGCCCACAGTTTGATCATTGTACCTAAATAGGGCTGATAGGCCTGATAGTCACAAACAGAAGCGCAGGAAAGAGAAAAGAGATTAGAAAGTCGCTTAAATGGGGAGAATATAGTCGGATAAATTCGTACGAAACTGTTAACGCCATCTAGCGAAGCAGTCACATTGTTTCTGTCGCAGTTTTGCGTATGACATAATGCACGTATAATTCGACATGCGTTCGCTTACGTTTTCTTTCATTTGTTTTTAAAGGACTTTTATCGCTTTTGAGCTTTAGAGGCGCAATGGACTGTGAAGTCTTATTGTTCGACTGGAATCAAGTTAAATTCTGCAGCATGGTTGATGAAAGCTGACGATGGTTGCGCATGTCAATTCCAATCTTGTAAATTTTCGATAACGATTATCACATATACATGAAAAATACCCAAGACTCAGAAACAAATACTCGCGCTCGTCACACAAGTATTTAGCTTCACAGGGTCACTAACAACTATCTATTTTAACGACCTAGTATAGGCTTGTCTCACTCGCAGTGCCATACAAATGACAAGGACAAAAGATAGAGGCAGGTAGCCAAGTGGACGGCAATAAACCATAATCTTCTTAGGACTCGTTTACAATGGTATTTGAAAATAAAAGATTAAGGAGACATCGGTCCGTTTCACTAGCCAAGTCACAGGCATGATAAACAATAACTCGCAAGAAGGGATACAAATGCGTCCCCACCGTACAGGTGTAAGAGCCGACTAATAACCTGCTCCATTATGAGCGCGGCTTTACCGGATTCTCAATAGCTCACTGCACTTTTTCAGTACTAGGTCGATAAAATAAATGGAGTATAGGATACATGCGTCGTCTTTTAACATATCCGCACCACTGGTTCGATGCCAACGACGGATATATCCGTCATGGGTGCCAGCGTAAAATATCCCTGATTGTCCGTGAGGTAAGGTTGACATTAGCTATGGGGACTATGAGTATCTCAATCTCACTAGACCAATATTAGTCCATGCGTCCACTTGTAGAAATTTGTATTGAGTGAAATAATAATTATTAACCTAGTGAGTTTCGAGGAGCGGGCCCCAGAGCTACAGTTAACTTAACCTCGTAGACCGTATATTCGTCGTTGGCGTTGAACTAGTGGCGCGGATATATCCGTCGGCTTTCAGTTGACTTTTGTATTTGACACAGCGTTGATAAGTAGTGCGTAAGACTAACCTTCGCACTAGTATCACAATCGTGGTAACGATGGCAACGAGAAACACGATGGCCCCGAATGCGCCCAGCGCGACCACCGCGCCCAGGTTGAGTCGCGCGCCGACCGTCTCGCGTCGCTCGCCGTCAACCGACTGGGGCACGTTGACGCGGGGGGTCTGCTCGGCGCGGATGTTGTTACCAGATCCCAGGATCTGAGGAAATTAAATGATAATTAAATAATTAAATGTATAACAATGAGTTCCGCTGCCTTTTCATGGATCCTTCAGATCTTTAACGGCCAAGCGACGCCGGATGCATGCGAGTGTCACACCGCTTGCGTGACGCACGCGTGCACGTCTCAAGCAGGTTGTGTGACATATTGTATGAGGATTCATACTATACAACGCAGTGGAACGCGCACGAGCGCGTCTGCATGCGCGCACGCGTCCGGTGTCGCTCGGCCTTTAACCCTTGAAATATTTGGTGTATTTTAGGGGTTTCATTATTCATGAACAAAACATTAACATCGATACACAAAAACCAAATGCCAGATCTAGATTTCGGTCCAGGGGGACAGGGAGACAGTTCTTCACCCGAAATACGACCACTACCATTTTTTTATGGAACAGACCAAAATGTTGAACATTGTATCATGGCTCGGGGGGGTCAGTCATGACCCTTAATGCCCCCTCCTGATTCGCTAACAAAAGCAAATAAATGAAATCAGACTCTTCCTTTTTAAATCGGATAAATTGAGTAATTAATGCTGTCTGTACGCAGTGTAACTTTCTCGCTAAAAAGAAAATGGAAATGACCAGGTCACAACTATACCGATGACAGATGGACCATACGATCAGTAAGATGCACTGGACCACGAGGCACTAGCACGAGAGGCCGGCCGCGTGTCAGATGGGCAGATGAAATAGTCGCGACGGTGGGCTGAGGTTAGCCACAGCTACCGACAGAGAAAAATTGAACTTCTTGGAGGAGGGTTTTACCCGAAAATATCTAATGTTGAGACTTTGTTTGGACTACTAGATATTCCACATGTTTGCCCGATAGCTTACGAACAGTTTCCACGAAAAATCATCTTGACAGACAGACATTGTATAAAGTGAGATGGTGTAAGACATTTTTTTTAGGAGATATCGTTGGTTTGACGAATTTTCCTCGTAGACGCACTTACCCCACCGAGTCTAAGGTTCCTTAAACATTTTTGGTACGGAACCCTAAAAATTTACCTTACATAATAGTACTAACCTGATTCTCCCTAGGATGTGTAGCCACTATGATATGAGGCATGAGGCTCGTAGGGGACTCTTGCGCATCGGTGACCTTCGTTTCGTATCTCGTCGTGGGCCGCTCGGTGGTCTTCGGGCGCGTTCGGCGCGTCGGTTCGGGTGTGATAAAGGGTGTTGGGGACGGACGGGGGGTTGACCGAGGTCTCGTAGGGAAAGTCCGTGGGGTGGTGACGGTGATTCGAGGACTGGAGGTAAACGTGGTAGGAGGAGGGGTGGTGGTTGTTGTAGTGGATGGGCGTTCTTCAGCTTTAAAAGAATAAATATTTCAGTGGCCAATCTCACACAAAACTGCCTTCAAGCAGCAGTTTTCGCATTGCTGTGTTCCAGTGCGGGGGTTTCTTATGACGACCGGTGAATTAACAAGCGTAGAAGCATTCCATGTTAGGCCTCAGGGTTGGCAACACATTAGTATTCTTATTATTGCAGTCTTAAGACTATAGTTTTGAGAATGCAAATGTCTAAGGGCCTGAGATCCCGCTTACAACCAGCCCATTACTTCACCATTCTGACAATGCCAGGTGACGTCACATCACAGTGTACATGGCGCAGCCAATATTAAACCAATTGATGTATAAGCGTGTTAACTATGCAATGTTTACTGAATTGTCACCGGTCACGTGTCATTGTAAAGATGGTGAAATAGGTGACAGGTGGAGTGTCCTTCGCTTGCCATTTCAATGTCAATACTATTACTAACACTATCTGTTAGATGTAAAAGTCCCCGATATAAGAAGACCTCTTCAGTTAGAGTTGATAGCTCTTAAATTGCTCAACCGATTTTCATGAAACTTAGTTAACAACTCCGCTAGAAAAGCTACTTAAAAAAACATCATCCAGATCAGGTCAGGGTCAGGCGTTTATAGCTACGGTGCCACAAACACCCCTCTTGTGTCGGGGGTTAAAAAATACACTTACCCTGGCACTTCGGCACAAGCTTATCCCAAGAGCCGCTGGCCAAGCAGGTGATCCGGCGCGCGCCGACTAGTTTATAGCCCTTGGCACACACGTAGTCGGCCACTGCGCCGAACACCGACGAGTTGTGTGACAGAGTCACGCGGCCGTTGGGGGGCTGCGCCGGCGCCTCGCATTGAACCACTGAAAACAATCATCAATCATCATTAAAATAAACAGTAATATAATCATTGTACAAATACAAGCATGACAAAAAGGCTAATGGAAACAACCAGTGACCACAGAGCTGGCAGCTTCCTCGGACAGCGTATTAGCATTGATATGATATACAACGAGGAAGTGCTGCCAGCATCTGTGGTACTTTGCCACGGGGGCCCTCACTTTTCTAGTTTTTATTTAGTTTTAATTGATTTGTATTTAGTTTAGTTATAATTTGGTGTTATAAATTAATAAAGGATGTATTACAAGCTTTATAAACCTAAATGTTGCTCATCAACTTCAAATCAATAAAAAAAAAAAAATATGAAAGAAACTTACAGATGATAAATACCTATTCAATTATATCCCGGTTGTCATAGTTCGTCGGCTTTCTTTTCGGATCGGACGAAGTCGCGGGCAAAAGGTGGTATCGAACAAAAATGAAAAATCTGGGCAAGAGCATGTCTGACCATGCTCAGTGTAGGGTTCCGAAGCCGTTACACAAAAACTATCTCAAAAAGACAACAACTATGAATTAATTGTCTATTTAAAGTTGTTTGGTGCTGTCTAAGGAATGAATTAAGTCTACTTATTCATGATAGTTTTCCTATTATATTCATTATATGTGCAGCAATTTAAGATATTTTTTATATATTTTGTAGGTATTTGTGTTTTTGGCTGCAAAAATTGTTTTCACTAACCGGCATTATTTTTGAAAGATCTTTCCAACAACAGCCCATACAATACAGATACATTCCCATGTTACGTATAGGGGACGTACCCTATACATATTAGTATTGTATAATAGTAATTATATTACATATTCATACTAAATTACAGATTTCTAGTACTAAGGCTGCGTTTCCACCAGAGATGTGCGAGGATGCGTTGCGAGGGATGTGTTTGTCATTAACCAAATAGAAACGCTTCCACCAGAGCTAAGCTAAGCGAGGATAGGTAAATGAAGCGTTTCTATTGGTTAATGACAAACACATCCCTCGCAACGCATCCTCGCACATCTCTGGTGGAAACGCAGCCTAAGAGTCTCTGAGCTAGGCTGCGGACGGACGGACGAACAAGGCGAAACTTTAACGGTTACTAGTATGACTACGGAACCCTAACAATCGGTGGAAGTTTTAGATGTATCCCAATTGTAGTCGTCTTCTATTTACTCAAATACTATTATTTATTCATTACTTTATTTCAGGCAAAAAGGCCCATAGTTACATATACCACACAGACTAACATATTAACTTAAATAATTTCTTTTTAAACTTAAAAAAAACCGACTGTCTAATTAAAGTGTTTGACTTACGACGGTAACTCCCCAGCACAATACATACATACATACATACATATCAGGGGACAATGTCACACCAATTGACCTAGTCCCAAACTAAGCTCTAGACTTGTACTATGGGTACTAGACAACGATATAAATACTTATATAGAGAAATATATATACTTAAATACATAGAAAACATTTATACAGTACAATATCAAACATTTTAATCGTAATATATCCTAAATTAACATTTAACTCGAAAAATGACGAAAGAAACCTAAATATGATTTTTAAATAACCACATATCCAATGATACCCCGCATGTCATAGTTCGGAGATATTTCTTTTTCAAATATAGCATCTGGTTGATGCCATGTTTGATTACTGTCATATGCCCCAAGATGTAGACATAGATTGACATAAGAGTTATCAAAATCGGACATAAGGTCGAGGTCAATAGAAATGATTAAAAAGACGTATATTTAATAGTTGTGTAATCTTAAACACAATGTAAAAGGAACAGTATCATTTGTATTGGCCCCGAGTTTATATAGGGAGATAAACACATTTCTCTCTTTTGCGTCGTGCAGTCGTGTAAAAACAGAGTTAAACTTATAACTATACCTAACTACAACCGGCCACGTAGAGAATTCCTCCTTTTAATATTAATTCAATTATATTCGTTCCTAGCCACATTCGCAAGGACGAACTTAAACAATTATTTTTCGTAGCGCATTACAGTGTTAAATTCAAATTCAAATTCAAATTCTTTATTTCGGACTACAAAACATCCATAGAGTGTTAGTATACAATTTAAATTAACTTAATCTAGTGTTAGTAATTAGTCGCTAAAGATATGGTATCTAACATTTTACAAGTTTTACTAACTAGTAATATACATGCATACGCTTTCCATAGCATAGCATCTATACCACAAATTGTGCTACACCCTTAATAAGCTCGGTCCAATGCTTAAAGATCGGACAATCATACCTTTCAGCAATTTCTTTTAGAATGATATTGGGACTTCGTCTCACACGACTTAGTAAAGAGACTATATTTTTACGGATTATAGCCTGAAAACCATCCGTGCGAGCTGCCGCAAACATTCCCGATGCAGAACACCTGCTAGGCAGCCCCAATAGCATTCTAAAAGAATTGTTGTATTGTACGCGCAAGGCATTGTAGGCTCGTTTCGTGTACCGGACCCACAGGCTGCTCGTATAAAAAGATTGGCAAAATGATTTAAACAACGTGATTTTCACATCATAAGAGCAACGAGCAAACCTGCGGGTAATCATGTTACTCCGAACCGCCAACGCCCTGCGCTCCCTTTCAACATCCAAGTCATCCCTTAGGTCACTCGTGAGGATGTGTCCCAGGTATTTGACCTTATCTACAACTTTTAACGGACTAGAGTTCAACAAAATAGGTGGAACATGATATGGCTTGATTTTACCCGCTTTAAATACCAACACCTCACTCTTTTTAGTGTTGTACTCCAGTCCATGGGTCAAGGCGTAGACTTCGCAGTGGGCAAGCAGCTGCTCCAGCGCACTGACAGACGGGCTCAGGAGCACCATATCGTCGGCATAACTCAAACTATTAACACAAGTGCTACCAACATAGCATCCCGCATGCATGCCACTAAGCCCGTCTATCAGCTTATTAATGTACAAGTTAAAGAGCTTCGGTGAGGTAATACCAAATGCATGTTTGATATCCTAATTAAGAGTTAAATACTATTTAACTCTTAATTAGGATATCAAACATGCTGTTAACTATTACAGTTAAAATTTACTAAATATCACACATCTTTTGGTGCATCTTATCAACCGTAGTCATAAATAAATTGGGCAAAAATTTCAAGTGATAAAAATACTGAAATCAGAATATTTTTTTGTAATTTGCTATTATTTTGGAAACCAAGTCTTTTACAAGACTTATGTTAGGTTGTTTACATAGAACAAGGCCATATAGAATTAAGTTGGTTTTGGACCTTTAAATACCTACAGGACACCCTGTATTTAGGTATACTTGTATACTAGGAGGACCTCATTAAAACAGTGTCATCTAGCCGGCGCACTAAATCGCCGAATAATGACACGATTCGGCCAGAATTCCTCCTTTTAAGGTCTACGAGTATAATGTCAATTTGTTCGCCCTTATTTTACATACCTAATAAGGACGATTTCAAAAATTCTATAATTAGAATGTGGAAACCCCACATGGGTTTGTGTAAAAAGACCAACTTGGATGCTCGAGGTAGTCAAATCGGGGGAACCAAACGATTGTGCGAGTTAATATACAACTAGCGACATCTAGGCCGCGACGCGCAAACAAAAACACCACCCACACGCTATCAGACTTCATATTTGGTTTTTATTTCATTGTTTATCTTGCAAGCAATTAATAGAGTACCTCGATGGAAAGATGTGTTTATTGTAGTCATATCATAAAATACAGATTAAAGCGCACCCAAAAGCGACGCGGTTGTTGACTTCCAAAAAGATTCAAAGTTCTAAAATGTACAATTACGAGAACATTCATTACGGCGTTACATTGCTGAATTGTCAAATCAAGTGACGTGTCTATTAAGGCGCTTGCGAAAATTTACGAGCAAATAATGATTTCAATGGAATCCAAATATAGTTCGTCAACAAAAAAGTTCGCCATTTTTCCTAACAGAAGTCTGGCGCGTTTGCCAGAGGGTGACTACGAGTAAACGAAGTTCGGCGCATAAATCGTTACTTGTTGCGTGTTTTTGATATTGACACTGGACAGTCGGTCTAGTCTTATAGTTACTTACCTACATAGAAGTCTTTGATTGTATCCACGACGTTTGCCTACGAATATAGATTGTTTAACGTTTAAATGTTACAGGATGCTCTCATTTAGAAGCGTTTACGAATTAACTGATGCGAATAAATAAATAATGTAAGTAAAAAATCAGACTGTAATTTTTTTTGAGTTAAATACAGCGTAATGGCACTCAAAATATGGAACTCACCAACTTAAGTTTCTACCAAATATAACAAATAGGGTATTTTATAAATGTAATGTGTTGTATTTAATAATTAATCATACGAATTATTAATTATTAATTACAACATAAGGGCAGTTGTTTGTTATGAATGTTTTATGACAACGTTACTTGATTATTTGTGCTAATAACAGTCTCAATTTCAGTATCCATGAACTAAGAACATTTAAGGGTGTATGCAGGACCAATTTTCATCATATATAAGCACAAAAGCTCGACTCCAGCACCTATATTGTAGGCGGTAAAATTGAAATCGTATTTGATCTATTGTTCTTAACTCGGCGTCCATTACTGTCAAGTAAATAAGAGCTATCAAGCTGTTGACAATACGATAACAGGTCAAATGCCTCGTTTTTCACATAAAAATAAACAAGCAGCCTCCCGGTCTACAATATATTTTTCACGCCACTGCTCGGAAACGTGGCGAAAGATGGTCTGTTCTTGGTCCCCAAAACAATCGATAGTTGTACATTGAATGAGCAGGCCTACTATGAATTTAAACAGACCAATTAGGAAACATTGTTGGTCTGTTCCATTGACCAATAACATCGGTCCGCTGATCACTAATTCGACCAATCAGAACACACTTTGTGCTGCATATGAAATTAAATTGGCCAATGAGAAGTCGTTTTATTTTTTTAATAATATTCATCCCTTCACGGATAGGCAAAGGAATCAGATTCCATACAGCCATATATGTCTGCTTTTAATTATAAGATTATTTTTTTATTTCCTCGCGGTAGTCGTTAAAAGCACTGTGTTAAGCCACGGCCGAAAGTGCAATAGATGAACTCGAACTAACTCGTCCATCTATTACTTACTTTCTAACCTCTACAACAATGTACTATTTAACTCACCCCGAATAACCATACTAATGCCATAAAGATGTTATAATAATAAAGTTTTTTTTAGTAGTTGGGAATGGAATGGAACACTATGGAATTACTGAACCGATAAGTATCAAAAAAATCCTCGCATAAATATGTTACGAAGTTCTTATTACACTGGAATAAGGTGCGTTGGGCACGTATTTATGAAATGTTGCGTTCTCCCATATTTTTACACTCGACTGTATTTCTATAACTTCGCGCCTAAAGTGTTGAGTGATGTGTTATGGGTGAAATGCAAGATGTTTATTTAGTAAATTAAGCACATAAGGACTCTTACCCGGCAGTAATATGGACTGAAACTGCTGCGATAAGACCTAGCAGAGAAAAGCACCGCAAGAAATTCTAGCAGGTCGTTTTCAGGGTTCCGTACTTCGGTACCCATGGCTGCCCAATGGGTCCCTATTAACAAAGATACGCTGTTCGTCCGTTCGACCTTAGCTAAGTACTTTATAGAGCCAGTTTTTTTTTTAGATCTTTCTGAAAATATGTTATTACGGCAGATACTATTTTTTTAAACAAAGCCATATCGAAATATAATCATTCCCACTGTGTGTAGGTACGAGACACTCCGTGCACCAGTCCGACTCTCACTCGATCAGTTTTTTTTGACCATAAAACCCTGTTTCCCTTGGACACCTCAGTTCACAGGCACAAGATTAAGTTTGGCTGATACCATCAGCCAGCACCAGGGTAATTGTAGCCTCTCTCACATCAGATCGCATCTTAAACGCAGTAATGAAACAGTTAATTGTCCCGTGGAAAGTTTTGCTTCTGATCTAGATTGTGTTGTGACTTCAACGCCTGTATAAAAATGTTCTCAATGAAATAAAATAGATATACACCATAATGACGGCATCAAAGGATGGATGAAAGAAGAGTTACGAAAGGGTCTATTCTCACCCTCCCTCTTTTTTCACCTGGGGGTAAAATATACTAAATAAGACAAATCCATTGGTATAATCTTTAGAACCCACTCATTTCCCAATAACCTTGGTTTTTAGTTGTCTGTCTGTCACCAGGCTGTATTTCATGTGATAACTAGTTAGTTTAAATTGTCACAGATAATGTATTTTTGCCGCTATAACAACAAATGCTAAAAACAGAAAAAAAAAATTAAGGGGGGCATACAACAAACGTGTTTTTTTGTAATCTTTTGCTTGATGTTAATAACGGCAACAGGTAGAGGCTTGAAATATTCACAGAATATTTAGTTGTATATTCACTTTGAATTTGAATGATAAAATTAAAATGAAATGAATATATAAGGGGAGTTTCCATACAATAAATAGCGTTCTGTTTATAGATAACCTTTCGTGCGCGACTCGAACTCGCAATTTGCCGATGTTTTTGCGGTTCCGTACCCTACCTGTCCGTCCGTCTGTCAGCGAGCTGTTATCTAATGAACGGTAATCGGTAGACACTTGATTTTCACCAGAGTATGCATTTAAATTATCGCTATAACAACAAATAACAAACACAATAAAGTTGATAGTTAAACACCCCATATAAAACGTGTTTTATTCTAGATTCTAATTGTAAGGTATGGACAACCCTTCGTTTTTGATTCGAACTCTCATTTACCGGGTTATTTGTTCAAAGTTAAGTGTTGAATTTTCTTGCCGCGCTTTTTCTCGGCTATGGTGTATATGTATATGGGAAGTAGGAATATATTGTACTAGTAAAGGGTCTTACCGTCGCAGCGCGGCGGTGGCCCGTTCCATCTCTCGTCAATGTCGCAGACCAGTCTGGAGCGCCCCACCATCTCGTGCCCCTCCGCGCACGCGTACTGCACGTGGGACAGATACGACACGGATCCGTTGATCAAGTCGTAGGAGCCGTGCGCGATCTCAGCGGGGAACCCGCATTCGATTCCTGAAGATGCAAAAAAATGGGTCAATATTACACTAGACAATAACTTATGTAAAGTGTTACCAAAAAACCAACTGCTGTTTGGATAATGTCGTCAAAGTAATGTTACTTATCATGTATTTATATTTTAATTTGCCAGTTTCACATTTAAATAATTTTAACCCCCTATGACACTCTCGTGGTTAAGACGAATATAACCTCTTATAATGGGGACATAGAGTCGGACGTATATACATACAGATCAAACACATAACCCTCCTTTAGGCTTTGTCGGATTCGGGTAAAAAATATGTCAAGCTTGGTAAGCAACTCAGTCGTACAACTTCTACGACTGAGACGACAGTTTACCAGGTGAAGTAGTAGACATTGTTTTTAAAATCTTATATATATATTTTTTGGCGATTTTTGTAACACTTCTATAGCAGATGAATCTATTTTTATTTACGCTAAGATAAATGTAATATAATAAACACAATCGTGCTTATCCTCCAACACAAATAACAGGTGTGTAGCACCCATAACAATAATATAACTTTCTGCTTTACACATACCTACTTAATTACAAAGACAATATTTAAAACTCAGGAACGAATTCTCGCGCACAACACACAAATATTCGCCCATGCCAAGAATCGAACCTGGGACCGCTAGCTTCGTAGGCAGGTTCACTAGCACGCGACTAAGCTAAACGCGTCCGTCTAAACGTGTAGGTAGTTTACGATTATTAATTTCAGTATTTTGAACGGGCATACCTACACTTCTAGATAGTATAAAACAAACTACGCTTAGATATTTTAAACCACGTAACGGATTTTATACGGTTTTCATCAATAGATATTTTTATGTATACGGTGGGCCAGAAATAGGGTAAATGCACCAGTGGTCAGCCAGAGACCAGTACTCAACCTTATATGAGTGCGACGAGTGGAAAATATATCTTTCATACTCCTCCCACTCATACAAAGTATAGGCAGAAGCCGACTACAGGTCTCTGGCTGACCACTGGTGACTTTACCCGATTTGCCTCTTTACTACCTTATTCTCTTACTAATTAGATAGCCAACCCTATATATTAGATTCCTATTTATGTACGGGTGTGGCAGAAAACTCACATAAACCGAAACAAAGCGTTCTATGCGTTCCTACACCCTTGATAAGATTGTGATGAAACTTTAGTAGGGCGTCCGACGGAGACTCACGAGGCCTTCTGGCTTAAAAAAACTATATCTCATTTTTGCGCATGCCGGGCACAGCTAGTTTGAAACAAAACCAACTCACGTTTGCACACCGGTGGGAACTCCGTAAAGAACCCAGTGTCCAGACACGTCCGCACAGTGGGCCCGACCAGCAAGTGGCCTGGGTCGCAAGAGTACTGTACTGCTGCCCCCACCTCGAAGCTCTCGGTGGTCATGGTGGAGTTGGGGGGCTGCTCCGGACGTCCGCAGGCTTTGGGTTCTGGAATACCATTGGTGGGTCAGAATTTGGACCGATTTGAAAGTGTTAACCCATTGCTTAGCGTCCTCAACCGCACTATGCCACAATAACATCGGCGTCTGCGGCATTCAGGCTAAGCTTAACGTAACGCCTATTAGCGTCTGATGGCCATTCGGGCATAAGCGGCATCCAGCTATAGGACAATGTTACACCTTGAGGCGTTGAGCTAAAGCTGGTTGTGAAGCCAACCGGCGGTTAAATTGGACGCCGATCGGCGTTACCGGCACCCGAAAAAATAAAAGCTTTAAAACCGACTAGACCAGTTGTTTTGAAGCCCAAGAAAGATCTATTTCAAAACACTAATTTATTTACGAAACATATCCCATGAAACCGTCAGTGAAAATATGACGCTGATTGCCGTCCAGGGCAAGGAATGGGTAAAAGTAAAACAATACTAGTGACTAGTAGATATTACGAACGCTTGTAGTTTATTTATGTAAGTTTATTTATGCGTAGAATTAGTTTCCCGCTACTCCCTCTATTTAACCCCTTGTGGGATGAATTTCCTAAAATCTCTTCCTAGTGCATCCAAGCAATCCAAGAAATATTCCCTCTAAATTCCAAGTCCCTAGGTCCAGCAGCGGCTTCTGTTGTGCGTTCATCGATCATCAAGTCCGTTTGTTCTATATATATATATATATATATATACGAGGTAGATGACACTGGCACGTTCTTAAAGATATAACACCCTTTTCATATTATAAGTATTAATAGTTATTTATGTGACTGGAGCATAATGAGAGGCAATAAGGCACGAGTGTTTTAATGCCTAATAATGCGTACAGTTGCATACAAAACTTTATCTACATGCATAATCATAAGTTTTCTACATCATATACAATATGGCCTACATTTTCAAAACTTTTTTTTGTTCTTCGGAACTATTCGGCAGTTTGAAACAAATGACTAACATTTAAAAAAGCATTACCTACCAGCATTATTCGATAATGACAACCAAATATGATTGCTTATTTAAAAAAAGATGTTCTGAATTTGAATGTGATTTAAGTTTTTGCTACCGATACTGTAATTTAAACATTTCGATGTACAATACAGGTTTACTATAAGTCATCTGCTTATCGTTTCTGAACATATTATAGGGAAGTTATGCTATGGATGTAGATAAAATGGAAGCCTTACTTGTAGAACTGAAATGGATTTTCATGAAACCTAACTAGTATTAATTGTTCCCATTGTCCTAAGGAAACGTTTGTTTTCATAGGCAACATAGGCAAGTTTCCGGCCAAATTGCCAAGGGCTTTTTAACGATTCCCACGCTGGGCAATATTCCCGGGGCACATAACTAACATTGTATGCTTTGAGCTATTTTGTCCACAGTCTCACTTACTTTGTAATAAATCTTTATAAAAACCACGTTTTGAGTCACTATATCGATATAAAAATTAAATACAACGATTAAAATACTTAAAAATAATTAAAAACACTATTAACGCAAAATAAGTCGCAAAGCGCAAACGACATACAATTTTAAATAGCACAGTCGCTAAATGCCGAATGAAGCTTACGCACGCTAAATTAAAATCAACTTACGATGCTGGCAGATGTAGTTGAGTTTGGCCTGGCAGTCAGTGTCGGCCCAGAGCCAGCCCTTGCTGCCATCGAATCGTGCGCATCCCTCCCCCCCTCCCGGCGCGTTCCAGAACGATACCGTGACGTCATTGCCGTTAACCCACTTCCAATTGTTAGGGTCCTGTGGATCTCTGACCGCTCCCATCCAATACTGGCTACTGCTGTCACTCCTGAAATATAATTAATAAAATTAATATCTCGGAACATCAGTGGCAATTGCACTACTTCGTTTACCTAATGCGGTCGCGACTTCGGCCAACGAACGTTGTCTTTACACTAGTCTGTCCGCCTACTTCGATCATCTAATTGGGCGGTTGCCGCAGTCGCTCGCCGAATGCGGCCGACTACGTGTTCCTTACACTGTTGCGGTCGCCGAATGCGACGATTCAATGTAATTTCCGCTCACGAATAGGCTATATGGCAACAAAAAATCTACCAATCGAAGACGGAACCACTGACACTTGATTATTATTTTACAGAAGATAAGGGTTATTTATTTGTTTTGTAACGATCAATTTACGATAAATTTGAATTAAGAGTGAAGTGTCCGTGGTTACCAATAGAGTGTAGAATGCTTCGACTACTGCTTCGAAGTTAGCCGACTTATTTGGTATTACGGCAAGTAGGGTGTTGGAACCAGAAATGAACAAGGACCAATAATGGACACTTGATTCTTATGGTATAGAAGATAAGGTTTACTCATTTATTTTGAGACGATCAATTTGTAACCTTAATATGATCTTTGAATTAAGAGTTAAGTGTCCATTATTAATGCCTTCAGCTAAAAGTGTCTGATATTGGTACCGTAACGTACCTGGATTAATTTTGGCACTGAGGTAGATTATAGTGTGGTAATACCACACTGACAAATAAATTGGTAAATTGTAACAAGATTGTGATTGTTGTGCATCCACTAAAATGTTACTAGATTCATTTGCAAATATAAACTATACGGCTTTTTAATTGCAATCTTATTTCCTTATGGGAAAAGTACTTACGTATTTTATTCTCCCATTTGCTGAACGTTATGATACCTTTTATGATCTAACAGTTCTCTTATAAAGTGGTTTATATACAGTTTAATTACAGCTACGATTACGATAAACGTATAATGTCTGTTTTTAGCCCTAGTCGTAAAAAGTGGGATATTATATTATAAGTTAGTGTGTTTTCGTGTATCCAAACATCAAAACGGGTGAATCGAATCAATCATTACGATACATGTCAAAAGCAAAAGCAACTGGCTGATATTATGTGATGAGCGCGAATATTTGTTACTGAGTCATGGATGTTTTCTATGTATTTAAGTATTTATTTCTCTAAATAATTACTTCGTACGCGTAGAATTAGTTCCCCGCTACTCCTCCTACTTTGGCTGGGGGGTCGATATTCGGGAAATCCTTTCTTACTGCACCCCGTGACCTCATAAGTTATAAGAAACCTATGTACCAAATTTAGAATCTTTAGATTCAGCGGTTTGGGTATTTGCATTGCACCAAGCTTTTATATGAGTTCAACCATTTTTGAATAAAATCAGATTGTGTTTTTTAACATGTGTCAAAATGAAATGTTATGTAAAGCACTAAGGAGTATTGATATCAACTTCGCAGCAAACTCCCAAAATAACTTTCTACCCCTTTTTCATCATTTTAGGGGATTAATTTCACTAAAATATAAAACACGTCTTCCATCAATACTGTTAAAAAATGTTTATGCGAAAGGAGGATGGGCAGAAATGTATGAACATTGGCCTAGAAACCAATAACAATAAGCACTATATCATCGGATATGCTTTTTAATTCTACAACGATTTAGTGTAGTGGGAAACCTCAAAGAACTGTGAGAAATATTTTAAAAATCGGGAACTTTGGGACGCCTACGTAGACGACGTTTGCATAATTACTTTGAAACACCGCTGTCTTTGCACGGCGATAACTTTTATCACACAAAGTTTTCGAACTACCTGCCATAGAAATAGTTTTACAACTTAGAATTACCTATCCGGTGACTTATCGCTTGTTGTTATTGGTATATAGGCAAATTTGCCCAGCCTCCTTTGAAGCAAATTGGACCAAGGAATGACGTCGTCCGATACAAACATTTCCCACCTTAGGGAGAGAATTTGGGAAATTCCTTTCTTATCGGATGCCTACGTCATACAGTTAGTAGAGTTCGAACGACCCCCTTTACAGAAGTATAATTGATTGATGGAATACAAATAAAATCTTTATTCGCTTATCAAGATCAAACTATTGAGTCCTAACGCGGTGGATCTACGTTTAGATTAGCGGAGATCCTGTCGCCACCTTCCGACTCCATCATCAGATCACCTCTCAGATACCATCATATTGCACTGTCATCGGGTTTACATCCCTGGTCAAAATGTCAGCCCATTAACAGGAAGAGAGATTTGATCCGTACATACATACCTACATTGCAAGTAAATAAATGCTTGTAATTAAATAAACCCCGCGGCAACGCAATATAGTGGTCTAGGAGATTTGTGGCCTAGTAACTGACTAATAAAATAGGCATAAAAAATATGTAAATATTGTATATTGTCTAGGGGACACGGTTTCTGTAGGAGAATGTATCGAAACTTTGTATGTGGTGGTTGTCTTGCACTGTCATAGGAAAGTATATATTATTATTTTTAATATATATACATATTTTATATAAATATTTTTTTATTACTACTACTTATTACTCCCTATGAAAATTCTTCAATTTGACACATTTTCTTACACAAGCTACGCTTGAATGTTTTTTATTTTATGTTAAATTCATTGTTTTATATCATGCTAGGTTAAGCTTTATAATTGTATAATATCATAAGTAGTACCTATTTTAAAAAACGACTGACTGTCTCTTGCGAAGCGCTGGTAGATTTTGACGTGTAAAAGTGCCCGTGCGGCCTACTTACTGAATAAACATCTTTTATCTTTTTTTTTTTAGGGCACAAGATGAATTGCAAGAACGTTATCGCTATCCATGTATACGATTCCATACATTTAGTCAGTTATCGTAAATAGTTAACGTTATCGTTAGGCATCTTGACTAGGTCCTTTGATGGAGTCGAAAGTTAGTACCATGACCTCCGCTGTTCTTAAAGTAGACTTTTATTTATGATAACGTACTGAAAATTTAGTTTTACTAGCGTGCCTCCTAAGCGAGAGTCCCCTTAAAAAGGGTATACAAATTTAAAAATCTCGAGTACTGGCTTACTATCTCAAAGTCGATGACGACATGGAGAGATAGCGAGGGTTTAAAGCCCGCAGGTTCACAGGTGTGTAAACAAAAGGCATTCGCAGGTAATTATAACATATTGCATAAGAAAAGTAATTCGCCAAATGCATAATTGCAATGTTAACAAATGCAATCAACAAAGAACAATGCAGCGACCAAGCCAAGTTCGCGGAAATGCAGGTGGACACAATAAAATTTCGCAATGGACAAATGAGAGTCTACAGTCATTTTATTTTAATTCTAATGTATCATCAAGGAATTTAAATGTTTAACAGTTTAAGACTTATAATACGTAAACATGTCGTGTTATTTCCCGACAACTACCTATATTATAGACCAGCCGTTCCACAAGGTCTGTTATGACTTATGTCAAAGCAGAACAAAATATGACCCGGCACGGTTGACAGCTGTCAAACCAGGCCTATAGAACGATGGGACTATAATGACACGTGGAATATGTATATGCCAGTCAATTTACGTATTATGTTAAACCGCTAAACATTCGAATACTTCGATAGTGCATGTCTATTATCAAGATAATAGTATGTGTGAGGATTATCGTATTATGTAGATGTGTGCAGTGCAATAGCTTTTAGAACGACCTTCGAGCCTACGTCTTTCTCACTCTTATAGTATAAATATTTACCTGTACCCGAAAGTTTTATACAACCTGTTGCACTGTTTTGGTGTGTATCCATGACAAGATAGAACAACGTAACCTAAACCATTCCTGACTATAGTACTAGGCAAATAAGGACTCAATTCTGACACATTGCACAAGCATGAAGTTTCTGAACTAAGCTAAAGTTATTGTTCGCGTGTGAAGGAATTGTAATAACAGTATTGTTTTACAGCTGTCAACGTTATCAATTCAGAAATTTCATGGTTATTCTTATCTGTGTAGTTCCGTAATATAAATATACATACAGCAATAACATTGCCTTTGCCCAAATATTAATTTAAAAAAAAAAACGTCACGAGTAATCTAAATATTCACCAAACCTCAAACTGTTATTTATGGCGGGTACAAAATTCCATGTCATTACACGAACCGCATATTCTGCGTTTCGCCCCAATACTTCAAACCATTGCACGTTTACCGATATAAGTACGAGGAGGTACTACGTACGACAAATCAGCCGTACGTCATACCGTATGCACCGTTCATAACGGGTGGCGAAGCGAAAATAGCGGATCGGTAATTGACCATTTCATGCTAGCTACGTCACTGTCATTATTTTACAACACTGATGACTGATTCACACTGTTTTTTTTGTTTGTTTATTTCTTTGCCCCGCGGCGACTTGAACAGCTACTACCGCGGGAATATGGCGTTTCCACTATCAGGTGATTTCGCCAGTGTCAGGTATATATAAGTATAAATCAATATAGTAATAAAACACAATCCAATCTTCTCTAGGAAGATTGGTGGCAAAGTTGTACGGTGATATGTAGGACAGAGGCCAAGATAGTTTTAACCTCTGTACCACTGCGAGTCCACTTGAAACGAGAAGTAAGATGCCAGGATACCCGAAATAACAAGTCTTCTATCACTGTGCAACACAAAGGCATTAAAAGTACAAACTAACAAAAAAGAACTTTGAAAACCTAAATAACACAAAAATAAAAAATAAAACAAATTACACATCCGCCATCTTTTGACGTTGCTAATGGCCTCCGACTGACTCTCTATGTATTCTGCGTAAAACATGGCAACTTAATGTCAACGTCATGATAACACTTATTATTTTGACAGTAATGGTGGTCGAGTTAAGCAGGTAACTCTGTTTGTAACTCCTTTGCAGCTAAAAACCTATCAATGAGATTGATAGGTTTTTAGCTGAAAGACATGCGTAGGTTTGGATGACTTCTACGCTAGCTTAATAAATGTAATAAAAACCATAATTATGTATTTCTCCGTTATGTGAATAGTTTAGTTTTATAACACGTTTCGATCCAAGACGTAACATAAAGATCTCCTCACGACACATCATCAATAACTCATCGGGTGATACGATGGAAGTTATGTGGCACTTTGCAAGTCACATTTCTGAACGCGATTTAATTTAAGTGAAGAGTCACGATGTGATGTAAGATATTGAAGATTACGGAGTGGGATAGGAAATGTAGGACTCAAGATATAGTTGGAAAACCGTTATTTTACGCCGTAACTGTTAAAAAGTGGTAAAACTTTACAGCTTTCATTTTTAGAGTGAAGAGTATCGAGATACTACCGACGCGCACTCGCTTCGCTTCGGTTTATGTGAGTTTTCTCACACACCTGTAAGTATTCCAGTATTTATTTATAGAAATACCAACTACTTACTACATATTGGTAATTCTGCAGCTCTGCTTACCCTACTTTGGGATGAAGGCGTGACGATATGTATGTTTATGTAACATATTCAAAAATCGGGAAAATCAAGCTTGATTTTGGAGGGTGAGAAACGGTATCTAGAACGGTCTGGCTCTAAATTTGTTTTTTTTTAAGGCTATGTCATTATACGTCGCCTTACAAACCTCTTAAAACTGTCACCCTCCACACATTATTTTTTCGACAGTTTAACATAGACGGACGTGACGACGATCGTCAGGCCCGACTGCCAGCCACCTGTATAGCGTATTTGGGCGTGAGGCGTCGGACTGTCAGGCCGATTTCTGACAGTCTATGTTCTAATACATTGAACTTACAGGCCAATTTGGTGAACTATTAGTCTGTGTTGCCCTATATCGATAACCAGTCTATAACTAAGTATACTCTGTTCAATGCAGGGTAATCCATGTGACAGTAACTTCAATCACTTACTAAATATATGGGGTCCGTTCATTTGACCAAAAGTACGTTTGACAAACGTATCATTTTGCAAACTTCATTTCGGAAAAACGTGTTTGTGCTTACACCATTACATGTTTCATAGGTTAAATGAGCGTATTAAATAAGTTAGGTTACAATATCGACCACAAAAAAAAACAAAATTATACGGCGGGAAGTATCTCTTTTTTTAATCCGATTTTTTGATATATTTAATTATTATTACTACTGGGACCTGTACATCCCTGTGACATTTAAATTGTGTAGCTTAAGTTTAGTATTGTAATAAGTGATTTAACTGGAAAAAACGGCTTACTGTTGAGTTTCTTGCGGCGCTTCTTCTCAACAGTGGTCTCTTTGGAAGCGCTGGTAGACTCAGACTTGTAAAAGTGCCTACAGGGCCTACTTACAAAACTTTTTTAAAATAAATAAAAACTAAAACAAATGAAAGTTTGTAAAATGATACGTTTGTCAAATGATGATTTGGTCAAACATTAGTGAACCTAAATATATATTTGCCTACCAAAAAAAAAACATGATGCGAGAAATGACTTTCGACACCTTTCGATGAAAAGTAAATTCCTCGTAATAGTATGTTCCCTACATTGAACAGGGTATATCAAGTTAATCAGTACGAACATATAAATAAGGTATTTAGTCTGAATGAACTCACCGGTGTCTTCTCCAAAGCTCCCAACTGATAAACCCTTGCAGCGCCGGGTTACTCTCATCCACCAGGGACCCTCCTCTAGCCCGGCAGAAGGCAATTGCATCTCTAAAATCCACCGGCTGTCTATCATAGAATATATAACACTTCCCGTTATAAGTTGCGGTACTTCCAGGCGGCTGGTCTCTGAACTGAGGGCATCTTTCAATTGGTAGCGCTTGATCTGTGTATACGAATGCTTCGCAGATGGATAGTTGGCTCGGGGTGGATGCTTCTAGGTGGACGCTGACGAAGGCGCCGGGCATGGGAGGGTTGCAGGGGAGGAAGAGGGGTTGACCCTCTTCGAGGAAACCAGTGAAGCGGTTGCAGATCGGGTTGGTGCCGAGGTCTGGTCTGTTGTTCCCGACGCGGACCACGATGACAGCTGGCTTGTTCGCTCCTGAGGATTAAGGGTATTAGTTAATCGAGAAGGCATGTGTTATCATAGTATTTCCATCGACATCATCATAGTACCATTGTACTTTCCTTTCACTCTTTCATGCTAGTTTAACCGAATAAGAATGAAAATGTCTATGGGTCCATCAAAATGTCTATGGGTCCAGATCTCTTTTTAATACATATTGGAAGAAGATTTCCGCTTGTAATACAAGTTACAAGTTTTTTACAAGCGGGCCACACGTGGTCTGTGTGCTCGTTACCCTTCTCTATCTTGCCTTAAAAACTTTACCCTGACCTAAAACACTGTGGGAGTTATCAGAAGATACTTTTTTACTATTACTATGAACCCGCTCTTGCTTCACTTAAATTTATGCAAGCATTCTGTAAGACCCGTATATACCCCAGAATTTATTATACATAAAAACTTTCCTCTTCATATTAAAATCCGTTGAAGTTTGAAATATCAAAGCGTACATACAGAGGGACAGACGGCGGGAAGCTACTTTGTTTTATACAATGGAAAGATTTATTTTAAATTTTTATGGTCACGGAACATTCCAGAAAGGTCTCGAGACTTCCGCATTTAAATTAAAACCATAACCGCTGTTTCATTACTCTGTTGAATAACCACGTTTTCAAAACTTGCGAGTACCAACATAACAATTAGAAATGTATATTTGCACATTGACATACATCGGGTTACACAACGACCCTTCACATCAATCAAATGAAAGTAACATACTATTGTCGGTTTAACCACGGTCATTCACGAACCAAGTGAATTACCGACAAATTAGACAGCTTTCTCGGTTAGTAATTATTGCGTAACTGATGAGGCGGAACTCGAAGTTGTTGTTGACGCCATAGCGGGTCACAGTTGTATGATAATCAATGGTTTAGCACTGTTTGTTCTAGGATGTACCTTGGATGTAACACGTGGCGAATGGTTTGATTGCCAATTGTGCAACTCAGGAAGGACGTTGGACGACGTTGACACGGAAGCCAGGGTGGCATTGGATATATTTTTGCGTTCCGTGAAATACGCTTACGCTTTTATTTCCTATCACTACACATTTATGGGATGACATTCTCGTGCGAAGCGATAAACCACGTGGTCAACTGTGTCATCCCATACATTTTGAAAGAGGGATAGAATAGAAAAATCTTTAGTAGCGTTTGCATCTTTATAGACAGACTTACTTACAAAAGCTCCTCTTCCATGTGGTTGTAACGCGTCGGTAGACCGTTCGACATTCTATATTTGAATTTTGACGTACCTTAATCTCCATATTAGTTTTGTACACAACGTGCTTTACTTACGTTTTTTACCTATACTAGGGTACCAGGATGATTTTTAAAAGGTCTTCTGATAAAAATAATGAAAAAAGGTTTTTCTCAAAAGTTTACTATGTTTTTTTTAATTTTTATTTATCTATTTGAGAAAAAAAATCAATGTTTTCAGTCTCCGCTTTGGACTAGGAGTCGAATTAATTCATTTTGTTTGTTGCGTTTTTTTTTCAGTCTAGCGCTAGCTGTGACGTAGAGAAGACCACGTGGCGTTTAAGCTCTTTAGCCATTAGCAGAAATCTGTTTATTTATTTTCTCATTAAAAAATTAACAAACAAGGAATTTTTTAAAGTTCCCGAGGGAATAGCGACTATCGAAAACTATGCTAAGTCGCAGGCAGAATGTAGTATTATTATAGTTTTATTTACTTAACATCATAAAAGTCTTGTATGCTCCACATAGTATCAGCCTATGTTGTTTCAATATCGTAATCATAATGTTGACGTTACGCTCTTATTTACTTACCAGTAAGAGATGTTATTAAGTCCCAGATAGACGGGCGAGCAAGTACGCCGTATGGCTCGGACTTCTTACTCGCCCATGTGTCACTTTTAAAGGTAAACACGGACGAAAAAGGTCGTCGAGCTTAAAGTAGGTACGCGTACTTACTCGCCCGTCTGTCTAGGACTTTACATCAAAACCAGTAATAGTAGAAGCGTTATACGTGTAAATAAAATAAAATAAATCAATTGAGTCATGGATGTTTTCGATGTATTTTCTATGTATTTAAGTATATATTTCTCTATGTAAGTATTTATATCGTTGTCTAGTACCCATAGTGCAAGCCTAGAGCTTAGTTTGGGACTAGGTCAATTGGGGTTGTTCATTAAAATTACAATTACTCTAATTCGAAAAACATTTCGAGGAATAGGCTTTTGAAGACGTTCTGCATTATTAAGTTTTAGCAATATTTATCTGTGTCGGATATTTAGAGAAAAGTAAATTTAACCTTTGTTTGACTCTAGTTTTCGGCTTAAAATCCTCCTAGTTTGAAATGGTATGTTTTAATACACTATTGCAATCACTTTTTATCATTAGATATCATTGAATTGTTGTAATTTATTAGATAATGCCAACACAAATTTAAAACAATCATGTCATCCATAAAATGTCTGCTAAATAAATAAAGATATTAATACAAAACTATTGGGTCGAATACAAAATAAAAGAAATTGGTCTCTTAAAATTACCTATTCTTTTAAATTAATTATTTTTGTTGGTCTATACCAATTGGTGTGACAATGTCCCCTGGTATTAATACATAATATGAATGACGCAAGTAAATGTAGAAAATGTCGAAAACTAGGCAATAAACAAAAAAACATAACCAAATGATGTTTACCGCAGTTCTAATACCGCACTAAATATAATATCGTGAAAGTAGCTATTACTTAAATGTTCCGTTGGTTTGTTACTCAATTCGTAGTTAAACAGTTAAACATTGTTACTACACGAATACAGATTAATGTAGAGCATAATCAAATCACACGGCAATCATTCAATAATAAATATCAGGAAACAATATCACAAACATTTCCTTAGTTTCAAACTAACATCTAGGCTTGTAGTATGGGTACTAGAAAACGATAAACTTAACTTACAGATATTAATACCTACTTAAATATATGGAAAACATTGAAGACTGGAACAAACCCACGCTCATCGGTCATCACACAATTAACATCTGCTCATACCTGGATTTGAACCCGGGCGCTAGTTTCGAATGTCGTCAATTTTTGTTAGCTAAGTTCGTTTTTATTCTGCTCAATTATCTTATCGATTATGTTAAACACCAAATTTTCCGGCGGCCGAAACGTAAAAAGAGGATATTTTTGTGTTTGAATTGACTTTAATATAGTGAAAATAATCATAGGGATTGCAGGCGTAAGGACAATACAAAGAACGGATTAAATATACAAAGTTATGTTTTTAATTTTTTCTAGCATGTTGACCAGACTTAGGGGGATTGTGAAGCGAAGCGATCGCGTAGCTGGCGAAAATTTTCCATACAAATCAAGCCTGATTACACGAGTTTTGTATATTTTGTAGTTGTTATGAAAGGGTTTATTGTATCAATTGTTTTTTTCCATAATATATTTTCCTGTCAAGCAAAACCAGATTGCAGATTTTCATAATAAGATCTATAACATACGCAAAATTCGTAAAAATCGTACTAGGTCTAAGGCGAGAGAGATGTTATCGCATCTTGAACGGACGCTTTTAGCTACACGCGCCTTAAATAATACATATTACATTGTGCAATGAAAACTATTAAACTAAAGTTGCTAAATAAAAATATAATCACCTATTTTAAACCAATCAAACTCTAAGCACTCATCCGTGTAATTCACAATCTTCATAACCCTAAGTACCTAGCTATTATTATAATGAATCTGTGGACAGGCCCCGCTGAGCTAGTGAAAGTGACTCTCAGATCAGCAGGAAAGTGACAGTACCTACCACAGACGTACAAATAATACAATGGCCCTATTCAATGTACGAGTTATTCAACTCCCGTAACCTTTTGTAGTCATATTTGTATACATTTTCACATGTTCATTTGACAAATGAATATACGTTGTGTTTCTATTGTTATTCTATTGTGCTTGCGCGTCTTACGGCCTTATAATAAATTGAATAAACTTAATAGGTTGCTAATAATAAAATCATTCTTGGTGCATATTTCAAAAAGTAAAAGAGTGATCAAACTAAATGATCATTTAAAATTTAAAATAATGTTAGAAACCTAAAGCACATATTTAAATGAGTATGTATTTAATGATACTCACTTGTCATAATTAATAAAATAAATGTCTACATGGCTTTTTTTTACAATATGGCGTCTGGTTGCCGCCATATTGAATTAGGATGACTGTCATATCTTCGGTAACACTCCCAAGGTCAAGACAAATCGATTCACAAATAGAATCATCAAAACCGGCCCACGTGTTTGATTTCTAGAGCGCCACAAAATGAACAATCATACATTACCCTCCTCCTTCGACAGTCGGGTAATAAATGACCCTTTTATGATCACTTCGTTATCTCTCTGTCAGTCTGTCTAAGCATTTGTTTGGGAACGCGGGAGGTAGGACCTTGTGCGGGGTCCGTCCGGATCGCTACCACCATCTTATCCATTAACCTACCGCCAAACAGCAGTGTTCGCATTGTTGTGTTCCGGGATAAGACAGCCGGTGTAATGACTAGCATAGAGGCATTCCATCTTAGTCCTCAGGGTTGGCAGCGCATTTGTAGTCTTAGGCTTGCAGTCTTGTGAATGCGAATGTCTATGGGTCACAGTTTCCACTTACCATCAGGTGGCCTGTGTGCTCGTCAGCCTTCCCAATGCCATAAAAAAAAAGAGGTATCAAGTTGAAATTGATATGACTTGCATGAAATACTCTCAACTCCGCAATCCCTTGGAGTTGTGAAAAAATCAAACCCGAAGTCAGCTCAGTCAAAGGATACGGCCGATAATGCCAGTATTTTGACACAAGGGAAACATAACCTATAAGGTACTTCTCACTGACAGTAATTCTCATTGGCCTATGATCATTGAAAAAGCATGTAAAGGGAAAAGTCCGCTAACCTAGTACAACTTGCATTTGACTGATTTTTTTTATGACAAGCTTTTACTGCCGAGTGTAGTGGGTATGTTTTTTATACTGTAGTGTAAAATTTGTCGTTGTTCAATTAATACGAACGAATATAATTAAATTAGTTTTAAAGCAAAGTTTTCTCAAACCGATTACTGTTAGATATGTGTGTGCACACCATGTATAGAGCTAAAAAATAACCTCATTTCGGTAACATACAGATGTAGAGAAATATATATAAAAACATCCAACATTCAGGAATAAATACGGGGCTCATCACAAAAATATCGGCCCTACCAAGAAACGAACCCGTGACCGCTAGCTTCATCACTACGCGTTAACCGCGTCGCCGTTAGGTTCTAGGCCAAATATTTAGGTGTTAGTCACATAACCACTGGTTGGGGCCACAGATAATTAAGCATCGTTACGGTAACAGCTGGCACCCTGTCAAACTTGAATTGACAGGTATGCAGGAAAAAACCGACACGCATCGCTCGACTCGCGGTGGATTTGGCGCAGATAATAGTACCTTATATATTCGTAACATAGTTACAGGTTATCTATATAAGTTAAAACCAGGCACGAACATGTCAGACCATGTTCAGGGTTCGAAGCCGTTACAAACAAAACACTATCACCTCAAAAAACAACATGTTTGGACTTTAATAACACAACACACAACTCGACGGTTCTGTGACTCAACCTCGTATATTGAGTAATGTCCAGTATAAACTGACACGGACTAAGTATGCACTCGCATACTTAGTAAGTGTCAGTTTATACTAGACACTTTTCTATATACGAGGTTGAGTCAGAACCTTCGAACTGCGGCAAATCCCATAAGGAGGGTTATGGGAGGGCGCTTGACTTGTATACACCGTGTTTTTTTTGATTTACGATAACTTTGGCATATTACTAGGTATATCCATAGAAACTAATTGGTACATTAGATTTTTAAATACTGGGAAAAAAAAATTTTTTTTCGGTTTAGTACAAAATAATGAAATCTTTTATCTTTGGTCATTCTAAAAGGGCCTTTAGAGTTAACTAATAATCAGTGTCAAATACGTCTATGTTGGCGTGACATACACACACAAGTAAAGATAACACTTGACAGGTACTAGATTGTCACTTTAGATTGACGCGTATACAAACCTAACAATTGGAAACTCTTTACTCATAAAAGTCATATAAAGTATTAAAAGAAAATTGTTGTTATCAATTAAGAGAGCCTTTTACACTAGTTTAACGTGATTAACTGATTAAATTTAAAAATTAAATATCTTTAAAACCATTAGACTTATCATTTGTCTGTCTTCAGGAAATTAACTTTGTTTGACCTAAAGAACGTTCCCTTAAAGTTATCGTAAATCAAAAAAAACACGGTGTATATGTCCGACTCAATGTCCGCTCGTAACTACCAAACGGTGATTAAACGATTTTAATAAATTATACGTGGTTAGATTCGTGTTAAACACTAGAGTGTCATAGACTTAAATTATTTAAATTTGAAATTGGCGAAATAAAAAATATTTGCATGATAAGTAATATTACTTTGACGACATTATCCAAACAGCTGTGGGGTTTTTTAAAGCTTGCTTGATCTCGAACTAAAAAGGTCTACTAAGTCGTTATAGTTTTCTTTATGTTCGTTCTATGTGCTTTAATTTAAGATAAACACAACAATGCGAACACTAAGGCAGTAGGTTAAAGGATAAAATGGTGGTAGTGATCCGGACTGCACAAAGTATCTACTACCACTGAAACGAATTAAGCAAAAAAATAACTAAACAAAAATCCAGCTTTATAAACCCGACTGCATTTTTTGGTATTATTTAGATCCGTTTATGTATTCATATGTATTAATTAAACTTTATTCGTATACAGTGTGTAAATGGTATACGGGCGTTTATTAAAACTGGACATAGATTAAGACTCTACTAATCATTAACAGAAAGAATTATTTTGTTTACGCTAACGTATACACCGTTATTAATTTTTGAACATACTATCGACCCGCAATGTACATCGAAGTCCATCTGTCAGGTAAGTACGTAATGTTTAATTAATTGCATTTTTCGTTATACATTACGTGTTAAATTATTTTGTATGGTTATTTTTTTTAAATTTAATTTTAACAGAAGCTGCCTAAATGTGCTCAGTAGGGGTTATACTTACCACAGTTAAGAGGAACGCCCGTATACCATTTACACACTGTGTATTTGAGTCGGTCACATTAAGACCTTTCAGATGATGTTTTGTTGACATAAATAATTGTCATTTTGACATTTTTGTTATTTCAATTTTGCAGTTTAGGTATCCTATGTCACCCGGCATGGTGAAAGGATTCTAACGATACCACACACATTTAAATCTGCTCAGCCGTTTAGAAGTTATGCTGAAATAAAGAATCGTTACATACATACATGAACCATGAAAACATACACTCTTTTTTTAGCTTGTAAAAAGAGCACTGTTAGGTTGGCGCGTTGAATCTACCTCAACGTTTTGTTAGAACGAACGCCTTCAGTACATATACTATAAGATACTCTGTGGCTGCCTCGATGCTTCCCATCGCAAGGGCAAGAAGAAAGTGTCCAAGCGCAGATTGGTGGGAAATGCGCGCGCGGCTAGGTCCACTGCGCATGTAGGTGGCAGCACACAGGCTCAGTTTCTAGGAACTGGGGGCCTAGATTTACGCTGCAAGCGATTTCCGAATATCGACAAAATTGATTGACGTAAGCTGATGACAGTAACGTAAAAATATGGGTAATCGAGCGAGTGAATAAAAATCTCGAACAATACCAACTGTAAAACTATTGTATCCCTAGAGTTTATTTTACGGTGAGCGTAAAGCAGTTATATAGCTCTGTCCTTTTCTCTCAGCGTAAATTGAACTGCATAGCTATCTTATAATAATCTCCCTGATCATTAATACGTCAAAACATTTGAAGAACAAAACCGTCCCTTCACCATTATGTTAGCGATAACTTTTTAATTTGTCAATTTAATGTAATTTTTTCTGTATTTTAATCTGCATTAAATGTAGACATTTTAAGTTTTTAAAGTTCATCAAAGTTCGATCAAGATTCTTGTCAAATCCAAGAGTCATTGCAACTGTAACATTAACAATGTTTGCTAAAATTGATATAGCCCATAACGTTCACATCAAGAGTGATTAGAAAACTGAAACCAGATATGCGAAATACATAAATTCCAGTAAATTCAGATTATCCTGTAGATCGTAAGACTTTTACTAGTTTTACTTATAGTCTATATTCAGGTTTATTTTGGATCTCTTAATACAGGACTCACACACAGGATACATTAATATATAATATAGATCCTCCACGAGAAGATAGTGTCAGGTACCCGGCACTAAATCGCCGAATAATGACACACCTCGGCCAGAATTCCTCCTTTACGGCAAGGTCCGTAATGTCAATTTATTCGTCCTTATTTTACATACCTAATAAGGACGATACCAAATATTGCAGCCTCGACCACTTAGAACGCATTCATCGCTATATGATCGTATATACGCTACATATTTTTTTTGAATCTCTGTGTTGCTTTGTTATATATTGTAATTTGTAACATAAGGACCAACATTGTGAGGAATATTATACTAACTATTATGTACAAGTTGGTGGACTCTCTATGTATTTGAGCAAAAGAATTGTCGTTTATTACGTGTCAGGTTTTTATTACTAGTGCCTTACAGATTTACGCAATATAAATATATAATATTATAACATTTATCGTCAAATCTCCGTAAAAAACCATTTTCGTTAATTGCACTGCATATTCTACCGTAGAAACTCTCTAAGAATGCAATTATCAATATGGTTTGCTTAGATTTAACGCGGAATGATGTCCCGTGACTGTAAATAAAATTTGGTTGTTATATAACAGCACGATAACAGTACATAAATACAGCTGGATTCAACTACCTTTATTTCACATATCAGGCGTGTTTGGTATACAATTATATGTAGTTACACCAACGGGACTAACAAGCCAAGCAAATAATAGGTAAGTAGGTATACCAATGCAGAAATAGTTTGACCTTTTTATCTTAAAAAACATTACTGAATATGGGGTTTAACTGTAAAATACCCTAAATCTAGCACGTAATAAGGTACTATTGTTATATTATACATCATCGACAAACATTTTATAATAAAATATTCAGTGTTATGTCATTTAACAACAAAATAATCAACAATATAATGTGACAACTAGCGCCATCTAGTATGAACAAATAATGGAAACTAGTAAAGGTTACAGACTTATTATTATTTCTCATAGACTTTTTGGAATAAGACCATAGGTATTATACATTTTTGGAATCTACTCTTCAATGCCTAAACTTTGACATTAAAGACATGACGATTCAACATTCATCCTCCTCGTATTTATGCATAACTCGAAAGGTAGTCGGTCAATTGACTACAAATTTTGACATAACGTTGCGTTGCAAGACTGTTTTATATAAGATTTTTTATACGCATAAGAAATTTGGCATTTATTTTTTTACCTATAATGTCTGTTTGACAGCTTACTACCTACTTCTAAATTAGGTATAGATACAAAACGCATTTTGATGTGATTGTCATCGTAATTTACAGAAGGTCTTCTGTAAAGATGTAAGAACTTAATATGTGCTGATTTATACTCGTGCGAGGTGGGATCGTCGTAATTTAAAAATTAACTTACCACAGCATGGTTTCCCGAAGTCAAGCCTCACCAGCTGCACCATATAAGGTTCCAGCAGGTTGACGTACCACCATGGTACGCGTTCGGACTTCGTAAGAGTGCAAGTGTCAGGGTTGTACGCGGCTGCCGTGCTGCCGTCGAGCGCGCGCTGTGGCACCCCCGAGTCTTCAGTTGACAGTTGCATGGGTGCCTTGCCGGCTGCTACGTTTATTACTGTGGAAACAATTATTATATTAGAATATAAACTTTGTTAATCATATTGAAAGAGACGGCGTATTCAAAACAATCAGACTAAAAAACCAAGGGCGCGGCAGACTCGCACACTACCACCATATTAAGATCACTTTTAATTTTTAATTTCATTTATTTTTTATTATTCGTGGGAATTGCGGCCTAGTTAGTAACACACTATATGATTTTTTTATTTCACTTAAGAGGATTGTGTAGCTACAAATCTCCATACAAAATGCGAAAAAGGGGAGAGCCTTGAACATGTTGTAGATATCATGAAAAACTATATCTGTACGTTTTCAGTAAAATATTTGTAAGAGCAAACCAATTTCTAAAAACAAAAGAAACAAAAGAAAGAAAGATTGAATGAATGAAATTACCTATCTATAATTTTCATTTACCAATTAAATATTTATGTTATTAGTAATGCGAAGTATTAATTAAATCAAGCTACATCTGTGTTATTCATATTATTATTACAGTTGACCACGTGGTTTATCGCAACGCATGAGAATGTCATCTCATACATTAAGAGTGATAGAAAAGAAAATCGTTAGTAGAATGTTAGTAGCGTCCGCATGTTAGCTAGCTGACGTCGCTGATTATCAGTTATCGAAAATCACCTTGTCTGTGTCTGACCTTATTCTTGTCAGTTCTCTGTTAGAGGGTACATTCTAATGGAGCCCGTTGGAACGATTGTCACACGATTAGCGTGTTTTGTCGAGCGAGCCGGCCGTTGACCCCGAACGCGAAACGTGTTGACATCCATCAGTCTACCACTTTTGTGACAGATACGTGACAATTTGGACTTATACGATGGGGGCAGGCTCGAGTGATACAGTTTATGTAGTAAGTTGGCCAAAGTTACCAGCACTTTCCCACCACTGCCAAGAGATTGACACACGCCACCTCGGCCTCCACTCAACTCGGTGAACCATAATTATTTGCCTTTGAAGATTGAAGATAATTGTGAGCTGAAAATTTCCTTGCATATGCATTGTTTCTCACCGCCTAAATTAAGTCTGATTTTAACAATTGTTGAATATATTTACATTATCAAAAAGTAGGCCTTCCACAAGGTGGACCGACGATCTGGAAACCGCTGGATGACAGCAGAAGAGGACCGATCGTTGTGGAAAAGCTTGGGAAAGGCCTTGGTCCAGCAGTGGACGTCTTGCGGCTGATGATGATGATCAAAAACTAGGTCTATACGTTCCCTTTTTCAAGAAAATATTTCCAGGAAAACACCGATAAAAAAATCCAGGAACGTACAGACCTAGTGCTTTATAATAGGTACATATTCAAAAATCGTGGAAATTAAACTTAGCGTTTAGGTGGTGAGAAACTTTATCTCCCGAAGCTTAATTTTAATGGAAAAATATGACAGCTACGCAATTTAAACGTAGGTTCACAATACTCTTATGGTATGTTAACTCGAAGCGAAGAATAGCTAAACTGAAGTGGCAGTGGGCGGGGCACATTGCTTGCAGGACTGATTGACGATGGGGTCAGAAGGTTCTGGAGTGGCATCGCGGACCGGAAGACGAGCTGTAGGTAGGCCTCCAACAAGATGGAGTGACGACCTCGTCAGGATCGCGGTACCGCGGTGGAAGCGAAAAGCACAAGACCAGTCTGAGTGGAAAGCCTTGGGGGAGGCCTATGTCTAGCAGTGGACGTCTTTTGGCTGACATGATGATGATGATGATGATGTTAACTCGGCCGCCGTTACTGTCAAATAAGTAAGAGCTATCGTAACATTGACAATACGAAAGACATCAAAAACAATAAACCTCAAGTGTAGAATCGCAGTCCTGTAAGTGAACTCTAAGACCTATAGGCATCTGCGATCTCAAGATAGCGAACCCAAGACCGAATCTCAAAGCTGCATATTATACCCACGTGGTTCGGTTAGTTTACATTCACTTAAGAATTTACATAAATTGAGTAAGAGTAAAGCTATTTTTTTAAAACATACTTTATTGCTCAAACCCAAAGGGTTGGGCTAGCTATCCAGAGAGTTAAGTAATGCAGCCAGTGTCATATCGAACATGCCGCGAGATGGGTGTTCTTTTTATCATCATCATCATCATTATCAGCCGCAAGACGTCCACTGCTGGACAAAGGCCTTCCCCAAGGTTTTCCACAACGATCGGTCCTCTGCTGCTGTCATCCAGCGGTTTCCCGCGACCTTTATCAGATCGTCAGTCCACCTTGTGGAAGGTCTGCCAACACTTCGTCTCCCGGTTCGCGGTCGCCACTCTAGAACCTTTCCGCTCCAACGGCCATCAGTTCTTTTTATAGTGGTAATTATTTATATCATTTAAAATTTGAGAACTAAGTTTTATTTTTATTTAAATGTTAATTTTTGATTTATAATTATATTCATGTTGAATTAAGAATCTACTTGTTTTTAAGAAGAATTTCTTTACCAAAAAAAAACAAACCAGCTACGTCCAAAACCTTTAGATGAGACTGTTAAAAGTTGTAAAGTATGAACTTAAAATTTATTATCAGGTTGTATTCGACCAAACTGGAATAAGGTTTTATACTTAGATTAAGCGCCGAATTTGTACAGACTAATCTCAGAGTAAGTCTTATTCCATGTTTGAGGTTCCGTAAGGTTTATAAATCATTTGTAGGTCAATGCATTCTTTTCTATAATAAATTACCTGACTCAGTTTTAAAGTTACCATTTCCAATACTTAAAAGTTACTTGAAAAAGTCTTTGATGTCTAAAGCTTACTATAGGGTCGAGGACTATCGAACAGATAAAAATGCTTGGCCTAAACTTCACTAAACACCTAAATAACTGACTAATAAAATAGGCATAAAAAATATATAAATATTGTATATTGTCTAGGGGACACGGTTTCTGTAGGAGAAGGTGTCGAAACTTTGTATGTGGTGGTTGTCTTGCACTGTCATAGGAATATATATATATATATTTTTTAAATATATATATTTTTTAATATTTTTTTTATTACTCCTCCCTATGAAAATTCTTAGTTTTGACACATTTTCCTGCTCAAGCTACGCTTGAATGATTTTTATTTTTATTTTAATTTTATGTTAAATTCATTGTTTTATATCATGCTAGGTTAAGCTTTATAATTGTATAATATCATAAGTAGTATTTAAAAAAAAACGACTGACTGTTGAGTTTCTTGCTGCGTTTCTTCTCAGCAGTGGTATCTTGCGAAGCGCTGGTAGATTTTGACGTGTAAAAGTGCCCGTGCGGCCTACTTACTGAATAAACATCTTTTATCTTTTTTTTATATTTTGGTAAAATGCGGCCTTAGAAACAAACTACTTACCAACTCCATGATTAACTTCACGATTCACTATTTAATTTCAATACATACAATAACAAACTTTGGTTACAAAACGAACAAAACGTTCATGCGTGGAAATAAAAATCCGAGAAAGTGTTCAGCTGTGTACCCTTCTCCCTTTAACCTAAATAGACGAGGTAGTTGGACTTAAACTTTTTTCTCAAAGTATCAAGGTAGTATAGTTAACCAGAGCAAAGGTATCGTATGCATGCAATCAGTTACGCTATCTTTTTTTATTCGAAATTTACACATCCGAGTGAAAATTGCGACATGAGCTAGTGGGACAAGGTTTGATTCCCGGCAAGGGCAAATATTTGTGTGATGAGCCGGTACTAAAGTGCAAGAGCTAGCACTAGGCCGAATTGGGATTGATTGATTTGGAAGACTATTTTTTTTTTTTTAAACCCCCGACGCAAAAAAGGGGTGTTATATGTTTTATAACTTTGACCACTACGTGTGTGTGTGCGCCAGTCTGTGGCACCGTAGCTCTTAAGTGGGTGAACCGATATGGATTTTTTTTTCATATAAAAGCAGTTTTTCTAGTGGCGGTCCCTAGCAATGTTGTATGAAATTCGGTTGAGCCAATTCATAGATATTAACTGAAAGGGGTCACCATTTTACCGAAAGGTTTTATCCAATAAACCCCGTTGCAAAGAAATACCGGATTTTTTTCAAGTGCTATAAATATACTGTAATTAGTTTCATGCTACAAAATAAGGAAAGTATTGTTAACGAAGAAAACTAATGATTTAAATACTGTTAGTTTAATAAAAAAAATTAAGTTAAAACTGCTTTCAAATGAAAAAAAGACACACACACATAGAGTCAAATTATAACACCCCCCTTTTTGCATTGGGGGTTAAATAATACGACTGGACGAGCGAAGCCACGGCCGTGGGCATGTAGTGTAGTATCTAGTATAACCGTATCGGGGGAGCGCTAGGCGAATGAATCGAAGGCGCGTGGCGGCCATTGAGCGCGCCGCTGGAGTGTGCGCCGGCGCAGCTTCTAAGGGCTGCCACTTACGTGAACATTGTATTTGTTTTAAATAAATAATGATGATGAATGATGTTACGTGACAACGGTGAAGGTGGTACACGCTTACCTAAAAAAAAAATGTCACTTGCCTTGAAAACACCAAAGTTATATAATTCGAATATATATGCAATAAGATATCATCATTATCGATCTTACTTTCGCGCAAAATCCTTTTTCATTATTGTGTGGGCCTTCCTCCTTAATCCTTTTTAATCTTAATCAATCGAATGTTATTGGTAACTGCGATGGATATCAGGAAATATGTGATATAGATAATGCTTTTTTTTTATTCATTAAGACGAACTGCAGAATTCTAGAATGTGTTTGTTTCTATCATGGGTTTCTTTACATCTAATTTAATGGAAGGTGGTTTTTGAAACTTAATAAAATCGGACAGATATGGACCATACAGGACCTCTAGTACCTATAGGTAGGCTGTAAAAATCATATTGTCTTTGACATATTATAGTTTTGCTTTATCTAGAGCCGCCATTACTGTCAAGTAACCGAGAGCTATCAAAACGTTGTGAATGCTATGCCTGATCAAAGGCGATATATTTTTACCGCCTAGAATAGAGGCCATGTAAGGTAACAAATAAGTACTTTATTGTACCAGACACAACAAAACACAATCTCAAAACCTGTGCCCTGATCGCCGGTTTAAATCTTAGTTCAAACATTTTATTGGTGGCAACCCTGAGAGTAACGGCGCCCGCGCAAGTGTGCCAACACTTGTCGCTAACGGCGCGACCCGACTGTGACGTCAGATCGCTAACTCGATGCGACGAGTCTCGAATCGATACCAGCGGCCCTAGATAAGATGCATTTGGCGTTTTTTTTTTAATGTTTTGCTTTCGCTCCTTTGTTTTATTAGAGAAACAAGTCCATGGATATCACGCGCGACGACAATTGTTCGGTAAAAGAGTATTTACTCTGGTGGACTGAACAGAAGCACGTGCGGTCAGCTCCATCCAAGCGCATCTGTCACGTCCGTTCGTTATCGTTAAGCAAAATGTTTAGGATAGATCTAAGCTGCCAGGCGTCACTTCCATACATTCTAACAATTTCAAAAATCGCTTACGTTAACGTTAAACTAAACAACTCGTCTAGCCTCATTGGTTCCCTTACACACACGAGTGCATTATCACCGTCGTGCAGTCGAGTTCATAAATATATGTGTACACTTTAGTACATCGTCACTTAAGTCGCTATAGACAAGGTACTAAAGTGTACCTACACATATTACACGTACATCTTTCGTAATTCGATCACATTTGATTTATGATTATACGTAAATTATCCGTGTTATACAATACCCGACGTGACGAAAATGTAAAACCAAGCTTTACGTATGGTATCAACCTTTATATTATTCGATAGGACATACTATCGGCCTCATAAGCGGCTTCACGCTTCAGGAAATGTGGTCGCTTTACCGCCTTTGGTAAATTAGTTAAGCAGTACCCTTACAATTAAAGTACTCGCTAGTGAGTGGAAGCTCTATCCCTCGCAGACCTCGTAACTATTCTTATAGAGTGCGAGGGACAGAGCAGTAAGGGTACAGTTAGTTAAGTGTACCTACAACTGGTTGCAACTGCAACACGTGACTGTAAGAAAGGTACAACAATTTTATTTGTGACATCTCGTTGACTCCTTATTTGATAAATAGCCAATGCTAAAATCGCCCCAGAATGTCCTAAGTAAACCTTCGGCCGGTGCAGAGAAACCGCATCAGTATGCAAGTGGAGACCCCCACTAGGTCAAGTTGGGGGTCGGCCGCTATCTCATCAGACCGGCTGTATACACGTATAGTCGCGGTACTCGCGGTATGAAAAGGTTTGTCACTTTTGGACTTTAACAGCATTATGGTACAGGGAGTTGTTATTCTATTTCAAAGTTCAGACATGTAGCTCAGACACCCAGCTGGGCACCAGCATCCCAATAAAAATTAATATACATAATGTCATAAATTCTATCAAAACCTTATTGTATTGAAGGTGTTTCGGTATTGTCTGATAGCTCTTATGTCACCTAATGCAGACCTTGTGAGACTAAACTAGTTGCTTAACGACAACGTGAACGATTTTCGAAAACTGCCAAATTGTATGGAATTGACGAAGGCGCTCGACGTGACCATGTGAAAGCTTACGTCAATCGTATACATTTTGGATAACGTTAATTAACGCCGAATGCATCTTATCTTCAGCCTCCGAGAGCTAGAACTAGCGTTTCTTTTCGTATCACGTCATCTACCTAGTGTCTAGGGGACACCGTTGATGTAGGAAAACATCCAAACTTTTGTTTGGTCGTCTTACACCGTCTTATATAAACAAGTAGGTGTTTTTCCTTCTTTCCTCTAGCTCGCTGCCAAGATTTTGGCATGTTTTCCTGCTGACACACGTTATTTGATATTATATTTAATTTAATATTTATAACTCTATATAAAGCTTAGACTAAGTACTACCGTTGTAATATGAAATATGTTTTAAAATGACTGACTGCTGAGTTTCTTGCGGCGTTTCTTCTCAGCAGGGGTCTGCTCTTGGGAAGCGCTGGTAACTTCTTGACGTGTAAAAGTGCCCGTGCGGCCTACTTACTGAATAAATGACTTTTATCTATAGCTTTATCTTTTATCTTTTATATTATCTGTGACGCGATTGGTTTAAAAACGAATTGAATAGAAACGTTAGCGTAATGCGTCTTGGCAGGGCCCTCTGGGCTCCTGAGGGGCTATTTGCCTAAAGGGGCTTCTAAACGAGCAACATTTTCACGGCAATGTGTGGCCGGCAACTATACGCATCTTGTTCTAACATACGATGTACGAGTAAGATAGCACTAGTTGCCGGCCACAAATTGCAGCAAAATATGGCCCCTTGACGCGCTCGCATTTTCATTCGCGCTTTCAATTTGAAATTCGAATACAAGATGAAAACAATTGCTCCACTTTGAAGCCGGTTGCGATTGCGAGTACGTCAGGCAATAGCGACGCAGATCACACGTTTAAATTTATTTCATTTTATTATTATTTGTATGTCTTAAACGTCTTTACCAATCACGGGACTATGGGAGTCCCGGACCTTTGTAAGGCGTACATGGAGCCGAAGCCAACACGCAGAGGCCCTTTAGACAAGTTTAATTTAGTAAAGTTATGGGACACCAACCGGCGATTGGCCCTGAGTTCAAACTAAAGAAGTATGCTCACACGGACAACCACCGGTCAGTGTAAAGACTATTTAAGAAGGATGGGAATACTAATAATAGGTTCTATGAATGAACTGATATGGATTGGTGAACTAGGCTATTGATGAAACTACGGCGCCTGCCTGGCCAATGCTAATTACTTTGGTTTAAATGGCAGGCGTGACTCGCCAACTCAATGGAATGGACCTCCCGAAATAGCCACATATATATAACAGCAGGGAGGCAACAGTTCCAGAGGGGCTAAGGGTGGAGAGGTGCTTCTGGACTTTAAACGACCATAAGGTGCCCATCACTCACCACTTATGCAACACATCCACCCTTCGATCATATAGCTCTTGCGACTCCACTCTGACCGGCCAATAAAGGCAAGCCAGAGGTGAGGGTCTGTTCCTCGTCATTGCACACCGCAGCCGGCCGGTGAAGGCAAGCGTGAGGTGAGGAACAGGACCTACCCTCGGGAGCACTCAGGTCCGTGGTGTCGCCACTCACCACAGCTCGCCACTAGCTGCCCTGCCTTATTATTATTATTTTCGGTAAGCTTACTGCCTAGTACAAATTGATCGACAATACTTATATACATGCGATGTAATCCGTTTACTTTGGCCTAGGGTTAATAAATAATCTTGAATTGGTTTATAAATTAACTAGCGACCCGCCCTCGCTTCGCTTCGGTTTATGTGAGGTTTCTGTAACACCCGTATATAAACCAGAATTTATTATATATATAAACCTTCCTCGTGAATCATTATATCTATCGCTGCAAACTGCAATAAAATCCGTTGAGTACTTTAAAAGATCTAAGTCAGCAGATAGCGGAAACGAATTAATTTTATACTATGTAAAGAAGATATAGATTTAAAATGAAAACTCCTAAATTTTGGCACAAAATCGATCCTATGTTCTATTTTTGAATGGAGCGTGACCACAGAACAGAAAAAACAGTAGAAGTGGGCGTGTATAGTTATGCGGAGCTCCGCGCAACCTACCTTAGTTTTCCCGCGATCGCTTGTGTGCGTGAAATTTGTGCGAATAATATTTCTAATATAGGAAACAAATCGAGAAGCATGCCTTATTGTGGGTCAAAAAAACATGGTGGCGTGTTGTTTTTATGATAGCTCGAGTATTGGCGACAACAGGCCTGATACTAAGCGAAGCTCATACCACTTCCACTGTTTTTTTCTAATCCGTGAGCGTGGCTCTGTTTTAGCATGGCTATGTTAGGTTTACTTGTTATTAGTGTAGGTGGTTAGGGACTTATATGCACAGTGACAAGTGGCAAGTAACCGTCTACACAGTGGTGTTAGAGAATGGTATTAGTTCGGCAGCTTTGAGTAGGTAATCTACTAATCACTAATCAAAATGCACTTGTCATTAAATGTTTACACCACTCGACAAGTGACAAGTAGGTGCTTGTCGCTTAGTATATAGGAACGGCTTCTAATTACTTGCACTTGCAGTTGCACTAATACTAAGCACTTATACAACATGTTTACACACATGTGACAAGTGTAAATGACAAGTACTAAGCATTAGCTACTAACCCCGTGTAAACCTAGCATTCTATACTGCTCTAAACCCAGGATAGCCCGTGGCTTGAGATACGATCGCATAATAATGACGATTTATATTCATCTTGCAGTAAATAAACATGGATAATGTTTACCGTTAGTGGCCCCCGTATAATGTCCGGTACAGATCGTATCATTCTACTTAGCTTCGAAATAAATTCCGCTAATAAAACTACAGGACACTCGTGACTTTTGTTCACGTAGAGTTTTCCATATTTACCCCATTCCATTTGGCAAAAAATAATAGGTTTACTCGATTTAGGGGGGAGAAACGTTATCGCCCGGAGCTAAATTGTAGTTTTTTTTTTATCGCTACGCGATTTTAGCACGTGATGTTGTAGAATATATGAGATATATATGTAGGTACTATGCCACAGAAATAAGTACATCGGCTTCCCTGGGTGGGACTTTCGTATGGGTTAGGATGCATGCGAATGAAAGTAGACAACCAAGATGCCATTGTACAAAAATGCCATCCGGTTTCTTTTCGTCTGAGGCGGACAAAGCCTGTCTTCTTGAATAAGACTAACAAGGAAAGGTACCCAACTGTCCGGCTCCGATTTTGTTGATTTTGATATGTTAGAGAGTAGTTTAAAATAAGATACGTGTTTTTTTAGCGGTCCAAACTCAACGTGTTGGGGAAATTGACCTCCAATGTACTGAAAAGTGACTAAAGTTATCAAAATCAACAAAACCGGAGCCGGACGGTTGGGTACCTTTTCTTGTAAGTTATACGTAATATGTTTTCAATAAAATTTGGCTTAAGGTTGAAAATATTCATATTATATTTTGGAGATGATAAACAAATACATGCCACCAGAGACCGTAGCTAAGATACAAACGCTATTAACGTTTCTTTTCTATCATACAAAATGTACGCGATGACAGTTGACCGCGTGGCCTATCGCAACGCACGAAAATGTCATTCCATAGCGCTCTTCTCTAGGGCTTCTAAGGGGGTAGTCAATGTGCAGATCAAGAAGATAACAAGTGATTTGTTACTTGCTAAGGTGTATTTTGCGCCTTATATATGTTAGTTACGTGGTATTTCTGTATGACTGACGTTATCGCTAAGTTGGGTTGTCTTTTCCCAACACCGGAACATAATGTGAATAGCTTGTTTGGCGGTAGGTAAATTGGGTTAAAGGATATGATGGTGGTGTAGCTATCTTGTACGAAGATTCTACTGCCACAACACTGTAAATTTAATACATACACACATACATACAATCACCCTTCTTTGGTCTCTGCATAAGGGTAGGCAGAGGCCACTTCCTTGCACTTGCTACGGTCCAGACAAACTTCCTTCGCTTCCTCCAGACTCATGTCTATTCATACTCGTGAGTCGGTTTACGATCACGGATGCGAAAAGCACAAGACCGGTCTGAGTGGAAAGCCTTAGGGGAAGCCTATGTCCAGCAGTGGACGTCTTTCAGCTGACATGATGACATGGCTGCCTTAGGCTTGAATTCCTCCTTCGCTGACATGGATGCGAAAAGCACAAGACCGGTCTGAGTGGAAAGCCTTGGGGGAGGCCTATGTCCAGCAGTGGACGTCTTTCGGCTGACATGATGATGATGATGATGAGTCGGTTTAGGTTACTCCTGACCCTGCCAAGATGCACTACGTTATCCAGCGTTTCTATTCGTTTCGATTTTAACCAATCGCGTCAATGGTAGATGACGTGACATTTCGTATCACGTCATCTACCAGTGCCGCGATTAGTTTAAAAACGAAACGAATAGATTAGTACATTTCGATGCTAGTGCGGAAAGTAATGACATACCGCACGTGAATCGAACGACGTTTTTTAATACAGTTGCGAAAAAATGTGTATATGTGTATATGTGTATGTCGGGTATCTGTGTATATCTGCTCTTCCCCCGGACCTTTGAAGTGAGCTTAACGTGTGCACACACTCTGTCCGAAATTACCTAAAAATCAAATACTAGGAAAGCATAAACATTAGAAGTACCTACCTACCTTACTTACAATCCGCGTTGTGTCGGGCGCGACCGCCCGGGCCGCCCGCCGCTGCGCCGCACCGCACTACCCTCCTAGTTACCTCTGCGCTCCTGGTACTTTATTTAAACATGCAAACCCTTGGTTGGATGCACGGCCTAGTTTATTTAGTATAGATAGAGCCTAGTAGTGGCCTTGTTTATTTAGTAGGAAAAGTAAAAAGCACTAGTTCGAAAAAACCCAACTTTCCGCACGATATACAGCTACGAAAAGTATCACTTTTTGAGCAACTGTATTAAAAACGCTTTTTCGTAGTGCGTCTTGGCAGGGCCCTCTGGCCTTTTCTAAATACGTCTTCGGCCTGATCGTGGAACGTTCGCCTTCCCCTTCCAACACGATTTACTCTATACCTACACTACAATGATTACCGATATGTAGCATGAAACAGACTTGCATCATTGTCTCGAACGCACAGGTAAGTCACAGGGTTGGGTGATAACGAGGAAAGCTGCGCACAATGCGCGAGAGTCGTGGGATCGGATCTTCCGCTTTTTAGCGCATGCGCGGTGATTTCACGGAAAGTAAAAGCAGGCCGCTCTCTACGCCGCGCCGTAATGTTTAACCTAATGTAATAAAGGTAACATGATTTAATTTGTTTATTTTTAATGGTGGAACAGGTGCTTTTTGGTGTTATTAGCAGATAATAAATGTCAGTTGTTAATCAAAGGCGCTTTTTAGGGTTCCGTAAACAAAGGTTCCAAAAGGGACATTATTAATATTGCCTACGCTATCCGTCCGTCCGTCTTTCCGTCGTATCAGAGCAGTATCTTTTGATAGCAGATTTACTAACAAACCAAGACAATTAAAGAAAGTTATTTTTAATTAATAATAGTCCCCATAAAAGCGACGTTTTTTCTCAATGTATTGTTATTTTTGTTGTAGCCTAAAAACGGTAATAATATAAAACTGCTGCTTTTAAAGTAGATATAGCTCTGAAAGCCGGAGCCCAAATTACCTAATTTACAAACAAAGTAGTATCTACTCACCACAGAAGGGTATTCCATCAGGCGTCCACTTGCCATTGGCCCCGCAGGCCCTCCTGGCCGGTCCCAGGAGCTCGAAGCCTCGCTCGCAGACATAAGTGGCCACTGTGCCCTCCTCCAGGGTCTCCTCAGAGAAGGTCACGCGGGAGTGCGCGGGCGCACCGGGGAAACGGCAGGAGGCTGTCACGTGACCTAGGGTCAAAGAGAGGAAGTCCTTTTTATGCTTGAGGGGGCAACCAAGTCGCATTATCGATGCTTTTCCTATATACTAGTTATCGCTCCTTGTTTTGTTCGTAAAATATCAAAAAGTGTTTGAACATGTACAAATCATAAGTAGATATCGTTTCGAAGTAGCTATTTGCGTGTGAAAACTGAAGCTAGACAAAATCAGGTTTGAGAATAAAATGATATTTACCTATTAAAAAAAAATAAAAAATCCCTTAACCTCAAAAGGTACATATGCCTAATTTTTCCTATAGATATACAACTTTGGCCAAGGCTGTTCTTACACCTACATACCTATGAGTAAACGTGTAGGTACCTTTTTTTTTCCTTTGCCCCGCGGCTACTTGAACAGCTACTACCGCGGGAATATGGCGTTTCCACTATGAAGTGATTTCGCCAGTGTCAAGTATATATAAGTATAAATCAATATAGTCATAACATAAAACACAATCCAATCTTCTCTAGGAAGATTTGTGGCAACGTTGTACCGTGATAGTTAGTACGGTGACAGACAGAGGCCAAGATAGTGTTTTAACCTCTGTACCACTGCGAGTCCACTTGAAACGAGAAGTAAGATGCCAGGATACACGAAATAAGTCCAAGTCTTCTATCACTGTGCAACACAAAGGCATTAAAAGTACAAATCACTAACAAAAAAGAACTTTGAACACCTAAATACACAAAAATAAAAACTAAAACAAATTACACATCCGCCATCTTTTGACGTTGCAAATGGCCTCCTACGTGTAACTTGTATCACTTCGAGGTACAGATATTAGACAGCTGTTACGAGGATAAACAGATGCTTGGGAAAGCGGCGCGCATGACAAATCCTCGTGAAATGTTCCAAATTTGAAATGATCCATGGCCGCAGTTATTGGCGAAAGCGTGCTCGGGCGAAGTCGGGTATGTTCGGTTGTTATCGACGACGCGAACAATTTTGAATTTTTAACAGAAAGAACAAGGCTAAGTTTGTAAAGTATAAAACAAAGTCGCTTCCAGCGTTCTTCCCGCCCGCTTGGTTATTTAAAAAAAGTTATATTTTCAAAATACGTTAATTGTTTACGTTAACCTGATACTGTCTAATCCCACACATTCGCTATTAAAACGCTTCATCCCACGAAACTGTGGTCAGAGAGTTCGTTATTCGAATACTTGGTATTTACTTTCTCTAAGGTCGGAGGCCAATGCCGCTAAGGTCTCGTTCACATTACAAGAGAACAGCCTCTTTCACTTTAGTTTTAAGGGGACATACTTTAGCTCAGGGTACTTAATAACGTTTCTCCTTTTTCATCCCCGAAATCAAGTCCGATGTCCACGATTTCTGAATATGTTGCAATTGTAAATATTTTCTAGGAAAATTAAACACGCAGACCTAGTTATGTATATTTACAGAATATTCAAAAATCGTAAAAATCGGACTTGGTTTAAGGGAAGAAACGTTATCGTATTTTGTATGGATTTATTTTCGCAATCCTTTAGACATGTTATCGTATTGTTACTCGTATCGTTATTCTGACACATTGCACAACCATGACGTTTATGAATATTGATGTTGATATGTAAATGAGGAGTAATAACAGCTGTTTTACTGCTGTTCGCATTATCAATAATCAGAAACCTCATGGTTGTGCGGTGCGTCAGGATTAACTTCTTGGTTTTATAAATAACTCTCTCCTTGCACTATTACAAGTTATCACTCTATTCAAACCGGATAGGATGTTCGAAAACCGCTCCCGCTCGTCAGTGTGGACGCAGCGTTAGACGCGGTAAGCTTTTGATGTAAACAAGACTAGAACTTTACTGTTTTGTGCTCATTACTTATGATAACGACGAGACTTGAACTGTTTTATGTGTATTTTTTTTATGGCATAGAAAAGGCAAACGAGCACACAGGCCGCCTGATGGTAAGTGGAAACTGTGACCCATAGATATTCGCATTCACAAGACTGCAAGCCTAAGACTGCAAATGCGTTGCCAACCTTGAGGACTAAGATGGAATACCTCAATGCTAGTCATTACACCGGCTGTCTTATCCCCATACCGGAACACAACATTGCGAACACGATGATGGTAGCGATCCGGACAATTCAGTAGTTCTTAATATTTCAATAGTAATGTTCGGTCACATACCTACCTTAAGAACTAATACCGATTGATCACTGTATCTTAGGTATAATTATCGTCTCAAGACGGCGCCAGAAACCAGAAATTCATACATCTTAGTTGGGACACTCGTCTTATGAGAAGGGTGAAGCTGAAAATTTCCATAGAAATTGCGATAACGTTTCTCTCCCCCTTAAATCTAGTATTTTTTTAATGATTTTTGAATATGTTGTAGATAATTATAATAACTTTGAAAAGGAAACGAGTTAATTGTCTCTTGCCCTTACTTATAAACGTAGAACAATAGTGGGATAGCTAAACCATGCTTTGTCTTTATCTGCCAAATTCAAATGTCACAATGAGAGATAAGGAAAAAGCATGGTTTAGCTACCCCACGTTTATAAATAAGGGCATCGACGTCTAGAATGTCAGTGGTAAAATACAGTGGGTAAAAAACATAGGTGCGGCTTCTAAACTCAACACTCACTACAGTTATTTAGTACAAGTAGGTGTAAATTTCCCCAGATGATGTCAAAAAAGGTACATAAGTTTTACTTTCACCTCGCGTGACTAATAGTCATGACATCACGCAAAAGTAGGCTTAATGACGAACGGTGGCCAAAGTTAGACATAAATAAATAATTACGGGACAATCTCACACGTTTTGGCTAAGACTCAAACTAAACGGTACATACGATATACATACACACTTATAAAGAGAAATGTATATACACTCAGGAGCAAAAATACCGGGTCAGAGTGCGTTTTTCATACAAACGAGACTAATTCGAAGCTTGATTCCTCGACAGGGGTTGTTTTGAGTGAGGTTTAATGGTAGATAGTCCAAGGTTCAATAGAGGAGGTCAAAAGTTCTTAAGATACCTAACTGATCGCACAATCAGTTAACACCACAGCGGGAGAGTTTGGGTCAGCACTTGGATTTACATTTTATTGCCATTTTAGATGTTTTGCTGAACAGGCACTATTCCGGCGTTAACCGCAGATTCATTCAGTTGGGTATCCTAGGCACTCTAGAAGTCCTGTATCGATGCTCGGGGTATTCAGCATCAGATATCACTAAAAGCATTCCCTGGCGAGGAACCAAGGCTTCGAAATAGCCTCTTTAGTATGAAAAACGCACTCTGACCCGGTATTTTTGCTCCTGAGTGTATTTAGATAACAATAATAATGCAGCCAGTGTCATAGGAAGCATGCCGAGTGGACCGCTAGAGGAGGTGTTCTTTTTATAGTGGTGATAATTATTTATATCTTTAATCTTATCCATTAACCTACCGCCAAACAGCAGTGCTTGTTGTGTTCCGGTTTGGGGATAAGACAGTCGGTGTAATGACTAGCTTAGAGGCATTCCATCTTAGTCCTCAGGGTTGGCAACGCATTTGCAGTCTTAGGCTTGCAGTCTTGAATGCGAATGTCTATGGGTTACAGTTTCCACTTACCATCAGGTGGCCTGTGTGCTCGTAACTGAGTAAATTTAGTTTTAACTTTTAATTGTAGTACCTATAATTATGAAAGACTTGTAGTTTTGCCTCAATTCTTGGCGATAAAAATCATTTCGTCTTCGACTTGTTATGGTTTTTTTTAGCTCGGCCGCCATCAATAGTCAAGTTAATTAAAATTAAAAGCTATCAAAACGTTGAAAACATGACAAAGGTAAAATCATATAGTCTTTGACCTAGAGGGCTAGCACAAGTTGTCCACGGTGTGTTTATCGTTCGGATGTCTCTTTCTACACTCAGGAGCAAAAATAACGGGTCAGAGTGAGTTTTTCATACTAAAGAGGCTATTTCGAAGCCTTGGTTAATCGCCAGGGGTTGTTTTGAGTGAGTTTTAATGGTGGATACTGCGAGGTTCAATAGAGGAGGTCAAAAGTTCTTAAGATACCTAACTGATCGCACAATCAGTTAACATCACAGTGGGAGAGTTTGGGTCAGCACTTGGATTTCCTTACATTTTATTGTCATTTTAGATGTTTTTCTGAACTTGCACTATTCCGGCGTTAACCGCAGATTCATTCAGTTGGGTATCCTAGGCACTCTGGAAGTCCTGTATCGATGCTCGAGGTATTCATCATCACATTTCACTAAAAGCATTCCCTGGCGAGGAACCAAGGCTTCGAAATAACCTCTTTAGTATGAATAACTTCTTTCTATATAGTAAATAACGATAAAAAAGCACTGAGCGTCAAGCGAGATAATACAACTTGTGCTAGCCGTATTGTTATCGTATTTTCAACGTTTAAATAGCTCTTACTTACGTGACAGTGATGGCGGCCGAGTCAAAACAATAGGTCAAAGACGGTATGGTTTAATTACCGCCTAGGATCTCGGCCTTGTTGTCAACGTTTTGGTTACAGATCAGTTAATAAAGGGCTGACAGAGATGACAAGTTTACGAAGCTAGCGTTCCCTGGTTCAAATTCCGGTAAAAAAGTGTTTGTGTGGTGAGCGCGAGTATTTTCTGAGTCTTGGATGTTTTCTATGTATTTAAGTATTTAATTCTCGTTGTCTAGTACCCATAGTTCAAGTCTAGAGTTTAGTTTGGGGCTAAGTCGATTTGTGTGAGGTTGTGCCCTGATATTTACTTATTTACTATGCCGCATCTTAAGACGGAGATCTCACTCAAGATCAGTTATAAAGACGGTCTTAATATACAATCTTAAGTCGTAAAAGCATGTCAGTAGATATACATTGACGACTTGGTTTATCCCTGTGAGGCGAGAGTTATTGTAACGACGCAATACACTCACCCAATAAAAATGTTAAGCATACTTAGAACCTTGTCACTGTGAATGTCATTGTCATTGTCATGTGTGTCATTTGATGTTCTGTTTGAAGTTTAATATGACAACGCACTAAAGTGCTTGACAGCTTCTACTGGGTCTCTATTTAACACGGTAAAAAAAAAACCATATCGTGTTCGATCTATTATCGTATCGTCACCGTTTCGATAGCACTTATTTACTTGACAGTAATGGCGACAGACGTCAAAACAATACCATAGCAGATCAATGGCAATATGTTTTAACCGTCGGGAAAAGAGGCCCGGGTATGCTTTTGCTGGATGTAAATCAACCATTAGAAAGAGTCATCAGTCAGTTATGCTATAATCAGATCCCTCTAGTTACGCCGAAGTCAGGCTATCCCTCTCATATTCAATTGTAAACAGACTCGGGGCGATTACCTAGTTAAGAAAGCGTGATGACCTGAACACAAACGCCGACTTAACTTTACCTTTACAAATGTAATGGATGAACTCTCTGCCCACGGATTATGGTTTAAAGTTGAACGATAGTTAGTTTACTAGTGATAGAAGAAAATTGTTATTGGTTGAAAATAAATTGTGGGTATAGATAAACCAATTTTAGTTAAACCTTGTCAGGGTTCCGTTAAGAGAGGTTAAAAAAAGAACCCTAATACTAATACCTATACTTCTCTCCGTCTCCCACAGCTATATATTTAGGTATTTCACAAAGTAATAAATCGATTTGAACATAATAGTTACCAACTTTGCGTTTACCGGGTTTATTTGTCATCGGAGCTTTAGGCACTGGTCCCAATGAAGCGAGTACAGCCAGCCATTATTAATACTTGTGTCTCTTTTCTTGACACGGGATCTATATTTATTGTTTCGACAAACTAGTGAAAAGAGTTCTCGCCGGCAGTGTGAACAGCCAGCGATCCACTATTAATATACGTGTCTCTTTTACTGACAGGGGATCACTATTTTTTATTCGTTTCTTGGGCGAGAAAATCGCCGATAGCTAATAGCTTCCTCGCCCTTCGAGGGACGAGTGCCCTAAATATACGTATATAATTGAATTTTGATTCTCTTAAGAGTTGCGAAATATACGTTTTTTCGCGGCATGAACGGCCGTATCTTTTTTTTCGTATTTTTTTACAGCTTCAAGGGACTGCAGGGAGCTGAGGTTATTTTTTTAATTTCAGCTCGACAGCTCCACGCGTTCCCTAGATAGAGTCGTGACGGACAGATGGACGGACGGACAACAAAGTGATCCTATAAGGGTTCCGTTATTTGAGGTACGGAACCCTAACAATACCGTAAATGTAAGCAATATGGTGTTACCGAGCAGGACAGAGCTCTAAGTTGATTAACCTATTGAGGTCAATGACCGATATGACGATAGCGGTTTATCCAACATGGAAGTCTTATAGAGGATGTTAATTACATGTCATAATTCTGTTACAAGCGCGTAGATAATTTAACTTTTTTTTGTTACTCTATGTTGTACTTGGTGGTGGTTCTAGCTGCAAACGATCCCAGGTTCGATTCCCGGTAAGTGCATATGCCGCTTCAACTGTCTGTTCGCTTAGACCTCTTAACTACTCAACCGATTTTAATGCAGTTATGAGCAATTGAAATTCAAGAGGAAGGTTTTTTTATGTATAATATATTCTGGATTATTTTTATACGATTGTTACGGAAAACCTACATAAACCGAAGCGAAGCCAGGGCGGGTCGCTAGTATGTTTAAGCCTTGAGTTATGATTGGTATTACTCTATTGTTGTTAAACATCAATAGCGACTTACAAATAATGTTTTTTTTAATTCCTAACCTAACAATGTACCTACTATAAATATACTTACCTATTTGATCTTAGTTCGCTATATAAAAACTGTATTGTAACTTTGAAAGAGTCTGAATATTTTTTAGTGTCACATTCAAACAGACAGACAGGACGGACATGGCGCAACTATAGGGTTCAATTGACTTCGGAATCCTAAAAAATAACAACACTAAAAAAAAACTCTATTATTACGACTGACGTGTAAAAAGTGGCCGGCAACAAAGTAAGAACTTTCTGCCCTCGGGCGCACAGGTGCGTTTATTGCTCAGTAGGTCACAGGTTGTCTTACACACCGGTGACTCAGCGTATCGAGTATTTATTACTAAAGTAACTGTTATCCGACGGAATGAGTTCTTTATTAATATTGATAGCGTATTCAGAACGTGTTTGTGATTATATATTTTTTACACGACAGCGCGGACCCGAAATGTTAGTATTGATTTTAATTGTGTTCCGTGTATGTCAATTATGCAAATGTTTGACTTTTAAGTCGTATTTTTAACGAACGTGTTGATTAAACTATCTTTTTTTTATAATTATGTGTTTGTAAAGTATGTAGTTTAGGGATAACCACGAAATCATTAACATAATATTAGAACGTGAACACCTTACCGGGTTAATCTTTTTATCCTAGCTCTAAATGATAGTTGCTAAATAATTAAAAACAGAAATCATGCTTGATTGACAAACAAAGGGTGTGCATCAAACAAAAATATATTTGCCCACTGGGATCGACCCCAGGACCGCTCACTTCATCACTTTCACCTTAACGCATAATCTTTATAAATAACCAGCCTTATAAAACGGTCTTTGCCCTAAATTCCATAAATGTAGAAAACCATCTTATGAATTTATTCAACTGTCTGCTTTATGTTCTTGGCTTACGATCTTTAAGGCTATAGTTAAAAATAACGGTGTCAAGTGATTATGCACTTTATGGGGCTGAGTTAAGGTCGTGAGGTTAGAGAGAGCGCTTTCTCCGCTAGGTGGCGCTGAGACATGCGCCTGAGTCACTGTAGTTGAGGAAAATCCTATTGACAGTTGGTAAATGTTCGGTTTTCACTCGGATGGAAGTTCATACACAATCTTTCTGTTAACAGGGGACTATGTCACACACATTGACCTAGTCCCAAACTACGCTCTATTTTTTTTTATTTCAAAGAGAAGGCAAACGAGCACACATGCCTCCTGATGGTATGTGGCAACTGTGACCCATAGACATTCGCATTCACACGACTGCGAGCCTATGACTGCAAATGCGTTGCCAACCCTGAGGACTAAGATGGAATGCCTCTATGCTAGTCATTACACCGGCTGTCTTATCCCCAAAACCGGCACACAACAATGCAAACACTGCTGTTTTGCGGTAGTTTAATGGAGAAGATGGTGGTAGCGATCCGGTGGGACCTTGCACAAGGTCCTACCACCTGCATGCTTGTACTATGGGTAGTAGGCATGTATAAACGTACTTATGTAGTGAAACTAGCGACCAACACTGCGCTTTGGTTAATATGAGTTACTTGTAACATTTATACATACACGAGAATTTACTATAAATAAAAAGCTTCCTCTTGAATTCCTCTATCTATTTATTCATAAAAATCGCATTCAAATCCGTTGCGTAGTTTGAAAGATCGAAGCGTACATACAGACGGACAGACGGCGGGAAGCTACTTCGCGTTTGGTTAGAGATACGTACATACTCGTACATAGAAAAATAAGCAAGAGTTAGGAACAAATACTTGCGTCATAGCACAAATAGTTGCCTAACATCGTCTCCAAAAATCTGACTAATAAGTATTAGTCAGTTTTACAAATGTGAAAGTGTATAAGGATGTTTGATTAAATATAACGCACGAAAAAGTACAAATTGGCACATAAGCTTGCATCGGCAGGAAAAAATACCTCCTTTATGAAGACCGTTTTTTTTTTATTCATTTAATAAGTAAAAAAAAACCATTGCCCCACAAAACCAAAACTTGCTTGTTTACCCAACTGCCAAAGCAGGAGGGTAATGTGTTTATCAATATATATATGTATGTGTGTTTGTTCCTTTGTGGCGCTATAGAAACTAAACGCATAAATCGATTTAAATGATTCTTATGTCAATCGATTCGTCTTAATCTCGTGACGGTCACTAAAGATTTGACAGTAAACAAAATATTAGAGCAGTTTTTTTTTTTGTAGAACAACATGTCTTGTTCTGACCGCTACGTAACTTAAATACTCAAGCCAAACTATTCGACCTACTAAACAAAAATCATAACTGTACACTTAACTGTTTAGTTTGTATTACCAATGTTATAGGTATAATTAAAATTTAGTAATTAGATTTGAACAATTGAGAAACGCCGCAAAATAGGAACACCGGCTTCGTTTTAATTAAGCCCACAAGTACACCCTGTATTAAATTTTAGAATTGATAGGATAGGGGAATATTCCCTTTAAATTTCTATAGTCGCGCCATTTTGAGACACAATTTGACAGCTGTCAACGGAATACATAATATTATACAGTCTGTGAGCATTTAGACGGTGCTTCGGATTTGTACTTCTCTCTCGCTCGCTCATAAAAAGAACGTATGAGAGCGAGTGAGAGACGAGTACAATCCAGAAACACTTTGTCAAATTTTAACTTAGAGGTACTCATCGCACGTGAGTTGACCGCTGTCAAATTGGACCTTTAACAACGGCGCAACTATAGGTTTAGCGATTTAGTCTGTGTGTTGTCAGTTTATCACAGAACAGTTTTATATGTATAGAAAAAGACGATTAAGATTCTTCGTAAGGTGTCCGAGATATAGACATTTGTTAGAGATCATCGATCCACAACGGTTAAGTCACATCCAATCCAGCACGCATTCCGCAAAACGGGCGGGGCGCAATCTAGCACCGTTACGTGTCCAATGCGCAGTTAGCTAGGGAAATAATCAGGTCATCAGCAAACCAGCGCACCATGTAAATCAATCGCAAGACACATCCTCGTGACATATGGCTGGCGTGGTACGGCCCAGAGGAAATCGAATTTACTGCTCGGTTAGGTCCTTTTTATACTAGGTTTAATATAATCTGTAGGTTCATGTGTTAAGGTTGTTTTTGTATTATTTTGAAGCGCATTCCAAGTGGCAAGGGCTTCTTTATAAATGGCTCTTAAGCATAATTATTAGAATAAATCAGGTGAATTGTATTTGGCTCAGGAACCCTTTTCTTTAAAATGGTTTATGAATTAGGTTCCAAATAATAAAATATGGTCTGAGCCATATTACAATGTACTAAGTTTTCTTTTTAGTTATTTTAGAACGTTACAGTCGTATTTTTATTAATTGTACAAAGGCTAACTGGAAGCGAACACTTGAAGGGGCTATACCATTGCAATTTCTTTAGTTTTTATGTTTAATATTTGCGTCATGTAGTTATGTATATAAATAAAAGCACAATCCACAGATAAATAAAGATATGTACATAAATAGGCCGGATGGAAAAGAAAATCAACGAAGAGGTTTTAAAGATGGTAAACGAGAGAAGACATAGAAAATAAAATGTTAGGGAACACCTGTCAGAGAACAAAGAAAGTGGCAATTATTCCACCGACACGAGCCTAGCTCTTAAAGTTAAATGATAACATAAATAGTATACCTACGTACAAGATTTAGAAACCAGTAACTATTTAATAGTAGATTGTTAAACAAGGGATTAAAACAAGCCTTAATGACACGAGGTGTTTAGCCACCCAAGCGAAGAGAGGAAAAAAATGACGATCTATACAAAATTACAATTACAAAGTCCGCGGCTTTTGTTTTTTTCGGAAAGGACGATTTAAATGCTTGCCTATTTAGCCAACAGGTTCAAGCGGAAACTATTTTAAAACTACTTGGACCATGCATAATAAAATGAATTAATTCTTAATATAATTAAATTTCCCGTTGACCTAGAACTATGAATTTTGGCAAGTAACACCGTCTTTTACTATACAAGTATACTCTCTCGCTACTCAACATATCCTTGTGCTAAGTTTTGTTGGTATTGTATTTTTCTATACCTAATTAATATGAGATATGCAAGTTGTTAAAATTGTTGGTTATGTTGAACTTAACTGTATTTTGGTGGACATCTTTTATTGGCTTCTGTTTTTTATTACGTTTAATTTGATTTGTAAAATGTATTGCTGTTGATGCCCCAAATAAAAAAATAAAAATAAAAATAAGTATAGGGAAAAACTGAAATAACTTATTTTTTTATTAACTCATAAAAAACAGGGTCTTTATGCAAGGCGGCTTTCGATTTGAGTTAACCGCGTCATATGCGGAATCCTTGGTGGGCGAGTCCGACTCGCACTTTCCGGTTATTTTTTATTTATGGTATAGAGAAGGCAATCGAGCACACAGGCCACCTGATGGTAAGTGAAAACTGTGACCCATAGACATTCACATTGACAAGACTGCAAATGCGTTGCCAACCCTGAGGACTAAGATGGAATGCCTCTATGCTAGTCATTACACCGGCTGTCTTATCCCCAAAACAACAATGCGAACACAGCTGTTTGGCGGTAGGTTAATGGATAAGATGGTGGTAGCGAACCGGACGAACCCTGCACAAGGTCCTACCACCCGCCAATCAGTCAGTCAGTGTATCAGTTTCTTCCATCTTTAATTTTCACTTGTAGTTCTTGATGCAGATGGTCATCTTCAGGGCGCGGTACCCAAAGGGAGCCTAGCGGGACCCTATATATGCATACGCTGACCGTCCGTTCGCCCGTCCCAACTTTGCAGAGTTATAGATGGCGCGTTGTTATTTTTGTTAGAATAAGTGTTAATGTTATTACGGCGGTTTTCTATCAAAATAATAATAATAATGAAAGTGAAAAAATAACGAGTGCCCTCGCATACAGCAAACGTTATTTTTCAACGTATTTTATATTTACGACTAGTGACCCGCCAGCGGCTTCGCCCGCTGCAAATTTCCGACATTCCCGGTGGTTTTTTTTCTTTCATACAAACCTTGGCCTGACAATAACGAATACAACCGAAAAGGAATCAGCCAAATCGGTTCAGCCGTTCTCGAGTTTTAGTGAGACTAACGAACAGCAATTCATTTTTATATATATAGATAGATTATAGTACAAACCCTGAAGAAAAACAACAAATACTAAAAAATGCTCAAGTCGGGTTAAGTATACATATATATATATATATATATATATATATATATATATATATATATATGTATTTGAAATTTGGCATAGTTGTACGAGTACAACTTGTTTGCCCGCATCTGATTTAAGTTAAAAAATATGCAATTCATTTTATAATTATTTGAAAAGGGGTATACTGCCCTCCTACGGAAAAAAGGCGCATCTTCTATAATATGAATTGTATTGCATTTCCAACCTTATTATAACCGTTGAGAGTTTAAAATGCTTCAATGAATTCATTGCACTTATGCCTTTTCTCCGTAGGAGGGCAGTATAGAATTGAGGGTTGAAAAATAAAAGTATTTAGATTATTGCAAATGGGGTGTCACACGAAAGAGCTCAATTTGCAATATTATAAAATTAAAAAAAAAAACTGGGATGTACCTACTTTTTGAAAAATGTACATAAATGGCCTTTCCGAATCTCCGAAGTTTAAAAGAGTTAGTCAAACAATCTAAAAAATCCTCTTATAGATAATTACTTATATTTTATGGGATAAATTAAAAGGTTTTTATTATTTACAGTTTTTGAGAATTAAGAAAAAACTTTGAAAATCTATTGAAATTTAGTCTAGTCAAAATACACCGAATTGCATAGTAAACAAATTTCATAACAAAATAAGTATTTTCTATATCTTAAATACGGAACCCTCGGTGCGCGAGTCCGAGCCGCACTTGACCGGTGGTTTTATATTTTTGCACAGTTTCCATTTTGAGGTTAATTCCACGCCCTAAAATATTTTCTATCCATTCACAAACACCGTGATTGGATGTTTAGGGGTATCCGAAGCAAATAAAAATATATATACTTTAATCCCTAGAGATTAATAAGGAGCCTTAGTCCCGATATATAGAGACTAAAGTGACATTTTAAGAGCATGACAAGTGGAAATATTATTAAATCTTGATTATACCGGAGTTACAACCCGCGACCCCTGGCTCCGTGTCGAAATATCCTCAAGTGTTTGTTGTTAATCTAAAGTTGAATGACCGCTTGTTACTGGAACCGTTAACTAATTTCGGTGAATTAACTACACTTTCACTTACTCTTTCTAGCTTGCTAGCGAGATGTGATAAGAATTATCACTGTTTATACCACAACTAAAAGACGCCCGTGACTTTGTTCGCGTTTACCCGTTCTTCTCGTTATTTATATAATTATACTAGCTCCGCGCCCGGCACCGCCCGAACAAACTTTATCTTTATGTTATGTTGTAACCTATTCTCATACCTATCAAATATATAGAAAAAAAAACCTCAAAATCGGTCAAGTCGTTTCGGAGGCGTTCGACTAAAACACCGTGATATGTGATCACCTATACAGTGTGTGGCCCAAAACCGGGGCGAAAAAAGTAAATGGGGATTCTTTAGAACATTTCAATTAACTATCACAAGAATCTAATATTACAAAGTCTATAATTTTGGAGAAAACAGCCTACAAAGTTAAAAATCGCAGGTAATGTATTTTCCCGTCGCGATATCATCGCTTGATCACTTGGTACGCGGTATGTCTGAGTACAGGGTGCCATTGACAACACGCGGTAGATTTAGCGGTGTTTGCATTACATTGAATTTGCGATTAAGTTTGTTAGAAAAAAACTGAAAGCTAAGTTTTGATTTTAATTAGGTAAGACCATGATAATGTAATTACCGGTGATCTGTAGAGCCCCTGTTTTTAATATTATCCCCGGTTTTGGGCCACACACTGTATATATCTCATGAAGGATATTCAATCTTATTGAATCTTCCTAATTAACAGGTAAATAGCACTGTATTGTTTTCTTTTTAAGGTTTAGTTTAATTTGTTTTGCTCATTATCGAGGTACGGAAAAAAGGTTTATTTCCAATTACATTTAACACGCACGATCGTCACTCCGCGCTGTAAGGGTAACCTAGACTTTATGACAATTGGTGTCTTTCAGAGATCTCAAAGAAGGATCCGCCATTCATTCCGGGCTTTTATCTTTTAAATACATATGATAGGTATAAAACAATGTACTCGTATTACTAAGGTAGTTGGTACCATTGAAGCCGTCGGCCTACTTCAACCTAAATGATGCGTTATCATTGCTCTTATCAAAACAACGATCGCTTGCGCAAAGGCCGATCCGATTTCCAAGGGAAGTTGCCAAAGCTATAGTTTCTAGGCCAGCGTGTGATATGAATTCAACAGCTATGATGAACACTTAACACGTTTACTGAAGCGTATATTAATTGTTATTATAAGACTAATTGTAAATGTGAATATGAAAGAACAAGATGGCACGCTTCAGGACTGTTCCCCGCTAAATCCCCATATTTTGTCGATTTTTGTTTTATCCTTTGTTAGTGTAGGGGTACACTAACAAAGGTTAACCAAGGAATATTCCCCCCGAATTTCAAATCCTTAGATTCAGTGTTTTATACTTTACGGTATAGAAGATGTCAGATTAATAAAAATCAGTGGACAATATCACACATTGACCTTCACTTAGGGCCGTATTAATAAACTCATCTTGACTGTGAAGCCCGTCACAAGATACGTCAAAGTAAACGCCAAACCATAGAACACTGTCATTTTTGACGCATCTCAAGATGAGCATTAGAGTTGAGATCAGTTTATTAATACGGGCCTTACTGACTCTAGACTTGTGTACACACTGATAAACTTAGTTATATAGTTCCAAAGAGTCATAATTCCGAATTGATCAAGATCCCGAATTTTCATAATTCCAAATTCAATGTCCTGATAGACTATTTCTTGATATCACTAAAACCTAACCTAACCTACAGCAATTAAACTATGCATTTAATCTCAAATAGCTCTAGCGTAACATAGCGTTCGGAAAAATGAAAATTAGGACAAATGAATACTCGGAAAAACGTAATTCGGAATTTTAAGGTGTTCCCAAATCAAAACATATGGAAAACCTGCAACGCTCAGTAACAAATACTCGAGCTCATCACACAAATATCTGCCCTTGCCAGGATTTGAACATTTTGAACCTATCGTGTTGTCAAAGATAAAACTAAAGACAGAGCCTTTGTTCTACTTAAGTTCGTTTTTATATAGTAATTACATTGTTGCCATGACGAGAAGGGCCTTCGAGTAGGATCCCAAACGTCTCTCATTCTTTTTCATATTTTCTTTTGCGAGTCTGACTTTACCCGAACCAGAATGACCCTACACTATAGTTAAGGTTTCTTATCCAAACATGGGAATACAATAATGCAAACTCTGCTGCCTGGAAGTAGGTTAAAACAGTACTGGTGGTGGCGATCCGGACAGACCCTGCACAGTCTTTTTTTCACCTAGTTTTGATATATTCGCGAGTGATTCCACCTTATTGTAACGGCATAGTCCTACCGTGGTGGGTTGAACACAAACCGGTGCCTAACTGGCCACCGCCTCACCAGGTTTGCCGTTATTGAATAATTAACATACAGAATAAAATACAACGATATCACTCTCTCTATTGGTTTGGGTCAATCAACTTTTAAACTAGCAAGAGGTTCTGATGCCCATGATCAAGCAGAAACTTTGAACACTTGCACTTAAAATATTTAAAATATTAAGTGCAATTTAAAACCGGTGTTTCAACAGCGAGGCATTCGAATACTGGGCGTCTATTCTAGCCGGTGAAGACCATATCGTATGTAATTTGTTATGGTTTAGTTTTCAACTCGGCCGCCAGTAATGGTGCGCCATTACTGCCAAGTAAATAAGAGCTATCAAAATGTTAGATAACACGATAGCAGATTAAATACAATGTGGTTGTTACCGACTAGAATAGAGGCCCAGCATTACGTTGTACAAACTAGAGGTTAAATGGCGTCTGGCACAGTGTTAAACGAAGTGAAAAAAAAGTACAATACAACAATACAATACAAAACACTTTATTGAACACCATACAAAACATTACAGAGATCCAGTAAAATTAAAACAAAAACAACAGGTAAACAACAGGCGGTCTTATCGCTAGTTAGCGATCTCTTCCAGACAACCTTAACAGGGACATGGTGCCGAACAAAAATATTTTACACAGTAGGTGGTGCAGACTTCACGCAAGCAATAACAAGACACTTTTTGTAAATAGATAGGTAAATATATACAAATACATACAAGATATATACTATTAGCATAAATAAACAAATAATTATAAATAAATACCGATACATCCACATCAGAGAAAACAATAAAAAGACAGCCACACAATAGAAATTGACGGAGACAGAACAATTATGACTGCGACAAAAAATGCTCATGAAGAAGTTTCTTAAAGATAGGTAAAGATTTAGCCCGCCGCAACTCCACAGGAAGGGAGTTCCACAGTCGGACAGCTTGAAAAGTGAAGGAATTGTTGTAGAACTTAGATGAAGAGGAAGGTACAGTTAATAAAAAAATTCAAAGTATAAATTCAAGTAAAAAGTACAATTAAAGTAAACCTTTTCTTGGACGTTTCTAATGAGTTAGTTTTTCTGCCTCGCCGTTAGTCCAAAGTCGTGGCTTTGCCATAAAAGGACACGGTAATGCGACGAAAGTGAATCGTCAATTTGGGTACACTCATCCATAATAACCCTCGTTAAGTGAAAGTGTGCGGTTCCAGCCGACACGAGCTGTATCGTACTATGCCTACACTAATATTATAAACAGGAAAGTTTTATGTTTGTTACGAATAAACTCAAAAACTATGGAACGATTTCAAACATTCGTTCACCATTAGAATGCTACATTATCTCTGCGCGTAGGCTACTTTTTACACGGAAAATTAAAAGGTTGTCGAGGGAATGACCGTAATCGACATCTACGCGCACGGAGTCGCAGGCAGAAACGACCACCATACCATATAACGCATTAAAAACTTTAGAAATACCAGCATACGAACGGCCACGACGGCTCTGGCTGTCAGCCGAAACAAGTTGAAGAATAAAGAAACTGTTTCGTATTAATTAAGTTGTAATTTGAATAACATTGCAAACATATTTGGCGTGTGACGCATTTTAACCTACCGCCAAAAAGCAGTGTTCGCATTGTTGTGTTCCGGTTTGGGGATAAGACAGCCGGTGTAATGACTAACATTGAGACATTCCATCTTAGTCCTCAGAGTAGGCAACGCATTTGCAGTCTTAGGCTTGCAGTCTTGTGAATGCGAATGTCTATGGGTCACAGTTTCCACTAACCAACAGGTGGCCTGTGTACTCGTTTGCCTTCTCTGTGCCATAAAAATAAAATAAAATAATAAATTTTGAATTGCTATTTGCCCAATGGGGTTAGAAATAGGGTTTCGTTGGCACGGAAACCTAAAAATGGAAAGCCTACTATTATCATGTGGTCTATGGCAAACACTGAAATGTATCATGTATTACCAGCCCATTGGAACTATGACCCACCATAGAGGGTGTCACAGTGATATTATAAAGCAATTTGTTTGACACTTCTTACGAATTGAATCATAATCGTAAGTGTGAGACAGTGGACTGATAGTACCTATCTATACCCTGTCCACGATAACGAGCTAGTATAGCGGTCTCTCTTTTGCACTTTTGTATGCAGATGAAAGGGACAAAAAAGGAGAGTGGGCGTGAACGATGGCACCTCACTGTCATGCTCGGCTTACATGCTCCGTCGCTCGAAATATTTATTTTAATATCCCTTATGATTTTTCTGGTTTAGTTAAATAATAAAGGACCCAATAAAAGTATTAATTATGTATTCATTTATTTATTACACAATAAGCAGAAGATAGTCCAGTAAACAAGCCGAGTCACAGATTAAACCGGTAAAAATTGAAAAGAGATCACTATAACGCGTCCGCACCGTGCAAGAGACAGATGTTGACTGAACTTCGACCGCCATGTAAACTCACCCGGTGCACGTGCGTCGCCCTTATCGCTGACCAATGACGTGCTGTCTAAGTTTTCTAGTACTAGCTCGTTATCGTGGACGGGGTATAGTGCCTGACTTGTCTGAGATTGGGAGCTCTGCTGTTTGGGTGAAAAACTATTCACGAAGGTTATTCCTTCAAACAGATATGTTTAGAATAGGAAATATGCATGGATTTTTTGAAACGGATTAATATATAGAATATAATAGAATAGAATAGAAATACATTGATTTCACTTAATTGTAAATTATTACAGTGTGTGAAAAGTTGTGCTGTGAAAATATCTACTCAGCTATATGTTATCCCACCTGTTGAAAGTGCGACGCTGGTTTTCTGTGGATCCACCATAAAATCCATGTTAAACTATATTTTGCTAGAAAGAGGAAAAGTATTTGTTTACCTGCCTTGGTTGTTTTTATTCACTGAAAAAAAATCTCCACTGTTTGTTACATAATCAGCTTTTATTTAAGCTGTGAACAAAAGTCACGAATCCCTGTTATAAAAAGATGTATGGTTTGGATGAAGGTGTGTACGGCAGTACCATTTGTGTATCGGAATCTGAATACATATTCAAAATGGTTACAATATTTTTCTAAAAGTAATTCGTTTTTTAATATTTTGATAATTATTTGACGTTTAATTTGTTTTCGGTGCCTTTGAGACATGCCTGGGATAGGAATTGGAACTATGGAATATCTAATAATACCCTTGAAAGAAATCAAAAATTCTTAACAACAAGAAAAGCTAACTCGATCCACTACGCATTCACAACACGACACCATACAGATAACAACAATCCAAACGATCCCTCACCTTATTTAAAAAAAAACAATACATGTTAACGACACACGACCTCTCTTTTACTCCCCAAACATTCCTCAACCGAGTAAAAGAGAAGCCTATACCGGATTTGCAGTTGGTCGGTTGTGGTGGCACAAAAAACGCATTCCAAAATTCCGAATCAGCTTTCTGAGCTCATCCCATAAAATTATCCAGAAAATTCTGGAATGCGTTTAAGTGCACGCATGTTAGTCACGACAAAGTGTTTGGATGACGCATGGATAATGGTATCCTAACGCAATTCCTAAGTTTTTAATTTTCCGAATATTCAACACTCAGAAAAAACAGGGCAAGAGCATGTCGGACCATGCTCAGTGTAGGGTTCCGTAGCCGCTAAGTACTACAAACATAAAAACAACAAGTTATAACTAGTTTTTTATCTAAAGTAATTTGTTGCCGTTTTAGATGATTTTAATAGCTATAAACTATAAACACTTTAATCGGCTGTATCTCAAAAACCAATGATGTCTACTTAGTGGTGATAGTATTTCTTTTAATTTCGTTATATGCGCTTTCATTGAAGATATTTTTCAGACTATTAGTATTTGTAGTTTTGGCAGTAGGGGGGGACACTTGTCTTTAACAATTGGAGCTCTGAATCGTTAAATTGTTTAGACAACCCCACAATATTTTTGAAAGACCTATCCAACGACACCCCACACTATAGGGTAGACGGGAAAAAATACATCCCCACGTTACGTGTAGGAGAGGTATGTACAGTATTTTTTTTTGTTCCAAATTTTATTCCACTTTGTTGGCGTGACTTATATGTATATTCATGCCCAATTACAGCTTTCTAGTACTAACACTCTGAGCTAGGCTGCGGACGGACGGACGGACATGGCGATGGAAATGAGATAACACCTACAGAAACTGATACTTCTTGAGACAGTCTTATGTAATTTAATTATCGATAGGGAAATAATTTATTCATGACAAACGTACAAACCAATTAGTGTAAAATGGAATTACATCTGGCAGTATTCAGTAAATTATCAAAGCTTTAAACGTTAAGCTTTCTAAGCTGTGAGACCATAACGTGTCTTTTATGTTAATGCACTTATAATGATGCATATCAGAGGCTAAAATGCACGGCGGAAGCGAGGGACTTGAGGACTTCCGGTTTACAATGGAGGGGGAACATTTGTCTCTCAAATTAGAACATCAGTTGCAAATTATTGAAATATTTTTGTTTTTAGTACCTACTTCAAGTAGTATACAGGCTGATTATAAATTGGACTATGGCTAAAACTTTGGCGCTCATAAAATGGCCTCCTCTAGTTTCAAAAAGTTCAAAATCTCCGAAATTCTTTATTCAAGCCTCCCTGTAAGCAAAATAAATGCCTGTTGGGAGGTACCGCTCTTGCTTAAGTAACTTGAGGTAAGTATAGTAGCATTTAGGTATCTGTCCACTAGATAATTATTTATAAGTATACTAATACTTCTATCTATCTTAGGATAATTAAAACAGATAACAATACAGAACTATACTAACTTAACTAACTACGAAGGTCAATTATTTATTTATATCCCGTAGGTGTAGCAATTTGAACTTGTTGGACTTTCCGCCAAACTACAATGTTCCCTATAGTTGTCAGATCGTTTCTTCTGCATATCCGTCCTTTTTGTCCCTTTGCTTTTGCGAAACTAAGATGGGGACTAAACATAAATGTAAAAAGGAATGAAAAGTATATGGTAAAGACCGCTGCCAGATACATTTAGATGTAAAAAAAATCTATGTTTGGTACTTTTCTAAGGCATACCAAAAGTATTAAATAGATTCGGTAGCTGCTCTAAAACTAGTCAAAAAACTAAAGCAGACCAAACTTTCAACTGCAATTAATAAGGTTGCAAATGCAACAATCTATAACAAGATGCGTTTTTTTAATAAAAGAACCCCACACAAGAAATATACATGTATTAAGATATTCCATTGTAAATACAACCCTATTTTTAGGTTTGTTCGTTTCAATTCATTAGCCAGTAAATGGCAGATATGACTTTTTAAATAACGCAGCACAGATGAAATGCAACGCTACTCGTGCGTGTGCGCTGTTTTTGCAGATCTAACTACTACAGGAGGTTTGATTACGATGATCTGTAACGGACTTGTTTAATAATAGGGGAAATTATGAATTATTTATGTGATCACCTGTATATAACTATCTATAAATACAGGGTGTCTTTATTATTAGCTATTGACTAAAGCATTAATTTTTTGTCTCGTACTGACTGAAAACTATTTAAAATATTCAGTTTGGTTATTAATAATTTGCTATTATTTTCGTTATTTTTAGTTTAGGTCGTAGTTTTAATCCCGTTAGAGGCTAATTTTGCATAACATTCATATATTTATTTCTTGAAATAAAACGCACAGCCTAACCCGCTGCACCTGGGTACTTGAAATTTGCAGTCAATATTCGGTGCACTAAGAAATGATTTTTCAAACATCGACGCCCTACGAGATGATACCTAGGGGGGAAAACGACCTATATTGTCTGTCAGCTACTGAGTCGGTCGCGGTTCGCGTAGACATTTATTTTTTTGGTATACTAGCGACCCGCCCTCGCTTCGCTTCGGTTTATGTACATATTCTGAAACACCCGTACATACATACACCAGAATATATTATACATTATACATATAAACCTTGCTCTTAAATCACTATATATTGATGATCGCATTTAAATTACTTGTGTAGTTTCAAACATCTTAGCGTACGGAGGGACAGACGACGGAAAGCTATTTTGTTTTATACTATGTAGAGATTTGGATAAGAATCGATAGAGGAATAGTTTTCATGCTCCTAGTTTATAACTATATTACATTTTGATAACGCGCTGACTGTCCTGGGTTCAAATCCCGGTAAGGGCAGATATTTGTGTGGTGAGCACGAATATTTGTTTCGCAGTCTTGGATGTCTTTTATTTATTTAAGTATGTATGTAAATAGGCAGAGCTATAGAATACCAGCAACTCTAAAAACATGTTGATAATTCTATAACATACAGGCTAAGATGTTTACCAGTGTATATTAGTGACAGGCTGCAAGCCCATCGCCTAACAATACTACAAGCCTTTAATCCCTTAGTCGTCCCTTACGACTTCCATAGGAAGGCATGGAGTGGCACTATTCCAAGGCGGCATCCACACGGCAATTTATTTGTATATCTGTCTATGATAGTAATAGTTCGATTTGGTTTAGCCCAGATTACTTTGATATCGTAATCACATTGTAGACGATGACAGCACTTACTGTCAAGTGAATAAGTTACATGCAAGAGCAAGCTTACAAGAAACTTCCTCTAAAAAATAATATTAATGCTTTAAAATACATCTTCACCTGAGTGACGTCTTTACATTGTATAAAACCAAGTTGATTCCCGCCGTCTGTCCGTCTGTATGTGCGCTTATAACTTTCAAACCACGCAACGGATTTAAATGCGGAAACCAATAGATAGTGCGTCAAGAGAAAGCTTTTTATGTATAATCAATTGCGTTACAGAAAACTCATAAAACCTAAGCGAAGCGAGGGCGGCTCGTTAGTATAAGTATTAAATTAATTCTTGATAAACTTGTAGTGTAAGTTACTGGATATAAATAAAGACGTATTATTAGCTTGAAATTTCAAAAACCTACATTAACACTAAATAACATGTTAGATATGTTATTAAGTTTCTATTTAAACTAAATAATCTCCGAGAACTTTCTCCTATTCATGGAGCGGTTATACCTCAGACTCGGAGTCTGTCATTACACAAGAAAGACATAGGGATAATATAAAGCCACGAGAGACTCTTAACCGCAAGCTAAACTGTAGAAAATAACAAATACCTAGGTAGGTATACTTTACCCAAGGTTTATACCTAAACTTTTTTTTTATGGCTTTGAGAATGCAATCGAGCTACGACTGCAATTGCGTTGCCAATCCTGAGGACTAAGATGGAATGCCTCTATGCTAGTCATTACACCGGCAGTATTATCCCCAAACCGGAACACAACAATGCGAACACTGCTGTTTGGCGGTAGGTTAATGGATAAGATGGTGGTAGCGAGCGACGGACCCTGCACAAGGTCCTACCGCCTATACATAAACCAATGACAAGTTGTAAAAATTGAAAATCGTTAAGTCACAGTTGAAATATATTCTATAGTTGCTAGGTACTTGTACATTATTTAAGTTTAAACGCATCAATGCAAAATATTTAAATATGAAAAAAGAAAAAAAAAGTGGTTTATAACAGTTTTTTTTAGTCAAAAACACTGTTTACACCTGTCACTGGCCACATACTTATTAAGTACAAATGCACGTTTTCAAAAATTCAACTAGGCACTTGGGCTACATTCTCCTCAGAAAAACCTTAATGCTTTTGACATGTTATCATTTTGTCAACGTTATGATAGCTCTTATTTAGTTGACAGCAATGGCGACCGAGTTCCAAACCATACTATAAAATGTCAAAGGCGATATGGTGCTGGGTAAAATAGAGCCCAGAGGTAGTACCTATTTCAGTAAGACATCCGTCACTTTTAGACACGTATACAAGTGCAAGAGTGACGCATTTTTTATCCACATTTTGTCACGCGATAAACGCAACCATACTAGGCCTCGATAAAACGATACGATACGATTCATCTTCAATATTCGGAGGTTCCGACTTTCTCCGCTCTTGGCAACCGGGTAAATTGTGCTAACCGGCACAACAGAACTGAATTACGGATTAACGTGTTTGTCACATTTTACGCTCTCGTTCTTTTATGATAACTTACTAAATATGACAAGACCAGGTAAACTTATACCTAATACCTAACTGATGCAACTTCAGGTCTAAAATTCGTCTAAAATTCGAATACGGTCACATAATGCACGACGACAACATAAATATATTCACGTCTTTATGTAACTGTGTGGTATGTTGATATTATCCACGACTTTGATTGAATTAGAGTTTGTTAAAAGTGTATTAAAAGGTTGTAAATGATATTTACTTAACTTTTATAATTTAATTTGGACTCTTTCAACTTTCACGTAAGAAATAAGAAGCGCACCATCCAGCATCCTACTGTACTTTCTTTTCAACAGCACTAAAAATATATCGCTAAAAAATTAACCAATTAAATATCTATAAAAAATACATCTAACATTTCTCCTTATTACAAACAAAAAATCGCAGAAGCCAAATCGCGACGACTTCCCTCAAAATTCAAGGGCAGCCCTAAAATGAGAATTCACCTGTTAGGCACAGAAACGCGATCCACTTGAGCACATCCATGGCTATACTGGCACAACACTCGCGTGGCGCATCGCGCGCGGTCTTTGGGACACTGGCTCCTGACAGGTGCGCAAGCGCCGACCGCCGCGGCGCCGCGGGTGGGGGCCTTATTTTTTTTAATAAGGGGTTAAGGTGCTTGTCCGGTTCTGCCAAAATGGGGTAACTAATTTCGATATGCGTTTTTATCCGTCTACCTTGGGAGAGTAATTTATAACTGTAGTGAATTTGTATGTATGGATATTGGTTTCCTCAACGGATAACTCAATTTTGACAGACTAATGGTTAGATTTTCAGCACCGCGAGTGATACTGGGTTTTTTAAAAGCCAGTATGGCGAATTTATAATGTGGCATGGCAAATTAACATTATATAGGCGACATTGGCGAAACACGCTTCTTGTTGAATTAGGGGACCACTCGTCAAGTTCTTTAATACGTCATATTTAATTGTTCAGTTTTCCTAATACGTCATTTTCCATATCTGATTGCTTTCCTCAACGGGTCACTGTCATCCCACATTTGTCAGTGTTCGTATAGTCATGTACAATTTTACAATATATTTATGAATTTTAGTTTGTATTTGAATATCAAAATTTTAACGACGGAGCTCCGTTTTCCTGGAGCTGCTACTCCTTTATGTTTCGGCCCTTCAGGCCGGCTAAAGAACTAGCATAGCCTAAAACTACCTCTAATTTTTGGTCACTCGTTTTCCATTGATTAATATTTACCCCAAAGAATATACAAAATGTACATTACGCATTGACGACAAATCAACAAGGACTAGTTGAGCGAATGGACGAATTAAAGACTTAGATGCCTGACGAATTACAGAAGTTGATCAGAATGACGTATTAAGGAAAATTAAGAGATTTCAATTGGCTTTCAATGGAGCCCCAGGCGGCTTGTGTGCTCGTTTCCCTTCCATGCCATTACCAAGGCTTGGAAAACGCAAGCCTTTTTGAAAGCATACCCCATCTCCGTACAGCAGAGACTTCCTTATGTTGTTATTAAAAAATATTGTTAGGTATTATATAGATTTATTATACTATAATTTATGTGTTTTCAGCGACGATTTTATAAATCTGGATAAAGATATCCAATCGTATACATTATTCAGATATTTTGATAAACGTATTAATAAATAAATAATTTAAAATATAACATCTTAACATCACAAGGAAGTCTCTGCTGTACGAAACAGAGTAAGGTTTTCAAAATAACGGGCGGTTTTCCGAGCCTCGGCCATTAAAAGTGGAAAGAGTAAGAATGCTCTTAATTAATTATCCAGCCAATGTACACTTAACCTAGTTTGACTTGAGTCACATAAAAATAAAAACAAAGATAATACATGTCATAAAAGTCATAATTCCAAATGAAACAAGGTTTACTAACGTTCCAAGTGCACGCTGTTGTTAAATGTTAATCTTTTACAACTCCTTACGCTCTAAAAGTGTTCATTAAATCAGTCTTTAGATATGAGTTGTGACCCACCAGACCCGCCCTCGCTTCGCTTCGGTTTATGCGAGTTTACTGTTACACCCTAACCTATTCCAACATTTATTATACACTAAAAACCTTTCTCTTGTATCATTCTATCTACTGATGAGAATTCTAATAAAGTTTCTTTATAATCTGATCAATGGTTTAGAAATGCATAGAGGCCAACGTACAAACATTCATTTTTATTTAAATATATTTATAAATAAATGAACGAATGTTACTTAAATATGGATTCATAATAAAATTTATATAGAAAAAATAACTGTGTCAAGTAGCAAATAGCCTCGCGCGTGAGTAGAATAATTGATGCGTGGTTCTGGGTCAATGGGGCACAGGTTCGATTCCAGGTGAATATATTAATAAGCAACATTATAGCTTCGTTGCGCTTACAAACAAATGAAAGGAGTGTTTTTGTTGCTGTTTTATGTGCTTAAATTTAACGTGGACTAGGCAACAGCCCGCGACTGCGCCTGCGTGGAAATCATTTACCGCTAATCCCTCGGGTACGGTCCAATTTTTTTTAATACCTCCTGCACAGTTAATAAGTTTTTCAAATGATGATAGGTTAGCTACCTAGTTGGTAGTGAACTAGTGACCCTGCCTACGAAAATAACGGTCCTGGGTTCAAATCCTGGTAAGGATAGACATGGTCAGGTGTGGTAAGTGCAACAAAGTACATTTTTTTAGGAAATATTTTTATTTACATATTTTTTGTTTGACGGAATTGCCCCACCTACCTTATGTGTGTGATGAATTCGAGTATTTGTTCGCGAGTCTTGAATGTTTTCTATGCATTATAAAGTATGTATTTCTCTACCTCTAGTGCCCATAGTACAAACTTAGAGCTTAGTTTGGGACTAGGTCAATTGGTGGGACATTGTCCCCTGGTTTTTTTTTTTTTACTAAGTTTGTTCTGTTCAAGTGAATTTAATATAAATAATATTTAATGTGAAGTAATAAACAAGTCTAACGAAAAGCGTAGCTTTAAAAGAACCCAACTGCTGTTTCGATAATGTCATCAAAGTAATGTTACTTATCACTTATCATGTACGAGTATTTATTTTTTAATTCGCCAATTTCACATTTAAATAATTTTAATGTATTTAGCCTACATATATAATTTATTTAAATCGGTTCAAGCGTTTAGTAGTTACGAGCGTACATTGAGTCGGACATATGTACAAGCCAAACACATAACCCTTTTTTTGAGCTTTACCGCAGTCGAGTAAAAATTGATTGAAATAGGAGTGCAATTTAGTTAAGATAATATTTACGCTATGTTCTAAATTGTCTTCCCGCACCCGTTGATGTCTTCTACTACGGACCCACAACATCCCATCTTTTTGTTCATTTTAACTCTAAAAAAGTACTGAAATGACGTCATTTCCGGTAGATTTTTTTTATTCCCTTATTGCACAAGCGAGACAGATTGATTGCGCTAGAAAGCTGCGATTGTCAGAGAAAAGTATGAAATTAGCTCCCGTTACAAAGTTGTCGGGTCCCGGCAGCCACACAAACTTCTAGCTCCCTTACTAATAAACGTTGAGTAACGGTGGTATAGCTATATAATGTTTTGTCCTTATCTGTCATTGTGATAATTGAATTTGACAGATAAGGACAAAATTGAATTTGACAGATAAGTACAAAACATTGTATAGCTATACCACCGTTACTCAACGTTTATTAGTAAGGGGGTAAAAGTTAAAGAAATGTTCATTATATATATTGTATGTTCCAAGACGTCTAAAATACTTTACGCCTCTTGCCAGTGGAAACTGACAATAATAGAAATTGGATGTAAGTAGGTAGGAATTCAGGGTTTATTCCACTTTAACTGTAAAACTAGATTTCCAAATTCCTTACCACCTACTACTATACCACCGAAACTCAACGTTTATTAGTAAGGAGGTTCATCTTTAGCCAACGCCGGAGAGGAAGCGATTAGCTATCGTATATTTTCTAGCTCAAGAAATGAACAAAAGATATAGACCTCATGTCAATAAAAGAGACACATATATTAATTGTTAATCGCTGGCTGCTAACACGTGCCGGTGCTCTCTCCACTGGTTTGTCGAAACAATTATATAGATCCAGTATCTAATAAAAAAAAACAGGGGACAATGTCACACCAATTGAACTAGTCCCAAACTAAGCTCTAGGCTTGTACTATGGGTACAAGACGACGATATAAATACTTACATAGAGAAATATATGCTTAAATACATAGAAAACATCCATGACTCAGGAACAAATATTCGCGCTGATCACACAAACATCTGCACTTACCGGGAATTGAGCCCAGAATCGCCAGCTTTGTAGACAGGGTCACTAAAAACTAGTCAAAGATATATCGCTGGCACTACTAGCTTCCCGCTCATCGTCGGTGGTGGAACGGCCTTATATTTGTGCGGCAGCCGTCGACGGTCAGAAGCCCTGCAGTACCAAATTCCACAATTTGAACGGCTCCACTACGGTGTATTAGGGACGCTATGGAATAAACAGTTTTTAATTAACAAGATGGTCACATAATTATCTAAACTCTATTATAATTAGATAAACTATAGTAGTAAAACACTGGGCAGAGAGGTAAAACATATCGTCGCATTGTCAACGTTTTGATAGCTATTATTTACTTGACAGTAATGGTGGCCGAGGTAGGCAGGATTTACTCGCGTTTCAGGATCATCTTGTAGAACCGGTTATTAGGTTAAAAACTTATAAAATACTAAAATATTTAACGTTTCGGATAAAAAACGTTTTGCAACATGATAATGTTTGTGAAATGAATTAGTTTGTTAAAGGCTTGGCAAACGACGGTAAACATAATGAAAAAAAGAGGCTCATCATCATCATCATCATTATCAGCCGCAAGACGTCCACTGCTGGACAAAGGCCTTCCCCAAGGTTTTCCACAACGATCGGTCCTCTGCTGCTGCATGTCATCCAGCGGTTTCCCGCGACCTTTATCAGATCGTCAGTCCACCTTGTGGAAGGTCTGCCAACACTTCCAAATACCACAGTGCCTCAAGACAAAAGTCTTTGATCAGTGTGTGTTGCCAGTGATGTCGTATGGATCCGAGACATGGTCGCTTACAATGGGCCTCATAAGAAGGCTCAAGGTCACTCAAAGGGCGATGGAAAGAGCTATGCTGGGTGTTTCCTTGCGAGATCGAATCAGGAATGAGGAGATTCGCAGGAGAACTAAAGTAACCGATAAAAGAGGCTAATAATGGCAAATATTAGATAGGCAGATAGTGAGTCAATCCTGAATTAATACGACCTTAAAGCCTCTGAATATTGATAATCATAACACAGGTTGTAATAACACAATGCTAAACTTACTTGTTGCGTGTGAAGGAATTTGGGATGCACCGCCCTAAAATAGAAAAGCCATCCAGGGCCCTCTATTCCACACGTCAAAAACAATATCGTTTTATAACACTTATCGTATTGTCACCGTTTTGATAGCTCTTATTTACCTACTTGACAGTAACGACGGCCGTGAAAAACGCCTCCGTAACCGGTCAAATACGATATTGTTTTTACAGCCTAGAATAGAGGGCGCATATCAATCTACACTCAGGAGCAGAAAAAACGACTCAGAGTGCGTTTTTCATACTAAAGAGGCTATTTCAAAGCCTTGGTTCCTCGCCAGGGAACGCTTTTGGTGAAATCTGATGATGAATACTCCGAGCATCGATATAGGACTTCCAGAGTGCCTAGGATACCCGACTGAATGAATAGGCGGTTAACGCCGGAATTGTGCATTTTCAGAAAAACATCAAAAATGGCAATAAAATGTAAGGAAATCCAAATGCAAACCTTCCCGCTGTGGTGTTAACTGATTGTGCGATCAGTTAGGTATCTTAAGAACTTTTGACCTCCTCTATTGAACCTCACAGTATCCACCATTAAACCTCACTCAAAACAACCCCTGGCGAGGAACCAAGGCTCCGAAATAGTCTCGTTTGTATGAGAAACGCGTTCTGACCCGGTATTTTTGCTCCCTAGTGTAATACCAAACGATATTATACTGTTAGTTCGCACATTTTGACAGCTGTTGACATTCTTATTGGCCGTTAAGTTGCTGGTTAAGATGCATACCTCTTGACATTCTTCACTAGCTCCCCAGATACCCCCAAGATGCAAACGCTTCTAACGTTTTTATTTCCTATCACTCGAAATCTATGGGACGACCACGTGGGCAACGTACGACGGGTGCATTATGGTGACAAAGCACAAACAGGATAAGACTTGTTAAATTTCGAATACGAATATAAACAGCAAAGCTCTTAACTGTACAGTCAAGGCATTTAATTCCTATACCACTTTGGACTATGTCAAAGTTACGTAATCGATCAAAACGTAAGAGACCTCTCATGATTTTATTTACAGTGTCACTTTGACATAGCCCAAAGTGGTATAGGATTTAAATTCCTTGACTGTACATCGGTGGACCTTATTACAAAATGCATAAGGTCTACTGATGGATAGTTAACAATGTGGGCGATGGTACTATTTATGTGTGCTATATGCAGTTTTTGTTATGAATCAGTACATATTTTATGTATCAAGAAAGTACTCAAATACCACTTTACTAATACGTCTCTCTTACGTCTGTAGATGTAGAGGTAATATTCTCTATATAACCAGATATTGAACTCTAAAACGAATGTAGTGAAAATACTTAAAAAGAAATAAGATTATTTTTTTACTCCGACTATAAAATTGTATACCTTGTTTTACAGTGTTCTCTTATTTTTAATTAAATTGTGGTCATCCATATTACGGATATAATTCCACATTATTTTGACGTTATTTGCGTCCGCCGTCCGCCCGTTAATTATGAGTGGTACAAAAGAAAAACGTTAGGGTCTTTTGCATGTTAACCAGCCCCAGGTCCCACGAGTCGATGAACGAGAGAGATAGAGAGACAGTGCATCTACGCAGACGCAAGGGGGCCAGTAGGCCGCACTTTCACCACCTGCCCCACGGTTTATTATTTATTATTGTCTAATATAACTATCACATTGAATGTGAGATAGGTTTTCATGGATTCATACTTTGTTTTTTTTACTTTGATTTTTAATTCCGTAGAATTCTGACTGCTGTCACATTCTGACATTTTAGGATTGTCAATAGTATTTAACATGATCTAAGTACATAAATTAAATAAGATGGATTTATAACAAATAATAAATAAGGTTAAAAAAGGTTCAAAAATTTGTAATAACAATGATCAGAATCATCAATCTAAGAAACGTCAGAATTCTATGGTATTAGGTAAAGAATAATTTTCAAGAAAGAAATTCTCACAGATTGACTTTTTTTTATGTCAAAAGTAGGCAGACGAGCCAGCGAGTCACCTGATAGTAAGTGATCATCGCGACCCATAAACACCCGCAACACCAGAGGAATCGCAAATGCGCTGGCGTTTGGCTGGCGAGGCGTTTGAGAAAAGAGTAGGCTCGTTTTTAGTGCCAACCTAAACTCAAATGCCCACTTATAAACGTGGAATAACGGTGGGTTAACTAAACCATGCTTTGTACTTATCTGTTAAATTCAAATGTCACAATGACAGACGTTTATAAGCAAGGGCATAGGTGTGTACTATTGGTACTAGACAACATTAAACATACTTATAAAGACATACATAAATACTTACAATTATTTTCCCTTATCGGGATGAACCCGTGACCAATAGCCTCGTATTTGTAAGGTAAGGTAACGCGTCGTCAATACAAAACGGGGTTTACACAAAAGCGTCTTTGGTTCGATTACCGACGGAGAGAATTATTGGTATTTTCAATATATTTAGGCATTTATTTAAGTATGTAATAAAGGTGGTCGTTATATATGGTGTATAATATTTTTTTAACATACTTATTTTCAGACTGATACTTTTGGTTGCCAGTGTCGTGAAATGAGCTCCCTACCGATTAGATTTAAGGGCATATTCAAAAAATACATTGTTTTAATTAAAATTTAAAACAGAGTTTACTATTACCCTTACTTAAAAAAAACGTTAGTCAATCTGCCGTAATAACACATATTCTAGAGAAATAAAAACGACATATATTACGGTTAAAAACACAGCTCTTTATAGTTATCTATTGTATATTCTCGCACAAACCCTCAAAGTATTTTATGAGGTGTTTATTTAAATGTAAAATATGTATTTTTTGTGATACACTAAAATAAATAGGACGGACAGCGGAGGCATAATAATAAGGTCCTTCGGGCACGGAACCCTAAAAAGCAACCATTTAAAATACGACTGCATTTCTTATAATGCGGTCTATATTGACGTCTACGTCGACAACGCTTTGGCCTAGTTGGTAGTGACCCTGCCTACGAAGCTAGAGGTCCTGGGTTCCAATCCCGGTAGGAGCAGATATTTGTGTAATGAACGCAAATATTTTTTGTTTCATGTTTTCTATATATAAGTACTTATATCGTTGTCTAGTACCCATAGTACAAGCCTAGAGCTTAGTTCGGGACTAGGTCAATTGGTATGTCATTGTCCCCTGATATTTTATATTCACATAGTTCTACCCATATTATACTACTAAATACTAAAGCCTCGCAATTGACCGGTTTTTTTAAGTCAGTCACAAAGCTGCATATCAAGTGGTTTACCTAATATAACTTAGTCAGCGTAATTCGTCAGTAAGTATTCAGGATGGGACAAAGTGGACAAACCGAATGACCGACGCTTGGACTAATGCCAGCCATTGTGAGAGCATGGTGGCTACCATCCTAGATTTTATGGGACAGTCTCGGATTTCAAACTTTTTTCCGGGATTCATATTTATTATATGGTTTCCTAAATGCAGAGTTAAATGTGCAACTGTTTACGTTTATGTTTTCCATTGACTCGTCAACGCCATCTGTCATCAGCTTTTGTCAATCCCATACATTGGGTCGATATTCGAAATTACTTACTCGTAGCATTATACATCTTGAATAGGCCCGAGGAGAATTGACTCTATCTGTGCCCAAGGGTCTACTATAATTTGTATTTATAAGAACACACGACAAAAAAGTGTAATTGTTGCACCCAAACCAAAGTGTACTTTGAATATTTTAGTCCATAAACTTCGGAGATAAGGCGTGGGACATTATTTGTACAATTTCGTATATAAACCAAATTAAATAAATTAAGTTTGATATGTGCGCATTAAACCTTTTCATACACCGTTTGCTATAATTCCCTCTTCAAATTATAAAAATAATATTTTCATATTTTTTATACTAAAAACAGACGCGAGCTGGCAAGTTATACAACAATGCCAAACTTCATTTGCTGTGACATACAGACAGAGAGACAGCGAAGGCTCACGATAATGTTTCATTTTTACCATTTTGGTAAGCAACCCTGAAAATTACCTTAGTACCCCAGTCGGACTTTCACTGTATTGTATTTTCGTTCGCAACCTTGCACGAGTACCCAACCCAATCCGCATTCAAGAGGCATCACAACACACCATTAGTCCTTATCTAGGCTTCGCCATATCCTAACACCATCAAGCAAGCATTAAAGAAAGTGCTTTCCGCATTCCAATCCATACACACATTAACTAAACCTACCCGTTTTCAAATACAACAATACCTAACACACGTTACGATCAAAAATGTGTCTTAATACTTTATAATTCAGTTGGTGCTTGGTGTCTAAATACGTTGGTGATTGTTTCAACCCAAATGGAGTGAAGGATTGTCAAGTAATCCTTTTAGGGATATGGAAGGGTCATCAGAATGTATTTAAGTAGGTAAGAGTTCTAGGACAGTGAGTGTTTGTTTTGTTTGGCCTCTATATATGGAAATGGAATCTATTGTTAGCTTTTAGCGCTGAGGCTCTCCTAGCGTTAACATTATGGTCAAGGAAGTGTATTCGCATACCACACAAGTAATTCAACTACTCAGCATATAACCTCACAGGTTTTTGGTATTTATAATTATTAGTGATCGTTATGAACGTGCTGTATTGGTAGCAAAGTATGGTTGACAAAAAAAACAAATACACAAGTAATTTAAACATTATTATATTTCACTAATCAAAATAATACTGAATTAACGACTAAAATTTGTACAAAAAAATCTTTTTAAATTACTAAATGACCTTTCGACGTTCACAGAAGTCACCGGAATGTAAATTAAGTCTTTAAAATAGTGCACTCAATTTTTATTGACGCCCTCCGGCATATTATTATCCACCGCTTTGCCTTCTATCAGCTGCTGCACGACTTTTACAGTACCTGCTCTAACCGGGGTTTTTCTTCAGGACATTTTTTAGTTTAAAATAAACTTCTTTGCCCGTGGGATGTAATCTCAACTTTAATTTTTATCAAACTAGAGACAATTTTTAATAATTTTTTAAGTTCTAGTTTTGGATCCTCCAGCAATTGAATTGACTTGTCGATAATGTTGAATTTATTTTATACTCGTAATTAAGAACAAAAGTGAAACTTTGTTACTAAAAGTAAAAGTTGTTAACGATCACTAATAATTATATAGGGACCTTTAGACGACGCGACGACCTATGAAGCTAGCGACCCTTGGTTCAAATCCCGGTAAGGGCAGATATTTGAGTGATTGACGCGAATATTTGTTCCTGAGTCATGGAAGTTTTCTATGTATTTAAGTATATATTTCTCTATGTAAGTATTTATATCGTTTTGTAGTACCTGTAGCCTCGGCTTGCACTATAGGCATAGTTTGGGACTAGGTCAATTGGTGTGTCATCGGACCCGACTCCCCCGATATTTATTTAGTATATAGAAAATCGAAAATAACGTGCGGAATACATACACAAATACACCATTACTACAAAACAAAAAACTATTTCCAGAAACCAAAAGTGCTTCCTATATTTATCTTGAATAATATTTACGGCCCGTTGTTTGATTTGATCAGGAGTTATTTCAACTAAAATGAAACGAAAATTCGGGTCGGTATCAAAACGACTGGATTCTCAAAACGACCAGAACCACATAAAGACTTGATCGCAAAACGACCACATCTGCAAAAAGCCTTTATCTCGTAATGACTTTCTAGTAAAACGACCACATAGCATAAAGTCTGAATATCAGAACGGCTTGCTATCAAAATTACTTGTTCGCAAAAAGACCACCTCGCAGAAGGTATACATCTTAAAATGCCCTAATAGCAAAATAACTAGATCGCAAATGAACTTAATCTCAGAATGGCATGGTAGCAATTAGTCTTGTTAGTAAAATGGCATGAAATCATTCCATCGGCATCATACCATCGTAAAAGATATTATTTTTGACCAGAAATACAAAAATGAGCTCAACTCGCTTAATGAAGGAGACATAACTTGTTTCCAATTTCTCCAAAACATTTCGGAGATCAAGTTAAATTTAAAAATGTGTAATGTGTATGTGTAAATGTGTGTAAATGTGAATGTGTGTGTGTGTGTAATGTTTATCAACTCAAATCAAATCAAATAAGTCCAATAATATTTTACGTTCAGGAAGTACTACAGTTTTATTTTAGTTAGTATGCATATTTCCCTGTTATATGCAATTTAAGTTATAATAAAGTTTTTATTTCTATCTGAAATAAATATGTTTTATTGTCTAAGTTTAGAAAAACCAGCAATTGAGAAAAAAAAAACTTGTTTAGAACGCCATTTTCATTCATAGTTTACTTAGTTATACATAGTTCCCACAGCCTAGAGCTAGGGGTAGTGACCGCTCACGAAGCACGATATTTATAATAAATGAATAAATAAATAAATAAAATATTTATTTAATAGTACTCTATGGATGGATATTGTTGCTATTCTGATAACTAGTCGTTTTGCTACCATAAATTGTAGTCGTTTCACTAGGAAGTTGTTTTAAGATCTAGTTATTTTGCTATTAGGGCATTTTAAGATGTATACCTTCTGCGAGGTGGTCTTTTTGCGAACAAGTAATTTTGATAGCAAGCCGTTCTGATATTCAGACTTTATGCTATGTGGTCGTTTTACTAGAAAGTCATTACGAGATAAAGGCTTTTTGCAGATGTGGTCGTTTTGCGATCAAGTCTTTATGTGGTTCTGGTCGTTTTGAGAATCCAGTCGTTTTGATACCGACCCGAAAATTCGACACATTGCCTTGAGATTTAACGTTTAGTACCTAACGGTTTTTAACGATTAGTTAGTTTAACTACTGATAACAAACTGCCCTTAAGTCGGTTTAAACACTTAATTCAGACGCCTGTAACTTACTAGTCGTTATAGTTATTAGAAAGCTTGTTATAAGAAGTATGTTTCTTCAAGATGAATTTGAAGGTGGAAATACGTGAATATTTAAAGTTGAATAGTGCCTCAAGACAAAAGTCTTTGATCAGTGTGTGTTGCCAGTAATGTCGTATGGATCCGAGACATGGTCGCTTACAATAAGTTACAATGGGCCTCATAAGAAGGCTGAAGGTCACTAAAGGGCGATGGAAAGAGCTATGCTGGGTGTCTCTTTGCGAGATCGAATCAGGAATGAGGAGATTCGCAGGAGAACTAAAGTAACCGATATAGCTCACCGGATTGCAAACCTTAAGTGGCAGTGGGCGGGGCACATTGCTCGTAGAACTGATGGCCGTTGGAGCGGAAAGGTTCTAGAGTGGCGACCGCGAACCGGGAGACGAAGTGTTGGCAGACCTTCCACAAGGTGGACTGACGATCTGATAAAGGTCGCGGGAAACCGCTGGATGACAGCAGCAGAGGACCGATCGTTGTGGAAAACCTTGGGGAAGGCCTTTGTCCAGCAGTGGACGTCTTGCGGCTGATAATGATGATGATGATGAATATTGGCTGACGGTACCCCAAATCTAAAAATTGATGATAACATAAGTACACAATGTTCGTAAGAGCCGATCTACCCGACCACACGATTCTACGAATTAAAGGTGGCTTAGAAAGATTGAACTCAAATGAATTTCAAGTACTTGATTAATGATGTATTAAATTCACATGTAATTCTACACGTTGTTAAGTTATTGAGGATTAGATTATTAAGTATTAGAATAGCAAATTTACGCTGTTTAGCAAAGGGAGGCAAAGGTGTACCGCAAGGTAGTGTTCTTTACCAGTATCATTGGAACTTTAATTAGTCCCAAACTAATTAACATATTGGCAAATTAAAACTATTTCCTGGCCCGGTACAGAGAGCTTTTCTTGTGCCGTAATATTTAACGTCAAATTTCGCGACAGCCTTTAGTGGCAATAGCACTCAAATAAAAAAGATACCTAATACTTGAATTAAATAATTGCATCACCGTGTAATTCTTATAAAAGTATAGAAAATAAAAAACGGATTCCAAAAATATAGCAGACTATAGTCTTTTTTCGAGAAGTTTACGTGAAATAATTATTTAAACTCGTTCACTACGAGTTTCGACTCTGCGTCAATAGATGGCGTAGCGAAGCTATTACGGCAATGAATATTTTCGTTTTTATAATATTTGTGGACGATGTATGCATACTTTAACGATTGTACCCATTCATTAGAATAATTATCGACTAAATAAGGTGTTAACCAGCAGTCGGCATGTTAGTCTCGGGTCAAAAAACGTAATTTCACTACAATTTTTGTATTTAAAATAACTGTAATTGATGTATGATGTTTTTAAGGGTTCGATATCATAATTTTAAAATAAATAAATAAATATAAATATATATCAGGTGAAAATGTCACACCAATTGACCTTGTCTCAAACAAAGTTGAGGCTTGTACTATAGGTACTCGACAACGATACAAATACATAGAAAACATCCATGAGTCAGGAAGAAATATTCGCGCTCATCACACAACTATCTGCCCTAACCGGCATTTGATCCCAGGACCGCTAGCTTCGTAGGCAGGGTCAATACCAACTAGGCCACCGCGTCGTCGAATACATATAGGTACCTACCCTTATACGAAAATAATACCCTTAGACTTTGCTAATGTCTGTTTGTGTGTCACAACGGTTTTCATTCGTAACGCATAAATAATGACCGCCCCCGCCCCTTGTCACTGAAGTGTAAAATTAAAAATCGGAAATGTTCATACTGTTCATATATTTTTTACCCACGACACGTTCCGGACGTGCAAACCAATGTTGCCATTTATTATCATAACTAGGTACTAGTCCGATTTTGATTTTTTATTTATTTGTTTTTTTAGGTACGTAGGAAAGTGCTATGAAAACTGATTCCTTATTCTTTATATGACCGACTCTGCGAGAAATCGTTACATCAAGTCGGGGGATTTTTAATTATTTTATCTCTTTTCAATAACATTTTAACCATCGTGGTTTGGTTCAACAATAATAATTTTACTTTATATGTCATGAGATTTCAGTGCCTTGCAAACATTTTAAAATTATCCCGATTTGAGTAATTGGAATCTTTTGGCCACTGGATGTGATATTATTGTGTCCAATCACGTGACCACTGCTTTACAGAAGAATACTAGGCTACTAAGACTAGGTGACTAATGCTAGGCGAATTGTATTGTTATTATGCGTACCTACGTATCATAAAAATGACTGGACTTGGAGGGAAAATTAATAGTTTATTGACCAAAATTTCTCATGAAAAGGCACTTTAATTCCATTACAAAGGATTATTCTCTTTTATCCTTATCGTTTTTTCGGCTTTACATATAATATTTTCTGTATTTTCGATTTGTTTAAAGTATTGAATACACTCTGTAATACACAACACAAAAAAAGATACAAACAATACAGAACGTAAAACTTAAAAGTAGAGGTAGATAACAGGCGGTCCTCAAGACGAGACTTGAGTCGGGTTTTTTTGTGAAATTGTTATTTAAGTACCAATGACATCTACATTACTACATGATTGAAACAATTTAATATTTGTTACTACTGTCAACCCTAACACGGCACCAAAAATGATGGAAAATATACGCTCACTGCTTATATTTTCTCTCTTAAATATACCTAGATATGACAATGATATATTTAACTACATATGAACTTAATAAAAATCCAAGAATATCTGTCCGGGGCTGCCGGTCTCGTGTAGTCTTGTGTAGGAGCCTAGGAAGTAACCTGGCCAGATAGAAGTTGGAAAAATTTATGAATTTTGAAAAGGTTTATCTCAGAAACTATTGGGTCCACAAAGATAACTTTAGTCTCATATTTTAGCTTAATTTTTTTCTGTCAATAACTAGTTATTTAGGGATAATCACCAACATCTGAAAATAGTCCGAAATTCTCGAGGTTGTTTTTTTTTTGACAAAGTTGATTATTCATTGAGCAACATCATAAATAAGTCTGCAAAAAATCGGAACTACCGGATTTCATGCAAACTACCCCGTACTAAAATTGCCAATTTTACTGGACTAAATGAATTATTGGAGAATTTTATATGTATTATGTAAAACCACAAAAGAGGTTGATATACAATTCGGACCGCATTCAGGGTTTAAATGAAGGTCATTTATTAATTTTATTATAATTTATTCATTGTAACATGGTTTTTTAATCTAACTACAACTACAGGGATCGATTTGAGAAGTCTATTCATTGAAATTTCCTCTAGACTTGTACTATGGGCAATATACAACGATATAAATAAATAATTACATAGAGAAATAAATACTTAAATACATAGGAACATCCAAGACTCAAAAACGAATACTCGTGCTCATCATTTAAATATTTGCGCATACCGGGAATCGAACCCGGGACCGCTAGCTTCTTGCCAGGGCAGTGCCAGCTAGGCCAACGCGTCTTCAATAAACTGACAAAGAGCCACAAAGACTTAGCTCTCACTGGGCTCACACACTAAAACCGTTTATATTTCGTTTATGTTTCTTTTGGTGTTGGAATAATATACATACGAAGAGACACATTGTAAACGACAATGAAGCGACACAATGACACGACACATTCTAAAAGATAATAAAATAAATATTTTGTTTTAGAATTCTTTGGTAAAACTTTACAAACGTCAAACGATAAACATATACAGCGTATAACGAAGCGTTCTTATGTCAAATCAATAAAACCCAGCCAATTTCAACGGGCCTATCTTACGCCCTTTTCCCATACAGTACAAGACTATACAATTTAGTAGAGTAATATACAAGAGGTTGAGAAATAATAACACAATTCGACAATTTCGCTCTTACCCTTAGCTTAGGTAGGATTACTTTAGATATGTAAATAAAATATATATTAAAACCCAACAATATAGTGAGAAAATAGTGTTCGTTAAGTATAGTATCCTTTACCAGTGCCTAATTTGTTTATAATGAACGAAACTAGCGTAAAAATGCCTGAAGACTGCGCTAGGCAGTGGGAGATATTACTCCTTCTGTTGTCTTCCGAGGAGAAGAAAATAGACAGAACTAGCGACTGCGAAATTGACACAATGAGTTACTTTTTGAAAAACGAAGGTGTAAGGTCAGTTAATACTGTGTATTGATAATATCTACATAATGATAATAATGATGATGCATTCATGTTTATCATAACCAAACTTAGTGGCTTCGCATCGATATTGAGTGAAAACAAAATCATTGTAAGACAGCTTAGGTGGCAATTTACTTGCACTTGGTGGTGCCTTTTACTAAAGTTTGTTTTTGTTGTTTTCTCCTGAACTTGACAACATATCCAAACGGAATGCTCCAATTCATGCTCTGGAACCACCGCTTGCGGCGTATTCCTTAACCTTTAGTATACTTTTATGTATATTTTTTATTACATACTTTAGTATAGAACTTGTTACTTCTTCACCCCCCAGCACAGTACAGCAAAGTTAACATGTAAAAGCTATTAATTTAATCTCGTTATTTTTTCAGTAAAATCCTTGTTCACTGGCTCGGCCAAATGAATTCAACTTATGCTAGAAAGATTAGCGAAACCGATACTGCCTTAAAGTGTGATGACGTTTCACTGCTCTGGCGACAGAGAGGCAACGAGAAGTTCAAAGCTAACCTCGTTGCAGACAGCTATAAATGCTACATAAAGAGTGTTATGTACGCTAAACATGATGGACCAATGTATTCCTTAGCATTGGCTAATAGGTCTGCAGCATTGTTACGGATGAAAAAGTTTGAGGTTAGTATAACCAAACTCAGTATTGCGTATTTATAACGCTTTGAGGTAGGCAAATTATCTAATATGATATGATGGTAAGTGGATCCTGCGCTTTGAGCCCGGTACCATGGTATGATTGGAATTGTTTTACGAGCCATGTAGACTAAGATAGTATACTGCTTCACTAGTAATGCTACTGACTTTAGTACCTCTATGCTGAAATGCAGCAGCGTTAATACTGGCTGTTAGCCTAAGAGTGTGCGAACATGCAAGTATATGACATATGCAATTGACATTAAATGTGACGCAAGTACCGCAATTTCAGACAGAGTTATAACCGCCATATCATATCTATTCTGATTTTTATGTCGAACAACGCATGGGCGATGATGCAATGAACTAGCAACGCATGTATGGTTTCCATCTTATTGATCATAAAGTGTATTTATGTTTTTATTATTGCTAACCCGGGGCCATTTTACCACAGTTTGTGTCTGTGGCAGCGCGCCCAAAACCCTGTCTCATATCATATACCTCCCCTGCCCCGCTCAGCCCCCGCCCTGCAGTCGCCCGCGCCCTGGAGTCGCTCTACAATACATACGCAAAGGCGGTCACCTATGGAATATTTTTTTTAATCAGAGTTTTGCTGTATTCGAAATAGTAACGTATAGTAACGTATCTAGATGGATAAACCGATTTTGAAACATTTTATTTAAAGAGTTTTTTTTTAGGTAAATGTCTAAAACTTTTATTGCTGTGGTTCTTAGCTGTTAAATTAGGGGTCGCCATTGTATGTACGTATGTAAACTTTTTATTGCACAAAAATATAAAGATTACTAAATCGTTATACTTGTTATTGTAAGGCAATGCTTACTTGTTTATTTTACACTGTAACTGTTCAGCGAACACTAGACGGACAATAAATACTTTTAATATGAATAAATACTGGTAAAAAATGGATTACATTATATTCACACAATACACAGGCAAGGCTACATGTTCAATATTTATTTCGTCAGCACTGTAACGTGTTTCGTAGAACTCAGAAGTGTTACGTATATGAAGGCAAAAATTATACATACCGCCCGCAGTATTAGTATTTACTGATTTAAGTAACCTAGATTTATATGTTATAAATAAATACTGAATCCGTCAATACACTATATTACACAATCAGTATATTAGATAATTATCAGTAGATCCCAGTATTCATTGTACGTCTATCATTAGCCTTATGTGTTTGGGAGCTTTTGCGATTGTTTTTAAACATTAACTCACGCCTTCGTTCCCAGAGTGGGGCAGGCAGAGCTACAGAATAACCTACAACTCTAAAAACTTGTTGATAATTCTGTAACCACATTTTGCACAATCGGCTAAGATGTTTACCAGTGTATTAGTGACATGTTGCCAGCCCATCGCCTTACAGCACTGCAAGGCTTTATTCCCTTTATTTTTTGTTTAAAAAGAACTGGCCATATGTGCGTCAGACTCACACACGAAGAGTTCAGAAGACAGACAGACAGACGGACGCACAGCGCGGCCTAGTAATAGTGTCCCGTTGTCACCATATGGGTACGAAACCTTAGAAACGTAGAAAATTTGCCAGCGCAACATTAGAAAGGCAATGCGATGCGATGGTCAACGCGACACGCGATGTGCGATCGCGCGACTTAGCGAATAATTTAACTAAATAGGCGAAGTTTCGGTGGTATTTCGAACAGTTGCAAAGACAAAAATACAGTGAAACCTAAAGTTCATTGTACTCGGCTGTGCCTCGCTTTGAAACTCTCTCTCTTCAACATATATGGTGGTGGACACATAATTAGGAACGGTAGCGTTTTTCCCGTACGATTGCCTATTTTGACCACCAATCAAAAAGTTGTTGACCAGGGGGCTGCGCAGCATGACGACACTCCACAGCGCAACGTTTAATGTTAGGTAAATTTTTATAAAAGATTTCACATTCACTCTCAAATTTGGCAGGACGCTGCGCCAAATGATGCGATGGACTGACCGTCAATGACCACTGGGGTTAGCACTTTTGGTGGCATATCATAATTAATTTCCTATTATAAACATACCACTTTTTGATTTTGGCCACATCGTAGCTCGGTTTATCCATACACTAATATTACCAAAGGCCAAAATCAAGCATGTATGTTTATAATAATTAAGAAATAGCCACCAAAAGTCCGAACCCTAGTGATCACCTTTAGAGTGTGTCAAATAACGTTTTATCTATTTACCCTTCAGGATTGCCTCTCGGATATATCCTTGGCACTAGAGAGCGGGTACCCCGCCGCGCAGCGCCACAAGCTGCTACTACGGCGAGCAGATTGCTACGTGGAGTTGCGGCGCCGCCAGGGCGCGCTAGAGGCCCTGGCGGAGGCCCGCGACCACGCCGGCAACGCGGCCACTGGTGAGTAGACTTTAGTTTACAAGCTTTTATTAAGCTTCTAATGTACATGTACGGGTCCAATCTTGCATGTTTAATTTGACCCACTTCCCGTCAACGGAATGGGCTGAAATCTGCACCACACATGTAAACCAGATGACAATGCAATATCATGATATCAAAGAGCTGATCTGATGATGTTGTCAGAAGGTGGTGACAGGATCTCCGCTATTGTTACAGGACTGAATAGTTTGGTCTTGATAAGCAGATTCAGATTTTGCAAAATAAAGTACAGTAGGCAACAAAAGCTTCTCCCAAAAATGTTTTTTTGGTGAAACTTATTTTTTTAAATAGCTTCCGCCCGCTTTCGTTCGCGTAGATGTCGAACACACTCAGAAGCTTTTAATTTTTCCGGAATGAAAAGTACGCAATATTTCTAAATACCTAGAGCACAGCTGTCACTTAAATATTTTTAAAGTAGCTCACAATGCATTTTATCTATCCACACAGCAAAAATGTAAACTTTTAGTATTCTCAATTATCATCTCATTAGTATTTTTTCTCTGGCTACGCGACTCTAAAGGTACACTAACATGGTCATTGGTCAAGGTCATTATTTGAGCAACGATTGCCCGGTACCAATAGCTGTCTTTCTCTAATTTAATGAAATAGAATAAGACGTGACGTAAAAAACCCCGTGTTATGTCGCTCGTATTAGAGTTTTGTATGAAGTTTGTCATAGTTGTTTTTGTTGCAGCGGAGTTCGACCGGTTGGTCAAGTTGATGGAAACCAAGATGGCGACGCAGGAGGAAGCGGTGGAGGAACCAGAGGAGCCACTTCCGGAGTGCTATTTGGGGGAAAACCCGGACTTTGTTAATGCTTCTAAAGCCGTCGAACTTAGGTATGTTAGTTGACTAACACAGTGGGCCAAAAATATGGTATACCACCCTACGTTTGAAGTTCATTTGCACGGCATGATACAACCAGTTCGATTCTAGTTGTCTAAATACAGTATCTGCATAGTGGCAGTCTGAAACGCTTTTTTTTGAGAATCTTGTCCTACTTTTTTTCATCTTGTTTTCAGACTAAGCGAAACAGTAGGCCGGCACGTATGTACCAAAGTGAATACCCGTCGGGGCGACGTACTGTTCTCAGAGGAGCCCTACGCGTGGGTGGCGCTCCCCACAGAGTCGCGCGTCTGCGAGGCGTGCTGCCACACCCCCGTCAACCCTGTGCCGTGAGTATAAGGCCCAGGTTACTTTGCAGTGTTCGCACAAAGACCCAGGCAATCATGAATATCGTAACGGTGATCGACAGTATAATTATGGCTCTTTACGATCAACGATTTTGAACATTTGAACACGTCGTTATCCTTGGTTTTAAACTAGTAAATGATAGATCGTTACGACCAATCATTTCGTCTATGGGCGTTATTTTTGATGCGATGAACTCTCCCGTTTTTCATCAGATCGATCGTACAGACGAATCGTACAGTATATGGGGACCTTAATAGCCCTGGGTCTACATATTCGCACTGCTAGATCAAAAAGGTAGTAACTCAAAATATAATTGCATTTTAAAATACATTTTAATACAACTTGTATGAACTTGAAACAAAACTAGCAAGGATTTTGAGTTGATACTCTTTTGATCTAGCGGTGCGTATAATAATTACTAGTATAATATACATATTTTGATTATTTTTTGACCCCGCCCTATCCGCGTTAAAGTCCTTGATTTTTTTTTTTAATGAAATGAAAAATTCTGTAATATGGTCTCATAGCGAGCCTTATATGGTTGCGTTTATCGCGTGACAAAATGTGGATGAAACATCCGTCACTTTCTGACACGTACGAGAGTGTCGCCCGAAAAATGCATTGCTAGGCCCGCAGGGCTTATTTACACGTCGGTAAAATGGAGTGAATCTACCAGCTCTTCGGACAAGACCATCATTGCGGAGAAGAACCGTATTAGGCCGGACATGACAGTTTAGTTGTCAACGTAGTACGCTACCGTTTTCTATAGCTATCGGCCATCTTCATTTTTGAGTGACAAATATACCGTCAGTAGCGAGTACAAGCGTGATAGCGATATAGGCGAAAGCTATTTGTTGTTGGGAATACTGTACTGAGATGACATCTCAAAAATAGGGCCTCTTAGAACTCGACTATAAGGCTGCCGCTCCACTGAAGCGGAGACGAGAGGAGCTGTGCCACTATTAACCAATAGAAGGCGCGTGCGGTCACGTCGAGCGCGCCTTGCGCACGTTAGCTTACATTCTATTGGTTAATATTGGCACAGCTCCGCTCCACTCCGCGTCAATGGAGCCGCAGCCTTATAGCAGATCATTTATTGATCCATAAACCACAACAATACTTAAGATTAAGTAACATCACAATGTGATAAATAATAAAATATTATTGCACACATTAAAATTCAAATGAAACGTTTGGAAGCGTCAACAAATGTTTCAGTACATTTAATAAACAATAAAATTGGATATTTATAATGACTAGGAGAACATTATCATGAGATCTGTACGGCAAGAACAGTGAATAAAAAATATTCTCTGTACTATAAACATACTCCTATAGTATACATTTCCTTTGGGGAATATTTTTTACGCATAACATTGATAATCAAATCAGATTGATGATTCATACATACATACATAAAATCACGCCTGTTTCCCAGAGGGGTAGGCAGAGACGACTTCTTTCCACCTGCTACGATCCTGACAAATGTCTTTCGCTTCTTCCACATTCATACATCGAGTCATGCACGCACGTCGGTTTCGGGTACTTAAGATTCGGCCCTTTTCCAGTATTTCTCCGATTTGATTCGAAAAAGTACGCCTAGGGCGGCCTCTTCCGACCCTTCCACTCACTTTCGCTCTGTATATCTCTTTCGTCAATCTTCTTTCATCCATCCTTTCCAAATGACCGAACCATCGAAGCATGCCCTTTTCAATCTTAGTCACTTGATGATTCGTAAAAAAAAAATTCACAAGTAAATATTATCAATATATTACGGCATTATGGCAAGCAAAAAACGAAATATCTTTCTGAGATTGTAACAAGTTAGCACATTTTGAAATAGTATATTTTGGAAGACATTTTATAATTATTATTTTATCAGTTTTATATAATTAGAAAGCATGGTAATTGAATTAATTGGTCCGATAACGTTGGAGCTGCACGAGTGACCGTACGTGACGGACGGGTGGGAGAGCGATCGTGCGTAAGGTCACTGTAACGAGCCTGTGAAACTTGTCCTACAGTCAGCCAAACAAGTGGTCTTTCAATTCATAGATCAATAAAAGTAACTCACGGTTTTCACATTAAGTCGAAAGAATAGGTCATTTTAAGAGACCAATTTCATTAATTTTGTATTTGACCCTATAGTTTTGTTTTAATACCTTTTTTATTTAGCTGACATTTTATGGACGACATGATTGTTTTAAAGGGTGATGGGCAATTTTGTATGGACCCCGTCCCCCCCCTCCAACAGTAACGGGCTGCAGGTCTATATGTTCATTAGGACCCAATAAAAGACAAAATACTTATCTTCGTAGCAAAATCAATGGGATTTTTTTAATGAAAACAAAGGGCCAGGCAAGGCAAATCATCTACATACGTGTTCATTTTCAAACAAATTCCATAGTTCCATACGATAAGATTATGATTTTTCAAGAAAACCCCATACATATGGTGATCGTCGCCATAGAAAAAATACATCATATTGCCAAGATCTATAAACTGGCACATGTTTCATCACTGTTGGTGGGTGGGGACATTTTTACCCATCGTCCTTTGGTTAGCATTTTCTAATGAATTACGATAATTAAATGATATGTAATCATAAAAAGCGATTGTAATAGTGTTTTAAAACGGTTTCAAACGGTTATTTCATGCGGTTTTCACTTAACCCGTAAGATACACATAGGAGGGCATCAAGCCGAAAACGAAAGTCAAACAAAGGTTAAATATAATTTTGACGAAATATCCGATATAAATTAATGTTTTGAAAACTTAATAATGCAGAACTGGTTTAAAACCCTATTCCTCGAAATGGATTTCGAATTAGAGTAATTGTAAAAATATGAACAATGCCAATTTAGTATATTTAGTGTCCACGAAATTTACTACGACTAAAATGACATTTCTTGTGTTGCCTGTTTTTTAAAATTCATAAATAGTGATGTGATACAACCGGTACTTATCGACAAAAATATAGGTAGGTACTTAAGTTTATTGATATAAGTGTCTGTAACGCAATGAGTGGATAATCCGTGAAGTTTCAAAATGATACATTACTTTAGGCTCGTAAGGCCCAATGTCCTAAATTTAGGACATTTGTCATACTGGCTTTTGACTTTAATTGATCGACTCAATGTTCTTTTTCGAATTAACGAAATATGACTTACTTCTAATATTTAAAGGTAAGCTTAACGCTAACGTAAACGATTTTCGAAAACTGGCAAAATTTATAGAATTGACGTTGGCGCTCGACACGACCGCCTGACACCTTACGTCAATCGCATACATTCTTCATAAGAGCGTGACCGTGTTGCGTTGCGCGTTACAGCTGCGAGTCGTGTTCGCGCGTGTGGTTCTGCAGCGTCAAGTGCCGCGCGCGCGCCGCTTCCCACCGCTGGGAGTGCGCCGGCGCCACCTGCCACCTGTACCCCACCATCGGCATCGCGCATCTCGCTCTAAGGTATAACTACAGACAGACGACGTTATGAAAAATGACGTTATCGTAATGCTATATTTTGTGATAGAATGTATGTATGTATATATCGGAATGAAGTTCATATAGTTATGATGAATACCGCTACTAATCCGAGTTTTATAACGTCATAATAATAACGCTAACCTCCTCGTTAGTTTTTCAGTCAGCGTCCACAAAGCTGAAAGGAACACTTTTCAACACCATGTAACCATGTTAAATGTTTTGTTCTGTTTATCATCTGTTTTTTTTTTCAAATGTGTGTAGACTTTGAATAAATTATTTATATTCGATTCTATTCTATTCTATGCCCAAAGTCCTTTTAAAAGGCCTTCTAGTGCAAAGAAAGTAAAATAGAAATTCTTTTGTTTTTATGACTAATAATCATATTAGAAAATCGAATTTAATTCATTCACAATAGATTCATATTCCACTAATAAATTTCGTTGTATTATGGGCCGATTAATCCGCGTTTTATAACGTCATAATAATAACGTAATTGCGTGTGAATTACGATATAATTATAACGTTATCGTAAAGTAGCACTATTTGAAGGTCTGCACACAACAGTAATGGTAGTGACCCTGCCGTCAAATATAGCGGTCCCAGGTTCAAGGCCAAGGGCAGGGAAGGTTTGTGATGTGCGCAAGTATTGTTTCTGAGTCGTGGATTTTTTCTATGTATTTCTACATATACACCGTGTTTTTTTTGATTTACGATAACTTTAAGGGAACGTTCTTTAGGTCAAACAAAGTTAATTTCCCGAAGACAGACAAATGATAAGTCTAACGGTTTTAAAGATATTTAATTTTTAAATTTAATCAGTTAATCACGTTAAACTAGTGTAAAAGGCTCTCTTAATTGATAACAACAATTTTCTTTTAATACTTTATATGACTCTTATGAGTAAAGAGTTTCCAATTGTTAGGTTTGTATACGCTTCAATCTAAAGTGACAATCTTGTACCTGTCAAGGGTTATCTTTACTTGTGTGTGTATGTCACGCCAACATAGACATATTTGACACTGATTATTAGTTAACACTAAAGGCCCTTTTAGAATGACCAAAGATAAAAGATTTCATTATTTTGTACTAAACCGAAAAAAAAATTTTTTTTCGCAGTATTTAAAAATCTAATGTACCAATTAGTTTCTATGGATATACCTAGTAATATGCCGAAGTTATCGTAAATCAAAAAAAACACGGTGTATAAGTAAGTTTGTCGTTGTCTACAATACGTTCGGCCTTATTATGTAGCAGCACACTTTAGTGCTCTGCCACTGTAACGTCATGTTAAAACTGTTGTGTTAATTTGTTAAAAGCGTTCAAGCGATAAGGTACCAAGGTGTGCAGCTACTTATCCTCCCAACGAAAACTTCAGCATGTAGTCACTACTGCCCGTAGTTCTACCAGTAGTACTATTGTTTTATACTCATTCAGACCCAAGTACTTAGAAGACAAAATAGCGGGTTTTCTATTAAGTCCTACTGGTAGGATCGTGGTACACTATGACTACACAACTGTGGAAGGAGCCGGGTCTGAATGACAAAGTTAATAAGTACTATGGGTAGGACCTTGGGCCTTAGGAGGATATAAGGCCGACTGCACATTTAAACCAATTAGTGTGAGATTGAACCTCGATATTTACTTATTCGATATATAAACAGATGACAGATGACGACGCGCAGGCCTAGTTGGTAGTAACCCTGCCTACGAAGCTAGCGGTCCTGGGTTCAAATCCCGGTAAGGGCAGATGTTTGTGAGATAAGCGCGAATATTTGTTCCTAAGTCTTGGATGTTTTCTATGTATTTAAGTATATATTTCTCTATATAAGTATTTATATCGTTGTCTAGTACCCATAGTACAAGCCTAGAGCTTAGTTTGGGACTAGGTAAGTATTTCATAACCTATTGATTTTATTTTCAGAGTTCTTCTAATAAGCGCAGAACATGGGTTCCCCTCGTTGCCTCCGTCGAGACCCGAACCGGCGACCGCGGAGCAACTGTTCCGCGGCTACTCCACCGCGCACCCCGTGAACATATACAGGGCGGACACACCACCGTTCTACAGGATGTTCAACTTGGTCACCAACTTCGATTTGATGAACAACAGCGACTATATACAGTATGCTCTCGTGAGTGATCGTTTTGTGTTTAATATTTAGGGTACGTCTGACAAAGACTGCTGGAAGTGCTATTTAAGGTTCCGCACCGAAAACGCTCACGTGAACCCTGTTACTTCGTTGTCCATTCACCCCCCATAAATTGAAAAAGCTGTATCTCTGTAACCGTAATAGGCACCCAGTTGTTTTTATACTATTTTTTTATGGCAATGGCAAGGCACGCGAGCACTCAGGCCACCTGATGGTAAGTGGGATCTGAGACCCATAGACATTTGAAATCTCAAGAGTGCGATCTCAAAACTGCAATCCTAAGACTTCAAATGCGTTGCCAACCCTGAGGACTGAGATGGAATGCCTCTAAGCTAGCAATTTCACCGGTTGTCTTATCCCCACACTGGAACGCAGCAATGCGAACACTGCTTCTTGGCGGCTTGACTGCAGATTGTGTTTTTAAACACCGGGTTTCTAAACATATAATTAAATATAATAATTTTCTCCCACATGCTCGGAAATGTTAACCTTACTGTTGTAAAATCAGCCCGCGAAGTTCCGATTTTCAGGCCAAGGCAAAATAAAAAAAAAAGTTATTATTTACCAGCGGCAGCGGCCGCGACAATGTATACAAATTTCATAACGTACCCGGTTTTTTACTTTTTAAAACCATATTTGGACTATGATAACTAACTCCAAACAGCCAAACACTCGTACAATTCAAAATTCTTCCATGTTTATTTACTTTTTAAATGTCATAAACTAAAAAGGTAAACGCCGTTTATCGCGTTTACAGCGTATTTACCAAAGTGTCAAATAGTTTTACTTTTTTTAAAACATTCTGCGTTTAGAATTAAAAAAATTAAGGCGGGAAACGGGAATACTTTTTTCTTAGGGAAGTTTAAGTAATGTTGTTTAATTTCCTCGCATTGTTAGAGAAAAGCACTATACAAGCCTCGGCCAGGAAGGGCGGTTGCAGGACTCGTATATAGCGTACTCGTAACTCTACTCGTCCCGCAACGGCCTACTTCCTGCTCTGTGCAGTAATGTACTATTCCTTACATTATTTAAGTATGCGAGTATTTGTACCTAAATATCTTTTCTATCTATTTAACTATGTATTTGTCTAGTACCCATAGTACAAGCCTAGAGCTTAGTTTGGGACTAGTTCGATTTCTGTGATATTTATCGGGCCCTCATCAGCAGGGATCGGATATTCGGATCGATATTTACCTAAACTTGGCAAAATCCCGGAAAATGTTGGGCTAACATGGAGGCGGCTTTTTAATTTTAATCAGTTTAATAAATATACTCCGGGACTCCACGACCACGGGGATAATATTGTCCTTGAAACGTCGGAAGTAAACAATTTTAAAAGTTAGTTTAAAAGTACTAGTACTCACGGCAAGTTCCGATAAACTAAGTAATGATAATGATGTTTCCCTAGTTGAATAAAACTCAGGTAAATTAGATTTAATATTTTCCCATAGAAAATTACATTAAATACATAAAAAATAAGCGTATTTAAACTCTCAAATATGAGTTTGAACTGCGTTGTTACTTAGTTAAGTAATCCCGGGCACATTATTACGAAAATAAATCTGAGTCCGTCCGTCTCCATACCATTCACGCCGCTTAAGTATAAGTAAATATCGATCCGAATATCCGATCCCTGCTCATCAGACAATCCCTTATTTTCGCGGCTTAAACAATATTGTGTTTCAGACTGCCACTATGCTGATGCTGTATTTAGACAACTACACAAGTTTCTTCAGCTATCTACCTTCTAGGGTGAGTAAAAGATAGTACATTTTGAAAGCGGAAAGATGTGTCGCAAAATAGTGAAAATCCACATGTATGTATGTTGTTTTTTATAGGTTCCTTACGCCCTGTCGCCGGGGCAACTCCGTCTGTTCGCAGCCGGCCTCCTGCTGCGCGGGCTGGGCCAGTTGGTGTGTAACGGACACGCCACTTTAAGCCTGGCGACGGATGAGGAAGCCGATGCTTCTGATGGTATGTTATATAAAATATGATAATACCGTAATAGAGATCACTAAAAGTGAAATTAAAAATAAACTCGTCCAAAAAATACGCATGTAACAAGCATTTTAAACGGCTAATAAGACAGCGATTGGACAGAGAGATATGATATGCAATGCACTGTAACCTCATGGAACAGGTTACCCATACAAAGGTCATCTTAAATACTCGCAAATCGGTAAATCCTTATTGCTTACAGGTCGCACGCTGACAGAGCGAGAGGTACGACGGGCGACGGCGATATACCCTTCGGCCGCAATGATGAATCATTCCTGTGAACCAAACATCATTAACACGTAAATACTTGTTTCAACTACGGTCTATATGTCAATCCCTTGTCGTCATTTGTCGTAATGCAACGTGTTTAGTATTTATTATATAGTAAAGGCAACTATCATGAAATCTAGATTGGTTTCTCGCTGAGGGCTGTTCCGTGTGCTTTGGCTTTACCGACGAAGCTCTGCACCTCCACCCCGCGCGCAGCTGTCAATACGCTATCGGCTGTCAACGCGCGCACACGCTATACTATCGCGACGTTAAACACTGTGCTTTGGTGTCTTTCTATTGGTGTTGTGGACTATTTCTGGTGCATACAAAGACCTAGGCAACGCAGCTGATCAAGGAGCTACCGCCACCAGGAGGTTGGCCGGGCTATCGGACTTCACGAGGTGAGCGAGCTGTCTAGTTCTTGATCGTTGCCTTGGGGTTTCTTTCATAGCCGTGAGCTTTTACGTCGTCTTCAAAAATACGCTATATATCTGCTACACAACGTTTGCCCTACGTTTCGTTTATCCTAAAGTCAATTAATTCCGCACGATTTTTTTTTTAGTATTGCTACGTGTATTATACAACTCTTTTTTTATGACCCAGGGGAAATGCCTGTGCATACCCGCCCCGACGGGGGCCAGGACGGGTTGTGTCTGACTTCACGGACTAAAATCCCCGGGGCTGTAGGAGGGGCTACGGGTCTCGCAATAGCGGCAAATCATAGCCTAAATAGCGGGTACTCTTTGGTCTCGCCTTCCCGCGGGGGCTTTTACAAGGCTTTTACTCCGCTGAGGGTACCCTGGAACACAGCAGGGGCCTTCCAGCTCAACTATTATACATCTAAAAAATCTATTTTTTTATTTCGTAAACTGAAATGACAGCTACATTATGTTAAGCTTAAAAAGAATGCGGCCAGTTTTAAGAAACGGTGCTGTTTTTTTGTTTTGGTTCGTGGTGTAATTACTTTTAACTTATATGATAAAAGTTACTATGTAAGTTTAAAAAATTGTTTACCTATACATAATTATTCAAAATCCAAAATTCAAAATATTTATTTAATAAATTGGCCACATGAGGGCTCTTTTACACGTCGGTTATATAGAGTGAATCTACTAGCGCTTCGGACAAGACCATAATTGCGGAGAAGGAGCGCCGCAAGAAACTCCAGCAGAAGGTCATTTTACCCATAATAAAAGTAACATTACAAGGGAATAAAGTAATGGATAATTATTTTAAATCTAACACCAATAAAATCATTAGAAATGTTAGCTGAATATCATTAAAATAAAAATAGTTACAAGGAGAACAACATTACGAGGTCTCTACCTCAGGAACGATAACCGAAATAACTAACTGAAAAACTCCTCCTTCCTTCCACAGCACCCGTTCACGAGTATGACGCGTATAAACTATTAGTTCTAACATAATAACAATGACACTGACGTAACGCCAACGCAAGATAAAGTCGGCGGCAACAAAAACACGAGAAAAAACACTGGAAACATCCGATCACTATACTTACGAGTAAAGTAACGAATACGATAAACAAATCACGATGCGTTTGCGTCACGTCAGTTTCTTTTATACGTCTCGACACAAATTATTATGTTGAATACAATGTAGATTTTAATTGTTATTAATTTGGAATAATACTTAAAAAATGTTAAGCTCTTTAGTGCGTTGGCATAGCCAAGGACCGGAATTCTTCATAGCAAAAATCAAACTGTCAGACGGTTTGACCAAAGTGTTTAACGACTATCGATAAATAAATGTCACATAATGAGATATTAACATGACATCGGTAGATGTAGATCGATCATTTTCCACTCTTAAATGGATCTTCAATAAATTAAGAAACCGATTTACTCAAATGACGTGGGCACGATTTATTTTAATATGAAGATGCAGGTTGCTTATCAAAGAGGACAAATGTTACAGAATAATCGTATATATGCGATAATATTCCGTAACATCGATAAGTGGATATGTCGATAAAACAATTTGGTCATTCTCTCTGACAATTTAATTTTTGCTATCAAGAATTCTTGTCCTTGGTCATAGTAAACTTCAAACAGAACATCAAATGACGCACATGACAATGACAAAGTTTGAAGTATGCTCAATATTTTTATTGGGTGACTATACATAGTAGGTAAGTTTTATTATATCGGTTATTAACAAACACATTGACGGGGTCAAAAACCAGTGCTAGTGATTTATTAAATGTTGACTAAGTTTATCGACATCGATAAATAGAAATTTATAATCATCATTATCATAACTAATGGCCAAGTTTGAATACCTTTTAATTATGTGCAAAACCTCTTTTATTTATACTTACGCAACTATAAACAACCGGTATTTGACATTGACTCTGGACTCGTGTAATTTTTGACAACCATTGAATTCCGAGGAATTGAGAACCTTTTTGTTCGAATGCCTCGAAGGAAAAAAAAATGTTTATCTTCATGGAAAGCTGGTCATTCAGATATAGAAGAAAAAGGTACGACTTACTTTTGCAACAAATGTAAGGTCTATAAATGTCGGGAAAAAAGTTATCGATAAACAGTCGATATTTAAGAGTCACTAGCATTGGTGCATTATTGCGCCCGTCAATCCGGTGTATGGTATTAATAATCAACCGAAACAAAGAACAGCACTGTTTCTTGAAAGCTAGCCACATTATTTTTACGTTTGACATTTGGAGCTGTCATTTCTACGGAATAAAAAAATAGGTAAGTAACCTAACACTATCAACTCCGAATAGCTAGCGGTTGCAAAAAAAAAAATGCATATGAAATTTGGGCAATCAATACATAACTGTATCGTTATCAACCGTCAGCTTCCACAAGACGCGTCTCATAATCCGCTGCTCGTCGGAGCTGGCGGCGGGCGCTCAGGTGTTCAACTGCTACGGACCGGCGCGCGCGCGCGAGCCCGCCGCGCACCGCCGCGAGTCTCTGCGGGCCCAGTACATGTTCAGCTGCGCCTGCACCGCCTGCGAGGACCCGCAACGGCGCGACTTTGTTGTGAGTGACCATATACCGACCGCATCGGTGATCACTATACTATCCGCAAAACTATCTGGCCGGTAGGGCAATAAACGTCGACTACCGTTAGGGGTGTAACATGTCGATAACTTATAATGTAAACGTCGATATAATCATTATAAGACCTAGCTTTAGCACTTTTTATTGACACCAACCGTCTTGTTATTAACCTACAAGACGATAGTGACACTGAAGACGAAGAAGAATAGTATTACTAGTAATAGTAATATTTAGTAATATTAGTACTAGTATCTTCCTTGTTTAGTTATTTATTTTGTTATACCTCCTTATTATTTTATTGTAATACTTTATGACAATAGTTCAATATACCTATTTATATTTCAATAGTAACTATATAATACTGTTATATAAAACACCACGTAATTTATATTCTTTGTTTCATTGCTTTATCGACATTCCTTTTTATGCGTAACGCTACCTGCCCTATTGCTGTTCGGCCGGCTCCATAAGCCGTGCAGGTGTGAAAGAGATAGCATAATTCCGATGATTTATGACCTGACCGGCCAGATAGTTTTGCGGATAGTATAGGAAATATTCATGATATTTTTTCACAGCTTCATCAAAAGTAGATTCATGTACTCGTAACAAACAGGTGAGAAAGAGAATAGCTAAAAAATAAACCAAGATATATCCAACAAAGATTTGTTCCTAGCTCTTTCTAGCTAAGCAGAATTTTACGTAGAGGGTATATCCTACCTGTTACAATGACGTCACCGTGCACTTCCGATCTCTCTGTCTAATTAGCACTTTGAAATGATTGTACAATCCGTATTTCTTGACCGTATTTAATTTTAATTTCACTTTCGGTGATCTCTTTTACCGTATTTAATTTTAATATTTTGTTGAGAAATGCGTTTTGAAAAATCCATTCATGTTCCCTATGCGAACCTAATCCATCATTTCAGCTTTCGACTTCAAGTCACAAATTTATTATTATAGAAACCTAACTAGAAATCCAAAGTGTGTGAATTAGGTTAATAATTCTAAATATGCGGACAAACTTTCACTTTTATAATGTTAGTAGAATTTCGCATTTATTTAGCCGTGTTATTGACGACTTAGAATAGTGCCACTCCATGCCTTCCTGTGGAAGTCGTAAGAGACGACTAAGGGATTGAAGGCTTGTAGTATTGTTAGGCGATGGGTTTGTACTTTTGCAGCCTTGCTCAAGACAAAAGTCTTTGATCAGTGTGTGTTGCCAGTGATGTCGTATGGATCGGAGACATGGTCGCTTACAATGGGCCTCATAAGAAGGCTCAAGGTCACTCAAAGGGCGATGGAAAGAGCTATGCTGGGTGTCTCCTTGCGAGATCGAATCAGGAATGAGGAGATTCGCAGGAGAACTAAAGTAACCGATATAGCTCACCGGATTGCAAACCTTAAGTGGCAGTGGGCGGGGCACATTGCTCGTAGAACTGATGGCCGTTGGAGCGGAAAGGTTCTAGAGTGGCGACCGCGAACCGGGAGACGAAGTGTTGGCATACCTTCCACAAGGTGGACTGACGATCTGATAAAGGTCGCGGGAAACCGCTGGATGACAGCAGCAGAGGACCGATCGCTGTGGAAAACCTTGGGGAAGGCCTTTGTCCATCAGTGGACGTCTTGCGGCTGATAATGATGATGATGATGATGTCTTTGCAGCCTGTCACTAATATACACTGGTAAACATCCTGGCATGTGCAAAATGTGGTTATAGAATTAACAACAAGTTGTTAGAGTTGTTGGTAACTGTGTAGCTCTGCGTACCCCACTCTGAGATGAAGGCGTGACGGTATGTATGTTAAAGGACGTGTCGTCATTTCGTTGTTACAGCTCCTGTTCTCCGCGTACCTCTGCCAGTCGTGTAAAGGCCCTGTAATATGCACCAACAATAAACGCACGACCTGCCCGCAGTGCCACGCGCCCTTTCCACTCGACAAAGCGCTCGCTACACTCGATCGCGCGCTCGAAGTCGTCACCAGAGGTAGTAATTTATGCTCTTATTTTTCTTATTTTTCATATTTTTCATAATCTTATTGTGCCTGTGATGATGCCATTTGGCTTGAGTGATACAGCTTATTAAAATCGCATGGCGCTTTATTGGAAAATCGTGATCGTATCCGTACTCGAAGTAAATTTAACCGCCCATCTTTAGAAATAAGTTTGTTGATACATACGCGGTTTTTCCCAAAGGCAGTATGGCGGTAATTAATTCTGAGAGGTTTACGATTCCAGCTCAGATCACAGAAACAAGGGAGATATGTCATGAGCGCAAATTCGTAAGAGACCCGGTGGAGCCAGTTTCAAACATACGCTCTGTTAACTACTACAAAAACAACATCCTCATAATTGGTTACAGCTTACGAATTCAAAACGCCGTAACATAGTTTTGATGGTAGCACAAAATTAAGCTTCATGCTAAGTTTTTAAGGTTGAAAAATGCTGAAGGACCATTTTTCCATCGTAATTCAGTTACTAAATGTACGGTAGCGCTTACTTAGGCGACGAGTTATTAATTAATTACTGAGCGCTAGATGGCGCTAAGATACTAGTCCTTATGCTTAGCGTATTAAGGACTACTCTTACAGCGACATGTAGTGATGCTTTTTTCAAGAGGTGTGCGTCTCTTTCCTGCACTCCATTTAGGCTCCCGAGCCTTTATGTCCTTGAAGTAGCCAAGTACGTGAGAGGTAACCTTGAACGATTCCCGACGCGCGGTGACTCGCACAACTACCACACCAGGCGGCGTGGCGAACTGCGCCCACCCGCCACACGTCTCGCAAAGTCAAAAAAATGTCTCCACTCAATAGGGCCTATGATATACAACAAAATACCCCTAGAAATTAAAAATGCACCAAATATGAGGCGTTTTGTTAATAAATTAAAGGCTAAACATGTATCTGACGCATATTACACTATCGACGACTTTCTCAATGGCTAACTGACTGGTTGCTGGTTTGCTGCCCAAACAATTGATTAGGTACATATTATATTGACATACTTGGTATAGATAATTTAAGTTAATATTTATAGAAATTAGTGTAACTTATTGTGTTTTGAACTTTTGACATGTAAAACTCTGTTTTATCAAGGAACAAATAAATAAATAAATAATGCCACCGGGAAACTTTCAAAATATATCGATAACCATAATAAAACTTGTTTGCATCGTTAATATAGGTACTATTAAATTTTCAGGCAATTTTTTTTATTTGTTTATTTTATTACTAGGTTAATGGAATTACATCATTTAAACTTAATACGTTAATATTAGGATATAATAATATTGTATAAAGGAAGTTGTGTTGATGTGATGTGATGAATCATACCTACAATGGCTGCATCTGTGGTAAATGTTAGCTGGAGCTGTTAAAAAAATTGTGTTGATTTTACTTCATTACTTAGTACATAAAAATCTAAACTGTAAAGCTAGGATATTACGATGTTGATACAAATTCACTTAAAAAATGGGCTTAGTTGAGTATCACGTCACGATCTCGGTTTGGGACGAACCGGTAGTTCGTCGTACTTGTTTATGTAAACTTTATTTTATAAATGGTACAAATAATTTAGATAGATACTTTGGGGCATTCTCTACCAGTTAACCTTTAAAGATAAGATAAAAAAGATAAAAGAAATTTATTTAGTAAGTAGGCCGCTCGGGCACTTTTACACGTCAAGATACTACCAGCGCTTCCCAAGAGGAGACCACTGCTGAGAAGAAACGCCGCAAGAAACTCAGCAGTCAGTCATTTTTTAAACTTATTTCATATTGCATATTACAATGGTATGTACAACTTAATCTAGCATTATATAAAGCTACAAGTATTAAATTAAATATAATATCAAATAACAGTAGTTCAGCAGGAAAACATGCCAAAAATCTTACGGGAGAGAAGGATAGAAAAGAATAAAATAAAATAACTACAACTACCTACTTATATATGTGTATATGAGATGGTGCAAGATGACCACATAAAAGTTTCGATATGTTTTCCTGCATCAACGGTGTCCCCCAGACAAGAAAAAGCAGGATAAAGCCTTTGCATTTGAACAAATTACTATTGACTAAGTTTCGGGTGTAGGCCATGCATTTTTGTCTGTTAGATAGTCCTCGACCCTATAATACGCTTTAGACATTAACGACCTTTTCAAATATTTTTTAAGTGCTGGAAAGGGTAACTTTAAAACTACTTCAGGTAATTTATTATAGAAATGAATGCATTGACCAACAAATGATTTATATACTTTACGGACACGGAATTTTCGAATAGCTATTTTATTTTTATTTCTAGTATTTAAATTATGTATATCTGAGTTTTTGGTGAACGAATCTAAATTCTTAATAACGTAAATAATATTCTCGTAAATAAATTGAGACGCTACAGTTAAGATATTAATTTCTTTAAAAAGTTCTCTTAATGAGTCACGGGAATTTAAATTATAAATAGAACGAATGGCCCTTTTTTGTAACACAAATATAGTTTGTATGTCAGCTGCCTTACCCCAAACCAGAATACCATAAGACATAACACTATGAAAATAACTATAATAAACTAAGCGAGCTGTCTCAACATTAGTTAGTTGTCTAATTTTCCTAACGGCGTAAGCTGCCGAACTTAGTTTACCTGCCAGTGCAGCTATGTGGGGACTCCATTGCAAATTTTTATCTATTGTTATGCCTAGGAAAACCGCCCTATCTACCATTAGCAAACACTCGTTATTTAGAAAAATACTAGAATCTACCGGTTTAACATTAGGCAAAGCGAACCTAACACATTTAGTTTTCTTGGCATTTAGTAGCAAGTTGTTACTAATAAACCAATTATGTACTTTAACTAGAGTGGCGTTTATCCTACTGTAGTCTACGGTTTTTCTATCTACCTTGAAAATTAGTGAAGTATCATCAGCAAAAAGTACAATATCGCAAAGTTCATCTACTATTGGTGGTAAGTCATTTATGTAAACCAAAAATAAAAAAGGACCTAAAATAGAGCCTTGAGGCACACCTATTTTCACTGTAGCTCCAACAGATTGCGTTTTGTTTACAACAACTGTTTGAGTTCTATCACTTAGATAAGAAGACATAAGGCTTAAAGCTTTATTGGACAATCCATAATGTTCTAATTTTAAAATAAGGGTCATATGTTCCACGCAATCAAAAGCTTTAGAAAGATCACAAAATATTCCTATTGCGTCGCAAGATGTTTCCCAACTGTTATATATATATTTAATGAGTACCGATGCCGCATCAATTGTTGATCGACCTCTTGTAAAGCCAAACTGGTTATTGCTAAGTAGTTTATTTCTGTTAAAGTGACCTAACATATCCTTCAGCATTAGTTTCTCAAAGACTTTACTTAAAACTGGTAGTATGGAAATGGGACGGAAGTTCGTTATATCACTCGTCTCGCCTGATTTAAAAAGAGGTATGACTTTACTATATTTCATGAGATCTGGAAAGATCCCCTCTGATATGCAATTATTGTAAATTAATGCTAGATGGGGTGCAATTACATCTATGATATGAAAGAGCACTTTAACTGATGTGCCCCACAAATCTTCAGTCTTTTTTAAACTAAGCGATTTAAATATCTTTACTATTGAATCTGAATTTACAGGGCTGAATTCAAAGTTTATATTACATTTACTGACATAAGTGCAAAGTAATGATTGAGCTTCAACCGCGGATGATTTAAGACATTTCGTAGTATTAATTGCCATGTTGGAAAAATAATCTTCGAATGCTAATGCAACATCTTTATTTGACGTGATTGGATGGCTACCTATGTTCAGGGTGACTTGATTATCACGAGTTTTTGATTTTCCCGTTTCTCTATTTATAATATTCCATACAGTTTTTACCTTGTTCTCAGATGATTTGAGTTTAAGACTAAGAAAAAATGCCTTAGCAGTTAAACAAACTTGCTTAAAGGTCCTCGAATATTTCTTAACATAATTTAGGAAATCAGCATTCTTATTGTCCTCCCTCTCTCTATATAAGTCATAAAGCCTATTTCTACTTTTATGAATGCCTGCAGTAGCCCATTCACTAAATCTGGTTTTCGACCTAGTAATAGTTTTAATTTTAAAATTGTTGTTAAATTGATGTAGAATTACGCCAAACAAGTCTTTATAAATACTATTACATTCATTCTGTGAAAAAGGTAACACTGAAAGATTACTCTGAACTTTATTTTTGAATAATTTCAAACGATTACTAGTTATAGGTCGGTAAGTTATTGTGTGAGGTTTTTGATAAAAATCAGAGATGAAAGATGCCTTCTGACCACTATGGTCAGAATTAAAACAATTAAATATTTCTTTATCCAAACAATCGCAGTTACAAAAAATATTATCTAAGCAAGTTGCACTACTAACACCTATCCGAGTGGGTTCAAAGAACAGATTACCTAAATTAAAAGATTTAAATAAACTTAGTAACCTAGTGGTATTATTTGACTTTTCAAGTAAGTTAATATTAAAATCTCCACAAACTATAACATGCTTCTGGCTATTACATGCTAATTTTAACACATGTTCCATAGTGGATTCAAATGTGCAAAAATCAGCCAATGGTGGTCTGTAAACACATATTATTATATAACTTTCTATTTCTGCGCATGAAATTTCTACAATCCTTTCTATCGATTGCTTTACAATATCCTTTCTTTCTTTGGCTTTAAGAGTACTTTTAATAATTATAAAAGAGCCACCATGAATGGCACTTTTCCTGGCAAAATAACTTACTAATTTAAAATTTAAAAAATCAAAAATTAATTGATCTTGTCTAAGCCAATGTTCAGTAATGCACATTATTTGTACATTTTCATTATCTAAGAACAACCCTATTTCTAGTTCTTTGCTGGAAAAACCTTGAATATTTTGGTGAATTAAATTTATACTCAAGGGTGTTTCCGCTGTCCTATAATTTAGTTTAAATCAAGAGGCAAAGCATTATTGCCAATTTTGGCTTGTTGGGGCTGTGAACTATTATATCTATTTGGTTCTATATTAAAAGCTAATAGATCAACCAAGGTCAAAATATGTTTCTTGGGCAAATGAATTTTTCCTGATGTTAGATCAAGGCGCTTTATAAATTTGTTTAAATCAAAGAAATGATATTTTTTATTAAAGCATATAGCATTATATATTATTGAGTTAAAGTGAGCTATTCTATTATTATGACTAAATGAGATACTTTGTGAGTATGGTAGCGCACACAATATAATTTTACCTATTCCTCTATCTTCAATAGTGTTTAGTGTTGACATTAATTTATCTACACCAGACTTATCCACACCAAGACTATTAACCTTGAACATTAAAAAAAAATTATCTCTTTCCAGTGAGTCGGCGCGGGCTGACAATCAGCACTGTGTGCAAGCACAGCTCACTATCGAGCCCTTTGCCTTTGTCGTTGATTAATTTATTTGTATTTTTTATCTACAATCCAATCAATAGATTAAATCTGCAATACAGTTAAACCGAATCCAGATGTTTAGTAAGTATTTACGTACGTCATTCAGAACACGTTCTTACAGTGTAAACTTTATATAACGTTCGTTATATTATAGGTATTCAGGAATTAAATTTTATATAACGTGAATTTAGTTAAATTATTTCCCTTGTGTTTTAAGCGTGTGATAGTGATGATAAACAACTTGAACTATTAACACGTTTAATTCTGTTGATCGCTGTAGACCAAGCCATTTATCGATAGTCGATAGAAATTCCGTCCACATCCTTACGCTCAGAGATCCATACAAACCTTAAATATTCTATTACAACTAGAAATAATGCTTTTTAACTAAATGTACCGGTCGGTGGTATGCTATGCCCCTTGACTTTCACGCTACAAACAGTAATTTTACCATTTAAACGGAGCATGTTTACTGACAGCGATCAGCGGGTGACTAAAGCAACGCTTGACGCGCCTTGTGCCGTCACGAACCACGCTCCCATAACATATCTCCCTTGTTTCTATGATCTGTGGATTCCAGCGATATAATAATTATGACTCTCAATAATTACATATGCAAGCTAAAAAGGAGCTCCTTAACTATACTAGTGGTCAAAGAATTAAATAACATCACTCAAGTGAGAGCACTGAGCCATACCATAAAGTCTATTATTAATAATATGAAATTCATCATCATCATCATCATCATTATCAACCGCAAGACGTCCACTGCTGGACAAAGGCCTTCCCCAAGGTTTTCCACTACAATCGGTCCTCTGCTGCTGTCATCCAGCGGTTTCCCGCGACCTTTATCAGATCATCGGTCCACCTTGTGGAAGGTCTGCCAACACTTCGTCTCCCGGTTCGCGGTCGCCACTCTAGAACCTTTCCGCTCCAACGGCCATCAGTTCTACGAGCAATGTGCCCCGCCCACTGCCACTTACGGTTTGCAATCCGGCAATTGCAATAATATGTAATTACCAAAATTGATTGACAGCCAGGGATCGCCTATAAACTCAATTATCGATGCTTTTTAGGGTTCCGTAGCCAAATGGCAAAAACGGAACCCTTATAGATTCGTCATGTCTGTCCGTCCGTCTGTCCGTCCGTCTGTCCGTCCGTATGTCACAGCCACTTTATTCCGTAACTATAATAGCAATTTTTTTTTTCATCAAACCCATACGTGTGGCGTATCTATGGATAGGTCTTCAAAAATGATATTGAGGTTTCTAATATTATTTTTTTCTAAACAGAATAGTTTGCGCGAGAGACGCTTCCAAAGTGGAAAAATGTGTGTCCCCCCCCCTCGTAACTTCTAAAATAAGGGAATGATAAATGTAAAAATAATATATGATGTACATTACCATGCAAACTTCCACCGAAAATTGGTTTGAACGAAATCTAATAATTAGTTTTTTTTTAATACGTTATAAATCGTAAACCGCATTTTACCTTTCATAAAATCAACTCCAATATAAAAAAGAATAAAGAAAAACATTTATTTAGATGTATAGTGGTACGGAACCCTACGTGCGCGAGTCCGACTCGCACTTGGCCGGTTTTTAAATATTCTAGTGATTGCCCCCACCCTCGACCTCATCGATGCTTAACATCAGGTAACCTCGTCGACTCAGGTCGAACGCGAATCCATTTCTGAGTTTAAAAAAAGTATTAAATTGATACACATACGATATGTTTCCGTTTAAACGGCCCAACAGGTTTACATGTAACTGTGTACCTCCTGACCGAGTTTTTTTTTAAATCACAACGAACATAAAAAATATCTCGAACAACTACAAGTCTGAACCAATTTTCAATTAACATAAAGTCATTTCAGTTTTTTCATAATGGTAGTTTCGGCTGTAGTAAGGGGGGGACTCGTGGGCAACAAGTAAAGTGACTATTATCGATTTTGATTTTTACTTAGCGGCCCCACCAAATCTAAAACAATATTATTCATGCACATGATTTTTTTGCTACTCCTGCACTTTTATCTGTCATTTATATAGTCACCAACACTAATATAAGAACATGCATAATATGACCGCAGAATAATCCGTAGAAAAATCTTATCTAGTTTATGCCCCATAACAGCTTTTTTGCTTCTTTGCGGCTTACTAAACCTTTACAGCAAAATATTTCTTTACCAACATAACAAACCATAGAATTCAAACCCAACGTCAACTTAAGAAAAACTTGTAAAATATAAAACATGGCAAGTTAACGTCAATTTAAAAAAGAAGTTAGCCATAGGCATATGCTTTTTTTTTCATGTTTCTCGGTCGTTTTTTGTTCTGTGCTTCGTTCGTATTAAGGACTGATTCGAAATAGATTTACCAAATTCAAAGTTATTTTTCTGGGTTTTTTATTCAACCTATTTTGTAAAACTTTTTAAAATGATATTGTCATTGTCATCAAAATATTGTGCCACAAAATATTTTCTGTACTGGTTCCCATAAAAAACGATACAATTAATCAAGTCGTTGCCAAATGGCTGTCAAATCCTAATCGTCCCAATCATTTCATCTCCAATGAATTAAAAATCCATCGCAGAACTGTTGATAAAGTTATAAAACGCTACTTGGAGACCTTGTCCACGGCCCAGAAGCCGAGAGTTAAAGAACATGGAGGCCCTCGGGACCCAATCCTCGAAAGTAATATCATACGAACGATTCGCAAGAATCGCAGTATGTCTGAACGAGATATAGCGAAAAAAAATTGTACGAGCCAATCTATGGTAAGGCGTGCCAAAAAAACGTGCTGGTATGAAGACAAAGAAGAAGTCTAAGGTACCCAAAACTACGGCGAAACAACAAGCAACTATCAAAACGCGGTCGCGTAAATTGTATGACTTTTTAGGCACAGAAAATTTTCACTTAGTATTCGATGACGAAACCTACGTCAAGGCTGACTTCTCAACACTGCCAGGTGATCAATATTATACGATCGCAGAAGGAGAGACTCTTCCAGATTCACAAACGACAATCGGAATGGAAAAGTTTGGCTCCAAATATCTTGTGTGGCAAGCAATTTGTCAATGCGGTGATCGCAGCCGGCCCTTTGTCACAACAGGCACAGTCAACAAGGAAGTCTATATCAACGAGTGCTTAAAGAAACGACTGTTACCTTTTGTTCGAAAGCACAGTTCTTCAACACTATTCTGGCCGGACCTTGCGACATCCCACTATGCCAAAGATACCCTCAGCTTCCTTCAACGTAATGCCATCCAAATAGTGCCTAAAGACATGAATCCCCCTAATGTGCCACAATGTCGCCCTATTGAGCGGTACTGGGCTCTGGTCAAGGGAGTCCTGCGTAAAACGGGTAAGTCAGCTCGTGACAAGAAGGATTTCCTTGCAAAGTGGAATTCAGCCTGCAAGAAGGTGACAGATAGTACTGTCGCCCGTTTAGTGGAGGGTATTCGCCAAAAGTTACGACAAGAGTGGGAGAGAAAGTGAAATAAAACGAAAATATGTAAATAGTAATTTAAATAATGCATTTTCTCAGTATGGCGAACCCTGGGGGAGGCTTACGTCCAGCAGTGGACTGCAATAGGCTGAAATGATGATGATGATGATGATGATTTTCTCAGTTTATTAAAAGTTAAGCAAAAATAAATGTTTATTTCTTACAAAAAAGTAGTTTCGAATCAGTCCTTAGTTAGGTACCTATGGCTTAAAGAACCAGAATCCAGGCCATAAAAATGAAAAAGAAGTTTGGTACCTATATTGTTGTCGAGTAAATATCGCGTGTATTTTAATTTTGAATTTTATTTGGAACCTAGTAGAAAAAAAAGTATTGTATGCAACGCTGTATAACTAAGTCAAAAAACACTCGTAGCGTTGACCTTTACACACACCACTCGTCTTTTTTGACCTCTCTTATACAACTGTTGCATAAACTACTATTTCACTTCTCATGCTCTTAAAATGTTACTTTACTCTGCACATCGGGAGTAAAGCTCCTTATTAATCCCTAGGGATTAAAGTTTTTTATTTTATTTACTTTGGTAGCCCCTAACTTTCCAATCACGGTGTTTGTGAATGGAGGATTATCGCCATTTTCAGTGATTGTGTATAGGACAACAAAGGATAATTCAAAAATCCTGAAACATGGCTTCTTGTTCTTTTATATTCACACTTGCAATTAGTCTTATAATAACAATTAGTATACGCTTCAGTAAACGTGTTAAGTGTTCATCATAGCTGTTGAATTCATATCACACGCTGGCCTAGAACCCATAGCTTTGGCAATTTCCCTTGGAAAACGGATCGGCCTTTGCGCAAGCGATCGTTGTTTTGATAAGAGCAGTGATAACGCATCATTTAGGTTGAAGTAGGCCGACGGCTTCAATCGGCTCGGGTTTATTTAAATGATTTTTTATTATACCTATAAAAGATAAAAGCCCGGAATGAAAAGCGGACCCTTCTTTGAGATCTCTGAGAAACACCAATTGTCATAAAGTCTAGGTTACCCTTACAGCGCGGAGTGACGATCGTGGGTGTTAAATGTAATTGGAAATAAACCTTTTTTCCGTACCTCGATAATGAGCAAAAACAAATTAAATTAAACCTTAAAAACAAAACAATACAGCGCTATTTACCTGTTAATTAGGAAGATTCAATAAGATTGAATATCCTTCATGAGGTGATATATATAGGTGGTCTCATGTCACGGTGTTTTAGTCGAACGCCACCGAAACGACTTGACCGATTTTGAGGTTTTCTTTTCTATATATTTGGTAGGTAATAGGTTACAACATAACATAAACATAAAGTTTGTTCGGGCGTTGCCGGGCGCGGAGCTAGTATAATTATATAAATAACGAGAATAACAGGTAAACGCGAACAAAGTGGCGCGCATTAGTTGTGGTATAAACAGTGATAATTCTTATCACATCTCGCTAGCAAGCTAGAAAGAGTAAGTGAAAGTGTAGTTAATTTACCGAAATTAGTTAACGGTTTCAGTAACAAGTGGCCATTCAACTTTAGATTAACAACAAACACTTGAGGATATCTCGACACGGAGCCAGAAGTCGCGGGTTGTAACTCCGGTATAAGCAAGATTTAATTTTATTTCCACTTCTCATGCTCTTAAAATGTTACTTTAGTCTCTGTATATAGGGACTAAAGCTCCTTATTAATCTCTAGGGATTAAAGTATTTTTTTTTTTGCTTTGGATACACTTAAACATCCAATCACGGTGTTTATGAATGGAGCATTATCGCCATTTTCATTGATTGTGTATAGACAATTTTTAGGGCGTGGAAATAACCTCAAAATGACAACTGCGCAAAAACATGAAGAAGAAAAAACGATTTCATTTTGTGAAACACGATTTATAATTACGAATATTAATCTATTTAATTATATTAAGGATGAATTCATTTTATTATGCATGTTAGTATTTAAATGGTTTTGTAGTTTGAACCTGTTGGCTAAATATGCAAGCATTGAAAGCGTCACTTTACACAAAAAAAAACGCGGAACAAATTTATATTAGTAAGGAACTTTTTTATTAAGATACATCATCTGCGCGCAGAAGCGTTCCTCAACAAGGAAGGTAAATTGCCTTACTATACCTACTACTAATTTTGCTTTATGGCGGGAATGGCTAGCGTGCACCGGTATCTAGGCACGCTGCGTCATTCGGGTACGCAATTTGTAACAATTATTTATCTCTTTCTAACAATAGCGTTCCTTGTTGTCTGTAAAAATATGTTAACGTAGCAAATTTCAGTAATTGGCGATGGGTTTTGAATGCGTTTCGTATGAGCATAACTTATTTGATTATAAAATATCATTGGATAGAATGCCGTTTTTTTTCTCGCATTCTAAGTGAAAACTAGAGTGTTTAACGCGAGACTAAACAACCATAATGACACTCGACCTATAGCCACCCGCGCTTCGCTTGGGTTGGGCTATAGGTCGAGAGTCATTATGGGTTATTTTAGTCCCTTGTTGAACTACTATTTTCTACTCTCGTACTATAAACCGCTAATATAGATATCATTAACGGTATCAGAATACCTATAGCGTAACCGAAGCGTGAAAACAATTCTATAATGAGCGTTGCCTTGGTAATAACAGTTCTATAATAATTATTAAGTTACGTAATTCGATGTTTTAATGTAAAAAAAATTACATGTAAGTACGGAAGGGACGCGAAAAAAATAATCTGTAAACTTTCATTTTACAACTAAGAGTATATCGGCGTAATTTAAATGTATAACAAAAACTATTCCAAATTACAGCTTTATAGTCTTTGATTTAAGCCGTGGACAGATGGAATTGGCGAAACTAAACTATAAGGGTTCCTTGTTGACTACGCAACCCTAAAAACGAAAGAAAACTATGTCCATTAATAGTGGTATATTAGTGTAGTTTTAGGTTAACTGTAAGTGTAGTGTATACAATATTACTTATTTAGTGTATGTATCGATAATTTTTTTCTTATTTTTTTTTGATGGCAAGGAGAAGGCATACGAGCGCACAGGCCACCTGATGGTAAGTAGGATCTGAGACCCACAGACATTTACATCCTCAAGCCTACGATCACAAGACTGCAATTCCAAAACAGCATTTGCCAACCCTTAGGACTAATGCCTCTATGCTAGCAATTTCACCGGTGGTCTATTCTCCACACCTTAACACAACGATGCGTACACGCTTCTTGATAAAAGGATCAACAAGGTCCCTACCACTGCAAGAAACCTTTTTTTGCGCCTATCCTTATGTATAATAAACAATGTGCAGCTGACGGATGCAAATTACGTCAAAAAAATGTCGAACGATAGCATAGATACATAGCACATCCAACGAAGACCAAATACTGCCTTTCAGTGGAAAAAACTCGTGCATAAGCGAATTTTGGCATAGTTTGGGAATGCTATTTTAAACCGCATACTAAAAGTACGGACGGGTGGGGGGATGTAAAGGTCCCTTTTTTAAATAACTCGTAAACGGTGGCACATAGCAAAAAAAATTCCATTACATGATTAATCTGCATAAAATTCTCTACAAAAAGGATTTTATACATTTTTCCTCTGGATCAATATTTAGTGAGATATGGAGGGAAGAATGTTTCCATTGTAAGTCAGCCCTTGCATCACATGGGCTATGGAAGATGTCACACGTGTAAGCCCGATTTGCACTACACGGCTAAATTATGAACAGTGGCAAGTGGCTCAACAACCTGTGGTGACTGTACCTGGGAAGTATGTTGAGATGGTAAGTGTGAGAAGGATGTCGAGAGGAGAGGAGGAATCAAATTAATGGGGCCCTGTACTCCTTTTGTGAGCAGAAGGGGCGTTTCATAAAAGGCCCGTCTGGCTGTTCACAGTGGAGTACTGGGCCCTACTCTGATTAATGGTTGTAAATGTGAGCTGTGGTGTGAAACGCGCTCTTCTCATATGTGTGGTTTGGAGCAATGAAAAAGTCAGAGAGAAATGTGGACTGAAAGTGGAAGATTGAGAAAAGAGATATACAGAGCGAAAGTGAGTGGAAGGGTCGGATCAAATCGGAGAAATACTGGAAAAAGACCGAATCTTAAGTACCCGAAACCGACTTGCGGGCATGACTCGATGTATCAATGTGGAAGAAGCGAAAGAGATTTGTCAGGATCGTAGCAGGTGGAAAGAAGTGGTCTCTGTCTACCCCTCTGGGAAACAGGCGTGATTTTATGTATGTATGTAAAAAGTTCTCAATTTTTTCAATTTTAAAGTCTTATTCATTGTATGCTTTCTTCACCATATATTGTATCCGTCAGCTTCCCTTTAATAATAAAATAGTCTATAAAAAAGTGACTTATTCATTTCTTACAAAGTTCAAAGAAATAGTCGATTCTGAGTTAGCGAGAGTCCGTTTACTTCTTCTTCTTCTTCTTTGTCGGTATCACTCTTGACAGAGTGGTCGTGGTCATCACTTCAGGTGTTGGTGGCAAGCTTCACAACACGCCGCCACTCTTCTCTGATAGCCGCCTTCCTCGTGCATTCATGCAGTGATAATGAGCCATTCACTGCCGCTTTTATCTGGTCAGTCCACCTCATAGGCGATCTTCCTCGTGGCCTGGTACCCTCAACCTTTCCCTGGACCACAAGTCGCTCAATAGCCACCTCTCCTCGGCGGCATACGTGGCCAAAAAAGGTGAGGAGGCGAGACTGTACCAAAGACGATAAACGCTGCTTGATGCCGAGTTCTCGAAGTATAGACTCGTTGGTACGGAATTCAGTCCATGTCCATCCGTTTACTACCAGGGCTTTATTCTACAGGTTAAAACAATATAGCACTTGACGTGTTATGGTTTTAATTTTATCTTGGTCGCCATTACTTTCAAAATATAAGAGCTATCGTAACGTTGACGATGCGAAGACACGTGAAAGGTAATATGGTTTTTAGATTAGAATAGAGGGCCAGGAGGCCTGTGAGCTCGTCTTCTTCACATGAAAATGACTAGTCAACAAGTAACTAAAAGCAAGCTTTAAAAATTCCAACTGCTGTTTGGATAATGTCGTCAAAGTAATGTTACTTATCATGAATTTATGTTTTGTGTGCCAATTTCATAGTTTTTTTTATATAGCCTATGATACTCTAGTGGTTAAGACGAATCTGACCTCGTATAATTTATTTACATAACATCGAGTCCGACATATTATATACAAGTCTAACACATAACCTTCCTTTTGGGCTTTGCCGCAGCCGGGTAAAAAAGGTACACGTCGTGTTAACTCGTAATAAAAAAGGGTATGTACATTAACGACTCCGTTAATGTACATACCATCCGTTCGTGTATACTAGACCAACCCTTTTCACTCTCTTTTATTATCTTCAGAAGACATACCTGAGGAAAACATAGAAAAAACAAAGATTGGTTCCCCAAACTGATTAATCCCGCGTAGCAAACTTTACATTCGTATATTTTTCCTGTCGCATTCCCACTTTCCCCATTTTTTTAGCCATAGAATATTTTCCATTTTGGATTTCCTCCACTTGCATCATTTTCCCAATTCAAAATCAATTTCACTGAGTCTTCGGGCCTTCTGCAAAACTAGCATAATGTAAACCTACGTATCTATTTCTTATTTCTGCGAATGGCGAACGCTTGCGCGAATAAGATAATAATTTTCAAAAGATATAATTTAATAACAACAACTAATAACGAATTTTTTAAGTTTTTTCTTCGTGAATGATTTGCATAACCAGTAAAAGCACAAGGAGGCATTGTAGTACCTTTATTTAGGAGAAAATCACTAAAATATCTCACTCAATCTCGCACACGTGTGACGCGAATGCCACTCGGATTGCGACCGAGTCAGTTAGGTCCACCGGACCTGATTTATGCGTTCCGTGCGCTGAAGGCTAGTCACCTATCCTCCGCTATTTTATGTTCATCAAAGTTAATTAACTACCTTTGAAAAGAAACCGCGCCTAAATCGGCCCATCAGTTATTCAGTCATTTGGGAGTTACGGTGTCACAGATACAACAGATACACACGTTCAACTTAAAACTCCTCTTTAAGGTTGGCGCAGACATAACTGCTCGGCACCTGATTGATCGGCTCAAAGTGAGACTTATAAAAGTGTGCTACAAATGTATTAGTAAATATACAGATACATTGTTAAGTGGACGCTCGAGACCGGCGCCCGGCTTTTGTTTTCACTTTAACTTTTTTTAAATGTATCGTACTCAAAGCACGCTTTTGTGAATGTTTCACTTTATGCCGATCCGGTGCCGAGCAGTTATGTCTGCACCAACCTTACAGAGGAGTTTGAGATGGTTATCTTAAAAATATGAATTACGGTTGGGTTAGGTTAGGTTAGGTTAGGTTAGACAACTATTACAAAATTAAACTCCCTAGAAAAGCCTGTCGATGCAATTAAAATTCTACGAAGTGATACGTCCTATGAAATGAGCGTCAACCAGTTTCGCCGGAGTTGAAATGTTGGAAGGAGTAAGGAATCTGTTTAATTCGTTTTGCTATACTTACTGAGAACGATATGTGTTGGTTGCGGTATCATTAGAAAGGTGAAATAGTATATTATTCTGATGTTTAATAAAACAGGGGGCCATCGCTCTATATTTCATTTGTTTTTTTTTACAGATTTCATAAGTATAAAACCTATTTGAATAAGTGTACGTTCATGAACCAGTATTTTGTTCTATATTAAAGCTTTTGTATGTTAGCGAATTCAGATGTTTTTGTCAGAAAAGTTGTGGATGTGCCTCGCTAAAAGACCCGGACGGTTGAGGGGAAAATGGTCTCACGGAGGGAAAAAAACCGATTAAAATGATCTATCCTAGACCTATCTAGAGATTATAATGATATCTCCGAAACTAGTAAAAATCTCTAAACATTACATAGGGTTACATCCATAGCTTTTTGGCAGCTCCCTCAGCCCTAGGTGGTTTGACGTTGATTTTTGGGACACCGGTTTTTTTTAAATGTGATATGATGCTTGTTGACAGCGGAGCAAGCGTCGACGATAGAGGAGCGATGCGATAGAGCGCACGCCGCGCTTAAGCTGAAGCAGCAAGTATGGCACCGACACCACACCTCGCTACGCTCGGCGGCCGACAAGCTTGCCAGGCTTTACGCTGATGCAGGTACGGTAGAACCACACTACTATTAAATATCGATTGTTTTATTTTAGTTTCGTCATCATCATCATCATCAGCCTATAGCAGTCCACTGCTGGACATAGGCCTCTAACATGGCTCGCTAACAGCCTCGATCCTGGACCTCTCTCATCCAACTGCTCTCAGCAAACCTCATGTCGTTCGTCCATCTAGCTGGCGGCCTACCCACACTACGCTTGCCCGTGCATGGTCTCCACTCCAAAACCAATCTGGTCCAACGATCATCAGTTCTTCGACATAAGTGACCAGCCCACTGCCACTTCAGCTTGCTAGCCTTCCGAGCTATGTCCTCCACCTTAGTTCTATGACGGATACCTTCGGCGCGAATCTTATCTATCAATGTCACGCCAAGCATTGCCCTCTCCATAGCTCGCTGGGCAACTTTCAGTTTGTGAACTGGTCCCACTGTCCAGGTTCATGTTTTTTAGTTTGGTTGCACACAATTATAAAAAAACTTGGTATAAACAAGGTCTTTTCCTCCGCAATCGGACACTTTTTACGGCATCACCTTAGCACACAGTTGGCTTTTGATATACAGTACTATCACGAACGTTAATTGACAACATTTCATTTTGGTGACACCTGCAAATTACTATACGAATCGAAAGGGTTTTGCCTCCTGAACACGGCAAAATATTTGTTTAGATTTATTTTTCTTGATTTACAAAATTACAAGGAAGGTAAAAAAAATATCGAGTTTTACCAATACTATGCCTGAATAGATATAATACCATTGCCTTTTTCACGAGAAAAAAAGCTGTCATACTTTAAATTTGACATTGACACTATTATTATTTTTAATACAGGTTTGACTTACGTAATATGTCCATTGTGTCGTAGAAATGAAGTTACGCCCTTTTAGAATAAGTACATCTTAATAAATTAATAATAAAATAATTATTCATTCTAGAGAATTTTTTAAACTATTTGTGTCTTCCTCCTTCCAATCAGTATCTATGTATATATTTTCTATGTATTTTAGTATACATTTCTCTATATAAGTATTTATATCGTTGTCTAGTACCCATAGTACAAGCCTAGAGCTTAGTTTGGGACCAGATCAATTGGTGTAACATAACATCTATAAAACGAATAAAATTAAAGTCTTGAAAATATGAAATCTTGTCAATTTGTGACCCATTTCAAGAATAATATGCTTGAAGTCGTGAATGTCATTAGATATGTCATGTCATTCGTAACTTATAGGAAACTCAACCTTTTTGTTGTAGAATGTCAGATTGACTTTGCCCTAAGGTGGGTACCAAATTAAAGTTCGCGACTGTACCTAAAAATAAGGACAAATAGGGAATATTCATGACCTTCACAGCTTCAAAAAAGCTGATTTATGTACAGATGTAGTGATAATCCTTTTGGTCGGGTCACTTCATATTTATCTTGCTTTCTCAGTTGGCTTATAGATATGTACTGAAGCTAATTGAGGAAGCATGTTAAATACGAGTCGAAGCTATCCGACAAAAAACGATGGGAAAGGATGGTTCAATAAATCTGTAGGTATTTCAAATAATTATTTATTACTTTATTATTTTGTAATGTTACTTTTAAGTATTATTGTATTTTATTATGGGAAAAAATTACCAATTGCTGGAGTTTCTTGCGGCGCTTCTTCTCCGCATTGATGGTCTTGTCCGAAGCGCTAGTAGATTCACTCTATATTACCGACGACGTGTAAAAGAGCCTCATGTGGTCAATTTACTAATTTTGGTACATGAATCAGCCTTAAATGAAGCTGTGAAAGTCAAGGACATTCACTACATCTGTAACAAACAGTCGATAAAAAGTATTTTTTGAAGAGATAATCATGAGATAAGCCAACAAAGATTTGTTCCTATCTCTTTCTAGCAAAACAGTATTTACATGGAGTTGCATGTAAATACTGACGTGTTGCATTACGTCACATGTCGTATAGGATCTCTAATTTGCATTCGCTGTCTTATTTGCAGTTTAAAATTTCTTGGCCGATTTTAATTTTAATTTCAATTTTGGTAATCTCTTTTACGGTACATACCTTATATATATACCTTACGTATATCCATATTTTGTTGAGAAATGCAATTTTCAACACACTTGCTCAAAACGACCTTTTTATTCCACCGATTTTTGGCTCATAAACCTAGATATTAAACACGCGTGCTTTTTCAGTATATTACGCACAAGTGCCTTTTGTTTATTAACCCAAACAATTTACATTTGTAGCCTAGTACCAAGTTGTAAGTACGAAGAAGAAGCGATATAATTTAGTCGGGTTATACCTTTTTTTTTCTTAGCAACAAACAGTTTTTATGCGGTAAATAACATTATCTACATATTTATTTCAATAAATTTGTGAAATCAGCTTTATTACTAAAAAATAACTCAATTTAATTAAAATCATTTAATTTTTTCTGTAATTTTTATTTTAAACATGAATTATTATTATGAATTTTAAATTTGGCTGTTGGCCGATCTCGTTCGCGCCTTAGCCTTGCGCGCGCATCGGTATCGCGGCAAGAAAAAAAAAACAACGCGCCAGCCGCCATTTTTCGTAAATAATTGACGGCTGTGACGAAGATAGTTTGGATTAATTATTGTGAAGTTTAATATTAACGAAAATTTCTTTTTTAAGCAAAGAATATGAAGAGTCTTGTTTTTTTTTCGCAAGTGTGTTGAAAAACGTCGTATGTAACACGTGTGCCTGTGACCATAATATACGCGGCTTTCTTGTGGCGCACTCGCTACCGCTCGTGCGCACACAATAGCGCCTTGTATACAATGGTCAACTTAGCACACTTGTATCATAATGTACTATTATAACATCCTTGCATATTCCCTTTTGCGGTATCATAGTATTGCAAGAGCCTAGTACTTTAGTTAAATTATGAGTAGTGTAAAATATGCCACAAGCTTTATGGATCACAATCAAGATCAGCCTTCATTTGGTAACTTCGACTGATCTTGTAATATTTTGATATTACCCAGATTTCTTTTGACAGTAGGATATGATGAAGTGCGTGACCAATCACGTGACCACTGCTTTTCGCAAGAGAATACCACGGTGAAGTATATTATTGTACAATGAGGAAAACAGTACCGCTATACTGTTATTTATTACAACGAAGTATTTCGAAAAAGAGGGGAGACCTTGGCTTTGTGGGACACTGACTGCGGGTTCCCACTTGTTGTTCCCACTTCACATCAGTCGGTCCGACGGATTCATATAAAATGAAACACCCGATATTTATTTCGGATCCGACACCTTACAAGTGGGAACGGGAACTAACGAAGTCTAAAAATAATTTAGTCAACCACAAATTAAGACTGCCTGTGTGGTTGCCGGGTTAGAATAGTGCCACTCCGTGTCTTCCCGCGGATGTCGTAAGAGACGACTAAGGGAATAAAGGCTTGTAGTACTGTTAGGCGATGGGCTTGCAACCTGTCACTAATACACTGGTTAACATCTTAGCCTGATTGTGCAAAATGTGGTTACTGAATTATCAACAAGTTTTTAGGGTTGTTGGTAATTCTGTAGCTCTGCCTACCCCACTGGGAATGAAGGCGTGAGTTTATGTATGTATGTATGTGTAAATTAAGACTAATATGCGGATTATGAATGAATTTCCTGCTGAGATTTTCCCACGCATCATCAATGAATTTCCTGCTGAGATTTTCCCACGCATTACCAATGAATTTCCTGCTGAGATTTTCCCAATGCACTACAAAAAGGCTGTCATTAAAGTTATCATTAATAATAATGCTTACCGCATAGAATAATTACAGCCAATAAAGACGAGTTTATATATGTAACACCTTATATGTTCAGATATATTTGGTGGTGACTGTACACCCTAGTTAATTAATTATTTTTTTACTTATCTGTATAATGTCTTAATGTTTCAGGAGAATTTACGAAGAGCGTGGAACTTATAAAGCAGAATATACAGAGCCACGAGTACCAGTTTGGATCCTTCAGCGTCGAGGTCGGTGATACCTCATACCGAATACTCGTAGCATGTTGTACTAAAACACTTACAACGCCCACCCGTCTTTTATTCATACAATTGCTAACAAACCTAACTTCTGAAATCATAGAGTAACTTCCAACATACTGAACGAATTTCGATGTAGGTTGTAGTTTTTTTTTATAATTTACCTAACTCCAAAATTTCACACAAACATGTTTTTTAAATGGCGTGTTTCTTTCCTCAGGGACCCAAAAGATCCATTTTGAAAGACTTACAAAACACAATAATTTACGACGAACAGGTAATTTATGGCTCTTCTGGGTTCCTTTGGAAAGAGTTGCGTCCTTTAAAAAGAATACTTGGCGGCCATTTTGGACCTAGGTTAATTAGCATGAAAACACTACAAACTTCATCGAGATTAGTTCAGTATTTATGAAGTTATATTTGCTAGCAATTGTTAGAACAAAAGACGGGTGGGCGAGTATTTTTTCCGATGAGTGTATGTGTGAGTGACACGAAATAATAATACAACGACTAAAAGAGAAGCATTTATACGGAAAGTCACATAAATAAAGAAGACGGCGTCTTTACCTCCTAACGCACTCCGCGTATACGTCGACGAGGGGCTATTGTAAATCGGTTTGTCCGCATACAAAATAAAGACAATAGGCTAGCGTCCTAAAAAAATCTAATTAGTCCGTCTTTTAATTATCAAAAAATATTGAACACGTATTTTTGATTCGTTAAAATGCCGAAGATGAAGTGCGTTGAAGTTTCGCGTGACGTCACGCCGTGGCACACTTTATACCACGTTGTGACGTCACGAGCCCCCATAGAACTTTGATCCGCGGTATATTTGTCAATTTTGATTGATTTCAAATAGCGAAAAATACGTGTTCAATATTCTTTGATAATCTTGCTGACGGACTCATTAGATTTTTTTTGACCCCGGACACACCCCTATTCTGCCCTCCTTAGACAAAAGGGCTTATGTCCCATAGAACCGCGCTTCTATTAGTGACCTTATTTCTTAAGCTGTAGGGTTAAATTTACTTTGACCAACAAATTACGCATGTGTCCTTTTTATTTAGGAGGGCAGTATTGTTCCACATTGAACCCGATTGTGAATGAAAAAACCAAATCGTTTTTGATCTGTTACCGACGTTATCGTATTGTTAATGTTTTGATAGCTCTTATTATTTATACGGTAGTGGCGGTTTTAAAAACAATACCATAACATGTCAAATACTACTTAGATTTCACCGCCTAGAATAAAGACGCTGTTCTGGTGCCAAACAATTGAGTGATTTGGTGCTTTTTGTTTGTTTGTGTGTGTTTCCGTAGGTTTTGTAGACATCTGTGATATGAATTGTTGTATTTTGGGCCAAAGCCACAGTGCTCGAAAAGATGGAATCTCTTTATAAACCGCCTTAATAGGGTTGACACTCAATATACGGAAGGAATACTCTTAAGCAACACTTCTGGTGTTCTCAGGTGGCCCACGAGCTGAGGAAACTGTCCGACGTGATGCTGGAGAGGATCTTCAATTCACCACAACACCCTGACTATAGGTCAGAAAGGTTATTAGTCGTAAAAATATTAGATTGTACCGCTAGGGATAAAACAAGCCATTTGATTGAAGTCTGGTAAGGTGACGTATGTTTGAGTGAAGAATAAGTGTTCTAGGAAACACATTTTAGGGTTCTGTTCAAAAAATTTAAAAACGGAACCCTTATAGGATTACTCGTAGTGCGTGTCTGTCTGTCTGTCACAGCCAATTTGCTTCGAAACTACTGGACCGATTGAGTTGAAATTTGTTACACATGTGTAAATTGATGACCAAAACATAGATTTGCAAAGTTATCTATTTTTACTTAAGGGTCATTTTGGACGACAAAATAGGATATTTAAAAAAAATTCGAACTTTGCTGTGTCATATATGAAAAAAAAGAGCTCGTTCCAAGGATCTCAAATATATTTTTGTTATTATTGCAAAATAAAAAGTTTTGATTCTATTTATGAGAGAAGACGAAAATTTACCATTCCCCCTGATCTCCGAAACTACTTCGCCTAATATTTTGAAAAAAATACAAAATATTTTTCGTCAATAATTCTATCAACAACATTAAAAATACGTATGTACGGAACCTTCTCCAGGCCAGTTAAGCTCGCACTTGGCCGGTTTTTTTAATAAGATAATGTCCCGTGTGGTTGCCGGGTTAGAATAGTGCCACTCCATGTCCTTGTTCCCGTGTTAGTCGTAAGAGGCGACTAAGGGAATGAACGCTTGTAGTATTACACTCGCGGACTAATAAAACGGGTCAGAGTGCGTTTTTCATACTAAAGAGGTTATTTCGAAGCCTTGGTTCCTCGCCAGGGAATGCTTTTAGTGAAATGTGATGTTGAACACCCCGAACATCGATACAGGACTTCCAGAGTGCCTAGGATACCCAACTGAAGGAATCTGCGGTTAACGCCGGAATAGTGCATGTTCAGAAAAACATCTAAAATGACAATAAAATGTACGGAAATCCAAGTGCTGACCCAAACTCTCCCGCTGTGATGTTAACTGATTGTGCGATCAGTTAGGTATCTTAGGAACTTTTGACCTCTATTGAACCTCGCAGTATCCACCATTAAAACTCACTCAAAACAACCCCTGGCGATTAACCAAGGCTTCGAAATAGCCTCGTTTGTATGAAAAACGCAGTCTGACCCGTATTATTTGTCCGCGAGTGTATTAGGCGATGGGCTCACAACCTGTTACTAAAATACTCTGGTAAACATCTTAGCTTGTTTGTACAAAATGTGGGTACGGAACTAATAACAAGTCCCACCCCACTCTGGGAAAGAATGCGTGAGTGTGTGTATGTAGTTAGTAGAAACAAGACAATATGGTTTTATCGATTAGAATAGAGGGTCTGATTTGTAGAGGTTTGTTTTTTTCAAGGGACTGGTGCCTGGAAACTCACAAGATACTAAAGAAAGCTGTTCAACTGACCTCGCTCAACTACGGCTCATGGGAGCCGCTCGTCAAGCGGTTAAAAGACCACGAGAGCCTCGTAGCGTCCCTCCTAGCGGAGAGCCAAGCGCCGAACGGAACGAATAATGTACACCGCGACTTGCATTATAACCTCAAAATATGAAGTTTAACCTTTTTTCATAGGAAGAAAAACGGTACCATAGTGCATTACCAGTTTCTCAATATCAGCAGTATTTGTACCCAAAGGGTACCATCGGGCCCTAGTACGTCCTATATGCCTCCGCTGAGTCCGTCTGTCTGTATCATGACGTGAATAATGGGCGGACGGCGGATGCAAATTACGTTAAAATAATGTCGAACGATATCTATAATATGGATATGACAACAATTGATTTTAAAAAGAGAACATCACTGCCATAATATTTATAAAAAAATATATATATATTACGAAAACTGCATATATTTTCACACAAAATAGTACTCCAAATGTAACAAAGTCTTATTCATCTTGTGCTTTCGTCACGTGACGACATATATTCAGCAAGTGAGATTTTAGCTATCGTCCCAAGGGCGTATTTTAGATACCTAGTGGATAAGTTATGATCTAAACACTACCATATATTGAAATGTCTGTACTGTAAGCGTATTGTTATTTGTGAGCTCACGTACTTATTTTAAAGGCACTTATAGCGGGTACAAAATTTCATCTATCTCTTATCTACATTTACCTATATCTAGTTCTCCTTCTTGTCAGAATCTAGACGGAAAAGTAATTTATTATAATATGTCAAATAGATTTAAACTACTGATACTCGTAGATCGAATATTCTATAATTCACACTACCTTCCACCGTGGCCCAAACTTTCGAAAATTGTACAGTTGCCTTAAAAATTCTTCCACAGAGAAATCTAAATCTGTATCCTTAATTAATTTGTACCCATACATGCTAAATGATTATTTATATAAGTTTCAAATATATTCATAAAACTATTAAAATATAGAAAAGAAACATTATACTCGAAAATGTAATTAAAGACCAAAATCCTAACCACAACCAGCGCACAATCGCACATTACTGCATTTTGGTTTAAGTGTAGTTTTATCAATAAAACATACCCTAATGTTACTGGTTACACGAGTTCTCATTCATGTTTATGGAATAATGTTAAAATAACTAAATAATCAAGATTGGAACTGTTACATATTCGTCTTTAATTATATTTTCGAGTATAGAATCATACCATCCTTTTTGGCTGTCGAGCCTAAGCGGCTTGATGGATTGGATGAGACTTCATAAGATTCGTCTTCAACAGTGACGAGTGACAATAGACTAATGTTTTAAACAAAGTTAATTAGTTATTAGCAATGGTTTTTAACATATATAGACGACAATAGAAAAGGGTAAAGGGGAAAAGGAATATATTGGGGATTATAGAGAACAGAAGAGGGGGGATGACGGGCCATTTATTGAGGCATGACATGTTGAACAAAAACATAGAGGGGAAGATTGAGGGCAGGATAGGCAGAGGAAGACCTAGAAGAAGCTATATGGACCATATCAAGGAGAAGGTGTCGTGTCGTTTAAACAGGTCAAGGAGCTGGCAGAGAGGAGAGCAGATTGGAAACCACTCCACCGACAAGCTCTTAAATTAATAGACAGCTAGAGACGACAATATGGAAATGGAAATGCAGTCGGGTTCTCATTATAGTGCTCCTTGTTAAATTCTTGCTTTTCAAATATTTGGGGACTCTAGTCATTTGGCCAGAACACAAAAGACAGAATAAGTAATTAAATTCAAAAATATACATGAACCCTATTTGGTACACACAGTTATCACTATCAACCGATTTTGTCTGAAATATAATATAATACGAGATATAATATATACACGAGACAATTTGAATTATTAATTCTAATCTCAACTGCGAATTCGGAACTGATGTGGTCCATATTCGCTTCCTCGAGGCTCTTCGAGTTTTTAAGAGGCCTCATATGCTGCCACGCTAACACATGAATCAAAAGGGAAACCAAAAAAAGAAGAGATCGAATTATATAAACAAAAATAAACATGATTTGCTTATATTGTTTTAAACTGATATAGAACTACAGTGGTCAAACGCCTTACACAATATAAAAATATTATATTCAAAAGTATACATATATTTACAACCATTTACTGGCCTTATCGACGGCGTCATCGTATATAGTACTTAGCGCATATAGTCTGCCTTACAAATAGGGGGTGATTGCAATACTTCATTTATACAATGATATTTTATATTTAGATACGTTATGCTCATACTAAACGTATTCAAAACCCATCGCCAATTACTGACGGTTGCTAAGTTACTTACCATATTTTTACAGACAAAGACGGCAATCCGTAGCTATTGTTAGAATGAGATAAATAGTTGTTTCAAATTGCGTACCCGAATGACGCGGCGTGCCTAGATACTCGTACCGGTGCTCGTCATTCCCGCCATTTAGCTACTCGTCTTTATCGCACTCGTGCAATATCTAATTGTGTATCTCACGTTTCACAGGTGATAGTGACGCTGGTGAAAACAAAACAAAGTATGGCGATATAAACAAAATGTAAAAAATATTGACGGTACTTACGAATAAAATGAGACATCCTTTCTTTCTTTTATAGTTACACTATAATAAGGGCAGCCTCGAAAAACACTAGACGGCATTTTTTATTGAATATGTGTTACGTTAGCGGCGCAACTGCACGGCGTACTCGGGGTAGTAAGGCAAGTTACCTTCCTTTTTGAGGTACGCTTTTGCGGGCAGATGACGTATCTTAATATAAAATATCATTGTTGGTAGGAAGGGTGAAAAATAATGTTACGATTCGGAATATTCTAGTGCTCTAGTCCTACTGAGTAGGTATAAATAAACATCGAATATATGTATGTATTTTAATTTGTTATGTGTGCTGTCCGTTTAGGTATAGCAGAGGGGTCAAAATTATACAATGGTTACCCTGACATTGAATACCTGTTATCAATCTAATTTAAACGTAGTGGTGGTGGACTCCGTTCCACAGTCCAGATTTTGTATTACCAATTTGAAGTTACTCCTCTGTAATTAAAATGTGCAGTCGGCCTTGAAAGTAGCTGCAAACTTAAGTACTTTGCCGCTTCAACGCTTTTGACAGACTAGTGCAGCAGCTCAAACACAACAAAGTGACAAAGCCGGTATAAATATGAAGTCGAATGGTTTAAAGCTACTTTGGCCGACTGTAGGTCCGTACCTTATTGCAATATTTTCGATGTTCATTTCAAATCTGTACAGTGAATTTTAAAATTCAAGCGTGAATTTACACGCAAGCGAATTGGAAATTGTAAGTAATCTCGGCTCACTTTGCTATACCATTTCTTCAGTTTTTTTGGTGTTAAAGGCATTTCACCCTCTCGGATATTTGCAAGTTACTACAGTCTGTAAGCACTTAGAAGGGGAACCCGAAGCGCCTTCTTAGAACTATCGCAGTTTACAGCAATGCTTTTTAGGCACCGCCGTAGGCAGTTTAGAATGTTATTATGTGGTATTTGGTATAAGGGTCATAAGTTTTCCAGTTATGACTTCGTCTCGTGGTTTGTTAAAAGTATTTTTTAAACACGTTTATTGTCACAATCATGACGCATTTTTAGAGCGTGTTCTGTTACATAATTGGGCAAATGTCTTAACAAAGTTTGGCTTGTCCTATGCCGTATCGTTATCATATTTTTAACGTTGTGAAAGCTCTTATTCCCTTAAAAGAATAGGAGGCTGCAACGTAAAAAAGCCGGTTTAAAAATGGACCGCTTTTTCAAATATCAATATTATTTTGCGGTCTTGAGGATTGTGAAGCTATTTTCCATACCAAATACGATGACGTTTCTCTACCCTTTAACGTGATCGAATTCGAGATCAAAATCCTAACCTCAACGGGCGCACATTCGCTGTGATTACTACATTTTGGTTTAAGTGTAGGTATTTTTATCGATAAAACTTACTCTAATATTACTGGTTACACGAGCTCTCATTCATGCTTTTATGAAATAATGTTAAAATAACTAAATATTCAAGATGGGAACTGTCAGATTTTGATCTCAAATTGGATCACCGACTAGTCTTTCTTTTTTTAAATTTAGACCAATTTTTAATGTTATAGAAATGAAAAAATAGACTACGTTTTCCTTCCCAAGAAAATATTTCTCAATCTTTTCACCATCTGAATTATTCACATAAATAAATCTGAAATTCATCAAGAGGCAAAATTCGCGTGGCTCAGGAATTTGATTCACCTTTTATAGAATTGTGGAGAAAAAAAGTACCTGATATAGTTAAATATACATATACGCACCCATAATTTAATGCAAGTATATTTAAAGGAATCATAATGTGGGATTTCGATGGCAGCTTTTGCAAAAAAATATTTGTAATATTACAGTCGTGTAAATTGCAAGTATCATTCAGGGTTAAAGGGTGAATTGCAAAAATATTGTACACAGTTAAGGAGTTAATTGAGATAACGTTATCATTTTTCCATTGTATTTCCTTTGTGTAATGAAAATTATCCATATGATTCATGACTAATCTTCGCTACACGAAGGAAAAAGTTAGGAGCTTAACAAACCTTTTTTAATTGAGCCCTTAACTAAGTACAATATTTTTGCAATTCACCCTAAAGGCTTTCATTGTGTAGTGAGGTTTAATTTACATTTCGGTTGCTTTACGGTTTGATGTAAGTTAGTATTTTGGTAAGTTATACATGTAGAGTAAGATGTTTTTGTAAACGTTAATTCATAAGTTCCATTACAAATTTTGTATTTCATACCGATATTAAAGTTTCCACTATTAAAAATTATGATTTGGTGTTGTTTTTACGCGACTGCCCCAAAAAAGGAGTGTAATGTTTTCAGGGTTCATGTTTGTATGTATATTGATTGAGATGTGTGAGGTATCTTTAGAATCCTTACGTCATCCCAAGTAACATAGACTATGTGAAGTTAAAATAAAAACAAAATGGCGGACTATATACTCCATATTGCGGGGCCAAAAGAATAAAAACATCAAGCGGGGTATCAAAATAAAATGTTTTAAAAGATTACAAAAATATATACAACTTATGTGTTTAAAGCTTCTTTGGGTAGAGAATTTTTAAATTAAAAAAGTCTATTTTTAGTTTGTTTTTAAATAGCAGTCGTTTTTTTTTCTTTGTTTACACGACTGCCCAAAAAAAGGAGTAATGTTTTCAGGGTTCATGTATGTAGGAATGTAACGATTCTTTATTCCACCATAACTTCTAAACGGCTGAGCCGATGAATGTGTGTGGTATCGTTGGAATCCTTTCACCATCCCGGGTGACATAAGATACCAGTCCGTCACTGTTGAACTACTGTATCCATATGCATATGCAAAATGTTGAACAAAAATATGGTTAAAAGCACTTAGGTCCTTACAGGGTTGGGATAAGTAGCCATAGCTACCACTTCAACCTTATATTTGACGCTCACTAGGTATAGGTACAGTCACGAGCTTTAATTTGGGACCCATTTCAAGAAAAATATGCTTGAAGTCATCAATGTCATTAGAGATGTCAAGTTATTTGTTATGCCATCGTGAAGTTATTTAAATTTGCAGTATAATGGCATTCACGAGCATTTACGAGATTACACGATTAATCACGAATACGTATGACGAAGACAGTAGTAGCATTTTTCTTACCACAATCGAATATAGCCGACTTTGTCCGATTAGCAACGAATGAATCAACCTATTCATTGGTCGACACCATGACAAACGTTATTGGCTGTTGCTATGGGTGATTTATCAACGAATTAATCAACTTATTCATTGGTCAACACCATGGTGAACGTTATTGGCTGTTGACTTCCTATTTAACTGTTGGCTAACCCGAAGACCAAGCCTGCCAACCTGACAATAGAGTGATTACACCCAAAGCCAACCAATTACAGGTCTAGAAACAGTAACCTAGCGACGATTGTTATAACACAACGTAACGATAGCTGCGGAAAAATCATAATATATCATGATTGGTTAGGGCCACGAGCTTTAATTTGGGACCCACCACGCCACGTTGATATATATCATTTCAAGATTTTCAAGGGTCGATTCGATAAGACATTTAAATGTCTTAACTTGACATTTCAACCCTATCGAACTGAAGTTTCGACCTTATTGCATTATGAATGAATATAGACGTGCCATCATTCGTTATCAGTCGTTCACGACGATGTCACACGAGTACGCCCGATTTGCATTAGATGGCTAAATTATGAGGCTCAACAATCCCGTGTGGTGACTGTAACTTTTAGGAAACTCAACCTTATTGTTGTAGAATGTCAGATTGACTTTTGACCTAAGGTGGGTACCAAATTAAATCTCGTGACTGTACTATAGCTCCTGTTGAAAAAAAAACAGTGTTTGCTGATTCAGCCCATTTAATAAGATGATTCATCCATACAATGAAAGACTAATATTAATTCATAAATGCTTAATCCTATTTAATAAACAGTTTCTTTGAAGACGTCGCGTGAAAGAAAAAAAGATATTTGATTTCGTTTATTGATAAAGTGGTAAGTGAGCTTTATGTGAGCAACAAAAACTGAGTTTCCTTGCAGCCAGGAATATTTAGCTCAGTTATCTGTCCGAATTCTGATATATTTTCCTGCGTATCTGTCCGAAAAGGTACTGTTCTCCAAAGCCTTAACACAGTCGGCCAAAAAAGTGGTCTTCCACCCTGCGGTTGAAGTTCATTTGCACGACATGACATTATACAACAAGTTCGATTTTCCCTTGCTATAATATAATGACAGTGAAAAGTGTCAACCTTAGCGATAATTAAACCCCACATGATTTTTTGTCAAAACTGGTAGACCGCTTTCTTGGCCGACCGTACAATATTTCGATTCTCTCTCAAAAAATCTCGCCATTGATTTTAAAGTCGCAAGGCATTTGCAAATTGGAAAATTGATTCAGCAAAGTACAACTACGACAAAGTTTCATAAACATACATTCATCAGCGTAGAGGAATTAAAAACATTTTCCGAAAATAAGAGACTGATGAGGTCCAAAATCCTCTATCAGATTTTCTGATCACTCTTTGTAAGTAGCCTCATTATACATTTAAATACCTATCTCTTATCTTAATACCTTTAATTGTTGATCCATCATAGAACTTTCTCGCCGATGTGTGTTAGAACAATTGTCTACGTAATGTCAATGTTAAGATTCAATAAGTATTTACGGCAGCATTCCATTGTGACATCAACAATTAATTTAGAGATCGTACAAAGAAAACCTCTTCGCTGAAATATATGCGATATGGATATGATATTATTACTTGTTCGTGACAGATACCTGTGAAATTGATTATATTTCATAAATACAATATGCATGGGTACAAAAATAACAAAAAAGAGAAAATCAAACTACATAAATCTTATTCGTTATCGTAATATACTTGTCAGACAGTAAATGGTTAAAAATGAATCTGTTAAATTGTCAGATAGGAACAAAATGGTAAAAATGAAGCAATAGGTCAGGCGCGTTGGAAATCAAGAACAGCTCGATCTAATGCCAATTTAATCATATATCGGACAAATTATACACCAAGACCTGACAGGAACTTTTGTCAAAACTGGTAGACCGCTTTCTTGGCGACTGTACAATATTTCGGTTCTCTCTCTCTCAAAAAATCTCGCCATTGATTTTAAAATCGCTAGGCATTTGCAAATTGTAAAGGAGACAAGTCGTGTTGGCCGGAAAATTGATTCACCAAAGTACAACTACGAGAAAGTTCCATAAACACGGTTACATTCATCAGCGTAGAGGAATTAAAAACATTTTCCGAAAATAAGAGACTGATGGCGTCCAAAATCCTCAATCAGATTTTCTGATCATTCTTTGTAAGTAGCCTCAATATACATTTAAATACCTATCTCTTATTTTAATACCTTTAACTGTTGATCGATCATAAAGGCTTTGAACATATGATTTTAGTTATTATTTTTGACATGTGTACAATTTTTGATATGAAAGATGAAGATTAGTGCAAGTTTAGAAAATGTTTGGTTCGCCGATGAGTCGTTCTATACAGAGACGTGAACCTCGTCCCAGACTGGAGTCCCCCAGAAAAATCAACATCATTGCATAAGAATGATTGTGTCTATGTCATGGTATTCAGTAAATCTAAGAAATGGACAAGAGGAATCGCCTGTGGTTGTTATATACCTTTTGTTATTCTCGACTTTTTTAGTTATTTTTGAATAATGTTTTCGTTGTGATATCGATGGCAGATAAACGAAATGGGTTTGGCAAGGAAAACACACGAGGGGTCGATACAAGCTTTATATTCAGCATGTTGTTAGTCAAATGTCTTTAAATTTAAATACCAACATCATGTTTTTACAGTTTACGCGCCAGACCGTATCCAAACTTAACAAACTCTTAAAAGCAATTTAGAACGCCGAAAGCAATCCCAATGTTAAAATTAAAACACTTAATGTCCGATAGTGATGCGCACGGCGTCAGAAATAGAGTTGCCCAAATGTTAAACAAGTCCATTAGGAAACCAATGCATTATTAACACTGCACCGAGCCTCCAGTGGCGCCATGATTACTATTATTGTGTTTTCTAATAATCCTAAACATTGAATTGAAATCGACGGTTTTTTGTTGTATAGATGAATCCAAAGCATTGGTATGAGACGTGTTAAATCGAATATAAATTTTGTAACCAGACCAACAGGTGTAATGGAATCTGGGCGTCTCTATGTCCGACACAGTGTCAAATAATAACTACTTCAACAACATAATCTAGACGTAGAATTAAGCGGCGTGACTGGTACTTACAACAACATTAACACTACAAACTTACATTACAATTTTGTTCATACTCCGATGAGCCAGGGTCCGAATAGACATTTACTGAGATCACTATGAATATCAACTTTGTCGGGGTCACAGTACCATTTGCTATCTGGCAAGTAGTGAATTTACAAAACAATGCGCAAAGCTGTATACTTCAAAAAATATGATTCAACTGACTTCTCTTCTTTCATCCCTTGTTTGACATAGCTTCTATTGGTGTCGGTCTCGCTATCAATACCTAATGGTCTCGATGGACAGATCAAACAAGTTACTCTTAAATAATTACAAAAACGACATGAAATAACAAGCCGTGACGTCGCGTCTTGCAGCTGCTGTAATCCCTCTTTGTTAATTTAAATATCGCTTCAATGCGCCTGGGCATAGGTTAATTTTTTTAAGAACTGTATTTCATAGTTTGTGCGCGGTAATTTATTTTTACTGTCATCGTCCCAATCGGTTACCCGCCCTCTCTTCCAAGTCTACCAAGACCCTTAAAATACAAACGCCATCTCTCATGCATAAGCCTGAATAATCTTCTGCAAATGGCACCGTGTAACCCAGTACTTGAATATATAGAAACGATAACACAGATTTCACACCCTAATATACTAATATTTAAGAGAACAATTTGTAAGTTGTAATGTAAAGTATTAAGACTACGCCGAGCGTCCAGTGGCGCCCTCATGACCATTATTTTGTTTTCTAATAAACTAAAGTAATGTCTTGAAATCGAAGGATGTATTTATGTTGTACAAATGAAAACACAATGTATAGCATATAAGACAAAGTTTAATAACCTTTAACCTTCGCGTCGTCAACTTAACGGGAAAAGGTGGCCACTTTTTTCCGTTAAGTTACTCACTCATAGTTCAATGGTTATTAAGTTGAGTCATATACCCTATAAATTGTGTATTCATTAGTACAACAAAAATACATCCATCGATTTCAAGATAATACTTTAGTTTATTAGAAAACACAATAATGGTGATGAGGGCGCCACTGGACGCTCGGCGTAGTCTTAAGCGCTGCTAGTTAAGACTTCATGCACAGACTGTTATGGCATCTGCGAAAATGTGTTTTTTAACATAATTAATTACGCTCCCCAGACGCAAACAAATTATGTAGGTATCTAAGGTATCTACGCAACACGTAAGTCACTTACTGTCTGGGTGATCGCGCTACAATCCGCTAAATGTGACTTTCAAACATACTAGCAACACATAAAATACAAAAGACGGACCTCAAACGAAACGTAAACTTATTTGCCTACGATAAACCACTACCAAACGTGCACTCAAAATAGCAATACAGTTTACAATTTGGTTGCTTTCCCGAAGGGCCAGTGACACGCTTGGCGTGTCAAAATTACATACTAAATACTAATGCCACCTGGTGGCAGCGAATATATTTATGGCCTAACTCGTATTCACATTTAAATAATTAGGATTATATGTATAGTTCGTTCGTCGTGAGAAAATAATACCGTAGCACTGCAAGGTAAAGAGAAAGTGTATGGACCAAAAATGTTTTTAATTTACCTAAATCTAATTTACAAAGACACCATACTTAACATTATTAGTTCAAACGAGGTTAACCACTTTTCCTTAGGACTGCCTTAGGCTGGTCGATGTGAAGTCTGCTTTGCAATATTCTGCAACTTGATTGGTCTCTAGCTAAATTAAAGGATATCGATCACTGATTTTTTGACGGCCAACGAACTATAACTAAATCATAAACTTAGCAAAATAAAACAGAGAAGAACGCTACCGCCACTGTCAATGCTCTGGTCGTTCGAGGTGAATCTCTATCGTGAATCAAGGGTCACTTCAATGGAATTTAGATTAGGTATTCATCTCCATCGCGACCGAGAATCGCAGGTCTTTCTCCAGATGCCGCATCATTTGTTTGACAAGAAGCTCGCTGATGTGTCGCCAGCAGCGAATCAGTTAAAAAGTTTAATCAGCAACTTCTACAAAAACTCATCATCACGATTTGTTTTTCTGTAACTGGTCCAATGGCGATGTTTTCTCTTTCTTATCTGCCTTAACGTTTTGGGATAGTGGACGAATATATGCTACTAAGTTTATGATTTTAACACAAGTCAAAAAGTCATTCGAACTAATTACACCTATATATCCTAAAATAGACAGCTTTACGACCTATTCTAACATTGAAATACGGTGTATACTAGAGACGGAGGACACGTCCAAACAACGAATTCGCCAGTACACCGAGACTTAGTCTCGGTTTCATATAGCTAACAGTGTTTCCGGTCAGAATAAACAAATAGCCATCTTAAATCTTAAACTACTGCGCCAGTCACGCTTTGAATCAATTTAATTTCTTCACCTTTCGTCCGAATCCCGCATAGACTTTTCGATATCTATTCTAACGAATCTGTTGTCTGAACGGCCGCAATTCATTTACACGTATGACTTACATTTTAATGAATGATTAAGTAGTTATGTCTAACCTTTAATACGTACTTAAGTATTTAAAAAAAAAGGAATATTTTGCTTACTTTAACGTTTTAGCATTATAGAAATCATTCACAGCGCTAAGACATTCTAAAGTAAGCAAAGCCCACTGTGCGAATGTTGGAGACAGTTTTTATGGACAGTCACTGGATAATCGAGTGAAGATCTTGTACACTCAAGTATGACGCCATGCAGAGTTTTCAGATCAGCTCAGCTTCTCCGAAAGGTTTGCTTAAAAGACCTCAATGGCTGCATGTCGCCGTTAATATTACCAGTTTAAAAGTACCAGTGAGCTAAGATAATAAGTACTTACTCAAAATATAAACTGATAAAATATTTAATTGTTGAAATTTGGATTTTTTTTCAACAGAAACTTTGAGAAGCGAAATAAAACAACAAAAAAAACTAAAGGGAACATCTACTTAATACATAAGTATCGGAAAAATATACATATGATAATGTACAATCAGTACAATGCACTTTGCGTATTAAAACTACCTACAGAAACAGTTTAAAAAAAATGTTTTTATAGAAATACATTTATGTTTTTAATTCCAGGCTAAAATAACGGAGCATTCTTTCATGTTCTTTTCAAGCTGATCCATTATCTTTGCTCCTTGCTGAGTTACTAATTAAAGTAATGCTTCGTGCCCAAAGTGATGTTGAAGCCACAACGACAAGCTACATCTTTTAGTATCATCCGCCAATACTTTAATTAATATCACTTAGTTTGATTAACCTAGACAAATATAATCATTAGATGGGCTATCCCCAAGTGATTTTAGTTTTTTTTTATTACAATTTTTTTATAAAAAAAAACATAATTACTTTATTACCAAACCTGATTTATTACCCTTCTGTCCAATCTAAATAATAACGTAGTAATTTTTCTCAACATGACTTGGTCCGAATTACATTGGTTAATTATTTTTTATTTAGATTTACCAACAAAAATTGACAATATGAGCCCCTCAAAGAGAAGCCACATTTACATAAATCAGAAACATCTGAAGACACCTGGAATCCAGACGCCGGCTACGAAGAATTGCGTACATTGACTCGCAATTACTTGGTCTTGCTTGTTGCTCGCGCACAATGCTGTCGCCGTCGCGCTCGCACAGCGGCATTGACTGTCGGCACCTTGGAACGTAATCCTTGTCCCTATAAACAGCACCCTACAGTCAATGTATGAAATTCCTCGTTGAGTGCGGCTCCGCTATATTTGAACTAAAATCAGTCAACTTTTCTGCGTCATTTTTATATGTTTTCGTTTGCCTGAATCTAAAAACTCGTTAAAATTCAATGTTTTACTAACTTATTCTATTGAAACAGGGTTCAAGATTCATAAAATTAAAATTGACTGCACTAAGCGTGTAAATCATACATCTATTGACGTTCGTCTGACCTGACCAGCGTTCATTAATATACACAAAGCCCATTCTACGAATCTACTAGTATTAGATACTTAATCTAAGGTTCAAAGCAAGATTAAAATGCTTTTCATTAATAAAGTCCAATCCGGGTTATGTCTGTCAGTTAAAAGGTGAGGCGTGCTCCGATGGTTTGGGCGCAGTTGTCTATGGTCCGGGATGTCTTCAGTCATATGACTTCAGACTTGTCTTAATCGGGTTGGGTTGCTTGATTAGTTTCGGGCCTCAAGCATTTCGTAGTCCTCGTCTTCGCCATCGTCTCCATCCTCCTGAGAATACACGCAGTAAATAATTAAATAATAAATCTATAAAGTTCCTTTGATATTACATTGAGATCCCCACACAAGTTAGTTTCAGAGGCTTATACTTGATTAGCTGAACTGAATTTCAATTTCATTAAACTTTGCCAAAACAAATCCTATACAAAAGAAAAAACCTAGCCAAAATAATAAAACATAGATTAAAAACCTTTGCAACTTTAAGCTATATCAAATAGACAGGAATAAAAACAAATCTCTGGAACGTTCTAAAATTACTTTCTTGATGAAACAAAGCACTTATACAAACAAGTACTGACTAAAAAACTCACATCAAAGCCGAAGCAGGTGTTGACATCTTTTTCAAGTTTGATGCTCTTTTCAAGCACGCTGTCTCTAACGCGCATCTCTTGTTCTGGTTCTTCCTCCATATCTTCTGGTTGTTCTTCTTCTACTTGCTCTTCGGCTGTTGGGTAATTCATTCACTTAAAAATATGGTAATTTTCTCTAAAACCTACATGCTAACAGTTCATATATGTAAGATACTGTTATATGTAATATACCATATTTATATGTAGGTATTGAATTCTATTCAAACTCCCTTGCAAAGAAAACGGGCACTTTTCATTTATTTATTTTATATTCGAAAAAAAAAAACTCTGGGTAGCTCTCTTGCATTAGAAATACCGCTGGTAAGGTTAGGCGCCGCCACTATTTCCGTATAAATGTCACAGATTTATAGGTCGTTTCACAAGAGATTACACGAATGGCTCAAATAGGTAGGTATGTAGTACACCACTGCAAACAAATACAAGTTTAGGGTATAAAATTCCAATTAAGTTTTAAAGAGCGGCAGTCACACAAACACAGGTGACATTAATTTGGTTCGTCAAGCTCCTGAGAAACGACCTATATTAACCGGATCTATACCGGCGGCCATTTACGGAGATTCACAACAGATGAACAGAGTACCGGAAACTAATACAGATTGTTTATTTTATACTGGCCACGAAACACAAATGCAATCCTCCAAACACGCACTTTTAAAAAACGCAAGTTTTAGTGCTCTTTTAGGTATTTAAATTATCGGAAACGTTGAAGTGTATGGTATTATGATGACCACACTTATGACGTCATATGTAAGTACTTCATATAAATCTACCCGCTACTGTTTTGCCAAGTCATAAAAAGTATAAACTTGAAGCAACCTTTGTTTCTTTAAGTCACACGACGAAGCGTGACCAGAAGTAAAGGCCTAATTTTCTGGCTAAACCCATATCCGCATAAACGGCGGCGTCAGGTCTAATTCAGTCCTATCAGATAAAAACATAACTTTATTGCACACAAGCATTTAATTATTGACCACAGGAAAGACTACGTTTATTTTTTCGGGTGTGTATGACCCTGACAGCTATTAAGAATTCCGGCACCCTGTTGTATAAACCAGTTCCAGTATCGTCCGCGTACCTTGCTCGTCCTCGCACTCGATGTACTCCGGGGCGACCACGGCCACGTGCTGCTCGGTCCCGTCCTCGAGCTGTATCACTTCCAGCACCACGTACTGCTGGCCGTCCCCGTCAGCAACAGTCACGAGCTCTCCGCGGCGGAGCTCGGTGTTAGTCAGCCCCATCTTGACCAGATCACCATCCTCGGTGCGTTCCTCCTATATTATTATATGTATTGTATGCACTGAATGGTTACAAAAACTTCTCCCTTTTAGTCATAAACTCACAATATGGTTAACATTCTGTATTTTTCCAAAATTTATTTATTGTGTGTTTATGAATAAAGGGATACATCTTAAATTTAAGAGGAGTACTCGTACGTCCCATTGTTTGATAGAACAACGGCTTCGTTCTTGGTAATATAAGATCCTGTCTAATAGCGCCCCTCGCCCATCTGTTTACCGAATGAAACATTTTCTAGCAATCACTATATATTGCGAACAGGTTGACTGATTAAATTAAGTCCAGCCTAAAATTAATTTATTTGTTTACCAAACTTCTAGGTTGGTATGAAGCATAATGAACATGAAGCGGTTGGGTTGACTATATTGACATGAGCTCACCTCCTGAACTGACGACCTTAAGGCACTGCTTCCACCGCCGACGATGAGCGGGAAGCGAGTACAGCCAGCGATCAACTATTAATATTTGTCTCTTTTCTTGACACGGGATCTATATTTTTTGTTTCCACAGACTAGCGGAAAAAGCGCTCTAGTAATATACTATCTCTTTTCCTGACAGGGAATCTTTATCTTTTGTTCGTTTCGTGGGCAAGAAAATCACCGATAGCTAATCGCTTCTTCACCGTTGGTGGGACCAGTGCCTAAGGCACAGATATCAAAGTTAACAAAACACAAAGTTAAAAGTACATGGGAGCCCGAGCGTGGCGGTGAGGTTGATATTATTCCAAATATTTTAAAATGGCAGCGATTCTATGATACGCGTCATATTTGTGAGCGGGTGATGTTTTTGGGGTCCGGCCTGTTCACGTCCGCATGGACTTGTTCGATTAATTATTTCAGGTATGGCCTTTGACCTAGAGACCACGTCGTTTTGGTCTCCTAGTCATTATTTTTAGTTTAATGTTGTTGACCTTATATTTGTGCCAGTTCTAATAATAGTCAGGTGATGTCCACTAGGATCACCTGGCAGGATCTCCCATGTTTGAAAAAATGACCTTCTGCTGGAGTGTCTTGCGACGCTTCTTCTCCACAATGATGGTCTTAACATAAATTTGTTAGTCAGACGGACCAACTGCTTCTTATGATTATACATATTATCACTAACAGCCTAACAAAACCTACTAGTCCATAATCTCTTCTGATGACGGCGAAAGAGCTCCCAGCGCCTCGCAAAGTAACAATGTGGTAGTTCAAAAAGTGCAAAATACAACATTTATTTATTTTAATTAATCTAGGATCACCTGGTAAACACTCATAAAAGTATATCTACCGTCGTATTTGTAATAAAACTTTTTGTTTTGAAATAGTATCAACTCACCTCTTTTTACAGGCCGCTTCGTGCTCTCAGCCGACCTTGATTTCGTTTGATTAACATTAAGCGAAGAATTGTATTAAAAAAAATGACACAATTTGTAATTGTTGGTAGGCTTCATTAAAATTTTTCAGGCACGGTATTCGCTATGTTATTATTCATGTATTAGATAAAGAAATGTTTCATTTGGTAAACAGATCGGCGATGTTTAATATTCATCATTATACAAATGCAGTTCGTGTGATCCACATCTCAGTAAATAGATGACCACCTAGGCATCATGCATAACATTAACGTTAGCGTTATGGATCTAGTGCCCAAGCGTAGTGACAACATGATGTTGGCTTTATCACAAGACAGAGACCGACCGTAATGACAATGATTGATTTTTTAAATTCTATTTAACATATGGGACGTACCTGCACGGACCAAGCCCAAGATAAAAGTGTACAGAGAAGGTGCCCACTTTTACCATCGGGGAACAGGCAGAGATGCACAGTAAAACCGTAGTACTTGGCCGTCCTCGCCGTCACACGCATGACAGCCGAGTACTATCAATGCTCTAGTTTTACAGTAACTAGCTACGAACGAAGTTAAATTCGCGCGGGCAATACAATAAAAGCCACACGAGTTAACAGACTATCTTAAATAGTAAACGATTTCTATAAAGCTTCGAGTAGTTTCATTGTTGGTGTGGATGTATAGAATTTTTGGAGAATTTACGTGAAACAGTGTAGGGTAGAATGCTAAGGATAAGAACGACGGGTAATGTTTTTGTATGTTTTTGTATGTATCCATGGATTTAATTGTTACCTCCTTAGGATTTCAAATCCTTGTGGTCACCATTGGTTATATTATGTATGACGTATGATCCTTAAATTCTTGTGCTTAGATGTATTTCTTGTCTAAATTGCAGGATTATTTTTAATTTAAAATGTTAATAATTGTATTGTAAGTAATTGTGTATGTAATGTGAGTTAGAAGTACTCAATAATCAATGCATAATGACTTTGCACTATAGCCGATCTGTAAAATAACGGCCTGAAAAACTATGTTAGATCGTCTGTTAACTAAACAATTGTATCTTCGCAAACGCTTATTTTACGTAACCTTTGTACCAAACATTTAAATTTAGTTGGGAGACATCAAAATTCTCAAAAATAACATCTTGAAAATTCAGTGATGAGTCACTGCTAATGATATGTTCTAGTACTGATTGGCATAGTAACGTATTTATCTCATTCTGATAAAACCTAGCAAACTGCTTAAAGCAAACATGATTAAAGCATACATTTATCTCTCAATGCAAAAAGCTACATCATCAAGGTTTTCCGACATTTCGTCTTCGCAAAACCTATGCAACAGTTTATCTGCTAGCAGTCCGAGAACTATGACCAGATGTGTTTTTACATCAAATTTACTATTAAATTCCAGTCCTGGGACAAGACATATTACTACTAAAAAAAAGAACAGATCAATATATGCCTCGAGAACATTTCAATTATATATACACCGTGTTTTTTTTGATTTACGATAACTTTAAGGGAACGTTCTTTAGGTCAAACAAAGTTAATTTCCCGAAGACAGACAAATGATAAGTCTAACGGTTTTAAAGATATTTAATTTTTAAATTTAATCAGTTAATCACGTTAAACTAGTGTAAAAGGCTCTCTTAATTGATAACAACAATTTTCTTTTAATACTTTATATGACTCTTATGAGTAAAGAGTTTCCAATTGTTAGGTTTGTATACGCGTCAATCTAAAGTGACAATCTTGTACCTGTCAAGGGTTATCTTTACTTGTGTGTGTATGTCACGCCAACATAGACGTATTTGACACTGATTATTAGTTAACTCTAAAGGCCCTTTTAGAATGACCAAAGATAAAAGATTTCATTATTTTGTACTAAACCGAAAAAAAAAATTCTTTCGCAGTATTTAAAAATCTAATGTGCCAATTAGTTTCTATGGATATACCTAGTAATATGCCGAAGTTATCGTAAATCAAAAAAAACACGGTGTATATATGACACATTTCATTTATATATATGACAAAATATGCCTTGACAACATTTAATTTTTATGGCAAAATATGCCTTGGCAACATAAGAATGAAAAATATAATTTCTAGTTGGACGTATTTGTTTTTTCTTGTTTCAATTCAGATTCATTTTAAGCTGTTATTAAAATGACGTCTTTTAGTTGAAACTTGTTGTCAAATATTGATAACGGCTCATAAGATGAGCGCAGAATGAGGTGAATGCATGAACTCTTAGTTTGTTAGTAACACAATCACCAAAATAAGCGTTTACGCGAGTATTGCCTCTATAGCATCACAAAGCTAAATTACAGTCAAAAGAAAGTACTCTCGTACCACCGCAGAAGCCTGGCACTCAAACTCGAGATGTGCTCTGCTTGAGATAGGGTTCTAACGTTAATACGCAAATACATTTCCTTATAAAACAGAACAAAGCCACTTTTAACTAACATTCAAAGCAAATAAAAAGCGATAGACCAAATGACATACACCTACAACTCTGTTTAGTTTGTAGGTATAATATTTATGCCGCTTGGTCAGCAAGTGAGCTGTAGCCACAAAGATACCAGTTACTATTAAAATTAACAGTAAGTTAATCAATCAGGGTGGTGTTGCCAATACAAATGATAAAGGCGTTTTATGGTTGAAATAGTAACGTGGTACGTTTGTGAATGAGATAGAATTTAAGTCTCCAAGATAATTTTGAAAAATAATAGTCGCCTAACCCCCCCTCCCCTCACCAGTTTTTTTAATATATAATTTACAAGATTATGTGTATGTGTATTGCCAGTAACAATGATAAATTTAATTTTGCCAATTGAGAGACTTGTGATTATGAAATATAGAGCGACATATGTACATATAATATATAATATGCGCAGTTACACACATAAGTATATCAATAGGTATACAATCAGCGTTTCTTACATTCGTGACAAACATGCTGGGCCTCGTTTCGACTTAGTTTTCACCCCCAATGCAATGTTATTGTTAACGACAGCCGCATTTATTGTCAAGTTAAGAGATAGCATAACGTTAACAGTACTATAACAATAGGGGTAAATGTGCTTCAATTCGACTTTGCATAAGCGATATCGCGGATCGCTTTTTACGGCGTGAAATAATTCACGATATCAAATATTCAACGTCGAATAAAGTTATATTGAAGGTTACAGCTTGTTTAAGGCTGGCGTCGCTTAAAACATCTAACGGCCAATTGGGATTGATATAACAGTTCGTTTTGTTTCTAAAATTTTGAATACTGGGTGTTATCACACACCAATCTATAAGCTGCGGGCCTTAACTAGTTGCATTTTAGAAAACACTTTCGAAAAATTACAAAATGTATTGAGTTGACAGACAACTAAATGGTAGTTTACGCCAATCCAATATATTTTTTATTATTTCGGCCGTCATTAACTTTAACAGATAGCATACGAGTCGACAACGACCGTACTTTATCGAAAGAGTGCACATTCAATTATTTTCTTTTAGTTCCAGAATCGCCAATGTTTACCTAGCTTACAATCAACATATAATATTAAGCATGTCATGCAGCCTTACGATCCAGATTGGCATTATTTTTATAAAAGATTTATCGTTAACTTACTTGAGCGTTTAGTTACTATTACTCAATTAAGAAATATGTGATAATTATTAAATATATATATAAATGTGATGATAAAGCAATATTATATGGCAGCAAGATCTCCGCTTTGCTTTTATGACCATATAAATATACAACAAACCATCAAACATCAAATGTTTTGCTAACCACCTTCAAATCGTTATAAATCTTAAATCAAAATGAAACATGATGAAAGAAAACTAAAGATGTTTTTTTAATACGTATTCTATGATACCCCTTGTCATAGTTTGTCGACTTTTCTTTTTTACAATATGGCGTCTGGTTGCAGCCATATTGAATTTCGATTACTGCCATATCTTTAGTAACGCTCGCAAGATAAAGACAAATTGCTTAAAAACATTTGATGTGAGAACTTGCGAACCTTTTTGTATCACACCTAAGTCCAAAGTCGATCTGACATTCTACAGCAATAAGGTTGTCTATCTTATATGTCAATTAACATAGGTTTGGCATCTCTTATGTCATTGACGACTACGTTTTTTCTAAATGGGTCATAAATTGTGACCGTACGCATGTTTTGTTGTGCTCATTTTGTGGTATTAAATGCCAATCTGGTTTGTAAGGGACAGCGAAGACTAACAATTTAATATTTTATGACAAAGTATAATAGCCTTTATGCTCACGCACTAAAGTGCTATAGGTTATTTAGTTAACATAGAGCATAGGGCTATTCGATGGGTACAGACCGCCCCTCCGCCCTCCCTCATCGCCTAAATCACTTTAAAGGCTATTATTGGATGTCAACATAACAGTAAAACATGGTTTATTACGGTTTTATTTTCCATTTCATTCGGTGGGGTGTCAGTCAATTCGATTATCTCCAAAGTAATAAACAGAAGAAAAATTACATTATTACAATTCAGGAAACTAGAGTAAATCACTCAATCGTTAGCACCCCAAATACAGAAGTTGTGGATACCGCATAATCATAGGACATCGTATTTTACCAGATAGGTTCGTACATGGGACCATAATATACTTAGCCTGGTATTCTGTTCCAAAAAGCAGTGGTCACGTGAGTGGACACGTACTATATCATATCAGGCAACCGAAGATTTTCATTGTATATACGTATTTACGTTTTGACCATTTACTGATCTCTATAAAACAAAAAACTCGATACTTGTTGCTGCATTCTGATGTAGGTACGGGTAATAATTAAATGTTGAACGTTTAATGGAAAAAAAACAAATATACTCATAACAAAATAAAGAATAAGTTCTAAATATTAAGGCTATGAATTTATTATGAGAACTTGAATATTGTTAACCGCTTCCTCTTCGCGCGTTTAGGACAATAAATTTTAATAGATCATTAAATAATTTTAGAAAAAAATACATGTGCAGCTTGTTCTGCAACAGTTTGAATGATACCGAGCGAGAGCGGAATATGATATTCCCATAGGTTCGAATAGAATAACGAGAAACATCAAATTGACAGATTTGTGACCGGCCAGTTTGATCTGATCAATCCGGTGATGCCTGTAGTATCAGGTTATAATTCCACATTGTAATGTAACCTTTGATTAAAAAAAATCCCAGTAAGTTATTTTCATGCATAGATGCATTATTAATATTAAAATAAAACATTAAATTAAAGTAGATACCTATGTAAATTACGCTCGTGACTTATATTATTCGTGATAAGCATGATTTTAATATTTATGGGTAGTGGTTAATCAAGAGTGGCAACTTGGTGATGACGTAGAAAGTGTCCCTTTTCGGAGGAGAATACCTTGTTTTATTAGACCATGGGCACGTGTAAGTCATACTTTGACAATTGTTAAGAAAGCAGATACATAACACCATTTCCGACCAAAAACGATGTCTTATGTTTTTCTTAGAAAAGCCCGTTACAGAGTTCATTGTACAATAATCTGTAGGATAGGATGCCAACAATATGACTGTTTACCCTTATAAAAGTAACATAATACACAATCGCAAATATTAAGGTTGATTCGAAATCCGAAATCACGTTAGTAGGAATAATGTTTAACCTCGTAACGCACGCAGAGACATTTTTGTAAGTGGGCATTTGAATTTACAATCAGGAAAATAATGTATTTTTAGACATATTAAAAACATATTAAAAAACATCCTATTACACGCCGGGCCTCACTAAACAAAAAAATAATATTACTAGTGTGACAAGGTTCTAATTCTTATGACAGAAACAACGCAGCGTAAATCCACTTAGGTTTTATTACAGATCAATACAAGAGAGTATTTTACACTTAGGACTTTATTCTAACGAGGAAGACTGTTTAGGGAACAGCAGGCGTTTCGTGGAGACACCGTACTATAACCCGATTAGCTTTCCCGTCCCTAATAGAATTATATCGGAAGGTGTTCAATGTCTTGAATGCAGCCAACCGAGTACAACTCTTGCCCTAACAAAAGACATCGAATGATATTTTACGTTCCACTAGTCATGTTTCTAGGGGGACACTTCTTTAGCGAGTTTTGCGCTCGTTAAAGCGCCATCTGTGGGTGAGTAGCCGTACTACACTAGCTCTTAATTTTGTTTATTTCCGTGAATTACTTTTTAGCAAATTACAAGTATAGCCCTGCATTAAATAAATATCAGGGGCTTTAAATAACATGACACTAGTTTACCTAGTTCCAAACGAAGCTCTAGGCTACTAGACAGAGATAAAAACTTAAATGGAGAAATAAATACTTAAATATATCACACAAATATCTGCCCTTACCGGGATTTGAACCCAGTACCGTTAGCTTCGTAGGCAGGGTCACTACCAACTAGGCCACCGCGTCGTCAACTAGTCCAGCGCGTCGTCGGAGTCTTTCAATAGATTAATTTCCGAATAAAGAGTGGGCTAACGATGATTTGTTTTTCGAATCAACCCATTTAAAGTTATTTATACAAATTTACATTAGTAACATTTCGTTAGGCATCAGATCATGGTTAAGAACGTAGCATTTTGGCGGCATTCTTATACTTGACGGGAATTGTTGTACAGTAGCATCCCACACAAATTGACCAAGTCAAAACTAAGCTCTAGGCTTGTACCATGGGTACTAGACACCCATAATATGTATAGAGAAATATATACTTAAATAGATAGAAATCATCCAAGACTCGGGACCAAATACTCGCGTTTGAATCATAAACATTTACAAAAAGGTTCAATAAACTGAGCGTTTTGTGCATGGTCCGGTAAGTCGACATTACGCCAATCCCTAGACGGTCGTATCTATCAGGATTCTACTGTACAATTGACACATCACGATACATTATTAAAATTAGTTTTAAATTATTAAAAGTTATCACCTGCATTTATTACTTTAAAAAAATCAGTTTTAATACTTTAATTTGCTATAAACAATTAAACCAATCAATGGGCAAAATAAAAAATAAAAAAACCCTCTATAATATTCGCCTATACAAAAATATGTGGCCATATAGGTAAAGCCAAGGCCATCTATACAGCCATCAGGTCAAATATATGTATACACGGACCTTATTGCCAGTGGCATAAAGGTGTATAGATATTTTTGACTTTTATTATTAGATATTTTTGATTATTTATGCCCGTGACTCGATGGTTCATACATTATTGTCAAATAAAGATACGAATTTTAATTAGGACATTTTTTTTATAAAATATTAAGTTAGAGATGATGAAAATTCGGAATTACAACCAGTTACAAACTTATCAAAAGTTGTAACCCTTTCCATTAAAAATGACATAAAATAATACTTAAATAAATTAAAACTTATCTTAAATGGAAAAGGTTACAACTATTGATAGGTTTCACATTAGGTGCAAAATGCCATGTTACAGATGCCGCCAAACTTGCTACGTTAATAACACTATGTAGACATCACATCAAACTTAGTTTTGGGAAGTATTGTTACGAGGCCTGCCTTTAAAATTTGTCGTTTAACCCTTTAGGTTGAGGTTTTTTATTTACCACGTAATGTTTAGCTAGAATTTTAAAGTTCCTTGGTTTAGTGATAAAATATTATTGAAATTCCAAGTAACTTGCTACGAAATTAAAACAAACTAGACTAGCGCCAGATGAAAAACTGGTTTTTAACTTCGTTAGAACCAGTTTTTAAATCATGCATTCTACTTCAAATGCTTACCGCTTCTATAGCTGCTTGAAAATGTAGACCACGAACGTAATTAAAAAGGCAGCCCTCGTTAACGTAAAATAACAAAAGGCGAACACAATACACGAAATTATTAGAGAACGGTTCAGTTATCAGAAACTTGTGTATTCAAGGAGGCAGTGACATTGTGGTCTAAGGATCAAGAAAGGAAAATGTGATTCTGATCAGCTGCTATTGTTCTGTTTCACACTAAAGGGAAAACTAAGTATTGAAGCTATTGTATAACAGGTGAAATTTTATGGGGCACGAGCTTTGGCATGATTGATAACAGCTCTTACTGTTGAAAAGCAAGGTTGGAGGCAAGAGGAGCACCGGGAAACGCAAGGTCAGCTTTTGCAGCTAATTGCATTATTTATTTTCGAAAGTTGCTAGATTTAAGAAAGCTTAAGAAAGATTTAAGAAACGAAAACCACCTTAAGCCCAATGTGATCAAAATACAACAGCAATTTGTAGTTTCACTCCTAATTATTATTTCAGTACTCCTATTAGACATAAGAACATGAAAAATATAGTTCACTTTAATCTCCTCTATACTTCGTTTGGATAGGTGTTTAGCTAAATGTAAACAAACCAAACCACGTGGCTCTGTTCAACAGCCAATCAAAGCTGTTTGCTCGAGCTTTTATTGTATCAGTGTTCTGCTCCTATTGTCTGACCAACTATGTCACTTTGTATTTTTGTTAACATTTAGTTAAATACCTATCCGAACGAAGTATAAACATTTCGTGTATGGGGCTCGTCTGGCATTTATACTATAGGTAACATATATTTCTAAAGTTTTGAACGCCACAATAATATTTATTCGCGGCTACATGAAGCTAAACATAGTGTAACGAGTAGAAAGAGTACTCTATGTATGTTAATGTATATGTAGTCAGAAATTTAATGTCCCACACTGTTTCCTGATATATAACATTGTTTTTATTAAATGAGGTCTCACATAATTCGACAAGACCGCACGAGTGTCAAAGGTTGTTTTGTTTAATATGTAATGTTGACATCTCAAATACTATGTATAGCTCGCTACCCGTAAAAATTACTGTGGCGCTCAAATGTGAAACCACTGATAAATTAAATATTTACTTCCTCCTGTTCGTTGTCCGAATTCATCACCTCCCATTTCGAGGTCTGCTCTTCTTTGGCATCAACAAATTGTATAGATTCGTCGTCGGTGCCTGAACAACTGACGAGTCTGCCGTGCCTAACTTGAAGGCTTGGTCTGGGCCTGGGTTTTGCCAAGAGCCAGTGGTACCCAGTCGAGGTACTCGGCATTTCCTCCACAGGGATGTTGACGAATGCCGGCTTGGGGTCACTGGTCACAAGCTTGAGTTCGTAATGAGGCCCCATTTTAGCAGCACGAAATATTAAAAATATATCTATATTATTAACCATTTCTTTACTTAATTAAAAACAACAAATTGAGGAACATTACTTAACATAATTATTTTTTATCCTAGTATGGTGTCTGTAATGATGACGCACTGAGCGGCAACCGAAAATACAAGATAATTATGTTGGCTATTCAAAGCTCTAAATATCCTTTAAATATATAACAATGGTAAGCAAAGCTTGTTTGAAAGCCAAAAACTTAAATTTAAATCCCATGAAAGAATTAGAGCCCACTCCATGAGTTTACCCGCTCATTCCCAAAATACCATAATTAGAAAATACCAGATTACACTTTACACCAGATTCCCAAATCTCCAGATTCAAAATAAGGATTAATTTATTGTACGTACCCTTAATAATGAATCTGGTGATTTGGGAATCTGGTATAAAGTGTAATCTGGTATTTTCTAATTATGGTATTTTGGGAATAAGCGAGTTTACCGTGTGCTTAAAAAAAAAAAAAAACAATAAACATTTTTTATCTTTTCTACGCTACCGGGCGTAAATTTCTACAAAAGTTAGAACGTAGCCCAGAACAATAATTAAACCATAGAAAGGTCATATGTATGAATCAAATATGTGTCGCGGTTTTCAAATGAAAATATTAGCGTATTAGACAATTAATTCATTCTATCCGCGTTATGAATATTGTAAATTGGGATGCAACTTAACACGCATAACTTGTTATTAAAATAATTGATAAATAAAAGTAACCTCACCACAACAAAATGGCTATTTGAAATAATGTTCTTAATGTCTTGGAATATGTAGTTGGAAAATCGTACAGATAAGAATCTGTATAACTGGGAACCTGTAGGGATAGGATTCTGTAGGACTGGGAATCTGTTGAATTGGGAACAAGCCTTTAAAAGGTCACTGAGAGACGTCACGCAAACAGCGTTAACAAAAAAATTGGTAATTAGGTTTTATTTATTATTTTATTGCTTATTACCAAGACTATAATTTACACATCTTTACCATCATGAACCTCCTTTTACGAGTAGAAATGCTGAGCACAAGACATTAAATTTACTGAGTAAGATCCAATCATTTCTAGTTTTATACAATAAATGATCGTGCCGACAGCTTCAACCCCTTGAAAAATCTCTTGGAACCGAGGGGATCGATGCAAAAAGCCTAATCCTTAAAAAACGTTTTCTAATTCTCAAACAGTAGTATCCCAATTAGCATTATCGATTTATTTTATCGACTAACAACCTATACTAGCCCAAATTCATTTCGTCTAGAACCAAAAATACGAATAAACTGTTTTTTTTTTTAAATAAAAATTAGACTTTTCTACTATCAAAAGAACCGTATGTTTATCGGCCACCATGGCCATTTTTATACGTTTTCAATTTGGATTTAATCATTGTTCTGAGGTATTATGTCATAATAACGTTATTGAATGTACGTATAGGTATATCCGTGGATAACATTTAGGTCTAAAGCAAAAGGTGCAAAAAAGAAATCACTGGTCAAAACTAGTTTAACCAGAGCTAGACCACCTGGTCTAAATATTAATGTTACTATATTCATTGTAATTGTTATTGTTAGTGCATGCACGCTACATTTTTGTTAGTTTTATTAACCATGCACTTTTTGATTTAGATAATTAATTCTAATTTATTATTATTTTAAATAATACATATAAACACAAGACAATATGTTGAGCTGAAGTATGCTTAACTTCGTGGCACTTCATTTTGAAGAATAATTTAACCATAATACATAAAACAGCAGTATCGTATATTAATCGAAGTAAACTGAAAAAAAAATTAATTAAATACAAAAAAAACCTTATCAAGTTGTTTTTGCATAATGCGAATGCATAAACAATTTTATTGTTTAATTTGATTATCTACTTTCAATCTTTAATGGAAAAAAAATGAAATGATTTTGTAACTAAATTTACTTCCCTTTCAATAAATATTTTAGCCTAGCCTATTTATTAGCTGATTCTAGACAGCTTGCTACAGTTCATCATTAACTATACAACGAAACGATATTTCTGTTATTCACTCGCTTGTTTTTCGTGACTTGAGCCAACAATACGGTAGTTGACTCTATATCAAATCAGGAACTTTTATTGAAACGTCAAAAACGATTGCTAGTATGAAGATTGTATGAAAAACTGCCGTATATAGCACCTGCACGGGTAGCACAAGTTGTATTTTCTCGCTTGTATAACTTGCACTGAGCGTGCGTCTCTATCATTACTGACTCGATAGAAAGGGAGATCCGAGCGACAAACAAGTCGCGAGCAACTTGTGCTAGCCGCACTGCACAAATTGGTATTGGCAACTGTAGCTGCCAAGCTGGATTTATGCGTTTTTTTATTAAATCTATCAATGGACTTGTAGTCTTGTTTTTTTAATGCATAGATCAATCACATTACAAAATGCTGTCAACTTTATAGAACAAAAATGTGTTGGCCTTAAGTTTAATTAGGACCTGTCGATGTCGATACAGCGTGTTGATTGCAAAGCAAAATGATAAAAAAAAAAACATTTCTACTAATGGAATTGAAAAAAGGGTTTAGAGAAAACTATATTTCAACTAATCTACCAAACTAAAACCTATAATTTAAATAATTACACCGAATCAAGTAACGAAATATGTGCCAAAACCGGCAATGCGCAATGATGTATTAGTTAAATAAAAAGTGCTTTAAAACGAGGGAAATGTTGGAGTGATTATAGAATTAACTTGAAAACAGTAAAGGGTCATTAAAACCGTTTCAGGTGTTACACTTGAACTCATAAAATAAGATTTTTTTAAATATTGTATTAAGGAACTAGGAAAATGTAACCATCTAATCGTCTACTATTTATATAATATTTATTTTCCTGTACACGCATAATTAATATTATAAGAGCAATAACGAGAAAATCACTTAAAAGTAGCTGTTTCGGGTGTTGCACGAATTTGCCTATACCTTCTGACCATCAGTCCCAAAATACATAACTCAGCGACTTTTGTTAAGTAACCTCCAGTTTTATTTATAAATAATACTTCTTTTAGTATTTTAAAACACTCAACTAACACTTAGTATTGCTTTTTAATGAATTTAAATTAACTAATTTACCCGTTTTGGCTGTTACGAGTAAAAAACGGGCACAGATTTAGATGCCAAGTTAGGATCAGAGTCACTGCTGACATCGGATACCTCCTGTTCTTCATCTTGTTTTTTTTCAGTGTCGCTAGCGGTTCCAGCTCCTCGCATATGTCTTGCTTAACAACTACAAAGTACTTGAACAGAAATAGACTGAGATGTTTTGGCTACGATCACTCGCCTGTAGCCCAGATTTAATCCCTTCCCTTCTCTTTGCGCAAATATTTAAGATATTTCTCAGGATATTTCTTTCGGTATTCTCTCAGCTAACCTAACCTAACCTAACCTAACCTAACCTAACCTAACCTAACCTAACCTAACCTAACCGTTCTTTTGATTATGATGGCATGATGATTAGTGTTGTACCTAGACACTACAATACCTTAAAAACCTTCTATCTGTGAAAACCTGTACTTGGCTTTTATGTCTTATGTTTATGTTCAATTTAGTTTATCAGCTGTTCGTTTTCCTATAAAAAAATAAAAAAATACTACCACGTTACAATTTCAAATTAGTACGTGAATTTAGGTCGGCTTACATCAATGAACAACGGAAACGTTTCGGGTGTTAAACAACTTAACTTTTAAATGTCCCCTAAAGTACACACTAAAACAATAATTATTACACATTTGATTAGGTCCACATCACCTTACTTTGGCAAAACATGCTAGGCTATTATTTTACTAAGCGAATAATGACATAAACCATTAACTCTTTTTCGTTTCGGGTGTTACTTTGAGACTACAGTTTAGAATACTCTTCCAAAAACAGATTAATCCATTTATATTTTTTTAAAGGCGAATCTTTTATGTATATGTATATTTTTACGTCCTATATTTTTAACCTTGCGATCAAGTACACGGAAAACTTTCTGACAGGAAGGTAAGAGTTGATTTCTTACGCCAATTTCCTTTTTTGAGTCCTTGGTCACGTTTATTATGGAATGACCCTAATATCGGCGTAAATGTAGCAATATGGAACAATATTAGCTTTTTCCTTACCTATCAATAAAGTACCTAAATGTACATAAAAACCAGTTGTTTCCTTTATAACTTTATATTTTTTGTTTTTTAATACAAAGCGTGATGGCGCTGCCTTGTCTCCGAAAAATGAAACAAGTTAGGATGTCCCTTTTAGAAACGCAAAACAAGCGAGTAGTTGCTATACTTTTTTTTGGCAAAGGTATCGTTAAGATGTGTAGGTAACAACCAACCCTTGCTACTGAGCAACATTTTAAAGATATTCAAAGCCGAAATCCCACTGCGGCGCACGCCACCCACGCTACGCACGCACACGCTACGAACGAAAGCCACACGGATAACAAGCCAATTTATAACAACACACACACGTGGTTATAAATTCGCTTCTTACCCGAAGCGCGAGCCGTGAAGAAGCGTGTACCACTGTGTGATTCCAACTCCGCATCCGCATCGTACGCACTGGACTCATCGGGACGGATTAATTATTCGTTAGCCGTAATGCGGTCCGCTCGGTGCGAATAAATAGACGAACTTTTAGGACTAAACTAAGAATTCCACAATCCGTTGCGATCCGTCCGACAAGTACAATAAGGAAGTGTGGATGCATGAAGGCAGGCGCTTTAAAGCGCAATACACACCAAACGCGGGGACAGGTTTGGGTCGACACGGCGCGCCATTTCCCCAATCTCTATTGGTGAGTAGTTCCTATATTCAAATCCGTGGATAGAGTTGTGACGTATAAAAATAGACACATTTTGTACGTAGCAATAAATGTCAAATTTTCTACACAACAACTCTAAACCACAGTTTTGAATATAGAAACGCACCATACAGGGTGGTATTCGATAAACTGCACATATTGTAAGGGTGAAATTTTAAGTTAAGCTTTCGGTTAAAGCTTTTTTTTAAATTCTTGCGTTTTCTTTTTACAGATTCTTGTAGTTGTACTGCAAAAATGTCGATTTGCTTTCATAAAACACGAGTTTCTCAAAATTTGGATATTTTACCTTTTTTTTATTATTATTCCTCGTTTAATAGGGTTGATCTCAGGTTGTCCAGGTCGCAAAATGACTACATAGGTGGATTGACCACATCGCATAGTGACTAAGTCGCAAAATGCCCACATCTTTATTTGACCACATCGCATAATGACTACGTCGCAAAATGACCACATCTTTATTTGACTACATCGCATAATGACTACGTCGCAAAATGACCAGATCTTTATTTGACCACATCGCTTATTGACTAGGTCGCAAAATGACCACATCTTTATTTGACCACATCGCATAATGACTACTTCGCAAAATGACTAGATAGCTTATTTGTCTAGTTTGTGTTTTGTTCTATAAATGTACAGTCAAATGAAACTACATAAGTTTGGTTTGTTTTTTTAATGAATTACCATTTCGTAACTTAGAACCTAAAATTATTATCTAAACTAAAATAGTTTCTTATTCTAAATTTAAACTAAAATTCTTCTTATTTTCCGTTTTTTGTTGGCCGTATCGTTCTGGAGTCGTTTTTTTTACTGTTTCGTAAATCTAGCATTATTTATTACTTGAGCATATATTTGATTCTAGATATATTTTGAAGAAACTCGTACGCTGTTATTTCTTTACGTGTAACTTTTTTCAACTCGTGTTTCATTTTCCTAATTAAGTTAAAGCTAATTAAGTCTGTGTACAAAATTTATACTTATGGAGTTTTATATTGTCCTTATAACTGACGTTTTGTGACCCCAAACAAGACCATCCACGGCCATATTTCCGAGCAGTATTGGGAAAATTAGTATTTTACACTTGACTGTACTGGTGTTATGCGATGTAGTCGATCAACCTATCTAGTCATTTTGCGACCTAGCCATTATGCGATGTGGTCAAATAAAGATGTGGTCATTTTGCGACCTAGTCAATAAGCGATGTGGTCAAATAAAGATCTGGTCATTTTGCGACGTAGTCATTATGCGATGTAGTCAAATAAAGATGTGGTCATTTTGCGACGTAGTCATTATGCGATGTGGTCAAATAAAGATGTGGGCATTTTGCGACTTAGTCACTATGCGATGTGGTCAATCCACCTATGTAGTCATTTTGCGACCTGGACAACCTGAGATCAACCCGTTTAATATTAGATCTAAAAACGTTGAAAAAAAATGGTAAAATATCTGTTTTATGAAAACAAAATGATATTTTCGCAATCATTTTCCGAAACCTCTTCCGCAGTTATTTTTTTTTTAGTTGGTCTAATATTTTTATAAGTATTCTAACCCTAACTCCTCGATTATCAATCCTATGCATTTTGTTTTAACTTTTTTGGGCATTTAAATCAAAAGTTACACCGTCACAAGTAGTGCTACCCAAACTTTATTAAAAAGTTTAATAATGTATAAAAAACCTATGGCTTAAAATGTAAGATTTTTTTTTACCGATAAATTAACCTAAAACTTCACCCTTTTAATATCTACACTTTATCGAGTAACACCCTGTATATGAACCTGCTGCACTGCTATAGGGGTCCTAGTGTAAGTGTCGACTTATACCCTTTTCCACTAGGACTCCAGCAGACGGTAGGCACCTGACTCACACTCACGCCCGCCCGTGTTCCGTGTTTTGGAGCCTGAATACATAAGGAGGATCGACCACCGACCACAGCGAAACTTACGCAACGCTTACGCAGTGACGCGTCTCCCGCTTAACGTTTTAAGCTTTTGAACAAAATGTGTCAATTAGGGTCTACCCATACATATAGACGCGGAATCGTCTTAAGTCGGTAAGAAAAAGTTTCATGTCCATTCAATTAAAGCGATAACGACGTCGTTCCGTTCTCAACAACGAATCGAGGCGAACCGAGCCAAGCGACGCCATTTTCACTCTTACTGCATGGACATAAACTTTTTCTTACAGGCTCAAGCCCATTCCGCGTCGAGAGGTCTGGGGAGACCCTTACCCGCCAAACATGTTTGATATGCCGTGCAAATTACAACTTAATCGACACGGCCGATGGCTTCAGTGGCACTGGTGGCACAACTCTCAATTGTCTGTACTTTTATTTTTTAAGATGTTGATGCAGTTTAGCGTATTTAAAGCTGCGGTATGGTCGATCCTTATAGTTATTTATGTGACTGGTGCATAATGAGAGGCATTAATACACGAGTGTGGTTTTATGAAACGAGCCGATAGGTGAGTTTCATAATAAGATCACACGAGTGTTTTAATGCCTAATTATGCGTACAGTCGCATACATAACTTTATCTACATGCATATCATAAGTTTTCTACAATATGTGAGAAAATTGTACCATGTTGCCTTGTATCTTAAAGAACCTGCATCTTAATGTTCACTTTAAAGTTTCGGTGACCGAAACTTTAAAGTGAACATTAAGATGCAACTACATCAATAACCGACACTTTAATGACATGTAATACTTTAATGTTAACATTAAAGTGCAACCACAGATACAGGTTTCTTAATATTGGCTGTTTGCTTATCGTTTCTAAACATATAATAGGGAAGTTATGATATGGATGTAGATAAAATTAATTAACCTTCCGACGACCAGTTGTCAAATAAGTTTAGAATTGCACTATAACAAGGGTACGGAAGTAATACTTGTTATAGTCGCGGTATGAAATGGTTCATCACTTTTGGACCTTAACAGAACTGAAATAGAATCGGAAAGTGCCGAATGTTTTCATACCGCTACTATACTTGCCAAAGTGCAGGACACATTATGAATAACTAGGGGACACGACATCGTACGAGTACAATATACAATACTGGAATTTTTTTTTCACTGACGTCTGTCCATTTTGATCCCTCCAATGGAGCTAACACGAGGATAGTTTTGTGCTGATATTCTATGACTATAAAAAAACCTACATGTTATTTTATTAAGAATTAGGCGACGGATACTTCGAGGAGTCATATTTCAATTATTATAAGTTTGTTAAACAAAAAAAAAGCTTTATACAGCTTAAAAACTGACGTAGCAACCTTTGTGATTTTAATTTGGGTGTTATAATATGTACGCATATCAACAATGTCAAGAAATAAAAATACCCTCACACTGTTTTGATATTTTGAAGTACTGCGCAGTACTCTGCAAAATATCAATATAATGCGAGTATATTGCTCAGTTAAACAAATGTTCAATTTGTCTTTTGTGTTACTAAATTTAACCAAATTTTGAATAATAATGGAATAAACTTAACGTCTTAATGAGTCCATCACTACATACAATCTTTTTTGAAATTCACTCCCAATTTTATTTCTCTGCATTATTCATGACTGCTCTTTGTCAAGCAACACATAAAAGACAAAAAATATCCGTACATTATTTTAATATTTTAAAATGTACCACATTGCGATACATAGTAAAACATCAAAATAATCAATATGGTGTGAATTCAATAACCATCGTACATAGTTGAAGACTCAATAGAAAGAAACGTCTAATTTTCCTTTATGTTACGAAAGTTAAAGAGTTTTCACAATTAATTCTAACTGCATACAATATACCACCCTATTCATTTTTCCCTCAACATGTTCCATGCGCGTACTTTATGAAGTAAACTGGTCGTCACGAGGTTAACTATTTTCGCATTGGCAAAATACATTGGCACCGGCGAGATACATTAGTAAGGTATTAGAGTAAAATTGGAATAATACAATACCTCCTGATCAGGAGCTGACGGCTTGTTGAACTTGACCTTGCGTTGGCGGCCAAGCCGGAGGGCGAGGGCTTGCTCGTTGTGGCCAGAGTCCGGATCGTGGATTGCTAAGTGGCGGATCAGATTGCCCTGTGGATTCGATGTTATGTTTAGGTTTGCACTAGTTGCCAAGAAAGGTTTGAACTTTGAATCGGTACATGACTAACCGTCTCGAACGTAAAGGGTATAGCCGGGTAAGCATGGCGAAACTGCCCTTAGCGAAAAAAATAATTTCCTTTTACTGGGTTATTAACCTTTACATATGTAGTGCTTTCACCAAAATTCAAGCCTCAAATCCTTCAGGTTTAAAAAAAAACCGCATAAAAAGAAATAACATTTTTATTTTATTTTACCCAAAGTACTAATCCGATTTCTTTGTAATTTGGATATGTTGTATATACAATTATGGTCGCTTTCTAAAAAAAATATTAATGAATTATCTCTTGAAAAAATAGAAAAAAATCGAGTTAACAATTTTCAAAAAAATAAAAAAAATACGTGCGAGATTGCAACAATTTCCAAATTTATATATTTTATGTAGAATTTAATAATGAATAACATATAAAATTTTTAATAACTAAAATCGGGATTAACAGTGTGAAAAACTTGAATTTGTACCATCCCATACATTATTTTCAAACAAAATAACTTCTACGTATTACACTATGAAGTTATATTTCCAACGCATTTTGAATTTGGAACGAGACTTATTTTACTGACAAGGAAAGGTACCCAACTGTCCGGCTCCGATTTTGTTGATTTTGATATATGTTAGAGAGTAGTTTAAAATAACAGACACGTATTTCTTTTTAGCGGCCCAAACTCAACCTGTTGGGAGAAATTGACCTCCAAAGTACTGAAAAGTGACTAAACCCTCTAACTTATATAGATAGTATTTAAAAAAAAATGCAAGTTTCATAGCGGTTTGATTATAAATGTTTAAGAAGATGAAAAAATAATGAGCACGTGTTTTGTTATATCGGCTAAAACTAATATTATAAAAAAATACCACAGGAAGTGTATCTTCAATGATCTTTGAAGGAATTTCTCCCAACAGGTTGAGTTTGGGCCGCTAAAAATGTGCTTTAAGTCATCAATGTCGAGATGCCAAGAAATTTGTAACTTCTAGGAAACTCAACCTTAGCTGTAGAATGACAGATTGACTTTGGACCTAAGGAGGGTCACAAATGTCAGTCTGACTGTACAGTGAGTGAATAAATTAAATCACTAGATTACTTGTTAGTACAAGTGCAAAAAATCTATCCAAATCAGTCAAGTCAAAGTCAAAGTTCATTTGCCAGAATTGTGGTACATGGTTGGTAGCAATATTACAGAACAGTATCGAACAGCACAATTTATCATTGAGCAGGCATGCAAAATATTTAAGTAAGAATTACATTATCTTCATTCATTCATTACACACAAATACCTACATCATTATGACACGAAAACATTTAAATTAAAAGCAATTCATACATTATTACAATTAACTTGAAATTATACTAGTCAATGGCACTAAATAGTTTTGTAACAATATTAGCTTCACTTATATCGTTTTTTCTTAAATGCCTTACAAATTTGGTCTGCGTCAAAAACTACTTCAGTTTTATTGATGCTCACGTCACCTGAAGGTCAAGGTTAGCTTACCTTGTGGGCGAAGATCCGCTTGCAATCGTGGCACGCGTGCGTTTTCTCCTTCGCTGGTTTCGGTACGTAATCAGGGTTGTGGTACAAGTTATGGTGGCGACGGAGCAACTGCTTCTGGCTAAAGAGGAATTGGTTAACCATTACATTTGCAATTTGCCGACGAAGCGTGGGTAATTTCTAAGTATGCCAATTTCTTCTACTACAAACGCTTACTCAAGTCCCTACGCGAAACTGTTACGCATTTTACTCGAAACGGCTCTATCTAACAAAACAATCCCCCATTTTTGTCTAAAACTGTCTCAACTGTCGAAAAACCGTTTACCAGGGGCCTGTTTAACAAACGATTGTAACTAGTATTACCAGCGGAAATCTCTTTCCAACAATATGTATTAAAAAGAGACTTCAATTTACATTACAAGTTACAAGCTCTTGATAAACAGGACCCAGGCCTCTCTCCCATCGGCTCAAATTTGGGTCAACCATTTGTACTGAAACTGAAAGAACTTTGTTTCTCTATCTTCCACAAAAGTTGAATAATGTTGAGGATAATTTATTTCAACTTTATTTCTATTTTTTTAAAGCATTTCCAGACCCCCTTGGGGAGACTTGGACCTCTATTCTAGACGATCAAAAAGTCTGGTCTTTGACCTGTTATCATATTGTCAACGTTCTGATAGCTCTTATTTATTTTACAGTAATGACGGCCAATTTAAAAACCAATATGGTTAAACCCTGTTGAATAGAGGAGTTGGTTAATAAAATGAAAGAACAAAACTAAAAATAATCCTTTTTTTATGGCTCCTAACCTCACACTCTATGAGAATACTAAGAGCTCTGCGGGGGACACAGCTCTCATGGTAGGGATACTGGTTGGACTATGGCGGTCAGTGTATACTCACCGGAAGCTCTGGTCGCATTCAGTGCAAGCAAATGGCTTCTCATCGGTGTGTTTTAGCATGTGCGACTTGAGGTGACGCAGCATGGTCGACGCGTATGGACATAGGTCGCACTTGAAGCACTTTTCGCCTTCATGGGTCTGTTAACATGATGACGTGTTACCACCTTACTTAGGAAATTATAGAGATAATTAGCATACATAGGGGTTTTCGGTGCGGAAACGTTTGACATTAGTCAAAGATTAGGTATTGACTTGAAAAACAGAATGTACTCTAGTAGGTTTCTACGTCATGAATAATTAATTGAATAACATAAAACAATAAGTAATCATAGATATAGGTACTATAAAGTCAGTATCAACCTCTTCAGTTAAGTCCCTACTCATTTATCACTATCAGTAAATATTCATAGATATCGGGCGTCAAGATTGACATTATATTAGACACTTAAATGTCATACCGTACCCTTGTCTAGTTGATCCAAATTAAACTTAACGGTAAAAGGAAAAAAGATTTTTAATAAACTGAAGTTGGTGTTGAAGAAAAATTCTGGCTATAGCACACTAAAAATTATAAATGAATTGCTAAACGGCAAAGAAATAGAACTTCAATCGCAAGCTAAAACTGTCGACATGGAAAGATCATTCAGTTTGATGAAATGGATATTTACAGCAAGACGCCGCAGATTAACTGTTCCAAATATAGAAAAAATATTAAGTTTATTTTAAAAATCGGGCCACCTGCTAAATTTAATGCAAGTAATAAATTAATGTTATTTTTATCATTATCTCATAAGTTTGGGTAGTAAAGCTAAAGTATCTCCTACATGAGTTAAAATAAAATTGTATCATAGTGTGTAGGTATACAATTCGCAGAGAGGTAGTTATTCATTAGGCATAATATGATTTTTCTCAGACTGGCCTATCTGTTTATCTCTACTCTTTCTCAAATCATTCCCGCACCGAAAACCCCGAGGTATGATAATTAGTTAGTTCCTTTCTTAAACTAGTGTTAAAAATTGGCACTAAGGAACGACTTAGCAAGTATTACTAGCAAGGATGACGTTTGACAAAGTAATCAATAGTCATTATTAATCATACACTCCTTGCACGTACATCGGCACATAAGATTTTTTCGGATTTTGAGATTTTATTAAGAGGGAGTGAGAGAGAAATACAAAACCAACCGAAGTGTCTTCTAAGGGTCCGTTCAAACAGACCGGCTCGGAAAGGACAGCAAATTTTTTATCATGTTGGAAACAGAGTTTGCGTCATTATAATAAGGTTTATTTTTGCATGTTCACTTCTTTTGACAATTGTTAATGACAAAAGAATTGCACATGCAAAAATATACACTATTACAATGACTCAAAACTCTATTTTCAACGTGATAAAAATCTGCTCTCCTCTCAGAGCCGGTTTGTGCTATATATATACATATGTGTAATAACCAACCTTATTGTGGACTTTGCACGAGTAGCGGTCGGGAAAAGACTTCCCGCAACGCTTGCACTTCTGAGGTTTGTCCGAGGTGTGTAACTTCTGGATATGTATGCGCAGGTCGGTCTTGCGCCCGCACTTGGCAGGGCAGAGCTCGCAGCGGTAGACAGGCTTCTCGGCGACTAGGGGAAACGACAAATGTTCAAAAGAAATCAGGAACCATTTTTTGAATTAAGTTGTTTTTACTATTATAAAACCGCAATAGCCACCACTACCATGTACCATGTATGTATCATTTGGAAAAAAAATAGTGTTGTAGTCACTTGCACATACGCCACACACGTCGCCGCGTATTCAAAACCCGTTTATTTGATCAAGTCTATCAATCGGGTACTACATCGTATGCTCATCCTATCGATAGGCTTACCCTAATGATATGGAAACTGCTTCGAACTAGTTAACTACAACCATTGAGGTTACCAGTTTCGTAAGGGTTTGGGATTTAAGCACTTACAGTAAGTTAGTGTTACCCTATTCATTCTCCCTCTCCGTTGACTATGTTTCGCAGATTCGAGTTATTTTTAGTAATTGTATCGTGTGAGATAGCTTTTCATTGGGGTAAGTCGAAGATATTCTTATTGCATCGTTTGTAAAAACTAGTCAATTATATACCCTAACGAAAACCCTTTAAATGGTAAGCGGTTCCGGTACCTGCACGTATCGTATGTACGCCATACTGTCATGGACGTAATCTAATACTCCAAATGCAAGAGAATATATCCCCTATTGGTTTAGTCATGTAGGAGCTGATGATGAAGTTGGAAGGTGGTCAGGATCTCCTCGATAGTTTTATTTTTCACATGGTTTTGGTTGAATCTTCAATTACGATCATTACGGATTATTTTTGATTTAATAGTTGAATACTTATAACTTCTTGATCCTGGTAAACCATTTTTTTATAATGTACTTTTATAGTAAACAGCAAAAGTTTGAATTTGGCGGTGCAAAGCGCGCGCACACTGTCTCCATCTCACGTTCTTTGCGCGGTAAGCACATTAAGCCATACCTGTTTATTCTTGTGAGGACGTGTCATCAACAAGTAAAAATTTGACTCATAAACAACTAATTTAGGGTCCGTTCACACAGACCGACCCGCACTCTGCTTTTCACTCACACCGGCTCGTTTACGCTTGGAATTGGCCACGAGCACGTCAGCCAGAGCCCGTCAAGCAGCTGGTCGGCTCCTCTTACTATTTCACACGAAGCGCGTTCAAGCGCTCTTAATGACAAAAGTGAATATGCAAAAATAAACATAATAACAATTACTGCTCTGCTCTCCTCTCCGAGCCGGTCTGTGGGAACGGACCCTTAAGTAAACAAAAATAAGGTTAGTGGAGGAATTATTTGATATAATTTTCTTCATAGTGTTTTGGACCACCCTAGTGTGTATCTTTGATATTCCATACGTACCGTTGTGAATGAGTCGATGCGCCTTCAGCGAGTTGGACTGCGTGAAGCACATGTTGCAGCTGTCGCACTTGTACGGTTTCTCGCCGGTGTGGGTGCGGATGTGCCGCTTCAGCTTGAACGTGTCCGGGGAGGCGTACGTGCAATCTGGGCACTGGTCACAAATAAGTCTCAGTCAAGGAAGCTGCCGTAATACCATTAAGCCGCGTATCCACTAAAGACAGCCTCAGGTCGAGCAGCTGCCGCGCGCAAGTGTAGACGCTGCCTCAACCTGAGGCACAGCGCGACACGAGGCAAATTCGTGGCATATTTTGTCGGTTTTTTTCCGTGTTCAAAGGAGCCTCAGTCCGGGCCGTGCATTTGATGGAGACGGGCGTGCAAACTGCGCACATTGCGTATCAAGCCAAAGCGAGCTGATCCGCAACGTATATCGCGCTTTTTCCTCAGAGCGAGCAGTCTCAAATTGAGGCTGCTTGCCTCAAGTCGGAGCTACTCGGCCTGAGTCTGCTCGAATGGATACACTGCTTAAGCGTTTTGAATTTTATGTGGTTACCAATGCACAGAATGCTTCGAGTAGTAAATTTTACTAAGCTGCCTTTGGTATTACGGTAGTTAAGTAATACATACCCCAGCGAAAACTGCTATGGGAAATAAGCAAGTCTAGGTACAAATATGATGGCCGTAAAAACGTATGTGTATGAGGCTTTTTGCGTTATTGTATATAAATGATCATTAATCCCAACATTTTACACCCCCCATTAACCACTTCACAACTATATTAAAAGACATTAGACATTTAGTCAGTCGGTCAGGGATGTAATTGATTTTTAACTTCACATCACTTCTGAAATAATCGGTGTAAATTGGATTCATACAGATCCATCATCGAGCAACACAGCCTTCCTAGCGGAACGGAGTCGCCGTATCTATGAATATTACAGTCAAATAGTTCTGTAATTTGTTGCGGGAGAAATTTGCACACATATGCAGCTCTGCACACCCACATACAAAAACAAAACTTTGATGATGATGACACTAATACATAAAAATTTAGAACAATACACCAACAAAACTTGCAAACCTCGAGCAATTTCTGTGTACGAACGAGTCACAATTCACACATTGAAACGATAAGGCTGAACAACAGCGTGAAGTCGGATTTGTTGCTCAACAGATCCGAATTATGTACGGGCGAGCGGACTCCGATGTTGGTAAAGTGTAGGTAGCGTTCACTCGCGCGACTGGACTCTGTCTAGTTGACAATCCACTTGGGAGCAATAGAGTGACAACTACACTTGGGAGCAAAGAAATCGAGCCACTTAGTACTGAATTTTTGCTCTCCCAAGTCTAGTTTCATTAGATGCGCATGCCCGCTTGGGCTTGTACTTTGACAGAGGGGAAATGGTGCGAATGCCTACTCCCTTCCGTATTGCTCGATGAGGTCTATTGGTCACATTAAATTTAGCTCCTTGCATGACATGGTGTCACAGGATGCCGGATCAGGTAATGACGCGGGATCCTGGACCAGGTACAGGAACGGGGATGGTAATAAGGAACACCAGGAGTCCAGGGCAGGGTTATTTATTAAAAAGGCCTCTAGTTATTATAATAAAAAATAAGGCACCTGAGGACAACAAAAAGGAAAACTTAGAATAAAATAAAACTGTGGTAAGATGAATTTAAAAAGGTCTTAGATATAAAAGGTATAAACTTACAATAAGTGCCATAAACAGGGTTAACAGGGTTATTCAGATGAAGGAACTTTATATAATTTACTTCACTTTTTTAATATTTATGTAAGTAATTGACTTGATTTATAACATTTTAATTATGATTGGAACTTGTTCATAGCTTGGAAACTCGTGAGCAATTGATCAGTCGTTGTGTCCAGGCGAACGTAGATTTTGAATGAACTCAAATTTAGAATTTTGATTAAAAATAGCCATATAGGTGAATGCCAGAATCATTTTAACTGAACGAGGTGAGATATAAAAGAAAAGGTAGATACACCTCGTTACAATGGTACAAAGTTAGAGGGGGTATAATCCGCTCAACCGTGGTGGCGGCACTACCATACCCCCATTTTTTTCAGTTTCTTCAATGTGTTACGGTATGATTCCGATGTTGTGGACCGCAACCACCGACCGGTCCGTTCCGGATATAACTTCTCTCCTCACGCCTGTAGCACACTGGCCGCAAAACCGTAACGGCACCGGACCAAAACCAAATATTTTAATCCATCACAATCGGTTTCGGCACGGTTCCGTATTGCTTTCGCGGCAATGTGGGCGCGGAGCGCCGGTCCTGCTAAAAGAGATGCAATAAGTCTGCAGCTTACCTGGTAGGGACGCTCTCCCGTGTGGCAGCGGACATGGCGGCGCAGCTTAGACAGCTCTACCGAGGCGTAATCGCACTCAGAGCACTTGTGCGGTTTCTCGTGGGTATGGCGGTAACGGACGTGGCGTACGAGCTCGCCTGTGAAAAACGCTCGGTTTAGTGTTCGAGAAGACTGTACAAGATTGAAAGAAAGACAAGTTTACTTGGCAGGCGTAAACACCAAAATGGTCTTCTATCACTGGATGATGTGCCTAAACGATACATGTTGAGATTGTGGAGGTGGTACTAGGGAACTAGGGAGCCTAAGTCAGTGTTGGACCTACCAGAGGTGGTGAACGGGCTCTTGCAGAACTGGCACACGTGGGGTTTGACGCCGTTGTGCATGTTGACATGGTTCTGCAGGGACGCCATGGTCTTGAATCCGCGGTCGCACACCTTGCATTTGTAGGGGCGGTCTTCGGAATGAGTCTTCATGTGTCTCAAGAGGAGGTAGCTGAAGAAATACTATGTTAGTAAAGAGTTGCCGATACGTATTACCACACAAATCAATCTGCAGTACAATACCGCCTTGCTAATTCAAATCTTGGTATTCATGTAGCAAGACGAACCTTATTAGCATTACAGTCATTACCAACAGAAAATATTGAAGCTGCTTTAAGCTATTAATTTGATATACCGCTTTTTAGGGTTTCGTGCCCGAAGCTCGGGCCCTATTAATACGCCTACGTCCTAACTTTTAACAGATGTATCTTTTGAATCGTAATATATAGCAGATTGTTTTTGTTTTTTTTAGAATTTGTTATATATTACGGCAGAATTATAAAATGGGTAAAAACAATATTTTTATTTTTGTTTTCGCGCGAGTCCTTATCGCACTTGAAAGGATTTTGGTTTATGAGGGCGGAATAGTAGCTGCCTTAACCATATACCCACCGTCTATGGCTGGTGTAGTGGCAGAAGGTGCAGGTGAACTTTGTGCGCTGATTTCTGCGCTTGGTGACCCTCTTGCGCCTGCCGACCTCTTCCTCTTCAGACACCTCTTCGATGTTCTCCTCGTCGAAGGTGTACACGTCATCATTGCCTATATCCTGCTCCTGCTCTTGCTCTTGTTCCGCCTCTGCTTCTGCTTGCTCTTGCGCTAGCTCTAGTTCTTGTTCTAGGGTTCTATCTAGCTTCTGCACTTGTTCGTCTATTTCATCCTGGATATTTTAATTGTGAATTGTAACATGGTAAATTAAAATAAATCTTAAAAATAATACCCCTCCATCTGCGCCGGGGGTTAATAAAAAGCTTCGACTATTACATTAGTTAGCCGCCTGCTTTGGTATTACGACAGAATACGTCTAAGGAAAAACTGATTACCTGGTCAATTTTGATGTCGAGATTGATAACAGGTTTTTCTTCTTGCACCACCAGGACATAGCTCACTTCTCCGGTGTCGGATTCTGATGGGACCAGGGTGACGGTCTGGTAGCCATCCTCCAAGATGTTTCCGGCAGATAACCCCTCCTGAAGCACATTCTACGAATAGAAACGGAGATTACGAGATTGGAAAACAAATAAGGAGATTAAGAATAAGATAGAATAGAACATCCACCAATATGAGCTACGTTGAGCGAAGCTGGGAATATTCAAGTAAGCTACGCTTTCTCGCATTGCTCTGGTGGATACGCGGCCATAACCTTGCCTTCTCCGCTCATTGACTTCCGATTCTGCCTCGACTTGATTGTGTAAGCAACTTTTCGTCAGGGATTACGAGCTAACGTACATAATAGTATATGATACTTAAGTGGGACGCAGCATGGTAATGTTTTGTTTCGCCCAGAAGTCACTCGCTAAAACCATCCCCTTGGCACAGTATTACAATATCTTCCCTACAGTAGCGCAATACTTTTTGGGCTCCTACGCTGTCAAAAGCAAATATGCAAGTATTGGAAAATAAAACATTGTTATTATGTCATCATTTATTTGATATATTTACACTAGTTGAACTTATTATCATGTAATCAATTATGTATTTAAATAACTATAAACATATTAGCTGTAAGTTGTAATACTTGTAATCTTTTTGGAATGGCGCAAGATATAATAATCAAACTACTACTATTTAACATATAAGATAACAGTATGTTTATTTTCACCGGGGTTTTTATTACATTATCAGGCAATGTATAATTGGTTAAAGCAAAATAGGAAGGTAAGAAAATAATAATTAAGTGTACATACATCGTAAGGTAAGTATTACAAAATTATAGGAAAACTTACCTTGTGTTACGTCACTGATGTCATCTAACTCGAACTGTTATACTATTTTGGTGTCGATACAGCCGGCGTACACAAAACAGTCTGTGTGCGCCATCACAATTATATAATAAGATGGTTTTCTTGTAGACCGATAGAATAAATAAAAATAAACACGTCCGCGACGACCTCTCGCGGGTCGATCAACAAACTGGCACTCGTTGTGCAACTGCATGAATTGTAACACTGTGCCTCTATCATAAATCGGTATGCCAATATCATGTGGTATGATTTTTACGTAAATTACTCAAAATCGTGAGCTGACGTTGAAGGCTTCTTGCCAGTAGCCCCCTATTTCACCCTTTTTTACAATGATAGGTGACAATTAGCAATACATTGCAAAGTTAACAAGCTATCAAATCAGTGGGATTCATATCAGCTACGCCATGTACATTCAAATGTAGCTTGTCACCTTTAATTGTCACGATGGTGAAATAGAGGGCAGAAAGGATAATACGAGATTATGACAATTATTTTTTAATATGTGGCATTGGCAGGTTTAGGCGCGGCATGAAATTTGCGGTGGGTCAAAGAATGAGCTGGTTTTAGCGATCCGGACGGACCCCGCACGAGGTAATACTGCTAAACCACGTATACTTACGGAAGTGTTTACAGGGGTCGTTATGGACATGATGGTCTGTTCTTCGGTGTTAGGCTGGTAATAATACCGCCCGTGCTCGTCCACAAAGTAAGTGACGCCATTTGGATTTTCTTCGTCAGGGTTTGTTACTGTAAAATTATGGGTATGTAATAATATTTTAATTGTTTTGACGTATATCAATTTATTCATCTTTCATCTCGGTAAAATAATTAACCGCATAAAGAAATAAAACCGCACAATAAACCTGGATCTGTTTCGCATGCTTCCAGTTCTCACGACATTCTTATTTCGTCACTTTAAACATTTACTATCAAGCGTATTAAAACAAGGTGATCATTTAATAGTTATTAATTGGAGCATAATCAAGCTTCTTAGGGTATGAGTGCAGTATATCATTTTTTATAGTATCTTAATGATTATTAAATAATATTTTGGATATTTGTTTTTTTTAGACTTCGAACAATAAAGTTAAATATCGTATTTTAATTAATGTAAATTTAAATTCTCTCCTAGGTTCGAACTACTGGGAATTTTCATTCCCAGTGTGAACAAAGGGGTTTCGGACGCGGACAACCTGGAAATGAGCCAAAAAAATACTAAATGTCATTGTAAAAGGAACGAGTGTTATCCGTGGTTATATTTATTACTTACTTAATATTATTATTATTATACTAAATAAAATGGCCCAACAGAATATCAGCACCGTGGTTTGCGTCGACATTGTACGGACACTACTCACGGTGTCCATATTTGAAGCAACAGCACAGTTGAAAAAGAAGTAATCTATCACTCCGATCATCCTCAACTGAAGAACTGAACTGTGTCAACTGAAGCATAGGTATGGTAGTTCGATATGCTTTGGCTGCCGGTATCAATTTATTTTGTTAGTAAGAAAGAGGACATTGTTTACAATACAAAGCATACAATAACGAGCAGAATTTGTTTAAAGATGTTGTATTGTCACGTAAACGGCCTCTACACCATACCTGATTAAATCTTACGCTCACGGAAGTGGAACTGAATAACTGAATTTATATTAGTAAAAATAGAATTGCCCTCATTGTTTGCTAAAATTCTGTATTACGGATTGGAAGGTTATTTTATTTGTGACTTTAAACCAGGAGAAAAACTAGGAATGGCGTAATACGGCGATATTTCGCGCCAGCTACAAGTTATGCCAAATCCATACATTTCCTCTGTTTTCTAAAGTTACTCATGAGGACCCCAGTCCAGAAGCTAATTACAGTGAGTTTTTTTTATTTTACCTAAATCATGGAACCACCATTTGAATGTCATAAAGATCCGATCATGGGAAAATCAACAGATCTTCATAATTTGGAATCTGTTCATTATTTGTTAAACATTTACTTAGATAGTTAATAAAGTTTATGATTATAAGTATTATAACCACCGAGATAACGATCCAGACTACACAATTACGTCCCTTTGGGGCCTTGGAGGTCAAAAGCGAACTGCAAGCGAGTTTTCTTTTAATATCAGTTAAAGACCTCTAGCGGTTTCGTGGGAGGAAATAGGTATCGACGTCGGTAATAGAAGGATTACAAACCTTCGTTTTGTTGATATTGTTCTATTCTCCCATCCGGCACCACAACTAGAACAAATGCTCCATAAACTCAGCACGGTAAGTTGTAATCGGGCTCAAAATGAAAAGGCTGATAAAGGAAGACCTAGATGATGATGACGATACGTAGGACTGGGCTAGACACGTTTGCCTAATGCTTACGGAACCGTGGGCCAAAGTTGTCAACGAAAGGACCTCGCTAGATGGCCACCGGAGCAGAGGCGGACCAAATAGATGGCGGGATGACTTGGGCGCTTTTCGAAGCGAGGGGAAGTGAGGGAGTGGCGGGAGCATGCACTTAATAGGGAGGAGTGGAAGAAAGGTAGAAAGGCCTTTTCCCAGCAGTGGGACACTGATAAGGGCTAAAAAAAATAAGGCAAAAAACAAAAATAAAAAGTCTAGCCGACGTATGCGTCTAAAAAAAGGTAGCCAAACGAAAAAAAGTCAATTAGAGACTTGGCGAATGCAATTTTTCAAGTGTAATGGATAACCAAAAATTCAGAACAAAGTTGCGCATGACATTGCTTGGTTCAGATTAACTGTAAACTGATAATATGGTATAGTCATAACATAATTATCGCAAGTTAAGTTACGAAATATGTATAAGGAAACCTTTAATTTTCAGAATATTTATAAATCACACCCAACCTAATGTAGCCTAAGTACTACACTTGACATATTATGGGAAACAATAGACTCCGTATTACACACTATGCAACGTTCAAGTACTAACAGCCGTAGTATGCTTACCTAAAACGGTGGCAGTTTCAGCTTCCTGTGGCTGCTGGTATGCCACATTGAGGTAAGATTGTATAAGTTGGCCCTCTTCCCCATCTTCGGCCTCTGCCTCCTCGCCCGCCTGATCGGGAGGCGGCATCTCTCTATAGAAAAAAAACATTCAACATAAAAACTAATAACAAAACACGGATGAAGGCTCAGTTTCATTGATCGATAGCCCGCATGCTTATAGCAATCCATTGATGGGTTGTTTTCTGTCCTAAGTTTACACAACAAACATTTGGAGAATAAAGCAAATTACATGACCTAAAACAATAAAAAGAGAGAATTTTTGTATAGTTAGTATCATACATATTTTTAGTGACACTTGTCGTACCAATCATATCCCCATCCTTTGTAATAAATATTTTTTAGATTGTCAAATTAATTGATTTTGTCTTCAAATGGGACTGGGAATAATATTGCTGCCCTTGAATAATGTTAAATACCAGATTCAAATTGATTATAGTTAGAACTAATTATTTTAAACCAAGTGTACTGTAATTATAAAAAGATATAAATATTTTTTTAATAAATTAAAAAATTAGTAATATTGTCAAAAAAATTCTTCAATATCCAACAGATTACAATAATATTGTAAACATAGATAATAGACAAGTTCAAGCTCAAAATGCATTTAGTGGCAAAATTTTGGCCTGACGGTAAATCTAGTACCAAGATAAGTTGTCCTGATTTATACATTCAGTACCTGTAGACCGGTATTTTTTTTTGCAAAGTTTTCTAAATATGAAACCTAGCTAGATCGATTTATCGCCCCCAGAACCATGCATACGAAATTTCACGAAAATATTGGATTCGTTTCAGAGATTCAGATTATATATATATGTGTTATATACAAGAATTGCTCGTTTAAAGGTATTAGATTTTTATGGTGGGAATGAATACCAAAACTAATAGATTAAGTACCAATTCCACCAAACAAATCAATATTAATCAATTGTAGGTAACCGGTAGATGCCTGTATCCAGTTGTTCATCTATGAAACATTCTTTGTACTGCTGGAGGGTGTAATTTTATCAGGCAGGCATTTGGGGCAACTGGTAGATGCCTATATCCAGCTGTTCCCATCCATTTTATGGTTGTTTACTATTAATACCTCAATCTTTAAATTGTATTACTTAAGCAGCTTAGTTTACTTTTTACTATAATTATTTTAGTTTCAGTTTGTCACTTCATTTTAAAATGTATTTGAGAAGGATGCAACCCCTTTTTTAAAATAACCAACATTTATAGTGTATTTTATAGGTCTACAAATGTTAATTTACGTTATCTATTACTTTAGGAATTAACACAAAACTAAACCATTACAGTAGTTTCTCAGTAATCTGTTAATTGGGTGATCAATATGACTTTAATATTGTACTAACAAGGAAAGGTACCCAACTTTCCGACTACGATTTTGTTTATTTTGATATATGTTAGCTGTTAGCTGCTGTGTGTGTGTGAAAGTGACTAAACCCAACTTCTTTAGTTTTTTTTAAATTGCTAGTTTCCTGTTGGTTTGATTATAAGTTTAAGAACATGATAAAATAATGAGCAAAGGTTTTGTTATATCGGCTAAAACTAGGATTCTTTAAACAATTGTATTTTTAAGTAACATCATAAGATAATAAAGTGATAAATTATAATTGTTAACACAACAAAATTAAATCATTACAATTTAAAGATCTGCAGTTCAGGGACAAATAAAACCAAGTATGTATAATGTTTATTAGTTATATGATACAAATACAAAAAAAAATATGTTGAATAGATCTATTTTACTTTTTTAAATTGCTAGTTGCAGTATTGCACTTAGGTGCAAAATTATGATATTCTCAAGTTAGTAATGCACAACTGTATTGGTCCACAGTTACGATCAAAACAACAGAATGTTACATTATAAAAAAGTAGCTATTCTACGAAGACTATTCAAGTCTGTATTTAATAAGATAACTAGCCTGTATACCATACAGGCTAGTACTAGGCCGTTCCTGAGTTGCCCCATCTTTGGTTTTGGTTTCAACTAAAACCCACACAAATCCATGTCAGGCATAATGAAAGTAAGGAAAACACATTGTGCATCGCCAGCGCTTATTGAAACAATTTATAACACAATATCAAGCCGACAGACATCCTTTTCTACAAGAATTATGAAAAGACATTATAGACAGTATAAAAAAAAAAAAAAATGAGTCGAGCCCTAAGGCATATGGGAGAACTCAGCCTCCGATCTAAGTGCATTTGTGGATTTATAGGATGTGAATAGCTTTTCTTCAGAATAGGAGCAGCCATGAAGTCCAGGAATGTGTCTCAGTATTTTATAAGAAAAGTATGGACGATTCCACAGGCGTTTTAGCCGCCATCAATTCGCTGTCTTAAGTATTTAAGAAAAGGTCGATAATAGACTTGGAATTCGATCAATTGTGGCAAGAATTGCGATCACAGTATATCTTTGTGAATGTTATCTGCTTGGTGTAACTCATTCTTTCAATATTTATGACAGGGGACTGACGGCAGTTGAAACACCCGTGGAATCACACAACTAGTATATATGAAGATAAACAAAGGAAGATTTGTGATAGTATTAACACAAAATTCTAAAATAGATTCAGGCCCACTTATAAAGATTTATTATTTTACCCTAAATAACCTTCACTGGTATCCTTTTCCATTCTGTCCCAGGTTGCCCCATCTTTTGTACTAAAACCTGCACACAGAAATGGCCATGTCCATGTCAGGCATCATGAAAGTCAGGAAAACACCTATCCATTGACCGTAGTGATTGAGATAAAAGATCAAAACATTCTAAATACAGATTTCAAAGTTATTCGTACGAAAATTATAAAAAAGACGTAGTGAAGTGATAAAACAAACATAAATACCAGATGTTTGATGAGATGCTCGTGCTCTTCGCGTTTCACATAGTGGGAATTGATGTTTTGCTTCCACTTGATAAATATTCTTCACCGACGCTGTCGATCAATAAAGTGCACTAATTATGGACAAGTTGCAATAACCTACGGAGCAACACGCCGGCGCGCCGCCTACAATCAATCAATAACCGGCAATCCCTCCCCCAGGGAAAAATCCAGAACGCCCTTTCCACGCATCTATCTATGTGTATATGTATGCAAGTTAATTAAATTTAAAAACTGACTAAACATTCACTTTAATAATATTTTGGACTCGACTCCCCAAACATTCGACACTTTGTTTCAACATAAACACCACTTTCATCTTCATCATAAAAACTGATCACTCGACACAACGTTTTGATGTCCGCCATTTTATGAAGGGAATCCACCAAATAATCGAACATACCTCGAAAACCACACAAAAGAACAAAATAATTAAAATATTACTTTAACACCAAAATACAAATAAATAATGACAAATCAGCGCCACTAGGTGTAAACTAGCATAAGATATCACAGACGGCGCTGTAGTCAGGCGGTCTTTATGACAAATTGTGTTACGAAAAAGAACACAGTGGATAGCACATTTCGTAAGATTTCTCTTTATTTGCTCTAACACATAATGGTTTTCAAACGTAGAAACCGTGAAAGTCGTATTTAAAACGAGGAAATATATAAGAAATCACTGAAATTCACCTGATTCCCGCAAATGAAAAACTTCTAAATTTCACCAACGAGGGCGTCTCGGTCTTCAGCTCGATCAATTCTAGCGACTGTGACGCTGACGCGAAATGGCGGACGCTGCGCGAACTACGATATGTATGATACAATACAATAGATAGTACGGTACGGTACGACGGCTACGCGGGCTACGGAAAGCCAAAGTGTTGCCAGGCTTAAACTTTTGTCTATGTCAAAAATGGAATAAGATGGCGTTATGAATACCTACGCGAATTAATTGGCAGGTATTATATAAGTTTAGTTTTTGATAGTTAAATATTTTTCACCATTATATATTTTCATGCGAAATAAACAATAAGCGAGCCGAAAAATAAACCGGTTCGTTGAAATATAAACATCTGGCTATCCTATCATTCTGGTATAAGCGCTTAAAAGGTGTAATAGACGGTCGAGTATATAAGATCGCGTACTTGCGGCTCGGCGATCTTACTCGCCCGTGTGTCATCCGAAGTGAATTGCGGATATAAGATCGCGATTTTATAGGTCGCGCGTCCGTCACTGGCGCGAGTCTAGTAAGTTCGCGATTTTAAAGCTCGTACGTCTAGAAACTTTAAACGCAAAATGTCATCGACAGATGAACTCTTGAGTTTAGGGAATAATATCATATATCACATTTACAAAATCACTTATTTTAGGTTTTATCTAGAATTTCTGAACCAAAATAAACAAATAACGCAACTAAAGGAATTCTCTTGTTTCAATGTTGCCCTGGGGGAGTCACGGCTTAAACTTAGGTATTTTTAATAGCATCTTCGCAGAGCCTATGTTAGCTAGGTACTGCCAGAGTGCTTTATTTAAATCGTGGCTAGCTACTCGTGGCGATGACAGACGTACTCGCCAAGACGGGCTACGAGCAAAGTCATACATGTTGGATCGCCAACGAACTTACTCGGCGGTTTTTGAATACGTGTACTTTGGATGACACACGGGCGAGTATAATCTGTCAAAAAAAAGTGGCATTAAAAAGTGGCAACACAGTAGCTTCGTCCCTTTTTAACCGACTACAAAAAAGGGTTCTCAGTTCGACCTCTATGTACGTAAGTATGTATGTATGTTTGTCCGCGATTATCTCGCGTTTGTCGCACCAATTTTGATGTGGTTTTTTCTTCGTTTAGATTGAAAGGGATACCACTACGGTGTTGCCACTATTTAATTTCAAGAGTCGCCTAGTCACAAGTACGCATAGGTATCAGTATCGTAATCGATCCAAAATTGACTGAGTGATAATTAAACATACATTAAAAAATACAGAAATTAGTGGTCGCTGCCTACGGCGCCTACCCCTCTGGGAAACAGGCGTGATTTAATGTATGCATGTATGGAACATGAAACCTCCTCCTTTTTTGAAGCTGGTTAAAAAATTACCTAGGTACTTCATTTTTTTATATACTAACTCAATGTTTGAGACGGTTTTATACTTAACGTAGTTTAATTGTAAGGTAATTATTAAATGTTTATTAGGTACCTTCAAATACCAATACATGATTTACACCTTGTAATGCCGACGCCCGTTTAAATAGATAAAGATAAAAAAAACACATACTACATACATACATAAACTACGTGACTATCTGTGGTCAACTGTGGAAAGTGTGCAGAAATGCCTGTGTTATATTATCTATAATTTTATATTATAGATAATATAACACAGGTATAACATATATATATTATCTAAAAAGATTGCCTAACAATACTCTAGTGACCGTAGAGGTAGAATAGAATAGAGTGGGCATTGGTCTAGGTACCAGGTGGGAAGGCTGAGATGCCATTATAGATATTAGATATTACCTATGTATGTATAATCGAGGTGGGAAGGCTGAGATGCGATTATAATTATGTAGATATTACGTATCTATAAACGAGATACTCTTTCCTGTCCGTCTCGCGTATACGTTTGGCACATAAAATTGTGGCAGACAAACCTAACAGCGGATTTCTGTCGGATAAGTTTTTCAGTGTCTTCGGAGTTTTTTTGCAATTTCAACATGTCCCTTGAAATTTTCAAGGGACATATACCTACGTTTCGTGTGTTACAGAACAGGATCGTGATGGTGAACTGTAGTATTTTAGGCTGTAAAAACTTGAGACCGAAATGTGAGCTCATTTATTATTATTTTTAAATGTTGGTTAGATTTTTTAATGTTAGTTTTATTTTTCTCTTGAATTATTTCCTTTTAAAATAAGGTTACTTACTAAATGTAGCCTAAATAAGTAATAATATTGTGTTTTTTTTTTTGGTAAACTACCTATTGTTTATTGACTTATGTCAATTATATGAATATGAATATGAATATTGTACAGTGGGCTGCAAAAGTGCATGGACAGTTCATAAAGATAATGCTTTGAGGTGCAAACTGACGCCTGACGCTCGTAGTGGTTCAATAAGATCGTACTAGATGGCGTTGTTGCAAAAAAACAAAATTAAAAATTATTTCATACCTCATACCGACACCAGAACCAATCAATTTTTCTTTATTTTGTTTTATAGTTTATTATTTTTAATAGAGAAGATTTTAGAAGTATGAAATGTTAGTCGATACCAAAACTATGAGGTTAAATTACTAAAAAAAATTCATCCATTGCGTGGAATCGAACCCGGGCTACTCGGAGCTCGGAGTCGTGAGTGAGAGCGGCGTTATTATGCCATAGGACCATCACACATTAAAATATAATGTTGAAATTAATAGTTTATTATGATTTGCTTATTTTCGCATTCAATGAAATAGAAACACGCTTAATATTACTATAAGGAGGGTAGCCTAAAGATGTATAAATACCACACTGATTATTACAGACTTTGCTCGTTCGTTCGTTAGCTGCTAAATCGATTGCCTTTTTTGTGTTGATTTTACTTTCGTTAAATTTTCCTTAAAAAATGACTTCTCGTTGCAATATTGACCTGGTCAAAAGATCGCAAATAATTGCCTTGCACAGTAAAAGCAGAAAGTCAGAATTGCAAGAGAAACCGGTGTGAACGTAAGTAGTAATTTATTTACTCAGATTTTTACAAAAATAATTTCTATTTCAGCCATGGTGAGGGATTATTAGGAAGACGGATTCAAACCAACAACCCACTACGCTGGCTTATTCAATACAAGTGCGGATACTCTTCGCCGTGTTTTATATAGTGAGGGTCTGCATCGTCGTAGGCACGCTGTCAAACCCTTGCTAACAGAAAGCCATAAAAGAGCAAGGTTAGAGTTCGCTTTGGAGTATCTAGATTTCAACTGGAGCAATGTCATCTTTACGGATGAAAAGACTTTTAAATCCAGCCAACACGGACGATTAAGCTGGTGGCGCCGAAACAATACCCGGTATAATGACAATCATGTAGTGCCCAACATGGAATCTGGTCGAATAACCGTAAATATGTGGGGATGGATGAGTGCGGCTGACCCAGGAGAACTGGTTAAACTTCCCAGTCGAGCGAACAGTGTTCTGTTTCTGTTTCTGTTTCATTATGTGGAAATGCTGGAGGCCACCATGTTGCCCACCGTTCGCAACGTGTATCCAGAGGAGTTGCCGGTGATAACGTTTGTGCAAGATAACCTCCCAATACACCGTTCACGTAGTGTGCGGGAGTGGTTTGGTCAGCACAATAATATTAGGGTTATTCCCTGGCCTTCCAGGTCACCGGATTTAAATCCTATCGAAAATTTATGGGGTATTATTGTCCAACGTTGGGATCACCAGAATGAGCGAACTCCGAACGCCTTGGAAGAACACTAACTGTAACTGTTTTGGCTCTTGTATTAACCATATTATTCTATATTTCGTTTTGTAATATTTAAGCTGTTTGTTTTCCAATAAATAAATAAATAAATAAACATTGTTCAAAAATTTGGGATAGTATTCGAGGTTCCAATCTGTGTCAGAACCTTATCGATTCAATGCGTTCCCGAATGCAAGCGGTAATCGAACAGAGGGGGGGGTTCTAGTTAATTATTAAAGTTTAGTATATAGTAATACAGTGGTCAAGTGGAGATCGGGTTAACGTAAGTAATTAATACAAAAGAGACAATTATTTTCGCTTTTTTTACGTGTCTATACTATTTTATAGCAGTTAATAATTATCTTCTTTTAAATATTTAAGGTAAAACAAATCACACCATTTATACACTACAGTTATTATCCTTATATAAGTGATCCTAACTGTATAACATACTTAAACATACGAGTAATGCATTTGACTGTTAAGGTAACCCGGTCTCTAAATATTTGTTAATAATTACTATATGTTATTGTGGTTTAATAGCTTCAATCTTCTTTCTGATTTCGAAAACGAATACTTAAGCTATTACCTCAATAATAAAAGTTAAGTAGTAGTTAGTAGTTTCATTGTTACTAAGGTGATATTGTAAAAAAATATATCTAAACAGTTCACTGAATTAAAATATTATACAAGGAATAAAGATTTTTCATTTCAAATAACAAAAGTTGTATCATTTCTTGAAACTATTATTTCAAAAGATAATACATTTTCTTTTATTAATTATTATGTGAAACAAGATAAATTAAAAGATATTGTATGCAGAATCGATCTCCCGACCCACGGACTGACCCCGCGATATCGAAGTGCCAACTAACTAAGCCAACGGCCCTTCTTGAAAAGTGGTGAAATTATAGATTCTAATACTAAAACGTCATATAGTTGAAGCAAACAACAATATTATATAATAAAGTTGTTCAGTTAACAACGCCATCTACGTTGCGTCTTACGAACGTGGCATCACGTGTTCACAGGATTATAGACGTTAAGGTGTCCATGCAATTTTGCAGCTGACCGTACACCATAATTATGGGAGACTGTAGTGGTGCACACGCAAATGTATTTAACACCTGTATAATATTATTAATTATTATATTTGATACCTACAGTCATAACTACATGCAATAAAAATATTTTGATTTTGATTATTGATAACCTTTCTTTCGTAAGTGGATACATTATACTAATGTTGTGGTTTTTTAAATCCTTTTTGAACATGTAAACAACCAATTATATGAAATAACGTCTCCTAGTTACATTTCAACATAAAAAGGACCGGTTTTCTGTTGAAATTTATAGTATTTTTCTTCCGCGAACATTGCGATTTATGTTGATAACGATAATACTCGGTAACCCGTGTGATTGCTGACAATTATCTACTTAAATTTTATCGTGTAATACCAATTTTGTGTTGTCATCCATTTAAAATACACCCAAAAAAACAAAATATACACGGTGTAACACGAGAAAACCGAATAATTTTAAGTGTGTTCCTAAGGTCGTAAGAAACAAAAAAGATTAAGTATATGAACCCAGGTCGAAATATGATTTTAATTTTTGTTATGTTTTCATACATAATAAATTAATTATTTTTCCTACACCTGTAAATCAACACCTTAGGATAAGCTGGCAACGTTTCTTATTGTTATCTCTTTTCATTAGAAGAGGCAAGTTTATGTCATACTCATAGAGCAATTTCCTTGTCAAACAAATCGTTTCAAAGCAGGATTTAATTTACGTACAAATGCAAACGAAACTTCTTACTACGTTTGCAATTGTTATCTCTTTCCATTAGAAGAGTTAAGTAACACTTGGAGTCAAGTGTAATAAAAAAATATGAAATGAACAAGTGGCCATGGCCTACCAGCAGTTGCCAATCCAAAAGTAAGCATAATATTACTGTGACTAAATAATTTAAATAGATTTTTAAAGCAAAGTTACAAAAAGTAGCCCAGAAACAGTTATACACGGTATGCCTCTATGCTAGTCATTAAACCGACTGTCTTAACCCCACACCGGAACACAACAATGCGAACACTGCTGCTTGGCGGTGAGTTAATGGATAAGATGGTGGTAGCGATCCGGACGGACCCTGCACAAGGTCCTACCACCACTAAGCTTTCCTATTTATTTTCACAATTGTTGTGAAAACAACTGTACTTGCTCTTGCCTCACTAGGTAATTTTAATAGATTAGCTGCAAATGGTGAACACAGGCGCTCATCTTAAATGGGGGTTACGGAAACCAGGGGTTAAGGAGTTAATTGAGATAACGTTAACTTTCTTCCATTGTTTTTCCTTTGTGTACCGAAAAATATTCATATGATCATGACTAATCTTCGTTATACAAAGGAAAAAGTTAAGGGTTGTTAAAGATTTTTAATTTAGTCCTTAACTATGTACATACAATCTTTCTGCAAATAACCTTTATAAAAATGAAAATGACGTTTATACATTTATAATATTTAATGAATAAATGTTATTACTCTATACAGGAATATACTCGTAATAGTAATATACCCCTATAATTAACAGACATGTGACGACGTATTGTAATTCGTAATGTAGCAATAAATTATTACTTATATAATTTTTCCAACAGATTTTGTATTTATTTGAATGCTTATCGAACTCACAGTATTAATATCATTGACATATATCCTCTTACATTTTATTATTAATTACTTATTTAAGTTAATAGGTTAACAAAATTAATTGTACCATTGACTGATTTATAGTAACGGATCCGTAGTCACACCAATTGGCCACACTGGTGTGACTATGGTTCATTTTATTTATCCGTAGTCACACGAACACATAAATAGGAGTAAGGTTTAGGTTAGGTTCGTTTTTATATCAGGCCCGGAGGGCCAGAACAACCCAGAAATAGGAGCCCCGCGTAAGCGGAGCTTTGTTGACTCTGGTTTGAGTGACTGTTGAGTTTGGTTTTGAAAGAGAAACAGACGCAAATTCGGACTTGGTGTGACTACGGGTAAATTAAATGAACCATAGTCACACCAGTGTGGCCAATTGGTGTGACTACGGAACGGTTGTGTGATTTATATACCTACGCAATTAATTTGTTATTTTGCTGTGCCCTAACAGGGTTCATGTTCTGAGCTGTATATTATTTTTAACACCACATTGTAAACAAAATGAAACACAATAAATGATTGATTGATTGAATGATAGGTATTTGGGGGTCAACGTTGATCAATGACTTTCTTGGAACCAATAAATTACTGCTAATCGAATACGTACTTACATTAATGTGGTTATTTAAATACCTAAGACATATATCTGATAAGGAACTACTAATTTATATCTATTAAACATTAGTTCAATCCATAATTCTTTACTGTCTGCAAAAGATACAGCACTAACGACTTTTACAGAGATACCAATGTTCTTACGGTAAGAAATGTATATATCCTAAATTGTATTCTGAAAATTCTTGTACATTGAAAAAGCTTAATCCCTACACAGTGATATGATGAAGCAAAAATATGAAGTTAGTTAAAAAGTTACGACTATATTAAACTGCTCGTGCTCAACTCGTAATTGGTATTTGCACATTTAATTTCATTTAATTTAATTCACTGAATTTATCTGTTTGAATTCAGAAACGTATTTTTAAAGCATGTATGTAAACGTATAAACATTTAAATGTAATTAGTTAGATATAATATAAAACAAATAAAAGCAATTTTATATCTGGGTTTAACAAAGATAAACATCTATTAGGTACTAATTACATTTTTAGTGATAACTGTATTTAAATTGCACACCATAACGGCCTATTCCAGAGATTTCCACCACTTCCTGTCTTGGGCCCTCCAAACCCAGTTTTTTCCAGTCTCAACAATTTCACCAGCCCATCGTGCCAGAGGCCGACCTCTGTTTCTTTTCCCACTGGACCTTTCCATGTTGTTATTCGGGATATCCATCTCTCGTCCTGAAGTCTTAGTAATATACTAAATGGAAAAGATTTGGGGAATCTTTCCAATCAATCCTTCTACAGTATTTATACAAAAACCAGTTACTTAGTTGTTACTTGCTAGAACTTACAACTATGGTTAGTTTTATTTCTAACATTATATCAACAACCTGTCTAAAAGAGCGAATTCCTCCTAATACAAGTGTGTAGCTTAAAAGGAGGAAGCGAAATTGAGGTAAAAAAAAAATAGTTAAAAATATTTTTGAATTTTAAAATGCCCATAGACAAGTATTCTATTAAATAGATTATAAAATACACAAAAGACACATGTTTGTTCTTCTTTTATTAATGGCACTCATATTTTTTCAACACAAGGCTTATTTTTTAATCTTTTTGTATTTTCTTTTCTTATGCTCAATAATAAAGATTTCTTTTTCACCCATAATAATGTTTGACAAACAAGTTTCCTTTTTTTGTTCAGGACTAGGCTCTTCTAGATCAATGCTTGTTGTGCTATAGCTAGTTTCAGCCTGGACTTTTGGAATTTGTGGTATCAAAAAACCATGGCTGTTAGTGGTTTTTGAGTCATCACTCTTAGTTTTGTCCCATTCAGGCATTTGTAAACATACAGCACTATTTGAAATGTTCTCTTTTGGAAGACTCCTGCCCATTTGTTCTGGATCTACATGAGACAGCAGTAGGGGATACACAAATAATGTGTTGAATCTTTCCATCAATTGGAACATTACAGATTTTAAAACAGGATTGAACCTCATCAACAGATTTATATTTAATGGTGGGGCATCACTTGCTTTTATTTCCATGGAACGGATGTATGCCATAGATCTAATGGAGCCAGTGATTGTGGCATTGTTTGGCGGAAGGACATAAGTCAAAGGATAGTCAGTAGGGAGTAGCTTATTGTCCCCAGGTATATCAAGGGCTTCATCTACTTTTACAGCTGTCTTTGGCGATTTCTTTGAATAGCTTTTAATTGATAATGGATTCACTTTTGGCTTTATTTTTAAAAGCTCCAGACTTTCTTCAGGAATTGAACTATCTGCAATGAGATCCTGATTCAGATTTCCTTTGAGGAAAATTATTAGGTTATGGAGATTTGCCATGTTTATTGACTGTTCTGGTACTACCACATTTAAATCCAACTCTTCCTGTTCACTTTCCATTTCAGCTCTGCTTTCTTCTTCCTCTTTGATGTGTTCAGTTGTTAAATAATCCAGAATAGCATCATCTATAACTTTAAAAGATGAATTAACTGTAATGCTGCTTTCAATGTTTCTGTTTTCAACTTCCATTTTGATTCTCTTTCTAAGATTTTGCATTGCTCTGTTGAGATTTTCAGTGGGGGGGCCCAGGCTCAAAGAGCGAGAAGCCCTTCTGGGTGCATTTTCAACAGAACCATTTGGATGCCCTTTCATCCACTTTATCAAAGTCAAGTACCTGGTTCGTGTTTGTGTACGTGTTTTCCCTGGGAAAAGTTTTGAAACAGTGGAAAAGTTAAAATCTATATGTTCATTTGTAATTGCTTGTAATAGCAGCCTGTCTTCTTCAATGGTCCAAACAGCAGAGGTCCTTTTCTTGCCGAGAACTCCATAGCGGAGACGAATTTGAGTAGCAGAACGACCTGGAAGATATTCTGCCATTTTTTTGAAGTTTAATCCAAATTTTTCAATACAAGCAAAGATTACTGCATCTTCTTCCGGTATGAACCTCCCCTTTCTTTTTTCCACAAGTCTAAAGTATTTGTTGTAGATCTGCACTTTAGTCCGGTTTTCCATGGCACTGGCTACCTTGCCCCAAGGAATGTAATTGTCCTCCTTGTAATACAAAATCAGTCTTCTGAGGTACTCCTCCTCTTCTTTTGTCCACTTTTTCCCCGTACAGGTGTTGCTTATGTTTGTTCTATAGTAAACAAAGCACTGGTATCCACTCCGGCCAGTGTTAAGTTCTTTAGCAATAGCTTCCCAGTTTTGAAATTCATATTTTTTTGCAATCTCATGTAAGAGTGCATTCTCTGATTTAGTCCAGACACGTTTATTGATGTCTGGGTGCAAATACAACTTCCATAAGGAACGGTATTCTGAGGCATTGTGCCGTTTATTCAATTGGCAGGCCACCAAATCCCAGTCATATTCCTCATCTATTGGCAATGCAACTTCTTTCAATGTTTTTGAGCGCAAGGCTTTGATCTCTTTCTTGACAAGAGCAATTTTCTTTTTCAATTGTTTAGGGTTTTTGTTCTTGCCCTCACGCTTTAACTGCGCAATTTTAGAATGTAACTCGTCTTTTCTTATTTTTATAGACATTTTTAAAAGAAGTCTTGACAAGGTGCTTTTATCATTAACTGTCCAGCCTGGTACTGAAGTGATTTCAGAGAAGTCATACATTTTACATTTGGCCATAATAATGGTATCTTCGTTTGGGGGTGCTGGGAAATTTGATTCATCTCTGAAATATGGCTTACCACACTTGACATAGTGGAAGACTTCAGCGCGCACGGGTTTCTCTTCCGAAGCTGACGCTTTGTGCACATCGGCTAGTCTTTCTCTGCACTCGCGCAGACGGCCAGTAAGCACTTCTTCGAGTTCTTTTAACTTTTCGCTTAGAGTTTTATTTAGGACTAAAGCGGAATTTATTTTTTCTAGTTCAAGCGCATCTTCATCATCTTCATCGCAAGCAGTGCTAGTGCTAGGTAATGGAGATTGGTGCTCAGTGGGCGCGCTCGTGGACGGTCCCTTGAACAATGGGTCCCAACTATCGATCTCTGCGACAAATGCCTCCAGCCGCGCTAACTCGGCGTCCTCTTCCTCGTCGGTGTCAAAAACGGAATAATCTAACACTTCATCTTCTGAATCTACCATACTGAGAACTGTATGGGTAATAAATGTGACGAAAGTACAAAATAATTGTACCAACCAACGAACAAATTGGAAATTTCTTTTGTTTCAAAATAGCGTGCGCAGTGAGGGTCCAGGATATTAACAGGATGATATGGACTCCAACGAACACGACACATTAATTATTAAATCAATACAATAATGTCGATGTCGATTCGGTATTCGGTGTTTGGCAGGGTTGCCAGATGATTTTTTTTTTTTTTATAGCTTTATAAAACAGGCCATTGACTGTTCGTGTGGATGCGCAGTATTATCTAAAATAAAACATCGTATACATGCGCATTATTATGCCGAACCCACATGCTGGGTGTTTGCATTGCACACACACTGTGAGATGAAACTATAATGTTATCTAAGCACAGAGCCACAGATTACAAGGTATGTAAAATAATTGAGCACGATGTATTTCTATCTGCTCTAGTTCGCCCAGGGGGGGGGAAAGTTAGACCAAATCACAAAGATGGTAATGACATCTAACGCCAAATGGTAAACACTTTTAAAATACTTGGTTTTTGTTAACGACTTACTAGATGGTAGATTTTTGATGTGTAAAAGTGCCCGTGCGGCCTACTTACTGAATAAACATTTTTTATTTTTTTGTCTTTTATATTGTTAATTTGTTAAATGTTTCAAATTAATTGATCGACTTATTTTAAATTCTATGTTTTTACATTCTTCTTCTTAAAAAAACATTACTTTTCCATTTTAATATTGTTAGCTGTACTTATTTCTTGATGTGAAAAGAAACGTCAAATCCATGACGTTTAACTCAAATCCACAAACCTTATGATCTTCGGCTCATATAATCTCAACCAATGCTAACGTAAAATCGGTATTTTAAACGATTTTTTAATCATCTACCGATCTACCGATTGTGGCTCTATTTGGGCAAAAAACTGTCGATTTTTCTTTTTTTTCTTTTATTACATTTTTTTAAACTAAAACATTTATTCATACAGTAGCAGCATAGCAGTTTCATTTTTTATTTCAAAATATGATTACATTTACCAACATGTATTATGTCAGGCTACGCGCTCACGAGCACAGATTTCTTTTGATGAAAATTATTAGGCTATGGAGGTTTGCCATGTTTATTGACTGTTCTGGTACTACCACATCATTTAAATCCAACTGTTAATTTTCACTTTCCATTTCAGCTCTTCTTTCTTCTTCCTCTTTGATGTGTTCAGTTGTTAAATAATTCAGAATAGCATCATCTATAACTTCAAAAGATGAATTAACTGTAATGCTGCTTTCAATGTTACTGTTTTCAACTTCCATTTAGATTGTCTTTCTAAGATTTTCCATTGCTTTGTTGAGATTTTCAATGGGAGGGCCCTGGGTCAAACAGCGAGCAGCCCTTCTGGGTGCATTTTCAACAGAACCATTTGGATGCCGTTTCATCCACTTTATCAAAGTCAAGTACCTGGTTCGTGTTTGTGCACGTGTTTTCCACGGGGAAAAGTTTTGAAACAAATGTTGGTCGCCGCGACGGTACATCTGTCTCTTTTGCACGTTCGAAGTAAGAAAAAGAGAGATGTAGTGTCGCGGCAACAAAGGTTGCTCAAGCGCGCCTCGCCTAATAGGTATGGGTATGCCCCTGGGAAATCACTGATTTAAAAAAAAAAAAGTTTTGTTGAAATGGTCGGTTTTTATTTAAATACATCGATATTTTAGATAATACTCGTGTTTACCGAATTTTTTTGATCGGCAACACTGCTAATAATTTAGGTGCCTACCTTCTTGTTCGCGAAATAAGTTGAAATAAAGGGGGTATTACATTATCCTAAATTTAGTTGTCCTAACTGCCTTGCAAGGGAGCGGATAGTTAGGAAGCTCCTGATCACACTACACTAAATTTTGTCACTGAATCAGTTTGCAACGGATTTGCAACAACTGTCAAAAGTGTCAAAACAAACAATATCGGCCTTGGCTGTTGAAATCATTGAAAAAAAAAGAAAAAAAGATAAGGACATGGATCCCAGTTATGGCATATCTTTATGTAATTCTATAATATTAGCGAGTATCGTTTTATAGCTCGCCATAGTCGCCATAATGGTGCGGTCGCCTAGGGTGCGTTCACTTTGTGACACAAGTAGGTACGTCCTGCCGCAGTCGCACGCGCGCGACGGCTGGCTTTTCTAAAGAGAATGCTAAATTTAGGATAATCTAATACCCACTTTACGTAATGTTACTTGTTGTTTTACCTGATTTTGTTAAAGATTTTGGTGTTTTGTTTACTAGTTTATGCAATCTACGTGATACTGTTGAAAATTTGGTCATCGGACAGAAAACGATTCATAATTGCGTTATTTACTAAAAATGATGTAAAAATTAATGTTTTTTTAAAGTTGTTCGTTTCTTTACAGGCTTAGAAACCTCACCTAGGATTTGTATTGTATAAAGCTAGCTTTTTCAGCAACGTTTAGTCTTTGTGTTTCGAAACATGAACACAAACATTGCTTGAATAGTAGCTTTAAACAATACAAGGATTTACATAAATCTAGGCACTGTGTATTGTACCTATAGGTATAGGTACGTATGTATAGTACAATTTATACTGGGATTTTCCTTAGATGATTAGAATGAGAGCTTATTTAAACACTTATTCCACTTATTTATTTCATCATCATCATCATCATCATCATCATGTCAGCTGAAAGACGTCCACTGCTGGACATAGGCCTCCCCCAAGGCTCTCCACTCTTGAACGGTATTGTGCTTTTCGCATCCACCGCGCTCCCGCGATCGTTACGAGGTCGTCGCTCCATCTTGTTGGAGGCCTACCAACAGCTCGTCTTCCGGTCCGCGGTCCAGAACCTTCTTACCCCATCGGTCATTACTCTTGCGAGCAATGTACCCCGCCCACTGCCGTTTATTTAACTTTACATAAATACTAGGTACATCGCTACAAACCTAGCGACGCCGCCGTCATTGCGGAATTTAAATAAGTAAATCGCCTATTTTTAAACACATCGCTTGTGAGTATAGTAAGTGATTGAATTACGAAATACGGCTGTCATTCTAATCATCTAAGGAAAATCCCAGTATAGTTCACTCATTTAACGTTAGAGGCGCTTGTGCTCACGTTGGGTCCAGTTATTATAACGCAAGAGGGCTCAGGAGAGTTGCGTTCCAAAGCAGGACTGAGCAACTGAGCACTGTTAATCAAAACTCGGTCCGAGTAGGATTGGATGTGAAGCACAGAGGCCGGTTACACGGTTGGATTCAGACACCAGAATAAATATTATTCACGGAAATTAAAAATATACTAGGTACCTACCGTGTCACAAATTATAATACATTTAGTTTTTAGGCGATTTTGTACTTCGAAGCACTTCGTTCCGTTCACACTCATATAGTGTATGACAGGAGAGGGAATAGGGAAGGCACTACACCAAGTTTGGTTTCGAATTTCGGAGTAGACCCCCGGCGCCAGAGTTAGCCGTTGCGTAAATCGATATTGTGTTTCCTGAATTGTAGGGTATTTGAAAATAATAAAGTATATTTGTAATAAAACTCACTGTTTAATTAATTACAATCAATTATATTGCTAAATCCAATAATCCCTGAAGACATGGTCATCCTACATTAATTATTGAAGTGAACTAGATACAGTGATTAAAGAAACCAAAGGCTCGGGTATAAAAATACGTATCAAATAAACATATCGTTATCTCTTTCTAAATAACCTGTATTATCGTAAGTAAAAAAGGATCACTATACTTTTGTCATCAGCCAAAAAATACCTAATGCGGCATTGTCTTGGCAGGTCAGCCATTTATTGAGAAATGGGACTAAATAACACCACAGATAGGATCACTAAAAAGTATAAAATAAAATAAAAGATAAAAAAAACAAAAACCCGCCTTTTTTAAAATGCAAAAAAAAACTTCCTATAAAATGGTAGGTAAATCAGTCCAACTGAATTAGGCGTCCTACAATATTTTAAACCAAAAGACGAAAATATTTGAGGACTTCCCTTGATTTCTCCAAGATCCCATCATTAGATCCTGACATGGTGACAATGGGACCAACGAAAAAGTACCCATTCAAACAACGAGAAAAGGCACTTGACGTGTCGTATCCGCTTTAACCTTTTTCAGAAAAACCCGCTCTCTGTACTCAGCTTTTCGTTTAAAATATTGTAGGACGCTGACTCCAGTTGGACTGACCTACCTATTACGCATTTTTGAAGGCGGGTTTTCATTTTCAAAATCGAAGGCTTGCCTGCATACAAAATGAAAACAATTTTATTGTTCCACTTTGAAGCCTATTGTGTTGCGAGTGCGTTAGACAATATCCCCTCAGGTCTACCAACCTGACAGACAAGAAAATGACTTCACCCAAAGTGAACCAATTGCAGGTCTTGAAACCGTAACCTAGCGACCATTGCTAGCGTACGGAGAAATTATGATTGGTAATTTCGACATCGAAAAACGGAAAACCCTATATATATACGCTTAAACAACAGCTACTATTACTTACTATATTTGTAATAGCTATGAAAATAACCAAGATCTCTTTCTAGCAAAACATACCTTTACGTGGAGTTTATATGGCCGAATTGCACGATGACGTCGCCGCCGGTGCACATCGAATCTCTCTGTCTAATTAGCATTTAAGAATGCTTGTATCATCCGTATTTCTTGACCGATTTTAATTTTAATTTCACTTTTGGTAATCGTTTTTACGGTATTTTCATTTTTGGTTGAAAAATGCGATATAAAAAATTCATTGGGGGCCATTTGCAACGTTAAAAGGTGGCGGATGTGTAATTGGTTTTAGTGTTGTATTTTTGTGTACCTATTTAGGAGTTCAAAGTTCTTTTCTGTTAGAGATTTGTACTTTTTATGCCATTGACTTGGACTTATTTCGTGTATCTGGCATTTTACTTCTCGTTTCAAGTGGACTCGAGTGGTACAGAGGTTAAAACTACCTTGACCTCTGTCCTACATATCACCGTACGACGTTGCCCCCGATCTTCCTAGAGAAGATTGCTTGTGTTTTATTGCTATATTGATTTATACTTATATATCGCGAAATCAATTCACTGTGGAAACGCTATATCCCCCCGGTAGTACCTAGCTGTAGAAGTCGCCGCGGGGTTTTTTTTTTAAATCCATTCATATTCCCATGAATATGGGATTATCGTAAGCAGAGATAGAACTTTTACCTACTTTCCAAGTAATCCTAATAGGTCAGTCGTATGGGGAAGTTGAAAACTAAAAGTTATAGGGTATATAAGTAGAAAACTTAAATAAATGACCTCTTGCATGTAACTATATAGTTGTGTACAAAAATGGAATTTACATCAAACTTCAAATATAGAATGTCGAATGGTCTACACAGATGTTTTACAACTACACGCAAGAGGTCATTTACTTAAGACTACGCCGAGCGTCCAGTGGCGCCCTCATGACCATTATTTTGTTTTCTAATAAACTAAAGTAATGTCTTGAAATCGAAGGATGTATTTTTGTTGTACAAATGAAAACACAATGTATAGCATATAAGACAAAGTTTAATAACATTCAACCTTCGCGTAGTCAACTTAACGGGAAAAGGTGGCCACTTTTTTCCGTTAAGTTACTCACTAATAGTTCAATGGTTATTAAGTTGAGTCATATACCCTATAAATTGTGTATTCATTTGTACAACCAAAATACATCCGTCAATTTCAAGACAATACTTTAGTTTATTAGTAAACACAATAATGGTGATGAGGGCGCCACTGGACGCTCGGCGTAGTCTTAAGTTTTTCACCTATATGTTGATAGAAATCAAGTCTCGTCAGACTCAAGCACCGAGGTTTCCGTACCGCCGCACATTAGGTACCTATATCGATCAATAGGGATTTCGAATGGAATCCAAGCGACCCAACTCACAAGTGACCAGTTTTTAGTAATTTTGTTGATGTTCTTCAGGATTTGTAATATAATGATATTGACGTTTTTATGTCTTACCGTTCTTACAAAACAGCAAAAAAAAATTGAATTTTGAAAGGCTTTTTCTCGGAAACTATTGGATCTATAGAGACAATTCTAGTCTCATATTAGCTTTTAGTCTATTTCAAAGACCTGGCCAGACTGGTTTTTGTCGCCGCCCTAGCGAATAGCTGGTACCGCTCGTCAAGGTTGTTCAAAATAATTGCGAAGTACGAAAAAATATTGAATTTTGATAGGCTTTATCACGGAAACTTTTGAGTTTACATAGATAATTCTGGTCTTCTATTGTAGAAAATGTTGTATTATCAAACACTAGTCCTTTTGGGTTACAATCGCCAAAATCTGAATAAGTGCGTAATTTTCGGGGTTTATTATTATTTTTGACAAGGTTGCTTTCGGCGTTCGAGGTCACAAACTTAGATTATTCATTGGGCCAACATTATAAATTAGTCTGCAAAAACTCAGAACTACCGGATTTGACGCAAACTCATGATAACTAAACTTACTGCAGTAAAGTAGCAAATGTATGAACTTCACACTTCCACTTAACAAAGTGTAAACAGGGCGTAAGGTCAAAGGCAAACCCATTTTAGATTTAAAAAAAAGCATCTGTGTCTCTTTTAGAACACCCAGTATCGTATAAATATACATCGATTTACTTTTAGATGTGTGTGGTATCGTTAGAATTCTTTCAGCATCCCGGGTGACATTAAATACATAAACTGTTCAAATTGAAACGACAACAATGGCAAAATGACAATTATTAACATAGTATCGACAAAAATATTTCAAAAAATGTTGTAGGGTTTTTGGATCTATTCATTTAGTTATAAATGAATATTTTGTGGCCACGGGAAAGACTTATCTTACTAAGTGGTTCCACCAAGGAATAGCATTATTTATTACATTAATTACTTATGTGGAGTAGAGGGTCATAACGTTTGAGAGATGAGAAAGTAGGTACCTAGAATTTGGAGAATAAATAAATAAAAAATCATTTCTAATATCTTTATTCTTCAATAGGCGGTAGACATTTACAAACATTAAAAAGCCTCTAAACATAATTTTAACAATTCGCAAAATAGTTATCACAGTGCCACTGTAAACAAACAATAAAACTTAAACACAATCGTTTTATTACGTATTCTTATTGTGTTATAATACACATACCTAAATTAAAAACATTTAGAACACAGAATTATTTTAACTTTCTTATAGTTAGACAAAGATATAATATAATATATGTATATATGCGAATTTTTAATGTTATAAGTAAGTACCAATTATTTGCTCATGAATTCATGATGCGTTCATTATACGGATTTAGGGCACACATATGCGTTAACTACAGTGGGTCGAGTACTTAAATTTAAAACCTCTATTAAGGGTTAAAATACTTGCATATTTGGTTTAGACTTCTGTATCTGCGTGTGAAATATGCAGCATAAGAAACTGTGTGTGAATGTGGCATTATCTATGAAAAGGGACCTTATTATCGATGGCGCTTACGCCACACTGCGTCACGAGACGTTGTATTTATATCGGAGCATCGGTTAATAGGTAACGGCGGCCATCAACAATAAGGTCCCATTTTTATGAAAAAATGTTGCATTATCTATGGATATTGCCACATATAAGGATTTACGCAACTTGGCGTTGTTATAATTTGCTATTTTATTGTGAATATACCAACTATGTCCAGCAGTGGACGTCTTTCGGCTGACATGATGATGTTGATGATGATACCAACTACTAATACCATACCACAAATTAAAAAGAACCACTTTGGGGCTGCTAAAGATTACGCACAGACTCTACTAAGATTTACGTCCTTGCGATTAAACATAGATACGTATTTGCAACCACAAAAACTAAGCATACTATCGTGACCAAGGCAATAACTTATAATACTTATATGAAGAGTTTTTTGATTAACCATAGATTTAAATATTAGTTTACCTACATCTACAGTAAACAGATCTTCATCCCGGCGGGTTGTGCTAAAATAACTATAAATATTCGATAGAAAGAAGTTGAAAGCTGTGTATTATCCTCGTTTCCTAAGTATATTAAATCCGCGGCACGTTGTAACTTGGCGAATGAATGTTTTATTTTAACCCGAAATAATTATTAAATATTAAGAAACATAAACATAAGCATATACCTACTATAAACTTTGTTACTTTTGCTTTGCGCTGTCAGATTTAGTTCGCGCTATCAGCCACTGAAGGCGCTGTCGTAGCTCTTAGATGATTGTCTTTTACTTGTCACTGGATGGCGGTAGTGTCACTAAACACAGTGTGAAATAGTATACCTACTAGTTATCAATCAATCTTTGGTGAAAAATAGTAAAATTAATACTGTCGTAGTTGCGCTTTTCCTTCAAATTAAACAACCATCAGAACCATCCATGACATGCAAAGTTTGATATTTAATAGAGTCTAAGCGATAGAATATTTCAAGAACCCATAAGATACGTTACGACTAGACTATTAAAGCGTAGGTAGGTATATACTTTATGAATATATTACTATAAGATTAAAATCACTTTTGGAGACAGCCATACTAAGACATCTATAAGATAGCCGGTATTTATTTTTTTACGTTTTACGTCGGTTACGAACAACATTTACTGATATCTTATATTTATTAATATGTAGGTATGTTATGTATATTTACAATTCCAATAACCGCGAGATTTAAATGACGAAGCCGCATACAGTCCCATAGACAAACAGAAATCAACGTCAACAAGCTACAATTAATTTTACATATGGCTACATTTAGGTATATGTATATTACGAACAACAACTAGATTTTAAATACAAAGATTGAATTATTAGTTATTACTTACCTATTAAACATCAACCTCATATTAAAAAATAATTCGACAAAACATTTAATAATGTTAATAGGTAATCTTAATGTCAAAGGAATTTTTTAACAAACAAGAGGAATTAATTAGGTAGGTATGGTATGCGTACCTACTGCGCTAAACGTAATATAATATGACTCTTAAATTAGTATAAACTTCACACTTATTTTCAGACAACAACAGCTCATGATTATAATAATATAATATAATACTACTAGGTAATGTTTAAAAGCAGTAATTAATACCGAAATATTTAAACTCATATAATTTTTAATCTACAACTACGTTTGAAATGCATTTACAAAACGCTTATACTTAACTATAACAATGTTTACAAAAACTAATGCAGATCAGATACAGGTTAGTCACAATACAAATGCGTTCTATGAGTGACGTGGTTAAGAAAGACAACGACAATATAGAATAAACTGACATAAACATTTGTAAATTAACGGAAACGCCCGTTACGGAATTCTAAACGATGACCAATAGCAATAAAAGCTAAAAACTATTCACTTTAATGTAGTTTTAAACTTTCATAAAGACCGTGATTCTGCGTAAAGGTCAACTTGGATTACATTTTACACTCACCTATGCGAACGCAAAAGCCTTAAGAGATGGATTTATATCAAAGACCCAACGTTAAAACATTACAAAGAATTTATCACTAGAATCGCTCTGCGCACAGCAAACATTAGGAATAGAATGCATTCGCAAGAGCATAATGAAAACGTAACTAGTATGAATAATGTTATACTTTTCACTTACATGTCTACTACGAAACAAGAATTCAAAAATCGAGCCTTTCCTTTCTTTTGAGATGCACACTTCGATTTTTGGAATACAGTCCGCCTCCGCTGCCGACCCTAAGACAAACAAAACTTTGGAATGTGACTTGTAATTCCGAAATTATAAACAACAAATATAGATAATGTGACTTCAACTTTGCAGAGATCTCTTCAGTGTCTAAGCCGGTTGTGGGTGCCTCATATGGGTCCTCATGTGGCGAGTGATCATATCACGACGGCAAGCAGCATACGGGCAAGCAGTGCAGCGATAGGGTTTCTCACCTGTATGGGTACGGTGATGAGTAGCCAAGTGGTCAGACCTGGAGAACACCTGCCCGCAAGCAGAGCAGGCATACGGCTTCACGCCACTATGCAGCCTAGCATGCCGAGTCAACATATCGGAACGGGCGAATTTCCTCTGGCACACCTCGCATTCGTAAGCCTTTTCCGCTTCAGGTGCCCTGTTCCTGTGACGGGATGCCACGTGTTTGGCTAAACGATCGTGAAGATTGAAAGTCTGGCCACAAGTTCCGCAGGCGTAAGTTGGAGCCTGCACTTGAGTCGGAGGTTTCTGTCTAGACTTGATAGAGAGGTCTAGCGGGACGTCCTCAGGCATTTCTTGCTTGACTGGGTTGAGGAGCCAGTGCGAGGGAGGGTAGTTGTTGTTGTTCTGGAGTTGTACGGTTAGTCTGTCGAGGAGACGCGAGAGCCGATGCCGCTTGTGAAGGTGGTGGGGGTTGTCCGGCGCCTCCGCCATGTTGCTTGTACACATGGCGGTATTTTCTCTGCGCCCATCTGTTCTGAACTCGTACGCTGCGAACAACATGAGAAAGATTACTTACTAAATTTGTTACTGTAAGTAATACTCCGACAGATTTTCTCTCGCTAATGCGTAATACAATGTAATTTATATTTTTAATCCTTCACCCGTTATGCTACGCAGAAGTATTAAATTAATTTTGCACATGCGTTTCTTGGAATTCAGGAACATAGTTTCTACTAGTAGCGTTGATATGGGAGGGGCAAAGCCAGTACTAATAATACTTATTAATCCGAAGAACTGGCAAGCGTAGAACCATCGGTGCATGTAAAACGTGCGTGCGTGTGTCTCGATTGTATTCATTTTCGAAACAGCACAACCAAGGGCGCGGGTATCTAATAGTATCTATCTACCTAACATGGCCTGCCTTCGAACTCGAGGTTCCTGTTGATACTTGCAGGCTAATGGTAATCTCTGTATAGTATACAGGGTGTCCGGGATATACTGGACTACCTTACAGGGCTGGATAGGTCAGCTCATAAGTGTTGAACATATGATAAATCATGTATAATAAAAGTCGCACGGAAAACGAGATATCTCAACTTTTCTAAACAAAATTTTGGAGATGCAGTAGTAGTACCCTGTTTCACCGTTTTCAATACCTGAACCACAGTTATTAGAATTTTTCAGTTTTGTTTGCTGTGAAAGCTGATTAAATTTGCTTTAAGATCTAATTAACGAAATTAATGAATAATTAGCAGTTTAAAAAGAAAATCAAGTCAAATTTAAAGTTTAACTGCGTTTGCTGCGTTTGAGTAGTGGTAGGAATGACGACATTTGTTTTGTTTTTTTAAGTCTAGCTGCATTTAGCTGTGACGTTTAAGTTCTTTAGCTATTAGAAGAACATTTGTTTATTTATTTCCTCAGTAAATAATGAACCAATAAAAGGCATCTCATATTTTCTCATATTTTTATTCCACAAAACGGCACATGTAACTTCAACACGACATGAAGTTTGGCTTCGGCGAAAGTGCCACAGACACCATGGTTAGCAGATCTTCGTGCATGCTTTTGAGAATAGATTTTTTTCATAACAACTTTTAAAAAGTAATATTTATAATTATTCTCACAAAAGCATTTTTTCATACGCGTGATTTTTCGCATGTTCTTTCTTGATCGAAAATTTAATGAGTCGTCTTTCTTCATGTAACCGTTTTTCTCACCTAACGTTATTTTAAGCACTGAAATTGCCTATTAGTAGATAATTTTATTAATCTCATTGTTTCCAATTCCAAAAATATAATTCAATAGAATCGACGGAGCTCCTATTTCTGTGTTATTTACAACCTCTAACAAATCAAAAATTGTATAGATAGATATAAGTAAATGCGTATACCTACCAGCCTCTAATTTACACGGTAAAAGCATCATAAACCCTTTGGCATGTTATCGTATTGTTTTGTCAAATAAATAAGAGCTATTGCAACGTTGACAATACGATAAGATGTCAGAAGTAATTTTTATAATAAGTTTTACCGAGAATTGTAGCAAGAGGCCCTATTTGGCGTCTGCGTCAGCTGTCTTAGAGTTTCAGTAAGATGAGAATCTATAATCTTTGAGCTACTTGTTCCCGCAACGAAGCAGTTCTACGAACGGTACTATTCCTTCCATATGCGGATACATAAGTCACAATAATAATATAAGTCTCTCACCGATTAGAGTCAGAGGCAATTGCAAAAGAACTAAATTTACCTGACTGCGGCAAAGCCCAAAAGGACAAAGGAGGAGGCTTCCTTGTAACTACTAAACGGCTGAACCGATTTTAATGAATTATACGTGGTTAGATTCGTCTTAACAACTAGAGTGTCATAGGCTAAATTAAAATTATTTGAATATGAAATTGGCAAAATAAAAAATATATACATGGGTAACATTACTTTGACGACATTATCCAAACAGCAGTTGGAATGTTTTCAAAGCTTGCCTTTTATTACACTGTTAGGGCCGTATTAATAAACTCATCTTAAATGTAAGGTGCGTCACATGATACGTCAAAGTAAACGCCAAACCATAGAACACTGTCATTTTTGACGCATCTCAAGACGAGCGTTTGAGTTGAGATTAGTTTATTAATACGGACCTTAGATTATCATACATATGTGATCTTAAGAGGATTTTGAACTGACCTGAAATTACGCTAAAATCGCGTATATTGTTTTTACAAATTTAGTTCCGGGCGAAAACGGACCCCTTCTCACGCCCTAAATTAAATCCGGTTTCAATAAAATTCCAACTTGAACTATTATTCCGATTAGAATAATAGTGCAACATTATTCCAATTTTAGATAAAGGAAAATGATTGACATTTTATTGTACCTGTCTACTTTTTATTTCTGTCTCACCTAACCTTAGTACCAGTAGAGTAACCTAACCTTAAGGTTGACTGGTAGAGAACTTTGTACACTATTTAATTTTGTGAAATAAATAATTAAAATTAATAAATGCATTTCCAGGATTTTCAAGGTTTCGTAGTCAAACGTCCGCGTCGACAGCTTAGCTCAGTGACTCTTTAATTCCAGAAAGCTGTAATTTGACTTGAAATGAATTAATCACGCCGACTAAGTGGTAAAATAAAATCTTGAAAATATTAGTTTAATAAATCAGATAGAAATTATAAACCATACGTCGTATTACTGCGTAACAAAAGACATCAAGATCTAGACTGAAATAATTGCGTGGTCTACCTAACTTAAGATGATTTGGATTGGATTTTTTATTTTTCATGTTATCTTCTTCCTTGTTAGTTTTCTTATTGTTGGCCGAGAAATGCCCGTTGCATCTGAAATTCGTTGTTCAACTTTGTCCAAATATTGAGAATCATTGCTATTTCCTGATAAAAAAACAGGTACCTATATGTTAAATTAAATTTTCTTCTATTGTGAGATTTAGGCATGATAATACAAACGTTATATACGTAAACCGTAAATATAACCAAAAGTACAGCGATTATTTGAAGTGCGTAACAGCCACTCTATATATTGCTGCTTAATGCGACCTACCCCCTACGGTGGTATGAAGGGTAACTGAAGCTAAGTAATTGAGAGAGCACAATAAATACGTTTTTTTCCGATAAAACACGATGGAAACTGATGCACTACCATCTCTAGTTAGTTGTGAGTTGTGTCAAGTTGTGGGGCGTCCCGTGTGGTTCAAAGATACCTTCACAAAAAAATACTTTTTAATACCTATTATTGGCGAAATAATGACTCATTTGTAAAACTGCGTCTCTGATTTTTTTTTACTCTTAACTAACAAAATTGTGAATTTTCAAACCATCATATACAACGCTTTTTTTTGCTTTATCAAACTAAAGATTTGTAGTAAAAACATCAAATACATTTCTTGACCTCAACGTTTGCTGCGTGGTGACACTGGTGACACGAAAACTTTATCTGTCATTCCATTTACGCTACCTGGAAACATTCAGGTATAAGGACCCTTTGACGCCCACAAACTACCTAGGTACCTACCTACTTGCAATAGCTTCCTCGCTTTGTATAATGGCTTTCTCGCTCGCTCCTATACGCTTCTAAATCGAGTTACCTGAACCCCAGAATCTATATGAGCCTTTTAAGAGCACATAATATTTACAATAATTGTCTATTGACCAACAATTACAAAGCAAACATGGCCAAAACGCTTGCCCGAGCCGAAAAAAGATACAATGCTACTTTTTGTCATCACTTTTTTAAAAGGCAGGTGGTAGTTTTTGTGTTGTTTACCTGTCAAATATCATTGCACCTTTTGCAACTTTTGTCCAAGAGGATCGTTTCTTATCTGTGGGTTCGTATTGGTGTGTTTAAGAATATTTTGGACCAATCAGAAGTTAAGAGGTCCCCCCTGGTTTAACGTGTGATCTTTTATAGACCTCTCAGGTAGCAAGAGGCGGGAACGTAAGAGCTTGTTCAAATGAATACCGAAGGGCAAGGGGAGCGTTTGAGTAGCTAAATCAATTTAGCCTTGCGTTATATCTTTAGTGTGTGTTACTATGTACAGATAGATGACGAGTGAAACTGACCATCTCAAGGTAGCATCCTACGCTACGATTTTGTTCTGGATAAGTGTTTTGTTGGGCTTAGCACAAGCTTAGAGCTCGTAACTAACTTACGGATAATGCAAGTGTTGCACTACTTATAATAATGTATGATGTAGGCCTAGTTGGTAGGATTAAGATAGACAGTTGAAGTTTTCACAGAGTCTGTGTACCTACAGACAACAAACATGTTTTTTTTTCTGTTATTGTTTTTTTTTAATTTACATGTTTGTTCGTTTGTTTAAGAAAATTACAAGAAGGTTTTTTACACGACTGCCCAAAAAAACGAGTTTTCAGGCTTCATGCATGTAAGTATGTACGATTCTTTATTCCACCATAACTTCTGAAGCCGCCTGTGCCGATTTAGATGTGGCATCGTTAGAACCCTATCACCATCCCGGGTGACATAAGTACCTACTCTGTTAAAATTGAAATAACAACACTGGCAAAATATCAATTATTAACATACCTACTTATGTAGATATATCGACGACAATATAAAAAACTCAATCGGGTTGTTAAATCTTTTTTTATTTAGTTATTGTTATTATGACAATGAGGCAAGAGGTCGGCTATATTTTTGCACTATCATCATGTGCTTATCAAGACCAAACCCGGTCGCGCGGAGATCTTGTTACCCTTTCCGACTGCATCGTCACTTCATCAGATCAGTTCATGGTAGATGGCATGGCTTGTAAGTTTCAAAAGTGACTCTTTCAAATGCCTTCACTTAAATTGGTGCAATATTCTGAGAGTATCAAAAGTGAATCGTTTTTCGTGGCTCGAAGACCACGGGACCGATTTGATTATTTTTTTCGTTCTTTGTATGGATATGAATGTATACCTACTTTCTAGTTGGTCCTATTGTCAACATGTTAGGATCTGATGATCGTATCTTGGAGAAATCCAGGGAACTCCTCAAATATTATAGGCACACCTATAGCGATTTCGATATTTTTCACTGTTACTCGTGCATTTGCTTTTGAAAAGTACAATATAGTGTGAAGTAGAACTGACCTTTTTGAAGGGTGGCGATAAGATATCTCGATTAAGGTAGTTGAGCCACTATGACACAGCATATTTAACTGTCAAAATTTTTGAGCAGTGTGACACTAAAATATTTTTATGATAACCCATAATTTTATCGATTTTCACTTTATCGATTGTATCGTTTCATCGAATCATAACGATGTCATGAAACCATTATGCTTCAGGATATCGTTCACGTTTACGTAGACTGCCTTAGACATATGTGACTAACAAAAAAAAAACCCAACGCGGCGAGAACTGCCTTTCAATTAAATAAAAAAATGATGAGTGTATCGATAAAATAATAGACAAAAATATTCAAGTTTTTCCGCATCAAGGGACCAAGGTAACCAAGGAGAATCTGCCTTAGTGTTAACACCTTTTCATACTGCACCTTCGACTTAATTTAGGTAATAGAGGCTTTATTTTTACAATCACTAGTTGCTTATCCATACTAAAATTAGAAATGTCTGGTACGCTTTCTCGGTTAATTTAGTATGGAAATAGTTTAAGCCCCTAGGAGGACATGGGGTACTTTTTAAGGTTCCGTGCCTCTACCTACCCTACATCTAATACTAATATCCATCCTAACTTAAAACAGGTGTTTCTTTTGAACCGCAATAGGTAGCATGTTTTGGATTGGGTTTTTTTGGCTACTGTGCAAAGATACTGTGATATTGTGAATTGATGTATGTATGAGGAAAGGTTAAAAAAAAAAAATGTACCACTCAGCATGATGACGTGGCGTGGAGAACCACTATTCACGATGCCGTTTTTCAGTGGCCCCTACTTGAATGAGTTCACGAAAACTAGTGTACCTACATAAAAAGAAGTAACACATTTTTTTTAAACAAACATTTTTTTTCGTTTTATTTAACAATAGAAATAAACATTCTGTAAAAAAACGAATGTCTACCTATGTTTATAATATCCAGCCCGCCGATAGATAGATGGCCCGGACAATGGAGAGGTGGTAACAGGGTTCCATTCACCCTTCCGCCACGGAACCCTAATAAGGATTATTTTCCACCCCAAAAAAGGGAGATGAAATGATGCAAGCAAATTATCTGAACGTATCCGATATCAAACAGTATTTTAATAAGCAGACATAGAAGTTTTTGTCGCACGAAAATCGTCCTAGGGACTTCTGAACCATATTAATTTATCGATAAAAATAAATGATTAACTACCTATCTTTTTTTTTCATTCTATTCATATATTTTCCGAAAACTGAGTAATACCTACATATGAGTATATTATTTTGGTACACAATATCATACAATATACGGAATTAGGCCTTTGTTGCAAGGCACTCTTGGTTTCAGTTAACTTTGTATGGAAATCTATTGAATGTAGTATTAAAACAAGTTTTTGTGGCAAAAACATTAAAGTCGCATTATGTTTTAAGCAGGTAAAAGTCGCATTATGTTTTATTTAATAATATGAATTCGAGAGTAACTTCCTCTCCGTTTAAGTCTGTCTCTGTCTTAACTGTCTTTTGTTTGTTACGGTTCCAGAACTAAACCGGTGAACTAAATCCTTAGCCCAGGGAAGGATAAGGGTAGGGTAATTTACATTCATTCATTCATACCTTCACGCCTGTCTCCCAATGGGATAGGCAGAGACTGTGGACATCCTCTACATTCATCAACCTCTTTATGCACGTCGCTTCGGTTTCGGGTGCTTTTGATTTGGCCTTTATTCAGTACATCGCGGATCTGATCACTGCATGAGAGTCTAGGACGTCCCCTATCGACATCTCCACTCATTCTCACTCGCCATACCTTTCGTAACTCTTCTTTCATCCATCATTTCTAAATGACCACACCATCTCAGCATAGCATACCGTTTTCGCTTTTTGTCACGTCTCCTTTCAATACACATCGTTCTCGGATCTCGTTATTTCTCTTTCTATCATTTCAACAGAACGGGTACTTTGCATACCCTGAAATTCGATAGTTCCCGAGGGAATATCGAAAAATGACTTGGTGGCAACGGAGTCGCGGGCAACAACCACACACGATAGCGTTTTTCTCATACAATTTATCGTTAAATAATGAACTAAGGTTTAAATTTACGTATTATACAATTAATCTCTGTTAATATTTAAGTAATTGTAAAAAGGTTTGAAAATATATTTTCTACAAAATATTTGTTTTTGAGATAAATCGAAAATTCGATACATTCTCTGGTAGGAGTAACTAATTTGCGATAGTGTTTGTCATATATGATACCTTAGTCAAAAGTAATTAGTTTCTGAGAGAGACATTGCAAATCTAATGCAGCGTTGTAGTGAATGTTTTTTTTTTAAATTTATATGGCGAATATTAGCTCTACTATTATACCCTTCCAAGGGTTGTGTACAAAAATACCGTGATATTGTAAACTATTTATAATTATAATGTAATGATGTAAACCTTTTTCTTGAAAAAAATATACCTTGCCGAGTTTCTTACGCCGGTTCTTCTCGGGGCAAAGGTTTTATTTTTCGAACCGGTGCCGGTGGTAATGCTTTTTGACATTCATAGGTGCATTATATTATGCCTAAATTGAAGAATAAAGAACTTTGACTTTGACTTTGAATTTGACTTTGTGCAATGTGTCGACTTCTTATCGGCCGAGCACTACCTATACGTAGGTCAAAAAGTTCGATTTTCTTGTATATAATCAACTAGGTACCTAGTTGCTGCCGCTACTGCGTCCGCGTTCTTTTCCCGAAGTTCAGGCGACGCGCCTCTATTTGGTAGTGGCCTACAAAGCTGGTGGTCCTGTGTTTGAATCCCAGGAAGGGTAGATATTTGAGTGATGAGCAGTAATATTTGTTCTCGAGTAATGGATGTTTTCTATGGATTTAAGTATATACTCGTACATACATATGTATATCGTTGTCTAGTACCCATTGACATGGACATTGTCCGCCTGATAATTATTTATTATTTATTTTAAGTTATCTCCATTACAAATTATATTTTATGAAAAACCTTTGAAAGTATAACAAACAGACCAAATTACCTACTTTTGGATTTATGGAAAATCGATAGCGTCGCTCGGGTTAAAAACAAATTTTCCTGAAGATGCCATTTTGCCGAATTGATTCTCCACCCCGTAAACCCCTTATTGCAAGTGGTTTTACGGCAGCATGATATTCCGAATATTTTTAACCAAATCGAGTGTAATGTTATTGGGAAATGAGAATTCTATTAATGTAGTGGAATTTGGAATGGAGTTAAACCCTGTATTGACACAGAGCCGACTATTCATCCCGGTTTTTATCCCCGAGGGAATATAATAACTCAAAATTTACCCGGACGAAGTAGTGGGCGGAAGCTAGTAATAATTAAAAAATAAAGAGAAACAAACACTTGTACCGAAACCTGAAACCAACCTATTGTTTTCGTATCTTAACCAAAACGAATTTCTAATCATTTCCTAATAGGATTTTGGTTCTAAGCAGAAATGTCAGAAAACATTCGATTTATTATTTTTAGTTGGATTACGAGCTTACTACTTAAGGGAAGTTTTTTTCCTGTAGATACTTTTTCCCTTGACGGTAAAATTTATTTCGATTTGGTCCCTAAATTTGACATTTTTTTCTAAAATTATTATTTTTCTCTTGCCACACTTTACAGAAGGTGGTTAAATTATTTTGTAACTTACTGAATTAAAAGCTTCGGACAATACTAACAAACCGAAACTTTCAAAAAGTTTGTTTAGTTATAGTAAAAAAAAAACGTGTTCTAATGTACTTCCATGTTTGTTCAAATGCAATGATCTTATTTGAAAACTTTTAAAATCTAACTTTGGAAGGATGATCTCCAGTCTATAAAGGACAACGTAAGACATTCAGTTGTGATAACATACAATTTGTCGACTACACAATCTAGACATTCTTTGGGGTACAGTTGCTAGCAGACAAAACACTGCTCCCAACGATTTTACTACCTAAGCAAATGCACTTCAAACTTACCGTCAACAAACCAAAATGTGTAGTTAAATCACTTATTTTAATCATATAGTATACTTTTAGTCTGTAGTGAGCTAAGGTTGATAGGTCGCGCGACCGGTATGCCCGCCCCCGCGCCGCGGGAATTCCGCTCTATGAACCAACACGTCCTTCCCGGTCAAGACGCGGGCCCAACTGACCTGACTGACACCACACCTGCACTGCACACGCATGCGCGAACTTGCGTGCGAGTAGAAATAGGTGGGAGTGAATGCACTCCCGCGCTGGTATTTTGGATCTTTTTTTTGAACGCGCTTACGGTTGAGGAATTGTTAAATTGGTGGACCCGTAAGTTTCGACATTGCGTTCTGCCAGTTATGGGAAAATATGACCAGATGTGTGGATTTGACAGCTTACGTCAATAACATATTTTTTTCTTAATAAAAAGCAAGAAGCCTATCGGTTATCATGGCATGCCATGGAGAAGGCCGACGAGAACAGACCACGTGTTACTAAGTAAACCTTGAAGGCCATACACATTTGCAATATCAAGATTGCAGTCTTAGGATGACAATTTGAAGACTGCCAACTCTTAGGACTTGGATGGAATGCCTCTATGCTTCTCATTAGCGATGCATCCGATACCGATACCGATACCGATATATCGGCGATACTTCGGGTTAGCCGATATATCGGTATCGACGATATTTTTATGACCGATTCAACGATACTTTTTAATTTAAAAATGTAGTGTCAACGAGCGATTACTTTGTTTTTTAAACAAAAATCTTATCAATGTTAATTTTAATTACTAAAATTTTTAATTATCTAATATTAACGTATGTATCTACTTCTTATATTAATAAAAAGAAATCTGTCTTGTGACTTATTTATTATACCTTCATTTTTGAATTCCCAAAAAGCGTATCGGTATCGGTATCGGTATCGCCGATATTTTTTATAAGAGTATCGGTATCAGTATCGGTATCGCCGATATTTTTTATAAGAGTATCGGTATCGGTATCGCATCGGCGAAAAGGCGTATCGATGCATCCCTACTTCTCATTTTACCGGTGATCTTACCATAGACAACATAACAGTTAAAGGGTAATTGGTAGTTGTAATGTTAACGCAAAAGGGAAGGGGTAGGGTTGCACAACGTCCGGCCACGACTCATCCACCACTTATCAAATAAAATCAAATCTCTTGATTTTGCCTTACATGTGGTATGTTAAAAATGTGCTTAGATTTCGACTATAGTTTTTCGGGTTGACAACCAGGAATTTTTATTTATTTGGCGTTGAAAAGTGGCCTATGTGTCAATCCAGGGAGAAACAAACTAACACACACACAAAATTTCCCATCTTCACTAACATTATAAACGCGTAAGTTTGTATATTGTATGGATTGTTACTCTATCACGCTGCAACGGCGGGACGGATTTCGATGAAATTGAAATGGAGATAGTTAGATAGAATTCCCTGGATTAACAATAGGAAATAACGATATTCGGTAAAGTCACCAGTGGTCAGCCAGAGACCTGTAGTCAACCTCTGCCTATATTTTGTATAAGTGGGAAGAGTACGAAAGATATGTTTCCCACTCTTCGCACTCATATAAGGTCGACTACTGGTCGCCGGCTGACCACTGGTGACTTTACTCTACCCATTTTTGCGATTTTTGAATAGGTGGTAGATATCATGAAAAACTAAGTATGTAAGTAAGTAAGTAAGTACGTTTTCCTTTTCATGAAAATATTTTTTAGAATGAAACAAATAAGACTAAAAACAGTAACGTACAGTCAAGGGCATAAATATATATTCGTTACCAAGACGTCAAAAATATCTATACACCATTATACCATTGGCAATAAGGTCCGTGTATACAAATATTTGACGCGAGGCAGTGTAGTAATTAATGCCCTGACTGCACAGAGTACAGAACTACGGACCTACACTCAGGAGCAAAAATAACGGGTCAGAGTGCGTTTTTCATACTAAAGATGCTATTTCGAAGCCTTGGTTCCTCGCCGGGGAATGCTTTTAGTGAAATCAGATGATGAATACCTCGAGCATCGATACAGGACGTTCAGAGTGCCTAGGATACCTAACTGAATAAATCTGCGGTTAACGCCGGAATTGTGCATGTTCAGAAAAACATCTAAAATGACAATAAAATGTAAGGAAACCCAAGTGTTGACCCAAACTCTCCCGCTGTGGTGTTCTGATTGTGCGATCAGTTAGGTATCTTAAGAACTTTTGACCACCTCTATTGAACCTCGCAGTATCCACCATTAAAACTCACTCAAAACAACCCCTGGCGAGGAACCAAGGCTTCAAAATAGTCTCGTTTGTATGAAAAACGCACTCTGACCCGGTATTTTTGCTCCTGATTGTAGTTCTTTATAATAACTAAGTAAGTACTTTTGCGGGTGGTAGGACCCTGTGCAGGGTCCGTCCGGATCGCTACCACCATCTTATCCATTAACCTACCGCCAAACAGCAGTTTTCGCATTGTTGTGTTCCGGTTTGGGGATAAGACAGCCGATTTAATGACTAGCATAGAGGCATTCGATCTTAGTCCTCAGGGTTGGCAACGCATTTGCAGTCTTAGGCTTGCGAATGTCTATGGGTCACAGTTTCCACTTACCATCAGGTGGCCTGTGTGCTCGTTTGCCTTCTCTATGCCATAAAAAAAAAAAAAAGTACAACATATTCAAAAGTCGTTGAAATCCGATATGATGTAGGGGACGAGAAACGTTATTGCATGGAGCAAAATTTGTATGGAATTTCTTCGACATCTACGCGATTTTAGCGACGCCTCACGTTCCTCTTAAGAATATAAACTTGCCCAAGTGCCACTTGTTGATTTGGGCGGGTCGCCTCAACAAGTGGGCGGTAGTTTCTAGCTTTAAGACACGGTTAAGTGCAAGTCAGACTCGCGCACTGCGGATTCCATAACGCCGCACAGTAGGTATTATTATCACTTGTAACTTTTTTAGTTATTTTTTATTTTTCTGTAGGGTTACAAACGGTGATCAAACCAAATATGACGCTTGTATGTTATATTGTTTTTAAGAAACATGAAAAATAAAAATATGTTGCGTCAAAAGACATAGGTACTCGTATCATTAAAGTACTCTACTGTGCGTTCAAAACCTGCAGGCAATGACCAGCATTACCTGTGGTGGTAGGTGACAGCGATGACAACTGTAACGTAATTTTGAAATTAATTAAAGTTTCAAATTTGGAAGATCTCCCAAAATTAACACAATTTAATAGGCCCAATTCTAGTATCAATTAAATCTTCAACTTGGTATATTTTCATTACAATATCGTACGACATTTGATTTCAAACGACATGAGAACAGGGACTTTAGTCCTTAGTTCATCTATGATTTAAAAAAAAACATTCATTTACGTGACACTGACAGAGCACAAATTTTTATCGCAAAGTCGTCAGCTTCTGATCCCATTTTAGAGTACTAATAATACAGTGTGTACCTAAATGGTATACGGGCGTTCCTTTTAACTGTGGTTAGTATAACCCCTACTGAGCACATTTAGGAAGCTTTTGTTAAAATTAAATAAAAAAAATAACCATACAAAATAATTTAACACGTAATGTATAACGAAAAATGCAATTAATTAAACATTACGTAGTTACGTACTTACCTGACAGATGGACTTCGATGTACATTGCGGGTCGATAGTATGTTCAAAAATTAATAACTGTGTACATACGTTAGCGTAATCAAAATAATTCTTTCTGTTAATGATTAGTAGAGTCTTAAGTAATATTTCCACCAAACGGCCCGCATCGGATCGGATCGGAAAGAATTTTATAGTCTTTAAACGATACTGAATCATATTTGTACTGTTTTTAAGTCTACATTAGCAAGTTGCGCACAACAGCTCGACCGCGGGCGTCTTCCGCGACACGCGTACGTCGCCGTAAGTACCTATGCCGCGACGCGCGATCGGCTCCGTCATAAATAGACAATAATAATTTCAATAGAGCCGTACGGCTGCCGCGGCATCCGTACGTATCCTTTCCGATCCGATGCGATGCGAGCCGTTTGGTGGAAATATTACTTTAATCTATGTCCAGTTTTAATAAACGCCCGTATACCATTTACACACTGTATTAGTGTAGATAAAGTAATATATGCAACTTTTAATTAAGCCTTAAACTCGTGCAATCTTATTATGAAACGTGCCAAACACGTGTTTTAAGAACTCTCATTATGTATCAGTGACATAAACGCCGTTATTATTTCACTTTGGTTTTTTTCGCAGTTATAGCACATCTTATTAACGCTGTCTATCTATTACGGTTCAAATGATACAGCTGTTTAAAGTTAGGACAGAGGGACGGACAGTATTGTGTATCTTTGAACCACGCGGGACGCCCCACAACTCAGAATTGGGTTAACCCAAAAAAAAAACCACTAGTTTTTAATTTTTTTTTCGATAAAATAGACTAATTGAAGACACTAATTTCACGGTTTTTGCATTTAAATCAATATATTAATTTATTTTATTTTTTAAAGAAAATGGCTTTATGACGTCACTACAAGTTGGTTTGTTTGAGAAATGCTTTAAAACTATTGAATTCGTTTGAGAGTACGCGTTTCTGTCAGATCACGTATAATGTCAATGTCAAGTCATGTATACAGTCATAAAGTCATTTCACCCACAGACTAGCCTACGGGCGAAGGTTCCAAAACGGACTTGTATTTTAATCATTCCATTTTTTTAAAGATCTGACCTTGTCATGTTTATATACAGTTAAAAATTGTCTTAATTTTAATAAGCGTTAAAATAAAACAGAAATAAATAAGACAAAATTCGATATACATTATTTATTTATTCCGGCATTCCGGACTCATATTATATGTACTTAGTACTATGGTTGATCACAGATTAGACACAACTTACTAATGAAGATCGTGACGTCACTAAATTACAGGTCAAATAATGTCAAATGATAAATTAGAAATAACTATTTAATACTATTTTTTTTAAATAATCTGATAACAGGGAATGGTTCTACAACCCTTTTTCTCGAAATGGTTTTTGAATCACTATACATTACAAAATTATGGGATAACCCAATTAACATCAGTTCAGTCCAGTTCATAAATATGTGTACAGTTTAGCACCTTGTCTACTTAATGTCACGTTTAAACTGCAATACATGAATTGTTCCAGCGATTATTATGACAAGGTACTAAAGTGTGTACACAGTGTATACAGTTCATAAACTCGACTGTACCGTACGCCGTTGTCGCGGCAAGTTTGCTCGAACGTCAAAGGAAAATAATTATAACAATCATCTCCATCTAGCGGTAATATTTGGGACTACAGTTCTGTCTTATCCTCGCACGGTAGATTAAAACTTAAAATGCCTCAGTTATGCCGGACTGGCCAGGTATTGTCTAATTTGGACGTATACTCAACCAAAAAGTCCTGAATGAGTAGTCCCGTCAGAGCGCAAAAAAAACTATTTACCGCGTGCGTTCTCAATTAGGCAGCAGGGCTTCTGTCGATAAGATCGAACGTAGGTATAAGGCTGCCGGGACTACTAAAATTAGCCGTTGTGGCGCTTTCTAACTAGGGACCCTAATAGTTTCGCCATGTCCGTCGGTCCGTCCGTCCGTCCGCAGCCTAGCTCAGAGATTTTTAGTGTACCTCCCCTACACGTAACGTGGGGATGTATTTTTTTCTCGTCTACCCCGTAGTCAGAGGTGTCGTTGGATAGGTCTTTCAAAAATATTGCGGATTTTACGAAAAACAATTTCTGTTAAGGGATCCGTTTATGAAATATTAAGCTTTAAATCGCCAACTTTTGTTACAGTTAAGTGTCCCCTATACATTACAAAATTATGGGATAACCCAATTAACATCAGTTCAGTCCAGTTCATAAATATGTGTACAGTTTAGCACCTTGTCTACTTAATGTCACGTTTAAACTGCAATACATGAATTGTTCCAGCGATTATTATGACAAGGTACTAAAGTGTGTACACAGTGTATACAGTTCATAAACTCGACTGTACCGTACGCCGTTGTCGCGGCAAGTTTGCTCGAACGTCAAAGGAAAATAATTATAACAATCATCTCCATCTAGCGGTAATATTTGGGACTACAGTTCTGTCTTATCCTCGCACGGTAGATTAAAACTTAAAATGCCTCAGTTATGCCGGACTGGCCAGGTATTGTCTAATTTGGACGTATACTCAACCAAAAAGTCCTGAATGAGTAGTCCCGTCAGAGCGCAAAAAAAACTATTTACCGCGTGCGTTCTCAATTAGGCAGCAGGGCTTCTGTCGATAAGATCGAACGTAGGTATAAGGCTGCCGGGACTACTAAAATTAGCCGTTGTGGCGCTTTCTAACTAGGGACCCTAATAGTTTCGCCATATCCGTCGGTCCGTCCGTCCGTCCGCAGCCTAGCTCAGAGATTTTTAGTGTACCTCCCCTACACGTAACGTGGGGATGTATTTTTTTCTCGTCTACCCCGTAGTCAGAGGTGTCGTTGGATAGGTCTTTCAAAAATATTGCGGATTTTACGAAAAACAATTTCTGTTAAGGGATCCGTTTATGAAATATTAAGCTTTAAATCGCCAACTTTTGTTACAGTTAAGTGTCCCCTCCCCTAAAGCTAAACCTACAAAAACCAAAATTCTGAAAAACATCTTCAATGAAAGCGCACATAAAGAATTTCAAAGAAAAACTATCACCACTAGGTACATCATTGGTTTTTGAGATACAGGCGATTAAAGTGTTTATACCTACTAAAATCATCTAAAACGGCACCAAATGAGTTTCAATAGAAAATTTGTTACTTATTACGTATTTGTTTTTGTGTTTGTAGTAGGTACTAAGCGGCTTTGGAACCCTACCACACCGTTCACTGAGCATGGTCAGACATGCTCTAGCCCGGATTTTTAAGACAATAACACCCCAACTTTATTCAGACGCAACGGTAGGCGGATTACCTATAGGTACCTAGGTCGCTAGGTATAACGCGTCGTTAAAATCAAAGGGAATCTATTGGAATTTTGGAATAACGTCAGCTGCAGAATGTGACGTCCCTTTGCGCAGTACTCAGAGCCATTTTTAACCCCTGATGGAAAAAGAGAGGTGTTAGGTATAAGTTTGACCGCTACGTGTGTGTAAACAAGAAAACAAAATTGAAGTTTTATTTCCTCCATTTATCCAAGTATTTTTTGGCAATATTAAGTCTATATACATAGGATACTGTACCAAAAGTTAACGTAAATTACATTAGCCAATGTGGAAAATAATGGTTTTTAGAATATAATAAAAACATGTCCTAAAAAATTACAAAGGTAGGAAGCTGTAACTTAGACAAAATAATACTAGTCATAAGGGCTAGTATTACAAAAATTACAGCAAACATTTGATGAAAACGCGGCTATTCCACGCAAACACGGCTACGCTCTTTGGTACGATTCGATATAAGGCAGTACAAACCCCGAAAAAAACAACAAACTAACAAGTGCGAGTTGAACTCGGGTTCCGTACATTTATGTTATGACAAAGTACAAAATATCACATTTGAAATAATCACAGTAAGACGCGAGTTAACTACTACTAACGCTATCTAGTGGTGTTTTAGTAAACTATTTTCCGTAAGTGAACGTATTATATTGACTTTACCACTTTATTTTCAATTAACAAGCATTGAACTATTATGTATTTTTTTCACAATTTTATGCTCAGTGGTTTCGGAGATCAGGAGGAGGGAAATGGTAAATTTTCGCCTTCTTTCATCATTGAAAAAAAAGTGTAACCTTTTGTGAAAACAATTTTTCGATAAAGGGATTCGTTTATAAAATATTAAGCTTTAAAGCGCTAATATTTGTTAGAGTCAAGTATCCCCCCAAACAGCCGAAACAACAAATACTAAAAATCAGAAAAATATCTTCAATGAAAGCGCAGATAACGAATTTAAAAGAAAAAATATCACCACTAGACATCATTGGTTTTGGAGATACCTAGGCGTTTATAGTACATTATGATACAAGTGTGCTAAGTTGACCATTGTACACAAGGCGCTATTGTGCGCCACAAGAAAGCCGCGTATATTATGGTCACAGGCACACGTGTTACATACGACGTTTTTCAACACACTTGCGAAAAAAAAACAAGACTCTTCATTTAGTCAAATTTTAATGTTATTTGCCGCATAAAAACTGTTTGTTGCTAAGAAAAAAAAAGGTATAACCCGGCTAAATTATATCGCTTCTTCATCGTACTTACAACTTGGTACTAGGCTACAAATGTAAATTGTTTGGGTTAATAAACTAAAGGCACTTGTGCGTAATATACTGAAAAAGCACGCGTGTTTAATATCTAGGTTTATGAGCCAAAAATCGGTGGAATAAAAAGGTCGTTTTGAGCAAGTGTGTTGAAAAAGTGTTTATACCATCTAAAATCATCTAAATCGGCACCAAATCAATTTAAATAGGAAATTTGAAATACCTGGGGTTTTTATGTTTGTCTTAGGAACTTAGCGGCTCCGGAACCCTGCACTCAGCATAGTCAGACATGCTATTGCTCGGTCTAAATGTAAACATTAACCCTCGGGAAACTCGGGAGCCCATTTCATTACTGAACTGTTTGAGATCAGCAAATGCAATATTAATATACGCAACATACTTTTTAGTTATACATCGTACAGAGTGCAGTTTCTTAAAACCCTATTGCATGTTTTTTAATTGTCGGATAATTATGTTCTGAGATTAAAAACTGCGAAATAGGGTAAAGTCACCAGTGAGCAGCCACAGACCTGAAGTCGGCCTCTGCCTATACTTTATATGAGTGGGAAGAGTACGAAATATATATTTCCCACTCTTCGCATTCATATAAGGTCGACTACTGGTCACTGGCTGACAACTGGTGACTTTACCCTATACATTCCGGTTCCGCACGATCAGCAACTAATAGTTCTCACAACTCTAGTTCGAAAAATCCAACTATCCGCACGATTTACAGCTACGAAAAGTACCACTTTGTGACAATTGTATTAAAAAATAATTAAACTACTTATTTTTACTTTCTATATGCGTAAGGGACCGTTAATGCTATTTGACAATAACCTCGTTCCTCGTTATTTTTATTATTAGGCACATTGCGTTTTATTTTACCACATAGAAACACGTATATGTGAAAACTTAACGTAAATCCGCTCTTGCATGTAGTTGTGTACAAAACTAGTATGGAATTAAAGTCAAATTTCAAATATAGAATGTCGAACGGTCTATACACATGCGTTACAATTACATGCAAGAGGTCATTTCCTTAAGATTTTCATCTATATCTATTAATTTGACTTTACCATACGATGGCAATAGTTGGAAATGATATTTTATAGATAGTAGGTAAGTAAATTAGATTAAGCTAAGAAATTTATGACAGATGACTAAATAGATTACATTTCCTTTATAAACCTTACCGAGAAGTGAAATGAATGCGATTTTTTTTCTTTGCCGCGCGGCGACTTCAACTGCTACTAGGTACCAGGGGGATATGGCGTTTCCAAAATGAAGTGATTTCGCCAGTGTTAAATAATATAAGTATAAATCAATTTAGCAATAAAATATAAGTGCTTAGGCACTCAAGATACGAACTCCTGCAATTAATAATGATGGGCAAAGTTGATGGAAGAAGAGCTGTCGGGCGCAGAAAGAAATCGTGGCTGCGAAACCTTCGGGAATGGACTGGAGTCACAAGTGCAGCGGAGGTTTTCAACCTCGCCAAAGACCGAGAGAAATATGCGGACAACCTTCACTAGTTGGAGAGGCACTATAAGAAGAATAAAATATAATCCTATCTCCTCTAGGAAGATTGAAGGCAACGCTGTATGGTGATTTGTAGAACAGAGGTCAAGATACTTTTAACCTCTGCACCACTCCGAGTCAAATTGAACGAAGAAAGATGCCAGATACACGAAATAAGTCCAAGTTATCTATCACTGTGCAACACAAAGGCATAAAAAGGACAAATCAATATTGAGAAAAGTACTTTTATCACCTAAATGCACAAAAATACAAAACTAAAACACATTACACATCCGCCATCTTTTAACGTTGTAAATGGCTTCCGCGCTTTTAATTAGTGACATCACTAAATTTGCCAAATGGCATCTGTCACAGGCCCTTTAAGATAAAATAGTTGTATAACGGTATCGTAAACGCTTTTCGAACACTGACGTAGTAGTTGAAGTTGACGTAAGCGCTCGATGCGAGCGAGTATACGTCAATCAACATTTTCGATAACGTTAACGATCTTGGAAAGCCTCTTGTCTAGGTGCCATGAGGAACCACAGATGCGTTGCTGGCGTTTCAGAATTGGGTCAGGCATACCGTATTGTAAACATACCTATTGTCAACGTTTAAAAAATACAAACGCGACGTTGACAACCTTCTTTTTGTTTTTTCTTAGTTAAGTCGGTTATCTTATCTTATCTTACAGATGGGCCCTTACAGATGCAATTCGACCGATCTTTTGTGCAGATACCCCCTTACACTGTTCGAATGTGGAGATTTCCTCGTTATTGTGTCCTTCACCGGCAGACCATCGGGTAATGTAAAGTCAGAAAATCTCATTAGTACATAGTGATCGCGTGAGTTCGAACTTGGTATGTACAGTCGAGTATAAATATGTATACACTTTAGTGCCTTTTTTATTTAATGTCATATTTAAACTGCTATGATGATGAATATTGACACAACGATTAAAGTGACCTGACGATCACGAGCCGACCTCCTCAGCCACTAGGCCACCGACGCTCTTTACAGACGGTTAAAAAAGCAATAGAGGTTTTAAGTAACATGCACTGAATCAGAGTAAAATAGAAGCCTTGGATATGTTAAACACTAACACGAATTTACCAATTGTATCCGTATATAGATACTATAGTAACCTAACACTTGAACTGAGTTCAAAACAACGGAAATTCAAATTAAACTTTGGTTTAAGTACGAACACATTCTGTAACTGGATTGATCAAAGTAACAAGCGTGATGAATTATTAAGATAGACGGGCGAGTAAGTACGCCGTACTTATGGCTCGGCGACCTTACTCGCCCGTGTGCCACCCTAACTTCTAACGCGAACTTCTAAAGGTAAACACGGATGGTAAAGCGTCGTCGATCTTTAAATAAGCGCACTTACTCGCGCATCTATCTGGGACTTAATTTCATGCCACTCTATTAATAAATCGGACAAGAGCATGTTGGACCATACTCAGTGGAGTGTTTGGACGCCTTAACTATAAACAAAGTCAAAGTCAAAGTCAAAAGTCAAAGTCAAAGTTTTTTATTCTTCAATTTAGGCATAATATAATGCACCTATGAATGTCAAAAAGCATTACCACCGGTTCGAAAAATAAAATCTTCGCCCCGAGAAGAACCGGCGTAAGAAACTCGGCAAGGTATATTTTTTTCAGGAAAAAGGTTTACATCATTACATAATAATTATAAATAGTTTACAATATCACAGTATTTTTGTACAGTATTACACCTTTTTTAAGCGTATGTAAATTTATGCGTAGATTACTCATGCAGGACGGACGACTCACTGCCAAACATCCCTATTCAAGACAAATATGAACTAATTTTCTAAATAGAAGTACGGTGATGATTTTTCAAATTCTTATTACTTAAATGTAGATTCAGCTGGTACATAACTCTAGCGAAATTTGACTCTTTGACTTCAATATTTTTTAAACGATCCCCCAAATCTAAATTCCCCTTTGCGCATTTTTATTTTTTATTTTTTTTCATTACAGAACAGCCCTAGCGAAGTAGATGCAAACGGTACGTTAACGTTTTTTCTTTTCTATCACTCAAACCGCACAAGAATGTCATCCCATACATGAAAAGAAAAACGTCAGGTGGAGGTCTCCTTGTGGAGGAGTGCTAAGCCTATGCGATGCGCACAATTATTTAAAAAATCAACGTAGGTAAGTTCACGTGATTAGTAAGAATGAGTATTTTACGTTTTTTAAGCACTGTTTCCAAGATGCAAATGGTGCTAACGTTTCTATTTTCTTTTGACTCGAAATGTATGGAGTTGATATAGCGGTCGAGTGACCTGATATCATTTTACGTCAATCGATTTTTGCTAACTTAACGTGCACATTGACCGGCCTCAACTTAATGGCATTCAATGTCGAATAATTTCAGAAACATGGCCGAATAGCTTTAAAATATCACTGGTTTTTTGCTCCAGGTCTTCTAAATATCCTACGACTTTTTACAATATATACGGCCGCCGCTACTGTTAAGTAAATAAGAGCTATTAAAACGTTGATAATATGATTACATGTCAAAAGCGACACTACTTTAAAATAGTGCCGCTTCAATAGCGAGTTCAAAGAGGCTAAAGATAAAAGCATTTCGTTTATATTTGTTCCGCTATTTCCACCATGTACAGCAGGTACCCTAACGAAAATGTTAATCATTTTAGTGCATTGCCATAGTAAACATCAAACGGAACATCAACTGACACATATGACAATGACAATGACATTCACAATGACTAGGTTCCAAGTACGCTCAACATTTTTATTGAGTGACTGCACAAGCCTTGGTAACACATATATTCCAGAGCCCCATTATTCAATCAAACCGCATTAGTCTAGTAGCACTAGTATTTTCTCTCGTATTTACGAGACTTAACAATGGTATTATAAATACGATTTGAGAATTGAGTCCTGCACTTTGACTAATGCTTGCAGGATACGTCTGCTAATTCTAAGTGGTTAAATTGTTTAAATTAAAATCTCGTCTTAAAATCTTATTTTACCAACTATATTTTAATGATCTAGAATTAAACTGAATTGAAGCACCGGTAGATGCTTTTTCACCGTGACAAATGATAACATAGATAATTATTTTGTTCATTTTAATGGGCTTTGAAACGAAACAAGGCGCCCAGAGAAGGCTGCCGAGTGGCGGCGGGTCGGCGTTCGGCGCCCTGAGAAAGTCTGCCGCACCGGGCCATGGCCCCCTAGGGCACCCTCTGTTTCAGAGGCTTGTGATACAGGTAGTCCTCCAAGACAGTAAATAGCCTCATAGGCTGAAATTTCGGAAGAGTTCAGGACTAGATATACCCCGAAGAGAGTTTCTTACGGTGGTATTGCCATTTTTAGCCTCTTCGACTGCTGCTCTTAATAAATTTGACATGCCACAATCAGCTTTATTATTATAGTCTACAGTATAAACAGAACAGGCAAATGGATCTAGTATAAATTGACCATCCATATTAGCTCGCTGTAATTTCAATTTTTTTTGCAAAATGGGTTGACCATACAACATGTTTTGGGCGCGTCTTTGTTAATGTATTTTGGGTTGTTTAAGTGTTGCCATAACAACGTTGATTAATAAATCATCGTTCAATATATTTTTTCACAGACGATCTTTTACTTTCGAATTTTAAATCTGTTCAAGACAACGTTAACAACGCACCGGAATCACAAAGGGCGGATTAGAACAGCGCCTTAATACAGGTTATTCAAGCTTTTAGATAATATTTTAAAAACTAACAAACTTTTCAACTTTATTTTATTACATATACACACATACATATACTCTCGCCTTAATTGCCAGAATGGGGTATTCAGAGCTACAGAATTACCAACAACTCAAAACACTTGTTAATAATTCTGTAACCACATTTTGCACAATCAGGCTAAGATGTTTACCAGTTTAGGTATTAGTGACAGGTTGCAAGCCCATCGCATTGCCTTTTTTATTTTTCGCGTAGAATATAAATAAATAGTTATCTAAATCAGGATTTTATCAGATTTTATGTCGTTGAACTTCGGAGATAAGGGGAGAGGGAGGGGGGAGAAACGGTATTTTTTTGCTATAAATTTAATAGTACTTACGTCGCGGAAAGTTATAAAAAAATTAGTTATGAAATGTCCAGATTGATCCCTTCCATATGACACCCCGTTTGCTATAATCAAATCACTTGAATTTTTCATCCCCCATTCTAGGATCTTTTTCAAATATTTAGAAAAATAAATTCGTATATCGTTATTCCCTCGGGAACTTCTAAATTTTCCGGAATGAAATTTAGCCTATGTGTTAATCCAGGGTATAAGCTATCTCCATATCAAATTTCATCCAAATCCGTCCAGCCGTTGCAGCGTGAAAGAGTAACAAACATCCATCCATACATACAAACATTTGCGTTTATAATATGCTATATTATGTTTAATATGTACTACTACGTACAAAACACTTAAGTAGGTAGGTAAGTACAGTCGCCATCAGATATATCGGAGCGGCCGAGGTACTCAAATATTTCTGAGCAGCAATATATTTCAATAAATTCTTTACGGTAAATAAGGTCAATAACATCTGAACATCCAATTCGCCACAAATATATGAGCAGTGGTTTTTCAATTAAATCTGAACACAACGAGACAATAATATCTGAAAGCACAACTCGTCAAAGTTATCTGCACCGACAGGGTGATCATAAATATCTGAACATTTAGGGAAAATATACCTTAAATCACTTAAACTCAGTTTTAAATTATTTGCAATGAATTATATGCAATGACAGTGCCGTTTTTGTGAATTGCCAAATATTTTATTCAAATGTGTCTCTTCTCTTGTAACAAGACCGTGAAGTTGCTTTTCGCAGATTTATATTTTGTATACCTACTTATTTTGTAAAAGGATTACATTTAAACTGTATGCCTTGCCTAGTGATTTAAGGTATATTTTCCTTAAATGTTCAGATATTTTAGATCACCCTGTCTGTGCAGATAACTTTGACGAGTTGTGCTTTCAGATATTATTGTCTCGTTGTGTTCAGATTAAATTGAAAAACCACTGCTCATATATTTGTGGCGAATTGGATGTTCAGATGTTATTGACCTTATTTACCATAAAGAATTTATTGAAATTTATTGCTGCTCAGAAATATTTGAGTACCTCGGCCGCTCCGACATATCTTATGGCGACTGTACGGCTCCGATGCTTACGCCCACAGATATCGCCAGCTCTTTGAGCGTGATGTTAGGGATTGTACACCATTTGTGCACGATCAGTTTTCGTTTTTCTGGAGAAATGCACCGCATTTCGCGTATTTCGCACAAATACACGGTGAAGAATGGAAATATTTATTGGTAACCATAGATTCAGTTCAGATTCAGATTCAGTCCAGCAATAATAGATTCAATTTTTTTTGTAATCATTATTACAACCAAAGAGGGACTGCAAGTTTGTGCTTATACTTTCTGAAACACCCGATATCATATCAAATAACATGCGTAGTTCAGCAGGAAAACCAAAAATCTTGGGAGGGAGATAGAGACTTGTGTAAATAAGACGTTTCAAGACGAGCAAATAAAAGTTTCGATATGTTTTCCTACATCAACGGTGTCCCCTTGACAAGATAAAGTTTTCCATTTGAACAAGTTATTATTGACTAAGTTTCTGGTTTAGGCCATGCATTTTTGTCTGTTAGATAATCCTCGACCCTATAATAAGCTTTAGACATTAACTACTTTTTCAAGTAATTTTTTAAGAGAGAGTATAGTAATATACGTTTCATGCGGCTTAAACGGCCTCTTTTTCCGTTTATCTCTTTTTACGTTAACTTGAAGATTGATTTTTTCACAGCTTCAAGCTCACTTCAAGGTACTGTACTTATAAGGTTTTAATTTAAACTCGATACCTCCAAGCGTTCCCTAGAAAGTGATCCTATAAGGGTTCTGTTTTTAGGGTTCCGTAGTCAAACTAGGAACCCTTATATTTTCGCCATGTCCGTCTGTCCGCAGCCTAGGTCAGAGACTCTTAGTACTAAAAAGCTGTAATTTTGCATGAATATACATATTAGTCACGCCAAAGAAGTGGTAAAATAAAATGTCGAAAAAAATCCCCCCCCCCCACTACAGCCAAAACTACAAATACTAAAAATCTGAAAAATATCTTCAATGAAAGCGCACATAACGAATTGAAAAGAAAAACTATCACTACTAAGTAGACATCATTGGTTTTTGAGATACAGCCGATTAAAGTGTTTATACCTACTAAAATCATCTACGAGTAAAACGGCACCAAATGACTTTCAATAAAAAAACAGTTATTGTTGTTTTTATGTTTGTAGTACTAATCGGCTTCGGAACCCTACACTGAGCATGGTCCGACATGCTCTAGCGCGGTCATTTTTCCTTTTGAATTACGGAACCCTATGAACAACATTAATTCATAAGATTCATATCATAACTCACAAAACGTAGCATTCACATAAACTGCAAAAAAAGTTACTACAAATAATCGAGCCAGGGATTGCAGTAAGTATTTGATTGAAGTTTCCGCGCCGCTCTGTTACGAGGAGGGACTTCCAATGATAATATCTAATATGCTACCAAGAATCGGAGGGGCTTCAATAAAATAATGCAGCTCTGAAGGGGAACCTCTTCGTATAATAAATTTCTTCGCTTTTCCAACGTTACCTAGTGCCTATTTTTAGATAATCTTGAAGCTCTTGATGGGAGGCATCCGATATTCAATGAGTCGCCTTAATTGATAAGCATAATATTACAAAACGAAACTCCAATACCTTGGCATTACGCCCGCCAAAGCCGTTGCAATGTGAAAACTATGCCACATCATTTTGAGTGAACATTGTAATATTCTAATGAGAATAAACCATCGAGCTTCTTTGAGCTCGATAGATTTTTCTGAGCTCTTATAGGGCTGGCCAATCGTGGTCTCGGCCCAAAATAATTGTATTCCGAATTGACGTTGCGGGAGGCGAGAGAGCTGGCAGTTTTCTCTCTTTACGTATTGGTATATCAAATTAGCGAGGAAATGTGGCCAGCATATTCGGGACAATGCCGCAGGGGCCATTTTTGTATTCAACCTTTGAGCTCTAGCCTGGCTATGAATATTTTTTTGACACTTTTTTTCTAATAAGACATAATAAGTATAGATATGGGGGGCCATTGCAACGTCAAAAGATGGCGGATGTGTAATTTGTTTTTTTTTTTTTTTTGTATTTAGGTGTTCAAAGTTCTTTTTTGTTAGTGATTTGTACTTTTAACACGTTGCACAGTGATAGAAGACTTGGACTTATTTCGTGTATCCTGGCATCTTAATTCTCGTTTCAAGTGGACTCGCAGTGGTACAGAGGTTAAAACTATCTTGGCCTCTGTCCTACATATCACCGTACAACGTTGCCACCAATCTTCCTAGAGAAGATTGGATTGTGTTTTATTACTATATTGATTTATACTTATATATACTTGACACTGGCGAAATCACTTCATAGTGGAAACGCCATATTCCCGCGGTAGTAGCTGTTCAAGTCGTCGCGGGGCAAAGAAAAAAAAAAGTATAGATATTTATTTACCACCAAATCAAGATACACGGCGACAGTATGTCCGGCCAATTAGGAAGAAAAACCAGAGTGATACTGCAGTGTGTATATTTAAACATACCCATTTAGCCCTTTTTCCTACTCTCATAACACTTACTAGCTGTAAATACGAGTATTAATTAACCTTGGAAGCCCTGCTGAGAGTTTAATTCATTAAAATTTAAATATATCGGCTCTCTGTGACGCACTTTAGTTTGCAAAATGAGACACCCTTTGAGACACCCACTTAAAGTACTAGACAAACTTTTATATAACATTATACAAGATATTGATAGACCGCGGCGAGGTTATTTGCTTGCAAAAGACGACGTAATAATTATTAGAAAAAATGCAATAAGTACCGCTTTCAATACGGGCGATATTTTTTTGTCTCCGCGATAAGTAAACTTAAATCTCTTTTAATTGCAATTTGTCGAGGTTAAAGTTCGTAATTAACTGCCCTGCGAATATAAATAAACCTCGTCATGTTGCAGAGGAGTAAACGAACTAAATATTTTTCCATTGGAAAACTCACGTACTGCGGATGAAACAAAATATCCGAGTCGCTCAATTTGATATTTTTAATCTTCCACCGTTTGCACGGGTACAACGTGTGTACTTCATGAAACTGTTTTTCAACAAGGGTATTAAGCGTGTAACTCAATATGGGTTTTATTATAACCGGGAAATACGCTATATTTCTGTTAATGGAATGGCCTGGAATTTGTCGCATATACCTATGTAAACTCGGAGGCAGTGGAATATTATGGAATCTAAGGAGGCCCTTGCCAAGACGCATTTACGCTAACTAGCGTTTCTAATTGTTTTGTTTTTAAACCAATCGCGTCACTGGTAGATGACGTGATACGAAAAGTCACGTGATCTACCTGTTACGCGATTGGTGTAAAACGAAAGGATTAGAAACGCTAGTTAGAGTAGTGTTATTCTCTTAAAAACGGTTGTTCGGTCGGTCGAAAGACTGAATGAGTGAACGCGGAGCAGCTTAGGTATATATAAACTGGCGAGTGACAAGATTTCATATTTTCAAGACTTTAATTTTATTCGTTTTATAGATACTGTTTGGAAGGAGGAAGACACTAATAGTTTTAAATTTTCTCTAGAATGAATTATTATTTTATTATTTATCTATTAAGATGTACTTATTCTAAAAGGGCGTAACTTCATTTCTACGACACAATGGACATATAACGTAAGTCCAATCTGTATTAAAAAAAAGTTTTTCTTTTTGAATTTAGGTGGGTATTGGCGGTAAATAGTTCTGACGTTTGTGAAAAAATTGTTCTCTTTCTTTACTTTTATTATATGGAGATAAATATCCCTGGCTTTCCCACGACGGAAAAATCAACTTTGGCGATTTGGAACGGCTCTAAGAATGATGAAACCTAGCGATGGTTTTAGTGCTGCGGACAGTAGAAATCTATCGAAAGTAGATTATTTTATGTTATTGCAGTTTATGCGAGAAAACGATGCATTCAACGCGGCTGAAATTAAAGGTGCCAAAATTTTGCATTCATCTAGAGATGCCTACGTAGATAATGCTATCGGATACGTAGGCGTTAAAAGAGAAAACGGGAAATGTGTGGTGAAATGCCGTGTTACGCCTGAACACAAAGTAAGATCAAAAATGTACACCGTTACTGCAACTATTTGCGAGAGCGAGGAAAAACTAGAGGAAATAAAATGTCAGGATTGTGCTGCTTCTGAAGGGGGTTGCAAACATGCTATTTGTTTTTTCATGTGGTTGATAAAGAGATCTGAAGAGCCCTCTGTGACGTCGGTCATATCTTATTGGACTAACCGGTAATTCTCTAAGTATCTATCCATCTGTCAATAGTGTCAATGTCAAATTTGAAGTATGACAGCTTTTTTTCTCGTGAAAAAGGCAACGGTATTATATCTATTCAGGCATAGTATTGGTAAAACTCGATATTTTTTTTAACTTACTTGTAATTTTGTAAATCAAGAAAAATAAATCTAAATAAATATTTTGCCGTGTTCAGGAGGCAAAACCCTTTCGATTCGTATAGTAATTTGCAGGTGTCACCAAAATGAAATGTTGTCAATTAGGCATTAGGGCTTCTGTCGAATGATCGAACGTATAAGGCTGCCTAATTGCGAATGCACGTGCTAAAATGTGTTTTGTACGCACTGACGGGACTACTTAAACTCGCCGGTTTATATAAGCTGCGCCGCGTTCACTCGTTTGACCGACCGAAAGCTGTGAGGGACAAATGTGTAACTCATGGTGGAGTCACAAGGTGGCGACTGGATCTCCGCTGTACATAGCTCCGTCTTGGTCTCTCATTAGTAAGACCAAACTAATGAGAGCCGAAGACGGAGCTAAGAGAGATAGGCTTAAGTATAATGAATGTGCAAAAAAAATAGAATCAGCGACAAAGGCTAGTCTTAATACACAAAAAATTAAATTAATGTAATTAACGGTAATTTAGGTAAGCCCTTTCGTTTGATATATGACACAGTAAGGTATACAACACTTTTTTTTAAAATGTCTAATTTGTTACCGTTTGATTCATCAATTTACATTATGTGTACCAAATTACAACTCAATCGGTTCTGAAGTTTCGGAGCAAATTGGCTGTGACATACAGATGGACAGACAGACGCACGAGTGATGCTATATATATAAGCGTTCCGTTTTATCTTTTATGTACGGAACCCTAAAAATACATTGACATATGTCTCCTTTTTTATATAGTAAATTATCAATTCACGCATGTATGATCAATAATGATCATCATTTGGGAACGGCTCGATCGATTTGGCATTTTTTTGTTGTGTTTTTAATTGTCAAGACAAAGTTTTTATGAATGAGAAATTACCCGATCCACACCGGGCACAAACAGATACTTACCATAAAAATAATATTAATAATAAGTTTCATCAATAGCCTAGTTCACCAATCCATATCACTTCATTCATAGAACCTATTATTAATATTCCCATCCTTCTTAAATAGTCTTACACTAACCGGTGGTTGTCCGTTGGAGCATACTTCTATAGTTTGAACTCAGGGACAATCGCCGGTTGGTGTCCCATAACTTTACTAAATTAAACTTGTCTAAAGGGCCTCTCCGTGTTGGCTTCGGCTCCATGTATGCCTTCCAAAAGTCCGGGACTCCTATAGTCCTGATTGGTAAAGAAATACAAATAATAATAAGTATATGAGACACGACATAATAGAGCTAAAAGGCCTAATCCAAAAAGTAAAATGGTGCGCAAATCTGAAACCACTTTTCTATGTGACGTCCCGTTTACGACCTAGATACCTAAGTTATCTCTCGCGAGTTATTGCTCAAAATGAATATATTATTCAAATTCCTTTTAACAAAATCAACAAGGACTCCTATTAACTACTTATAGCTGCTGTACTTATCCTGTGGTTTCACCCCATTTAAGCCGGAAGAAAAATCGCGAACAAACCAGTCAGATCTAAGAGAACAATTTTGAATTAGTAAAAATAGAACAAGATAATGTTTTTTCTTCGTTTCATGGAAATTTAATTCATCAGCAAGCTCTCCTCCTAGCCCGACTACTTCAAAGCAGATAAGGGATTTAATATAACTGAAACTGAAAGAAAATCAATCAGCGCGGATTTCACATGCATAAAAAGCGAAGCGAAATATTTTCTTCCTTACGAAATGTTTTAAAATATGAAAGGTTTCAATGCATAATTATATCTCGAAAAAATATAATTAAAAAAAATTGTCACATAGGTGACGGGTTCGGGTTTTACTATTTAACCTTTTTTTGTTTGATTATTAACAAAGTGGGACGATTTCCAGCGGCTATAGAACAAGCAATAGAACGTGAGCTTATTAAATAATTAATATAAACTAACAAGTACATTATTCAGGTTTTAAACATTACTGGGCAAGTTTCAGAAAACTAACCCGCTATAAAATAGAACCAGAACCTATGACATCAGTGTTATTATGCCATAGTTTTCCTAAATTCGTTTTCATGCACTTTTCCTACAATGAAGCTTTGGTTCACATGAGACCGTTCTGAAAGACGGAATGAAATGTATAAAAAAAACCGAAATGTTTCAGTCAATGATTTCAGTCCAAGAAAGTAGTTAAATATTTTGAAAATTAGTCAGATAAGTTTAAAATCTATTTACGCATTAACTAAAAAGTGCAGTTTTTCCGCGTTTAACTCGAATTTGCACTTTTTATCGAGTTTTAAATACCGTATTAATGCTACAACAAACATTGCAATGATATTTTGAATGAGTAAATTATAGTTCTTCAGTAGAAAACAACATTTAATATTTCTTTTCGAAGATGTACATTATTATAAAAGAACGAATAATAAAATATTTACCATTTTAATAAACTAAATTCCTAGACTCACGTTACGACTACGACACAAATTAAAATTAAAAAATAATAATCGCGTTGCAAAATTAAAATCACTTAGGAATCCATTTCTAAATTTAAAAATTAACACGCACACGCAACAGCCTTAATAATTTAAAACGCTTGAAAAACACTTACCTGCCGCAGATAAATCCATGAGATGACGATTCGCCAACGCCATTGCACAATCACAACACGATAAAAAAAAAGTTTGCTTTAGTCTATGGGAGAGCGCGTGCTTCCCGCGCGGGGTCCAGCGAAGCAATGAGTACCGTTACTGTATCAGCGGGCAGGGGTGAAAATTGAAGAAATAATAAGTCAAACTGTTATTGTGCTAAGGCTAAGGCAGATGCCAGCGTGGGAACAAGGGGGGTGGCTTAACTTGGCCAGGTGCTAAGATTTGCCTGTAATCACTGCGACGTATCACGCCTACTTGTACGCGACGCATCAGCTTATATGACGTACCTGAAAATTTTCAAGTGAAATTTCAGGAGTCCATTTTGAATTAGCGATGTACTGGCGGCGTGGAAAGTGCTTTGCGAATGTGTTTTATTGATGTTTTAATCCGTTTTTTTTTATATTTAAGGGTACCTTATTGAAAAGCGCGTGCTATATGAGAATAGTGATTAAATAATATCGATTGCGAAGCGGCGATGCGCTGGTAGATTTTTGACGCGTATAAAAGTGCCCGTGCGGCCTACTTACAAGTACTGAATAAACGTATTTTGTGTTTTATCTTTAAATAATACTTAGTGGCGGTTACACAATTAATTGATAGTTAGTAATTATGCGATTCAAAGCAGCTGTACACACTTGAATTGTGGAGATAATTTCATAATTTACAACACTGTCGTATACAGGCCAAACTTATTTTAGACGTAGTATTTTATTAAGAGGGAAATACTATGGAAACATTGTATTTTTAATCACTTTGGGCGGATTCGCCAGTTAATCGAGAGTAAATCAAATCAGTGTTGCGTTTTACCAACGACAATTCTATTCGGGAATAGTTATTATACCAGATTCAAATAATAATGTAATGGCGTTCACATCTTGTTTTGTGCTGTCAGTGCTGCCAAATCAACACTGATTTTCTAATGACATTTAATTTCCAGTCCTATACTTATGATAAAAATAAGAAGATATAGGTATGAACACAGTATGACTGAAGCTTTGACATCGCTCGGTTATACCTACAGCAAGTTCCAGTTGTTTCCATAAACAAGAGATAAAATATAAAAGATGTTTATTCAGTAAGTAGGCCGCACGGGCACTTTTACACGTCAAAATCTACCAGCGCTTCGCAAGAGACCACTGCTGAGAAGAAACGCCGCAAGAAACTCAACAGTCAGTCGTTTTTTTTAAATACTACTTATGATATTATACAATTATAAAGCTTAACCTAGCATGATATAAAACAATGAATTTAACATAAAATAAAAAACATTCAAGCGTAGCTTGAGCAGGAAAATGTGGCCATGTTTTTAGGGTTCCGTAGTCAAACTAGGAACCCTTATAGCTTCGCCATGTCCGTCCGTCCGCAGCCCAGCTCAGGGACTCTTAGTACTAGAAAGCTGTAATTTGGCATGAATATACATATGGAAAGAGCTATGCTCGGAGTTTCTTTGCGCGATATGATCCGTAATACGGTAATACGCCAGAGAACCAAGGTCACCGACATAGCTCAGAGAGTTAGCATGCTGAAGTGGCAATGGGCAGGCCACAGAGCTCGAAGAACTGATAACCGTTGGGGAAGAAAAGTTCTCGAGTGGCGGCCCCGCACCGGTGGACGGGGTGTTGGACGGCCTCCCACCCGGTGGTCTGACGACCTGGTTAGGATCGCGGGGAGCCGCTGGATGCAAGCAGCTCAAGACCGTGACTTGTGGCGCTCTTTGGGGGAGGCCTTTGTCCAGCAGTGGACGCCCCCGGGCTGATGATGATGATGATGATACATATTAGTCACGCCAACAAAGGGGTAAAATAGTTTTTTTTAGTGTAGGTACCTACGGTCACGAGCGTTAATTTGGGACCCATTTTAAGAAAAATATGCATGAAGTCGTCACTGTCATTAGAGATGTCAAGACATTTGTAACTTCTAGGAAACTCAACCTTATTGTTGTAGAATGTCAGATTGACTTTGGACCTAAGGTGGGTCCCAAATTTAATCTCGTGACTGTACCTCCCTTTCATGTACCGTGAGGATGTATTTATTTTCTCGTCTACCCTATAGTGTGGGGTGTCTTTGGATAGGGCTTTCAAAAATATTGCTGGTTTGTTAAAACAATTTTTTGATTAAGCGATCCGTTTATGAAATATTGATTTCTCCCTGCAGTCAAAACTACAAATACTAACAATCTGAAAAATATCTTCAATGACAGCGCCTATAACTAATTTAGGCCGGATTCGACCAAACAGGGGTAAGTTTTTACTCGAGAGTAAACCATTGTTTAATCTGGAGTAAGTTGATTTTGCATTTTACCAAATCACAATCTCAGAATAAGGTACTACACGCAAGTAAATATTTACACGGCCGATTTTGGTGGAGTAAAGGAACAAACTGAGAGTAAGCTATTGTTGTCAAAGTCACTTGTCAAATGATAAACAAATTGTCAATATGATATGACATTTCTCCAACTGTATTTACCTACAAAATTAAATGGTTACTTCGTTTAACGTAAGGCCAGAAGAAACAATATGACACTATTCCTTGTCGGTTTATACATTGGTTCATCATTCACTCTTACTCCACAAATCAATAATACCGAGTTTAGCTTACTCCTCGAGTTCGTTGGAAAAACGTAATCCTAGTTAATCAGGAGTAAATTCCAAGAGTAAAATTATTCCCGTAATAGTTAGACTAGTGTGATTACGTGTTTGGTCGAATCCAGCCTTAAAAGGAAAATTATCACGACTAAGTTGACATCATTGATTTTTGAAAAACAAGCAATTAACCTACAAAAAAAGTCCAAAACGACACTAATTGACTTTAAATAGACTTGTTGTTTTTGTTTGCAGTACTTAGCGGCTACGGAACCCTACACTGAGCGTGGTCCGACATGCTCTTGCCCGGTTTTCTATTTTTGGCTATGTCCGGCCACTGGACACCTGACTTATATGTCATCAGCGTTTCGGCGCTCTTATTTACTTGACAGTAAAGCGGCTGAGTTTTAAATAATTCCATAACAGTCCAAATACGAGTTGGATTTTACCGCCTAGAATAGAATGCTTGGAATAAATTTGTATCAGAATTTAAAGCTACAAGTCTGTTCAATATGTCGCTCAAATTTGAACTCTCTACAAGAACTTACAAAAGTGGTGGCCGTTATCAGTATTATCGTGGTGCGTGACTTGAACTACACTCAGGAGCAAAAATAACGGGTCAGAGTGCGTTTTTCATACTAAAGATGCTATTTCGAAGCCTTGGTTCCTCGCCAGGGAATGCTTTTAGTGAAATCTTATGATGAATACCTCGAGCATCGATACAGGACTTCCAGAGTGCCCAGGATACCTAACTGAATAAATCTGTGGTTGAGGTTAAAATTGAGCATGTTCAGAAAAACATCTAAAATGGCAATAAAATGTAAGGAAATCCAAGTGCTGACCCAAACTCTCCCGCTGTGGTGTTAACTGATTGTGCGATCAGTTAGGTATCTTAAGAACTTTTGACCTCCTCTATTGAACTTCGCAGTATCCACCATTAAACCTCACTCAAAACAACCCCTGGCGAGGAACCAAGGCTTCGAAATAGTCTCTTTTGTATGAAAAACGCACTCTGACCCGGTATTTTTGCTCCTGTGTGTACGATTTTCTCGTGCGAAATGGGAATACTTCAAACTTGTACATCATATATTTTAGAATACATTATTTTTATTTATATATATTGTATTAGAATCGCATATTATATTTTGATCTGCCTTACGGATATATGTACACTAATCTACACTGATATTATAAAGAGGAAAGATTGGTTCGTTGAATGAATCGAAGAATCGTTGAATTGAAAAAAAAAACTTTCACCATTAGAGTGCCAATATCCCTGAGTAACATAGACAATGTTTTATTTTTCTGCAAGGACGTAGTCGCGAGCAACAGCTACTCTTAAATATACAACAGTAACTGACATTTTGAGGGAGTAATCCTTGGGTGTGTACCCTAGAAGTGTACTAACAATAAGAAAGGATTGTCCAAAAATCGACCCCCAGCAACGATTGCCAATAAATAAAGTAAATTTTCTAATTTGATCATCTAAAAATGCTTTGTCCTGAATGACTGATTGACCGATGATCGCAAGCCTAAACCGCAGATCGGAGAGACCTATGGGACAACGTGATTCCTTGGTCCAATCTTCTTCAATATTTCTTTTTTTTTTAAACAGAATTGATGGAAGGTGTGTTTCGTATTTTATTAAATTATATAAAAAAGGGGCCGAAAGTTATTTCGGGGGTGGTTTGCTTCGAAGTTGATATCAATACGCCTTAGTGCTTTTGATTTACATAACATTGTATTTTGACACATGTTTAAAAAGTCAACCCGATTTTATTCAAAAAAGGTTGAACTCACATAAAAGCTTGGTGCAATGCAAAGGCTTAAACCGAGTCTAAAGATTCCTTTGGTACATTCCTTATGAGTAGTAAGAAAGGATTTCCCGAAAATCGACCCCCAACGGGAAGAAGTAGGAGTAGCGGGAAACTAATTTTACGCGTACGCAGTCGCGGTCGTCCTCTAGGTAGTATAAAAACAAAAGAAATTCCACTTTACTACAATTGCACTCGATCTTTAGGTATACCCCAACGAAAATGTTAAGCGCTTTAGTGCATTGTCATAGTAAACTTCAAACGGAACATCTACTGACACATATGACAATGACAATTACATTCACAGTGACAAGGTTCTAAGTACGCTCAACATTTTTATCGGGTGACTGTACCTACTATTTATGGTACAAGGGACCTCAGGAGAGTACACTAGACTTTATTAGATTAGACACCTCAGTTAAACGCCGCGCAGTCATTAAAACGAAATGCACTGCTAAATAAAAATACCGGTCAAGTGCGAGTCAGACTCGCGCACCGAGGGTTCCTTATTTAGGATAATATGCATGAAAAAGGCAAAAAATACTCATTTTATTATGAAGAACTTATCAACGGACTAGATATAACACGTGAATTTTATGTACGCAGACGACAATATCAAAACGTGGAGGGTCTTTAAAACTTGTTCACATAATTTTAATACGTATTGGTTATGATGACGTTGTTATCCTAGTTGTGTCCTATTGATTCTCGGTATAACCAAACATTTATGTGATGAGCGCGTTCATTTTGTCTCTGAGTTTTGGGTGTTTTCTATGTATGTTTATGTAACTGATACATTAAGGATGTGTTTTAAGACTTAATTATGAACATTTGCATACTTTACTTTATCTACACACATATTATAGTACTCTAAGGCCCGTATTAATAAACTGATCTCAAGTGTAACGCTCATCTCGAGATGCGTCAAAAATGATAGTGTTCTATGGTTTGGCGTTTACTTTGACGTATCTTGTGACAAGTCAAGATGAGTTTATTAATACGCCTATGATGGGTTCAGAAGCCGCCGACTAACGACAATAATGGCGGCAAAAAAAACTTGCGCTGTATCATTGTCACGAATATGAATGTTTTTTAAAATCATAGATTAACTACAAAAGTCTCTATTCTCATGTCGTTCTAAATCAAATGTAATACGATAATTTACAATAAAATATACCAAGTTGACGGTTCGTTTAATACTAGAGTCGGGCCTGTTTAAATTTTGTTAATTGTGGAAGACATTCCAAATTTGTAACTTACTTTACAATATTCGGGAACGTAATTTCAAAATTACTTTGCAGGTCATCGCTGTCACCTACTACCACAGACCACAGGTAACTAATGCTGGTCATTGCCTACGGATTTTGATAATAGAGGACTTATGATATGTGTGTATATAAAAGTATTTATTTGTCTATATTAGAATGTTTATCGTTGCCTAGTTTTTAGGAGATATTTATTTATTTCAATTTTTACCCGACCTTTTTACAACGCAAAAGTAATTCAATAATATGCTTGGTAACTGGTATTGAACTCGAAACTGCATCCTGCAAAATCGATGTTGCATGTGACGTCTGCCGTTTTTTTTGACGTTGCTGGCAGGCCTGTACTGGAGTCCTAAGTAGGTCCAGATTTTTTTCCTGCAAACCCCTGTTCATTTGTATTTTTTTATTATAGGTTTTATTTAATGTCATTCTGAGAGCGAGCTGGACATATGTCTGGGCCTCTACCTATTTCAAAATCATAGTTCGAACGTTAAGGCTGCAACCACAACTGCAAACCAACTGGTCAGTCCGCTTGCAGTTGGCGTGCAGTCCACCATAGTTACATCAACTTCATCAGAACTGCCCTCAAACTGCCATTTCGCAGATGGGTTACATAGTTCTAATGCAGTCCTTACGCTTGCTCCGTCACTTTCCTTCGAGTTTGGCACTATTGGCGAGTGAAAGGAACGGGGTATCCAGTAAGATCCCGGAGGTGCGTCGCCATGTTTTACACTCTTGTTCCAGACTTTTGTTGAGGGACGTAATAGTTTTCCATCTTCACGCGCCCTACGGATTGTTTGTGCTACTTACTCGTACGTAATTCGAGGATTTATTATGGAGTGATTGATATCAAAAATAACACTTTTATCTAATTATGTAATTCATCCGATTAGATTAGATTCCTATAAAAAGAACCTTCCTTGTAAAAGCTATCAGTTATTTTTTTAGGTGAATCGCAAATTCCCAATTAATTATCACGAGCTCGTAGCTAGGAGTTTCTTTAGTTCATTAATTAAATTTGTATTGGCTTCATTTCATTGAAGAGAAATTTGTATTTGTATTTCTTTATGGTTGTCGTTCAGTTTTTAAAGTTCTGACATAGTCTAGAGCACCGAGGGTTCCGTTCAGACACAGACACAGACACAGACACAGACACAGACACAGACACAGACACAGACACAGACACAGACACAGACACAGACACAGACACAGACACAGACACAGACACAGACACGGACACAGACACAGACACAGACACAGTGTCCATAAGGAACTCTACTCAGACTCTGACTCCTGCCCGGTTTTTTGCTTTTTAATGATCTGCCCATTTTGATCTTCTTTGTTTCAACGTGCTATTTTCTGTTTAACTTTGAATTTATCTGTGAAAATCTGTCCTCAATTAACTTTGCAGTTGACAATTATGATTAACGTTAAATTGTTACACAAAATAAAATATATCATTAACTTGTAAAGCCTAAACCTAGTAAGGGGGAGTCAGGAACACTTGACTCAAACAAAAATTACCATATTAAAGCTTAATATTTCAAATATGGGTTATAAATCGAAAAACATTGTTCACACACCTCTTAATTTGAATAACCTATAAAAGCTATAACACCGCACACAATAAAATAGACGAGTGAAAAAAATCCGTTCCACGTGAGCCAAAAAAATTTTTTTTTTTTAATGTAGCCCAAAAAGGACAATGGGCAAATTTGTATGGGCACTGTCCCCCCCCACCAACAGTAACGGGATGCATGTCTATATGTTTATAAGGACCCAAAAAAAGACAAAATACTTATTTTAGTAGCAAAATCAATGGGATTTTTTTAATGAAAACTAGGGCCAAATAAGGCAAATCATCCATATACAGGGTTATTGGTAAGTCGACCTATTCCCGTTAGGAGGTGATAGGGGTGACTATTTGCGATAATTTTGACCCCCATATGCATTATGCAAAAGTGAACCATTTTTGAGTTATCGCGATTTTTAGTTTTTTTTTAAATTAGTCGGAAATTCAACTTGAAAAATTTATTACAAAAAAAGTATCAATTTAAATCTTTTTTTTTCTTCTGATTTACAGAAACGATTAAACGCTGGTTATTTCTCAAAATTAATACAATAATTATCGGCCCAAATTTAAAAAAGCGAGACGGAATACGAAATTTTTTCAATATTTTTTGCGATCGCTTTCCACTAAATTGCCATAAAAACAAAAAAAAAACGTTATGAAACTTGGCTTGCAGATTATTTTAAAAACTTAACTGTTTTCTTAGCTCTCCAAAAATGCATAACAAGTAGGAAATTATTTGGGAAAAAACTGAAAAAAAAATCATCACAAAGGAAGCGGGCGTAAACTAAAGTCACAAATGCCACTTCAAAAATAAAAATTAAAAACATACCGAATTTACATCAACTTTTTTTTATTTGCTTTTGTACAAGATGAACTTGTTTTTCTTATGCAATATTAAAAAAAATTTATCTGTACACGTTTGAGAATGCGAGGCCGAAAACTAAAAAATACATGTTTTTTTATCAAACTCCAACATAAATTACACGAAAACAGAAAATTTACCAATACATTTGGCTGACTGAAATTTGTCTGACTAACTTAAAATAAAACTAAAAATCGCTTACTTTTTCCATAAGTTAATGTTGTTATTTGGGTTTACGAGTATAACAGTTAGATAGTTTTAATAGCTCGTTAGAAAGCTGGAAAAACGTCAATGTTTTATGTGTAATCTGCACGCCAAATGTATTGGTAAATTTTTCTGTTTTCGTGTAATTTATGTTGGAGTTTGATAAAAACCATGTATTTTTTAGTTTTCGGCCTCGCATTCTCAAACGTGCACAGATAATATTTTTTTTAATATTGCATAAGAACAACAAGTTCATCTTGTACAAAAGCAAATAAAAAAAGTTGATTTAAATTCGGTATGTTTATTAATTTTTATTTTTGTAGTGGCATTTGTGACTTTAGTTTCCGCCCGCTTCCTTTGTGATGATTTTTTTTTCAGTTTTTTTCTAATAATTTCCTACTTGTTATGCATTTTTGGAGAGCTAAGAAAACAGTGAAGTTTTTAAAATAATCTGCAAGCCTAGTTTCATAACGTTTTTTTTTGTTTTTAAGGCATTTTAGTGGAAAGGGATCGCAAAAAATATTGAAAAAATTTCGAATTCCGTCTCGCTTTTTTGAATTTGGGCCGATAATTATTGTTTTAATATTGAGAAATAACTAGTGTTTAATCGTTTTTGTAAATCAGAAGAAAAAAAAAGATTTAAATTGATACTTTTTTTGTAATAAATTTTTCAAGTTGAAATTCCGACTAATTTAAAAAAAAACTAAAAATCGCGATAACTCAAAAATGGTTCACTTTTGCTTAATGCATATAGGGGTCAAAATTATCGCAAATAGTCACCCCTATCACCTCCTAACGGGAATAGGTCGACTTACCAATAACCCTGTATGTGTTCATTTTCAAACAAATTCCATACGATACGATTATGGTTTTCCAAGAAAACCCCATACATCTGGTGATCGTCTCCATAGTAAAAATACATAATGTTGCTGAGATCTATTAAATGAGACATGTTTCATTTCTGTTGGTGGGGGGGGACATTTCTGCCCATGGTCCTTTTCTGTGTTAAACCGAAGACGGACGAACGAACATACTTGGCGAAACTGTAAAAGTTTCTTGTTGACTACGGAACCCTAAACTCCTATAGACTACGGAATTATCAGCACGGTTCTATATGTACGGTCACGAACGTTAATATGAGACCCATTTCAAAAATGCTTGAATGCGTCAATGTTATTAAAGATGCCAATTCATTTGTAATTTATAAGAAACTCAACCTTATTCTTGTAGAATGTCAGATTGACTTTGAACCTAAGGTGGGTCCCAAAGAATGATGGGGAAAAATGTATGGAACCCAGCCCAATCGTCAATATAATTATAACTTATGTAAGCTTATTTATCCCACTGTTTGCTGTAATTGTTGTAAATAGTAAAATCAGTCAAGCGTGAGTGGGATATACGGCTAATAGCATTGCAACGCATGCGGGGCACAGCTAGTGTAGTAATAAACGTTGTGTGTGTGTAAACATTTGAAGGCTGATAACTCTCTTCTCCGGGGTTTTTGTAGTTTGGCCCAGTATTAGAAAATTATGCTTATTTAACTAGCTTTCACGTGGTATACATGAGATTTGTATTGGTTATATGGGCCAAATTGCCCATCATTCTTTAAGTCTTTGTCTGTGCATTTATTTCCGCTAGCGTCTTCAAGGCACGGGCACACGTGGCCGGTGAGGTTATGACTAAACCAAAACCATTCACTTTTGAATTCGTCGACGAGTCAGCAACAGGCAAGTCCAAATCATCCAGTCAGATAACCAGCATTTTTTATTTAGAACAGAAAAAATCGGGAAATTACTTTTGGTTAGCACCTAATCAATATATTTTCTTTCATGTTCATAAATTTAATTGCATAAAAATCACATGTTACTATTTAGAAGCAAATAGGCAAGTAAGCATCTCTGTTGGGCACAGGTAAGGAAGGAAGAATAAATGTTAAAATTTAGCTAAAAGCTGTGTGATAATAACACTCGCTGTTGCAATATTTTTAAACAAACAAGGTAAAGGAAAAGTGAATATTATATTACTAACAGTTTCGCCTTTGTGACTTCACTTTGTAGTTACGCTCGCATTTTAGTAATAATATTTAATTCCCCGGTCCCCTTACACAAAGTACTGTTAGAAAATACGCAAAGGCAATGAAATCGGGTCGGCGTTAGTAGGCACTTAAGTGCAGCGTGACCGATTCTTTAGTGCATGATTAACATGATTGTAGATGCCAGGTGTGTTCGTGGGAAACTGTGGGTGTCTGAGGGGTGGATAGGGAGGGGAGCCTTTGTTTGACCAGGGGTTTACCTAGTCGGAGTTAGGCAAACTTGAGCAAGTCTCAAGGTCTAGTCAGTGTGCATTCTACGAAAGCCAGCGAATAATGAAGGTAACTTTACCCTGTGGGCGTTTTCACATCTCGAAGGGTATCAGCAGCGCTTCCTAAATGGAGACCACTGTAGGGAAAAGGCGTTTTTTTGCCTGATATATCTCCTATCATAGAAAATGGTAAATCAGACAAAATTTATGGAATGAATCAGCCAAACAACCCAATATAACTAAATTTAAAATGGTTTAACGTTTAAAAGACGTAACAAACGAACAGATGAACTCATTTATTTAATTATTATTAGTAGTATCTAACTTACACAAGTCTGCTGCCTTTGGGATCCACTATCCTCTTCAATCATCGACATTCACGTCCTACAGCAAAGCATTTTTTTTTTAATTAGTACTCTTTTTAATAAGTACGTGCTTGTGACGGTGTAACATTTGACATATATGACCAAAAAAAATATGCGTGGTATTTAATAAGTTAGGCTTATAATAACTGATCTGATAACAATATTAGACCAATTAAAAAAATAACCGAGTAGCTTTTTTTCTGGAAAATTACTGCAAAAATATAATTTTGTTTATATAAAAAAACGATTTTCTCAAAAAAATTTAACGTTTTACGTTTAGATCTATAATTTAACGATGAATAAAAAAATTGTGAAATATCTGCAAAATTTTGTGAAAGTCGTGTTGTTTTGATTTTATTACATTTTTGCAGTGCAAGTTCAAGAATCGGTAAAAAAAGAGTTTTTTTTTTTTACCGTTTTACCTATAAATATACCTAAAATTTCATCCGCTTCAATATGTACAGTTTATCGAGTACCACCTATGTTATCGCTGTATTTTAGTTTCACCGAAAGCTTACTTTTGCTGAAACCTTATGGTTTTTATGTTATCTTGAGCATGGTTTACGTATGTATGCTAGGTTAGGCTAGGTTAGACCGGTGACTACCAAAAAAATATGACTCCTTCACGTGTAAATTGCATGTAGATGAAATGACAATTCGGCGAAGTTAAACATTCTAGGGAATGAGGAATGTTGGCTATAAGTTATATACCTACCTCGTTCGATTGCATCGGTGTATTTTTGCTTCAATACGGCAACCTTTTTTTTATCTCTATTATTTAGGACTTTTAGAGAGGGGAATTTAACCTCAGGGCTTTTGAGTACTCGCGAAAATTAGTAAAAGGTTCAGATTACGTTTGGGATAAGGTGACTGTTATAGAGAGGGGAGCGAGGCGAAATAGGGATATTCAGTGATTTTTTTACAGAATTAATTAACGCTGATTCTTGTAACAAACAGAAGGCTCTGGGTTTCTATTCGATTCGTTTTTAACAGATCTCGTCACTGTAGATCACGTGACTTTTCGTATCACGTCATTTATCAGTGACCCGATGGGTTTAAAAACGAAACGAATAGAAACGCTCATTAGCGTAGTAGGTACATCTTGGCAGAGCCCTCAGTTGAGAAAAAACATTTTATGAATAGCTATAAAAATAACCAAGCTGTGTTCCTATGTCTATCTAGCAAAACATAATTTAACATGGAGTTTATATGACCGACCTGTCACATGACGTCACATTGCATATTTGTCTCTCCGTCTAATCACTAATGTCTAATTAGCTGTTAAATATGCTTAGTATCATCCGTATTTCTTGGCCGATTTTAATTTTAATTTCACTTTTGGTGATCTCTTTTACGGTATTTTCATAATGTCCACACCAAAAGTGAACTATAAATTAAAGTCTGCCAAAAATAAAATAATACAAGCATTTTGACTGCTAAATAATCAGACAGCGATTAGCAAGGCTCGGAAAAACGCCCGCCATTTTGAAAACAACCCGTAGGGACATCAGATAATTCCTTAGACGTTAAGATAATATATTTTATATTATTTTTTAATTAACACGCCACTGGATGTAATCGTACAGCTACTAGACAAGCATTCGGCGTTCGATATCGTTAAAATGTACCTAAAAGTAGGACTGACGTAAGCTACATTTCGTCAGTTTTCGTCAGGTTTTCGTAAATCGTTTACGTTAGCGGCAACTTGCCTAGCCTCACAGGTTAAGGTAATTAGAACTATGAGCAGTAGGTATATAAATTTCAATTTGTCTTTACTATGGGGTCCTAGTGTAAAAGGGTATTAAGTCGACTTCATCATCATCATTATCAGCCGCAAGACGTCCACTGCTGGACAAAGGCCTTCCCCAAGGTTTTCCACAACGATCGGTCCTCTGCTGCTGTCATCCAGCGGTTTCCCGCGACCTTTATCAGATCGTCAGTCCACCTTGTGGAAGGTCTGCCAACACTTCGTCTCCCGGTTCGCGGTCGCCACTCTAGAACCTTTCCGCTCCAACGGCCATCAGTTCTACGAGCAAGTCGAATTAACTCGTAAAAAAAAGGGTATATACATGAACGGAGTATACTACCTAGTCGGTTCATAAGTTCCGTCACTGAGATTTCATACAATTTAAAAAATAAATAAAAGAGTTTTTTAAACCTCTTTTATTTATTTTGTACATCAATCAAAACCTTATTTTATACACGGTGTAACACGAGAAAACCGAATAATTTTAACAGTGTGTTCCTAAGGCCGTAAGAAACAAAAAAGATTATATGAACCCAGGTCTAAATATGATTTAAATTTTTGTTATGTTTTCATACATAATAAATTAATTATTTTTCCTACACCAGTAAATCAACACCTTAGGATAAGCTGGCAACGTTTCTTATTGTTATCTCTTTTCATTAGAAGAGGCAGACATACTCATAGAGCAATTTCCTTGTCAAACAATCGTTTCAAAGCAGGATTTACGTACAAATGCAAACGAAACTTCTTACTACGTTTGCAATTGTTATCTCTTTCCATTAGAAGAGTTAAGTAACACTTGGAGTCAGGCATTATTGTTTTAAAGCAGGATTTACGTAAAAGTGCAATCGGAACTATTTACTAATAATTTACCTATTTAGACATGCTTCAGACTATCGCAGAGAGATTTACACTTTCGCAAAGTTAAAAATATTGTAACAGCCTCATTCGATTAAATTGGTGGTTATTTTTGCCCCAAACACTACGAGGACCAGGCAATTCTAGCTGTTTATTTAATCAAATAGTTCTAGGGCCTTATGAATAGGCCAAGAACTAGGGTTCATTTACTATTCGCTCTTGGATTCTCCAATGGTTGCGACAAGGCGTTGGGTACAAAATTAATTATGAAATGAACAAGTGGCCATGGCCTACCAGCAGTAAGCCAGTAAAAGTAAGCAAAATATTACTGAGACTAAATAAATTAAAAGGATGTTTTTAAAGCAAAGTCTACAAAAAGTAGCCCAGAAACAGTTATTTTGAACTGTCATGGGTACTCCTTACATCAAACTGAAAACTACTGGCCACTTCATTCCGCAATCATAATGACATTAATGACTTACATTGCGTCATTGACATTGTTGTTATTGATATAAGATTTGTACGACGTACATTTTGATTTTCACAACGTAACTTTTATTATCTTGTACTGGTATTTATTATCTTGTCAGCCTTATCTAGTTGTTAAACTAGGCATAAGACGTTACAAAGTGTCTTCAGAAATAATGAATGTTAAATTGAAGGATTGACTTAAATGGAACGGAGACGTGGTCCCTCACAGTGAGCCTTTTAAATAAGCTCAGAGTTACTCGGCGTGCTATGGAGAGAGCTGATCGGAGTTTCTCTACGGGATAGAATCAGAAATGAAGAAATCCGGAGAAGAACCAAAGTCACCGACATAGTTCTCAGAGTCTGCAAGCTGAAGTGGCAATGGGCTGGACACATTGCTCGTAGAACTGATGGCCGGTGGGGTGTTAAGGTTCTCGAGTGCAGACCACGGACCGGGAGACGCGGTGTCGGTCGGCCCCCTACTAGATGGACCGACGACCTGGTGAAAGTCGCCGGACACCGGTAGATGCAGAAGGCGTGTGACCGTTCGTGGTGGAAGTCTTTGGGGGAGACCTACGTCCAGCAGAGGACGTCCCCGGGTTGAAATGATGCAAATAAAAGTATCTATGGTATGCTTTTACTTAATAAATAAAATAAAAGAATTTTGTGTATTATTTCGTATAATTTGTGGATAACATGAATTGCATAAGTAAGATTAATTAGTAATTACAATAATAAAACGAAATGTTTACAAAATTAACTCGCAACAAGACTATCTACTCCTGTCGACAGTATTCATTCATAAACAAATAAAAATAAACTGCATAACATAAAAATATTACATCCATTATGATTCCGTTAAGTACTTACCATCTGAGGCCCGTGGCAAATTCATTGGATGGGGCCCTCTCAGTAAAATCGTCATGTTACTCCTGAGCTCGCAGCCTCTCGGGCCGGAAGGCTGTCTCGGGCCGAGGGGCCTCTCGGGCTGGGGGCCCGTGGCATTTTGCCGACTTGCCACCCTGTAGTTACGCCACTGGTATGTACCCAGTGCGTTGCTGTCGGTGTCTTTCTTACACTTTGCTACTTGATACTCCAACGAACTGGTAATAGCACGAATACTTTTAATCCGTCGGCTTCATCATTATCACCATTTCTTCAGCCTGTTACCGCCACTGGTGAGCACTCGAGTACGCCATTCATCCTGAATCCCGATCATATGCTGTTCTAATCTAATCCAAAATTGATCCGGCTTGCCTTCAGTAATTACAATGTTCCAAGATTTGTGAAAGTTTCTTCATATTTTTTTTGTCATAACATTCAATTGAATATTGGATTATTATTATTAATTTATCGATATTTTTACGTTTTTGGAGAAAAAATATTAAGCTGACGTTGACATGTAAACATACTAATGACGGTTCTGAATGAAAGTCAATTTACAGTCAACTTAGACGTGGCGGGCTCGCAACGTCGCAATTGTAAGGGTGTTTTGTACTGGAGATTTCATTACGACTTTTTTAAACATAAACGCAAATATCTCAAAAACCAAGCTGAATCTAGCAAACATTATACGACAATTTTAACTCCAAATAATGTCTGGAATACGCTGTTAAAATTATTCGGTTTCCTCGTGTAACACCGTGTATAGAATGAAATAAAGTGTAATTGATATTCTTTACTATTGCAATCATTTGATGAACGAGCTTTAAGCATTCCATTCGGGGCCAGAAATCACGGGTCAAAACACGCACGACCACGATACTGATAATGGCTATAACTTTCGTAAGAGTTCTCGTATTGTGTCGAAATTTGCGTGACATATTGATCAGATTTTTACCTTTAAATTCTGATACAAATGTATTTACAAGCAAATAAGATCCGCTTGTACACCGGTCAATCTTCACGACTCATTAAATCGACCCTACGATTTCACATCAATTTGCAGCAATACGAAAACAAACCAAACTTCGAGCTTCATAAGCTGGTTTTTGAGGGTCGTTAAGAAAATAATGCTGATCTCTAAACATAGCCACAGATGAGAGGCTTCACAATATTAAACAAAAAAGATTGTTAGTTAACAAAAACTAACCTTTAAAGCGTTTTCAATAAGTGTTATTTCCAGAAAACTGGTGCGTATTTTAATCGGTTTCGGCCGTGAATGTTAGATAGTATCGGAAATTGCGGAAACTATGTGGAATGATCATTAATTCTTAAAAATGTATTTTAATTAAGCTTTTAACTCATTTTTAACTTTTATATATTTTGAAATTAATAAATAAACAAATGTTAGTTTTTTTTGACTAAACCTTTGTGACAGAACTTAAGGACCGACTAAGTAGATAGACTTAAACCCTTTTTCACTTGATTTCCCGAAACCTTTATACCCTTTCACAAGGTCCCAATGACTTCGCAATGTTCTTACTGACGTATTATTGTGTAGTCGCGGACTGAAGCGACCTAGGTGGTTGAATCATAGGGGCGCTGTCGCTAAAGTACAGCTTAAGTTTGGGGCGGAGGGCAGGTGGGCCGCGTGAGAATTGCGTCCCCTCCTGAATCGGCGGCGGAGTAAGATTTGCAAGGAGTCCCGTTCTATTCCCACGACATTTGATTTAAATAATCGTCACAGCGATAATACGTGCTAATAGGGTTCGTAAACCAGGCTTTAAAAGCTCTTTTCTACTCGGTAAAAGCATTAAGCTTTGGACATGTTACGGTATTGTTTACTGACATTACTGTCGAGTTCATAAAAACTATTGTAACGTTGGTAATGTCGTAATAGCATGTCGTAAGTAATGTGGTTTTGCCGAACAAAATAGAGCCCCATAGTAAGATAGACCTTGAGCTTGATTCTACACTAATCTCTAATATTATAAAGAAGAAAGATTTGTATTGTGTTTGTAACGAATGAACTTAAAAACTATTAGATCGATTTCAAAAATTATTTTACCAATAGGTAGATTGCTACATTATTACTGAGTAACATAGGCTGTTTTATTCGGTTTTGCGTGTCACATTGGAGCACATTACCCAGACTAGATCTATTGCAGGATTTTTTATTTCCGCGGACAGAGTTTCTAGCAACTGATAGTTTAAAAAATACTTTACTTCATTTATTTTTTTTAGTTTCATTTTTGTGCCTAGTTTTTGATGCCGACTGAACTTTTGTTTTGCAGAGTCGCCATCTGCTCGTCAATACTTTTCCAACGAACCCTATCTCGATGGGTTTATCATGTGTAATTTAGGCGTTCCTATTGCCACCCTGAGTCTCCATCATCAGATCAGCGTGCGGTGCGTAATTGTATCGATGCCAGCTGTGGATGTTAAAAGATCATTTCGGAATCGAGGCGACTTAATAGAATGATTATTTAATATTATGAATGTTCTCCAAAATGTACATTAATTAAGCTTTTATTATTATACAAATTGAAATTAAAAGATAAACACAAGTTTTTTATTTGCATCACCCTTAGTAGGTAACAGAACTTATTGGTTAGGACGCATAATGTCCCACTCGCAGAATGTCCCTCCACCAAAATTACGTCCCATTCGCAAAACGTCTTCTATGCAAATGGTCCCTTATGTAAAATACCCCATTCGCAAAACGTCCCTTTCTCAAAAGGTCCCACCCCTTTCGCAAAACGTCCCTTCTGAGAAAGCCCCTTTCGCTGAAAGTCCCTACTGCATAACGCCCCTTTCGCAAAACGTCCCGTCTGCGAAATGACCCATTCGCAAAATGTCCCGTTAAGAAAAAGCTTGTTTAAGTTGAGACTAGGAGTCTTCTCATAAGAGATGGCCAATAATAATCCCTACATTGGCCTTAGTGTGGAATGGGGACTTCACATATGAAAACTTTTCCTTAGTAATTATCACTGTCCACTTCAATGGAGATTAAGAAGGATACTTATAATAATTAAGACGATAAAACAACAAAACAATTGAATACCACTTGTCAGGGCTCTATCAGGCATGACTTGCTAGTTACCAAAGGTCTTGGTTTTACCAAAAATGAGCGATCATATTCCAATTGAATTTACCAAAAACCAAAAAGGTAGAAAAACTATCTTAAGAGATGGTTACCGGTACAATTTTAATAGAAAAAATAAAAGCGGTAGTACGCAGTGGAGATGTGTCCATCGAGAGTTGTGCAGTGCTTCGATAACCATCAACGATGCTGCGACTACGATTCTACGAGGAACTGACGAAGATCACACGTGTCAAAGGGACTATGTTAGTAACAATGTTTTATTGGCAATAAATGAAACAAAAGAAGATGTTTGCAGTGATTTAGGCCCAGTTGAAGACATATTTGACCGAAACTTAGAAAACATAAATAACTTGGATGCACCGTCTTTTACTTCCATAAAAGATACATTGTACAGATGCCGGAAAACGTTTTTGAACGCGGATCGATTACTAGACGACATAAATGAGATACCTGATTGTTTAGCTAACGATTTTTTGATATATGACGATGCTGAGCATGAAGGTGGAAAGACAATGTTTGTGTTTTGTAACAAAACAGCAAGAAAAACAATGAGAAAACTAAAGGAAGCCCAATATTTCGGAGACGGGACGTTCAAAACAGCACCCAGAAATTTCTATCAAGTGTACACTATACATTTAGATATAAAATCAACAAAATCATCTTCCAACGTTGTACCAGTTATCTACGCCATACTTCCAGATAAAACAGAAGAAACGTATATCAAACTTTTCGAATTAATAAAAAACAAATTACGTATAACTATAAAACATTACAAATGTGACTTCGAAATTGCTCCGATGAATGCGATCTCAAGAGTTTTTCCAGACGTTGAAGTCAGCGGTTGTTACAGACACTTTAATGCCGCTGTTTGGAAAAAATCAGCGACATTAAATGTAACTTTGACAGGACAAGGGCGGAAAATTACGAGATGGTGTGCTGCTCTTCCTCTAGTTCCCGCAGAATTTATACCGGCGGCGTGGACATTCATCAGACAAAGCATGCCAGACACTGCTGAAATTAGAACTTTTCAGCAATATTTCGAAAGATATTGGTATCCTAGATACAGCCCGTCAGTTTTGTCTTGTTACGGCCAAATTCACCGCACAACAAATCCCGTGGAAGGCTGGAATAGCCGTTTTAATAAAAAACTGACAAAAAATCCAGGATTATTTTGGGCTATACAGAAATTTTTAACACAAGCAAAGCGTTCGGACAGGAAAATTCGTACAGGCTTGGCTTGCACTCTTAAAAAAAATCGCAGAAACCGGTACATTCATTTCAACAAAGAATACAAAAAAGAGGCTAAAAAACTACGAAGAGGCGAAACAACTGTAAGGGATTTCATAATTTCAATATGTTTTATGCAACAAAATCAGGACTAAAACATTGCGGGGGTAATAAGTAAGCGATTTTTATTAAAATTTGAGGAGCTGATGGTTTTTAGTTAAGTTTAGGATATTTTTTAAGTTCAATTGAATGGTGCGATATCCATAAGTACAATTTTATTAATAAAATACTAAGGAAAAGTTTAATTAGTGTTTTTTATTTTTATAACTAAGCTATTATAGGGAACATTTTGCGAAAGGGACGTTTTGCGAACGGTACATTTTGCGAACGGGACATTATGCGAACGGGTCATTTTGCGAAAGGGACGTTATGTGAACGGGACTTTATTTATGTGAAGGGACGTTTTGCGAAAGGGACCTTTTGCAGAAGGGTCATTTTGCGTAAGGGACATTAAGGAAAGGGACATTTCGCGAAAGGGACGAAGGGACATTCTGCGAGTGGGACATTATGCGCCCTAACCAACTTATTGACTGACTAGGTCGAGGACTTTTGTTACCCATTTCAAAGAAGATCTGCTGGAAGATGTCATTGTCATTAGAGATGCCAAGTCATTTGTAATTCATAGGAAACTCAACCTTATTGCTGTAGAATGTCAGATTGACTTTGAAATAGGGATGTAACAGATGGTTATATCGGAACCGGAACCGGAACCAGATGTTTTAAATTTAGTTTAACGGAACCAGAAGCGGAAGCGGAACCCGAGTGATAGGTGGATTGGATGGAGGTGGATGAGATGTTAAGGGTAGGTCTAAGCTAAGTCTATCTATTCATAATAAAAAATCCAAACATGAATCATCAGCCTTTAAAGCCGTTTTGGAAGTAACAGAACCAGAACCGAAGCGGATGTTTAAAACTAAACGGAAGTTCCGACTTAACGGAAGCGGAACCGGAGCTCTGTTACATCCCTGCTTTGAAACTAAGGTGGGTACCAAATTTAAACTCTGTGACTGTACATAGAAATATGTATTTTCTGCGTCACAGCTAGTGCTAGACTTAAAAAAAACGCGCGTTACCAACAAAATTACGGCCATTCCGACCACGAGCCCAAAGCGGGGGTAGGTAACACTGATAATTGGATTTAAAAAAATATCTCACTAAATAATAATGAAATAATTAAAAAAAGCAAGATTTAAAAATCCGACTACATTTTTTGATATTATTATTAAACCCATTTATTAATGCTACTACATTCGTAAATATTTGAGATGGACACATTAAGATCTTTCAAATAGTTGTTGACATAAATACTTGACATTTTGCCATTTTTGTTATTTCAGTTTTAATAGGTATCCCATGTCACCCGGGATGTCCAAAGGATTCTAACAATACCACACACGTTTAAATCTGCTCCACCGTTTAGAAGTTACAATGGAATAAACATTCATCACATAAATACATACTTACATGAACCGGACAACATTACACACCTATTTTTTTGGCAGTCGTGTGAAAAAATGGAAAAGAACAACCTTCCAAAGAAATACTGTTGTCAATGATGTTCATTCAAACATACCCAAAATTTCAGAAACCTAAATACTTGAACGGCTACGGTCCTTAATTGATGAACCACCACGGAACCTTGTCGCATAAAACCAATGGTTAATTCTTATACAATTTCTAACACGTCACTTGACGTTGTCATTATGACAAGGTTCATTGTTGGATCAACATTTTATGTCCTTGATGCTACCTATGAGGGTGACCACACGTGTGAGAATAAATACTACTTTGTGAATTCAGAGGGTTAGTAAAACAAATAAATATTGCACATGGTTATTCGCTTGGACCCTAAGTATAGTCTATATTAGGTTTAAGGTCTTATCTTGATAGTCTAAGGTAAAAAAAACGTTTATTTTTAAAGGGTGAAATGATATCAGTGTACTACTGTACTCTTTCTTAACAAGGCCGTATACAGGATTTAATTCTTCGGTAAACATAACAGATATCAGAAAACTTTAAACAAATCGAAAGCACGTTACCCTATGAGTAAAATCATATTAATATCTTTTTAAATAACAGTAGTAATATTAAAAATATTAAGTTTAAACCCTCCCATGCCCACATAGTGCGACCTTCCTTGAGACTGTAATTTCCCTACCACAACAGATAAAAACCGTTTATAATTAATTATTTACACGAATAAACTGTAATAAATGAAACAACTCATGAATCATATGATAATGGTGAAATGACTACGCCTTTTAAACTAAAGCCTCTCAAGTCTCTCAGGCTCCTGTACACCAAACGCGTGACAGCAGCGTCGCGTGGCGTAAGCAGCGCGGCACCCTGCACACCAGCGGCGCGCGTCGCGCGCGGCAGCTGCAGCGTTAGCAGCGCTGCTGAGGAGTTCATTTTAGTACATTAGTACAGTGAAAGAAACTCGTCTGTCGTATGGCCGGGCGGTCATTATTCGGATCGCTTTGCTGTCAGTGACATTCGCTGCTCTGTTCAGTTCTTGCTCCGCATGTACTAAATGATCTAAGAGCTGAAACTTTACGGAATAATTAGTTCTAGTACAGTGACGGGAATACATTATTTTTGGCTCTTAGTACATGTACTGGTTACTATGCGGTGGCAGTTGGTTTCAAGATGTCGAACGATACGGACTCCGACGAAGAATTTTTATAGCTGTTTACCCTTCGAAAATAATTAATTTGGTTACATGACATTTAATACCCAGCGGGAACAATATGGGGAATATCATCGTCTTTGCAGTAATCTTTAGTAAAGTATTACATTATTTAGCTAAGATGGAGGTCATTAAATTGGTTATTTAATATTAATATATAATTAGTGGGGGTGGGCCCTTGTGCAGGGTCCGGCCGGATCACTACCACCATCTTATCCATTAACCCACCGCCACGCAGCAGTGTTCGTTCTGCTCCGGTGTGGGGATAAGACTACGTGAAATTACTAGCATCGAGGCATTCCATCTGAGTCCTCACGGTTGGCAACGCGTTTGAAGTCTTAGGATTGCAGTATGGAAATTGTAGTCTTGAGATTTCAAATGTCTATGGGTCTCAGATCCTACTTACCATCAGGTGGTCTGAATAATCGCGTGCCTTATCATTGCCATAAAAAAAAAGAAACTTAATTACGAAACATCTCGTCTAGTCCCTTTCACTGATGTACGTTTGGATATTTGTTGTTAAAACCATTGTTTTTTCCAATCGCTCAAAGGAGGGATAAGATCGCCTTAGTACAAAACTACAAACCTTTTGTTTTTATGTCTATGTCTGTTATTTTCCATTTCGTAAAGAATTTATATACATACATTTATACATACGTAAATAATAGTTTCCCAGCCGAAGTTTGTCTGCTCTACAAGACGCCATTGTTTATTGACATCGTGCTATCGCACAAATTCAAGAACATTTCGTTTGTATCCAACGCGCGTTTGTAAAAAAATACAACCACTCGACGCCGCACGAGTTGTCCAGGGCAGCAGCGGCGCGTAGCAGCTTCATCGCGCGCACGCCGCTGTAACGCGTTACTAAGACATTATAAGGGGCCGTTCAAGTATTACGTAAGCAGATTTATTGCAAATATTAACCCCCCTCCCTCACCCTTGTCGGCAAATGTAAGCAAAGCTCTTAAATGCTACCGTAAACAATGGTAGCATATTTCTTTTAATGTAAGTATTCTGTTGATTTTGTGGGAATCCCCGATTATGCTTTTCGTTTACAAGCATAGACAAAAAGTGGGTTGCCATATGTGTAATAAAAGTAAATAACTACCGCTTCGGTAATCACCATCTAGACCCGCCCACCCCCATGTTATCAAAAAATAGTGTTTAAAACGTTATACCTATTATGTATAATGTCATCATCATCATCATGTCAGCCGAAAGACGTCCAGTGCTGGACATAGGCCTCCCCCAAGGCTTTCCACTTGGACCGGTCTTGTGCTTTTCGCATCCACCGCGGTCCCGCGATCCTGACGAGGTCGTCACTCCATCTTGTAAGTACCTATAATCATATTCCGTTTTACATTCATACCAGTATGTGTGAATGTCGCGATTCGCGAAAGCTTAAAACCAACAACAGTCTTTATCACGAAAATAGTGTGAACATTTTTATTATCTGTACCTTGTATAGTATGGGTAGGTATGCATGCAGTAATCCGATCAGTAAACGTTTGACGATCGGGACATCGGGTACAAAAGAGGTCCAGCTGGAGTTTCCCGACACTTCAATTGTAGTGAATTTGAATACACCGGTTCTTAACAATGTAGGTATTGAAATTCAGAAAACAACGTCGTGTATGTAGCTAAAAATGTGAAAAATATATTAAATGAAAGAACAAATAACGATTTTAATTCAGAAAATTATCACGTGTCGTGATTGGTAGACTTTTTGTTTTATTGGTTCCTCAGATTGGCTGAGATACGGGTGACAGGGCCGTATACTGTATAGCTGTGGTATAAGCTCGATCAACGTATCTGTGAACTGAAAGGTGGCGTCACCGTCATTTCACTGTTGCTAATTAACTTTAATATAAACGAAACTGGGGATATTGGAAAATATTTGCTTTTTAAACTTTAAAATTTTTACCTGTTCTGTTAGCAATAAAATTCTTAAGTAATAAGTTATTACTAAATGTGTTGTTCAAATGTCGGTACTGTATAACGAGTTCAACATTATGTATTTATAAATGCAGAATTATAAAAAAAAAACACTTACGCCATTTGGCATTTAAAAAAATATTGGCATTGTAATTAATATTTTATTTAGAAATCATAAAGTCGCATCCGGTCCAAGGTGCGTTATGATCAGGTTTATCCACAGGATAAAACATTTGTCTCTGTAGCACTTACAATATACCTAGTTGACGGATGCTTAATCCACACGACAAACGCGAGCAAAATACGGTCGCAGGTGTAGATAAGTAATAAAGATGGCCAGTTTTCGAAGCGGTTATTTTTCTTTTTATTTCAGACTAGTGACCAGCCAGCGGCTTCGCCCGCTGCAAATTTCCGACGTTCCCGGTGGTTTTTTTTTTCTTTCATACAAACCTTGCCCTGACAATAACGAATACAACCGAAAAGGAATCAGCCAAATCGGTTCAGCCGTTCTCGAGTTTTAGTGAGACTAACGAACAGCAATTCATTTTTATATACACTCGCGTACTAATAATACGGGTCAGAGTGCGTTTTTCATACAAACGAGGCTATTTAGAAGCCTTGGTTAATCGCCAGGGGTTGTTTTGAGTGAGTTTTAATGGTGGATACTGCGAGGTTCAATAGAGGAGGTCAAAAGTTCTTAAGATACCTAACTGATCGCACAACCAGCTAACACCACAGCGGGAGAGTTTTGGTCAGCACTTGGATTTCCTTACATTTTATTGCCATTTTAGATGTTTTTCTGAACATGCACTATTCCGGCGTTAACCGCAGATTCATTCAGTTGGGTATCCTAGGCACTCTGGAAGTCCTGTATCGATGCTCGAGGTATTCATCATCACATTTCACTAAAAGCATTCCCTGGCGAGGAACCAAGGCTTCGAAATAACCTCTTTTCTTTTTCTTTTTATTAGTCCGCGAGTGTATAGATTAGATAGATTGTGTTCCGTAGCGGTTTTGTTTTTAGTACAGTTTCAAACGTAGAAACAATAAAGGGGGTGATCCATAGGCGAGTAAAGCCAAGAGCCAAAGATTTAAACCGCCAATGGAGTGCCTAAAAACCGCGGACATTTAGGTGCTCCATTGGCGGTTTAGACCTTTGGCTCGCTGGCTCGTGCGGTTTTACTTGCCAATGGATCACCCCCTTAAAGAATATTTGAATAGTTGGTGTGTTCGTATTGAATTTATAAAATGTTACAAATAGTACCACGTGGTACAGTCGAGAACTTTTTGGTACCCACCTTAGGTCAAAAGTCAATAGTAATATTCCTGTACCACTGTAACGAGGTTGTTACAACCTCCTTTTTGCGTTCCTGGCCACTTTTACATTTCGTTTAAATTCTTTCCAAATTCAAAATTGTCTAGAGAAAATTTCGATAAGTGCAGATACGGGTCCCGTGTCTCGCTGTTCATTATATTTAATTATTTTCTTTATTTTAAAATAAATCTGTAAATCTTTCTATTTCCATAATAAAATATTTGAAGAATGCGATTTATTTAAGTCTCCCAGATACTTACCATCCTACCGTTAGAAATGGCTTTCCGGCGGGGAATCGAACCCCGGTCTCCCGCGTGACAGGCGGGGATACTTACCACTATACTACCGAAGATCACGCAAAGTCAGCCATCATCGACCAACTGAAGATACTTTTGCGTACGAGAAACAAGGACAGATATAATAATCGCTCGCTAACGCAAAACAAGTCAGTAACGGTCAGTTGTTAACATTCTTTATCTCATCTCATTGGCCGTTTATAGCATCCACCTTAGAATTTCAGTCTTGAGATTGTACTCTTGAGAATGCGAATGTCAATAGGTCTCAGATCCCACTTCCCGTCATTTGCCGAATCCAGTTGCAATCCCGACAAGTCCTAAAATCCTGACATGTCAGAAAAAATCCTGACGTATGGCAACCCTTTGGCGATAGCGACATTAGCGACCCATACTTTGGGAAATGCTGTATGTACCCTTCCAGGGCTCGGACAAGTCATCGCAGAAACTGATATGGACATGGGACAAGACTATTATAGAGTCGCGACTTAAGATTATTATTTATTATTACCTAAAGCTGATATATTATTATCGTAATTTATAATTTAACATTTGACCTTTTTAATCGCATATCTGTCATCGGTTTGTTCCAGACAATGCAATGGTTGCGTATGTGCAATGCAACCATCAGCATTAAAAAAAATGTTAATGGAAATACCTTCACACATGTTTGGTGAATTTTGGGTTGCAGTAATAAATGTCATTGAAAAATATAATTAAATAATATTGTACATAATGCGATTCTATTGATCTTGTTCTATTGCCGTCTTGCGATTGTTTTGCGATGACTTGTCCGAGCCCTGACCCTTACTATGAGATACAATTAACCGTACTCGCTAGCATGTCGAATGCTTTGTCCCTCACAGGATTGTTATAAGTAGAGTGCGCGGGACAGCGCATTCGACTCGCTAGCGAGTACGGTAATTGTTGCTCATGGTAGGGTACTGTTACTAGAGCGTTTGGCGGTGAGGCGTGAAACTGTCTGGCCGCGCCCGCACTATGCCCGAGCCACAGGGCATGCAAAGCTCTTCATAGGAAGAGTTGACCAGAGCTGGACCAAGAAACTTTGGAAACTCAGCAGAAGACAACTTCGATACATTATCGGAGTGTTTTACCGGGCACTTCGGGGTTAAATATCTCCTAGCAAAGATGGGCCTTTATGACAACACAGATTGTAGAATGTGCGGCGAAGAGGCTGAGACAATGAAACACCTATTGTGTGAATGTGATGCCCTCGCCGGAGTAAGAATGAAAATCCTCGGTTGTGGATTACCAGAACCGAACGATTTCAAGGCACTGCCATTGCACTCCACTATCCGCTTTTTGGAAGGAGTGGAGGCTGCATTGGATTAAGTGCTAAAAGAGGGGTAATTACACAAAAGAACCCACAGGGTCGAAGTGTATCCGTAAGGACCCCACCATAAGATAAGATAAAGATGCCCGAGCCTCACTAACGAGAAACGCTTAGTAGGAGATCCAAATAGGAGACGATTTGCACCGGGCTGTTTATTCGATAAAACTATTTCATATCTAATATACTAAAAAATGACTGACTGCTGAGTTTCTTACGGCGTTTCTTCTCAGCAGTGGTCTCCTCTTGGGAAGCGCTGGGAGATTCTTGACATGTGAAAGTGGCCGTGCGGTCTACTTACTGAATAAATTTATTTTATCTTTTTTAAATTGGGTTTCCCTCGCGATCCCTAACATCGTTTGTCCTAAAATCACTTGCCCGAACTGTTTTGCTCTAATGGGCATTAGCCCTAATGATCAATTGCCATAACAATCATTTTTCATAATGTAATGATTGCCCTAAAACTCATTTGCCCGAGTATTTTTTACCATAAGTATTAATATTCCTAATGTTATTTGGCATATTCCTCAAAATTCCTAATATCATTTCACCTCATGTAAATAGTAAATATTATAAATATGTAAAAATATTGGCGAGAATCAATATGGTAATATAACTTATTATAAATTATAATATGTTTAAATCAAGGTCATGCAAATCAATCTGCCAAATTAGGTCAATTTTGCTTTTACTTATAGGTTAGGTTAGGTTAGAGTTGCGCAAAGCGCCATAACTACGCAGAATAGGAGCTCCGCATAGCGGAGCTCCGTCGACTTGTTCGTACGTAGTCTTCTTTTTAAGTTACTATTATACTATTTATTGAGTCAGTAGGTGTGGTATGGGTATATTATGGCACATAACGTTAGGATGAAGAATCAATATGGCAAGTGATGTTAGGAAATAAAACATTATGGAAAAAAAAATCATCCATACGATGTTAGGAATCCTAAAGATAGGCCACGTGAGCGTTAGGACAAGTGATCATTATGACATACAACGTTAGGGAATATAAAGATAGGTTAAAAAACTTTAGGGATTCAGATATAGATCCTTTAAATTTTTATCTTAAGTATTATATGGCAAATAGGTAGGCTGAAAAAATTCAGTCCAGTATATAAATAATTAAATTTATTAAAATTAACATTGTTTTAATAATTGCAATTGCTGGTTTATTAGACAAATTAAACACCAATCGAAAGTATCAAGCATAGAATATGCAAACGTTAGGTTGGCAGGTATAAGCAGGTAAGTTTGTACTAATAATTTGCACCAAACCTAACGTTTACTTAGGTATTCTATAGGCTTCATACTTTCGATTAGTATGTAATTTGTCTGTTAAGCAAGCATTTGCAATTATTTTTTTAGTGATGTAAGTAGTGGGCTGAAATTTTTCAGGATACCTATTCGCCACGTATTATTTAGCGTATTTTTGATATAAAATACTTTTCATCGAAAAACATCCCGGTGCAAAATCGTCTCCTATTCGGATGTTAGACCAGCTGTTAATGATCGCGATGGTAGACGTTATTGCTAGAGCCATACGGTCTATCATCGTGATAATTAACGACGTTCCCGTTAGTGTGGCCCCAGCATTACAGTTCGAAGAAATCCGATAGCGCTGCTAGCGGACACTTTCACCCTTATTAATAAACGGAGTTACCGTAGAGTAGCTGAACTATGCTTTTTCCTGTCTGTTGAATTTAAATGTCACAAAGGACCAAGCATGGCATGGCTTACTCCACGATTACTCCACATTTATTATTATTAATAAGGGCACCTGTGTTCGAACTAGGGATGTTACGGGGGTGCTTTTATCGGTATCGGAGCAGGAATCGAAGTTCTGAAATTTGATTTATGTATTCATAGATATACACTTTAGTAGCATGTCACTTTAATCGCAGTGAAAATTCCAATATGGCAGTTTAAACATGACATTAAATAGACAAGGTACTTGATTGTAGAACCAGAAATGGAACCGAAGTCGGAGTGAGAGAATGAGTCCGAGGGAGAGCTAATTAGTTGTGTGTATAATGTGTAAGCACGCGGGACGAGGGATTCGCCGCGCGTGAAGTATACACTTGTTTACACATTCAAAGACTGCCTTAGGTCCATAGTCAATCTGATTCTACAGCATTAAGGTTGAGTTTCCTATAAGTTACAAATGACTTTTCACCTCTAATAACATGACGACTTCAAGCCGATTGTGTTTGAAATGGGTCCTAAAACGTTCGGCTGGCGACGTTGACACTGCGCAGTATAGGTATACTTCCGAAGTATTATAAAGTTCCGACTTATCGAAACCGGATTCGGAGCTCCGTAACATCCCTAGTTCTAACACGATGCTTTGAATACCTATTGTCAGTTGGTTTGTACTAGTTTTTACGGGTTTTTTTTATACTTATGTTCATGTAAGGAAATATTTGCCTGAATGCGATAACGGATTAGTACACGTTTCTTGTACAGATTCAAGTATGTGATCAATGATCATTATTTAGTATTTGGGCTGATAAAATAACAGTTCTTCAAACCGTTTGTTGATAGTTGGACCGCTTTTCGGGCTAGGCAAAATGTAAGGACAGGAGAAATTACGAAATATTAATAGAATTAATGAAAATGGTGACCGTTGTGCATTCGCCTAGTTGCGTCTAAGCACAGATTTGTCCAGATTTCCTTTCGCATCTAATACCTTTAAACGAGCAATTCTTGTATATATATATGTAAGATAATTAGATATATAGGATAATAATAAAATCATATATGTATTTTTGTATTACATTGTGATGTAAGTTATATTGGTTTAATACGTTAAGGTTAGATATTAAGTATTTCTTGTGACGTCACTTCCGAGTAAAAAAAGGCGGCAACCGGCCTGTCTTGGTAATGGCCGATCTTGTCATTGGATTGACATTCCTTGGACAGCCTTCTTACCGATCAGACTTTGTTTTTGAGATTTAAAATTTTAATTAGTGCTAAGTGTTACATTGTAACTGGAAATAACTTTGTAATAAAACCGTTATTCCTTGAAACTTGTGAGTTATTATATTGAATCCCTGATTTCTAATATATATAATATGCTTTGTCCTGCATGACTGACGGATCAACGCACAGCCTAAACCGCTGATCGTAGAAACCTGAAACTTGGGGGTGTGTTCTATGTATGACGTAGGCATCCGATAAAAAAGGGGGCAAAGTTTGTATGGGACAACGTGATTCCTTGGTCCAATCTGTGGTCCAATCTACTTCAAATTTCGCATTAACATTCTTTAACAGAATTTATGGAAGACTTGTTTCGTATTTTATTAAGTAGAAAGTTATTTTGGGGGTGATTTGCTTCGAAGTTGATATCAAAACTTCTTAGTGTTTTTGATTTACATTACATTTTATTTTGACACGATGTTTAAAATGTCAATCCAATTTTATTTCAAAAAGGTTGAACTGACAAAAGCTTGGTACGATGCAAATATTCAAACTGCTGAGTCTAAAGATTACATTTTTGATACAGAGGTTCCTTATGAGGTGTAGGGGTGCAGTAAGAAAGGATTTCCTGGAAATCGACCCCCAACGGGAAGAAGGGGAGTAGCGCGAAACTAATTCTACGCTTACGAAGTCGCGGGTTTCCCCTACTATACATATATATAATCTGAATCTCGGTTACAGCTCCAACGATTCTCATGAAATTTAGTTTGCTGGGGGCGATAAATAGATCTAGGTAGGTTTCATTTTTATAAAATTTACCAAAAAAATACCGAGCGAAGACCGAAGCTCGGCGGTCATACGGTTACTGTCTACGACTTATGCTAGCGGTGGGTGCAGTTTGGCACCCTATGTCGTGCTTTGAATTTGCGCTTTATTGGTCTATACATTAACTTTTAAGAGTAATTGGGCGAGCATCTAACTAAATCCTTAGTGACGTTTATCCTACTTGTTATAGGTAAAGTAAATGCGAAATTTGTGTGTATGTTACTTTATTACTCTTTAACGCTACAACGGTTTGGTTTAAGACATACGTTACTTTTCATCGCGGAAAAATTTAAAGTTCCCGAGGGAATAATGTAAAACAGAATATACGCGGGCGGAGTAAGTATTGCATAAAATTTCAATTTCAACGGTATAATAGTTGTTAATGCTACTTGAAACTTGTTTCAATCTCATAACGTGGAGAGTAAATAAATTGCTTCTAGTTTCGTTGAATTTTTTAGTCATTTACAAACATTGTCTAGGTATAAATAAAAAATACATAACACTAATTTTAGGAATACATTTTGAATGATATAGACCTAACGATGGATATTTTGTTTATGAAAAATAACACAACGAAAATAATCGATGTCACAAGCATTGTCACAAGTTATAAATCAGGCTGTCCACAATTGGTTTGATACGTATTACCTCTCGTTGGAATTGTAAAATCCATTTCCAAAAGACTTAACTAGGTACAAACTGTTAAAGAATTGCCCAATTATCATTAGAATCAACATTACGTTAATTCCTTTTCTCATTTAAGGCAGTCTACCATAAAAGTGTGCACGGAAATATTTACTTCTTGGACCCAGAAGCTAAGATTTTTTTAATAAAGTTGGTAAAAGAAAATCTGAATTCGAAAGAAAGTGAATACGATGAAAAATATACTCGAACGCCGCGGAGGGATAAACAAATATTGAGGACGCCGCCAACCAGCTTAGATAATATACTAAAATATACCGTGGCAACCAAGCGCCCAATAAGTACTCAAGATGTACAGTATAATAAGTTTGTGGGGAAACACAATGGAAAACTAGGGACTATATATAAATTTATTTTGGAATCAAGAGGACCGATCCGCGAACAGACTATCAAATTCTTATATGGTGAAATGCATAGGATTATAAAACAGAGAGAACTAAAGGACGATGTTACAAAAATGGTTGAATATTTCTCAGGTTACAACCGTGCCGACGCGAAGAAGCAGGTTATAAAGTGTTTTCTCGATATGATGCCTGTCTACGCTTAGCAAGCCTATATTTGATAGGGCAACACCAAATAATCTAGTTATTCCCCTTATACATGACTACTAGACTGTGTAAAGTTATAACTTTTTGTAATGTCCGTTCTGATCACCAGTCACCACGCACATGGTCTTATAATAATTATCAGGAAACACAGACACATATTATTTGCCCTAGTCCCAAACTCTATCTATCTATCTCTCTCTATCGATCTAGGTTTAGGTATACAATTTAGATTACTTTGGGGTGTTTCACATTTGTATGGAATAAAAACGCAGCATTTCACCAAACTTGGAATAAGACTTATTACTCCGAGATTAGTGTATACAAATTCGGCGTTTAATCAAGGCATAATAGACCATATTCCAGTTTGGTCGAACGCAACCTGTCTTTCTTCCTAAAGTAAAAAATTAAAATGTCTAGGTGGAAGGACAAAATTTAGAGGTAGTAGCACAAAATGAAAAAAAAACATTTTTTATTTTCCCAATGACCACAAATAACTAACTTTCCAGTCAACTTATGTAAAATACAATTGAACGATTATAGTCGCATCATCACCATTTTTAGGGTTCCGTAGTCAACTAGGAACCCTTATAGTTTCCCGTCCTAGGAACCCGTCCGTCCGCAGCCTAGCTCAGAGACCCTTAGTACTAGAAAACGAATTTGGCATGAATATACATATAAGTCACGCCAACAAAATGGTAAAATAAAATGTGGGTAAATTTTTCTTTTGTGCCCCACACTAGAGCCAAAAATTGATATGACCCTAAAAAATATTTTAATTGAAAGCGCATATAATGAATTTAATAGGAAAACGATCACGCCTAATTAGACTTCATTGGTTCATGAGTTACAAACGGTATAAAATGTATATACCTACCGAAAACTTATTAGCGGTGTGGGTAAACTGACCGCGACTCATGTCGATGTATGGGGATAACAGTTTTCCAACGGCATAGTTGAGTTTGTCGCGAGGTTTAATTCGTTTGTAGTAACGGCTTCGGAACCCTACACTGAGCATAGTCCGACATGCTCTTGCCCGGTTTTTTTGCCTGTTGCGGCATCGGACAATTACATCTAAAAGTGGTCAAAGTGTGCATCCCCTATATGCTCATGAGAGCCTCGAACATGCCGCTTCTGATAAATTGCATACAGTTGCGTCAAACACAGGACGTGAGCTATCTTGGGCATATCCTATTGTCGAGTATAAGAGACCTCAAAGACATAGACAGAAACGATGGAGCTGTTGCGGTGCGGGCGAATATACCAGCTAAGTTCACAAGGATACGTTTTTGCACAAGCTTCAACGCAGTAAAATTGTGGTCACACGCACTACACAGGTTCTGCGGTGGGTCAGTTTCAAATACTCCGGCGGCGCTGCTGGCATATTTTGAGGTCATAAGCTACAAAATATAAAGAGTCGCTTATTTTATACGTGGATACAGGTGTACTTGTAAAGCTTATATTGCGTTTTGTGTCACATCTTGCCATTGCATTTTTATAAATTCGATGTTTTGTGGCTCTTTTTCATTTCCAATTACAAAATTTAAAATAAAATAAACGTTAAAACATATATCAGGATCCTGTCTATATAGGATAACTTGCGTATTATGCAAACCGATTTTGTGTCATCTTCGTCCACCATGTAAGCACGAGGATATCATGGATAAAAACGTCAAAAATTACAAATTGTATTTCGTTACATCCTTGGACACCATAATAATTAAGTAATACCTAATGTTGACATATGCCCGGTGTCTATACTATACTCGTTTTCCTAACGGGCCGTAGCGTTATGACATTTGTTTTGTGTCATATTTTAACGATGCGTCAAAACACGATTCGTTTCTTGAATATAAGAACCGGGCATTATACCTACTCTAATAACTTGAATTTTCTTTCGTGTCATTACTACTTCAATTCAATTCAAATTTTTTCTCGAAATGGTTTCTGTCCATATGGCCAACTTTGCCAGTGTCAGGGTTTGAGGCAACAGGTGATCGGTAAATTGTTTCCCGTTCAGATTAAAAATGAAGAACTCAGTTAATAATCTAACACGAAAAAAAATACAAAAAAACATGAGAGTAGTATAACCAAAACTACTTACGAGAAGAGAGCATGCACGTTGAAGCGGGAATAAAGAGGACAAAGCAGTGGGCAAAGGGTTTACAGCTTAATGTTAAAGTCGGTAATGAATTTGTTGAGGTGATAGACAAAGGGAGAGGGCATTACTACTTTAGTTGAAAAAACAAACAAACTTCAAATGCCATTCATGAATTTGACACGAATTGGTTTGATTAACTGACAAATACTCAATCTGAAACGCGTAACGCCTATTACCTATTTTAACCCATTGTAATTCTCTTTCAGAGCTATTAGGGCGACACGTGATTAGGTTAGTATAGATTATATATCAATATGCCCGTGGACGAAGATGACACACAATGCGTAAGCGTGAAAGATTGTTCACCTCGAATTTTCTTTTCGTCCAATACTGTTAAAAAAGTCAAATATCTAAGTTTCTACCTTAGAAAGCACCTAATATGGCACAAACTTATGCATTAGATTGGGCAAACGGTCCGGAAACTATATGCCAAAAATAATCACCAATGTTTGAAACCACAAAGGTGTTTTTTTTTAAGTCAGTTAGGAAGTAGTAACTGACTTACTAATCGATGAACGCACAGCCGAAACCGCTGACCCTAGGGACTTGAAATTAGGAGTGAATATTCCTTGGATATCCTAGGGGTGCACTAAAAAGAGATATTTCCAAATTCATCCCCTTTCTTAGGCGTCAACATAGGGGGAGCGGCGGGAAAACCAATTCTTACGAAGTCGCAAACGTCCCCTAGTTACGTATAGAAAAGAAACGAAAATAAATTGCGACATACGCACGAAATAAGGACAAAGTAGGACAAAGATGCGAAATCACACAGGGGCGCCCACGCAAGGAACACGTGACCCACGCCACGTGAGTATTTCTAAATGTAAGTATACTAGGTATGTGACTGACCCTAACCATGAATTACAATTTAATGCACCTATTCGCTAGCGAGTCTAATGTTCTGTCCCTCGCAGACCTCGCAGTATACTTATAGAGTGCGAGGGAAAACGCGTTCGACTCGCTAGCGACTACGGTAATTCTAACTCCTGGATGTCATGGTAAGGGTACTGTTGTCATTCTGTGCGCGTGCTGCCTTAGGTGTATTTAGGGTAAACGCCACAGAGATGGAACACTTCAGACTTTGTTCATTGCAACTTTAGAAGAAAAGAAAAACAGCCCTGTGATGATTTTCACGTACTCTTTACTACTTCATTATTAAAGAACAAGTGATATCTGCGTTTTTTTACTTTTGTACCTTATCGGTCGCCATTGACAAATTAAAGCAGTATTTTAAATATGACGTTAAAGTGACATAGACTAAAATATTCAGTTTATAATATAAGGCCGATCGTACAGTCTAATTCATAAATATGTGTAGGTTTAGTACCTTGTCTATTTAATGTCATGTTTAGACCGCTATATATGAATTGTCACAATGATTAAAGTGACAAGGTACTAAAGTGAACACATATTTATGAACTCGACTATATCTTCCGGGTGGTGTGATGGTCCTCCATGACTCATAGGCTCATAGCAGATCCGTTGAGTTTGGGCTCATTTGACTCATCCTTTAATAGGGAGTTTCATTACCAGTATTATAGATAAGTGCAGTCGGCAATATTACGTAATTTAAAAAAAAGTTTAATCATAAGTTTAATACGGCTAACATTGAAAAGAGTAGCACCTTCACTTTCATTTGATGTACAGATGTAGTGCATAATTGTTTTCCTTCGTATTTTCACGGAAACGTACGAACGTGTCATGCTACTTCAGTCACCCTCAGTACTTTGTGTACTGTGACCGACTGAAATAGCTAGACACGTTCGTACGTTTCCGTGAAAATACGAAGGAAAACAATTATGCACTACATCTGTAACCTGGTTTGACACTACATTCTTGATTTTCAGGTACGACGGTACCTACAAGGAAGTGGTCTACCAGTTTTGACAAAAGTTTCTGTGAGATTTAATTATCGCTAAACTTGTCACTGTCATAATATTATTGCAAGGGAAAATCGAACTTGTGGTATCATGACGTGCAAATGAACTTCAACCGTAGGGTGGTGGTAGACCACATTTTTGGCCGACGCGACTATAAAAGATAAAAGTACACTGAGTAGGACCTAAATTTGGGATTATTCGCTATTCCTTTAAAGTCGGGAGACGCTGAGTTTTGAGGTTTCAAAAATATTAAAGATGATCGTTTTTTGCATATGTGTAGTTTCCGGACCATTTGCCCAATCTAATGCATACCTAAGTTTGTGTCATATTACGTGTTTGCTAAGGTAGAAAATGGATAGAAACTTAGATAAATTAATAATTTACTTAATCTTTCCAATATTTCCCCTCGGACCTACACGCGCGGGGGCCGGCGCCGCTCCCGCCATTCTCACGACGCGACGGTGTTGCTATTGTTATTATTAAAAATCTACAATTCTACTATAAGTACCGTTGCACACCTGCTTCCCTCCCCATACACTCTTATCTATGGACCCCTGCGTCGTGACGTCACTCGATTGATGGGGTTAGTTTTTTTTTCATCGTGATTTGATTTTTAATTCGTTTCGTTTTCTGATACCGTTTCATTAGGTGGTTATTTATTAAAAAGTTTTTGCTGCTGTGAAGAAATTAAAAGTAAAGAATATTTAATAGTACTTTTAGGTATGTTCTTTCGGTTCAATCAATTTGAATTGTACTTATAACAAATTCTAATGTAAGAATACATTATAACATAACACCTTTAGTGCCAATTTCACCTACTACTTAACAGACGATTAGCGCGTTAAGAGCTGTCAAAATTTATAAACTTACAGCATCAAGTCGATTAATAACATCATTTAATGAAATTGGTAGTCAAACGAGCAAATTCCTGAATCTGAGAAACGGCTCCAAGGATTTTCATTCAATTTAGTATGCAGGGGTTTTCGGGGGCAATAAATAGATCTACTTTCTTTTCCACCTAAGATGAGTCCTGTGGCAGCTCATATAAACACGTATTACACTCGAGTGGCAAGGGTTCCAAACAATTTTCGGTGCTTTTTAAATTAATACAATATATCATATTTGAAATCCTCAGTGTGACGCGATTTAATTACTACTAGCGCCATCTAGTGGTGTTTTAGTGAACTATTTTCCGTAAGGGAACGTATTAAATTGAGGTTACCACTTCAATTGATAAAACTCGTATAGGTTTTCCGGTAATCTACAAGCAACTAACTATATTTCATTATATTTAAAATTTTAGGCTCCGTAGGACATCATGATCATGTCATTAATCAAATCAAAACGATTATTTTACAATAATAACAAAAACATATTTGAGATCCGCATAACGAGCCCTTTCATTTGATATACAACTCAGTAAGGTAAAACTTTTTTTAATTTCTAATTATGTCCCCCAAAAATGACCCTTATTTATTTTTTTCTTAGCACGTTTGTGTTCGGTAATCAATTTACATATGTGTACCAAATTTCAACTCAATCGGTCCAGTAGTTTCGGAGCAAATTGGCTGTGACAGACGGAAAGACAGGCGCACGAGCGATCCTATAAAGATTCCGTTTTTTCATTTTTTGTACGGAACCCTAAAAATATGGAGGGGAATCAAACATTTTTTTTTATAATAACAATGTAGGTCTCAAATAAAAGCTAATTAAAGTCTATTCCAAATACAGGTTGGAAAAAACGAACGCCACATGGACGGTAACTATCTTAAATATTGCAAATTCTACGCGAAGGAGAACTTTTATTTTTAAAATCTAACCTAACCTAACCTAACCTTTTTTGGCCAATATTTAAAGTTCTTACAAGGTTAACAAGTGAAACAATAATGATTTATTTTTTAATCCATTATATTATGCACTTATTCTTAAATAAGTATTAATTATGACAATGAGCCTCGCTTTTTGTCTATCACAGAAAGTTCAATTATATAAACTAAATCCTTAGGTAAAGGAAATAATACTAAATGTAAATAATATCAAACAACCTAAGTTAATGGTTTATAAATTCCTCTAAAACAATTTAATATTAAATTGAAACAGTATTTAGAGCCTACGATAATATTGGTATGTGATCTGACCTAAAATGTACAATTTAGAAAATATGTTCGAATATTCCTACGGTATTTCTTTCTCACATAGTGAAAACACTATTAAGAATGTACAAGAAGTACGAAACTCGGTAGGGTCTCAAATTTAAATTCTTAGTAATTTCGCCGTCAATAGAACGCATTCTAAATTAAGCTCTCGGTTTAGCTCGTAGAAACTGCGAGCCACCATCAGCGTACAAAACTATTTTAAATACCGTTCTCACAAAATGCCAATTGTTTTTATCAGACTTTTTTTTTGTTTTTGTAAAAATGGCCATTTGTAATTGAATATTCAATTTATTTCCGATCTTTTGATACTTGAATTTGATAAAAAATATGACTAGGCTCGCTGTACGCAATGATGGCAACACAGTGGCTACATTTTCTTAAATACTACCTATCTATGCCTATTTGGCACTTCCGAGATTTATACCGATTTTATAACACCATTCCACCATAAGTTCGGATACATTACAAGATTAAAGCTCCTATATAGTTTGGTATACATAACACCCCTTGATTGTCAGGGAGGGTTAAATATACAAGTGTTATTTTTATAAAATCGTATAAATTTCTTACTTCAAGCATTACATACGGAAGGGTCGGTATCAAAACGACTGGATTCTCAAAACGACCAGAACCACATAAAGACTTGATCGCAAAACGACCACATCTGCAAAAAGCCTTTATCTCGTAATGACTTTCTAGTAAAACGACCACATAGCATAAAGTCTGAATATCAGAACGGCTTGCTATCATAATTACTTGTTCGCAAAAAGACCACCTCGCAGAAGGTATACATCTTAAAATGCCCTAATAGCAAAATAACTAGATCTTAAAACAACTTCCTAGTGAAACGACTACAATTTATGGTAGCAAAACGACTAGTTATCAGAATAGCAACAATATCCATCTATAGAGTACTATTAAATAAATATTTTATTTATTTATTTATTCATTTATTATAAATATCGTGCTTCGTGAGCAGGGTCACTACCTCTAGCTCTAGGCTGTGGGAACTATGTATAACTAAGTAAACTATGAATGAAAATGGCGTTCTAAACAAGTTTTTTTTTTGCTCAATTGCTGATTTTTCTAAACTTAGACAATAAAACATATTTATTTCAGATAGAAAAAAATACTTTATTATAACTTAAATTGCATATTATAACAGGGAAATATGCATACTAACTAAAATAAAACTGTAGTACTTCCTGAACGTAAAATATTATTGGACTTATACACATTTACACACACACATACACATTTACACACATTTACACATACACATTACACATTTTTAAATTTAACTTGATCTCCGAAATGTTTTGGAGAAATTGGAAACAAGTTATGTCTCCTTCATTAAGCGAGTTGAGCTCATTTTTGTATTTCCGGTCAAAAATAATATCTTTTTTTTTGCGGTACGACGACGTATTACGATGATATGATGCCGATGGAATGATTTCATGCTATTTTACGTACAAGACTAATTGCTACCATGCCATTCTGAGATTAAGTTCATTTGCGATCTAGTTATTTTGCTATTAGGGCATTTTAAGATGTATACCTTCTGCGAGGTCGTCTTTTTGCGAACAAGTAATTTTGATAGCAAGCCGTTCTGATATTCAGACTTTATGCTATGTGGTCGTTTTACTAGAAAGTCATTACGAGATAAAGGCTTTTTGCAGATGTGGTCGTTTTGCGATCAAGTCTTTATGTGGTTCTGGTCGTTTTGAGAATCCAGTCGTTTTGATACCGACCCATACGGAACCATTAGAGCTTTCGGAGCTTACATTTCATAATTAAAATTGCGCTCTGTGGCGCCAATATATCACATTTCCATTGGGTTCCAAATTGACTATAAACAGACAAAAATTTGTAGACCATAAAAAAATACAAAATAGAGGTTGAAGAGATTGTAAAGTTTCATCTGTTTCCTACTAAATATAGGATTTTGTAGAGTTAAATCAGCTCTACTAGTTCTATATTCAATACTTTTATAAATATATAGAAATATTTTCAAATCTAGTTAGTAGTAATTCTAATTAACTAAAACCTTAAGAAGTGCCAACTAAGTACAAAATTATTAATAAACCTTATAACAAATTAAAAAATAACAATTCAAACCATTTAATGACTCGATGGATGTTACGTTGTGTTTTGTTCCAAATTCAGAAGAGAGTTGATAGAATTTCTATTTACATCAATTTAAGGGTAACACCATACATATTTGAAATAGATAATAAAGCGAGTTAGGCTTCATTTCGAAGTTTAATATTAAGCTTATATTTTATGAATAATATAATAAATGCATCCCAAAAGTGGCCAAGGCGCCTACTTTTTCATGACTTGATAAGAGATTTAATAAAAAGCCGTTATATATGTGCGACATCAGTAAGTCAAATTTAAATACGGTCACACTCGTCCTCGGAACTAACGACGAGGTTGCGCCCCTGAAATAGAAAAAAAAATAGATTAAAAAGAATACTTAGTCAACGTACAGTCACCAGCAATTATACAGGTTGTGTGGCAGTCGGGTGTAGGGGTTTTAAGGGATGATAGTTAGGGTCATTCTACTATTATGCTAATAAATAAATATGACAATATCTCAAAAACCATGACATTTCTGAGATATTGTCATATTTATTTATTTATTGAAAAATCACTGTTTGCCAGTTTTTTTTTATTTAACACCCTGTATAGCTTGTATTGAGTTAATTTTTAGTGTTTTGCCATTGCTACACCTTGGTTCTTCAAAATCAATTCAAACTATTACCTTCTACTGCTACAATTATTAATAAAACCTATTTAAACATGACGATAAAGTTTTTTTTAGATAATTTTACAATATGCATGTCTACAAAAAAAAATTAACAGCGATTTACGCGTAAAAAATACTTAATAAACTTCTTTGATTTACGGGCTTTCTAAGCATGTGCCATTTAAAACCAGAAAACTAAAAAAAATAAAAAAAATAAGGTATTTCCAAAAAAAGAGACCTCACTTCCAAACAGTGCAATTGTGTACGACTACGATGGTACCTGGCTATACAACTACAAAGATTAGTGTTTTCTTGCTTTTTGATTAGTGCATCTCTTTAATTTTTGATAGAAGGGAATTATTGATCAACAAACAAATTGTGTTAGTCTAAAAAACACGTTCAACTTTTGTCAGATTTTTAATTGTCACTAAACTGAATACCTAATTACGAACTTATAAACGACGAGTAACTAAGTAACCTACTAAGATAGTTAAACAGATAGATAGCGTTTATTTCATGTACAAAACAATAAGATACTTAAAAAAAATATAGTAAGATGATGTTGTTAACTACTTAATTACGTTTTAAGTGTTCAAAATGTCCTCCACTGTTCCTGACACAAGCACGAGCACGCCTTCGTACCTCGGCGGTCGTCACTCCAACTTTCATTTCATTTTTCATTATGAGACATCCTGCTTCAATTTTGCGTCTTAAATGTGTTATGTCCATAATTTCCTCATCGTAAACTAAGTCTTTTAGCCTACCCCAGACAAAAAAATCAACTGGAGTTAAGTCAGGAATGCGAGCGAGCCACAATATTGGGCCATTTCTACCTATCCACCTATTTGGAAAATTACCATCAAAATAATCACGCACAGATCTTGCGTAATGTGCGGGACATCCGTCGTTTTGGTATATCATATCGCGTCTTATGTTCAGAGGCATATCTTCAAGTAATACTGGTAAATATTTGTTTAAAAATGATAAATACGCGTGTCCGTTTAAATTATTTGGCAGATAGTGAGGCCCAACGAAAGTATTTCCAATGACGCCCGCCCAGACATTGACAGTAAAACGCCTTTGGGATGAAATTTGCTTTTTCATGTGTGGATTCTGATTTTTTTTCTCTCAATAGTGGAGATTGTGAAAATTTGTAATACCATCTCTATCAAACTTAGATTCATCAGTCTAAAGTATGTATGTATGTATGTATGTAAACTCTTTATTGTACAAACAGAAATAACAAAACAAAAATAAACAGAAACAAAAAAGGTATGTACAAAGGCGAACTTATCCCTATAAGGGATCTCTTCCAGTTAACCTTTGAGCGATTGAGAGAAGAATAAAAACAACGGATGGCTAAACGTACAACGTATTAAAGATACAGAAGATTAAAATAATAATAGCAAATAAATATGTAGGTATAATAAATATATATATTAAATAGGATAAATAAATAAATATATACATTGTATATATATATATATATTGCCTGATATCAGTTGGAAGGCTATTCCATAAACGAACAGAATGTACCGAGAAGGATTTAGAGTAAGATTTGGATTTGCTAGCAGGAAAAGCCAGGAGTAGGTTGGCACTCGAGCGTAAGCGGTTCTGGGACCCGGTAGCCAAGAAAGAGAACCGTTCGACAAGGTAAGGAGGGGATTGAGGATTGAAAAGGATATTAAATAGCAACGACAGGACATGAACATTCCTACGCGATCTAATGGGCAACCATTTAAGCTGAGTACGGAAATCAGACACATGGTCAAATTTCCGCAAGCCAAATATGTACCGAATGCACACGTTCTGAAGCCGTTCTAGCTTATTGAGCAGCTCTTCAGTTGCGTCAATATATGCGATGTCACCATAGTCGAATAAAGGGAGTAGAAGAGATTGTGCAAGAGTAATCTTGGTGCGAAGGGGCAGGAAATTCTGCAGGCGCCTAAGGGAGTGGAGAGATCTAAAGAGCTTTCGACTAACTTCAGAAACCTGAGCCGACCAGGAAAGGGTCTGATCCATTGTGAGACCCAAATTTTTGACAGTGGAAGAAAAAGGAATAATAGTACCGTCAAATACCAAAACCGGACACACAAGGTCAGACAACTTTGCAATAAAATGTGGACTACCGACAACAATTGCTTGCGATTTCCTCGCGTTGATTTTTAGGCCGTAGTTAGCTGCCCAATCTCGAATACTAGCTAGGTCAGAGTTTATTAGGCTTATTAAGGAGGGAAAATTATCAATACCAGCCGAGGCGTAAATCTGCAAATCGTCTGCATAAAGGTGATAGCAAGATTGAAGAGAAGCAGTGATGCCATTAATAAATATGGAGAACAGAAGCGGGGATAGCACAGCTCCCTGGGGGACACCAGCGGACAAATCCCTCCAAGAAGAGACAGCATCATCTACCTTGACAAGCTGGCGCCTCCCAAGGAGATATGATTGGAACCACGAGAGAGCTGTAGTAGAGAGATTTAATGTTTTGAGGATGCCGAGGAGGATTTCAAAGTCGACGGTGTTAAAAGCACTGCTAAAGTCCAATAAGACCAGAACAGTGAGTTTTCTTTGTTCTATATTAAGACGAATGTCGTCGGTGACCTTGACCAAGGCAGTGACAGTGCTATGCCCGGGGCGGAACACAGATTGGAACAAATTGAAAATTTTGTGAAAGTTAAGAAAGCGAGACAGTTTTCTATTTATAAAATTTATAAAGTATTCTTTTAAGAAAAGACGGCTCTTCAATGTCTGAATTTAATAGAAAACGACAAAATGCTAAACGACGAATCGGATCTCCTTCGTCTAAACCTTGAACAGGTGTGTAATGGAACGGGTGCCTGCCATCACCATTAACAACTGCCCACACTTTCCACTCAGTTAAATTCAATTGTCTTGCAACTTTCCTGATACTCGTCGTGGGATCGTCACTGAATTGTGCTAATATTTCTTCGTCGACATCAACAACATAATGTTCAGGATAGTGGAGACCAGGACGTCTTGACGCTACATTACCAGTTTCCCGAAGTTTTATAAAGGTATTCCTAAAAACTTATGCGTTTGGAAGTCTTCGAGAGGGAAAACGTTCCTGGTATAAATTACGAGCCCTTGTTGCGTCTCCGTGAGCAAGCCCGTACATAAAAATTATGTCTGCGTACTCGTGATTGGAAAACGAAGTCATTGTGAAATTGTTAAAATTTAAGGAATGAACTTGAAAACTTAAATATCTGTAATTGAATTCACTATACTACATTTGAAGCGAAACAAACGTGTCTTTAAAGCAAAATTCGAAAACAGACTAATTGAAAAATAAGCTGAACTAGAACGTTCCTTATTTAAAATTAGATTTTTTCTCACGAGGATTGAGCGACTAATTTACAAGAACATTCTAAATTCAAATTCAAAATACTCCAACTATCCAGTCACTACACTAAACAACGTATGGAAGTGAGGTCTCTTTTTTGGAAATACCTTATATCTTTTTATTTCTTTTTAGTTTTCTGGTTTTAAATGGCACATGCTTAGAAAGCCTGTAAATCAAAGAAGTTTAAAAATATTTTTTACGCGTAAATCGCTGTTAATTTATTTTTGTAGTCATGCAAAGTTGTAAAATTATCTAAAAAAATCTTTATCGTCGTGTTTAAATAGGTTTTATTAATAATTGTAGCAGTAGAAGGTAATTGTTTGAATTGATTTTGAAGAACCAAGGTGTAGCAGTGGCAAAACACTAAAAATTAACTCAATACAAGCTATACAGGGTGTTAAAAAAAAAAAACTGGCAAACAGTGATTTTTCAAAAAAAAAAAAAATGACAATATCTCAAAAACCGTGACACTTAGCATAATAGTAAATATGGTCAAAAATGTTCAGAATGACCCTAAATATCACCCCTTAAAACACCCGACTGCCAAACACCCTGTATATTATCCAACAACGGGCGCAAAAATTTCCGACGTCTTTATGGGTCCGTTCACACAGACCGGCTCGGAGAGGAGAGCAGGTTGTTATTACGATGGAAATAGAGTTTTGAGTCATTGTAATAAGGTTTATTTTGACATGTGCACTTCTTTGGTCATGAACGCGCTTTTTGGAAATAATAAGAGGAGCCGACCAGCTGCTTGACGTGCTCTGGCTGTCGTGCTCGTGGCCAATTCCAAGCGTATACGAGCCGGCCTGAGTGAAAAGAAGCACGAGGGGCCAATTCTCTCCGAGCCGGTCTGTGTGAAAGGACCCTATTACTAGAGGTGTAAGAGCGCGTCAGATATTTTGAGCCCGATGTTAGATAATATAATATTGATGGTGACTGTACTGGGTGTAACTTCGGACGAGCATGCCGATACATGCGCAACAGTATTCCCAGCTTTATAGCTATAGGCTATCGCTATCACGCTTGCACTCGCAACTGAACGTATATTTGTCACTCGTGTGCCACAGAACGAAAATTGCGATAGCTATTTAGAATAGTAGCACTGTTTGCACACATAAGCGATTTACGTAATAATCAGGTAAGTATTTAAAACTTCTGGTTAATATCGGTACTTGGTTTCATGCAAATCGGTTGGGAGGTAAACCCTTTGAACGCCAAGAACACAAAGGTTTCACAGATACAGTGCAAAATAGACCAGAGTATTTGTGACGTCAGTTTGAAATTACCTGTGGTTTTCAGCTGTGATTGGCGTGTGAGGACTTTTGTATTAAGTCATGGCGGCGAAAAAGTTAAGCTCTGAAGCCGAATTTACATTGGTCGAGGACGGTTGCAAGGACAGTGAAGTGAAAAAAAAAGCGATTCTATTTGGATCCACTGGCAAGGCAACTTAACTCGCTACTGTCCGATCGGTTTACACTGCTGTACTTCCTTACTGTACTGTTTCTTTTTATGGCATAGAGAGGGCATACGAGCACACAGGCCAACTCATGGTAAGTGGAAACTGTGACCCATAGACATTCGCATTCACAAGACCTGAGAACTAAGATGGAATGCCTCTATGCTAGTCACTACACCGGCTGTCTTATTATATCTTAGTCCTCAGGATTGGCAACGCATAGTCTTGTGAATGCGAATGTCTAAGGGTCACAGTTTTCAATTACCATCAGGTGGCCTATTTCGTCGTTAAAATTAGCTGATCCGAGTCGACAAGTTGTAGGCGGAAAATTCGGGTTATCGAGTATTTTCAATATAAAAATGAATAAATTGGCGTTGCGAAGTAAACATGTCAATGTCAGAAATGTGTCGTTGGTGTCGCAGGATCGTATTCCGTTCTCCATTGTGACATAGACTGTAAGGTCTAATTTCTTCTAATTATTGTGAGACAGACATCAGTTATTTGGGTAAATAAGATTTAGGAGAAATATCGATACATAGGTTAGCTGTGAATTTAATATGAGTCTACATTTTACCGAGCGAATCCGGGTTTCATCTAGTATCAATTAAAGTCCGTGACAATAAATCGATTTGTTATGTGTAAACTGTATCTCCGCCAAACTTGATGTGTGTTAATTTACAATAAACATCCTTGAATTTGTATTTCAAGTCCTAATTTATAAGCGCGTAAGGGCCGGCGCTGACTGCCGGCATGGCACGGCGTGTCATGGCAAAGGATTTCGGTACTGATATAACCATTTTTAATCTTATTACCATGAGTATAGAATTCATGTTACTTTATTTTGACACAACGATGCCGAGGGAGGCCGCGGTAGGACAGAACGTGCCTAAGCATTCCACGGGATGCCGCGGAAGGCCGTAGCGGCCTTCGGGATGCCAGAGCATAATTTGCCGTGTCATGCCAGCAGGATGCCACGGCATGCCGCGGAAGGCCGTGTTAGGGCCGGCGCTGACTGCCGGCATGGCACGGCGTGTCATGGCAAAGGATTTCGGTACTGATATAACCATTTTTAATCTTATTACCATGAGTATAGAATTCATGTTACTTTATTTTGACACAACGATGCCGAGGGAGGCCGCGGTAGGACAGAACGTGCCTAAGCATTCCACGGGATGCCGCGGAAGGCCGTAGCGGCCTTCGGGATGCCAGAGCATAATTTGCCGTGTCATGCCAGCAGGATGCCACGGCATGCCGCGGAAGGCCGTGTTAGGGCCGGCGCTGACTGCCGGCATGGCACGGCGTGTCATGGCAAAGGATTTCGGTACTGATATAACCATTTTTAATCTTATTACCATGAGTATAGAATTCATGTTACTTTATTTTGACACAACGATGCCGAGGGAGGCCGCGGTAGGACAGAACGTGCCTAAGCATTCCACGGGATGCCGCGGAAGGCCGTAGCGGCCTTCGGGATGCCACAGCATAATTTGCCGTGTCATGCCAGCAGAATGCCACGGCATGCCGCGGAAGGCCGTGTTATCCTTCGGAATGCTGCAGCACAACTTACCGTGCCATCCTGTGCCGTGCCGGCAGTCAGCGCCGACCCTAATACGCCACTCGGGTTTTATATTATAACTTTACTATGCTGTATTAAGCTTTTCAACATCATGAACGAACATATTCGCACCACTGGTTCATCATCACCAGATGTCTCGTCATGGTTGCCAGCGCAAAATAGACCTAAATATTTATGGAAAGGTTGAAATTAGCTCTAAACTTTGTGGAGATTTTTTGGGGGTAACTTAAAAATAACAGTGTGCACAGGGTGATGTTCATTTTATTTGTTACCTCCTCGAGGGTGCGGTCACGGATATTATTGTATCCCCGACGTTGCCCAATCAAGAAGGGGTTCAGGCATAACAGGAAGGTCAGATAGATGAGCAGCAATGCCATCAGCCACACAAGAGCGACCACCACCACCTAAAAAACATGAAGAGTATTAGGGTACATTTTAACCATTAAAACCACAACCTAAGAAGCTTCAACGGTATATTAGGGTACATTTTAACCATTAAAACCACAACCTAAGAAGCTTCAACGGTATATTAGGGTACATTTTAACCATTAAAACCACCACCTAAGAATTTTTTAACTATTTAATCCTCCACCAAAGATAACATCAAGGTTAAGGGTATATACATATCTAACCATTAAAAAAAAGATGTTTATTCAGTGAAAGCACAGGCCTTTTTAGACTTCACTCTACCAGCACTTCCCAAGAGACCACCGCTTGAGAAGAAACTCCGCAAGCAACTCAACAGTCTGTCATTGCCATGCGTCCTCAACCGAACTATTCAGCAATGCTGACAGTTCCTCAAGCATGACGCCGATCGACGTCTGGTGCATCTGATGCACCTAGGTTACTTAAACTGAATGCAGCAGACACCAATCGGCGTCCCATTTCGGCTGCTTCCTTAATCTGGCTCAAGGTCCAGCCAAGGTGTTGTCCGCGACTCATCGTTAAGACATAAATAAAGTATTTCCTCTATGGTTAAGATGATCGTCGAGTCAACCTCCCATATTGCAGTCACCTCGTGAGCCAACACAAGATACGTGCAGTAATAATTCGTCTTCCTTAATATAACAGGAGGTGTAAGCATTATGTACTCTGTGGAACAGTATAATAAATATCCTCATAATGTAAAGTTGTTGCTTTAAAATTCCAAATTCCAACTTGTTTTAGCCGTGATGACAGACCGATCCAAATAAAGCGAATACTTACTATGATTACCTTTATAACAGTTGTATTGCGGACTTGGTATGCGCAGTTGCAGAACAAGCAGTATTCGTACCCAATGTCTTTCACTGTCAAGGAGAGGTGAGGCAGCACCACACCAACGCAGTTACTGTAATGTGACAGATGGATAAGCGTCGTATATCAAGCGGAAGGAGTTTGAGGTATTTCAGGTGGATCAATCGCTTTTTACAAATAGAATGATCCCTGTCTCAGCCGTATTTCCTTAATTTCAATCACTATACTCACCAGCGAGGTAATACAAAATATGCGATTATTTAAATTTCTGAACGGTGTCGCTGTAAACTTTAAAGTTGAAGAATGTAACAAGTTTATATAAACTGTCACAGGCATCATCCTAGATTGAACAGAGTATAACAATTTTTATTTCATTATTATGTTCCGTCATAAATGTCATCATCTTAAGGTTTACCAATCATGGGGCGGTACATCAGCCACGACGACGGTCGGATCGCGGCTCAGGGAGCTGTTGATCATTTCGGCCGGGCTCGGGCACTCGCAAGAACAACGGTGATCTTCAAAAAACTGCGCCTGAATTAAAAAGAGGCTTCATGAAAGAAAGGACAATACAAAGATCTCTCATTAGGCGGGTGTTATGCCTGGAGACCGAAATCCATTGGGATGAAGAGGTATGTAAGCAAGTCAATCGGCAGGAGCAACTCCGTTAGCGCGATGTAGCGCACTGTCAGATTTAGTTGGGCTGTCGAGTTGGTTACTATTAAAAGTTGCCGCTAGATGTCGCTAAGTCGCCATAGAGCCACAAGTTGCGCACGAGTGAGATGCTGCTGTCGCGGTGCAGTCGCGATAAACTCGCCAATAGTCTGGACACGGCAAATGCAGTAGCACAATCGCAATGCAGTTACAATCTGCGCCATGTTGCACTCGAGCGTTTGAAATATTATAAAACAAAGTCACTCCCCGCCGTCTGTATATCCGCTTCGATCTTTCAAAGTACGCAACGGATGTTAATGCGGTTTTCATATATATATATCAATCGATAGTTAGATAGTGATTCAAGAGGAAGGCTGATATATCTTCACCAACCACCTAGTTAAAAACCAACCCGATTTTACTAGCCTACCAAACAAAACCACGGGCCACGGCCAAGTCCGAATAGGTCCATACGTGGATTTGTTAGATCATTCTCCCGAACTCATTATTTCTTCGTAGTAATTTCTCCCGAACTCATTATTTCTTCGTAGTAATTTTTCCATTCGCATTTTTCCCCGAACGCGATATTACCAGTCGCCTTTTTTCCTGCGGCAGTTTATATTCACAGTCGTGTTTTTCCGCTTGCGAGTTTTATCCAGTCGGTTCTTTTCCTACCACCATATTTTCACGGTCGTGTTTTTCCCGTTCCAATTTGTACCGCTACCGCGGAGCTCCTATTTCTGGGTGGTTTGGGTTGGTTCGACTGAGATAGAAATCGAACGGGAAAAAAACCGACTGGGAAAAAAGTCGAACAACAAAAAAAGTGACTGTAATAAAATCGAATGGTGAAAAATAAAATTAGGTAATATCGCGTTCGGGGAAAAATGCGAACGGAAAATTTAATACAAAGAAATAATGAGTTCGGGAGAATAATTTAACAAACCCATACGTGAAAATACGTGGATTCAAAAAAGAGAGGGTTATACCTCTTTTTTGCGCAAAGGGATCAAAGTAGCCCTGCTACAAAATGCAAGACAGGTACAGCCGGCCAAAAAATTAGTCTACCGTTGAAGTCCATTTGCACGTTATGATACAAAAAGTTAGATTTTCACTTACAATATTATGACAGTGAGAAGTGTCAACCTTAGCGATAATCAGGTCTCACAGAAACTTTTGTCAAAACTGGTAGACCACTTTCTCCGCCCGTATAATTCATTGCTGCTATTGAACACTGATTGTATCACTTGATTCTAGTACGTATTTTAACGCCTACAGTTTTAATTATAAGTACGAGAGTGACGGATGCTGTATCCACATTTGAAACGCGATATAGACGCAGCCATACTAGACCCACAAGAGTTTACGGTCGGTCTATGACATGAAATTAAATATTAAATTGAGAACCTAAAATGCTGTCATGTACGGTTTATTATCTATGTGGGTTTTCATCCCATTTCTGAGAAACAAATGCTGGCAGACTCATAAGCGAGTTACCGATAAACATCCAAATATTCCAGCTAAAGTTGCGGTCCAATTAGGAAAACAGTACCTAACAGTTTGAGGCTTACTGTCCGCCCATACACAGTTGCATTCGGCAAACTGTAAAGTATTTTTGTCTAAATATACGCAGTGCACAAAGCCACCCCTACGCACTGACAGCCCACGACGCGTTCAGTTTACGTGAATGTTAAAAGTAGGTCAGTTTTCAAAAATCGCAAACTTCAGCGTCAGGCATGTTGTTTCGGAACCCAGGTGTTTTCCCAGGTGTCGAATATTTATTTATATAAAGCTTGCTTATAAAGCGATAATCAGGGAAATTCGTTGATGGTCACCAATCTATCAACCATTGACATGAAATACATTTTCTGCCCTTCTAATGCGAATGGCGGAATCAAGTCTTGTAGCAATCGCAGCCTTATTACTAACAATAGAGAATTCTATCTACTTTGTCTATAAAATTCGGGATACTGCTTATTGGTTTAGCAGAGCAGTAACTTCGTCAATGCTTTGAAGATCGAATAGTTTGAATTTACGTTATCTTTTTCGCAGGTAACAGGTCTCTAGCCTCAAAAGTTTCGAGAATATTGTTCGCTAAACTAGCTCATAACGAAGCCGCATTCTTAAGTAACCATTATTTTATCCTGGAAGTTAATACGACGACTTTAAACGAAAGGCGCGGTCGGTCATTTTAGCATCAAAAATTGCAATATGCTTCAGTACTTCGTAATAGTTCGGCCCGACCCGAGTCCGAACGACCCCCTTCGCAACACCCAGTTACCTCCCCTCCCAATCGATCCTGCAACAACGCAAATGCATTGTATGTACCTCATTTTCCTCCTTTCATTTCGCGGTACTAAATTTTGGTTGCCTATCACAAAATCAGAAAGTTAATTATACACATTTTTCATTTGTTACAATTTACAGGATCATTATATAGCTAACTAACTTAGCTTACAGATGCTAAGTATAAGTACCTATTACCTGGAAAACCGAGCGTCGCTCGGGTTGAAAACGAAATATCCCGAAGATGACAACTTGATAGATCAATTTTTCGCCCCCGTAAGCCCCTATATTTCAAACTTCATCATTTAATAAGTACCTATATCTCATGTTAATGGATTCAGAAACAAAATGTTGGCATTCTGAGGATGCTAAGGCAGATAAATTTGAGCAATTGCTTGGTGCTAATGCAAGCTGAAAGCACGAATTCTGAATATTATATGGTGTTAAATGAAATTGTAACAAGACAAGTTATTTTCTGGTTCTTATTTCTTTCTTAGGAAGTTGGCAATAGTCATATATATTTATAACTATTGCCAACTTCCTATTAACCTTGTAGGTACTGTATACCAGCAATAGACCTAACTGCCAAATGTAGTAAATATTTTCCGTTGAACACCCTTAACGCTGCAAAATATTTAACTATAATAACCAAACTCTGATTGGACCTGATACACAGTAAGTACGTAGTACCTACTCAAGTCTAAACTACTATCATTAATTTGTACTTTGACAAGTAAGCCATCCGGGCTTAAAAGGTTAAAACAAATTAGGGGAGACAAAAATAATTTTCAAAAACCCTTTTTAACCCTATATATTCTGGTTGTTATGTTAGGTACACAATGGAGATGAAGAGTGGAGGAAGAAAGGTAATGTCTCAATTAAGGACCTACATATAATATGTTTGATGATCGACAACTTGAAAATATTGCTTTAAACCTATAAACTCAAATATGATGGAAGGTAAAAGTAAATTATAATTAGCCATTTTCCCGAGACCGGGAAAATGGCTATTGTGGGATGAGTAGAGTTAGCGTGGCCGAGACTCAGTTGAGGTCGCGCTAAATACCTATGAGTGTAGCAACCGCCCTTCCCAGCTGAGGCTTGTATAGTGCTTTTCTCCAACAATGCGAGAAAATGTGACACAATTGTTAGTAATATTAATTAAGTCCCAAAATTTCCTTGAAAAAAAAAGAAGAGAAACATGTACGATTTATGTAGTATAACACTGAAATAAAGCATTAAATAAAATCCTAATTTAAACATAATAAAATAAATTTGAATAAAATATAGCTTAAATTCTAACATTTATTATTGTTTATATTATTTCGGGATGTATTTTGTTTATGAACACAATTTCTATAAAATAGTCAAACTATTTATTACACTCTTAAATAAAGCACTAAAAAGTAAAACACTATGTATGTGTGTTATAAAATTTCATACATTTTCACGACCGCTGCCGTTGGTAACTTCTTTTCAAAATTTTGTCTGGGCCTGGAGCTCAGAACTTCACGGGTTGATTTTACAACAGTAAGGTTAACATTTCTGAGCATGTGGGAGAAAAGAAAAGAAAATGTATTTTTCAAAGTGCTGAATAAATGATTCTATTCTATTTGATTCAAAGGACACAACTTTCATCCATACCGGGAAATTGTAAGGCTGGCAAGGGAGGGAGGGAGGGAGAGGGTGAGCGGTGCAGTGGGAGTAAATCAATACATAAGATGAACTCTCCCAGTTGCAATGCTATTTATAGAACCCCCACCCCTTGTGCAGCCCACTCTAAATCAATACTTACCTGCCCACAAATTATCACAACACAGATTTAATTATATATCAATATATAAAAAAAAATGCTTAAATGGTGATTTTAAAAGATAAAATAGTAAAAAAAAAAACATGAAGTTCACTTACTGCCACAGAGTTTATCAGCAATAAGCTGATCAGCATCTTTTTAGCCATCGTGTTCCTTCCTGGTCTTCGCTGGTTGCTGCTTCAGAAACTGTTCAGTAAATCAAGATATTCAGGGAATTATTTAAGGAGCACAATTTCACAGAGGTCCGTTCTCGAAGTGAGTCCTGTATAATCTGCGATTGGTTAGGACCGAATAAGTACTGACTGCGCAGCGCAAAGCGCAGTATCTATGCAGAGTACGCAGGTCTGGAGGCAGGACACCTTTTGTTTGTTTTACCCACGCTTTTCCCACTTCCCAGATTTCTCCGTCCGTTCTCACCATTAACCTTTACATTACAGTAGTTACCTGCTTACTCTTACGTTAGTATCTCTTTAGTAGTCTGTGCTCTTACCCTTAGATAACTAGTATACTAATTTGACATAAGAAAGAGATGTTCAATTTTAAGTTAATGTTTTTGTGTTAGTAATTTTATTTTAAATTCTACGTAATTGTTTACATGAATGATTATCATGAAATATTAAGACATATAGCCATAGATATATAGCGATAATACTAAAAAGTGAAAAATAATGTTAAGAAATAATATCTTTCTTACATTTGTTTTCCGAAAGTAACTTAAAAACGAAACGTAGCCGGTAAGTAGAGGTTATCTGTTTTGTCCTTGTTTTGCCAGAAGTCCATAGTCTGTGGTATCAGGGCTGCTGACGGATCATGTTTTGAAGTGGGTAGGAGCCAAATGTGTTATATTTGTGATGAGTCTTCGTGTTATTTTTAAGGTAAATACGATTTTCCTTATCTTTCACACTGACCTTTCTACATTTGCTACTATTCCATTCCGTACCGGTCGATGACGACGACCACACTAAGCGACTCTCTGCTGCCTAGGTGGCATTTTCAATGACAGAAATTTGAGAATATTCTGGGTTTTTAGTGATATCATTACGTTGTTAGTATATTTGTGTAGGAGATTAAGATATTTGAAAAAACAATTGGCCCTAGCATTGTTTTTGTGTATGTTGTTATCGTGTACAAATGATTAGACGTCTAGGTTCTCGTATACCCGTGTAGTATCTAGAGTCAGAGGTTACATCGCAAAATCCAATTAAAACAAGCAGTTTTAGCTATTTGATATTCTATCAAAACAGTCTAGCTGATTCTTGCGGATGTTCCGTGAGTGTTGAGCGCAGTTGCACGTACTATTATGACAGAGAAAATGTGGTGTTTAAGAAAAAAGTTAAAGAAAATTTAGGCTCTTCAACCCCATCGGAACATATTTACCCAATGACTGGAATGACGCCAATTTTATTGTTCTTCCTATACCATAAACATTAGGTTTATTTTTATCAAATACACTGCTATCTAAGATTATAAATGGAAGTTTTTGTTTAATCACTGTTAATACTCATATTTACATTAGGTCATATAATTCAAATAGATTTAAAACTATTTTGCTTTGTAGATTAGATCCTTTCCCTAACTATGAAAATTTATAAAAAACTGACCATTTGCAATGTTCTTCTATAAAGTTTAAGCTATATTCATACCCAATTTTATTTAAATTTTGTTATTTGGTTTAGCTGTGAAAGTGTAACAAACAAACAAACAAGGTTGCTTTTCTAAAATTAATAATAGCTATCATAATGGTTGACAATACGATAATACATTAAAAACAATTAGATTTTGCCAAGCAGCTCCAGGTTTAAATCATCACCAGCGATCGGATCTAGGATGCAATTTGAGGTGAATTACCTCAAATGTTATGCTTAATATGGATGTTACTTGTGATTCAAGCTCAGATGATAATGGTAACACAACCTGTGTGTTTTTACAATGTATTTGTGCATACATTTAAACCTTAGTTAACAATAAGTGTAACTAAAAATAAAGTTGGTTGTTAATATTTAAAAGTCATATTTGTAGGCAATGGCAATTGTATAGGAAAAGCGCAAGCATTCCTAATTATGTCGTCACCACTGTAGGTTAAAACAGAATGTCTCCAAATGAGAATGCTTCGAAAATGAAATGCTTCTGAAGAGATAAACTTTCTCAGGAACAAAATATTCACACTCATAACATAAATAACTACCTTTCCGAACCCAGAACCAACTAGATATCTGTCAAATTCAAAGTAAATTTTTACGTTCAACAAAACTTGGAGATTCGATCTTTCGTGCAGTGCAATAGCTCAATATATTGAATTAGTCACTGATAAGAGGGATGATGCAGTAATACGTTGGAATGAGAAGGGGATATATCCACACTTACACAAAAAATGTGGGCAAATATCACTAGCTGGTAACACGAAATGCATAATGCCTGGATTAGTACTCATAAAAGCTTGTTTTATAGGTGAAATTGTTGCCATGTGAAGAATTAGAAAAAAGTGCTTTGTCACGACTTGCTTGTCAGACTCTACGCATTGTATGATATTCCTGAAGGTTTTACAACAAATTGATACAATGTTTCAGTGTTAAATATTGTATGGTATGGAGCCTTTGTGTGTCAGTTTTATTTGTGGGTGGTTTTTAAAAAAGTGTACCTAGTTGATCAGTCATACATTACCGATTACCGCCAGGAGGCGCTATGTCAAATTAAAAATATATTTTTGCATATGCTACAGGAGTTTGGTCTGATATATCAACCATCATTTGTCTTATAGCAGTAATATTCATACAGTTAATTATTGTTACATGACTAAAGTTACCGTTTCTTAATTATTATTTTAGCCTTTAACTACATACACTTTTTTGGAATCCACCCATTTATCAATTACCGTGTAACAGCTTGTTAATCCAAAAAACTTACTGTTTTTTTCATTACTAGCGACTGGTCCTCACTCCACTTCGGATTATGAGAGTTTTTGTAACACCCGTGCATAAATTAGAATTTATCATGAAAAAATATTCATGTGTATCAAGCAGTAGAAAAGCTATGTTTCTACGTAAGCAAATATATTTTCTGTGATTGCAGTCTCTAAAAAATTGAGTTTGTAATCAGTGTAATCACTGGTCATGGGCAATAACAGTTAGGTTCACCCTATATTGATGCAAATAGGTTGTGTAATTGTTCAAGTGCAATAAAGATGTTACATAATATTGAGTACCTAGATCTTTACTCTGAGAAGTAACAGCGAAGAGAATTTAAACTTAAAAAAAATAGAATGAGGGGGTGCAACTTATGTTTATGTAGGAGTTGTAGCAAAGGTAATCTTCAACACATACATATACTTATTTGAATTTCGCCCATGCTTAAACGAAAGTCCGGAGTTTGACTGATAGACGTCTTATAATATAATACATATAATGATAATAGTGCCAGCATTATACGTTTCCTGCGGTTTATTAGTGCACATAAGGCCCTTTCGGATAAACTTTAACCCTGTAGGATCTATGGTGCCCTCCATCGTTAGATATCACATTAGCAAAACATAGTTATTAGTAAAGACATGAATTAGACAGTGTCGACAGAGATCCGCTGCCGCGGAGCTCCTGTTTTTTGGGGATCTGGCCCTCCACTGTAAATATAACATAATCTAATCCTACCCATGATTCTATAACTAATTCTAGTATGATGTTATGCGTAAATGGTGTTTTGCTAGTGTAGGATAACGATCAGGTCGGGGTCACCAATGTAGGAAGAGTGGTCAATAGAGAGTCCTCTCCAGGCGGGTTTTGTGCCTGGGGACCAAAGTCCATTGGGATGATGTTTTAAGTTGTATATATGTCAACTAACTAGAGAAACTTCGCTAGCGCGATGTAGATATCTTTAGTTCCGCTGTCTGACGCTGGTGGCGCTAGCGAGTTGGTTGATAGAAGTTGCCGTTAGATGTCGCTAGGTCCACCTGTATGATTTTTTGCGAATGTGATATTCACACAATGAACGGCTATGGTGCTTACCCCTCTTGCACACTGTTCGAACGAATGTACAGGTTTACTAATTCACAATGTACTTAGTTAAAAAATGTCATGGCCTTATTTTAATTAGCTGCACATTTTGGCGCTTTGTCACTTTAACGTCCTGTTTGAACTGCTGCACTAATCTGTCAAAAGGCGTTGAAGCGAGATGGTATCAGAGTGTGCAGCTACTTATATAAGGCTGACTGAACGAGTGAGTGTACATGGCTGCCGTTGGCATCCGAACTATATGTACCTTACGAACACGGGTTGACAACTATGGACATTCTAAGCTACTAGTAAAGTATAAATAGGAAGGTAGGTTGTCTCCGACCCTTTAGGAGTTTCTGTTTCCTATTGCCGCTCATTAGCTAGCGTTGCTTCGATGATTATTATGATGGATAAGGATCGGCCGGAACAGGCGGACGGTCGATCAGTCTCCGCCCTGTTCCCCTTGGTTGAGCCGTAGGTTACTTTCCCGGCGAATCTCCATTTCCTACAAAAGAGAAGTGCGTGGTGTAGGTAAATGCTTTTGTACTCTCCGAATGTTCGGAATCGCAGTGACGCGTACGTGATATACTAGTCTAGGATGTGTTGGCTAGTGTCCTCTTTGCCACAATCTCGATACTTTATACGCACTCAAATCAAAATATAGAGCCCTGATTAAACCGGCTCGGTGCATTCTGAGGAGTTATTCTTTTATAAACGGCTCTCTCGATCGGTCGATCGAAGTCACACGAGCTCGCTCACTCGACGCTGTTTAAGAGAATCATCTACGTGTTGTGTTTGCTGAGCGCAAAACACACAGCACGGGCGCGTATCGTGCGACGAGCGGGTTAAAATACGTCACGATGTTTTCAACTGGTTAAAACTTGATTTTTTGATCGTGTATTTGTCAATTGCCGCGGCGGTCTAGGTACGCCATTTACCCCGTTTATAATTATAATCAGGGCCCGTGTTTTTTATGCCGTTGACGCAAACATGACGTCACGCTACATATTTGATTCCAAATGGTTTTATTGTAATTATTAACTATTAGCCGTCAATCATTTAATCATGTACAAATGAGTTAAGTAATCTGTTGACGCGTAGATAAATAAATACCAACTTCATACCTAAAACGCTAATGAAACTATTTGATTGAGAAGGAGAGTGGCAAAAACCATCGAGTAACATATCATTTAAATGGGAACTTTTTTATGTTGTATAAATATTAATATAATTAAATAGTCAGAATACAATTATGGCATTGACATTCATAAAAGAATATTGTCTCAATTTGCCATTTTTAGTTATGAGTGGTGAAAAATAATTATGATGCTGCCGTGATCCCGTATTTTGATTGCGATTAAATTGTATTTAACTATAGTCATTTTAACGGTTCTTATTTGACATTTATTTTTTGTACCGCTTAATCTCGTCGAATCCCACTCGGCTGGGCAGCGTCCGGGAAGATTAGTAGCACCTTCTCGTCCAAATTACCGCAGTGTTTGAAGTCAAAAGTCTTTGTCCAGTGTGTGTTGCCAGTGATGACTTACGGATCTGAGACGTGGGGCTAAGAATGGGCCTCATAAGGAAGCTCGAAAGTCATTGAGAGGGCTATGCTCGGGGTTTCTCTGCGTGATTGAATCATAAATGATGATATACGCAGTAAAACTTAGGTTACCGACATAGCCCGAAGAATAGCTAAACTTACACGGCGGGGCACATTGCTCGCAGGAGTGATAGCCGATGGGGTCAGAAGGTTCTTGAGTGGCGTCCGCGGACCGGGACACGAGTATCGACCTTGTACAGATCGCGGCAACGTTGTGGATGCGAAAAGCACAAGACCGGTCTGAGTGGGGAGCCTTGCGGGAAGCCTATTTCCAGCAGTGGACGTCTTTCGGCTGACATGATGATGATGATGACCGCTCAATACATAACTAAACACCTGCCAAATGAAAGCAGAGCACCCCCTGTGTGTAAAATTTTATAAGCCCCTGATTAAAAGCTACTTTGTTCCGTTGATCACATCTATTGCAGTTTCAACTAAACACTCCTGCGGTATTCTATATACCTACGAGGGCTGCACTGAAAGTTTCGGGAATCTAATACTTAGAAACATATTTTTGACACATATCATACCTTTTTATAATCTCTAAAGTTTCATTATTTTAACACACTGGCCACATAGAAAAAAAAAGCGATGGTTCGGTTTCAATTGTTTTTTGAAGTCGTCTAGTCGCTGCTGAAAATGGAATTGTCCCGTGAAAATTTAAGAGCTATGATTTATTACGACTTTAAAAGTGGATTATCACAAAAACAATGTGGAGACCGGATGATTGTTGCTTTTAGTAATGAAGCACCTTCAAAGACGACAATATACCGGTGGTATGCAGAATTTCAACGTGGCCGTCTATCCCTCACGGACGACGTGTGTGAAGGTCGACCAAAATCGGCAGTCACGCAAGAAAACGTCGATGCTGTGCGTCAGCTGATAAAGGAAGACCGACATGTGTCATATCGGGAGATTCAAGAGTGTTTGGGCATTGGAATGAGTCAGATACAAATCATTTTACAGGAACAATTAGGCGTGCGAAAGTTGTTTTCCCGTTGGATCCCTCACTAATTGTCTGAGGAGCAGAAAACGACTCCTGTCAATTGGTGCCTCAGAACTTTGAATAAATTCAACGGAGGAAGCTCAACTGCAGTTTTTAGCATTGTATCCGGTGACGAGTGTTGGATACAGTCCGTAAGTAAGTAAGTACCACGACAAACTTAAGGGGGAGGTAGGTGAGCAAGCCACCTACCTAACATGGAAAAATCGCCTTTATAAAAATCGCACCGTTTTCGAGATATTTGGATTTTTCTGATTTTTAGAAAAATGTGCACCCGCACTGAGTTTTTCATCTGTGGTATTCGGATTTTTTTTATTTTTCTATTTTTTTTTATTGCAAAACAATCTTGAATAGTTGTGTTATCAAATGGTAAAAACCATTAAAAAGTAACTATTGTAGTTTTTTTTATTTTTTAAATTAAATTTAAATTTGGCCTCTTCCGTTTTATTTTGGTCAAACTTTAGCCCCTCATGGTAAAAAAAAAATACGTGACCACTGGTTAGCCAATTAGATTAAAAACATGCTCGTCTAATGGGCATTTAAAAATGATAAATACTTTATCATCAGAAAGAACACTTAAAAATATTTTTTTTTTAAGGAAAGAGTCAAATACACCGCAATTCACGTTAAGCCAGTACAGAATTGCAAAACTAATCGAACAAATTAAAATCTTTAAATTTCGCTTAATTAAAAAAAAAACTAAAAAACTTTTAATCTGCAATATTCCAAGTAATTATTCGATTTGGGCTTACAACCAAACTGCCAAACTCTTTAATTAAAAAAAAAATACTGTCCTACAATTTAAAAATAATTTTGCTCCTCATTTGTTTGTCACATTTGAACCTAATCTTACTGTTTATTCGGTGTGTGGTTAAGTTTAATTACTTACTTTTGTGATTTGTCGTTTATGTTTGATGTTTTTCGTACTTACTGTTTTTGCTTGTATTTCGGACTCTGATTTGCTTAACGATTTGGCCTTTGTGACAATTGTGACTATGGATTAATACGATTTGGCGCTCTTTTGGACTTTGTATAGCTAACTGATTGGAATTTATTAATACAATCGCGGTAATGGCGGCACTAATGTACACGTCGCAAGAGTATGCGGATTTTCATTTAATTTATGGCGAAGTTCGCTGTAACGCCAGAGCTGCTGCGAGACTTTGTGCTGATCGATACCCAAACCGGCGACACCCTGGACATGAAGTTTTTACTCGAACCCACATTGCGATATCCGAAGGCCGCGTGCCAGGACAGCGTACCAGCGATGGACGGCCTTCATCCTCAAATGATGATTTGGTATTGGAAGAAGTGGCAAATGATCCGTCCACTTCCGTGAGAATGATTGAAAGGGGATACCTAAATCAACGACTCATAAAATATTGCAAAGAAATAAGTTTCATCCCTATCATATTCAACGTGTCCAAAATTTACAACCGCGAGATTACCCGGCTAGGGTTACATTTTGCCGAGAAATGTTGAGTAGGCATCAATCAGATCCCAATTTTTTTGACAAAGTAATTTGGAGCGATGAGTCGGCGTGCAAGCGGGATGGATACCTACTTCAACCTGCACAACCTTCACAGCTGGCAGTTATCCAACCCACACGAAATGCGGGAAGATCGGTCTCAGTACCGATACAAAATAAATTTGTGGACGGGTATCGTGAATGGGCAAGTACTGGGCCCAGTGGAACTGGCGCCGGTGCTGAATTCCCAAAATTATTTGGAGTTCCTGGAAAATGAATTGCCAATTTTATTGGAAGACCTACCACTGGAGCTGCGGCGTACATTATGGCTCCAACACGACGGCTGCCCTGCTCATTATGGCCGCCTAGTCAGGGCTCATTTGGACGAAACATATCCCCATAAATGGATAGGGCGATCTCAATCCATTGGATTTCTTTTACTGGGGTTGCCTTAAAGATAAGGTTTACCGAAAAATCATTACAACCGAAGAAAATCTCCGAGAACAAATAAACACAGCTGTCGTAGAAATAAATGAATTAAACCTAAGAAGATTGAAAAATAACTTTCTTAAGAGGTGCCGAGCGTGCATTGCTGTGGACGGCCGGCAATTCGAACATTTACTTACTGTGTTTACTATTTAAAAAGTACCTAATTACAAAAAAAACTGTAAAATGTATTTTATTGCTTGGTAAACATCCGCGGGGTGAAGAGAAAAGCAATGTAAGTAGTCGTTACTTATTTAAAATAATTGAAGACAATTACTTTATTTAATTTTTTTCTTTTATCAATGTTTTTTTACGAACCTGATATTCGGCAGTTAGTAAAAAATTACATTACTTATCTTTACGTACAGTCATTATGAATGCATTCTGATACAGCTCGCGTCGCAAGTATGCTTGGGTGGCAGTACTGGCTTAACGTGAATTGCGGTGTATTTTACGCATTTCTTTAAAAAAAATATATATATTAGTGTTTTGATGGAAAAGTATTTATTATTTTTAAATGCCCATTAGACGAGCATGTTTTTAATCTAATTGGCTAACCAGTGGTCATGTATTTTTTTTTCACCATGAGGGGCTAAAGTTTGACCAAAAAATCAGAAAAATCCAAATATCTCGAAAACGGTGCGATTTTTACTAAGGCGATTTTTCCATGTTAGGTAGGTGGCTCGCTCACCTACCTCCCCCTTAAGTTTGTCGTGGTACTTACGGGACACCCTGTATATGCATATGAGCCTGAAAATAAAAACCAATCTCGAGTATGGGTCTACGAAGATGAGCTCAAGCCGACAAAAGTTATTCGTTCTCGCAGCATGGCCAAAAAGATGGTGGCTACGTTTGTCTCCAAATCGGGTCAGGTGGCTACTATTCCTCTTGAAGATCGTAGAACGGTCAATGCCGATTGGTACAGCACTATTTGTTTGCCGAGTATCTTTGCTGAACTCCGAAAAAAAAACCCTAGTCGCCGCATTATCCTTCACCACGACAATGCCAGCCCTCACACCGCTCGGAAAACAACTGAGTACCAGGATGGTAAAAAAGTCGAATTACTGGACCATCCTCCATACAGCCTCGACTTAAGCCCCAATGACATTTTCACATTCCCCAAAATTAAGGATAAGTTGCGTGGTCAGCGGTTTCAGACGCCGGAAGCAGCAGTAGAGGCTTTTAAAATGGCCATTTTGTCGACCCCTACTTCAGACTTCAATAAGTGCTTTAATGACTGGTTTGATCGCATGGAAAAGTGCATAAAATATAAAGGAGAATACTTTGAAAAACGATAAAAATACTTTTATTCGATTTAACTGTATATTTTTTTCTATTCCCGAAACTTTCAGTTTGACCCTCGTACTCGCCATTTCCATCCGATCTCGATATCCCGCCTGCGACCACCAGCGTGCACTCGCGCGGGGCCCGCCGCGTTACGGCGCCCGCGCGATGCCCTCCGCGGTTCGGCGTTGTGTGTGAACGCAACGACCAGCGCGGCTCCCTCGACGCAAAAGACATGCTCGGCGCCCGACAGGCGCCCGGGCTCTGTTTTAGTGTGGCACTATATCTGACGCTCTTTAGTGTACAGCAAGGAAAACTAAAAGACGTACCCTTTTCGCTCTCATTCTGATGTGAATAAGACATGAAAAGGTACGTCTTTCAGTTTCCCTCACTGTAGGTGCGTTGGCAGTATTAATTGTGAATTCAATTAATAGACATGTCGTAGTTGAGATTGAATGTGCGATCTGATTGACATCTAGTTAATGTTTACACTGAAGTGTGCAATTACAAGGCTAGCCGGCCGTTACCGATAGCTAACAGTCTGAAAACTGCAGGTTTTGTGTTCAAATTATACCCATTATTTCTCTATCATCGAAAGTCTTGGGCCAGGCAGGGTAAGACATAGAATCAATAAACTTGGGATATAAACATAAGACCAGATATCTTTGTTAATAACTCAGTTATCAATGGGTGCAAATATTCACGTTCCATCACGAATATTTGTTTCTGTTGTATGTGTGATATCTCGTATTGGCGTTCATTCTTAGACTTGAAAACATTGCCCAGATAAAAAAGGAAGGTCAAAAGCGAAGACGAGCCATGCTGGTAGGCTTCCGAAGCCGCCACTGCCAAAAACAACAAGAAAATATGTATAGGTATTAATTAGTTACTTAGTTTTTTTATGAAATTTGCGCTTTAAAGATTAATATTTCATTAACGGATTCCTTAATCGAAAAAGTGTACCCATCAACCCGCAATATTTTTAAAAGACCTATCCAACGACACCCCACACATTGGGGTAGACGAGAAGCAAATAAAATACATCCCCACGTTACGTGTAGGTGAGGTAAAGTAAAAAAAAAACAAGATTTTATTTTACCACTTTGTTGGCGTGACTAATATGTATATTCATGCCAAATTACAGCTTTCTAGTACTAAAAGTCTCTGAGCTAGGCTGCGGACGGACGGATGGACGGACGGACGGACAGACGGCCGGACATGGGGAAACCATGAGTGTTCCTAGTTTGACTACGGAACCCTAAAAACCATGGGTTTTAGTTAAGGGCAGGTTCAGATGGACATCATTTGAACTGCAAAATGGCAGTTCGAGAGCAGTTCTGACGAAGTTGACGTAAATGCATCAAAAACTGCAAAACAAGTGCGCACTCCATTTGCAGTTGGCGGGCAGTCTGCCTGCGCAGTTAGTTCGCAGTTTTTGATGCATTATCGTCAACTGCGTGAGAACTGCTCTTGAAACGGCCCTGAACTAAAACCCATGGTTCTTACCTTTATCTACCCAAAATGATAACTTGGAAAACCATACAACATAACACACATAAACATTTAGGAAATAACTAATTTTAAGGTTACGTCAACTGCGTCAGAACTGCAATTATGCCGTTCGAATGCGGTCCGTCTGAACTGACAGACAGGTAACTCGATACTCGACCTATTCCTTGAAAGTGGTTACATTTGACCGAATTTGCAATAAAAAAAAAAATCTGACTTGTGATTTAATGATTCCGGTTCGCTACAATCAAATATCGTAATGCCCTTTTACATATTTGACTAAATTAATTTTGTCTTAGTTCCAAAATGCCTAAATTCCCAAATTAACTTATTTTCATTACAATAAAATGTCATTAATAACATTTACACATTACATCCGATATCCAAAATGTATAGTTGGTAAAATGAACAATAACTTCAAATACCGAATTATTATTAAGACTGAACGTGAAAATGCATTTGTTTCATAATTAACAAAAATCGAAAATGCTTTTTGTCAGGTCCAAAGATCAAAATGACACTGTCTCATAATACTAAAATGTTTAACCACGTAGTATTTTTAGTAGAACGTATTTATAATTGTAAATAAATAGTAGACTTTATCAGAGTTGGTTTAGCAATTTATGGCAACTATGCTTTTGTAAGGGATCCAACAAAAAGTGTCCTTATGAGCGAGTCAAGAAGTCTAGGGTTTTGTACCTTAAAAGGAAAAAAGGAACCCTTATAGGATCACTTTCACTAGTGCGTTTGTATGACGACCGTTTGATCTGTTCCACCGCATTTGCTTTGAATATTTTCCATTGATACTGAGTTTTGGGTATTTTGACAATGTGACGTTTTGTTTGAAGTTAATTTGTGTTGTAGACATTTTGGGAAATGTATAATTGAACATTTATCAAAACGCGATATGGTCTATGAATTATATATAGACATATTAAAAATACGGTAATTTAAGAAGTAGGTGTAAGTCATTTCGAGCTCTAGACATCACAAGAATAATCTGTTTTGGCTTTGCGACATCTAGGAATATGGTGTTATGAAAAAAAAAAACTCGAAGCCCAGAGTCATTAGACCCCCAGATAATTAGGACAAAATTATTGCGAATTAGCTCTAGTATAACCCCTTTTAAGGAGTTACCTGTCACCCTGTACACCTGCGGGTCACGAGCTCTTTGAAAGGGTCATACGGAGATGACTCGAAGTTAATGTTTTTAAGGTCTAATTTAAAATGTGAACCCATATCCGTATAAACCGTCAGGTCTACTTTAGCCTTATCAGATACAAACATATCTTACAAGCACACAAGCGTTTTGTTCACCACAGAAAATACAACTTTTGTTTTTTCGAGTGCGTATGACCCGAAAATGGGTCGCGTATTCAAAATAATAATAAACACTGATTTAGTTCAAAGTAAAGGGATACGTTCGGATTGTTCCTTCAGCGTGATTGATAATGAATGATTACGAACTGGAATAACGGATTAGTTATTCTGATTCTTTAAAATAAGTTTCTATCATAAAAATACTTGTGGGACAAACTTTTGCAGCCGACTGTACTTTTTTTTACAAAATCGTTAAGTGCTTATCAAGACCAAACTATTAGTCCTAACACGGTAGGTCTACGTTAAGAATAGCGGAGATCCTGTCGCCACCTTCCGATTTCATCATCAGATCACCTCTTAGATACCATAATATTGCACTGTCATCGGGTTTACATATGTGATCCAAATTTCAGCCCATTCCGTTTACGGGAAGTGGGTCAAATGTAACATACAAGATAGATTTATTTTATTTTATTTATTTATTCATTTGCCTTAATTTTTAAACATGAGGTGGTATAATTTTTAGATATAAAATAGACTCAATACAATTTTACCAGTTCGGTGTAGCATGTTAAGGTACCTAATACTTAAATAATTAAAGAAAAACATTATTAAAATTAGTAAATCAATTTCAGCCATAATATTTTGCGTTATAAAATTCGCTTAAACTATATGGACTTAATTTAATAAGGTACCTTTTCAAGGAAACCAGGAATTTAGTATTCTGTAAGGACTTAATTTCAAATGGTTGCGCATTATATACCTTCACAGCGACATGCCTGTGGCATCTCAGAAACGCTGCAGTTTTACTACAAGGGGCTCTTACGTCACGTGCAAATAGGGTATTCAGTCTATGACTGTTAAAATTGGTTTTTGGGGGATATATATCCGGATTTCGTCGAACGAGCTTACACAATTCTATAATATAAAGTGCGCACATAGTAGGCAAACCTAATTCTTTGAAGGACTCTCTGCACGACTCACGGCTAGACTTTAACCCATTTAATATACGCACACACTTCTTTTGCAATATAAACAGTCGCTCGAAATCCACACAGCTACCCCAGATGGCCAGACCAAACAGGATTTGGGACTGGAAAAAAGCATAATAAGATTGTATCACCGCCTTTTTAGTGGATATTTTTCTTAAAGCTCGTAGCGCAAAAGTAAAACTACTAAGCTTACTGCAGAGATAATCTACGTGATTTTTCCAGTTAAGGTTTTCATCGACTAATATACCTTAGAACTTGGTCTCCTTTACAGGCACAACGGGTACATTGTTCAAGATTATGTTTACATTTACTGCATTAGTTTTACTATTTTTAAAATGAACCATTTTGGTTTTACTTATGTTAGTAGTTAAATTATAATAATTTTAAACCAATTTACAATTTTCCTCAGAGACTCCATGATCAACAGACTAAGATTTTCAGTCTCCTTTCTTTTAAATTTAAAAAGAACAGACACGTCGTCTGCGAACATAATGACGCGGTTAGATGAAATGTTTGGTAGAAAATTTACATACAATAGAAATAAAATAGGGCCTAGTATACTCCCTTGTGGTACACCAAAAGTGGCACAAGTGGTATTTGATTTCAAATCAACCATTGTATGGGTTTTGATACATACATACATATATACATAGCAAGTTAAATTAAAGCTTGTAATGACTTATTCTAGGTAAACAAAATATTATACTCTTATTTACTTGTACAGTAATGGCGGCCTATATTAAAAACAACTCCAGCTGTTAAGCTCAAAGACGATATGGTTTTTACCGCCGATTATGGCGAGTCTGGAGTTTTTTTTTTGTTGATACATTTTCGCTTCACTGTTATGAAGAAGTAGAATCTTACAATAGCTCATATGAATGTGAAGAAGGCAGATTCCTCTGTTGTTAAAGTTCTGTATCAAAAAGGTAAGGAATGACTGATGAATGCTAAGACTTCTGTGACTGTCTGTATGCTTTTAGGGTTCCGTATTGAAACGGTTCCAACGGAACCCTATAACTAACCCTCCGTTGTCCGGCCGTCTGTCTGTCAGCCGGTTGTATATCATGAACCGTAATAGGCAGAAAATTTGAAATTTTCATATACTGTGTATTTTTATGGCTGCTGTTGTTTATTTGTTTGTTGTTAAATAATAAATATAAAATTAATATTAAACGGTTCGAATCCTCATACAAATATGGTACAAGTAACCTTTGTGTGGATTTTTTATAGAATTGATAACGAAAGCTGAATGAATATCATATCATATTGACTGTTGAGTTTCTTGCGGCGTTTCTTCTCAGCAGTGGTCTCTTGCGAAGCGCTGCTAGATTTTGACGTGTAAAAGTGCCCGTGCGGCCTACTTACTGAATAAACATCTTTTATCTTTTAATCTTCTTATCTTATCAGCATAATTATAACAAAAATATCGAAAAGTACAAAAAAATAACAACTTTCGAAGGTATTGTGATACAATTAAGCGCTAATCCAATCATCCGGTCTTAACAGATCAGGCGGGGTTAATAACTAATCAATAATTTCGGGAAAAATAATAATTCAAGACGCTATAACGAGGCCGATACAGCCTGGAAAGAATGGGAACGTGTTTTAGTCGCCTGCGAGTCAAGGATGATTTCCACCAAACGGCTCGCATCGCATCGGATCGGAAAGGATACGTACGGATGCCGCGGCAGCCGTACGACTCTATTGAAATTATTATTGTCTATTTATGACGGAGCCGATGGCGCGTCGCGGCATACTTACGGCGACGTACGCGTGTCGCGGAAGACGCCCGCGGTCGAGCTGTTGTGCGCAACTTGCTAATGTAGACTTAAAAACAGTACACATATGATTCAGTATCGTTTAAAGACTATAAAATTCATTCCGATCCGATCCGATGCGGGTCGTTTGGTGGAAATATTACTTAACGGCGACTTTTCGGCGACATTATGATGTCTTATGGATCTAATTTCTACTGGCCATTAGTAAACAAAAGAAGGGCGGTTGCGGTAACGTCTTCGCCCTCCAAGTCGTTGGTCGGGATTAGGCGTAGATGAGGAACGGGGTCGCGAAGAGTGACGCGTCGGGCCGCGGGCGCGACGCGCGTGCAAATCAAACATACATGACACCGACGGTGTCCCACCGTTTATGGAGAGGAGTGGCCTCGCTTGATCTTCGTATATACAGCATTCTTCGCCGCTAGCACCGCCGAGCGGTCAAAAGCCGCCTAAATGATGTCACGACAACGCAATAATAAAACCGGGCAAGAGCATGTCGGACCATGCTCAGTGTAGGGTTCCGAAGACGCTAAGTACTACAAACATAAAAACAACAAGAAATAACAAATTTTCTATTTAAAGTCATTTGGTGCCGTTTTAGATGGTTTTAGTGTGAAAGACCTATCCAACGACACCCGACACTATAGGATAGGCGAGAATAAAATACATTATCACGTTACGTGTAGGGGAGGTACACTAAAAAAATGTTTTTTTACAGTTAAGTTTACCACATTGTTGACGTGACCAATATGCCAAATTACAGCTTTCTAGTACTGAGAGTCTCTGAGCTGGGCTGCGGACGGACGGAAGGAGCGAAGGGCATGGCGAAACTATAAGGGTCCCTAGTTGGACTACGGAACCCTAAAAAGGGATGTCTTTTTGTGCTTCTGCGCAAAGAACGTGAGATGAATTTTTTGCAGGGTCGTTCAAATAATTGCTGTTTACTTTAAAACTACAACATATATTAAAAAACGGTTTGACAGGATTAAAAATCATCGTTAAAGATATTATAATTTCAAAGATACAACCAAAAACGTGCGAAAAAATGGTCGTGTTTTAAAAGTAGATTGTGTCACAAGGGAGCAAAATGACATATTTAAGGCGAGGGCGTACTTTGAATCCTGTACGAAACGAAGGATTCTACAATTGAATCCTGAGCGTAGCGAGGGATTCTAAAATAGAATCCTGAGCGTAGTGAGGGATTCAAGTGTTAAGCGCAAGGTGGAAATAATTTTGCTACCGTGTGACACATACTGCTTTTCACATCACCTATGAGGAAAATAAAAGATCTTAGTGATGAAACAAATTTAATTATTCACACATTCTAGAAATGCTGTAATTATCAAATTTAACAACAGGAAATTATCGCACTTAACAACAATTATCAAATTTGGCAACAAAATGTCCTTGAACAGAAAAGTGCCACTTTGATCCCTCCTAGCAGGGAAGAAAAGTCCCCTTTCCGAGTAGGTGATATGAAAAAATAAAACTGTCGAGGATTTTGATCCCAATCGTGATTTTCGTTTACCGTCTCAAGGAAATCTGACCAAGTTTAATTACCTACTCGGTTCATAAGTACCGTCACTGAGATTTATTACAATTTAAAAAATAAATAAAAGAGTTTTATAAACCTGTAGTACATCAATCAAAACCTTATTTTATATAGAATGAAAAGAAGTGTAATTGATATTCTTTACTATTGCAATCATTTGATGAACGGGCTTTAAGCATTCCATTCGGGGCCAGAAATCATGGGTCAAAACACGCACGACCACGATACTGATAATGGCTATAACTTTCGTAAAAGTTCTCGTATTGAGTCGAAATTTGCGTGACATATTGATCACCTTTAAATTCTGATGCAAATGTATTTCCAAGCAAATAAGATGCGCTTGTACACCGTTCAATCTACACGACTCATTAAATCGACCCTACGATTTCAATTACATCAATTTGCAGCAATACGAAAACAAACCAAACTTCGAGCTTCATAAGCTGGTTTTTGAGGGTCGTTAAGAAAATAATGCTGATTTCTAAACATAGCCACAGATGAGAGTCTTCACAATATTAAACAAAAAGGATTTTACGTTAACAAAAACTCACCTTTAAAGCGTTTTCAATAAGTGTTATTTCCAGAAAACTGGTGCGTATTTAAATCGGTTTCGGCCGTGAATGTTAGAAGATCGTATCGGAAATTGCGGAAACTATGTGGAATGATTATTGATTCTTAAAAATGTATTTTTATTAAGCTTTTAACTTTTATATATTTTGAAATTAAAAAATAAACAAATGTTGGTTTTATTTGACTAAACCTTTGTGACAGAACTTAAGGACCGACTAAGTATATCCAAATAAGAGCTCCAGATCGCGGAACAATACCTACTTTATGATATGTGGCCTCTTATGTCTTTTCTCTTTCTGTTACACGTGTAACGGGCACCGTCCTGCTTCACGCCTCTGATCATTATTACTATAGTATCATCATTTCAGCGGAAAGACGTCTACTGCTGGCCTTACTTCGTCACTCACAAGGCGTGTGGGCCAAACATGTTTGCTACGCAAATTTAACACCTTATTGATACAAAAGTCTCTGTTAATCTTGTGACTGCTGTAGCCGTTACGGCGCCAATGGCACTACGACTTTCAGTTGACGGCCACAGCCGTCTGTGGCGTTCGAAAGGTTACCGGAATTCCGCTAGTCGCCTCGATTAACACGCCGCCTAACGCCTCGCGCGTCGCGCGCCGGTCTTTGCCCACGAGGGTCTCTCCGCCCACGCAGTTTGATAAGCCTGGTCCAGTGTGGACTGCGCGGCCTCCGCGTTCGGCGGCGTGTTCTCGGCGGCGTAATGAAAATGCTGAAACGGTCGTCTTTGGAGTTTCAACGCGCGCGTCGTGTCCGTTGGCGTCCCAGGTTGCTGATAGGGGCTTGCCTTACTTAAATAGAGTAGCTTTGACAAACATTGATTATTATGTCATTTCTTTGTCGTGTTTTATTCTCCAAGGCGGTGGTCCCACCCACCGCCGAGGATGTGTGGGAAGCGAGTACAGCCAGCGATTAACTATTAATATTTGTCTTTTTTCTTCACACGGTTATATTTTTTGTTTCGACAAACTAGTGGAAAATGTTCTCGCCAGCAGTGTGACCAGCCAGCGATCAAATATTAATATACGTGTCTATTTACTGACAGGCGATCTTTATCTTTTGTTCGTTGCTTGGGCGAGAAAATCTCCGGTAGCTAATCGCTTCCTCGCCCTTGGTGGGACCAGTGCCTAAAGAAGACTCAAAATGTTTTTGTCGATCAGTCGATTGAGCAAGTTTTGTCATACGAGCGGGTTTAAACCTACTTAATTGAGAATGCACACCCTAAAGTGATGTAGGCGCAGACTAGACAATTTTAACTTGCCGGGTAATAATTCGTATGCTGAGTTGAAAATGTAAATCCGAGAATAACGCGACTGACGTGAGGTTACCAAATAATCCCAGCGGAAGCAGAGCTCTGGCTTCACAACCAGTAACACGCAGAGCTGAAACCATTTTACATCATCTGACATTATGTCGGGCAGCTTTTAGGCTGTGGTACGTAACCACCACAGCCGACACCCTAAGCCAACGCTCCGAAGCGCTGTTAGATTCACTCCATATTACGGACGTGTAAATGCTAATTTATTACATTTGGCCTGCCGGCTCTAGTGCTCTGTTACAAATCGTCTTTTGTTCCAGAATGCCAATCCAGGCGCCGCAATGGTCGGACTACAAAAACTGTCCGGTCTGCCGGCGCGAGTTCGGGGCTCCGCCGCGCAGCCCCGTCAGCCTCGGGTGCGGGCACACGCTGTGTCGGCACTGCCTGAAGCATCTGCATAAGAAACAATGCCCTTTCGATCAGGTACGACCATTGATATATAGCTAAATACGATCGTGGGAACAAAAGTGAAGCATGAAAATTGGCCTTTTTAAATTTTAAATAGGGTGCATTTTTTCGTGTCCGGAACGTATTTTGCATTACTTATCTTACTTTTGCTATAGTATTTATTAAAAACGAGAAAGTTGGAATGTTTGTTATTTAATCACACTTCAACCAGTGAACGAATCGGGTTGAAACTTGGCACACTTAAAGCATCCTCAAAGACAGGAATAGGACGCAGGATAGTTGTTATCCCGAAAAATTTAAAAGTTCCCGAGGGAGTAACGGTAATCGAAATTTACGCGGACGAAGTCTAATATTGTTTCGACGAATGTTGATATCGTAGAAAAAATATTTAGTATAATTGGAAAATATCCGAATGATTGATTGATGAGCACGAATTTCATTACGAATGATTACGGTTAGTATACTTGTCATTTAGCATAATGTTGAGTCTGGTGGTGGTTGAGTGAATGGGCCTCATAAGGAAGCTCAAAGTCACTCAGAGGGCTATGGAGAGGGCTATGCTCGGGGTTTCTTTGCGTGATAGAATCAGAAATGATGATATCCGCAGTAGAACTAAGGTTACCGACATAGCCCTAAGAATAGCTAAACTGAAGTGGCAGTGGGCGGGGCACAATGCTCGCAGGACTGATGGCCGATGGGGTCAGAAGGTTCTGGAGTGGCGTCCGCGGACCGGAAGACGAGCTGTAGGTAGGCCTCCAACAAGATGGAGTGACGACCTCGTCAGGATCGCGGGACCGCGGTGGATGCGAAAAGCACAAGACCGGTCTGAGTGGAAAGCCTTGGGGGAGGCCTATGTCCAGCAGTGGACGTCTTTCGGCTGACATGATGATGATGATGATGATAATGTTCAGTAGCATAATAGGAGCGAGCAACGTGGGTTGGGGCAGAATCGACTCGGGAAAGTTAGTTGGTTAGGTTAGGTTAGGTTAGGTTAGGTTACTATGTGGCGGGTATTTTCACGGAAACGTACGAACGTGTCATGCTAACTCAGTCAACCTCAGTGCTTTTTGTACTGTGACCGACTTAAATAGCAAGACACGTTCGTACGTTTCCGTGAAAATACGAAGGAAAGCAATTATGCACTACATCTGTAGTTAGTTAGGTGGATAGGTTATGGAGTCACAGCTATGGTTTTTACATCGTTGGCTTGGGCCTCTATTCAACACGGTAAAAACTATATTGTGTTTGAGCTGTTCTCGTAGTGTCACCGTTTACTTGACAGTAATGGCGGCTGACGTCAAAACTATAACATAACCATACATCGGGGTTTTCGGTGCGGGAACGTTTGACATTAGTCAAAGATTAGGTATTGACTTGAAAAACAGAATGTACTCTAGTAGGTTTCTACGTCATGAATAATTAATTGAATAACATAAAACAATAAGCAATCATAGATATAGGTACTATAAAGTCAGTATCAACCTCTTCAGCTAAGTCCCTACTCATTTATCACTATCAGTAAATATTCATAGATATCGGGCGTCAAGATTGACATTATATTAGACACTTAATTGTCATACCGTACCCTTGTCTAGTTGATAAATCACTTATATGCAATTGTATTAATGTTATTTTTATCATTATCTTACAAGTTTTGGTAGTAAAGCTAAAGTATCTCCTACATGAGTTAAAATAAAATTGTATCATAGTGTGTAGGTATACAATTCGCAGAGAAGTAGTTATTCATTCATTAGGCATAATATGATTTTTCTCAGACTGGCCTATCTGTTTATCTCTACTCTTTCTCAAATCATTCCCGCACCGAAAACCCCGATGTATGAACATAACAGGTGAAAGACTATTTTTTTTATTGTCGGGAATAGCGAGGCCATGTTTTAGTGTCCTAGATGCAAGCCCATATGAAGTAGAATGTAAGTGTTCATTTATTATATCTCTTCCACAGACAGTAATTGAAGTAGAGCCAGAGGAGTTAGTGATCAACACGGCTTTGCTCCAATTAGTTGGTTACCCGCCCCCTTCACAGCCGTACCATCCGCCCTGCATACAGGCCCTCAACGACCGCGACCGCCGCTCGTACGATGCGGTCGTGCGCTGTATGGAGAACCTAGCGGTGCTGTTCAAGTATTGTGGCAATGGTGAGCAAGAACGATGTCAATTCTAATTAGGAGGATTGAGAAGCATGAAATAAAAATAAGAAACCTCGACGCCCAATCCTATTGTTTCAAAATAACTACAACATATTTAAATTCCGGAAAAGTGCGTGTTGTAATCGCCCTGCGGGGGCCGTGCAAAATTGTAGTTTTTTTTTTAATTCTTTGTCGTAAATCGAAAACTCGACATAGGTAACAGCCCGGACCTGAGTCCCAGCAATTATTTAGATTCATTTTGAGGGCAAAGAGGGTTTTTAATTGTCAACTTTGAGAAATAAATTTGTAAATCTAAAAAAATTATCGAACATAAATATTTGATATTTCTTATCGAATAGATAAACATTTAATTCTGCGAATTATTAGACCTCCCCTCGTAATATGGGCCTCACGAGAATATTGTAGTATTTGAGGATAGAAACGTATGACGTCATTAATATGTTAGCTCTTCATTAAAATAAATGTATAAATCTAAAAAAAAATCGAACATAAATATTTGATATTTTTTATCGAATAGATAAACATTTAATTCTGCGAATTATTAGACCTCCCCTCGTAATATGGGCCTCACGAGAATATTGTAGTATAGGAACGCATGACGTCATTAATATGTTAGCTCTTCATTAAAATCTCAACACAGGTTACTATATAGACCATTGAAAAAAAAAAAGTTTGCACTGTTAGTCCACACCCTATTGGAAATACGGTACGATAACCAAGCGATGACGTAAATTTGTATGAAGGTTGAATAAAAATTAAAGACTATTAAATAGCGTTTGTAAGTTTGGGGTATCGTGGAAACCGTTTTGTTAATTCTGTAACCACATTTTCCACGAACAGGCTAAGAATAATATCAATATCCATTAATATCTGAATATCTTTCCAGCTGCAAACAACAGCACCGCCAGCCGACTCTCCCGGCCGATGCAGCGCAAGCTGGTGACCCTGCTGCAGTGCTGCGTCACTGACGAGGAGGGGAGGGGGCGGTGCGCCAGGGCGGCTCGCTCGCTGGGAGAGCGGTCCGTCACTGAGCTCATACTGCAGCACCAGGTGAGACAGTTCCAACGGGCCGAAACTTACTAGCACATTATGCTGCCCTGGTAAGCCAAGAAACACTGTCAGATTCGATTACCGGAATAGATTCTATCCTCTCTTGGTAATTACTTAATGAGGTTGTTATTATTAAACCACCATTACAATATGATACGAATGTACAGTTAGAACAACAGTACTTTAAAATGTTTATTGAAGGAACAAATCCTATATTAAAGCGGAAAAAAATCGTCGGCCTAAGTAGGATTCGAACCTACATCTCTTCTGGCTTACCGGGCCGATGCAGGCGCATTACCACCTACGCCACCAAGACCCTACGCTAGACCCACGAAATTAGTGATCGCTAGCTTTTTCATACTCGCGAGGGTATGTTGACGCCATCCTAGTTGCAAAATTAGCATGAGTACAATGCGCTACCTCATTCTAAAGATTTTTAACTTAACACAAACGTCTGTTACGAAGTTCTAAACTAAATTAAAGCGTTTTTTTAATTAAATTATACGAAACATATTCCATAGAATCGTTAGTGGAAATATGATGCCGATCGGCGTCCACGGCGTTCTGTTACGGCAAAGAAAGAAGCCTGACGGCGTCACAGGCATTTAACCAGGTTATTCATAAACGGTTGCATAACGACTAACACAATAGGAAATATTTATGGCTTTTTGCACAGCTTTTATTAAAAGCAAGCAACAAACAGTTGAGTAATAATCGTGTTTTGAGTAATTATAAAAATAACCACTATTTAAGCCAACAAAGATTGGTTCCTATCTCTTTCTTGCAAAACAGAATTCAACATAGATTTTGTATAGCCAATCTGTTACATGACGTCACAGTGCATATCGGATCTCTCTGTCTAATCGCCGTCTAATTAGCAGGTTAAGATTCATGTGTCACCCTTATTTCTTGGCTGATTTTAATCTTAATTTCACTTTTGGTAACTTTTGTACGGCCTGGTATTTCTACGCTCGGCGTCAAAAATATCGCCCCTCCGCGAAAATCAGATTCAAGCTAATCTAGACCTTAGCGAAATTATGTTACATAATTAATATTAGTATCAATTAAAAGCACGTTTAATGTTTTTTCAATTAATAAGGTTTAATTTAAACAAAACGTAATGGCTTGTGAATCAGAGCGTTTCGAAAAAAAGTGCACAAATACGCGTTTGAAGGGTCGCGAGTTGTGCCCGTTTCCAGGGGTATAAAATGCCTGTACAAGGTCAAATGTCAATCATTCACTATCCAGACGTCCAAGAGAACACATCTAAGGAACTCAAGCAAGAAAACAACCCTCGAACATGGAGACCACTGCTGCTGAATCAGCTCAAGTGGTTGCAATATTGCAAGCAGGAGTTCGGCAGTGTGATGTCGCTCGGCAACTCAATTAAAGCCGTTATGCTGTCCGCCGAGTATTTCAGCGGTTCCAGGAGACTGGGGGCTACATCAGAAGACATGGGGCTGGTCGGCGACGCTGCACATCCGAAAGAGATGATCGCTTCATCGTGAAATCATCTCTACGCAATCGCTTCGCTAGTGCTGTTGAGGTGCAACAACGCCTCAGAGAAGCTCGGACAACATCAGTTAGCATCTCTACGGTTAGAAGAAGACTGCGGGAGAAGGATATCGTGGCTCACAGGGCTGCTACAGGCCCAATGTTGACCGCACAGCATCGCAGAGATCGCTTGCAATTTGCCCGCGACCACGTCGATTGGACGTTTGAGCAATGGAGGCAGGTTCTCTTTACCGATGAGACGAGAGTCTGTCTTTATTGCAACGACAGGCGGGCCAGAGTCTACAGAAGGTCGGGCGAACGATTTGCTCAAGCCTGTATTGAAGAGACAGTGGGCTACGGAGGTGGCTCTTGCATGTTCTGGGGGGGCATGTCTATAGACGGCAAAACCGACCTTGTCTGCGTCTCCAGGACTGGAGGCACTCGCGGCCAAGGGTCCCTGAATGCTCGCCGATACATTGCCGAGATCCTGGAAGAGCATGTGACGCCATATGCGGGTTACGTCGGCTCTGGGTTCACATTAATGCACGACAACGCTCGCTCCCACACTGCATTAATTGTTCGGGATTATCTGGAGGAGGTCGGGATTCCCGTTTTGCCGTGGCCAGCCAGGAGTCCTGACTTAAACCCGATTGAACACCTTTGGGACGAGCTGAAGCGACGGGTTCGGTCACGAGATGCCGCCCCTACCACCCTGCAAGATCTTCAGGACGCAGTCATCGAAGAATGGGGCAACATTCCACAAGAGGACATCGTAAAGTTGGTGCGATCAATGAAAGACCGTTTAGAGGCAGTGATAAGGGCAAGGGGGGGTAACACTAGGTTTTAAGTTAATTTTAGGCACTTTTTGTAAAAATTTGTTATCCATTTATTGTTGTAAATTTAAACTTGAATAAACATTTTTCAACTGTTCGCAATGTCATTTCCTTTAATTTTTGACCCCAAGGAAAATCCTTTTTTTTTTTTTTCCTTAAGAAACACTTTATTACCTTTCAAATGATACCTAACAATCATATTGTTGTCCTTGATCAAATAGGGTTTAAAGTCGGTTGAAATTATTTTCCGAGGAGGGGCGATATTTTTGACGCCGAGTGTATGTTTTGTTTGCATATTCCCTATTCGGTACCATCAAGAGCATCCGAGTATCATAAGCTTATTCGCTCGCAGTGTTATACATTGTATATTCAACGAGTTCCGGCATCACTGGGCTCGATCTAAACTACGCAATGTACACACAGGCGTCACAATAAGCTTGGTGTAATTTTCTCTGCTATAATATAAAAATACTTTACAGAATCCTCAACAATTGAGTGCTAATCTCTGGGCGGCAGTCCGTGCGCGAGGATGCCAATTCCTGGGGCCAGCAATGCAGGAGGAAGTCCTAAAACTGGTGCTGCTAGCCCTGGAGGATGGCTCCGCGCTTTCAAGAAAGGTGAGTGAGTGTTACATAGAGCAACCTTTTACCCTCTGAACGCATTACGTCTGATAAAAAAATGTCACTCACATGTAGCGTTACCGTTTAGAAATTTGAAAAGTCGTGACAAAAGGCCCGACATTTCGATAAAAGTCCGGAATTTCTATATTTTGTTTTTATAAATGACGAATGAGAAAGACTTCTTGGTATTTGATATTACTTAATGTATAGTTTTCCAATTAATTAAAATAAACTGGACCAATTAAAGAGCCTGACAAAGTCCGGACTAGTCTAAAAGTCCAGACTATTCCGGACTGACAATACTCACACGCCAAATATGTTTTTTATGCTATGCAATTTTACTTCTTAATGATACGAAACAAAGTTTCTTTAAGGCAGGTCCCACAGTCAACCATCAGCAGGAAGCGAATAGAGCGATCAGCTATTATGTGTCTTTTACACTTTTAGTTGTCGGCCTAATAAAATATTCAGTCACTTCGAATAATAAATGAATTAATTTTTATTCGAAGAAATTCCTCGAATAATATTATAGTAGGAACACTTTCAAATGTATCATTAAAAAGCAACTGGAGCATATTTTAGCCAACCAACTATATGGATGGGCAACTTTCTTATCGGTCGTTTCGTCGACGTGTTCTTTATTATTAGTTTCATTCCATCTCTTTTAGACTACGACAATTTATTCGTAGTATTTTATTCGCGAATAATTTATTCGTGGTACAAATAATTCGAGAATAATTAATTCTAGACTAATTTATTCGACAAATAATGTACGAATAAGAATAATAATTGGGATAATTTAATAGTTATTTGCGGAAATTTTTCACTCTCAATCGTTATTCGTTATTCGAAAAAAATAACCACATCTCTGTATATATGTAATTATGTACAGACACTAGCAATAATATATTATCCAACATTGCCCTCAAAAATATCTGACATGCTTTTATGCCGCTAGCAATAAAGAGGTTTGGTCGTGAAAAACTGCGTTTGCAATAATTAGATGTTACTTGTTTTCATCACACATCTAGTAAAGTGTTTACTCAATTGTGACGTCACAGTTAAGTATCAATTTGTACGAGGCGTTTCAACGCTTTGTAGGAATGTTGTGGTTGCGTTTGGTTCGATATATACAATATTTAAAAAAACCCGAATCTATTGGCAGCATAAAAAGTCATCTAGCATTATTAAACTGAGAATTAATCGCTATTCTCTATTAACGCACTCACATAACTGTTACAAAAAAGAATCCCGCGACAACTTTTCGCTGTGTCGCCTCGTATATTTCTATTTGGTAATCGTAGAAGGCAACCGAGCACACAGGCCACCTGATGGTAAATGGAAACTGTGACCCATAGACATTAGCATAAGACTGCAAATGCGTTGCCAACCCTGAGGACTATGATGGAATGCCTCTATGCTAGTCATTACACCGGCTGTCTTATCCCCAAACCGGAACACAACAATGCGAACACTGCTGTTTGGCGGTAGGTTAATGGATAAGATGGTGGTAGCAATCCGGACGGACCCTGCACAGGGTCCTACCACCCGCCTTCTGGAATGATCGATGTAACTTTGACCCTCTGAAAGGTTTTACGTATTGCTACCGCATTCACAATAGCAACGTCCTTCTCACATTTCTGGAGTGTTCCCCGTATTGCTGTCTCGTTTCTAATCGTGCTATAACATGGATAATTTTGGAATACTCGCCATATACTGAATGTAAAAATGCATGAAAATGGAGTTGTGTAATCTGATAAAAGGTGGCCAATAATGGACTGAAAAAAATGGCAAGTATGCTATGGGATGCAGCTACCATACTTTATATCAGCCTGCTCAAAACGCTTCCAAAACTCACGATTGGACATTAGATGCCTGAATCCACCGACGTAACAATATCTTATAACCAGGGCCCGTACTTTTCATGCCGTTTACACAAAAATGACGTCGCGGTACATAGAGTTGATTCCAAATGGTTTTATTGTAATATTAACCATTAGTTGTCAATCATTTAATCATGTAAAAATGAGTTACGTAATCTATCGACGCGTAGAAAAATAAATACCTACTTCATACCTAAAACTTAAATGAAACTATTTGATTGAGGACAGTGGCAAAAAAAATCGTCTAATAACATTATCACTATTATCATTTAAAAGAAACTGTTTTTATGTGGTAAATAAAATTTATATTATTAAACAGTCATAAATACAAGAAAATTGTCTCAATCGGCCATATTTAGCAATGAGCGGTGAAAAAAACAAGATGCTGCCGTGATCCGTATTTTACCGCTTCTTATCTTTATTTTTTATTTGTGCCAGTTAATACATACATACACCTGCCAAATGAAAGCGGAGCACCCTGTGTGTAAAGTTTCGTGATTTTAACGTCATCCGCATCAAAAGTACGACCCCTGCTTATAACTAATATGTTCCGCGGGAGCGTTTGCGGAGAACTCAATCGATTTTGTCTCGCTCACGATTGTGTCGAGGCTCTCACTTGTTTTTTATAGCACGGTAAAGGCACGCGAGCACACAAGACACCTAATATTAAGTGGGGTCTGAGGGTCATACACAATCTCAACACTGCAATCCTAAGACTCTAACTCGTGATTAATATATTAAATAATGAAAATTGTCAAACGGAGCGATCGGATCGTTCCGTTGCCTTTGTTTAAGGGCGTTTTTACTAAATCGTGTACCCCAATTAACAACTGAAATTAAGGAACGTGAACTTTGTCAGTTTTGTGACGAAAACTACTCATACATTGCGGCCGTCAATGTATCGCTAATTTTCGTCACAAAACTGACGAAGTTAAAGTTCCTTAATTTGTGTCCTTGATTGGGGTACACGATTTAGTGAAAATGCCCTTAAACGATTCAACAAACGCTTAAATACCTGCCGACTCCATTACAGTCAAGTAAAGAGCTAAAGTAACGTTGAGAACACGATGACATGTGAAAAGCGATATGATTGAGCGGAACGAAAGTTTATTCTTGTTTTAAAATTATAATTACGATCAGCGGTACCCATCGTTATCAGGCATATACAATAAACAGTAAGCTAGGAGAATAAAAAGATGCAATCAAACCGGTAACTAGATCAACGCCGCCGCCGCGCCCGCCAACAGCACCGGCCGCGCCGTCGGGCTCGGTAGTCGCTCACAACCGGAATACCGCGTAGTGACAGCGCGAGCAGCCCGCGCCGACGCACAGCAATAAGCCCTGGAATGTTCCATGTAAAGGATCTTGAAATAAGTAGGTTAACACCCGAAGTTTATGATTATTTTAGATTTTATATTAACAGAGAAGGTATGAAGTCGGGTGGTCGTACCATAATAAGTAAATAGTCCTAGGTACAAACGAACACACAAACAACAATATAACAAGCACCTGCTATAAGCTAAAATGTCAAAAGTTAGGAAACAGTCGGTTAAAGTCACATAACACAGTCAACGGACGATTTTTCAGTCTAATTACCTTACAATAAGGCTCAGTAGTGATCGTGGATACTGACACAGGGAGAGAGAAACATTGGAAGCGTTTGTGAAATAAGCTAGAAGAGTAAAAAGGTGCAATCGAACCGATAACTAGGTCCAGCTGCAGTCAGCGCCGCCGCCGCGCCGGACGGGCCCGGGGAGTCGCTCACAAACGGAATAGGCCGCATAGTAACGGCGCGAGCAGCCCGCGACGCCAGCACAGCAATAAGCCCTGGAATGTTCCATGTAAAGGACCTTGAAATAACTAGGTTAACACCTGAACTTTGATCTTGAAGATTTTTATATTGAAGAGAAGAAAATAATATTCTGTAGTAATAGGCTCCTAAAAAGTTCAAACACAAATTTAAATACCGGTGGACTCAGAGTCATCTTAGGGTGGGTTTTGACCAAACAAGCGAATGCTCTAGAACATGTTTTGACCTTATTTTTACAAAGAAAACGTAAGAGAGAATGCCATCGTCTAAAACCATCCTTAGGGACAATTAACTCGTTCTTTATCGAACTCGTGTATGAAAAATCTAAGGAACGACCTTATCATCATTAATTAACTCTGAGTGCGGCCGTTAGTCCGCAAATTAATAATTAATTCAAAGCTATTAAAATAGACACTTCAACACTAAGGCACAAATTAAATTTAACTCAATCGCCCGAAATAGAATAAGGGTTGAAAAAGAATATAGGAAGGAACACGCACGAACACGGAACACGGTAAACGAGCGTGAGTCTTGCGTCGGAGCGTCGCCGCGAACACTGGCCGCGGGCTGCGCAGCCGGAGAAACCGAAGCCGGATCCGAGCGCGGCGTCTCGCCCGAAGTTAGCCGATTGTGGGCGGACCTTGTACAACTACAACACTACCACAGTATAAGGCTATGGCTCCACTGAGGCGGAGTGGAGACGTGACCGCATGCGCCTTCTATTGGTTAATATTGGCACCGCTCCGCTCTGCTCTTCTCCGCCTCAGTGGAGCCGCACCCTAAACAGTAGTTCATCTCTAAATAAAGGTATATCGCGCGGCTTGCATGTGTGCGTGCCTCGACCGTACGCGCCGCTAGCCACCACAAGCATACTCAACAGGACGGACCGAGTCGGTTTGAACGGGTGTGCGTCCGTATTAAGTACGGAACAACGCACATCGACGCAAGCCTAGCTCCCGAGCCGCAATAGGTAACAGAAAATCCTGAAGGGCCGGAGATGAACTACCGTCCGTCTTTTAAATTATCTAAAAAAATTAAACACATATTTTTTCTTTTGTCAATTAAACACAAAATGACGAAGATAAAGTGCGTTGAAGTTTTGCGTGACGTCACGCTGTGGCACACTTTATACCACGTTGTGACGTCACGAGCCCCCACTCCCGAACTTTGATGCGCGGTATATTTGTCAATTTTGATTGATTTGAAACAGAAAAAAATACGTGTTCAATATTTTATCATTATTTGTGTGACGGACTAACATACCCCTGTTCTACTTATAGCTTCGTGTGTGTAATAGTGATTTGGAAATGTTACTCTTCTTCCACTGATGCGTATTGCAGCTGGCTCAACTGGTACGTCGAAGAGGCTGTAGGTTTCTACACGCTCGTTGCTGTTGGTACGGTCGGCCAAGAAAGTGGTCTATCAGTATTCTGTGAGATCTAATCATCGCTATGGTTGACACTCGTCACTGTCACGTCACCTTGTTGTATCATGTCGAGCAAATTTAATTCAACCGTACGGTGGTAAACCACACTTTTGGCCCACTATAATGTAAGTCAGTGGGGATACTGTAACACTTGACTCTTCGGATAATAACCAAGTACTTCAAGACTTTAGGGGCACTTGGCAGTGCCATCTTTACCTTGAATTGTTCCCCGTGTGCTAAGGATGTTCTAGGGCATATGAGGATATATAGGGGCTCTGCCACCGACGGCCATACACACTTGTCGTATTAAGGAAAGACGTGTTCTCACACAACGTACACACAGAATTGGTGAAGCACCTTTTTTATTGTAATTAAGCATCCGCTACGCGATTCCGTTCCTTTGTAGGATCCGGACTAACGCCGAGAGGTGTTGCCTCAACTGCCTTCTTAAGAGGCCACATAATATGCTGCAACGCCCACACAAGAATCAGTAGAGATTGCTTTATATACTTTCGCACGAAGAACGTGAGTTTAGTGACTTAGATTGCGCGCGCCTTGATTGCAGCGTCAAATTAAAGTAATTGCTGTTTATTTTAAAACTACAACAGGTTTATTGAATCAAAAATCGTATTTTAAGGTCAAAATTATCCAAATGCATGCGAAAAAGGTGTCATGTTGAAAAAAATTATCTATCAAGGTTTTTCTTTTTTTCGTGTCGCCACACGTAACAATTGTAATAAAATATGATCAATTTTGAAATTTCCATTATAGCTAATCTGGACATAAGTTCTGTTACTAAGGTTGAGTCAAATAAAACTACTACCCATGTATGTTGGCTGATTTTTTGTAGTTTTCGAATAATTAATTTTTAAAGATTTTTTCAAGAATTTTTGGGCCGATCTGTTTATCATGTTTCCTACTTTTCATGGTTACGTTTTTTCTGAATGTTTTTTTTTGCGACATTATCCTCACACACAGTTCTTTCACACATAAAATAATCAGCTTCTCAACCTTGACGCAAGTTACAATAAAATTGACCGAAAGTGAAAGTTTTACGTTTGAGGAAATCGAAGATCGATTGAATATTGTTATAAAAAAAAAACAAAAAATCTCAGAATCCAAAGACCAAAAGTAATTTTAAAAACTTCGCCGGTCTCTAATCTTGCAGAATAATACAAGAAAAGTGACATTTAATAGGTGATAATTTGCTGGATTCGACTTTCAAACGTACTAGGGTGGAATGTGTAATAAAGAGTCTGTTGTTATTTGTTAGTAACATAAAAACTGTTTTTATTTGGCCGAACCTAATTTCTATCTATCAATAAAGCCATGAAATACTTTTTATGAACAAATAAATTGGTCTTCTTTTGTCTTAAGAATCATTTCTCACGTCTCTTGGAAGCGAGAAGAACTCAGAAATTAAACGTAACGTGATTCCTTCCTTAAGAGCTATGGAGTCGACATTAAAATTAAAACCGCGTCACACTCATACTCAATTATAGTTCTACTAGCGTCTCTACCGCTTTCATTTTCCTGGTCACATTATTAACCCGTTCCCGTTAGGTTCGGATTATAATTTACGTTGGTTTCAAAGAATGCCTGGACTCCTAGAAAATACCCTAACATGGTAATTCAAACCTACAGGGAAATGGTTAATAATGCGACCAGGAAAGTGAAAGCGGTTGAAACGCTAGTAGAACTACCCAGCCAGCGTTTTAAGTGATTACTGGATAAAAAAAACATTTAAATAAAGTATTTCTTTTTTTATAAATAGTATTACGATCAAAACCAAATGTAGGTATGTAAGTATCAATATACATAAAACAGATTATGTTAAAGTACAGCAAGCAATTTATATAAATAGAAAGAATTGTAATTTGTAAATGAATAAACAGTGGAATGGTGGTTCTTAATCATTTTCGGTTCACGGACCCCTAGGAAATCAAGCACAAGCCCAAGGAACCAAGTTCGCGATATTTGCGTTCATGTTGAGTTGTAATCTGTGTTTGTATTTGTTTTTAATAAATTACAAGAGAAGGCAAGGGCAATAGGTCAGCGCGTCCGACCGTAAGGCGAATACTTAGAAAAAAAAAGTTGTATACTTTTATGGTTATGAGGAAGTGGGCTGGGGCTGAATTCTGCCCGGCAAAACCATATTGCGATTGACATGTTATCGTCTCGTTTTAAACTCGTCCGCCATTACTGTCAAGTAAATAAAAGCTGTCGGAACGCCGACAAAACGAACACATAGCAGTTTAGATTTAACGAGCGGAATAGAGCCGCTGATGTAAAAATGTTTCAAAATAAACAAACAAAAACAAATGTTTTATAAATTTTACACTTGTAAGTTTTTCCGACAAAGGAGGATGTTGAAATGTGTGAGAAAAATGAAAGGTATTCTTATTCCCTTTTTAAATTGTTTCTACACTAGTAAGGTTTTGAGTGCGTGGGCCGGTGTTGCATTGTTTCCAAGGCTCGCTTTTCTTAGACTTCCCTTTGTTTTCTTCATATGCTATTTCTCAAGATATTATTTCCTTGGAAAGAAAAACGTTTGTTTAGCCGGTTTCAAAAGAAGGAGGTTCTTAATAAGAATGTTTTTTTTTAAATGTTTACCTCAGGTCTCCAACGTTTATGAACCAATTTAACAACTTTATTTTTCATTTGAATGCTTATACTTTCAGATTAGTCCCGTTCTTATCAAAATGATGATCTGATGATGGAGTCCATGAGGAATCGACGGCACTCCTCAAATATTATAGGCACACCTATAGCGAATTCGGTATTTTTCATTGTAACTCGTGCATTTGCTCATGGAAAGCACTATTTGGTGAAGTGGAACTGATGATGAACACTACAGGTGGTCACCGGAACTCCTAAACGATACCTATTTCAAGGGTGGTGATGACAAAGCACATTTAGGTTTAAATATCATAACTGTGACTTTCCCGCAGCGTTTATTGCGGCGAGTTTGAAATTTTCTACAGTTTCTTATTAATTAAGAAGTTGAACTACATAATAGCATCATTAGGAGTACCTAGCTATTAAAAAACAAAAACCCGCCTTCAAAAACGCTTAAGATAATGGTGTGTGATATCTCAGTCGATCTGAAGTCGGCATCCCACTTTTTTTTAAACCAAAAGCTGACTGCTGGTGGGCTGACCTATTTCTTCCCGTAGATGTTCATTTTTTAATTTATTTCACAGCGGATCCCTTGGTTGTTATAGGAATAGTCCAAATTTTAAGTCTTCTGTGTCAATGATTCAGTCACGGAACAGTCTTTTTAGTTATGTATAGCTTAGAGTAATTATAGCTTGCTTTTTAGAGTCTCGTAGTTAACTTAATTGGTTCCTGAGATACAGGCGACTTAAGTATTTTACCTAGCAAAAGTCATCTTAAACAGCACCAAGTACCTTTATATCGATATTTGCTCATACCTGTTGTAACATTGCAACCCTACATTGAGCACGGACCGACATACATTTGCCCGACTTTTTAAAAGTGTATTTTTGGCCCTTGACCAAGGAATATTTCCTCCAAATTTGAAGTACTTTAGTTAAGCGTCGTCTGTCTGTCAGTTGCGGAAGAGAATGTATAGCTTAGAGTTGTTACAGCTTACATACATACACATACATACATACATACATACCTTCACGCCGGTCTGCCAATGGGGTAGGCAGAGATTATGAAACGCTAGGTGCACTAGTCTTAACATACAATTTTCGCTTCCTCTACATTCATCAACCTCTTCATGCAGTTACGTTGGTTTGGGATGCTTTTTTAGAAATAAAGAATATTTATTCACAACAAAAGCACAGATTGGGTTAAAATAAAAGAACTATACAGAGCTCGACAGTTGTTCTGAAACGGTCCCAAATCAGGACGTGCCGCTGTTAAGCCAGCGCTGGTCTTCCGTTGGGACCGCTCAAACAATAAAAAAGCACAATTAAATAAATACAAAGAATACACAGAAAATAATAGTAATAATAAAGACAAGAGAAAATCACGAAATAAATTTTAATTTGGCTCTTATGTTGCTACCGCACCGCTGCTTAAGGGTGCATTATATTACGGAGCGTCAAAAACGGCGCCATGTTGTTACTATGGCCCCGTCTTTTGTTTTTACGCAGCGGTGGGGTCGCACCTATATTCAGTTACGTCTTGTTTACATTTTTCTTGTTGTATAATAGTTATTATTAATTCCAGGTCTTGGTGATGTTCGTGGTGCAACGCCTCGAGCCGCATTTCACTCAGGCTTCTAAAACAAGCATTGGCCACGTCGTGCAACTACTCTACCGGGCGTCGTGTTTTAAGGTAACCAATAACCTCTTCAGGTTCCGTGTGCGGTCGCGGACTTTAATTGATAACCCACTATAGAATATTGTCGTATAAAACCAATAATTAATTCTTAAGTAATTTTTATCTTGTCACTTGACGCGGTCATTATGACAATGTGGATCAACATTTAAAGTCTTTGATTGTACTAAAAATAGTATTACGGCTTACGGCCATTGAAATAAAGATCTAGTGCAAATGGAATTTCTTATGTGCAAAAATACTGGGTCAGAGTGCGTTTTTCATACAAACGAGACTATTTCGAAGACTTGGATCCTCGCCAGGGGTTGCTTTGAGTGAGGTTTAATGGTGGATACTCCAAGGTTCAATAGAGGAGGTCAAAAATTTGTTAAGATACCTAACTGATCGCACAATCAGTTAACAAAACAGCGGGAGAGTTTGGTCAGCACTTGGATTTCCTTACATTTTATTGCCATTTTTGATGTTTTTCTGAACATGCTCAATTCCGGCGTTAACCGTAGATTTATTCAGTTGGGTATCCTAGGCACTCTGGAAGTCCTGTATCGATGCTCGGGTTATTCATCATCAGATTTCACTAAAAGCATTCCCTGGCGAGGAACTAAGGCTTCGAAATAAGTTCTTTAGTATGAAAAACGCACTCTGACCCGGTATTTTGCTCCTAAGTATATTATCAAATTAAAAAATTGACTTTATTTCATTGACATTTCGTTGTATGGACATTTCGGCATTAGAAGGTGGAAATTAACATAGAAAACAACGTTGCTTTATCCTGGGTTTTGTATTTTTGTTGATATGTGGAGGGTAATTTCCGGAACAACTGCAGTTATTTCATTATAAGAGGGGCAATCTCACACAATTGTAAATAACAAAGCTGTAGGCGTGTACTATGGGTTCTTAACAACGATAAACATATATAGAAAATACATACTTCCAAGACTCAAGAACCCGGGCCAGCAAATTCATTGGCAGTCACTACAACTAGCTATACACAAAGTAACATATTTTTTTTTTTAGTAAAAGTCTATATTTCCCACAGGTTTCAAAACGCGAATCCGACTCGTCCTTAATGCAACTGAAAGAAGAATTCCGCACATACGAATCATTGCGTAGGGAACACGACGCGCAAATTGTACAGATAGCGACCGAGGCCGGGCTCCGAATAGCGCCCGACCAGTGGAGCGCGCTGCTGTACGGCGACACGGTCCATAAGAGCCACATGCAGAGTATCATAGACAAGCTACAGACGCCACAGGTACGTAGAGCCGATTGTATAAAACTGTGTTCCAAACTGTATAATTCCACGTAGCAATTTTTCCCCCCAGTTAAAATTTTACCTAGTCGCATATTTTTCGCATGTTATTTATTACAATGGATATGTTAGTTTTGTACCAGGCCCGAATGGCCAAAGCACCCAGAAATAGGAGCCCCGCGAAAGCGGTAATTCAAATAAGCGGTAAATGAAATTCTCGATAATTTGTGTTCTTATCTTGGTTGAAGACCAAACAAATTAATTTAAAAATATTTAATATATTTTCATATATTATAACGTAGTAAAATTTTAATTAAAATTTTATATTGGTAGTAATTATTATATTATACAAACAGCAACACTCTTAACTGTGCATCAGTTGACCTTCTTACAAAAGGTATAAGGTCTACCAATGGACAGTTAACAGTGTGAGCGATGGTACACAGAATAAAACGGGACCACAGAATGAACAAAAGACGTCTGCTGGCTCTTTAACAAACAAAAAAAGGGAAATAATAAACAGGGCACGACAAACGTTTTTCTAACGTGTTTAATTTTGCTTTTATGTAATAAATACAAGCGTAAAATTTGGTATGATTATAGTACAATACAAACCCTGAAGTAAAGAAACAACAAATACTAAAAAATTGACAAGTGTTTGTTGGGCTCGCGTTGATTCGAGTCGAATCGAATTCAAATCGGAATAATACCTACTGTGCGGCTGGACGGAACCCTCGGTGCGGGAATCCGACTCGCACTTGACCGGTTTTTCAACAGTGTTAGTACAGGTGCCAACAAAAGAGTGCAATTGAAAATATATATTTTTCTTGTTGTTCAACAGTCGTTCGCCCAATCTGTCCAAGAGTTGTTCGTCGCGTTGCAGCGGACGGGCGACCCGGCGCAATTGGTCGTGATGAGTATGCACCTGGATCGGCTGGCGGGCATCGACGCTAGCCCCGGTAAGTGAAAGAATGAATGAATGAACGAATCAATGATGTAAGTTCGGTGAATCAGGTTCGATTACGCAAAATTGGGTGTTAAAGCCGCCATTCTTTAATTTCTTTAGTGACATCGAATGATTCATATGACCAATTGAAATATTTTTATAAATTTTTATCAAGAGGCTATTTACAGGTAGGGTCAATAGAAATGATAAAATATGTAAACAAATGACTGTTACACACACTCACACACACTTTACTGTTTGTCACATAACCACAATATTTCCGCAAAAAAAATGATGATTAAAAAAACGTATTGTTAAAAGTTATTAATCTTAAACAAAATTTAAAAGGAACAGTCAAGCGTGTACATCATTTAGTATACGTCACGCGATGACCTAGTACGTGGTTATGGTGTAATAATGGTGAATAGGTCCGATTGGTTTTGTTTACATCTTTCGTCATTTCTTTTGACCCCGAGTTTACCTATGTATTTTACCAATACCATGCTATTTATACTATTCGACAATTTCTACCATTGCAGACGCTAAGAGCCCCAGCTGGCACCAGCTAGCGGAAGTAATGACGTCACTCAAGGAGGTTGTCTCTGGTCTCATACACTATCTCCAACAACAGAGCACCACGCGGGACTCGAACCACAATCAGAAACATGCGGTTCCTGAACGCTGTGCTGAGCCTTCTACTAGTTAGTTTTTTTTTTAATTAGCTGCTGTACAGGGCGTCGTTTAGCGACAAAGTAAACTAAAACTCGCTACACGATTCGGACGAGAACCTAATACATTTAAAGGCGTTTATACAATCAAGGCCTCTTCGTGTTCACGCCATTTTGCCCGCTCTCTTGCTAACGCCATCCTTTCCCAACTGTTTGCCAAATGTCATGAAAAAATGAAAATAAAGTCTGTTCCTATTCATTTCGTCCCTATAAACAAATCAATTTACCATTATAACTACATATTCGCGTACTTTTGAAGGTTGAGCATTAGTCATATTATATTTTATTGTGTTTTTTGATGAAAAGCACCTACGGTGAAAATAGCATCTGGCAGACTATTGTCAAAAAAGTACTTTTTTATAAAACCATTTTTGTCATTGTAAATGTTCTCGTCTCTGTCGCACCCAGTATAATAATACGATGATGATGATGAACAGAGACCGGATTTTTCATGGCAAAACAAAACACTATCGTGTAATCTGGCTAGTGATAGAAACATCATTTTATCGACATCGATAATTGTGTAATAGAATAAAAAACGTGACCAATGAGGCGGTATAGATAATCACTTCGTTCAAACTTGTACCTTCCTCTTTGTTGCCTGAGTATGGCAAAGCTGAAAGGAAAGTTCATTTTATTATTGAATAAATAACTTTTATAAATAATACTCGATATCGATAAAATGATGTTTCTATCACTAGCCAGATTACGATAGTGTTTTGTTTTGCCATGAAAAATCCGGGAGCTGATGATGAATATATAATCAACCTTTTTAAACTTATTAGAGGTAACATTATATTCTCATTATTATTTCATCCTCTAACTAAAGACAATTACAGTCAGGTACTCGTATACTTGTTATTGTCATTGCAGTCTGAATAGGAACAGACTTTACATGAAGAGCCCTGCAGTGGACCCGGGTGAGGGCTGAAATGATGATGATGATGATGAAGACAGTTACTTTTTTATTTAAATATACATTTTAAATATGTTAATTCAGGATCATGGCCACCCCACATATAAAATTTTTACTCGTCTGATCGGTTGACTTTCAAATAGGTTTTAACATGAAAATGTTAGGTGGCTCCTCGAACGGATCTGTGCCAATATTAACCAATAGAAGGCGCTTGCGGTCACGTCTTGCGCACGTTAGTTTAGATCATATTGGTTAATATTGACATAGCTCCGCTCATCTCCGCCTCGGTGGAGCAGCAGCCTTACTGGAAAAAAATTAAGTTATTGACATTTCTATAATCCTGCCTCCCCAGTTTTGGCCAATAAGGTCTGTGCAGAGATACTCGTGCAGAGTCCGTCCGGATCGCTACCACCATCTTATCCATTAACCTACCGCCAAACAGCAGTGTTCGCATTGTTGTTCCGGTTTGGGGATAAGACAGCCGGTGTAATGACTAGCATAGAGGCATTCCATCTTAGTCCTCAGGGTTGGCAACGCATTTGCAGTCTTAGTCTTGTAGTCTTGTGAATGCGAATGTCTATGGGTCACAGTTTCCGCTTACCATCAGGTGGCCTGTGTGCTCGTTTGCCTTCTCTATGTCATAAAAAAAAAAAAGTAACTGCTGCGTGGATTGGTTCAAAGTGAGCGTTGATTTTTGTTAAAATGCTTGAAGTTGTCAATGTTATTAGAGATGCCAAGTCATAATAACTAATAGGAAAGTAATTTTATTGCTTGAGAATGTCAGATTGACTTTGTACCTAAGGCGGGTCACAAATTTAATCCCTTGACTGTACTAGTTGGTTGAAAAAGCGGTTGTCCTCAGGTCAACCGTCCCCGCAAACCACGACGACCCCCACCCACACCAAATACAAGGTCTCGATGTGCAGAGACGCCGCCGCCAGGTCATTCTGCCCGAGGGGCACATCGTGCACCTTCGCGCACTCTGAGGAGGAATTAGAAAGGTATTGAGCAGTGATATTTAGATTAAAACTACGCCGAGTCCAGTAACGACCTCATTTTTATTATTGATTTCTAAACTGAAGTATTGTTTTGAAATCGAAAGATGGTTTTTTTTGTTGTAAAATTAATCCCCATTTTTCGACATGTTTCATAAATTATATGCTATTAGAAAAACGATATATTTGCTAACAACGTGGCTTACACGCTTATTGAATCAGAAAAATAGGCTAACATTTGAAATGATGAGATATAAAATAGTAGAATTAAGGGTTTTATTACCAGCTGTACTCGTATTTTCGAAAGTTAAAAATATATCTGTGGTGATTAATTTGTAAGGTCTGTAAATTTAGTGGTCAAGTTGGCCACTTAAGCTATGTCATATACCCTATAAATTGTGTTTTTAAAACAAAAGGCCTTCGATTTCAAGACAATAAGTATAGTTTATTAGAAAACACTATAATAGTAGTGAAGTCACCGTTGGACGCTCGGCGAAGTCTTAAGGTGTTTCAAAATACACTTAGGACCAATGAAAACGGGTCACTTTCTATGGAAATTGTATACAAAGTGATCAGTTTTCATTGCTCTTGACTATAGTATGAAGAAAAATTATAGTTATTTATGCACCACGAGAGCAAAGTTGGTTTCTGCTTGCGTGTGTTGATTTTGAATCCCGAGTAAGCGAAGGATTCTGGAATATAATCCTAAGCCCATCTAGGGAATTAAAGACAACTTTTAAAGGTAAAAAAAACAACATGGTGTAATTCACCCATTTATATACTGAATCTAATGAAGCAATGACACTTTGTTTGTCGAAAATAGCCCATCTGTTCATCCTATATGAGTGGACAAAGAACCATACCTACATACAGGGCCTCTATAGTTTGTGCCGATTGAAATTAGGAAACAATTGACCATTATTACTCATCAATCACGTGATTTTAAAGTACAAGTGAGATCTTAGCAATGATTTATACACTTGATCTTTACTTTCACATTAAGTATGCGTTATTTTAAATAAAAACACGCTTTATGGATATTTGAGGTTATGTGTCAAACAGTACTAATTTGCGTAATTTCAATTGATTCATCATATTTTAGGCGGTAAAAATCACATCGTCTTTGACCTTGGGCCCTGTCAAGATAAACTACGCTAACTAGCGTTTCTAATCCTTTCGTTTTACATCAATCGCGTCACTGGTAGATCACGTGACTTTTCGTATCACGTCATCTAACAGTGACGCCATTGGTTTGAAAACGAAACGAATAGAAACACTAGTTAGCGAAGTGGATCTTGGCAGAGGGCTGTTAACGCGTCGTCAGCGTAGGATGAAGCCGACTCCTCATTTATCTAAATCTGATGGATAGAATAGGAGATACAGTACAACAGAACAGGGCCACTATTCTAGACGGTTGTCGTATTGTCAACGTTTTGATCAGGGCTCGGAAAACGGTATTTTTTTCGAAACGGTTTCGTCTTAAATGCCTAAGGAACGATTTGTTTCGGTTTCGTTCGCAAATAACGTTATAGAAAACGTTTTTGAACAAGAACGAAATTTAAATATTTTTTGATCCATATAACGTTTTTAACCGTTTTTTTCCATTTGCTGGGTTCGGTAGTATCTAACATTACTAAACAAGTTCATGCTTGTCGCCGCTTTGTAGCCGAACGCCGCGCGCGGCCGCGTCCCGTGGATTAAACCGGTTTTTGATAACGTTCTCGTTTCGTTTCCGTTCCGAACAAAATGTTGAACAAAGAACGGTTCGAAAGGTTTTTAAAACGTTATTTTGAATAACGTTTCCGAGCCCTGGTTTTGATAGCTCTTATGGCCTTTCTTTTGATCAGTAGTTAAACTAACAAATCGTAAAAATGCGTAACTAATGGTTCAATCTCAAGGAAATGTGCCAAAATGTATGATTCCCTTTTCGAATGTTAACAAATAGTTTAGTTAACTAAATAAAACAACGTGCTCTAATCACTTGACCGTAATGGCGGCCGAAATGAAAAACAATACCGTAACGGGTCAAAGACGATATGGTTTAAACAGCCAAGAAAAGAAGCCCCGGTGAACATACAGACACACATACTAGCTAAATAAACGTAGACTGATCAATTCATTACCCTTATTGCGTAGTCGGGAATCGGGCAAAATACGTTAAGACTTTAGATCCCTTATTTAGATCTCAAAACAACATGAACAAGAAAATATAACGTTAAACTCATTTTCTGTAAAAGTCTCTTGGAGTTCTAAAATAACCTAGAATTGGCTTAACGAATCTAATAACTCACTGCTTTTTGATTATCGCTCTGTCTATAAAAAATAACTTCGTTCAATACCGGCCTCGCATATTTCTATATAAATAACACTCCGCATTGGGTCCTTTGGCGCTTGTTATATTATTTAAGGTGTTGCATGATACAAGTGTACCCTCATTATTTTGCTTTGCGATTTTATTTTATTTTAACCACCCGAGTGATTTTATATTCTCGCCATGTTTGTCTGAGCTGCGCACGAGGGCGTAGTCTTTTTTAATTCAATAAAATTTGTTATAATTTATATTAATTTTAGATTATGTACTGTGTCCCGTACCATATTGCTATGACTTATAGTGGTATTATAGAGAAAAATGAGCAATTCCTAAGGTGGTAAGCGATTTATATATTTTTCTAGCTTCCTCGCTACTTTGGCCCCGTGGTTTTCGATGATCGTTATTCCCTCGGGAACATTTCATTTTCCCGGATGAAGACTATGCTTTGGTTAAACTGTGGTATATAAGCTATTTCCATTTCAATATTCCTTCAAATCCGTCCAGCGTGAAAAAGTAAAAATCTAACTCATGACCTTTCGCATTTATAACATTAAGTAGGATAACGATATATTCAAGCAAAATTTTATTTAACTTGCAATGTATCGTCAACCAATTTTGATTCCTACGCCACTAAGGACTTTGCCAACGTGGCGTTGTAAATCTTATCGTAGGAAGACAACCAATTTGGTTGTCAACGTCACTTTAACATAGTCCAAAGTGGCCTAGAAATCAAATTGGTGGACTTTCTTTTTCTTTGCATGGCGATGGATTTTCAGTTTTTTTTATGCTGATTTTAAATCAAGAACGTTTGAATTCTCGCTTTTTATATTTTTGTGTCTTTAAGGGTTAGGTTTGACCCACTTCCTGGTTTCTGATGAAGCTGAAAATTTGCAATCATGTGTAATTTGGATGACACTGCAAAACTATCATGACATGGAGCTGATCTGATGATGGAGTCAGAAGGGGGCGGCAGGATACCAGCTGACCCACAGTGGTGGGACTCATTTGTTTGGTTTTGATAAGCAGATAATGACTGCAAAAAAAAGTAGTCGGCAGCAAAAACTCTTCCCAAAAATGAAATTTTTGATATAAACTTTTATTGACATACATTTTTAACTAGGGCCATAGTTGAACATCGTTGAAACGATGTCATTGGGATTTTTTTAACTCTCGACAAAAAAGAATGACGTAAGTTTAACGTGTGTCTGTGTGTCTGTCTCGCGTCATAGCTCCCAAACGGATGAACCGATTTGATCGCGGTAGTTTTTAAAGGGGCTTCTAAACGGGCCATGTTTTGCTGCAATTTGTGGCCGGCAACTAGTGCTATCTTGCTCTTACTTCGTATGTTAGAGCAAGATGCGTATAGTTGCCGGCCACACATTGCCGTGAAAATGTTGCTCGTTTAGAAGCCCCCTAAATTAAAGCTTGGTTTGGGCCGTTTAAGAGATGTCAGGGGATTACCATGGGATACTAACGCAGTTCAGTTTAGGAGAGAAAGGGACACATCTATAGCAGTTATACAGCTTTGCCCATTTTTCTTAACCTAAAGTGGACCGCATTAGTAAGACATGGTAACCTCCCAGCTCTGAAAGAAGAGGGCGCTATTATCCCAGGCTTAATCTATTGAATCATTATTTGTTTGCAATGTTGCACTCCGAGTTTCTTTGCAAGGCGATTACTTATAGCGATTTAAATGCGTTGTATTTTTCTTTGTTTTATTTAGGCTTTCAATATGAAGAAGCAAGCATGCCAAGCGAAAAGCTACTTCGATCACTGGTTAGGGCAAATAATTGTGTGATGAACACGTTTATATATTTCCAATTCTTGCACGGCTACGTATTTATCTGTACATATTTGCGTATATGTGTATATGTTTGTGTATAATTGCATTGCCCAATGATATTTATGACCATCAACCTGTTCTCTGAGTCGAAACATTTCTACATTACGATAGTCCATTGCGAAATATCAATACAACTAGCGACTCACCCTTGCTTCGCTTCGGTTTATGTCAGTTTACCGAATCCATTCAGTAGTTTTCTTGATCATCACGAACATACCAACGGACAGACGCGGCGGCGGGCTTGGTTTTATAATGTGTACTATACTCTGAATATTGTAAGATGATGTCTGTGACAGCCGTATTTCGTAATTTCATTAATAGGCGATTCATTATTTAAATTCCTGAACGGAGTCGCTAGGTTTTTACCGATGTAGTATTTATCCTAAGTTAAAGAAATAAGTGTAATAGGACTTAGACCTTTTTTCGGCAAAGTCGGATTCTGGAAATGGCAGTTTTGGCGACACGCTGGCCTAGTTGGTAGTGACCCTGCCTACGAAGCTAGCGGTCCTGGGTTCAAATCCCGGTGAGTGCAGATGTTTGTGTGATGAGCGCGAATATTTGTTCCTGAGTCATGGATGTTTTCTATGTATTTAAGTATATATTTCTCTATATAAGTATTTATATCGTTGTCTAGTACCCATAGTACAAGCCTAGAGCTTAGTCTGGGACTAGGTCAATTGGTGTGACATTGTCCCCTGATACATATTTATTTTAATTTTATTTAGATTCTGGAAATGGCAGTTTCTTAAAACGGCAGTTGTATAGATCACTTAATTTCACGGAGCTCCTATTTCTAAGTGTTTTGGACCTTCGGGCCGGCTGAAGAACTCAGTCCTTAGGGTTGGCAACGTATTTGAGGTCTTAGGATTGCATTTCTGACATTTTAGTCTTGAGATTTCAAATGTCTATGGGCAGTGGCGTAGCTAGCATGGGTGGCACCCGGTGCGGATATTGATGGTGTCACCCCAAAACTCAATAAAATTGTTAAAATTAAAAACAATAGTAAATTTAATTTTCGTTTTATTCAAATATTACAAATTATTTTCATAGATTTTTTTTATTACTAATCAACGATGTTTGAAATAAATTAAAATTTCTTCCTTCTAACTTTAACACTTGCAAACTCCGAGATCACGTCATCAAAGTTTATACTTTGTGTTGCTTCATGCTCTATTGTTAAAATACTAAGATTGTTTAATCTAGTTTCAGTCATTGTAGCCCGCAAGTAATTTTTGATCAATTTTAATTTGCTAAAACTCCTCTCACATGAAGCAACTGATACGCATATTGTTATAAATAACTTCAGTGCGACCATTAGATTCGGAAGAGATTCTGTAAAATCCCATTCCACAATGAATTTTAAATAGCCCAGTGTCACAGTAACAAATACCCACTCAAATCAAAAGTCGTATCTCGATATCGACTACGTACCGAGATACGAGGTTTTGAAGAGTAATGACTGTTTTGGTAGTGACTTTTGGCAGTCAACAGACGAATTTTATTATTGTTAGGTACTTACATTACATATTTATTACATTATTTTATTGATGGCGGTTATGTAATCTGCCACACATTTACGAATTGTTATAGATGGCACACACTACTGATGTCCACGGTCAGGGTCAGGGTGTCACCCCAAAACGGGTGACACCGGGGCGGACCGCCCGTTGCTGCTAAAATTTTAGTCAGACAATCGTCGTTTCCGCCGAGGCATATATAATGCTTTTCTCAAACAATACGAGAAACTGACACACGTGCATATTAATCAAAGTCAGTTTATTTATTTGTTTAACATAGGTAAAACAGATGTTATTTTTTAATATTATGTAAAGTCGAGATCATAATAAAAAAATAAAAATGACTGACTGCTCAGTTTCTAAGGCGTTTCTTCTCAGTGGTGGTCTCCTCTTGGGAAGCACTGGTAGATTCTTGACGTGTAAAAGTACTTACTGAATAAATTTCTTTCTCTTTTTTATCTTTTAATCTTTGTGACGATGCATATATGGCAGTTTCAACATGACTATAAATAGACAAGGTAATAAAGTGTATACATATTTATGAACCTGACTGTACTTACATAATTACAAGTATTTGTAAAAAGCTTTCGATAAATTCAGAGAGAATATTTTTTTGAAAACTTCCAAGTATGCACTAAGTTATTTTAACGCACAATTAACTGCCGCCGCCCTCGCCGCCACCGAATACTACCCACAAGTTGGGTGTATGGGATCTTTTTAACGTTCGCTTGGATTTTATATGCAATAAAATAAAATACCGCAGCCGACAGGAATGGCTTTTCATACGTTTAGTTTACTCCTAGCAAGAAAATTATCCTCTTTCTGTATTCGTTTTTCAAATGAAAAGCCTTCCTTTCAGCATGTTTGACAAATTTAGTTAGCCTTGTTAACCCTACCCTGCCTAAGCTAGCGGTCCAGGGTTCAAATTCCTGTAAGGGCAGATATTTGTGTGATGAGCGCGAGTAGTTCCTGAGTCTTGGACGTTTTCTATGTATTTAAGTATGTATTTCTCTATATATATATAAGTAAGTTTATCGCTGTTCAGTACCCATAGTATAAGCAACAGCAAAAGAAACAGATGAAATAGGGTCTCATCATACAGTATACAATAAATTAAGTCGGATTAACTCGTTATGTGTAACAAGTAAGTGACATGCTATTCAATCAGTTAAAGTCATTACTGAGTGTTTCAAATTCAACTGATTCTCTAAAATAGCAATAGTCAGTAATACTACCAAATTATCATATGTAAGTGGTCATACGAATTTTCGTTCGATTAATGTCGGTTATGTTCGCAAGACAAACACGCGAAACAACTATAACACCTCTCATTTCCGTTAACTGCCGTAATACCCTCGTTTTAATTTGAAGATCTTGAAATGTTCCACTTTCTATTGTTTGACACTTAACACTAAGGTAAAAAAATAATTTCATAATTATTGAAATCTCCTATAAAGAGACAGTTATGACGTCGTTTATGATCATTTTCTTTTGACTCATGCACTTTGGTATAATCTTTTATATCTGGGGCGTCATTCTAGAAAGAACATGTTTTGAAATGTTGATTTGGATCACTTACTTTTGACGATGACTGGAGACTAGGTCAATTTATGTGAGATTGGTCCCCTGATATTTATTGACCGTATTTCAGGTACCGCGCCTACCTAAGCGTCAATCCGACTGTGAACGGCAACTACTCGTACCTCGGGCCGATGCCGCCCGGCCCGCCGGGGCTGCCGCTGCCGCTGCCCACCCGGCCTGTGCCGGTGCGGCCGGTGCCGCTGCGGCCGGTGCTCTACCAAAGGTTCCCTATGCCGCCGCCGAATACTTATAGTGTGCCGCGTGAGTATACCGCTTAGCGACTACAGTACCATACTCCAGGGGGCTTCACACACACGCGCTTTTTGACTCAAGGGCCACAGTCTTACGGCGACACAGTTTTAACCAGCAGCTTTATCTGTCCACGGTTTGAATATAGGGTTCGGCCGTTAGTCTTGTGGAGGTACCTATCTAGCGTTATGGTAGTAAGTATCGGAGACTCGATAATATTATTCACGATAATGTAGTATTAAATTAATCACTTTGTTTAAATATTACGTGTTTAATACTGGTTGATAATATGATTTACAGAATGATAACTAAATAAATAAAATGAGACACCAAGACAAGGGAGCCGTGTCTGATGCTTATCGAAATTTTCAAGAGAATGATTTTATCGATCGCATCAAACGGACCGTGAACAATTTTGAATTTGGATGGAATTTAAACGAAATTTAAAAGTGGCCAGGAACGTAAAAAGGATGTTATAAAAATCTCGTTACACCTAGATAACGCATAAGGAACGCACTTGGTGTTGATTATGCTCATGGGCGGCTATGATTCTGACCAATTACCGCCGAGGGGCGGGTTTTATAAAACTAATTACTAGTTACTTGTAGCTTTATAAAATGGGAGCCTGCTTTAGCGAGCCGGACCGTGGGCTCTCCCGCTTTCTCTCCGCGGGCCTGAATAGAAGGGCTCGCGGGCCGTAGTTTTACGACCCCTGCTATACTCCAATTACTTGAACGACCTAGTATAGGCTTCCGTCACGCGCAGTGTCATACAAATGACAAGGACAAAGGATAGAGCCGGGTAAGTGGGTGGCAACAATATTCTTAGGAATCGTTCACCAATGGTATTGCAACATAAAATATTAAGGAGACATCGGCCCGTTTCACGAGCCAAGTCTCAGGTAAACGATAAACAATAAGCAAGAAGGGAAACAAACGAGTCCGCACCGTATATAAGAGCCGACTGATTAACTGCTCCATTGTGAGTGCTGCTTTAGCGGACTCTCATGCCTATCACGTGCAACAGCATTAAAAGATAAATTGAAATGGCCGCGGGGCAAAGACAAAAAAAGCTCCGTAAATATTATTATTATTGTACGGACCATGCGAGTGTATCTCTTAGGTGAATTTATATACATTTTGAGAGCTCTTAACGCGCTAATCGTCTGTTAAGTAAAAGATAAGATAAAAAAGATAAAAGTCATTTATTCATTGAGTAGGCCGCACGGGCAGTTTTACACATCAAGAATTTACCAGCGCTTCCCAAGAGCAGACCACTGCTGAGAAGAAACCCCGCAAGAAACTTAGCAGTCAGACATTTTTTTAAATATTTCATATTACAATGGTACTACTTACAATTAGTATTATCATTATATAAAGATATAAATATTAAATAAAATGTGTAGTTCAACAGGAAAACATGCCAATAATCTTGGTTGAGAGATAGAGGTTAAAAAAAACACCCACTTTTGTATATAAGACTGTGCAAGACGACCAAATAAAAGTTTCGATATGTTTTCCTACATCAACGGTGTACCCTAGACATTTATTCAGTACTAGGTTGTCCAAGTAAATGGAGTTACAGGCGGATAATTCACGGATACACCACATAACATAAATCAGAAGAGAAACAATTCCAAATTAATATAAATTCCGAATGCAATGCTTTGATAGTTATAGTAACTGACTTATGCATTAAATCTAGCTCCAGCATAACATAGCTTTCTGAAAAATGGAAGTTCGGACTATTTCAACATTTTTTTAGTATTCGAGCGTTCCCCGTCGATTCACAGCCATGAAGTTTCCAAATATTGATAATGTTGTCAGCAGTAAGACGCTATACGGTGTCACTGCTGTTTATACTGCTGTTAACATAATGAATATTCAGTCAGGATTGACTTTTTATCTGATTATTACTATAAGTATGTTTAGGGACCGCACTCAAGAGACAGTTAATGACGACAAAGAGCTGATTGTTTGATCAGCAGTTAACTGAATTAATGGTTAAATTTCGAAAATCGATCGACATTGTGAATTTTGAAAATATTGTACGTAGTCAAGGAAACTCAATTAGAAACACGTACGAGGACCTTATTAGGGTTCCGTAGTTATTGAATACGAAAATTGATTTGGTAACTAAAACGACTACTTCAAGTTAATAATGGAGTATTTCTCGACAGCGTTGACATCGCTCCCGCCGCCCAATATCCCGTCAGAGATGCTGCAAAATTCAGAATACAACCAGGAAAACCACGCTGAGACTGGACCGCCATCGTAAGTCAGACAGACTTCTGTTTATGACGCCGCATATAATGCTGCCACGACCCGACGGTTTTTTATACATACTTCAGCACGAAGAACGTGAGATCACAAAAGCAGGTAGTTTATGTTTGAACTGCCACTGTTTTTGTGTTACACAGACGTTCAGCTGAGGTCCTAGTGAAAAGGGTACAAGTCGACTTAACTCGTATTAAAAGGGTGTATATATGAACAGAGTGTACTAGACTTGTACCCTTTTTTCACTAGGACCCAGTTGAACGTCTGTGTAAGACACAAAACCAGTGGTAATTCCAACATAACTATATGTTTTGGCGTACCATTCACGTCTATCTCACGTTCTTCGTGCTGAAGTATAAAAAACTGTGTGGTCGTGGCAGCATTATATACTCGTAATAAATAAAGGTATATACATCGACAGAGTATAAACTTAAACCCTTTTTCATTTGATTTTCAGAAGACTTATATCTTTTTTCTCTAGGACCCCCCCAGCATTAAGAACATCGTTCTGTTCCAGCAACTTCCCCCACCTTCACAATCAACCCCTGATACAAAATGGCATGCTTATACCGGAGCGGCCGTACTACCGGGGCATGCTACCGGTACCGGAGGAGTCGTACCGCGAATATATGCCGGTATACCAATCAGCATATCAGGAGAACATGCCGGCCATGTTTGACAACGTGCAGTACAACGGAATTGATTCGCGTAAGTATTGCTTTTATGACGTGGAAACTGCAAACGATACTGGCCTGATGGTTAGCGGATATGCCCCAACGAAAATGTTAAGCACTTAAATGCGCTGTCATAATAAACTTCAAACTGGACATCAAATGACAAGTATGGCAATAACAATGGCAGTCACAATGACAAGGTCCTAAGCATGATTACATTTTCAATGGAGGAGTGTACATAACAAATGCATGCCAGCAATCTTTTGAAATATGTTTGGGTCGAACATTGGGATTAACTGTTGTTTCCGACTGTATTTTTTTCGTACAGTCATGTGGTTATCGAGACTTTTAAATACAGCGAAAAACGTGAGATGGAGATAGTTTGCGCGCTCGTTTGATGGCAGCATTCAATTCAAATAATTGCTGTTTACTAAAACTGCTACATTGATTAAAAATAATGGTTTACCAGGATTAAGAAGTTATAAATACGAAACTATTGAATCAAAAATCATGTTTAAAGATCGCTCATTCCCGAAATACCTGTATTTTAAAATATTAGATTCTCAATGTATCGAAATCCCAAAACTAAACATTAAAATTAGGGTATTGTTTATTATCTTCACCCAAGATTTCGAAACTGGTTTTATGAGAAACAGGAAAAAAGAGCAATTTTGATATGCTGGTATTATAAAAATCGAACGTTCAACCAAAACACGCAAAAAAGGTATCATGAAAAATAAAACTATCAAGGATTGTAGTTCCATGTTCACGGTTGACAATCTCAAGAAAATTTGATTAAGTTTAATGCATCCAAAGAACAGGAAGCACACAGGCGTTATAATTATTCAGATCGAGATCGGAGAACACTAACTTATCATTAGACCGCGTTATCTTGTCGCACTGAAATTGTTTTTCAGTAGAGCGTGAATGTTTTTTTTATCGACCTTCTTGATATCGATATTTATATAATGCATTTGAATTTTCGCCTTTAAGTTACATATACATGAAAGGTAGGCTATGTGTTAATCCAATGTTTAAGCTGTCTGCATTCCAAATTTCACCAAAATCTGTCCGTTAGTTTTTGCGTGAAAGAGTAACAAACATCCGGATACATACATTGTTCATAATTTCGCGTTTATAATATTAGTAAGATATATTTTTATACAAAAGAAATAGAACCTAGTGGCTCCTCTTCGAAGTTATCAGTGACATATACAGTATCGACATTTAGATAGTCGATAAAAAAACTTTCACGCTCTACTGAAAAGTAATGACAGTGCGACAAGATAACGGGGTCTACTTATCATTTGTGGCCTAAGACTTGCCCTTTTTTCCAGTGCCAGCCGAGCCGAGGCCCGATTTCCGTATGGATCCCAACTACCCCATGGTGAATAGGGAACGCCACATTGAGCAGGCGACGTGGACGCCAGTAAATGAGGTAATACGATTACTTACCTACTAAAAATTAAACAACCCACAGTCAAGTCACAGATTAGATAATAAGAACAGATTTGTCTTTGAATTCCTAAAAATAAAACAACCTTCGGTCACAAATTAGATATTAAGAATAGGTTTGTCTTTGACCTACTAAAATTAAAACAACCTTCGGTCACAGATTAGACAATGAGAACTGATTTGTCTTTGACCTACTTAAATAAAACAACCTTCGGTCACAGATTAGACAATGAGAACTGATTTGTCTTTGACCTACTTAAATAAAACAACCTTCGGTCACAGGTTAGACAATGAGAACAGATTTGTCTTTGACCTTCTTAAATAAAACAACCTTCGGTCACAGATTAGACAATGAGAACAGTTTTGTCTTTGACCTACTTAAATAAAACAACCTTCGGTCACAGATTAGACAATGAGAACATATTTGTCTTTGACCTACTTAAATAAAACAACCTTCGGTCACAGTTTAGATATTAAGAATAGGTTTGTCTTTGACCTACTAAAATTAAAACAACCTTCGGTCACAGGTTAGACAATGAGAACAGATTTGTCTTGACCTACTAAATTTAAAACGACCTTCGGTCACAAATTAGACGGTAAGAACAGATTTGTTTTCAGGCGTACTTTGAAGGAGCAGGGACTGTGCGACAGGCTTTCAATAATGACAACGAAGATGTAAGTTTTTTTACATGTTACTAGCTTCTGTCTGCGACTTCGTCCGCGTAGAATTCTTATTCTTTGTCATCCCACGGGACCCATTGTTTGATCAGTTCATTTTTCCAGGACAAAAAGTAGCCTATAGATATTACACAGGGATAATGTAGCATTGTAATGAAAGAGTTTTTGAAATAGGTCCCCTAGTTTTTGAGTTTATTCGTTACAAACATACGTAAATACAAAAATTCAAATCTCTGTTCTTTATAATATTAGTGTAGACTAGCTACCCGCCTTTCGCTTATAGTCTAAGCACCCATTGCATTAAACCTTACGTCTTAAGGTGGCAGATTAGACATACTACAGTAATATATATTTTTTATTATAGAAAGTTGCCGTCACAAACCCTTAAAAACAGTTTTTTTGTTCAGCTTCATTTCGCTATTTTAACCGAAAATTATATCATAAAGTGGCAGATCGAAACGTCTACCTATCAAAAGAGACACGTCTGGTGATCACAACCCGCATAGGTGGCTAGCCCCAACCCTGGCAGGTTTCCAGGTCAGCCATGTTTCATGAGGACAATAGGGATCGACTACAAATATTTTCAAAAATATGTGGAAATGTAGCTCAAAAATCAAAACTTATAAAAAACGTTTCAAATTTCAATGCCGCAAGTTTACCGCCATGCTGGAAAATCTTAAAGCAACTTGATTAAGGTCACTGCTTATGACCTCAATTTGTCGTAATGCAACAGAAAAATCTTGTCTGATAAATGATCCTGCTGAACAAGTATGTGTTTTAAATAATATTATGTGCCAGCCATGATTCTTGACTCCAAAACATGGGGTCAATTACCTCATCTGGTGGCTCGACGAAACTGATGCAGCTCGGTGCCATTCATTAATATACACATAAGGTTGCATGCCATCAGCCTGGCAGTTTTTCTGGCCAACCATCTCAACCAATCGGCAGTTCAATCGAACGACGAGAAATTTGTGTAAAGATCAAACATTCTAGTAATATTCTTATAAAAACGTCTTGCACTTCATAATGTGAACCTAGAACCTAAACGGCGACATTACTTTTCCCATTTGAAGAAACCAATGAGAAACAACCACAACTGGTTCATTTACCCTATTATTTTAACACATATGAAGTACAAGACTGCCGATGCGTAGATTTTAATTAAATATGTATTCTTCCGTTTTGAAAGCATGTGTATTCCCGGCTTTATCTGAGTTTTCTGTAACCAAAATCCGTTGTGTGGTTTTGGAGGAGTTATTCAATGTACCAGACATAGACCCGGAAAGCGACTTTATTTATATTATGGTAAGATTTACTTATAGCGCTTAGAAGTCAGCACCCAATCAGATAGACGCATATTGAGACTTTATTTTTTAGATTAGATTCTATTTATTTAACACTGTACGCGCCCCCTCTACCTCTACCTCCACGAGTAAATGTGGGGTATTCACGGACGCGCTGTGTCTCGGCGACAAATTAAGAGTTTACAACTGGATGGCCGTAATATTTTGTCCAAATTAACGGGCGTGCCACGCCATTTAGAAAATGGCAGCCGGAGAAGGCATTCACGACGACGCCATTTGGCTTGGCGCGGTGAAGGGTTCACTAATGTTTTACCAAATCATCATTGGACAAACGTATCATTTTACAAACTTTCATTTCACAAAGAGGTACTTCCCGCCGTATTATTTTCAAGTTTTTTGTGGTCGATATTGTAACCTAACCTAACTTATTTAATAAGTTCATTTAACCTATGCAATATGTAATGGTATAAGCACACAAACACGTTTTTTCGAAATGAAAGTTTGTGTAATGCTACGTTTGTCAAACGTACTTTTGGTCAAATGAACGGACCCCGCGGTGGAGTGACGTGTTCCAACTTTCAATTTTGACATTCACGTTGGCTCCATTCGGATTGCACGTTGGCGCGTCGCACTGGCTTTCCGTCCATTTGGAAATCCAACGGACCCCGGTTTAAATGCTACAATTTTCACATTCACGGATTTTGGCGCGGCGCTGGTCCATTCGGCTTGTCTAACCTAACCTAACCTAACCTAACCTAACCTAACCAGCTCGGTAATCCCTTTCCACCTTAGCACCTCAAAAAGGCAGGTTTTTTGTTAGACTGGTTAAAATACGATGTAGCTGCGAGCGTGAGACAAAGTAAGGGATAATAAAAAAACATGGCGAGGATAGTGATGGCCTGATGGGTCAATATCTAGGTGGATGGAATATACATGTGGTTGAATTTTTAGCAGGTTATATTTTTTCACCTTAGGCAATATCGTCCAAGTAGGAAAGAGTATAATAAGCGATTGAGCCAATCCCTGTATTCTCCGAGGTATATTTTTCTTCAACCAATCTAAGGAAATGATACAAGTTATTAAATTGTCGTCATTTGAATTATAGATTACAAAATGAAATAATATTATTGGCAGAGTGCAAAGCGGGTGGAGGGGGTAGCGTAAACGATCACAGCGCTCGCTACGACTAGAATTGTCACTTTTGTCGCTGACTTGAGCTGTCAAATCCATATTGCAGTAAAAAAAAACTAATCGTTTTTGAGATAAAAATATGGTCCTGGTAAGATGTGTTGTTGTGAATTGTAATAACACCAAGAAGAATAGCGACTGTAAATTTTACCAATTTCCAAGACCATTGTGGAAACGAGACCAAAGAAATAAGTGGATATTTGCCGTAAGAAAAAAACGAAACCCCGTTTTAGTCACGAGTAGGCTCATTTCTCACTGAAAACAACAATTTTAATATTATTGGCAATAATGTTACTGACTACCATTGTCCAAAATTGTGTAATATAGTAAAATAACACAAGATTTCATTAATATTTTTCACAATATTTACTTACTTCTTGTTTGACAGCGGTGACAATATTGTCCATAATGGCCGCCTGTCACGTGGCGCTGTCGTCGTGCTCGGTCCCAATAGTAACTCATAATTCTTTATTATAACAAAGTTTATGATTATAAAATAGATCAGCTAACACAAAATTTTGGTTTCCCCAGAGTCCGTCGACAGAATTCTCGGACTTTACTCTTGACGCGACTCATACTCATACTCATACTCATACTTATTTAGTAAATTTCATCCACTTTCTTTTGAAATCAGGTAATGATGGAGCCGGTTGGCATGCATTCCGCAGCTTTGTTTTAATGTTAGCCCAGCATTTTTCTATTGGCTGTAGTTCTGGGCAATTTTGAGGATTCGTATTCTTCGGCACTATATCGACAGAATTCAGAGTTGCCAAATCTGGCCAGAACAATGTCGAAAAAGTGTGATTTTTTTTGTAAGTGGTAATAAGTTTTTTTTAGCATTCAAATATATAAATAGCAGACCTGAGACGTTGCGAGACGAAAAGTATACATACGTTTCGTCATCAATAATTAAGCAGCCTGTTTTATGAACCCCCAAGGTGTACAGTAATCTAGATATCTGGACCGTCTAACTGCTCGGTTATACTAATCTACCGTCCTCTTCGGGGCTTTTTGCTATGTATTTTTTGGATTTTTTTTGACTCGTACCAATTTTTATGGACACATCTCGATAAGAGATTGCCGGATTCTGATCAAGCACCTTACACACCTTTGACTCCAATGTTTGTTCCGTTTTCTTTCTGGATGACACTCTCGCTGCCGTTTTTAAACAGTTCCACCTTGTTTTAGTTTATTTAGAGTCCTTTGCACTGGCCTCCGACTCGTATTGCACCGTTTTACAAACTCCGAAGATAGTATCTACTTATCTTGACTAATAAAAACAAGTGAATGTCTTTTTTATGACTAACAGATGCAAATACGTCCTAAATTTGAAACCTAAAAAGTTTAACCAAAGAAGGTTGCGAGCCGGGAAAGAAATTATGTCACCGGCAGTTTAATAGTGTTCACCACGTAATTGCCCTTTTTTCAGACGTTCTTTGAAGGCGCAAGCAATGTGAGGCAACCGTTTCACAACGATACCGAAGATGTGAGTATACCCGAGCATATTCTATGCATACTTAGTCACTCCGTGTCCGTAAAGTATATAAATCATTTGTTGGTCAATGCATACATACATACATACATAAAATCACGCCTGTTTCCCAGAGGGGTAGGCAGAGAAGACTTCTTTCCACCTGCTACGATCCTGACAAATGTCTTTCGCTTCTTCCACATTCATACATCGAGTCATGCACGCACGTCGGTTTCGGGTACTTAAGATTCGGCCCTTTTCCAGTATTTCTCCGATTTGATTCGAAAAAGTACGCCTAGGGCGGCCTCTTCCGACCCTTCCACTCACTTTCGCTCTGTATATCTCTTTCGTCAATCTTCTTTCATCCATCCTTTCCAAATGACCGAACCATCGAAGCATGCCCTTTTCAATCTTAGTCACTACATCTTCTTTTAGTCCACATTTCTCTCTGACCTTTTCATTCCTTACTCTATATATATAGATATAGATATAGATATAGATATAGATATAGATTACCTGAAGTAGTTTTAAACTTACCCTTTCCAGCACTTAAAAAATATTTGAAAAGGTCGTTAATGTCTAAAGCGTATAGGGTGGAGGACTATCTAACAGACAAAAATGCATGGCCTACACCCGAAAGTTAGTCAATAATAATTTGTTCAAATGCAAAAGCTTTATCCTGCTTTTTCTTGTCTGGGGGACACCGTTGATGCAGGAAAACATATCGAAACTTTTATGTGGTCATCTTGCACCATCTCATATACACATATATAAGGAGTTGATTCTATTTTATTTTATTTTATTCTTTTCTTTCTCTCCCGTAAGATTTTTGGCATGTTTTCCTGCTGAACTACTGTTATTTGATACTATATTTAATTTATACTTGTAGCTTTATATAATGCTAGACTAAGTTGTACCATTGTAATATGAAATATGTTTAAAAAATGACTGACTGCCGAGTTTCTTGCGGCGTTTCTTCTCCGCAGTGGTCTCCTCTTGGGAAGCGCTGGTAGTATCTTGACGTGTAAAAGTGCCCGAGCGGCCTACTTACTGAATAAATTTATTTTATCTTTTATCCTTTTATCTTTATCTTTATCTTAAATAACTTACTTGACTGACTGACAGACGGACAATGCACAACGCGCTGAAGGTGTTGCCTGTGCGTGTCGTCGCCGATGCGTTGCTCTATATATTCAGTAGAACGACATGCAGCACGGTGCGTTGAAATACGTGAGTCGATGGTACTGATTGTGACCAATTGCTATACTATTTAATTAACAGAGCTCGGAGAGGGTGAGCTGTTTTGAGAGTTCGCATGACATGGACATACCCTGTCATTTAATGGTAGTCACCCTCATGTGTAATTTAATTATTAATGAAATGGTTTTATTTAGGCTGTCTTTTTGCTTCGAGCTTAACGTCGCCGTTAAAACGAACACATGTGAATTAGAATCTACGGAATGTAATTGGTTGATTTAGCACAGCTCCTCTTCAGTGCGAAGACAGTTTTAACTAATGTTAGAGCAAGCCTCTTTAGTTAATATATTAGTTAATATATCCACATGGTTGTGACTGAAGTTTTGTTTTGTCTTTCGAAGTCAGTGTCATTAAGTTGAAAGGATGTTTACAGTAACAACATAAATAACAATTTTGGTGGATTCGAGTTAGTTCAATTAGAATGAATTGTGTTGCATTGTTTTAATATTTATTTTCCGGGCGTATACATATTTATATCTACATCCGACCTCTGTCTATAATACGTTTTTCTTTTATTTTTTAGATATTCGCGGCCGGTGACAGGAGAGCGGTGGGCGCTGATTGGCTACCGTCCTCCGACCAGCGTCCAACGCATTACTGTCGCGCCGACGATGTAACTATAATCAAAGTATATTATTTCAGCCGAACACTGACGGACATAGGCCAAAGTTTGCCACAAGCACCGGTCCTTTTAACTCTCCCATAGATGGCGTTGTTATACGAGTTTGATAACGGTGGTCATTCTAATAGCACTTATTTGATCTAGATGGCGTTACAACAGATTTTTGATGAAACAATTAAATGAAGAAAATGTATGAACAATAAATGATATTAATTAGATTTGGTCATCTATGGTAGACCTCACTATTGCCGTAATACCAAAGTAGGCGGCGAAATGACCACTAATAGTATAAGCATTTTAAATTGAATGTGGTTACCAATAGAGTGTAGAACGATTCGACTACTGGATTTCAGTTACGCCTTATCTCTGGTATTACGACAGTATACCACCCCACAAGCTGATTCTATCCATCACATAAATTATGAATATTATCATTAACGAAAAACAATTGTGCTTTATACATTACGTTAAACGCAATATTACTAAAACCTAAAGCCCAGACGCACATTTGTTATCCTCACGGCAAAAATGAAACCTTTTAGTATTCTCATAAGTATATTTTCCTTGAGCCTTCGCAGGTCAAAGTCTCGACAGCTATGTATTGTGCTGGATTCGATTTGTTTTGTTGTTTCACAACACAACTCGCGCGTGCACGCGTTTAAAGCGCGCCGCTGCTGCCGCGCGTTTGGTGTGCCGGAGCCTCAAGACGCCGCCTATGCTAAAGTCTGTAGTGTTCCGATATCTGGATCTCAATAACCATAACGCCTTTCTATCAGTTCTTTGGATATAATAAAGTTGATCATATTTGCTTGAGACTGGCGAACGTGGAAACACGATTAGAAACAAAATCGTCGATTGTTTTATTTTTCAAACATGACACCTTTTTTGCATGTTTTTGGTTGAATCTTCGAAACCCTGTGATCTTTAACGATGATTTTCGATTCAATAGTTGGGTATATGTAACTTCTTAATCCTGGCAAACCATTTTTTCAATAAATGTTGTAGTTTTAAAGTAAGCCTTTAATTGAATTTGACGCTGCCAGCAAGGCACGCGCGTACTATCTCCATCTCACATTATTCTCATTTAAGAACATAAAGTCATCCCTTTCCAGTCTTGTGGGGGCGTGGCACCATAGGTGGCCTCTTAACGCGCCTTGCAACAATATAACGATTCTAATTCATTTCCTATTTTATTTTCAGAAGGAACTGGAAGAAGAACTCGAAGCGCTGGCGCGTCGCATAGACACAGAGTTCAAGAACGCAGACTAACTGGTTAAATTTTTTTTTATTTAAAAAAATTGAGAATAAAAAAAACACAGCTTTTCATCTCCGTGCTATTCAAGTCTCCAAACATCGATAAATTATATATAGTTTAAATTATTTAATAGGTTTAAGTGTTCAAGTTTCATTTATAGTAACGAACTCGTTGAGTTTTGAAGTTGTCAAGGACTTGTGTTGATTTTTTTTAACGTACTGTTGCCCGGTCTGTTTTGATGAGGGTTTGGTGTCGATGGTGACTCTGGAAGATTTACCGTTTTTAAAACATTTAAAACAGTTTTAGTTTTAAACAAATTGCCTGCATTAAGCTGCGCTTGGTGACGGCATAGATACATAATCGTTATCATTATATAACTGTATTAGTTTGTAGGATATGGGCCATATCAAAATCAACATAATATTAGCAATTATTGGTGATACATCAAAGTGTTAAATCCAATGTCGTGCCTATTTATAAAACGCGTGGATAGTTACATTTGTTGATGTTGTTAAACTTCCTGAGTTGCCAACGAATGTTGCGCGTAACATACAATGTTGTATGTAAAAGAAGTGTGTGCCCTTTATTCCAAAACGTTTCTAAAGAAAGAAATAAACTATGCAAGTGGCGTATTATGATTATCATCTATATATGTATATATATAAAACGTGAAATTATGCACACAGATATACAGTGTAGAGATCCACTTAGGAATGATTTTTGGAAATTCCACCCTTAAAGGTGTAAAAAGGGGATGAATGTTTGTATGGAGGTCCGTTGTTCTGTTAGTTAGAATCTTCAAATTTTGGGTTTAGGTCGACAGTTGAAAATTAATTTATACGTGTGTGAGCGATTTTGATAATTTACATCCCGAAGAATTTCTTCAGAAGATAATAATGTTTTAATACGATTGTAACAATAACAACTAACTTATAGGGAAAATTAAGGTAAACAACCCAAAACAATAAAAGATTCGAGGACAACTAGATACCTAGGTGATATACTGTTGTATACATTAGAATTCAAAATAAATTGATAGAATCAACTAATTCATCCTATAAAGGGTTAAGGAATGTTTAAGCAAAATTTGAAGTAGATTGGACCAAGGTATCACGTCCCATACAAACTTTGTCCCCCTGTTTCACCCCCTTAGTGGTAAAATTTTGGAAAAGCCTTTCAGTCAGGATACCTGTGGGGTTTTGACGGTTGCACACGCACGATGCCGGGTTGTAGAGTTAGTATACGACCGCGACGTCGTTCCAGCGGAGGAACGTTGTCCTCATTGAGGAGAACCAAGTCACTCACTGAAGGGGGTACTTTACGATTATGTCCACTTTGACACTCGGGACATTTCGGTTTTAATCGTAAAGGTTCCTGTTTTTACATAGAGTATATATCTTAGAGTTTGCTCACTTACAATATTGTAATCTATTTAGTAATTAATAATTAATAACCTACCACTAACCTAACACACAACATGAAACTAAGTATAGAAACTTCATTAATATTCTAATAATTCAAAGACAGACATTTATTGCCAAGTAGACTATAATCAACTTTTTATAACCTAAAATCAAATTTGCTTCCAATGAAATTATCCGTATACCTAACATTTTGTTTTTATTAATGTGATCTTATAATTAAATCAAGCCTCATCTGTGTTATTCATACATAAGTCTACTGTAAAAAGTACACATTACTACTGGTTTAGCTTTAGACTGTTCAGTGCACAATATGATATTATAAATACGAAGCAATATGTTTCATATCATTTGCAGTTCCGATCTCTCCCGATGAATGTCGAGAATTGCCGAGTGTCAAACTCTAATTAATCGTACTGTAGTCCATTTCGGCTTTGTCGTATAATAAAGCTACTGGTATTTGCACTTTCGAAGCATATCCGTGCGTAGTACCTACATTCGGGTAGTCATACCAAGGCTATAATTTCACTTTCGCTTTGACTCATTTTACTTTAGTTTCGTAATTAAGCTCAACTCAACAATATAATTACGTTGTCCTAGCAAGATGGGTAAATACAATATGGAATAGAGGTCCTGTACGTAGCGTAGCTTTTGTGATGTAATTATCACGTATCCGACGAGATGGGGACGGTTAATACTGTTACTTATAAATACCTAACTTATACATAATAAATACATATGTACAGTCAAACAAAATAGAGGGCCACTGTGTCTAATTAGAAACTTTAGCATATGACATGCTACGACTTTTAACCCAGTTCTATACTGCCGTGCTAAGCCAATAAGCAGTATACCAAATTCTATAACCAAAGCAGATTGAACTTTCTGTAGTTAGTAATAAGGTTGATATTGCTACAAGAGTTATATCTGAGATACTACCTTTTGGCTAAGGAGGGCAGTATAGTTACCTGGCAAATTCATTTGTTTCGTCTGTAAGTCGATCACCCTTGTTGGTGTGTATGCGTAATCTCTCCACAAGTTTTGCGCGGGGATCTGTGCTCTTTTTGCGCCGTTTGTTTCATTAAAGGATATAGAAGTTAACATTGTTGTGAATTTGATAAAAACCGTATGACATAGCAAAACGCGTGGAGGATAAAATCATCTAGTGGCGTCTATTATATTTTCATAATCATGGAGATGTTACATTTGATATGTGTGTTGCAAATATGTTTTTTTATACAGCTGCCAACCAAAAAAAAGCCGTCAACGATAATAAAATATAACATTTTGAATGATTACTGGTATTGGTGTACAAAAAAAGCCGTCCCCGTCTCGTCTGATGGTTAGGATTTTTGAAGCGCCTTCACTAATTATTAAAATTTTTACGTTATTAAATCAAACATTTTTCTTAAAAAATAATTGGTCTTTTTAATCGATAATACATATTTTTCTATTGTTGTTAATTATATGTTGAAATATTAAACTTACGTAACGTTTTAGAACATGACCACAGAAAATGTGTCTGTTTTTATTTCATTTTAATATTATCTGAAAAAATCATTGATTTAATAATGAAAAATATTTGACAATACTCCAGTGCAGGATAAGCCTGAATTGAGCGAAATAACATGTTACGTGTGTTAACTTTTTAGGTATATTTGGTACCTTTTTTTCCTTCATCTTTTTCCGTTACACTGAAGAGCAGGTTTTCTAAGTGTAAGTAATATATTTGGAATCGAAGCGTTCTAACCAGTTCCATACATTTTAACGAGCTACCATCGTTAACTGATAAAAAACAACTTGCCCTGCTCTGGGTTTTTATTTCACTTTGGTTCAACTCCTCGGTTCAATGTCGTAAACATATTGTTGACCTCATGGTAAATCTTAACGTTGGCGATATGACTACAATGTAAGCAAGATGGATTGGAATAAATTTAAAATAAGTCCCTGGGCTATATTGAACTAAGCGTACTTGTAGGTGTTTTGCGTTTGCAATATGCATTATGCAGTTACTTAAACTGGGTGTATATGGCACGGTACTTTTGTTAAATATCGTATACATTTTGACATACATATATTCAGGTTAGGTTGTAATTTTTTTTTATAAGAAAATTTACTGTAGAATCTGATTGTAAATAGAACGTATCCTTTATATTCTGACTTTTAATTGTGTGCAGGAAGATAATCAGCATTATCACACCGTGAAATAATGATATGAACAATATAAATGGTAACATGTTCCAATTCCCAAAAACTGTTCCATTTCGTGTTCGTTGCCACAAATGTAAAGGGGTAATTTTGGGTAATTCTTTTTGGATTTTAACACCGCAAAGTGAGTTGTGTTCTGGTGTTATAATTTTTATTTAGGCCAGTTTCACTTTAATTTTATCCCATATATATTTGCTTGGCAAAATATGTACCTAATAATTTAGGTATTGGCGTATTGTGGTAGAGCGTGAACGTATAAGTTTCAGGCGTCGGGTAATAACAGGAACTTGTTCAAAATTCTGATGCTAAACTAAATTTTACTGAACACAATCAAAAGTCAACTCTCGGGGTCACCGTCCGGTTAAATAATATATTCTTACATTCACTTGATGCATATAATGAGTATTAAATATAGTAGAGAATTCGTGTCCGCTGTGACACGATTGAGATTGTAATATTCATTCATTATCATTTGTTTAAAGTAAATAAGGTAGTCTTGTAAAAAAACAATTGAATTTATCAATGGAATATATATATAATACAATTTTTAAATAACGACTTCACACAGTGAAGCTTAAAAATCTTAAAAGGCTAACGCCTCTACAAACAGGTTTCGCGCTGTGAACGCGACAACGATATGTGGCTCGCATAGCTCTATCCCTTCACTTGCCGTACGTTTTAACAGTTGCAGATACTAGGTATTTTACACTGTAACAAAATAGTTTTTGTAATTATGGTAGTGTAAATAATGTATGTGGTAAATAATAGCCATAGACAAGTAGTATTGTGTTAGATGTGACGTCAATGAGGTTTTAGCCTCAGCCATAGCATGTAACATGATCTTTCTGAAAGTATTTAGTATGATAATATATAAATATTACTAAGAAATCCCCTTTTAAAAGGGTTCGTTTGTATGTATTCCAATGCTTTAGACATTTTTAACATTTAAATAACATTTTGACGACGACATAAGACGATGCGTTTTTAAGTGCGCTTAGTTGGTAGCTACCCTGCCTTCCTGGTTCGATTCCCGATCAGGGCAAATATATATGCGATGAGCGTGATTATGTATGTATGACCAAAAAAATATGGGAAGTAATGGGCTCCCGTTATTAATATTATTAAAATTAAAATAGGTGTTACATATACACGTAAAACATTAATAATATCAAATTAAATGAGTCGAACGACGTTCATTAAATCAGTACTTTGAAGGACTCACATTTTATTTACGCTGTAATATTTAGCATTCGTCACTTACATACCTAGTTGGTTAATAAGTTCTGACACTAAGGTTGAGTCAAATAAAACTAACTTATGTTTTATTTTAAATTTCAACAAATACCTAATCATTCTTGTTAGTCGCCGAAATTTCTGACACGTTCTTTTAACTTTCAAAGCCGGCATTGATTAGTGGTGCGTTTATATTAAAAAATGTTTGTAGAGTTGTGATGTCTAGTTGAAATTTGGCACAAATTGTACGTAGCAAATGTCATAACGCTACTGCCCTTAAGGAAAACGACTCGTTTCTTGAATATAGGACCCGGGCATAAATTACGTATGACTTTTCTGCAAATTTCACTTTTTGAAAACGGTTAAAAGTTAGTCTTTGTTTACCAAAGAACTGTTTTTGTATGATATTATAATATCTATCTCTGTTTATGTTTAGAGACCAAAATTGTATTTCTCAACATGACTTAATTCCAACTTAAGCAAGAGATTTGGTGTGTTTTCGTATTTCTGCAAAATTATTTCACATCAACAACAACATTCGACATCAAGATTGACCGGTGTACAAACGGATCTTTAGTTGCTTGGAATACGTATTATAATTCAAAGCTACAAGTCTTTCCAATATGTCACGCAAAGGGTCTAGCCGATCTACCATGTAAATTTGCCCCTGGCTGAAAATGTAGGTTTCTTACGTGTGTTTATTAACCTTATTACAAGATATAATTTTACGAAGTTTTAACCCTAAAATGCTCTTGGTTTTGAAGAAAAAGAAGAAAGAAAAAAATATGTTTTTATTTTTTTGTAGCGTTTCCTAAACACCTTGCGTATCGCATTACGTTTATCCGTAACGCATAAGATAGGTGTTAAGATAGGTGAAAAACGATTATGGTTTCCCGCCATTTTTTACTTTTAATTTGTAAGCGGTAAATGCGACATATGTACAATACAACCATCGCGTTAGGTAAATTAAAAAAGACACGGTGATGTTCGAACGCGTATGTACACTCCAAATTCAAATTCAAGTTCAATTCGAATTCGAATGAATTAGCTCATATTAAAATTGAAATTGTCGATGTTTTATTGAAGTCGTTTTTAAACCGTTTTGTATTTAGAAACAAATTATTAGAAATATTGTATTTGCGTAGTGAAGTTGATATTTAAATAGTAAAGAGAAAAAAGTTTTATACTGACTGCTTTTACCACATTCTGAATTAATCATGAAGGATGTTTACGTATATTCATTAGTAAGATATTTTTACCCTGTTGCCCCAAATGGATTTTTTTGCAAAAAATATATGTTACGCAATATTAGATTCCGCATAAAATAAGTAAAATTAGAGGTTGTCCCTATCTCGTAAGTATTAAAAAAAAAATCTTGAAAAAAATAAAGTCAATTTTAAACACTTCATAAATGAGTTTGAACGTTGTTTTTTTTTTGACAGTAGTTTATTATTAGATACATAATATATCCAAATTACAAAGAAATCGAATCATTAGTTTGGCTACAAAAAAATAAAAACATATTTTTTTCTTTCTTCTTTTTCTTCAAAACCAAGAGCATTTTAGGGTTAAAACTTCGTAAAATTATATCTTGTAATAAGGTTAATAAACACACGTAAGAAACCTACATTTTCAGCCAGGGGCAAATTTACATGGTAGATCGGCTAGACCCTTTGAACTCTCTACAAGAACTCTTACAAAAGTTGGGGCCGTTATCAGTATCATCGTCGTGCGTGATTTGAACTATGATTTTCTCGTCCCGAATGGGAATACTTCCAGCTCGTACATCAAATAATTGCAATAGTTTAGAAGACAATAATTTTATTTATATTCATCGTAATAAATGTCAGTAACATAACTTATCACCCGACTAGGTATATATTTCCTACCAAATGGTGGCAAACCATATTCTTCCATAATTTAAACTACGATATAGTGCTCCCCCGAAACTCTTGCTTCCTTCAAATATATATATTTACAAATTACAACTAATTTTATACTTCAAAATATTATAATAAAAGCTCTGTGTAATGAAAAAACATGCATACCTCTTGATATGGCAGTTGTTTTTATAAATCTTCATTTTGTGGTTCACACAGTGCCTTTGCCATTGTCATATAATCTTTATATTATTATTAGTATTACATTAATCGATCAACTATATAAAAAAAGTGTAACTTCTTTAGCTAAATACTTAAGCCGTCTTCTGTTTTAGTTACTTCTGTGTGTGAGTAGAATGTACAACGGAACATTTGAATTGTGACCCAATTCAAAAAAAAAACTTAAGCTTAAGCTTATATGTAACTTATAGGAAACTCAACCTTATTGTTGTAGAATATCAGATTGACTTTGGACCCAAGGTGGGTCCCAAATTGAAATCTGACTGCAAAGTGCTGTGCCATATACCCTTTCGCAAAAGTCAAAAAAAAAAAAGATACTCGTTTGCACCCTAGTTTGCAACGAACGTTGTATTCAATGCCTATTACAGTTGTAGTAATATTTGTGGTGGTTTCTTTACAAAAAATCTTAATCATACGTATTAATGATAACTTACCGATTAACTATGATCATGTCAGAACATGATCCTTACTTAGATGGTACATTAGCTATAACGGTAGCCTCATTAAGTCACTTACTGTCTTAATGTTATTGATTATGTTGATCGAGAAGTAAAAGCGTTCTTACAAACCACTCTTAAGTTTCGGTGCCTTGGCATTGAATATTAAGTTGACATTCGCATGAATATTTTCGTGGTAATACCGTCTCAATGTTTTAGTGAAACCGCAAGTTTGTAACCCATTCTCCGCCCATAACGTTTAGCAATAATATATTATCCAACACTGGGCGCAAAACCAACTGACACGTCTTTAATACTAGAGATATAATATATTATTGCTGGTGACTACTTCTGAGCTGAATGTGTTAAGCTGAGGATAGGGCAAGTGTCGTCGGTTTCTAAGGAATAACATACAAGACAAAAATAGTAATTGGAATTTTTGAATTTGACTAAAATTAAAAAACGACGAAAGTTTATCGACTATATATTTATTAGGGTCTTTGTTTGGTAAAGTTACGAATTTAAACTGGAAGAACATTGAGTTATAATCGTCGTCCACTTTATCCCAGCGTTAGCGCGGTACGAAGCACCTAGTATGAACCTAAAATACTAACGTGTGCAGAGTGGATGACGGGTTGAGTTTTTGACCCCCCATATTTGTATTAAGGCACGCAGGAGACAACAAAATCACCTAAATTCCTTACGATTCTTATTCAAAATTGACATAAATTAAATAGCTGTATCAAAAACTAAGTATCTTTCTATCTTGGCATAAATGTTTCGAAAGCGCAACATTAAGTATTTTTTAAGTAACTTTAAAAAATATTACCGTTGAAATTTACAATCTGAACTAATAATCTTAACTGAATCTTGAACTGAAAGGCGTCGGTTATTGCATTATCTAAATCACATTTTAAACCTTTCTTACGTGGAGACGATACCCGGCTGATAAGTGGGCAAACTACAACTTCCTGTCGCTAGTTTAAACGTTATTTTATCGCATACAGGCTTAATGTCATCTGACAAAGTTACGTTTGCACTTCGTCAACGTTTCCACTGTTCGTTTGTTAACCAATTAGCTTGTTACTAGATTTATTTTTAAGTAAACGAAGTGTAAACATTAATTTTGCTTTTGACGAGTACAACTGTGGTCTGAAAACGTTTGTCGCGATGTAACTTACTTAATTTAAATTGTCATTAATGGCGTCATAATGTTCAATTAACAAAGTGATTTTCTATTATAAGCACCTAGTCGTTAACGGTGCAACTGTCCAATAAAATTATGCATATTGTGAATACTTGGATTATATTGAAAAAAGTTGTTGGTTGGATAGCGTTTCTTACGATGGCTGTTTGGTACATCAACTGTGTCTTGTCCTTGTCTAAATCACATTAGTTTATGATTTTTTTTAAAGAACAAAACTACGTCTATACTTCATTTATTCACAGAATTCGTTCTCATATTTCGGACACAAAAAGAACATCAAATAATTCACCATGTTTTAGGTTATAACGTGCCCTGGAAATTGGAACCTATGCGATTTAAATATCGACAAGTAATGGTTGTTACACCCGTCATCTATCGTTCTCTAGATTATAGTAAAGGCGTCATTCTTATGTGTGATTAGTGTTATATTTAACAGACTGCTGAATAAATTGTCCTTGAGATTACTGCCCTTTTTCGTAACGTCAATATTTTGGCTTCTAAGTACTGCTTACAAAATGTAAAATAATCTAGCAGTAAACATATATAGGTTTTTTAAACAGTAAGGTTAATTGCGGGATACTGCAGTAAGGCGTTTTGCAACTCTTAAATAGTGATACGTACGTTTCGGAATATAACAACTCAGTGTTATTTATTATACTTATTATTAATATGTTATGCCAGTGCTGAATGATAGAGATAGGTGTCGCTAAGAAATCGCCCAATGACGTTTGTCGTTGTTCGACTCATCGAAAGATATACAACCAGACATGGCTGGCATAATGCGATCCTAGGTTCCTAAAGAATAAAAAAAAAGATTTATTAGAGTATTGGGACAGTTTGAACGTTTTTGAGTGTTTGCGTACCTATTTAAAGGATTTACAAGATTAGTTAAAAACATGCTAGTGTTGATGTCTGCCAAAGCTCATATAGGACGAAATTATTATTTATGAATCTACGTACGGTCTTTTTAAGAAAAGTTGATAGGGCAGGCGATAGAAGATTAATGAGTGGCTCGAGTTTGTAGTAATAGGTTTATTTCCGAGGCCAAATGTCAGTTAGTAACTTTTTTTTTAAATGTCTGTAATGTAATAAAATATCGTCTGCATATCTTCGCCTTGTGAAAACTGACTACTAATTTCCAATGTCGTTTTACAAAAACCTTTTGCATATATTTTGTATGTTTATTGATTGTTGCTTGTTAAGTTTTACTTTAGCGATTGAGCTTGTGTCGGTTTCTCATTCAAAATCACATTATTTTAAAATAGAATTGTTAAATTCCTGAATAAGGGATTATTTTACTTCCACAGTCATGATAAAATTGCTTTTATTTCTTAATAGCTGTCCGCTAACTTATCTGGCTCATTGCGGTTAATAATACAATTTTTGCCTCATTTTACGTTTTTTTTTAAGAACATTAAAGACAATATGTACTATCGTGTCATGTAGTTTTGCCAGTCGGGTTTGATCGATCACTGATCGATATTTGGCCTCGTGGTTTTCACTATTTATCAATTGCCTAATCGGCTGCGAGTTCAAAAGCAGTGAACTCGTTTAGAATAGTAGATGAATGTCGAACCGGATTTTTTGCTTATAACTTTCCGCTAGTTACACTCTTAATAATTTACTTTAAGCTTTTTAAATATAAAGTATCATATTTATAATGTTTGCTCGTAGTAAAAGTGTACGAGCTTGTTTTATTGTGTGTATTGCATTACCTGCCAGGGTATAGAACGTTTATTATATAGTACACATTATTCTTATATGATTAGTTTTTGTATCAATCACGCATTCTTTCTTCGTGTACCATCCACTAGTTACTATTTTGAGTGTAACTTATTAAAAATACTGAAGATACGCGTGTAGCGCTAGTTTTATATCGTGTAAACTAAATTTTTCGCTATTCTCTCATTTATCAGTGAAAGCGTGTATGCATCTGTATCCACTTCGATGTGGAAGCTCGTCCTTTAAGCTTGTGTACTGGCGACATGCTTATGTCGTCCAGACGATTATAATGCGCGCCACGTAACATAGAACTGCGCGAAAGACGAGTTTTAGGTGTCACCGGTGAGTTGCGCGTTGCCATAGCGACCGCAGTGTTACCGGCGCGGGAACCGCCATAATGGTTCATGCCACGTGTTGCGGATTATACAAATGTACAGCCACAACACGGGAATGTTAAGCCACTTGCAACTCTTCGTAATTCAGCCGAGTAATTCATGCTGGATACACGAGTATAACCGACTGAACCAGAATTGCATTGCACGGCCAAAATACCAACAGTGGCCAGTTGTTCAATAATCCCTTGTTGTGTCTACACATCGGACGATATGAACTCGCTCACGTAGTCGTGAGTGAACTAGGGTATTGTCATTTTACCTCGATTGGTAGTTGGGAACGTTTCATATCTTCGTAAGCCCTATAAGCAACCGATATTCTTAATATAAGGGTCTTAGTTACTAACTGGATTAAATTGCGTTTCTTAGTTTTGAATCGATTATAAATGACCAACGGGCGGCTGACAGGTGCGAATTACGTCACATCAAACGATATCGATATCGATACGATTATATGGATAGGCCTCAAGATAATTAAAGAATGGAAACATTGCACAAAGGTTATTTCTTCCATATTGTATAGTTTCAGTCCGTTCTTTTGATAATTCATTATCCTCTTCTATAAAGATAGTGACCTCGCTACATCTACAGACGTGCGAGATGCGTATCCGTTGTGTGTTATAGGTGAAAAACTTAAGTAAATGCAAGAAGTCATTTACTTACGTTTATTACCTTATAGTTCACTATTATTTGAATCTTTATCAGTGTCACTCAAGCGTCTTCAATAAATATAATCTGGAATTCTATCGGACGTTAAGATTATGCACTATCTCACATCATCAAGTAATTGGAATCCGACATGTCATATGAATTACATCACCTGCATACATTTTAATACGTAAATCGTAATCGGAATTTAATCGAAGTCTTATCCACAATTTTGCAATTGCATCCGTCAGCCGCCCATTATAAATGTCCCATATCCAAAAACCTCTAGGTCCATGCAGTTTTGTTTGATCTCTATACTCAGGTATTTAGGCCTAGAACTTATTTTTGGTGACATATTGGGCTACCGAGTTTTCAGCGCCGACGTTAATACCTTTCAGCTTTGCTTAGCATCAAATGTAATACCTTATGTATGTTATAATAAGGTATATGTCTCGCTCGCCCGCATATGAAACGCTCCCAAGATGAAGCATCTAGTAGCATGTAGCTTCCTTTATAACAGTAATGCTAGATTATTATAAAGTAATATTTTTGGTATGTCGGGAGCGATATCTAAGGCTGGTGATACATCATATTTAAAGTCAACATTTAAATTTGGAATGGTAATTTATTTATTACGTCAATGCAGATTTTTTGCCCAATTTTTACAAAATGTCTCGGAATGAAATCCAAACGTACTGAGCGTTTAAGTTATGAACAGACATAGGAATCCAGGGGGCGAAATTTTATGACAGGCAGGGAGTTCCTTTATCGATAAACTCAACTATCCTTGTTTTTCCATATACTAATGATCGCGCCCAGGATTGTATGTATTTTTTGTAAATATTGTTCTGAAGACGAGTATGAAGTTCACACAGCATATTTAAAAAAAATGTATTACCTCCACAGAAATTGAAAAGTGGCTAAATCACCTGAAATGGTTTTATCTGCCAAGAGTGAGACATTTGACGCCCGAAAGTTTAGAACAAATTCTGATTTTTTATTTTAACAACAGTAGATGGGACACTAGTGAAAAAAAAAAAAAGAGAAAAGATTCAAAAATCGTTTCGATAAAAAGAAGAAGAGAATTATATTATTATTTCGTTTCATTTTAACACTTTTGCAATAAACATATTTTTACAAACAAATCTTGAAGTGATCACTAGTATATAGAACAAGCATTGATAGTTGAGTTTATCGGTATAGGAACTCCCTGCCTGTCATAAAAAATTGCCCCCTGGATTCCTGTCTGGTTATGAACGATTCTGAATTGACATAAGTAAATTACTGTACTGAATTTGGATATTGTCAAATTTCTATCTGTGCTTCATTCGTTTGTAAAGCGATTGCCGCCCGTGACGCACGATAGCGTCATACATCCATGCAATCGACGAATGTGTTAAAGTCCGCAACAGGTAAAAATCACTTGCGAGTTAGCGCTTGGTCTCTCACGACGAATGGAGTGCAGATTATATGAAAATATAACGTAAGGCTGTAAAATAGATATAGCTGAGAGATACAACTCTACGCCCTATTTGTAAATAGATTTATTTTGTGATAAGTAAGAGTATTTGATGTTCGGCCAGATGGGGCGTCGTATTTTTCTAGCAGCGCCGTCATTAGAGACGTCGACGATCGAATGAAGTGTTTTAACATTTTTGAATCGTTGGCACATAATTTATATTTCAGCGTCGACTGTTTTAAATATTTAAAAAAAAACATGAATAACAAACTTATTTGTGGTTTGAAAACGAAGGAATCGTATAATTGGTTAGATTTTGTTATATCGAACGACTGAATTGACATCAAAAAAAAAGTAATCAAAAAATATTTGTAATTAAAAATATTTAATTCTAAAACTTAATAATTAAGCCTCTTTTATTTAAGTTTTAAACCAGTGCAGATTATTTTGTTCTTGTATTTCGTAAAATATCACAGTTACAAACAATATGGTTATGTTTTTACAAAAGCTGTCTTGGGGTCATGATATGGCTATGCAGTTTAGTTTACGCTGAGAGAAGAGGACAGAGCTATATAACTAATATAGCCACGTCCTTTACACTCGCCGTAAAATTAAATACATAGCTATATGATAATAACTCCCCTGAATCGTGAAAAAATATTCGTGTCGGCCAACGTAAACTGCGAATGAAGTTAAAACATTCAGTTGAACAAATACCTTTTTAGAACTAAAATTGCATAAATACATTAAATATGTTTTCGCGTGCACCTTTTAATGAGACTTAAGACCTTAATGGGGCCATTCAAGCTTCAGGCACTCCTATTACTTTTACTAAATTCTATTGAAAAATAAGACTTAACGCAGGAGAAAACTAAATACCTCTCGCACATTATGACAAGATCTCGATGTCAACGTATGGTTTTTTAGACACATCTTGATTGTTGCATTAGTGGTGTTTATTTAATTTATACTAACGTCTTGAACCATTAACCACTGTTTTTACTAACAATAAAAAGAGTAAAATATAGGAGTACCTTAAAATTGGATTTACCCTAAGGGCGCCAAATTATATTTGGTACAACGTTTTTCCTAGGAAAAGTCATATTTATATGTCCAGGTCTGTTTAAGGACCGGATTAACTAATTATTTTAGTGATTTTTCTCGTGCAATGTAGCTTCGACGCGTCTCGTGTTGCATCTGCTCAGTCTATTTTAAGACTTTAAATTGAACTATTAGCGAACTATTACTCTTATTTATTTATTTTAGTTATACTGGCTTGGCTTCCATCGTGAGATGTCGTTTGGTAGTTTTAAGAATAAACGTCAAATGTGACGCTGAATCAGTTATAGAAAACTTAAATGGGTAAAATAAATATTTATGCATCAATTCCACATTATCAAAAGGCCAGTTAATCTTAACGCCACTGACTCCTGTTCCTTACGGATTCGTGATATAGGACACGGAAAGAGGCAGGGTTGACTTAACGGCGGACTTCGGTGTTTGGGTACCCTAGTCCACTAAAACAGACAATATAAATCTAATATCTATATACACGTTAGATTGGAATGTGCAATAGTTTTCAGCGGTATATCACGTGTTATGGTTAAAAGGTGAAACGTCGTTGGACGTGCTGTTTATTGTAAACAATGTCGAAGATTACAAACAATATAATTGTTTATTATTTGTTGTTTCTGTGAAATCAGTTTTTTCGTTGATAATAGGGCTCATAATCGCCCGAATCAGTTTGTATAAAAGGTTTTCTATTAAACTAAGGTGAGTATGTATAAGAGATGTTTAGGCTATTTCCAGGCTGTGCCCACTAGCTATAATAAGGGTCGCTTTTGTTCAATAAGTTAACATAAAAACCTTATGTATTTGGTTGTTGTGTACAATTGTACCACAATTTGTTAATCGCATGAATCGCATATGTTAGAAAGGTACATCAACTTTTTGCTGTTGTTGTTTCTCTCTCCCGTTAGCGGATAAAGTTTCGAGCGACGAGCTAAATTGCTATGGTATATAATATATAACTAATAACATGCTTCGGAGTAAACTCACGTCACCATAGCAACAAGCTACAGCAAAAAAGTGGATTGACCCGGAAAATTGCCTTAGTTTAACAGAAACTCTTAGTGCCACTAGCCGCCTAACAGAAAATTGAAAACAAAAACGTCCGTCACACCCGTTACTTTTCGCATTTACTTGTGTAAAAACATAGTTAGGTACTTAAGGCTTATTTAAAATCTGAGTTTTCTCTTTGTTAGATAATTTCTGTTTTGTTAGGGTCGTGCAATGAGAATTAAATGTATATTTAGTTGTATAATGTGCTTTAAATGGCCTGTTACCATTACTTTACTGAAGATTCCTTTCAATCAGATTCAGTAGAAGGAGAATCATATATGGGACTTATTTAGATGTTAGGTATATACAAGAACTCTTCAGAATACGGCAGTAATGTGAAAAAATAACTTGCTCCATTATTTCTTTATATTTGACGCCACTCGAGTAAGGCTTTGAATATATATATATATATATATATATATATATATATATATATATATATATATATATATATATATTGTTCTCGCATAATGTCATTGAAATTAACATTTGCTGTTTTTAGCCAAAATAATGTCAAACATTATTTTAAGGTGGAATCTACTTTTTACCAACACAATTTCGCGTAACGCAGGAGACAAACTTATAATTTGATAGTAATAAATAAACAATGTTATTGTTTGTCTTAGGGCTGTTTTAGTAGAATTTTAAATATCAACTTGCAAAAATTTAAATATAAGTGGTCATATTAGTATCATTTATTACAATTTAGCATAATTAAGTAACCCAGGAGACAAAAAACGAGTACCTGTTTCGTAAAGTCTTGGTCTGTCCGATTTGGGTGTATAACTATCTAAAAAGTTAATTTGCGAATGTATCCATTAGTTAAAATTCTTGTGCGCGACCCAAGCTTAATATTTCTCATAAGTGATGTGGATTTAGGAACTTAGGCCTTATTGTGAGCTGTGCAAACTCTCCAAAGTTACGCCAGTCTTATAGCACTGTCCGTTATGCTGATTCTAACTTGGCAGGTTTTAACAGCTCAAGGCCTCTGTTTGTATTGTTTGTTTTATAACGGCGTCGGGTTGACTCTTTCAGTTTTATTTTTATAGAATTATATTGGGGCGCGTCCTCAATATGGCAAGTGAAAGGTTGCATTTGTTTAAGAATGCATAGATTTTTCTGTTTTCTTTGATAATCATATTAAAAAAAACTAATGTAAAAGCGTCGCGTGCGCTGAACTAGAACTACTTTAAAAGTTGATAGTGAATATATATATTTAAATATAAAAGAACATATATTAATATGGTAAGTTTGTGATGTGATTTTTAATGAAGTCAGTACAAGTAATTTGAATTTTTCAAAAGAATCATGTAATCCTTGCTTTAGTCGTTGGGATGTGTTTTGTATTAGTTAAAAGTAAGTAATTAGTGTATTCTATAGTGGAGTTTGATTTAGGAAAATGAACCCTATCCACTAGAAGTTAGCGTCCGTTTGGGCGTGCAGGCGCAGTTAGGACTGCATTTTCCTAGGTTAATTTTGTTGCATGGACAGATTGTTTTCATTCTTGAGGAAATAAAAGTTTCTATGGTATATTGGCATTTTATTTTAACCTTATTTTTGCTAAATTTATTTTACCTTGCCCCCTATAGTGAGGAGAAGTTAACGCATTTACTGTCGATATTGTTCATCGAACTTTCGCCAGATGCCGCATCTCTTGTTTTGAATGGAGCTTACATAATTAACACATTTAGCACCAACTTATGACCTGATGTTGGATTCAGGCTCGTAGCACATATCCGCTTCATAGCGGAAAAATGCTGCTACAGGCTACGGCGTAGCACTCGTAGCAGTGGCTGGCGGTGAATGTAATAGAGAACACAACAAGGCATCCAAGTTACTGGCTGAAAGTTAGGAGAACGCTTATATGCGTTTGCTGGCTGTGAATGCGATAAGAAGTTAATCCTGACAGCAATATTGAGAACATTTTTGTAACTGTTCTAGTTAATAATTGTTACTTTTATTGTAAACTCGGGATTTTCTGCTCGAGGGCATAATTAAGGATAATTGGGAACTGCATTGGGATTGATATCCTGAGGCTGGTAGCCATGAATATTAATTCCAAAAATCTTTTTAATCCCCTCTGTGCAAACAGGGTGTTAATTTAACGTGAAGACAGAGTTAATAAACAATAGAACTAGTAGAATAATGGAAAGAGCTAAATAAATACATATCAGGGGACTATGTCACAATGACCTAGTCCCAAACTAAGCTAGAGGCTTGTACTATGGGTACTAGACGACGATATGAATACTTATATAGAGGTAATTATACTTAAATACATAGACAGACACCCATGACTCGGTAACACAGTACTCATAATATCTAACCTTACTGGGATTTGAACCCAGGACCGCTAGCTTCGTAGGCAGGGTCACCACCAACTAGACCAGCGCGTCATCAAATGCAGAAGTCTAACAGAAACTACCCCTCTTAATTAAACTCCCAATAATCAAACTATAAAAAATAAAACCCTTAGCTAATTGGGTAAAATCATGAAAAATAGGTCGCGTTGTACATTCCTTACGATAATTGACAGAATGTATAAGCCGGTACGGTTCAAATTAGATTGTTTGTTTTGTACCTGGGGAGCGTTTGGTAAGGGTGCAGACGTAGTGAGTCACTGCATGATTCATTAGTAGTTCGTATTCGACGAATAAATGAGTAAACGAAGTGATTCGACATAGTTTAGGGCAACTTTACATACTTAATAGTACATTATTGCCTAGGCAGGGAAGTAGGTATTTGCGGGCCGAGAATTGGTTTAAAAAAAAGGCCCGCAATTGCTGTTCCTGTCAAGGCAAATTTTTTCTCAAAAAAACTACACTTGAAAAAACCTTCACTCTTTACCGCCTTTTTGGTTACGACAAAGAGAAACGCAAAAAAATTGGAAAAGAAACACATTCTATTCCAGACAGATAAAGAAGTTAAGTTTCGAATAAAATATGGATGTAGGTACAAGACTTGTGCCCTCATTTTATTATGGCCCCTTTTCACTTTTTAAAAAGTTACAAACTAGACAGCACCTAATTAAATTTGTATGCAACGAGCCCGCAATGTTTTTTTTTTAATTTGAGAACTAAGTAATGTCAAATTTCCGGACATTTTTGAAAAAAAAACAATATGCCACGCACCTTAGTGGAATCAGCTTTCGGCGTCTGTATTTCCGAACCAATACCACATGGGGTCTTTCAAAAAACGCCGCCAGCACACTTGCGATACCTCTGGTGTTGCGCGTGTTTATGATCACTTCCAATCAGGTGGCTCGCTTGCTCTCTGCCTCCTTTTTCACATAAAAAAGTCGTTTCCCGCCGTCTGCCCCTCTTTATGTACGGTCAGAAACGTTAATTTGTGTTTATGTTTATAGGAAACTCAACCGTATTGTTGTAGAATGTCAGATTGACATTGGATTACGTCCAATTTTAAGTTCTTGACTGTACGTATGCTTAGATCTTTCTCTTCAATAAATAGATAGAGTGATTCAATTGGTTTTTATATTTTAATATTATGTTTTATGTACGCGCGTTACAGAAAACACGTAAACCTACCGTACTGATAAGCCTGCCTAGTGTATACTATGAAGTACACACATCAAAATAGTCTTGAGATACTCAGTATCCCCAGTTAAATTTGATGTTTGACTCAGTAGTAATATGCCTATGTTCAAAACTGTCTAGGGATAAAACATATCCCTAGGCACTTTTGATGTGTGTACAGTTACAGTCGTATTATTTGTACATTTTAGTGTTAAAGCGAGAGTGGTTTGAAATTAGTATGTAAACAGGTGAAAAGTTTTTTTTTATGAGCGTGAGAGGGCTCGCGAACACTCAGGCCACCTGATGGTAAGTGGGATCTGAGACCCATAGACATTTGACAACATTTCATTTTGGTGACACCTGCAAATTACTATACGAATCGAAAGGGTTTTGCCTCCTGAACACGGCAAAATATTTATTTAGATTTATTTTTCTTGATTTACAAATTTACAAGTAAGTTAAAAAAAAAAACGAGTTTTACCAATACTATGCCTGAATAGATATAATACCAAAGCCTTTTTCACGAGAAAAAAAACTGTCATACTTCAAATTTGCATTTGACACAATTTTTTTTTTTTAATACAGATTGGACTTACGTAATATGTCCATTGTGTCGTAGAAATGAAGTTACGCCCTTTTAGAATAAGTACATCTTAATAAATTAATAATAAAATAATTATTCATTCTAGAGAAAATTTAAAACTATTAGTGTCTTCCTCCTTCCAAACAGTATCTATAAAACGAATAAAATTAAAGTCTTGAAAATATGAAATCTTGTCAATTTGTAATCTCAAGACTACGATCTCAAAACTGCATTTCTAAGACTTCAAATGCGTTGCCAACCCTGAGGACGGAGACGGAAGCCTCTTTGCTAGTAATTTCACCGGTTGTCTTATCCCCACACCGGAACACAGCAATGCGAACACTGCTGCTTGACGGTCGGTTAATGGATAAGATGGTGGTAGCGATCCGGACGGACCCTGCACCAGGTCCTCCCACCACTATGATGCAGCATCAAAACTGAGGAATTGGCAACTGAAATCCTTAAATAATTAATGGTGGATAAGTTCAAAATGCAATATTCATAATTATTTATTTCAGGTTTCCCCATGGAAAGGATACGAGTATGTCACCCGGTGAAATTACAACCATAGAGGAATTCCATCTTAGTCCTCAGGGTTGGCTACGCATTTGCGGACTTAGGTTTGCCGTCTTAAGATTGTAGTCTTGAGAATGCAAATGAGTATGGGTCACAGATCCTACTTACCATCAGATGGACTGAATACCAGCAAAACACTTGATATTTAGTGTATGTATGTGTGAGTGGGGTACGCAGAGCAACAGAATTACCTACAAGTTACAACTTTAACTTGTTGATAATTCAGTAACCACATTTTGCACAAATAGGCTAATATGTTTACCAGCGTATTAATGAGTAGGTTGCAAGTTTCAACAGTACTACAAGAGTTCATTCCCTTAGTCACCTCTTACGACTTCCACGGGAAGATATGGAGTGGCACTATTCTAAGTTATTTAAGGATAGAATTACAAAAATGATACTCGTATATTATATTTTGGCAAAACGAGTGATAATCATATCGAATGATCAGGTAGTCCGTCCAAAAAGAAAACGTTAAAAATAAATAAATAACACATTTGTTGTTGTCTGCACTTCTAACCGTAATGCTAAATCTATTTTAAATAGTGAGTCAAACGAGTCGTTCTTTATCCAGTGAGAAAATCCTTTTACCAACTTTCGTCTCCGAAATACAAATAACTTGATACTACACGGTGATAGTAGCATAATTGACAAAAAACTGACACAACTCAAAAACAAATGAATAACTCTTATCTTCAGTAAAATAAGAATCAAGTGTCCGTCATTGGTCCTTATCAATTGACATAGACCAAAAAAAACAAGTCGCGGATTTAACATTCTAATTCGAAAGAATAGGTAATTTTAGGAGACCAATTTTGTTAATTTTGTATTTGACCCAATAGTTTTGTTTTAATATCATTATTAATTTAGCAGACATTATATGGATGACATGATTATTTTAAAACTGGCATGGATTTTTCTAGTAAATAACAACAATTAAATGATATCTAATGATAAAAAGTGATTTTAATAGTGTATTAAAACATTATTTCAAGCGGTTTTCGTCTAACCCGAAAGATACACCTAGGAGGGGTTTAAGCCGAGAACGAAAGTCAAACAAAGGTTAAGTAAATATACTTTTGTCAAAATATCCAAAATAGATAAATATTTCAAAAACTTACTAATGCAGAACGGCTTTAAAACCCTGTTCCTCGAAATGGTTTTCGAATTAGAGTAATTGTAAAAATATGAACAATCCCAATTACTAATGCTGTTAAGGTTGGCGCAGGCATAACCGTTCGCAACGGAATCAGCTCAAAATGAGACATTGAAAATTGAGCTAGCATTGCTAGCTTGTGCCGAGGCGAGGCGTTACTGTTCCGATGCCGATAAGTGTGCGTTACAGGAGTTTCATTTTTAAACCATGCGCGCCACTGATAGATCACGTGACTTTTCGTATCACGTCATCTACCAGTGACGCGATTGGTTCAAAAACGAAACGAATAGAAACGATAGTTAGCGAAGTGCATCTTGGCAGGACCTCCAGTATGGAGTTTCATACAAAGAATACCGAACGGCTTGAGTTACGGTGGTGCCGATCAGGTGCCGAGCGGTTATGTGTGCGTTAACCTTAAAACGCGACGCACCAAGCATTAACCGGCTAGTTGAAGTCGTTCTGGGACTGTAAAAAACACAGCTTACCCGCTTTGCCCATCTACATTTCGACAAATTACCGTTTTAAAAAGACCCCTGGTTCCATTATCTTAGGTACTCCATTCACTTTTATTTACATCATAAAATGCTCCTAGTTACTCTTACGAGGGGCGGCTGAAAAGTAATCTACCTAACAATGAAACAAAAGACTGTCGTGGCTAAATTTTTTTTATTTTTCTATATAGTCCCCTGCTAGTAAAATGCACTTTTTAAATTTTTCAAATATTGAATTTAAACCATTAAAAAAAAATCTTTCGGTTTGTCGTCATAAAAAGTCAGTAACCGCAGCCTTCATTTCGTCATCGGTCATAAACCTTCGTCCCCTGAGGTCTTTCTTGAGAAGTCTAAACAGAAAATAGTCCCAGGGGGCTAAATCTGGACTATAAGGGGGGTGGTCAATGGTATCGAAGCCATTGTCTTTAATTGCTAGCTTCGTTGTGCGGGCGGTATGCACTGGTGCGTTATCGTGCGAAATCAGAATTCCTTTGCTTAGTTTACCTCGCCGTTTTTCTTTTATTGTCTCTCTTAGTTGATATAGTAAGTTTGAGTAATAATCAGCATTCATTGTAGTTTTCTTCGGTAAATAATCTATGAGCAAAATCCCTTCTGTGTCCCCAAAGATTGTAGCCATAAGTTTACTTGCCGATGGACAGACCTTGAATTTCCGAGGCGGCTTCTCATCCTTAAATTTCCACTGTAACGAGTCTTGCTTACTTTCCGGGTCCCATTGTCGAATCCAAGTCTCATCACATGTTACAATTCTAGAAATTATTTCTTCCTCTTTCCCTCGACTCATGTCCAAAAATTCTTCGCAACATTTGACACGCCTCTCCATGTCAAATGCACTCAACATTCTGGGGACCCAACGTGCACTAACCTTGGACATGTTCAAATGCTCATGAATTATTTCATTGACTCGCTCTTTACTGACGCCCACATCTCTAGCTATCTCCCACTGCTTCACTCGTCGGTCCTCTAATATATATTTTTTCACCCTGGCTACATTTTCATCGGTGACGGCCGAAACTGGTCTTCCGCTACGAGGATCATCTTCCAGGCTCTCACGACCTAACTTAAACTGCTTTGACCAAAACTTTATAACAAATTCGGAAGAACACGAACTGCCAAACACACGTAACATACGCTGTCTGATCTCCGAAGGCGTATTCCCTTCTTTAGTCAAAAAAATTATCACCGATTCACCGCACGCTACTCGATTTTGTCCATTTTCACTTTTTCTACCGACATGTTTGAAACAATTGTAGGAGACAAATAAACGTGATGCAATAAACAAATGAATGTAATACATTTTGAAAATAGAATAACAAACGAATATAAATCCATACCAGCCAGCATTATTTTTGTATATATTTCTGACCAAGGAGATTACCTACTTATAGGCCGCCTCTCGTATTGTCGTCAATATACGAGTGTCAAAGACAAAAATGAAAGCGGTTTAAACGCCCATGTATTCACCCGGATCGTTGGGCCAACATCCTACATTCGCGATCATTCAAAACTATAATATTTTTCATATGTTATCGTGCCTGTGATAGATTGAATTTTTATATTTCACGCGACCGTTGTTCCTACAAATTGAGCGGTAAAGTAACGTTAAAAAATACGCATCTTTCAAAAAGCAATAATTATTTTTGTAAGCCCTTTTAAAAACAAATGATAAAAAATTATAAACATATTTCAAGGAACTAAAAACAAAATAATAAATGCTTTTATTCCTATATGTGAACCGAACCGTGACTAGTGCTTGACGATAACCTCTTCGACCAAATCGATTCGCCGACACGATTTTAATCAGTTAATGTCTTCGCGTTTTATTTTGCCACATAAAACCCCTACCTAGACGGTACCACACGATGGCAATAGTTCTAGCGCAAACCACCCAATTATTAATCTGTAAGAACTGTAAAATTAAATGTAACTCCTTGCAAGATTCAGCAGCTACCTATAACATTTTTCACATGTTATTGTGCCTGGGACAGATATGAATTTAGTGATGCTGCTAATTTCAATCGCATTTTTTTTCGATTATCGATAAGGAAGAAGAATCGATTTAGTATTCTGTTATAAAGGGGTTTGGCTAAAAGTGTTGTCATGTGTAAAAGTCATACATTTTCAAGGTGAGCGGCCATTCGTAAAATTGGTAAATTATGATGGAATTATTCAAAATAAACATATTATGTTATGTAATGTAATACTCTAAAGTGCATCGCAGCCGAGATATTTAAATATACCTGGGCGTAATTGTAGTACCAAAAACTAAAAACTTAAAATATTCATTAATCAAAATCAACATATTTTTATTGCATGACTGTAGGTATCAAGTATAATAACATTATACAGGTGTTAATTACATTTGTGTGTGCACCACTACAGTCTACCATAATTATGGTGTACAATAATTGACATATGTCAATAAACAATAGGTAGTTTAAAAAAAAAGCATATTATTACTTAATTAGGCTACATTTAGTAGGTAACAATGTCCGCGTGAAATATAAAATTTCAACCTGTCACAGGTAGATACTGAATCTAGCAAGGAGTTACATGTAATTTTACAGTTTTATTCGTGCTTATATTTAATAGTACTAATAATTAGGTGGTTTACCGTATTCGTATGCATCATTTGACAATTTCCGAGAGAATAACGACAAAAGTCACGGCAAACGCTAGCAAAATGCGTAAGTTGTAACTTAACTGGGTATTTATTCTGGGCGTTAATAGTACATTACTGCACAGACCAGGAAGTAGGCCGTTGCGGGACGAGTAGAGTTAGCGTGGCCTCGACTGCGTCTCGGCGACGCTATATACGAGTCCAGCAACCGCCCTTCCTGGTCGAGGCTTGTATAGTGCTTTTCTCTAACAGTGCGAGGAAATTGAACAAAATTTCAGTTTTGATATAATATGTATTCAAATGTATTAACAAAACCAAGTCAAATAAGATGTGATAATATGACGAAGGCAAATGGCAATAAGTACTTAACTAAAAAAGTTTACTTAAAAATTAAAAGAAAATGTTGCTCATGTTAGGGCAGTTTGTAAAATTAAAAGTCTGTGCAGTAATCTACTATTCTGCGGACTTCGGTGGTCGTAATTTGGTCTTAACCGAGTTTGCTTCTTCTTTACACTCTGGTGGTGTGCCGATAAACACATCTTCATCACTGGAACTCATTTTACTTTTGTATTTTCGCGAAACAAAAATAATACGTACTGTACTTAAACTTCCCTAAGAAAAAAGTATTCCCGATTCCCGCCTTAATTTTTTTAATTCTAAACGCAGAATGTTTTAATAAAAGTAAAACTATTTGACACTTTGGTAAATACGCTGTAAACGCGATAAACGGCGTTTACCTTTTTCTATGACATTTAAAAAGTAAATAAACATGGAAGAATTTTGAATTGTACGTGTTTTTGGCTGTTTGGAGTTAGTTATCATAGTCCAAATATGGTTTTAAAAAGTAAAAAACCGGGTACGTTATGAAATTTGTATACATTTTTGCGGCCGCTGCCGCTGGTAAATAATAATTGATATTTTTTTAATTTTCGGGCCTGGAACTCGGAACTTCGCGGGCTGATTTTACAACAGTAAGGTTAACATTTCCGAGCATGTGGGAGAAAAAATCATATTGTCTGTTATATTATAAGTAATTATAAGAACTATCAAAATATTATAGCAGAGTGTCGGCCATGTTGAGTTTAGTCGTTTTGTTACATTCCTTACCATGTCTTTGTTCTACGTAAATATAGCAACATACATAGTTATACTGACTAACAGAGAGGGTGAAAACCTAGACTTGAAATACACTCAGGAGCAAAAAAACGGGTCAGAGTGCGTTTTTCATACTAAAGAGGCTATTTCGAAGCCTTTGTTCCTCGCCAGGGAATGATTTTAGTGAAATCTGATGATGGATACCCCGAGCATTGATACAGGACTTCCAGAGTGCCTAGGATACCCAACTGAATGAATAGGCGGTTAACGCTGGAATTGTGCATGTTCAGAAAAACATCTAAAATGGCAATAAAATGTAAGGAAATCCAAGTGCGGACCCAAACTCTCCCGCTCTGGTGTTAACTGATTATGCGATCAGTTAGGTATCTTAAGAACTTATGACCTCCTCTATTGGACCTCGGAGTTTCCACCATTAAAACTCTCTCTAAACAACCCCTGGCGAGGAACCAAGGCTTCGAAATAGCCTCGTTTGTATGAAAAACGCACTCTGACCCGGTATTTTTGCTCCTGAATGTAGTACAGTTAGTTAAGTAACTCAAGTAATAAATTGTGGTTAATCAACATGCAAATTCGCGCTGAAAACATTACTTGGTGCTTGCACTTTATCGCTAAAAGGGTGTAACGTTTTGAGGACTGTAGTACAGTCAGCAGCGGTGACGTGTTTAAATCAAGTTAGTATCTAGCGACACAAGTTGCCTGATTGAGAAAAATTAAACTTGCCGGTGTATAGTTATGAACTGCGTCGAGTTAAAAAGTGATTCGGTTAAGGAGCTTGAATCGAGTAGTAGCTCAGCGATGAACTGTAAATGTATATCTCTCTCTTTTATTTACACGGGAGCGATTATCTTATGTTCGTTTCTTGGGCGACACGCCGATAGTTCATCGCTTACTCGCTCGCGCTGGGACCAGTGCCTAAGAGAATTACACGATGTTATATTTTCGTGATAGGGAATATTTATGAATTATTTTCACAGCTTCACCTGTTTCATGTAATAATCGGGGGAGAAAAATCATTTTTTGAATAGCTGAAAAATATACCAAGATATAGGCCAACAAAGATTTGTTCCTATCTGTTTCTAGCAAAACAGATTTGAACATGGAGTTTATATGGCCGACCCGTTATATTTATTTATTTATCATAAGCAAAATACAAAGTTTAACTTATGCTTACTTTAGCATCTAATTGGTAAGTAACAATACATGATTTAACTATTCTACGACAACTCTTTTAATATTATTTTTATGGGTTTTTGCTTGTCACATCTTCGAGAACTTGATAATATTGTAAAATAATAATAATATTGAAGCAAATACAAATAACAACAATTTTGTGCATTTAATTTAACGACTAAGATTTAAAAGGGCATGCTTCGATGGTTCGGTCATTTGGAATGGATGGATGAAAGAAGATTGACGAAAGAGATATACAGAGCGAAAGTGAGTGGAAGGGTCGGAAGAGGCCGCCCTAGGCGTACTTTTTCGAATCAAATCGGAGAAATACTGGAAAAGGGCCGAATCTTAAGTACCCGAAACCGACGTGCGTGCATGACTCGATGTAGGTATGAATGTGGAAGAAGCGAAAGACATTTGTCAGGATCGTAGCAGGTGGAAAGAAGTCGTCTCTGCCTACCCCTCTGGGAAACAGGCGTGATTTTATGTATGTATGTATGCATGTAATTTAACGACAGTCATAGTGCCGATGACTTCACAGTGCATATCGGATCTCTGTCTAATCGCTGTGTAATTAGCAGATTAAAATGCTTGGTATCATCCGTATTTAAAGGCCGATTTTAATTTTAATTTCACTATTGGTGATCTCTATTACGGTATTTTAAACATCCATGCATATTCTGTATTAGGTAGGCGGTTATGACTCGTTTTTCTTTTGATTAAGTTTAAAGTGTAATGTAACAAAGAGGGTGAATCCTATTAACCCCTAATTAAACGTTGTTTCGTTATGAAGCCTTCTGTACAGTCAAGGACTCTAATTGTAGAGCCACTCTGGAACCCTGTCGCATAACGTTAATCGTTAATTTTAGCGTAATTTCTTTCATGTGGCTTGACGCTGTCATTGTGACAGGGTTCTAAAGTGACTCAACCATTAACGTCCTTGACTGTACTTATCGCTCGAATCTCGGGACATCTTACCGTATTCTCAACTTTACGGTAGCTCTTAATTTACAGTCACTGCACGGGATTGTTGAGCCACTTGCCACTGTATTTTGGCCGTGTAATACGAATCGGGGTTAGTCGGTTACTCTGGTATATTCAGTATGTATTGCACGGCTGAATTAAGAAGAAAAGCGAGTGGCTTAACTTGACTGTACTTGACAGTAATAGCGTGTAATTTGTTAATATGACAACTACGGCAAAGGCGATGTGGTTTTACCCAGTGGAATAGAAACACAACATCTTACGCCAATCCTACTTATAACACTTTCGATAGTCATAACGTTTACCGAATGCATCTTGTTAGGCATATTTAAAAAAATACATTCTTAATAAACTAATTTGATTTCGACCCCTCTCGGGTAAAGGCCTCCTCCAGCTCTTGTCATCCTTCTCTGTTTTTTTCCGCGTTGGGTGAGTCGGCGGCGGCGGCTATTTTATGACGGTCATCTTGTGTTGCCACTTGGACCCGTCCAGATCGTGGCGATTTTTGTCCACCTGTCTGCGTGTATCCTCTACATGGCCCGCCCATTCCCTTGTAACAATAGAGTCTGATCCTGACATTCTTGACCCCATTTTAAGTCAAAGTCAAAGTCAAAGTCAAAGTTCTTTATTCTTCAATTTAGGCATAATATAATTTATTTATTTATTTATTTATTTAAATAGGTACAATAACATAATGTAGGCAAAAACAAGGTATAACGACATTACAATAAATCTTAATAATGCACCTATGAATGTCAAAAAGCATTACCACCGGTTCGAAAAATAAAACCTTTGCCCCGAGAAGAACCGGCGTAAGAAACTCGGCAAGGTATATTTTTTTCAAGACAAAGGTTTACATCATTACATAATAATTATAGATAGTTTACAATATCACGGTATTTTTGTACAGTAGGTGCACCTTTTTAAAGCGTAGGTAAATTTATGCGTAGATTACTCATGCAGGACGGACGACTCACTGCCAAACATCCCTATCCATGATATAATCGTTTACTTTATAATATGCTCGGGAAATTAGTTTTTGTTTTACGACAGATTTAAATTTAGAGTCAGTAAGTTCAGTAATACTTTTTGGAATTTTATTGTAGAATTTTATACAATTTCCCAAGAATGATTTTGAAGTTTTGGCCAGTCTATAAAATGTGGTTTTGAGCTTGCCTGTGCATTATATTACTCGCACCTACCTATTCCAGTTTATTTCCGTGCGACTTCGCTGTCGACGGTACCGTCAGAAAAAATCCTTCGTTTCAAATATGCCGACGTTGTTTTTTAATAAAAAAATCCCTTTGGATCGCTTTAACTCACAAAGCGGGAACACTCCGAATATCCGACAAGACCTTCCTAATGGTAATTGCGAATGCATTTTTACCTTAAAAACCAAAGCACACTAACCCACCGAGTAAATTAATCAAGTTTAAAGCTAACGCGATGAGAACAAGAATCAAATTGGAACCATAAACTAGTGAGACATAATACTTTTTGAATTTAAGTGCAAATTATAATGAAAAGACTTTTAATGAACTCCTGATATGCTAGAGGGTCGAGTACTAGACGACAGGACCAAAAACGAAAGACCCACCGCTCCTATATTTAACATGAGGTTGAAGTTCATTAACACTGGTCGCATAATATCGATGTAAGTTTTGCCTTTGATAGAGTGAAATGGGCTTTATTTTTTTAACAGTTCGGGTGATTTTGGATCTAGTGACAGCTTACCTTTTTAGGGTATGTTTTGTAAGCGGACACCCTTAAGTTTATGCGTGGATAGGCATAATGTGGATTAATATTAAGTTACTCTTTTTGTAGGCTCCTTAAGAAAGTGTCGTCTAGGAAATACAAAGTAGGAGACTGGTAAAATATGGTTTAGGAAGTCCATAGCGCGACTTTTAATTTGTAACGAAATTGTAATTACCTCACTAGTCTTTTTAATTATCGGTAGCGCGCAGTTAATGTGCGTAAAATGTAATAATGGCGGGAATAAGATGGCATATTAATTAAATAACCCCCCTCTAATAGTTTCGATTCTAAACTTAGATAGTGTAAGTGACTACAATAATATATGATGAAGACATAGAAGGAAGGAATATAAGACTCCTTAGCAGCTTATATTCGCCAGTCCGTGTTTATTACTTAATGCATTCTTACCGTCCTTCGCGTAGGGACGTATCTTCATTAAGTTCTTATCGGGTACTTAAAATGACTGGTCTGGTTTGAGTGATACTTGGCCGGTTTTTTATTGTTGTTTTTCTTTATGGTTTCCACTACAGTCGCACCAAATTTGACGCTTGTATGTAATATCGTTTTGACGATAGATCAAAAAAAACGTGGAGAAACGTTTCTTGTATAATTTCTGTGCCCCCTATTATTTTAGTGTTTTTTCTTAAGAAATCCACCAGTTTTTTATTTTCATTTTATGTTTTGAAAACTAGATCATAAAGGAGAAAATTCCCAACACGTAAAGACAATAGATTTTTGTTTTAGGTCACTTTCGTTCTCACCGTGCGATTTGTGTAAAAAATATAGTTTGCCACCAGTCTCCATAAATTTAAGAACTTTATCATAAATTTTAGGAGAACTTTACCCACTACAAATCCATTATCAATCTCTGTTTGTGTTACCAGTAAAATAATCACGATTGCATTTCTTACAAATGTATCTGTGTAAACACTGTTGGTGTATCAATAAATGAATAAACAACTAGCCGGTTATCAATCGGCCCGTGGAGTTCAAGAGCACGTATAAAAATAACCTACCAGGATAATTACTACAAAGGAATTCAAAACTTCAATTGCTGGGTCCCTGTCACTCGAGTCTTAAAGTAAAAAGAGATAGAGCTAACGTATCGTCGAACTTCGATTTTTAAAGCAGGGTCTCAAGGGCTTATCCACGTTATTCGTTCATGTTCGTACCTGGTGGGTGACTTTGCTAGTGAAATAAACTTATTCCGCGGTGGTCTGTTCTCGAGTGTACTCGCCTCCGCACTGGAACAGTCTGTAGGTAAGTTCATTATATTGCAAGGCGATTAAATTATAAGGCGATTCTTGTTTTTAAATGCGTTAGTTTAATAATGTTTTGTGAGTTCCAAAGCTTATTCAAGTGGTTTTTTTTAATAGTTTCAACTATAGTTTATTTTCTTTTTTAATAGTTATAACAGAAAGAGTATGCGCAGGAGTTTTTTATTAAAACCTTATATTGTTCTGGATTGGCGTATTGATTGTCTGACAGGAAGTACGCTTATTATGTTTTTTAATTAACTTTCCTAGTTACTAACGAAACGTGTGAAAATTTGTAAGTTGCCGAAGAAGAAGACAAACCCGCTATTTGTCTGGCTTGTTTTTTATGTCGTTTAAATTAAATAAGCGTTTTTTTTCTATTCTATACGCTGATCAAACAATTTAATATTTATAAAATAATATGCATAAATTGCACTGTCTGCTTTTTTATTCCTTAGCGAAGGTCACCTTTATTTTTTTACAGATAAATTCGCAAATATTTTAACATTTTTAAATTAGTTATTACATTATTTGGTTTTTATAGTTTTTTTTAGTGAAATTCACCAGTCCAATAATTAAGAAATTTATTTGCAATTTACTTAGGTGTAATAGTAATAATCTAGACCAGGTGTACGTAACTTCAATAAAGAATGTCAATCGAGCGATACTTTTGAATTTCTATCGCTACGCTCGCTCTGGTATCTGTTATTTCGCTACGAGTTCAATTAACCGCTATCGCCGTAAATAAATCATTTTGCTCCCTTGAGATACAACTAATTCAGCGTATCCTTTATACCCCTATTTAACCTTAAAATAATGTTTAATACAAAGGTCAAATAGATAGCGAAAATGTTAAATTATGCTCTATCCTTATTTTAACCATCGCGATTGAATTAGTAAGCGTACATTATATTTTTGACCTTATGGAATGGATTTATAAAATGTAAATAGCGGTTTGGTGCAGTTTATTTGTCTATGTATATTTTCCAACCATTTCTTAAGTTTCTTCTAACTTAAGACACAACTTTGGTATATGTTTAATAATTAATAAATTAATATCAATGGAATATCTCGCACAAATTGACTTAGTTCCTAACTTAGCTTAAGGATACTTATACTAGGCAACAAAAACATACCTACTTACCTATACAATATAAAATACTCACATAAAAAACATCCAAAACTCAGAAACAAATACTCGCGCTAATCAAACAAGTATCGAACCCGAGACCGCTGGCTTCGTTGGCAGGGCCACCAACTAGGCGAAACACGTTGATCATCATAAAACAAAATTCTAGAAAAATATCGCGACTCCGGCATTCAGAGGAGTTCTTACACGACCAAATTGATTCTCATTTAGCTTTACCGAATAAACAGTTTCTGTGGGACAACTTATGTTGCTGATTAAAAAAAAACCGCTCACGCATCATCTGCTTATAAATCAAGACGAAACTAAAGAGCTCTTTCTCGGCTACATATTAAGTAGAGCAAAGATCAGCTTGATGGCAGCATAATATTGCATTGTCATCGGGTTTACACATGTAGATTCAGGAGCAAAAATAACGGGTCAGAGTGCGTTTTTCATACTAAAGAGACTTTCGAAGCCTTGGTTCCTCGCCAGGGAATGCTTTTAGTGAAATCTGATGATGGATACCTCAAGCATCGATACAGGACTTCCAGAGTGCCTAGGATACCCAACTGAATGAATAGGCGGTTAACGCCGGAATTGTGCATGTTCAGAAAAACATCTAGAATGGCAATAAAATGTAAGTAAATCCAAGTGCTGACCCAAACTCTCCCGCTGTGGTGTTAACTGGTTGTGCGATCAGTTAGGTAACTTAAGAACTTTTGACCTCCTCTATTGAACCTCGCAGTATCCACCATTGAAACTCACAAAAAACAACCCCTGGCGAGGAACCAGGGCTTCGAAATAGTCTCGTTTGTATGAAAGGTGCACTCTGACCCGATATTTTTGCTCCTGAGTGTATCCCAAATTTCAACCCATTCTACTGACTGGTTCAAAATCGGCTTAAAAACAACCAGGGCATAGCGAAGCTAAATAAGAGCTTGTAAAAGAAGAGTCTAAATCGATCCATTACTTTGGGAGCTATGATACCACAAACAGACATACTTACACTTCAACTTATAACAACCCTCGATTGGTATCGAGGTTAATAAATAACGTACCTAACCATAAAACATAATTAAAATAATTTTCCAAAACACCCAGTTCTTTTCATTTGAATCAAGGGACATCGATCGTTCCTCCCCTATCACTTATAACCCCAAAGATAACCCAAATTTTGATAACGACAATGCACTGCATTAAACTCCAAATACGAATCCCAATTACTGTTATGGCTCAATCGTACGGTTATAAATCAAAAGAACGCATTTCCAACGTTAAAGAAAAGAAATGTACCTTTTCCAGTTAAAATAAGGTAGTTTTTATAAATGTTTCATAATTCATACGCCTTTTTTTTTACTATGCAGCGTATGACTCACTAAATAATTCAATACTCATCCAAAAAAACTGTGACTCAACGCGTTAAATTCCATTTTCCTTTGGCTTGTAATGTTTTAAGTTGGCAAAGCGTTGCGTGTTCAATGCACTTCCATAACACCAGTGTAACTTGAGCCGTCCGCCCCCTCACGCCTTTACTAATTTGATTAGAATTCGTCGAAGGATAAAGCTGTAGAGGGTCAAGTTGAGTTGGTCGTGTTTTTGTTTTGTATGAATCATAGAAATGTGTGAGGGGTTGTATTTCTCGACTATAGTCTTTGTATGTACAGTTTGTACAGTCGGGGCGAGTAAATGTATTACCCGCAGTTTGTAATATGACTAAGGCTTAGTGTTTTTTTAAACGGTTTGTCGAACTGCCGATCGAGTGAACGAAGTCATACAAGCTCGCTCACTCGAAGGCTCAGGGCAGGGCGACTTCGTCTACAGTCCTGATTCGTCACGTTCTTAACCCGTCCACAAAGCCATATGGCCCACTATTCCAATTCGTCGGCATTCCTATATTGTCACCTTCCTAACTTGTCTACTTTCCTATATTGTCACCTTCCTAACTCATCCATATTCCTAAATAGTCCACAATGCTAACTCATCCACATTTCTATTGTGTGGTCAACTTCTTCAATATTGTGTGGCTAGTTTCAGTTTTGCGCTGTGGACGATATAGGAATGTGGACAACTTAGCACTATGCTATGGACAATATAGGAATGTGGACAAGATAGGAAATTGACGATATAAAAATGTGGCCGTTAGGAAGGTGACAATTTAGGAATTACATGCTGAGGACATGGCACTGTGGACGAGTTAGGAAGGTCACGAAATAGGACTGTAGACAAAGTCGCCCTGACGAGAATGCACGCCATTAAATGTGACGGAACCGCTTCAACTCACTGGTTAATATTTGGTGCAGCGATTTCATGAACAAGTTGTGTAAGAGAATCAGCTTCGTAATATGGCCACGAACTTATGCAGCAAACGAATGCATACAGCTGTATTTTCCTCTGGGAGTCTGATGCGCACTTGGCTGATTTTCTTTTTATTAATCTACTTTAAGATGCCACCTATGCTAAAGTCTGTAGTGTTCCGATATCTGGATCTCAATAACCATAACGCCTCTGTATCTGTTCTTTGGATATATTAAAGTCGATCATATTTGCTTGAGACTGGCGAACGTGAAAACACGATTAGAAACAAAATCCTCGATTGTTTTATTTTTCAAACATGACACCTTTTATGCATGTTTTTGTTTGAATCTTCGATTTTCGATTCAATAGTTGAGTATATGTAACTTCTTAATCCTTTTAATTCTTAAAACAATATTGTAGTTTTAAAGTAAACAGCGATTAATTGAATTTGACGCTGCCATCAAGGCGCGCGCGAACTATCTCCGATTCACATAACTTGCTAGGAAGCACATAAAGCCATCCCTTTTCATTCTTGTGGGGCCGTGGCACCATAGGTGGCCTCTTAAAAAATATGAATGTGGTCGGTTTGGTCCGTGTTTATGTTTGTATTTATTACCACCTATTCGAAATTTAAAATCAGTAGCTACCTTTAAAAATCATTTCAAGAATTATTTATTAGCTTCTCAAATATCTGGATCATAAGCAGTTGTACACATACGCACATGAACACGCAGGCACACTCAAACGCACACACACACACACATACACAAGCACACACATTCAAACTTACACACATACACGCAGATATACAAGATGTATTAAATTTTTTGTTATTGTATGCTTAATTTGATCTCTCTAAAATGATCTCAAAATAGTAGCGATATTATTTTAAAAATTTGATATTATAATTATTTTAAATTTTTAACGCCTTCGATTGCCATATATCTACTCTCCCTGGTCTCACTGAAAACCAGCGCCTGTGTATGTTTTACCAACATTCAGAGGCATAAAGCTGAGCGGAGACCATTTTGGCCATAATAAAAAATAAAATAAAAATAGGTTAAGACTTTTTCTTTGTAAACTGTTTTTTTATTTATGTGCCGAATAAATTATTTTTCATTTTTTTTTTTTTCATTTTTTATTTATCTCCTCGATTATATTTCATTGATTAATCAAATCCTCACCGTGTTCCAGAATACAATGCTTCTCTTCTTCACATTTGGACTCGTATGTCTTCAAATAGTTCGTTGTTTGGAGACTGGTACGTATATCTGCTTGTTTTCATTTAGTATATTTTGATGTAAGTGCATAGTATAGTATGTCATTTTACACGAGGCCCGAGGTGTCGGCCTGAGCCGCAGACGAGGGACAAGACTCGGGACAAGTGACAATTGACAATTGACAGTTCCACACGTGTATCAAACGAGATACAAGGTCGAGATTTAGTTAAATTGTTTCGTTTGTCCGAATTTTCATTATTCAGTTTTTTTTGGAACTGTTTAGCTTCCCTAGATTGTTATATGACAAACCTAACCTAACTCTAACCGTTTAAAACAGCTAATGAGTTTAGAAAAGAAATAATTTTCTAACTGATGCATTATCGGACAAACGAAACAATTGAGAAAAAAAAATGGAGTTGCGATTGGACACCATGCACAATTGTTAATTGCGAAAAAAAAACCAAAGAAATAATATAAAAACCAAACGGTCATTCACAATAATCATTAAACTTATTTAGCCAACTTTAAGAAACGTGTTTTGATGATTTAAATAATGATAAGATATCCCATTATTTAGGCATGTTTTCCAAATATGTATGTATGTAAGTGAACTCTTTATTGCATATTAGTACATTGTGTATTAAGGGCGGAAAGTAAGGAATTACGACCGAGGCTCTAGTAGAAGCCCGAAGTCGAAGACTGAGGGCTTTCTGAGTCGAGGTTCGTAATTCCCGTACCGCCCGTGAAACATACAATGTTTTTCATCACATTTGCGAGTAAATAAATGAAATTATAGGGCAGAAAAAACTTATTTATTAAAATTTATAACATGTAGCGAGATTGCAATGAAATTACTGTTTAGATAACATTTTAAAACAATTTTTCAATTTCGTGTAAACTCCTTGCTTGAACTTGCATGAACGGTGTGCTGCGCTATAAATTAAAAAAAAAATACTTACCGACCTAGGTTTTTATGAAAAAAAAAAGGTCGAGGGTTTTATATGGGGCTTACGGCCCAGTTAACCTGTATGTTTAGATTACTGTTTACGTGAAAGTGTGATGAAAAAATAATTACAAAACAAAATATGCATGAATATAGATAATGTACTATCGAACCAACGGAACCCTGACCCACCATGGAACCTTGTCACAATGATTGACGTACGATTGTCGTATAGCTTCGTATGACAGTCCTAACGTCAATCACTGTGACAAGGTTCTATGGTGGGTCAGGGTTCCGTTGGTTCGATAGTACCTACTATCAGCACAACGGAACCCTGACCGATGTCACAGATAGAACGGTGTCACAGTGACATTATAAAACAATTTGTTTTGACAATTACGACTTTAATCATAACGCCACTGTGACACAGTTATATGGTGGATCAGTTCCCTTTAGGCTGTTAGTAATTAGCCAAAGTTATCCTAAGCAAGGACAATGCAAGATGATGTATTTGTCGATTGCCACAACCTTGAAAGTCAGAGATCTTCAAAGTTTCAAACTTCATAACCTTCGTTTATTCCACATACTCATTGTATATTTGTGGACAGAAGTGGTGGTCCTTCGAGCGGTGCGTGGCCAGGATGCGAGACTGCCGTGTGGCCAGGGCAAGGTGTTCCTGGACGGGCCTGACTCGTATGTGCTCTGGTTGAAGAGTGACCGGGAGTTCCTCTACCGGTTCCCTAATGAGGAAACCGAGCGAAGGTAAACTAGCATTAAAAGTAGCTGTTATCGCTGTAGGATATGTAGGATAGGACGTTATATGATGGAGGTCGTAAGAAGTGTGATAATTTTTTTTTTATAATGTCACTGTGACACCGTTCAATGGTGGTTCAGGGTTCCAATAGGCTGATAAAACATCATAAAGTGACAGCGGTAGATCACGGTCTCAATTGAGAAAAAAAACAGTTGAGACTAATCAAAACAGCAAAACCGAATTTAACATGGAGTTTATATGGTCGACCTGTTACGTGACTTCACAGTGCATATCGGATCTCTGTCTAATCGTTTTCTAATTAGCAGTTTAAAATGATTGTATCATCCGTATTTATTCATCTCTTTTACGGTATTTTATTTATTCCATATCTCCAGGACTTACCTATAACCTTTTTCACTAGGATCCCAGAATTAACCGTTTATTTACTATCCAATATAAATTTACAGGTCATTGACCTACGACCAGGTTTTTGGAACAACTTGCGTCGCAGGCGCGTGCCATGATGACACCTCTCTCCTTCTAAAGCGAGTGAGCGACAGAGACGGGGGCATATATCGCTGCCGGGTGCACTATCAAGCATCGCCGTCTGTTGATTACGTCATCGAAATCCGATTGGTTGGTAAGTGGAGTAAAGAGAGCATCCGAAATCTACGTACGTGCATGAAGAGGTTGAGGAAGCGAGAGTTGTATGTTTAGACCGGTGCACCTGGCGTTCCATAGTCTCTGCCTATTATATTCTGAGACAGGCGTGAAGGTATGTATGTATGTATGTATGTGAAGTAAAGATAGTATTACTATTAGGTAGGTAGATAAAATCCTGAATGAACAACATTTTGAATTTGATTTTTTTAATTTTTTTTAATGTATTTTTTCAACACACTTGCTCAAAACGACCTTTTTATTCCACCGATTTTTGGCCCATAAACCTAGATATTAAACACGCGTGCTTTTTCAGTATATTACGCACAAGTGCCTTTGGTTTATTAACCCAAACAATTTACATTTGTAGCCTAGTACCAAGTTGTAAGTACGAAGAAGAAGCGATATAATTTAGTCGGGTTATGTACCTTTTTTTTCTTAGCAACAAACAGTTTTTATGCGGCAAATAACATTGTCTACATATTTATTTCAATAAATTGGTGAAATCAGCTTTATTACTAAAAAATAACTCAATTTCATTAAAATCATTAAAAAAAGATCTGTAATTTGTATTTTTTTTCGCAAGTGTGTTGAAAAACGTCGGATGTAACACGTGTGCCTGTGATCATAATATACGCGGCTTTCTTGTGGCACACTCGCTTTCGCTCGTGCGCACACAATAGCGCCTTGTATACAATGGTCAACTTAGCACACTTGTATCGTAATGTACTATTGCTGTATTTGTACTATACGTCCAAGAGAAGCAGACCTTCAAATCGAGATCCCTATTGCACATTAACGTGACATTCTACTACAGACGACTATACTTCCAGATTCCCCTGGCATGCCGAGGATTTACAACGACGCTGGCGAGCCGCTGAAGAGAGGCCACATTCAGCACCTTAGTCTTGGGGCCAACCTCACGCTAACCTGCGAGGTGGACAACGGTATTATCATAAACGTTCAGTTCAATTCAGTCATAATCATAAACGTATATTTAGAACCAATTTCAAAATGTGCTTGAAGTCCTCAATGTAATTAGAGATGACAAGTAATTGGTATTTTATAGGAGACTCAACCTTATTGCAGTACAATGTCAGATGGATTTAGAATCTAAGGTGGGTCACAAATTTCAAGTCTGACTGTACGGAGTTCATAAATATGTGTACACTTTAGTACCTTACCTTGTCTATTTAATATCGTTTAAGCTGCCATAGAAAGTTGTCACAGTTATTAAAGTGACAAGTTACTAAAGTGTATGTGTATGTACAAGCAAGTAGGCTAGTTTATTTGTTTGCTCTTGTTATTCTGAGTTTTGACACGATGTCCTGGTCAACTACAGGCTAAGGCCAGGTTAGGTATAATTATCATTGCCATACGGAATACAAAACAATACTGTTGAGTTTCTTGCTGTGTTTATTCTCAGTAGTGGTTCTTAAGGAGCGCTGGTACTTTTATGACGTGTAAAAGAGCCCGTGCGGCCTGCTTACTATATACTGACGATTAATCTAACAATACTTTTTTTTTCTTTGCCCCGCGGCGACTTGAACAGCTACTACAGCGGGAATATGGCGTTTCCACTATGAAGTGATTTCGCCAGTGTCAAGTATATATAAGTATAAATCAATATAGTAATAAAACACAATCCAATCTTCTCTAGGAAGATTGGTGGCAACGTTGTACGGTGATATGTAGGACAGAGGCCAAGATAGTTTTAACCTCTGTCACTGCGAGTCCACTTGAAACGAGAAGTAAGATGCCTGGATACACGAAATAAGTCCAAGTCTTCTATCACTGTGCAACACAAAGGCATTAAAAGTACAAATCACTAACAAAAAAGAACTTTGAACACCTAAATACACAAAAATAAAAACTAAAACAAATTACACATCCGCCATCTTTAGACGTTGCAAATGGCCTCTAATCATACTTAAAATGAAGTCTTGGCGCGAAACTTATGTCACCAATGAAATTCAAAAATACCATTCTCTCGGTATGGGCAAATATTTATGAGAAGAGTACGAGTATTTGTTTTAGTCTTGGATGTTTTCAATGTATTTAAATTACTTAACAAACATTTCCTAATGAGTTATAAAGATCGGGATCATAGTATCTCAGGTCGTTTTATCTTCACAAATAAACAAAGTCAAAAGACAAAGTCAAAGTTCTTTATTCTTCAATTTAGGCATAATATAATGCACCTATGAATGTCAAAAAGCATTACCACCGGTTCGAAAAATAAAACCTTTGCCCCGAGAAGAACCGGCGTAAGAAACTCGGCAAGGTATATTTTTTTCAAGAAAAAGGTTTATAATACAATACAATACATAATAATTATAAATAGTTTACAATATCACAGTATTTTTGCACAGTAGGTGCACCTTTTTTAAGCGTAGGTAAATTTATGCGCAGGACGGACGACTGACTGCCAAACATCCCTATCCATGATATAATCGTTTACTTTATAATATGCTCGGGAAATTAGTTTTTGTTTTACGACAGATTTAAATTTAGAGTCAGTAAGTTCAGTAATACTTTTTGGAATTTTATTGTAGAATTTTATACAATTTCCTAAGAATGATTTTGAAGTTTTGGCCAGTCTATAAAATGTGGTTTTGAGCTTTCCTGTGCTCCTGGTTGCTTTTGGCTTATCAATGTTCGTTGGGAAATTATGTAGATTCTTCCTAACAAAGATGATTATTTCAAATACATATAGCAACGGCAGTGTTAGAATATCTACACACAACACTAGAACAAAAGTACACACGATCTTTATAGTCACGTCACGTATAGTCATTTTTACATTCATCTGGCACAATTAGGTTGATAACATAACCTGAAATTATTAGGTAAGAGTTAGCGGTGGTATTCGCAATGGCGGATGTTGCCATACTTCGGTCGCCCTAGCAACGGACACAGCGCGCCCTATACCCCGCGGACGCCCAGCCGCGATGTCAAATATAGAAAACAGCTGTATACTTTATACTTACATCGTGTGTAATAAATTGTGTTCATTTTGTGAAGATTAACTGTTGTATAGCTATATTTTGGTGTATATTAGGTACATCTTAAGAAAATAGGTTTAGGTTAGCTTAGAGTTGTGTCCAGACGCGAGCGCCAAACTACGCGGAATGGGGGCCTCGCGCCTCGTCGACACCGGCACCGCCACAGGAAGCGTTACGCGAGAGATAAGTTTCTGCACATATACAATTCGAATTAAACATAAATGCAATATTTAATTATTACTTAGGTATATTAGGTACCTAAAAGCTAAAACCAGAATATGGAATTTTTTGTAAAATGCGATTATCTTGAAAACCGTAAGTCTTTTACAAGGGAGCGCATTTTTTCACATACATTTTTTGTTCATAATCATTTTGTTTTCATAAAATTGTTATTCATAATTTTTATTATCGCTGGAACCGTAAACTTTTTAGTTCTTAAATATTCAACGTGTAGATAAGGCTAGGTTAGGTTAGGTTTGAATTATTAAAATCCTGAAAAAGTAACATTTACTGAATAAAATGCGTTATGAATTCCGATGATTATGACTAATAACAGTTTATGAATAAAAATAATTATGAGAGTCAATATGGACCCCTTTTACAAGACATGTAAACAACCTAACATGGAGGTTGTTTACATCGAACAAAGGCTTGTCTTTATATAGAATTAAGTCGGTTTTGGACCTCTTAATACAGGAAAATAGTATGAAAAAAAAGTCTTATCATTTCTCCACATAAGTTACGTTATTTTTATTTACGATAGTAAGTTGCTTATGTTTCAAATTTAAACTTGATAAGTGGTAGTTTATTGATCGCCTAAAATGTTAATTTTATGCAAAAACGATCTCACTCTCATACAAAAAAATCATCTCGTAAAGTTTACTAGATTAAAAACAGCAATTAGCAAGGATTAAAAACAGAAGTAGAATATTCCTTGCCTACTGCTGCAACACAAAATACGGTGTCGCGAACTGTCCAAATTCTTTCTCATTCGATATGTTTTATTAGATGTTTGAAGCTATATACATTTTATATAAAATAATTTCAACACTATGGGCTACCTGTAAAGTGTATTCAATTGCAATAAAAGTTGGTATATCTTTTTTCATGTATTATGAAATAAAAAGAAACTTGTGGAGAAACAATATTACCTAAACACTTTTATTTTTGGACCACTCTAGTATTTAGGTATACATATTAGAAGGACCTCGAAAACACAGTGTCTACTGGCCGGCACACGAAATTGCCGAGTAATGAATAATGAATTCCTCCTTTAAAAAAGGTCTAACAAGTATGATGTCAATTAGATCGTCCTTATTTTACATAGCTAATAAGGACGATTCCAAAAAAATCAACGGTCGCGTAGTACCGTAACGCTCACAGCTGTATATCAACCAACTTGGAAGGCTCAAGGTAGTCAAATCGGGGGAACAAAACGATTGCGCAATGTACAATCAGCGACATCTAGCGGCGCGAGGCGCAAACTAAGTGTAGCCTGTCCACTATTAACTAGACTTAATATTTTGTTGTTTTTATTTCATTGATAATCTTGCAAGCAATCAATAGAACCTTTATGGATAGATGTGTTTATTGTTGTCATATCATAAAATACAGATTAAATACTATGACGGTGCGTGAAAAAACTTTTGCAGTGCAGCGCACCCGAAAGCGATACGGTTGTTGACCTGTTGGCAATAAGATTCAAAGTAAGTACGATAAGGTATAATTACACTCATTACGGCATTACATTGCAAGCTGAATTGGGATGAATAAAACAAAATTACTAACGGCTTTTACATTCTATTTCGAACGAATAGGTAATTTTAAGTGGTAATTTTCATTACTTTTGTGTTTGGTCCAATAGTTTTGTTTTAATATCTTTATTTATCTAGCAGACGTTTTATGGATGATATCATTATTTTAAATTTGGGTTGGCATTTTCTAAGGCTTACTATAGGGTCGAGGACTATCTAACAGATAAAAATGCTTGGCCTAAACTTAACTAAACACCTAAATAACTGACTAATAAATTAGGCTTAAAAAATATGTAAATATTGTATATTGTCTAAGGGACACGGTTTCTGTAGGAGAATGTATCGAAACTGTGGTGGTTGTCTTGCACTGTCATAGGAAAGTATATATATATTTTTTAATATATATACATATTTTATATAAAAAAAAATAATTATTACTACTACTTATTACTCCCTATGAAAATTCTTAGTTTTGACACATTTTCTTGCACAAGCTACGCTTGAATGTTTTTTATTTTTATTTTTATTTTATGTTAAATTCATTGTTTTATATCATGCTAGGTTAAGCTTTATAATTGTATAATATCATAAGTAGTACCTATTTTAAAAAACGACTGACTGTTGAGTTTCTTGCGGCGTTTCTTCTCAGCAGTGGTCTCTTGCGAAGCGCTGGTAGATTTTGACGTGTAAAAGTGCCCGTGCGGCCTAATTACTGAATAAACATCTTTTATCTTTTTTATCTTTTATCTTTATCTAATAAATTACGGCAGTTAAATGATACCTAACAATAAAAAGTGATTGTAATAATGTATTAAAACATACTATTTCAAGCGGTTTTTGCCTAACCCGTAAGATACACCTAGTGGGGCTTCACGCCGAAAACGAAAGTCAAACAAAGGTTAACTATACTTTAGTCAAAATATCCGAAATAGATAAATATTTCAATAACTTACTAATGCAGAACGGCTTTAAAACCCTGTTCCTCGAAATGGTTTTCGAATTAGAGTAATTATAAAAATATGAACAATTCCAATTGTCCAGTCAAGTGACATATTTTAAGTTGGCGCTTGCGAATATTTGCGAGTAAAATAATGATTTCATTACATTGATTATTCGAATCAAAATATGTGGTAGCTCGTCAACAAAAACGTTCGTGATTTTTACTCATCAGATCAGAAGACTGGCTCCCTTTTTTTCCAGCAGTACGAGTAAACTCTCTCTTCAGAGACCACATATGATAAAGTCGGTAGTGTTCCGCGATCTGGATCTATTTACCTTAACGCCTATGGGTCGGTTTTTTTGAATATATTAAACTTGGCAATATTTTCTTGTGACTGTGAAACAAAGTCCTGGATAGTTTTATTTTTCCAACATGACACCTTTGTCGCATGTTTTTGATTGAATATTTGAGATCCGACGATATTTAACGATGATTTTTGATTCAATAGTTGAGTTCTTATAAAAGTTATTAAACCTGATAAAACCATTTTTTTATATTGTGGTTATTAAAGTAAACATCAATTATTTGTGAGGGCGTGGCATCATAATTATGCGGCCTCTTAACTCTTTCAGAGCAACCCGACACTCTAGTGTTCTGGCGTCGCAACGGCGCAGTAGTGGAGCGAGCGCACGCGTCGCACGGCTCGTTGCGCGCGACCGTGCGCGTGCGAAACGCGACGCGCGCGGAGCTCGACGCACACTACGAGTGCCTTGCGCAAAATGCCGACGTCACTGAACCACTGAGCGCTAGCGTGCTTGTTACTATGTACCGTAAGTTTAGATCACCTAGTCCCAAGCTTAGCTCTAGGTATTTGCTTCAGCAAGATCATATGTACTAATATTGGGCCGATACAAAGAAGATTAGTATGGTCCTTGTGCATTGGATAGCACGCAAAATCTTGAAGCGTTTCACATTGTTTACTGGAGTATACATGTGTGAAGGTCCCAGCGGGCGTTGCGTTTATTATTTATTTAACCATAAATTGTGGATAAAGTATCCGTCACTCTTGTGCTTATACAAGTGGCAGAAAGTGGCGGATGTATTATTCAAATTTTATCACGCCATGAACGCAGGCTTGTAGGCCCCCAGAGCTACCTACTCTATGAATGAAAACGAGTATCTTGCGAATATTTTCCCCTCAAGAAAAAAAGGTGTTTTATAGATTTACATTTATTTTTTCCCTAGTACCACCTCTCAGCGTGGAGATTCGGCTGAACAACAACCTTGATTTCGAAGCAGGACAGCCTCGGGTGGTCGACTGTGTAGTCGTGGGGTGTGTGCCGCCCCCAGCCATCACCTGGCATCTTGGGGATACTCTGCTGAGACCCAGCGTTCACAAGGTACTTATACTGTCCTCCTAAATAAAAAAAAGACTGATATGCAATTTTATAGTCAAAGTAAATTTTACCCCGCATCTTAAGAAATAAGGCCGCTAATACATACGCAGTTCTAATGACACACACGCCCTATACTCGTAGAAATAACACAGAATTTAAAAGAAATATGAAGTCTAACATTGAAAATTCCTCAACCAAACATTGCGTTAAAACTTGAACCAAAAATTTCCAACCGAACACCGGCAAGTTAACTAACTAAAATGATAGAAATCGGCCAAGAACAGAACAATACGAACAATACCACCGGTGGTGACCTTGTGCCCAGTCCTTCCCCAGCAGTGTTCGCATTGTTGTTCCGGTGTGGGGGTGACACAGCCGGTGCTGGCTTAGAAGCATTCCAGCTTCCAGCTTAGTCCTTAGGGTTGGCAACGCATTTGCAGTTTTAGGATTGCAGTTTTTAGATTGTAGTCTAGAGAATGTAAATAACTAAGTGTCACAGAACCCACTCACCATCAGGTGGCCTAAGTATGTCCTGGTTTGTCTTCTATATAACATAAAAAATAACTCATCATGTCAGTCGAAGAAGTCCATTGCTGGACATAGGCCTCCCCCAAGGCTTTCCACTCAGTCCGGTCTTGTGCTTTTCGCATCCACCGCGGTCCCGCGGTCCTGACGAGGTCGTCACTCCATCTTGTTGGAGGCCTAGCTCGTCTTCCGGTCCGCGGACGCCACTCCAGAATGTTCTGACCCCATCGGCCATCAGTCCTGCGAGCAATGTGCCCCGCCCACTGCCACTTCAGTAAAAAATGATAACTGCCAAAAAATAACTAATGCTTGGCAATAGGTTCAATAATAAGATGGTGGTAACGATCAGGACTATTTTTGAATTTTCTCTGCATTAGGGTCTGCCACTGATAAAAATCTCATTGTAAATATATTGCGCATACACATTGAGTGAAACACTGATTTAAATAGGTTTCAAAAATCTTTGATAAAGGCTTTTGAATAGGTGCTTATTATTATGTTACAGGAGCTTCACGACGGCAACTACACAGTGTCCTCGTTGACATTAGCGCCATCGCTGCGTGACAGCGGGCGCGAGCTCGCGTGCCGCGCTCACAACTCGCACCTGCCCACATCGGTGTTCCAGGACAAAGTCACTCTGAACGTGGGATGTGAGTGGCTCTAGACATCCCTGCTTTAAACTACACACCATCCTCGTTACCACTAGCGCCATCTCTGCGTGACATAGAGAGATTTGGAGTATTCCATAACAATATAAATATTATAATAACACATTGATTGTGCCTATTTTACAATGCGTTGTCGGTCGATGTTGTAAATTAAAGTTCATTTGGTTTTTGTACGAATGATTCGGGGGAGGTTTACCGGGAAAAGGTTGGGAAAGAATTAGGTAGTCTTTAGCTCGCCCGCCATTGCTGGAAAATAAATACGAATTATCGTAACGTTGACAATAAAGTATAGTTCATATAGAACTGGCACATAGTTATGGACAAATAAAAAACTTTTTCGTACCGTGATAAAAAAACTGACTATCGCAATTTGCTGACAAGACTTTGACGTTTAAATGTTAAATATACTTTAGGGCTGGCTTTGTGCACTTTTTTAGTTTTCGACAATGGAAATCGAAAATAGGAAATTAATCGTGAACAAATATCTAGAAAATCCTTATTGGTCTGGAACCAAGCTTGCTAAGTCCCTTAAAATTCCGAAAACTACTGTCTGCAGGGTTATAAAACGGTATAAGGAGACCTTATCTCTCGAGAGGAAGACTCAAACCAATCGAAGGTCTGGCACCAAAGACAAGAATCTGGAGAAGAAAGTTATAAGGTCAGTTAAGCAAAATCCGGGTCTATCTGACTATGATTTAGCCCAAAAATTTAAGGAAAATCGCAGTACCGTGAGAAAGATTCGCCTTAGAGCTGGCTAAAAGAGTTATAGAGCTATAAAACAGCCAAATCGGACCGTCAAACAGAACCGGAAAGCCAAAACTCGAGCTCGACGACTGTACGACCAAGTTTTGACAAAATTTAACGGGTGCTTGTTATTGGATGACGAGACGTATGTGAAACTCGATTTTAACCAACTGCCGGGTACTAAATATTATATGGCCGACGCAAGAGGAAATGTTGGTGAGAAATATAAGTTCATCAAACATGAAAAGTTTGCAAAAAAAAAATGATATGGCAGGGAATCTGCAGTTGCGGTCTCAAGACACAACCCTTCATTACATCGTCAACTATGAATTCGAATACATACATCAAAGAGTGTCTGCAAAAAAGAGTTTTACCTTTCATTAAGAACCACGATCGCCCTGTGAAATTTTGGCCCGATTTAGCCAGCTGCCACTATTCAAAAAAAGTTTTGGAGTGGTATGCAAAAACCAGGTGGATTACATACCCCAAGAGCTGAATCCCCCGAATTGCCCTCAGTTTCGACCAATCAAAAATTACTGGGCAATTATGAAAAAAAAATTGAACAAGACCGGTAGAGTTGTCCAAAACATCGATTCGTTACGATCCACGTGGAACCAACAGGCCAAGAAAGTGGACAGAAGTATTGTTCAGACGATGATGAAATCGATCACGGCAAAAGTACGTTTTTTTTACATAATGAAGAAAAATGAATATTGTTAGTTTTAATCTAATAAAAATATATATCTTCTTTTAATTTTTTACCAAAGTTACTTTGTTTTATTAACAATTTAAAAATTACGAGACCTTCGTTCCGTATCAATTCTATATGAACTATACTTTACGATGACATGCCAAAGGCAACACGGTTTTATTAAGTACAATGATTGATTCCATGCTTCAGACTCGTTACAAATTCACCATAAATACTAGCCCCCTTACTTTAATTCATGTTGAGTAACCCTGGTGTAGTTTTTTGTTTTCTTTGCGCCTCGGCGACTTGAACAGCTACTACCGCGGGAATATGGCGTTTCCACAATGAAGTGATTTCGCCAGTGTCAAGTATTTATAAGTATAAATCAATATAGCAATAAAATACAATCCAATCTTCTCTACGAAGATTGGGGCAACGTTGTACGGTGATATGTAGGACAGAGGCCAAGATAGTTTTATCCTCTGCACCGCTGCGAGTCCACTTGAAACGAGAAGTAAGAGGCCAGATACACGAAATAAGCCCAAGTCACGAAGACACTGTGCAACACAAAGGCATTAAAAGTACAAATCACTAACAGAAAAGAACTTTGAACACCTAAATACACAAAAATAAAAACTAAAACGAATTACACATCCGCCATCTTTTGACGTTGCAAATGGCCCCCGTGGTGTAGTTAAATCATGCTTTGTTCTTATCTGTCATTGTGACATTTGAATTTGACAGATTAGGACAAAGCATGGTTTACCACCGTGGTTATACACGTGGCTATACCACCGTTACTCAACGTTTATTAGTAAGGGGGTAGGTATACAATATAACCAAAGCTGACCTTACCTAGCTAGGTTAAGGTAGGCGATACCTCGACAACACCAGCTGGCCTATAGCATAACGCACTCGCAATTACAATAGACTTCAAAGTGGAACTTTTTTTTTTTTTATGACATAGAGAAGGCAAACGAGCACACAGGCCACCTGATGGTAAGCGGAAACTGTGACCCATAGACATTCGCGTTCACAAGACTACAAGACTAAGACTGCAAATGCGTTGCCAACCCTGAGGACTAAGATGGAATGCATCTATGCTAGTCATTACACCGGCTCTCTTATCCCCAAATCGGAACACAACAGTGCGAACACTGCTGTTTGGCGGTAGGTTAATGGATAAGATGGTGGTAGCGATCCGGATGGACTCTGCATAGAGTCCTACCACCCGCAAATAATAATGTAAGCTGATTCGCCTTCGGACTGTCAAAATGAAAACGATTGCGATCGCGAGAGCGTTAGAAAATAAGTTTGCAGAATTGAAACAATTAAATGATTTAAAAAAGAAAACAATTAAATTTGTATCTCGAAATCCGTCTAGCAGTTGCATAGGTCACAAGTCATAAAGTAACAGACATGAATACGTACGGTCGACCTTATAAGTAGTTACACTCTAGTACTTCTGTCACTTTAAAGTCATGTTTGAACTGCTGCACTAATCTCTCAAATTTGTTAAAGCGACATGGTACTAAAGTATGCAGCAACTTACATGGCCGAATGTACTATCAAACTTAACCCATCATAGAACGGTTCTTACGACTTGAATCATAACATCAATGTGACATAGTTCTATGGGGTGATTGTACGTTATACGGTAAACACCAGAAAATAAGTCTCATTTTCCCTCTCTCCCTGGAAGATCGGCCCGTATGCCTGTCATCGGCAGAGGAGACAGTGGGCGCGGTGCAGCGTGAAGCCGAGACCGTGACGTGCTCAGTGGACGCGTCGCCGGAACCCCTGCAGTTCAGTTGGACCTTCGCGGATTCGCGCACTCTGTATACCAGCGTTAAGGTAAAAAACTGGACAAGTGTGAGTTGGACTCGCGCACGAAGGGTTCCGTATCATTATCTACTCGTTGGTCGTATCGCAGCCGTACCTAAACATTTATTTTATTATGTTTTTAGTGTGTGTTGTTAAAGCGGCAACAGGAATACATCAACTGTAAAAATTTCAACTGTCTAGCCATCACGGTTCATGATATACAGCATGGTGACAGACAGACATACGGACAGTTAGTAATACAAGTACAGTGGAGTGTTAGTTATAGGGTCCCTTTGGGTACGGAAGCCTAAAAAGACAAGTGAAAACTGACAAGTTTTTAAAATAATTTTGACACTACAATTAGCTACAAAGTTTGGCATTTTAATAAGTGGTTAGTTTTCAAGTTAGTGTTAGTTAAGCGAATACCAACCAATATACTAATTATTATTATTCTACAAGAAATTATAGGTTCCTATTTAAGCAATTAATCATGTTTAAACGATTCAGCAACCGGAGCAGCGGGCCTATACCCTGTCCACATTAAAGAGTTAGCAAAGCGCCGTCTCTGTTGCACTTTTGTATGCAAATGAAAGGGATAAGAAATCATCAGTAGGCGTGAACAATCGCACATCACTGGCGGGGCCGGCTTACATGCCTGGCTCGGAATATTTGTTTATTTATATTTTGTTATGATTTTGGTTCGTAAGTTGATTAAAACGAGCCAGGTAAAAAGTGATATCAACAATACAAAAAAAGAGCACTGTAACGCGTCCGCACCGTACAAGAAACAGATGTCGACTGATTTGGGCCGACATGTAAACCCATCATGTGCGCAAGCGGTGCCCTTATCGCTGGCCAATCACATGCATTTTATGTTTTCTGGTATAATTATACTAACTAGAGATGGACCGACTAGTCGCCGACTAGTCGGGAACGCCGACTATTCGGTACTATTTATAGTCGGCCATTAGTCGGCGACTAGTCGACAAAAAATGCCGAATATTCGGCACTTATTTGCCTAGGAAAATATAGGACATAGGAAGAAATTAAACCATTTTATAACAAACTTATTTTATATTTAATTGCACATTTGTTTTTATTGTTTTTCAAGTCACGTCACGAAGCACGCCGGCGAAATAATAACGTAAACAAAACTGGTCAAAACATGACCGCGAGACGAATGATGCGAGAAACGAAGCGACACGAACGTTTCAGTTGCACCCGAACTTAACTAAAAACCTACGATCGGCATTGCCGACTAGTCGGCCGATTAATCGGCAATTCAAGAACCGACTAGTCGGCCGACTAGCTAGTCGGCAAAATCCGTAGTCGGCCCATCTCTAATACTAACTCTTTAACGTGGACAAGGTATAGTGTGGTTGCGTTTATGCTTATATACATTTCAGAGATGACGGATGTTTTGTCCACACATTGTAACGGTCAAGTGGCGTACCGGTCCTCTACTTCTACTGATTATGGTATTGTTTGGAACCCGGCCGCCATTACTGTCGTAAATAATTGCTATGGTTACGTTGACAATACGGTAACAGCTCAAAACACATATTGTTTCGCCGTGTTGAATAGGTATGGCCCTGTGGCCCTAGACACGATGCAAACCCTACTAACTTTATCTTTTCTATCGCTCAACATGTACCGGATGACAGTTGATCACGTGCTTTATCGCAATGCAGGAGAAAAACTTTAGTAGCGTTTGGATTTTGTTTAGGCCCTCATTTCAATATGTGACATAGGCGTGCATTAACATGGTATTTCAGCAAAACATATGTTAAATCCAACAGAAATGCTATATTATAAAAAAAAGAATAGTGACGTTATTGCGATTGAAAAGAATTAACTTTTTTATGAATTCTTCATGTGATAAGGTTACAGAATTATCAACAATTTTTTAGAGTTTTTGGTAATTGGGATAGATAGATAGGCCACTTTCAACACACAATCTAATTCGAAATAATAGGTAATTTTGAGAGGCCAATTTCAATAACTTGTTTTTAATTTATTTAGCAGACATTTTATGGATGACATGATTTGTTAAAGTTTGGGGTGGCATTTTCTAGTAATTTACAACTATTGAATGATATCTAATGAAAGGTGATTGTAATACTGTTTAAAACATTCTATAACAAGGGCTTTTGTCTAATCCGTTAGTAAGACTGAGGGCTTCAAGCCGAAAGCGAAAGTCAAACAAAGGTTAAATATACTTCAGTCGAAGTATCCGAAATAGATAAATATTTCAAAAACTTGATAATGCAGAACGGCTTTTTTGATGGCAATGAGAAGGCACGCGAGCACTCAGGCTACTTGAGAAACCCTATTTCTCGAAACCCTATTCGAATTAGAGTAATTGTAAAAATGTGAACAATCCCAATTCTGTAGCTCTGCCTACCCCGGTATCCTGCCTTTTGGCCGAAACATGTGTGGCCGAAACATGTTTGGCTGAATGTATCGTTTCATTTACCAACACGCTTTTTTTTCTTTAACTGTTAATATTTAAGGTTTAAAAGATAAAAAAAAGATAAAAAAAGATAAAAGATAAAAACAATTTTAATCAGTAAGTAGGCCGCTCGGGCACTTTTACACGTCAAGACTCTACCAGCGCTTCCCAAGAGGAGACCACTGCTGAGAAGAAACGCCGCAAGAAACTCAGCAGTCAGTAATTTTTTAAACATATTTCATATTTCATATTACAATGGTACTACTTAGTCTAGCATTATATAAAGCTACAAGTATTAAATTAAATATAATATCAAATGACATGTGTAGTTCAGCAGGAAAACATGCCAAAAATCTTACGGGAGAGATAGAGAGTAAGGAAAAAAAATAAAAATTAGAATCAACACTTATGTGTATGGTGCAAGATGACTAGATAAAAGTTTCGATATGTTTTCCTGCATCAACGGTGTCCCCCAGACAAGAAAAAGCAGGATAAAGCTTTTGCATTTGAACAAATTATTATTGACTAAGTTTCGGGTGTAGGCCATGTTCTATTTCAGAACCAACAAGTAGAACCCTATAGGTTAGGTTAGGTTCGTTTTCATGAAAATGCTGACATATTTACAGTTACGGAAATAAAAGCGTGTTGGTAAATAAAACAGGTGGGAAACGATACGAACGATTGCCAAAAGACAGAGAACCGCCTACCCCACTCTGGGAATGAAGGCGTGAAGGTGCGAATGGGAATTCCTTGTTTGCATAGTCCCACTGTTCGATTTAACGTGCGTATAATGTTAATTATTTCTTGCCACAGAAAGTGCCAGGCCACCATCACCGCTACAGTTCCACATTAACCTGGTTGCCCCGGGAATCAGACCTGGGTCCGCTGCTCTGTCGTGCCACCAACTCCTTCGGCGAACAGAAACGCCCATGCGCGTTTATCGTGGCTGCCGGCGGCGCGCCAAGCACGCCCCAGTGCGTACTCCTCAGGGCGTACACGGATGCGTTGAGGGTACAGTGTAAAAAAGGTAGGTTGGGTCTGCCTAGGCAAGGGTTAACAGTTTTTACGTAACACTGCAAACGATGTACTTCTCTGGTGTGCAGAGTGCAAGCTCCAACAGTATCCTTGCAATGATCGCTGACATGTTTGGTTGTCCATACATGATCCGTTGTTTTGGTTCGCATGCCCCTTACCACTAACAATGAATAATAATAAATTTCACACAAAGATTATCAGCAAGATCGAACATCGCCCGTCATTTTCAAAACATAACCCTGTTCCGTATAGTATTTAACATCAAGGAAGTCTCTGCTGTACGGAACAGGGTTATGTCTTGAAAATGCCGCGCATTTCTTCGATGCTTGATTATCAGCGACGGATACAATATGGTGATGAAGGTATAAGATGGATAAAACTTATTCCAATTATAGTACTATTTATATATTAAGAAAATATAAAGAGTGGTTGTGATAAATCAGCAGATGATTTGTATATTAAGAAAATACTGACATATCACTTTACGAATACGCCTCTTACGTCTGTAGATGTAGAGAGGTCATTTTTCTCATATAAGTGGATAGTGTAAATACTCGCAAACCCGTCTTTTGTTCGTACTAAAGCTAACAAATATTTCTTAAATTAGAGTGTAACTTCCAAAATACCGAACTAATTTCGTTGAAGCTTGTAGTGTTTGGTTGCTAATTATTAATTAACCTAGGTCCAAAATGGCACTCAAAGATATTTTTTTGTTTATTTTTTGTTACTCTCTCATGTCAGAAGTTATATGTTAGCAATTGTATGAACAAAAGACGGGTGGGCGAGTATTTTTGCCGGTGAGTGTATAAAAGACCCGCCAGGATCTTGGCTGTAATGCGTCAGAAATGACAGCTTTCTATGAACTGACGCTTACTTTGACGTCTATGTTAAGACGGACTTTTCCATTACTATCAGTTTTTAATACTGATACTGACACTGCCAACCACGAGGACTACGATGTAAAGCCTCTAAGAGTACGTATGCCAGTCACTCCACCGATTGTGGTATCCTCGCATCGGACCACGGTTTGGTCAAGCTTTAAAGTTAGAAAATTATTTTGTAACCAAGTTGCTGTTACTACACTATTTGTGTGACCCCATTGTGTCTCCATTGAAAAGTTATTTTTACCTATGTTGATAAGGTCGTCAATGTAAAGAGTAAATAGCGTCGGTCCCGGAATACTTCCCTGTGAGACACTTACATTGTTTTCCATGGCGGCTCTTGTCATTCTCAATCTTTGTGCACTGAGTACGACCAGTCAGGTAGGGTTCGAAACAACTTTGATGTGATGCCTCTCACATCAGAGATCTTCAACTTTCTTTGAATCTTTGGAGGATCGAAATTGAGACGGTATCAAAAGCTTTGACGATGGTTGTTATGAGATTTGTAAGTTACAAACCGTAATATTTTCATGGAAACCAAAACATAACACACCTTATTTTTCATAATATCTACATAATTTTGAAAAATCGCAAAATTCGGACTGGTTTTAAGGAGAGAAACGCTATTAGTCCTGTAGCCCGTGCACATTCAAATTACCGAAAAGGTTACCGTTTATCTTTGTGAAGTTGTTGGGAATAATCAATCTAGTCCCTCACAGTATCTCAAACATTCACGAGAAACAATCACCCACTGACTGTAAATCAAACATGCATTAAGTGGTGCTGACAGCAAAAGTGCATTAAGCATTCGTAGTTCCCGAACATTTGGTAATAAGTAACAATTCAGAGCAACAAATTTCCAGCACTTTAGTACGTTGTCATAGTGAACTTCAAACAGAACATCAAATGACACACATGACAAATGACAGTGACATTCACAATGACAAGTATGCTCAACATTTTTATTGGGTAACTGTACATTGCGTGGTTCATAATATAAAGATAATGATATAGAGCCCCTATATATGTTTACGATTAAAGTGTCATTTGAAACTTAAAGGACAATGGGCAAATTTGTATGGGCACTGTCCCCCCCACCAACAGTAACGGGATGCATGTCTATATGTTTATAAGGACCCAAAAAAAGACAAAATACTTATTTTAGTAGCAAAATCAATGGGATTTTTTTAATGAAAACAAGGGCCAAATAAGGCAAATCATCCATATATGTGTTCATTTTCAAACAAATTCCATACGATACGATTATGGTTTTCCAAGAAAACCCCATACATCTGGTGATCGTCTCCATAGTAAAAATACATAATGTTGCTGAGATCTATTAAATGAGACATGTTTCATTTCTGTTGGTGGGGGGGGGGGGGGGGACATTTCTGCCCATGGTCCTTTATCGCTTCTGGAGCTCATTCTAGTCAGTAAATCCATATTGCTTTTGAAATAATGATATTTTTTATCTCGGCCGCCATTACTGTCGAGATAAATGAGATCTATAGTAACGTTAATGGTACAATAACATCATAAATTAAAATATAAATAATTAGCATTAATAGAAATATTCCTCCTTAGTTCTTATGGTTTTCATCGAATTTACCGTCTTAGGATTACAATCTTGAGAATGCTAATGCATATGGGTCTACGATGCCACTTATTATCACTTTAAACATTTGACATTTATATAAATTCTAGTTGTTTTTAGTCAGTAAATCACGAATACTATATAAACATTCTAGGCTGGGACGGCGGTCGTCCACAAACCATACACCTAACCGTCCGCGGCACTGACGGGACAGTCCTCCACAACGTGACCGACGCTGCTGGCCACTTCCATCTACAAGGAGTCGGCGACCACAACCTGAGTGCAGTGGTGTACGCCAGCAACATTCGAGGGAGGAGTGGGGAGACCTTACTGCGCATGGAAGCAGCGACGCCTTTGAGTGCTTCAAGGGAATGTAAGTGGGGTTATTATCAAACACCGTATTGACCACAGATTATTAAGGTATATTGACGGGGGCAAAAATGTACCAATGCTAGTATTCGTTAAATGTCGAATAAATTTATCGAGATCGGTAAAAAGCAATTTTTTTAACAGTCATAATCATAACTAATGGCCAAGTTGGATTACGTTTTAATTATGTGCAAACCTCTTTTATTTATAATTTATAACTATAAACCACCAGTATCTGACATTAACTCTGGACTCAAGTCACTTTTGACAGCCATTGAAAGGGTGATGGATAATTTTGTATTGACCCCGTCCCCAGCCTACAACAGTAACGGGATGCATGTCTATAAAAAAAAATCTTATTTTTGTAGCAAATTAAATGGGTTTTTTTTAATGAAAACAAGGGCCAGGCAAGGCAAATCATCCATGTATGTGTTCATTTTCAAACAAATTCCATACGATACGATTATGATTTTCCAAGAAAACCCCATACATATGGTGATCGTCGCCATAATAAAAATACATCATGTTGCCTAGATCTATAAACTGGCACATGTTTCATCTCTGTTGGTGGGTGGAGACAGTTTTGCCGATCGACCTAACACTAAATAACAAATTCATTTAGTACAACAATATTCTTTAGCATTCCGACGAATTAAGAACCTTTTTAATATTAAGTCGGTAAAAAATACCTCGAAAGAAAAAAGATCGTTTGGCTTCATGGAAAGCTAATCATTCAGATATAGAAGATAAGGATAGCACTTACTTTTGCAAGAAATATTCATATGTCATGAAAAAAGTAGTCGATAAATTTAGTAGATATTTAATTTATCACTAGCACTGGTACATTTTTGCACCCAGAGTGGTCCCAGAACTTAATATATACTTTCAGGAGTTATTAAGATTTTAATGGTAAGGAAAGCTTGCGATATACCTTTGCCTTCCTTGGCTAAAAATAGGTATAAATTGTGATTCCGGAACGTAACAATGTCAATATCAACTTTTCAAATGAATCCAAACTTTTTAAACCACATAATTGCGAGTAAAAGTCGCACGTATCCAATTCTAATTCTGATTTTTAGGGTTCCGTACCTCAAAAGGAAAACGGAACCCTTATAGGATCACTTTGTTGTCCGTCTCTCTGTCCGTCTGTCTGTCTGTCAAGAGCCTTTATCTCGAAAATGCGTGGAGGTATCGAGTTGACTTTAAAACCATATACTCAGGTGTGCAGTTCCTGAAAAAATTAAAATTCGTGTACATTAACGTAAAAAAAAGGTACGGCCGTTCATGCCGCAAAAAACCTGTATTTCGACACTCGAGATAATCAAAATGTATAGGGTATTTCCCGTTGACCTAGAACTATGAAAGGAGGGTGGGCAAATTGGCCTATATGACCAATAACAACAAGCAGTATGTCACCGGATAGGTAATTCTAAGTTGTAAAACTTTTTCTATGGCAGGTAGTTCGAAAACGTTGTGTGATAAAAGTTATCGCCGTGCAAAGACAGCGGTGTTTCAAAGTAATTATGCAAACGTCGTCTACGTAGGCGTCCCGATGTTCCCGATTTTTAAAAAAATTCTCACAGTTCTTTGAGGTTTCCCACTACACTAAATCGTTGTAGAATTAAAAAGCATATCCGATGATATAGTTCTTATTGTTATTGGTTTCTTGGCAAGTAACACCGCCTTTTACTACAAATATAAGGAAAAAATCGGAAATCTTTACATTTTCAATTATAGCACAAAAACCGGGTCTTTCAGTGTTATCCGTGTCATGTGCGCTCGGTGGGCGAGTCCGACTTGCACTTGTCCGGTTTTTATTTGAAAGGTTCACTCCTGTTTAGGCGTATTTCGCCAACGTCAAGTTATTTATAGCCACTCCCGTGGACTTATTAGAGAAATAAGTCCATGGATATCACACGCGAGGACAATTGTTCAATAAAAGAGTTCTCTAATGGACTAAACAGAAGCACATGCGGGGTTAACTCCACGCGTTTCTGTCAAGTCCTCGCGCGCATCCTAAAATGCTCAGAATTTGCATCAGACAATTTGACCAATTTGACCAAATGCCCGTTAAAAGTTAAATTAGCACTAAATTACCTTTTTTTTTAAATGCCCAATGTTTGGTCTAACTCCAAGATAGCAACTTTATCATTGAAATAAGAGAAAATTACAAACGATTGTTATACATTGTGATATAATAGTAGATTGTACAACAAGGGCATAAAACAAAACATTTTATCCAAGACTTATGGTATCCATTCGAGCCGGCAGGCAGGGTTCAATAAGTTCTTTTGCGTTTTTTCTATTACTCGTAGTTCTGTTAGGTGTGAGCATTATTACCTCTTCACTAAATTCCGTTAAACCACAAGTTTTGCAAAGAAAATAACTACCTAATTAATAAAACTAAAGTCAAAAAACCCTCTTTCCCGCCACAGTTTTTTTTTTCTGCATGAGATTTTGACTGCGGTCGAACGCAATACTGCCAAGTCATACGTTGATTTTGTAATGTTCTTAAAAAAATATTTTTTGTTAGATGCAACATAGAAGGCAATTAAATTAAAGTAGGTAAATGTATTCAAATAACAAGTTTATTTAATGCAGTCACCTCGTCTGTCTGGCTGTAGGGCTTAATTGTCTTAGTCTAAGTAGATGACGAGAACACTTTTATGCACTAGTGCATAAAATGCGATTTATGCAGCCTATACCCAGCATAAAGAAGGACTTTACGAGCATGAGAAGTGAAAACCTTATCACGCAACTAATCAGCAAATTACGTACCTTTTTTAAACTTCATGTATTGGAAAAGGGATTAAAATACTGAAACAGGTGAAGAAAGTTGCGAAATGACGTAATTTTAGCAAGATAAAGATAAAGATAATAACGAACGGGCACTTTTATACGTCAAGAATTTACCAGCGCTTCCCAAGAGGAGACCATTGCTGAGAAGAAACGCTTTTTAATTTATTATAGAAATGAATGCATTGACCAACAAATGATTTATATACTTTACGTGCACAGAATTATCGAATAGCGATTTTGTATATCATATCAGAGATTTTGGTAACAGAATCTAAATTCTTAATAACATAAATAATATTCTCGTAAATAAATTGAGACGCAACAGTTAAGATATTAATTTCTTCAAAAAGTTCTCTTAAGGAGTCACGGGAATTTAAATTGCGTCATCTCAAACACTGTTAGACTAACCTAACAAGACCCAATATTAAGTTGTTTAGATAAAACAGAGGCCCGTCTTTATACAGGTCGATTTTGGCACTCTTTTGTTTTATTTATGGCCAATAAGGACAGTATAGTCATTCACGCTAATTTACGTGTGTACAATAACTGCCTCATCCGTCTTAAACATGACTGTGACATGTGATTTATAGCCATCCTTACCTATTAAAAGTAAGGACGGACCCAAAAATTATATGTTTCATTTCACCGAAATAACAATAAACTATCTCAGGCAAATGATGCCCTGTCTGTGCATTACAGTGCATTATTTAGCTGAAATGTACAGAGACAAATTTTGGATCACGCTATACACATTTTTGGGGAACAAAACGACTCCGCGATCTAATCTACAGCTAACGCCATCTATCGAGCCGCGGGGAACTGACCGCGCGTCGACTTTAGAAAGGACCAATTAAGTCAAAATGCATCTGCAAGAATATTCCTTGTCATCCTAATGTATCATGATTTCGTAGGCGTCAAACACGACCTTTCTATAAATGAAGTTGGAAACACATGCACACTACTACTGATCTTATTTTTTCAATGCAAACAATATTTAGGACTTACTAAATAGTTTTTAATAAGATATTTCGACTAAGATATGTTTTGAGTTATTCACGTTCTTAGTTTCTACTGTACTTTAGTTAAATGCATTCAGGAGTGTTACGTATTGTTATTAATATGATGTAAAAATGTTTTGATAGCATTATGGCTTTGTAAATTGTACCCGCGAAAATGTTTCGCCCCATGCTATGGAACAGAAGTTTAAATCTGGTTTAAGTGTTATTTTATTTATTAATAACTATATTTATATATAACCTCAAACACAACTCCCTGGTTCGCTGGATTTTCTGGTAGATTTTATGTCTAAACGATTTTTTTATTGCGAAATAACGTCGTCAATATATGCCAAACTACAATCGGGAGGTAAAAACTGACTGGAATTACAATATAAGTAGGCCAAAGCCACGATAAAACGTGGGTTGCATGGGTTATCGACGCCATCTAGCGTCACTTACCGACAACAGCCCTATGTAACCGGCCGCCGTGCTCTTTTCTCATTCTAAGTACGAATTGATTCAAATATATAAATGCTGCATCAAATAAATTACTTCTTATAAAGTAAATAAATAATAAGAATCAGGATGCTTCGTAGATATTGAAAGCTTAATGCCTATAAATTTTCTACTAAGCCCTCTAAAGTTGGAACCCGTCCTATTCGACTGTTTGTTAAAGCCGTGTGCGGTTTTAGAGACATTCCACACAAAAATAACGATTTGTTAGTAATTTTTAATAAGTAATTATATTTTTATGAATTTTGTCTATTTAAACCTGAGATATCCGGCGCACTCAGTCTGGGCGTAGGCCATTTCATGTGTATTCGTCAAATTGCATCAAATAGCATCTATTTACACCAGAACGGTCGGGTGCGAAATTAGGTTGATAAAAAAAAACAAACTTCATTTTTTGTCCATACCAAGTAGTACTTACTTGTTGCACGATTTCAAAATCTTGAATGATTACGCCAACTTTTGAGGCAAGATGCCACCTTGGTCTAGAAATTTATTCCTTCAGTGCAAAGAGTCGTTGAATGAAAAACAAGAAATGCTTTAGTGGCTGAGACAATATGGATATATTTTCAGTCGTTAATGTTTTGGAATACATTGCTACGTTACTTATTTTAAGTCAAGGGAGGCAAAGGCAGCATTATGTAGGTACCAGTATCATTAAAACCATCATGTCTCCTATGAACTCATAAAGTATTGGTTGAAGTTAAAACTATACTCTGGACTGGAATCAAAGGGCCATTCCTATCCTTTAATATTGACCTCTAGTTCTGGGACATGTATTTACACCCTGTGTATGAAGATTACTAATCGATATTTCATAACGCACTCGCAATCGGCTTCAAAGCCAACGCCAACCACCTACCACCACTTACCGCCAAACAGCAGTGTTCGCATTGTTGTGTTCCGGTATGGGGATTAGACAGCCGGTGTAATGACTAGCATAGAGGCATTCCATCTTAGTCATCAGGGTTGGCAACGCATTTGCAGTCTTAGGATTGCAGTCTTGTGAATGCGAATGTTTATGGGTCACAGTTTCCACTTACCATCAGGGCAGGACTGTGTGCTGATTTGCCTTATCTATGCCATAAAAAAAAGCGGAATAATTGTTTTCATTTGGTATGCAGACAAGCCTTCGCTTTTCAAAATGAATTTGCGATTGCGAGTGTTAGGTAATAGCCCCTCGGGTTTACCCTTAGTCGATATTCATTCCATGCAACTTATTACTTCGCAGAATTTACTGCGTAATACATACATACATACATAAAATCACGCCTGTTACCTAGAGGGGTAGGCAGAGACGACTTCTTTCCACCTGCTACGATCCTGACAAATGTCTTTCGCTTCTTCCACATTCATACATCGAGTCATGCACGCACGTCGGTTTCGGGTACCTACTTAAGATTCGGCCCTTTTCCAGTATTTCTCCGATTTGATTCGAAAAAGTACGCCTAGGGCGGCCTCTTCCGACCCTTCCACTCACTTTCGCTCTGTATATCTCTTTCGTCAATCTTCTTTCATCCATCCTTTCCAAATACTACGTAATACGTTCTATGAAATGAGTAAACACACCATACCAGCCGCTATTAAGATATATTAGTACTGTACGTTCTTAATCTTTCTTAATCCGTTATCTGACCTGTTTAGTACAAGAACCGACGGCTCGCTCTTGGACGCGTTGGGTAGAGGTCGCAGCCGGCGCTGTAGCCGTAGCAGCAGCCGTTGCTGCAACGGCTCTGTGCGTGCGCGCGTTGCGAGCGCGGCGCGAGCTAGAAATGAACCCGGATTTAGTGCCACGGTCGGACGGTAAGAATAAACATAGAAATATGCATGGATTTATTAAAAAAAATACGGTAAGTATTATACGGACGGACGGACGGATGATACGGACCACCAAAACTAATATTAAAATTGAAATCGGCCAAACACACCGGATGATATTTACAAGCAACTTAAACTGCTAATTAATCGGCGATTAGACTGAAAGATCCGAAGAGCACTGTGACGTCATGCAACATGTCGACCATATATATACTTACCTAGTACAGTCAACAGCATAAATAAGTGATCATTTATGTCCCTTGTCACTTTAACGTCGTGTTTGAAATGCTATACAATATTGTGACCGTGGAGACTTTCTACATCTCCCTTGTTTTGTGTTTTTTTTTAATTATATTCAATTCTTAATTTTAATTTGACATTTGGAGACTGTTTACATCTCCGAAATTGTATTATTTATTTTAATCCGACAATTTAATTATTATTACTACTGGGACCTGTACATCCCTGTGACATTTAAATTGTGTAGCTTAAGTTTAGTATTGTAATGTGATTTATTTGGAAAAAACGGCTTACTGTTGAGTTTCTTGCGGCGCTTCTTCTCAACAGTGGCACAGATAAAAGAATACAAGTAACAGTGGTCTCTTTGGAAGCGCTGGTAGACTCAGGACTTGTAAAAGTGCCTACAGGGCCTACTTACAAAACTTTTAAAATAAATAAATAAATAAATAAGTGAAACGATTGAAAGCGACAAGGTACATAAATGATCACTTATTTATGATGTTGACTGTACCTACTCCATGTTAAATTTTGTTTTGCTAGAAAGAGATAGGAAGTAATATTTGTTGCCTTATATATCTTAATTATTTTAATAGCTATTAAAAAAAAATATCGCAGTGTTACATGAATCCTGTAAAAAAGTCGTGAATATTTCCTATTACTCAAACCTCTTTTGTTTACAGGCACGTTTCACAGAGAGCCCGACTTCGTGGGCGGAGAGAGAGTCCTCGGCACCACGAACATCACCGTCAACCAGCTCGCCTCCTGTCAAAACGTAAGGAACTTGACGATAAGGAAAAACTTTTGTTTCCAACTGTATTCTTCGCAAAGTCATTATCTGCTTATCAAGCTAACTAATGAGTCCCAACGCGGTGCGTCATCACCTTCCGACTCCATCATCAGATCAGCTCTTTGATACCATAATAATAATTAACGGTAACTTCATACGAACAGCGCAAGTTAAATAAAAGCTGCGAGTTGGACTAGCGCACCAAGAGTTTCGTACCGCATAATTCACACTTAGCCAGTTTATATTATTTGTTGTTTACCTTCAGGATTTATACTATAAAGGTTAGCGCAAACATGACCGCTCGACACCTCAAAGTGAGACATTGAAAAGTGAGCTTTGGTCTGCGTTAGTACGATAGATTGAGACGACTGCTAGCTTGTGCCGAGGCGAGGCGTTGCCGTTCCGATGCCGAAGTGTGCGTTATAGTATGGAGTTTCATACAAAGAATACTGAAAGGCTCGAGTTGAGGTGGTGCCGATCCGGGGCCGAGCGGTTATGTGTTTTCAACCTTAATAAAATTCTGTCTGGTCATCCACAGAGGCCGGAATTCTCGTACCACTTTTGAGCTATCATAATTTGAGATATCGAGTTCCGCTATGCATTTTTAATTGATACATTATAGGACACAACATATTATTAAAGAAGAATAAAGGTAGAGGTAAACAACAGGCGGTCTTATCGCTAAAGAGCGATCTCTTAAAAGTTATCTTTTTGAGTAGTTGAAAAGGTGAATGTGAACGTCTTGCACCGTCCTATATACAAAAGAAGGTGGTTTTTTTTCCCTGTATCTCTCCCAAGATTTTTGACATATTTTCCCGCTGAACTACGCATGTTATTTGACATTATATTTAATTATATAATGCTTAGACTAAGTAGTATCATTGTAAAATGAAATATGTTTAAAAAATGACTGACTGCTGAGTTTCTTGCGGCCTTTATTCCCAGCAGGGGTCTCCTCTTGGGAAGCACTGGTAAATTCTTCACGTGTAAAAGTACCCGTGCGGCCTACTTACTGAATAAATGATATTTATCTTGTTATCTGAATTAACATTTTAAATGAAAACAATCGACAGCAAATCTTGTTGCAATTTCTTTTACAAAATGTAAAGGCCACAATCCACAAATTATTGATAAGAAACAATACAATATTATTATTATAATTGCTATCTGAAATTTACAAAATGTTGGTATCCAAAGAGATCGCTCTTTCACGATAAAACTGCCTGTTTACTTCTAATCGTAATCATATTGTAAATTTTGTATTCTGTATTTATCGATATCCTTATGTATGTCGGAAGTCGATAAACGAGAAGTCCCTATGACAGCTCAAAAGTGGTACGAGAACTCCGGCCTCTGATTGTCTGCTCGCTTGGCGTCTCCGTGGCAAAAAAGATTAAATGTGTGTAGGCAAGATACTCATTTGATACCTTTTTTTTCAGCAATACACCTCGTCCCCCGTCCCGTCGTGCCGAGTGCTGGTGGGTTGCCCGCACCCCGCCCAGGACCCCTGCCCCTCTACCCATTCATACTTCGTCTAACGTGATACCTGAGACACAACTAGGCGGCCATTTTGGATGGTTGCAACTGTATGACTACCGATAGGTCTAACTGTAAAAATAGTACGGTTGTCTATATCTCTCAGTGTATTTGTTATGTTGGAGAGAGAGTGACAGCGATAGACAGCCGAGTACTACACAGATCAACGTTTCCAAGCATCAACAATATACGTACATTGTACGGTCCTGGGCTTTAATTGATATACCAATATAGAACCTTGTCGTATACAACTTACGATTAGTTCCCATGTAATTTCTATCTCGTGACTTGACGCTGTCATTGTGACAGGGTTCCATCCATAGTGGTATAACAATTAAACTCCTTGGCTGTGCAATATCGAAATATTGTAGGAATATGTTTGATCCTTAGACATTGTTCAAGTGTCTGTCTATGAACAGTCAGGGGTGTTATTCTTTTAAAGATGGCGTTCGTTCGGTCGAACGAGTGAACGAGTGGACGCTGTGCAGCTTATATAAACCGGCGAGTTAGTAGTCTCGTCAGAGCGAACGAAACACGTTTAGCGCGTGCATTCTCAATTAGGCAGCCTTATATGTTCGATCGTTCGACAGAAGCCTTGCTGTCTAATAACACCCCTGGTTTGTCTGTACACGAGTGCGAGGAGGAGGGTTCGCATTGTCTGTATAGTCTAGTCACACAAAAAAAAATGCTTAGCACTTAGAACCTTGTCATTGTGATTGTGGTTAGCATCGTCAAGCTTGTCGTTTAAGGATGCGCCTAGCACACGCCGGATGTACGGTGGCGCCCTCGTTAATTTCTAATGAACTAAACAATTGTCTTGAAATCGAAGAGGGTTTCTATTGTTCGAATGAATACAATATATATATCATAGGTACTTCGCTAATGTACTCAATCATAGGTCTATTATTATCAAGTTATGCCATAGGTTGTTTACTCATTTATACATAGGATTGTGAAGCTAAAAATATCTTGTGATTTTTAAATATGTTGTAGATCTTTTGATAAGCTAGGCCTGTACGTTTCCAATAAAATACTTATTCCTTGGAAATAAACATTAAAAAAAAAACAGAAACGACCCTATTTTTGCATAATAACTACATTATATCTCGGACCTAATTTAGAGGGGAGGGGTGGGGGGGGGGTAACGTTATCGCCCGGAGCTAAATTTATGTGGTTTTTTTTGACAGCCGCTCTATTTAAGGGCTTCACAATCCTCGTAAGTTTATTAGAAAAGACAATTATGGTAACGATGGCACTATACAGTTGAGCTCATGAATATATTATGTACACTTTAACCTCAATTGTCTATTTTGACATGTTTGCACTGCCATATATTTTGTCACAGGGTTCAAAGGGACCAAGCATAAAAATGTACACATATTTATGAACTCGACTGTACATCCGGCATCCGCTCGGTGCAGTTTTAAGAGCTATTGTACTGTAATTAAAGGATTTACCCAATAAACCAACACTGTAGAAATCTACGAAAGCAATTTACATAGATAATATTTGTGTAAATATCAAAAAGCAAGCTTATTCGATTACATAACATGATCATGTTACGTAATAGCCTTAGCTTACAAGGAGAGGTACCCAACTGTCCTGCTCCGATTTTGTTGATTTTGATATATGTTAGAGAGTCGTTTAAAATAACAGACACGTTTTTTTTGTGGCCCGAAGTTAACCTGCGACCAAGATCATCGAAGGAACACTTTCTTTTGTATTTTTTTTTTATTACTTTTAGCTGATATAATAAAACACGTCCTCATTTTTTTTCATCTTCTTAAACATTTATAATGAAACCACTATGAAACTTTTTTTTTTTAAATATCTCTATATAAGTTAGAGGGTTTAGTCACTTTTCAGTACTTTGGAGCTCAATTTTTCCCAACAGGTTGAGTTTGGGCCGCTAAAAAAAATACCTGTCTGTTATTTTAAACGACTCTCTACCATATATCAAAATCAACAAAATCGGAGCAGGAGAGTTGGGTACCTTTCCTTGTTAGTTCGATCTCAGCGAACTGCAAAATATTTCAAATGTCAAATTTAAATGAGTTGGTCTTGTCAATCACGCCAACTAAGTAAAGTCAGGGTCAATGGCAAAAAAAAGTTCTTTTCTGTTAGTGATTTGTACTTTTAATACCTTTGTGTGGCACAGTGATAGAAGACTTGGACGTATTTCGTGTATCTGGCATCTTACTTCTCGTTTCAAGTGGACTCGCAGTGGTACAGAGGTTAAAACTATCGTGGCCTCTGTCCTACATATCACCGTACAACGTTGCCCCCAATCTTCCTAGAGAAGATTGGATTGTGTTTTATTACTATATTGATTTATACTTATATATACTTGACACTGGCGAAATCACTTCATAGTGGAAACGCCATATTCCCGCGGTAGTAGCTACTCAAGTCGCCGCGGGGCAAAGAAAAAAAAATCAGTACTGTTTGACACATCACAATTTTATTTATTTAAAAATGCCTATAAGTTTATGGTCATTTTAAACAGAATGTGAAAGTAATTATCAAGCGTGTAAATAATTAAAAATACCTCACGCGATGTCGAGTTCTTCGTCATTATGAAGTAATAATAAATTGCTCCGTTTTTGTTTACATATTTTGCCATTTCTATTGACGCCAACTCTACTTACTCATCTTAATATGTTTACTGCCCTATCACCTTTATCAGGTGATCTGGGGTATATTAAATATATCGTTAACTTTATATTCTTTCTTATAGCTTTTTACAAACACTCTATAATGTGTGAGACTGCGCCGAGCAAATGACTATTACTGAATTTCCTTACCAGCGAATACAACTATAGCATTATCTTGTTGTCATATTATGTCCAATACTTGTTGCCCGCGACTTTGTCTGCACAGACAAATCAAACATAGCCTATGTTCATCGGGGGTAATGTAGGATTCTAACGGTGAAAGAATTTTTCAAATCGGTCCAGGAGTTCCAGAACCTATTCAATGCAAAGAAACAAAAAAAACTTTCCTCTTTATAATATTAAAGTACAGATAAATTGTGAATAGATTAAAACAACAGATTAGTCTTCGGTTTCAAGAAAATGCTTTAGTTACTTAGAACACGATAATATTAAAGAGGGCGCCACTGTAACATCTGGCGCAGTCTTAAAACAGATAACAAATAGCACCTCTACTCTAAAACTGGCAAATAAGTTATAGATAATGTAAGACATATAATCACCCATAGATACAATTACGGAGCTGTATTACACTTGGTAAAACCATATTTCTTTTGACGTTATAGTATTAATTTCTACACAAAATCCGGTAACGTTTTTGTCCCCTTCAGCCTGGACCGATTTCTACGTCTAAGAATACATCAATTTATCATCATCAAAAATCGGACCAGGTTGTAGATATCATGAAAAACTACATATGTCTGCACGTTTTCCTTTACAAGAAAATATTTCTTAGGACGAATCAAATTTAAAAAACTAAAAGCAGAAACGTATACAGACCTAGACTTAACTACATAAATTCAGGGCTCGGACAAGTCATCGCAAAACAATCGCAAGACGGCAATAGAACAAGATCAATAGAATCGCATTATGCACAATATTATTTAATTATATTTTTCAATGACATTTATTACTGCAACCCAAAATTCACCATACACGTGTGAAGGTATTTCCATTAACATTTTTTTTAATGCTGATGGTTGCATTGCACATACGCAACCATTAACTTCTGCATTGTCTGGAACAAATCGATGACTGATATGCGACTAAAAAGATCAAATGTTAAATTATAAATTACGATAATAATATATCAGCTTTAGATAATAATAAATAACAATCTTAAGTCGCGACTCTATAATAGTCTTGTCCCATGTCCATATCAGTTTCTGCGATGACATGTCCGAGCCTGTACATTATATTCAAAAATCTTGGAAATCGGATTTGATTTAAGGGGTGACAAACGTTATCACACGGAGCAATATTTGTATGGGAAATATTTGACAGAGCTACGCGATTAAGAGTCTAAAAATTAACTGGCCCGTATTAATAAACTGCGCCTCTATTCTAGGCAGTAAAAACAATAACGTATTTGACCTGTTTCGGAAACATTTTTCACTCTGCCGCCATTACTGTCAAATAAATAAGAGCTATCAAAACTTTAACAATACGATAACAGATCAAAAGAGCAATTTGCAACGTCAAAAGATGGCGGATGTGTAATTTGTTTTAGTTTTTATTTTTGTGTATTTAGGTGTTCAAAGTTCTTTTTTGTTAGTGATTTGTACTTTTAATGCCTTTGTGTTGCACAGTGATAGAAGACTTGGACTTATTTCGTGTATCCTGGCATCTTACTTCTCGTTTCAAGTGGACTCGCAGTGGTACAGAGGTTAAAACTATCTTGGCCTCTGTCCTACATATCACCGTACAACGTTGCCACCAATCTTCCTAGAGAAGATTGGATTGTGTTTTATTACTATATTGATTTATACTTATATATACTTGACACTGGCGAAATCACTTCAAAGTGGAAACGCCATATTCCCGCGGTAGTAGCTGTTCAAGTCGCCGCGGGGCAAAGAAAAAAAAAACAGATCAAACACGATATGATTTTTACCGTGTTGAATAAAGGCCCTGATGCCTCAAATGCTCGTCTCGAGATGCGTCAAAAATGACATTGTTGTATGGTTTGGCGTTTACTTTGACGTATCTTGCGAAAGGGCTCACAGGAAAGATGAGTTTATTAATACGGCCCTTAGAGAGACCTAACGTTAGAGGTCTACACGTCAAAAACCAATATGATTTTACCGAGTAGATTTCCTGGGCCCGTGATCGATACTGACTATTTCTATCGCATTTTTATTGTTTTAGACTTATAAGATAATAGACGATAATTTGGAATAAGGCCCCTGGCCTACAAGCCTTGTCTGTACTGAGGCTCTAGTCAAACTAGGATATAATATTACTATGTAAATAAACTTTTTATATGTGAACTGGTATTTCAATTATAAGTTTCTGTACAAAATACTTTTGACACAAGCTTTGTGGTTTATTTGTATTGTATAGTCGTCATTTTAATGAGAGCAAACTAACGAATCCCAATTCGGTGGATCTACGTTGAGCTTAGGGGAGATCCTGTCGCCGAGTTCGCCGAGTCGCCTGCGTCGTCAGATCAGCTCCTAGATAGCATAAGTGCTCTGCCCTCCGGTTTACTTACGTACCCCGAATTTCAGCCAATAACGATAGCGGGAAGAGGTTCAAAATTAACTCCCAATATTTGTCAGTTTCGTACGGCACCCAACAACGAGCTTTGGCCATACAATTAAGTCTAACGTCCTTATAAACGTGGAATAACTGTGGGTTAGCTAAACCATGCTTTGTCTTTATCTGTCACAGTGACATTTGAATTTACTACGGTTATTTCACGTTTATAAGTAAGGACGTTAGACTAAAATGATGACGATATTCAAAATAGTACCGTCAAAGCGACATTTTTTTTTAAATTAAACTATATAATATGCACTAGAATTAAAAAAATAAGAAGGAATAAATACAGGTTTGAGACTTAGTACACCCCTAACAAAAAACCACTCGCTTTTAAATTTTTAACCGACTTCAAAAGAGGAGTTTCTATGGTATATAGTAAATTATATGTATACTAGGTATAATAGGTATTTTACGAAACTCTCTAAAGTTAGACTTCTGAAACTGAATTTTTCTACCGCATGCTGACATCAATGGTACTCGATTAGAGGTAAGAACTAGAAACGCTTGGGAGCAAAGGTTCCTCATAGTTTTTATATACACTATATTTCTATGATTTCTTTATACAGGTTCTTATAGAACTAAAACAAACCCCGTAAACATTATAGGATAACAAGCCCCGTTCATACCAGTCCGAAATATGGTTTTAACTTATGTATGTTACTTAGAGTAGGTACATACTTATTTAAGATTTTAATGATACTGGTAAAAATACTACCTATTGCTAAAATTAGTAATATTTTCAAACGAGATATTATGTTATTATGTCAATAACGTAGCAATGTTTATTGAATAGGTAACGATATAATCCAAAAATTACTACGCATTTGAAATAAATCCATGCCATAGTAAAAATAGAATGTGTCCATACTTCCTAAACTAAGGTCGGTGATCGAGTTCGAGATCAAAGAAGTAAACATACAATTGTCAATGTCAAAGTGACATTACAGGGGTATACAATCTGGTTTCTCAAATGTAATTTTTTAAATGTATGAATTTTTATCAGCATATATAAATACCGATACCTACCTACATGCTTTTCAATAAGATATTGGCTGGAAGACTTATTGACACCTAAAGTTAGTCTATTTATATGTACCTAATCATTATGACAGGAAGCGTGGAAATAAAACATATATTTTTTAAATGTATTCACTGTTAATTGGCGACGCTGTTGTAGTGTCTGAATCGTAATTTATAACATTATTAATAAATCTATCTGTAACAATAAGAAACAAAAACTTAACAACAGAAAGCCGCAAACCCAAAGGATAAACGAAAAGAAGGATATTCATTAGACAGATGTCAGAAAATGAAAGCCGTATGTCCGTATTGCATCATGGAAATATAAAAAAAACTATCAACGACTCTGAATATTACACTATAACATTACAATTATTATAATTACGAACCAAATGCCTAAAACTTCTCGCCATTGCCAGTAGCATAAATTAAAACTGCATATATTTTATTCAAATAACATAAACACGGAATATATAAAAGTTCATTTACTGTTTACCTAAGTGTTACTCTTTAACTCTTCACACAATATTATATAACTCTGATTATTATATTTTTTATATTGTTAATGAAGGATGAGAGCACCATGGTAATTAACGCCAATTGGCGTATAACATCCATATGCCTCTTCCCCCGTCAACCCTCTGAATTATAGACGCCCTTAACTACATAATGTAAGGACGATTCAAAAATTTACATAATCGTAACTAATAAACTGCCATAATCAAAACATTAAAGGATCACTGTTTATCAATTTCTAGGGAACAAAACGACACCGCGATCTAACCTACACCTAGCGCCATCTATCGAAACATTGGGCAACTCACAACTATATATAGAACCAATAAAGTTAAACTGCTGGGGCCCGTTTCTCAAAACGTATTAGTCTAATAATATTAGTGTTTTGTCTCATTTTGTAGTGTTATTTACGAGACAAAACACTAATATTATTAGACTAATACGGTTTGAGAAACGGGCCCCTGATCTAAGAATATCCTGTTGTAATAACAATGTAATAATCAATCTTAATCTTGTTAAGTTAAGAGTCGAACACGGACTTTTAATAGATGAAATTAGAAACACACGCGGGTATAAATCAAAATAAATATCCAGTTAAAGAAGAGTTTTGTCCCCGTAACGGAACTGTCGATTAACGTCCAACAAAATTGTAAGTTAGACATCATTTAAGTGACATTTAAATAGCGTCTTTAACGTTTTGAAGGTGTCAGTTAATGTAATAAAAATAATAATAATATAATTAATATCCTTATGTAAAGAGTAGTCTGTAGAGAATAGCCGTCCCAACGTAATCAGAATGCACGAAGCGAAATCACAGCCCATGAAGACAATAGACAACTAGCTTTGTGGTGCAGTAATTATAGCACAAAGTCAACCCCCACCGCCCCCAAATATGCGACCCGACCCCGCTTACCCGCCCCGGTAAAATAGCCACACCTCACATCCTCTGGCAATGGGGAATATTCATGACATTTAGAAGCTGTGAGCTCCAATAAAAACTGTTTCATGTAACTAACAGGAAAATCATTTTTTGAATAGCTATAAAAATCAAGACTAAGCCAGCAAAGACTTGTTGCTATCTTTTCTAGCAAAACTGAATTTTATATGGAGTTTATATGCCTGACCCGTTATATGACGTCGCAGTGCATATCTGATCTCTCTGTCTAATCGCTGTCTAATTAGTTGTAATGCGTATCATCCGTATTACTTGGCCGATATTAATTTTAATTTCACTTTTTACAATCTTTTATTTAACCTCCAATGTATGTATGTATGTATATACGGGTCAAACTTGGAAGATTTTGTCCCACTTCCCGCGTTCTGATGAACCTGATCCATACACCTATAGTTCAGATGTCAATAGTACCATCAAGCTGGTCTGATGATGGATATTCAGGGTGGCCAGGCCATAGGAACCCGATACTAGATTACGCATGATAAACCCGCCATGTTAGGATTCGTTAGAATAGTCTTGACGAGTATATGACGACTGTACAGAAAAAAATACAGAAATTGTTGACAGAATCTTGTTGATATTTTATTAAGAAATGCGATTCTAAAGTGCCATAAGTATTTTTGAATTAGGTTACACTAAAGCTACCTAAATTAGTACATGGTTTCTTTATATTTAATTTATGTACATTATGGTCCCTCTTTACGTATTGTTAGGGTTGCGGTTTGACTTATTCTTATTTTTAATATTTATTGGAACAATTGTTTTATCTTAATAAATAAGGTTATATTTTATCTAAATACGCTCTTAATGTTCTTCCATAGGTACCTGATGCATAACCTATCACAGAGCCAGCTAGGGCCAATTATAATAATCCTAGCATGTTAAAGGCCAATTTATATTTTAAAATCACTAGTAAATTGTTTTTTTTTTTTCTTTGTCCCGCGGCGACTTGAACTGCTACTACCGCGGGAATATGGCGTTTCCACAATGAAGTGATTTCGCCAGTGTCAAGTATATACACCGTGTTTTTTTTGATTTACGATAACTTCGGCATATTACTAGGTATATCCATAGAAACTAATTGGTAGATTAGATTTTTAAATATTGCAAAAAAACATTTTTTTTCACTTTAGAACAAAGTAATGAAATCTTTTATCTTTGGTCATTCTAAAAGGGCCTTTAGAGTTAACTAATAATCAGTGTCAAATACGTCTATGTTGGCGTGACATACACACACAAGTAAAGATAACACTTGACAGGTACAAGATTGTCACTTTAGATAGACGCGTATACAAACCTAACAATTGGAAACTCTTTACTCATAAGTATTAAAAGAAAATTGTTGTTATCAATTAAGAGCCTTTTACACTAGTTTAACGTGATTAACTGATTAAATTTAAAAATTAATTATCTTTAAAACCGTTAGACTTATCATTTGTCTGTCTTCGGGAAATTAACTTCGTTTGACCTAAAGAACGTTCCCTTAAAGTTATCGTAAATCAAAAAAAACACGGTGTATAAGTATAAATCAATATAGCAATAAAACACAATCCAGGAAGATTGGTTTCTTCGTTGTACGGTGATATGTAGGACAGAGGCCAAGATTGTTTTAACTTCTGTACCTCTGCGAGTCCACTTGAAACGAGAAGTAAGATGCCAGGATACACGAAATAAGTCCAAGTCTTCTATCACTGTGCAACACAAAGGCATTAAAAGTACAAACCATAAACAAAAAATAACTTTGAACACCTAAATACACAAAAATAAAAACTAAAACAAATTACACATCCGCCATCTTTTGACGTTGCAAATGGCCTAGTAAATTGTTGTCTTGTAGCTACTTATAAGTATTTTACGTCAAAATGTGACAGTTATGTATAAAGTGGCACCCTCAATTAATTTCTGCTCTTTTATGTCGAACTGCACGTAGGTGAGGTTAGACTTGTAACCATCAAAAGATGCTACGTGTTCAAGACGTTTGAATAAGCACCCTGGCATTTTAAGCTAATTCTAACCGTTTAAATAATAATAATAATAATCATCATTTATTTGCAAGAATATGGTATTTACAGTTGGTGTTAACATAACAATGAGTACAGCATAATCCTACCGACAATACGGCGTGCAAATGTTAGTTTCATTTTTGCTTAATAATATAAACTATAGTTAGGTATTTTCTATTTCAATCATGTTCGAAATTATACGGACTGACATAAAATTGCAGTTTAATATTTTAGTATCTTACGAACCTACAGGAGCTGGTTTCAAGGAAATCTTTTACAGTATAGAAACATTTTTCAGCCAGCCAAGATAGTAACCTATTACAAAAATGATGCAACTGTAAGTCGCTTATTTCTTTTGGTATCGCATTAAATATCAACGATGCCATGTAGTAGGAATTATTTCGGTACAGTTTTAGTTTTGGTCCTGGCATTGACAAGGGCATAATGTGTTGCTGATCTTTTATTAGTGTTGTCTCTCAGCTTAAACAATGACATATTCTCTTTTACAAATTTGCCTACTTCATAAATATAAATGCTTGGTTGTGTTAGAAGCTTCTTGTTTATGAAAATTGGCCGACATGAATCTGTTTGTCTAAGGCCCCAGATTGCTCTTAAGCATTTTTTTGAGCTACAAGCTAAAGTTATGATGGTTGGCAGATTATTTATTGAACAGGGTTATGTTCCTCAGTTAATTACTCAACTGCGGTTTGCCCAAGAGGTTCATTGTTTTATATTATTTATAAATATAGTGGGCAGTGAATTAAATTACTCATATTGACACCGTTCTGTCGTGGGTCAGGATTCCATTGGGTTGATAGTAAGTCCCGTACACGGGGAGGATTTTTTTTATTTCTTGTCTACCCCATAGTGTGTTGGAGGTCTTTTAAAATATTATATTTCTGAAAACAAATTCGATTAAAAAATCCGTTTGTGAAATTTAAAGTGCTAATTTTTGTTGAGTGACAAGTGTCCCCGACTAAATTAAAAACTACAAAATAACTGAAAAATTTGGCCTGGGTTGGGAGTTTTTAATGCTATAAAAGTTAGTCTGCACTCGGTGAATTTTATACGAGTTCTGTGAAATACCAGCCAAACTAAACCAAACCAATTAAAGTTATACTTTAATTAAGCTCACAGGTATTTTAGTGAACCTATTTAAACTTTTTAATACCGTTAACTTACTAAACAGAAAACATGCTTCAAAAACCTGACTGAATGTTTTTATATTTCGCAATCGCAACCGTTTTCATATTGACAGTCTGAAGGCGAGTCTGCTTTCAAAATGAAAACACTTTGAGGTCGATTGCGGGCAATAGGCTTGTATTAACTGCGTTTATAAAAACAAAAACCCGCCTTCAAATCACTTCTTATAAAATGGTAGCTACGTCTGTCCAACTGTATTGTGGGATGCCGACCTCAGTTGGACTGACCTAGATACCATTTTAAAAGAAGTTTTTTTTTGGTAAGTTTTTTCTAAAAACGAAACCTTGCAAGATCGATTTATCGCTCCCTAAACCCCTGCATACTAAATTTGATGAAAATCGTTCGAGCCGTTTCCGAGATTCAGACTATACAGGGTGTCCGGGCTATAGTGGACCCTACAGGACTGGAGAGCTCAGCTCAGAGTGTTGAAAATATGATATGACGATGTTTAGCAAAATTCGCACGGAAAACTTGATATCTCAAGTACTCAACTTTTCAAACACTTCACTATTTTCGATGCCGCGACCACAGCTATTAGAATTGTTCAATTTCGTTTGCTGTGAAAGAAAGCTGATTAAACTTTCTTTAAGAGCCTTCTAACGAAATTAATAAATAATAAATAATTAGCAATTAGTAGTTTTAAAAATTCCAAGTATATATACAAGAATTGCTTGTTTTAAGGTATTAGATAGATAGAGCGCGCGTAAGTTTCATTGGAATGATATAAAAGAGTAAAATGAAAGGGTATTTGAAGTACGGTACGAGTAGGTTGTGACGTTCGATTTATTTTCCATCGGTCGCCTGTAACAGGCGCTCCAACCACTCGATACTAAAAAATCTGCCCGTTGCAATATAGACGCAACTAGGTTAGGGAGCTCCAAAGGAGTCTATTTTTCCCAATCGTTTATTTGAGTTCGATTTTCCACCGGTCGTCTGTAATTTTTTGAAGTGATAACTTCGTAACACGCGTATTTCAAGCACTCTTCTGCAGCACAAAGCAGCAGCGATGTGGTTCACGAGTCCTGATTTTAAGTTCATTCTGTTTAAAACTGACAAGTGTGAAATTGACTTTTAATTCCATTTGGAACGCACAAAATCGACTGCATACTTTGAAAGAAGCAACGCGTTTGGGTGAACGCGTTCATCGTTGTCATGCAACTTGGCTAGTCTTACATTTTCGATAACGAAAAGCGATAATAAGTCGGTGAACGTTTGCGTTTGTATTCTATTACAACTTGTCTAGCCTTACTGGTGACAAACAAAATCCGCCTTGAGAATATGCGGAGTGATATAGAGAGAGTAAATATGCCATCTACATTAATTTGACGCGCTGGCCTAGTTGGTAGTGACCTTGCCTACGAAGCTAGCGTCCTGTGTTCAAATCCCGGTAAGAGCAGGTGATTAGCTTGAACATTTGTTCCTGACTCATGGATATTTTCTAGGTAGTATTGAACTATATAAGTATTTATATCGTCGTCTAGTACCCATAGTACAAGCCTAGAGCTTGGTTTGGGACTACGTCAATTGTTGTGACATAGTCCCCTGATATGTATTTATTTAGCTCTTTCCATTATATTACTAGTTTTATTGTTTTTTAACTCTGTCTACGCGTTAAATTAAAACACCCTGTTTGCATAGCGGCGATTAAAACGATATTTAGAATTAATATGCATGGCTACCCGCCTCAGGATATCAATCCCAATGCAGTGCCAAATTATTCTAAATACAATGTACTCCACGAGCATTATGCCCTCGAGCAGAAAATCCCGAGTTTAAAATAAAAGTAAGAGTCATACAAAATATCTCATTTGAATACGGATTCTATCACCCAGCGAACACAGTTCATTTTAAATAAAAGTACGCTCGCAGATAATACTTTTTACCTTGGTCGTACATCCACGCTGGTAATTTGCGATACATTTTATTCAATAATAATTCCTGTATGAGCTTTAAATGATAATAAAATGTCTAAATTCCGGGGTCCGAGTGAAAAAGGGGTTAAGTCTAGTATAGTCCGGTTTATATTACCAGAAATAAACTTGTATAATACTCTTCATTAAATATTTCATCGGAGAATCTCAGATAAATTGAGCTAGTCATAAACTAAGCTCTAGGCTTGTAAAACGGGTACTACACTCAAAAGCAATGAAAACGGGTCAATTTCTATGGAAATTGTATACAAAGTGACCCGCTTTCAATGGGGTGCGTAACGATCGATATAAAAATATTTTCTATAATATCAGTCGATATAACGCTCATTTGATATAATAATTAAATCATATAACAACATTTAATATATTTTCATCTGGCATACAATCGAATAACATAACACTCATTTAGTATTTAACTATCATTTCCTTGTTATAATGAAGTTTTAGTCGATTTCTTCTAACTAGGTTAGGTTAGGTTAGATCTGTGACCATATTATTAGTAATGAAAGCCGTTAGAAATATTATTTTTTTGAATTTATGAGTATTATAGTATTTGAAATTATGCATTTTGATAATATACCAATCGTTTATTATATAAAATGAGTGATTATATCCTTTAAAATTATATCAAATGTTATTATATCAAATGAAATTATATGAATTATTTTTATACCGATCATTACACACCCCTTTCAATGACCATACTGGCGCAAAATAGCTATCATTTGAATTCGATTTCCACTCGGATCAGCGCAAGAGCAACTCGCACTCGGGCATTTTTATCAGTGTTTGTTTTATTTTCACAGTTTAGCTACTAAATCAAACTAAAGATGCTTGTATGTGTTACCGTTTCACTATACAACAGAAACAAAAATGCGGTGAAATAAAACGTTTCATGAACATCTAAATCTAAACGCGATATAAAAACCGCTATCTAACGGTTCAAAAGATACAGCTCTTTAAAGTTAGAAAGAATGAACGGACAGACGGACAACATAGGCATATGAATATGTAACTTCGTCATCACACAAACATTTGTCAATACCGGGAATGATCCCGGGATCGCTCAGCTTTCCAGTACACTTCTACTAACAACATGAACAGATATCAACCCTAATTGGACTCGAAAATCAAAGCAATTTAAGCCCTACTGCTACTAGGGTTACTAAGCTACAGAACGAGTCTTTTATTTCACCTTTCTTTGTAAACTCAATGCATCGGCAATTTTTTGTTTTCATCTGCAGTTATTCCACGGGGGCCGACCTTAGAAGTCTGTATGTGTGGAAGCTGAAAACCAGAGCTCAGCTATAACTGGTAAATACACCCATTGTATTTCATTTCGGGGAAAAGGGATAATTTAAGAATCTTTAACCATGCTGAATGTAGGGTTGAGTGGTGGTAGGACCTTGTGCAGGGTCCGTCCGGATCGCTACCACCATGTTATCCATTACCCCACCGCCAACTGTCAGTGTTAGCATTGCTGTGTTCCGGTGTGGGGATAAGACAACCGGTGAAATTACTAGCATAGAGGCTTGCTCAACTCATCTCAGTTCTTAGGTTTGGCAACGCATTTGAAGTCTTAGGATTGCAGTTTTGAGATTGTAGTCTTGAGATTTCTAATGTCTATGGGTATCAGATCCCACTTACCATCAGGTGGCCTGAGTGCTCGCGTGCCTTCCTATTGCCATAAAAAAAAGGGTTCCGAAACCGTTAATACAAAAACTATCTCGAAAGCAAAAATAATGAACGAATTGTCTATTAAAATGGTGCTGTCGAGAGATTTTAGTACGTATAAAAACTTATCCTGTATCTCAGTAACTAATCAAGTCTACTTAGTTATGATAGTTTTTAGTTTAAATTCGTTATATGCGCTTTAATTGAAAATATTTGTCAGCTTTTTAGTATTTGTAGTGTTGGCTGTAGGGGGGAGGGCGAACACTTGACTCTGCCAAGAATTAGCGCTTTAAAGTATAATATTTCATTTAAACAGATCCCAGAATTGCAAAAATATTTTTACAGACCCGCAATATTTTGAAAGACCTATCCAACGACACCCCACGGGGTAGACGGGAAAAAAATCCCAACCCCCCGTTAGGTGTAGGGAAGGTACACAAAAAAAACAAGTTTTATTTCACCACTTTATTGGCGTCACTATGAGTAATATGTACATTTATGCCAAATTACAGCTTTCTAGTACCACTAAGAGTCCCTGAGCTAGGGCGGACGGACGGACATGGTCGCCGGGTTCCGACCAGTTTGACTGCCGGAACGCTAAAAATCAATGCATGCGTGCTTTATGCTGGGGGAAATATTAATCCCTAGCGGTGCATTAACACGGTCAAGTCCAGCCAATATCGTTAATATTCATTCAGCTTTTCCACAGCGCATAATCCTAAGTGCAGAAAAAGTCTGTGAAAGGCTTAAAGGCGATTATTTATTCCGTAATACCAGAGTAGGCGGAACTATGTAGTCGAAGCATTATAACCATATTAAATTTAAATTGCATATAGGTACCCTCTCTCTCAATTTAAGAGCTTTGCTCTTGTCAGTGATTTCCAATCTTCTCTCCTCTCTGCCAGCTCCTTGACCTCTTTATACGTCACGACATCTTCTTCTTGATTTGGTCCATGTAGCTTCTTCTTGGTCTTCCTCTGCCTCTCCTGCCTTCAATTCTCCCCTCTATAATGTTTCTGATCGTTTCGTGCCTCATTAATGGCCAATTATCCCTCCTCTTCTGTTCTCTATAATGTAATGATTGGTACTGCAGCTAGTGTGAAATATATTAAACCTCTTTGTAAGAAAGTAGTAATTTATTATCTAGAATTTCATCATTGTTTTGTTTTCCTTGTCATCATCAACAAGATCGTCAATCTGTTTACATCCCAATATATTTTATTATTTGCTAGCACTGCGTTTACTCAGGTACTACGGCGAATTTATTATATTTTTTATAGCAGAGCTCTGCTTTGGCGCGCTTTTGAACGATTTCTTTCTCCATTCAGAGTTGAAAAGGATTTCAGAACAAAAGAGGATGCTGTTGGACGTATTTGTTTTTGTGCGAGCGAATGTACCTCACTCGGAAAAATTCCACACACACGCCGATCAAACTGCTCTGTATGGATTTAATTATTTAAAATTAATAATTATCAAGGGATAATCTTATACGAATTGATCTCTCAAACTAAGCTTTGCTGTGCTACTAACTAATGAGTCGTGTCGCAGAAAGTCAATAATTCATTTCGACCTGTGCAAAAAGGAAGATCGCATTGTTAAGTTCTAAAGACAACCGGTGAAAGAGGCAAATTATTTTGTCGATGCACCGTATTAGAGACAAATAGGGTGCACCAGTTTTGGACACTTTTAGCTGACATGCACCAGTAACGGACATTTAACTTTTAATTGTAAATTGATTGTTCCAAAACAAATGATTATTTTTTGTCTTGTCCATTACTCTCTCCGTTTCGTTACCCTTACTTACTCGCCCCTTTTGCAAAGTTGTGTGTGAAAAATCATAAAAGGGCGTCTTTCAAATGAGTGCACCAAGTTATGGACTACAATTAACAACGGTAACTTTCCTTTACGTCACGATAATTAGTGATACATTTATTATGTATAGGTACTGCCCTTATACGTAAATAGGCGGTAGGTATTAACCCTCTGAACGCCAAGAACACCTAAAGGTGTCGTGTACTGTCGTACCTACCACGCCATCGACGCTTATAGTCGTCACTCTATTGCACTGTATACAGTGCAAAATAGACAGAGAAATTAGCTGTGGCTTTCAGCTGTCATTGGCGTGTGAGGACGACGTTTATATCAAGTTTATGACCGTGAACAGATTAAATAACCAAAGCAGTTTGAATCCTTACTCTTTAGTAAAATGGTTGCGTTTGCTTCAGGAGTTTTGTCTGAGATGCCTCTATTTGTGTTGTACTAATTGTAGTGACGTAATGGAAATGATACCGTTGTTAATTTTAGTTCTTTAACTATGCTCTGATTATTCTAGGATGATGACTGTGACAGCCGTATTTCGTAATCTTAATCACCTATACTATACACATAAGCGATGTGTGTTACATAGGCGATTTATAATATACATTCCTGAACGACGTCCCTAGGTTTTTACCGATGTAGTGTTTTTGCAGCGTGTGTATTCCATACGATCCTAGGGCAGTTGGATAAAACCCTAATTAACGTAAATTGGTACATTAAGTTAACAAAAGAAAACATTATTTTTTTCATACAAATTCGGCACGCAATTTATTCAAATAACCAAGTCGTCTACATAAGCACTTAAATTAAACCAAACCGCCCTTCAAAACTGTCAACTCAACATTTGCATTACATTGCTGGCCGGGAAAACTAAAAAAAAACATTACGCTTAATTATTGAAAGTAAGTATTTGTTCAAATTTATTACTGTACCTCTTAATACTGCTTAAATCTATCGTATGTTAAAATTTAGGATCGTATGGAATACACACGCTGTATAAAGAAATAAGTGTAATAAATGTTTACATGAGCTGTTACAGGCATCATCTTACAATAATCAGAGTATAAGGTACGACAGTTAACAACGATTAAAACAAGTTAATTATCTCTATACGTCTCTGAGTAAAGCGTTAAACTTCACTCAAGAGCAATGAAATCGTGTCGCTTTCTATGGAAATTCTATACAAAGTGACCCGTTTTCCTATGTTATTTAATATGTATTGGGTAACCCTTAGGGCTGTCGTCTGTTAAATATTAAGGGTTACCGGTAAGCCTATAAAGGTAACCCTTTCCTATCGCTACGTCATAAGAATGGGTTATCAATTGAAAGAGGTAAGTAAGTTATTTGGGCTATTAAATGAAGTGATATGTTTTTGAAAGGCTTTTTTCTGGGAAGGAGATGTAGGGTTAGGTTAATATGAAACTAGTTCGAGGCTGTTTTTTCTTTTCTGGCACAGTCTCAAGTGTCTCAACATCAACTTTAAATAGAATCTAATCTAGAACGCGTAACGCATCGCGTCTCCTTAAAAAACGTAGGTATGCCTTATCAGACTTTTCAGATATTTAATGACGTATTTAAATATATTTCTAAACTACATATAAAGGTAACACAACCTGAATACTTAGAATGCCAATTACTAAAAACACACGACGCGTTACATGACGCACGTTCAGAAATAATTTTCTCAGTATCGTATAACTGGAAACTCTGGAAAGAAGCCTTTTGTATTTTCTATCTTTAGATAAGGCTATTGTGTGAACTCTGCAGATGTTTATCCTAGGGCTACGTTTTATCTGAAAAAATGTGTTAAGCGCGAGTCGGACTAGTGCAAGGGTTCCTAGGAATCATTTTGATGCCTATCAATGACCCTTTCAAGCAACCCTAAAGCTGATTATTCACGACTGCTCCGAAGCCGAATAGAGCAGTGCCGCGCCAAAATCGATCCGTGAATTTCAAAACTGTAGCATTTAAAATCACTTAGCGCAGTCCGTTGGATTTACAAATGGACGGAGAGCCAGCGCGAAGAGCTAACGCGGCATCCGAATGGAATTAACGTGAATGTCGAAATTTAACGATGGGCCACGCCACGGCAACACTCTCACACCGTTGAAGAGTGGCTTGGCGCGCCTGTGAATGTGGTCAAAATATTACGACCGCCCAGTTAAACTACCCATTCACTATCTGTATGAATTAATGGTCGTATGTCAGTGAATGTTAGGTATAAGTAGAAAATTATTAAGAAACCAAATTGAATGTAACTTTATATCTTGATTCTTTTTCTTCCATTGAAGGTGTGAACAAAGGCATAAATATTCCCTATTTCCGACGGTACCCAAGAACAAAGCGCGCGAAATAAATCCTGTAATTAGCGTCTATAAACGAAAATAACTATTGATTCTTTTGCTAATTACTGACACGAGAAAAGGTTTTTGTAAATAAAATGATAGGAATTGAGTTGCTTTTCTTTATTTTAAAACTGAACAAAGAGGGAGGTCGAAGGTTAAACCCACGTGGTATCTGTAGGTATCTATGTATGTGTCTATGTATCTGTGTATGCGTGTTTATGTAACTGTGTATGTGTAGGTATAGTATATGAGTATGTGTCTGTCTCTCCAGTATTTTCATCATTATTTAATGTGTGTTACTAAAGGTTCAGAAAGATTAGGCTTCTTCTCAGCAGTGGTCTCTTGCGAAGCGCTGGTAGATTTTGACGTGTAAAAGTGCCCGTGCGGCCTACTTACTGAATAAACATCTTTTATCTTATCTTTATCATTAATTGCTGAAGGGACTCCTTTTATTTCCACTCATATTTTAAGTAACACTGTTGGAAGGCGCGATGGAATCTTCTGCAGCATTTCACATTACGAGGACCATCGTATTTATTAGGCGGGAGGGATAGTAGAGGGCTGTAGAATTCTTCATTAGTAAGGATTACCTTTTCAGTTCGGATTTAAAATCCAGACGTATACGACTTGCATGGTCATAAGATGAGAGATTGGATGAAAGATTGTAGGGTAATCATGGTCTTAACGAGGCCAATCCCCATCCAAAAGGATCAATTTGGTTCAAGATTTCTGTTTACGTAATTAATACATACAAAAGTCTAATAATAGGCTGTAACGGCGGTAACCGGCCTCGGTTCAACGTAGGGGTTTAGGTCGGGCGATTATGATCTATACATATAAAATGCTTTGTACTTTACTGCGGTTTAAAAGACAGCTCCTTTAAATTAGGACGGACGGGCAGTGTAGGCATTTTTCTATGGTCCCGTTGCCCTTCGGGTACATTCGCTAGAAATATATTTTTGTTAAAATATTATATCTTTGTCTGCATATTTAATGCTAGCTATGTTGTTGATGGTAAAGCTTGGGATTATTCTGACGAAATACATAAGCGTTAAGTCTAAGTAGTTGGTGGTGATCCTGCCTTTGAACCTAGCGGTCCCAGGTTCGATTCGATTTTTGCACATATTTGTAGTGTTTTATCTTGAGTCTCTGATGTTTTCTTTGTATGTAGGTACCTAAGTATTTATTACTCTATTGCCCTAACTTATAAACGTGGAATATCCGTTGAAGAGCTAAACCATGCTTTGTCCTTATCTGACAAATTCTAATGTCACAATGACAGATAAGGAAAAAGCATGGTTTAGCTACCGTTATTAAGCGTTTATAAGTAAGGACATAAATGTGTAAGAGATTTTAATCGTTCTCTAGTACCCATAGCACAAGCCTAGAGCAGAGTTTGGGACCGTACTCTGATTATTCAATGACAACTCTTATATACCTACACTTATGACACTTATTTCTTTAACTTTACATAAATAATACATCGGTATAAGCTTAGCTACGCCTATCGCTTATGAGTATAGTAAGTGATTGAAATTACGAAATACAGGGTTTGCAGGTGGTAGGACCTTGTGCAGGGCCCGTCCGGATCGCTACCGCCATCTTATCCATTAACCTACCGCAGCAACCAAACAGCAGTGTTGTGTTCCGGTTTGTGGATAAGAATGCTGGTGTAATGACTAGCATAGAGGCATTCTATCTTAGTCCTCAGGGTTGGCAACGCATTTGCAGTCTTAGGCTTGCAGTCTTGTGAATGCGAATGTCTATGGGTCACAGTTTCCACTTACCATCAGGTGGCCTGTGTGCTCGTTTGCCTTCTATATGCCATAAAAAAAATAAACGGCTGTCACAAGCATCATCTTATAATAATCAGAGTATAGGCAAAGCGAGATTGTCCCCTAAATATGTATTTATTATTTCCTTATCTTCTCTGTAACTTATAACTGAGAATATTCATAATTATTGTATCGGAAGAGAGCGCTACCAATAACAATGTTTCCGAGAATGCTCTCAGTAAGTTATTCAGATTTCCAAAACACCGAGCAGTGTTCATCAACTCGCTAATAATGCCTAATATGGCTCAAGTTCCAAATAGACCGTCGGATATTTCAACCTAAGTTTGAAGCTGTGGCACACTATGTAGCTTTTAAGCTTAGTTATATTATTGATACGGCAGTTCGGATGTATGTTGTTCGTTACTCAATCACCCCAGAATGGCTCTGGATGAAATTTGCAACAGAGATAAATTGGAATAGTACAGGATATATATAGATATATAAATAGGATGACGTAGGCTTAAATACAACATAAGAACAGTAGTTTGTAATGATAATATTACTCGATTTTGCTAGTGTCCAACCCAATCTGTGAATTATGCAGAACTGGGTGCGAACAAATGTCATCCTTTCATTACTAGTTTTTTTATTTTAATCACTTGTATCAAATTGACGTCACCGGCACCACTTCGATCCCTAATGATTAATTATTTTATTTTGTATTGGCACAAACGGTACAATAGGTAAAGTAACAAATAAAACATTTTGAATAAACATTAATCATATTCATCATCATCATCATCATGTCAGCCGGAAGACGTCCACTGCTGGACATAGGCCTCCCCCAAGGCTTTCCACTCAGACCGGTCTTGTGCTTTTCGCCTCCACCGCAAATACCGCGATCCCGCGATCCTGACGAGGTCGTCACTCCATCTTGATGGCCGATGGGGTCAGAAGGTTCTGGAGTGGCGTCCGCGGACCGGAAGACGCACTGTATTTTTATATTTATCAAGATACCTACTCATTCGTCAAAGGCTTCCTCACTGTTGTAACAAAAACCAATTCTACACATTTTTTAAATATTTCCTATCAAATATTACTGAGGTAGTATTTAGATGCAGCCAGGACGCTTCAAGCAGCGAAGCTTCACAGTATTACAGTTGTGTATACTTGTAGATGCAACACACTGCAGCTCTGCGCCTCTATTCAACGCAGTAAAAACCATATCGTGTTTCTCTTTCTCCTGTTATCGTATTGTCCCCGTTTTGATAGCTCTTATTTACTTGACAGTAATGGCGGATAACGTCAAAACAATACCATAACAGGTCAAAGACGATATGTTTTATACCTGACTGCGGCAAAGCCCAAAGAGAGGTTGTGTTTGACTTGTATATTTTCTCAAACATGCAATGGAATGTTGACGTTATGTGCCTCATAATAGGCTGCGAAGTATGACGTTTCAGGTGCGGCTAGGACAAGAGGTCGATAATGGAATTTCATACAATCCTGCAGGCCTAGGCCTGCAAAGTCCTCTTTTTTAATTTCCATTCCACATAAATTTGTGGCACAGGCATCATGACATTCTGCCACTATGCGTATTAAAAAAATCAATAAACGATTTGGTATGTACTTAGTGCAGTTTTATTTATTAAATCCACATGAACATAAGAATGTACTATTGTTTTAATTTTAATCTAAACATGGCGGCTGTTTTTATGAACAGTCTAATAACTTCTTTTTTTTAATATAGTAAGCCGCGCATACAACTTAAGCGTTTGCATGTTTATTTAAAGTACCAGGAGACCAGAGGGAATTAGGGGTACGTAGCGCAACTTAGATCGCAGGCGATGTAACTCGGTGTGGCGCAGCGGCGGCGGCGGCGCACCCGACCCAGCGCGGGTGACTGAGCACTGTAGGTTACTTTTAATGTTTATGCACTCCTAATATGTGACGTTGTAATTTTTGTTTTAATTTTTTAATGTGTTTGAGAAAAGCACTATAGGTACATACCTCGCCGTGAAAAGGAGTTGCCAGCCTCGTAACTATCCGGCCTCGCTACGCTCGGCCGTCTATATGAACTCGGCCGGCAACCACCTACTTCCCGGCCTCTGTAGTAATGTACTATTATGTCCGGCTCAATGTGCGCTCGTAACTACTAAACGGCTAAACCGATTTTAATAAATTATACGAGTTTACATTCTTATTAACTGGAGTGTCATAGGCTATATAGGTAATAAAGTTATTTATATTTAAAATTGGTGAAATAAAAAATAAATACATGATAAGATTTATAAGTAACTTTACTTTGACGACATTATCCAAACAGCAGTTGGGTTCTTTCAAAGCTTGCTTTTCGTCAGACTTGTTACCGTCGGGACTCGGGAATAGATCTCCTGATTTTGTACCCTTTTAGACCAGTAATTAATGGCAGTAATTTGCCATGGGTTGGACCGATGGACCGACGCAATTAATTTTGTGATTTGCAATACGACATGAATATAGTGCTGCACTATTGACATGTCGCGTCACTCTAGTAATTAAAATTGCCGACGCGCTGCCGACAGGTTTAATCTCCCCCAGCTTGCCCCTGTAGGTATGTAGGGGGTTTGGCGACCGAAACTGCCATACAATAAAGTCTTACACAATCGATGTGCCGTGTGCGTTGATTTCGCTCTGTTTATTTTTTTGACTTGCCTCCTGTTCGCTTATTAAGGTCGTCTTCATCTCGGCGGATAAAGCATCCTTCACTTTTGTAGTTACATACTGGACAGAAAGTGGCAGATGGTTTATCCAGATCGATAAATACTATAATAGGCCCACTCATCACTGTGATTACTTTTCAGTAGAGCGTGAAAGTTTTTTTTATCGACTATCTAAATGTCGATACTGTATAATGTCACTGATAATTTCGAAGAGAAGTCACTAGGTTCTATTACTTTTGTATAAAAATATATCTTACTAATATTATAAACGCGAAATTATGAAGAATGTATGTATCCGGATGTTTGTTACTCTTTCACGCAAAAACTAACGGACGGATTTTGGTGAAATTTGGAATGCAGACAGCTTAAATATTGGATTAACACATAGTTTAACTTTCATGTATAGGTATGTAACTTAAAAGGCGAAAATTAAATTGCATTATATAAATATCGATATCAAGAAGGTCGATAAAAAAAACATTCACGCTCTACTGAAAAACAATTTCAGTGCGACAAGACAACGGGGTCTACTCATGGTGAATTGGTGAGGTAAAATCGCAAGATTGCAATCTTACGATAACTTAAATGATGAATAAATAAATAAATTTAGATCAGGGTTTCTCCACTAGTGGGGCCCGGCTCTAACGGGGCGTAGATGGTAATGGGGCGCGAAAAGCCTTAAATAAAAAATAACGAATGTCTCTCTAGTATAAAATGAAGTCGCATCTTCGCGTCCAGAGGGCTACCTAGCGTTTCGTTTTTAAACCGATCGCGTCAATGGTAGAATGACGTGATACGAAAAGTCACGTCAGTTTAAAAACGCTTAGATATTTCAAATACACAATTATTTTAATACGGTTTTCATAAATAGATACATTGATTCCAGAGGAACGTTTTTACGTATAAATAATTTTGGTACGTACTGGTGTTACAGAAATCTAATACATTGATTACATTCATTCGGTCTCTCTATCACAACGCGACGTTTCGTCGGCGTCGGTCGATGTTGTTAATTTAACGTGCGTTGGTTTTTTGTCACGAACAAAAGAAAGCAGAGGCATGAAAATGTTTTACTATCCCGGCTCGACGCAAAAAGGGTGCGGAAACTCCATCATTTTACCGGTTGTCAATGTTGTATTTTCTTTGCCTCTACGTACACCAGTTAGTACTTCAGTAGTTGTATATTTAGTATCATAGAACTAGCAGTTCTAGTAGTAATTAGTAGTATACAATGGTTATATGTGCTCTCTAGCAAAGTTGGATTATGCTGCTATTATTGATTGATTTTGAATGAATGAATTCTAGGTTAGAATAACTTATTTTTTTGTTGCACATACTCGTACACCATTTCACCTAAGCAGCAAGAACATAACACATAAAGGTAATGAACATAACATGTTAAAAATTAAACCACACGCCACGGACTTTCATTGATGAACCACTATAGAACCTTGTAACATTAAACCAACGATTAATTCTTATGCAGTTTCTATCTCTTCAATTGACGCGGTCATTATGACAAAGTTACAATTTACCCACCCAACCACCTACCCAGGACTGTTCTCGGCATCTTTTAAGTTACTTTCACTCACGCTCGCAGCAAAATCGATTTTTTCTCACTGTCTTTCGCTCGCAGTAATATCGAATTTTGCTTTGTCTAAACCTTTTAAATAGGTGCTAAGGTGACAAATAATATTAAGATTCACGTTAGTTATTATTGATACCTCCCCTCGTTATAGTTGGTTTGTTAGTTTCTCCCTACGAACGGACGTTGGTGGGCCCGGGGCTGATTTCCGCCAGTGCGTGAAAATAATTAGTGACAAGCATCCTGAATAACCAATCATCGTTGACTACAACGACTGTAAACAAACCAGTAGAACTATTTGCACAATGTAACTTGCAACAATTTAGATGAGTAAGTAAAATTTCTTTCATCTTGCTAGCTCGGAATGCCCTTTTTAGGGTTCCGTAGCCAAATGGCAAAAAACGGAACCCTTATAGATTCGTCATGTCTGTCCGTCCGTCTGTCTGTCCGTCCGTATGTCACAGCCACTGTATTCCGTAACTAATATAAGAGCTATACTATGGAAACTTTGTAAGTAGATGTATTCGGTGAACCGCATTAAGATTTTCATACAAAAATAGAAAAATAACAATAAATTTTTGGGGTTCCATACTTAGAACTGAAACTAAATTTTTTTTTTCATCAAACCCATGCGTGTGGGGTATCTATGGATAGGTCTTCAAAAATGATATTGAGGTTTTTAATATAATTTTTTTCTAAACTGAATAGTTTGCGCGAGAGACGCATCCAAAGTGGAAAAATGTGTGTCCCCCCCCCGTAACTTCTAAAATAAGGGAATGATAAATGTAAAAATAATATATGATGTACATTACCATGCAAACTTCCACCGAAAATTGGTTTGAACGAGATCTAATAATTAGTTTTTTTTTTATTACGTTATAAATCGTAAACCGCATTTTACCTTTCATTCAATCAACTCCAATATAATAAAGAATAAAGAAAAACATTTATTTAGATGTATAGTGGTACGGAACCCTACGTGCGCGAGTCCGACTCGCACTTGGCCGGTTTTTGTTTGTTTGATATCTATTAAGGGAACCGCTTTTTATCCACGTGTGAAGAAAGAGTTTTGACATTTGAAGGGAGCTTAAGTGATATGTGACAGGTAACAAAACGTAAAACGTTAAAAGTGCTGAATTTTTAACATCACAAATGCATTGCATCGTTGAAATACACTAAATACAGTCTTACAACTTTATTTCAATGCAGCATTCAAAATTAACCTTCATTCTTGTTGTAAAAACGGATAAAATGTTCTGACAGTCCAAGTAAGTTGATGTGCGGACAAAACGCATCCGAAATTTATCCTCGCTGTAGTGAGGTGAAAAGTTTTGTGTTATAGACGGGGGAAAAGTTATTTTATGTCTCGTGTGTTGAAATTGAAACACTCGCTCGGGATACTATTTTTGGAATCATAGAGTCCTTTCGCTAGCTCGTGTTTCAAATGAACACTCGCAGGGAAAATACTTCTTTCCTCCCTTGTATAACAAATAAGTAATACAGTGTGATAACTCTTATTTATAAAGAAATAAAAGTGTATGGATTTTTTGCGGATGTGTAAAATATGCAAATTAATGTAAGGTCTAATTTCTAAATAATTTGTGTGTAGATGTATCAAGAATTTAAACAGTGCAGTAATATGCTAATAAATAATTTTGAGAACCTCACTGTTATCGAAATTGTGAGTGAAGTAAGCTACCGCTTACCGTAAGCTAGCGCTTATAAAAAACACAGAAGACATTTGTTCTGTAAGTAGGCTCGGGCACTTCAAACGTCAAAAATCTACCAGCGCTTCCCAAGAGGAGACCACTGCTGATAAGAAAAGCCGCGAGAAACTCAACAGTCAGTCAATTTTAGGGTTCCCTACCCAAAGGGTAAAAACGGGACCCTATTTCTAAGACCCCGCTGTCCGCCTGTCTGTCTCCGGGCTGTATCTCATGAACCGTTATAGCTAGACAGTTGGAATTTTTACAGAATATGTATATCTGTTGCCGCTATAACAACAAATACTAAAAACAGAATAAATTTAATATTTAAGGGGGCTCCCATACAACAAATGTGATTTTTTTGCCGTTTTTTGCTCCATATTAATAATGGCAACAGGTAGGCACTTGAAATATTCACTGAATATTTAGTTGTTTATTAACTTTAAAAAACAATAATTGAATTAAAATAAACGAAATATTTAAGGGGGGCTCCCAAACAACAAAACAACAGTTTTTTTTTTAAAAAATATATAATTAAACTGTTTATTTCCAAATGAATTAAAAAAAATAACAGTTTAGCTATAATCTTTACTTCTAAGATTGTATTAGCTAAGATTATGTAGTATAAGTAGAATTAAATAACAAAAGCTTTACTTAATTAATAATAACTTTGCTTAATGTAACTTTGGTATCGCATGAGCATCTTTATCTTTCCTTGCTAATGGTACGGAATCCATTAGTGCGCGAGTCCGACTCGCACTTGGCCGGTTTTTTAAACATATTACAATGGTTACTACTTACTTAGCCTAGCATATCTTTTGCATTGTTATTATCATTTTTTATATAAGAAGTACGCATGTTTTCGACTTGTAACAAATATAGAATATGTTATCAATAAAATGTTCATTATTATTATTTTAATTTTTAAAGCTATGAAATATTTAATTAAATATAATATCACATAAGATGCGCAGTTCAGTAGGTAAATATGCCAAAAACCTTACAAGAGAGATATTTAGAGTGAGTTTATTTTTCTCTATTGTTGCTGTCAATTGCATAGATTTTTACAGTTTTCGTAAATCGTTAACGTTAACGTTAGTGCTTCCACTATCTTGCCCGGATGCACGGAGCGGGTGCATACGCTTGGCGTGTCTTTATTGAACAATACAAACAGCGCAAACTGGCCTTGGCTATTTGGGGTCGCCACCCTCTCGAACACATGATTGAGGGAGGCGATGTCTGAGATACGCGTCATATTCGTGAACGGGTGCGGTCTGTGGGGTCCGGTCTGTCGGTCTGTTCACGCTTGCGAGGACCTGCTGGCCACTTCAGCTATTTTAATTATCTTTCCTGACGTTGATATTCGAAATGTTGTTCTCCTTGTCATTATTTTTACCCATCTTACATTTGTAATGATTTTATTTTTACCTTGTAATGTATCTCACTTTAAGTAAGTATTGTACCTATTTAACGATTCTTCTCGCAATGATGGTCTTGTCCGAAGCGCTTTTAGAGTCACACCTTATTACCGGGACGTGTAAAAAAGCTCTCATGTGGCAATTTTTTTTTTTACGTTGTTTCGTTGACAATCACCGAATGCATCTTGTCTACTGGCCTATTCTATTTGGAGGCCATTCGCAGTGGTACAGAGGTTAAAACTATCTCGGCCTCTGTGCTACATATCACCGTACAACGTTGCCACCAATCTTCCTAGAGTAGATTGGATTGTGCTTTATTACTATATTGATTTATACTTATATATACTTGACACTGGCGAAATCACTTCATTGTGGAAACGCCATATTCCCGCGGTAGTAGCTGTTCAAGTCGCCGCGGGGCAGGCAAAAACAAACTATTCTATCTGGAAAACCCATATTGCCTGTGCCGTATTATGGTACCTATTGTTTTAAGCCGCCCGCCATTACCGTCAAGTTAAGAGCTCTCGACGTTGGGTGATCCAACTTTTGACGTCGCGCTGGCCTAGTTGGCAGTGAACCTGCCTATGAAGCTAGCGGTCCTGGGCTTAAATCCCGGTTAGGGCAGATATTTGTATGATGAGCGCGTATATTTGTCCCTGAGTCTTGGATTTCTATATACACTCAGGAGCAAAAATAACGGGTCCTAGTGCGTTTTTCATACTAAAGAGGCTATTTCAAAGCCTTGGTTCCTCGCCAGGGGATGCTTTTATTGAATTCTGATGATGAATACCGCGAGCATCGATACAGGACTTTCAGAGTGCCTAGGATACCCAACTGAATGAATCTGCGGTTAACGCCGGAATTGTGCATGTTCAGAAAAACATCTAAAATGGCAATAAAATGTAAGGAAATCCAAATGCTGACCCAAACCGTCCCGCTGTGGTGTTAACTGATTGTGCGATCAGTTAGGTATCTTAAGAACTTTTGATTTCCTCTATTGAACCTCGGAGTATTCACCATTAAACCTTACTCGAAACAACCCCTGGCGAGGAACGAAGGCTTCGAAGTAGTCTCGTTTGTATGAAAAACGCACTCTGAGCCGGTATTTTTGCTCCTGAGTGTATTTAAATATGTATTTTTCAATATACGTACGTTTTTCGTTGTCTAGTACCCATAGTACAAGCCTAGAGCTTAGTTTGCGACTATGTCAATTTGTGTGACATTGTCCCCTGATATTAATTTATTTTAACGTATTCCCCATTTTTGGTGTTCCGTAGCATAATGGTAAAAAAGGACCCCTTATGGTGAGACTTCGTTGTCTGTCTGTCTGTCTGTTTGTACGTCACGGCAGGTTATCTCAGCAACTACAAATGCTATCAACATGAAATTTGGCAGTTATACAACATACTTGCCCGTATCTGTTAAAGTAAAAACAAATGAAATTAATTTCATATTCACACATTTTCCTGCTCAAGCTACGCTTGAAAGTTTTTTTTTAAATGTTATTTTTTTTTTATATTATGCTATGTTAAGCTTTATAATTGTATAATATCTGACTGACTGTTGAGTTTCTTGCGGCGCGGCGTTTCTTCTCAGCAGTGGTCTCTTGCGAAGCGCTGGTAGATTTTGACGTGTAAAAGTGCCCGTGCGGCCTACTTACTGAATAAACATCTTTTATCTTTTTTATCTTTATCTTGGCAATGGGCAGGCCACATTGCTCGAAGGACTGATGGCCGCTGGGGCAGTAGAGTTCTCGAGTGGAGACCACGTACCGGCAAGCGCAGCGTAGGGCGACCCCCCGCGAGATGGACGGACGATTTGGTCAAGTCCGCGGGGACCCGCTGGATGCAGGCCGCTTCCAACCGGGTGAGGTGGAAATCTTTGGGAGAGGCCTATGTTCAGCAGTAGACGACCTATGGTTGAAATGATGATGATGATGATGATCTTTATCTTTTTAAAAGAAGTCTAGAATGGGGGTTGAAAAATGAAACTGATTTGATTACAGCAAATGGGGTGTCATAGGAAAGGGCTTAATGTGCACATCTCAAAACTACTTTTTTTTAATTTTATTTTATGTACTTTTTGATTTATAGCCATAAATGTACAAAAAATGACCGTACCATCCCCATGCAGTGGGATTATTAATGATTGATTTTTGTAGGCATGAATTAAAAAAAAAAACAGGCATGTGCGAATCGGATAAGCGCACGAAGCTCCTTACTGAACGGTACGGTTCACGGGTACGGGTTCCATTTATAAAAAATCACGTTAGTTTTATGGGAGCCCCGTTAAATATTTATTTTATTTTAATTAAATTATTTATTTTCTACCTAATTACCTGCCGTTCTAAATACCGAGCAAAAAAACTCACGTTTGTTGTATGGGAGTACCCCTTAAATATTTATTTTATTCAGTTTTGTATTTAAAAATATAAAAGAAGATAAAAGAAGTTTTTTCAGTAAGTAGGCCGCTCGAGCACTTTTACACGTCAAGATACTACCAGCGCTTCCCAAGGGGAGACCACTGCTGAGAAGAAACGCCGCAAGAAACTCAGCAGTCAGACATTTTTTAAACATATTTCATATTACAATGGTACAGCTTAGTCTAGCATTATATAAAGCTACAAGTATTAAATTAAATATAATATCAAATAATAGTAGTTCAGCAGGAAAACATGCCAAAAATCTTACAGGAGAGAAAGATAGAAAATAATAAAATAAAATAAAATAGAATCAATTACTTATATATGTGTATATGAGATGGTGCAAGATGACCACATAGAAGTTTCGATATATTTTCCTGCATCAACGGTGTCCCCCAGACAAGAAAAAGCAGGATAAAGCTTTTGCATTTGAACAAATTATTATTGACTAAGTTTCGGGTGTAGGCCATGCATTTTTGTCTGTTAGATAGTCCTCGACCGTATAATACGCTTTAGACATTAACGACCTTTTCAAATATTTTTTAAGTGCTGGAAAGGGTAACTTTAAAACTACTTCAGGTAATTTATTATAGAAATGAATGCATTGACCAACAAATGATTTATATACTTTACGGACACGGAATTTTCGAATAGCGATTTTATTTTTATTTCTAGTATTTAAATTATGTATATCTGAGTTTTTGGTGAAAGAATCTAAATTCTTAATAACATAAATAATGTTCTCGTAAATAAATTGATACGCTACAGTTAAGATATTAATTTCTTTAAAAAGTTCTCTTAAGGAGTCACGGGAATTTAAATTGTAAATAGAACGAATGGCCCTTTTTTGTAACACAAATATAGTTTGTATGTCAGCTGCCTTACCCCAAACCAGAATACCATAAGACAAAACACTATGAAAATAACTATAATAAACTAAGCGAGCTGTCTCAACATTAGTTAGTTGTCTAATTTTCCTAACGGCGTAAGCTGCCGAACTTAGTTTACCTGCCAGTGCAGCTATGTGGGGACTCCATTGCAAATTTTGTTGTAATAGCGGCAACAGAAATACATCATCTGTAAAAATTTCGTCTGTCTAGCTATCACGCTTCATGAGATACAGCCTGTTGACAGACCGACAGACGGACAGTAGAGTCTTAGTAACCGGGTCCCGTTTTTACCCTTTGGTTAAAGTATATTTTTAACTTACTGTTAATTTATATATTTACTATCTTGCTGTTGTATCTCGCGCTGTTCCGACCGTACTGTGGATTACCTTTTACCAGGAAAGGTGGAGGGGATACCTCACTCGTCGACAGGCCGGCCAGTCGACTGCGACCGTTTGAGCGCGAGCACGCTTCGCACTCCGGTTCCCCGGTTTCCTGATAATTAAAGAATACCCTGAAGTTAAATCAATAATATCAAACTTCTTCTACAAGTTCTTATACTAACGAGGACAATAGATACAGGGTGTGAATTTATTCTACCCGAATGTAGAGCAAGTTTTCCAAACCGGTCAAGCGACAACTTTCAAGCACGGGCGATGCACACTCTGGGTAAGTTTTAAGTTTCCAATAAGTTTGTTTCAAGTTAAGATAAGCAATGCGCTGATATTTAAGTTGGTTGTGATGTCATTGTACAAATAACGGAGGTGTTCTGGAGTATTGCTTGTCTTACTTGGGCTTACGGACTTATTTTAATGCTAAGTCTAGGTTATAATACTTTTGAAAGTGAGTGATTTAAGCCTGTATAGGTACGCTGACCTACAGTGGAAATACGGTCAAATTTAAAAGGCTTTATTTGGTCTATTGGTTGATATTTAAGTAGAGGCGTTGGTCTTTGAACATTATAACACCCGTTAAAACGTTTTTTTAAGTTTAAATCACTCGTTTTTCAATCTAATTAAGGATGCGGCTTTTTGAATTATGTATCATTATAATTCTACAGGCACTATTGAAGTACGTCATTAAAATTACATTTGTAGCAAGTTAAATACGCGCAAAAGTCTGAAAGATCTCGAAACATTTTGTTTATCCTACTTTGTTTGCACTAAATTCACATTGATAGTGTACTTATATTAATTAAAGTGATTGTCAGTATTTTTTTACTGACTTCAAATTATGTAATCAAGTTTAAGACAAGTCACATTAAATTTCACGTTCCTAAAAACGTTGCCGCAGCAAAATTACAAGCATTTGGACGTTGTTTCTTGAAGTTCCTAATTGTTTCGTTAACATGGCACGGTCGTTTGTTAAGACCTCGTAGCAGTAAGGAGCTCGGTCTAGAGTCAGAATGAATAGGGAAAGTGAATTTGTTGAATTTACAGTAACAAAATAAATCTAAGCGGCAACGGCGCGAAGCAATAACTCTGTAAGTTGGAACAATACGATCTCGACCTTTAAATTCTGACTCTGTGGGCTTACATTTGCATTGCACCTACATGATAGTTAAAAAATCGTGGGTCGCCATAATTGGCTATAATTATAGCCGTCGGCCCGTCGGTATCTGACGTTTTATTTGTTTAAGAGGCGTTTTTCACTTAAATGTTGGTTACAAAACTTTAACCATTAAAAATAAAATAATTTAAATCCGCGGTATGTGAATTAATTAACTAAATATTATATGTATAAGCTATTGTTAATATTGAACAGTTAATGTATGCGATTAGAAATAAGCTAAAATTTTATGTTTTAAATAACCAGGGCCCTATGTGATAAAAGTTACCATTTACAATGTATAATTACCATTTATTTCATCATTTTGTTTTAATTCTGCAATTATTTTACAAATTTGACTAATTGGAACGTTTATTAGATACGGCCTAGATCTTATAAATGTTTTTATGGGGGTGGTCACACTTGCAAAGCTTCCTGCAGTTAAGCGAATATTTATTGAACTCGAGTCAGCATTGCGACGGACAACATCCTTTACGTGCATTTTTAACCAGTTGTGTTCTTAATATAATAAAACCGTTAGGGCTTATTTCAATAATGTTTTATGTATCTAATACAAACGAGCTATTCTCGTATTATATACAATCTGAATGTCGGAAACGGTTCCAAGGATTTTCATTAAATTTTGTATGTAGGAGGTTTCGAGGGTGATAAATCGATCTAGCTAGATTCTATTATTTTTAATAGCAGCTTACCGTAAGCATTTTACCTAAAAAAAGTACAATAGGGACGGTACAAAACTACGAATTCTAAATACCCAGGTACAATGATACAAATCACAAATAACTGAGTACAAAAGGTGATTTATTTTTTGATGGTATATCTATTTAGTAGCTAATTTTTGGCATATGTTTTAGAATGTTAAAAGCAGTAGTAGACGTTTAGCCGTGGTCGTCCTACGGCTGACGCGATGTTGATGATAATAATTGAACTTTTCTCGCCAATTCACACTTAATTGCCGATTAGGCAGGTTTAAGAAGGGGTAACTCTGTAGACTAAGTTAATTTAATAACGAGATGAGCATTATTATAAGTGACCGAGTCTACGAAGCTAGCATACCGGCGTTAAATTATCACTTTAATATTTTGATCTTTTCTTAGAAGTTTTTTATGTCAACGATTAAATTAAACCACTACCGATAACCGTGCGCGGCAATTTACTATTCAGTTTTGTCAAATAGTGTATGTTCGCATTAATATACAGGGTGGGAAAGACGAACGCAATATGGGGGGCAACTACTTTAAGGCGTTCGTTTTGTCAGAATTGGAAAACGTCTTATTTAGCCAATTGTATATAGGTACCTAGCTAAAATTAAACACGCATTTGCAAAAGCAGAACCAAAGCGATCTCGCTAAATATTGTAAGTTATATATATATTTAACCTTAAACATTTTAATGAAGAAGCATCGTGGGCAAAACGACTATTTAGGTAGACTCACGACGTGGTAAAGATTGCGAGAGACTTAGATGCAAGCGGGGCGCAGGACCGGTCCTTGAGGCAACCCTTGGGGGATTTGTCCAGTAGTGGATGTCTTTCGGGTGAAATAAAGATATCTATACATATAAAATGCTTGGTCCTGAATGACTGATCGTAGAGACCTGAAACTTGGAGGGTGTGTTCTTTGTTTAAAGTAGGCATCCGATTAGAAAGGATTTTCTGAAATTGTACCCAAATGGCAGGGGCAAAGTTTGAATGGGACAATGTGATCCCTTGGTCCAATCTACTTCAAATTTTGCATAAACATTCTTTAACAGAATTGATGGAAGACGTGTTTCGTATTTTATTGAGTGTTGAGATTGATTGTTGAGTTTCTTGCGGCGTTTCTTCTCAGCAGTGGTCTCTTGCGAAGCGCTGGTAGATTTTGACGTGTAAAAGTGCCCGTGCGGCCTACTTACTGAATAAACATCTTTTATCTTTTTTATCTTTTATTGAAATTCATCCCCTAAAGAGGTGAAGCAGGGGAAGGAAGTTATTTTGGGGTGATTTGTTGTTGTTACCAGTGCTTTCGATTTACATTACATTTTAATTTGACACATGTTTTAAAATACAATCCGATTTTATTCAAAAAAGGTTGAACTCACATAAGCTTGTTGCAATGCAAATACCCAAACCGCTGAGTCTAAAAATTCCAAATTTGGTACATAGGTTCCTTATAAGGTCTAGGGGTGCAGTAATTCCCGAAAATCGACCCCCAACGGGAAGAAGTAGGAGGAGTAGCGGGAAGCTAATTCTACGTGTGCGAAGTCGCCGGCGTCCTCTAGTCTATATGTATGAAAGGCAAACCTGACTCACTGACTTCGCACAGCCGAAACTACTGTACCTAGAAAGTTGAAATTTGGTATTGGGGTTTCTTTTGATTTTTCAAAATTCACCCCCCAAGGGGTTAAAATACGGAGTAGCGGGAAACTTATTCTACGCGGACGAAGTCGCGGGCGTCCTCTAGTTGATGATAAATATTTACTATAAGTAGCGAGCGCCGCACGGATAGTAAAGAAAAAAAAACATCGTTGGCTTTTGATAGAAAAACTATGTAATGTGTTTTGATAAATATGTAAAAATACTTGGAAAATTGTATGTTTAGTTTTTGAGAAAAATATGTTCGATAAAAATCATGTAAACGTATAAAGGAAAAATTATATTGATTGCCACTTTAATTTTTAAATGAAAAAATATTTGCTTTAGAAAAGTGTTTGGTTTTTAACATAGGATTTTTTAAATATACTTACATAAAATTAATAGCTTTCATTTTATTTTATTAAATTGTTAGTAAAAGTAACTAGATCGACCCTTTTAGGATCACAAGTTTGGTATAAAGTCGCCAGTATTTTGATAAGATTAATTATATTGGGTTTATTTTTTATTCTAAATTAATCGGCGTTAAATTAATTAATGAATTAAGAAATTTGAATATTTGATAACAAATTTTATTAATGTGATTAAAAAATAAACTTTTTGTTTTTTGATAGCTTCAATTATTATATGTACTAACAAAATAATGTTTTTCAAAATATAAAACTGTGTTTACTTAACAGTTTCTAACGCTTATTTTTAATAAATGAACACAATTGCCCTTAGCATTTGACGGAAAGTCAATAAAGAAACAAAACTTTCTATTACCCATCTGTCAATGAAAAGCTATAAGTCAGAAAAAAATAATAACGATCTGTATTTTAAATTTCAAATTAAAGTAAGACCCAAAATTATTTTGTTCAAATAGTTTTACACTTGGCATAACTGCCATCCCTGCCACCCCAATACAAATACCGCAAAAGTCTACGATGTCTGCTAATCAGCTATTATTATTTTATTTATTTGAGAGCCTATAATGTCCCACAGCTGGGCAAGGGCCTCCCTCCCTTCCTTCCACGCAGGTCTCTCCTGTCTCCCACCCGTCGAAGGGATCAAACTGAGCTCGCCAACGTCGCCTTCGGCGTCGACGCCGAATTCTATTACCTGGGACCCATTTGGTACACTAGCCTCCAGCTATAAGTTATTATCATTACAAAATTTCCAAAGGTATCCAAAAATTACGTTATTATTGATATTTAATCATTTGATAGAGTTGGTTTATTAAAACTTTTCGGAAGAGCGAAACTAAACCGGCCTAAAGATAAACGCAGGCCGATAGTCCGTCTGGTACATCTGTCCATCGTATTAGAACAGACTACTTAGCTATTTAAACATGCAAGTGTGGTAGAACAGTCCGCCTCGCGGCCTAATCTGCTTTACATTTAGACGAACATCGAACGTAAAAAGGCCGCCTAATTGAGAATGCACGCGCTAAAATGTGTTTCGTACGAACGGTTTTTAATAGAATACCACCCCTGGCCAACGTCAGCACCTGGAAGGGACTTGGGGTTGTTTAAAAACACGACAACGTCAGTTTTAAGCCCGGCCTTACGAATATTCCTATCGGGAAGCATAGGGCCTAGGGTAATCTATTCACCAGTACATAACGACCTCTCTCTCTCTCGATGGAAAACAAGCGTCGGCTCCACAGACAACATATCGTTCCGCACAGTGGCGTGTGTGTTTGTTAATAAAAGATTGTTCTTCTTTGTCTTACTTTTGCAAAACAGATTAAATACCTTTTATTACCGTTGACAGAATAAAACGTCTAAATTTCATATAATTTGCGAATCAATTCTCTTAACCTTCACCAACATCAACGTTTCTCTACTTATAACTCATAACTGTATTATAAAGTAATAAAAAACCGTGAAAGGGTAACAAAGTAACGATTAATTTATTTCAGTTTCAATAATATTAAGAGTCGCAAAATAATTTGACTTCTCAAATTTGTAAATGCCAGACAGCCGGGAATGCAACTTGATAAGCTGATACAATTTTAATCCCAAAGCTATTCCCGTTACCAAAGCAGTGCAATCCCTCGGATAGTGGTGCGATATTACAATTACCACAGTATAAACAGTAGCACGTTTTTAATCAAATGTATATCGCGTTACTTTACCGCTTGCGCCGCGAGCTTAGCGTCAAGCAAACTAAACACTGATTAAGCCGGTTTAGTCGCGCCGCGTCTTTGCAGCGTATAGGGGTTGCTAGTAAATTAAACATTACATGATATTAATACATTTATTCGGATATTATCGTGGTTTTATATTATTCAAATATCACCAGGTTACAGCTATCTGTTAATGTCAGTCGTGCTCCTGTTTTAAATATCGGTCCATAGAGATGACCTGGAGGTCTTTAACCTTCACAGTGTCGAGCGACATGATCGATGCAATCCTAGCGTCCGAGAGGCATAGGCAACAAAAACGCTTAACGGGTCGGAGATGAAATACTTTTCTTTCTTTACTATGGTGCAGTGCCTTTCGCAGTCCATTAATAAATGAATTCCTGAAATAGAATGCTTTTCGCTCCTGATAGTAATGCTATAGAACAATGACAGTCGCCGTCAGATACTCTATTTTAATTTTAAGACTATGAAACTTGAATTAAAATGTAATCACACAAAAAAAATGTAGTAAGTTTTCCCGAGAATTCAACACTTTCTACAGTCAGTCATTTTTTAACATGTTACTTCCTACCACAATGATAATGTGTAGTTCAGTTGCGCAAGACTAATTAACTATAGAAAATGCATAAAAAACTGAAGCTAGACTAAAAAAATTATTAATGTTTGATGGGAAAAATAGGACATAGGACAGTGGCCGTTGCCGAGAAAATCACTACTTTAATTACTTCTCTTTTTCTTCTTTGCTCCGCGGCGACTTCAACAGCTACTACCGCGGGGATATGGCGTTTCCACAATGAAGTGATTTCGCCAGTGTCAAGTATATATAAGTTTAAATCAATATAGCAATAAAATACAATCCAATCTTCTAAAGGAAGATTGGGGGCAACGTTGTACGGTGATATGTAGGACAGAGGTTAAGATAGTTTTAACCTCTGCACCACTGCGAGTCCACTTGAAACGAGAATTAAGATGCCAGATACGCGAAATAAGTCCAAGTCTTCTATTACTGTGCAACACATAGGCATAAAAATAACAAATCACTATCTGAAAAGAACTTTGAGTAGCTAAATACACAAAAATACAAAACTAAAACAAATTACACATCGGCCATCTTTTAACGTTGCAAATGGCCCCCTACTTTACTTAACTCATTGTTCAGTCTAGCCGTACAGACTGATCGCAGATGCATCAAAGTAAAACGGACTTTCAGTAAGCATTACGCACATCACATAACGCTTCCTAATTGTGTCCCTTCATACAGGGACGACTCAAAATACAGCCACAAAAACATCTAACATCAACTCCGTTGTTAAAAAACGTGTTGTTGACTGTACCGACTACTGAAACTTCTCGGGAAATGCAGCTATTTAAATCAAGGCAGCTGTCACAGCCTTAATGTTGACGGACTCTAGAACAAACTCTAAATTGTTGGCAAACTGGGCGTTGAAATAGCTCATTGTAAAAACCACACCCACGATCATGAAAGCTAGTTTTTAGTAACAACGTTGAGAGATCCTCTCAAAAAGATTTGTAGTTTAGACGTTACAATTCCAAATTAATCCTTTAATCTTTTAGGTTGGTACAGTATACTCGTAAAACAAGGCGGCTTTCCGCCATCCCCTGTATAAAGTTTGGACTTTCAAACTGGATATAAACGCAACGGATTTGAACGCGGTTTTCGTCAATAGACACGAATAGAATAATTCAAAGGTTTTGATGCAGCTGTATAATACATTCTGGTTTACGTACGGGTGTTGCCGAAAAGTTAAATAAACTTAAGCGAAACGCGGGCGGGACACTAGTCTACACCTTATACAGTGTGTAAATGGTATACGGGCGTTCCTTTTAACTGTGGTTAGTATAACCCCTACTGAGCACATTTAGGCAGCTTTTGTTACGATTAAATTTAAAGAAATAACCATACAAAATAATTTAACACGTAATGTATAACGAAAAATGCAATTAACATTTTCACAACGTAAAAAACGTCAAAACGTAACGTAACGTACCTGACAGATGGACTTCGATGTACATTGCGGGTCGATAGTATGTTCAAGAATTAATAACGGTGTATACGTTAGCGTAATCAAAATAATTCTTTCTGTTAATGATTAGTAGAGCCTTAATCTATGTCCAGTTTTAATAAACGCCCGTATACCATTTACACACTGTATTAAAGAGGAAAGATTTGTACCTATATTTGTAACGAATAAACTCAAAACCGGGCAAGAGCATGTCGGCCCACGCGCAGTGTAGACAACAAACAAAAACAACCAGTATTAAAACAAGTATTTTCTATTTTACTAATTTATTTTATTTAAAGTAAACACACACACACACACTGATAAACATCTTAGCCTAATTGTGCAAAATGTGGTCACAGAATTATCAACAATATACGAGTTGTCGGCAATTCTGTAGCTCTGCCTACCCCACTCTGGGAATCAAGGCGCGAGTATATGTATGTATGTATGTAAAGTAATTTGGTGTTGTTTTAGATGATTTTAGTTTATATAAATCGCCTGTATCTCAAAACCAAATGATGTCTACTTAGTGGTGGTAGTGTTTCCGATAAATTCGTTATATGCGGTTTTATTGACGATATTTTTCAGGTATGCAAATACTAATATTTGTAATTTTGGCTCTAGGGGACGACGACGACGTCCCTTAACTAACAAAAAATAGCGCTTTAAAGCTTATAATTAGCTCTTTAACGATAGCCCTTTCCAACGACACCACGATCAATGAACAATCAAAATCGCTGGACTTGAGATTTGGAAAGAATATTCCTTGGATAGCATACAGGTGCACAAAGAATGGATTTTCACAAATGCGTCCCCTAGAGGTGGGGTAGCGGGAAACTAATTTTACGCGCCCGTACGCGTAATCTAGTCAAATAACCTATAATATGTTTCGTCACAGTTCAACGTAGGTACGCTGAAGTACGCTCGTCGATTGGTCGATGTAATACAGAAGCCCTAGACAAGATGACTTTGGCGTTATCCAAAATGTACAGGATTTACGTAAGCTGTCAGACGGCCGCGTCGAGCACCTAAATTACATACATTTTAACAGTTATCGAAAATCCTTTACGATAGCGTTAGGGCTTTATCACACTTGCGATTTGCGGGCGAGATGAACTCGCTGCGTACTCGCCTCGCTTTCAACTCCCCAAGGGCATTATCGCAAGTGTGATAATGCCCTTAAGCAACTTGTCTAGCCCCACAATAGTTTATTTAAAGACCGAAGACGGACAAAGGATACTTATTTCCCCGATGAATGGCCAGTAATAGTTCCCGAGATAAACGAGAACAATACACAGGTTTAAACCAGTTTTGCTCAGACTTTCCCCGTAACTGATAAAAACAAAGTCTTCATTTCCCCCCGGAAATATGCTTGCTCGCGTATCGATAAAACAAACAAGTCAATAGCTAGAACTAGGTGCTACACTTAGGTTTCCCAAAGGAAGCGCATCTCTTTCAAATTTGAAGTCCACAGACCCGTATATGAAACACTGCGAACCGCTTCCAATTAAAACGGGGCTAATATTTTTCGAAGTATAGCAGCAAAACTAAATTTACTATATTTATTTTATCAGACTTAGTTACTAGTCTAACTGCTTACTTAATTAAATACTTAAACAAATCAGTGAATCTACCTTGTTGCCATTCAATTGTGTTTACCAAATTAGTAAAAAAAAGTAGGCTTGAAAGAATGAACGAACTATTCGCCAATATTGCTCAATAATCCAAACTTTACCGAATAACTGCCGCAACTGGTTATTTCCGGTTAGCGATACTGTAATTCCGGGTGTGTAATGATTTGTATAAAAACGAATGTAGGTATTAACTTTCATTTTGCATAAAACTAATTGCATTTCGATGTATGATGATCCATACCAATGATATAACAATTATAATGAGTAAGTAAGTTCACTAACCTAACCTAATCTAATAAGAAGAAATTAACTTAAAATGCATAACAACAAGAAAATTATTGTTAAATACGATAAATGAGTGTTACTAATTATGTTATGTGATCGTATGCTCGATAAAATTATACAATTTGTTAATTAAACGTTTGTTATATCTTCGAATTGGGTTTAATGAAATTATGCTTGTATTTATCCATATTGAGCCTTGTGATTAAACCTGTACCAAGTCGGTAAACCTTCACTCAAAAAAATGTGAGTCAACCAAGAGAGATTTTCCCTTACTTGACAAAAGATGTTAAACAAATCAGTACTGTTTGACACATAACCTCAATATTTCGGCAAAACAGTTTTGATTTAAAAAAACCTATAGTTAATAGTTATTTAATCTTAAACAGAATGTAAAAGTAACAGTCAAGCGTGCACATCATTAAGTATACGTCACGCGATGTCCAATAGTACGTGGTTATGGTGTAATAATGGTGAATAGGTCCGATTGGTTTTGTTTACATTTTTTATCATTTCTATTGACCCCGAGTTTAGTGATTCAACTAACATCTTATTTGATGTATCAGGTTCATATGATAAAAAGATAAAAGACATTTATTCAGTAAGTACGCCGCACGGGTACCTTTACACGTCAAGAATCTATCAGCGCCTCCCAAGAGACCACTGGTGAGTTTCTTATGTAATCAAGAAGCTTAAGTATGCATAACATCACAATGTTGTTAGAAGCGACCATGTTTATTTTCAGATATTGTTTCTGCCAAGCTAAATTCTATCCTTTAAGTTATACCGTGAACTTGACTACACATCGACGCCATTATTTCTATTTCGATACGGAATAACGCTGCAGTTGGAAATTCGCGGGACGTCTAACCTATAGTAAAACTTGGATGGTTACTATTCTAATGCAAACCTAGTTAGTATTTGAGCTCGTTACCACCGCGATTCCTTTGTTTATTGGACACAAAGGGCACCGAATTTACTGCTGCACTGCAGAAGTTAATTTGTCAGGTGGTGACGGGGTCCGGACCACTTGACAAATATACTTTTGTCTATTTGTTTATCTTTTGTCAGTCTGTCTGTTTGTCTGCCTGTCAAGACCCTTTATATCGGGAACGCGTGGAGGTATAGAGTTGAAATTAAAACGATACTTACTCCAGTCTACAGTCCTTTGAAGCTGTGAAAATAATCTAACTTCTACATTACCTTAAAAAAAACCGGCCAAGTGCGAGTCGGACTCGCGCACGTAGGGTTCCGTACCACTATACATCTAAATAAATGTTTTTTCTTTATTCTTTATTATATTCGAGTTGATTGAATGAAACGTAAAATGCGGTTTACGATTTATAACGTATTAAAAAAAAACTAATTATTAAGTAGATCTCGTTCAAACCAATTTTCGGTAGAAGTTTGCATGGTAATGTACATCATATATTATTTTTACATTTATCATTCCCTTATTTTAGAAGTTACGGGGGGGGGACACACATTTTTCCACTTTGGAAGCGTCGCTCGCGCAAACTATTCAGTGTAGAAAAAAATTACATTAGAAACCTCAATATCATTTTTGAAGACCTATCTATAGATACCCCACACTATGGGTTTGATGAAAAAAATAATTGAGTTTCAGTTCTAAGTATGGGGAACCCCAAAAATTTATTGTTTTTTTTCTATTTTTGTATGAAAATCTTAATGCGGTTCACCGAATACATCTACTTACAAAGTTTCGATAGTATAGCTCTTATAGTTACGGAATAAAGTGGCTGTGACATACGGACGGACAGACGGACGGACAGACGACGAATCTATAAGGGTTCCGTTTTTTGCCATTTGGCTACGGAACCCTAAAAAAGATATGGCCGTTTATGCCATAAAAAACGTGTATTTCGACACTTGAGGGAATCAAAATGTATAGGGTATTTCCAGTTGACCTCTTCCTTATCATGCCACTCTCCTCTGCCCTATGCTGAGATTCTACAAGGTTAAACCTTATCGTTTTCCCGCGTCCGTATTGACAACGTTTTGGTAGCTCTTATTTACTCGACTGTAGAGGCGGCCGGGTAAAAAACCATACAGTAAAGCTGGGCATTCACGACCATTCCAAAAAACCGAATAAAGTAGCGACGCGCCAAAATCGATCCGTGAATGTCAAAACTTTAGCGTTCAAAATTACTTGGCGTGTTCCGTTGGTTTTCCAAATGGACGGAAAGCCAGCGCGATACGCCGACGCGCAATCCAAATGGAACTATCGTGAATGTCAAAGTTTAACGCTAGAACACGCCACGTCTCCTCGCCAAGCCAAAAGGCGTCATCGTCTGCTGCGTGAGGTCGCACCGTTGAGGTGTGGCGCGCCCAAACACTCCATCTGTCACCGAGGCAAACGGCGCGTCCGCGAATGCCCATTACTTTAAAAGCATAATGGGCCGCTAGGTCGTGCGCTAATTGCATCCATTGTCTCTCTGCCGTTTTACGGATGTCTTCCGGGCAGAGGTGTGTCTCTCTCTTAACAGTATTGTGAAGCTGATAATTTGCATCCAAAATGCGGTAATGTGTCTCCCCTTATGGGGTTCTTGAAATAGTTCCAACGAAATTCTGAATAAATATGCCCATATGCTGGTAGATATGTCTGTCCCATCCTTAACTACTGGGTTTCACAAGTCTCCAGTGGTGTAAGATATAAAAAACAATCCTGGCACCTTTGTTTTTTTTTATGGTAATGAGACGGCACGCGAGCACTCAGGCCACCTGATGGTATGTGGGATCTGAGACCCATAAGACATTTGAAATCTCAAGACTACAATCTCAAGAATGAAATCCTAAGACCTCAAATGCGTTGCCAATAAGAATAAGATGGAATGCCTTGTTTTTGTTTTCTGTTACTGGTAGTTTATAAGTAACATCTATTTTAAGTTTACATTTTACTAAACAATATTATGGGCAATCAATGATTCTATGCTATAGTAGGAAAGTTCCTAAGCATTTTTTTGTAGCTGTTTGAGGCACCGTGGAAACTTCTCGAATAATGTATTAAGATCCGAAAAGGATGCGACCTTTCACCGGGCTGTTTATTCGATAAAAGTAGTTAAATATCGATCGTAACAATGTACCTACCTGAAAAAGTTATATTTAAACCTAGGCTTCTGTAAAAATGCATATCTATAAAATAACTTATCAAAATGTGCCTATAACTTTATCCGGTAAAAAGTTTTAATAATTTTAGACACTTCATAAATTACAATTATTTGCTTCCTGATAATTTGATGACTTATAATAATAAGGATGATGCTCTTTAATACACTTTCAAACCGGGCAAGAGCTTGTCGGACCATGCTCAGTGGAGGGTTCCGAAGCCGTTACTCCAAAAAAAAAGACCTCGCGACAAACTTAACTTTGCCGTTAGAAAACTGTTATCCCCATACATCGATATAGGTCGCGGTCAGTTTACCAACATCCCAAATAAGTTTTCGGTAGGTATAAACATTTTTACCGTTTGTAGCCTCAAGAACCAATTTAGTTTACTTAGTCGAGATAGTTTTCCTATTAAATTAATTAATGTGCTTTTTTAAGATATTTTTTTAGATTTGTAGTAGTTGTATTTTAGGTTGTAGGGGGGGGGGGGGGGGGGGACACTTGACTCTAACAAAAATTAGCGCTTTAAAGCTTAATATATCATAATCGGATCGCTTAATCGATTTTTTTTTGTACCAACCCGCAATATTTTTGAAAGACCCATCCAAGGACACCGAAAACATGGGCTAAAAAAGAGAAAAATCACATCCCCACGTTGACCATGGCGAAACTATAAGGGTTCCTATTTTGACTACGGAACCCTGAAAACTAAAGTATATTTCCGTAAACAGTAACAGAAGATCAGAAAACGCACCTAAATCTTGCGCCGCCATGTAAGAATCAATTTATGTGTGGTAAAAACAAACTGCTAAGCAGAATTTGGTAAATGTGTAATATATTATTAGGGAAATTAAAATATGGAAATAACTTTGGATAATAGAGAAGGTACAAAAGCTAGCTGTTGCCTAGCTACAACTAAAAGTCGCCGGTTATAAAAAATACCCACTTTCCAGCGTGCCATGGCACGGTCAAACCACGGACCACTATTCAGTTACGCTTCGTCCATCTCCTATGAATCCTCCTAGCCAATCACAGCAACAAAAGAGATCAAGTGCAGTTGACTGATTTCTCAATCAAATACTCTGTATAATGTCCATGTAATCTCTCAGAGACGGTAATTAATCTGAATAGTGCATCAGGAATGGGGTTGTCAATGCGCTTTGTGTTTTATACCTGTATGGATATACCAATAGATATATATCTCTTCCTAGTGGCGGGCTTTAATAGTCGTGGTGATTAGATTGAAGTGGTGTCTACGAGTAGAAATGACAAAATGAATAGGTTCAAATTTGCATTAACTAATTTCTGCGGTCCTAGCGAAAATAGGTAGAAGTCGACTTAACTCGTAATAAAAAAGGTTATAAACATGAACGGAGTATACTGGACTTAGACCCTTTTTCACTTGATCTTCAGAAGACATGTCAGAAAGGGATTACAAAATGATGTCATGTCATGCTACAAAGTCCGCCCGTCTCGGCAAACAATAGATGATTGATCTATATAAAGATATTTTGTTTACTTTAAGTGCATCGGTGCCGAGATAACAAAACATACCTAGGCGTACTTTTAGCACCAAAAACTTAAAACTTGACCTCCTTATCATAAACGCACTGTAAACCTAACTTAGTTAAAGTATGCTTTGTCATTCTACCAAATCTCAAAAAGACATAAAAGCATATTTTAGCTACGTGCGTGTCAGATCTATCATTTAGGTATTAATACTTTTAAATGATAGATCTGAAATGTAGGCAAAGCGGTTCTTTCTCTCCCTAGCACGTGCCCATCTATCAAGGGCATCTATTAATTCATCAGGACCTCTTGTATGCAATATGACATTGCAATAAATTAGGCGTATTATTTATTTATTTAAGGTTTGTGCAGCGTCGCTTAAATTGCGTAACTGTCCAAAAAATCCATTCAAATTTAGCTTCGGAAATCTTTGCTCCTCTAAATAAAGTCCAAATCCCAATATTTTTGAATAAGTCGTAGTTAGTACTTATCGTAAACTAGTTTTATAGTAATGGGGGTGCCACTGGACGCTCGGTGTTGTCTTTTTAACGCTCTTCGAACCAGCGCCGGTAAAAGGCAGCGCGGGCCCCGTAGCAAATTCTATGTATAAAGAGACCCTTGATTTGTTCAAATAAATAAACCAGAACTGGTCAGGGTTCTGGGGAGGGATGTGGGTGCGCGCGGCCTCCCGATGCACTATTTATTACTTACTTATTCTGTGTTCGGCACGGCTCGTGTGTCCGGCACTTCATCGAACCATTAAGTTCTCATTAGAGGCCCTAAAGCGTGCATTTCGTAATTGAGTCCGTAATATGGATAACCTACATAATTGGTATCAAATTAATCCGCTAACAACCAAGATGTTGATGTGGAGATCATCACTGCACGTACAAAATAACACAATGATGAACACGACGATATGACTTTGCTTAATTGATTAATAAGCATTTAATCAAGATACCTACGTTAAATCGCACAAATTACGAAATAAAGCTAAAACAAATGGATTGGAAGAAATAAAAGGCTTTTGGTTATAAGTAGTCACATGACAATGGGAAGGTAATTTCGTGAATTATTTTTTTAAGCGTAAACAGTTTCGTGTAAATTGTGACCATGAATAGATCATTATAAATGATAAAATATTTATTTTATACTACCAAATTATAACTAAACTAAATACAAATCAATTAAAACTAAATAAAAACTAGAAAAGTGAGGGCCCCCGTGGCAAAGTACCACAGATACTGGCAGGGTTTCCTCGTTGTATAGCAATGCTAACGCTGTCCGAGGAAGCTGCCAGCTCTGTGGTCACCGGTTGTTTCAATTTGCCTTTTTGTCATGTCTTTAAAAAGGCTAATGGCACCGTGTCCCCATGGACCAAGGGTCTCGACGCCAAAAGGAACAAAGTTATATTCTGCGCCGAGACCCTTGTAGGTACTTATTCTTTTTTATTTCTTGCAGTAAAAAATAGTTTACAAATAATCTTAAGTCTATGTTAGTTAATTCTTATAATTTTAAGTAAGTTATTGTATAAAGTATTTTATAATGAATTGGAAAGATAAAACGGGGCCCTTTCGGTAATTGTTAAGATTTTTAAAGTAACCAAAATATTATTTTATTTTGTTATTTGGACACATTATTAACTTTAGTGATTGAACAAATAATAATAGTAATTAGTCCGTCAGTAAGATTATCAAAAAATATTGAACACAGCTTCGCGTGACGTCACGCGCCGTGGCCACAGAATAAGAAATACATACCTAGTTAACGTCACGAGCCCCCACTCCCGAACTTATACAAAATTGACAACTATAACGCGCCTCAAGCGTTATAGTTGTCAATTTTGATTGATTTGAAATAGCAATAGTAGATTGATAACCAAGGGTTGAAAGTGACCCATTTCACCCGAGATATTTCTGGCGCTCGAACGAAGAGAGAGCGCCAATAGTTCGAGGGGAAATGGGTAATTTCACCCGAGTTGGACACTCTACTTTTCATTTCGACTGTGAGGAAAAAAGACACGGTATACCTAAATATATTTAATCTCGTTTCCCGCTTTATCTGCTGAATTTTTTTTTCTAGATTCATAGAAAATTAAAAATACACATGCTGCCATCATTAGAAAAGTTAAATCGAGTTGGTCACGGCCAAGGAGCATGACTTCCATCTCATTCTTACCCTAACTAAAGAAAGAGATGGAATATATTCGTGACGTAATAAAGGTCAAATTTCTTGTTTCGAACGGATGTTCGGTGTTCAACCTCCTTGTTGTATAATAACCTCCTTGGTCGTGACCAACTCGATTAAACTTTTCTAATGTTGGCAGTAGTGTATTTTCTAGATGGCCATGCCAAAACGTGAAAGAAAAAGTGTCATGCTATGCTATCACGGCATTATGACGGGCAGCAGAAAAGAGGAATAATTTTAAAAGTTGATTTTCTGTAATTGCGAAAAAAATAGACCAGTCTTAAAATGATTTTCATATGAACCTATAGGCCGTAATAAATACATCGTTTAACGTATAGCCGAGTTTAGATATATGAAAATCATTTATTTTAATAATATGACGTAGCTCAATTATCTTAGACTCCGTGGCCAATCGTAACTATTAAAAAAAAATTACTTTCCACCCTAGAGATGAAAACGCAATTTTCCACCCGGCTATCCACCCATTCAAATTAAACTTTCCGAACAGGAGAGATGAAAAAAAATAAGTGTTCAATAGGCCATTTGCAACGTCAAAAGATGGCGGATGTGTAATTTGTTTTAGTTTTTATTTTTATGTATTTAGGTGTTCAAAGTAAAGAACTTTGTTAGTGATTTGTACTTTTAAGGCCTTTGTGTTGCACAGTGATAGAAGACTTGGGACTTATTTCGTGTATCTGGCATCTTATTTCTCGTTTCAAGTGGACTCGCAGTGGACAAGAGGTTAAAACTATCTTGGCCTCTGTCCTACATATCACCGTACAACGTTGCCACCAATCTTCCTAGAGAAGATTGGATTGTGTTTTATGACTATATTGATTTATACTTATAAATACTTGACACTGGCGAAATCACTTCATAGTGGAAACGCCATATTCCCGCGGTAGTAACTGTTCAAGTCGCCGCGGGGCAAAGAAAAAAAAAAGTGTTCAATATTTTTTGATAATCTTACTGACGGACTAATTGTTTTTTTTTACATATTTCACACCCCCATGAATTACAATCAAAATGTACTCGTATAATCCTTAATGAATAAAGAATTATAAATTATAATTTATTTATTATATATAATTTGAAGAGTGAGAACATTACATTGTCTAGTTAGGTAGCGTACTCTACTTTGCCAGTTATCGTGATTTTAAAGTTAAGAAATTTGGTAGCCATTTAACTTGGCACGTATTTTTGGATAACGGGTCAATTAAAAGTTAAAAAAAAAAATTATATCTGTAACTGAGTGGATAGTTCTTGTAATTTTTTCTTGGCAAAGTTCAAATAATAGAGACATTAGTCCACCGGCTATGGCATGTTATGAGGTCATAAGTTTCAAAAACTCTAGTCGCTATTTTTTCCATATGGATACAGTGTGTGCTTGTAAAGCTTATTATAGCGTTTTGTGACACATCCTTGCCTTTTCTTTCATTCTTGCATTTTCAGCAATTCGATGTTTTGTGGTTTTTTTTTTGTTCCCAAATTAATTTTTAGTTACGAATTCGTTTTTTCACAGTTTACACACACACAAACACAAATTTATAATATTAGTAGGATTCCGACGAATGAAACCGCAGCGGGCAAACGTTTTTCGTAACTATTACAAGTACGAAAAACGCACGATATATTCAACAGTGACATTATGCAAAAAAGGAACTCACATGAACCGTGATAGCTAGATAGGTGATTTATTAGATTATACATTTTCACAGATGATGTATTTCTGTTGCAGCTATAACAAAAAATACTAAAACCAATAAAATTGATATTTAAGGGTTGCTCCCATACAACCAACGTATTTTTTGCCGTTTTTTGCTGGATATTAATAACGGCAACAGATAGACGCCTGACATATTTACAGAATATTTATTGTATGTTCACTTAAAGGAGACACTTTAAAGGAGGCTCCAATACAACAAACGTAATTGGCTAGTTTTTTTTTCATTATTTTGTTTCACTGTTAGATTAAATGTGCGAATGTTGCTGTAATAGACAACGATAAACATTTTTATTTTTATAGAGATGTCTACGTAGAAACAGAATTAAATACTCTGATTGAAGCCGACAGGTCTGACTACTACCCTATAATAAACGCCTCCTCTATTATCTGCCGATATTAACAAATAATTTTATACAATGAGCAACCATCCCTAAGTAACTTGATACTTCATTATTCTCCTTTACTCAACAGCAACAGCAGTAGTCAAGTTGCGAGTATATTCGTTCATATAATGACCTGTTCTCATTAGTTAGCATGTGTGAGCCATTGGTTTTATTATAAAAGGTACGCTATCGGATTTCGAAAATGCCAGTATAGTCTCCATTTTAAAGCTAACAATACCTGTCATGTGGAGTGGCTTATGTACCTTTATTGTCTGTGGAACAACATATTTAATTAAACGAACTAGACTAGTAAAAATACATACATGGGCGGGATGATAAGTAACTACTAGCCTAACAATTAAATAATGCGGTAAGCGTAAAAAAAAGGTTTACAATTTTTCTACATAATCTCCAGCTCTACGCACTTAGTCCACCTTCGCTCCAACGCTGTTATACCCTCCATAAAAGCGCTATCCTCAAGGCTTGTAAAATACTCCTCTACAGCAGCGTTAGCAGCTATGACTTTTTCAATTGCTTTCAATTAATGATCCCCAAAAAAAAAAATGTCGCGAGGGGAAATACCGTGGTAATAATTACAATTAATTATTTTATTCTAAAACCAAAGTTTTACTTAATACTTTTGGCCAAGGATGAATGTTTGCATAATGTTTGGGCCGATTTCGATGATTCTTGTTTCAATCAATTTGTCTAAGGCCCGTATTAATAAACTGATATCAACTCTAATGCCCGTCTCGAGATGTGTCAAAAATGACAGTTTTCTATGGTTTGGCGTATACTTTGACGTATCTTGTGACGGGCCTCACAGTCACGGTGAGTTTATTAATACGGGCCTTGATCTTGTATCAACGTTGAAAAAATTAAAAAAAAGATCTGCCATCTATGACGAATGGGGTATCAAACCTTTTTAGGTTATTTTCATCATTTTTCATTTTGAATGATCATTTAGGATTTATAACGATTTATAGTTGGTTAAGCAACAGTTGGGTGTTTAAAGCTTGTTTTTTGTTATTTATACTACATAAAAACAATTTACGAGAATTCTATACAATTAAAGGAAAAATACTTATGTTATGTTGTTATTATATTTGTAATCACGTTCTCGAAAACGGCTGCTTTTGGCAGGTTAGCGGGCGTAAAATCAGCCGGTCTCATTGTTTACGATGTCTTAGCCACATGCGCTTGCGTCGGTAGTGACTCATCTGACATACTTGTGCAGCTCTCCAATGGACGCGGCTTAAGTCATAAGAGTAACGAGTCCTTATTACTACTACTAGTGTTTCTAGTACTTATTAAAATACTAATTTATATTACTAACTAGCTGACATGGCAGATGTGTCCTGTTTTTTTAAAGGGTTTTTTTTTATTATCTTCTCTGGTAACCTTATACGGACGTTAAAAATTGCCAAATGAAGTATTAAAAAGTACATATGCGAAAGTGTGCACAAAATTACATTGCATCAAAGATCCAAGAAAGGGGCTAACTGCATAGTAATAGTAAAAGCATTTCAAATTTAATGTCGCTGCCAGAGTATAGAATGCTTCAAGTACTTACTACATAGCAGTTAGCCGCCTTCTTTGGTGTTGCGGCAGTAGGTGTCTCCTAACCCGATTGACATTTTATTTTTCTTTTCTTATTTGGGCGTTTTATAATATACTTAATATTTTTTTTACTACTTCCCTTATTCTCATTTCAAACACCATTTTGTTTGCTCTATGTAAAATCTCGGTTGTATATACGAACAGTAAAACCACAATTTATTAATATTACCTACTCCGTCCGTTAGTACAGTGCGATAGCTTTAGACGGTGCTTCGGGTTTGCACTTGTCTCACTTGCGCTCATTCGCTCTTAGTAAACTCTTAGCAAGAGCGAGAAGTACCTACATAATCCGAAGCATCTTCTCAGTGCTCACAGATCGTACATGTATTATACCAGAGAGAGATGGTTTTACTGTGCAAGCGGAAGCGAATCGCTAGTCAAACGCTCCCGGCTCCGCTTTAGGTTTGGACCGTATATCCGGATGTCCCACGTTGACGTATCTAGAGCGCCTTCTCGCTCGTCTTGTTTGAGCTTCGATATCGCTATTGTCTGATTTTACTGTCAATTAGACGGCAGCCACTTTGAATCCGCGGTAAAGCATAGAGCCTTTATTTACAAGAACCTGGAAGACGACGCTTGCATTGAACACGTTTTTTTCCGAACTTGACAGATTGATTTTTCACTATAAATATATAAATACTAGAGGAATCCCGCAACTTCGAACGCGTAGACTTAGGTCCCGCAACTCCCCATATTTCTTCCCGTAGGGGGTTGATTTTCGGAAAATCATTTCTTAGTTTTGTTTTATTTCACGTTTCTAGATCCAGTGGTTTCGGCTGTGCGTTGATATATAGGTCAGCGACCCAGGTTTGCCTTATATATATATATATATATATATATATATATATATATATATATATATATGTATAGTATACCTATACAGCGGTGGCCATTTATTTAGGCACGCTTCGGTTTTTTCCATTCAATTCTCGACAGTCAATAAAAAAGGTCTTAGCCAACTTATAAACTAAGGTTTAAATGTATGTACAATTTATGTATGTTGAAAACGAATTTTCATTTTAGATTTCACTAAAAGCATTCCCTGGCGAGGAACAAAGGCTTCGAAATAGCCTCTTAAGTATGAAAAACGCACTCTGACCCGGTATTTTTGCTCCTGAGTGTACATTCTAGACATTTTTATACTTTCATAATTGTCATTTTTATATACCGGCTTGAGACTCAAACGTTTTGTAGTATTTACTTTTAAATATTCAGACTAATGTATTTATTAAAACTAGTCATTTTTATACATTGCCATATTTCCCTGCAGTCCGTAGTCGCATAAACCTTCATACTTCATTCAGTTAAGAACTTTTTCATTTGTGGTCAAAGTTAAAAAGTTATATTTTTAGGTAAGCGTCCCTAATTATTTATTATTACCTTTACAAATATTGCTCGTTTCAAGGGAATATACGAATATACGAATCAAGTTTAAAATATCTTTCCGAAGACACCCATTCATTTCAGACTCTATTATCTAATTAGCAATAAAAAATAAACAATTCTTTGTTCCGACGGGAGATAAGCTATGATAATTAGCCGATCGGCGATGTTTTTTATAAGAAAAAGGAAAGATCTTTCAAGGAGAAAAAACAAGTTCTAATTAATTGGGATTTAGCAAGATGTTCCAGACATCCTTTTAATTCAAAACCGTGTACAATAAAAACAAAGATATTCCGAGTGCCAAAGTGAAAATAATAGGCTATTTGACAACATTGAAAATATACTATAAATTGTGGTCATCCTATCTGATACTAGCGTAAAATAACGTATTTCACTTTATTTCACATTAAATTATGTCTAGTTTTTTGGAAATTACACGAAATAATAAGGATTTTTTTTTTAAATTTAATCTGTGGCAAAAACGCTATGTGATGTTAGAAATACTTTATAATCTGTGATGTGAAGTCACATGCAAGTAAACAAAACAAACCCCAAATTCACTTCATATGCTAAGCTGTCAAATGAACTTGTTTGTTTACTTGCGTGTGACGTCACACTAGTCCGCCATAGATAGAAACAGCGTTTTTCGCGTTGTTTTGAAAATTTAAACTTTAACTTACATTTTTATTGATAATACAGTAGAATCTCAAGGAAATATAAATGTAGTGTGCTTGTTATGTGATAAAGAATCATTTTAAAACGTTTTCTAAAATTAGTCAAATAGCCTATAGTACTGTAATTTTCTTGTTGAACAAATAGTCTGTGTTCAATAAAGTGAATTGTAATATTAATAATAGTGAGTAGACTGATATATTATCTTAATTACACTGATACTGTCAAGTCTGTCTTACCGGCAGGTGGGTGTAACCAATTATACGTATGGCAATAGACCGGTTGAGGGCGAGTCGGACTGTATGTGAAACCGCACCGAATTGTTTGAGAAAAACGCAAGCGTTCCTATTTATGTGGCCACCACTGTAGGTATATAAATATGTACATAGATCCTTAGTGTATATTTCAGATCTAAGGTACATACTAAAACCATTTTCAGCGTTTTGAGAATTTTAAAAGTAAATGTTAGAATTAATTTGTTTCATCCCGCCGTTCAAAAGAAAGAGACTGTCGAGTATATCGATGAACCATTACGCTCTGAGACCTCATTTTGTTTTTAAACCAATCGCGTCACTGTTAGATCACCTGACTTTTCGTATCACGCCATCTACCAGTGACGGGATTGGTTTAAAAACGTAACGCTAGTTAGCGTAATGCATTTGCTAGGGCCTCTGGCCTTGTACGGTCGACGTGAAAGATGATTTACATTTTTTCACCTTAGTCCATTGAAATAAGGTACAAAAATTAAAAACATACTTTGACGTCGAATGTACATAGACTCTAAACATACGTAGACGGAAGTTTTAAAAACCCGACTGCATTTTATGATATTTTTGTTAAAACCGTTTATTAATTCGACCATATTCGTATATATTTAAGATGGTCACATTAAGACCTTTCAAATGATTGATATATTGTAATAATTAGAACACTTTTCATTTGGGGACATAAATAAATGACATTTTGCCATTGTTGTAATTTCAATTTAAAAGTTTAGGTATCCTAAGTCAGCTGTGGGCCTAGAATGGCTGCGTCACTGTCGTAGGTACTTATTTACGTGTCAAAAAGTGACGGATGCCTTATCCAAACTTTGTCACGCGACAAACGCAGCCATGTTAGGGCCCCTGGGATGGTGAAAGGCTAATGATGAACCCTGAAAATATTACGCTCCTTTTTTTGGGCAGTCGTGTAAATACTCCTCTTTTGGGCAGTCGTGTTAACACTCCTCTTTTGGGCAGTCGTGTAAAAAAAGTATTCATTTATAACTCAAATTTAAGTTGAAATCAATATACCTAGTCGAAGTCGAACAATAAAAAGATCGCCGGCAATTACTAACATTACGATTACTGTTCGACACCATAACCATGACGTAACCGGAACCGTATCAATTCAAACTGAACCTTAACACTACCGCATAAAGGCTTTATCAGATCCGGTACAAATTTACGTGACTCGTATTATAAATGGTTCAAGTTGTACAGTTGTGTTCAAGAAGATGTACACTTTAGGACCTTAACACAACGGGATTAAGTGCATTATGTACATGTGGTATTAAAGTCAACGTTAATAGAAATTGGTTAAGATTTTATTAGGTTAATGAACTAATCGAAGATCAGAGTAGAAGGAAGTAAGACGTAATGTTATTATTTCAAGATTTTTGTTAATTGTTGTACTTTTTCTTGTAAATTCATCCGTACTTATTTCCACAGTAAAAATGTAAAAGTAAATCTGTTTGTGTATCGTTTAGTTTGTTGCGCTTTCACGGATAAACTGTATCAATGCGGCTAAGGCTTACTTCGGATTAAAATTGTATATATTTTGTATGGGTGAACGTCCAATTTTAACCCAAAATAAACCTTATATCCGCGGTTTGAATATAGGGTTCGGTCGTAAAACGTCAATGCATTTTCGATGTGAGAGTCAGAATGGCGGGTGTACCTTCACAAATATATAAAATGATTATACTAAAAAAATGTACTCAAAATGTACTATTTAGTACCTACTTTAAAATAAATTGTACCGCTCCACAAATAATGTTTTTACAATGTGAAGGTACACCCGCCATTCTGACAGTCAGGACGGCGGGTGTATGCCAATTCACCATGAACTGATAGACTATTGACTAATGTTATTACTCCAAAAAAATGTACTAAATTTGTACTTTAATATGCAGTTTAAAGGCGTTATCACTAAAAAGTGTACCCAATTAAGGAACTTTAACTTTGTCAGTTTTGTGACGAAAATTAGCTATACATTGACGGCCGCAATTATGGCTAATTTTCGTCACAAAACTGACAAAGTTAAAGTTCCTTAATTTCAGTCCTTAATTGGGTACACTTTTTAGTGATAACGCCTTTTAACTGCATATTAAAGTACAAATTTAGTACATTTTTTTGGAGTAATAACATTAGTCAATAGTCCATCAGTTCTTGGTGAATTGGCATACACCCGCCGTCCTGACTGTCAGAATGGCGGGTGTACCTTCACATTGTAAAAACATTATTTGTGGAGCGGTACCATTTATTTTGAAGTAGGTACTAAATAGTACATTTTGAGTACATTTTTTTAGTATAATCATTTTATATATTTGTGAAGGTACACCCGCCATTTTGACTCTCACATTTTCGATAGGTACCTACTGCCTTACTACTGTAAGGGTCGAATACTTGCTATTTGTAATGCTACCACAAAATAGATAGAATATAGTCAAGAGTAACACACATTATAAACGGGTCACTTTGTGTAGAACTTCCATAGAAAATGACCCGTTCTCATTGCTCTTGAGTGTATAAGTAAAGTATTCAACGTCTGACTACTTGGTAGGTACTTCAAAATAAAGGGAGGGCGGCTAACTGCCTACTAATAGTATTCAAATTTTAATCTTAATGAGGTATGAAGATAAAGTATAGAATGCATTGACTACTAAATAGTCGCTAGCCGCCTTCTTCTATGGTATCTGCAGCATGGTGCTCTATTATACCCTAGTATTTAATATCAAGTAAATAAGAGCTATCATTATATTGAAAAACGATAAACTTAAAATAACTATATGGTTTCGCCGAGTAGAACAAGACCCATGTACCATCAAGGACTTGCTCCGCCATAGAACCTTGTCATAATGACAGCATTAAGTGACGAAATATAAATAAATCATTGGTTTTATGCGTCAAGGTTCTATTGTAGTTCATCAATTAAAGTCCGTTTCCGTACTTATTGGAGGTGTGTGAATATGATAGTTTAGTTTAGTTTAGTTTAGTTTAGTTTAGTTTAGTTTAGTTTAGTTTAGTTTAGTAAAGGCAGAAACTCACACCGGGTATCGAACTCGGGGCCGCTAGCTTCGTAGGCGGGTCTCTACCAACTAGGCAGCACGTCGTAATACCCATATTAGGTATTATATTTTTAAATCCAACAATTTATAGGTTATCTTAATAATGTAGTCAAGAGCTATGAAAACGGGTCACTTTGTATTGAATGGTCATAGAAAGTGTCCCGTTTTTATTGCTCCTGAGTGTATTATAAATGTGAAACTTTGGATGTTTGTTACTCAATAACGCCAGAACGGCTGAAATTTGGCACAGAAGTAGATTATTCTAGAATAGCAATATGCTACTTTTTATCCCTGAAAATCGGACAAGTCCCGAGGGAATCGTGATGTTTTAATAAAAGTATCCAGTAGCATTAGCGACGTTAAAACTTACTATACCTGGTCAGTGATTACTCAAAAATCCATCCGAGCACCCTCTACATAAAAAACCCCCAGTTTTAGCGACCCTTCCTTCAGGGGTGTGATTCTCTTAAAAATGACGAGCGAACAAAACTCTTTTTTTTTTGCCCCGCGGCGATTTAACGTCTACTATGAAGTGATTTTGCCAGTTTCAAGTATATATAAGTATAAATCAATATAGTAATAAAACACTATCCAATCTTCTCTAGGAAGATTGGTGGCAACGTTGTACGGTGATATGTAGGACAGACGCCAAGATAGTTTTAACCTCTGTACAGTCAGCGTCATATAGTTGGTAGCATCCAAAGTAGCCAAATAGTACGTCACACGTCATTATTACCGTAGTAACAAGGGTACCGTAGTACAAACTATATGACGCTGACTGTACCACTGCGAGTCCACTTGAAACGAGGAGTAAGATGAGAGATACACGAAATAAGTCCAAGTCTTCTATCACTGTGCAACACATAGGCATCAAATTAAAAGTACAAATCACTAACAGAGAACTTTGAACACCTAAATACACAAAAATAAAAACTAAAACAACTTACACATCCGCCGTCTTTTGACGTTGCAAATGGCCTCCCTCAAAACACATTTTGGTGCGTGAATTTTCAATTTGGCAGCATGGCTTCTGTCAATAAGATCGAACGTATAAGGCTGCCTAATTAAGAATGTTCGCGCTAAAATGTGTTTTGTTCACTCTGACGGGACTACTTAAACTCGCGGCTGCGGCATCCACTCGTTCGGTCGACCGACCGCCGTGTTTGTGAGAATCACAGAGCTGACATCTCTTAAACGATTTTCATGAAATCCTCTAAGCCATCTAAATAAAGCTAGCTTACGGAAACAATGAACTTTTAATGATGTATTATTGGTTATTTTAGTGAGGTTTCCAAAAGGAATACCTACTAGGAATACAGCAATTATAATCGAGTGCAACGAACCCTCTGATTGCGAGCACCGACGCGACTTTGTATGACTGCACGTGCAGGCACGCTGTTAATTAAAAACTGCTATCTTTTAGGATAATCAATTTTTCATTTGTCCAGTTCGGTATGAAAGGATTTTCACATATGAAAAGCGAGATTAAAATAGTATATTCAACCCTAGCGAGCGACAGATTATTTCATTTTCCAGATAAAATGATCTGGCAGTTTTATCACTTCTTCGTCATATGAAGGAACAAATCTGGAGATTCATAAATTGACCGGCTTAAGTATTTAGTAGCTTTTACAATTAGAAAGAAAAAAACATAATTACCATATCAAAAAAAAGTTTTCTTTAACTATTTCTTGTAAGACTCGTTACTTTTATGCTAATTAAGGTACGTTCCCAATAAATTAAAAAAGAAGTTTTCAACCGAATAGAGAGAAGGCTATGCAAGAAGAAACATCAAAGTTAGTAGCTATTTCAGATATCGTCTTGTGTGTTAGATGCCTTATGTTATGCATGTTATGCTTTATACATGTCGTTATGCTTTGCTTTTTTTTATTTTATTAACGTTTTTAATACAATTACCTACTTAGTATTATTTTATGCGCCAGATAACCCTGCTTTGAGTTAGGTACCTACATCGTAAACCTAAAAATGTTTAAAAAGTGAGCACTTCACAAAAAAAAAACGCACCTTACTTTTTTATGTTATTCGATGAAATACAGTTACTGACATCGCTTACTTGGTCTATTATTAAGAATTATTTCGATATCTTGTTTTTTTGCTCTCGAATTCATAAATAATGTTGTTTTTATTATTTTGATGCAGAACATATTAAAAGGTTTGATCGACAGGAGTCTCCAAAATTTGGCCTTGAAAACCGTTAAGTTGGGCCACGTTGGGCTAAACATATTATACACTAAGTGTTCTAATTTTGAATGACCGTGAAATCGTGTAATGCACTTAGCACTTTTATGCACTTTTTTCATATCAGTTATTTATTACTTTTTTTTGAACGTTTTGTGTTGAATTTTGTTCTGTCAGGAAAAAGACAAATTATAATTTAAAAAAAATATTCATAAATATGATTTTGAGGACAAACTTTTAATACTGATTGTTATTTTGCACTGTCATTAATGTCAGTATCGAGAACCACTTAACGAGGTCCAACTGGGTAGGTCCATAAGTAGGTACAGTCTATGAGAAAGTGCTTTGGGTTTATACTTCTCTCCCACTCGCTCTTAGTAAAAGTGCATGAGAGCAAGTGAGAGACAGGTACAAACCCGAAGCACCTTTTAAGACCGATCGCACTGTACGTTAAGTACAGCGGAGATTCGGTTGGCCACTTTCCGACTTCATTCGGTTTAACCCTTAAGCAGGGCCCACGAATGTAGGTATTATATTATAACAACAAATTAAAAACATGTTCAACTTAGTTGTGTATTGGGGAGTAATTTAAAATAAAGTAAGTTTTCATGTGAATGCAATCCTGATTAAACTTTATATGAAGGTACAAAGACTGATATTTCAACCAACCGTATGTGGTTGATAAAAAGCCTCTGCCTTTAAAAGGGGAGGCTTTTAGCACCGTACTCAGATAAATTTAAAAGACAGTTAACTCGTTCCTTTTTTTAAACTTGTGTATGACAAATATTCACTGAGGAAAGTCTTAATCGGCTCTAAGCTCGCCGTTAGTCATAATTGCATTGTCTACAGGTACATTATGTACTCCATATTGCAACACAATCCAATACCGGGAACTGGTAACAAATCTTGAACTGAGAGTTGAACTAAGGAAACGAATTTATTTTCAAGTAAATCAAAACTTGTCAAAGGCACTCACAACAATTATTTGTCTTTTTCCTGCATTTGTTACCTGATTATTTTTTATTTTTTATTTTGTGTTTTCCTTTTCTGTTACCCTTTTTTTTTGCCTGTTGTCCGCTAGCATGACTGACTACGAGAGACTCAAGGCGGGCTGCCTAGAGCGCGGGGAGCTCTGGGAGGACCCTGACTTCCCCGCCACACAATCGTCAGTGTTTTACCACCAGACCCCCCCCTTCAACTTCGTGTGGAAACGTGCTAAGGTAACAAAAACTAAAACTATAATAGAAGTCGATTTAGCTAATATCTCTTAAACACGAAACTCCGACTTTCCTGATTAATCTAGCTTTCTTTTAATAAAATTTGCGTCGAAATGAGTCCATCAGTTAGGGAGTTCGATGCCACAGACATACATACACATGTCATGCTAAACTTACAACACGCACTGGACATATAGCGCTTTACGTCTCTGAAGACTTTATACCCTTTTTCCACTACCTCTAGAGCCACATAATAACTTTATAATTTACAAGAATAACGAATCCTTGTAAAATCTTGTAAACCTTATTTAAATAGTTAACTATACTCGTAAGTGTTTCCAACAATAAATTGCTTAAGAACTATTTGATTGCTTGTTAAATTTTAAGTCATAATATTTGAAGGCAAGTAACGTATAGAAAAAAACGCAAGCGTTTCAGTATATATCTCTCGCAGACGAAAATATTCTTGTAGAGTGCGCGGGATAGAGCATTCGATTCGCTAGCGAGTACGGTATTTCTAACCCATGGTAAGGGCCTCTATTCTCGACGGTAAAAAACTAAAAACATATCGTCTTTAGCGCCATTACTGTCAAGTAAATAAGAGCTATCAAAACAGTGACAATACGATAACAACGCAAACGCCATATCGTCGGTGATACTGCAATACCGCGTAACTAACAAATTTAATAGGATGCAAAATAAACCTTATTTTCAAGTCATTAAGGTACATTTTGCGACTTACAGAATTTGTTACTTACGCGTTATTGCAGTATCACTGACGATATGGTTTTACCGTGTCGAATAGAGGCCGTGATTACGTGGCCACTACCTATGTTTATTAAACCGGTTCGTCTTCCACCTACGAGTGAGTATAGCGGAGTATAAATACCTACAAACTGTACCATGATACCATTATTGCAATAAACTGAGCGTGCAACTACTGTACCTATAATTAAAACAAGTAAAAACAATATTTGCATTCAACACGTAATGAGTACAAATTACTTCCTGAAATGAAAACGTTAATTATTTGAGTGACTTTACAGATTCGATTTCATTAGAACGTTGTGTTATAAATGTTATGATAAATGTTGTGTCCGTATTAAAGTTTATTCAATCTTACTAGTTTTAAATAAACACTTTTAATAACATAACATGCACTTTTTTTAATTACTATAACGGCCGTTTTCTCTAATAAAGCATCTAAATACCACGTTTGGGGAATTGTGTTCTGAATTTTATAGTATGGATTTTTTTTTATAAGGAGAATATAATTTTAGCTAAACATGCATTTGAAGCTTCTCGGGTGCTAGCGGAAATAAGTCTTCTGAAGATCCAATGAAAAAGGGTTAAAGTCTGGTATACTCCGTTTATGTATATGTGTGTTACTCCTTAATGTACCTACATGTTTATTTTAATTAAAATAAGAAAAAATAGTACACACTTGTTTACACAAAAAAAATATTACAAGATATGTAGGTACACTGTGCCATACAGCGCATTAAAGTAAATTAGGAAAGTCACTTGACCAAACTAAGGGCCGTATTAATAAACTCATCTTGACTGTGAGGCCCGTCACAAGATACGTCTAAGTAAACGCCAAACCATTGAACACTGACATTTTTGACGCATTAGAGTTGAGATCAGTTTATTAATACGGGCCTAAGAGTTGTTAAAAAGTGACCATAGTGCAGCAGCCTCGAGGAACGAATACAATTCGTTCTGTCCTTTTCTCTCGCTTTAGTTATGAATGGAGAGTGTGACGGAGCCCTTCAATTCTTCGGTCAAGCGTGAGCGTGCGTTACGTTTCACGTCTCCTGCGCTTTGACATATGAACTTCACTACCTCTCCAGATATTTAAAGTAACGATATGAACATGGCAACTCAACATGTCTGCAGAAAAAGTAGTTTATTTATCTCAGTAATTAAATTAAAATAATTACAACGATAGATATGTACGCTTTACAATCTTTATGTATATATAAAATCTCGTTCATTTTAATTAAATCAAGAAATATTAATTAAATGTTAAAATAAAAACGGCCAAGTACTATCTATAAAAAAATATGTTTGTTGCTTGGGAGCTTAAATATTTATTTTAAATTAATTTAATTATTTGTTTTTAAAGTGAATATACTCGATTTCAAGCGTCTACCTGTTGCCGTTATTAAGATCGAGTAAACATCGGCAAATAAAATCACGTATTGAATCGGAGCCCCACTTAAATATTTATTTTATTCTGTTTTTAGTGTATTTCTGTTATTTCTTTTTTGGGTTATTTTCTTGTTGTTATAGCGGCAACAGAAATACATCACCTGTGAAAATTTCAACTCTCTAGCTATCACGGTTCATGAGATACAGCCTGGTGACAGACAGACAGACGGGCAGTGGAGTCTTAGCAATAAAGTCTGCCATTTTGATAAATAAAATCAAGGTACACCAGTGATACTCAGACAATTCTACCGAAGCCTCATTTGTGGAAATCGGGCCCTCGGTTTAGCCTCTATCAGTGGAACAAAGGATCATACATACATTCAGGGACCTTATTCTAGTCACTGAAACTATATTACTTTTGAACTGTTATTGTAATGTGTGATGTCGGGCGTCAAAGGATACAAGCGACGTCTGTATTGATTGGTGTCTTTATTAATAACGTCTGATGTTAAAAAACCTACACCTGACCCATTAAAGAAAAAAAAACGTAAAACAAAATAAAATCTACAAGTTGTTACGGAATTTATAAAGCAATTGTGATGAGGTTTGGGAAAGGATATTCTTATAAGTACTAAATATTAAATATTTAGTACTAAACACTACTACATATTTGTTACTAAATATTTTTTCAATTGCCAGTACCTACAACAACATAACTTATAATGTTAGTAGCCAAATATTGGTATATTTTCTAACAATCTAAATATTTAATGTTCATAAAACCTAACGTTACTTATGTGTCACTTTATTTTTTTTTCCTACGACATTTTTTTTTTTTTTAATTAGCAGTATCATACATATATCTTTACTATTAGTGATAATAGAGTTGAGAACAGTTGCCAAAATAATTGATGCATTTATGTTTACCTAATTCACAACGCTTGCTTGATATTTAGGACGTTTTTTTGACGATACTAGACTTAAACGACGAAGTAAACAGGAAATGATAGATTTTGGTTAAATTTCGTTTTATAACTTGACGAGAAAAATAACTTAAATAAAATGATTGCGTCCACTAAGACTAACATTAACAACAATAGTCTTGTGCAATTAGAGCATATCACATAATTGTGTTAATACTCCAAGTAAGATACATGGTTTTTAGGGTTCCGTAACCAAGGGTTAAAAACGGGACCCTATTACTAAGACTCCACTGTCCTTCGGTCTGTCTGTCTGTCACCACACTGGTGGTTATCAGTGTTTATCTTATAATGTACCTATACACTACACTTAAACATTCCATATGGTGTAAGATACTATACTAACAAAGTAGGTACCTATAGTTAATTACGAATTCATTTCATATCTATAAACTTGTATTTTACGAAGACAAGTCTTTCTATCTTGCTATGTAATACGAACTGTAATAACAGACGGCTGCATTCGCTGAATTCCATTCCTGTTTCTGTGAACTGGATGAGATCATCCGTCGCAATATTGTTTCCTAATAAGGTATAGTTAATATCCAATAGTTTATTGACTAAAAAGAGAACATAAATTGTGTAATATCTATTTAACTCTTACCGAAATAAGATAATAAGTTGCGTGCTCAATCGCAAAAAAGAAATAAATCAAAAAAAAGTCGAATCTTTTAATCTATTTTTCAACATTAAAGATGTGGTGAAAGAAAACTCATTCTGAAATATTTTACAACGAGGACTAGAAAATATTCATATTTTTATTTTTTGTCATTACCGCTCAACAAACGTCGATATACACCAAAAAATAATACTTGAAATAATCACTTAATTACTAATTTACCTTTTTTTATAAATACAATAAAATAATAATTTAAAGACCCAAAATCATCATTTGGTATTTTTTAATGCCATCAATACAATGTAAAGGAATAATAAAATATATACTTAACTAAATCTAACCAAGTGAACTGTAGATCCCAGCCTTTACTTCCGCTCCTTCCGCCTTCTCGTTCCTTCTTCTTGACCGCTCCATCCTTGCTGACCCCATCACTTCTCCCGGCAGGAACACTCGCACAGGAAATGACTAATAAAACTAATCTTATCACCCAGTTAGATACAGGCAGCAAACACTCCAAACGGGATTAGCGTATCCCGTCACGACTCAGAATCACAAGGCATGAAATACACAGAAGCGGCGCAGGCGAGGCGTAGGCGAGGCGTAGGCGCGGCACAGGCAAGGACGCGTTAACACGTCGAAAAGTCGCAGGCGGCGCGGCGCGGTGAAGGCAGGCATACCGCTTCCGCGCCTATTTACAGGAGGGGCGCCGCGCCTTTTGGTTGTATTTCAAAACTTGTCGCTTTCTTAAATTTCGTTTAAAAAATGCTTGCAGCCGCGCCGCTTCTATGTATTTTATGCCTGGATTTATAAACCACTTGCCACATCTTCCTTTAAGTTATTTTATCCATCTTCTTAAAATGTCTCAGTCCAAGTTGTAGAGCATCTGCTCAAAAAATTCCCTACTCCGCCAATTAGGTACAAAATGAATGAAAAAGCATCAATTAATTTTAGCAGTTAACTTCGAGCTTTTAATAAAGTTACCTAATTGTGATCAGAGATAACAGTGACATGTTTTGGAACAGTGAAAGTTACAATTAAATACTCGTTTCATATCCGACGTATTACATTATACCTTTCGTCATGTTTCCTTTTAAAAAGCAATTTACTCTCATTATTATGGTTTTACGTATCGCACGTCGCAGTACCTATATAGTTTGACGTTTGTACATTTAGGTCTACAAATTTATTAAACATAAAAAAGCGGCTGATTCGAATAGGTCCCATCCAAGATTTGGATGTGTGATAACCTGATAACACTGAGAGCAATTTGCATCATGAATTTAAAAGATGTTTTCTTAAATGACTTTCATTAGAAAAATGCTAACTAATCGTTATGATTTGCGTTACTTGAGTTGTAATAGACAGTTATGTTTATCGCAATATGCCAAGGTTTTTTATTCCAATAACTATAAAAGTGCCATTGTTTCTAAGAATTTAAAAGAAAGAAATAGTCCAGCATTTTTCTCGGCATGTTTTTCATTTACTTGGCTTAGGGCTGTTCAATTTAATCATATTCTCTATTCTCCTTGATAAAACAATATTTTATATTATTATTATCGTATTGTCAACGTTATGATACTTAGGCTGGATTCGACCAAACACGTAATTACACTAGTCTAACTATTACGGGAATAATTTTACTCTTGGAATTTACTCCTGATTAATTAGGATTACGTTTTTCCAACGAACTCGAGGAGTAAGCTAAACTCGGTATTATTGATTTGTGGAGTAAGAGTGAATGATGAACGAATGTATAAACCGACAAGGAATAGTGTCATATTGTTTCTTCTGGCCTTACTTTAAACGAAGTAACCATTTAATTTTGTAGGTAAATACAGTTGGAGAAATGTCATATCATATTGACAATTTGTTTATCATTTGACAAGTGACTTTGACAACAATAGCTTACTCTCAGTTTGTGCCTTTACTCCACCAAAATCGGCCGTGTAAATATTTACTTGCGTGTAGTACCTTATAAAATGCAAAATCAACTTACTCCAGATTAAACAATGGTTTACTCTCGAGTAAAAACTTACTCCAGTTTGGTCGAATCCGGCCTTAGGCACCTATATTTACTTGACAGTTAAGGCTTGGTCAAACACACGGCGCGACGCAGCGCCGCGTCCGCGCCGCGCGACCGCGGCGGCTTTAAATACATGCTAACAGGTTAGCGACGTCAAACATGGGCGCGATGCCGGCGGGACGCAGTCTGTTTGACGTCGCTAACCTGTTAGCATGTATTTAAAGCCGCCGCGGTCGCGCGGCGCGGACGCAGCGCTGCGTCGCGCCGTGTGTTTGACCAAGCCTTTAATCGCCGCCAAGTTAAGAACAATTACTATGACATGTCAATAACAAATTAATTTTACTGAGGAGAAACATAGAAGTTCAATAGAAGTATCTGGAAATAGGAAGATCGATTATTCGCCCCCGAAACCCCCTGCATACTAAATTTCATAAAAAACGTTGGAGCCATTTACGAGATTGCTCGTTTAAAGGTGTTAGATAGATAGACTAGATAGATAGATAGATTATAGGAACCAATGAAAATCAAATGAAGACACGGCTGTACCGTGGCTTTACCTAACCTAATTTGAAAATAGTACTCTAATATCAAGCGCTAGTTTTAAACGTTCTTTTTTTAAAGTCGCTTAAAATGATTCTGGCCGAAATTGTTAACACAACCTCACTGATAATTTATGTTATGGGTACCCACAACTTTTAGTCGATTTAAGACTGGTGGCGTTATAAAAATTAAACGTGTTTTTTTAATTTTAACTAGCCAATCAATCAAAATAAAAGGCTATTAGTCAAGTTTTAGGGGCGATGATAGGTTGTTTACCTATTGAGGTCAATAGCTTTCTCCGCGAAACGAAATGTGAAGTGGTTTAGTACTTATTGTATGTTGGTTTGTCGACCGGTCGAGATACTTGTTTGTTTGGTAACGGGTTAATATCCTATCCGTTCAAATCAGTAGTCAAATTTTGTGCAAAATCAATTAATAAATTAAATATCGAAATCAACCTTAACCTAAAGACAGCACGCTTAAAATATAAAGATCGCAAGTGTAAAGACTCTTTCCTCCTACATTAACTTTTTCTACCTTAGCCTTGGTTACCATTGAAGCAGCTCACCAAAAGCAAAATGTCACAACTCAGCGTCCAAGCCTTGCAATATTCATTTTTCGTATATCAACTTTGTGTACAGACTCCATTAAGAAACTCGCTAACGTAACTGGCCACTTGTACCGTTAAGCCGGTACAACCCAGGTTGTTGTAAAACGTCTATCGTTAACGGACATTAAGAAATCGGTGAGGTGGTTTTAATTTGGAGGGTTATTGTTTTCAATGCGCAGGGTTGCTTATACTAGATACCAGTATAAGATGTGTTTAGAAAAAACAGTTTAGGCCTCTATTATATTTTGTTTTGAACATTTGACGCCGCGGTTGGTGTCGGCAAATATTTATTGATTGTTATTAAGAGCGAGTATTTGTTCCTGAGTCCCGGATGTTTTTGGTATTTCTCTATATTCGTATTGTTTATCGTTTCTAGTACAATGGGCCAAGAAAGTGGTCTACCAGTTTCTGTGAGAGCTAATTATCGCTAAGGTTGACATTTGTCATTGTCATAATATTATTGCAAGGGAAAATCGAACTTGATGTACTAACCGTAGGATGGTACGTCACATTTTTGGCCGACTGCACCTACTTACTTCAAGCCTAGAGCTGTTTGGAATAATAAGTGTGTGCTGCCCCTGTTTTTTTTTACTGTTATCATGTTGTTTGTATCGTAGAAAATGATAGTTTCAAAAACGGGGTGGGTTATATAACACAATTTTGAATTGAAAGTCTGTGTCAGCTTATTGTGTAATAAATAACGGCAGTTTTAACGTCATCAATATGATATCAATATAGAAGCGTGATGGGCTTAATCCAAGTTGAATAGAGGACTAGGTAAGGAGGATCGATCATTAATAATATACTTACTTACAGGTGTAGTGCATAATTGTTTTCCTTCGTATTTTCACGGAAACGTACGAACGCGTCTTGCTGTTTCAGTCGGTCACAGTACAAAAAGTACTGAGGATGACTGAAGTAGCATGACACGTTCGTACGTTTCCGTGAAAATACGAAGGAAAGGAATTATGCACTACACCTATACCGTGCGTAGATCTGCAGGGCGTGACACATATAAAAAAGGGGTGTGTTTTTTTTAGTATTTCCTATTACATACAATCATGCAAACTAAATTTTTCAAACCAAAAAGAATATAATGAGTATCGGGGAGTAGGGTTGTGAATAATATCGTCAAAAGTAAAAAAAAAAACTATTAGACACGTTTTTCTATAACTATAGATATAAAGATAAGTAAATTTACGTAGGTGCGTTTTTAATCACATCGTATATTTAAACATATGTCAATGCCCTATCATGCAACTTATATTTGGAAACACGTCCTGGCGTATTTAGAAGAAAATTAATAAAATTTCCTGTTATAGCGAGAATCTCATTAAAATCTGTGATTTAATGTGGATAGTCATTTTAAGGCTTAGCAAAATATGTTGTTTTATGTTGGAAATAGTTCAATGACCCGTCGTGACGCATAGATTTTTAATTCGTAAACTTGGAATTTGACTTTATTGGGATAGACCAAAAGAAACAACTCTTTTAACTGTATTTATTTGACCCAATAGTTTTGTTTTAATATCTTCATTTATTCAGCAGACATTTTAGGATGACTTTTTTATTTTAAATTTGGTTTGGTATTTTCTAATAAATTACAACAATGATATCTAATGATAAAAAGTGATTGTAATAGCGGTTTTCGCCGAACCCGTAAGATATACCTAGGAGGGCTTCAAGCCGAAAACGAAAGTCAGACAAAGGTTAATATACCTACTGTTGTCGAAATATCCAAAATAAATAAATAATTTGACAACTTAATCATGCAGAACGGTTTTAAAACCCTATTCCTCGAAATGGTTTTCGAATTAGAGCAATAAAAAAAAAAATAACAATCCCAATTGTGTTCAGTACAGTGAAATCCTTGATGTTGCATTTTGAATGATATTAAATAATAAAAACAAAAAAAACAAAACGTATTATAGTACGCTTGCGTTTTTCCACATACATAAACTCACGCCTTCGTTCCCAGAGTGGGGCGGGCAGAGCTACAGAATTACCTACAAGTCCTACAACTCTAAAAACTTTCCCATACAACATTGCAAACCTTACTTGCAAGTTCTTAACCAATTTTATTTTTAGAAACGGCCGTTATTATATTTTTTATAACTAGTATATACACTCAAGACCAATGGAAACGGGTCACTTTCAATGGAAATTCAATACAAAGTGAGCCGTATTCATTGCTCTAGACTATATTTTCTTGTTACTCTACCTACCGCCATTTAAAAACCAACTTATGTAAGGCTCTTGTTTGCGTAAGAGATTAAAAATAGGGTAAATCCCTGGCCGATTCTTAAAACAGACCTCAATTGGCTACCTATCCAATAAGCCGTTTTAAAATAACAAGATTGTCTAAGATAAATGTTTTTTAACTCTATGGATCTCGGTTAAGTCTCGCTGCGTGGGCACCGGGCGGCCTTGCGACACAAAGCGGTCTAACAGCTGCTTGACAGGGTGTTATTATAGGGGCCTACTACTGCTGCGTTTATCGCGTGATAAATTATGGATAAAACATGCGTCACTTTCTGAGACGTAAAGTACGAGAGTGACGCATGTTTTATCCACTTTTTGTCACGCTATAAACGCAACCCGCAGGCCCAACCAATATGCAAACGCTGCTATCGTTTCTGAGGCCCTAGTAGACAAGATCCATAACGGTAACGTAAGCGATTTTCGAAAACTGTCAAAATGGTCTTGACATGCGTTCGGCTAACCATTTATACGTTGTCTTGTCTAGTGCCACTGTTTTCTATGGATTCAAAATGTTGTCTAGCGGACGAGCCATCTCAACCGCTTAGGTCAATCTTATTCTATCGGTTTTCGATTGCATCTTAAATACGCCTCGAGTTGTGGTTCTCCTAACTAAAGGCCTGCATGGGTCATGCTCTTGCGCGGTTTTATTTTTTAATTCATGAATTAAGTTATTTTATTAACACACAATTAATTCACAATGAAGTGAAACAGAACCGGGAGACGAAGTGTTGGCAGACCTTCCACAAGGAGGACTGACGATCTGATAAAGGTCGCGGGAAACCGCTGGATGACAGCAGCAGAGGACCGATCGTTGTGGAAAACCTTGGGGAAGGCCTTTGTCTTGCGGCTGATAATGATGATTAACAGAATGGGATTTTTTTGTGGAGTTTTATTTCGCTTCTGGCAGGACTTGAGTGTTTTCATCTTACTATAAGAAAACACTTTATGCTCTAGACTAGAGTATACTCGTCGGTTCCCAAGCTCAACCGACCGCCCATTTATATTTTTTCAATATACATAATAAAAAAGTATAAAATAATGGTATAAGGATTATCATTTGATATAATTAGAACGAATAGAACAAAAATCTAACTGCCTATGAGGAGTACTTGATATGATATGACTAGGAATCAGATAATAGCATGCATAGACTGCTGTGAAAGCACTGAAATACACTCAGGAGCAAAAATAACGGGTCAGAGTGCGTTTTTCATACTAAAGAGGCTATTTCGAAGCCTTGGTCCCTCGCCAGGGAATGCTTTTAGTGAAATCTGATGATGAATACCGCGAGCATCGACACAGGACTCCCAGAGTGTCTAGGATACTCAATTGAATAAATCTGCGGTTAACGACGGAATTGTGCATGTTCAGAAAAACATCTAAAATGGCAATAAAATGTAAGGACATCCAAATGCTGAACCAAGCTCTCCCGCTGTGGTGTTAACTGGTTGTGCGATCAGTTAGGTATCTTAAAAACTTTTAACCTCCTCCATTGAACCTTGCAGTATCCACCATTAAACCTCACTCAAAACAACCCCAGGCGAGGAACGAAGGCTTCGAAATAGTCTCGTTTGTATGAAAAACGTACTCTGACCCGGTATTTTTCCTATTGATTGCACAATCAATTGTATCCCAATGGAAGTTCGGTTAAATTTATAAAGACTTCGCTGATCGATCTCTACTTTATTTTACATTTTTACAAGTTTTATTATATTTTATCAATACGGGCAGCGTCTCCCTGAATAGCTTTAACACCCCCTATTTTTTTCTGAGGGGCTTACCGCCCCCTTAAGTACTGGGGGACACTTTGGGAAAAAAAATTGTTTCCTGTATTCAGCATAAACATGAACGTAACGCGCTTGAGAATTGAAATTAATGTTTGATACATTGATAATTGATATGTTTTGAAGTGCACAGTAGAGCTAAAAAACTTAGAGTAATCTGAAAACGTAAAAACTTAGACTGATCACGAAAAGTATTATCAAGCACCTCAAAGACAGTAAAGATACAATATATTATTCACGTTTACTGATTAAACATTGCTACTTAGTTAATTTACAATATTTACAACGCTGTATATACATTTTAATTAACTCTAGGCTCATAGGTATAAGGTGCCGGCACCAATGATGGACACTTTCGGCTGACAGGCACCAATAACGGACAATAAACTTCACTCTTCAGTCAAATTTCATACGGTCCTAAATTGATTGTTGCAAAACAATTGAATACTCGTAACTCTTCTGTACAATAAGAATCAATTGTCCATTGATGGTGCCTTGTCCACTACTGGTTCAAAGCAGTGAATGTTCATGTTGCGGTTCTATTTTCAGTGAACAAAATAAATGATTACAAACAATCTTTAATAAAACAGCGATCGCCCTGTAACGCTCTCAGTGCTCATATTGTTTTCAAATAAACTTGAAATAATAAAGATGTCTTAATTTTCTTGTGTATTTTATTCAACAAAGGAAAGAGCTTTTTAACATTTATTTTCTCGTGTATTTCATCCGGCAAAGGAAAATGTTTGATAACATTTAAAATGGTGTATTCATTTTGTAAAACATCACATTCATTTCTGTTTACAAGAAAATACTTTAACACTTCCCTCTTCAAAAGAATACTTTATTGGAAAACACGATAATTATAAAAGTGCACTTTCGCTCGGTGCAGTTTTAATTAAGGCTAATTAATTCTATTGTATAAAAGGGTAATAAAGAGGTGGAAATAACCGTCAGAATATTCTCCAGTGATTGAAAAATCAGCGCGTGAAGAAGCTCTTGCGCTGAATTTAGGGCGGAAATTGTTTGGTGGCAATGTGTCGTTCCTGGGAAGCGTCGCTTTGGGATCACAGAGTACATAGAAACGTAGCGATTTCTGTTCTCTATTCAGGCTCAATCGGCCGCTAGGGTTGCGTCGATGCGCGTCGTCGCTCATACTTAGTACTTAACAGTTGTAAACTTATTTGTGGCGTGTGTAGGAAAGTTTAATTAATTTTACTGCTGTCAAAATTATCACTATTCAGTATTTCCTTCTTATCTGGGTTGGGTACTATTTCACACGTCAAAAACCATATTGCGTTTGTCATATTGTCAACGTTACGATAGCACTTTAACTAATTCACTTGACAGTAAATATAGTTTTACCATGTAGAGTAAAGATGTAGCCATATTATTACAGCTATACTAAACCTACGCTGAGAATACGTGTTTATTAACAGATATTACACATCGAAATAGATCTAATCGAGAATTTGGCTGACGGAACGGGAATTGATGTAACGACTTTGAATTGGTTGCTGTGTAATAGCAACTATCTACTTATGTACCGTGTAAATAGTTAGATGATTTACATAAGCGTTATTTTGATGAGAATATCCGATATTCCAACACGTAATTTCACAGTATGGCGCATCGATTTCAAACCAATCGTAATATTGATATGGTGCATTCATAAAGCAAATATCCATTTCGGCTTAGTGTTTCATTTCATATACCCGTAAACGCAAATTTAGAACGTCAATATTGGTTTCAGGCCAACAGGAGTAGAGTTCCATGTTTTTAAATTAAGATTGTCAGATATGCGTTAACGTATAAACGTTAAACTCTGTTGAAGCCTAGCTACAATGTTACGAAAATAGAGAACACTATCCGAACAGTCCGAAAATAAACATTAATTAACGTTATTTCAAATTGGTTTGTTCAAAGTTTATGCCTGTGGTTTATTCAAATACAATAGTAAGCTGTTACGTTCAGTTTAGCTATTCGCTGTTTTATTTAGAATGCCACTCACATGACAAACTTTGCTGTAACAAACTGAATTCGTTCTGGATTGTTTTTAAACGGTCAATCATTTTTGCTACGTGGGTAAGGCTGCGTCCGCACTTACAGGACCTGCATAGCATCTAGACTAGAGGTGTCATCCACAAGTTGCACAACTCATCTTAAGAAAGTGGGTTTAGAGAAAAGGCCCAAACCACTTTTAACAAAAACAAAGGATGATAGAAATATTATTATAACTTATTTAAATTCATAAGTTTTAGCTTCTAGCTAATTTACCTCTAGGGTCAAAAACAAGTTTTATTTTTTAGGGTTGCGTAAAAAAAAAAAACAAACCCTTATTTGTCACAGCCTATTGCTCTGAAACTACTAAATCGATTGAGTTGGGTATTCATATGTAAATTGATGACCCAAACACAGATGTGCAAAGTAACTTTTTTTTTTTAAATTATGGTGATTTTCGTGCGCAAATTAGGAAATTAAAAAAAGTTTACAAACCTTACTATGTCACATATCAAATGAAAGGGCTTGTTATGAGGATCTTAAATATATTATTGTTATATTTGTTAAATAAATCGTTATGAGTTAATTGATGAAAGATGACGAAAATTGATCACCCCCCGATCTTCGAAACTACTGAGCCTAACATTTTGAACAAAACACAGGATATAGTTAATTGCTTGTAGATTACAAAAACACCTATAAGAATTATATCAAACAAAAACAAAACTTATGTACGGAATTCTCTCCACGCGAGTTCGACTTGCACTTGGCCTGTTTTTTCCATTGTATTCACTTTTTAAACCAGTAAAACTAACCACCATTACTAAATAGTGTTCCATATAAAAGTGGTGGTACGTATTGTACTATTAAACACAAATTGGTTTTATAGACAATTTATTAGGAAAAACACAACTTAGTTGTTTTTTCTTTGCCCCGCGGCGACTTGAACAGCTTCTTCCGCAGGGATATGGCGTTTCCACAATGAAGTGAATTCGCCAGTGTCAAGTATATATAAGTATAAATCAATATAGCAATAAAATACAATCTAATCTTCCCTAGGAAGATTGGGGGCAACGTTGTACGGGAATATGTAGGAGAGGTCAAGATGAAACGAGAAGTAAGATGCCCGATACACTAAATAAGTCTAAGTCTTCTATCATTGTACAAAAGGCATACAAAGGACAAATCGCTAACAGAAAAGAACTTTGAACACCTAAATACACTAAAATAAAAAATAAAACAAATTACACATCCGCCATATTTTAAGGCTGCAAATGGCCCCCCAGCCACTTGGTTATAAGAGAGCACAAAATGGCGCCAAAAAGGGAACTTCAAGAGCGAGTTTTATCTGTCAAACGCGCTAGGGATGCGTCCCGAAATTAGTGAGGTTCCTATTCGATATTTTCCGTCTAACAACCTACCTACCTATGGTACAACTTCAGTTAAAAGATTTTCGCGTTACCAAAACCACCTGTGTATATGTAATAGGTAAATAAATTTCACTGCCCATCAGATATACCTATTGTAAAGTTTATGATCCGGTGAATTTAAAAAAACGTCCTAGCGTTCGAGTACAAACACATTTTATATATTAATAAAGGTCAGCGTTTGATCAGGAAGCCGAAAGACGCCCCGGCTCGGGAGTTCGGGACCTATTGCTGGAGCTGAGACCGATCCTGCCCCTGCCCTTTCTAATCAACCAAGTTGCGATAATTACGCACGAAAACATCGACGTATTTAACTGCAGTATGAACTCCCGATTCGTTCCGTAGGGGTCTACGGAGCAAGAAGCATCAAAATACCGCTTCGGGCCATCTGTAAACAACCGCTTGCCCGATGACATTCGGAATGCAGCTTCCGTCACCGGGTTTAAATATCGACTGAAGCGGAGTCCGCGTCGATAGGTCTGGAGAGACCCTTGAGAAGGCTTGTTAACAATACTTTCTGCAATTTTTTCTGCAAGGCAAGCGAGCACTCAGCCCACCTTTGACACATTTGAAATCTCAAGACTACAATCTCAAAACTGCAATACTACGACTTCAAATGCGTTGCCAACCCTGAGGACTAAGATGGAATGCCTCAATGCTAGTAATTTCACCGGTTGTCTTATCCCCACACCGAAACACAGCAATGCGAACGCTGCTGCTTGGCGGTGGATTAATGGATAAGATGGTGGTAGCGATCCGGACGCACCCTGCACAAGGTCGTCCACTCCGATAAATTCCTTAGCTTGCCACTAGCTCTCTAGAATAACTACCTAATAATAGAATTATAAAATAATTGCATTATTGCAATAGCAAATAATATAATATAAAAATAACATTTACTCTAAAAATACATACTATAATGAATTTATCTACACTGTTGTAAACTAACCAGGAAACTGACTGAAAGGTTATTAAAAAAGAATTCGTATTTGTATTTGACAATCAGCAGTTTTTCATTACGAGAATAACAAACACGGTCTGGGTTCGATTTCCGGTATGAGCAAATATTTGTGTGATGCACGCGTTTGTCTGTTCCCGAATGTTAAACATTTTCTAGCCTGCCGTACTGTACACTCAGAAGCAATGAAAACAAGTCACTTTCTATGGTAATTCAATACAAAGTGACCTGTTTTCATAGCTCTTGACTATAACTAGGTGCCTACAAAAAGGCGGCTAACTGCAATGTATTAGTCGAAGCATTCTATACCCTGTTGGTATCTATATTAGATTTACAATGCTTTTACTATTACCGCCCCCTTTAGTATTGCGGCGGTACGTAGATTTTTAATTTTTTTCCCGAATGCAATATCAATTCGGGCACACGTTCACATTTATAATATTAGTACTTTTATCAGCATTAGTATTTTGCATATGTCTAACTGAAGTAGATTATCCGATGCTCTTATGTTGAAGGAAGAACATCTTAAGGAAACCTGCACATTCGAACACCTGAGTGTGTAAGAGCGTAATTGCACAAAAGATCCTAATTGGAGAGATATTTGTGTAATTAATTGTCAACAAGTTAATAGAGTCGTAGGTAAAATTCTGTAGTTCTGTCTACCCTACACTGGGAACGAAGGCGTGACATTATGTATGTATTAATTTATTATATTTAATTTAATATTTGTAGCTTTAATTTGGTATCTTACATAATTCAAAACACATAATTTAATAATTACGGACTTTACATTAAAATTTAAAAGTTAAAGTTAAAACTAAACTTATTTAAAATAAAATAAAATAAAACTAAGCTACTCAAATATTAAAAATTAAACATAAACACCACTATAAAAAGAAATTTATTTATTCTAATTTAAATTATAATCCACTTTATCGCATTGTATTAAGGTCCAATGGATACATCTCTTTGTAGTCGGCTGTACTCTGGGGTTGCCATAAGAAATATTTTTAAACGAAACTAATTCTACTCGAAAGAAGTCGCGGGCGTCCTCTCGTGGGAGGCAGAAGTGCCTCTCGACGACGGACAATCACTTTCCGTTTCCGGTCAACTCTGCTCTATTTTCGTTCCAATTCCAACGTCCCGTATTAGCGGAAGGATGTTCCAGACTAGCTCCACTCTATTTACGCTTCTAGGATACTGTGAGGACAGTTTTGTACATCCTCTATTTTAAGTAAGGTTGATATTTTTTTATGAAATGCGCTACGGTAGAAAATATATTATAATATTTTTCATATTCTTATTGTGCCTGTGACAGATGTCATTAGGCAAATTTAGTGATGCTGCTTATTAAAATAGCATCCATTTTTCGATTATCGATAAGGTTTATTAAGGAAATGTAATCGATTCGTATTCAGTTAATAATTTGATATCTTAACTTAATTTACCTACTTACGTATTATAAAATTAGGTATAAAAAATCTTCTAACATCACGCTAGAACTATTGCCATCGTATGGAAAAGTCTAGATAGGTAAGTAGGTATTTTTATTTGGTAAAATAAAACGTAAAGATATTAAATGATTTAAATCGTATCGGCAAATCGATTATGTCGAAGAACAAGGTTATTGTCAAACACTATTAACGCTCCGTTTCGCATCATTTTGTTTTTAGTTCCATGAAATATGAGCATAGTTTTTAATCATATGTTTTTAACAATGCGTAAAACAATAAAAAATATTGTTTTTTGAAAATAATTGTCTATATGTGGAAACGTATTTTTAAGGTTAATTGACTGTTCAATTGGTTGGAATAATGTTAGCATGAAATGTAAAATTTCAATCTATTACAGGCATAATAATATATGAAACAGTTACTTATAGTAGATTTTAACAGCGTCTAGTGGCTGCTGTCAACTTAGAGTTCAAACCCTAGGTGATATACACCGTGTTTTTTTTGATTTACGATACCTTCGGCATATTACTAGGTATATCCATAGAAACTAATTGGTAGATTAGATTTTTGAATATTGCGAAAAAAAATTTTTTTTCAGTTTAGAACAAAATAATGAAATCTTTTATCTTTGGTCATTCTAAAAGGGCCTTTAGAGTTAACTAATAATCAGTGTCAAATACGTCTATGTTGGCGTGACATACACACACAAATAAAGGTACAAGTAGAACTTGACAGGTACAAGATTGTCACTTTAGATTGACGCGTATACAAACCTAACAATTGGAAACTCTTTACTCATAAGTATTAAAAGAAAATTGTTGTTATCAATTAAGAGCCTTTTACACTAGTTTAACGTGATTAACTGATTAAATTTAAAAATTAAATATCTTTAAAACCGTTACACTTATCATTTGTCTGTCTTCGGGAAATTAACTTTGTTTGACCTAAAGAACGTTCCCTTAAAGTTATCGTACATCAAAAAAAACACGGTGTATATTATTAACGCCTTGACAGATAGTGAAATAGTTCAAACATGACGTTAAGTTTAAGTATAGAATAAAATAGAATAGAAAAGAACAGAATTAATTGAAGCAACGCAAACACATTTAAAACAGATGACAAGCGAAACAAAACATTTAATATGGCGTTGATAAGAGCCCCTCTCAGCTTTGTGCCGCAGCAAGCCGCGGCGGCGTTGGTTTTCAAAGTGACAAAGCACTAGAGTGCACGGACTACTTATAAGGCCCATCGTACACGGTACATTACCTAATGCTTTTTCAACACACTTGCTCAAAACGACCTTTTTATTCCACCGATTTTTGGCTCATAAACCTAGATATTAAACACGCGTGCTTTTTCAGTATATTACGCACAAGTGCCTTTAGTTTATTAACCCAAACAATTTACATTTGTAGCCTAGTACCAAGTTGTAAGTACGAAGAAGAAGCGATATAATTTAGTCGGGTTATACCTTTTTTTTTCTTAGCAACAAACAGTTTTTATGCGGCAAATAACATTATCTACATATTTATTTCAATAAATTGGTGAAATCAGCTTTATTACTAAAAAATAACTCAATTTCATTAAAATCATTTAAATTTTTCTGTAATTTGTATTTTAAACATGAATTATTACATTTTAAATTTGGCTGTTGGCCGATCTCGTTCGCGCTTTAGCCTTGCGCGCGCATCGGTATCGCGGCAAGAAAAAAAAACAACGCGCCAGCCGCCATTTTTCGTAAATAATTGACGGCTGTGACGAAGATAGTTTGGATTAATTATGTTCATCGCCGACATTCACCCAAGACAATGAAATAATTAACAACATTACACAAACCGTAATGCCAAATAAAACTGTTCAGTACCGTTTTGAAAATTGTAATTTTACCAACTGTTTTAATAATTAATTAAAATTTGACTAAATGAAGAGTCTTGTTTTTTTTCGCAAGTGTGTTGAAAAACGTCGTATGTAACACGTGTGCCTGTGACAATAATATACGCGGCTTTCTTGTGGCGCACTCGCTTTCGCTCGTGCGCACACAATAGCGCCTTGTATACAATGGTCAACTTAGCACACTTGTATCATAATGTACTATTAAGGTATAGGAAAACGTCCTAAGGAAACTTAAGTCTTGGTTATGATGCCCGTAATGTAGTTATGATTACACGACTGCCCAAAAAAGGAGTAGAATGTTTTGTCAGGGTAAATGCAGTTGGGTTTGTGAAGCTTACTTTTCATTCAGTTATTTCATTTTGTCATATACATATAGCTAATAATAATATAAGTATGTTATTTGATATTATATTTCTAGACTAGTATCATTGTACCTAATATTAAATATGTTTAGAAAATTACTGACTACTCAATTTCTTGCGGCGATTCTTCTCAGCAGTGTGGTCTCGTCTTGGGAAGCGCTGAAAGATTTTGATTTGTAAAAGTGTCCGTGCGGCCTAATTACTGAATAAATGTCTTTTATCTTTTGTTTTTGGTATTTAAATAAAATATTGCGGTCGTTCTGCCAACGTTTGGTGGCTGAATTGATCACTAAAATGGCAGAACTAAGGAACAAATGCAGCTCGGATTAATTCTCATTTGTGCCTATATAAAATAATCAAGTGAGAATTGCGTGTTCCTATTTATTCTTCCAAATCTGGGTCAATTTTAATCATTCTTTTAACAATAACTTATATAGGGCTTGGGCTCTTAGAAACTACTTGGAAAATATTATAATTTTCATTATTTTAGTTTAGTTTTAGTGGCTTTCGAGTATTTTCGAAACATTTGCTTTTTAAACAATAACTGTCACTTGAAAAATTGTTATGACATAATTATTAAGTAAAAAAAGAGCATTCAAAATTAGTAAAACCCATTTTATGCTAGCGGTACCATTGGCACCGTGTGTCGTTAGCATTTGTGCTTTATGTTCTTTAAGTTAATATTAAATAATCGAACATTTAAGCCTACAATGAAAAACTAAAGTTCGTTTTTTTGTTCCAGGAAATCTACACTGACCCTGCCTTCGTGAGAGACCACTGCGAAGCCTTCGACGTGGTCCCCGGGAAACTAGGTAAGATTAGCCCCCAAGTCGACAGACTGGATTACATTAAGGACTTAAGGTATTACCCTAATGGAAAAATTGTATGGACTAATCTTGGATTAAATTATTCTCCATCGTTCAAATTGAATCTAGCATTATCGACTTTATTATTTCATTAATTAAATCCAATTAGAGGTTTTGTATAGACTCTATACAAAACGTTAATTCTCTATTAGAGCATTAACGAAAATTTTATATACAGGTTGTAATCGTTAAGTGTAATTTCGTTATATGAGCTTTCATTAAAGATATTTTTCAGATTTTTACCCCCTTGCTTATAAACGTGGAATATCCGTGGTCATTGTGACATTTGCATGTGACAGAAAAGGACAAAGCATGTTTTAGCAACCCCATGGGCATTAGTATTTATAGTTTTGGCTGTAGCGGGGCGGGGGGGGGATTTGACTCTAACAAAAATTTCCATACATACATACATACATAAAATCACGCCTGTTTCCCAGAGGGGTAGGCAGAGACGACTTCTTTCCACCTGCTACGATCCTGACAAATGTCTTTCGCTTCTTCCACATTCATACATCGAGTCATGCACGCACGTCGGTTTCGGGTACTTAAGATTCGGCCCTTTTCCAGTATTTCTCCGAAAATTTTCAAACGCGCAATATTTTGTAAATTGGTCTAATATTGTTATCAATTATTATAACCCCAACGTATGTCAATAGTATGCATTTTGTTTTATCTTTTTTGGGCAATTAGATCAAAAGTTACACCGTCACAAGTAAGTGTAACCCAAACTTTATTAAAAAGTTTAAGAAACGGGAAAAAAAAAGGGTTTTACCGATAAATTAAAAGATAAATAAATATAAAAGATGTTTATTCAGTAAAAAGGCCGCACGGGCACTTTTACACGTCAAAAACCTACCAGCCACCAAACAGTAACCAAAAATTTAATCCCTTTCAATATGTAGAGTTTATCGAGTACCTGTATAATAAGATACTAGGAACCTAGTTTAGCTACGGAACCCTAACAACCGCGTCCAAATCAGTTCATCCATTTAGGACCTACCACGCCACAGACTCGTACAAGATTTTTGTACTTAAACGTAATAAGTATTAGCATCAAACTTACACGCCTGAAGGGGCTTAATTGATCATCCACATTAATTGCAAATAAATACACTGAATATCAAATACTCGATAATTAAAAGCAATTCAACCATAAAATTCATGCAATAAAATTCATTTGCTGAAATGTTGAAATATCTCTTATTAACTTATTAATGAATTTGTGTAAATATTAAACCAGTGTGTTGTGGAAGTGCTTCTACGCGATCAATCGTCCAAAATACGCATGTGGCTTTACGCCGGGTACGTTAAAATTAATCAATTATTAAGCTTGCTTGCGACTGGACAATGCGCTAAAATAGAATCACGAATTTAGAACTATGGGAAATGCACAAGTTAGATGATGCAAATACCCCTTTGCAATGAAATCAGTCAGTATTCCGGGAAGTTCAAGGTCCGTATGAATATATTCAAGTTCAATTCTTTGTTAAATGGCTACAGTCCAGTGGGACAATTCTGCCAGTGTCAAGGTTCGAAGTTACACGTGATTGGTAAAAATGCTTTTCCAGAATCAGATGCTGATTCATCAGTTTTTTTTTCTTTGCCTCGCGGCGACTTGATCAGCTACTACCGCGGGGCTATGGCGTTTCCACAATGAAGTGATTTCGCCAGTGTCAAGTATACAGGGTGTTAGGTAGAGCGTTGTCAAAAAGAAACAGGCGAGTAGAAGAGACCATTAGCTATCCATTTCAGGTACTTTAACCCTTAATTTGTCTAAGGGCTATTTAATACCGTTTTTTTAATAATTTTATTACAAGACACCGAAATTCGACCTTTAAACCCCGAAAAAAAAGGAACTACTTGGTGTATTGACAATATTTTAATTTTGATAGATTGTTAAATGTTGTGGTGTTCAAATAAAACTGTTACTGGAAGCGTAAAGCTACTTTAAAAAATAATGGGGGCTCCCAAAGTTTCAGAAACCGATAAAGAAATCTTTCAACCTCAACTTTACAATGAAATTAAAAAAAAACAAAGTGATTACAATTCTTCATTTTATGGACCGACGAGTCCAAATTTACTAAGGAGGGGATTTTAAATCTTCACAATTTGCATGAATGGGCTCCAAAAGGACAAAACCCACACCCCAAACCCACTCCTTAGTAAATTTGGACTCGTTGATCCATAATATCTTGGCCGAGATGCCCGTCAAAGTAAACGTCAAGCCATAGACAACTGTCATTATCGACGCATCTTGAGAAGAGCTGATACAGTTGGCATTAGTTTATTTGGTGCGAAACACAAAACATTAATAATAAAATATAATAATAAAATGAGACAGTTCAGAAAAGTATATACCTAGAACAAAAACTTAAAACTATTTTTAATGCCTTAAATTGGGAGCTACTCAGCATAGTGTCAGACGTGGAAATGCCGTGACGCTGACTTTCAGGGCAACCATGACGAGGAGGAGGAGAAAGCAATGCTGGTCGTTTCATATGTATGTGTATGAGAGCGTAGGTATAGTAATTAAATTATAGGAACTGTAAACAATATGTACAAATAAATGAATAAAATAATATATAGATTGATAAGATAAACAGGATAAACATACACAAAGTGGAAGCGGCAGTGCAATTCTGACACAGTGCAGCTGCATGTGTTGGATAATTGTAGGCCAATCAGATACTCTTTGACGTTGTTCTTGAAAGAGATCAGAGATTACGGGCCTAAATGTAGTGCAGGGAAATTAGATGTTAGGCATCAATCACCTTAATGGTTCTATGATATCTGATCCCACCCTGACATAGCTGTGTTATACATCATTACATAGGCATCTTTGAGTTCAACTCAAATTACTACGGCGATAATTCCAAATATTAGCCAAATCAGAATTCTGGGATACTAGTGGAAAAAGGGTATAAGTCACCACTACATAACTATGCATTTCAGTTTACTCTGAGAGAAAAGGACAGAGCTATATAACTGCTATAGCTCTGTCCTTTACACTCACCGTAAAATGAACTGCATAGCAATGGTACGTCGAGAAACGTAAACTGAGACCCTCGTGATATGGCACTACGGCTGTGGACGGCGTTTTTAATTACACCAAAAACGGAACTCCGTCCACGGCCGGCTATTCATCATCATCATTATCATCAGCCCGGGGGCGTCCACTGCTGGACAAAGGCCTCCCCCAAAGAGCGCCACAAGTCACGGTCTTGAGCCGCTTGCATCCAGCTGCTCCCCGCGATCCTAACCAGGTCGTCAGACCACCGGGTCCAACACTCCGTCCACCGGTGCGGGGCCGCCACTCGACAACTTTTCTTCCCCAACGGTTATCAGTTCTTCGAGCTATGTGGCCTGCCCATTGCCACTTCAGCATGCTAACTCTCTGAGCTATGTCGCTGACCTTGGTTCTCTGGCGTATTACCGTATTACGGATCATATCGCGCAAAGAAACTCCGAGCATAGCTCTTTCCATTGCACGCTGAGTGACCCTGAGCTTATTTATGAGGCCCACATTCAGCGGCCAAGTCTCTGATCCATAAGTCATCACTGGCAGCACACACTGGTCGAAGACTTTCGACTTAAGGCTCCGACTTAAGGGGCCGGCTATTCCCCATAGCATTTATATGAAGCACGGGCTCTGTGCCGTTTTAGGCTTTAACTCTAGGGCATCCTCAACCTCATGCACTGGTCTAAAAGAGGAACGACACATCTTGTGACACATCACGGCTGTGGACGAACTGCCACATAGGGTAAGATGGTTACTTAGTTATTGTACGAAGTTAAATACATATATTTACCTTCATAAAGTCGCAAAATGTTTGACACAACGTTAAATGTGGTAGTTTGTCCGTGGCCGTAGAAAATGTTGTATGAGATTTATTTGTGCCATATGCATGTGCATATTGTTCTGTGTCCGTGAACGGTTTAAAATCATGACGCCATTTTCGTATGTTTTGGGTTGAATTTTCGAAACCTTTAACGATGGTTTGAGGGGGCCATTTGTAACGTCAAAAGATGGCGGATTTGTTTTAGTTTTTATTTTTGTGTATTTAAGTAGGTGTTCAAAGTTCGTTTCTGTTAGTGATTTGTACTTTTAATGCCTTTGTGCTGCACAGTGATAGAAGACTTGGACTTATTTCGTGTACCTGGCATCTTAATTCTCGTTTCAAGTGGACTCGCAGTGGTACAGAGGTTAAAACTATCTTGGCCTGTGTCCTGATATGTAGGACAACGTTGCCCCCAATCTTCCAAGAGAAGATTGGATTGTGTTTTATTGCTATATTTATTTATACTTATATATACTTGACACTGGCGAAATCAATTCATTGTGTAAACGCCATATTCCCGCGGTACTAGCTGTTCAAGTCGCCGAAGGGCATAAATACTTATAACTTCTTAATCCTGGTATTGAACTATATGTATAGACATATGATTAATATCAGAACACCGTATCAAAAAACATACTGTTGTATGTGTCTACCTATATCTCAAAGTTAGTTCATTACGAAACCCCAGATTAACGAGAGCAATTATACAATGTGTGGCCCAAAACCGGGGCGAAAAATTAAAACGTAGATTCTACTCCTCAAACTAGACAACTTTTGTTTAGCAACTTTTTAAAATCATAAAGTTTTTAGATTGTTCATTTTTCAAACAAAGTAAATAGTATAATCAATGTACTTAAAACTCCGTCTAATTGACATCGCCTGTCAGTCTAGTCACTCTACAGACATAACCAATTTCATAGTACATTGCGTGTTCGGATTAACTTTATAATGTAATAAAATTCAAACCGCAAGTTTTTTTTCAAAGTCGTCAAACAAACGTTGCGTAGTTTGAGGAGTAGAATCTACGTTTTAATTTTTCGCCCCGGTTTTGGGCCACACATTGTATACGGACGTTTAAATAGTGGGAGGACACCTTAATCTTTTTTTATAAGTCGATGTCGATAAAAATGACACCACCATGATTTGCGGGTGGTAGGACCTTGTGCAGGGTCCGTCCCGATCGCTCCACCATCTTATCAATTAACCTACCGCCAAACAGCAGTGTTCGCATCGTTGTGTTCCGGTTTGGGTATAAGACAGCCGGTGTAATGACTAGCATAGAGGCATTCCATCTTAGTACTCAGGATTGGCAACGCATTTGCAGTCTTAGGCTTGCAGTCTTGTGAATGCGAATGTCTATGGGTCACAGTTTCCACTTACCGTCAGGTGGCCGGTGTGCTCGTTTGCCTTCTCTATGCCATAAAAAAAAAACATAAAGCAAGTTGTACCTTTATCTTCTATATCTGAATTATCAGCTATCAGTGAAGATAAACGATCTCTTATCTTGCGAGGCATTTTAACAGACATAAAACAAGAAGGAGGAAGTGCTCAATTTGTCGAAACGCTAAAGAATATTTTGGCACCGAATGAATTGTTTTCAATGTAATTTTAAAGGTTGTCAGAATGACTCGAGTCAAGACTCAATGTCAGATGTTGGTTTTCGATAGTTGCGATAAGTATGAATAAAAAAGGTTTGAAAATAGGGTATTTGCCTAGTTTGTGAAAAGTACTTATACTTAATTAGTGATCCATTTTATGATAGTAAAAAAAAACTCGCACGGATATTAACCCGATAACAATAATAAAACAATAAATAAATAATTGCCTTAACTCTTTACAGCCAAAATGACATCTTTCTGTATAATCTGTGTTATGACGTCATATTACACTTGTCAAATGTCATTCAACCCAACGGACAATTTAAAACTTCAAAAAGTGGGGTTATATTTGTGTTTACCTACTATGTATGCTAACCATTCAATGCAGTATTGTAAATTATGATATGATACATCAATAGGAGTTTAAAATCTTATTACCAGTATTGTATAGTGCCTAGCACAATGTACTTTTGTGAGGATCATTTTGATGTAAGTACTACATTACATACCTACTGTTTAACAAAGTAGTTAACAACTTTACATATTGTTTAACAACGGTTCAAAGTTTGACAAATTGACACTGTCTGCTTTGGTAAATGTGTTCACCAAAGACGCCATAGCTGGATCTTTGTTTATTGCAATGTATTTGCTAACGGCTAACCCAGTAGGTATGAGATAATGTAAGTTTTTTCGCCAGTAGACTCAAGTTCAAATCTTTGTTTACAGTAAACGCAGACAGATTGAATCTTGTCATGTCACAGTTGTCACCACAGATTATAGGATATGTCTAAAGCACAGATTATAAGAGTTGTCATTGTCTCGAGTTGATGACACAGATAGTATGATAAAAAAAAACATTAAGTAAGATGACGTCACGCAATCTCATTGGTGTTTCAATATACCTCGTGTGTTCATAAGTTTTGAGACGAAATAAATATTACATAAAAAATTAAAGCATAAAGCTGTATTTATAAAATTTACAGATAATGGTAACTAGACATTAACTAACAACTACAAGCAATTACTATTCAAAATGTCCACCCCTATTTTTAATACAAGCTTTTAGTCGTTCCGGCCAGTCATCGATCGCGGCACGAATCTTCTCCAGTGGGATATCCTTCGCTGCTTTGATGAGGGCTCGCTTTAAAGAATCTAAGTTTGGGTGGGACTTTTGGCAGGCCCTGAGTTCCAATTCAGTCCACAAAGAATAGTCCAGTGGATTGAGATCAGGGCTGGAGGATGGCCATTCTTCCGCCGCGATGAAGCCCGGCAAATTTTCCCTTAACCAAGCTTGAGTCGTTTTAGCCTTATGTGCGGGTGCTGAGTCTTGCTGGAAAATCCATTCTTTGTTGTGAAATAAAGTATTAGATAGGGGTTTCACTACAGTATCTAAAATGTCACTTTGATAATTTTTTGCTTTAACCTTGACACCTTGTTGGCAAAAATGGAGCGGAGTGACACCTTCGTACGAAACACCCCACCATACCATCACACTCGCCGGATGATGGGCACGCGAGACATTTCGTGCTGTAGCAGGAACATCTTTGCTGCTTTTGGCATAAACTTTATTATTTTGCCGGTTAAACTTTTCTTCGACCGTAAAGATTTTTTCGTCGGTGAAGAGTATCTTTTTCGCATCGTGTCTCTTAAGCAGCATCGGACAACGTTCGCGACGTAATTTACGAAGGCGATCATTTAGAAAATGAACTTTTCTACGGCTGTAAGCCTTTACTTTCAGATCGTATTTCAATATTCTGTTGACTGAAATACGCGAAATTTTAGTCTGCAGAGCGAGTTTTTTCTGGGTGCGACATGGATTTCGGCGAAGTCGCTCTCTGATTATTTTGATGTTAGCAGCCGTCCTTACAGACCGCGGGCGACCACTCCTATGTCGATCTTTCAAAGAATCAGTCTCCTTGTAGCGTTTAATGGTGTAATATACGAAGTTGCGGCTTACCCCAAAACATTTTATGTCACGGAAAATTTCCATTGGTTTTTTCCCCGCCATATGTAGTGAAATGACAGTCGCACGCAATTCTTTCGTTCCCTCCATCACAAGAAAAACAAAAGAAATGAATTTTAAAAACATACAAATAGCACACTAACATTCCAAATTCAAAATTGAAAAGAATATAAAATAGGTGCCAGTATTATTTTCTTTATTTTATAAGCTAAAAAGTTTGTCTCAAAACTTATGAACATACGAGGTAGATTAAAAATCTTTATTTTATTATAAGATATATAATAAAATAACGACTTTAATAAATTAAATAAAAACTATAATCATAATCATCGACATTAAAACTAGCTATATGCAAAGCATCTTTGTTTATTATAACCACAGGCAAGTACCCTATTAGAAGGCATATTTTGGCCATTCATTATGATGATTGAAAAATGCTTTTTAACTATGTCGATAAAACCTAGTTGATATTTAATTAATCACTAGTACTGGTGTATTTTGATCCCGCGAATCTGGGGTTACTAACACTGAGGTAGGTTAAATTTGATCCCGCTCGTTAAAACGTTGCATTTATTGTTCACTGCCAGCGCAGCTATGCAGCTTTGTAATTAATGTTGTTGCAACGTGTCTGGTTAATACTTTTCTCGTTCATGTAGTCTGTTGTTATCATTTTCCCGCGGTACCGTTTTATTCGTCCCACTATCCATTCGGCCCGCTTTAAGTGCACTTAAGTGTACCGCACCTGCATTTGACTGAAACTATTGAGACGGCGGCGGTTGACTTTGAGTATTGACTTATTTATATAGTATAAAAGAAAGTCGCTTTCAGCCGTTGATCCTCGATTACGCAGCGGATTTTAAAGTTTCCATTAATAGGTACAGTGATTCAAGAGAAAGACTTTTTAATTCTGTTATATATAAGGGTGATACAGAAAACGCACATAAACTGAAGTAAAGCGAGAGCGGGTCGCTATTAAATATTCAAAGACGTTGTGCCCGTTGGTGTCTTTTGGTGGATATGGTATGATTTTCATAACAAGAGATGTACTCGTTTTTATTTTGTATATAACACAAATTAAACGACAACACAATGACAACTGTAAAATACTGAAATTACAAAAATAAATTCAAAATAATAACGTTTTTAAAGTAACGGTCGTTTATTCTCATCAAAAAATAACGAATAATAAAAATGAGTTCGTTCCTTTTAATAGTGAAATCAAATGAGTAATTGTAGGTTAGTGTCATGGGACTCCCGGGCGAACTAGGGCGTGGGATGTGAAACCACGATGCAATATTATGGCGTAATTCAATGTTTATGTATAAGACCTATACCACTGCAATAGGATCTTTGTCGAGTGCATTTTGATGACAATTACGTGGCATAAATATTATGATCAGTGATCCGTGGGGACTTCATGGAAAATCTAACTATATTTGGTTTTCTGCTGCGTTTGTTATTAATATAATATGCATTTTATACCAATATCACACTGTATCTTACTACATTATTATAAATGCTCAAGTTTGGATGGATATGTATGTAGGTTTTTTGCGGGTGGTAGGACCTTGTGCAGGGTCCGTCCGGATAGCTACCACCGTCTTATCCATTAACCTACCGCCAAAAAGCAGTGTTCGCATTTTTGTGTTCCGGTTTGGGGATAAGACTGCCGGTGTAATGACTAGCATAGAGGCATTCCATCTTAGTCCTCAGGGTAGGCAAAGCATTTGCAGTCTTGTGAATGCGAATGTCTATGGGTCCCAGTTTCCACTAACCATCAGGTGGCCTGTGTACTCGTTTGCCTTTTCTGTGCCATAAAAAAAAGGTATAATGTCCAGTGAAAGGCATTAATATGTATATAGATTTCGCGTCAAATATATATGTACACGGATCTTATTGCCAGTGGCATAAAGTTGTATAGATATTTTTGACATATTGGGAACGTATATATATTTATGCTACTGTCCATTAGTAAACCATTATGTCGTTCCATACGTTTTTGCACATCGGACTAATGGCCGAATGTTTTTTAATAGCAAATGAAAAGTTGGAAAAGACAAATGTGCTCAATATTGGTATACCAAATACCATAGGCGAAAGATATTTTGCCGAGACAGCAGTACCTACACCGGTTTTTTGCACCAGTGTAACCTCCATCCTTTTTTCCAGGGGACAAGTGGCTGGTATCCTGTCTCAGCGTGCTCTTCCTCAGCAAGGGTTTGCTGTACCGGGTCGTCCCGGCAGACCAGCGCTTGGACGCTGAATATGCTGGAATCTTCAGGTCCGTACCTTCATCCGCAAATTGACCAGGAGACCTTTTACATCTCATACGTTATGTGTATTATCTTAAGTCCTTTTGCTACTCTTTTATTGTTCGTATAATCGGATCATGTGACGCTAGCTTATTTAAAAACAAAATAGGAATACACGAGTACACATGCCACCTGATTAGGTCAGGAAGTAAGAACTAAAAGGAATTAATTCCCGCCACAGACCGAAAGGAACTAAGTAGTTCTTCGTAAAGAATCTTAATCGGTCTTCGGTCCTTTAGGTCAGTAGCATTTGTTGAATGTATGACGGAAACAGAGCGAACGAGTAAAGAGCGCACGGCTCGGCGCTCGATGTGAACGAGACAAATAGTATCTATTTCAAAGCGTGTCCTGCTCTGATCCTTTGACAGATTGACCGAGATCGGAGCGCTCTGTTCAAAGACCGAGCGGGCCCAACTCTAAGTACCTACACCTGATGGTGCATGACTATAATCTCAACACTGCAATCCTAAGACCGTAAATGCGTCGTGCCTCTATGCTAGTAATTTCACTGGTGGTTGTCTTATTCCCACACCGGAACACAACAAAGCGAACACTGCTGCTTGGCTGTGGTTATACAATAAGATGGTGGTAGGGATACCATGAACAAGGCCTACCGACACTAATAGTAGATTGTTCAACAAGGGACTAAAACATGCCATAATGACACGAGATGTTTAGCCACGCGAGCGAGCTTGCGAGCGAGGGTGGCTGTAGTTCGAGTGTCATTATAGTTGTTTAGTCTCGCGACACTCTACTTTTCACTTTGAATGCGAGGAAAAAAACGACGTTCTGAACAAACACAACATTTATTATAAAAAAGTTTCTAACAATTAAAACTAACAATTAGGTATCTTATTATTACTATCGTTAATCTAACATTAATGATGGTATTGGTTACCCACATTTCCAATCAATAAAAGTTTGGTATGTTTTTGAATAAATGCCACTAGATTTTGGCGGCAAAAGATTTCGTATCACCTCTTGCTTTCTTCTCCATTCTGGAGTTAGGCGTTAATTCTTCTTCACTGGATGATGATAAATGATGACATTTCTGGTCCGTAATTTCTAAAGTTGCACAATTTTTTTACGCTCAATACAAGTTATGAACATCTATTCAAAATACAAATAGGAAAAAAAAGTTTCGCGGTTTTTTTGTAAAGTGATGTTTTAAATGCTTGCATATTTATTTAGCCAACAGATTCAAACTCGGAAACCATTTTAAAAGTAATTGGACCACGCATAACAAAAGAGTTCGGCCTTAAAATGATTAAATAGATTCATATTCGTAATAATTAATCGTGTTTCACGAAATTGAATCCTTTTTTTTTATATATTTGCACAGTTGTCATTTTGAGGTTATTTCGACACCCAAAAATATGGTCCATACACAATCACTGAAAATGGCGATAATCCTCCATTCACAAACACCGTGATTGGTTGTTTAGGGGTTTCCAAAGTAAATTAAAAAAAATATACTTTAATCCCTAGAGATTAATAAGGAACTTTAGTCCCGATTCGCAGAGATTTAAGTAGCATTTTAAGAGCTTGAGAGGTGAAAAATAAATTAAAGGGTCTCCCTTATATGCACCTCGTTTTCTTAATTTTGGGGTCCTAATTAAAAAGGGTAATCAGTAATCAGTAATCCTTTATTTTGTGAAACTCATGCAATAAGAATGGACCTCTGTGATCTGCCTTACGGCGTACAAAAATAGGTCAAAGTAATAATAATAATTACTACAAATGACAAACACTTCAAATGCTAATATAAAATTGTGAATAATTAAGAATACAATGTCATACTTATTTCTAATCGCAATTATGTACTAAATCCTACAAAGTTAGACATTATCATTAAAAAACTCCTCCATTGTATAATAGACTCTTTCGATAAGTTTACATTTTAGTTTATTTTTGAAAATGTCGAGTTCCAAGTCCTTAAGGCTATCTGGTAAGAAGTTAAAAACTTTAGTCGCGACGCCTAATATACTTTTACGCAGAAATGCGGTTTTACCAGGCACAATGTTTATTTTAAATTTGTGGCGAATAGATCTTCCATTCGAATTTGTTTTATGGGGAAATAAATTTGGATTTGATTTTACAAACACGGCAACGGTTAATGTTAAAATACCTAGGGCTTTGAAATGGGTTATATCTACATAAACGAAGTAGGTATACTAGACTTACACCCGCTTGTTCTTCAGGAGACTTATAGGAGACCTACCCTTTTTCACTAGGGCCCCAGAATGATGTCCTGTTGCTACTTTTTAGAGCTCCGTACTGAAAAGAACCAAGGGGACCCTATTCATGTGTCTTCGCTATCCGTCCGTCCGTCCTAACGGTTGATTTTTATGTTACAAATGTGTATTTACATACATACATACATAAAATCACGCCTGTTACCATACAACAAACGTGTTTTTTGTTTGCCGATTTTTGCTCTATATTAATAACGGCAAAAGGTAGACGCTTGAAATATTCAAAGAATATTTTGTTGTACGTTCATTTTTAAAATAAATAGTAAATAAAAATATAATAAATATGTAAGGGGGCTCCCATACAACAACAGTGTTTTTTTTGCCGTTTTGCTAATGTTGTATAGATAATGGTAAGAAACCCTTCGTGCGTTAGTTCGACTCGCACTTGGCCGGTTATTTTTTTCATGACCATTTTTGTACAGGTTTCGTATATGGTGGTGTGGCCAGTGGTTAGAGGTTCTGGTTGACGACCGGTTGCCCACTGTGAACGGAAAGCTCGCCTTTCTTCAGACCAGCTCCAGTGAACAGCTTTGGCCAGCACTCCTGGAGAAAGCCTACGCCAAGTAAGACATACATACATACCTTCACGCCTTCATACCTAGAGAGGGGTACATACAGAGTAAGGCTAAATATAACAGACGGCAAATTATGTAGGTACATCAATGAAAATTGGTTTAAAACTTTATCGTGACACTAGAAATTTGGATCTGCCGAGTCCTCCCGAAATTGAAGGGTCCTACCCCCATTGGGGGGGGGGGGGGGTATGAGCAGGGGGGGATTTACATTTGAAAAATAAAACTACATTTCACTATGTTGTTTACAGCTTAAGACCTACACAATCGATATCTAAACAGAAATAGTGTTATTTTTATTTTTCGAAACTTCCGATTTCGATCCCAGTGTTAAGTTTATGTTTTTTTGAGTGTATGAATGCAGTTTTCCTTACTATTAAAATCGATGACATAGTCCCTAAGAACAGATCTTCGTATAAGAACCGATTTAAATGTTACAACCCCGTATGTTTGTCCCTTTTACACTCGTTAAAATAACATATAACGTACGTTTTCCTTTCTACGAAAATGTTGATATTTATTAAAAAATTGTAGCATTTTAATACAAACCTGAGTGATTAAATTGAGTCATTGCATTCTCTACCAGTTGACATTTGGTTTCTATTCTTTTTTTTTGTTAAAACGGAACATATTAGAACAAGAAATCTACCTCGTTACAACGTACTTATATCCAAAAATCGTGGAATAGGACTTGATTTAGGATGTAGGAAACATCGAATTTGTATGGAAATCTTTTGACAGCTACGCAATTTCTTTAATATTTTCTATATATTTAAGTATGTACTTCTCAACGTACACATATTTATGACTGCCTTAAATTTTGGCACTAGGTTAATTTGTGAGTGGTTCTTTCTTGACCTCCTAAGCCAATAAGCATTATCACAGATTCGATTGCCAAAGTAGATTCAACCCTCGCCAGTTAATAATGAGGTTGTGATTGCTACAGGATTTTTATTTGAGATGCTGCTATTTGGCTTAGCTTAGTTTAGTATTTTATCTTACCTTATTATTATTAAGAGCTTAGTTTGGGATTACTCGGTCATTTTGTGTGAGTTTGTTCCCTGATTATTATTATTTTTGGCCCAGGTTGCATGGTTCTTACGAGGCACTGAAGTACGGTACGCTGCTGGACGGGATGGCGGACCTCACTGGAGGAATAACTGAGTCCATCCTGCTGAAGGACTTAATGTGCCCGCAAATGATTAGAGTACTGTTGCGCATGTCTAGCATTGTCACGGCGCATTATTTGCCCAATACAACTACGACGGTAAGTTATATATGTATTTCCCTACAATATGTTCAGAAACCATAAGCAAATGGCCTATATTAAGAAACCTATATCTGTGGTTGTATTTTAATGATAACATTAAAGTAATGCATGTCATTAAAGTATCGGTTATCGATGTCGTATCATAATGTTAACATTAAAGTATCGGTGATACTATACTATAGTGTAAACATCAAGATATAAGTAAGTACATTAAGGTACAGGTTTCTCACATATTGTAGAAAAATTATGATATGCATGTAGATAAAATTATGTATGCGACGGTAAACATAATTAGGCCTTAATGCCACACTCGTGTGATCTTATTATGAAACTTAATACCTTTCGGTTCGTTTCATAAAACGACATTCGGGTATTAATACCTCTCATTATGCACCAGTCACATAAACTACTATTATACTATCTGAACCCTCCTAAAGGCCAAATGTAATAAAATCGGGTACCTATTAAGGTGCGACCCCACCGCTGCGTAAAATACGGTGTTGTTGCGTAAACAAAAGACGGGGTCATATTAACAACATGGCGCCATTTTTGACGCACCGTAATATACGGCACCTTTAGCCTATCGAAACACCTTTCAACTCACGCATCATTACGCAAAATTTTAATTTCATCAAAAAGCGTTTCCCGCCTCATGAGTTTTTTTTTTGGTACCTAATCATCATTCTAACCTAATAGCCTACCTAATTAATGTTCAAGATAACCTGAAAACCTCATGGTTTCATAGCAGAGAATAGTGTTCGGTGAAGTCAAAATCAATGAAGTTGGTAGTGTTTAACGATCTGTATCTCAATAATTATAACACCTATGCTGCCCTCCTTAGTAAAATGTAATAGATAGAACCGCGTATGTACTTATCAGTGATAGTTATTTCTTATGATAGGGTGTTAAGTTTGCTTTGACTATCGAATTGCTCATACGTCCTTTTTATTTAGGGGGCAGTATGTGCCAGGTCTTACTTCTCACTCAGAGACTCGTGGGACTACAAAGCTGTAATTTGGCATAGTAATTTGGATTTTGGGTGGCCGATTAGGTAATATTGAACTCGTAAAGTGTAATTTTCGCCTGAGTTGCGTATTCCTCCCCCACTACAGCCAGAAGTACAAGTAATCACGTATAAGGAAAACTATAACGACTAAGTATATTTCATTGTTTTCTGAGATACAGGCGATTAAAGTGTTTATACCTACTAAAAACAGCACAAAATAACTAAATAGAAATTCACACATCTAGTTTTTGGGATATTTTTTTTGTGTTTGTGGTCATCCCACTGAGTGGTCCAACATGTTCTTGTGCGTATTCTTCAATATAAAACTCATACATTTGCCCACTGATATTACTTGTACTAAAATATGACGTGGTGTTCATACATAGTTTTTCTTGCAGGGGGAACCCAAGGGCTTGGAGAATGAAATGAATTACCGACTGCACGGCGTCGATGAAGTAAGTACATTTACAGCTAAAGGTTGCGCACACATAACCGCTCGGCAACGGATCGGCATCACCTCAACTCGAGCCTTGCGGTATTCTTTGTAAGAAACTTCATACGCACACTCAATGTATCATACTAACACAGACCAACGCTTACTTTTCGATGTTTCGTTTTGAGCTGATCCAGTGTCGACCGGTTGTCTACGCTAACCTTAACAGAACCCTATACTACTCAATCACTGTCAATTAAAAAAGACACATTAGAACAAAATTCAAATTCCAACTTTTTTTGTCTATTTTAAAGGGCATGTCAAACGGCGAACGCTACGAGATGATTCGCCTGCGTCGCCCTCTCGTACCGGGGGATTCCGTGTCCGAGCGTAACGAGTGAGTCTATACACCAATAGATCCAGCACGGATCACAGACGAGAGAACGGGCAAACTAATACAAACAACCTAATTAAGAACGCTTGCCATAAAAAGGGGTTTTTACGCTCTAACCAAAAATCGCCTGTTAATAATGCTTAACACAATTTCAGGAGTCGGAGCGTCATTATACTACCTAACTTATCAGCCATCATTAAAATATTCACTTCCTTGTCTATCGCTCTTTACACGGTCCATCTACCTCTTCTTAGATCTCCCCTTTTTAGTATAGCCTTACATTCATACTCTAAACTCTTCTTGTAACATTTCATTGGTCTTCACAACATGCCCATATAACAATCTATTACTTACATACTTTCCATTTTCCTGAACCTAGCGCCATTCATAAACTATGCTCTTTTATCATATTATATATTACTAACACTAACTTTTTTTAATGCAGCCCGTTTCTTGACACGGTTACAACCTACAGAAACAAGATGAAGAAGTAAGTACTGCTTATGGCTAAATGGTTAAAGATGTAGGGCATGATCAGGAAAAGTTCATATTCATCTTGCTATCCCAATTAGCTTATCGATGGTTACTAAAGTTGACTGAAGAAGCATAGTAGATACGAAATTTTCCAAAAACGATGTATGTATTATGTTTATTCCCTACGTCTGGCTAGGCGGTTATTATGTCAATTCAAAAGACCTGCCACGAATGGTTGAATGAAATAATACATGTGAGTAAAATAAATAAGTACAGATTTTTGACTTGAAATCCGAATCACATTTAAAGAACGGTATTTTTTTTGTGCCTTATTCATGGTTTCTCTTGTGCATCGGTAATTTACCTCTATCTAGTCTATTACAAAAGAAGTGCACTGAGCGACGAGTAATGAAATAAAAGAAAAACTTTGTTTTTTGAGCTTATTACATTAGCCTTCGAGATCTCGTGATAGGATCACCCAGGTACGATATATTCCATAGAAATATGTTGCAAAAATGGACAGTTCTCATATGAATCTCACATTTGTGAAAATGTTTGACCTGCGGTTTAACCGCCGTTAGGTTTTAAACCTATGGTTAACGTGCAAGCGAGTCCAAGAGATATATCTGAAAGAAGAGGCCACTATCTACTTTAGCTTTTTATCTTTTCATAGCTATTAATTTTAACCTATCTCCAACCTTTTCCAGCAGTAAAAGCCAATCCGAGCGCGAGCGAGTAAACTCGGCCACCATCGAGTTCAGCATCACCTTCGAGGACTTGCAGCGTAATTTCCATCGTCTGGAGATGGTGCATCTTGACGCGGAGACTAGCTGGCCGGAGCCCTCACTCCAAGACAAGCAGAAGTGGCAGGTTAAGTTGCATCAGGGAGCATGGCGTCGAGGAGTCACTGCTGGGGGGTGCCGGAATTACGCACGTGAGTTAAAATCGAAAATTGAGTCTTCTTATCTTCGACTACACAAGTCATGGTCTCAGTTGGTAGTGACTCTGCCTTCGAAGCTAGCGATGCCGAGCTCGATTCCAAATATTTGTGTGCTAAGTTTCTGCCCCACTTCTCGGCAAAACCCTCCTTCGGGCTTCTCCACAATTTCATATCTAGTGGCCCCTGAGCCCATTCTTTCCAGAACTGGTCCAGTTCTGCCACCTTCATCTTGATCAGCCGCTTCTTTTCTTGTCGCATGGTTAAAAACTTTATAACAATTTATAATTCTTTTTTTTATTATTCATGCTTCCGTCCACAGGAGTGTCGCAAACAGGTGAGTGAGAGAATAAAACAGCTGAGCATTTGTCTAAGGGCCATCTTATCCCACAAGGTTGCTGTACTTTAATAAATAAATCAAACCTGTGTGTGATTTTAAAATTAATGCCGAAATTTAAGTGAAAACTGCTATTTTATACCATGCCAACCGCAAACCAGCTGAGTGAGTTGGAACCTTATTGACGCTAAAAATAGTAATCGTGCACTTATTGTTATTTATCTACTTCTGACAATGTAGATGTTCATATTTTTATTTTTGTCCAGACTTCTTCCACATGAACCCGCAAGTCCAGCTGATTGTAACTGAAACCGACCGCGTCGTGGTCTCCCTCAACCAGCACAGCGTCATGGAGCCCAAAGTGATTGGGTTCAGTATCTACAAGCTGCCTCGCCCTCTGAACGAGACGGCAACTCCAGAACAGTTCAAAAAGCTGAAGAGCACCATCAACTCTCAATATAGCAACAGCCGGCAGGTCAGCCACAGGTAAGGGCATATCGACTATTATTTCCCGGAGGTTCTAATATGGCTGCGCTTATCGCGTGACAAAATGTGGATAAAACATCCGTCACTTTCTGACATATTATAAGTACGGACGGATGCTTTTTTCCATATTTTGTCACGTGGTAAATAAAAGCAAGGGCCTGTTATGGCCGTGTTTATCGGTATGGAGAAACCTCTGTCACTTTCTTACCATTAAGTAAGTGCGAGAGTGACGGATGCTTTATAAAGGCGACCACTCAGGCGCTAGGGTTGCGTCGATGCACTTCGCTCGATACTTAATACGCACTCAGCCAAACATGGCGATCACGCGGCTCCTACTATACCGGCTTGGTGCGACTGTTGAATTTTGTTTGTTGAGGCACGCACACATACAAACCGCGCGATGTATCTTTGTTTGAAGACGAACTGCTGTTATACTGTGACAAAGTAGGCACGTTTGACCTGAGCCTCTATTCAACACGGTAATAATCATATCCAGTTTGAGCTGTTATCGTATTGTCACCGTTTTGATAGCTCTTATTTACTTGACAGTAATGGCGATACAGTGATGGATGTCAGAACAATACCAAATCTAAGACGATATGTTTTGTACCGTCTGGAATAGAGGCCCTGCCTAAAAGCAGTTCTGTTTGCGCCTTCCGTACTTTTAATAGTTATATACAGTGTGTGACATCCATACGAACATATATTTTAAGGGCAGTTAGATAAAACCCTAATTAACGTTGGTAAATTAAGTTAACAAAAGAAAACATTTTTTTTTTCATACAAATTGATTCGGCACGCAATGTATTCAAATAACCATGTCGTCTACGTAAGCACTTTCTGTTCATTGATTTATTGACGACGTTATTGTCAACTCAATATTGAGTTGTACATTGCTGCTCGATGGACCTTTTAAAAATGAATTACACTAAATTGATTGGAGCTATTAACTCAACTCCTTCTGTAAAAGGTTCACAACACTTAAAGCTATCGTTACTTAAAATGTATGTTCTTATGGATGTCACACACTGTATATCACGTGCTGTTAGCTATTGAGGAATGAATAAGGTCACCTTTTCCAATGTAGTATCAACTCGACGGTACCTATTTTTAAGATGTCGTCAAAATCTACAAAATCATCAACCCTGAGGACCAAGATGGAATAGCTCATTGCTAGTAATGCGAGAACACAAGTTAAGATGGTGGTAGCGATCCAGTTGTCATGTTCATGACATTACTCTTTGTCTTTCCAGCACGAAACAATAAATTACAATGATTTGTCCCAGGTGCGAACTGCAACCTGGAGCATACCTGATCATGCCAACGACCTTCGAGCCTCGTGAGGAAGCCTGCTTCTCACTCCGCGTCTTCTCCTCGAAGACCACCCGCATGAAGACCCTGGACTCGCCGCCGCTGATGACTAAAGCGGCACTCCTGAGGGCTCCAGCTGGCTTGGACACCAGCAGCTTCGCGCAGTACGAAGCTGTGTTTCTGCAGTTGGCTGATGAGCATCGCACTATCGATGCCTTCGAGTTGCAGGAGCTGCTGGAAGCATGCCTGCCTAATGATTATATCAAGAGCTGCTCGTCTGTCGAAACGTGCCGGCAGATCGTGCTTTCTCTTGATGTATCCTTTTAACTGTTATCGTTATAGTGGTCACCTGTGATGACCACCTATTATTCGCGTGTTCTTGGTGATGCCCTGGAGTTAACTCCGTACGTGTTCATATATTGTCTATGGCCCTAGATAAAAGTCATACTTTCTCACAAAAAGAGGATTTTCACTCGAACGGCAGACAACAGAAACTTGGTTGCACGAATTTATTACTACTGCATTTTATTAATTAGAATTTAACTTTTAATTTAAAACGTTGTCACCCTACATCTGGCTTATTTATAATTTATAATCTATAGCATTACTTTGAAATAACAATAAACGTAGAGCATAATTGTACATGGTTTTTGATGACTTCTTATTAACTTGACAGTTAAGGCGGCCGAGTTGAAAAATGCGCTTACAAAAAGTGTAATACCGCCCCTATTGCATATGGTTACTCTGTGACAGCTCAAGTCACATTTAAGCGATATATGTAGGGTGACCATGCAGTTAGTTGGTTTTTGTTTTATTGCATCATTATTTCATACACATGCAAAATAATGCCTTTCCAGGTCACCAATTTAAGTCACCATGTATATGTTTCATCGTAGCAAAACCTACTGGAGCGATTCATGTCATGACACGTCTTGTTCAGTGTTAATGTCACAGTTTACTTTCCTCGTAAGATCCTTAACTGTGGCACAGAGAAGTGGCACAGGCCGCATCACACTGAGCAACTTCAAAGACCTGATGTGCTCTCTGAAGCACTGGCAGATGGTGTTCAAGACCCACGCTAGGGAGAAGATGGGGGTCCTAATCGCTGAGAGGCTGCGCGACGCCCTGAAGGAGGTATGTGTTAATACAACTGGGGCAGTATACTTATTATACAAGGTGTAACATTTAAGTCGGTCAGTATGGGAAAGTCTGAAAGAATAAAGACATGGTTCCTACGAACAGATCTTCGTTATTTCTTATAGTTTCAGATTTTCCTCTACTGAGCAATTTAAATGTTACATCCTGTATAGAAAAAACCCCAGATAATAAAGCGACTCTAAGAACTACCCGATGAAACTAGCCTTCCTCTTTGGTGCTGCCGCACCACACACAGACACACAAATATAGACGCACGTCTGATACACACGTCAAATTTATAATCCTTCTTTTTACGCCGGGAGTTTAAATACACGTGTTTGGGTTTGACAATTCATCTTTATCTGGTTTGCATTGGTATAAAATTTGATTAGTAACTTTTTCTTAGAATTGAATCGATTTTATTTCTATTTATTGCTTGGCTGGTTTCCTTACTTTGATTTGTTGCAGAGTCTTTTAATTTTGATACTAAATAGGGTCGATTGAAATCAGTGACGTTTTTGGCCAATACTGAAGTTTTTAAATATCGATTGAAATAACTTAAATAATTAGCAATGGTCGTCAAAGTTAATTTTCGAGTAGCGGCAAGGGTTCCCTACACCCTGTAGGTATGTTTATCGTTATCTAGTACACATAGTACAAGCCTAGAGCTCAGTTCGGGACGAGGTCAGTTTGTTTACCATGCCCTCATTGTCCTTAGATCGGTTTCATCATCCCCGATCGCGCGATGACCCTACTGCTCCTCCGCTACATGAGGAAGGACGGCATGCTGCGCTTTGGCGATTTCGTGTCCACTGTTATGCACCTGCATCGCGCTTTCAGTAAGTAGACATAGGATTTTGCCGCTTAAGCCACCAAAACCCATTTATTGGTCACCCTTAAACCAAAACAGTGGAATGTGGCAACCCTATAGGTTCGATATTTATATTTTAATACATTACTGTTATACAGTGCATACTAAATACTAAGTACTAATCGTATCTTCTAAAAGTAATTGATAACAATAATTAGAGTACCCACTTACTAGTTTTATTCTAATAACTGTGGTAAAGCTGTAGGTAGGTAGATACATAATTTGTCCTAGGTAGTCAACTGACATTATTGATGTTATGCGTATTCATTAGGATACACTAGTGTTGTTCTAGACTTGCCACATAAACGCTGGCGGCGTTTGCAGATAAAACTTTGCGATCCGAATTGTTCCGCGTCCGTTAATTATGCTTCTTATTTTTTTTAGTATTAGTTAGTATTTAAGTAAAGATCGCTCTATAATATCTCATTTTAATTTTGTTATTATCTGAGGGCCTTTTATGGCTGCGTTTACTAGTGCGGGGTAACATGTGGATAAAACATTCGTCTCTTTCTGACACGCAGCATATACATATGTACCTATAGGAGAGTGACGGTTGCTGTAGCCACATTTTGTCACGCCATAAACGCAACCGTAATCGACCCACTGTAGATAACTTGCTTGGGCATTGAATAAAAAAAATCTTTCTCTTCGCTATTATGTCCTACTGTAAATTTTTGGGATACATCTTGTCTTTTTACTGACCTTACTGTTTTTTTTTCAGATGTGTATTTTACGCAAAGCAGTCTGAACACTCCTCAGTCGACTTACATCAACTTGAATTTAGCTGAGGCAAGTTCTTCAAGGACGATCGCTATTTACTCTATCATTTACAATTTCATATTAATGATGAGGCTTCTGTAAACAGTTCAGTTTTCAAACGCAACTTTCACAAATACCCTCGCTAGTTTTGCATTGGTTCAGTTTGCCACCGAACTCTACGTCTCCAATAATAACCGGCTTACCCATACTACATTGTATAGCTACGAACCATGTAAAAACATATCAATTTTAATCTTAACACAGACATTATAACAATATCGCGCAAAAAAAATCACTAACATTCACAGTTCTCGTTAAAAAACCACTCAAAAACTAAAACATTTTTTTAAACACTTAAGTTGCAGATTGTATGGACTACGGTTCTGTTCAATGCATTTTCTCAGCATAACTAAGCCGGAATATTAATGCGCCGCAAGCTAAGCGTGCATGCTACACACGTGAGGCACGTGGGTGGATCAATTGTACCCAATTTGGCGTGTTTCATTGGCGTAATTGATACCTACGTGTGCACTCGAAACGCGCGGCGAAATGCCGGCTTTTAGTGGCAAGTTTACACGATGATAATTTTGCGGCGCCAGAATCTCGCCGCCAATAACGGCATGGCAGCATTCCGCATGGTCCTTTACCAAGTCAAGCGTGCCAGCGATTGGCGTGACTTGTTTACACCAATCCAGAAATTAGCGCGGGGGATACGAGGGACCTGGCGGAGGTAACTCTAAGCCGGACCAGCGCCGGCGCGACACAAAAAATTGGCTTTACCTCGTGCTGACGGTAAGATTATAGCGCCCAAAATTGACATCGTATAAACTTGCCATATATGTCATAACTACTGGGGTTTAGGTAGAGAAGTGAAACAGAAGATGAGAGAGAATGTAGTGCGAAGTTTAAAAAAGGTAAAGCAGTGGGACCTAATGGAATACCAGCGGAGGTAGGTATGGAAGATATTGAACGAGAATCGATGTATGTGGATGACTTGATGGACCCTTTGATAAGTTGTAGTATAAAGAGATTTCGGCCTCAATTCTAGGCGGTAAAAACGATATCGTATTTGACCTGTTATGGCATTGTTTTTAACTTGGCCGCCGCCATTACTGTCAAGTAAATAACAGCTACCAAACGGTTGACAAAGGACGATATGGTTTTTACCGCCTAGAATACCGGGCCAGTTCCCCAGCAAGTTCCCCAATCATGTTGCCAATTTTACCCCAAACCCTTGTGCCAAACTATAAAAGGCAAAGATAAAGCCAAATTAGCTAATAAGTCCGACGGTCTTTGGTTTTAGTGAAGACTTTATTTTTGTTTGTTTGGTTTTGGTAATTTAATATTTTGGTCCTTTTTTTTTTTATGCAGTGACAGTCACCAATCAACGAGGAATTGCGATAAAAATATCCCCCCTAGCTTTGATAAGTCATTACTGACTCATTCATTAAACTTCCCCCGTGTGGTTGCCGGGTTAGAATAGTGCCACTCCATGTCTTCCCGTGGATGTCGTAAGAAGCGACAAAGGGAATAAAGGATCATAATGCCGAAATTTCACAGCGCACGCTAGCACGCACAAGTGGGTATAAATTCGATTCGTATAATGAAGTATGTAGAACTCTTACAGTGACACAAGCGTGAAATTCCATCACTGACACAGGAATATCTATAAAACAATTGACTGTGTGGCTCACGTGTGTAACTTGTGCCCGTGTAGCGTGCGGCGCACTGGAATTTGACCTTAAGAGGATTGTGAACCGAAGCTTAATTCGCATAGCTTCCAAATTTTGTCGCTTCAATTTAGTTCCGGGTGATTACGTTTCACACCCCCTAAATAAAATCCAATTAAGATTCCCGAGTTATTATGCAAAACTAGTTCTGAACGTTTACGTTTTTTGTTTGTTTCTTTCCAAGAAATATTTTATTGAGAAAGCAAGATGAATACGAACTTGTCACGAATTTTGAAAATGTTATTGTTATTATGAAAATCTAGGTCTGTACGTTTCCCGTTTTTTGTTTGTTGCTTTCCAAGAATTATGTCTTGGGAAGGAAAACGTACAGATGCAGTGAATACTTCTTTCCCATCGTTTGTTTTCCGATAAGTTCTTAGTCATCTTGCTTTCTCAGTTGGCTTATTGATGAGTAGTCGTTTTGATTGAGATAGCAAGATGAATACGAACTTTTTGAATGTTTTATACACTCAGGAGCAAAAATAACGGGTCAGAGTGCGTTTTTCATACTAAAGAGGCTATTTCGAAGCCTTGGTTCCTCGCCAGGGAATGCTTCTAGTAAAATCTGATTATAAATACCTCGAGCATCGATACAGGACTTCCAGAGTGTCTAGGATACCCAACTGAATAAATCTGCGGTTAATGCGGAATTGTGCATGTTCAGAAAAATATCTAAAATGGAAATAAAATGTAAGGAAATCCAAGTGCTGACCCAAACTCTCCCGCTGTGGTGTTAACTGACTGTGCGATCAGTTAGGTATCTTAAGAACTTTTGACCTCCTCTATTGAGCCTCGTAGTATCTACCATTAAAACTCACTCAAAACAACCCCTGGCGAGGAACCAAGGCTTCGAAATAGTCTCGTTTGTATGAAAAACGCACTCTGACCCGATATTTTTGCTCCTGAGTGTATTTGTTATGAAAACCTAGGTCTGTACGTTTCCGTTTATTGTTTGTTTCTTTCCAGATAAAAAAATCTTGGAAAGGAAAACGTATACAGACCAAGTTTTTCATGACATCTAGAAAATATTCAAATATACGACCAGGTTTTAGGGAGAGAAACGTTATCGCCCTTTGTATGGACATTTTCATCTTTACAATCCTCTCAAATCCATATTGATTTGGTGACTGCAATTGTACCCATAGCAAGAAAAAAAAGTTTGAGGTGGTAACCATTTTGAACAATAATATTTTCGAATGGCAACAACCGAGCTTTTTTTTGTCTTTTAGTTATGTTATGTTTCTTTCATTTGATTTTTTTATTATTTCCTTTTTTTTTCAGTGGCTGAAGTGCGCTTTAACGTGTTAGATTCCTTGCAATACGTTAAACGCGCAATGACCGGTCATCGCACGAAGCTTTTGTTTGTTAAGTTTGTTTATTTTGTAAAGAACGATACGTTATTATTTTTAAATATTTACTGTTGTAAAATAACATTGTGCTTGACAAAGACATGAAGAATTAGGGAAAACTTTATAATAAAACCGATCATCGTATTTTGACACATCTTACTATCATACGAAAACACTTTTTAATTCGATCTTTCATGTCACTCTTAACCTACGGCCTAGCTTATTGTTTTTGAAACGAGTTTTATACTTTGCTGTATGTACTTTAAAATGTTTTCAAATCATCATTTATTATACAAATCATTTATGTTACTAGAGACTAAGACCGTATTAGTTTTTAAATGTAATACAACATAAAACATAAGTTAACACTAATAGTGCATTGTAGTAAAAACCCAGGCTTAACGCATTTTCCTGTGACATCACTCTGTCTGAGTTCGAAACAATTGTTTAATGAATTTCCATCGGCGCATTTCGGGTTTATTTGAAACATAGGTAAAGGCAATCCACTGCTGTTCAAGACTACGCTGAGCGCCCAGTGGCGCCCTCATAACTTCATTGCTTCTTCTAATAAACTAAAGTATTGTCTTGAAATCGAATAATGGTTTTTTGTTGTACAAATGAATACACAATATAACTATAAGTGAGTAACTAAACGGATATACGTTATTAAATTTTGTCATATGTGCTATAGATGACGTACCTATTCTTTTGTACAACAAAAAACAAGCTTCGATTTCAAGGCAATGCTTTTAGTTTATTAGAAATTACAGTAGTCTTAGCAGCGGTAGCAAATTACACATTCATATTCGTTTTATATAATGAATGAAGTTGGTATCTCATGTGATGTATCTTAATATGTTTTTGCATTGCATAAAGGTGTCTTCCCACTACACCGTACCACACCATGACCGTACTATGAACGTATCAGGTCCGGAAGGTAATTAGTTTTAAAATGTTGGTCGGTGACGAAATGGTCAAGTGGGTATAGTCTCAAACTTTTCAATGCAAAGAATATAACGTCTGACACGTTCCTACTACGATCGTGGTATGATACGGTGTAGGGGCAGAAAACTTGAGAAACGAGAGGACATTGTTAGGGTTTACATGAAAGTTGAAACGAGTGCGGCAGAGCGTGATCAATAGGGTACTTGCCTGTGGTTATAATAAACAAAGATGCTTTGCATATAGCTAGTTTTAATGTCGAGGATTATGATTATAGTTTTTATTTAATTTAATAAAGTCGTTATTTTATTATATATCTTATAATAAAATAAAGATTTTTAATCTATATTGAAACACCAATGAGATTGCGTGACGTCATCTTACTTAATGTTTTTTTTTATCATACTATCTGTGTCATCAACTCGAGACAGTGACAACTCTTATAATCTGTGCTTTAGACATATCCTATAATCTGTGGTGACAACTGTGACATGACAAGATTCATTCTGTCTGCGTTTACTGTAAACAAAGATTTGAACTTGAGTCTACTGGCGAAAAAACTTACATTATCTCATACCTACTGGGTTAGCCGTTAGCAAATACATTGCAATAAACAAAGATCCAGCTATGGCGTATTTGGTGAACACATTTACCAAAGCAGACAGTGTCAATTTGTCAAACTTTGAACCGTTGTTAAACAATATGTAATGTTGTTAACTACTTTGTTAAACAGTATGTAATGTAGTACTTACATCAACATGATCCTCACAAAAGTACATTGTGCTAGGCACTATACAATACTGGTAATAAGATTTTAAACTCATATTGATGTATCATATCATAATTTACAATACTGCATTGAATGGATAGCATACATAGTAGGTAAACACAAATATAACCCCACTTTTTGAAGTTTTAAATTGTCCGTTGGGTTGAATGACATTTGACAAGTGTAATATGACGTCATAACACAGATTATACAGAAAGATGTCGTTTTGGCTGTAAAGAGTTAAGGCAATTATTTATTTATTGTTTTATTATTGTTATCGGGTTAATATCCGTGCGAGTTTTTTTTTACTATCATAAAATGGATCATTAATTAAGTATAAGTACTTTTCACAAACTAGGCAAATACCCTATTAGCAATGGATGAAAATTTTAAAAGTGCTTGGATATTTTTATATCGGTAGGAATAACGTTCCTTATTAACAGGAAAAAATGACAGATTTTTAGGTATTGTGTATCATTAATAAATAAATAATTTGTTTAAACTCGACAAATTGGTCTCCTATACGAAAGTATGGTCTTAACTCTGTGGTCCGAAAAAAAATTAAAAAAGAAAATACTGCCATTTTTCATGAACTCCATCAGCATAAATGAATCTACATTTGGCAGATTGGAAGAGTCTGCTCGAACAAATACAGCAGAATCTATGTTTGCCATTTTCAAAGTCATTGGCAGTCGTAAAATACAAGATGCATCCAAACAAGATCCAAACCCAAATAATATAATAAATAAGTCCAGGGAGAGGTTAGAATTACATTGTTTACATTGACTTGGTAGTTTTGACACTGTTGACAGTATAACAATGGCAGCATTTTCTTTTTTAATTTTGTGTCGGACCACAGAGTTTAGACCATACTTTCGTATAGGAGACCAATTTGTCGAGTTTAAACAAATTATTTATTTATTAATGATACACAATACCTAAAAATCTGCATTTTTTTCCTGTTAATAAGGAACGTTATTCCTACCGATATAAAAATATCCAAGCACTTTAAAATTTTCATCCATTGCTAATTGATGACATAGTGCAATATTATTATGATCACTAAGGCCACCGCCCACGCGACTTCTTCCAGCGACGCAGTAGCGATACAGCCAGCAAATAGGTAACTCCAATCGCTAATCCGTTGCTTAAAAACTTGACATGTTAAACGTTGAAGCTAATCGTTAACTAGTGATAAAAATAGAATTTTACATGTCGTTGAAACTCATAGCTGGGGCACGTTGTATAAAGCTACAAGTAACAATTTTAACCGCCGGTCTAAACCGGCAACACTGCTCAAATGGCTGATCGTACGATCAGCCATTTGAGCCGAGGTTGTGTCAGATGAAAACTTGAAACCTGTAAATTTTAATTTGTAGCTTTATAAAACATGCCCCTGGGCACCGTTAATAAATAGTTATAGTACAAACTATCTAAAATCACCATTTCCACTTGAGAACTTACCTGCGATGAATGGCATTGTTATCTTTTGTTAAATCCAACCTCTAATTACCTGTACAAAATGAAATTCATTAATAACAAAAGATGGAATATGAATTAGAATTTTACCGTCTTAAGAATAAGGTTCAAATTGGAAATTACGAACTCACTCACAATTGACATAGAACCTTTTAGAAATGACTAACACTTACTAAATGCTACACCCGGTGGTCCTTATTATATGTCATGTCCAAAAGGTTCTATGTGAAATGTGTCCTATTCCAATTTGAACATTATTCTCAAGGCAGTAAAGTTGTAATTAATATTCCATCTGTTGTTATTAATGCATTTCATTTTTTACACGTAATTAGCGGTTGAGTTTAACAAAAGATAAACAATGCCATTCATCGCAGGTAAGTTCTCAAGTGGAAATGGTGATTTTAAATAGTTTCTACTATATATTCGTTAATTGTTAATCCGTTACTTAAATTGATAACATTGTTAAACTCTAAAGCGTTACATTTCGGAAGATTTAATGGTTGTTAAAGTTAATAGTTAATCGTTAAGCGTTAATTAGTGATACAAACTGAATTTTACACGTTGTTGAGCCTCATAGCTGGGCACCGTTTATCTAGTAGTTAAATTCGTTAATCGTTATATAAAAGATAACTTACAAGGAAAGGTACCCAACTGTCCGGCTCCGATTTTGTTGATTTTGATACATGTTAGAGAGTAGTTTAAAAAAACAGACACGTATTTTGTTTAGCGCCCCAAACTCAACCTGGTGGGAGAAATTTACCTCCAAAGTACTGAAAAGTGACTAAACCCTCTAACTTATACAGAGATATTTAAAAAAAATGCATGATTCATAGTGTTTTGATTATGAATGTTTAAGAAGATGAAAAAATAATGAGCACGTGTTTTGTTATATCGGCTACAACAAACATTTAAAAAAAACCAAAGAAATTGTATCTTCGAAGATATTTGAAGGGTATTTTTTTATATGAGTTTTAGCCGATATAACAAAACACGTGCTTATTATTTTTTCATATTCTTAAATATTTATAATTGAACCACTATGAAACTTGCAATAAAAAATAAAGAATACTCACTTTTCAGTACTTTGGAGGTCAATTTCTCCCAACGTTGAGTTTAGGCCGCTAAAAAAAAATACCTGTCTGTTTTTTCTCTCTAACATACCTATATCAAAATCAACAAAATCGGAACTTGACAGTTGGGTACCTCTCCTTGTTAGTTAAACGTTACATTTCGGAAGATTTAACGGTTGTTAAAGTTAATTGTTAATCGTTAACTAGTGATACAAATTATGTTACATGTCGTAGCGTTAGGAAATTACTTATTTAAAAAAATTGTACTGGCTATCGCTGGCGCGCGCCGCACTCGTTTCAGTAATCTGAGAGCCCTGCAAAGATGCATTACGCTAAATAGCGTTTCAATTCGTTTCGTTTCAAGTCAGATCACGTGACTTTTCTGTTTGTTATTTAACCGTTGATCAAGTTAACTCTTGAAACTCATATGGTGCGAATCCCTTCAGTGTCCTACGCCGATAGTAATTCGTTAAATGTAAGCGGTCCACACACTGTGTGATGACTCAAAGATTATAATTATCTATCTTAAAGTAGGTATAAGTGGTATAACTAGTTGGTAAGTAAGTTAAGACGCTTTAAATATTTCCGCTAAACAAACTGCTTAAGCACATGTAGATTTTTCATCAAAATAAAATTAAAAAAAAAAAAAACAAATAAAACCCGTTTAAATTCAAATTTAGGAATTCGAAGTGTTTTTTTGAATCAATATTAGATTTACTTTAGCCCTGACATTGCCCATTCTAAAAACCATCGTCAATATTCAATTATTCTAATGTTACATCAGGACTAAGCTACATTTATGCATTTATTAAACCAATTTAAGATGATTATATCACTAAAAGAGTAGTAGTTTTAAGGGCAGGCAATGTTACCCTCTAAGGTTTTATGTACTTTTCATATCTTTTTTTTTTTTAAAGTATTAATAAGGTCTGTGCTGTTGACAGTGCGTAAGACCATTTTTTTTTCATCCCCGTTGGTTTAAAGTAACCAGAGTTAACGATACAAATACTGTTAAAATAATACTCTCCTTTCGGTATTTCATTCTTAGTCGCGTAATACACAAAAAGTCGGGTAAGACGATGTTTTATTATGTTTAACAATATTATGTGATGTCGTGATTTAGTGCGACCTTGGTTGGCTTTGCTTTAAAATAGTTAAACTTAACTTAATATTGTCTAAGAATACTCAATGCATTTAGCAACACATCAAATTAGGAACAATGTGTTTTACCTTATGGCATCGATCTCGTTTAAAGGAATTAAAATAAATATACTTCGTAGTTTCGTACGTAAGAAATAAACTCGCTTTTTCTGGAGTCTAAAACTGAGCATTATGGCGCTATCACATAAGTTACGCGTAAATAAACGCGAGCGCATTGAAATCATACGCTAGAGTTATACAATCAAACGGATACCTCTACATATAAATATTACCGTGATCACCACTTTACTTCTTAATTTTTTAATCAGCCGGACATCTTTTAATCTGCAATCTTCCCTCCCCGAAGCTTATCGGAAGCCCGATCACCACCACCACCCAGTAACGAATATCGAATCGTTTTTAAATATTTGTGGCCTGGATACCAAGTCCTTTTAGCCATTAAATGGCTTAAACGACTTGGTATCCAGGACATCCTAAATTTTAAAACGAAAAAGAATAAACTCAAATTGGATCCTAACTCTCAAATAGCGATTCGGGGGGCCATTTGCAATGTCAAAAGATGGCGGATGTGTAATTTGTTTTAGTTTTTATTTTTGTGTATTTAGGTGTTCAAAGTTCATTTTTGTTAGTGATTTGTACTTTTAATGCCTTTGTGTTGCACAGTGATAGAAGACTTGGACTTATTTCGTGTATCCTGGCATCTTACTTCTCGTTTCTAGTGGACTCGCAGTGGTACAGAGGTTAAAACTATCTTGGCCTCTGTCCTACATATCACCGTACAACGTTGCCACCTATCTTCCTAGAGAAGATTGGATTGTGTTTTATTGCTATATTGATTTATACTTATATATACTTGACACTGGCGAAATCACTTCATTTTGGAGTCGCCATATTCCCGCGGTACCTAGTAGCTGTTCAAGTCGCCGCGGGGCAAAGGAAAAATAAATAAATAGCGATTCCTTTGGTGTTGCGGGTGTTTATGGGTCGCGATGATCACTTACCATCAGGGCTTCCAACACGACACGACACGACATGTAATAACACTGAGAAATAAAACTTGTATCGCTCTAGCGTATATCTGCGTCGCTTGTGATTGCCTATGCTCGCCAAGTATATCGATAACCCCTTCGACTGTGGTAGGATTAGTTACGTCTTAAAATAATATTCCACCGAGTCGGATTTTCATATTTTAAGCTATTGTAATACTTACATCGATCATTGTATTTTAATCTTATATTATATACTAAAATGCTTTTTATTGTACGTGTATCCTACTCTACAATACCCGTATTTGTATAACATTATGACATTTATGACCCTTATACACCCTTTGTATACACGATAATCATGTAAGTAGCATTTAATGTCTATTTAAACACTTTACAAAACGTTTAATCTTAGGTACAGAAGAAATTAAGAGCTTAGTCGAGCGATTTTAGGACAATTCCAAATCTAGTAGGTAAATGAAATTTAACCCTTTTCGGACCCAAAGCATTCTAAAATGTATACATTTTATTCTATTTATATAATCTGTCTATATATACACTTAGAATTAAGGTAGGTACTTGAATGTACACTTCACTGTCTATGAATAAACGGAATTAGATACCGGCATTGTTGTTTCATTTTAAAACCGGATTATTCGCGGTAGTTCCTCTGGATGTTCCACAGAGCATTGAATCATCACGGCGCGGTTGCAAGGTTCTGTGCTCTGTGGGATGTTCCCTCGAAGGAACTGGACTGTACAAAAATGTGCACCTACTTATAAGGTTGTATGAAGCTACGGAGGGTCGTTCGCGACAGTTCTTTCGAAGGAACTATTGCGGTTTTTTTCACACTAGTTCCTTCGCAAGAGATGAAGGAAGTAGTGAGACTTTTCTTTCGCCTTTGTTCCTTTGCAAAAACTGAAGGTACTACCTACTGCGACTTTCACTTTGCTTATGTTCCATTACAAGAGCTGAAGGAACAACCAAGACCTTTTATTCGCACTAGTTCCTTCAAATTACCGGAAGGAACATTCTTGCAAAGGAACTAATGTGAAAGAAAAACCGGGCATGAGCATGTTTGACCATGCTCAGTGTAGGGTTCCGAAGCCGTTACAGCACAAAAACTATCTCAAAAGCAACAAGAATGAACTAATTCTCTACTAAAAGTTATTTGTTGCTGTCTTAGATGATTTTAGTAGGTATAAACACTTAGTCGCCTGTATCTCAGGAATAAATCAAGTCTACTTAGTCGTGATAGTTTTTCTTTTAAATCCGTTATATACGCTTACATTGAAGTTATTTTTCAGAGTTTTAGTAGGTATTTGTAGTTTTGGCTGATTGGGGACCCCATGACTCGAACAAAAATTAACGCTTTAGCTTGATATTACATAACAGGATCCCATAATGGAAAAAATGTTTTTACAAACCCACAATATTTTTGAGGGATCTATCCATCGACACCCCACACTAAGGGGTTAGACGAGAATAAAGATACATGCCCACGTTACGTGTAGGGGAGGAAAGCTAAAAAAAAATTGCCGCTGTTTCCGTGACTAATATGTATATGAGTTCCTAGTTTGACTACGGAACCCTAAAAAAACGTCTCGTTTGTTCCTTAAGCCCACGTACCCATCTATGTAGCCATTCTCCAACACATTTTTTTTACATGCAATAAAATTCGACTTGGTGCCCATAATAGAGAATACAGTAAATAGAAAAACCTGTCATGACTTTACGCAAGACATAATCACTCAACTCCGTTGGTTCTGGCCCCAGACTTCAAACAAGGATTCCCACGGTATTCTACACATTCATACATACATACGTCACGCCTTTCTCCCAGAGTGGGGCAAGCAGAGCTACAGAATCACCAACAACACTAACAACTTGTTGTTAATTCTATAACCACATTTTGCACATACAGGCCAAGATGTTTACCAGTGTATATTAGTGACAGTTTGTAAGCCCATCGTCTAACAATTAAATACTACAAGCCTTTAATCCCTTAGTCGCCTCTTACGACTTCCACAGGAAGGCATGGAATGGCACTATTCTAAAACGGCAACACACGGCACACATTATTCGTAATCCCACGGTATTTTGTAGGTATATAATAGAGCTAAAACTCTGGGACTGTAAGAGAAGAGTAAGCAATACAACAAACTCAATCAATTCATATATTCAAAAATAACAAATTATACATCAAAACATTATTGACGCATTGTCATAGGATCACATTTCAAGACATAATTTTATAACATTCAGCGCAGCTTTTGTCACCGTTATCCTAAGAGATGATGAATGTGTTTACGTCATTTTATACAATAAAGTAATTCCATTTTCTTCATATTTTACATTTTGCTTGACCATACTAAACCCACACCGTCAAAACTTACCGAATAAATTTCGTACGAAAATTAACGTGACTCTGTTAATAATTAAAAGCTATCTTTATATTTAAGTTTTACTTAATCATTAAAAACATAATAAATAATGCATTACTTAACAATCACAATCGTCATAATACTTTTTGATACACAATTTTATTTAAATACTCATTTAGCAAACATTTTTAAATACTTACCTACTATTAAACATAGGCATTAAACCAGCCGATCGGAATCAAATTGAAATAATAAATCAGAATGTACACAAGTCTTTGGCTTTCCAATTTTCTCTCAAATATGACGATCCTTAAAGTTAACGATATGACAGCTGTCATATAGGTACTTAATTATTAAAAATAATCATATACAGCAGACATTTCCCGATAGGAAATTTGCCAAATAATTAAATAGCATTTCTCAACAAAATATGTAAATTCCGTAAAAGAGTTCACCAGCAGTAAAATTAAAATTAAAATTAAATTAAAATCTGAAAAGAAATACGGATAATACAAGCATTTAAAACTGTAAATAAGACAGCGATTAGACAGAGGGATCCGATATGCACTGTGACGTCAAGTAACACGTCGGCCATATCAACTCCATGTTAAATTGTTTGCTAGAAAGAGATAGGAACTAATCTTTGTTGGCTTCTTGGTTATTTTTATAGCCATTCAAAAAATGTTTTTTCTCAACTTTTTGTAACATGAAACAGTTTAAATCTGTCCATGAATATTTCCTATTCAGTACAGTAATGAAATAAATTAAAAAAAAACGTAATTTTAAAAACAGGGATGGCACTCAGTTTAAATAAAAATATGTAAAATTAAACAACGCCATATTACGAGTACATAATGTTCTAAAAATCCAAATATTTGGGTTGGGTAAAGCCGGTCACAAGAACCATTGTCGGTACAATAAAACGAAAATAATGCGAAAATATAACTCTCGAGACACGTGTTCTCCATACAAAAGGAGCGTCATTCCCCAGAAATCTAGAGAACGGCACATCTTTTGTGTTGCTTCTAAAGTCTAGATCCAAACACAATGCCCCAATTTGAAGACCACACAGAACATAATGTAGTCACTTAGATAAAAATTAACTTTCTAATATAATTTAATTGCGAATATAATTTCATTATTATTTTACAAATAATACTGATTTAATAATTAAAAAATGTAGTAATATAGTTAAAACTGCAAGTCACTATCATCAATCAATTTGTCAATGTATTGTTCTGACTAATAAAACAATAAAATTTGTCAATTAATTCACAAAACCAATTGATAAAGCCATAAACATTAATATGCTGTTGCCTGCGACTTTGTCCATGTAGAAGTGAAACAAACAGACAGATATTGTCTATATTGTTTCATAGAGGGCCTTGTGCAGTAATCTGAAACTGCTTAAACATGCTTCAGCAGGAACTATCTTAACCTTAACTTGAGAATCAAGTGAGTAACAACATGCTTTCGGAGCAGACACAACCTCCTTCGTCAACTATGATCAAATGTATATCATTTGATAATATTTTAGAATATTTTAAGGCTATTTTTTATCCTCCGATGCTCCTGTAGGTTTAGCAGCATTGTGAAGCTCATATAATTGTACTAACTGTTCATCCGTCATATGGTCTAAGAGCTTGGGGTCCAAGTATTGGCCGACATCTTTCTTCTTTGCTTGTCGTAGAGGCTTCATCTGCTTTGCCAGGTTTATGGCGTAGTCCTAAAACAAAAAAAGCACAGTGTAATTGCTTTTAAAAGGATTTGGGTTTGTACTTCATAACAACTTACAATATAATCTGTTTCATCTAGGATGATTTCTGTTAAAGCGGTATTTTGTAATTTCAATCACTTACAATACTCACCTGCGACGTATATTAAAAATAGACAATTAATTATTTAAGTTCTTGAATGCTGTCGCTAGATGTAAAGTCTGTTTTTATAAAGACTGCCAATGACGATAACAAGTATACCTGACTGTAATTGTCTTTAGATAAAGGATGAAATAATAATGAGAATATAATGTTATAAATGCCTCTAATTAGACTAAAAACACTCATTATAGTCATCATCATTGTATTATTATGCATTGTATATATATTCTTTTTTCTATTTTAGACCTGCTGTCAGTCACCTAGACTATGATCAGGTGGGTGAACTACAGTTCATGGGGGTTAGCGAGTCAGGGCCACTACCCCAGCTCGCCTCAATGAGGCACCACATTGGCTCTCTTTAGTCTCTTAACTGGATTTGAACCTAAAGTTAATCTTGTTGCACTTCTTTTTATGTGGCGCTTCCAAGTCATCCTTCGGTCCAGATGGAAGCCCAGATATTTAACACAATGAGTTTGTGGGAGAGTGTCAACCTCTAGGTTGACAGGGGGGCAAGTTTCACATCTAAGTGTAAAGGTTAAATGGTGAGACTTGGAGGCACTTGCTCTTATGTGCCACTTTGATAGCCATGCGTTGGTGTTGTTAAGTTGGATTTGCAATAATCTGCTGGCCTCAGTTTGATTTAAGTAAAGTTAAAGAAACAAAGTATATTACCATGTTTATATCTGCTGTAACAGAAATCATCTTAGATGAAACCGAGTATAGAAACTGATCTTCTATTTACAAATACAGGATAATTCTTACCGTCCATTCGCTAAGAAATATCCGAGCCTCCTCCGGATTGCACTGCTTGTGTCTTTTGAACTCATCCCTTGCGTAATTGTCACCTAACACTCTGAGCTCGGCCGGTAAAGCACGGTGGACCCTAAATATGAGCTTGTACAGCTGGCGAACTCGTGTCACGTTCTCTGCCGAAGACATTCTGTAAATGTATTTATTTACAGTATTAACAAAAGGTTTACCTATTAAATCCTACAGTTAAGTGTGCATGTTAAACGTGCCCCAGGTGTATATAAAACGTTGAAGCCTGTTTATTGGAATTTGATTGATACCTAAACAAAAGGCAGGCAAAATCAGCTTATCTATAATGATGTCCAAAATGTAGTAATTTAAGGCGCGAATAAAAGTAAGTAAAGTAAAATTTTCAGTCATGTTATGAAACACAGTGAATTTGAAAACATAACTTGCGTTTTTTTATATTTCAATTACCTTATGAGATCCGAATATCTTTCAGTGAAAATCAGAACATTTTTTAAATTTAAAATTGATATTTATAGAGCATACTAAGGATTATACTTGCAGTTTAAAATATGTAAAGCGGAGACCGAACGAAAACGAACCCATACCTTAATAATCTGTGAACGAACCTATTTGGGCGTTTTCCAAAAAAAGTGTACATTGCAAAATTGGTCTGTCCCACACATTCAAACTATTTTTTTTGTACTTTCTTCTCGTCATTTGTTAACAAGGGCAATCTTTTTAGCTTAAACAGCTTCTTGTCCGATGAAATCGATTTGTAAAACATGTATTATAACTAAATAAATGATAAATAATAATTAAAAAGGTCAAGAAAAAGGTCGAATTCATACTGTCCCACGTCGACCTGAGCAACTTTAAACCACTCTAAAAAATTGAAGATTATTTTTAGTAAATCTTTCATGGGGTCACACTTATAGCATTTTGAGTTTAGAAAACGATTTTGGGCTCCATTTGCCTGAAAATATAGTTTAAATATGAAAAAAAATACTTTATATACTGTCCAAAGAAATTGAATAAACCGGAAATTTCGGTTTCGTCACGACGATTTTGGCGATATGCCGAACGAAAATCCTTCAAAACTAATTTGTTTTTAAATGCTAGCCACATTATATTGTCTATGGTGTAAAGACATTGGAGGATTTCGGCTTAGTGTCCAATAAAACCCGTGACGAAAAAGGTTGAGTTTCGATGGTGCAAAAAAAAGTTTCCAAACGAGTCACAGGATTTACAGTAAGTACAAATCGTTTATTTTATATCAATACAAGTTAAATAAAAAATAACTTATAAGGTATTTGAAATTTATTTAAACACTTCGTTAAACAGGCTCTAACAATTATTTAATGTGTTTTGAAATGTTTTTGCCGTGAATCGTCACATCCGGATCGTCACGTGTTGTATTACTGGAAGGATTTTGTGACGAACTGGAATTATAGGGCGTAGTGTAGATAGATGATACGAGGTATATTAAATCAAAAAAATGAGGTTCTGGATTTGACCCGTAATATGTATGTATGTTTGTATCTTCTCGATTATCTCCAATACTTACAACACCGAAAGGTAGGTACGTTTATGTTAAATTACTTCATAAATAAGATAAAAAGTTTGTTCTGAAAATGTTTTTTGTTATTACTAAGTTTTCTTCATTTTAGGTTTACTATTTCCGATGACATTTTATGTGCTAAAAATAAAGGAATAAAAGATTATTACTATTATTTTCTTATCGAAGAGAGATTTATTTAAGGCTAAGTATGGCTGTTAGACTGACTACAGAGAATTGTTTAATAATATTAATTCTTTTTTATTAAATTTTTGATAGGTATGTGGTAATGTACCTATATATGTTGTGCCTTTAGTTAAAAATATCCAGCTTAATATAGTGTTAGCTTTTCATCGAAATACTAAAGGAGTTTGATTAACAAAGTTACCAAGTACCTACTTATTAGCATTAAAATTAAGTTATGGTACTTTGTGATAATTTGTGATATTTGAATTCCGTGATGAAAATATTTTATTATTACATAACCTCAAGATCTCAAGTTAATGATAATATTACTCATAAGTGCGCAATACCTAAAATAAGTAAATACTTTATCTTGCAATAAATATTTTTTTTAATTTCAGTTGTTTTTATTCATATACATGTATTTGATGAAATTTATGAAAATACCTTTAATATTTTACTTCAAAAACATTTAAATGAATACTAGGCCTTACATTTTCCAGTTAGCCACGTTAAATTCCGGATAGTCACTGTCCCACAATTTAGACTCTGGTAAAAATATAAATCTAAGACATTCCTTGGTGGTAAATTAAATTGTTTAGCACTAAATATCCTAAACTAAAACACATTTATTTATGTATAATTATATTTTTATGTTTTCTTATCGTTAAGACACTCAAAAATAGTACTGTTGCAGGTAAATGACCACCGTCGTGACAAACTGGAAATGGTTTTGCTTCTAAAATAATGTTTTCTCTTTAAATTCTTATAATTAGGCCTTTTTTAATAAGTTTTAGTGTTTTTTAACATTTTATAAACTAAAACAGTTAAAACAAATCCTTTGCTTTAATTTTATTTTATTATAAATGTGTGACGAACCGGAACAAGTTTCATCACTACTCAAAGAAAAAACCTCGTTAATTTCGTTATTTTTCTTTATTTTTACACAGTTTTCTCAAATAATATAGCTTAGACTATAATTTACCTATTAAACTAAAAAAAACGCGAAATTGAAGCACATTTTTTTTACATTTCCGAATAGTCACGTGTACACTTTTTTTGGAAACCGCCCATTTAGCGAGTGACAGTGAAAAAGAACTGTCAAAAAACCCAAGTATTTTAATTAATTTTAGCTTGGTTTGGCAACTAGGCCATATGCCTAAAGTATCTCTTTAGGCTTGGCATCTTGGCCATCAGCCTAAAGTATCTCTTTCGTCGTTCATACAATAAAATGAAAAAAATCTAACATTTCTATTCATACGAGGCAGACGTGTGTATTTTCACTTCGCATGCTCTTAAAATGTCACTTTAGTCTCTGCACGTCGGGACTAAGGCTCTAGGGATTAAAGTTTTTTTTTAAATTTATATTTAGGGATTCCTAAACAGCCAATCAGGGTGTTTGTGAATTGAGCTAACCGTCCGTTTAATTGTTGCTGAAAACTGCACTTAATGTCTTAAGCAAAAACTAACAGGTTCTTACCTGCAGGAACAAGAGTCAGTAAGTACTTACGACAAGACCTGCGTCTACGTCGGCCGTTGATAGCTGCGTTTACCTTATATTGATGAATTTTACGGTACACTTAAGTGTGTTGTACATATAAGCCACCACTTAGTTTGGTAGTTAAATAACAAAAAATAATATTTCTAGGCCGGGCACGCCATTAGGTACATGTAACAGAAGCTGTCCTTTTTCAGTACCTACGAGCCTAAGCTCCAACGATGTCCTGGAAAAAATATTTTCTTGAGAAGATAAATAAAAAATAAATGTTTAAAAAAACAAAAAACCGCCTTCAAAAATGCAAAAAATAACTTCTTATAAAATGATAGGTACCTATAGGTAGGTCAGTCCAACTGAAGTCGGCGTCCCACATTATTTTAAACCAAAAGCCGATTTACAAACAGCAACACAGCTGAGTGACTATTGAAGATGAACAGAGAGAAACTGTCTCTTATGTAAAATCTATATTCATCTCTTTCTACATTTTCTAACTTCGGTCTTTAATGGGCAGTTAAGTGTGTGGTTGTTTGTACCTATCATTAAAATATTGTGGGACGCCGACTTCAGTTGGACTGACCTACCTATAGGTACCTATCATTTTATAAGAAGTTATTTTTTGCATTTTTGAAGGCGGTTTTTTGTTTTTTTAAACATTTATTTTATTTAATACTTTTTAGTGATCCTATTTATGCTGTTATGTAGTTCCACTTTTCAATAAATGAGAAACTATAGAAAATTTCGAGCTCGCCGCAAGCAACGCCACTGGAAAGTTACAGTCATATTTCAACAAGTAAATATTCTTCGTTGTAGTCGCTCAACTATCTTAATCGACATATCTTATCGTTATCGCCACCCTTGAAATAGGTACCGTTGAGGAGTTCCGGTGGCCATCCGTGGTCTTCATCATCAGGTCCACTTCACCAAGTGATACTTTCTGAATGCAAATGCTAGACTTGTCTCAGTTGGGCGGTTACAGTGCATAAACTCCAGGGCACTACCTTAAACAAAGCTGTAATAGATTTGGGTAAAAAAATGTTTGCCAAAGGCCAAGTTTATGTTGCTCTAAGTCGCGTAAAGACCCTTAATGGTATTGCTCTTTGCGACTTAGAGCCCAATAAAGTGCTAAAGAAACCACATGATGAAAAAGCGTTGTGCGAAATGCAACGTTTAAGAGGATTGTGCTAAAATTTTAATAACGTGTGCCACGTGTGCTGATCATATCCTCCTAAGGCCCAAGGTCCTACCCAAAGTACTTATTAACTTTGTCATTCAGACCCAGCTCCTTCGCCAGTTGTGTAGTAATAGCGTACGTCTGTCTTATATTATTATGAGAATACGCTGTTACGTAGTCCCACTTCTTTGTTGATATGAAACTTTAAGTTATTTCAAGCGCGTCGCAAGCAACGCCGCGGGAAATACATAGTCATATTTCTACAAGTAAATAAACTTCGTAGTAGTCCTTCAACCATCTTAATAGAGATATCTTATCGCCACCCTTGAAATAGGTACCGTTGAAGAGTTCCGGTGGCCATCTGTGGTCTTCATCATCAGGTCCACTTCACCAAATGATACTTTCTGAATGCAAATGCTAGACTTGTTACTAAAAATACTAAAATCGCTTTATGTTTGCCTACAATATTTGAGGAGTTCTCTCAATTCCTCACTGATCCCCTCATCAGATTCCGATTTGGTGGCAATGGGACCACCTCGGAAGTATACCCTATCAAATCAAAAAAGAATTTTCAAAATCGGACCACAATTGACGGAGTAATCGGTGAACATACACAAAAAAAAAAAAAAATACATACAGTGGAACGTATAACCTCCTCCTTTTTTTGAAGTCGGTTAAAAATAGAAACGAGCAATGCTAGTGTTTAAAAACAACTACAAAATATTCAAAAATAGAAAAATTAAAGCCGGAGCTATATTTGTATTGATTTTACAGCTACCCGATTTAATCGTCGGTTAACCATCATCTTTAGATGGTGATTTGGGTTTTCAAGGACGCCAATTTCAAAGATGAGCTCAATTTATAATTTCAAGATGGTGACATGTTTTTTTTTATCTTCATGGGACTTACTAAGTAGAAGTTAAAGTGTTCTTAAGACGTAACTTTTTATAAATACTATTCTTTCCAAATGCGTCAACCCTAATAAATAATAATTTTGCATGATGTTAAAGAGCTTATTCTCCGTATGGATATTAACTTTGTGTCATGCGATGATACGACAACAATACATAGTTTAATTACCTATTGAAACAGGGGGCAGTTGATAGGGCTTCTTCCTAATTGGAGATCAGTCTATCATGCTGTGAATCCCTGTAAGTCCTAATTGGACTTGCAAATCGATCGCGCGATTTTGTCTAGCCAACGCTGTGTCGGGCGCTGACGCATGAATTGTGGCTTGAATAGTTAGATTAGAGCCAAGGGATAAGAGTAATTAATTCCGGGATATAAAGGCTGCACCGGCGGCAGTAAATGCTTCTATAGTCTGAGCAGAGGGCTGCTTGGGAACCATTGGGAACGGTTTGAAAAAGCCCGGTTAATTATGTTTCTTTCTTAACCAGGTTTCTCGTTAACGCTCTCTCGGAGCGAAATCGTTTCACCAGCGTTATGATCACTGGGATCAATCTGGTATTTTTGGTTTTTGATTTTTCCTGCAGTTGGATGGCGTGGCGACTGTGGCATTTTCAAGCTGAGCAAGTGGAAATACAACTAAAGAAATTGCTAATAGGGTATAATAATGGCGTTAGTGGGCGGTGCGTACAAATTACCGATCAGAATGGAATTTCTGTTCGAAATGAAAATGCTCTGTTTTGAAATATATGGTGTTTCTGACGAGCTGGTTAAATAATTAACCGTTTCCAAGCCCTGAGCTTGTTAACCGTGTGCTTGCTGTGAACCCGAGTTAAACACTTTACTTTTAATTTTGACTGAAACTGTGACTGAAATTTGAATGTCACAGGTCACAAATTTATTTACTCCTCTTTCTATTTGTTTATTTATATTGACTCTATTAAAAAACAAGTTTGATAAAGTGAGAGCTATTTCGTAATGACCGTTAAACACTCTGCCATGGAGCGGGTGCGTAGTGTCAAGCCAAGAAAAGTGAACTGGCGAGCAGCACCCGTGTGTAATATTAAACTAAACATTTGGAGCCACTTTAACCTACAGGGGAACGTTTTATACAGCAACAAGTTACAATTTTCCGGTTCTAAACTGGCAACACTGCTCAAATGGCTGGTCGTCATTGGTCGAGGTTTGTCAAATGGAAACACTTAACCTGTAAATTGTAATTGGTAGAGTTTATAAACCTGGCCCCAGCCACGCCAAATGTTGAGGTTCATTAGATCATTATATGTTATTTGCTTTGTGTGAATAATACGACTATTCAAATTTAAAAAGTCATAGTTTTGAATGGGAAATATTGTTGTAGCAGACAAATAAATTGTTTTTTAATTTTACTTAAGAATATTGTACGTTCATATAAAATAAACTAGCTCCTGCCGGCGACGTCTTCTGCGTAGACTTCGATTATTGCCTCGGGAACTTAAATAAAATCCGGGATGAAAAGTAATCTATGTGTTAATCCAAGGCATAAGCTATATCAATAATGATATAAAAATATCAAAGCAGCGTGAGAGAGTAACAAACTAACACACACAAACTTTTGTATTTATTATAAAATAATAGGATGCAGATTGCCTACAGAACTTGGCACCTAAAAAGATCTCAATTCTTGTCGGCAAGTCGACAACCACACCATAATTACCATAATATTTTGTTTTTGGTGGGATCCTTCCAAAGCACCAACAATTAACGTCGCCAGAAAAAGGATAATAAATCAAATCATCCTACGAATAGGTTCTATTTCTTTTGGGTAAGTACTGCATACCTAACCTAACCCTTAAATGCATTTTTTTTTTGGGTTCCGTAGTTAAACTACTACCTTATAGTTTCGCCAAGTCCGTTCGTCCGTCCGTCCGTCAACAGCCTAGCTCAGAGACTTAGTACTAGAAAGCTGTGATTCAGCATAAATATTATACTAGTCACGCTAACAAAGTGCCTCCCCTACACGTAACGTAGGAATTTATTTTTTATTCTCGTCTACCTACCCCATAGTGTGGGTGTCATTGGATAGGTCTTTCAAAAATATATCGGGTTTGTGAAACAATTTTTCGATAAAGGAATCCGTTAATGAAATATAGCCAAAACTGCAAATACTAAAAATCTGAGAAATATCTTAAATCGAAGCGCATATGATGAATTTTTTTGAAGAAAAACTATCACGCCTAAGTAGATATTATTGGTTTTTGAAAAACAGGCATTTAAAGTGTTTATACCTAATAAAATATAACTTGTAGTTTTTATGTTAGTAGTTTGTAGTACTTAGCGGCTTCGGAACCCTACACTGAGCATAGTCCATGCCCGTTCTTTTAGTATCTTATAATTTCTGTTAGGGTACACGTAATAGTGTGCTAATTATAAGTAAACATTATCGAGTTATTGTTATGTAGGGTAGGAAGGATGCATCCCACATCATGCATTTAAGGGAGAGACAACTCTAACACTAGAGATAAATTGAAATTTTTTTTGAGCACGTTAGCAAATATTTTAGCCCAGAATATATGTTTTTTCCATTCGGCGTTGAGACTCTCGGTCAAGAAATTTCGCCGAAGCTAGAATAAATGCTGCCAGCATCTTCGGAACTACGCCGCAGTGCCTTTTCGATATAGGTTCGCCGTAGCCCCAATCGTATTATTAGATTTCTAGACCACTACGATGATGTAACTATACTGTTTTTAGTGCATTAGTGCAAAAAGCGCAATTCACACCGCGCGGGTCGGGCGCGGGAGCGGGCGTATTGCCGTAACATTGCTCGTAATACACGCATTCTCTCATAGGCCTTCTCACGGAGCGCCCAAACCGCGCTCTGCATGAATTGCGCTTAAGGGGTTTCAAATGGGGTTCCGTTGCTAAAAAAGTTTCCGAATCGCTGGCTTACAGAATGTCAGGGGCTCTATTGTAATTGGTAAAACCACTATAGCGTGGCAAAAGCAATATAATTTTACCGAGAAGATAGAGCCTTTTGGCTGCACAACTTTGTCCACACTGCGAAAAACTGGGATTTTGTCCTCACAGTAGGGAAATTTTCTTCCCTAAATTGCCCCTAAATTCGTTTTATTCCCGATCATAAAAGGCAGTTGGGGAGAAATTATTTACGCATTTATCTCAAAATTTATTTTATTATACATGGTGAATCTATACAATAATAAGCATATACTATACAACGTAATGACAACGTATTACAAAAATATCCAAAACAAAGCAATTATAAATTAAATGTCAACCCTAGTCTCAGTCAACGTACACTTCTATAAGAACTTCTTCTTCTAAATTTAATGTCGATAAATGCACGGCCACATAGAAATAAATAACCCCATACTACTCATGTCTACAATGCCGGTTCATAACGTTTACGATTTTCCCTCAAACCGTTCTAGGTGTGGCCATTAATGGGAATTTAAAATGCGAAAATCATTATAATTGGTAACACCAAAAAGCTAACGCCGTTCTTAAGAAAAGTCCTTTTTTACATGAACGATTTCAATACGAGACAACGGTTGAGAAGTGCCATAAAAATCAGTAGTAAGTCTTTCTTTTAAAACCAACTCACTTATTTTATTGTTCAAAACTACAAAACTCAGTTGTAAATCTTTCTTTTAAAACCAGTTCACTTATTGTTCACGTTCAAAAGAAACATAATTTAGGCCCCAAATACACGGGCGGTTCTCCTGCCGCGGGAATCCGCTTCTGAACCGCACTAAACACAATTAAATACGAAAGTTGTATGCTGCATACTATATACATTGCGCGGTATTGTTTATGTATTGTTAGGCGGATTCCCGCGGCGGGGGAACCGCCCGTGTACATAGTTGGGGCCATAAATACAAAATCAAAACTGGAGAGTTTAAAGATTAGGCAAAAAATATGATAGCTGATCTTAAACAGATGTATGTTTTATTAACAATCTTGTAAAGTTTAAAACATGTGAACTGAGAGCCGCTTTAAGCTCCGCTTTTCAAAACGAGGCAACCGTTGAAAAGAAATGCCCCACGAAACTCAACAGTAAGTCTTTCTTTTAACACCAGGTCACTTATCTTATCGTTCACGCTCAAAACATAAATTAAATACAAAAATAGTTATACAAAAAAACATGATGGCTGCGTATCTTAAATACTCTGGTAAACATCTTAGCCTGTTTGTGTAAGATGTGTTTACAAGATTACCACCAAGTTTTTAGAGTTGGTGGTAATTCTGTAGATCTGCCTACCCCACTCTGGGAATGAAGGTGTGACGGTATGTATGCGTACATATATGTATATATTAGCGCTGGACTCCATATGAATGAAGTCCGAATGGGCTAAGAAATCGCTGACAGACTAAGCTGCGCTTTCCTAAATGAGATAACGGTTGAGAAGAAGTGCCGCAAGAAACTCAGTCGTAAGTCTTTCTTTTAAAACCACTTATAACACTTTTTTCAACTAATCCAAATATTTGTGTAGTCTTCCTCTTCCAAGAGACTATTGAGAGTCGTTCCGCTGAATTCAGTGGGTTCATTTTTCGAGTGTGTCCTTTTTTGTGTCCAATCTGAAAATTGAAACATGACTCTGTTTAGTATAAGTAAGTACTGTCCGCAAGCACAAAAACAAAATCTTGCACATTTATTCTAACAAAGTTTTGATTTCTTAAAAAAATCGTCTCTAAGGAACTGATAAACCGAAGTCTCAGAAACCTGCAAATTCGAAGATTGTACAATTTTCTCAGTTGACCGCGCACCGAATACAATTCTGATGACACTACCGAACTCTTGTATCATTGATTCTTAACATTGTCAGGTCTTGAAGCTTTGATGTAAACAGTTTGAGGTCATCCATGTCAATAGTTAAGATTGGAATCCTTCAGCGAAGAACTGAGAGGATTTAAGGCTAGGTAAAACCATTAACGACTGAGACTGTCACCCCGGAAGATGCCACTTTTAATCCTTGCCAGGTTTGGTAAATCAGAATGTATATATGCGTACATACAGAGGGACCGACGGCGGGAAGCCATTTTTAGGGTTCCGTAGCCAAATGGCAAAAAACGTAACCCTTATAGATTCGTCATGTCTGTCCGTCTGTCCGTCCGTATGTCACAGCCACTTTATTCCGTAACTATAAGAGCTATACTGTGGAAACTTGGTAAGTAGATGTATTCGGTGAACCGCATTAAGATTTTCATACAAAAATAGAAAAAAAACAATAAATTTTTGGGGTTCCCCATACTTAGAACTGAAACTCAAAAATTTTTTTTTCGTCAAACTCATACGTGTGGGGTATCTATGGATAGGTATTCAAAAATGATATTGAGGTTTCTATTATAATTTTTTTCTAAACTGAATAGTTTGCGCGAGAGACGCTTCCAAAGTGGAAAAATGTGTGTCCCCCCCCCCGTAACTTCTAAAATAAGGGAATGATAAAGTAAAAATAATATATGATGTACATTACCATGCAAACTTCCACCGAAAATTGGTTTGAACGAGATCTAATAATTAGTTTTTTTTTAATACGTTATAAATCGTAAACCGCATTTTACCTTTCATTCAATCAACTCCAATATAATAAAGAATAAAGAAAAACATTTATTTAGATGTATAGTGGTACGGAACCCTACGTGCGCGAGTCCGACTCGCACTTGGCCGGTTTTTTTACTATGTATAGATACACTTTGGTTGCTCTACCTTGGTTATAAACTGCAAGAAATCATCACGCAAGCCATTGGTGGGCACGCCAGGGAGCTGCAAAATTTGATGCTGCAGCTTTTTAGAGTACGTCCACCGTCGCTGAGGCCAAAAACGGCATGATGGCATCATCGTCACAGACTTCGCTTGTTCATTGAACTTTAATTGGATTGATTTTAAAAGATAATTTCTGTTGGCGTCCCTTTGTCTCTTAATGGGGTTCAATCTGAAAAGACAAAACACTTAAGTATTTTTTATAGTTATACAAGCCACACGAATAGAGGGAGGGTCCTCATTGTTCCAAAAAAAACCGGTCAAGTGCGAGTCGGACTCGCTTACCGAGGCCGCTCAGTTGATATTAATATAATCCTTTTTACGCGAGCCCAACTAACACATTTTTTTAAAAGTATTTGTGGTTTTTCTTCAGGGATTGTACATACCAATTCTGAAGCTTTTATGTTTTACTGTTTTTACGATACAACCAAAATGAGAAATACGTTAAAAAAACGTTTCTTGTAGGTGTAGGGACCCGTTTATTATTTTACTGATTTAAAAAAACCGTGTGATAACACATATCTGACAAAAAACCGACTAAGACGAAGCGAAATAATATAATTATGCTTTAAGCAGTCTATGTTATGATGTTTGTATGTTCATCTGTTCATCGAAGTTCCTAGGTTATCCATTATGATTTATTACGAATTAAGTCGTTGGCTTTGTCTGAGTGTTCCGCGTCACAAGCTAGGTGACGCCCTTTTAAGTCCATCATGGCGGATTTCACTTGCATAAAATGCTTAGCATAAACGTGCGTTTGGTATCAAATGAAACTAGCAATCATATAATTAAACACATTCAATGCAAACGACCGAAATATCGGTTCCACTCAAAGATTACAGACAGCGTAGCACTCGTAGCTTATGGATGTGAATATGGCAAGACACAGGTACATAATCTCGAAAAGGAACGACTTATAAATATAGAAATGTCCCATCACTTTCTCACATACGAGCGATACAAATTGATTCGTCGGGTTTAGATTCAAACTGTATCTTGTTGCACAGTGACTGAGGTCTGCTGGTACTCAATCTGGTAGGATTATTGATCGGTACCCTCAATTTATATTACGTAAGACCTCAATAAGATTCGTAAATAAACTATACATTATTTAGATATTGTACTTACAATGAAATACTAATCAATTATAACGTTTACTTACCGAGATATCGCTGTGAGGTCAGGAGTTTTAATACACTTGTAAATTGTAATTCTGGTGTCCTTATTGACGTGTTTGCACTCAAGCACTATAAACGCGATTCTATAACTGAATTTCTTGTATTTAACACCTTGGCTCGCTAACAAGCGCTCCCTCACCAGTCAAGTACCATTATACAATGAGTCTCCGAAAATCAATATTCACAGCCAGACAGAGAACTCATCCCTCTTTGTCTAACATCAACGTGTTTACGGTTTTACCGGTTCGAATCGGTAAAGAATGAAAATTGTACCAGGGGTCCATAATGAATAAAGTATTAATCGCTTTTCCAAAAAACATCAGTAAGAAACCACTATCGCACTTATTCACTGGTCCATAACAAGGCGGTTTAGAATCACTCATTACTTTATAAATAGCTCATTCCTAAGGCAGAGAAAATATCAAATAACACTGGGCTTTTAGGTTATTCCAAAATGGCTGAGCAACCGTACTACGCAGATCGATAGAGCTTGCAGCCAAGCAGGTTACCATTTGTGCGCATGTACTGCGAACTTTCCGACGACGACGCCATCTATATGTAAAAACTGTCATTTCAAAGCAGTCCAAGTTAGACAAGGGTGAAAGTTACTTGAAAATAACACCTCTTGTTGGTTCATGTTATCCTAGTACCTTTCATTGCTTACGACAGTGGCTTACGAACAAAAAAACTAAAAGAAAAATATGTTTTTTTAGTTGCTTATGGATTCCTAATGAATCCGCAATGTGTTTTGTCTAAGTAATTCTTAATTTCGAAGAACTTTTCATTCATAAATCATTGTAAAACCCGTCGAATAGCGGTCATCGTTTCTCAAGCATGGCGTAACAAATACCTAGTTTAATCAAGTGATTTACGTTTCTAAATAAACGAAAAATCAATACTATAAGAAGTAAATAAATATAGTTTAAGTTAAGATGTGTTTTAGGATGTGTTAAGCTGTGTAGAACAGCTACAACAGTAGTAGAACACGTGAAATGCTACGAACGTAGACCTACGCCACTCTACGCGCTACGGGACTGCTACGGAGCTGCTTTTATATAGCTAAACAAACCATTCCGTTAATTGTTAATGTTTTTAGTTTTCGTGTATGTATGTGTCTGTTTCTTGAGACATTTCTGCTTTTTTTTAAATTCCAACTTCCTAGTCCAGAGCGACACCCAGGTGGGATTAAGCTTGTTTTAATTTTGAGTGTTACTTTGTATAAATATAAGAGTGGTAACTTTAGAATAAGAATTTATCGAATAATACTTTTACAGACTGACAGTAATTCGAGAAATTGAACCAGACCAAGCGATATTTTTCTGCATTCGAAAAATGTAACCCGAAATTTAATCATAGTTTTTGTCTACATCCATGCCATAACTTCCCTATAATATGTTCAGAAACGATAAGCAAATTACCTATATCAGTAAACCTGTATCTGTGGTTGCATCGTAATGTTTAAATTACAGTATAGGTAGCCAAAACTTTAATCACATTAAAATTTCGAACATCTTTTAAAAATAAGGAATTTGGTTGTGATTATCGAATAATGCTGGTAGTTAATTCTTTTTGACATTCATAGGTGCATAATAAATATTATGACTAAATTTAATGTTAGTCATTTGATTTGAACTTTCGAATAGTTGCGAAGTACAGAAAATAATGTAATGAATATGTAGGCCATATGATATGCATGTAGATAAAGTTTTGTATGTGACGATGTTTTGTATGTACGCGTAATTAGGCATTAAAACACTCGTGTGATCTTAGTATGAAACTCTCCTTTTGGCTCGTTTGATAAAACCATACTCGTGTATTAATTCCTCTCATTATGCTCCAGTCACGTAAAACATATATCAACATTAGTTCTTTAATTTTTCGTGTCAAGAAAGGCTATAGGTACTTGATCTTGTAGGTACTTACTGTGTATAAGAGATTAGATGTAATATTGGAACATTTGCAACCTACCACTAGAACACTTATTTTCTATCAATGAGAATGATTGTAAAACATATAAAAATAAGTACACATATGTTTATAAACTTTTTAGTAGTGGTTTTTTGATCACATTTGGTCTTATTCAACTGGCATGTCAATTAAGATCAAATCTTCATATCATTATTTCGACTGGCTAAACGCGTTAGCGTCATAACAAGATCACAGATCGAGTGGATACATATAACATTAGTTATAGGAGTCCAGCAGTGGACGTCTTTCGGCTGACATGATGATCAATAAACTCAATTATTAAAGCTAAAGCTTGCATGTAGTTGTAACACATCTGCATAAACTGTTCGACATTCTATATTCACAATTTGGCGTAAATCCCATATTAGTTTTGTACACAACTACATGCAAGAGGAGCTTTACTTAGGTTGTTTCCCAATACATTCATTACTCTTGGCGACTGGCTTGCTAGTAGAATCTACTCTCACGTTCCATTCCAGTCAAGGTGCGTTTAGACCAAGCGAACGCACAATAATTCTGCGAATGATCGGTTATGCTCTCTTGGTGTAAATGGAGACGAACTTATTCCAGTACTCTTACCATGAGTTACAATTAACGTACTCTTTAGATTTTTTATATCGGGGGACAATTTCGCAAAATGTTACATATGATCTAAACTGTAGGCTTGTACTATAGATACTAGGCAACGATAAACATAGTTATACAGGGTTATTGGTAAGTCGACCTATTCCCGTTAGGAGGTGATAGGGGTGACTATTTGCGATAATTTTGACCCCCATATGCATTATGCAAAAGTGAACCATTTTTGAGTTATCGCGTTTATTAGTTTTTTTTTAAATTAGTCGGAAATTCAACTTGAAAAATTTATTACAAAAAAAATATCAATTTAAATCTTTTTTTTTCTTCTGATTTACAAAACCAATTAAACACTGGTTATTTCTCAATATTAAAACAATAATTATCGGTCCAAATTTAAAAAAGCGAGACGGAAAAAAAATTTTTTTCAATATTTTTTGCGAGCGCTTTCCACTAAAATGCCTTAAAAACAAAAAAAAACGTTATGAAACTTGGCTTGCAGATTATTTTAAAAACTTAACTGTTTTCTTAGCTCTCCAAAAACGCATAACAAGTAGAAAATTATTTTAAAAAATCCTGAAAAAATCACAAAGGAAGCGGGCGGAAAAAAAGTCACAAATGCAACTTCAAAAAAAAAATTAAAAAACATACCAAATTTAAATAATACATTTTTTATTTGCTTTTGTACAAGATGAATTTGTTGTTCCTATGCAAAATTAAAAAAAATATTATCTGTACACGTTTGAGAATGCGAGGCCGAAAACTAAAAAATACATGTTTTTTTATCAAACTCCAACATAAATTACACGAAAACAGAAAAATTTACCAATACATTTGGCGTGCAGATTACACATAAAACATTGACGTTTTTCCAGCTTTCTAACGAACTATTAAAATTAATATGAATTTTGTTAAAGATTGCTGGAAAAAATTGATCACAAAGGAAGCAACAAGGAAGTCACGTCCGAACATAACTTAAAATTAACTAACTAAATCAATGAAAACTAACTGTTATATTCGTAAACAAACACAAATAACAACATTAACTTATGTGAGAATAAGAAATGGAGGTACCTAGCCATTTTGAAAATGAACTATAAAAATCCTGATTATTTCAATTTTAATTGTTTATTCGTTTTAATTTTGTAACTTTTTACATAAGTTAATGTTGTTATTTGTAGTGTTTACGAGTATAACAGTTAGTTTTGATAGATTTAGTTAGTTAATTTTAAGTTTTGTTCGGACGTGACTTCCTTGTTGCTTCCTTTGTGATCAATTTTTTCCAGCAATCTTTAACAAAACTCATTTTAGTTTAATAGCTCGTTAGAAAGCTGGAAAAACGTCAATGTTTTATGTGTAATCAGCACGCCAAATGTATTGGTAAATTTTTCTGTTTTCGTGTAATTTACGTTGGAGTTTGATAAAAAAACATGTATTTTTTAGTTTTCCGCCTCGCATTCTCAAACGTGTACAGATAATATTTTTTTTAATTTTGTATAGGAACAACAAATTCATCTTGTACAAAAGCAAATAAAAAATGTAATTTTTGAAGTTGCATTTGTGACTTTTGTTTCCGCCCGCTTCCTTTGTGATGATTATTTTTTCAGGTTTTTTTAAAATAATTTTCTACTTTTTATGCGTTTTTGGAGAGCTAAGAAAACAGTTAAGTTTTTAAAATAATCTGCAAGCCAAGTTTCATAACGTTTTTTTTTGTTTTTAAGGCATTTTAGTGGAAAGCGATCGCAAAAAATATTGAAAAAATTTCGTTTTCCGTCTCGCTTTTTTAAATTTGGACCGATAATTATTGTTTTAATATTGAGAAATAACCAATGTTTAATTGGTTTTGTAAATCAGAAGGAAAAAAAAGATTTAAATTGATACTTTTTTTGTAATAAATTTTTCAAGTAGAATTTCCGACTATTTTAAAAAAAAAACTAATAAACGCGATAACTCAAAAATGGTTCACTTTTGCATAATGCATATGGGGGTCAAAATTATCGCAAATAGTCACCCCTATCACCTCCTAACGGGAATAGGTCGACTTACCAATAACCCTGTATAGAGAAATAAATAAAATACAGCGAAAACAAACAAAACTAAAACAAATACTCGCGCAAATTACCACAAATATATGCCCTCACTAAGAATCGTGGCCAGGACGACAGAATCACTACCAATTAAGCGAACTACGCCGTCATACTGTTAGGGTCTCCCCAGGCCTATCGACGTGGAATTGGTGTTAGCTGATCAAAACACTCTTTATGTCTACGCAATAAGAGCGAAACATACTTCAATCGGCTCGGCTCGGCCGGATTCAGCGATGCGAACCGAACGACGTCGTTTTCGCTCTTATTGCATGGACATCAAGAGTTTTTTCATCATCTAACTCCAATTTTGCGTCGATAGATGTGGGGAGACCCTTACCCGTAACCTTATAGACTAACCTTGTTGGAGGACCATCTTCGTCTTCCGCGCCGAGACCACTCGAGACCTCATGCGGCTCATCCCATAGGACATGTGTCCACCTAGAATTATTGTGTATGTATATCGGCACCATATTGCTGGCTTCACTATAACGTCATCAATATAATTATAACATATAGGAGCAAAATGGGCAGTCATAACTAGTAATTTGCACGTTTCAATATTCTTTTAGGGTAATCCCGCCTGAATTAAGTGCTATCCATATCCATACTAATATTATAAATGTGAAACTGACTCTACCAGTTTGTGTGTAACCCGATCCCCCCCCGAGCGATTGAAAAATGTCCGAATATTATTTATTATTCATTTATATTACTAACAAATTATACTTACAGTCTCATTTACTTGAATTGGCATAATTACAACGAAACCACCTAAACAATAGCGTAATAGTTGCATGTTTAATTTTAGTTTTGTGCATGTGGCGCGATAGTAATACAAAATATGTTGCAAATTTATATGTATGTGTGTTTTGTGTCGTGCCGCGTGGGCCGTAATAGATTCTAACTGGGGCCGTGATTCAAGGCGGTCAACGTTTTGACAGTAGGTACCTAATGGCGGCCGAGCAAATATAACAGGTCAAAGACTCTTTTGCCGCCAAAAATAGAGGCCGATCACAAAATATTGCTCGGGCCCGTATTAGGCCCGTATTAATAAATTGATCTCAACTCTAATGCTCGTCTCGAGATGGGTCAAAAATGACAGTTTTCTATGTTTTGGTGTTTGCTTTGACGTATCTTGTAACGGGCTTCACAGTCAAGATGAGTTTAGCACAAAGACCTTTATATAACTAACGTAATAGACCAACAGACTCCCTTTTTCCCGCGTTACCAAAACGGAAATGTCAACGTGTGCGTGATTTTACAAGTGTGTGAGTAATTTTAGTGATGTCCGTACGTTATATCGAAAAAATATCGATGAAAAAGACTCGCTTATATAAGACTTGTTTGTATCTTGCGTGGAACTTAAAACTAGCATTCTTCACTAATAAAACACAAGATTATTTCATTATCTATAATAATACTCTTTTCATGGTAATTACCACACACATATCATACAATCATTTTTTAATGTAAATAATTAATAAATTTTAGTCTTACACAAATTCTAGGCTTTTAATATGGGCACTAGGCAACAATAAAGTTACTTATATAGAGAAACTAGCGACCCGCCCTCGCTTCGCTTCGGTTAATATAAATAAAAAATAACCCAAGTTCATCTGGAATAATATACTTTTCAAACGGTGGAAGTATTCACTTTATTTGGCCACAACTTAGAAGTTCTTATGGACTTACGTTCGGACCTACTTTCATGTTCAGTAGAAGATTCTCTGGCTCTCTCAGATGTGTCTATCCCTGTCGCCTATAAGCCGAACGTCACGCTCAGTAGAGGATTCTTTGGCTTGTTGAGATCTGTGTATCCTTATCAACTTTAAGACGGACGTCACGTAAATGACAATTTTCATGTACATTCCCAAGCCCAAGCTAACTAACGTATAGGTAACTAACCGAATGTTATACAGACATAATTTTCACCCCATCGAAATTTCTCAAACGCCTTGTAGGTACCGAATTTACTAACTTTAGGTCCCCCCATATCTCGGTAATTATCAACCTGAGGGAAAAAGTTTAAATAAGATAAGATACTTATTTTAGCATTTTCTACACGATTTAATTAAAACATACACAAAAAACATTTAAAAAAAAATTGAAGTCCTGTCGTAGGCTGGACCACTGCATTTAATGATAAATAATAAACTGTAATCAATTTACCTAGCTGCGTTTTATAATCGCTCGGAATAATGTTTAAATAATTATGAGAAGGAATGAAGAAATATCGACATATTGATAACTTATCGATAGATGAGTGTGATTCAAACATTCAATCACTACCTAAAAAATGGAAATTTTCACGGACACAACATCTTTTCATTTTACATATAAAAATTAAAAATATGCATAAAACACAAAACTACATGATATATCGTACTTATTAGACCACTAACCGTATTCCTTGGACCTAGGAATCCTTGAAAATATGAGTTCAAAAATGACTATGTGTGGATCATAATTACCTGTGAAATGACTCATTGTTTGGATTATTCCTATGATTGACTTCGCAATCAGGTACTGCACAGCCCACAATTGTTGTTTTTAACGGTTTTGACACCACGTTTATACAATTATCCTGAATATTTTCATAAAAACTAAAAGACGCTGTCGCCAGTGGGCTACCGTGGGCTACCATTAGCTTTCAAAATGGTTACAACGTCAACGTGTTTCGCTGTCACTCTCGCACTCGTATTCGTGCATAAAGAGGCTGCACTCTCGCTTCCACACACTGTTCGTCTATTATGAAGGTCTTTGGTTTAGCAATACAGTCCTAAGTTGTTCGTTCATTCTAACGTTCCGTTTTTGTAGATGACGCATGCGCGATGCGCGTTTCATTCTCTAGTGAACGAAGGGAATGAAAATAGTGAAAAAGTACTAGGCAATCAGGCTACTACAGGAGTAAATTTAATTTCCAAAAATGTAAGCAAGTTAACAAATAAGTATACAGTATTCAAGACTAATGCTGGCTTTGCGTGAATTGCATAAAAAAAGTCGTTTTCTAACAGCTGTAGTTACAGAAATAACGACTTGAAAATGGGCTTTGAGGTTATACGTGAACTAAATCGATATCTCCTGAAGACGAATTTTGTTCGACGGCGCATCAGGCGGCGCATGTATATCTCGCCATTCGCCAAATGCCACGTGATCGCCATGTGTTCCGGCAACATAGTATATTTACAGAGAGCAGTGGTATGGAAGAGGTAGCAGGAGGTTGTAGCGATATCACAATGTCCGACCAATCGTTTGGTGTTCTAGCAATCATCACAAACACGGTCATTTTTTATGATGCATTAGAGCTGGTATCACAATGCCGACTATAAATGGACTCCTATATTCAGATCTAAACTCATACGGCCCAACCGATTGTCTAAAAACCATACCGATTCTTTTAAAAACTACTTAAAATCACAGTAAAACTTCTACTGAATACAAAACGATATCCCCTTTGACGTGTTATGGACTTTATGGTATTGTTTTTAACTCGGTCGCCATTACTGTAAGTAAGACCACAGTATATAAATAGCTATATATATACTGTGGTAAGACCCAAATGCAAGATACCAGATAGAGAACAGGTCAAAGACGATGTGGTATTTACCTAATTACATTATACCTAACACCTCTCTATTGCATCGGAGGATATATGAAGTCGGTTTAAAATAGTTTTCCAAGTTTGACAAGTTGTCAAGAAAAATACTACAGTTACCAGGGTCACATAAAACCGAGACGTTCCATTTATGTTCAGTTGTACTAGAATATCGATTTGCTCGGGAATTGTGAATGATACCGGTGACCGGTGACCGGGGGGCGTTGCCATACCATTTCGCTGAAAAAGGGAGGTTTCAAATGATAACGCCCACCCGCGTTTCACAGATCACGATATAAAATTAATTGGGTCAAGAGCCCTTTGCCCGTAGAGGGAAACGTGGGCAAATAAAACTATTTAAGGGAAATAAAACTCGACAAGCACTAAAACTATTTTTTATACTAGTATTATTTTATTTATTGTTTTAGCGCACTTTTTCTCTTAGGTTTGGAATAAGGGTTGTCTTTTTTACTCGATGCTGTAGCGCCTGAAGAGCGAGGTAGTACAGCCCATGCTAACCGGCTGACGCAAAGTTTGATTGTGGGTGTTTTCTATCAAGCGAGATTGCGAGACCTGTTGTCCATTATGCAGCCTTAGTACCAGGGTCAGTACTATCGTTCCTTTTTACGTAGTGAACGTATTTTTGCAAGACTTAGTTATTTTACCCCTTTTGACTTTTGTATTAAATTAACCATAACTTTGTTAGTATAATTTAATTCTGAAATTAATGTCGACGTACAAAAATGACCAAAAAGTTAAGGGCCACGCACGTTTTATAAAGCTACAAGTAACAATTTTACAGTTCTAAACTAGCAACACTGCTCAAATGGACTACCCATTTCATTGGTTGAGGTGGTGTCAAATGAAAACTTGTAACCTGTAAATTGTAATTTGTAGCTTTATATTATAAAACAGACCACTGGTTCCCTTTCGCATATATCAAATGATTTGTGATCCGATCGATAGGACAAAGGCAGCCTACTTCCTTTGTGATTAAAATGTGATTATAATGCGATATAACTTAACATACAGAAGTAAGAAATGGACAACAAAAAAAAGGCTCTCTTTTATGGGGACATCCGACGATGCTTATTATTTCAGTAACTTTTAGCGTTTTTATAATTGAGTCGGGCCACAGACGCCTTTGATACTTGAATACTTACGTTAGCATTTTTTTCAAGTACGATGAACCAATTATTATCATGTTTTTTTGTATAATAGTACCTACTTAGTTGACTATTTGTAATATATTGCACAGGTGTATAGGTGTACCTTCACAAATATATTTTAGAAAGAGCTGTAAAAAAATACATAAATCTTTTTGTCAGATATCGAAATAGTAGATGTATTTTATTTACTGTAGGTATACTCCGTTTCATTGCTTTACCGTGGCTTTAAATGACATAGATAAGAAGAATTTAAAAACGAATTTAAGAAAAATATTTATGAATTAAAATTATTTATAATATTTATTATATAATTATAATTAAGAGGGCAGAAAGTTAGAGTGACTACTATTTATGAGCCAGAAAACGGACATTTACCAATTTAAATAGTGTTCAAATATTCCTCAGAGGGGGTAAATCTCCTTCCTTAACCTGCTGGAAACACAATCTAGGAGCAGTCATATCTTCACTGACAGAAGTCTACTATTGTAAACAGCCATTTTACAATAGACTGTACTTTTTATTAGTCATCGGTGTTGGCATTTTAGCCGACCTTAACAAAGTCGGTGACTGGTGTCGAAGTAGGTGGACAAAATATTACACAGCCTCTGCTTATGAGACCAAAACAAACATTCCCAAACTTGGTGGGTCTACGTATAAGTAAGCGATCCCATTGCGACCTTCCGACGCCACCAAAATTTCTAATTTTAACCATGGGCTATAAATGTTATAATTAGGTATGTGTGTAAGTAAACTCTTTTTCGTACATAAACGATTACCAAGACATGTTTGCATCAATATAGATAATGTAAATAAGCGAACTTAACCCATACTGGACCTCTTCCAGTTACCCTTGGAGTAGAATAAGCAAGGACAATGCAGAAGACAAATTAAAAAACAGATAATCACAAATAGAGCAGACGTCAGAGAAACGGGAAAAAAACAGCATTGATAAGAGTAGGTAACTACTTCACACCGGACTTGCGAGATGTGACCCAAACCGTTTCTTGCCCGTGGCACTACTGACCAATGATTTCTAGGTATTTCTAAATCAAATTTAATAGAGTCGACGGAGCTCTGCTGTCGCAGAGCTCCTATTTCTGGGTAGTTTGGCCCTCCGGGCCTGCTAAAGAACTAACATAACCTAAACCTACCTCCTATTAATGATTCTAATATTGACCAGTAGTGCCAAATAGTTGTGCCACGGGGAATACACTACCCAAACAGACATACCAACATACAAATGAAGTTAAATAAGAGTTCGTAGAAAAAAGACTAACGTAAAATTTACACCATAAAATGTATGATGCTGCGAGAGAAAAACGAGGAATTTGTTGTAAAAGATTAATTCTTCAGCAACTTGTTTTTTGTCTGGGAGACATCTGTACACAATTTTGTCTTGTTTATGCTTCTCACAGACACTTGTTGTAGAGGCAATCGTTGAGGAAATATTTAAGTAAAAGCCCCGTCTGTAAATCGTTATAAATCATTTAAAAAAATGTTGAAATAAACAAATATGATTTTAAAATACCCCAGTTCTCATAATTCGTCGACTTTTTGATCCATTTTCATTACCGTCATAATATCTTTAGGAACACAAGATAAAGACAAATCGATTGACATGAGAATCATCAAAATCGGTACACGTGTTGTTTCTAGAGCGCCACCAAGGAACAAACATACATACAAACGTATTATATAGGCTGATAAACACATTACTCTCCTTTGCGTCGCGCAGTCGGGTAAAAAGAACTAATTCTGCCAACTTCAATTCAAGATGGCGGCTAGGTTAGGTTAGACGCTGGCAATAAAAACTGTGTATATTTCATAGTAACCTTTATTTATAGTATTCTTACAAATGAATTGTCTATTAAACACCTGCTAGTTATTTAAAAATAAATTATTCAAATGTGTGAATTCTAACGTATGGATGGATTTTACATTTACAGAGGCTGACTACGAAGCCAATGTCAAAAACTACTTTGATTTCTATAACATATTTGGGTGTCTTAGACTGTCGAACTGACAGTCCGAAAGGAGCTTGGCTATCTGTTAGAATGAGAAGGTAATATACATATCGCTCCCAATAATGAACCAGTTAGGCCAACCGGAGGACTGCTAGTCAGTCAGTTTTGCCAAAAGCACGAAAACAATTTTCAGTGTCACGTTCCGAGGTTAACAAACTATACAATTTCAATGTCAATAATATCTCACGTTTATTTTAGGTTAACGAAAAATACATTAGATATCCAAGTTATTTACATACTAGGAATTTCAGAGCTAGTAACGTTTCGCGTATATTCAATCAGATTTTAACGCACTAAAGTACAAGGGTTGGAATAGGGAATATTCATGACTTTATCACAGCTTAAATAAAAGCTGATTCACGTGACAAACAGTTGCCAAACATATTTATTGTATAGCTATAAAAATAACTGAGACACAATAAGCTAACAAAGATTTGTTCCTATCTCTTTCCAGAAAACCGAATTTAACATGAAGTTCACATGGTCGACCTGTGCATGTCGGATCACTCTGTCTAATCGCTGTCCAATTGGCAGTTTGAAATGTTTGTGATTTTAATTTTAATTTAACTTTTGCTGATCCGAGAAATCGGATTTTCATGCATATTCCCTGTTGTAACTTAACCTATGTGGTCAATATAAAGGGTCTTCCTGATAAAAGGTTCAACTTTTAACCACGATTGTTTGATTCTAAGACATGACAAACAGGCCATTTTGACGTCTTTTTGGGATCGGATAGTCCATTTTACAGTTTCAACTCAAATAAAAACTAGCACTCCAAATTGCTTCTCAATATTTTTTATACATTCGTAAAACAACTAATATTTCAAACATTAACACACATCAAAAAATAAGCACACATCGATGTAAGTTATATCATAAAAGTTACATAGAAATTAAGAGTTGGAGAAAAAATACCAAGGATCAAAAACATCTCTACATCAATTTGATATATTGCTATGTACTGTGTTGCTATACATTACAAGATATCTAAATTATGTAGGGATATTATTGATATTTTGATGTGTGTATGTACATAATATGTGCGCACGTTTAACAATGGTATTTTATATCATCTATTACAGAAACCGTTCCTGAAGCTGGGAGTAATGTACACATAGAGTTTTTTGTAAAATTACTTATCAATATAGGCATGGGTTTTAGGATATTTCTGTAAGTCTTTGTGTGCGTGTGTACGTCAACCTGTCGTCAACAGGTTTAAAGCGTTGCTTTTTAATCCAAGTTTCAGGATAAACGGTTTCGCATGCTGAAAAATACATCGCGTATTTGATTCTACGTCATTTTTATATAAATATATAGACATTAGTCGCCTATAAAGCATATCACCATATAAATACAAACCGATACATAGTGAGAAGGTTCACGTGTCAATACGGGCCCACAACCTACATAGCTGAATGATATGTCAGTCAATTTGTGCCCATAATGGAAAATTAAGTACATACCTATATAAGTACCTATTTAACGGCATGTCACTGATCCATGGGTTCTGGGCCCAGACTCCATACAAGGTTGCCCATTTGTCCAAAGCCTTTATTAAAACTATCCTCATTGGTCAAAATGCTTCGACACATAATTGTATATTCATTCAAACTTATATACATAGCAAAACAGCTTACGTTCCATTATCAATGAACGCAGGAACCTACTAAATGATACACACGACCTTACAAAAAATTATATCTAATAACAGTAGTGGTTTAAGACAAGAAAAACAATTCATGTGGTAGCAATAAATGTATTACTGCTAGGCGATTTTCTTATGGGCATATTATACTATCCCTTTTCTAAATTGGGACTGTGTAATTAGAGAAAGGGAGGAAACGCCATTGTAACTGGGCAGGCCACCCTAAATACAGGGCGCTGAATACCGTGTAGTGTAATACGCCCTTTACACTTCAACATTCGCCAAATAATAACAGGCCATCCAAGTTGTCCCGTCAGATGAATACTAACATGCGTGCTTGTGATGTAGTCGCAGTTATTTCTTGTAACGAGAGCGCGTTTTTCGATGAATTGGATAGCTATTTGCTTAATAGAATAACACCTTCAAGCCTAGGGTTGGTAGTGTAATGTTACGCTTCCGCTTCTCGCCCCTTGTCTTCCCTTTGGGGGTCGATTTTAGAAAAAAACTTAGTGCACCCATATGAACTTACCCAAGATATTCACATCCAATTTTAAATCCCTAGATCCAGCGGTTTAGGCTGTACGTTGTTTGTCAGTTAGTCATTCATGATAATTTTCACAACACAACAAGTCAATGTCTATAGAGACACTGTCACTACATTCAAAGAATTATTGTATCTAGTGTACTACAAGGGTCTACTTAAATTGGACAGACGAACTGAAAGGTCGCCCAGCGACCGTTATTAATTGACCTCTGCAACACAGCTAATATAATCAAGATAAGCAAGTTTTTAGCCAACCTGGGCCTAGACGGTAAAGCGACATTGCCTAAGACTTGTTATCGTATCTTATTGGCAGTAATGGCGGCCCGAGTTCAACAGTACGGTAACACGTCAAAAACAATATTGTTATTGTTTTAACGTATAAGCATTGAATTTGGGTCCTCACAACATTAATAACGATCCTTTTTTCTATTGTTATAGCCATTCACTCGCTCTAATGTCTTAATATTATAATGCTCACTTGATTTAAATCTTGAAAATTATTTTCTACAAATTCAATAAATTTTACAAACATTTGCTCTAATATTCATGGGGTATTAGTCAAAATATACACAGTACCGGCCCATAATATATCAGTATCATATGATTACCTACAAATATGACTCACCAAAATTGAAAACCAATCAAGAACCACTTCACCAAATGTGATGACTGATTAAACAAGGTTCAAAATGGTATACATTAAGACTACGCCGAGCGTCCAGTGGCGCACTCATCGCCATTATTGTGTTTACTTATAAACTAAAGTATTGTCTTGAAATCGACGGATGTATTTTTGTTGTACAAATGAATACACAATTTATAGGGTATATGTATGACTCAACTCAATAACCATTGAACTATGAGTGAGTAACTTAACGGGAAAAAGAGGCCACCTTTTCCCGTTAAGTTGACGACGCGAAGGTTAAAGGTTATTATTGTTATTAAACTTTGTCTTATATGCTATACATTGTGTTTTCATTTGTACAACAAAAATACATCTTTCGATTTCAAGACTTAGTTTATTAGGAAACAAAATAATGGTGATGAGGGCGCCACTGGACGCTCGGCGTAGTCTTAAATGTTTGTACATATCGTAGTTTTCATGGAGGAAGCATTTAAAAAAACCATTCCAGATGCGTTCATAAAAATCTCGTAAATTTAGTATGAACGCGTCGGCAATGGTTGCTGATCACTCTGATCAGGCCCAAACCCTCAAGCGCCGCAAATATTCATAATTATTAAATGATTACGAATTTGTGGCGCTTGCAGTGGAGATTATGGGACCTTGGTCAGCCGATATGAAAAGCTTTATTAGGGCCTTGTCATCCCGGATCTTCGACACCTTTTGAGAGCCAAAAGCTGGTGCTTACCTCTCCCAAAGGATTGGGCTAGGAATCCGGAGAGGTAATGCAGCCAGTGCGTTTGTTAGTCGTGAACCTCGAAATCATTAATCTCTTGAAGCTATTCACCTATTCGAGTTTTGCACCGATTTCTTGTTTTTTTTAGGGTTCCGTAGCCAAATGGCAAAAAACGGAACCCTTATAGATTCGTCATGTCTGTCCGTCCGTCTGTCCGTCCGTATGTCACAGCCACTTTATTCCGTAACTATAAGAGCTATACTATGGAAACTTTGTAAGTAGATGTATTCGGTGAACCGCATTAAGATTTTCATACACAAATAGAAAAAAAACAATAAATTTTTGGGTTCCACTTAGAACTGAAACTCAATTATTATTTTTTCATCAAACCCATACGTGTGGGGTATCTATGGATAGGTCTTCAAAAATGATATTGAGGTTTCTAATATATATTTTTTCTAAACTGAATAGTTTGCGCGAGAGACGCTTCCAAAGTGGAAAAATGTGTGTCCCCCCCCCCGTAACTTCTAAAATAAGGGAATGATAAATGTAAAATTAATATATGATGTACATTACCATACAAACTTCCACCGAAAATTGGTTTGAACGAGATCTAATAATTAGTTTTTTTTTAATACGTTATAAATCGTAAACCGCATTTTACCTTTCATTCAATCAACTCCAATATAATAAAGAATAAAGAAAAACATTTATTTAGATGTATAGTGGTACGGAACCCTACGTGCGCGAGACCGACTCGCACTTGGCCGGTTTTTTGTTGTTTTATTTATCGTCACCAATTACAACGGTGTATAAAATTCATAGTATATTATACTCTTCGTGTAGTTCTTCAGTTTAGTCGCTGTTCACCGCGATATATATGTTTTTAACGCGTTATTACTTTACGCGATATTTCGTTTAAGCACCTCTGTAATATTGTAGTTTTTAACGCTTTATACGTAACTTCGTTGTATAATATCACCGATGACTATCACGATCATAGACTAAGTTTTTATTACAATTATTACAACAATATAAGCGAACGAGGTAAAAGACTATAAATATTAGCGGCTAACTAAATAAAATGCTGTAAAACGCGATTAAAAATACACGACCGCAAAACTAAGTATCACACTTTTAAAGAACATGTCATATAAAGTGTGATACAGATGTAGTGCATAATTGGTTTCTTTCGTATTTTCACGGAAACGAACGTGTCATGCTACTTCAGTCACCCTCAGTACGTTCGTACGTTGCCGTGAAAATACGAAGGAAAACAATTATGCACTACATCTGTACTTAGTTTTGCGGTCCAGTGTATATGCGAGTACCTAACAGATACCACCGATATCAGGCTACAACAAAATTCACGCGGCAAAACGCGACAAGGTGAATATCATGTTAGCCGAAAAACGTCCACTGATGGACATAGGCCTCCCCAAGGCTCTCCACTCAGAACGGTCTTGTGCTTTTCGCATCCACCGCGCTCCCGCGATCCTTACGAGGTCATCACTCCATCTTGTTGGAGGCCTACCTACAGCTCGTCTCCCGGTCCGCGGACGCCACTCCAGAACCTTCTGACCCCATCGGCCATCAGTCCTGCGAGCAATGTGCCCCGCCTACTGCCAATTCAGTTTAGCTATTCTTGGGCTATGTCGGTAACCTTAGTTCTACTGCGGATATCATCATTTCTGATTCTATCACGCAGAGAAACCCCGAGCATAGCCCTCTCCATAGCCCTCTGAGTGACTTTGAGCTTTCTTATGAGGCCCATTTGAGAAGGTAATTGCTAAAAGAAATTAATGATTTCGAGGTACACGTCTAACGAACGAGCCAGTGACATAAGGACCATGCCACGTGCGGACCTGCTAGAGGGGATGTTCTTTATATGGTGGTAATTATTATTTATATCTTTATTTGAGTAGCGTTTTATTTTTAATTGTATTAATGTTGAATTCAGTTAATAATTATTTGTGTTATGGATTTTACGACGTGTAAAATGTACAGTTTCATTAAAAAATTCTTGAATCTTGAATAAAAGAACACGTATAACGATACATTTATACACTTTAATAAGAATAGATTATAATTACAGTTATATATTTCTCGTAAGTACTAGGTAAAATTTAATTATGTTTGATTGTCCAATTAACTATGATAAGATACATACATTACACATGACTTTATACATTTTCAATGTTCGATATTTAAAATTATAGAATATTTTAATTTTAGTTTAGTTTGTTTGTTCAGTCTCAACAGATCGACGTGAAAGGTAGTGTTGTTTATTACTCGAAAATCAACCTAAGATTATTGTTATCCCTAAACTCAGACTGTCTCTATTCAACTGTTTAAAATCAGCTATTCCCACTTGTCCACACTGCGATTGCCACAACTAGTAGGGAATTTTTACATGTCATCGTACCTATTGTTTATAACTCGGCCGGCATTACTGTTAAGAAAGTAGGAGCTATCGTAATGTTGACAATACAAATAACATGTCAAAGGCGAAGTTTAAATTACTAACGTCAACAGCTAGTAAGTATAGTAAACTTGTGTCTATAGATATCAGACGTGGCCAACACGATATACATTATTGTAAAAAACCTTTTCCGGTCCTGGTTTTAAAAACATATTACAAACAAATTGATCGCATGTTTAAATTAAATTATATTAACTTTTATTTTTAAACTTTTCGCCGGACTTGGTACAAGTCTTCCTCACACGCCAATGACAGCTGATAACCACAGGTAACATCAACCTTACGTCACAAATATTTTGCAGTGTATCTGTGACAGCTACAAGCGTCCATGGCACGGCAGGCACGTCTGTACACGACACCTTTAGGTGTTCTTGGCGTTGAAAGTGTTATGAGATAAAGTAATCAGTAATCACTCATTTATGGAAATATTTTTTTTCTTGAAGACAACCATGTTATAAATTGCACAGTGAAGAACGCTATTCAAGGTGTTGTTGATAGGACCTGGTTTTGCGGTGATTAGTTCGATTGTTGAATTCAGCTGCCGGTAAAAGTCCGACTAATTCTTCAGAACACCCCGTTATAAAGCCTAAAAGTGACATCGCTGCAAACTGACAGTCATCTTTGGCTATAGGTACGCGTCCGGATAGGTTAAAATGGATTTAGCTACTTTTGATTTTAACTACAAGATATGACAAAGATTAAAAAATAAGTTGATAATTTTATGTTGTATTAGATAGAATTAATATCTCAAAAATAACACCGGTATTAACCAGTTTTGAAATCTGAAATAATAATGACCTCTCATACAACTCATAGTTTTTGTATTTTTTATTAAAATAATTTTGTGCGAATACTACTCTTATGAGGCTAGAATTTAGTACTATTTTCAGTTTTGCCCTATAAAGGGTTAAAGCAATATAATTGTGATATTAAAGCAATAACATTATATTACGCGAGATCCGGGCAAATGTAGAATCACCTAAAGACAGACAGACTGCATCATTACACATACATAAGTGAAAATAATAAAGCTTAAAAATTCAATTTATATAGCATTGATATGTCAGTTTTTACAAATTATTACATTGTTTATAAAAAAAACACCACAACTCTCTTGTTACACAATAAGTAACATTTTAACAACGAGGCTAAAGCATAAGTGTTCATACTATAATATGTACTGTAATATGACAAAGCGAGAGAGCGGATTTTGTAAGTTCGTTTATATTATGTAGCGGGTAAATTTTAGATTGATGTTATTTTTCCATGTAGTAATAGTCAAATTAGATGAAATTTCACTAAAGTCTGGAAATAATTCTAAAAACTGATAAAAACACTTCTGATTGCTCTGTATAGGTAAGAAATCGAGCTTTATACATTCCTTAATAAATTCGCCCCCCCGGAAAGGGGTGCAATTGGTTGAAAACCATGCAAACAAAAAGGTGTACTTGGTGCAATTTGGTATACGTTTAAATCCATCTTAATCTACATTTGCACGTTTTATTTAATTTAATTCAAACTAAGGAACATATAATTAAATAAATAAGTTACAACTAACTTTCGGCCATTACGGCACGGGGAAAAATATAGAACGCGGTGCAAATTGAGGAAGTTATTATAAAAAATATCTAAATACAATGTTTAATTTGCAGTGGGTTTCACCGGAAATTAGTTAGTCTTTGCACTTTAGGGGAAAATTTGAAACAGTTGAAAATCGTCACAATCGTACAGGTGTAGTGCATAATTGCTTTCCTTCGCATTTTCACGGAAAGGTACGAACGTGTCATGCTACTTCAGTCAAACTCAGTACTTTTTGTACTGTGACCGACTGAAATAGCAAGACGCGGTCGTACGTTTCCGTGAAAATACGAAGGAAAATAATTATGCACTACATCTGTATTCATTTGATTTGCTTTAAATTCACACTCCATAAAAAAAGGCATTGTGATCGGGATCATGCAGTTTTCTGACGTTTGTAAATTACTTATTACCATAGAGCAATAAAGCCACAGAAGCGCACACACGCGTAAACCATCGAAATATAATAGGTATGGAAGGGTAATCGCAAACAAAAACTATTGAAAAATTCGCTCCAAAACACCCACTTTTTGAAATGATAAGATCTTATGTATCTGTAGTGGTTTCGATAATCATCTAAATATTAATTGAGTTAAGGTTTGAAGTCATTTATGCTCCGACTACCCGCGGCACAGATTAAAATTGCCCGCGGTCGCGGTGCGATTATATTTGACAAACTTCCTGATACTTTTTCCTTTTTTTTATAAAGTGCGAATTAAGTATCTTTAGAATAAGTGCCATGTTAAAATTTTCACGACTACCTGAATTTGCCCCGACCGATCGATCATGATCCAATTTGCCCAAGGGTGCAAAATAAACTGCATGTTTATAATGCTTGTAATTTTGCACCAACCGACTGAATTATCCTCGAGCCGCATACTAAGAAAAACAAATAACTTAAGTTTCATACATCACACATCTTTTTGTCTTTTTTGCATTAGAAATTAAGTAAACTAAGAAGTGGACGACGCTGTCCTTTTTAGGGTTCCTTACGAGAAGGGTTCCAACGGAACCCTAATGCTGTCCGTCTGTCCGTCCGTTGTCTGTCAGGTTTTAAAGCCAAACGGTTGGAGCTAGTCTTCAAAATGTCACAGTATAAGCAACTTGTTGAACCAAAGCCGTACAAATTGTCAAAAAGAATTACTAAATGTTTTTATGGGGGACTAAAGGGGGGCGAAGAAATAATTACTACCCCATCGAGAGAGTATCGTTGAGTTGATAAGTACTGAATTTATGTTTTAAAGAATATTGGAAAACGAAGGAATATTATGAGAAGCCAAAAAATCAGCCTATTTTTACAAAATTTTGCTACCGAAGATTTTTTTTACTTCCCAATGACCAATTAACTTGAAATTATGTGGTAATGTCGATAAATTATAAATTATATTTTCCACAAGCAATAGAAGGGTAGCAATAGGTTGGTACGGAACCTTAAATGGCCGGTTTTTAAAAAAGAGGTTAAGTAGGTGTTGTTTTTAATGCCAAAAACTAAATGTAGAGGTGTAATTTTTAAGGTTTTTTTTATAGCAAAGAAGTCGGACGAGCTAACAAGATAAACATTCGAGTCCAAAGACTTTTGCAGCCTCAAACCTGCAATCCTAAGACTTCAAACGCGTTGCCAACCCTGAGGACTAAGATGGAGTCTCTACGGTAGTAATTTCACGGGTTGTCTTATCCCCACACCGAAACACAACAATGACAACACTGCTGCTAAGCGGAAGGTTAACGAGATTTCCTCTAATGTGTAACCATTACGCACAAGTGGACTGAATAAGGCAGTGATCCAATCATAGTTCACAAAAAATACGTCAAATAGAAACACTTTGGCTATTTATATCTAATTGAAACATCTACGAAATCTTAAATAATACATCTATAACAGAAAAAAAAGCTCTAAAGCAAGTACAGTCGGTCTTATAGTCGCAGAACATTCTAGGCCCTTGTCGCTTTAACCATATTGATAGATAACTGCAGCAGTTCAAACATGACGTTAAAGTCAGGGCTCGGATACCGGTTAAATTTTTAACCCTTTATTACATAGCAAGATTAATTGGACTTTGACACTCGGCTATTCTCGACATCCATCGGGAGAGATCGGAACTGCAAATGACATGAAACACATTGCTGCGTATTTATAATTATCAGAGCCCGGATATTTCATGGCAAAACAAAACACTATCGTAGTCTGGCTAGTGATAGAAACATCATTTTATCGATATTGATAATTATTTAATAGAATTAAAAATGTGACCAAATAAAATAACATACCTATACAACATAAAAAAACGTACATAGTTTGTGTGAAGTTATATAGAAACATATTCAATTTCTTCTTCGTAGTCCATAGTACACATAGTACACACAGCAGCACTAAATGTACGTTCAACTTCACTTGACGTCAAGGGAGCAAATTTATAAAATTCATTGTAATTGTTATAATTTTCAGTTTGAGTACAATTTTCAGATATATCTCGTAAACTTTCATAATCAGGATTTCGTTCGAGCACAGCTTTTATAAATAACACTCGATATCGATAAAATGATGTTTCTATCACTAGCGAGATTACGATAGTGTTTTGTTTTGCCATGAAAAATCCGGGCTCCGATAATTATAATATCATATTGTGCACTTAACAGTCTAAACCAGTAATATAAATCACCTGCCATAATGTCATTTTTTTACAGTAGACCTATGAATAACAGATGTGGCTTGATTTAATTATTAACTATCACAAGTAATGAAAACACTAACACTAAAATAGTAAATGTCTATAACAGATAATTTCATTCGAAGAAAATTCCTTTGATTTTAAAAGCTAACTAGTCATGTTCATGTTCATTTTATTCATAATAATTCTTATTACAAGTCACAAAACAAAACAATACAAATATAATCACTTAGAAAATGTCAAGAAGATGAGATTGTAAATGCCAATAAATATTTCCACATTAACATTGAACAGTCACATATACCTATGTCGTAAAAAGTTGATTATAGTCTATTTGGCAATAAGTAAATGTCTGTGTCTTTGTCTTTGAATATTTAGCATATTAATGATCTTTTCATCACACTTGCTCGTAAATGGTGTTATTCCATGCCTGTATACAGAAGGACAATGGCCTAAATTGTTCCCGCGGGAATTATGGCGAGTTTGTCATCCCTAGGGAGTAATGACTTTCTTTTTAAAATTTGCAACTCTTTCGTACATCATTTCTGACTAAGGAGGTTTAATTTTCAGCCAAAAATTAAATCGGTTTCTAATTTCATCTTTAAAAATTAGCTATAGACTAACTTACATTACACAAAACCTATACGCTTCATTAAACTTCATTATTTTTATACCTATTTCAAGTTTATATCAACATTTATCATTAATTTTAGTAATTATACATTTTTATCAAATTGGCTAAATCTGGCTCGAATCCAGGTCGAAACTAAACGCAGTTATTATCTGTGGTAGAGGTCACAAAAAAAATATCGTTTCCATTTACGTTCCCGTTCGTCAAAAGTTATTTCTTTATATTTTGCAGAGTTAAAGTGTTTTCTCTTTGTTTTTTTTCCTCGCAAATGTGATGAAAACCATTGTGTGTATCACAGGCAGTAAGGGGATTACTAACTCGAGTCATTAAAAGCCCTCCGACTTCGGCGTCGGGCTTCTAACACTCTCGTTAGTAATTCCCTTCATACTACCCTTGATGCACAATGTACTATTGTATACTTAGGTTGATGTTGTGTGCTAAGTGATGTGTGTTGGTTATTAATTACCTATACTAAATAGGTTTGAATAATTTATGTGAGTGAATTCTAAGATTTTACATACTCTATGTACAGGAACCTTTACGATTAAAACCGAGATGTACCGAGGGTCAAAGTGGAAATAATCCTACTGTATGTTCTTGACGTAACCCTTTTCAATTCGGTTCCGTTCGCATGTTTGTGAAGGAACCTTTAGAGTTCTATTCGAAAAAACCGGTTAATCCTGGCACACACCGCGCGCAGTTGCAACGAACGCGTTAAACGTTTCCGAGCCCTGGTTAAAGTGACGAGCAATAAAATGTGCAGTACTTACGCCGGTCGTACAGACTGCCACCAATGTGGTCTACCACCCTACGGTTGAAGTTCATTTACACGTCATGATACAACAAGTTCGATTCTCCCTTGCAATAATATTACGACAGTGACAAGTGTCTACTTCAGCGATAATTAGTCCTCACAAACTTGTGTCAAAACTGGTAGACCACTTTCTTGGCCGACCGTACAATCACTTCGCTCTACAGAAATATAGCCTGAGGTGATGTCGGTTTGACTCCAAATCACACATTTAATTCTATAAAATCAGGGTGTTCCTTGGCTTATTTATATCCCGCTTTACCCCGCTTTTTATATCTACTTTTCCAGTATTACTACCGATACCACTATGTAAATCTCTATTAAAACAAAGCGATCATATTACAACATTATTTGCATTGATACAGGGGGATCTGTGTCGAGGATTATTTTCTCCGTTTGATACCAGAGGGCGCAATGACCTGTCAAGTTTCAGTTGACGTGTAGCTCAAGTATCACTGTTTGGCACATAACCTCAAATTAACAGCATGCAGATTTATTTCGAAAAACTTATTCGGATTGGTAAAAATGTTCTCCCATACATACCCAACTGTAAATGTGAGTTGGTAATAGCAAAATCTATTTTGCGATGACAAACTTTCATTTAAAGTTGGAGCGACATGTTTTATTGTAATAACTACTTGTTTTTGTAGTGTTCCGTATCCGTATGGTAAGAACGGGACCCCTATTACTAAAACTCCACTGTCCGTCTGTCCGTCTGTCTGTCACCAGGCTGTATCTCATAAAATATGATAGCTAGACAGTTGACATTTTCACAGAAGATGTATTTCTGTAACCGGTATAAGAACAAATACTAAAAACAGAATAAATTAATTCAAGGGGGGCTCCCATACAACAAACGTGATTTATTTGCCGTTTTTTTGCTAATGTTGTATAGATAATGGTACGGAACCCTTCGTGCGCGAGTCCGACTCGCGCTTGGCCGAGTTTTTTTCCACGTTTTATAGGAACTACAGGATGATTTTGAGACAGCTGACTATTACGATATTCCATCAATAGAGAAACTGAAACTTAGAGCTTATTTTCCACACCCTAGACTAATGTTATCCTCCCCATTTTTCTTTAAAAGAAAAAATAATAGGAAGGGGTAAAATTAACGCTTAAAAACATTTAATTGAAAAATTAAGTAGTGTGGCGCCTTTGACGATTTTCAACACTGTATATCTTCCGCCATTGCTTTGACAAAATTCGTTACAAGCACTTTTGAACTATTTTGAACCAGACTTTGACATTAAACGAAATAAACACAATGAAAGTAATGAAGATTATGTAGTGTTAATAAGAACCAGCCCGAAGTAACAATGTCGGTCAGTAAATGTGTATTTGTAACTTTCTAGCATGTATAAAAAGACACAAAAGCAGTACGGGGGCAGCCAAGTGAACACCCTTATTGTTAGGGCTATATCTTTTCCTGTATAAACGGATGCGCTAAGCAGTGGTTGACTGACGCTCGCTTGGAGGGGTCCAACATCAGCATTCGTTCAAGCAGGTCCTTGATTTGTGTGATTTTCTTGGCCTCCGGAGTCGGGAGGCGATGGTGCGGTGGCGCCAATTCCGAATGGAGGTCCCTTATCGGTTTTATACTGGACATGACTACAATCTTCTCCTGAAATTTTTGATATAATAATTAGGGCCTGGAATTATAGGGGCGGCTTTTGACAAGTTGTAGGGAGATAACACCGCTGTTTATTTATGTTAACGTCAAATCCAGTTTTTTTTTTCAAGGCAATGTGAAGGCACGCACTCAGGCCACCTGATGGTAAGTGGGCTCCGAGAACAATAGACATTTGAAATCTCAAGACTACAATCGCAAAACTGCAGTCCTAAGACTTCAAATGCGTTGCCAACCCTGAGGACGGAGATGGAATGCCTCTATGCTAGTAATTTCACCGGTTGTCTTATCCCCACACCGGAGCACAGCAATGCGAACACTGCTGCTTGGCGTTGGTTTAATGTATACCACCACTAAACTGCACTATTTGTCTTAATTAAATAAAACCAAAAAAATTCCGACGGTATTTCCAACTTTTTTCATCATTGAACGCTGAAAAGAGTACCGACGTATCATCGGAAAATTCTCTAATTTTATTCAAAACAGACACAAATACATAAACAAACTATAGATTTGTCGATAACATGGATAAACAGCGGTGTTCTCTCCCTACAACTTGTCAAAAGGCGCCCTCAAAACCGATTATGACGTGGCTGACTGATGTGGCTTGCAAAAAGACCGCGGGACCAATTCTGCCGTCCTAAGCCAATAGGCAGTATGTCAGATAAAACTCCCGTAGCAATATCAACCTTATTACTAACCGAATAGAATTAAAACTGCTTTGCCTGTTGAATTTGTGATACTGCTTTTTGGCTTAGGAGGGCAGAATTGCGAACGGGACTATATGCGAGAAAACAATCTGGCAGTATACTTGTTACTCGTGTTTCATAAATTAGCAAAACAACAGAAGTACTGGGAAAAAAAAATGAATTGTGTGTTCTTCTATATTAGTAAGCTTATTTTGAATCCAAGACTATGAAACAAACACTCGCGGTCATCACGCAAATGTTTGGCCAAACTAACCGAACCCGGCACCTCAGAGTAACTACCACCTAGTCTGATCGCATAGACAATAAAATATACATATTCAAAAGTCGTATCGCAGGAGCTGAAACAAATCTATTAAAGAACACATATAACAGAATGTCTGTTTAGTATAAACGGAATACTTTGTCTACACCCAAGCCTCTCAGAAGTTCTTCATATCTAGCAGGAATTATTCGCTGGGGAAGGTCAATCAAACTGGTCTTACACTGAGTAAACGCTAACCTTTAAGTCAGTTTAATACTTTGAATAAAAAAAAAAACTACTGTATTATTCACCAAAATTAGCGTTAAATTTTTAGATGCATGTTTTCCACGTTTTTTTTTTCATATCAAATGAATCAATAATATCTAAAGTAGCAGGAAAATTAAATAAACAGGTTGATGTTAGGATTGCGTAGGTAATATTTTCATTTCAAATTATGTACTACTATTCAAGTCAAGCATGGAGGTATTAGAAAGAAAGTTGGTATATTTTGAACTCGTAGGTATAAACGTTTCTCGATACGACTGTCACTTCTGTTATTGCCTATTTGTCATAATCTTTCTGTACTGTCAAATCGTTTTTGCTCCCGCGATAACGACGTTAGTATAGTATCCATTATTGTGGTGTATCAATAATGGATAGGATAACAAACGAGTATGTAAGAGGAAGTTTGGAAGTAGGGTCAGTGATAGAAAAAATGGAAGGAATGTCATGAGTACGGCTTGTTCAGCTCACTTTCCAGTATTGGGCATTTTATCTACGAGTAAAAGTACACTTTAAAAGATACACGTGTCCAAGTGGGGTAAATTCTCGAAAGGGACACTGTTACAATAAGTTCACATTTTGAAAGCACACACTTTCCCAAAAGGTACACTTCCCAATTGGGGCCACTTTCTCAAAATATGCACTACGTCCATCTTTACCACAAAGTCCACACGATAATTCGAAAACTGAAAAATGGACGAATTTCCCCAACTACTGCATTGAGAAAAGTCGTGATAGTTCACGCTTCGTTCGTAAATGAATAAGTTCAAAAATGTTATTTATAAGAAGCGATTTTAAGTATAAATTTTAATTCTACCTATTGCTCAAACTTCGTACGTCATTTATATAAGTTCAACAATGTTAACTTAAGTAACAATTAATGTATGTACTGAGTGATGAACTTTTATTCTGAATATTTCATTATTTTTTGTTTTTGAATTGTTAGTGCCTGAGGGCTGATTCTTTTTAAAGTTAACTGTTTTATTATACCTAGTAGAGATAATTAAAGAAAGTGCACCTTCTGAGAAAGTAGGAATAAACCCATTGGAAAGTGCACTTTTAGAGACAGCGCACTATCCGAGCAAGGAATCCTTCTGAAGAAGTGCAAGAGATGGATGGGTTGTGTGAAGAGTGATACGGAAAGAATGGAGTGAACGCTGACATGACGGCTAATAGGGCTGTGCGGAAGGAAAAACATGCTGCGTCGACCCCAGATGACTGGGATTACGGCAAGGAGATGATGATAATGTTATAATGCAACTCACCCTCTCCGTGATCCTATCCAACTCGTGATACAAAAAGTTGCACTGCTGGTCAAAATGTTGATCCTTGAACATTCCCTTTTTAATTATTTTATTAGGTATCTTCCCCTTTAGATCCATGAAGTACTTCAACATTTCGTTGTTAGACTTCCCACTGAACATGATCCGTCCCGTGGACAATTCGTATATAGTGCACGCTGTAGCCCACATGTCCACGCCGTGGTCATAAGGAACGCCTAGAATGATCTCAGGTGCTCTGTAAAATCTAGATACGAGGTACGGTGTCCACTCGTTCTCTGTTACTAGGGACGCTGAGCCAAAATCGCACAGTTTTAGGAGGAGTTTGCTGTCGTTCACTAGTATATTGTCTGGTTTGATATCTGAAAATAATATTTTAGTGGTAACAAGGAGAGAAAGGAACACACAGCTCAATTCTAGTCGTTAAAACAATATTGCTTTTGACATGTTATAGTATTATCAACCTGGGAGGAGAGACAATTTTCATCACGTTGGAAACAGAGTTACAATGATATAATAAGGTTTATTTTGGCATGTGCACTTCTTCTGTCAATTGCTCTCCTCTCCGAGCCAGTCTGTGTGAACGGACCCTTAAGCACTATTTCCACCAAACGGCACGCAACGGATCGGAACGGAAATAATTTCATGGTCTTTAAACGATATTAACTGATGTTCACAGTATTTAAAGTCTATATTACCAAGCCGCGCATAGCAACTTGACCGCGGACCTCTTCCGCGACACGCGTACGTCGCCGTAAGTATGCCGCGACGCGCGATCGGCTCCGTCATAAGTAGACAATAATAATTTCAATAGAGCCGTTCGGCTGCCACGGCATCCGTACGTATCCTTTCCGATCCGATGCGATGCGAGCCGTTTGGTGGAAATCATCCTTAAAAAACCAAAATGCCTTTGACGTGTTATCATATTGTCAACGTTACAATAGCTCTCTTTTTCTTAATTAATGGCTTTCCGTTCCTGTTTTAATAAGATGTATTTCGCCAAAGTTTAGACCTTAAGTCCTGAAGTCTCGCGAGACGTTACACACTTTATACCAAGTTGTGACGTCACGAGCCCCGACTCCCGAACTTTGGTCACTCCATCTTGTTGGAGGCCTACCTACAGCTCGTCTTCCGGTCCGCGGACGCCACTCCAGAACCTTCTGACCCCATCGGCGATCAGTCCTGCGAGCAATGTGCCCCGCCCACTGCCACTTCAGTTTAGCTATTCTTAGGGCTATGTCGGTAACCTTAGTTCTACTGCGGATATCATCATTTCTGATTCTATCACGCAGAGAAACCCCGAGCATAGCCCTCTGAATGACTTTGTGTGAAGTCTTTACATACTATAAAACAAATTCGCTTCCCTCTGTATGTACCGTTAGATCTTTCAAACCACGGAACGGATTTTAATGTGATTTCCATCAATATATAAAGTAATTCAGGGGGAAGGTTTTCATGTATAAAACATTCTGATTTATGTACGGATGTTACATAAACCGAACCGAAGCGCCGGTGGAGGGTAGATTAGTAATTAATAAGGTTGCTTACCCGCGTGCAATATCCCGGTTTTTTTTAACAACTTGAGGGCAAGCAGGATTTGTTGCGTGTAGCTCCGTACTGCCTTGATGTGGATGCCGCTATTTTTACCATATTTTTTTAGCACCTGGAAAATGAAATAATAGTTTAAATATGTATTCTAAATTTCGGATCTAACCAAAAACAGGAACTGGTCCAAAATTCACTATAATATAATTCCGAATTAGTCGAAATACCGAGAACTAGTTATTGAAATAACCTATCCTAACCTAACCTTGCCGACACAGCCATCCTGACAAGAACACGTTCTCGTATGTTACAAAAGAAATACTAAAATTTAACTTATAAACAAAACCTTACCTCTCTCAGATTCATGGAGAGCGGTTCCATGACCATGCAAAGATGTCGCTTGTGGAAGAAGTGACGGAACAGCCGCAGGCAGTGGAACTTGTCTTCAGGGTCGGAGTCGTTCAGCCGCTTAAGGATTTCAAGCTCGCGAAGACCAGTTTTGTGCCTGGAGAGTATGAAATTATAAAATTAAGAACCTGCGAAGTGCAATTCGGACTTGCTCAAAAAGGATTCGGTATGTTGTATAATGTTAAAATCGGACAAAACATAAAAACACTTGCACATACCAGTTTTTTATTTTTTTATTAGTTATTCTTACCGCGGCCATATCAAACAATCTGTGAAACTTTTAGCCATAACGGTTTAAAAGGTACCGCCAGAGTTGGGCAAAATTTATCTTCTTACGAATAACTGGCAAGATAACTAAAGCATTCGTTATTTGAAATAACCAAATAATCAGTCATTTGTCATTTTGAATTTATCTAGATAAGCTTTATTCTTATCTAGATAAATTAGTTGGGCTTTTAAATAAAAGATGAATGTTAGTAGTACAGTCAGAGCTAAAAGTTGTCGGGAAAAATAATCTACAACAAAAATAATTAATGCTTTGGAAATAAGTGGGTGAAATACACCTAATGTGACCTTTTTAGGGTTCCGTAGTCTACCTTAAAGTTTCGCCATGTCCGTCCATCTGTCCATCAGCAGCTTGGCTCAGAGACTCTTTGTACTAGAAAGCTGTTTTTTTTACACACATTACGATTTTCCGAGCCATGTCAGTGTGATGTTTGACCCGACGTGACATTATATCTAAATTTATTTATCTAAGTTTACTTCAAAAACAAACGAGGTTTGTTATCTTCATCTAGATAATTTATTTAAATTAGACAGTTGACAACACAATTATTTGACATTGACGTTATCTTCGAATAATTATTTTCAAATGATATTATTCAAGATAATTATCTAGATAAGAAATTATTTAAATAACGCCCAACTCTGGGTACAGCCCTGTGACAGACAAAGAAGCTGCGGAGCCGTAGAAGTAGGGTCCCGTTGGTACCCTTCGGGTACGGGTTAAGTTGTTTATTGCTATTTTCTCGCTAATCTTTTTTATTTCAGCGAAAAACGTGTCCTATGTCAATCATAGCTACCTACTTCTTTGGGGACACATTTCCTTTTATATTGGTCAATTTTACTTCTATATGGCTATCATTGTTGTCAATAGTACTCTATTATCATCAATATTAGTTTTTGTCGTCAAGTAAATAGGAGTTACTGTAGAGTGGCATTGAAACGCGAAGACGAAAAAAAACTAACCATAATACACTCAGGAGCAAAAATACCGGGTCAGAGTACGTTTTGCATACAAACGAGACTATTTCGAAGCCTTGGTTCCTCGCCAGGGATTGTTTTGAGTGAGGTTTAATGGTGGATACTCCAAGGTTCAATAGAGGAGGTCAAAATTTGTTAAGATACCTAACTGATCGCACAATCAGCTGACAAAAAAACGGGAGAGTTTGGGTCAGCACTTGGATTTCCTTACATTTTATTGCCATTTTAGGTGTTTTTCTGAACATGTTCAATTCCGGCGTTAACCGCAGATTCATTCAGTTGGGTATCCTAGACACTCTGGAAGTCCTGTATCGATGCTCGGGGTATTCATCATCAGATTTCACTAAAAGCATTCCCTGGCGAGGAACCAAGGCTTCGAGTTAGCCTCTTTAGTATGAAAAGCGCACTCTGACCCGGTACTTTTGCTAAGTCAAAGTCAAAGTTCTTTATTCTTCAATTTAGGCATAATATAATGCACCTATGAATGTCAAAAAGCATTACCACCGGTTCGAAAAATAAAACCTTTGCCCCGAGAAGAACCGGCGTGAGAAACTCGGCAAGGTATATTTTTTTCAGGAAAAAGGTTTACATCATTACATAATAATTATAAATAGTTTACAATATCACAGTATTTTTGCACAGTACAGTACATTAGTATAACGTGTTGCTGTCGCGTGACTCCAAGGATTCAAGAACCAGGATATGCCACCATAAGTGATTATATTTATCAGTTTCCAAATCCTATCTGTACTCACATGATCTCGTTGTTCCTTATTATCTTCACAGCGACGTCGCTATTGCCTCGCGCCTGGTCCCGCGCTCTAATCACGTTAGAGAACACTCCCTGGCCCGTGTACCCGTACACTGTGTAGCGGTTATCAAGATTCTCACCGATCCGCACTCTGTACAAGAAATAAAAAAGGTTACGTCCACTCACAATACCGAGTTATGTGTCATAGTGTCAATCGAAACTGTTAAAGATTTAATGACAACAAATTAGTTCTGTTTGACACATAACCTTGAATATTCAACATGATGTTTTTTTTTAAAATAACGTATGATGAACAGTTTATGTGTTCTTAAACCTAATATAACAGTAATGATCAAGTGTATAAATCATTGCAAAACCCTTTAGATAAGACCGCATTAAACGCCGTAGCTGCGCGGCAGCAGGAAGATGCGAAGCAACCAATCGCAAATGGCGAGAATAAAAAAAAAAAATCAATATTGACACGCCGTGTAGCGTAGCGTAGTTACGTTGCCGTCTAACTGGAATGTACACTACATACTACACACTACACTTTTCTACACTACACACCGAAAAACAATGCGAACTCTGCTGATCGGCGGTAGGTTGAAACATCCAGCTTTTAAAAAAAAAATTGTCCGTTTAGGACCTACGACGATCACACGTTAAACATAACATCCCCCTTTGCGTCGGGGGCGTTAACCCATTATAGGCTCATGATTTAAATTCATTTTGAATTTGAATGTATAGAACAGCTAAGTACAAATTCTAACCACGACATAAGGCGCCAAACGGCACCGCTAGCTTATAATGGGTGACATACCTATAATAACCTTCGGCGTCGTCCCAGTTGTCAGTTAGTGATGGATTTTCAAGAGCGTTTTTGCTTCGTGGTTTACCAGCTGTAGGATTCTGGAATACAAAAAAACTTAGTAATATCATTCAGCCAATTACACGCTTTCCTGCTCATCTACGCATGATATTTTTATTTCCTTATTCTTTGTTTTTCCTACTCCTGTACCTGTCCTGTGTATCTGTAATTTATATAGTCCGAACAATAATACAAGAATATGTATAATATGTCCGCAGAATAATCTGTACAAAAGTCTATCTAGTCTATGCCCCATAACAGCACTTGTGCTTTTTCGAGACAAAACGACACGCCTAGCTGCCAAAGCTTAACCTATGATAAATTATTAAGCGGTAAACACAGACTTTACAGCAAAATATTTTTACCAACATAACAATAAGGAATTCAAAGTTTTCGTTTAAAACTTGACACTGCCAACTTAAGAAAATCTTTTTTAAATATAAAACATGGCAAGTAAACATCAATTTACAAAAATGGTAACGATATACACATTTGGGTTTTTCATGTTGTGTGTGTGTTTCGTTCGTATTAGTAAGGTACCTATGGCTTAAAGGACCAGAATCCAGGCCATAAACATAAAAAAAGTTAGGTATGTAGAGAAAGTTTTATTGTAGAGAAAATAACGCATTTCATTTTGCATTTTATTTGAATGTGAAACCTAGCCGCAGAAAAAGTAATGTATGCAACGGTGTATAACTCAGTCAAAACACACTCGTGGCGTGGCTCACATCTTAAGATACGCCAGTCGTCTTTTTTGACCTCTCTTATAAAACTATTGCATAAACGAAAATATAATAATGCCAGGTTAAGTATTATCATTGCCGTAAGTAATATTTTAAAAATATCACACTGTTAGGGTCCCAGACCGCACCGCCCCGCCACTAAAAGAGTTGTCCCTTATGGTGTATTTGATATACCTCAATAAAATTACCATCACTTTCATCCAATGTGAACCACGTCAGTCATAAGCCATAAGGTGCACTAGTGGTCAATCTTTGTTGCTGTATGTACTTACATCAATATCAAAGTTGTCTTGATCAGCGAACATGTCCCACTCTCCCCCCTTGTTGGACTTTTCCAGCTTCAACCCAGTTGTGCCCCCCGTATCAATTCTCAGATCAGACTCCATGATGGTAGGCGTCTTGGATCCGGAACCCTTGTTCTTAAAGTGGAAGGCCATATCTTCAAATTCGACCCGTTTAACCTTCGCATCTTTTTTGGAATCCGCATCATTGACAATGTTCGCTTCGACGCTCTTGTCTTTGAACTCCACCTTCTTCGACTCGGGGGGAGGCGGGGTGACCGGGCTGTCATCGCAGGTTGCCGTTTCAGTGGAGCCGCCTAGTCTCTGAAAGTAAATAAAATATGTTTATTCCGGCGTTTTTCTAATAGACAGTAACATAAGAACATGTATTTTCACTTTTAGGCATCATTTGGTCCAAGCCTTGTGAACTAAACATAATGCGATGAATAAAACTGCACGGCGGCACACGGCGAGTTGTGACAAGGTCATTACGAACATTTGGATTCTCATTCGCTTAAGTGAATGATTCGCAAATAAATAATAATTTTCGCGCAGCCATCACGTGTTTCTTTCGACCAATAGAAAGCCTTTCTCTCTCACTGAATCGCTTGTGATTGATTGATTATGTTATCGTTTTCGTTTCCAACGTTTAGTCAACATTCGCATTCGCACATTCGCGTATGTGAAAAATATCACATTAATGTGCCGGGCCCATACATATAAGTCAGTCATTGCACAACCATGAAGGTTCTGTATATGGATATATATATATGGACTGACTTCTTATCTGCGTAGTACTGTAGTAACATTTCTGGGTATGACGTCATTACATCTAATGTACAACTGCTTTTTTTTCGGAAACCTATCTTGGAGGTACCTGTCGACTGGGAGTGTTTTTGTGAGCTAATAAAGAGTGTACATTTTCGAAACACACTAGATAAGGTGCTTAGGTGATCCTACTAATATTATAAATGCGGAAGTTTGTGTTGTGTGATAGTTTGTTATTATACTCTTTCAAGCTGCAACGGCTAGACGGATTTCGATGAAATTTGGAATGAAGGTAGCTTATACCCTGGATTAACATATAAACTAGTTACTTTCATCCTCGAAAATAAAAGTTACCGAGGGGATAACGATAATCGAAATCTACGCGGACGAAGTCGCGGGCAGAAGCTAGCGGTGCATAAAGACGACATCTTATTTTGTCGGATAAGTAGATTTTCGTCTTTGCTATCTTAGTTTAGCTTATCGATGGGTACGTAAGCTGGCTGTGACAGCAATATAATTACGAACGTTTCCGACAAAAAATAAAGTCGTATGTTTATTCACGACATCTACAAACGCGTAACTCTAATGGAAATTACACTTTTCGAGTTCTATAATTCCTAAACGGTCCACCAAATCTAAAAATTAACTATCTAATGAGACCTCTCTCGGTGTTATAAAAAAACCTTTACTTACATGAATCCGAAAAACAATAAAAGATTTTATTTTACAACTTTGTCACCGTAAATGAAATGTAACTATGCCAAATTAAAGTAAGTACCAAGAGTTTCTGAGCTAGACTGCTGACAGACGAAACTATTATGGTTCCTAGTTTGACTCCATAACCCTAAAAAGGAAGACACCGTACGTTCATACACTATCATAACCAAAAAAAAGGCAGTATAAAATAAACACATTCTTGCCTTGCCTGCTAAGCATTATGGTTGAACCCATGGATTTTGCCTCTAAAATAGGCATTTTGGGTCTTACTGAATTGGAGGGGACGACGCTCATACAAACCCCCCCCCCCCCCCCCCCGTAATTCCTTGTGGTTATTTTTTAATTAACAATGCTATCTGGTAATAAATGTTGAGCTGGGATTAAATATGCCTTTATTCTCAATAAGTTATACATTTCACTTAAGTATAAGAAATACATGAAATAAAAGCTTGAATCAACATACATTAATTCTTATTTAATTTTGAGCTTTATAAATTAATCAACAAAAGTTAATCATATCGTAAAATAAATCACAAGAGAAATAAACACGCGAACATAATGAGATCGTCAAATCATTTTTGCATTACTGGTATATAATTTAAAAAGTAAATAGGATCATAAGGAGGGAAGGGAACTCACTGTGGACCACAGGATCGTTCTCGTCCCTATTATTTTAATCTTAAAAATACGTATATATCCCATGCATGCTTAAAATTATCTTGCTACCTAAACATACATTTGAAAGTAACTGTCTGTCTGTTACCAGGGCTCGGAAACCGGTTGTAATTTTCATGACCGTTTCGTTCTGTTAAACAAAATTAGCCGGTAAATTTGAACTTCTGCAGTGCATGATACGAGTGACGAATGGTATGACTTTAACACAGCTCCGATTTTAGTGGTTAACCCTTTGAACGTCAAGAACAACTGAAGGTGTCGTGTAGTTTCTATTTCAACTGAGCTTATCCACTTAAGAATACAAAGCCATTGTGTAGTTAACCACAAATTAGGATAACGAGCTCGCAGTAAATGAAGATCATAACCGCCTTCGAAGGTTAACATGGATTATAGACTACAAAATACAGCAATAGAACAGTGACAAGCTTTTGTTGTGCATTTTACAACCGCCCGACACTCGACAAGAACTTGTGTAGATAAAACAGAAATGTTGAACACGCTATTTTCCTTTTTGGCCATTTAAAACCTACTCGACAAGGAATAAGGTTGAATATTCAACAATCATGCAATGTACTTCTAAACTTTTTCGTAAAGTAACTTGTTGGCGGTTTCGAGAACAAAAGCAGATAATCGGATTGTATACATACAATGACCATTGTTTTGACATGTAAGTGGGGGAGCTCAGTTCAATAGTTCAAACCAGTCGTGCCTACCGCGTGGTAGACGCTTATAGTTATCACCGATACTGTTTATAAGAGACGACTTCTTGTATGGATGATGTTGAATACTGCATAACTTTTGAAACATGCTTGGCTTGTAAGCTACACATTTGCATTTGACGTGGAGAGTCTTAAGGTTAACGTTACGTTACGTCACTCCAGGTCAACCGGTCAATTTCGTTTTTTATTATACCGTTCTCTCATTACCCGGTTGAGAGGATTGTGAAGCGTCGCTAAAATCGCGAAGCTGTCAAAAATAAACACAAATTTAGCTCCCGGCGATAATTCTCACCCCCTAAATCAAGTCCGATTTAAATGATTTTCAAATATGCTGTAGCTATTATAAAGACCTAGGTCTGTACGTTTGTTTTTGTTTAACTTCACAATCCTCTTAAGAGGATGAACGAAATTATACCCGTTTTAAGAACGACATTAAATGCTGTTCTGAAACCGGTTCCGTAACGTGCCTCGTCTGTTACGCTTTTACGGCTTAACCACTACCTTAAATTTGAATTTGTAAGGCCCACCATACTACAAAGGGGAGTTTTTTGTGCGTGGGACTATGAATCTACCATGCCGTGTTTAGTTTATAAAGATAGGCAAATGAACCTTATTCCCATTGCAACACAGACAAAATTAAATTGCCTTGATTATGTACATCCTATTGCATACTGGGCCTTACGAGGATAATATAATAAGTAATAATGACTATTTCTAGCATATACAAACACCGATACAAAAACACCAAGAGAGAGAATATTTTTTTCTGGCAAAAATAGAAAAGAGAAGTATTTATTATCGGATACCTGCTGCGAAAACAACTATTTCTTAAACACACCATAAAAGAGAAAGGAGGAAAGAAGAAGCAGGGCAGACTAAGAAGATATTACCTACTTGGAGGCAATAAAAGCGAAGGTAAAGATCGTGTGAGAAAGTCAAGGTAGAAGACCGAAGCGGTTGGAGGTTACTCCAACGACAAGATATAGATTATCACGTATCTATACGTGTAAGTATAATACAGGGTGTTAGGCAGAAGGTTGGACAAACTTCAGGGACTAGCTCTGTAGGTCATACTCATCAACTTTTATTATGGGACCAACATCCAAAATTGCGAAAAAAAAACAGCTTTTCCAAACAAACTTTGAGATCTAAACAGCCGAAATGTATGGAACAGGTGTTTTTTTTTTCGCAATTTGGATGTTGGTCCCATAATAAAAGTTGATGAGTATGAACCTCAGAGTTAGTCCCTGAAGTTTGTCCAACCTTCTGCCTAACACCCTGTATATCATATGATAATATTTTAGTATTTCATTACTATAATAATAATTGTGTAATGATTTGCATAACAACTAAAACAGGTACAATTTTTAAGTTTGCATATTCGAATTGCAAAATTCGATCTTTATAATAAACCAATAATGTGAGAATTATAACGCATAACAACGAAACGAAATGCATTTCTTAAAACATAATAAACTATAGGTCGCAAAGTACACAATTTTAACGTATTTTATGACTACAAATTGTTGTAACAATTCTAACCTAACCTAACCTAGTAAGAAAAATTGACTTACAATGTATTAGAACATTATTTATTTAATCGTATGGCTTTATTAAGCCGAGTCAAGCACATGCACTATAGTTAGTCAAGGACATAATAACGATTGTTATTATAAATTAGTTTTATGTTTGATTACCGTAAGTTCTTAGAACATATTTAAGTATAGGTCGGAAAGTAAACAATTCGAACGTCACTGGAACTAATGCTGTCCCAATTATAACCTAACCTAATTTAGTATGATAATAAACTATAGGTCGAAAAGTACACAATTTCAACGTATTTTATTACTACAAATTAATGTCACAATTCTAACCTAACCTAACCTATTAAGAAAAATTGACTTACAATGTATTAGAACATAATAATGATTGTTATTATAAATTAGTTTTATGTTTGGTTACCGTATGCTTTTTAAAAGTTCTTAGAACATATTTAAGAAAAGTATTTAAGAAAGGTCGGAAAGTAAACAATTCGAACGTCACTGGAACTAATATTGTCCCAATCATAACCTAACCTAACTTAGTATGATAATAAACTATAGGTTGAAAAGTACACAATTTCAACGTATTTTATTACTACAAATTGATGTCACAATTCTAACCTAACCTAACCTAGCAAGAAAAATTTACTTACAATGTATTAGAACCAGAGTTGGGCGATAATAAATTATCTAGATAATTATTTAAAATAAAATCATTTCAAATAAATTTATTCGAAGATAAATTCAATCATAAATAGTGCGTTGTCAACTTTTTTATTTAGATAAATTATCTAGATGAAGATAACCGACCTCGTTTGTTATTGAAGTAAGCTTATTTATAATAGTAAATGTATACAGAATGTCATGTCGGGTCAAACCGTCACACTGACATTGCTCATATAATTAGAAAATAATTGTTGCAACATAAACGCTGCGATGTCGTCTTCTAGCTCTGGCTCTCAACATGTCTCCAATTCAGCAATAATAGACGGCAAGTTTTTTAAATATCATTCGGGAAGTTCTGATGGGAAAAATGTAATAGCTACGTGTACGTTATGTTTACCACTGAATGAAGTGAATATTAAGGGTTCTGTAACTTCTACATCAAATTTTCTGAGTCATATGTTTCTTTCCATAAATGTGTTAAATAGCTACTGCAGGAGAAAAAAATCCCATATATTTATATTCATATATTTAAGTATGTACAAAACATTCATTATTTTTGTTGTAGGTTATTTTCATTTCATCATGCCCGACCACTTCTAGTTCTGCATGACTGTACTACTGACATTCATCTTTTATTTAAAATCAGAACTAATTTATCTAGATAAAAATGAAACTGATCTAGATAAATTTCAAAATAACAAATGACGGATTATTTAGTTACTTCAAATAAAAGATGATTTATTTATCTTCCCGGTTTTTCGTAAATAGATAATTTTTGCCCAACTCTGATTAGAACATAATAATGATTGTTATTATAAATTAGTTTTATGTTTGGTTACCGTATGCTTTTTAAAAGTTCTTAGAACATATTTAAGTATAGGTCGCAAAGTACACAATTCTACCGTCACTGGAACTAATATTGTCCCAATTGTAACCTAACCTAACTTAGTATGAAGAAATTGACCAAAAATGTAATAGGACATGATAATGATAATTATGATAAAGACAGTAAGCCTTATAAAATAATATAATTTGTTTTTATGCCATTATGTTTATTATGCTTTTCTATCGTGGTAGTACAGAAATAACGATAAATAGTTGTGACCTTATGTAACTGGTACGTTCTTAACGTGACGTTGCATAAGTAAACTCAAAATTTCGACCGCTAAAAACTATGGCGTCATACGTCCTGTAGTCCTATTTATATTATTTGAGGAATATCTTCTATTATCTTTTGGAGATTTTGTCGCATTTCTTATTTAAACACTTTTTAACTAACCAAACGCCAATTATGACAATATAGCGGATATTCAGTCAGTCGACCAATTCGTTTTCTTGATATCTTCTTAATTAGTATTTCATTCAAAGCTTGTAATTAACTAAAAGTTTTACATATTTAAAAAATATATATGTAAAAATACTTTACGACGAGCATAATATAGCAAAAGTGATGTCAGTTTTTCGAACAATAAAGTATAAACATTGGAATGTCAATTTTATTCACCAAACGCCACTTACTTCTAGCGCCAACATATTTCAAACCGCCGAATCGATTTATAATATTGTTCTTTTCTTAAGCATTATTTCTTTTAAATCTAATTAATTAGGTAAATGTTTTTCGTATTTTTACACATTTAAAATGTTACAAATTCAGTTTGGCAAGTATAATATAAAAAAAATGGTAATTTAATCACCAAACACTATCACTGACAATTGACAACCACGATATAAGCCAACTAAGGGTCTCCCCACTTCTACCGACGCGGAATCGGCGGTAGCTGATCAAAAATTGGTTTATGTCCATGCAATAAGAGCGAAACAAACGTCAATCGGTTCGACCGACGAGACGCGACGTGTATCGACCGGAAATTCGGTCTGTTCGCAGTGTGAGTTGTGTGTTCAGTTGCGGGTGGTACGACCTCGTGCCGGGTCCGTCCGGATCGCTACAACCATCTTATCCATTAACCTACCGCCAAACAGCATTCGCATTGTGGTGTTCCGGTTTGGGGATAAGACCGCCGGTGTAATGCCTAGCATAGATCCATTAGCATAGGATCTTAGTCCTCAGGGTTGGCAACGCATTTGCAGTCTTTGGATTGCAGTCTTGTGAATGCGAATATCTAATTGTCACAGTTTCCACTTACCATTAGGTGGCCTGTGTGCCGGTTTGCCTTCTCTATGCCATAAAAAAAAACTATACGACGCTGTTAGCAGACTACCGCACGCGTTCGCATTCTTACAACGCCGAGTACAGCCGATCGGCGCCAGCGAGGGCTGAACAGTTCCAACTACGGCTGAGTAGCTACGATGAGAGCCGATTAGAGCTGGCGACGGCCGTTCAGCGTCGATAGGTGTGGGGAGACGCTTACTATTACATAGAGGGCTAGCTGACGTGTCGACAGCCGTACGGAGCCGATATTAGATTTACAGCTGCTGCGATAGTAAATTGCAGGCGATCGGGCCGCGGCCGTACCGAGGATGAGACGGCTGAACGTAGGTTTACAACCGCTGAGGCGAAAGCCGATTCCGCGTCGACAGGTGACGGGAGACCCTTATAGGATACGTATCTAGTTAATCACACACGGCAGCACAGAGGGCGATGAGTTCAATGAAACATCACGTCGCGTCGTTTCGCTTGTGGCAACGAAATTTCGCAAACCTGTCTTTTTAGGCGGCGGTGTTCCAGACGAATTTTCGTCATCGTGACATTCCGAGTGAAAATCCTGTAAAAAAACAACGATTGAGAATTTTCTCGCTGTTGCTGGGAAAGATGTTAGAATAAAACGGGTGAGGTGCGTAAGGACTACATCACAAACGGTTAGCAGTGTTCTAATTATAAAACTTTAAAGACGCTAACAACTTCAACAAATAAATAAATTCTATTCTATTCCAAGCCTTGTTAGTGACCCTGCCTACAAAGCTAGAAGTCCGGGTTACATTCTCGTAATGGGCAAACATTTGTGTGCTGAGCTGGGATCGGAAACTCGGTTCGATATTTACCTAAAGTTGGCAAAATCCCTTCTTCTTCGGCTTCTTAAATATATTATAATAAATTTAAATTGCCTCCGCCTCCATACAACTTAACAACAACGCCGTCGCCAAAGATTAGATAAATATCGAACCGAGTATCCGATCTCTGGTGATGAGTGAGATAATTTGTTTCTACGTAAAATCGTCGTAAATGTTTTTTTTTCCTATTAATTAAAAAAGGAGGTTCTCAATTACTCTGTATTTTGTAAATATGTTTAAACTAATATTATAAATGTGTAAGTAACTAGGGTGACGGCACCAATAATGGACACTTTGAGCCGACTGTCACCAGTATTTAACATTCACTCTTAATTCAAATTTCATACGATCCTAAATTGATTGTTGCAAAACAAATGAATAAAACTTATCTTTTGTAAAAATAAGAATCAAGTGTCCATTATTTGTCCCTTACTGGTTCCGTCACCCTATCTGTATGTTACGCTTTTTGGTATGGTAATTTTAATTTCAGCTGTTTTGTATTTTGAACGTTATAGATTACGAATATTGTTCATTTAGGCTTTCGACATTGCAAAAGTATCAGCGGTATAACATTAGATTTTAGATATTTTGCTACGTAACCGCCACAAAAATGTGTGGATGTATGTCTAAAACATCCACACATACATACCTTCGAAAAACAAAACCATATTTCTGACGCAGTCGGGTAAAAACAATGCATCGAATGTTTATAGATTTCCGATAATTACCCATATATGCCAGAGCCGATATAGAGAAAATTTAATTAGAACCACTCTTGGGAGTCGGCATAAATTACCTACATACACACAAAAAAATACATACGAATTAAAAACCTCCTTTTATGGTCGATAAAAATCGAATTTCAATGTCAAGGTTAATAATAATAGAATAAAAGATAAAACGGTATAAGATAAATCGAATTTCAATGTCAAGGTTAATAATAAGAGAGTAAAAGAAAAAACGGTCACTTACGACTATTACATACGAGTAATTTAAATGCAGCAAGAGCAAAATAATTATAATGCAAACATTTTAAAATATATACACCGTGTTTTTTTTGATTTACGATAACTTCGGCATATTACTAGGTATATCCATAGAAACTAATTGGTACATTAGATTTTTAAATACTGCGAAAAAAAATTTTTTTATTCGGTTTAGTACAAAATAAAGAAATCTTTTATCTTTGGTCATTCTAAAAGGGCCTTTAGAGTTAACTAATAATCAGTGTCAAATACGTCTATGTTGGCGTGACATACACACACAAGTAAAGATAACCCTTGACAGGTACAAGATTGTCACTTTAGATTGACGCGTATACAAACCTAACAATTGGAAACTCTTTACTCTTAAGAGTCATATAAAGTATTAAAAGAAAATTGTTGTTATCAATTAAGAGAGCCTTTTACACTAGTTTAACGTGATTAACTGATTAAATTTAAAAATTAAATATCTTAAAAACCGTTATACTTATCATTTGTCTGTCTTCGGGAAATTAACTTTGTTTGACCTAAAGAACGTTCCCTTAAAGTTATCGTAAATCAAAAAAAACACGGTGTATATATTCGACTATTATTTTTCAGAAATGCTTTCTTAATTTTGTAGCATAAAATCTCTTTACAGTATATTTAAATTACTTTGAAATATCGAAAGTGTCCGCTTTTTTGCAAGCAAGTGTTAGTGATACTTTTCCTATATTTATTATGTGTGCTTTTATTTAAGATATTTTTCAGATTTTTAGAAGATGCAGTTTTGGCTGTATGGGGGGGGGGACACTTGACTCGAACAAAAATTAGCGCTTTAAAGCTTTATATTTCATGAACGGATCCCTTAATAGAAAAATTGTTTTCACAATACTGCCCTCCTAAGCCAATAGGCCGTATGTCATATAAAACACCCGTAGCAATATCAACCTTATCACTAACCGAATAGAATTAAAATCGCTTTGGCTGTTGAATTTGGGATACTGCTTAGGAGGGCAGAATATTTTAGAAACACCTACACCCCACAGTATGGGGTAGACGAGAAAAAACATTACATCACCACGTTCCGTGTAGGGAGGTGAACAAAAAAAAAATTCAAATTTTACCACTTTGTTGGCGTGACTAATAATAATATTCATGCCAAATTACAGCTTCCTGGTACTAAGTGTCTCTAAGCTAGGCTGCGGACGGACGGACATGGCGAAACTATAAGGGTTCCTAGTTTGAATACGGAACCCTAAAAAATGGCAAAAAATAACATGTTTGTTGTATGGGAACCCCCCTTAAGTATTAATTTTACAACAGAAATAAATCTTCTGTAAAAATTTCAACTGTCTAGCTATCACAGTTCTGGAGATACAGAATGGTGACAGACAGACAGAAGGACGGACGGCGGAGTCTTAGTAATAAGGTTCCAGTTTTACGGAACCATAAAAAAAGACTACGCATTACAATTTCAAGTATGGCAAACCCGCTTTCGTGACATAAAATAAAACCAAGGTGGTGAAAGATGTAGGCTGATTTTCGTGATACATTGCGTCGCTGGAATAGCTCTCGGCTCAATTTTTTTTAAACAACCCAAGGTGAGTATTGCAACAGCCCTTCGGGACTTCCGTCGACACCCACAAACATTTAGGTTTTGGAAATTTTATAACACCGTTATCCAATCTATGGAGCTTTATAACATATTCGCGCTTCATAAGTTTCAAGAAATTATTTTAATGTTAGGTTTTATAATATTTTATAAAGTGAGAATTATATAAAACGCTTGTATAGATTGTGATGTTTAGGGTTAGGTTTTTGGTGGCATTTCGTGGTTCTAGAATCCATGGAGTCGATATTTCCTAATTATTATAATACATAACACATTGATTTTGACCTTCGGTATTATCATATTCAAAAATGAACTATATACATATTTAGTTCGGTTATTTCATAGCTATTAATATTTGCTTGTTTGTAACGCTTTCACATCAGAGATATCCTCAATACCAAAATTAGTTTAAATTGGTGCGGCCGAATAACGAATAAATGAATTTTGAAATATTAAAATACTGAAGGTCAAAATCAAAGTGTTATGTATTATAATAATTAGGAAATAGCGACTCCATGGATTCTGGAACCACGATTTGCCACCAAAAGTCCTAACTCTAGTGATGTTATAGATTTTGTATGTCCGATTTTAAATTAAATAATATAATAGTTACATTTTTAGTGCAACTGAATGATTAAAATGTAATTTTACTTCATACGAAATTATATAATGTTAGTGTAGAGCAAATTATTTTATACTAAATATTACAGACTGCTTTTTGTGTCATTGAATTCCAGACACTCAATGAAAGATTGAAGGTGTTCAATTGAGTTAATTGGGTGTGGTAGAGGAAGATCGGGTTAACAGAAAGCAACAGAAAATATGAACATACATAAAGGGCACACGGAAAGAACACATATAGTCACTTTAAAAAGAAACTCAAAACTCATAGTTCACAGTGTACCTACTCAGTAGATATAAAGATATCTCAAAAAGTATTTAATTAGGTGACTAGACATAGTCTTCCCGTGTTATATGTAGATAATAGATAATTTAAACAAAGGTGCAGTTGTTGGCAGTACCATTTTATACGTTAGAATTAAGCTTCTAAATTCGAATATAAACACGTACTCACCGAAGTACAGAAGTCGTTTCTTCATTAAAAAATCCTGACCTTAAGCACACTTAGTTCATGGCGAAGTTTGATTTGAAGCTTCATATGCACTGCATCCAGACACCGGTCTTTTTTTTTAAACGCTGATGCATATTACTGCTTTTCTTTTACACTCCTCTGGAGTTCTTTGTTGTTTTTTTCCAAAACCTCATAACACACTCGTCTCCTGACATTGTTATAGTGAACTTCATGTTTTATTGCCATAAAGGCTCATACTCTTTCAATAAATCCATCAGTTGCGTTTGATCAAATGAGCTTTAGGAAAGTACATACACGGCGGGGCGTTTAGTTTATTTTACAAATAACAAACTAAAATTATAAGTAGTGTCTTTTTCAATCAGTATATGCAGTTCGGCAATATTTTGTTAAAAAGAGACACATATATTTCAATAATTTCGCAATGCAAAGTAAGTAAAAGAAGTATAGGAAGTCAATCCTGCTTGGTGGGTTGGCCAATCCAGTACAAGTTACGCCGGTGGGTTAATGTCTTTTTGGTCCTTTGGAAGCGTTTTCAGGAGGCTTTCAGTCCGGTTCAGAGGTATCTCAGATACCAGATTATCTAAGTTTCAACCAACTTACCGTTTCATCAGGCTTGCAACATGATTTCAGTCCATTTCAGTTCACTGTTAATCAAATTACGCCCCCCAAACCCCAGGAGTTGTTAGGACCTCTCATGGGCCTTAAGTACATGTATTTCTATATTGGTATCGTTGCCTGGTATTCAAAATAAGGAACTAGGGCAGTTAATGATTCTCCCCTGATGTACACCACACGGAAACGATAACTGCTCTTCACAATTTAGCCAAGTAATACTTACTGGATATACAAGTATAACCGACTAAGCCCGATAAGCATTACACGGATATGATACAATTGAGACCGCACAGGAAACGTGTCCAACAAAAAGTGGATACGATAATTGTTTGCGAATCCTGGTGTCATAAAGCATGCACCAACTAAGAAAATGGTCCATTTACATGCAAACATTGAAAAAAAGCAAAAACAAAAAATATATAGAGGAGAAAGGACAATGGTCACTGGCACACAGAGTCTCTATTCTGGGCGGTAACAACCATATCGTTGTTATTATGGTATTGTTTTAACTCGGCTGCCATTACTGTCAAATAAATAGGAGCTATCAAAACGTTGACAACACGATAACAGGTCAAACATGATACGGATCATACCGCCTAAAATCTCGGCCTCGGTATAAAGATCAAACAGTAGGGGATCCGAAAAGTATTAATTTTTTTCATATCAAATTCAATATGTTAAGTAATACATGGGGAATAGGTAGGCCGAAAGATTTCAGTCCAGTGTATAAATAAATGAAAATTTCAAAATCAACTTTTAAAAAAATGCAATTGCTTGTTTAATAGACAAATTACATAAACGTTAAGATGTCAATTTTCTTCACATTATAACTATGGGTACGCAGGTATAAACAGGTAATTCGGTACTAATAATCTATAGGCTTCATACTTTCGATTAGTATGTAATGTCTCTTAAACAAGAAATTGCAATTTAAAAGAAAGTGATTACATTAATTTATTCTTTCATATTTAAGTACGGTCAGCCTCATAAGTAGCTGCACACTTTAATACTTTGTCACATTAACGTCATGTTTGAACTGCTGCACTAATCTGTGAAAGGCGTTAGAGCGACAAGGTACAAAAGTGTGCAGCTACTTATGAGGCTGACTGTACCTACTGGTCTACTGGACTGAGTTTTCAGCCTACCTATTCGCTGTAATACTTAACATATTAAATTCGATATAAAATACTTTTAATCGAACAAACAGCTGGGTAAAGGTCTCCTATTCAGATCTTAGACCAAATATTTTTATTCATTATGTGAAGAAAAATAGTAAAGTTATCCTACCGAGGGGTGAAGACATTTCAGTGTTTGCAAATACTGCATAACGATGACACCAACTATGAAAATTGTCAATTTACTTTAACATTATGGGTCAACTCGCACCGAGACGCGACGCGACGCGACGCTGCGCGAATATGCGACTCAAAATATACTTTATTTACGACGCGAAAAGGTACACATATCATCGTGACAATTCAGAATACGTTGCACCACGCAGCATGAATTCTCACAATGTGTGCCTTTTCGTGTCATAAATAAAGTATATTTTTTGAACAAATCGTTGTCAAAATGCACATTTTAAAGAAAAGAAATAAAAAATAATATCGCAGAAACCGATGTCAATAATTTAAAAAATACAGCATACTTATAGGGGAAGTCAATTATTATTAATTTATTTTATTTTACTGTAACGCAAAATAATCTTTTGATTTCATTAAAAAATAATATTAAAAACCACGCTTTTTTGTTATAAAATTGTTACTTCGACCCGTTCCTCTAATTTTGTCCGCGAATGTGTTTTTAATATCACTATACCTTCAATAACTGTTCTCGCTGCTTCCTCCTCCTCTCGATGATCTGCTCTTCCGTTTCCTCTTCATCATCGGTGTAGATGGATATATCTAGTTCTTCATCTGAGGAGCTGGCGACCAATTGGGAGATCTCTTCTGAATCCTGTAACCAATTTTAAAACAAATTTATAACATTGAAAACAACGCGCAGATTATAAGCAAAGTAAAGCTGTAACGGTGGAGTTTGACAGAGGCGAACGTTAATCCGGGGACTCGCTCGCGGGCTGTAACTGTAACCGTAGCAGTAAAGGTAACGAGCTCCTTGTGGAGAACAGGCTCGCGATCCGCGTACACATCACGATGTTACGTGCAACAGTTAAGCTGTGTATCCATTTGAGCAGACAGGCCGAGCAGTCTCGACTTGAGGCGAACAACCTCAGTTTGAGGCTGCTCGCTCTCAGGCACGTCGCGGATCAGCTCGAAGGGATTCGCCTCAGCTTGATCCGTCTCCATCAAATGCACGGCTCGGACTGAGGCTCCTTTGAGCATGGCAAGAAAAAAACGATAAAATATGGTTCGGCTCGCGGCGACGAATTTGCCTCGTGTCGCAGCGTGCCTCAGGTTGAGGCCGCCTCTCCACTTGCGCGGCCTCGAAACGCCGCAGCCGCTCGCCCAGAGGCTGCCTCAAGTGGATACGCGGCTTTACGGTTCGGCTTTACAAACGCCCCCCTGGGGCCCTAACATGGCTGCGCTTATGGCGTGACAAAGTTTGGATAAGGCATCCGTCACCTTCTGTCACGTAAATAAGTACGACAGTGACGGATGCTATATTCATACTTGACACACGATATAGAAGCAGCCATACTTGGCCCACTGGATTCAAAGTCGCTCGCATGAATATAGGTTGATATTTCTACAGCGTTACACGCACGCCATAGGGAATAATCATGGATTCTTTAAATCGCATTTCTCAACAACATATGAAAATACTGTTAGAAATCACCTAAAGTTAAAATTAAACTCGGCCAAGAAATACGGATGATACGAGCATTTTAAACTGCTCATTAGACAGATCCGATACGCACTGACTGTGATGTCATGCTGGTCATATAAACAGCACGTTAAATTCTGTTTTGCTAGATAAAGATAGGAACAAATCTTTGTTGGCTTATTTCTTTATTTTTATACCTATTTATTTTGTCAATCTGTGAAAAAAAGTCATAAGTATTCCTTATTACGTCAGTAACACAAACCCACATTAATTGTTCCACGGTTACGTGGGAAGGCTGTAAGGGAATCATGCAGCTTCCTGAGCGGTAATTGTGTAAATAACAAAGAGTTCCTTTAAACTTTTGAACGACTTACGTAAATACAAATGTGTTTGCTATGTTATGCAAATTACAACTTGATTCATAAGAATAAGCCTATTTTAATGTTTAAAGGTTTCAATCCAAAAGGTTAACTTATTGTCTTAAAATAGAGATATTTTCTGGTTATTGTTGCACGTCCACATTGTGTCTACGTTAAGGTACATTCTTCTATATTAACAGTACGCTGACTTGCAAAAGTTATACAAACAATATGCCCGAATTTAATTGCTAGCGGAGCGGGCCCTGAAAGGACTCCGTTTGGCTTACAATGGCTTCAAGAGGTTAGCTCGCGGTGGAAACAGTGGAAGGCGGGCATTACGAACAAATAATATGAAACGTTCTAAGCGACTTTGATGTACATTCTCGGTATCGCAATAGAATTACTTTAGAGTAAAGCTATGAATAGCTATCGGAAATATTAACTGAATGCAGCGGGTTACTCTCAAAATTCCCTTTTCGCCAAAGGACCATTTCAGCTAGATGACATAACAATATAATACACGGTCAGAAAAGAGTCAATTCAGCTGAATGACATGAAAGTCAGCAAAGTGTCAGTTTAGCAGAACGTCACAGAATGAAATGAGCAAGTAGCGAAACGTTTGGAAATATAAATAGTCCGTCCGATTAGAATACCTAATTAACCAAAAGTAAAATTACTTGATTGACATGAACATAAAAGGAGTTATTAGCAAAACGTCTGAAAATTAAAATAGTCCATTATAATTCGTCATAAGTAAAATTAGTTAATTGTCAGGACCAGAGAACGAGTTAGTAGCAATACCTAACTCTTCGAAAGTAAAATTAGTTGATTTTAATTATCAAATGTCATATACGGGCTATTTGGCGTTCATGTCTATTAAGTAATTAAGACGTTTTGACATACAAACGTTTCGCTACCGGGCCATTTAGCTTTTATGTCTATTAAGTGATAAAGACATTCTAAGATAAAGACGTTTCGCTACTATAGTATTTTAAATTGTAACATTCTAAGTTCCAGACGTTTTGCTAAAGATACATTTAGCGTTCATGTCTATATAGCACCAAAGACATTGTCATTTGGCGAAAAGGGAACCTTGAGAGTAACCCAATGTAGCTACTGAAATAACAAATCCACTTTTGACATATATTAACAGCAGAACCTGAACAACCTGTTGCTATTTTTTAATTTTGGTATGCTTCGTTTCACTAATTGCTTACTCAGGGCAAAGAGAACAATTAAAGCAGTACTTCTAGAAGACGATCGTACATAATATGATAATCAATGTACAATCAATGACACAAGCCCTGCATATTCGAATCTGAAGCCGTAGACAAGATGCAAAACGCAATCGTAAACGATTTTCGAAAACTGTCAAAATGTATGGATTGACATAAACGCGGCGGGTTAAGTCAATCCAATACATTTTCGATAACGTAACACTCTAACAGTAACACTCAATGCGTTTTGTCTAAGGCGACTGTTTATCTGAAAGAACATCATGTGACACATGGCAGTCACAAAACAATAGACCAAGTTAATGATTAATTAGTTCATAAAAACGTAAGAAAAATCCCGGTAACATATCCAGTTCCCGAAAAACCTACCTTGCGTTTGTCTCTTTCGGATCCCTTTTTGTCCCTCGACCTGTCCCTGTATCTTTCCCTAGATCTTCTGTCACGGTCCGACAACCGGCGGCCGGCGCGCGGCGACGCACGTTCCCTCGACCTTCGCCGTCGCGCATCGTGGCTATCCCTCCTATCCAGCTTATCTCTCCTGTCCCTCTCTCGGTCCCTCTCCCTTTCCCGTTCCCTCTTCTTCTCCCTCTCCCGCTCCCTTTCTCGCTCCCTTTCGCGTTCCCGCACTCGCTCCCTCTCACGATCCGCTTCCAACTGTTTTCTACGCTCACGCTCTTTTCGTTCTCTATATTCTAGTCTCTTCTCCATCTCCTTCCTATTCTCCCTGTTAATGATCTCACGCAAATCTTCTTCGTGTCTTTTCGATCTGTGTCTATCTCGCTCCCTTTCTGAAGATCGATCTTTACTCGACTTGTGTCTGCGTCTATCATCAGAGCGCGATTTTTTGGTGGGTGGTGATTTATCATCATTGATACATATGACGTTATCTTTCTTTTTCGAGTCACTGTCATCGTCACTTTTATCAGAATAGTAGGCGACTAACCTTGCTTGGAGCAGCTCCTTCTGCTTCATTAAATCTTCTAGATTTAAGTCGTCTTCTATGACGTTTAGTTCTGGACTCGCGCAATCTTCTTGGTAGTTCTCTGTTTCAGAGTTAGATGATATGATTTCTAAAGCGTCGTCTTTATCTAGTTTGCTCGCTTTTTTTGCGTCACCGTTTTTGGCTTTAGGCTGAATAACAGGTGTGGTTTTTTCTGGAGAGTGTCTTATAATAGGTTTACGGTCCCTGGACTTGTTTATGAGCTCTTCCACGTCAGATAGCGACGTTTCACTCTCAGGTTTCGGGCTTTTATGCTTCTCTTTTTTCACCTTCTTCTTTTTCTTATCGGGTTTCGCATCATCTTCCTCGCTTCTCTTGTGCTTCTTATGTTTCTTGGTCTTCTTTTTTTTCCGCGCTTCGTCGTCAACTTTGTCGCCGTTCAAAGCCTTATCGGCTTCTAATTTCGCCCTGAAAGAGAAAGTAACAAGTATGTACTTACGACAACACGCCCATCTTCGTTTTTCGCAATTTTATATTGTGTAACTCTGCAACGGTGTATTTAAATTAGTTTTAATATTTGACCTGTACTACATTATATTATTAGGGGATATGAACGTATGATTACCTAATCGGGCATCGACCGGGCAAGTCTATTGATATTCTGATGGTGGATGGTGAATAGGTCATTTTAACGCTTGAATTTCATTCTTAGGCTGGCATTTTTATTTTTAACTAGTGTTTTCACTAGTTTACGATGTTTATTGTTGCATTGTTTATGTTTTAAACGGTAAACATTATTTTGTTGTCCCCATGTTCGCTGACAATCACTCCACCATTGACATATTAGTTTTTTCTATCATTAAAACTGTTTACAGTACAAAGACATCTTTTTGTTTTGAAAAAAGGCCAAAACGAAAATATTCTACCATTTTTCCTAAATTGACCTCTTTGGAAGTTCAGTCCTGTAGGACAAATAAACTTTATATTTAGGAAATCTACGGATACAGTGATGATAAGAAAATGTGGATGTAAACACAGAATAAGCACTAGCATAGAAACCGGGCTAGAAAATGAACAAATGACAAAGCTTCATAATCAGCAGAGGTAGCAGAGATTTTGCGGGGAAAAATACAATTAACTAGGAACTTCATTCCAATATATCTTACATTTATCTATGACAATTTTATAGACTTATTTCGAAGCGACATGTCATAGCATACTGGATGTTGAGTTCGGATCAAATAGGAATTAACCTGCATTCACCATCGATGTTCTATGATATATTTTAGTACGTGAAGGCCATCGAAATATAATAAGTATAGAAGGATAACTGTCACTCAAAAAGTGTTCCACATACTTAGTGCTGAAATGGGCGGAGCTAATACTTGGTGCTCAACCGGCTTCCAGTAGGCTTTGAGTTACTGTGCCAAATGGTTGTCATTATAGTTTTGTAAAATAATTATAAATAACTGATAAATAAGATAAACTATATCAACAACGATGCCGACGTGCATCGTAAATTGGTGTAGGAGTTGCACGGACCCTAAAAAGGATGTAATTTCATTCCATTAGTAAGTAATTACAAATAAATATTTTCCTTACAAAATGGACATGGCGATGTTATGCAATATAAGTTCTGAAATAATTATAATATTAAAGATTAATTCTTTTTTTTTACTTTTCCTAGAAATGAAGAAAAACGTTTTGCTTGGATAGCTGCAGCTCGTTTAGAAAAACGCGAAGAAACGTGGCTTCCCAGCAAATATTGTAGGATATGCAGTATCCATTTTGAAGAAACTGACTTTTTAGTTTCAAAAACTGGGAGACATTTTTTGAAATGCTCAGCGGTTCCAAATTGCACAGTACCGTACAGTAACTCCCTACTGCAACGCAGACTAATCAGCACCGAATGAGGCGAGGCGATGCCGATCCGTTGCCGAGCGGTTATGTCTGCGACAACCCTTAGTAGGTAATACTTAGGTAGGTACTCGTACTGCAACTTGTTTTATTTCAATTAGGTACGATCAAATACCGCCATGTCTCATCTTAAAAAATATTGATTTACCTATCATAATAATGTACTATTATATTATATCCGTATATAATATCGTTATTTATTGCCTACTAAATATTATATTTTTAAGAATAAATATTTACTAAAACATTATTTATTGCTGTATAAATAAAGTATACACCGTAACTTATTTAAATTTCGGATCACTTCTGCATTAAACCATCCAAGTTCAGCAAAATGTCAGATGTGTCATTTTATAGCGTGTTTGAGTAGCCATAACGAGAAAAAATATAGACCAATCAAATCTCTTGTCATAGCAGTTTAACTAATCAAAGTTTTCTTATGGGTGAAAATATATACAACCTCTACACTAATGGCGTCTACTCAAACGTTTCAAGCGTAGAGGAAATGGGACGTATTTCAACGTCAAGTTTGTTCGGTGTTACTCTTCCATACTTATTATATTTCGATGGTGAAGGCATTTTTAAAGGGTCTGGCCGGTCTGCTATAGTAAAATCGCCCCTGGCTGAATATGAAAACTGAATATGCACGTTTATTTGCCTCATTGTCAAATATAATTTTACTGAATATTAAGCCTTAAATACTTAAGATTGGCGAAATATTATAAAAAAAAATAGTTTTTAGTTTATATTGGCCAAACTACTTTATCGATTGTCACGTCCTTCGAATATTGTATACATGTATTTAAGATACATTTATAAAAAAAAAGACGCTTTTTTTGAAGTCAACATTTTTGTCTGTTTTAGTTTTTTTTTTTTACTTGCTAGTTAGCGACACCTTCCATATTTTGATAACACAATACACAAATCGTAGATCGTAGATTTATACACAATTTAATACCACCACCATTACATTTTTTTTTTTCAAAAATATTTTTTTGGATCAGCAAAGTGGAAATAAGCTATTTGTGTAAAAAAAACTTTTATTTTATAAACATTAAATACTTTTGTAATTCGCTCTGATACTTAAGAAATTCATACCTAGGATGCTAGAAACGGGATCTAAACAATCGCTCTAGAAATGGACACCTACTTCACAAAACTTCCTTTGAAACTCCGTGAAAACCTGTTTGAAATCAAAAGCTAGCGGATTGATTTCAAAGAGGTTTTCACGGAGTTTCAAAGTAAGCGTTCATGGGTGTTCTTTTTTTCCACCCTTTTACACAAATAGCTTATTTCCACTTTGTTGATCCAAACTAATATTTTTGAAAAAAATATGTAATGGAATATTAAATTGTGTATATTATATCAAAATATGGAAGGTATCGCTAACTAGCAAGTAAAAAAAAAAAAAACTAAAACAGACAAAAATGTTGACTTCAAAAAAAGCTAGGTCTTTTTTTTATAAATGTATCTTAAATACATGTATACAATATTCGAAGGACGTGACAATCGATAAAGTAGTTTGGCCAATATAAATTAAAAACTGTTTTTTTTTTAATATTTCGCCAATATTAAGTATTTAAGGCTTAATATTCAGTAAAATTATATTTGACAATGAGGCAAATAAACGTGCATATTCAGTTTTCATATTCAGCCAGGGGCGATTTTACTATAGCAGACCGGCCAGACCCTTTGTTTCTAACACAAAAAGGGGTTTCTTTTAAAATTGTTTGAGGCAGTCTATTTCCATACAAAGAAAACGAAAACGGAAAATGCCTTAAACATTGTACATTTATCATTGTGTAACGTAACCTCATATACTGTCTAATAGAATACTCTCTGTGCTCTGGAACAGTACGATTCTGTACGAACTACTACTTTTTTTCGCATTTAGTCAGCTCTAGTGACATTGACGACTTCAAGAATATTTTTCTTGTCATAAGTCACAAATTAACGTTCGTTATAGTACATTTTCTCACGATGTACTCACATTTGGTTTATCGAGATCGGACAAGTTGACGTCATTACTCGCAATTAAGTGGATATGACTGCATTTATTTTTTTCGATAAATGTTTTCTTACCTTAAATTTAATTTGGATCTATTACAAGTCAATAATAAAATATACAAATACGTGAAGAGTGGCTATTCCTATTAAGCTACTTAAGTTTGCTCCATTAACATCAGTGGATTGCCGAGTTCTCACCAAATAAGCTTTTTTTAACGTGGAAAGGAACAAACTAACAACGGAATATTTTGAAAAAATATTGTTGATTTACTTTAATAAATCTACACAATAACAAGACTTTGTTTTATTTATTTATTACTGTTTTGCAAATGATCAAAATTCAGTTTAAGGTAACATATCAATTAATTTAATTTAATTGTAACATTTGGAGTCATGTCCAACCTATTGCGTGTAGTGACGCCAGCTTATCCGACCTCTGGTTATCATATGGTAGTGGTTTACTTACGAAACTCATTAGTTCACGGCATCCGAAGGGAATCTAACTCTGTAACTCGCTCGAAGTCGACTCAAGCACTAGGACGACCTCCAACATCCGACAGAACAGTTGTTTTTCGACTTCACGGAATAGTTAAATAATTACAATACGAACACAGAGACTGCGCGCTCGAGACGACGGAGCCGACGGGCGTGCTCATGCGACATGACTTGCGCGTAACATAAGCGAAATTTAAGCGTGCTTATTCGCGCACCGACGAGTTCCAACTGATTCGGAAATTTAAGGTCCTCGAGACGTAGGTTAAGAACGCGGCGCTCCCTCCAACTGCACAGCCACCGCTTTAAGTAAACTCTTACACGTACTAAGTCGAAAGAGTAAGCTACAACATAATACGTATTTTTATTGAATTTGGGGGGGTTTTGCGCCCAATGTTGGATGTATTATTGCCGGTGACTGTACAAAAGTGTACACATATTTATGAACTCGACTGTATATATTCCGTTGACATATTTAGTTGTATGGTAGGTCATAGATTAAAGAACGATCGCTCTTAAAGCTCCCATACAACTATTTGTTATAATGAGAAAGTTATATATAATTTTAGGCAGATTAACTCATTCCTTTTTTTAAAAATTGTATGAAACACGGTTTAAACAACGACTGGCTCTTGAGTGCAGCCACACCAGCTTTTAGAGTGAGTATTATCCGATTCTGATGCTTCATTGAACAATAGACTTTATTACTTAGCTAAGACTTACTCTTTTCCCATGTCTTGTCCTTAATCGTATGCAGAACAAGGAACCTGAGAACAAAAAACGAAATATTCACACAAGAAATAATTTCAGAGTGATTTTTATTTCACGGCAAAGGCGGCTTTGCCAGCAATTTCTAGGGGTTGATTTTATATTGGTGTATTTTATTGCGTGCCTTGACATTGACGATTTGGTTTTCACGTCTGAGGCAAGAGGTATTGTAACGACGCAATGTACTTCTACGGGCATTATTTTTCTGGAGATTTCATCAATCCAGCAGTCTTTTGGTCTGCCTAGTACCTTTGCCTTACCTTGTACGGTTTTTTTTTATCTACGAAGGCGTACCCGGCCGATAAAATTAAGCCTACATATGATAAAGTCGGTATTAGTGATCCGCGGTCTGTGTATCTACAACCATAACGTCTATTTCTGTTTTTTGGGTATAATAAACTTGATCATATTTCCTTGAGACTGTTACGTGAAGACACAATAAACAAAATGCTTGATTCTTTTATTTATCAAACATATATCACGTTTTTCGCATGTTTAGGTTGAATCTTCGAAGCCCTACGATCTTTAATGATTTTTGATTCAATAGTGTAATATAATAACTTCTTAATCCTGGTAAACATTTTTTTATAAATGTCTTGGTTTTGAAGTACACTCCAATAACTGGCCACCCTCCCATAACTGGCCACCTCATACTAAAAATTAACTCTGTTACCTACAAACAGAATTCAATTTAGTATAACGTGGCCAGTTATTGAAGGGTGGCCAGTAATTAACACCTTATACTAAAATGCATTCTATTCTAGGTAAATAAAGTTCATTTTTAGTGTGAGGTGGCCAGTTATTGAAAAGTGGCCAGTTATTGGCGATTTACCCTAGCCATTATTTAGATTTGACGCTGCCGTCAAGGCGCGCATTAACTAGCTCCATGTTCCTCTAGTGGAAGCACATAAAATCACCCCGCCTCCAGTATATTTTTCAACCAACCTGCACAACTTCAAAATAAGTGGTAGAATAAGTCGTCAAGTATAGAAAACATAAGGACTATAATATAAGAGACAATTTGGACATGATTCAGGTATGTTAATAGTTATTTATGGGCACTTCTATATTTTTTACCTGTTACAGAAAACTTGATATGTACATGCTTATGAAGAGACATTCTCAATTGATCAAAATCCCAAACTTTTATAACTCCAACTGCACTGTTTTGATAGACTTTATTTTTTTATATATTTTATAAATCAAACCTGACCTATGGATAGTGATTAAATTATGCACAAAATTTTAAATAGCTCCAGCGTAATATAGGGTTCAGCATAATGGAAATTCAGAGAAAAAAAATCACGAGAAACAAAAACGAATGCAAGGTTTATCCCATCCAACAATTGTCAGTGCTTCCTCACATAGTATTAAATAAAGTCGCTTCCTGCTGCCTGTCCCTCTGTGTGATCTTTCGAACTTCACCGTGGATTTTAACAGGGTTTCATAAATATCATCGAGTAAATTTAAGAGGAAGGCTTTTATGTATAATACATTCCGGATCATCTACAGGTGTTGTATACAACTCATGATCCGAAGTGAGGGTGTGTTGCTAGTTTAGTACATAATGAGGGCTTGTTACAAAGAAATGTTCGCGAAGCAAAAGTAAACATAAAAGCTTTATGGTAGGTTCACACGCGCGCGTTCAACTCCACATTCAACGTGCACATTCACATTCACGAGCGTGTAAACGGTACGCCCGAGCCCGTGAACGTACCTGTGAACGTGAATGCCTGACACTGACTGATACGACGGCGTGCGTGTGAACAGCTTGAATGTCCGCCGGCCCGAGACGGGCTGCATGCCGCACAGCCCGCCAGGTAGCCCGCCGGGCTGCACGGCGCGCGTGTGACCGTAGCATTAAGAAAAAACGAAAATAGATACATACATAAATTCGCCTGATAAATTAAACCTTTCCATAGATCAGATTATAAGGGCAAGCTTGCTCTATGTATATTAACTTTAAAACATTTACTGAGTTGACTGTGGTGTTTGAATTATTGATATCATTTGTATTTGTATGCAACACTCTCAAAAACCTAAAAGCCATTGCAATTTGGACATTCAATACAATCATGAGTAAAATATGGCGGCATACAAAGTCCTTAGAAATATTAATAGGTCTTTTGTTGCGTAACTTGAATAATAAGATCATGGAAATTAGTGTTCAATTGGGCAGCAACTTGACACTAAAGTCGGAAACATCACAGAGGGCAGATTTTTGATTTCCGTTTGTTTGATATTAACAAAAAGATCTTAGTGAAGATTACAGACAGCCAATACATATATCCTGAACTATACAACTGTCCTCAGCAGTTACAAAGACTGGCTAGAGAATCACCCAAATGATAACATCTAAAACAAACTTGACCATTATATGCAGACATAGCAACACTAGCTTTGATTCAAATAATAACAAAATTAAAAAAGAATGGGAACAGTAAACAAGACCGCAAGAGGCAATAGACCAATGGGTTCCTCTCTGTAAGAGGTATGTTACACATTATTCCATCAATTCAGTCCATCAGTTAGGTTCAGAATGACCAGAGAATGATCAAATTGCAGAAAACAGCCCTCCATAACCTATAACATACTGTAAACTATATACATATAAATACTAAGTGTGCAGTAATTAACACTTAGTTATTATGAGTGACGGAACAAGTAAAAATACAGACTCATCATTCATTCATATGTCTAATAAAGGAGGGTTTCCACTGTGAGCAGAATGGACCCCATATGTACACTGCTTAGCATACAACAGTGCCTTCAAAAGGTTTTCTCATGGTGGAAACCCTTGAAGTCAACAATGTGTGCTAAACCAAATCCATACCCCGTTTGTAAGCTTAAAAGCACAATGCATTTACATCTTAAAGGTGTATAATGTTTAACATAGCTTAGTTTTAGACTGTCAACTATGAAAGACAAGGAGAAATGTTATAATGCTTCAATTCCCTAACAGGTTTGTACTAAAAAGAGTTTGTTCATATAAATGCAATTATAAATTGTTAATAATAAATCAGTTTTTTTTTCTTCTAAATCTATTATTAAGACAGGTGTTGAATAATTATTATTTTTCATTTGTTACATTTTGTATTTATATTTTTATCAATAGCCTTGTTCACTCTAGGCTTAAAATAACATGTGCATGGTTAATTGAGATGTTTTTTAAATCTTTACTACAATATTGTAATATGTCCCACAAAACGCTTTTAAAGCTTTCCGGTTAAAAATTCACGGCGTAAACGAATCACTAACTGCTAATGGTGTAACTGCTTACATATAAGGTATATTCTATCGAATACCCTCGTTTAACAATAGAAACTGAACTACAGACAGAGTTGCAAAAGGCGTAGATGCATTTAATATGTACACAGATTTGTAACCCACCGCTAACTCTGACGACAGCATATACATGCAAAATCTAGTACTTCACACTTACAAAATAATCCGGAATATGTACAATATCTGCCAATTATCTAATAATTCTTAAAGCTTCCTTTTTTTATACAACTATGTGAAAACCGTTTTAATGTGGAAAATTACAAAAAATAAACGTGACATTACCGTGATAATTCACAGGAACTATATTCACACTATTCACAGATTGTAGTATAGTATGTGTAGTTCACAGAATATAATTTGATTGATAGACACGATAGAGCAGAGACCCCTCTTTGAAAATTGAAGCTTAAGGATGATTTCCACCAAACGGCTAGCATCTCATCGTATCGGACAGGATACGCAGTACAGATGCGGCGACAGCCGTAGTACGGCTCTAGTGAAGTTATTATAGTCTATTTATGACGGAGCCGATCGCACTTCGCAGCATACTTACGGCGACATACGCGTGTCTCGGAAGACGCGCCCGCGGTCAAGTTGATGTGCGCGGCTTGGAAATATAGACTAAATACTGTGAACATGATTTAATATCGTTTAAAGACCATACATTTTTTTCCGTTCTGGTCCGTTGCGGGCCGTTTGGTAGAAATAGTGCTTTAAGTTACGTTAGCTCTATCCCTGTCACTCGTGATTGGACACAATGGAGAGAAAGGGATGAAGCTAACGTTTTTAAAAATGTCAGATTTTTGCCATCAAAAAACTATTTGTTGTCTGTGTTGAATACACTATTCAATCTTATCTTATACAGGGATGTCAGGCGTACCAACTTGTTGGTACACATACCAGTTTTTAGTGTCACGTACCATGTACCAAGGCTACTCGGTCCTTGTATGCAAAAATACCAAGATTGGCCGTTGACCGATAAAAATACACCGATAATACAGAAAACCGACAAATTTCAGTGATGCAAATTTTTTTTTTATTCCAATCAGAAATCAGATTTCCTTTATGATATAAAACTTTATTATAGCAGAAGTCTCGATAAATGCTTAATATTTTTTGTCAATCGACTTACTAGATTTAAATCCGAAATGCAATATAATATCGAAAAGAAAGGTTTAAAGTGATATTTCTTCGGTGCGTCCGATAATTACTGCCGATATTAACGGTACACGAAATAAAATAATTTTTTTTTTTTTTCACTAGGATGCAATTTCCGACACAGTTTATAGCAGCGCCGCAGCGGAGCATAGGGGCACTACTTTTTCGCTTTCAATACCAGCTTTCAGCCAGCTCGGTACAAGGATTTTCGAGTGGCCGTCTAACATCCTTGATCTTATAGCTGACCTGACTCTCCACGAGTCTACATGAGGGAACGCGAGTACGACAGTGTGGACGGTGAGCTAGTGTCCCCTCTCGGCTCGTCTCACTGTCGCTCCGCTTGTTGTCGGTTTTTTCGACTCGAGTCAAAGGGCGCGAGGGGGTGAGGCGAAGGAATCAACCACACTCTCGCGCGCGCTCAATTTGTGTTTGCTGCTGCAGAGGATTGACCTAAACGACCGAACCGACCCACGTTTTAATTTGTAAAATGACGACGGAGAAACTTGACATTATTTAAATAATTAGGAATTTGAAAGTGGGGTATTTTTTTACCAATCTGGTAACCCCATGTGTTGTATGTAAAGTACATCCATCTCTTACACTGTTAGGTAAGGTCTAGGGTATACTTAGTCTAAGTGTGAAACTGTAGAAAGAAGCGTTAGAAGCGTAAGTAATCCATAAACAATCAATCAATATTATCAATATCTTATTTTTGTTGGCGAAAGTTGACGTTGATTTTGATGTACCTACCTATTTGCAACATTTTGTATTATAAAAGTATTTATTTTAAAGATTTCCGGGTACATTCAAGTTTATTATTTGGGCCTCTTCATCAAATAATACGATTGCGGTAAAATAAAACTTAAGTTCGAATAGCCTGGCTATTGAACTCTGTCTTGTTGCCTGTGTTCGCAGCGGAAAATCATAACACGTAATTATCTCAAACCGTAATTTACCTGTTACTTTGTCACTTTAACTTGCTTACTTTTACTTTGTGTAATAATCCAGCATGCTTTACGATAAACTTGCTGAACGAAGTTAGTAGTAGTTTTATATTTATTTTAATTTTAGGTTTCAGTCATGGCGAACGTACGGCGGTTCCGTTGCGACGATGAAACTGGGGAAGTGATTACGTACTGCGTAAATAACGAGACTGGAGAGCCAGTGATAGTGCCGATGCCCATCGCCAAGCCACCGACCTCTCGGCCTTTACCGGCCAAGACCATTCCTTTCCCTAAAGGCTACATGAGTGAAACGAAAAAATTCCAGAACTTGAAGGCGCACATTCTCGATGGTTCCAACGTCTTTAGCCCGCGAATTCTTCTCATACCAGCAGCGGTTATCTATCCAGCAGTTGTGATAGTTATCTTGATGATACTAGAGTTGTATCTTCACGTCAGGTGCCATCAGAAGAACAAATCTCTTAAGGACCAAAGTCTGTATTACCGCAGTCCACTTCATATTATTACGAGCATTTTCTGTGGTGTGTGTCGTGAACGCAATTCAATGTCTAAAATAGGGCAGCTACAGGATCAAAGACGCTGCCGGTATGATTACGTGAAAAGAATCGCAATTTAAATACACTCAGGAGCAAAAATATTGGGTCAGAGTGCGTTTTTCACACTAAAGAGGCTATTTAGAAGCCTTGGTTCCTCGCCAGAGAATGCTTTTAGTGAAATCTGATGATGAATACCCCGAGTATCGATACAGGACTTCCAGAGTGCCTAGGATACCCAACTGAATGAATCTGCGGTTAACACCGGAATTGTGCATGTTCAGAAAAACATCTAAAATGGCAATAAAATGTAAGGAAATCCAAGTGCTAACCCAAACTCTCCCTCTGTGGTGTTAACTGGTTGTGTGATCAGTTAGGTATCTTAAGAACTTTTGACCTCTATTGAACCTCGCAGTATCTACCATTAAAACTCTCTCAAAACAACCCCTGGCGAGGAACAAAGGCTTCAAAATAGTCTCGTTTGTATGAAAAACGCACTCTTACCCAGTATTTTTGCTCCTGAGTGTATATTATCAACATTCTTTTGATGTCCCCGAGTTCTTAAATCTACAAAATTCTTGCAAGGCATTGCTTTGGGCAGGAATCAAGGATTTAAACCTTCATGGTGGTGGCAATGCTGTTGTTGCCATTATTCCACAGTAAATGTACGTAAGTCTAAAATCACTGACACTCCAGGGCTACATGTACAAAAAGAGACATAATGTAATTATGGAAATATAGAATTATTTTTGGGGAGTTATCATTACAACCAGTTGTATCTACGGGACTTAACTTCCCTTGAATCTTGTTATTGGTTTGACCATATTGATGGTTGGTCACCCCTTAGATGCTAAATAAGGTCTATTATACGTGCAAGTGCAAATACAGCTCCAACAACCCGATTGACGGGTAAACTTCGTAGCAAATTTTAATTTTTAGCATAGGTAAAGATGCTGCTGCTGGCTATGTAGCACTCGTAGCAGTGGCTGGCTGAGAATGTGTTAACGTGCTGTAGACCTGTTTTCCGTATTACGTACTTAGAATGGTCTCTCAAACTTAAGACTGATACAGAATCTCAGAACATAACAGTTGATCATGCAAACCTCTTCGGAGGGAGTAAATTACCAGTTGTGCACTTAAAGTCTTAATTATGCTGACTGCATATTTCATTAGCAAACTGCTGCCCTGATTGCTTCAAGTAGACTAGGCAGGTAAGAAGTCTATGCTGTTAATACTATTATCACATGCAACAAATGTGTTTACAGTGCTACCATTATCCTAATAGCGAAAGGCAATCTTCGTTTTCCTATGACAAATGAGTGAAATATACTGTCAGTTGAGAGTGCAAACGTGATAGAGATAGCCAACCGAAAGCTATTCAGGAGCTGGGAACACTAGCATTCTTTTACTGGTAGTTATCAGCGTTATCAATATTTAGAAAGTTCATTGTTGTGCAATATGTCAGAGTGGACTTCTTATTTGCCTCATACTATAGTCTTTGGAACACACGGTCTATTTGTACTAGTTATATGTATTGTCAGTAGCTATACTTGTAAAGTTTAGCTCTTGTAATGGTTACTTTTAGAACTAGTGGAAATATAAAATATAACTTAATATGGAGTTTGTAGCTTGTTATAGGTAAAAACCTCAAGTAAGGCCCTTTTGCTTGTAGTGTACTAAACTAATATGGAATTTATGTAAATTTCAAATGTAGATTGTTAAATGGTCTAATACAGATGTGTTACAACTTCACAGAAGAGGCTTTACTAAGTTTTTACTTTTACTTGTTTACTCACTACAGTAAATTGTGTTTAAAATTTAGTCGGCGGGCTGGAGGTAAACCCATAAGAATAAATAATTACTACACGTGGAAGTGAATCTCCTCTACCCAGGCCTAAAATGCCGCGCTCTAAATACCTACTTCCCCCTTCACCCCGCTACGGCCCTCTGTCATCCGCGCACAAAGTTAGGGCTGTCACTCGCGAAATATTTTAACTGGTTTAAGGAGTGTACGCGCCGATCGCGCGTCGGCAGCCGAGTGTCGCTTCTAGGTGTAGTTATTATTTATTCTTATGGTTAAATAGCAATAGTGATTTTATGTTACCAATATTTTATTTATAAAAATAGTCGGTTTACTGACGAAAATTTTACGTCATAACGTTACAAGAAACGTGCGCTCTCGCTTGCACGCTCTGCTCAGGCGGAACGTGACAATGAGTCACGCTTTTTCGCGCGTGCAGCCGGCTTCCATCGATTTATAAGACGATCACGTCAATAAGATTAGTGTTAAATTTCATAATTATGGTGATGGGCACATATTTTTTTGTATACTGAACTAAAGTTGATAGCTCTAGAAAAATCTGCATCTAACAAAATAACTAACGTCTTAGTAGAAGAATTTATAATCGCATTGTTTCCGAATTTAGCTTTCTCTCTATTTCTGAAATAGGGAGAAAGCTGAATATAGGGAGAAAAAGTTGCTGATGGAAAAAAGATCAAGAGCAGATAATAAAAGTAGAGAAAATAATGGAACAATCCGTTAATTTGTGTTAAAAGAGATGCTACATCTGGTGCTTCAAGTTATATGTACTATAAGTTGTAATAATTTATGTTGCACGAGAAAGAAATAGTTATAAAAGTGTAAAGGGACATTTGACAGTCCTCAATGATTTCATTACAGTTATGTACACTGCGAAGGTCTTGAAAAGGCTTGGGTGCTACTAGTTTCGGGAAGATTTGCAAAAGACCGCATCAGAATGATTGAGAGATGTACTAACCCAAAGGTTGTCAATGCTATTGCATCAAATAAGGGTCACTGTTTAATGAAATCACTTGGTATTGCTTCTTGTCATAATAGGTAGTTGTTTAATAGGTTATGTTAAATAGTAGCGTGTGAAGAGTTGTGTTTTAAGATGTACAGTTTGTTCTTTCGAATAGTGTGCATTACAACCCTATGAAGTCGCCGTCACCGCTTTGTGCTCGCCGCGGCGGCTTGTTTGTAGCAATTGTAGCGGCACATCGGGTTATTCCCACCTGTTACCACCAATTTGTTACCACTGGTAACAGCTGGGATTTATTTTCCCACCTGTTACCACTAAAGTAGTCGGTGGTAACGAGTGGGAATATTTTTCCCATTTGTTACCACTAAAATATTTGGTGATAACTACTGGGAAAAAATATCCCAGTAATTAGTGGCAACAGCTGGAAATAACCCGGCACATCAAAGCATGCAAAGTATATGAACGAACGAACTGTACTGAGCCGGTATTATGACCAGCCAGGAACTTAAAATTTCCAGGCAGGATGATAAACAGCAATGTTACTCAGCTAACCCTTTATAGCCTAGCGGTGCGGTGGCACCTTAGGTCATGGTTTGAATTTGTGCTGTATACATTAGTGGTCTAAATAAATTTAAATAAACAAGCAACTCAGCCTATATTTGTCATCTTTTAATACTAAAGTACTCGGTGGTAATTAATAGTGTGCATTACAAAGAGTTGTAATGCACACTATTCGAAAAAACAAACTGTACATCTTAAAACACAATTACAATTGCTACAATTCATCCCTATGAAGTCGCCGTCACCGCTTTGTGCTCGCCGCGGCGGCTTGTTTGTAGCAATTGTAGCGGCACATCGGGTTATTCCCACCTGTTACCACCAATTTGTTACCACTGGTAACAGCTGGGATTTATTTTCCCACCTGTTACCACTAAAGTAGTCGGTGGTAACAAGTGGGAATATTTTTCCCATTTGTTACCACTAAAATATTTGGTGATAACTACTGGGAAAAAATATCCCAGTAATTAGTGGCAACAGCTGGAAATAACCCGGCACATCAAAGTATGCAAACTATATGAACGAACGAACTGTACTTAGCCGGTATTATGAGCAGCCAGGAACTTAAAATTTCCAGGCAGTGTGATTAACAGCAATGTTACTCAGCTAACCCTTTACAGCCTAGCCGTGCGGTGGCACCTTAGGTCATGGTTTGAATTTGTGCTGTATACATTAGTAGTCTAAATAAATTTAAATAAACAAGCAACTCAGCCTATATTTGTCATCATTATTATTTGTCATCTTTTAATACTAAAGTACTCGGTGGTAATTACCTTATTTTGTCATTTGTTACCACTGAAATATTTGGTGATAAGTAATGGGAAAAAAATCCCAGTAGTTGTAACAGTTGGGAATTTTTATTCCCATTCTCAGATCGTAACAGTGGTAACAAGTTGGTGGTAACAGATGGAAATAACCCTGGGCTCTTAGCTCGGCCTGTGCGTCTATTCCACTGGGACGCACACCACGCACGCCACACACACACGCTACACACGTGAGCCTAGTGGTTTAATTGTTCTAGACGTGTGTTACGTCATTTCGTGTGTGCACGCTGTAGAAATACCTACATGTATTAGAAGAAGCGAATATCGACGGTTCTGTGAGTCAACGTCGTATATAGAATAATGTCCAGTATAAACTGACACGCACTAAGTATGCACTCGCGTGCTTAGTGAGTGTCAGTTTATACTGGACGATATTCTATATACGACGTTGAGTCACAGAACAGTCGATATAAGTATACTTAACTAAAGTCCATACCAATATACTTGTCTTATTTAGTAATTAAACACTTAAAACCACAAAATGCTCTCTTTTCGTCTGAAATAACAATTTTGTCTAAAAAACCATCTATGATGCCAAAACAGGAAAATGTGGTCCCTAGTTGCTCCATTCATCAGAAAACGGCCGTTTTAGCCAATAATGATGCTTATTGAGGTTATAAAATTGTTTACAAAATAAGACAAGTCAATTGGTATGGAGTAATAGGTAGGGGAAACTGTTGTACCCCAGACATAGGTTTACCTCGGACAGTTGACAATATTTGAAGTATCCCGCATTCTTCAAAAAGAAATATATATGTCATTTGAACCATTATCTATTAAAATGAAAGTAAAGTTAGCACGAAACTCGAGAGCGGCGTGTGCGTCGAGAAAATTACAAAAATATAAAATTTGTTACAGAAAATGAGTTTTTAGAACTTTATTACAAATTCGTTTATTTAGTGTTTCGTATATATATGATAAAACTGAATAATGCATGCTAAAACTATATTAAATAGCTATCAGATAGTGCAGTCGTTTCATCCTAACTTTTAGACGAAGTGCGTTTACAAAGGTTACTTTAAAAAAAACTTGCTTTGTTGTACCTTGGACACCGAACTTACGTTGTACCTTGGACTACGGACTAAGGTAGAAAAGTTCCAAAGTGTTCTAATTCTTACATTATTTTGCATTTTTTATGACAAGTTAAATATTTTTTACTATTTCAATTGTTGATTACATTTTTGTTTATGTTTTTAATTGTTCTCAGGGAGATTTTCCATTTGTTTTAGGAGAGTGGGAAAACATGGCCTTTTCTTGTAAATGTTATTAAGGAACCTATGAAAAGGTATAATAAGTCTTCGTCCGAGTTGCCTTTTGTATCCTTAATAACTAAATACTAGATGATTATTTTCTGTTTTCTTGGCAAAAATGGTATTTGCCCAAGGTACAACACCGAGTGTCCAAGGTAAATCAGGGGTGTTGTACCATGGACACTTTTCCCTTTTTTTTCTATCAGCCTGTCCCGTCTAAACTAACTAAAGGATCGTTTAATATCATATCCCGGAATGTAGTACAATAGTACAACTTTACATATTTGCACATTTGGCAATTCTGAAGCATCTCGTTTTTTTTCTAAAAATCAAAGAAATGTAAACTGTCCGGGGTACAACAGCTTCCCCTACGTATGCGTGTGATGCGTTAAAAAATCCTTTTCGTCGACGTAAACCTGAACGGCATAGCTGTGTTATGGTATACCCCCCCGCTCTGTTAAGTATAGTCATAAGTTGGTCTATTATATTTAATGTTGCCAATGTGATATTTGAGCGTGTTATATGTTTGTGTATTTTTTTGTAAAACAAAGAATATAATCGATTTAATTTTTTATTTACTTGTATGCGTTATTTAATATACCTAATTTGTGATTTTAGTACAGAGTATACCTACACCTATCGCGTCAAATGTTTATGCACCTACCATACACAAATATGTATGTTTGTGTGTGTGGTTCTATGTCCCCTCGAAGAGGCAAAACGGATGACCAGATTTCGACAGTGTCACTAGATCAGTCTTGGGGCCTTTTCCCACGGCAACATCCCGTTTTTTGGCAGGTACAGTTTACCGGATACTGTAAACAGGATGCTCGTGACTGCTAGTATTAAAACACATACACAACTAAACGGGATCCGGCAAAAAACAGGATGTTGCAGTGGGAAAGGGCCCTTATGGTCATCGCAGACTACAGCGCCTTGGCACCATGCATTACCCTAACTAACGTTTCTATTCGTTTCGTTTTAACCAATCGCATCACTGGTAGATCACGTGGCTTTTCATCTACCAGTGACGTGATTGGTTTAAAAACGAAATAGAAACGCTAGTTGCGTAGTGCATCTTGGCAGTGCCCTCGTACCGCCTCGACTGTGATAATGCGTAACATTTTTAGTGGAGTTCCATTTTTTTACGGAACCTTTAAACAAAACGATTCGATCTAACCTTTTGTAGCAATTTCTAGCTAAGTGTAAACAATTTTTAATTAAAAAAAAATCTTCACAAAGAATGGGTTTAATCTCGTTGCTTTGAAATTATGTTAAGGTTGTTATGAATTTTATTATTTAATCAATTTCTACTTACTTACCTTTTCCAGGATTCTATTATGGATCTAGTGTGGTTCGCTTTTATTATTGTAAGTTTTTATGTAGGTAAATGTAAAACCTCATAACCTCTCGCGTGCTTTGTGCAACCAGTTACCAGTGATAGCCCTAATATTATTGCTAATAAATAAATAAGGTCAATCAAATTTGCAAAAGCTCTCGAAAAGTCTAACGTGTTTGAGTAAAGTCTGTGACACGCAGGATTATTTTTTTTTCAAAAAAGTAAGTCTCCTTTTTGTAGAACTTGCTATTTCCAATATTTATGGTAGTTGCCGTCCATGTGGCGTCCGTTTTTTCCATAACTATTCCAATAAATTATGGTTATAATTTATCTGAATATCTAATCTACTATGGTTTGATAGCTCTTATTTACTTGTCAGTAATCGCGGCCGAGCATAACTTATGAAAAGGAATTTTGTTTTTCCGCGAGAATACAGCCTATGGTCGCCGTTATCGCAGTAATAAAGCATCCGACACCCCTCGCACGGCTTTATAACTCGCAATTATAGGTACCGACATACGGACTGGTTAGAATGTGAAAGATGTTTTATCTATGCTTCTGCACATCGATAAACACAAGTTTAAAGGTCTTACCTACGTCATTCTAGTCTCGTGGCACTGGACACAATATTAAATGCCAACTGCACATAAAATTGTAAATTTTATAATCTGTCAACGAGCCCTCACTTCGCTTCGGTTAGTATGACTTCTTATACCTACATAAAAAAACCTTCCTTTTGAATCACTCTATCTATTGCTGAAACTGCTTAAAATCCGTTGAGTGGTTTAAAAGATCGAAGCGAACAGACAGCGGAAGCGGCTTTATTTTAAACTGTCTAAAGATAAAGATAAGAAATCCCAGAAAAGGATGCAACTAATCACTTTTATCACTAGGTACTATAACTGCATTATAACAATTGTGTAATCTTAAAAAAAACTATCAACTGTTTCATAGCACATGCATAGCACACATATCTAGTTAAGGAGAAAAATTAAGAAACGTTAACTTTTCCTGAGTGACGAAAATTAGTTAAACGTTTATAAAGACAAATGGTGGTATCAGACAAAACTCCTGTAGCAAGTGGAAGCATATTACTAACGGGTGAGGATTGAATCTACTTCAGTCATTGAATTTGAGATACTGCTTCCTGGCTTTGAGAGGTAGTATACGTGTACGACAATTTTTTGTAACTCAGCGGAAAAGTTAACGTTTCTTAATTTTAGTCCTTAACTAGGTACAAACTGTTAAAGAAATGCCCAATTATCATTAGAATCAACATTACGTTAATTCCTTTTCTCATTTAAGGCAGTCTACCATAAAAGTGTGCACGGAAATATTTACTACTTGGACCCAGAAGTTATGAAATTTTTATTAAAGTTGTTAAAAGAAAATCTGAATTCGAAAGAAAGTGAATACGATGAAAAATATACTCGAACGCCGCGGAGGGATAAACAAATATTGAGGACGCCGCCAACCAGCTTAGATAATATACTAAAATATACCGTGGCAACCAAGCGCCCAATAAGTACTCAAGATCTACAGTATAATAAGTTTGTGGGGAAACACAATGGAAAACTAGGGACTATATATAAATTTATTTTGGAATCAAGAGGACCGATCCGCGAACAGACTATCAAATTCTTATATGGTGAAATGCATAGGATTTTAAAACAGAGAGAACTAAAGGACGATGTTACAAAAATGGTTGAATATTTCTCAGGTTACAACCGTGCCGACGCGAAGAAGCGGGTTATAAAGTGTTTTCTCGATATGATGCCTACGCTTAGCAAGCCTATATTTGATAGGGCAAAACCAAATAATCTAGTTATTCCCCTTATACATGACTAGGGTAGGGGCACCAAAAGATGAACGACACCCAAAAGCTGAACACTCGATCGAAATAATCACATAACTAAATCGTGACAAATATTACATAGTTCGGAATTTATTTTTCTTAAACAGCAACTCTTTGCTTACACCTCCATTAAATCTTAACATAGTATTATATTCTTTTTGGCCGTGATCGGTCGTTGTTGTGGAGCTTCCCGCCGAAAACGTCGATAGTATGGGAAAATAGCTAAGGACAGTGCTCTCCAAATTTAAGCTTTTAATTACGTATAAAATTCAATAATTGTCAGTCTTAGAAGGATTTGCTTGGTATGTATTCTTGATTAATCACTCTTTTATTGGAGTTATACGATATTTCTTTTTTCTTGTTAGTTAACGAGAAATATGCCGTTCAAGTAATGGTTTCAAAAATATATACCTAAGCCAATACTTGAACGGTGTTCAGCTACTAGGCAAGGCGTACTTTTTTTAAAGCTTCTTAATAAATCGTACCAAAATGACAGATGGAAAATTTTAAACTTAAAATGATCGTTAAATGCTCTTGTATCTTTAAACCAAAAGATGAACATAGCTTTTGATGTCTAATCCAATGATTTTGGAGTTTTAAATACTATGAAAACTATCACTGTTCAATAAAAAATGTGTGCCTAATACTTGAACGAATTAAATTTACTAGTTCATGTTTTGGATTCTATTCCAATATGTGAACACCTAATTGATTTTGTTTGTTCATTTCATAAATTCTGTGTCCTAAAATTGAACTAAGTAAATTCAGTCGTTCAACTTTTAGGCATAGTTTTATAATATGAACACTAGTAGTAGTATACTAGTAGTATTTATGGAAATGTTTACTAATATTATAAATGTTAAAGTAACACTTTTTGTCGGTTTATCTGTTTAAAAAGATAAGTAACTAAGTAGTTTTGCTAATGATTATTGATAAAAAATACTAATTCGTTGTTTTTATGACACAAATAACATAAAAAATAGGAACCTTATGTACGTAAGTAATATTAAATAAATGTAAACAATTAAAAAATTAAGAATATTTCGTTAACTCGCATTTTATTGCTAAAAATGAAAAGAATTTAAATGACATAGGTATTTTATTATGTTAGTTCAACTTTTGGGCCCCAACCGTTCAGAATTAGGGCACGCTGTTCATCTTTTGGGCAAATCGGTACATTTTTGGTTTCAATGATTTTTAGAAAAATACGGAGATATAATAACAGGCTTTATAATAGTAATTTTCAATCTAGACCATATACTGTACCATATAAAAAAATTAAATAGGGTGAAATTTGTTACTTTCACTGAATATAAACTGTCTAAAGTTGGTGTAGTCGCTTAATCGTTCATCTTTTGGTGCTCTTACCCTACTAGACTGTGAAAAGTTATAACTTTTTGTAATGTCCGTTCAGATCACCACCATCATGGTCTTATAATAATTATCAGGAAACACAGACACATATTATTTGCCCTAGTCCCAAACTTAGATCTAGGTTTATACAATTTAGATTACTTTGGGGTGTTTCACGTTTGTATGGAATAAAAACGCAGCATTTCACCAAACTTGGAATAAGACTTACTCCGAGATTAGTGTATACAAATTCGGCGTTTAATCAAGGCATAATAGTCCTTATTCCAGTTTGGTCGAACGCAACCTGTCTTTCTTCCTAAAGTAAAAAATTAAAATGTCTAGGTGGAAATACAAAATTTAGAAGTAGCACAAATTGAAAAAAGAAACTTTTTTTTATTTTTCCAATGACCACAAATAACTAACTTTCCAGTCAACTTATGTAAAATACAATTGAACGATTATAGTCGCACCATCACCATTTTTAGGGTTCCGTAGTCAAACTAGGAACCCTTATAGTTTCCCGTCCTAGGAACCCGTCCGTCCGCAGCCTAGCTCAGAGACCCTTAGTATCTACTAGAAAACTAATTTGGCATGAATATACATATAAGTCACGCCAACAAAATGGTAAAATAAAAGGTGGGTAAATTTTTCTTTTGTGCCCCACCCTAAAGCCAAAAATTGATATGACCCTAAAAAATGTTTTAATTGAAAGCACATATAATGAATTTAATAGGAAAACTATCACGCCTAATTAGACTTCATTGGTTCATGAGTTACAAACGGTATAAAATGTATATACCTACCTAAAACTTATTAGCGGTGTGCGTAAACTGACCGCGACTCATGTCGATGTAAGGGGATAACAGTTTTCCAACGGCATAGTTGAGTTTGTCACGAGGTTTAATTCGTTTGTAGTAACGGCTTCGGAACCCTACACTGAGCATAGTCCGACATGCTCTTGCCCGGTTTTTTTGCCTGTTGCGGCATCGGACAATTACATCTAAAAGTGGTCAAAGTGTGCATCCCCTATATGCTCATGGAAGCCTCGAACATGCCGCTTCTGATAAATTGCATACAGTTGCGTCAAACACAGGACGTGAGCTATCTTGGGCATATCCTATTGTCGAGTATAAGAGACCTCAAAGAAATAGACAGAAACGAGCTGTTGCGGTGCGGGCGAGTATACCAGCTAAGTTCACAAGGATAAGTTTTTGCACAAGCTTCAACACAGTAAAATTGTGGTCACACACACTACACAGGTTCTGCAGCCAGTCAGTTTCAAATACTCCGGCGGCGCTGCTGCCATATTTTGAGGTCATAAGCTACAAAATATAAAGTCGCTATTTTATACGTGGATACAGTGCGTACTTGTAAAGCTTATATTGCGTTTTGTGTCACATCTTGCCATTGCATTTTCAGAAATTCTGTGTTGTGGCTTTGTTTCATTTCAAATTACAAAATTTTAAATAAAATAAACGTTAAAACATATTATTATATCAGGATCCTATCTATATAGGATAACTTGCGTATTATGCAAACCGATTTTGTGTCATCTTCGTCCACCATGTAAGCACGAGGATATCATGGATAAAAACGTCAAAAATTACAAATTGTATTTCCTTACATCCTTGGACACCATAATAATTAATACCTAATGTTGAAATATGCCTGGTTCCTATACTCAAGTAACAAATCGTTTTCCTGCGTTTTCCTTACGGGCCGTAGCATTATGACATTTGCTTCGTGTCATATTTTAACGAGGCGTAAAGAAAACGATTCGTTTCTTGCATAATAAGAACCGGGCATTATACTCTAATAATTTGATTTTTCTTTCGTGTCATTACTACTTCAATTCAATTAAATTTTTCTCGAAATGGTTTCTGTCCATATGGCCAACTTTGCCAGTGTCAGGGTTTGAGGCAACAGGTGATCGGTAATTTGTTTCACGTTCAGATTAAAAATGAAGCACTCAGTTGAAAATTTAATACGAAAAAAAAAACGAAAAATCATGAGAGTAGTATATAACTACAAAAACTACTTACGAGAAGAGAGCATGCACGTTGAAGCGGGAATAAAGAGGACAAAGCAGTGGGCAAAGGGTTTACAACTTAATGTTAAAGTCGGTAATGAATTTGTTGAGGCGATAGACAAAGGGAGAGGGCATTACTACTTTAGTTGAAAAAACAAACAAACTTCAAAATAGATTAATTTATTTCAATTACAAGTTCATATGTATTTCTTATAACAATGCCATAAATTGCAGTTCGGCACATCTCTTCAAAATTACAGGCTCAGTTCGAACCTATTCAGCTAGGTTTTGGCATAAAAGGAGGGTGCGGAGCAGCTGTCCATGCTTTACGCACGTACCTCTCCATCGGAAATTGTGAAGTGTTGATCAAAATTGACGTTAAAAACGCATTTAACTCGGTAAACAGGGACACCCTACTGGCAGAAATAAAACAGAACGTCCCGGAAATGTATAATTACTTTTTACATTGTTACGCAGACCCAACTAAATTGTTATACCGCGGAAACGCTTTATCTTCAGAAGTCGGCTGCCAGCAGGGTGACCCTCTTGGGCCGGCAATTTTTAGTTTAGCTATAAATCCAATCATTCAAAATTTAAAGTCAAAATCTAACGTTTGGTATTTAGATGATGGGACTTTAGGAAGTGATATCGATACCGTTTTGTCCGACCTTTCGTCCATTCAAACTAAATTCCAAACAATAGGTTTGGAACTAAATTTCAGTAAATGCGAACTTTTCATTCAAAATTCTTCCTTAAATTGGTCTGTTATAAAACAAAAATTTGACGATTTAACACCAAACATAAAAATAGTTGACCAAAAATCACTCAGCCTTCTAGGGTCCCCTGTTTTTGAACACGCAATTCCAACTTTTATTCAAAATACTGTTTTAAAATTTCAAAATTATGTGGATCGTCTTCTCGAAATAAACCCACATTATGCTCTTTCGGTTCTTTAATTCTGTCTTTTTGTACCTAAATTTATGTACCTGCTTCGCTGCTGCCCTTTTTGGAAATTTCGAATTCTCCTTACGCAAATTGATGACATTATTAAATTAAATTTGGAATCCATCTTGAACATTCAGCTAAGCGAGCAAACCTGGACTCAGGCCTCCCTCCCCATCCACTTTGGTGGACTAGGGATCCGCAAAATTTCTTATGTTTCTTTTCCAGCTTTTTTGTCTTCCGTTCATAGCTCGGCTAGTCTAGTAGGTAAAATCCTTTGCGCTTTGCCATCAAACTACACGACTGTCGACTTGGAGGAAGCCAAAAATGCCTGGAATCTTGCCTACCCAAGCAGTAATTATCATCGAGTTATATTGTAGAGTTATATTGTACGCAGTACAATATAACTCGATGGTAATTATCCAGAAAATTTTAAGTCTCAGAGGAGTTGGGATGAAATAACCTGTAATATAACTTTTAACAACCTTGTATGTAGCAACTCAGGATCTGAGCGAGCCAGGCTTTTGGCGGTGGGAACCAAAGAGGCTGGTTACTGGCTCCATGCACACCCATCGCCAAATACTGGTACTTTCTTAGATCCTGAAACTCTCCGAATTTCTGCTTGTTTACGTCTTGGTGTCCGGGTCTGCACTCCACACATATGCCCCTGTGGCAACGAAGTTGATTTTCTGGGTCACCACGGACTTTCATGCCAAAAAAGCGCAGGCCGCTTCTCTAGACACGCCGCGCTCAATGACATTATCCGCCGGTCTCTTGCCTCCGTCAACGTTCCCGCTTTACTGGAGCCAACCGGTATCGCTAGGGACGACGGCAAGAGACCTGACGGTATGTCTTTAATTCCGTGGAGTATGGGGCGAGTGCTGGTGTGGGACGCTACTTGTGTAGACACCCTAGCCTCGTCACACCTCCGCGGAACAGTAAATAAACCAGGCGCGGCGGCTGAGGCGGCCGAAACAATGAAAAAGAATAAGTACAAGGGTCTCGGCGCAGAATATAACTTTGTTCCTTTTGGCGTCGAGACCCTTGGTCCGTGGGGACCCGGTGCCATTAGCCTTTTTAAAGACATGTCAAAAAGGCTAATTGAAACAACCGGTGACCACAGAGCTGGCAGCTTCCTCGGACAGCGTATTAGCATTGCTATACAACGAGGAAATGCTGACAGCATCTGTGGTACTTTGCCACGGGGGGCCTCACTTTTCTAGTTTTTATTTAGTTTTAATTGATTTGTATTTAGTTTAGTTATATTTTTTTATTATTAGTTGTAATTTTAGTTAACTTCAAATGCCATTCATGAATTTGACACTAATTGGTTTGATTAACTGACAAATACTCAATCTGAAACGCGTAACGCCTATTATTTTAACCTATTGTAATAGGTACTCTTGCTATTAGGGCGACACGTGGTTAGGTTAGTATAGATTAAATATCACATGCCAGTGGACGAAGATGACACACAATGCGTAAGCGTGAAAGATTGTGCATCTCGAATCTTCTTTTCGTCCAATATTTAAGTTACCTTAGAAAGCACCTAATATGGCACAAACTTATGCATTAGACTGGGCAAACGGTCCGGAAACTATATGCCAAAAACAATCACCAATGTTTGAAACCCCGAAGGTGTTTATTTGAAGTCGGTTTAGAAAGTAAAAACTGACTGACTAATCGATGAACGCACAGCCGAAACCGCTGACCCTAGGGACTCGAAATTAGGATGCACTAAAAAGAGATATTTCAAAATTCATCCCCTTTCTTAGGCGTCAACATAGGGGGAGCGCCGGGAAAACCAATTCTTACGAAGTCGCAAACGTCCCCTAGTTACGTATAGAAAAGAAACGAAAATAAATTGTATGTCGCACGAAATGGTAGGACAAAGAGGCGAAATCCCACAGCGGCGCCCACGCAAGCAACACGTGACCCACGCCACGTGAGTACTTCTAAATGTAAGTATACTAGGTATGTGACTACCATGAGTTACAATTTAATGCACCTATTCGCTAGCGAGTTCTGTCCCTCGCAGACCTCACAGTATTCTTATAGAGTGCGAGGGAAAACGCGTTCGACTCGCTAGCGACTACAGTAATTCTAACTCCTGGATGTCATGGTAAGGGTACTGTTGTCATTCTGTGCGCGTGCCGCCTTAGGTGTATTTAGGGTAAACGCCACAGAGATGGAACACTTCAGACTTTGTTCAACTTTAGAAAAATAAAATTCAGCCCTGTGATGATTTTCACGTACTCTACTACTTCATTATTAAAGAACAAAGTGATATCTGCGTTTTTTTACTTTTGCACCTTATCGGTCGCCATTGACAAATTAAAGCAGTATTTTAAATATTATGACGTTAAAGTGACATAGACTAAAATGTTCAGTTTATAATATAAGGCCGATCGTACAATCGAATTCATAAATATGTGTAGGTTTAGTACCTTGTCTATTTAATGTCATGTTTAGACTGCCATATATGAATTGTCACAATGACTAAAGTGACAAGGTACTAAAGTGAACACATATTTATGAACTCGACTGTATCTTCCGGGTGATGTGATGGTCCTCCATGACTCATAGCAGATCCGTTGAGTTTGGGCTCATTTCACTCATCCTTTAATAGGGAGTTTCATTACCAGTATTATAGATAAGTGCAGTCGGCAATATTACGTAAGTACGTTTAAAAAAAAGTTTAATCATAAGTTTAATACGGCTAACATTGAAAAGAAACCTTCACTTTCATTTGATGTAACTTTGTTTTACACTACATTCTTGATTTTCAGGTACGACGGTACCTACAAGGAAGTGGTCTACCAGTTTTGACAAAAGTTTCTGTGAGATCTAATTATTCGTAAACTTGTCACTGTCATAATATTATTGCAAGGGAAAATCGAACTTGTTGTATCATGACGTGCAAATGAACTTCAACCGTAGGGTGGTGGTAGACCACATTTTTGGCCGACGCGACTATAAAAGATAAAAGTACACTGAGTAGGACCTAAATTTGGGATTATTCGCTGTTCCTTTTCAGTCGGGAGACGCTGAGTTTTGAGGTTTCAAAAATATTAAAACTGATCGTTTTTTGCATATATGTAGTTTCCGGACCATTTGCCCAATCTAATGCATAAGTTTGTGTCATATTACGTGTTTGCTAAGGTAGAAAATGGATAGAAACTTAGATGTTTTTTTTTTCGAAACGAAATACTTATTGAGATGAAAAATGTTACATTCGCATTGCGTCATCTTATACTTACCTAACCACGTCGCCCTAATCTAGTCGTCTTAAATAGGTACAACCGCAACGCTCAACTTTTTTCAGGTTCTTTTTCTTATTTAAACGAAAAACGTGGGTGGCTCGTTAACTTGGGCGCTTACCTTATGCGTTATGAAACAAAGCGAATATGCCCACGTTTGTGTGTGGGCAGCGTTCGTCACTGTTAAATTCTGGCTTCAGTACGAAATTAGAATGTTTTCCAAAGTACGAATTGGTAGTCCTTAAAGAGTAAATTATACACCGAGGGAATAAAGCACTGTTAGCAAACGAGGGACTCCAGATTTAACTCTCGAGCGCAGCGAGGGTGTTTCGAGTTAATTCCTGAGCGAAACCGGGAGTCCTGGGTGCAGCAAGGGATTCAAGCTCGGCCAAGAAGAAAACAGCTTTATCCCAAAGGAGAATACTCTACTTTTCTCACCTTTTGCGAGACAATAAAAAGCAAGGCTACTTATTAGAAACAACGTCAAATCTCAAATCACTTTCGCTTTCGTCACTCGACATTTTTATTCAAACTTTAATCTTTCAATTCAACCTCCTGCTAATGCTGCAGCGATTTGCGTATATGGCTTATAGTCGCCAGTTAATTTTTTAAATAAGTTGTTTTTCAAATTTCAAATCTCATTATTACCCTCTGGGTTATAATATTGTTCTGAATCTCATTATAACCCGCTGGTTAGCCGATGGTTATAATGACTTGCTTTAACTGAGATTTGCATGATATATAATTGGGCAATTTCGAGCATGTCGTGTGAATAATATAATATGTACAGTCAATGTCATATCTCATAAATAGACCCCGGTATCGGAGGTGCAAAATGGTAGCTGTCAAGTTCTTAGGGATGGGTAATCATATTTTTGATGTTGATATCGATACACGATTTTTCTATACATTAGGTTGTACACAGTTATTTTTTTTTGATCTATGATAATCTTTTAAATTTATTTATGAATGCTTTATGCTAAGAAGATAACTAAAACTTCTTAATGATGAAAGATTTTTTTTTGTAAATAATAAAAATGTTCAATACATGTTGGTTTTGTAATTATATAGTCCTACTTTATAGAATAAACGCTATCATTATGATATAATAAAATATCGACATATAACTATGTTTATCGACATGAAGTTAATATTTCAAAACAATGTTTACCCTTCCCTAGTAATGGCTCGAAATTGACAGCTACCATTTTGCACCTCCGATACCGGGGTCTACTCATAAATATACCTAATTCTGCACGAGTGATTGAATAGTGCCACTACACGTCAATAACTGTTATGATAATTATCTTGATATTTACTTATGTATCTGAGGCCGGATCTCAGCATACCCTACACCATCAATTGGTACGGATCGCTTCAGTACTTACTGAAGCGTTCTTTTTACGAGGCAGACGTGATGGACCCAAGACGGGGGAAAATTAAATATTGACGCGCGACACTACACGCAAGATAAATATTACGATCCAGGATCTAAAATCAGATCACAAGGATTTCCAGAAATCCAGCGATAAATATACGTACTGTGATACATTGATCCATCAATACGCTACCCTACACGTGAATAAAATATCGTAATCCGACAGTTTATATTGACGGATCACAATATGGAGCTTGCGTGTAGCATTCGCCTATGTCTTCCCGTGGATGGCGTAAGAGGCGACTAAGGGAATAAAGGCTTGTAGTATTGTTAGGCTATCATAAGTATTTTAAATTTGACCTGAACTTCTAATACAGACTAAGCTAAGAAAGTGTCCATTAATGCTTTTCCTATTGTCTCTGTTAAGGTTTATATGAAATGTGGTAACAACATAATCAATAAGATTTGGAGTTGTAGGTAATTCTGTAGCTCTGTCTACCCCACTCTTGGAACGAAGGCTTGAGTTCATGTACAGTTGTGGTCATATAATTAAGAACGATTTGAAGTTGCAGAATATATTTATCTAAATCATGACATGTGTAGTTATAATGTTCCTTCTTAAAAGTAACTAGTTATGTTTTGAAATAGCCACATGAATAGAGCAAACGGGATTAGGAATATAAAATAAAATCGCTAACTATTTCTTTTACAAATTGTATTTTTTCTCTCTAGTAACAAATTCAAATAGTAATAAAGCTGGACAAATAATTAAGAACGATTTATTGAACTGCTCGAGAGTTGTATTATATGAAACTTAGACTAAATAAATCACATTAATGTGAAGTGCGTAAAGGAAAAAAAGATATTTAATACATTTTAAACAAAAACTAATAGTGAGTAGCGTGTCCACGGCTTTTAATTACTGCTTTACACCGGCGAGGCATAGACTCTATCAATTTTTGACATTTCGCAAGAGAGATAGACTTCCATTCTTCTAAGAAAACGTCGTACAGCTCTCTTAAATTGCCACACTGTCGATTTGAAACCTTTTTCTTGACTTCACACCAAAGATGCTCTATTGGGTTTAGATCTGGGCTGTTAGCGGGCCAATCTAAGACAGAAACTGATTGCGATGTGAGAAATTCCTTAACGGTACGTGCAGTATGCTTTGGATCATTGTCGTGCTGGAATGTCCAAATAACCGGAAGCACGTCTTCAGCATAAGGTAACATTGTTTCTTCCAGTATATTTTTGTATTGGAATTGATCCATGTTTCCTTCTATCAACTTAACAGGTCCAACACCATGTCCAGAAAAGCACCCCCAAATTTTTACATTTCCCCCACCATGCTTTAATGTCACTTTTGTGTACTTAGGGTCGAATGCTTTATTCGGAGGTCGTCGTACATATCGTTTTCCATCAGAACATACCCTGTTTATTTTTGTCTCGTCAGAAAAAATAACATTTTTCCACTGTCTAACTGTCCAGTTTTCATACCTTCTTGCAAATGCAAGCCGGGCTTGCCTATGACACCGTTACAACATGGGCACCTTCCTTGCTATCCTCCCGTGCAACTTTTCTTCTACTAAACGCCTTCGGATAGTGCGTGCCGAGATTGCTGAAGGATTGTTTTCACCAAAATATTCTTTTCTCAGCTCATTAGACCCTTTAAAAGTATTTTGTTTTGCCAAACGAATGATATTTCGATCATCTCGACGACATGACTTCCTCTGTTTAGGTTCACACGGAACATTTGAAGTAGTTTGATACGTCGCAAAGTGCTTCACAGCGTGGAAAACCATTGTTTTTGAGCATTGCAGATGGTCGGCTATCTTTTTATACGACCAATTCTTCTCGCGAAGTTTTATTATTACTTCCCTTGTAGATTTATTGCAACTTTTATTTTTCCCCATTGTTTTTACACGAAGCAATCACCTTTTAAACTCTTACAGCACTAAATGGCGCCAAAATCATACAAATAGTGACCTACCACCACAGAGCCACAGAGTGTTCTCTATTTAAATTTGAATAAAAAAATAAACCATTCAGCGTTCTTAATTTTGTGACCAGCCAGTAAGAAGTAATACTAGGTTCAGATCTAATGTAAAAAGTTTATCTATTTATTTTTTAGCCAATCATTTGTATCAGCGAATGAACCGGTAGTATGCAAAAGTTTTGCGATACAGAGAGAAATACAAAAAAATACATGCAGTTAGTTATACTTGTTAGTTGGAAAAAAACTTTCCTTTAAATAAGCGTTCTTAATTATATGACCACCACTGTATATATGTACGTACCTACATGTAATTCTGTACGAAAATATCTACACGCCTTCATGCTACTAACAATAAAGTCTATGTTTAAATATTTCACGCGATGGTCGTAGGTATAGTTTATACTTCCGACTAAGCGCCTTTGAATATTGAGAAATATTATTCTAATTAAGTATCAATGTAAAAATAATAACACAGTGTTGTTTTAAATCTATTTATTAAATTACAGATAAAATATGTGTTCCGATCCGAATTACAATTAAATAATGAAGTTGTTTAAACAAATACTTAGGTGAATGTTTGTAAAAAACTGTCGTTACCGTATCTAATTTTATGACTAGTAATTTTTTATATTTATTTGATACTTGTGTTTCACACAATTTTTCTTAATACTGAAAATAAATAATGTCCATGAATCTTATAATCTAAGTAAAATATGTCATAAGGATTTATGTCATAAGCACTGTTTATTATAATAAATATACATTGTGTGTTTTGCATACGAACATGTATTTTGAGGGCTGAAAGTACCTATAGGCCATATTAGCTAAACATAATTTGAAATCTTTTATTATAAAACTTAATCATTTTTTCAAACAAAGTAGTTCGGCACGCAATTTATCCGCAACTATTATTAACAACCGAAACAAAACTCATCTTGACTGTGAGGCGCGTCACAAGATACGTCAAAGTAAACACCAAACCATAGAACACTGTCAGTTTTGACGCATCTCGAGACGAGCATTTGACTTGAGATCAGTTTATTACTAACTCTGATTCTCAGAATTGTCAAGTGACAGCTTTGCATTACATTGCTGCTAGAGAAAACCTTAAAAAATAGTTACGCTTTACCTATTATCAAGGGTTATTGTTATATTTTTATTATAAAACTGTTAAGGACCCGTTAACCCGGCACACCACAAGTAACGCGTTAAACTCGGGCAGCGCAGCGCGTGACGTGTGCAGCACAGGCGCACACGCGCGCGGCTCCGCAAATATGTATTAAATACGGCCGCCATGTTTACCGTCACACTGGGGCGCGTCAGTGGTTGAATTTTTTTACAAACGCCCGTTGGATACCCGCGCGCGCGGCGCTATACGTCACACCGAACGCAGCTGCTAACGGGCTGCAGCTGACGCGTTCGGCGCGCACGTGCCGGGTGCCGCGCTGCTTACGCCACGCGACGCTGCTGCCACGTTTTGGTGTGCCGGAGCTTTTAACAGTACTCAAAATGATCGTATGGAAAACACGCAATGTATACCAATGTATACACGCAATGTATTACGGTGGTCTAAATAAGTTATCTAATAAAAATATTGTATTCCACAAGTTTTATTTTATTCCAAAATACATAAAAATATACCAAGTTTTTTTTCAATCCATAGTATCCATAGTAATACTTTGTCTGTTTGTTATGGTTGCACGGCTAAATTGCTGAGACGATTATGATGAAATTTGGTATGGACATAGATTGAAAACCGAGCACAAAAAGTAAAAGTACAAGTACAGAGGTTTCTCTTCCTTGCAAAAACGCTGTTTAGGCATGAGAAACTGTCTCTCTTACTATCGTATAACTTGTATTCATTCGCACGCGGCACGTGTAGTGCTAGGGTTGTCACACGCCTAGAATACCAGTGGTATCGGTTACATGGCCTCAATATTTTAAAATATGCTCGTATCAAGGTTTAGTTTTGAATGACGGCGACGTCTTCGGACGTTGGACAAAAAAAACGGAGTGAAGAAAAGTCGAGCTATATTGTAAAGTTAAAAAACAACTGCCGGTACAGTTTAAACAAATAATGTTTGTTTCTTCTTTAGATAGGTACTTATGTTACTCTCTTTGGCCTCTCGTACAAAGTTTTGTACATATTACGGCCATTGGAATTAAAATCCATTGCAAAGAAGACCTTTGTTTTATGACTGACAATCAAATTAGAAAATTGACTCTATTGTATTTGCAATGGACAATGTTATAAGTGACGATCAGTTTTTTTAATTATTATACGGATTAACGAGGATTTTTTAAATAGCATTTCTCAACAAAATATGTAGCTACCGTAAAATTAAAATCGTCCAAGAAATACGGATGATACGAGCATTTTAAACTGCAAATTAGACAGCGATTGGTCAGAGAGATCCGAAGTGCAGTGTGACGTCATATAACAGGTAGGCCATATAAACTCCCGTGTTGAGCCCTGTTTTGGTAGTTAGAGGCAGGAACAAATATTTGTTAGCTTATAACTTGGTTATTTTTATGGGTATTAAAATAATGTTTTGCTCACCTGTTTGTTACATGAACCAGCTTTTATTGACTGTGAAAAAAAAGTCTTGAATATTCCCTTTTACAAATCCAAATTTAACTGACGGACTTCATAATTTGCACAAAATGCCGTGGTGACTAGCAACCGTACTCAGAGACATTTTGGAGACAGTCATCTCCTTCCTTTTTCAAACTTGTGTAGTTATTACAAATAGTCATTAAGAAACTAATCATTTTTATTAACTGACGCTGGCCGTTAAAATTATAAACTATACGAAAACAAGAACTCCATGATTTAAAAAATTCAACACCCTGTACAACGATTTTCTTCGGTGGCACTATCACCTATTTTTGCAATATGTACCAACTACTCGCCTTAACCATCCCCAAGTGTTGCTAGTTTAGCAAAAGTGGAATACTACTAAATATATATTAACTGAGCACTTTAGAGCTCAATAAAAAACGTGCTGTATATTTTTTTAAATATCGAAATAAAAATTAAAATCAAAAATATTTTATTGTTTAACTGCATGAACGCGTGTTTTTGTAAGCGATTGCCAAAATCTTTATTTTTATTAGAATTTATTACTGGGTACGGTCGGCCAAGAAAGTGGTCTACCAGTTTTGACCAAAGGTTACTTGCCACTGTAATAATATTATTGCAAGGGAAAATCGAACTTGTAGTATCACGACGTGCAAATAAACTTCAACCGTAGGGTGGTAGACCACATTTTGGCCGACTTACGTAAATTTATTTAGCAGTGTTTCACTTGAGCTAATAAAAAAACCAACCTTTGACGTGCGCCTTACAATGGTAGTTAAGAAGTGTTGGAAATAGGGCTGTCACAGGGATCATTCTAAAATGATCGAATTACCTAAACCTAACATTTAGGACAAAATATAATATTAAAAGTAAAATTACGGAATTTAAGTTTTAAGTACCGACCGATCAACATCAAATATACATATATAAATCTTGGAGAAAAAAACCGTGAAGAAAAGGTCGAGCCAAGCATATGTTAAGATAAAAAACAACTGCTTGTATTGTTCAAACTAATAATGTTTAATTACAAACTAGAAGACGCCCGCGACTTCGTACGCGTAGAATTAGTTTTCCTCTACTCCCCCTTCTTCTTCCCGTTGGGGGTCGATTTTCAGGAAATCCTTTCTTACTGCACCCCAAGACCTCATAAGGAACCTATGTACCAAAAATGGAATCTTTAGACTCAGCGGTTTGAATTTTTTCATTGCACCAAGTTTTTATGTCAGTTCAACCTTTTTTTGAATAAAATCGGTTTGAGTTTTTAAACATGTGTCAAAATAAAAGTAATGTAAATCAAAAGAAGTAAGAAGTATTGATATCAACTTCGAAGCAAATCACCCCCAAAATAACTTTGTACCCCTTTTTCACCCCCTTAGGGGATGAATTTCAATAAAATACAAAACACTTCTTCCATCTATTTTGTTAAAAAATATTTATGCGAAATTTGAAGTAGATTGGACCAAGGAATCACGTTGTCCCACACAAACTATGCCCCCCTTTTTACCCCCTTAGGGCTAGAATTTCGGAAAATCCTTTCTTATCTGATGCCTACGTCATACAAAGAACACACCCTCCAAGTTTCAGGTCTCTCCGATCAGCGGTTTAGGCTGTGCGTTGATCCGTCAGTCATGCAGGACAAAGCATTTTATGTGTATAGATAACACACAAACAACACAAATACAGAGTAGAAATTTTGACTAAATTTTTTCACTTTATGGGTTAGTTGTAATGGGGAGTAGGTAGGGCAATTTATTCGTGAGTGTTGTTTTATTTTCTATGTTTTATCATAGTAATGTGGATCGGCCGATCCATAAAAGGGTCCATAAACATCTTTTTAATAAACATACAACTAAAAACTTAACTTTAAGCTCTTACAGTGTAAACTATGTTGTACTTATAACAATAGACAGGTATCATGCATTGTACAGTCACCTCAAAACTCCATTCTAAAAATACATCTCTTCAATAGCTATACCAACCTGGTAGACATTTAGATAAAAATACTTACATAATAACATGGATGCTTTTTTTGTCACTAGGATGGTATTAAGTTACAACATTCCTCTTAATATTTAAATATACAATCATTATAAGATGTTGAGGACGGTCTACCTAAAACCAAAACTGTATTTAACTGTTCAAAAATTATGTAATTTTTCAAAAGTTCAAGATGTTCGATTTTTAAAAATGAAGTTCGCAGCGCGTTCTATGATGCACAGGGCGGCGGTGCGAATTTTATGGACCCCAGATTTTATAATAAGTTCTTTTAGATCAACTTAAGAAAACGTTGTATTAATTGATTAATTTTATCAGTTTTATCACTACTTTTCGGCTTATTTAAAATGGTCTACAAAAGTTGTTTCAGTCTTTGGTAAGCCGTCCTTTGGTTACGCCCTGTATTGTGAAGCGGAACTTCTTTTAGCTGTGTGTGATAATGATAAGTGAAAGTATTTGTATTTTAATGCTGCATCTCTTTCTTTTTTAATGTCATATAATGTAATGAGCATTCGGCGCGAACATCGAGTGGTGTGTCAGGTTTGTAACGCTCGGCTTAACGTCATCACCACTCGAATACTCACCCGAATGCACTCAGTGAGATCGCTCCTAAAGATCATAGTGCACTCCCTACTGCTGCTAAGTAAAGTGGCGTCCGTATGAGCGTGCATGTATGACAAGTGACAACTGAAAGGACTATTGTATATCGGTCGATACGCCTTCATCGATGAAGTGGAAGCTAAAAAAAAACTACAAAATGCGATAATGCTTCTCTCTTGTTGTAGACATTATGAAAAACTAGCTCTGTACGTTTTCTTTTTGAAAAAATATTTCGTGGAAACGAAATAATGATAAAAAAGCCAACGTCAAAACTTAAGTTTCTCATAAAATAAACAAGAAATTTGAAAAAGGCAGTGGGAAACGTTATCGCCAACGCAAAAAAAAAATGGATAGAAAATCTCTTTTAACATTAGTAGTCCATCACATCCTACTGTTACTAACAATTACTTATTACTATCATGTCGGCTATCAACAAAATTGCGACTTACTAATGTAAAATAATTACATTACGGATTAGATTGTTTTGCGGTTTGTGACGTGACCATAGCAATGTTGGCAAACCCCAACTATTGGACTAATGTGCTGGGCGAATTCCAACGGTTTAACTTAGTTGGACACCAAGCGCGATACTGCCCTGCTTAGCCATATAGCAGCATCTCAGATAGAACTCCTGTATCAATCACGACCTCATTACTAAAAGGAGAGGGTTGAATCTACCTTGGCAATGAAATCTGAGATACCACTTATTGGTTTAGGAAGGCATGATAGTGCGCACGCGGTCGTATGCATAGATCTTGCCACAAGCAAGCACACAGGGCCTCTGTTCAACACGGTAAAAACCATATCGTGTTTGATCTGTTATCGTTTTGTCACCGTTTTGATAGCTTTTATTTACTTGACAGTAATGGCGGCTCTGTGGGCCTCTATTCCCGACGGTGCAAAACATTATCGTCTTCGACCTGCGTCGCTAATGCCTAACGCACTCGCTATCGTAATCGGTTTCAAAGCGGAAAAATTGTTGTCATTTTGTATGCAGACAAGCCTTCGATTTTCAAAATGAAAACGATTGCGATTGCGAGCGAGTGCGTTAGGCAATAACGCCTCTGTTATGATGTTGTTTTACTGTCTGTAAGAAAATAAGAAGTTGAATAGAGGCCCAGTTGGGCTTGAAAGTTGTTGCTATGGCAACCATCAGATGAAGATGATGGCGGGAAACAGCTGGATGTGAGATGCATAGGACACTGCTAGGTTGAGATGTTCAGGGAAGGAATAGATGTAATGTTGTTTAGCTGATGTTATAAGGAGATTAATGGATATGTTTTATTTGATTTTAAACGCTATTTATGGTTATCTATCACCAGGTTGAATTTTCGTTTTCAATTGTTTCATTTATCCGATTTTTTACGTTAGAAATGCATTTTTTCTGAAATCGTTTTCTTTCCAGGATTGTTATAAATCTAAGCCACTGTCTGTTTCATTTAAGATAATGCCTGTGAGAGCTCATATAAACACGTATTACACATATTTCTTTAACTTTAATAAATACTACATCACTACAAATTATCTACTATTTTTAAATACCTCGTCAGTGATTAAAATGATTGAAATTACTAAATACGGCTGTCACAGAGGTGATCCTAGATGAAACAGTCTAACTTATAAATTCGCGCAATTATGAAACATTTAACATCGAAATATCGACCTTGTGTTGGGTTACCACTATTTTCATTTTACTGTTTGCTTATCCCCAAATAAATATTTATGCGCGATAAAGATTTTAAGTGGCCTAGTTAGCCACTCTTGTTAAAAGAGGGCGCTGTTCGCAACTTCTTTCGAATGCGAGGCGAACTCCACCGCGGGACCACTCGGGTGTCTCCGGGAGACACGCCCTCATCTACGTCATCCGCTTCAGTTTTGATCTCCATTTTCTGAAAAATAATAATAATTATAAGCACTAGGGGACGCCCGCGACTTCGTACGCGTGGAATTAGTTTCCCGCTACTCCCCCTATTTTAGTCCTTTCTTAGCGCTCACTTACATCATAAAAGGAACCCCTGTACCAAATTTCAAGTTTCTAGGTACAGGAGTTTCGGCTGTGCGGTGATATCTAAGTCAGTCAGGTTTGCCTTTTATATATATAGATTAAACGTTTAATAAAAGCGGCGTCACCACCTATTTAGAAACATGTAGAAGTGACAGTTGTATAAGGAACTGAGATGTGAATTCTCGAGTAGTTCGAGATGAATCTCTGGCATGAATCTGCTTGGAATGACTGCGTCACTATGGAATCTCGAATAGGAATTCATATCGATTGCGAGCGAGAATCGCCTAACTGGTTCCACTTTGAAACTACCTTGTGTCTGTCTATGTAATAGCTTAAGTCTCGTTCAGAGGCACTACGTTTAGCGTAGCTACGGCGCTCGGGACGAGAAACTGTACATTAAGCCAAAACCGTGAGACTATGCTTCACCATAAACGCACTCTTATCACCAAAAGTTTGATTTATCCGCAAATCACGCAGCCCAAAGTCTCGAAACGCGAGCCGTAATAAACTAATTCATAAGGCACTTGTTCCACCACTTACGATGAGCGGGAAGCGAGTCGAGCCAACGATCATCAATTAATGTGTGAGAAGGGTCTACATCTTACGTTCATTTCGGTAATGGGAAGAGTGCCTAAATATGTAGGTACAGGTGTAGTGCATAATTGCTTTCCTTCGTATTTTCACGGAAACGTACGAAGGTGTCATGCTACTTCAGTCAACCTCAGTACTTTTTGTACTGTGACCGACTGAAATAGCAAGACGCGTTCGTACGTTTCCGTGAAAATACGAAGGAAAACAATTATGCACTACATCTGTAAATATGATGCGTACCACTAGTCGCATTTGTTTCCGCTCGCCGACTAGTGAGTTTTTTTCCACCTGTCCAATGTGTCAAACTGAGAAAATTCCTTACCCAGTTCACAATGTGAACAAAAGATCGTGATCTGAGAATTGTCCCAAAGTGGAAATATAATATTTAATTTAAAGTGGGAAATATCATATGGATACCTGAACCACAAGCCGTATCAACGTGTGCTGCTGCTCCAGTAGTAGTGACATCTCCCGAAGCCGTCTCTTCTGTTTGTCCAGCTCCGCACTGATGTAGTCCTCGCTGCTCTCCAGCACCAGGTCGAGACTGGCTGGAATTGCCAACAAGAGCTCATCATTCATCGTCATTAAAAGGCGGCTGACGGAAGCCATGTGGTCATGGCTTAGGATGGATAAGACTACGATTCAATTTCGATAGCTTTTTTTCAAATATATGCATTTTTTCATACTTATTTGGGACCAGCTTCTGTATGCCACGACTTCGTCTGCGTGGACTTCACTATTTGATCTTACCAGGGTGCCTAATAATGGCTGCGTTCATTGCGTGACAAAATATGGATGAAGCATCACACTTTTTGACAGTACGATAGTGACAGATGCTTTGTCAACACTTTGTAGTAGCAAATATTGTAATGAATAGCAAAATAATTGACAATATACATACCGTCGTCGGTAAACGGGTTGCAGAACCATTTGCGTAGTATAAGGTCGAGAAAGCCAAGTTTACACTTCTTATTGTTCGGATACTCTATGAGTTCGTTCTTGTCTACTTTTTCGAGAAGTATCGCCGGTAGCTTGCGCTCCAATTCAGTGTGTAAAACCACCTGTATAATGTTATTAATCTCATTTCCATAGCTTATTTTGCGAATAATCCTCGTACGCTATCACACTCTAATAGCCGTATTAATAAACTCAACTTGACTGTGAGCCCCGTCACAAGATACGTCAAAATAAACGGCAAACCATAGAACACTGTCATTTTTGACGCATCTCGAGACGAGTTTTAGAGTTGAGATCACTTTATTAATACGGGCCTAAGACTCTAAACACAACCTAACCTAAATAATCTACCCCGAAGTATTTGACCGTGTGTTTCTGTAAAAAAACCGACTGTACGTGTTGCCGACTGTACGTTTTTGCAAAGTTATTATCTGCTTATTAAGACCAACCAAATAAATCCCAACACGGAGGGTTTACGTTAATTATAGCGGAGGTCCTGTCACTACCTTCCAACTCCATCATCAGATTAGCCCTTAGATACCATATTATTGCATTGTTATCAGATTTACATATTATGCAGTCAAATTTTCAGCCCATTCCATTAACGGAAACAGGTTCAAAATGGTTTGCAAATTTTGAAGCAGATAACTTAAATTTACGATGCATACCACCTTAGGGCCATATCAAAGAATTACATGTCTTCCAGTGTAAACAATTAGGGAATATACATGTATTTACTAAATCTCATTTCTCAACTAGTTCGTTCATTTCGTTTGTAAACCGATCGCGTCACTGGTAGATGACGTAATACTAGGAGTCACGCGCCCTACCAGTGCCGCAAATGGTTTAAAAAAAACGGTCGAATTGAAAAAACTCTTCCTTTTTTGAAGTCGTTTTAAACGTAACGAATCGAATAGAATCAAAAGTTACCGTAATTCATCTTGTCCAGGGATTCAGAGGGACTAGGTATCTTGAGATTGCTAAAATATCCATGAACCTCAAAATCTATTATCAGATAAAAACACTACTGGTACCGAAATAATACCAGGTACTACCATCACATTACTAGCATAGACGCATTCCACCTTAGTCCTCAGGGTTGGCAGCGGATTTGCAGTCCCAGGGTTGCAGTCTTGTAATTGGACGTAGTTAAACGAAAAGCCGTCACTCCACCGTGACTTGCACTCGAGTAATTTGCAGTTGCAATCAGTATTTAAACAGCACTTAAACAATGACAGCGATATAAAGCGTTTTACCTATATAGGGTCGAGGACTATCTAACAGACAAAAACGCATGGCCTAAACCCGAAACTTAGTCAATAATAATTTGTTCAAATGCAAAAGCTTTATCCTGCTTTTTCTTTTCTAGGGGACACCGTTGATGCAGAAAACAAATCGAAACTTTTATGAGGTCATCTTGCACCATCTCATATACACATAAGTAGTTGATTCTATTTTTTCTTTTTTCTTTTTCTCTCTATCTCTCCCGTAAGATTTTTGGCCTGTTTTCCTGCTGAACTACGCGTGTTATTTGATATTATATTTAATTTAATATTTGTAGCTTTATATAATGCTAGACAAAGTAATACCATTGTAATATAATATGAAATATGGATCAAAAATGATTGACTGCTGAGTTTCTTGCGGCGTTTCTTCTCAGCAGTCTTCAGTGTCTTGGGAAGCGCTGGTAGATTCTTGACTGGTACTTAATAGTTCCCATGCGGCCTACGTACTGAATAAATTTATTTTATCTTTTTATCTTTTTTTATAGATTGATTTTACACAAAATTGTACTACGGAGAAAACGTGCCAAAAATGATTTTCTTTATGTATTTATAAAATTAATTCGCAGTTTTTCATTACGTTTCGAGATATTAGGACTTAAGCGGATTGGATCCGTTTTGAGAAAAATGATTTTGTATGACACTGGTTCTAGCTGGTTTCCAGCAGTAACGATCCAACCGAGAGGATTTGTGTTTTTTCCGATTAAATATATGTGATATGATTTTAAAATAATTGCCGCAATAATTTTCCGGATCCTTTTTGCTGATAGTCTGGACCCTAAGGGCATACTTAACTCTACTTCCGATTGTTTCGTGAATTGAGTCCATTTCGTTCAACTACGTCCAATTGTGATCTAGAGAATGCAACGTACTTACTATCTGGTCGCCTGTGAGCTAGTTCTTTCCTCTTACAATGAAAAAGATGGTGTATAAGCTTATTCACCTTCAATCTATTAAGACGTAAAGAGTTAAAGTGTCCAACCAATATATATTTATTTATTTATTGGCTCTTGTGATAATTCTGAGTTTTGACATGGTTTCATGCTCGCACGCATGATATTTTATTTTATCGGTGGCGCAGTGGAGACGTCCTTGAGGTTCGGAAGCCAAGGAGCTTTTTAAGGAGTTAGGCCGTCGTCTGTGTGACAGAGGGGGAACCTCGCTCTGCGTCGTGGATGGGTCAGCAGGTTTCCATTGCGATCCAGCGGGTATAATGGGAACGTTTGACCCAGCCACGGTGCAGGGTTGGGGGTATTTAGGATAAGTGTGGTGACATTTGGTTTATTAGTGTTAAGGGAATTTGACGAAGCGTCTTGCCGATGATCATTCCTATGTATAACGTTTTGACGAAGTCTGTTGCTGATAATATGTTAATGTATTATTTTATTATTTTCTTTATATAATGCTTGGTTAAGTATTATCATGTCACTGTCATAAGTAAAAATTACAATAATAATTGTGTGTCTGTGTGTCTGACTGACTGTTGAGTTTCTTGTGGCGCTTCTCAGCAGTGGTCTCCTCATGGGAACTGCTGGTGCTGGTAGATTTATGACATGTAGCAGGCACTTACCCGTGCGTGCTGCATACTTACTGAATAAACATGGTTTGGTTGAATCAACTTTTAATGTACTCCCCATTTTTCTACATGTTTCACTAATTCTTTGTTTTTACTTTGACGTGGCTTATACGCTTATTAAATCAGACAAATAGGCCAGCATTTGAAATTATTTCATTTATAGTACAGTTTTAAATAATAATGTAGTTGGTAACGCAGAGGACAATGTTTTTTCCTAGGTTTTGTATGGGAAATGTGCGTTTTCCCCTGAGTCACCATGGTTTTTCAAGGTTTTTTTTTTTGAGGTGTTTAACGTGTAAGATTTGTAAATTTGGCGGTCTGATTTTGGTATTCGTATCATTATTAACCATAAGTCACCAGAAAACTTTAAATACCGCAAAAGAAAAGGAAGACCTTAAAAGTTGATTCACCCTTTTACCTGCATAGCCAGCCGTTTTAACTGCGCGTTCCTTCGTACGCTCTCTATGTCTCCTACAGCCAAACCGATGAGTAGATTCATCAAGAGAATAGGCATTAAGACCATAAAGGTTCCCAGTATTATAAACGTCGGCATTGGGAACGGCAGGACCCTATCAGAGTCCGGCTCATAGAATGGCTGCACGTATGTTCCAACGAAGTCGATCTCCCCAAGCATCATTGCAAACGTACGCATAAGCGACATCGGTATGCTGTTAAATGACAAGTGGTGACCCTGGAAAATATACTGGTTTTGATTAGCGTTCTAACTATACTCCGTTAAAAATATAGGAGAACTTAGACAGCTGTCAAAAATGTACAGTTTATAACATCAATCGACTTTGGTTATAAATTGTACTAGGTTGGCAGCTTATAGGAGTGGTGTTTTTTGTGTAGGGCGGCGGTATTAACACCCACGAATGGGTGAGATATAAACAAAATTATTTTGTTCTCATAGTTATACACTGATAAAAGACATATCGCAAGAAAAAAATCGCATTGCAAGTGAGCATAAGCATTGACAGAGGTTTAGGATAAGACGAAAGAAGGCAGTGTAAGTTGCTTGTGGTATTCATTTTATACAGTTTGCACTAAAGGTCAATCACCCAAAAAGGTTGGGATCAATAACATTTCAATTCGAATCAATTATTTAAACAAAAAAACATTTATTAAAAAGTTGATGTTGTTTTAGAGGAAATGGACATTGACCGTTTTTGCAGATACACTTGAAACGCAGTATAGCACGCATCACAGCAAAACAGCTTTGGAAAAGTCGTTAAAGCCACAATGTTAACAAATCTAAAATTTGAACAGGTTTAGTCTCAGATTTTTCATGACGTCATGACGCGAGTTAAAAAAAACATTTCAAGATCAAGATTTAAAATGCTGCAGTTAGATATTTCACTGTTCACTGAACATGAAAAACGTCACTGGGCATACAAATTTGTACTTAGAGTGACCAGTTCTGATTGTTTTCTGATGGACATTGATACTGACTTTGTACAAATGGGCAGTTTTCGACCAAAGATGTGAAAGGAAAATGCAAGGATTTCTTTAAATGGAGTACTTACTCACTAGCTAGACTTTTAAATAGCGCTATTACGATAACGTTATACTTATATCGTTATTCACACGTTTTAACATTAATATTATAACGTTTTCAAACTCTGATTGTAAAAGTATATCGTATAATAACGATATTTGCTATAACAATATATGTGATAACGTTATGTCACCTCTATTACTGCACTTAACTGGTTCGTACAATTTCGCGAGGGCCCATATAATATGAATTATAAGAGCCATCAGCTGCACACGACATGTATTTTACTTAAAGCATTAAAACAAACCTGCGACAGTGCGCTATTCATAACGTTATTAAGGTTATTATAGCCTTATTCTGGAATCGTTATTTTCGTAGCATAATAAATATCGTTATATACTTAAAACACTTACGCAAAGTGTAATGATCACTAGATTTTTTATAACGTTATGAAGGTCAGCTCACTAGCGAGCTGTCACTGTAACTGTTGCACGTAACATCGTGATGTGTACGCGGCTCGCGAGCCTGTTCTCCACAAGGAGCTCGTTACCGTTACTGCTACGGTTACAGTTACAGCCCGCGAGCAAGCACCAAGTTTAATTCTACCTTTCTTGCATAGTGCAGCTCTAATAGAAAGGAGCGGAGCAAGTCTTTGTATATATAAGAGCGAGAGGCATGCGAGTAGTGCTAGCGATAGTATGAGATAGAGACAGCTTCACAGCTCCGCGTCACAGCTTCCTTGCATAGCTTTAGTAGAAAGGTACCATGGACCAAGAGCGATAGAGATAGGTAATATTTCTTTGTGCAGCCTCTTAAATCCTGATGTTGTGAAGAGTTTTTTTTATAATTATAAAGAGTGTTTAAGAAAAGTTTACCGAATAACATGTTATCTACACGTAAAGGGTGAAAGTAAGGCATGTTAGTTGATTTCGATTCTTGGGACCATTCAATAGTATTGAACTATAAGCGTGCGGCTCCACTGAGGCGGAGATAAGCGGAGCAGAGTAGAGCTGTGCCAATATTAACCAATAGAATCTAAGCTGACGCCCGCAAGGCGCGCTCTACGTGACCTCACTCGCTTTTTATTGGTTAATATTGTTACAGCTCCGCTCTGCTCTGCTCGTCCGAATCAGTGGAGCAGCACCCTTAAAGTGTCACCTTTGCTAGAGAGTGGGGACTATACAGCCAAAATAAAAAGATCTAAATATCTAGAAACTATCTTAAATGAAAGCAGAACAACACATAACGAATTTAAAAGAAAAACTGTCACCTCACCACTAAGTAGACTTATTGGTTCTTGAGATACAGGCGACTAAAGTGTTTATGCCTCCTAAAATCAGTTGACAGCTCCAAATACCTTTATGGATTTGTTCAAACGTGTTGTTTTTTGTTTTTTTTTTGAAACGGCGTCGGTTTTTTTTATTATGCAAGGCAGTGCACAAATGGAACAGTACTGATATTCAGTTAACTATCTTCCTCTCACCCACATTTTTTACATTCTGCCACTACACAAATAAGTAAAAAAAACTCTTCACAAGTGCCTAAACATTAATATTTGCGATTGTTGCCATAAATTACCTAGTAGTTTGCTCAAAAATAAATAAACACACAAGCAGAACGGATACGCCATTCTTGATATTTTAACTTTCGAAAAAAAAGAGCTCTGAATCAAATTAAACCACTGGTAATTTTACCGCTTGATACGGCAGTTGCCACTTAGAATATTCCAAGTGTACCTGTCAACACTCTAAACTCATCAAGCTCTTTTTTACGAAGCTATACTTGTGAAATCTTGAGAATCCTCAAAAGCGGCAGTAGCATAGGCATTTCTGGGGTCATCAAGGTGAAAAAGGGTTTAAGTCTAGCATACGCCGTTTATGTATATAATATGTATAACCTTTTTGAAACGAGTTAAGTCGACTTATACCGTTTTTTACCAAAGATTTAATCTCGACTACATAGCTAACTTTAGACAATAGGATGAAGAACGCAAGTCCAAAGGCGATGATCAGGATTGAGAAGACCAGGAGCACTTTGATGAGGGTCTGGAGTATTTCCAGGAACATCACCACGTAGATCCCGACTTGGTCGAACCGCTGTAGAAGTAGGAGCAGCTCAAACCAGGATAGGAACACCGTGATGGAGGCCGCTGACAACTGAAACGTCAATTGACTCATCAATCAATTGATTGATGTATGGATTTGCACACTTGGTCATTTTCTAAAAAAGTGCACGTAGTTAAGGACCGAAATTAACAATTTTAATAATTGATTTGCTACAGGAGTGTTTTCTGAGATGCCATTAACCTTACATCAGTATAGTTAATTCTAGGGCCTTAGTGAAAAAAGGGTGTAAGTCTCCTGAAGATCAAGTGAAAAAGAAGTTATGAATACTCCGTTCATGTACATAATTATACTCGTTTCTAGAACAAGTTAAGTCGACTTATACCCTTTTTCACTAGGTCCCCAGAATTGTCGAAAATTACCGTTGTTAATTTAAGTCCTTATACGAGCATTTTTTTTAAAATCGCTTTGTTGGAAGTGGTAAATCTTACACAAATTAGAATAAAATTAGACTCCTAAACTGTGCTTTGGATAGATAACGATAAACGTACAGTTGTTTAATCTCACGAAAGCGGGTTTGCTATACTTGTGCGTGTAGATGCACGTGCACGTTGCTAAGTGACGCCGTAGTGTGGGTCATGTGGGTGTCTAATACGTATTACAACTACAAATATGGCAAACCCGCTTTCGTGAGATAAAACATCAGTATTTATATACAGGTGCCTCTGATCTTGGGGCTTTAAATGCATGGATAGTTTTTACTCCTGAAACTGAACTTGTTTTGTTATGTAAGTTGTTTAAAATATGCCCAACTTTTTTTTTTCATATATGTCAAATGTAATTTTCAATGTACGCGATCCAATTCTCCATTTTCCGTTGGCCCTCGTACCAAGGAATTACCATAAGATAGTTATTATAATGTCCATGATTTAATACACTGATTCTACAGTTAGATTTAACATTAATTAGTTATCTAATTTTTGGCAATTTATGTCACAGTCATATCATAATTTTCAAAATATTTTTTGCCAAATTAAGTTTTAGTGTTGCAGAACTTAAAGTACCTACTTAGTTCAGTTAAGCGACAAAAAATTGATCATTCCATTTAAAGCGCTAAGGTCAGAGGCACCCTGTAGATTATACTTAAATACGTGGAACATGTCATTTATATTTAAATTCATCACAAATCAAACCCGTGATAGCACCATGGTCTGCGTATTTCTCTCACGACCTGGCGCCATTAAGATGGTTGTGAACGTAATATTTTCCATACAAAATGCGATACCGCTTCATTCCCCTTAAAACTGGTCAGATTTTTACGATTTTTGAATATATTGTAGATATTATTAAAAAAATATCATATTAATCAAATAAAACAAACTAAATAAACTTCGTTGGCTAGTGAGTTACCCATTTTTGTCATAACTTTATGTACTATTGTATGCTGTTTGTTTTCCTTAATAAAGAAAAATAAAAATAAATAATAAAATAAAAAAACCAAAACGTGACGTACAAACCTAGTTTTTCATTACCAAAAATGGAGAACCGTTATGGTACCGAGCTAAATTTGTATGGATTCATTTTGACAGCTGCGCGATTTAAGCGTCGCTTCACAATCCCCTTAACCTAGTCGGTAGTGACGTTAGTCTTGGGTACTATAATAATAAGAATCCTTAGCTTTTTTTTTGTATTTATGTATTTCTCAACATAATTATGTACATTTTAAGCTATTGTGTCTTGATATGTATTAATTACTGTTACTTATTAATCAATATTATCTGAAACACCCTGTATCATCTATTACAAACCTGCGCGTCGAAATTGGAGCCGAACACCGTAGGGATCACCATTATAGTCGAACTGATGTAAAGGACCCATGAGACCAGGTTAGATGGGTCCACCATATAGTGCCATTTCTGTTCTTTTACGTTGTAGGCCTCTCGGATTACGCATAGAGCGTTGTATATTAATACGGACACTGTGCATGTGTACATAGCCACTATAGATTCAAAATCTGGATTTAAAAAAAAAACGGTTTTAATTATTTGAGGATGAACTTTTTGCAAAAAAGGTGGTAAAAAATTAGGTTATTTAAACAATTCTTTATGATTTATCTTGTAAAATGTGCCTAATGGTGTATTTTATTTGACCTTTAATGTGGTGGACATTAAAAGGTCAAATAAAATGCCAAAGGAAAATGTGGTCTCATTTTGAAAATGGGATTTTTGGACACCTTTTACATTCATCGAAATGGTATTTAAAAATAGCCATAATTGTGTGAATAAATTGACCACCTGCTTCGAGTTCAATGTTTAGATGCTATTCCATTTAAGGCGGCCGTGGCCGTTTTCCGTTTCGTGGTCGTGTATTGGGTTTGTATGGTTTTCTATGAAAAACGGCAACATTGTCGCCACAAATGGAATAGTACTTTTAAACCGTTCAGTGATAGATAGTTTAGATAGTTCAGTGATAATATTCGCAATGTACTGAATATGGGCCAAATCATAAGCTCCCGAAACCGACTCGACCTGAATACGTGCATGAAGACGTTGATGAATGTAGAGGAAGCGAAAGTGGTATGTTTAGACCGGTGCACCAGGCGTTCCACGGTCTCTGTCTACCCCATTTGGACAGGCGTGAAGGTACAGATGTAGTGCATTATTGTTTTCCTTCGTATTTTCGCGGAAACGTACAAACGTGTCTTGCTATTTCAGTCGGTCACAGTACAAAAAGTACTGAGGTTGACTGAATTAGCATGAAAAATACGAACATTTCCGACAAAATACGAAGGAAAACAATTATGCACTACATCTGTATGTATGTAATTCAGTGATGGCGCTATTTTTCTAACATGCTGTATATAGTTGGCCAGAAACAATGTCAATTAAACTTACTCGCTTCCAAATTTCCCTTTTTAGTCTCCGATGTATCCGACCCATTTTTCTCAAATCCGTTTTTAACAACAACTGTATCATTTTCGTCTGATTGTTTTGTTATACACGTGTCTGTATTTCTGTTCAGTACTGCTTCAATAAGTTCGGTATGTGTCATCAAAAGATACGAATAAACAGTAACGAACATTAGGAAAATGCTGTAGAAAAGTAGGTTAGCGAGATGGAAGTACTTCCCATAGGAATGCCACTTCATTTGGAGGTATTTCTGACTTAGAGGGTGTGCTAAAAGCTCGACCCGCCCGTGAGCTACCATTGCCTGAAAAATGTTCAATTGCATGTCATTAACAAATATGTGTTTATTAAAGTTTAAAACATTTTCATCAAAGCAATAACAAAGCGTGGCATAAAATATTAAATAAACAGTGAACAAACACAACCTAACACCAGATACCAGTGTGTATTTACATAGAGTGACAGACATACACAAAACGCTATTCACACACCTAAAACCCGTGCTGTGACAGACAGGTCCTGACATGAAACTGAAAGCCTCAAATCTGTACGATAAAATCCATGACACGCACAGCTTAAAACAGTGACTTGAAATTTGGAGGTAGTATTCCTTGGCCACCTTAGGGGTGCATTCAGAAAGGATTTTCCTCAAATAGACCCCCAACGGGAAGAAACAGGGGGAGTAGCGGGAACATATATAGGCGTGCAAATCACGGGTGTCCTCTAGTATTCAATTAGTGCTGCTGCGTTGTTCTACATATACATTAGGTAGGTTTCTTATCGAGCTAATTTTGTTTGAAGGTCAATGCGCCTTACATACCCTCGGATGGTAAGGGTCACCCCACACCTATTGACGCGGAATCGGCATTAGCTGATCAAAAAACTCTTTATGTCTACACAATAAGAGCGAAAAAGACGACTCGACCAGAAAAAGACGTTTTGCCAAAAAGCTGGCATCCGTACGACGCTGTTAACAGCCAACCGCACGCGATCGCATTCTTACATCGCCGAGTACCTACCACCGATCGGCGCCGGCGAGGGCTGAACAGTTCCGACCACGGCCGAGTAACTACGATGAGAGCCGATTAGAACTGGCGACGGTCGTTCAGCGTCGATAGGTGAACGGAGACCCATACTTTTGTATAGAGGGCTATCTGACTTTTCGACGGCAGTACGGGGCACGCAAGAGCCGACCGTAGGCGTACAGCTGCCACGATAGCAAATCGCAGGCAATCGGGCGTCTCTGTGGCCGTACCGAGGATGAGACTGCTGAACGTAGGTTTACAACCGCTGAGATGCTCGGCTAAATGCGAAGAGTGTGGTGCAAAACACTCGGCGAAAGCCTATTCCTCATCGACTGGTGTGGGGAGACCCTAATGCATTGATCAGTACTCAATTCTCATACGTGTTTACGGTACTATTAATCGAAGGCTGTTTTTTCTGGCAAGGAGATGGCATACAAGCATTAACAGCTAGTCAAGACAATATCGAAAATCGATAAAATGTATAGGATTGACTTAAGCTGATTACAGATGGCGTTGACACTTATGTCAACTCCATACATTTAGGGTCTCCCCAAACCAGTCGACTCGGAGTCGGCTTTCGCCGAGTGTTTTACACCATACTATTCGCATTTAGCCGATCGGCCGTCTCAGCGGTTGTAAACCTACGTTCCTTCGTTCCATCCTCGGTACGGCCGCTGATAAGCCCGATCGCCTGCGATTTGCTATCGCAGCAGCTGTAGACGTACGATTGGTTCCGTACGGCCGTCGAGACGACGGATAGCTCTCTATGTAATAGTAAGCGTCTCCCCACACCTATCGACGCCGAACGGCTGTCATCGTAGCTACTCGGCCGTGGTCGAAACTGTTCAACTCTTGCCGGCACCGAACGGCGGCACTCGGAGATTTATGAATGCGAACGTGTGCGGTAGGCTGCTAACAGCGTCGTACAGATGCGAACAGCTTTACGGCAAAACGCCGTTTTCCCGTCGAAAGACGTCGTTTTGCGTCGGCCGAGCCGATTGACGTCTTATTCGCTCTTATTGCGTTGACATAAAGCTTTTTCCGTACGCGATTCGCCGAAACGGCGTCGACTGGTTTGGGGAGACCCTAAGAGTCGATAGAAAACAGAAGATTAGCTGCGTTTGCATGGATTACATGGAATGCAAGATCCATGGATGTGGATTCTCTAGATTGCAATCCTAATATGTAGATAAACGCGTATAAAGCATCTGTCACCTTCCGCCTTGTATGTAAGTGCGAGGGTGTCGGATGCTTTATCCATTAAGGTGACCATAATACGGGCCCTGCTGGCCAATCCCAATCGACCTCAAAGTAGAACAATTGTTTTCATTTGAAAGCAAACTTGCCTTCTGATGAGTGCGTTAGATAATAAGCCTGTTGGTTTGTTTAAGCTGTGGTGATGGTATAATCAGTTCATGGCAAGACCTTCCAATAAAGCGTGCATGGACTCACGTTGATCACAGACAACGGTTCTGGTCTATATTTTGGGTCATTGAGCGCAACTTTTAGCGCCTGTATCTCTTCCTTCGAGTGTTGGTAGGCGTCAAAACTATATTTAATCTGTGATTAGAAAAAAATACGATATAGTCTATGGACTTACGTTTAGCGCTGGTAGCGGTACCGTTTGTGATTTGACGGCGTCCTGCTTTTTCGGCTCGTCGTCCGTTAGAATTGGGCATAGCGCCTCGAAGTTATATTTTATCTATACAAAGTATAGTGGAATTATGAATAGATGGTCGCTATTATTTAAGATGTTCTAGATGAGTTGGCCTAATATTATGTTGGAAATTGTGTCCCTGTAAGTACCCTTTTATAGCAAAAATAAATGCTTTTAATGTACGTGATTTATTGATTGAATTTTACCACACACTGTAGGTACATGAAATAAAGAACAGACAAGTATCATAACAAAGTACTCGCAAACTAAAATCTAATTTCTTTTGTTTTTTTTGCTGTACTGTTTTGATTATACTTTTACCGTGTTCACGTGAATTCAAAAACTTACGTAGAAACTCTTGGAGTCCTTCTTGCAGTTCGCCTTGGTGATGCACTTGTCTTGTACTGCCTCGAACACTCGTGGCATGTAGGCTATAAGTGCGAGAGTGACGCATGGATGTCGATCGGACCGTAATGCCATTACTTCGTTAGCCCTGAAAAAATAATAGAACCTGACTGGCGGCTAGCATGACGCATCATTATAGACTATATAAAACACCCTCTATATTGATTAGACCAAGTTAGTACAGAACCTACAGTGTAAATCCTTACACTAATACCTGACACTATCTCCTGGCTGGGGACCTTAAAATGCAGAACTAGTTATCACTTTAGTAATGTTTATGTTAATACGTCCTGACGCAACACAGAACGGTGTCACAGTGACATTATAAAACAATTTGTTTGACACTTCTTACGATTGGGCTGATAGTAATTATAAATAATTCGGGTCACTATGATTAGCAAGCTTGTTTGAAAGTTTAGACTCAAAATTACAAAGGCAGGTAATTATTCTAGTTCTGACATAGATACCTCGTCGTGTTGTTCTCCTAGTAGTAATTTGATGTTATTGACGTAAAGTCCCAGATAGACGTGCGAGTAAGTACGCGTACTTTTAGCTCAACGATCTTTTTCGCCCGTGTTTACCTTTAGAAGTTCGCTTTCTTTGGGTGACACACGGGCGAGTAAGGTCGCCGAGCCATAAGTACGGCGTACTTGCACGTCTATCTGGGTCTTAACATTTGTAATGATTTTATTTGTGCTAGTTTTAATTATTATTATTTACTAAACATACTTTTAATTTAAGTTTCGTTTTGCTTTATGATTGAAAACTATCTAAAAAAAACCTCTGTTCATGCGTGACCATAGCCAAGGCAGCTTCCGGGAACTTGTAGTAGATAGCGTAGTCTATGGCGGACATGTCCATGTTGTTGTAGGTTAAGCGACACCCCATAGACAAAAGAAGAGCGATAGAGTTGGGCTTGTTCTCCATTGTGGCTAGGTGCAGTGGCGTATTCTGGAAAATAAAGTTTTTGATTTTATTTTTGGTTTTATAAGTGTGTAGGTATATATTATTACCTACAAATACGAAAGTTTGTCTATTTGTTAATCACCGCAGAAAGGTTGAACGGATCTAGATGAAATTTGGCATAGAGATTGTTGTCTGGAATAGCACACAGGCTAGGCTACTTTTACTAATGGAACATTTCTAAGATTTCTACGCGAACAGAGTCGCGTGCAAAACTGGTGTCCTAGTAAAAAAATGAACGGAGAATACTACATTTAAACCATGTTTCACTTGATCTTTAGAAGACAACCTTTTCCACCAGAATCCCAAGTTTTTGGAAGACTTACCCCATCCTTATCAACCTGATCTAGCAGATGTGAATGCACCGAGTGAAGCAGCTCAATGGTCTGGGTGTAACCACTCATGGCAGCCAGATGCAGCGGATTCCTGCCGTTATGGTCCCTGTTAAAACAAAAAATAAAAATCAGGGGGGCAAGACGCAAATTGACCTAGTCTGAACTAAGCTCTAGGCTTGTACTATGGGTACTAGACATTATTTCATTAATATAAATTCATATTCCATAGACAAGGGATCATCAGTCCCCATATTTTTATTCACCACTATTCTGTGTATTTGCGGCCGGCGTAAGAAATGATGTTTCAACTTATTACATTTTAAATACATGGGTTTCAATTCTGTTGGTGCCACACCCAATTTCCATACAAAAGCGCCCATGATTCAAATCGTTGCATGGTGGGTCTTAGGGGGATTAAAGTATCGATGTTACCTATGAAGCAAGGCTCCTCGGTTCAGCAGTAGCTGGACTACCCTGGTATGGCCTTCCCGGGAGGAGATGTGGAGGGGGGTGAGACCCTCCCCATCGCTTTCGTTGATGATGAAAGTGCCCTTGTCTGAGTCCAAGAGTTGGCACGCGGTGTGGTAACGACCGTATCTGATGAAGAAAAAAAAAGTCATATCTATGACATTTTTAAGAATATGTTTTTTTTATTTCGAGATCGTTGCTTTTATTTGTTTATTTGAACTCATAATTAACAATATAAAACTTAAGAGGTGACAGAACCGCGTGGTCCTGTTTTGCCAAAACTGTCGTCAGGGCAGCCGGTAGGTTGCCCCGAAACCGCCGGAACACGACACCTTCCATAAGTCAGAACAGTCGATAGTCACAGTTAAATTGTAAATTTATTATTCTATTGACATTTAATAATCTTTGTATATTGAGATCGGATAAGTGACCATTTATTCGATGTTTAATTGTAGTTGTTTTAATTATTTGAGTGTTATTTTTGTATAATTTGATTGTAACGAAGATATAAATACATTATTTAATCGACATAATATTGATCGAGATTTATTCAATTAAAAATAAAACGAAGCTATTAATTACTCAAAAATTAGTATCAAAAGATTGTTAGTAGGTATTTATGTTGGCGATCTCAAAGTAATTTAATATTTTTTGACATACAATGCAATTTATATGTAATATTACATTGATTAAGAAATAAACTAAAATAATCGTTGGGCGATAAAAACAATTGAGAAAGGTTGCGTACTAAAACTTTGATCATGAGAGACAGTAGCGCCATCTAGTGTTGAGTAGCAAAAGCGACATTAAAATGTGAAGGATACTAGTTCAGCTATTGGACGGTAGATCGCGCTGGTAAAATACCTGTGATATGGTGTAGTTATTTCGATATTAAGGAATCTAAATATTATGTATTAAAAAGGAATACCTGTTTCCCTTGGTCACGCTATGATTATAGAATGGCTAGACCAATTTGAAAAAAATATCTTTTGTTTTGTTTGTAATTATCAGGACAAGGTTTGTATGAAAAAGAAACACCCGGGCGGCGCCGGGCATGGACAGCTAGTTGGTAATAAATATACCCAGGTTTTGCTGTACATACTGTAAAACGAAAATAATAGTAGTTGACTGTATCGCTGTCACACTCTCACTATTATTTAGTTATTTATTGATATTGTTTTAATTATTTCACTGTTATTTTTGTGATATGTTATTGTCAGTATTTATTTTGACGATTACAATGTAATTCGTAGTGTAACATTAAACTGATGAATAAAAAACGAATCTAAACGATATCAGCCGTAAAATTAGGTATCGTTATTTACATCATCGGTTTTTATGTTTAATATTTTTACACACCGTTCGTTTTCTTTCATTCACCTAAGTATTTTAATTAATTCGTGGCTGCGCTTGTACAGCGACCGGGACTGCTAGTTTAAAAATGTTTTTCATTTACTGTAAAAGACATCATCAAATAGCTTTGGTATTAAAGGTAGGTAATGGTATAGAGGTATAGAGCCATAGAGAAAGTTTCGCACTAAAACTTTGGACATGAGAATCAGTAATACCATCTAGAGTTCAGTAGGAAAGGGTGTTTAAAAAATGAAGGACACAGTTCAGCTATTCGACGGTAGATCGCGCTGGTAAACAACCTGTGATAAGGGTGTAGCCATTTTGAAATCTAAGTATTGGTAATAAATATAACCTGGTCCTAATGTAGATTAAGACGATAGTATTAATAGAAGTCGACTGTGTATCGCTTTCACCTTCTGGGATAGCAAAAATACTGGAATATGTCGTAGAGTATAACAGCGGAGTAGGGAAGCCTATATTAATAAGCTGGTTAAACTGCACTGTAAAATTTAGATGCCACATATGCAGTCACGCCCACGCAAGTACCTTTATGTGCTTCCACGTAGATTGCGATAAAACCATATCGTGCGTGACAAATGTTATAGCATTGTTACTAACTCTGCCACCATTACAGTCAATTAAATAAGACCTATCAAAACGTTGACAATACGATAACAGTTCAAAGATGATAGGTTTTTACGGCCTAGAATCTCGGCCTTGATAGGCTCGCGTGCTCGCTTAGCTTTTCTTCGCCGTCAAAAACATTTTTTTTTACCTGGCTGCGAAGTGCAATGGACTTTCATTGTTGTTATTCTTCAAGTTGATGCAGGCTCCAAGTTTAATGAGGTTCTCCAGTGATCTGATGTGGCCCTCCCGACTGGCATAGTGGAGGGGAGAGCACCCGGTCATGTCCTTCTCGTTTAGGAGTTCTGTTAGACTCTTTTCGCAGCGGTCCTGGTTCGGAATACAGTCAACGTTGTTATTGGAGTCAAGGAAACAGTTTTGATCTTCACTTGTGAGTATAGTCAGTGCAAAATTGATTTCACCTGGTTACATTATTTGATTGGATTACATTATGGTAGATAAACCAACTACGTGGACGGATACGCAAGCAACAGCTAATTTAATATAATTTGAATAACAATCTCATTCTATATAGATCGATTCGAACACCGCGGAGTGAATTGAAATACAGATTACCAGGTCACACGTTTGGTGCCGATGACGTCAATTTGCATACAGGGTGATTACAAATGAAAGATAAAAACCCTTACTAAACTTTCTGAGTGACAATATCACTCAAAAACTGTTTTCATGTTGTGATTAGGGTTTGCAATATCCGCCCAGTTTTTTAATATTCGGATAATTGAATACTTCAATATTAATTATCCGAATATTCGGATATTTGAATAATTTCGGATAATTTTGGTATATTATAAAATAAAACAAAATTAGCGTATTTAAAGGTGTGTAATGCATAAAATCAACAAGTCAAGTAAGAAAAAACCTGAAAATTAAAAATACAACATGCTTTTATAATCATTATAATGAGTTGTCATTATCGCACCACGTAGGTAATTTGTAATTTTTATAATAAAATAAAATTGCAAATCACATTTTTTTAAATACCACGCGTGACGCGACGCGAAACAAGAACAGACAACCTACCTACCTTCTATAGATACAGACTGACTGACTGACTGAGCGAATGGGTTCGTTGTTCGGTCGGTTCAGAGTAGGTAGGTAATACCAATAATTATTTTAGTGAGAGGTAGAAAATCCGCTTTATCTGCAAGTGTTTTTGTTGCTCATTTAAATACCTAATAATAGTAACATTAGTAACAATTCGTGTCTGCTAGATTAAATCAATATATTATGTAATTTATGTAAGTTGGTATTCAGATACTTATTTAATAAAATATAATACTTAATATGGAACATTTGTCTAAACACCTTATTTGGGCAATACAGATGGACATAAAACGTCATTAGTCATTAGTGTTTTTTCTCGTACTTTTATTTTTATTTTTTCTTGCTTATAAATGATTTTATTAGTGTTTTCAAAATATCCGTTTATTCGGATAATTCGCGGTTTAGTATTCGGATAATTTTGAATATTATTTTCGTCGGATATTCGGATAATTGAATATTCGGATTATTCGGATTGCAAACCCTAGTTGTGATGAAAATATTATTTAACAGTCATAAAAACTAATATTCTGGCATTGACATTCACAAAAGAAAATTGACTCAATTTGGCATTAACTTTTTTAGTATAAATGGTAAAAAATAACTTTGCTGCCGTGATCCATAATAATTGTAACGCTTTATATTTGACATTATTTATTTATTTGTATCAGTTAATACCTAAACACTTGCTTAGTGAAAGCAGACCTGTGTGTGAAATATCGTCAATATGACGTCATCGGCACCAAAAGTGCAACTCTGCAGAATACCTTGCAAATCGCAGCGAAATCTTCCAGTCGTCCCCCATTCATAACGACGAGATGAAGGACGTTGCGCGAATTGATGTCCTTTAGACGTATGTCGGCTCCAAGACAGATCTGTTGGTTGAAAACAAGTCTTCTATTTAGGGTTCCGTACTCGAAGGGGCCCAACGGGACCCTATTATTAAGACTACGCTGTCCGTCAGTCCGTCTGTCTGTTTGTATCAACTTTAAAGAGCTGTAGGTTTTGAACCGTAACAGATAATCGGTTGTTTATTTTTTTCAGAATGTTTGTGATTAAGGCGGTTTTTCTAACAAAAAAATGATTAAGAAGTGGTCCCTATAATAAAACAGTTTTTTTCTACGTGTTTTTATTTTTGTTGTGTCATAAAAACGGTATAATATAAGCGTCAAATTTAGAATGATTATAGAATAAACACTGCAAAAAACAACAAATTCTAAAAAAAACGTGAAAGGGGAATGCCCATATAATGCCTGGAATGTACAGAGATAACCTATATGCCAAAAAACATGTTATAATTAAATATAAATATACTCATTAAATTGAAGTCTAATAATGATGGGAGTAATATGCACATTATTTATAGAGTTTTACTTGCACATTCATCGCTCAACCGATTTTATTTCGACCTACCCTCATGTTTACTCGTATCTGCAATATTATAAATGGCGTGAGACGTCACTTCCATATAAATAACACTATGATGCTAAGGTGCTGGTAGACGTTATACCTATATTGTTTTCGTTTAGTTTTAAATAATGAGCAGTGCTCAGCATTGCATTAATTGCAATATTAATGGACGCAATTATCGCGTACGTAATGTATGGGGAAATCGCTTGCCACCTCCACCGCCCGCTGTCGTCCAGTCCGCGGACTTACGCCGTCATCGCCCTCACCCTAAACCAGTCATGAAACCACTATTTTCATGTTCCTTACCTATGTGTACCTACCTACTTTGTTTGTAAACATACTAAAGGTCTTAATTCGTTTTGAAAGAGTTTGAGATGAAAATTGTCTTTGTCTATTTGCATAAAAATAACAGCGTTTCACCAACTTTTTGAGTAATCACTAAAAAAAAATTCGGAACTTACAATTTCGTAGCATATTTTGGTGTATAATTGGTTCTTGTACACCTCAGGCATTTTTTTGTAGGAGAGATGGGCATTCCCCTTTGTGTTTCTATGTCATTGATATTCTATATTTCTTTATACCTACAAATAAATATGTCTATCATTGTATAGTACAGTCGAGTTCATAAAAATCTACCTATACCTCGTCCCATTAAATTTACAAGGTACTAAAGGGTTCACATATTTATGAACTCGACTGTGCCAGTAAAGATACTTAATTTGGAACTGGTTCTCTTTTATTTACTTGAACAAAATTTAACAATAACACGTAACTACTAAAATCAAGCAAAAAAACCAGCCCTCACCAGTGTGTGAACAGTTCTCCATCCAGCTCTAGAAGCAGCAAGCAGCAGCGGTGACCGCCGTTCCTTATCCAAGGGATTGATATCTGAACCCTCGGAGACCAGATACTCCACGATATCAGGATGATCAAACATGGCGGCGCAGTGGAGGGGCGTCATACGCTGGACGTCGCAGGAGGTTAGGCAAGCCAGCTTCTCTTTGGGTTGCATTGTGAACATCAGCTTCACTATTTCAAGGGCTCCCTGGAATGATTAGATATAAGAAAAGTGTGACGAAATTAAACTGTAAAGGGTAAACGGAAAGTCAAGCTGAAATACTCATTGATCATTTTGAAGTGGAGACAAAAATATCCAAAGAAAATTTTAAATGATAAATGGCTTGCTTTAAAAATAAATTAATCCGCTGATTTAGTTTACGAGTGGGTGAGGGCAATCTGCCAAATCTGGCAAAGAAAACTGAAAAAGAAATCACCAGAGGCCTGATTTTTAAACCGACTTTTCACACTGAACTTTGAAATTGCAATTACGTTGAAGAAACAGAGAAATATGGTTGAAGTGTGCAAAGTGCATAGTGCGGAATTGGAAAGTGCGTTTAAAAATCAGTTTCCGAATTAGATTTGAAAATCGATCCCGAGATATATTATTCGTATGTCTTATTTAGAGAGGCCTCAAAACCACCTGTGGTGTTTCGAATGAATTTACGCGAGCCTTTGGTCTAGCTGACAGCCTATCTAGTAAAAGTCTAGGGTTTCGAGACAGAATCACCTACCTGAGCGCACGCTAAATGCACTGGCGTTGACAGATCATGCTGTTGCGTGGATATCTTCGCTCCGGACCTCAAACAGAGCTCAACAGCTTTAATATCTCCTCCATGTACCGCTGAATGCAGCGGCACGTTCCCTTCGTTGTCATACAACGATATCATCTGCTCCCTGGTGCATCCAAGCGATTCCCCCCATTGGAGGAAGACTTCCATGGTTCTGGAGGATGCGTTCTTTGCCGCCTCGTGAATAGGATAGTATCCGTTGTTACAGGGACGTTTGCAGATGGCACCCAGGTCAGTTATCTGGTAAAAATAAAACATAACTATTAGATAGTTTAAATTCTAGTTGGTAATAAGGACATTGGTGTTTTTAACCGGTGCAAGCCTGGGTAGTTTCTGGGCCCTCCATTCCCAGGTCTCCGGAAGGGATTCATTTTCACCTCTGTCTATTTGCAGGTAAAAAACACAACTTACAAAAGTAAGGACTTTTGGTCTTTGTTCCTTCAGGCGATTATAATAAATAACTATTAAATACACTCAAGAGCAATGAAAACGGGTCACTTTCTATGGAAATTCTTAACGAATTGACCCATTTTCATAGCTTCTGACTATAGATAAAAACTCCCGATATAATGTTACCCGTTCTTTCAGAGCCGATATCGCTAAAATGGCCAAATTGATTTTCATAAAACCTAGCTAAGAAATACGGCTAGAAAAGCTTCTCGAACAAAGATGCATCCAACTCGGTGCACCCGTTTAAGAAATGCGATACCAACGACAGACTCACAAACGCACATAGCGGTCAAACTTGTAACGCCCCTCTTTTCGCGTCGGGGGTTAACAATGGATGAAATATGAAGTCGAGTATTGCTTTGTTATATAGGTATGTACTTAAAGTAGAAACTATTTAACAGAGTAGTTTGACGAATAAAGATAAAATATTAAGTTTTTTTTAAATATGTATATTGTTGTATACGAGTACACATTTCAATTCTCAAGACAACAATTTCAAGACTGCAATCTGTAGAGTGTCTCTATGCTAGTAGCCCCTACTTCACCGGTTGTCTTATCCCCACACCGGAACACACACAACTGCTGTTTGGCGGTCGGTTAAAGCATAAGATAATGGTAGCAAGGACGCTGCACAAGCTCACTCAACACCAACACTTGGACACTAAAATAAAATAGTTACCAGCACTCTCGCGCACTGGTCATGATCGTGAATGGCAGCAAAGTGCAGTGCCGTCCGCCCGTGTTCCCCGCCCAAGTCCACGTTGAACTGGTTCTTATATTTTGCGAAAGTCTGGAGCACTGTCACCTGTCAAAGTAGGTATATTATACAACTGTAATAGGGTTGTCCATTTGTCGAATAGTAGATGGTCTAAGATCCGTATAGGAGACGATTTGCACCGGGCTGTTTATTTATGAAAAGTATTTTAATTTAATACGCTAAATAATATGTGGCGAATAGTAGGCTGAAAAATTGTAGTCCAGTGTATAATTAATTTAAAAAAAAATGAACCTTTTACATACTTTTCGAAAGTATGAAGCCTTTAGAATATGTAAACGTTAGGTTTGCCTGTACCTGTTTATACCTGCATATCCACTAATTGTACGGGAAAAAAATAGTCAACCTAACGTTTGCATATTTTATAGGCTTCATACTTTCGATTGGTATGTAATTTGTCTAATAAACAAGCAATAGCATATTTTTTAATCAAAGTTTGAAAAAAAAAAACTATATACTGGACTGAAATTTGATATACAATACTTTTTGTAGAATAAACAGCCCAGTGCAAACCGTCTGCTATTCGGATCTCATAATAACAGTTGTTTATACATTGAAGATTATTTGGTTATAACAAACTTTAAGAGTTGACGGTAATATTGTAGCTCTGGGATTAGAGGCGTAAAGGTATATGTATGGTAATGTTGTTTTTAAGTTTGGCTGATTATATAGACGTAACAAAGAAAAAGGCAGACCACCAAATCTACTATCAACTTTATTGACATGGTTAGCTACAAGAGGTGTTGGTATGGTAAGTGTAAAAAATAGACAAACAAACTGAATTTCGTATTTATACAGGGGATAATAAAAATCCAATTTTGTAGAAAAACCGTTCGTAGAGTCACATGAAAGTGAAATAAACGTTTAAACTAGTAAACAATTCCAGCAATAAAACAAAATCGAAGTTTATTTTTATTGACCGGGGTTTTGTTACAAACTAAAATAGTAATGTGTACTATTGCTTCTGTTTTTTTTTTTTATTTGATCATTGATTGTATTTTGAACTACAAATTATGGGTGTTCGTTTACATTATATTATAGCTAGGATAATTAAAAAGCAATTTAGTAAGTACCATCTAAGTACATACCTTGTTTAGCTCCGTTGCTAAATGGATAGCAGCTTGGCTTTTTACGTTTCGTATACTTGTGTCCACTCGTCTGTAAAAAGGTGTTGTTTGTTGTGTTGATTATTGGTCAACAGTAAATATACATCATCATTTATAAAAACGGTAAACAAAGGGTTTATTTGCTACACAAAAACAAAAGAATGCACCGATTAATATGTTAGTCAAGGGTTATGGTACTTATGGTATACAAGTTAGTCAGGGTGGCGTTCATGCTAAGTATCATTAGGTCATTTGCAACGTTAAAAGATGGCGGATGTGTAATTTGTTTTAGTTTTGTATTTTTGTGTATTTAGGTGTTCAAAGTTCCTTTCTGTTAGTGATTTGTCCTTTTTATGCCTTTGTGTTGCATAGTGATAGAAGACTTGGACTGTTTTCGTGTATCTGGCATCTTAGTTCTCGTTTCAAGTGGACTCGCAGTGGTACAGAGGTTAAAACTATCTTGACCTCTATCCTACATATCACCGTACAACGTTGCCCCCAATCTTCCTAGAGAAGATTGCATTGTATTTTATTGCTATATTGATTTATACTTATATATACTTGACACTGGCGAAATCACTTCATTGTGGAAACGCCATATCCCCGCGGTAGTAGCTGTTGAAGTAGCCGCGGGGCAAAGATAAAAAAAAAGTATTATTATTATAATAAATAAACGTGTTTCACGACCTCTCATTATGTATTAAATATATACACTGATAATAATAATGTTATTTATTTAGTTTAACTCACTGCTGAAGCAAGAAGTCGATTGCGTCTAAAGCCTCGTTTTCTACCGCGATGTGGAGAGGCGTGTTCCCATTATTGTCCTGGGAGTTTAAATCTGAAACAAACAAGTGCGAAAAGTGTCAGTTTGACTTCGACACGTTATTATAGTTCATTCGCTCAAATTGCATGCTTTGATTTAGTGCTACAATTGCTACGAACGACGACGGTGGTCACGGCGGCATCTGGAGAGCAATCGGTAAAGTCGTGACGTTTACGGTACGTCACTGCAATTCCGTACCGTCACCATATTTTGAGCAGAGGCGTGATGGCAAGCGATAAAATCGTGACGCGTCACTGCGATACAGTACCGTCACCGTATTTTGAGCAGAGGCGTGGAGGGTAAGAGATAAAATCGTGACGCTCACGGCACGTCACTGCGATACAGTACCGTCACCGTATTTTAAGCAGCGGTTGGGTTGCTCCTTTAAATTATGGTCAGTTAGGAGTTATTGATATTATTCAGGAAGTTTTTCAAAAAGTGTCCTGAAAAAATCGTGCTAATAGAGGTTTGAGTCAAAACCATAGCTCGTTTTTTAAATATTTTTTTCTGAGAAACAAACCAGAGTATTTACGCCCGTTTTGTACTAGTGGTCGAAATGACGTCATTTTATTTGTAACCGCGCCGTATTTTTTACCACTAGTTGTAAAGTAGAAAAGACAGTGTTTAAGGTCTTTAGTCATTAGCGAATATTTACTAAAAATGAAAGAGTAAATATGGTAAAAATAAAATTTGCTTTGAAACCTCTTGAAGCATTTTTTTTTCCAGACCGTCCTTTAAATAAGTTTCTTTGATGAATTGCACATTTTACTTAACTAAGGTGACTACTGCATTAAATGCCCACATGCTACTATAACATATTTACTGCCACACAGTGCTACAAGTGCTACGCTGTAGCCTGTGGCAGCATTTCCCGCTTTGCATCTGCTACGAAACAGAGGACCCGACTATTGGGTCGTTTGCGCTGAATATGTAAAATAATGCCAACAGACGGTTAATACTTCAAGATAGAAAAGTGTTTTGGTATATAATAAATTAATATTTAGTAATTTCGTGGACATCTGTTAATGTCAGCCATCGAATATGCCATCAAAACTTCTATCACCCACAGACGGCTCTGTCCGTCAACTGAAACTCATGCCAATGACGCACGCCAAGCTCAAGATTAAAAGGAACTTGGTAATAATTAAGCTGTTATTTGCATAGCATAACAAACCTGTTTGGCGTGTGTGTGCTTAGTATTCGACGTACAAGGCGTTCAAGAGGTCAATGTCTAGCCACCAGATATGCCATTATAACCTCTATTAAAACCGTAACTCCACCATAAGCTTACCTCCCCCGTAGTTGTTGATGATGTGCAATATGTTGGTAGTGTTCCGCGCGGCCGCCTGGTGCGCCACGCTGCGCCCACGCACATCCCTCACAGCGAGACGCGACGGCTCGCTCAGGTATAGCCGCATGAAATCCTCGGCATTTCCGCTCTCTGCCGCCTGAGACAGAGATACAATTGGGAAATATTCAAGTATTTTTGTCACGGCTTCCATAAAAGCTGATTTATGTAACCAACATATAGTACAACAAAGATTTGTCCTATATCTTTCTAGCAAAACAGTATTTAACATGGAGTTTATATGGCCGACCTGTTACATGAAGTCACAGGTCGGATCTCTCTGTCTAATTAGCAGTTTAAAAAGCTGGTATCATACGGCACTTTCATATATTGTTAAGAAATGCGATTAAAAAAATATGCTTTTGTATTCATCGGGCGCGAACGCACAGGTTAACTGATGGTAAATGAGATCTGAGACCGATTTGCATTCTTAAAACTACAATGTAATGACTGAAAATCCGTTGCCATCCTTAACGGTTAATTCACACCGAGACGCGACGCGACGCGGCGTTTTTTACTACAAGATAAGGTACACATTTCATTGTGAGAATTCATGCTTGGTGTATCGTATTGTGAATTCTGACAATGAAATTTATCCTTTTCGTGTACTCAATAAAGTACATTTTGAGTCGCATGTGCGCGCAGCATCCCACGTCCCATCGCCGACGATAAGCGAGAAGCAAGTAGAGCCAGCGATCAAGTACTAATATGTGCGTCTCTTTTATTGACGTGGGAACTATTTGTTTCTGAGTGAGAAAACCACTAACAAGGGAGACAAGTGCCTGGGATGGAGGCCTCTATACTAGTAATTTCCCCAGGTTTGTCATATCAATTGAACACATGCGAACACTGCTGCTTGGCGGTAGGTTAAACGAGATGGTGCATTTGTTTTCTACGTGGCCCAGAATATTCAAAATATAAACAAAAACAGTACTGCGTGTTGGCCTTGCCTCATGCTCGTCCCGCAACCGCTTTCGTGTCGAGCAATTACCGCCGTATTTCCGCCACCTAATTTTCTATAATAAAAGCGCATAATTAACCACTCTTTGCTCTACGCAAACAAATCCCAAACAGTACAACCCTTTAATAGAACAGTGCTCCTTAGGTTGGAAGGTAATCATCTAATAATCGCAGTCAAACGGATTTTAATTACCTATAAACCCGGCTAGAAACCATCCCAAATAAACAAGCTTTCATTTGTAAAATTGTACCGATACCACAAAACAAAATCGATTTTTTATAAAACATAATAATGACAGAAATGATAGACTACAAAGATTAAGAAAGGGAAAAATAGTAAAGATGTTTGTTTTAAAGCGGAAAAATTAATAGTAAATAAAAAAAATCTATTTCAAACTGACACTAGGCTACAAGAGAACAAGTTATATTTTTAAATGTGTAAACTTATAATAAAGCGACTTTGTTGGGAAATGGTTAGCTTCCGTTAAAGATAACAGGGAAATTAAATAAAAATGGAAGCAAATAAAATGCTTTCTTTTTACTGTGATCTCGGGATGAAGGGAACTATTGGGGGAGGTGAAGTAGGGAAATTAGCCTTTTTCAGTGTTGTGCCGTAACACAATTCTTTACTGTAACAAATGTATATAAATACTATTTATTTTAAATTAAAACTGCCGTAAAATACGGTTGTCACAAGCATTTTAAACTGCTAATTTGTCAGCGTTTAGACAGAGAGATGCGCTATATATACACTGTGACATCATATCACAGGTAGGGTAGGGGCACCAAAAGATGAACGACACCCAAAAGCTGAACACTCGATCGAAATAATCACATAACTAAATCGTGACAAATATTACATAGTTCGGAATTTATTTTTCTTAAACAGCAACTCTTTGCTTACACCTCCATTAAATCTTAACATAGTATTATATTCTTTTTGGCCGTGATCGGTCGTCGTTCTGGAGCTTCCCGCCGAAAACGTCGATAGTATGGGAAAATAGATAAGGACAGTGCTCTCCAAATTTAAGCTTTTAATTACGTATAAAATTCAATATTGTCAGTCTTAGAAGGATTTGCTTGGTATGTATTCTTGATTAATCACTCTTTTATTGGAGTTATACGATATTTCTTTTTTCTTGTTAGTTAACGAGAAATATGCCGTTCAAGTAATGGTTTCAAAAATATATACCTAAGCCAATACTTGAACGGTGTTCAGCTACTAGGCAAGGCGTACTTTTTTTAAAGCTTCTTAATAAATCGTACTGAAATGACAGATGGAAAATTTAGAACTTAAAATGATCGTTAAATGCTCTTGTATCTTTAAACCAAAAGATGAACATAGCTTTTGATGTCTAATCCAATGATTTTGGAGTTTTAAATACTATGAAAACTATCACTGTTCAATAAAAAATGTGTGCCTAATACTTGAACGAATTAAATTTACTAGTTCATGTTTTGGATTCTATTCCAATATGTGAACACCTAATTGATATTGTTTGTTCATTTCATAAATTCTGTGTCCTAAAATTGAACTAAGTAAATTCAGTCGTTCAACTTTTAGGCATAGTTTTATAATATGAACACTAGTAGTAGTATACTGGAAATGCTTACTAATATTATAAATGTTAAAGTAACACTTTTTGTCGGTTTATCTGTTTAAAAAGATAAGTAACTAAGTAGTTTTGCTAATGATTATTGATAAAAAATACTAATTCGTTGTTTTTATGACACAAATAACATAAAAAATAGGAACCTTATGTACGTAAGTAATATTAAATAAATGTAAACAATTAAAAAATAAAGAATATTTCGTTAACTCGCATTTTATTGCTAAAAGTGAAAAGAATTAAAATGACATAGGTATTTTATTATGTTAGTTCAACTTTTGGGCCCCAAACGTTCAGAATTAGGGCACGCTGTTCATCTTTTGGGCAAATCGGTACATAATTGGTTTCAATGATTTTTAGAAAAATACGGAGATATAATAACAGGCTTTATAATAGTCATTTTCAATCTAGACCATATACTGTACCATATAAAAAAATTAAATAGGGTGAAATTTGTTACTTTCACTGAATATAAACTGTCTAAAGTTGGTGTAGTCGCTTAATCGTTCATCTTTTGGTGCTCTTACCCTATGCCATATGTATAAACTCCATGTTCCACTAACTCAAGCATCGGTTCATCTCTAAGATATAATGTTGCATTGTCATTGCGTATACATAATAAACGAATCCCAAATTTCTGTCCCTTCTAATAACAACTCAAACAAACAGGAATTCAATGCTTGTAACAACCAGCCATCATCTTGTTGAACCATTGCGTGACACTTTCCACCACAATCAGAGATTAATAATAATCCAAAGTTCTCATCGATTAACATATTTAAACTATGTTAACATACATTTTGCGTTAAAACAAATATTTGAACCGGAATCCAAAGGGATTGTACAAAATGGTTGAAATAATCTTAATCAAACACTATAAAACCAGTCCACTAAACATTAAAACTATTCGTTGTGACACTTAAGACTAGTGACTAGATTAGACTAGATTTTGTATTACATATGCCATAATATTAAACAAGGATAGCGAAACTAGTAGGTAAGTAACGCCATCTAGCGGCAAGTATGTCACACTGGTACTTGCCGCTAGATGGCGTTACTAGTTGCTTTAAAACATTACTGAATGATTTTTCCTGCACTGGGTATCAAGAAATTACAACGTTTACATAACCAAAATGTGTATCTAATCAGGTAATAGTTTTAATACTGCTGATAAAGGCATATTTAAGCTATCGTTGAATATCCATCTAATACGGCAGTATAGAGGAATAAAGAAATAAAACCTATAGTGAGAAAAAATCTAATGTGTTTATGTTACAGTGAATCAATAACAAATTCTGGAAACTTACGGTATTACATGCACATTTAATTTATATACCTAGTCTAAATAATAATAAGTTATCCAGTTTTTTAGCAAAAACATGTCATTTTGTGAAATTCATGACCCGGATAAATAAACACTACGAGCCATGGGAAGTTAGTACTTGTATCTCCCTAGCACTCATACGCTCTTATTAAGAGCGAGTGAGAGAGAAGTACAAACCCGAAACACCACCTCTAAGTGCTCTCAGACCGTATTACTCATAATACTGCCCTCATTAGAAAAAAGGGCGTATTTCTCATAGAATCGCGAATGTATTAGTGACCTTATGACATAGGGGGTTCAATTTGCTTTGACTATCAAATTGCGCATGCGTCCTTTTTATTTATGAGGGCACAATAGTACTTGGCAGAATATACCTAGTCGGACCATAAGTTCTGTTACTAAGGTTCAGTCAATTAAAACTAACTAATGTTTATTTTCTAATTTCAATACGTATAAAAATTAAAAGCTCAATTAATGTAACTTTTTAAGAACAAATAATCAATCTATATATTCGCCGTAATTTCTGATACGATCTTTTAGCATTCACAGGCGGGTTCGATAAAATTACGCATGACTTTTCTGTAAATTTCACTTTTTAAAAACGATTAAGTGTTAGTTTTTGTTATCCACGGAACTTTTATTGTTTAACATTTAAAACTTCCTATCTCTGTTAATGTATTCTATTCTATTATATAAATATAGCTTTTACACCCTCTCAAGCATAAAGGATATACTGAGAGATGCTAAATAAAAAAAAACAAATTCCGCACCTGGTTCTGTCATATGTCCTATTACTATATAATATTAAATGATCTCCAAAATCCTAAATCCCTGGTGTCGTTTCCCGAAATCAGAGCTCGTTATAAATTACGGAAATACACTCAGGACCAATGAAAACGGGTCACTTTCTATGGTAATTCAATACAAAGTGACCCGTGTTCATTGCCCTTGACTATAGCTCACAATGGCTGTCCAGCAGTTTTCTAAAGGTACTAAGGGTTATAATCATAAGGGATTGAGTGTGAGTGTATAAGTAGGGGATCCGAATAGGAGATGACCTTTACCAGCTGTTTAATTGTAAAAAAAAGCAATTACTTGTTTAATAGACATGTTGCGGGCCATGGAGCGAAGCATTTTAGGTTTTAAAAGAACGGATCGCTTTCGGAATACTACCCTTCGCTCCAGAACCGGGATAACTGATGTTGGTAAAGCAACTGCCAGAATTAAATGGGATTGGGCTGGCCACATCAGCCGCATGCACCCGGATAGGTGGGCTACCATAGTCACCAAATGGATGCCGCAAGACGGGTGGCGAAGACGAGGCAGGCCCAGGCGGAGATGGCGGGACGACCTGGACGCATTTCTTGACAACTGGCCGGACGTTGCCACTGATAGGGATTTGTGGAAATTAAGGGGGGAGGCCTTTGCCCAGCAGTGGGACACTCAACAGGCTGGCTAAAAAAATAAAAAATAGACAGATTACATATACCAAACGAAAGTATGAGGCGTATAAAATATGCAAACGTTAGGTTGTCATTTTTTCCAAATCATAATTTTATTGTATAGGTAGCTCGGTAGGTACAGGTAAGTCGGTACTAATAATTTGCACTGAACCTAACGTTTGCATAATCTATAGGCTTCATACTTTCGATAGTACGTTATTTGTCTATAAAACAATCAATTGCAATTTAAAAAAAAACGTTTTCAATTATTTTGTTAATTATAATTACTGGACTGAAAATTTTCAGCCTATTCGCCATATATTACTAAGCATATTAAATTTGATATAAAATACTTTTTTAAGAATAAACAGCTGGGTGAAGGTAGTGTCCTATGCGGATCTTAGACGACATGAGAGGTGTTCATATAAGAGATCCAAACAACCTGTTACCTTTCTTAACACATTCACCTCTAGGCACTGCTAAAAATCTGCTACGAACAGTGTACCCGACTATTGTGTAGGGGCTAGTTGTGTTAACTTGAAAAATCGAATCCTAAATCCATTGACGATATTAGTGTCAACCACTTTAGACAAAGCATTGTTGTTACAGCGGCAACAAAAATACAATCAGGAGCAAAAATACCGGGTCAGAGTGCGTTTTTCATACAAACGAGTCTATTTCGAAGCCTTGGTTTCTCGCCAGCGGTTGTTTCGAGTGAGGTTTAATGGTGGATACTCCGAGGTTCAATAGAGAAGGTCAAAAGTTCTTAAGATACCTAACTGATCGCAATATCAGTTAACACCACAGCCGGACGGTTTGGGTCAGCATTTGGATTTCCATAAATTTTATTGCCATTTTAGATGTTTTTCTGAACATGCACAATTCCGGCGTTAACCGCAGATTCATTCAGTTGGGTATCCTAGGCACTCTGGAAGTCCTGTATCGATGCTCGCGGTGTTCATCATCAGTATTCACTAAAAGCAATCCCTGGCGAGGAACCAAGGCTTCGAAATAGCCTCTTTAGTATGAAAAACGCACTCTGACCCGTTTGTTTTGCTCCTGAGTGTACATCATCTGTGAATGTTTCAACTGTCTAGCTATGACGGTTCATGAGACCCGACCCGTGAGGCCTGGTGACAGACAGTTGGAAAATGGAGTCTTAGTCCCGTTTTTACCCTTTGAGTACGGAACCCTAAAAACAACAAAGCGCATAAAATCCGCCGTTTTGTGTACCCAGCATATTAGCTGTCGGCTAGCTATCGCTATCACGCTTGCCCTCGCAACTGGCAGTATATTTGTCACTCGTGTGTCATAGAATTATTGGAAAATGGTAGCTCAACAATCAAGATGAATCTAATCACGTATGATTTATAATAATCGGTTGAGCCGTTCGGTAATGACTGACATACCAACTGACACACACATACAGGTCAAACACAACCCTTCTGAGCTTCGCCGCAGTTGGGTAAATAATGACTAAGAACATCCTGTAGGTCCATTTTCGTTCGGCAGACGGCTGCGCTGAAAATTTGATATATATTGAACCGAATTGCGCAATTTCGCGTCCTTCGCAGCTCAATTAGAGCTTCCATTTTCTTGTTAACTTTTACATCGAAATAGCGTCAAAGTGTCAGTTATTACGTCCACTTTGACCATCAACGAAATAGGTAGGGGAAGCTTTTTTAACCAAACACATAGAGGGTGTTTAGGTTTAAGGTTTGTAACAGTGTATCTGTAGGTCTGTAAAGTCAGGGTCAGTAGAAATGGCAAAACATGTAAACAAAGCATGAAAGCAGTATTGTTTGACACCTAACCTCAATATTTCTGCAAACGAGTTAATGGTTATTTTACTTAAGAGTTTAAACAGAATGTGAAAGTACCGATCAAGCGTGTAAATAATTAAAAATACCTCACGCGATGTCTAAATATACATGTTTTGCCATTTCTATTGACCCCGACTTTACGTGTTGTAGTTCCAAAAAGAAGAAAAAATATCTTCTGTCTCGTAAGAATATTTTTTTTGAATAATTATTTACTGAGACGAATATATTGAATATTATAGTAGTGATTCCTTCGCTTTGGACAAGTGGTTGGAATTACGTCATTTTGCCTGTAATTGCGTTTTGTTTTTTATGTCTAGCACTAACTGTGACGAATTAAATATCAAAAACATAAGTTTTTTCAAAACTGCTTTCTAAAAGTTCATTTTGTTAATTGGGTGGTTCTTAGTTATATAGGTTTCATGGGTGGTTGAGCCCGTATTCTATCGTTTGCCCGAATTTCATTTGCTATAATCGTATCACTTGCCATAATATTTATTTGCTATAAAGGCATTTATTCTGAAACCGTAAACCTTTTAGGTAATTTTTACATGCCATCATATAGATCCCAAAAGGTTAGGTTAGGTTGGGTTTTTAACAATTCTGAGTACTTCACGGTTACAGAAAAAATGCCTTTATAGCAAATAAATATTATGGCAAGTGATACGATTATAGCAAATGAAATTCGGGCAAACGATAGAGAACCGGTTGAGCCATTTAATATTATCAGCCCATTGGAAAACTGACCAACCATAGAAGGGTCTCACAGTGACATTAAACAAATTGGTTGACACTACTTACGACTTTAAACATAACATAACAAACACAATTCTATGGCGGGTCAGGGTTCCATTGGGTGATAGTATATTCGCGTTGCAAGTAGGGGCCGCCATTTTCTATTTCGATTTTCAAAATAAAAACAAAGAAATATCCATTTTAATACCTTTCTAATGGATTCTTATTCCCATGACTGTGTTATGAACTTATTTGTGAACGCGGGGCCTTACGAGGCGGAACTTATCTAAATATATAAAAGGAGAAACTGACTGACTGACTGACATATCAATGCACAGCCGAAACTACTGTACCTAGAAACTTGAAATTTGGTACAGGTGTTCCTTTCATGATGTAAATGAGCACTTACAAAGGATTAAAATCGACCCCCAACGGGAAAAAAAGGGGGAGTACTGGGAAACTAATTCTACGCGTACGAAGTCGCGGGCGTCCGCTAGTCTTTTATATAGTTATAAAATTATGTTCAAGTAAAACAGCTGTGTAAAGTCGCCGACCGTTTTGACCACCCTCACTTTTAATATTCTATCTTAATAATCTTCACTACGTATGAATATTATTTTTAATTTTACAGTATATTTGATACTCATTTCAACTTTAAGTGGCCACAAACGGAAGCTTCCCTACGTGACCGTGCTATTTTACCATCACCCTGTATTCTTTAGCTGAACAAACCATTCCGACTTTAGCATTTTACCCCGGCTCTGTTTGGATTTGAAATTACTGAATTCATTCGGCGCTTCGTTATGTTCCGACTTTGTATTTGCATAAATAACTGCGATTTGTCTCTAGGTACGTACCTACAGATAAGGCAAAATATTGACTACAAATAAATTTGAAGCTTATTATAATGTAATAAAGAGGAAAAGTACATACATATTTTTGTGTACACTTCTTTGCCTTCTGCAGGCCTAACATGGCTGCGTTTATCGCGTGACGAAGATTGGATGATTCCGTCACCTTCTGACACGTACATAAGTACAACAGTGACGGATGCTTTATCCACATTTGACACGTGATATAAACGCAGCCATACAGCCCACTGGGCCTTATTCTTCACTGTAGGTACGAGTATATCGTATTGTCAACTATACGTCAGTTCTGATTTATTTGACAGTAATGGCAATGGCGGTTGACTTTAAATAAATACCATAGGTATTACTTTATTATTTTTCTCAAACGTGCAATGGAATATTGGTGTTATGTTAGTTATTTTAGGCTTCAAAGTATCACGTTGCGGGCGGAACAACTCGAGAGTGCTGTAAAGGAATAAAGTCTGTAATGGTACTTCTACTTCTATAAGAGCTTATAACACTATATACACCGTGTTTTTTTTTGATTTACGATAACTTTAAGGGAACGTTCTTTAGGTCAAACAAAGTTAATTTCCCGAAGACAGACAAATGATAAGTCTAACGGTTTATAGATATTTAAATTTTAAATTTAATCAGTTAATCACGTTAAACTAGTGTAAAAGGCTCTTAATTGATAACAACTATTTTCTTTTAATACTTATGTATGACTCTTATGAGTAAAGAGTTTCCAATTGTTAGGTTTGTATACGCGTCAATCTAAAGTGACAATCTTGTACCTGTCAAGTGTTATCTTTACTTGTGTGTGTATGTCACGCCAACATAGACGTATTTGACACTGATTATTAGTTAACTCTAAAGGCCCTTTTAGAATGACCAAAGGTAAAAGATTTCATTATTTTGTACTAAACCGAAAAAAAAATTTTTTTTCGCAGTATTTAAAAATCTAATCTACCAATTAGTTTCTATGGATATACCTAGTAATATGCCGAAGTTATCGTAAATCAAAAAAAACACGGTGTATATCCATTCATTTTCCATCGACGGTCTATTTAGAGACCCTGGTTGCGGTTGAGGACTGAAACTCGTAGACCACGGTACCTAATTTTAGTTAAGAGCTTTAGTGGTATGTTTACACGGGCTTAGTACTTGAACGTTGTAGCTTAACAATACTACTAGCACGTAATGTGTATATATTTTATCTATTTCATCATTATGCACCAGAAACTAGTTTAAATGACGGACTTCATGCCTAATATAATTCTTTATCAGATGACCCGATAAACGTTTAGATCCACAGTAGGTGTACAGAAAAAGAAGACAGGCAGAACAAAACTAAATACTAAGTACAGTAAAGTACCTACATATGTTTTAAATATGATAGTTAAATAGGCTTCGTACTCGTAGAATTAGTGTTGCCGCTACTCTCCCTATTTTAACGCCTTAGGGAATGAATTTCCAAAAACCCCTTTTTAATGCACCTCTCTGATATCCAAGAAATATTCCTTCCAAATTTCATGTCCCTAGGACCAGTGGTTTCGCCTGTACTTTGATCGATCAGCCAGTAATTTTATTATTTTTTATACTTATATTATTATGAGATGCTAAACGCTACTAATATTGCTTTTGATATATACAATATTATATATGTTATATACTATTTCTGCTGTGATGCAGTGTGTATTTATCAAATAGTGTCAAAAAATATTGTATAAAATTTGTGTAGTCGCATTTATGTAGTTCAAGCTTGTCAACAAGTAAACACACAAGTAACTAGTACAAGTAGAGCGACGAATACTTCACTCGTGTAAAGAAGGCATTATTTAACTTGCCGCGGGTAAACAATGGCACATTAATGCACAGACAGGCAAAGAAAGCAGTAGCTGGACGAGTTTAAATATTAATTACTAAATTAATAAATATTAATTATTTCCCAGTCTGCGCACATCGGTGCCCTTTCGGTAGGAATGTAGATCGACTAGGACAGCACGGACTTTCTTGCCGGAGACAGGCTGGCCACTTCTCAAGACACGTCACACTAAATGACACTATCCTTCGGCCTCTTGCCTTAATAAGCATGCGCCGGCGCTTATAGCCAACCGGCATTTGTAGAAATGATGCCAAGAGACCTGTCGGAATGTCCTTGGTATAAGTGTAAACTTTTTCAACGGAGCTTATCCACTTAGGAATACAAAGCCATTGTGTAGTTAACCACAAATTAGGATAACGAGCTCGCAGTAAGTGCAGATTATAACCGCCTTCGAAGGTTAACTTGGATTATCGTCTCTATTTATTTAAACAATAGACTACAAAATACAGTGTAATAATGTCAAGTTTTTTTTTTGTTTTGGAACCGGCCAGCACTCGACGGTTGTGACATACGAAGTGTTGAATATGCCATTTTCCTTTTAGGCCATTTTAAATCTTCGCAACAAGGAATAAGGTTGAAAATTCAACATTGATGCAACGTACTTGTAAACTTTTTCGTAAAGTAACTTGTGTACCATCACGCCTTCATTCCCAGAATGGGGTAGGCAGAGCTATATAGAGTTACCCAACCGAAAGCAGGATTGTTTAGGTGCAATGGCTATTGTGTTTACAGGAAGAGCTGAGTTCAAAAAGTTTAAACTATACCGTGGAATATGACGGGTGATAGTGTGGCATGCAACCTGTGTGGACACGTTAGCTTGGCTGTCGCACACTACAGGCACCACATCAGCACCGCCTCAGCTCCAAGAGATACAGTGATAAGGTAGCTTTGAACTTTTTCAGTGAACGTCGCGAGGCGAGGATTGTATTTACTTGTCTTGAAAAGTCGATGTGTATCGTACTCGAGTCAAAGCTCGCTTTTTAGGGAGCCGTACCGAAAGGGTAAAATCTGTTTGAATAGTTAACATATGTATATCTGTGGCCGTTTAAACAAATACTAAAAACAAAATAAAATCAATATTTAAGGTGGCTCCCATAAAACAATAGTACATTGTGCATCAAGGGTAGTATGAAGGGAATTACTAACGAGAGTGTTAGAAGCCCGACGCCGAAGGCGGAGGGCTTTTAATGACTCGAGTTAGTAATCCCCTTACTACCTGTGATACACACAATGGTTTTCATCACATTTGCGAGGAAAAAAAACAAAGAGAAAACACTTTAACTCTGCAAAATACAAAGAAATAACTTTTGACGCACGGGAACGTAAATGGAAACGATATTTTTTTACTGACCTCTACCACAGATAATAACTGCGTTTAGTTTCGACCTGGATTCGAGCCAGATTTAGCCAATTTGATAAAAATGTATAATTACTAAAATTAATGATAAATGTTGATATAAACTTGAAATAGGTATAAAAATAATGAAGTTTAATGAAGCGTATAGGTTTTGTGTAATGTAAGTTAGTCTATAGCTAATTTTTAAAGATGAAATTAGAAACCGTTTTAATTTTTGGCTGAAAATTAAACCTCCTTAGTCAGAAATGATGTACGAAAGAGTTGCAAATCTTAAAAAGAAAGTCATTACTCCCTAGGGAGTAATGACAAACTCGCCATTATTCCCGCGGGAATAATTTAGGCCATTGTCCTTCTGTATACAGGCATGGAATAACACCATATACGAGCAAGTGTAATGAAAACGTGATTATTTGCCTTTTTTGCTAATATTATATAGATAATGGTACGGAACGCTTTGAGCGCGAGTCCGACTTACACTTAGCCGGTTTTTTTTAATTTTAGTCTGTGTGATGCACATAATAGGGCTGGTGCGGCAGTTGGAGAGGCTGAAAGCATCAAGGTTGTCAAATATAATGGTCTCGGTCTATATGTTTATTCCATTCTGCGTCGAGACCCTTGCTCCGTGGGGCCCTAGCGCTCTAAGCCTCTTTAAAGAAATTTCGAAGAGGCTCATTGACGTCACGGGAGACCAACGGGCGGTTTTCTCGCTCAACGCATAAGTTTCACTATCCAGCAAGAAAATACTGCGTATATCTTCGTGATAAGTATAAAAAAAACCTTCCTCATGACAATAAATTAACACATATTCATCCTGATCGCTCAGCATTTTATAGAAATAGTATTTACTTCATGATAATTTAGATATATAATAATGTACCTGACAATGTATCTGACTTTTTAAATAATAAAGGAAAAATATAAATATGAAATCGTTATGTTTAAAGTTATTGATAATGATTTAGGTTAAGACTTTAAAATATTGTACACCATTGATAATGGCAGGCTAGATTTAGGAATTTGTCATTATTACTTAACATCTTATTTTTGTACCTATAGTCATGCAATAAAGAATTTGACTTTGACTTTGATAGATAGTGCAAATTTATAATGTTTAAAGTCTAAAGTTGTTATAAGTAATAACTTATCAACTTTGAATCGAATATTATGTAACTCTATGCACTTTGCGGGTGGTAGGACCCGATCGATCCGTCCGGATCGCTACCACCATCTTATCCATTAACCTACCGCCAAACAGCAGTGTTCGCATGTGTTCCGATTTGGGGATAAGACAGCCGGTGTAATGACTAGCATAGAGGCATTCCATCTTAGTCCTCAGGGTTGGCAACGCATTTGCAGTCTTAGGCTTGCAGTCTTATGAATGTGAATGTCTATGGGTCACAGTTTCCGCGTACCATCAGGCCTGTGTGCTCGTTTGCCTAATCTAATTTTTAAAAAAACGCTATTACGGGAGAGGACACTGATTTCTGTAACACAGGTTTATAGGTTAATCCGATCTAGCTCAGAAATCAGCGGGACTTCAATTTAATTTGTACCTATTTTATGTCCATAAAACATTACCTTATCTTATAATGCTTCAGTCTTTTCTTAGAGATAGTAGCTTCTTAGTTGGGCCCGTACGTTTCATGCCATTGACGCAGAAATGACGTCACGCTACATAGAGTATGATTGCCAATTCTTTTAGTGTATTTACTAACCATTAGTCGCCAATCATTTAATCATGTAAAAATGAGTTAAGTATATAATATTGACGCGTACAAAATAAATACCTACTTCATACCTAAAACGCAAATGAAACTATTTGATTGAGAAGGACAGTGGCAAAAATTTAAAAAACACTCTTTTTAAGTTGTAATAAAAATTGATGTGATTGAACATTCATAAAAGAAAATTGTCTCGATAAGCCATTTTTAGTTCGTCATCGGCATCAAAAGTACCACCCCTACTTCTTGCTTATAACTTGGTTTTACTTATAGTGTTAATTTACATTTAAATATAACTTTTTGATATTGTGTTAATAAACATCGGGTAACAATATCAAACAAATTGACTTAAACTCAAATAAAGCTCTAGCGTGTACTACGAGTACTAGGCTGATACACATATGTGTATGAATACATAAAGACATAGTTTAATACATAGAAAATATTTAAGACAGCAAATAATACTCGCGCTCTACACTTAAATATATACCTATGTAGAGTCAGAAAAAAATACAACAAGTTCGATTTTCCCTTGCAATAATTATTAAGGCTTTATGTTTGTGACTGCATCTCGATCTGACTTTATTGGTTTGTGCCTAGATCACAATACGACCTGATATGCTTTATGACTACATCTCAAAAAGTCCGAGTCGCTAAATGACCACATTATTTTTTAACTTATGTCTGACTTAGCAATGTCGAGGGAGCCCCGCATGGCGGGGCTCCTATTCCTGGGCATTTGAAGTTACCTAACGATCCTAACTTAACAGTGACATGCGTGGTTTTAAGTTAGGGCAAGCCGAGATTTATGATTTTGTAGTTTTTGATTGTGGATTGTCTCAATACGCTTTTTACCAAAATTACTAATATCGTTCGTTCGTTCGACGCCAGCTAAGTCAATTGATTTTTCATTATCAGATAGGTATATTACAAACTTTATGTCGTTCGAAAATAATATACCTACAACACCAGCAACATTGATTTTTTTATGCTGATCTATTAAACCGTTTTTTATGCGAGAAATACACAAATCGGGCGTAGGTTTTGGCGAAGAAATCTGATGCTTTTTCAGCAAAGTTAAAGAGTTTACCTTTCACGCGCCAAGCAAAATTTGCGCACACTTTAAATAACCACAATCACAAGATTCACAAGGGAATACTTCCTCAATTGTCACTCCAATTGAAGAACAACGCAACCAACAAAATACGTAGTGACTGCAGTTGACTAAAACAAAACAATTCACAACAAACAAGTAAAATTATTCAAATGAGCATATAAATAGAAGTGAAGTCGGCCGTCAACGCGGCTCAACACGCGCAAGCGCACGAATTTCGCATTTTACTATGGACAACTTCAGACGCAAGCAGGGCTTAAAAGTCTCGTACTATTTGCCACATGAACCTATGAATAGATCTTATATCTTATTATAAGGCAGTTCTAGTGCGCAAGAAAGAGATCTGCTGTTAAGATAGAAGCTTGCAAGCCAACGCGTACGAGCGGGATGACTAGCCGTGTGTCAAGCGAGTTCTGGTCGTCGCAGCGCGCAGCAGTGCTGCCCGCCGTGCGGCGGCGGATCGCGGTCAAATTCGGTACTACGCTGCTGTTGCATTATTTGAAAAATTTAATGAGAGCGCGAATTTAAATAGTTTGTGATCGTGACCTTTATTATGTTTGCAAGGCAAGCCCGGCTTTTGGGCTTGTACGGCAGTACCGCAACTATAACCTAATTAGTGACGCATGAAGTAGACATTATGCAAATCGGACTTCTTGAGATGTACACAAAAGATAAAAAAAAGATAAAAGAAATTTATTCAGTAAGTAGGCCGCTCGGGCACTTTTACACGTCAAGATACTACCAGCGCTTCCCAAGAGGAGACCACTGCTGAGAAGAAACGCCGCAAGAAACTCAGCAGTCAGTCATTTTTTAAACTTATTTCATATAATTCATATTTCATATTACAATGGTATGTACAACTTAATCTAGCATTATATAAAGCTACAAGTATTAAATTAAATATAATATCAAATAACAGTAGTTCAGCAGGAAAACATGCCAAAAATCTTACGGGAGAGTAAGATAGAAAAGAATAAAATAAAATAACTAACTATTACAACTACACAAAGCAATGTATTCAGATTGAGATGTAGAATAAAAGCGATCTGTGCGTATTTGCTACCTAGTTAGGACCAGGTGTGGACCTAGCTGCTGTACCGACAAACGCTGAAATATCTAGCATAAATGCCTTCAATCTATGTCCCCAGGGCAACGCATTTACAGTCTAGGGATTGTCATAATAATATTGAAATTTCATTATTACAAAATGGCCTGTGTACTCTTTTGTCTTCACTGTGCCATAAAAATTTTTTGAAATAGTCTGAGTAGAAGTCGTTTATCGCAATTACCTCGAGAACTGTCCAATTTTCCAGTATTAAAAGAACCCTATGTATAATGTATGATTGAGTAACAAACATCCAAACTTTCAGATATATTAGTAACATTTGAAGAAATCTATTACCTTTGTAAACGTTAAAAGTTCCGTATATTTCTGATAGGCGCTGGTAAAAAAATACGTCCGAACGCAACAGTCGAATTAAGCAAATACAAACTAAGTTATCTTTCACTTGTTTATATGTACCATCTCCAGTACCGAGAACACACAACAGTGTCAATAATGGTATGATAATCTAAAAGCCGGGCATTCAACGTGTTCTATACAAACTCAAACATAGAACACTAAATTGGTCTGCGATGACAGACCGTTATCACTTGTTCATACAAATGCCCTTAATTTGTTCGTGACATGAAGCACTTCACTTAACAGATCACAAAAAGATGGGTTAGCTATAATAAGGGAAGCTATATAGGTTGAGAGGTGACTGGGTCGTCCTTTACATTGACAATAGCAAAGTAATATTATTCAGAAAGTAAAACGTAACAACGTTGGACGCAAAAAGAGAGGACATGTGTTATAAATTTAAAGGGGTGTCCAGGGTTTACCCTTGAAATATCGACAAACGTTTAATCGAATTTCAGTTCAAAGTCAACGTTTCGCTTATTTTCATTTGATCGAATATTCTTTACATCGAACAATTAAATGATGTATTTTTCAAACACCGATTTTTAATGTTTATAAATATTATTAAATATATACTTTAAGGGACAGATTTTTATTTCATACTTTATTATCCAATATATTATTTAGAAATAAAACAAATTGGTTCTGACGCTTTATTTATACTAAATATTCTATAAATCGTTTTCGATGAAATGATATTCGGTGAAAAGTTTGTCGAGATTTCAAGGGGCACCCGGTGTCCAGTCCATGGTATCGTACCCTATTAGTATTTTTTTTATATTATAACATCGAGTGAGGTATCGTTGAATGTTAAACGAAGGCACATACAGCGGGTTTTAAAAGAAAACTATCAGGACTAAGTAGACTTCATTGGTTCTTAAGATATACTGAAGTGTTCATACCTATAGGTACTAAAAATCATCTAATACGCACCAAATAACTTTAAATAGATAGTTCGTTCATATATACTTATGTTTTTTTGAATTTTTTGTGTGAATAGTGATGGCGTTGGAACCCTACACTGACCATTTTCCAAATATGTTCCTAAAAAAAAAAAAAACGGAACCCTTAACACTCGTGCATCTGCCTCTCTGTCCAATTTGCTCCAAAACGCATGGACTGATTGAGTTGAATTTTGGTATACATATGTAAATTGATGACCCAAACACAGACGTGTAGTTTTTTTTATGTATGTTTCATTTGCAGATGACAAATTAGGAAATTAAAAAAAAAGTTTTGCAAACCTTACTGAGTCATATATCAAATGAAAGGACTCGTTATGATGATCTCAAATATGTTTTTGGTATGATTGTAAAATAAATAGTTTAGAACAGTTTTGATTTTATTGATCTCCGAAACAACTTTTGTTGAACAAAATACAAAAATATCATCATCATCATGTCAGCCGAAAGACGTCCACTGCTGGACATAGGCCTCCCCCAAGGCTTTCCACTCAGACCGGTCTTGTGCTTTTCGCATCCACCGCGGTCCCGCGGTTCTGACGAGGTCATCACTCCATCTTGTTCTCCATCTCATTCTCGCAAACGCGACTCCAGAACCTTCTGACCCCATCGGCCATGAGCGGAAAATAGTTTACTAAAACCCCACTAGATACCATTAGTAGTTCAAATGTGATATTTTGTGCCGTGTCATAAACGTGAGGGACTCTCTCCACGCAAGTGCAACACGCACTTGGACTTTTTTTTTAAGAGAAAGCTAGTTCAATCACTATGGTTCTTAACTAGTTTTAAAAAAAAAATTGAATATTATTGTTCGTTACGGTTGGACTAGTAGTTGGAATGACGTCATTTTGTTTGTAACCGCGTTACTAGCACTAGCTGTGACGTAGAAAATACCATATTGTGACGTTTAAGCTCTTTAGCCATTTCCTGAAATTTGTTTATTTAGTAATTATTTAACAAAAAAATAAGCATGTAATAAGTTGTTGTTTTAAATTGCAAGAACGTTCATGTACGTCGATTCACAACTGCCGCCTGGTCTATGAATAGTGCATAGCGTAATCTAATATGCGATCAGTCACATAACTTGAGTGCATTTGGTGATTGGATGGTTAATCCATTACTTAACCCCAATGGAGGAAGGGAATTAGAAATTAATAATGGCATGATTATAATAAGACTAATGTTACCAGTTTATAATGGTAATATATATATACATGTATATATTATACATGATATACACTCAGGAGAAAAAAGAACGGGTCAGAGTGCGTTTTTCATACTAAAGAGGCTACTTCGAAGCCTTGGTTCCTCGCCAGGGAATGCTTTTAGTGAAATCTGATGATGAATACCCTGAGCTTCGATACAGGACTCCCAGAGTGCCTAGGATACCCAATTGAATGAATCTGCGGTTAACGTCGGAATTGTGCATGTTCAGAAAAACATCTAAAATGGCAATAAAATGTAAGGAAATCCAAGTGCTGACCCAAACTCTCCCGCTGTGGTGTTTACTGATTGTGGGATCAGTTAGGTATCTTAAGAATCTTTGACCTCCTCTATTGAACCTCGGAATTTCCATCATTAAACCTCACTCAAAACAACCCCTGGCGAGGAACCAAGGCTTCGAAATAGTCTCGCTTGTATGAAAAACGCACTCTGACCCGGTATTTTTGCTCCTGAGTGTATATACTGCTGCATAAACTCACGACTTCTTTCCCAGAGTGGCATAGGCAGATCTATAATTATCAACAACTCTAAATAATATGTTGTTGTTAATTCTGTAACCACATTTTGCACAATTAGGCTGAGCTATTTACCCGTGTATTGGTGACAAGTTGCCCAGCCCATCGTCTAAGGGTCTCTCCTCACATATCGACGCGGATTCGCACTCGCCGATTGTTTTACACCACACTATTCTCATTTAGCCGAGACGCCCGATCGCCTGCAATTTGCTATCGCAGCAGCTGTAAACCTACGATCGGTTCCGTACGGCTGTCGACACGTCAGCTAGCCTTCTATATAATAGTAAGCGTCTCCCCACACCTATCGACGCTGAACGGCTGTCGCCAGCTCTAATCGGCTCCCATCGTAGCTACTCGGCCGTGGTCGGAACTGTTCAGCCCTCGCCGGCGCCGGTCGGCGGTACTCGGCGGTGTAAGAATGCGAACGCGTGCGTTTGGCTGCTAATAGCGTCGTACGAACAGAACGAAGAATTTTCGGTCGATAGATAGGCCGAGCCGATTCACGTTTGTTTCGCTTTTATTGCGTGGACATAAAGAGTATTTTGATCAGCTAACGCCGACTCCGCGTCGATAGGTATGGGGAGACCCTAACAGTACTACAGGCCTTAATTCATTTAGCTTTGTTTTGAGTTATATAATTAATATCAATTAGATAAAACCAGATATAATTTCAACCACCATTTTTAGAACTGATATCTTTTAAACAGCTCAACCTATTTTAATGGAATTCTCGTAGCACTTTTGAGCTGTGATAAGGACTTCTCGTTTATCGATTTCCGATATGCATATTTCATCGATACATCATAGAACACAACATTAAAGAATGAAAAGTAGAGGTAAACAACTGGCGGTCGGGTTACTAATGTCTTGCACAATTTTTTTTGGCATAATTCATCATTTCGCACAATCATCATTTGGCATAAAGTCTTTTTTTCTGAAACCGTGTACTTTTCAGGATTGACATAAAATAAACCAAACCTAACCTATTGGGTTCTATGCAATGGTATTTTAAATAATCCTGAAAAGTACACGGTTTCAGAAAAAAAGACTTTATGCCAAATGATGATTGTGCGAAATCATGAATTGTGCCAAAAAAAGTTATGCCAGATGAAGGGATGCCCTGGCAGTTTTATCGCTAAAGAGCGATCCCTTTCAGATAACTTAAGAGTAGTTCAAATTGTGAAATAGAATTTCACATTTTAATCAGTTCTGTTTGTGAATATGTGTTTTTTAATTTATCAATTTCACGTTCAGAGTCTGTTTTAAATGCGAACAATAATTTCATCATTAGTTTTTATATAAAAGTAATGGATAGTCCTTATCTGAAACAGTTCATCTACTTTTAATCTTTATTAATATGGTGTTAATGTTTCGATAAAATCTGTACTTATATCTGAACTCGATAAACGAGCAGTCCTTATGACAGCTCAAAGGTGCTACGAGAATCCCGGCCAATGCTTAGAACCATTCCAATAGCTTTCTTTAAAAAAAACGCGTTCGCAACATTCCATTCGTTTGGAAGGTACGATGTCACAGCCACACAGTACACACATTAAACTTATAAAGGATAGACCGATTTAGACACGGTAAAAAGAAAGCTAGTTTAATCGCAACGGTTCTTACCTAAATTTGATCAAAATCGGTTGGGCCGTTTAATAGCTATATCGCCCTGAAGTGGGTCGGTATTGTTCTTCTAACTTAAGTACATCTGAGTGCTTTCTCCGGTAACTGGTGCTCTTAAAGCGCATAATAATCGCACAAAACAATGGCTATTATGTGAAAGATCTTTCAGGGTCACAAAGTATCCGACTAATTGACAAGAGAAGCGGCCCACAAGACGAGATGACTAACGTAAACAATTTTCGATAACTGGCAAAATATCTATGTTATAGGGAATATGCATGGATTTTTTAAATCGCATTTGTTAACAAAGTATGAAAATCTAAAAGAGATCACCAAATGTGAATTTAAAAATAAAATCGGCCGAAAAATATGGAAGATACAAGAATTTTAATTTGCTGATTAGACAGCGATTACGAAACTCCATGTTAAATTCTGTTTTGCTAGAAAGAAACCAATCTTTGTTGGCTTATTTATATTTTTAGAGCTATTCAAAAAATGATTTGTCAACTGAATTTTACATGAATCAGCTTTTATTGAAGCTGCACGTCCAGAAGCTTACGTCAATGCTATACATACATTTTCGATAACCATAACGATCTCACAATGTATCTTGTTTGGGACCAAGGCGCCATAGACAAAATGAAACGATTTTCGAAAAGTGAACATGTAAGGAATTGGCATAAGCGCTTACGCAACCGTCCGCTTACGCCAACCTATACATTTACGATAACGATGACGTTGATAGCATCTTGTCCATGGCCAGTTATCGAACGAATTACTCGCAAACACGAGTCGAAACCTCTAGCTACTAGGCCACCGACGCTCTTATTATGTATTCTCCTCGTACGTGAAATGTAATACACATGAAGATGTGAAAAGATAGCATATTACTACTACGCGGGCGGAAAACGCGAAGCTAACCCCAAGGGAGTAGAATGTAGTTAATCGAGCTAAACTTTCTAGACGTCACGTTTTCGAACGCTCGTTCAATTATAGTTGTTACTGACTGCTGCGGTTCTGTCCGCGTTGAAGTCGGTGAGCGCTATTCCCTCGGGAACTTTTGGGGATCAAAGTTATCCCAACTTTTTATCGATATTGGTTGAGCGGTGAAAGCCTAACTAACAGACAGATAATGTTACTTTCACATTTATAACCATTTTGCATTGTACAGTCAGCGTCATATAGTTTGTAGCATCCAAAGTAGCCAAATAGTTCGTTACAAGCCCTTGTTACTACGGTAATAATGACGTGTAACGTACTATTTGGCTACTTTGGATGCTACCAACTATATGACGTTGACTGTACGTGCTGTGTGGTTGCCGGCTTAGAATAGTACCACTCCATGTCTTCCCGTGGGAGTCGTAAGAGGCGACTAAGGGAATGAAGGCTTGTAGTATGTTTAGTGTCACTAATATGCACTTGGTAAATATCTTAGCCCGTTTGTGCAAAATGTGGTTACAGAATTAACAACAAGTTGTAAGAATTTTTTTTTATGGCAATGAGATTTTTACGGGTCTCAGGCCACCTGATGGTAAGTGGCTTAGATATTAACGCACAGCCAAAACTACTGTCCCTAGAGACTTGAAATTTGGTGCAGCACTAACAAAGGATTTTTGCAAAATTGTCCCCCTAAGGGGTTAAAACAGGTGGAGTAGAGGGAAAATTATTCTCCGCGTAATAGCCCCGCTCGACCTTACAGTAATAGCCAGTTAAGAAGTTAATCCTGCGCTTCTTTTCTACATACTATAGTATTGTTAACGTTACGATAACTCTTATTCACGCGATCCAGGTAAGGGCAGTTTGTGCGATTGTTGTTATACCGGGTGTACAATCCAAATGGGTCAGTATGTCTGAAACTATGAGAGATAGCGAGATCTGTTCTTAGGAACCATGACGTCGATTTTAGATTTAATAATAATTACATTCAAACTTTTTTATTAACTCTCATACATAACCGGGAATCGAACCTGGTCAATATTTTTGTAAACGCGTTAAGTAAAAAGGACCAAATTTGGCAATGAAATCTTGTGTAAACACAACTGACAGTAAATTAGACTAAAATGCCCACAGTTTTATTTATTTGCAAAAAGTCGTGAATAATATAAATCGATCATCAATTATCAATTACGACACTGTAGAAGATTTAACTACAGCCTTAGAAAACATTTTAACACATGTTCACCCCATAAAAATACGAAATGCAATCTTGCGATCGTTACCCAAAAGAATTAATTATTGCATTCAACAGAATGGCTACCATTTTGAACATTTACTGAAATAAAATAATTATCTTATTGGCGGGTTTTTCTTTCAATTATTTAAACAAGATTACATTAGTGTTGTGCTTCTTGCGACTTGCAGAATTTATACACATTGATTTTGACCAGGTTCGATTCCCGGTTATGTATGAGAGTTAATGAAAAAGTTTGAATATAATTATTATTAAATCTAAAATCGACGTCATGGTTCCTAAGAACAGATCTCGCTATCTCTCATAGTTTCCGACTTCTCCATACTGATCCATTTGGATCGTACATCCTGTAGGTATATCTATTTAAACATTTTTTATGTATGCATAGGTATTTATATCGGTGTCTGGTACCAACAGTACTTAAAAGCTAAGTTTGGGACTAGGTCAATTGGTGACATAGTCCCCTGATATGTGTGATGTAAACCCAAAGCAGTGGGTAGTAAAATAAGTAGTTTTAGCTTGATGTGTTAAACAACCATGAAGTTTCTAAATAATTATAATGGTGATAGCAGTTAAAAAAATGCGATTATTACTGTTCCATCACACGCAACACGTTTAGCAGTATTTACTTGTATCAATTTTATCAATACTAAAAAAAGTTCATGGTTGTGCAATTTGTTAGGACCGCGTTTTTATCTGGATACAATAAAACACCCTTTTAAAAGTCTATTATGTATCTATAGTATAATCGTTAATTATGTTACTGGTACATAATGAAGCGCCGAGGTTATAATGCTTGTGACATCGGAGCCAGAGCCCTAATGATTGGCAAAAGTATCGTAAAAGCTAAATATGTTTTTTTAATTTTTAATTTATCGTACAACAAAAAATATTTTACTTTTAAATAAACACCAAATTCGTCCAAATTACCGCAGTGTTTGAAGTCAAAAGTCTTTGACCAGTGTGTGTTGCCAGTGATCACTTACGGATTTGAGACGTGGGCGCTAACAATGGGCCTCATAAGAAAGCTCAAACTCAGTCAGAGGGCTATGGAGAGGGCTATGCTCGGGGTTTCTTTGCGTGATAGAATCAGAAATGATGATATCCGCAGTAGAACTAAGGTTACCGACATAGCCCGAAGAATAGCTAAACTGAAGTGGCAGTGGGAAGGCACATTGCTCGCAGGACTGATGTGATGGCCAATGGGGTCAGAAGCTTCTGGACTGGCGTCCGCGGACCAGAAGACGAGCTGTATGTAGGCCTCCAACAAGATGGAGTGACGACCTCGTCAGGATCGCGGGAGCGCGGTGGATGCAAATAGCACAAGACCGGTCCGAGTGGAGAGCCTTGGGGGAGGCCTATGTCCAGCTGTGGACGTCTTTCAGCTGACATGATGAAATTAACACCTCATAAACCACTTAAGGGTTTGTGCGAGGATAGAACGCCCTTAATCTATCTATATATATAAAAATGAATTGCTGTTCGTTAGTCTCACTAAAACTCGAGAACGGCAGAACCGATTTGGCTGATTCCTTTTCGGTTGTATTCGATATTGTCAGGGCAAGGTTTGTATGAAAGAAAAAAAAACCACCGGGAATGTCGGAAATTTGCAGCGGGCGAAGCCGCTGGCGGGTTCCAACACATACTTGTGCCTACAAACATGGCAGCTTATTGACAAACTACGATTTTATTTTATACTTATTATTCTTAGGTGTTACGCTATTTCTAAATTTAACATCAAGGTCATTTATGACATGAGGAATTAAGTAGGCGCTGGTTCTCTGTCCATAGACAGTAGAGTATCCAGGAGCGGCAATTTTTTTATTTACGACTGCACGAGTGTTTAGGTTAAATTGGACTTTTTGGTGGACATTAGTATATTTAATTTTAATTTTAAAAGGAATTATTTCTTTAAGGATTCGCAATTGCAGAGAACATATTGTTACATACGAGTACCGTTGTACCGTTGCATACAGCCATCGCGTCAAATGTACACACCGACCTTATTGCCAGTAGCATGAAGGTATATATGTATGTCATTGACTGTAAATACCTTTGTTTTCCGACAAGCATAAAATGACTATAACAAAAAGAAACAATTGAAAACTTTTCTTGAATGCTTTCTTTCGTATTTCAGCTAGCAAATTACTGGATCGTAGGTACCTATAAAAAAAAGAAAAAAAAAGACCAATTTAAAAATAAACATTTTCTTTATGTGGTTGTGAAGTAGTGACACCTCTAATTTTTTTCTCAAAATAGGCCATACATTGGCTTACCACTTGCCTAAATATCAAAAAATTCCAGGCGGTACGTCTTACAAAAAATCAGCAGAATGTGTGGCCAAGTTATGTATTCAATCGGTGTTTTCCAATGTAGTATTCAAACTCTTCCATTATGTTTGAGTTCCCTTATCAGTTTGTCGTATTTAAAAGTAAAATGCTAATGACAACTTAATGTCATCTTGATGTAATGCCTTTCAATAGTTAAAAAAACAGTTCTGACAATTTGTCATAAAAAATGGAATGCCAAACGCCATTGTTGATATTCATATTAAACGTAACCATTGGAATCAAAAAACAAATATATCAATTCTTTTTTTATTATAAACACATGATTAGTCTCAAAAGAAATTTTTGTTTTTAATCTACGTCATATCGATTATTAACAAAACATTTTAAGATTTTGTTATACAAGTTAGGATGCCAAGTATACTAGACGCCAGGACTTATATCCCGAATGACCGTAACTATGCTAATAACAATGCTATAATGGTTATAAAAGGTCAGGTATTACTTTGGTAACGCTCATAATAAAACAGTTTTCACGCTTCGGTTACTCTAAAAGGTTAAACCCGTGAACAATATCAATATTAGCAGTTTATTGTATAGTTAAGAAAATGTATCGCGTACCTTTTTCGCTCTTATTGTCATTGTGACAAGAGTGAAAAAGGTACGCGAATACATTTCCTTGACCGAACATACATAGAAAAACTGATTTAAAACTCCACTAACAACCGTGGACGTCCGAAAGTATTTAGCTGAAACGCAAAAAAAACGCCTTTTGTATATTTTTTAAAATATTGCTTTACGGCAATTTAAAAAGTTGACGAGTTTTGAAAAGTTTCGGCAATTAAAAAGGGAATTAAGCCTGGTGTTGACAAGTTCATCATTTAATTAATTTAAGAAAGTTATTATTTAATAGTAGATTGTGAACCAAGCGGTAAATAATAAAGATCTTTTCATGAGACATTGTCCTTATACACGAATGTTTAATATTTATGAGCAATGCAAGTGTGCATCTCAATTATTTATGTAAGCGTGTACTATTTGTTTAAAGTCCTAATAAATATATGAAATAAAATAAATGAAAAAAAAAAGAGTGCGTTTTTCATACTAAAGAGGCTATTTCGAAGCCTTGGTTCCTCGCCAGGGAATGCTTTTAGTGAATTCTGATGATGAATACCGCGAGCATCGATACAGGACTTCCAGAGTGCCTAGGATACCCAACTGAATGAATCTGCGGTTAGGAATTGTGCATGTTCAGAAAAACGTCTAAATTGGCAATAAAATGTATGGAAATCCAAGTGCTGACCTAAACTGTCCAGCTGTGGTGTTAACTGATTGTGCGATCGGTTAGGTATTTTAAGAACTTTTGGCCTCCTCTTTTTTTTTTTTTTATATCAGTGGGAGACAAACGAGCATGTAGGTTACCTGATGGGAAGTAAACACCACCGCCCATAAACACCATCAGCTCAAGAAGAGTTGTCGGTGCGTTGCCGGCCAATAAGGGAGATGTAAGCTCTTTTCTTGAAGGCACCCATGTCATACCTGGTGGGAAATACCGCCGAAGGGAGCTCATTCCACAATTTCACTGTACGAGGCAAAAAGTGCCTAGTGAAACGCACGGTGGAAGAACGCCATTCATCAAGGTGATGTTGATGGAACCTGGCTTTGCAACGAGTAGTCGGTGGTGGAGCTCTGCGGCCGGTAAAAGTCCAAATAATTCATCAGAACACTCCCCGTTGTTAAGCCTATACAGCACGCAAAGTGAACTGACGTCCCTTCGGATAGAGAGGGAATCCAATCGGACGGAGAGCGCTGGCTCGTTGACGATTCGAACCGCTCTGCGTTGTATCCGGTCAAGTGGAAAAAGGAGGTATTGGGGTGCCCCAGCCCAGAGATGAGAACAGTACTCCATATGCGGCCGGACCTGAGCCTTCTATTAAACCTCGGAGTATCCACCATTAAACCCCACTCGAAACAACCCCTGGCGAGGAACCAAGGCTTCGAAATAGTCTCGTTTGTATGAAATACGCACTCTGACCCGGTATTTTTGCTCCTGAGTGTAATACGTCAAGTTACTTAAAGAAACAAGATTACATTTAGCGAAAGTGCGTGCAAGACTGCTAACGAGATCGATTTGTTTACATTGTTATTACATATGTAGGTATGTATCCATATGTAAAACAGGATATACTTAGGAGTAGATAAGCAGGTTGAGTTTATTGATCATTTCTGAGGCTTGATAAACATTTTTCGAAAAGTACTGAGTTGCCAAACGTTACGATAGATGGCGCTAGGTGGTTTGATCGCGAAGTCGTTTTGTTCCCCCAAATTGTATACATAGCTGATCCTTTATTATTCGATTTTGCGAAACTTTTAATTTTTCAAGCAAATTTTTGAATTCGTCCTTACATTTTAGGTAAGGATGGGTATAATTCAGATGATTGAAGGCGAAAGAGCCAGTTTTTGTACGTTAACTGGCGTTAATGACAATACTGCCTTTTTCGTCCATAAACAATACATAAAGTATCCTGTGTTATTAGAGGTCCAAAGCATAAGTCTAGTTAGTTTAACTGTTTTTGAGATAGTCGCTAACTAGCTAAAACTACAATATGTCGCAACTTCATTAATCTCTTTTTGTTTTTTCAATCACTTTTTCATTCCGCGATCATTTACCAAAAAAAGTTCTTTTGCTGTGCTGCTGGTTAGTTGCGCTATAAGGGATGCTTGCGAAATTTAACGGAAATCAGTTCAGGTATGGTTATAAATGATGAATGTTTTGTCGAGGAAAAACTATTCAAGATACACGTTTAAGTTGAAACTGTCGACAGTGGAAAATTCTAACGTCGTAAGGGACAAACGCCACTCAGTAGAACGAAAGGGTCTTGCCAATTTCTCATCCAATTACGATAATACTTAGATATCCAGTTTTAAAATACCTTTTACTACACCAAACTATTGATTGGATATGTACGAAGTAGTTCAGGAGTTGTTTCTTATCAAAACTCTTACGTCCTATACCTAACGATTTTTTATCTTATGGTTGTAACGGTCATATAACAGTTCTGTACACTGCAAATTTCTGCGTTCTTAAGTCATTATAGTTTCCAGGTTAGTGAAGTGTAGTCATCAAAAGCTAGTAATAATTAAATATTGTAGCATAAAATCTCGGTTCTTTACACTGTACTTAAACTACTCAAAACGTTCCTAAGTGTCCGTTTGTCTTTGCAAAAGGGTTTATTTGCTAGAAGCAAACCTTTTTATCGCCATCGACGAATAACTGAAGGATATTATCGGTAACGGATATGTGATATTGTTCAAAATATAGACATTAAACCACGGAGACGACAAACGAGCGCTCAGGCCACCTGATGGTAAGTGGAATCTTAAGACTGCAATCCTAAGGCCGCAAATACGTAGCCAACCTTCGAGCTAACTGTAAGATGGAATGCCTCTATGCTAGTAATTTCACCGGTGTTTTCCCTACACTGGAACACAACAATGCGAATACTAGATATGAGATCTTTTTTGGTACAGTCGAGTACCTTGTCATTTGAATCGCTGTGTCAATTCATGACATTAAATAAAGAAGGTATAATAATACTAAAGTGTACACATATTTTATGAACTCGACTGTATATAGCACTTACCTTAAAACAGTTTCACCTAGAAGACTGTATAGGCACAGCTATAAGGATATAACATAATAAACCTTTTTCCATCAGTAAAACTCAAAAGTGCAAACGGCTGTATGCAGAAGGAAACTTAATACACATACAAAAGTCCAACAAGAACGGAGAGAATCACGATTTCGAACGTGTTACGTGTAATTGAAAGAATCAAGTTATGAGTTATAAGCTGGGTCCGTACTTTTCATGCCGTTGACGCTAAACCGTGTTATACGCAAATAAAAAATCTCAATGCGGGTGGGCATATGATAACGACGAAGGCGGTCACCTATTTTGTAAGTTACGTTAGATTCACTCATGGCTTAGTGGTGCGCGGCTGGAGTCGGAGGTCGTAGGATCCCGGCTCGATTCCGCTCTAATGCAAAATGATATTATTTTTTTTCTTCATTTTAGTGACTGGTATTTGAGATTTTATTCTTAAATTAAGGTCATAGGTGGGTGTTCAATTTTAAAGCGCACTCCGACGGCATGCACTTAGGAGCGCAGACAGACTGCAGTTGTGTCGTGGAGCCATTCTAGTTTTTTTGGCAATTACGGAAATTATTTCTTTGTCTGGATATGTGGCTACTTTAGTGACAGTGCAATTAGATTACCTAGAAACTATCATTTTATGTGTAAGTGAGGCGAAACAAAGGGGTAATTTGACGATGTAAGATATATGTATTTTATAGTAAACTACCTAATAATACTCGTAATGTAAACCAAACCAATTTATGATTGTAATAGCAATTCGTTTATTATTGTTGCTTGTTACAACGCCCTTTTTATCACTATGAATAATTAATACGACCGAGTACACCTAAGGCAAAGGGTTAGGCAGAGCATCCCGTCGACCATCGGACCAAAACCTGTGCTGGCGCCCGCATAGTTATGTCTTTTTACGTACTTTAGTTATTAATCTAGGATTTACTGATACCATTATAAGAAAGAAAAAGGTCGATAGCTTGTTTTTCAAATATAACACTTTTTCACATGTTTTGGTTGAGTCTTCTACACTCTACACTTATTTATATGATATTATAATAGTTCTGGTGAAATACTTTGTAAACAATTCATGTTAAAGTTTAGTAAACAGCAATTATAATGAATTTGACGTTTTAATCAAAAGCGTTCTCACGTTCTAAACGCAGCAGCACATAAAGCCATCTCTTTTGATCTTTATCGTACCAACCGGCCAAATGCGAGTCAGGCTCACGCACGAAGGGTGCATGCAGTACCATTATCTAGAGAACCTTAGCAAAAAATTACAAAAAAGTCACGTTTGTTGTATGGGAACCACTTTTTTTTTTTCATTTAATTGTTGTATTTTTAATGTTAATACACAACAAAATATACACAATAAATCATCTGTGACAATTGACAACATTTCATTTTGGTGACACCTGCAAATTACTATACGAATCGAAAGGGTTTGCCTCCTGAACACGGCAAAATATTTATTTAGATTTATTTTTCTTGATTTACAAAATTACAAGTAAGTTTAAAAAAAACCGAGTTTTACCAATACTATGCCTGAATAGATATAAAACCTTTGCCTTTTTCACGATAAAAAAAGCTGTCATACTTACGTCAAATTTGACATTGACACTATTTTTTTTTTATTACAGATTGGACTTACGTAATATGTCCATTGTGTCGTTGAAATGAAGTTACGCCCTTTTAGAATAAGTACATCTTAATAAATTAATAATAAAATAATTATTCATTCTAGAGAAAATTTAATAGTACATTCTACATTGTGCATCAAGGGTAGTATGAAGGGAATTACTAACGAGAGTGTTAGAAGCCCGATGCCGAAGGCGGAGGGTTTTTAATGACTCGAGTTAGTAATCCCCTTACTGCCTGTGATACACACAATGGTTTTCATCACATTTGCGAGGAAAAAAAACAAAGAGAAAACACTTTAATTCAGCAAAATATAAAGAAATAACTTTTGACGAACGGGAACGTAAATGGAAACGATATTTTTTTTGTGACCTCTACCACAGATAATAACTGCGTTTAGTTTCGACCTGGATTCGAGCCAGATTTAGCCAATTTGATAAAAATGTATAATTACTAAAATTAATGATAAATGTTGATATAAACTTGAAATAGGTATAAAAATAATGAAGTTTAATGAAGCGTATAGGTTTTGTGTAATGTAAGTTAGTCTATAGCTAATTTTGAAAGATGAAATTAGAAACCGATTTAATTTTTGGCTTAAAATTAAACCTCCTTAGTCAGAAATGATGTACGAAAGAGTTGCAAATTTTAAAAAGAAATTCATTACTCCCTAGGGATGACAAACTCGCCATAATTCCCGCGGGAACAATTTAGGCCATTGTCCTTCTGTATACAGGCATGGAATAACACCACTTACGAGCAAGTGTGATGAAAAAGTATTAGTGTCTTCCTCCTTCCAAACAGTATCTATAAAACGAATAAAATTAAAGTCTTGAAAATATGAAATCTTGTCAATTGCAACTGTCTATCACAGTTCATGAGATACAGCCTAGTGACAGACAGACGGACAGAGAGACGGACCTTTTTACCCTTTGGATACGGAACCCTAAAAAGTAATGTGACTAGTATACAATATGGCTGTCCGTACGAGTATGACACTGCGGCATTATTAGTTGTCTAAACTACAAAAATTGATTATTTACTTTTAAATGTTTGATATTAATAGTATTTAAGCTTTTCATTTGCACCTTTATTGACTATGTGGTTGACTGGTACAGAGTTTGTTAGGTTTTAGTGACGAGGTTTGTGAAACAACGCTTAAATCGTGTAACTGTAAATATCTAACTACCTAAAAGAAAAGCGAGCTTTAAAAATCGACTGTTTTTTATAATGCCGTCGATATTAACTACTTATGTTTATACTTATTTGTCATTTTACATTTGTTTTATTCCAATTTTATTATCCTATGTCACCCGCGATGGTGGAAGGATTCTAACGATACTTCACACATCTAAATCGGCTCAGGCGTTTAGAAGTTATGGTGGAATAATGAATCGCACCTACATACATACAGGAACCCTGAAAATATGACACTCCTTTTTAGGACAGTCGAGTAAAAAAAAAATCTATACAAATTAAGACCCGGGCGGTAACGTTTCCCATGCCCTAAAGCAAATCCATATACAAAAATCGGGCTTTATTCAGGGGCTGAATAATCTGTATAATCTATATATATATATATATATATATAACAGGCAAACCTGCCTGACTTATATATCAACGCACAGCCGAAACCTACCTAGTACTGTACCTAGAAACTTGAAATTTGGAACAGGGTTTCTTTCATGATGTAAGTAAGCACTAAGAAAGGATTTTTGGAAATTCACCCCCTAATTGGTTAAAATAGGGGGTTAGCAGGAAACTTATTCTACGCGTACGCAGTCGCATGCAACCTCTAGTCAACTCTGTAATTTGTATGAAAAAATATTGACAGTTAAACGATTTAAGCGCCAACCATCCTTTTAACAAAAAATCCTAACAAACAGGCTTTTTCCTTAACAATAAAGTCCAAGTCTGTAAACTATACACTACTAGTAAACCATGTATTGTTCAAGCTAGTAATAATTTTATTATCAACGCTCCATTGCGACATATCTTTCACCGACCGTAGTCAAGTATTCCAATTGGAATTCTTCGCGAGCTTCAAACAACGGGAGCTGAGGCGAAATGTTGGAACAAAAGAAATACGACTGAGATGGAGTTTAAAGTATTTTTAACCTGCGACATAAAGGATGGGTGTGGTGTTGTTAGTGACCGACCATACCGGAGCAGAGGTCTCTGCCCACTACACCGTATTTCATGACCGTACCACGACCGTAATAGAGGTGAAAAGACTGCGCTGAGCGTACACCGCATGTACAGTAGCGCCCTGATTACTATTGTTGTGTTTATAATAAACTAAAGCATTTTCTTGAAATCGGACGGTGCTTTTTTATACTACAAATGAAAACACCACTTATTGGATATATCACACCTTCGAGTTATCAACTTAACGGAAAAAAGCGGCCATCTTTCCGCGTTAAGCTGATTACAGTGATTACTCAAAGTGTAATTGTTATTAAAGTTTGTTACGTATCCCATAAATTGTGTTTATACTTGCGCTACAGAAAAGCATCGTCCGATTCCAAGGAAATTCTTTAGTTAATTAGACAACATAATAATACACTCACCGGCAAAAATACTAGCCCACCCGTCTTTTGTTCGTACAATTGCTAACAAATATAACTTCTTCAATTAGAGAGTAACTCCAAAAATACTGAACTAATCTAGATGAAGTTTGTGTTTTGTTGTTAATTAACTGAACCAAAATAGCCACCGAGTATGCTTTTTAAAGGACGCAACTCTTTCCAAAGGAACCCAAAAGATCCATAAATTACATGTTCGTAGTAAATTATTGTGTTTTGTACGACTTTCAAATTTATGGTTCTTATCCTGAGTAAAGAAACACGACATTTAAAAAAAAATGTGTGCCATTTTGGACCTAGGTTAATTAGCAACTAAAAACTACAAGTTACATCGAAATTCGTTTAGTATTTTTGAAGGTACTCTCGTATTTAAAAAGTTAGGTGTGTGAGCAATTGTATAAACAAAAAATGGGTGGGCATATGTGGTAGTAGTGAGGGCGCCACTGGACGCTCGACGTTTGCTTCGTCCAGTCTTAAACAAATACATCTTTGAGGCCATTTGCAACGTCAAAAGATGGCGGATGTGTAATTTGTAATAGTTTTTATTTATGTGTATCTAGGTGTTCAAAGTTCTTTTTCGTTAGTGATTTGTACTTTTAATGCCTTTGTGTTGCAGTGATAAAGGACTTGGACTTATTTCGTGTATCCTGGCATCTTACTTCTCGTTTCAAGTGGACTCGCAGTGGTACAGAGGTTAAAACTATCTTGGCCTCTGTCCTACATATCACCGTACAACGTTGCCACCAATCTTCCTAGAGAAGATTGGATTGTGTTTTATTGCTATATTGATTTATACTTATATATACTTGACACTGGCGAAATCACTTCATAGTGGAAACGCCATATTCCCGCGGTAGTAGCTGTTCAAGTCGCCGCGGGGCAAAGAAAAATAATAATACACTTTTGCATTATAATTATATCACGCTTCAGTCTGTGTGAGTTAGTCATTAACTCGGACTCCTTCACGCTATAATGGACGAATTTTAATGAAATTTGGAATGGACATAACTAGCGCTTACCTTGAATTCAGTAGGTTACCTTTTATCCCTAAAACTGTTCCCGTGAGATTAACGCAGATGAAGCCGCGAGCAGAGGCTAATCAAATTATTTATGTAGTTACCTATGTATCGTATTTCACAAATTATAATAAATGAATGTTAATTGGTTGCGTTTTCGCCCTTAATTCCTGTCATTCATGATCTCAGTTTTTTTATATTTTAAGAAATAATAAAATACGAGAATATTGCGTTTAACGCAACACTGAGTGAAGGTGCGTCCGCACCGCTGATTAACGGTGCGTATATTACGGTGCGTCAAAAACGGCGCCATGTTGTTACTATGACCCCGTCTTTTGTTTACGCAACGACACCGTATTTTACGCAGCGGTGGGGTCGCACCTTTATGAGGACAAAAAGTATGATATAAACTATGCATTACACTAACTAGCCTTTCTATTCGTTTCGATTTTAAACCAATCGCGTCACTAATCTAATCCTAGAGCTACATTTTTAATGTTCCAACCAATTTGAATTAAACCAGCAGAGCTATCTATCGAAAAACAAAATCGGTTCAACCGTTTGGGAGTTCTTATGTGACAGACCGACCGATACACAGATTAAACTTATATAACCCCTCTGTTATCGTCTTTAGTTAAAACGAGAAGGCTAACAGCGAAATGTCACCGCGCTTGAAGCGTAAATTTCATATTCATGAAGTAACAAAACCAAGGCTTTTCCTTAAATATTCCACCCACGTTTTGCACTAGGTTACCGAGATTTTCTATATTTTTCATCTATTACCGAAGCGCATTAAGTCAAAACGGCATTTTCCTATTTTCAATCTTGACACGAGTAAACTAAGTTTAGAATTTATTAGATTTTATACGAAGTCCTGTTATAAAATTAATGTTTTAAATCCGTGAGATGAATAAGCTAGATCACTGTTAAGTCTAATTTTTTTTTACGATAACTGGTGTTGAGGTTTATACAAAACATGACGTCATGCCTCGGTACGATAAAGATCAAAAAAGATGGCTTTATGTGCTGCTGCGTTTAGAACGTGAGAACGCTCTTTATTAAAACGTCAAATTCATTATAATTGCTGTTTACTAAACCATAACATTAATTATTTACAAAATAGTACACCAGAACTAGAGTTTTAAGATTCAACCAAAATGATTTGGAAAAGTGTTGTTTGAAAAACAAGACTATCGACTTTTTTCTTTCTTATAATGGTTTCACGTTTAACAGTTTCATAATAAGGTTTAATATATCCAGAGATTAGAAATATAGGCCCTATGGTTATTGAGAACCAGTACTCGGAACACGACTTTGGCATTATGAGGCCTTTTTAAGGTTCCGTGCCCAAATATAATTTATAATTTTAAATTATATTGATATGCCTCCGCTGTCCGTCCGTCCGTACTTTGAAGAGCTGTATCTTTTGAACCGTAATAGATTGCGAGTTGATATTTATTCTGAGTAAAATATGTGTTATGACTGCGGAATTACCAATAAATATAAAAAATCAAGAAAGTGAAATAATAAAGGCGGGTCCACAAGAAACGTTTTTAATAAATATTTGGTATGATATTACAAAACCTGAAAAAAACAACAAATATAAAAAAAAAATCAACACTGAGTAGCACATAGGGTGTTGGTGTTACCTTATCTCCTGAGCTCCACCATACAACTAAATTTGCCAATGGAATAATAAATAAAATATGAAACTTTTGTAATCATGAAGTTAATTTTCTAAACCGATTGTAAGTCATGTTTTATCTCCTTTGAAATGAATCTCTAGTCCAATGGCGTATTACGTAAATTTTTTGTAAGCGGTGCCAATATTTTGTTTGGACCACATTTGGACATGCGCCATAAGTTGACGTTAAAGTTAACGGCTTGATGTATATTTGCATCATTCCGTATTTAAAACTTGACGCAGAAGTACTGCCCCTCTGAATAACAAGTCTAACTAAAAGAAACCTTTAAAGAACCCAACTACTGTTTAGATAATATTGTCAAAGTAATGTTACGTATCATGTTCATAATTTATATTTCACCAATGTCACATTTCAATAATTTTAATAATAGCCTAAGCACTCTAGTGGTTCGGGCGCGTAAGGCGAATCTAGCCACGTATAATTTATTAAAATTGGTTTAGCCGTTTACTTGTTACGAGGGGACAGAGAGTCGGACATATACAGGTCAAACACATAACCTTTCTTTTGGGCTTTGCCGCAGTCGGGTAAAAAGGATGCTTGTGCAATTTCATAGTCAAAGTAAATATAACCCCAACAGCATAAGAAATAAGGTCGGTAATACCTATGTACATACGTGGTTCTATGAGACATACGCCCCAGAATAGGGGGTCTATATACCCTTTTTTAAGGGGACATCATTTTGCTAACTATTTTGCTACTTTATCATCTTTAGTAATACCATATTGGCTTGACATTTTAAATCAACCGTTACTATCAAGTAAAGAGTGTAAGCCACTGCCAGACGGTCGCGTCGAACGCTTTTGTCAATTCCATACATTTTGGCAGCTGTCGAAAATCTTTTACTTTAGCGTTATGCATCATATCGGAATATACGGGGCAAAATTAAAAGACAGCTAGGGATCGTCTATATCGATAAACTCATTTTTTAATTATTTTTTTTTACAAGTAATAATAATCTGAAAATATTTTGAATGAAAGAACATTATATACACTGAATTTTAAAGAAAATATCTTACCACTAAGCAGACTCGATTGGTTCATAATTTCATGAAATACAGGCGACTGAAGTGTTTAACATAATTTAATTTCTTATTAGTTGATAACCATGTTTAAAAACTTATTAGTAACTTATTTTTTGGGTTCCGTACTCAAAGGTTAAAAAAGGGACCCTATACTAAGTCTCCACTGTCCGTCTGTATCTCTGTCACCAGCCTGTAACTCATGAACCCTGATAGCTAGACAGTTGAATTTTTTACAGAAGATGTATTTCTGTTGCCGCTATTAACCAGAACTAAAAACAGAAGCTTTTTGCTAGATATTTATAACGGCCACAGGAGGACGCTTGGAATATTCATAGAATATTTAGTTTTCTAATGTTGTTAGATAATGGTATGGATACAGAACCCGTCGTGCGCGAGTCCGACTCGCACTTGGCCGGTTTTAAGTGTTTGTAGTACAGGCATCGGAACCCTACACTGAGCGTGGTCCCACATGAGCTTGCCCGGTTTTTGAAAATTGTTTTCATTTGCGATAAGCGGCTCGTCTATGTCCTAGGGGACTTTCCTTCCTCTTGATCTCTCTACCTTGATGTGATTACCGAAAATAAGTTTCGTACTAATAAAACCAAACTTAGTTTTCATATTACGTACATGATTTCTTTGATCTTTAGTTGTTCACTGGTTCATGAATTTTATGTATGAGATACTTGAAGTTTGGAAAGTTCGTATCGCACGTCGTTTGTTTTCAGATCGTCGGTTGTTTTTCATCCGATTGTCGAAGACCGGCCTCTATTTTAGGCGGTAAAACCTACTACTACACAGAATATCACACTTGCAAAACATCATCTAGCAGAACATCATATACGCATAACATCATATTATGTACTAGCAAAAGACAATACTTGCAAAACATGATATTTACACACAGTCGGGTATAGTTTACGTTAGATTTACAGTAAATAAGTCAAACCACCTAGAAAAAGGAGCTAAGTATTATGATTTGAGAATGTCATGTTTTGCGAATATGATGTTTTGCTTGTATAATATTTTGAGAATATTATGTTTTGGGAATATCATACTATAATTATCGTCTTTGACCTGTAATCGTATTGTTACCGGTTTCATAGCTCCTATTTACTTTACTGTAATGGTGGCTAAGTAGATAACAAAACCATAACACCTCAATTATAATGTGATTTTACCCGGTAGAGTTCAGGACCAATATGAATATTTTAGAGCAGTACAGTAAATCATAAACTGAAGCCGGCTACTCAAGAGTCAAAATACTTTGTATTGAATTACCAAGAGGCTATCTGATGATGGCGTTGGAAGGTGGCGACAGGATATTCGTTATACTTAACGCAGATCCCAGATAATAACAATGAAAAAAAAAGATTTTAAAATAATCTTATTTAGGGCTTATTTCAATGCTTTCAGTAGCCCTTCTAGAAAACCGTGTGAACAGCTACATAATGATCGTTGTGTGTCAACTAAAATTGAACCTAATGTACCAAAACAGGCTGCCCTAGTTTAGGCTGCGTTTTACAAGTATATTTATGACGTTAATCAAACACACTCGATGACGATTTTGATCTGCCATTTACATTTGCAATCTGAAGATTACCATCATAAGATAATGCTGAAAATGCATTCCCAACGCTGATGATTAAACTAGCATGCCTCTATGGTAGCAATTTAAAAAAAAAAAGAATAGACAAAAAGAAAAAATAATTAAACTAGTAGGATAACATGTTTAGATAGAGTATCGTATAATGGACTCTGTTTTAAGTGTAAGATATACTGATAACAAGGCCTCTATTCCCAACCGTTAAAAAGCATATCGTCTTTGACCTGTTATGGTATTGTTTTGACGTCATCCGTCATTACTGTCACGTAAATAAGAGCTATCAAAACGGTGACGATACGATAACAAATCAAACACGATATGGTTTTTACCGTATTTAATAGACGCGCTGTTTTGTTTTTAGTATGCTGATTCAACTTAAGTTTTGAACTGTTTTATATTAAGAGCAAGTTGCGTTATGTATTTTAGAATGTTCATTACAAGCTTTCTTTTTACATAAGTAGCCGTATTATTCTAGTGTAACATAAACTTTAAAAGCAAGTATGCTTGGCGGCAGCGGATAAAATGGCAGTAACAATCTGGGCCTCTATTTTACTGTTTATAATCATATCACCTTTAAAATGTTATCGTATCGTCATCGTTATGATAGCTCTTGAGAGTACGAATTGAAAACAATACGAAAACACGTCAAAAGCAACATAGTTTATCCCAGTAGAATAATTCGTTGGTAAAATTGCAAAACCGCGTAAGTAACATTTTGAGGGAGAGTAAAATGCACCTTTTCTTAGACTTTAAGGTTTATTTTGGTCTATAGTAAATTTATTGGTTACGCGGTTTTGCATTATGACCGACAATATAGCCCTGGATGAACCCTGGACAAGACTTTTTAGTTTTGAAATTTTCTTATCAACTTTAAATGTTCCTTTGACAAGATCAAGTCACTAAAACGATAGGTTTTTTTCTTTCTTTCCTTTGTAATCTGACGATAACCAGCGCCCGAGGGAGATCGATTTCTTAAGGACATTAATACACAGTAAGGAGTATCAAATAACGAGTACGCTATACAAAAGGGCTCTTTAATAACTCAGTTTTTAACTCGTTGAGAAATAGGCTATTTGACAACATTGAAGGTATACTACAAATTGTAGTCGTCCTATTAAATAACAGCGTAATACAACATATTTAAATTTATTTTAAACTAAATTATATATATTTCTAGGAACTTATACGACTACGAAAATTTTTTTTTTAATTATCTGAACTAACGATAGGGTCTCTTCAAAAATTTGTTTATTGCTAACTTGTGTGACGTCAAATTTGTCATATGGCCAGCGTCATGATAGAAACAGCGTTTTTAGCGTGAATGAAAATGTAAACTTTAACATGGATTTTTATTGATAGTACATTTGAATATCAAGGCAATATCGATGTAGTGTGCTTGTTATATAAAAATAATCATTTTAAAAGGTTATAAAGAGTTAAAGATAAACACTTTTACACTTTTACACGTCAAGAATCTACCAGCATTTTCCAAAAGGAGACCACTGCTGAGAAGAATCGCCGCAAGAAACTCAGCGGTCAGTAATTTTTTAAACATACTTATTACAATGGTTACTACTTAGTCTAGCATTACCTGTATAAAACTAAAAATATAAAATTGTATATAATATCAAATAAAATGCTTATTTTCAGCAGGAAAATATGCCAAAAATCTTACGAGAGAGATAGAGGGAGAAAAAGAAAAATAAACACGTACTTGTGTATATATGTAAGACGGTGCAAGACGACCACATAAAAGTTTCGATATGTTTTCCTACATCAACGGTGTCCCCTACACAAGATAAAGCTTTTGCATTTGAATAAATGATTATTGACTAAGTTTCGGGATCAGGCCATGGATTTTTGCCTGTTAGATAATCCTCAACCCTATAATACGCTTCAGATATTTACGATTTTTTCAAGTAATTTTTAAGTGCTGGATAGGGTAGCTTTAAAACTACGTCAGGTAATTTATTATAGAAATTAATGCATTGACCAACAAATGATTTATATACTTTACGGATGCGGAAAAATCGAATAGCAATTTTATTCTTATTTAAATTATATGTATCAGAATTTTGTGGTGAAAGAATCTTAAATGTAAATAACATAAATAATATCCTCATAAATAAATTGAGAAGCTACATTTAATATATTATTTTCCTTAAAAAGTTATATTAAGGAGTCACGGAATTGAAGTTGTAAATAAATAAATAATAAATAAATAAATATCAGGGGACAATGTTACACCAATTGATCTGGTCCCAAACTAAGCTCTAGGCTTGTACTAGTACTAGAGAAATGTATACTTAAATACATAGAAAACATCCATGACTCAGAAACAAATATTCGCGCTCATCACACAAATATCTGCCCTTACCGGGATTTGAACCCAGGACCGCTAGCTTCGTAGGCAGGGTCACTACCAACTAGGCCAGCGAGTCGTCAAATAGAACGAATGGCCCTTTTTTGTACCACAAGTATAGTTTGTATGTCAGCTGCCTTACCCCAAACCAGAATACCGTACGACCTAACACTATGATTTTCTAAAATAAATAAAATACCCTATTATAAACTGGTGAGTCTAATTGGCGACTAAGTTCTCCCGTCAGCGGTAACTATGATATACTTTCAGCAGTTCAGTGAACGTTGACAGAAGGATGGGAAAAAAAGACCTTCTGCTAGAGTTTCTTGCGGCGCTTCTTCTCCGCAATGATGGTATTGTCCGAAGCGCTAGTGGATTCACTCTATGTTACCGACGTGTAAAAGAGCCCTCATGTGGCCTGACTTACTGAATAAATATTTTTAATTTTGAATTTTGAATTTTGAGAACGGGGTACAGCTATAAAACTCCTATAGGTCTGCGGTGATTCTTCCTACCGTTCTTCCATCACAATGTCAGTATTGATGAACTTTTTAAAGAAAATTTGATAAGGTTTTCTGCATAGCCGGTTCTGACGTACTGAATCTTCATTTTTAATCACCTGGAGCCCCTGCACTACGCTACAGATGTAGTGCATAATTGTTTTCCTTGGTATTTTCACGGAAACGTACGAACGCGTCTTGCTATTTCAGTCGGTCACAGTACAAAAAGTACTGAGTTTGACTGAAGTAGCATGAAATGTTCGTACGTTTCCGTGAAAATACGAAGGAAAACAATTATGCACTACATCTGTAACTAGCGTTTCTATTCGTTTCGTTCGTTAACCAATCGCGTCACTGGTAGATCACGTGACATTTTTATCACGTGTACGGCGGTACCTATAATTGGAGTATTCAAGAGGTTTATTCATAGCTTCAAAAAAGCTGAATCATGTAACAAACGATCAAATTATTTTTTTGGAGAGTAAAACGGGATTTAAAAATAGATTCTATGATGAGGCAAAGTAACTTGATTCTCAGCATTATGTTTTAAAATACCTTGTCTCGTGTCAGTAATTAGCGAGAAAACCAATAAGTAGTTATTTTCGTTTATTAACGTTAATAAAAGGATTAACGTCTGTAGGCGGAATTAACCTGGCCTCCTTGTTCAGCCTTGGATACCGTTGGAAATAGAGAATATTCATTTCTTTTTTCTAAGCTTCAATACAAGCTGAATCATGAAACAATCAGGTGAGATTAAATATTTTTGAAAAGCTATAAACGTAACCAGGGAAAGCCAACAAAGATTGTCCCAATCTCTTTCTAGCAAAACAGAATTTAACATGGAATTTATATGACCGACTTGTTACATGACGTCACAGTGCATATCGGATCTCTCTTTAATATGCTTGTATCATCCGTATTTTATGGTAGATTGATTTTAATTTCACTTATGGTGATAATTGTCACGGTAGTTTCATTTCATTTCATAATTTGATGATAATGAGTTTTTTTTACCAAATATTGGAAGTGAATTTCAACCTAATTCTAACTGTCGGATTGATTTGAAATTTGGCATACTTATGCAGTAACTTTATGATTATGACACAAAAAAAATATAAAAATTATAAATACATAACTAAAACTAAATACTAAAATAAAATTACTTATTCTAAGTATAATAAATTATCTTATATGAAAGATAAGATAAAACATAAAATAAATTTATTCAGTAAGTAGGCCGCACGGGCACTTTTATACGTCAAGAATCTACCAGCGCCAAGAGGAGACCACTGCTGAGAAGAAACGCCGCAAGAATCTCAGCAGTCAGTCATTATTTAAACATATTTCATATTACACCTACTACTTAGTCTAGTATTATAAAAAGCTACAAACATTAAATTAAATATAATATCAAAAAACATGCGTAGTTCAGCAGGAAAACATTCCAAGAATCTTGCGGTAGAGATAGAGAGAAAAGAAAAAAGAAAAAATAGAATCAACTACTTATGTGTATATAAGATGGTGCAAGATGACCATATAAAAGTTTCGATATGTTTTCCTGCATCAAGGGTATCCCCTAGACAAGACGAAGCAGGATAAAGCTTTTACAATTGAACAAATTATTATTGACTAAGTTTTGGGTTTAGGCCATGCATTTTTGTCTGTTAGATAATCCTCGACCCTATAATACGCTTTATACATTAACGACCTTATCAAGTATTTTTTGAGCGCTGGAAAGGGTAACTTTAAAACTACGTCAGGTAATTTATTATAGAAATGAATGCATTGACCAACAAATGATTTATATACTTTAGGGACACGGAATTTTTGAATAGCGATTTTATTTTTATTTCTCTACTAAGCGATCTGTCTCAACATTAGTTACTTGTCTAATTTTCCTAACGGCGTAAGCTGCCGAACTTAGTTTACCTACCAGTACAGCTATGTGGGGACTCCATTGCAAATTTTTATCTGTTGTTATGCCTAGGAAAACGCCTTATCTACCATTTGCAAACATTCGTCATTTAGAAAAAAAAAAGAATTTACCGGTTTAACATTAGGCAAAGCGAACCTCAAACATTTATATTTCTTAGAATTTAGTAGCAAGTTGTTACTAGTAAACCAATTAAGTACTTTAAGTAGTGTGGCGTTTATCCTACTGTAGTGGCTGTATATACAAATGTCCCCTATGCGAGTGCCACCGGGAATGGTGCCCATAATGCTAGCTGCATTTGCTCGATGGATAGCTATTGATAGCATTGGCTGAGCAAAGAGCCAGCCCTATCGTCACCTGCAGCACAATTTTTTTTTTTTTTTTAATTGTTAGAAAGCTTCCGTGCCGTCCGGGCCCGTTCTAATTTAAAAAGTATTTTCTTGGTGCTTTTTTTTATGCAGACATGTTCGACGAACGTGAACCTCTGCTTCACAGCCACCATGACTGTCGATTTCTGGTTGAATTGAAGGAAGAATCAGTTTACGACAACTTTTGGAAGCTAAACGTCTAAAAGTAGAGCTAATTGCGATGGGGCGTTACCGTATTTCTTTGATAGATAAAGGTTAGCTCCGTAACGTGTCACCGTCACGTCCGTGTTAAACTTACCTCTCAGTATCAGATTATTTAGGCTTGAAGCTAATAAGCAAACCCGCGTGATGACCATTCGAAGAGCACACAATCAAGTCTTTTAGATGTTGAGGAGTGATGCCGTCAAGACCGCCAGCAGAGCCGTTATTGAATGACATGACAGCGGCCAGGACGGCATCTTCTGATGCTTGGGGTTCCAATAACGATATAATACAATGGTTCTCCTATTTTAATCGAAAAATGTTTACCCTATTTTCCCTAACTCTAACTTCATTAGCCCTAAAATAAAAAATGCGAATATTTATTTTTCCTAACTATTCATTAGCCCTAATTTTAGTATCCCGAATTATATTATTGCCTATGTTTTCTGTCCGATTCTTAATAGCCCTATTTACTTATGCGATTCCTCTGAACGACGAATTTTACTATACCTTACCTGATTTAAACCTAACGTTTATTAAACCTAATTATATATTTTCCTTAGGGATCTTAACGACCTTAATTAAGGTCCTATTCCACGTAGGTGAGGCGCTTCGGATCTTGTCGCAACTCTCACCTAACCTATGTGGGTAATATATACATAATTGTTTTTTTTTTTTTCATTCATTCAATGATTTGTTCAAAAATTCATTAGAACTTATGACTATTAGGTTCATTAATCATTAGGAATTATCATTATTACTTGGCACGGAGACATGTGGCACTATTCGGACCCGGCAACCACTCGAAACATTTAACAACAATAAAAATGACTTAAATAGATTCAAGCCCGTGATGTAGGGTAGAAGTACCCTTTTTGGCCACTATAAGTAAGAATGAGTATGAAAAATACTGTTAAAGAAAAAATAATATTCATAAATAGTTAAAACTTAAGATTAATATAGAGATAATTGTGAATAAAAACATTTTTAATTAGGTAAAATTTAGAGTGCTGTTTTTAACTGGCCAAAATCGGCACCTCTACCCTAATAGTCACCCGAATTCAGAGTTGAATATCTTTAACAGCCTAAAACTTCATTAAACCTAGCTAGGAACCACCCTGATACAACTAGCATTTTAAAAAAAACGCGTTCGTATAGGTCCATCCATTTTGGAGCTATGACGCCACAGACTGACACACAGACATTCAGATACACACGTGAAACTTATAACATCCGTTTTTTTCTGGGCACAATGTCACACCAATTTTCCTTGTCCCAGACTAAGCTCTAGGCTTGTACTATGGGTACTAGAAAACGATAAATACATAAATACATAGAAAATATCTAAGACTCAGCAACAAATATTCGCGCTTATCACATCACACAAATACCAGAATTTGAACCCAGGACCGCTAGCTTCGTAGGCAGGGTCACTACCAACAAGACGAACGCGTCGTCAACGTCAACGTCATATTATTCAAGTAAGGACCAGGGGGATTATTATGAGATAGCTATGCAGTTTATTTTACGGTGAGCGTAAAGGACATTGTCCTGCGTAAATTGAACTGCATAGCTATCTGATTATAACCCCCCAGATGTATGAGTTTACGATACCTAATTGCGTATCGGGATATTATAAAATGGATATAATATACACATGAACTTTTGCAAATATATTTTTAACTTATAGTAAAAACCGCAATAAAATCTATTGCGTAGTAAATATTAAAATACGAAACGATTGATTTAAATATCCAATTACGACGATCTAATGAATGTTGAAACATTATTTTTAGCAATAGCATTGAATTGAATTATAGTTAGTATTAACCCTTAACCACCTATGTGCGGTCTCACAGACAATGGATTATTCAAAATTGTCAATAACTGTTCACAAGTACATCGCACACGCGTCTCTGACCTTGTACCTTTGCCCCGCCCCCCCTCAGAGCCGGCCATGCCATCGATGCGTTCAGACGTGTGCTCATTTGGATCTGGTGAGAAAAAAAATAGCATTGGCGGTCTGTGAGACCGCATGTAGGTGGTTACTATATTTTTTGGATAGTCTCAGAGACCGCACGTAGGTGGTTGTGTTATTTTTAACCTTCACAAAAGTGACCAACTTACTAACACTACCGGTTCCCAGCAATACTGAAAAACGGTTAAAAGGCAGAAAAACGTGCTCGACTTGTGATCCAAAGAAGAAACGCAAGACACAGTACATGTGCATCGAATGCAAAACACCGATTTGCATTAAATGTTTCAATAAGTTGTATATTGATTGCCGACAAAAATGGTTATTTTGAAGGGCTGTAATTTTACAAAAATACCTTATTTTTAACAAAAGTAGATAGTCTAACAGCATTGTGGATTGCTCAATTTTATTATTTTATAATAAATAGCTGTATATAACATTCCTTAATATTGAGATCTCATGTCCTGAAGGATACCTAGGTTTTTATTTAAAAATATAAGACGGTCGTAAATATGTTAAGTTTAAAAGATAATAATGTTGATTATTTTTGTATTATTGTTGACTAATAAATGCCTTAAACTGTGTTAACAGTACTTACTACATTAAAACAACCGTCAGCTACGTTAAAGTAAAAAAATTAGGTCCCATAACAAGGAGCGGTCTCCATGACCGCAAGTAGGTAGTTGTGTGATACAAATAGGACGTAGGTAGTTAAGGGTTAAAAAAAAATGTCATGATAGAATTAATTGTTATGACATTCAACATACCAATTTCAAAAATGAATTTCAAAATGTTTGAAGCCTTTTAATTCCTTCTGGAAAGTATCGAAGGTAAAGTAGAACTTTCGAATCATCTGTGTAATCGTTTATTTTTGTCAATTAAAAATAGCTGACATACTTTCGTGTACTGGATCATTTAGATGGTAAAAATAGGTTAAAATGAGTCTATACTAACAATATACCTCGGTCAAAAATATTAAAACTAAAAATGTCATACTCCGAAATGAACTTTGAGTCAATTCCTAAATATTTTCAATGTAATAACTTATAACTTAAAAATAATATACAATTCTAATCCCACCTGCAAGATCTCTTCACCAGACACTCTGCCCATGTTGGCCAACCCTAACATTTTCGACCAATGCCTCGGCAATTTAATGGCGCCACTTTTTAAATTTTTCAAATTCCTCAAACGTTTTGTTTGATTAAACGAACCCATCGCGAACGAAATTTAAATTTAAATTCAATTTAAAATGTTACTTTAACATGACTGTAAACTCGAACGAGCGCGACGCGTAGCTGGCTCGGCTACGTTACTCGAACTAGCGCTACGAAATTTGCTACGAGACTCGGAGCTACGCCTCTTCCGTAGCACCCTTCACTCGACCCCTGAAATTTCAACCATATCGTCATGGTTCTAAGTCCTTTACGATTGGACGCTCGTTGTCGATGTTTGATGGGAAAAGTTATTGAATTTAGAACTTTAAGGGATATTTTTAGGGTTTAATATGATTTGGGCTGATTTTTCGCATTGTTTACAGAAGTAATTCTTATAACGGCAACGGAACGGAAATATGGACATGGGAAAATGTGTTTCTATTAATGTGAATAAATTTGTGTACGGAACAAATATTTGGTATTGTTTCTATACTCTCCTCTATTTGCTCTTTAACTTAGGGCGTACTTTAACTCTTGAGTTTTGTTTGAAAAGAGAAACATGTTTATTACCTAAAAACTTAAGCATGTTCTAATGTCAAAAACTTAAAAAAAGGCCATGAGCTTAGTTCGAGTCAACTAAGTTTTGATGAAACCCACTGACACACATACATACAAGCTGGTTAGAAAAAAAATATCTCTAGGATTTAATTTAACAGTGGCTATATTCAACAAGGTAAAAACAATATCGTTTCTCTTCTGTTACACTATTGTGAACGTTTTGATAGTGACTTAAAAACAATACCGTAACCGGTCAAATATGATTTGAACCTTATCGCCAGTACATTTAACAAAATGAAAGGAAAAACAAAAACAGAAAATGATCACTCTCTCAATTAAGAATCAAGACCGAGACAACTCTCATACTGGCCTAAGCTTCGCGCCGCTCGACCACGACGTAGCTGGGCCTCACGGTCAAAATTTCCTAATATATCGGGAAACAAGGACGACACACACATTCAGTTATTAATTATTATATTTTAGAGTTAAGTCGTGCTCATTGATTCCTTATTTCAAAGATCAAGATTAAGAATTATGTGCAATCTAGACTCATTTTAACGATGGCTTATATTATAATCTTGGTTCAGTAACACAGTGTATCCTAGCTGAGGATCTAGCTAGTAGCTAGTGACTGAGTAAACGCACTGCGTTCAATACAGCTTTGTGATTGGTCCTTTTTGACCGACCTTTTGTTTATAACACGATTTGAACCACCCTGTGCGTTCGTAAGCTTCCCCCTATGTGGCGTTTTTAATTCTAACCATTAAAAATCCTATAGTCCTGCTCATTGACAATCATTCCAACGTATTTAATATGCACTCAAAAAACGCTAAGCATAAAACAAAACATGAGATGGAAGAGCGGTTTCTATATTTTAACAGCCAAGTTTACGTCGGGCCGCACAGGGCTTCTATTCCCAACGGTACATAACATACCGTCTTTGACCTGTTGGTATTGTTTTGACGTCTGCCGCCACTACTGTCAAGAAAATAAGCGCTATCAAAACGTTGACAATACGATAACAGATCAAAAACGATATTGTTTTTACCGTGTTGAATAGAGGCCCAGAATCCTCGGTGCGCGACTCTCCCGTTGACTTGACCGCTATAGTCGTACCGTTTTGTACTGCGTTGACATCTGTCAAATTGGGCCTCTTAAAAAAGCGGGACTATAACAAGTATCAGTAATAAAACTTTTCAATGCAATTTGTATGAAAATCTATCCGCCAGAGGAACCAATGGTTAAATCAATTAAGAATTAAATCCAAAATCCGCTGGAGCGGTACGTGATGTAATTTAAATCGTTTTGCTTTAACTTTTCTTATTACCTGAATTTCTAAGTCGACTGCCATACAAATGTTTTATATTAACACATAGAATGATAGTTTCATACAGTCGACGCGTCGCGGGAAGAGACGGAGGTTCGAATCCTTCATCTTGCTTCCACAAGGAGGGTTATGTGTTTGACTTGTGTATATGTTCGACTCAATGTCCGCTCGTAACTACTAAGCGGTTAAACCGATTTTAATAAATTATACGTGGTTAGATTCGTCTTAGCCGCTAGAGTGTTATAGGCTATATTCAAATTATATAAATGTGAAATTGGTGAAATAAAAAATATATACATGATAAGTAACATTACTTTGACGACATTATCCAAACTGCAGTGAGTTTGCTTTTCGTTAGACTTATTTACTTCCTATAATATGACAACATTATGGATATTAACAAAGTGAAATCCCCAAGTTAAACTGCGTTACCTTATATGTTGTTTGATTTATCCCTACAAACCAGGGAGACAGGTAGATAAAAAAAAGTTAACAAAACATCAGACTCGTGAGGGATTTGAACCTTATAGTACGATGAGAATCATTTGTTATATTCAGCGCTGTTACCACTAAACTAACGAGTGACGAGATGTCTGACTAAAATTAGAGCCTCTTGAAGGAAAGTGACGTCATAGTAACTCCCAACTGTCGACTGCCCGTCAGTCTCAACTCGTAAGCGTGGAAATATTAGTCTTAAGTTGAAATATACAAAGCCACGGAGTAAAGTGACACTTCTTTCAAACTAACAACCCTTATATAGTTCCGCCATGGCCATCGCTCTGTCTGTACGTCACAATCACATTTTAATTTTGTGTTGTTATTCGTATGGCAGCCGCCTTGTAACGTTAACAGTCTGATCTGAGCCAATTGTTTACGATCCCTGCTTTATGAATATTTTACAGGCGAGAAATTATTCTAGGCTTTACGGTTATTGGTATGATGGTGTTCGGATGTTTCGCACCCCTGACTTGTCCTTTTTGTTTTGAAATAACTCATAGGGTTATTGAAATAGGACTTAATTTTATTTGGCAAAGGTGTCAAAGATATTTTTTACAAACATTTTCATTCTTAAGCTCTAGGGATATAAAGTGATATAAGCATTATAATTGCAAGAAACGAAATAACCTAAACGATCGTACAATATCTAGAGCCTACACTACGAGCTCATTGCTGTAATCCTAACTCTCCAAAGTCAAAGTTCTTTATTCTTCAATTTAGGCATAATATAATGCACCTATGACCAAATGTATTGTTATAGTAGAAAGGAATGTTTATCATCTCTACATAACGCTGCCCCAATATTATAGGGTTCTATTATTGCACTTGTATCAACTTGAAATTTGAAGTTTGTCAGAGTGACACTAGGTCAAAATTGAAGTACCCCACAATGTAACATAGAACCCTATAATATTGGGGCAGCGATAAGTCTAAAACAAAGTAGCTCCTGCTGTTTTTGTGCTTGAATCTTTTGAACTACGCAACCGATTTTAATGCAGTTTTCTGCAACAGATAGAGTGATTTAAGAGGAAGGTTTGTGTAATTCTGGATTATTAACGGGCTTTAACATACATAACTGAAACGAAGCAAGGGCGGGTCATCATGCCATCATCATGTCAGCCGAAAGACGTCTACTGCTGGACATATGCCTCCCACCAGGGCTTTCCACTCAGACCGGTCTTGTGCTTTTCGCATCCACCGTTCCCGCAATCCTGACAAGATCGTCACTCCATCTTGTTGGAAGCCTACCTACAGCTCGTCTTCCGGTCCGCGGACGCCACTCCAGAACCTTCTGACCCCATCGGCCATCAGTCCTGCGAGCAATGTGCCCCGCCCACTGCCACTTCAGTTTAGCTATTCTTTGGGCTATGTTGGTAACCTTAGTTCTACTGCGGATATCATCATTTCTGATTCTATCACGCAGAGAAACCCCAAGCATAGCCCTCTCCATAGCCCTCTGAGTGACTTTGACCTTCCTTATCAGGCCCATTGTTAGAGGCCGGTCGCTAGTATTTAATTAAATAAAAAAACACTACATGTTAGCTTAGAAGCATAGTAGGTCCTTGCATACGAAGCTAGTTGTCCCGGGTTCCAATCCCGGTAAGGGTAGATATTTGTGTGACGAACGCGAGTATTTGTTTCTGAGTCTTGGGTATTTTTTATCTTTAAAGTATATATTTCTGTATATAAGTATTTAATAGTACAAACCTAGAGCTTAGTTTGGGACTATCAATTTGTGTAAGATCGTGCCCTAGTATTTCTTTCTTTCGTCTTTCTTTATTTCTGTTATTGCATTTTTTCATTATCTCGTACCATTGTTTACTTTATAACGATAATCTACAATTTATGTTCAGCAGGTTTCTATAAATGATCAAGAAACCTTTCACTAGTATCAGTTAGGCCAGGTGACCGTTAAAGAACGCCCAGGACCACCGTTCGTTAGATCTTTTATTTTCACTGTGCAATAAAACATGAATACGTAGACCAATTTGGACTATGTCATAGTGACGTATTCAATCAAAGCGTTAGAGACTTCTTATGATTTTATTTATACTTAGTGTCACTTTGACATGGGTTAAAATCATGTTAAAATGGTCTAGGAATCATTTTCGCTGAGTCGCTGGCAACAGTTATTCATTATTTGATTCCCGTCGACTGAACAACACTTACCCATCCTCAAACTCATCCTCAAACTGACTAAGCTACTCCAAATGCTTTTTCAAAACCGAGAAGCAGTAAATTGAAGTCAACGAACTCGCAGACGGTCCCACGATTTACCTGCATACCTATTTGTTCTAAGAAAACTTAGCATATAAAGTGAAAGACTAAGTTTTTACTGTTGCGGTTAGGGAGTTGGATGGGTGCTTAGAAAAACAATTGAGACAAACATTCGTATAATACTCAGATTACACAAGGTTCATATTTCTATATATTGTATGTATGTATGTACAAGAATGAAAAGGCTATAATTGGGTGCCCCTTGAAATCTCGACAATCTTTTCATCGAATTTCATTTCATCGAAAACGATTCATAGAATATTTAGTATAAATATTATCTCTTGTAGTATTATGGCTGCATCGACTATTCATTATAAATTAAAACAATTATTACAACAACGGTACAATGATTTTTCAATGCTTAAAAATATTTTATAAACTATTCAAGAGAGAGAACCCCTCAATATAATTACTATTATTAAAAACTAGTTTGAATTGCAACACATTGATTTGTAAACAGATGTTTGTTATGCGTCAGAGTACAAATAGGTGCGACGACGAGCGAAACAAGGAGGAGTGTTTTAGGTGAACTGCGACCTAACCGAGCGTGCCGCGGCAGCGGCCGGCGATCGTTAGAACCGATTTGTTTGTTTCTAAAATAATATCACATAAGTAAAGTATCTAGTTTATAATATTTATAAACATTAAAAATCGGTGTTTTAAAAATACATCATTTAATTGTTCGATGTAAAGAATATTCTATAAAATGAAAATAAGCGAAACGTTGACTTTGTTTGTCGATATTTCAAGGGTGAACCGCAATAATTACACTCACGCCTTCAAGCCCAGAGTGGGCTAGGCAGAGCTACTGGATTACCAACAACTTTAAAAACTTGTTGTTAATTATGTAACCACCATTTTGCACAAACAGGCTATGATGATTATAAGTGTATATTAGTGACAGGTTGCAAGCCCATCGCCTAACATTACTACAAGCCTTTATTACCTTAGTCGCCTCTTACGAATTCCACGTGAAGATACAGACTGGCACTATTGTAAGCCAGCAACCACAAATCAAGTACAAACCATTTATGCCTTTAAGAGGTTCTTTCAGCAAACCTTTGTTGATAAAACAAAACAAAAATACTGTAATGACCAACAAATAATCATGAATTTAAATAATATCAGTAATAATAAGACAAACAACAACAATAAATAGAATAGATAAATACAAGTATATCATCCCAAAACCAATAAAAATATAATGTATCTTCTATACATATAAAATGCTTTGTCCTGAATGACTGACTGACGGATCAACGCACAGCCTAAACCACTGATCGTAGAGACCTGAAACTTAGAGAATGTGTATGTGTATGACGTAGGCATTCGATAAGGAAGGATTTCTGAAATTGTATCCCTAAAGGGGTGAAAAGGGGGGCAAAGTTTGTATGGGACAACGTGATTCCTTGGTCCAATGAACTTCAAATTTGGCATAAATTTTTCTTAACAGATTTGATGGAAGACGTGTTTCGTATTAATTTTGTATTTCATCCCCTAAGGCGGTGAAACAGGGATAGGAAGTTATTTTGGGGGCGATTTGCTTCGAAGTTGATATCAATACTCCTTGGTGCTTTTGAATCAAAAGCATAACATTTTATTTTGACACATGTTTAAAATCTCAATATGATTTTATTCAAAAAACGTTGTTCTCACATAAATGATTGGTGCAATGCAAATACACAAACCATTGAGTCTAAAGATTCCAAATTTGTTACACAGGTTCCTTGTGAGGTCTAGGGGTGCAGTAACAAAGGATCCAAAAATCGACCCCCAACGGGAAGAAGTAGGAGGAGTAGCGGGAAACTAATTCTACGCGTACGAAGTCGCGGGCATCCACTAGTATACAATAAAATAGCAGATACCCGACCTCATGCAATAATACTGAAAACTAAAAACTGTAGAATTTTATCGGTGTTCCGTTTTTAGGAATTGTATAATAGGTGTGCTTGGTTTTAGAAATCACATTTCTCAATAAAAATGAAAATACCGTAAAAGAGATCACGTGTTATTATAACCGGCAAAGAAATAAGGTTGAACGTTGATACAAGCATTTTAAACTGATAATTGGACAGAGAGATCCGATACGCCGTGTGACATTATGTAACACGTCGGCTACATAAACTCCATGTTAAATTCTGTTCTGCTAGAAAGATAGTAAGAAATTTTTGCTGGCTCTTACCTTGGTTATTTTTATGGTTATTAAAAAATTATTTGTCTCACGTTTGTAGTTAACATGAATCAGCTTTTATTAAAGCTATGAAAATAACATTATAATCCCTATTTCCAACGGTAAGCGCAAAATAAATCCTTTCATAAACATCTATAAACGGAAATAACTATTGATTTTCCCTAATTACTGAAACGAGGCAAGGTGTTTTTAAATATAATGCTGGGAATCTAGTGAATTTACTCCATTATCTACTTAATTTATTTTATTCGATAGATTACAATTAGAGATTAGATATAATTAAACCCCGATAAAAAGAGGTAGGTTAAAGGTTATACGTGAATAGGTATCTGTAGGTATGTGTATGTATTCTTATAGGTATAGAGAGCCAGTATGGCTAGGCTAGCAAGTTTTATCTTGTAGCTTTATGACGTAATACGTTCACCGCCAGCCTCTGCTACGAGTGCTACGCTGTAGCCTGTGTAGCGAGAATCTGCTACGAACAGTGTACCCGACTATCGGGTCGTTTGGCGCTGGATGTGATAGAGAAGGCTCGCAGTCTACCGGATGGTAAATGAGACCCGAGAGCCTTAGTTATGTGCATTCCCATGACTACAATCTTAGGCTCGAAATCCTGAGACTGCCAATGCGTTGCCAAACTTGACGACTAAGATGGAATGCCTCTATGGTAATATTTTTCAGGTCCCTTACCCGAACGGCAGCCAACTCTATTGCGATTGTATTGGTAATTAAAAAAATGCATTTTTATTCAATGAGTAGGCCGCACGGGCACTTATATTACAAAATTATACCGCGGTAAATAAAAAAAAAAACTCTCTTAATAATACGGTAGCAATAGGGGTTAAGGCAATGTAGAATAAGGGTAGCAATGTTTGTTTGTATAAAATTACTTTCAAGCGCCATCTATTAGAAATAAGCTGCAAACTAGCAGTGGTCAGTGTCCGCCGGACTAGACTGGACCGTGGTTGTTTTAGTTTTATACATTAAACGCTAGATGGCGTTTTGTGCGCTTACCGCCTCAACCGCCTCAGTATAGTCGAGCAAGAAACTCCTTTACCTCTTTTAGACTGTATTAATATGAAGATAAGGTTTAAAAGTGGTAACGGACTTTCCTTATCGACTATTCAATCTATTTATAATACTCCAAGAGTTGGAAATCTAGAAGAGGCAAATATATGTATGTAATATTGGCAACCAAGGTTAGTACTTCTAAACATTAAAGAAAATAAAAACTCACTGAACATACAAAATACGAACTTAATTTAATAACTTAATTTAACTACTAAATTTAACTACTATTTATTGTAAAAAATCATATTAGTAAAGGTTGACCTACTTTACATAGAATAATATAGGTACTACAATTAAAAGTTTAACTTGGTTTTATTGTGAAGTTACAACTGTACTGGTCAAATTGTGTCCAATCGTGACCCGAAACACTAAATACGAAACTTGCGGTGTCAGTACCCTTTCACTCCTAATTCGAGACTAAATCGAGAAAAAGGGATGGAAGTAACGCAATCTCGAACATTCATTTCTAAACTAGGGCTAGGGCTGGTACGAATCAAATTTTGAGCATTTTGAAATGACATGGAAATTAAATCAAAAATGGTGTAGTTTTTACGCTAGGACATCTTGTATTTATGTACTCGTGGTTAAGTATTGCACATGGTACCATAATATACTTTGCGTGGTATTCTGTTCCGAGAAGCAGTGGTCACGTGAGTGGACACGTACTACATCATATCTGGCAACCGATTTTAAAATATTTGCCCGTATATTATCAACTTAAGACTATCATTGTATATAGTAGGTACGTATTTACGTTTTGACCACTAATAAAGAATTTGTTTCAGGAGCTACCCAATAATTTCTCCCAAAATGTGAAAAAAAAACATTCACCTTTGCTTTAACATATACAGGAGGTTCCCAGTTTTTTATACATATTTCGTATTTGGTTTTAGTGTGCCGGTAAAATTCTACACGTGTACAAAAATTCATCTTAAGAAAAAGTGATTATAACATACATACAACACAAATCGACATGCTTAAATTGTAAGAAGTTCTAGTTTAAATACGAAACCTTTTAAGAAGTCTCACTTTACGTAGACTGCGTGGCGGGGATCGCTATGACGTCAATTTCCCCCTAGCGATTGGCAATTTTGCTGTCCAAGTGTTCAGACTCGTTAGCTTAGCGGTGAGAGCGCCGACTGTAGTTTAGTCTCGTCGGAGGCGAGGGTTCGAATCCATCACGAGTCTGAATTTATGCTAGTTTTTTAGACATAATTAAAAATAGGGAAAATTCTGAAACTATACGTTTTTAAATATATTACAAAAAAAACAGGGATAAAGACCGCAAGAAGCGGAGGTGCGAATTTTGAATTGAGTTAAACGATGTGGAGTTTTATATGAACATTTTAAATACGGGACCGTTGGTGCGCGAGTGCAACTCGCGCTTGACTGGTTTTAAATAGTATTGTTATTCGGTGAGCACAAAGGTCACGAAATGGGAAATATTTATTTAATCGGTAACAAAATAGGAACACTAACAAAAATTGGTAAGGTGGAGAGATTTAATAACTTGCCACCCACTAGTTTGATGTGTTAGAATAAATATATCATGTTTAGAAGATGGATGACATGTTAAGATTGAAGGTGAAACGTGCCTCAGGGGATGGAGGTCGTCCGCAAAATTATACGACTACTGAAATATGTTCAAGTTTCAGTAGCAAAAATATATCGTGGTATAAAAATCGAAATTTAGTACCTACCAAGTATTTATCTGCTTATGACTATTAATTTAAGTACAATACAATACAAGTATCAATTTAAGTATGGGTTTTATTAGGTTTTATTTTATATTAATTAAAAAATAGTGAAGTCTTCTGGAGTATGCATGGTGAACAAATAAAAAAATGCATCGTGACGTATAATTAATGACACGTGTATTTTTAAATTGACTTTAATTCTTTCGAATAAACATACAACATAAGCGAGTATATTTTTGACCTACATAAATTTTGCGGGAGACTACAGCAGACAGATGCTAACACTTAAAATAAATTATTCAGGGTACAATGTCACATGGTATTGATTTAGTCCCAAACTAATCTCTAGACTTGTACATGTTCATAAATATGTGGACAGTTCAGTACCTTGCTTGTCACTTTAAACGCTGTGACAATGCATGAATGGCAGTTTAAACATGATATCAAATAAACAAAGTACTTACTAATAAAAAAATAACTCTATTGATATGAGAGTGTTTAGTCACTGTTCAGTACGGTCACGGAAGTTAATTTGTTACCCATTTCAAACAAAATCTGCTTGAAGATGTCATTGTCATTAGAGATGCCAAGTCATTTGTAATTGATAGGAAACTCAACCTTATTGCTGTAGAATGTCAGATTGACTTTGGAACTAAGGTGGGTGACAAATTTAATTCCTCGACTGTACTTTGGAGGTCAATTTCTCCCAACAGATTGAGATTGGGCAGCTAAACAAAAATACGTGTCTGTTACTTTAGACTTTTCTCTAACATATATCAAAATCAACAAAATCGGAGCCGGACAGTCGGGTACCTTTATTTATTTATTTGTTTATTTAATCTTTATTGCACAAAATAATACACTTAATATATAAAAGGCGAACTTAATGCCGTAAGGCATTCTTAACCTTTGGGCAAAGCAGAGATTGTAGTGGCGATGGCGGTGCAAAATAAGGTCTAACATAAATATAACTTATACATAATAATAATTATATATCTACATATCAATATATTAAATTGATATCAATTCTTACATAAATTGCACTATTAAATAAATATAATACATGAGAATAAACACAAAACATTCCAGATAACACAGTCAGAAAATCAAGATGATGTCACTTCTACCTACAAAAATAAACGGAATTTTCTTTCCTTGACCGTTCCTTGTAAGTCTCCTTTGTCTGTCTGTCCATCTGTCTGTCACCGGGTTGTATTTCAAAAACCGTAAAAGCTACACGTTGGACATTTTTACAGAAAGTGTTTCTAGACTACATAACATCAAATAGTAAAAATAATATAAAGCAAAAATTGAAAGGGAATCCCAATGCAAAAAAAGTGTATTAATCGGGGTGTTGCGGCGTGGTACGGAACCTGTCGTGTGAGAATTGTACTCGCTCTTGGCTGGTTTTCCATATAAGCCAATGTTTTTAAAATGTAAATCAAAAGAATTCATTAATTGCTAAAGTTTAGTTCCAATGGGTCCAGTAGAAGAATTATTACTCGCTGGCATGATAAACAGTTGATTCAACCTTCAAGTTTTGCTATCCTAACTTCAGAATTAAAAACGTAATAGGTATGTTCACAGGAAGGGGTGGAGGGGGGCACAGAGTGGTAGTAATACTTTTTTGCGAAGTACGAATGGCTTTGCAATTGAAATTAGGCCCCGTGATGAAGCCAATATTAATGAAATTGATCGTATAGCTAAATTAAATCATCACTTAACGAAAAATTACATACTGTATTATATTTTACACTTTTCATGCTCTTAAAATGTTACTTTAGTCTCTGCATATCGGGAAAAAAGCTGCTTATTAGTCTCTAGGAACCAAAATATTACTTTTAAATTTACATTGGAAACCCCTAACCAACCAACCACGGTGTTTGTGTATGGAGGGTTATCGCCATTTTACGTGATTGTGTATAGACAATTTTTAGGGACGGGATATAACCTTAAAATTACAAAAATATGAAAAATAAGGATTTAATTTCGTGAAACACGATTAATGATTACAAATGTGAATCTATTTAATTTTTATTAAGAATGAAATTATTTTATTATCATGGTCCAATTAATTTAAAAATAATTATCAAGCATCAGTCTGTTTGCTTAATAAAAGCGCAGCGTCATTTTACGACAAAAAAAACCGCGGATCAAATTTATAAGAAACTTTGTTATAAAAAATATTGTAGTTTTGTACGGTCAAGGAAATTAATTCCTCGACCACTTTGGACTATCTCAAAATGACACATTAATAAAATCATAAGAAGTATCTTACGTTTTGATTGATTATGTCACCTTGACATAGTCCAAAGTGGTCTAGGATTCAATTTTTCCTTGACTGTACAAAATTACAATATTTTTTATAACAAACTTTCTTATTAATTTCGAATTGAAATGAAATTGCATTCAAAATGAAAAGTAGAGTGTTTAACACGAGACTAAACCACCACAATGACACTCGAACTATATCCACCCTCGCTCAGCTCGCGTGGCTAAAAATCTGTCATTATGGCTTGTTCTAGTCCCTTGTTGAACTATCTACCGTTAAAATAGATACCACTAGTTAATATAAGTTGGAATTGGTCAAATAAATTCCGAATCACCTGTATTGCTTAGGTTCCACGCTCCCACACTCCCAGGTTCTATTCCACTCGGTATATTGCTATTGATATGTTACCGCATTGTTTTTTAAAAACGCATTATTGAAAGAATACCTATCGTAACGTTGACAATACGATAAAATGTCAAAGGATATGGTTTTAACCGAGTTGCATAGAGGCGCTGTATGTATGTAAAGAAATAAAAAACCGGCCAAGTGCAAGTCGGACTTGGCCGGTTTTTGGTTCTGTACCATTATCTATAAAAAGTCACGTTTGTTGTATGGAAGCCCCCTTAAATATTTTCTTTATTTTAATTATATTATTTATTTTTAGAGTGAAAATACAAATAAATATTCTGTGAATATATCAAGCGTCTACCTGTTGCCGTTATTAATATCGATCAAAAAACGGCAAAAAGTCACGTTAGTTGTATGCGAAATAAATATTTTATTTTATTCTTCTTTTAGCATTTTTTGTTTTAGCCTTTAGGTGCGGAAGGCTAAAAGTAAGATTTATTCACAACAACATATATATAAAAAAACATAACTCAAAATAGTGTATGGGATGACAGCTGACGCGTTTGCAGCTTAGCATTGCCCCTCCAGAGGAATTTGCTAAGATCCATTTCTCTAACTAGCGTTTCTATTCGTTTCATTTTTAAACGAATCGCGTCACTGGCAGATGATGTGATACGAAAATTACGATAAACCAAGAAATAATACAAGAAACGCTAGATAGCGTAATGCATTTTGGCAAGGGCCTCAGGTCGAAAACGTTACCCTCTTTCTTGGGCAGCCGGATAACAAAAGAAAGTTGTAGAAAGGTAAACCATCGAAAGTTATCAAGCGTCGCTTAAGTTTTCGAACTCATAATTGTGTTACTGCTTCCTGAACTCCGTAGTGCAAACTTCCTTTCCATTGTTTATAATTAGTTTCCGTCTTTGCATAGTAAATTGCTTGAAGTAGTTTTTAAACTATATCCGTTGTTTTTGAAATGGGACATTTCTTTGGTTATTGAGAGAGAAATAAGTAAAATTTGTATTCACTTTTTAATCCCAATGCCAATACCGGCGTCAAAAAAAATACCCGTCAGAGTTGTATATTTTTCATAGAAGGTATCTCTTTGGTATTTATTTTAATATAAGTTTAAGATAATATAACAAAACCAGTAGGTAACTAGAAATTTTTATTTAAATTATCTGTAGAAGTTAGAGGGTTTAGTCACTTTTCAGTACTTTGGAGGACAATTTCTCGCAACAAGTTGAGACTGGGAAGCTTATAATCAGAGCCGAACGGTTGGGTACCTTTCCTTGTATGTCTTGGCTTTCTGAACACATCGTGAGATCGATTGTATACTGGAATCGGCTTGCTTAACAACTAAGTAATGTCAAAATAGTCCGTTTAAATATGGATTTAGTCTTGATAAGTATGATAAGAACCAACCTCAGTCCATTTGCATTGAGGAATAGGTAGAACTGGTAAAGTCTGGGCCCGTCTGAAGATCCACATGGTCACAGAATACGACACGTGTGCTTTCAGCTTAAGTCATTAAAAAACTAACAATGTTTGCCAGCCTTTCATATGTTAATGGACTTGGAGTTTATCTAAACATGTTTTGATAATAGCAATCGATGTGTTGATATTGCAAAATGAAGCGAAACAGGAATAATTATACGTTGTGAAACTGGCGAATAAAATTTGGTTTATTAGGCTAGGTACAGTTGTACAGAAATATGGTTTGATCGTCTGTCATCTGTTTTTCTGCGTTAAGACTTACCAGACCTGACTTTAACCTTTCAACCCACTGCGCTGTTTGAAGAACGAGGGCAGTTTTACGATTATCTTTTGTTTGTAATTAACAAAACGATCTTAGTGAAGATAATAGGGTCGATTTTTAAGGCTGCATATCCGAAGGGAGACCCCTATTTATATGCCTACGCTTTATTCTTTTTTTGTGTCGTATAAACGGTAAAACACACTTATACAAGGGGCATTAGGTAAGTTTGTATGAAGAAAATTGAATTACTATTTTCAGCGCCCACGGATGATTTTTACATAGTATGTCACAGTTGTAAATACACATATATAATTTATGGGGTTAAATAATATCGGAGCGGAGATATAAAAGATTTAAGTATTTAAAGATATATTATTAAGGTATGAATATTAATTATCTCGGCTCTGATACACTGAATAGTGTCACATTACATAACACAATATGTTTTTTTTTAAATAATTTTATCATAATATTATCATTATTTACCACTTTTACAAATGACAACACTAACCCAAACGTCTTGGTATAATGAGTGAAAACCCTGAAAAAAACAATAGAAACGAAGAATGGTGAAGTGTGTGCTGCGCTCGCGCTGATTCAATGCGAAACCGAATTCAAATCGGAATATAACAATAACTACCGTGTGACGGTACGGGACCCTTGGTGTCCGAACCGGACTCGCACTTTCTCAATTTTTAGTATCATCCGATGATAGTAGAAAGTGGCGATTTCAACTAGTAAAGAGGAATAAAATGAAATGGAAGCAAAAATAACGGGTCAGAGTGCGTTTTTCATACTAAAGAGGCTATTTCGAAGCCTTGGTTCCTCGCCAGGGAATGCTTTTAGTGAAATCTGATGATGAATACCCCGAGCATCAATACAGGACTTCCAGAGTGCAGCCTAGGATATCCAACTGAATAAATCTGCTGTTAACGCCGGAATTGTGCATGTTCATAAAAACATCTAAAATGGCAATAAAATGTAAGGAAATCCAAGTGCTGACCCAAACTCTACCGCTGTGGTGTTAACTGATTGTGCGATCAGTTAGGTATCTTAAAAACTTTTGACCTCCTCTATTGAACCTCGCACTACCCACCATTAAAACTCAAAAGCAAACCCTGGCGAGGAATCAAGGCTTCGAAATAGTCTCGTTTGTATGAAAAACGCACTCTGACCCGGTATTTTTGCTCCTGAGTGTATTTCGGAAAACAGGTTCCATAGGATGCACAAAAAATAATGGCACAATTTAAATTTATATGCGGCGCCACGGGTCGCCCAGATCCCGCGATGACAGGCTTATGATAGCCCCTCCAACGCTCGTGAAGCGGGCTCACGTCCTCCCTTACCGCCGAAAGCAGAGTGTTTGAGGAGGTGTAGATGGCCCTTCTGGCGGTAGCGCTCCTCGCGCGCAGCAGCGCGGGCCAGCCTGGAGCTCGCCCCTCCCAATGAACGCGGGTCATTTTGTATTGACTTTTCATAGAAAGTGACTGGTTCTCTGTCCCCTTGTAAAGGCTGAAGAGATGGCTCAATTTCGACAAGCGTGGTGTCGTATAATTCGTCTTGACTTAACTTTTTTCAAAGGACCATGGGCAGAAATGTCCCCCCCCACCAACAGAAATGAAACATGTCTCATTTAATAGATCTCAGCAACATTATGTATTTTTACTATGGTGACGATCACCAGATGTATGGAGTTTTCTTGGAAAACCATAATCGTATCGTATGGAATTTGTTTGAAAATGAACACATATATGGATGATTTGCCTTATTTGGCCCTTGTTTTCATTAAAAAAAACCCATTGATTTTGCTACTAAAATAAATATTTTGTCTTTTTTTGGGTCCTTATAAACATATAGACATGCATCCCGTTACTGTTGGTGGGGGGGACAGTGCCCATACAAATTTGCCCATTGTCCTTTGAAGTTGGCGATATAAAATATATCAACGATCGATTCTTCTTCCTAAACTGAACTATTTTTGTACTGCAAACATTAAAAAATAACTTAAGTTTAGATTACTAATTGATGTTCAAGTCTATTGATGTTAAATCAGTGTATTACATCATGGGCATGTAATCACCGTCTCATGGTACGGGGGCGACATTTCTGTGGTAAGAGGGTTTAAGGAAAATGGAGAATTGGATCGCATACATTGAATATTATATTTAACTTGCATGAAAAAATAATAATTTAAGTTGGACATATTTTTAACTACTTACAGAACAAAGTAAGTTCTGTTTCACGAGTAGAAAAGATCGAAGCATTTAAAGCCCCAAGGTCTCTGTAATGGCACCCTGTATAAAATAAATAACATTATATTGATGATATCATCTAAACAGACAGTTTGGTTTTTAAAACTTGCTTTTTGGTAGACTTTGGGCGTTATTATGACATTGCTATGCCATTCATCTTACGGCGAGCGTAAAGGACAGAACAATGAATGGCATAGCAATGTCATCAATGTCATCATAACCCCCTTGTTCTTCAAAACATTTGTTTGATCACTTACAAAAAAACAAAACCACGTTTTAAATATACGAATATATTATTATAATGTGCCTGTGCCTTGTACATCTATTTCATTAGCACTTCTCCGACCCAGTTTTTGTGTTTTTTGTTTTGTATTCCTTTTCTTGCAGTCCGTTTGTCACTTTGTAGGCTGTTTGATTGTAAAATCACACAGTAGTGTAGTTTTTCTAAATGTAGAGCCAACCAAACATTTAGTACTTTATTTCTGCTAAGTCTTTCATTTTTGTTCATAATTGTTAGTATTGTTACGTAACCTATTGCTTTGTTTACATTGACGTCATTGATTTAGCCTCCCATAGACTATAGTTTTTTTGTTTTTGTTTCCTTGGTGTTGCCAGCAATAACTGTATGCAAATTTTTGGTCGTTCCAGATTAAGAACGAATGATTGTTTTCATAATTCATGTTGTTTTTCTTGGTTGTTTTGTGTTAAGTGTGTCACTTTCCGTCTCTTCACCAAGCGGGTCCAACGGAAGATCAGTGCTGGCTTTACGGCTAGCGAATGCTGAGTTGGGACCGTTCCGCAACAACTTTTCTGTGTCTTGTTCTTTTTGTATCTATGTGATGAAATTTTGTATTATTGCGAATAAATGTCTCTTTATATTTATCTTTATCAAAATGTGTCACATTTTCGATTCGCTTTTCGATTTTCAACCATCGTTTGTCCCCAGACAAGATTCTTAGCGAGAACTTATCGAAAATATATAGGGTTGACGTTAGCCGCGGGACCGTTTGGCAGCTTACGTCGATCCCATACATTTTGACGGTTTTGAAATCGCTTACGTTAACGTAATACTAAGATGCATTCTATAGCCTCGTGTAATTTGCTGTTCACGCGCAAACCGTCTCAAACGCGTAATAAAGTATGCAAGGATTTAAAAATACTTATATAGAAAATCGAACTTTTCTCGTCCCGCTGAAAGTATCATCAGAAAATTTGTTTGAGGTTTGCACAGCCATAAAAATATAAATAAATGAAAAACCACCGATTTGTCGATAATATCAATAAACAGCGACGTTCTTTCCCTAAAACTTCTCAAAAGTCACCCCCAAAAATTTCGGGCCTTGTGATGATTACATATTCCAATGACGAATAGAATCATGAACAGAAATGTAAATTTGTTTTTCAACTTTTATTATCACAGGTTTAACCACTATTTATCGGATATGGCAAGATAAGGTATCTCGAGTGGCGTTGAGAATTAGTACATCCATTAACAAACAAGGGGTGAGATCTTTATTGGGCGGCCATTTTGAAAGAGGTATATGTCATGGTGCTCATGGTTTTTATTTCGGAGAAATTTTTGAAACGAGCACACGGGCCATCTACCTAATCTGGCCATAAGTTCTGTTACTAAGGTTATTTCAAATAAAACTAACTAATGTTTATTTTTTAATTTCAATACGTTTAAAAAATAAAAGCTCAATTAATGTACCTTTTTAACAACAAATAATCATTCTATATATTTGCCGCAATTTCTGGTACGATCTTTTATCATTCACACCCGGGATCGATAAAATTACGCACGGTTTTTTTGTAAATTTAACTTTTTTAAAACGCTTATAAATGTTTATTTTTGTTAACCACGGAACTTTTTTTGTTTAATATTATAACACTTCCTATCTCTGTGTATGTTTACAGATCAACATTATATTTCGCAACAAGACTCAATTCCAGCTTATGAAGCAAGAGATTTAGTGTGTTTTTCGTGTTACTGCAAATTGTCGTGAAATCGTAAAGTCAATTTAATGAGACATCAAGATTGACCGGTGTACAAGCGGATCTTTAGTTGCTTGAAATACATTTGTACTTATCAGAATTTATAGCTAAAAGTCTGTTCAATATGTCACGCAAATTTGAACTCTCTACAAGCACTCTCACAAAAGTTGTGGCCGTTATCAGTATGATCGTCGTGCGTAAATTAAACTATGATTTTCTAGTCCCGAATGGGAATACTTCAAGCTCGTACATCAAATAATTGGATTAGTTTTAAAACACATTATTTTTATTTTTATTTTATATAAAATAAAGTTTTGATTAATATACAGGTTTATGTAAAACTCCTTTTATTTATTTTTTAAATTGTCATAAACTTTAGTAACAGAACTTACGGCCCGACTACGTAATGGTAAGTAGAAACTAGACCCATAGACATTCGGATTCACAAAGATTGCAATCCTAAGATTGTTGCCAACCCTGAGGACTAAGATGGAACGCCTCTATGCTAGTCATTACACCGGCTGTCTTATCCCCAAACCGGAAACCCGACTGCTGACCGGACCGGTCCGGACCGGACCGGAACCGGACTGCTGTTTGGCGGTAGGTTAATGGATAAGATGGTGGTAGCGATCCAGAAGAACCATACACAAGGTCCTACCACCACCAAAGTATATAACGAGTAGAGTATGTAGGTACGTAGTTTCACTGGAGAGCTATAATAAATGGATTAAATAAACTATATTTTAAGTAAAAAGTTCATTCTAATTTATTCAAAATTGAAAATTGCTTTTAGCAAAATATATTAAACTTTATTTACTTTTTGGTACATTAAAATTCCACTTACCAAAAATCTACGTTTGTGGTAGCTGCGGTCGGCCAAGAAAGTGATGAACCGGTTTGGATTAAAGTTTCTGTGAGATCTAATCATCGCTAAGGTTGACATTTTGTCAATGTGATAATATTATTGCAAGGCAAAATCGAACATGTTGAATCATGACGTGCAAATGAACTTCAACCGTAGGTAGGTAGACCACATTTTTGGCAGACTGTACGAGTATACGAGATGCTTCCTAATTAAGAATGTACACCCTTAAACGTGGTTGACGGGACAAATTGGCATTACTGAAGTTATAGGGGGAGTCCTTCAAAGAATAACATGACAAAAAAGACATTTACGATGTCTGTATGCTTAAATTAAGTAATAATAATAGCAGGGGTCAATCACAAACAATTGGCGGACAATAATATCCGCACAAAAACATACTAAGGAATTGTGAATCTCCTCCATTTTTCATTCCAATCAGTTTTTTCTCTACTTCTAAATTTGTTAATTTCCACTTACCCTCAATATCCTAAATGGGCTTTCTGCTAGCAAGCAGACGTCGCCCGAAGGTCCTTTCTCCAGGTGAGCTGGTAACATGGTCTGCAGCTCGCCTCCCGGATCCCTGCCCTTGGTCCTCTCGCGACCAGTCAGGTTCAACACCCATGCCTGGAGACAAATTGCAAATTGATTGGTGAGATTATTTTTTTCTTAATTTAAAGCCCTAGTTCTGACTTCCACGATACCTATCCTATGGATCAGAGACTTGGCCGCTGAATGTGGGCCTCATAAATAAGCTCAGGGTCACTCAGCGTGCAATGGAAAGAGCTATGCTCGGAGTTTCTTTGCGCGATATGATCCGTAATACGGTAATACGCCAGAGAACCAAGGTCACCGACATAGATCAGAGAGTTAGCATGCTGAAGTGGCAATGGGCAGGCCACATAGCTCGGAGAACTGATAACCGTTGGGGAAGAAAAGTTCTCGAGTGGCGGCCCCGCACCGGTGGACGGAGTGTTGGACCCGGTGGTCTGACGACCTGGTTAGGATCGCGGGGAGCAGCTGGATGCAAGCGGCTCAAGACCGTGACTTGTGGCGCTCTTTGGGGGAGGCCTTTATTCAGCAGTGGACGCCCCCGGGCTGATGATGATGATGATGAGGCTCTTTGTCTAAATACAGTTAACCAGCAGGAAGGTTATCCATAGAAATAACATAGAAACTAGTAGTGACGCCTCGCGTTTCCGTCTGCGGTCAGCTGCGTTATAACCTAAGAACTTGAAAGGTTGAAGGATTTTTTTTTGGCACCCTAACAAAGGCGATCCCCAACAGAAAATAAGTAATAAGGGCAGTAGGGGGGAGTAGTGGAAAACTAATTCTACGCGTACAAAGTCGCGGGCGTTCTCCAGTATAAAATAAACAAATGAAGGATCAACTATTTCAAAGACATGTACATAACTCAGTTTTATCATTAAATCAAGATGGCGTTTGAGAAAACAAAATTGGTATTACGATAACGGTATTAAGGCACTTATTTACTAAAAGCTTGCGTTTATTAAGTTGTCTTGAATGAAAATTGTATTCCATTAGGTTTCCAAGGTTACTTTGAACTCTGAGGGGAAAAAATTGAAGGCACATTTTAAGGTAATAAGAAACCCTGTTTTCCAAAACTTGACGTAAGCAGGCGTTTTTTTTCAGTATCAAGAGTCTAAATGGTAGAAAGAAAACAATTAATTAATAAGTGGGTTATAAAGAAAAAAAAACCGGACAAGTGCGAATCAGACTCGCCCACCGAGGGTTCTACACATAACTCATTTCAAAATTGGGACCGCCCCCTTGCATAAAGACCCTGTTTTTTTGTGATTTAATTAATAATGTACAGATTTCAGATTTTTCCCAATACTTACTTTTAGTAAAAGACGGTGTTACTAGCCAAATTTCATTGTTCTAGGTCAACGGGAAATACTCAACACATTTTGATTCCCTCGAAAGTGTCGAAATACGCTTGCAGCATAAACGCCCGAATATTTGTTTTACGTTAATGTAGGAGCTTGATTTTCTCACAGCTTCAAGTGGCTATAGACCGAAGCATAGGGCTTTAATTTCTACTTGATATCTCCACGCGTTTCCAAGATGAAGTGTCTTGACAGACAGAAAGACAGACAGACGGATAGACAGACGGACAGGCAGACGGACAGACAGACGGACAGCAAAGTGATTCTATAAAGGTTCCGTTTTTTCCTTTTGAGGTATGGAACCCTAAAATATGGATTTATTTTGAATGCATTAGTTTTTCGGAATTATAGTGTAATTAAATACATTGCTACGTTATTGAGGATTGGATATCATGGCTTAGAATTACCAAATTATAGCTATTTTTAGCCAAAAGACTCAAAAGCGTTCTGCAAGGTAGCGTTTTGTATCACAATCATATTTTAAAGCTTAATAACTCCTAAACAAATTCACAGATTGAAAAGTTACTAAAAAATATTTACAATTTCAAACAAAAAAAAAAGCTGACAGATGGAGTAACAAACCACAGATTAATAACAAGTACATGACATTGATAGATACGTTTCGTTCTACAGTCAACTCGAGTCACTACTAATAAATAGGGATTACTAATGACAAACACACAGATAATTGGAAAAAAATGCGTAACACGGGTCTCAACTAGACGCTTGTCTATGACAGAAACGGCAGGTTAGCTGCATGTTGGTAGATAGGGTATCACGTTCAAAAATACGAATTATGTAAAATAGTAATTTCAATGTCATCACTGAGAATATTTTCACTAGTGATTTCAAATTCATCAGTGAGATTTAAAAGTCGACTCCCTGGTCATTCTACTAACTAGAGCCCGTTGTCTTAGGACTCTGAATGATGTCGCGTAACTAGGGATTGAATTTTGATTTTATCGACTATCTAAATGTCGATAGTTTCGTACTTGCAGTTATGTCATGTCACTGACAATTAGACCCCGTTATCAATTGCTTAGTTTGGGGGCAAACGTCACAATAGGGTAGTCTGGGGACTAAATGGAACGGTGTTCATTAACACGATATAAATTGAAGTATAATAATAAATTACTTACAAGTCAATTGTTAATTGATTCATTTATCAATGATAATTAACAATGTCGTTTTTTCGCTAACTGCGTATCTGTAATAGAGAAGTTGTTCTAAATTACTAAACCGTTGCAATGATAAAGTTGTTTTAAACCATATTAAAAATAGATTCTGAAAGCTCTAATGAATCAAACAATTATAAGAGAGGCAGAAAATACAATATTGAAAGCAAACATTGAAAGAGAATTAAATTTCATTAGAAAAATCACGTGTACTTTCACAATCTATTTTAATAGCGGATCATACAGAGCGAGCTATGAAAATTAATTCTGCACGAAAGAAGACGAAAAATATATGAAGAGTTGACATTTGTATTTAAAAAGGGACGGATTTGCCACGTTGCGAAACGAAATACAAATAAATCCAAACAACGTTACAAATCCTGCTTTGATAACCGCTAAACCAATCAATTGACCATTTACTTATAAGTAATTTATATCGTGAATCAACACCAATACACTAGGTTGTAGTGTTAATGAACACCGTTCCATTTAGTCCCCAGACTACCCTATTGTGACGTCCGCCCCCAAACTGAGCTATTGATAAATAAGTCTTGGGTTTTTGTTAATTACCCTGTTTATCGTAGTTTTTCCACAATAATTACATCAGGTTACGAACCGTTCCATTTAGTCCCCAGACTACCCTATTGTGACGTCCGCCCCCAAACTGAGCTATTGATAAATAAGTCTTGGGTTTTTGTTAATTACCCTGTTTATCGTAGTTTTTCCACAATAATTACATCAGGTTACGAAGGACGCTACATTGAAATCGAGCAGAGTATAACAAGGCAAAAAATCAATGGTATGGTTGCATAATATAAACTACAAACATCGATATACATAGAGATGACCGGTAAAATAAAAAAGCGATCCCTACAAAAAAACAACATAAGTGCCCCAAGATTGGGGGTCTACTGTTTGACTGAACACGTGCTCTCAGTACTTAAGTAAAAAACAGTTTGTCCAGAAGCTCCGAAGGTGAAGGACCGCCATAAGTTAGGAAGTGGGTAATTTTTCCAGCAGTCTACTCGCAACAAGTGTACGTGCCTCCATACTGACGCCCTAGCATGGTACACTCAGGAGCAAAATACCTGGTCAGAATGCGTTTTTCATACTTAGGAGGCTATTTCGAAGCCTTGGTTCCTCGCCAGGGAATGCTTTTAGTGAAATCTGATGATGAATACCCCGAGCATCGATATAGGACTTCCAGAGTGCCTAGGATACCCAACTGAATGAGTCTGCGGTTAACGCCGGAATTTTGCATGTTCAGAAAAACATCTGAAATGGCAATGAAATGTAAGGAAATCCAAGTGCAGACCCAAACTCTCCCGCTGTTTTGTTAACTGATTGTGCGATCAGTTAGGTATCTTAACAAATTTTGACCTCCTCTATTGAACCTTGGAGTATCTACCATTAAACAACCACCAAAACTTCACTTTGCTCCTGAGTGTACTTAAGAAAGCTAATATAACTTATACTTGAAATCTACGCGGACGAAGTCGCGGGCAGAAGCTAGTAGGGAATATTCATGTTTTTTTTCACAGTATCAATAAAAGCTGATTCATGTAACAAACAGTTAAGAAATATTAGTTTACGTGAAGGTTGCGTAGTGACAGCCTTGCGGCTCGTTTCATGAACCACACTCTTGTTGTTACGCCAATCACGCAGTCACGAACAAACTACTTTATCTGCACACATATTATAAGTACTCTAAGACGGGTTCAGAAGCCAAAAGGCAAATGAGCAGCGTTACTTGTGGTAGTAGGTGACAGCGAAGACAGCTGTAACGTAATGAAATTAGAAACACAACAAAGAAAAAATGAAAGAAGAAAATTAGAAAACGTGCTAGAATATTTTTTTGAATATTTAGCTATAAAAATATCCAGGATATAAGCCAACAAAAACTTGCTCCTTTCTAGTAAAACAGAATTTAACATAGTTTTTATGGCCAACGTGTTACATACATTACGGAGTACCGGATCTCTTTGTCTAATCGCTGTCTAAGTAATTAGTATTTTAAAATGCTTGTATCGTCCGTATTTATTCGACAATCTTAATTTTAATTTCACTCTTGGTGATCTTCTTTACGCTATGCTCATATTTTGTTGAAAAATGTGATTAAAAAATCCATGCATACTTATTTTTTTATACTAAGTTTTTTTGTTAACAGTAATGGCGGCCAAGAAAACAATACCATGGGTACCAGAACACATCAAAGGCAGTATATACCGAGTAGGATAGAGGCCCAGCTTTAGTCGCAGTTACTTTGAAATAAATACTTTCCTTGTTTTAATCGAAGAATACTGTAAGGCCATGCTTGGCCCGCTGCAATATGCAAGGCAACGAAACAGAAGTAACGATGTTGAGTTATTGTCCCTTACGTTATACGATAGCTGTACGTGGTTGGCATGCTAACGCCGCCATCTTGAATATGTATATACATAATTATAGGGCTACTTATATTAAGCAGTGATCGTAGATTTTCCAGCAAAACCGGTGCAATGACGTCACAATGACATACGACAGTGACCTAGGGTTGTCGAGGTGTACAATATGATTGACGTTTAAAATAACGTATTATCATGTCGTTGTCGAAAATGAAACAGTACACTTTTTAATTAATCAGTTAACCCTTAATTATTTTTTTATTAATTAACCCTCCATTTCATTATGGCTTTACATAGAAAATTTTCTGTGTCTTCGATTTGTTTAAAGCAACATAAAACTTTAAAGTAGCGGTAGATAACAGGCGGGTATTCAAGACGAGACTTGAATCTTGAATTGTTTTTGTTTGTGAAATCTTTATTTAATTACCAATCATATCAACATTATTATTTATTTCTAAATGGCTTAGATTTTATTCGATTCTTGGTTGAAGCAATTTAATATTTGCCACTTCTGTCAATTCTAGCACTGCGCCCAAAATGATGGAAATTCTACAATCACTGAATAAGCAAAGGGTACAAGGTATCTGAGCAATTAGGACTAATACTAGTTAGTAAGTAAAAGTGGGACTATACACTTTAATAACAATATCCTACTATAATTATCTTACTAATATTTTAAACTATCGACTTACCCTCGCTTTACTTCGGGTACAGACAATTTCATAATTTTTTTCTTTGCCCCGCGGTGTTTTCAACAGCTACTACCGCGGGGATATGGCGTTTCCACAATGAAGAGATTTCGCCAGTGTCAAGTATACAGGGCGTCCCACGGCTATGCCACATGGAAGGAAAGTACCTTAAATATTGTAGATGGAACATTTTACTGAAAGAAGACATTATTTGAATTTAAAAAACAATTTAAACTGCATTCATAGATATTTAAATAATTACAGGGTTGAACCGGGAATCGAACCCGTTACACGAGAAAAATAATTACCCTGTAGCTTTATCATACCGATCGAAAGGCTTCATCATAAGGATTATTTTTTGTTAAATAACATAGTGTCAGAAATAAAAGGAAGACCACGAATTTTAACATTTTTAATACAAAATTAATCAATTTATCAAATGCTCAAAATGAATCCCTTCCTGTTGAATACAAAGTCGCACCGGTACTTATTAATTACGTATCTCTTTATCATTTTATCATGCACTTAATTTATAATAGGGAAATGATGCATACTTCTCAAGTGAGTACATTTATTAGTAATAGGTATGTATGATAATGTCAGTTGTATGTCCTTACGGCAATGTCAGCATTTCATTTTTCTGAACAAAATTTCGCATCAAATGTTAAAATTCATGGTCTTCCTTTTATTTCTGACACTATGTTATTTAACAAAAAATAATCCTTATGATGAAGCCTTTCGATCGGTATGATAAAGCTACAGGGTAATTATTGTTCTCGTGTAACGGGTTCGATTCCCGGTTCAACCCTGTAATTATTTAAATATCTATGAATGCAGTTTAAATTGTTTTTTAAATTCTAATAATGTCTTCTTTCAGTAAAATGTTCCATCTACAATATTTAAGGTACTTTCCTTCCATGTGGCATGGCCGTGGGACGCCCTGTATATAAGTATAAATCAATAAAGCAATAAAATACAATGCAATCTTCTGTAGGAAGATTGGGGGCAACGTTGTACGGTGATATGTAGAACAGAGGTCAAGATAGTTTTAATCTCTGTGCCACTGCGAGTCTACTTGAAACGAGAAGTAAGATGACAGATACACGAAATAAGTCCAAGTCTATTACTGTGCAACACAAAGGCATAAAATGGACAAATCACTAGCAGAAAAGAACTTTGAACACCGAAATACACAAATATACAAAACTAAAACAAATTACACATCCGTCATCTTTTAACGTTGCAAATGGCTCGACGATTTCATTAATACGTGTACACTTTAGTACCTTGTCAATATAATGTCATGTTTGAACTGCCACATATGAATTGTCAGAGGGATTAATGTGACAAGGTACAAAAGTGTTCACATATTTATGAACTCGACTGTACTATTATACTCCATTTAATTTAACGATCTACTACAGGCTTCTCTCACTCGCACGTTGCCTTACAAATAACAATGACAAAAGATGGACGCCGGTAGCCAATGTTCTCAATGGTTTTTGAAAAAAAAAGATTAAGCATACATCGGTTGGTTTCACTACCCAAGTCACAGGTATAATTATAATCTATACATATAAAATGCTTTGTCCTGAATGACTGACTGATTGACTGACGGATCAACGCACCGCCTAAACCGCTGATCGTAGAGACCTGAAACTTGGAGGGTGTGTTCTTTGTATGACGTAGGCATCCGATAAGAAAGGTTTTTCCGAAATTGTACCCCTTAGGGGGTGAAAAGGGGGGCAAGTTTTGTATGGGATAAAATGATTCCTTGGTCCAATCTACATTAAATTTTGCATAAACATTCTTTAACAGAATTGACGGAAGACGTGTTTTGTATTTAATTGAAATTCATACCCGAAGGGGATAAACAAGGATTAGAAAGTTATTTTCGGGGTGATTTGCTTCAAAGTTGATATCAATGCTCCTTAGTGCTTTTGATTTACATTACATTTTATTTTGACACAGTTATATTCAAGAAAGCTAGAACTCACATAAAAGCTTGGTGCAATGCAAATACCCAAACCGCTGAGTCTAAAGATTCCAAATTTGGTACATAGGGTGCAGTAACTAAGGATATCCCGAAAACTGACCCCCAACGGGAAGAAGTAGGAGGAGTAGCGGGAAGCTAATTCTACGCGTACGAAGTCGCGGGCATCCACTAGTGAATTATAAACAATAAGTCAAAAGGGAAATTAACGTGTCCATACCGTACGGATGTAAGAGCCGACTGATTACCTGCTCCATTATGAGCGCGGCTTTTGCGGAGTCTCATTAGCCAATAACGTGCAACTTCACTTTTCCAGTACTCGGTCGTACAAGGATTAATATTATTTACCCATACCGGGAATCGAACCCGGGACCACTAGCTTCGTAGTTAGGGTCACAACCAACTACTGCCTCAATTACCTGTTTAAGTTTAATTTAAATCTATAGGTAAAATTCCCAAATAAGCAACTAAAAAAATAGTACTTAATTATACAAACATACTGTCTTAACTATTCGTACTTGTCTCAATTTGTCTATTAGCAAATTTAGTACATTTAGCAACTAAACAAATTGTACTTAACTAGCATAATTAAATCTTGCCTCATGTTGTCGGAGGAAGAGCGCTGTCTCCCAAGTTCCCAACACAGGCTACATTTTGCGTAAAGGGTGACTCCATCTCTTGTATCATTCGCTCATGTATTTTATGAATAAATAATTTTGTATTTGTATTTGTAACTAGGCTAAACACGCAGTCCTGGCAGATCACGTGACTTTTCGTATCACATAAAAACGAAACGAATAGAAACGCTAGTTAGCGTACAGCATCGTGGCAGGTCCTCTGATGTTCAGTGACGATACGATAACAGGTCAAAAACGATATGCTTTTTATAGTATGAATCTTCCCCGATGAACTTTTCGCTTCGAGCCCTAATCTTCCAAACAAAGGCCATTGTCTCTATTATCGCAAAGCCGCTAGCTAACGAGTTAGCACGTGCCACTACAACATTCATATTGAAAAATAAACGGTATCGTCGTAGTATTAAGGTTCAAATTGAATGTCACTGATATACTAGATATTTGTTTTGGTAGAGTAGGACGATAGACCACCCCGAGGCAATACGGCACTCATACTATTTTGATACTTAATGTGGTGTTAAAAATTAAACACGGTTATTTATGATAAAGCGTTGTATATTTGTTATATAACAAAATCTAAGGCAACAATGTAAATTTAAGATTAAAAAGTTTAACATAGGTATAATCAACATTTTACCATGTAACCTACTTACACGGAAAAATGTTGATTATACCTATGTTAAATAAACTATTATAAAAAAAAATATACATAAGTATTTATACTACTAGATCAAATCGTGTCATAAAAAATCAGATATATTTTTTTTTTTCTTATAATATAATTAATCACCACGTTTTATTTTTAACACCAAGTATCAAAATAGTATGAGTGCCGTATTGCCTCGGGGCGGTCTATCGTCCTACACTACCAAAACGTAATATCTAGAATATCAGTGACATTCAATTTGAACCTTAATACTACGACGATACCGTTTATTTTTCAATATGAATGTTGTAGTGGCACGTGCTAACTCGGTAGCTAGCGGCTTTATGCTTTATACCTCTTGGCTTGTGCTTTGCCTTCTTAAATGCTTCTTTTAAGTATTAATTAAATATAAACTCACCACAAGTCCTTGTTTTCTGGTTCCGTTGGGGACGTGTGGGGGGAGCTGGTGGCCAGCTACGGGGAGCCCGCTGGGCTGCCTGGCTCGAGAACCGAACGACCACATGCTCAACCAAGGCACTGCTGTAACAACATCATGATGATAAAAAGATAAAAGAGGGTTATTCAGTAAGAAGGACGGGCACTTTTACAAGTAAAACACCTACCAGAGCTTCGCAAGAGATAAAAAAAAAGATAAAAGAAATTTATTTAGTAAGTAGGCCGCTCGGGCACTTTTACACGTCAAGATACTACCAGCGCTTCCCAAGAGGAGACCACTGCTGAGAAGAAACGCCGCAAGAAACTCAGCAGTCAGTCATTTTTTAAACTTATTTCATATTGCATATTACAATGGTATGTACAACTTAATCTAGCATTATATAAAGCTACAAGTATTAAATTAAATATAATATCAAATAACAGTAGTTCAGCAGGAAAACATGCCAAAAATCTTACGGGAGAGAAAGATAGAAAAGAATAAAATAAAATAACTACAACTACCTACTTATATATGTGTATATGAGATGGTGCAAGATGACCACATAAAAGTTTCGATATGTTTTCCTGCATCAACGGTGTCCCCCAGACAAGAAAAAGCAGGATAAAGCCTTTGCATTTGAACAAATGACTATTGACTAAGTTTCGGGTGTATGCCATGCATTTTTGTCTGTTAGATAGTCCTCGACCCTATAATACGCTTTAGACATTAACGACCTTTTCAAATATTTTTTAAGTGCTGGAAAGGGTAACTTTAAAACTACTTCAGGTAATTTATTATAGAAATGAATGCATTGACCAACAAATGATTTATATACTTTGAGAGATTGAGAAGAAGCCCGTAAGAAACATAACAGTCAGTCGTTTTTTAAATATTGCTTATGATATTACGCAATTATATTACTCAGCCTAGCATTAAATAGGACGATGAATATAACATTTTAAAAAACATGCGTTGAGAACACAAAATTTTCACAAGAGCTAATAAGTAAATATAAAAAAAAACAACAACTTACCTATGACCGAGCAAGACAACCACATAAAAAGTTTCGACACGTTTTCCTACTACTGTTAACATAGTTTTACGATATAGTTGTTGTTGAGTTATTTCGGTGTTTGGTTTAGGGCAAGCATTTTCAACCATCAGATAGTCCTCAGCACGTAACGCAGAGTTAAAAAATCCCGTGAACTATTGCAAACCATTCGTAGGAGAAAAGTAGCCTACCTGGGTCATATTCTCCGGAACAAGCGATACCAACTGCTTCAGACTATCGTTATGGGCAAGGTTGAGGGGAAGAGAAGCGTTGGCAGACCCAAGATGTCATGGCTCAGGAACATAAAGACCTGGACAGCGGTCGCCACGGTTGAACAGCTGTTCCGTTTGGCGAGAGATAGGAAGTTGTATGCAGAGCTGACTGCCAACCTCCAGTAGTGGAGAGGAATTTGAAGAAGAAGAAGAAGATAGTCCTCGACCTTATACTTAGTAAGCTTTATAGACAACGAAAATATTTCCCAGTAATTTTTGAGCCCAATGGAACCGTGACCCATTATAGAACTGTGTCACATTGAGGTTATGTTTCAACTCGTAAGAAGTGTCAAACAAGTTGTTTTATAATGCCACTGTGACACCGTACTATGTCGGGTCCGCATTCCATTGAACTGATAGTACCTACATCCGGCTTATGTTCGGCGCAGTCTTACCACTCCGCGTTGTGACTGCATGACTAATTACGTCAGGATCGTCCAATTTGTTGAACTTGGCCACTTACGCGAAAAGGGCGAGGCACCATTAGTCCGATGAGTGATGCTCCTACACCCATTAAATTGATTACTGAAGCTATTTTTATTACAGGTACCTACAAGTAAGGTAGCTTTCTGACTTGTCGGTATGCTTGCAGTAAAACAAAAAGGGTTGCTAGGCAACTGTTAGCATCTGCCAATCAACGCGCAGCGTATATACCGACGGCATGTTATACTGCAAGCATACCGCCAAGTCGGGAAGTGGTCTAGAAATAATTATTGCATTGCGTTGACGCGCTTAAAAAATAATAAATATATAGGGTAGCCAGGGTGGCTAGTATGACGCACCTCTTTTAGTATTTACTGCCAACAATATCCTATTTCTAAGTCTCCGCTATCCGTCTGTCCGTCTAAGAACTGGAATAGACACTTGAAATCTTCACAATGTGTGTATTATCATAGCCGCTGTAACACACGTGTAATATTCAAATATTAAGTAATATGCGCCGCCGCGTTAGGAACAAATAATAAAAATATAATTAAACTACGAATTAAAACCTTCGTGTGGGAGTCCGACTCACACTTGATCAGAATGTATATAGCCTATAACACTTAGATAGAGCACATATAAGACTTTTATTAAGATCGATAAGATAGTTCTGATATTTCTGTGTACATAATGATTGTATACCCACATTTAAAAAAAAAGTATTCAGTTACACTTGGGACTATAAAACAAATCTAACAACGCCTTGTTGTTCGAAAGTTGCACCATCCGCATAGACTGAAAATATATATAAACACGTTGAATATTTACAGATTACAGGACACCCTGTATAATACAAGGTGCTATAATACAGGGTGTCCAGTATTTATAGATGCAAAATCAATCTGTATATAGACGATCCATTGTTTTATCTAAACAGCCTAATATCTAGTAATAGTCTTACGGATATTTCAACAAACGTCAAAGTCAAGTAAGTGGGGTATGTGACCCATAGACATGTGCATTCTAAAGACTATCCTAAAACTACAATCATAAGACTGCAAATGCGTGGCCAACTCTGAGGAGTAAGATGGAACGAGGCTTTGCTACAGTCGGGGATCGATTCGAGATCAAAGTCCTCAGCTCAACAGGCGCACATTTTATTTTGCTGTGTTTGATTACTGCCTTTTGGTTTAAGTGTACATATTTTTATCAATAAAACTAACCCTAATATTACTGGTTATTCGAGTTCTAATTCATGTTTTTAGAAAAAAAAAAACAAGATGGGAACTGTCAGATTTCGATCTCGAATTCGATCACCGACTATAGTGACGTATTTCGCCGTGCGGTTGTACCTATTATCCCCACCCCAATTTACTAAATATTAAAAATCCATTGAATATTGAGAGACATTTATACCGTGCATCAATATATACGATTCAAAAGGGCACTTTTTATTTAAAACTAGCGACCTGCCCGCGGTTTCACCCTGCTGCAAAGTTCCAACTTTCCTAGTGGATGCTTTATTGTTTTTTTTTTATGTAAAACATTTTTTTTAAACTGGGAAAAAGTATGTCGGACCATGTTCAGTGTAGGGTTCCGAAGCCGCTAATGACTACGAGTACCTACAGACATAAAAACAACAAGTAATAACTAATTTTCTATTTAAAGTAATTTGGTGCCGTTTTAGATGGTTATAGTAGGTATAAACACTTTAATCGCCTGTATTTAAAAAATCAAGAATATCTACTTAGTCTTGATAGTTATTCTTTTAAATTCGTTATAATTATCTGCTTTCATTGAAGATATTTTTCAAATTTTTAGTATTTATAGATTTGGCTGTTCGAGGGGGAACACTTGATATTACAAAAAATTGCGTTTTAAAGCTTAATATTAAAAAAAAAACGCAATATTTTGTAAAGACCTATTCAACGACACCCCGCAATATGGGGTAGACAAGAAAAAATAATCCATCCCCACGTTACGTGTACCCGTGTGTGTAACAATTTTTTTTTTTAAGTTTTTATTTTACCACTTTGTCGGCGTTACTAATATGTATATTCATGCCAAATTACAGTTTTTTTCTAGTATTAAGAGTCTCTGAGCTAGGCTGCGGACGGACGTATGGACATGGCGAAACTATAAGGGTACCTAGTTTGACTACGGAACCCTAAAAAGATGAATGAAATCGGTAAAGCCGTTCTCAAGTTATAGCGTGACCAGGAGAAATAGGGGTTCATACACCTAGATAAATTCCGGATTATGTTTGAGTGTTACAGAGAACTCACATAAACAGAAGCAAAGCGAAGGTGGGTCGCTAGTTAATATAATATAGGTAATTATATATAGCCGCGTGGCGGTCCCCGTGATCTCTTGGGTAACCTCCCGCCTTCCGATAATTAAAACCTTGTCATTGAAACTCAATTTCAACGAGGTTTCCTGATAGTTACATAAAACCAATTTGTTCAATAATTAAATTCCTCGGAATTACAGACGCTGTAGTGGAACCAGTTTATGCACTATATATTGATAACATTTCAAAATTAGGAGTGCCAAATACAAAACCGTTTGGGTGAAGCTGCCAGTAGAAAGAGACATAGTTACTTTTAGATTTAAATTATACTAACGGCCCACCAGTGGCTTCTCCCCGCTGCAAATTTCCGACTTTCCCAGTAGATGTTTTTCTTCCTGTACCTTCTACGAAGTGGTGTTTGAAATATTTAAAAGAAAGATGAATGAAATCGGCAAAGCCGTTCTCAAGTTATAGCGTGACCAGGAGAACTAGGGGTACATTTTTGTATACACAGATTATTAATAATATTATTATAGTATCCTATACTAAGTGCTGCCCGCGACTCCGTGCATATAAAAGTCGTTATAAAGTATCCTATACCTTTTCTCGGGTTTTAAGTCATCTCCACACAAGTTCAAACGGGAATCATTTTACTTATAATTATTTTTTCTAAACATTCATTCAACGTGTAAAAACTATCGTCCATTTGAAATTACTTTAATTCGATACAAAATAATTTGTCTTCTATAAATAAGAAACTGACTGATCGATGAACGCTCAGCCGAAACCGCTGGACCCAGGAACTTGAATGGAGGGAATATTCCTTGAATATCTTAGGGGTGAACTAAGAAAGGATTTTTGGGAATTCCTAAGGGGTTAAAGTAGGGGGAGTAGTGGGAAACGAATACTACGCGTCCTCTATTTTGCTCTACTACGAAGAAATGGCACAAGTGCAATTAATTCATATAAGCATATTAAGCTCTCAAAGGTTAGAACTGCAATACAATTCATATAGTAGATGTGGTCTTTTTCCGTTGGAGGGCAGTTTTTATCTATAACCCTTATGACGTTCGGTGGTATTTTGCTGTATATGTTACCTGAATATGTATATATGTATATGAGTGAGTACCTGAACCAACCACTTTCATGCTAGTAATAGTTTATGTGTCTGTTGCGTAATACCAATTATGCAGGGTCGCGATCAATACTTTATTTACACACATATTATAAGTACTCTAAGATAGGTTCAGAAGCCGGAAGGCAAATGACCAGCGTTACCTGTGGTAGTAAGTGACAGCGATGACAGCTGTAACGTAATGACATTACGTTATCGAATATTGTAAAGTAATAAGATCCAGGAGCGTCTTCCAAAATTAACAGCTGTCATCGGTGTCACCTACTACCACAGGTAATGCTGGTCATTTGCCTACGGGTTATATAATATATAGTCTAAGTAGTACCATTGTAATATAAAATATGTTTATCTACATCCATATCATAACTTCCCTATTATATGTTTAGAAACGATAAGCAAAGCCTATATTAAGAAACCTGTATCTGTGGTTGCACTTTAATGTTAACATTAAAGTATTACATGTCATTAAAGTATCGGTTATTGATGTAGTTGCATCTTAATGTTCACTTTAAAGTTTCGGTGACCGACACTTTAAAGTGAACATTAAGATGCAGGTTCTTTAAGATACAAGGCAACATGGTACAATTTTCTCACATATTGTAGAAAACTTATGATATGCATGTAGATAAAGTTATGTATGCGACTGTACGCATAATTAGGCATTAAAACACTCGTGTGATCTTATTATGAAACTCACCTGTCGGCTCGTTTCATAAAACCACACTCGTGTATTAATGCCTCTCATTATGCACCAGTCACATAAATAACTATTAAAAAATGACTGACTGCTGAGCTTTTTGCGGCGTTTCTTCTCAGCAGGGTACTCCTCTTGGGAAGTAGTAAATTCTAGACGTGTAGAACTGCCCGTGCGGCACTTACTGAATTAATGACTTATATCTTTTTAATACAGGATTTATGATATGTGTGTAGATACGAGTAAATGTACTTAATAGCTTGTACTTTCCACCCTTGTCACTATACCGCATCAGAACGTCGCTGCTTCCTTGATATCCCTTGTTAATCATCGACGAAACCTATCTAGTGCTTTGCAATTACGGCAAAGGCCGCCCCTTCTCTCTACTAATAACATGGCGCCAACGTAACTAATAAGTGAACTCTCAATTAAATCGTAACAGTTTAACAGCAAAACATAATATGTGTACTGTGCCTAATTAAAATACTCCATCGGCTGAATTACTTTTTAAGGTTATTGACCTTACATGTGATGATTTTTGTGCTCGTTTTAATAATTATTATTTACTACTTAATACAATTTAGAGTTTTGGCGCCGCGTGGTGTTGTCCGAAGCGCTCTAGTAGATTCACTCCATATTATCGACGTGTAATAGAGCCCTCATGTGCCAGTTTACTGAATAAATATTTTGAATTTTGTGTTCCGTACCCAAAGAGCGCTAACGTTAGCCTATTTTAATAAGCCTCTGCTATCCGTCTGTCTGTGTGTAAATGTCAAAAAATTGGTCGGTCGCATGGGTCTTATCGCAAATGTTTTATTTCTTTTTATTTCGGCTAATTTTGTTTTATAACAATCCCGAAAAATTAAAATGTTTACGAAAAAAAATCTTATTCGGACAAACGAAACAGTTGGTAATTTAATTTAGACCTTGTGATGGTAATATTATGGCCGTTATATATAACAACACATAATTGCAACAAAATAGCCCCTCTGGAACTGTTGCCTTTCTGTTGCTATGTATATGCGGCTATTTTGGGAGTTCCATTCCATTGAGTTGGCGAATTACCGTCTGCCATTACAACTAAAATATCTTTCATCAATAGCCTAGTTCACCAATTAATATTCCCATTATTCTTGACTCTAAGACTAACTGGTGTTGGTCCGTGGGAGCATACTTCTATAGTGTGAACTCAGGGATAATCGCCGGATGTCCTATCAGCCTCTCACTTAACTAAATTAAACTTGTCTGAAGGGTCCCTGCATGTCGGCTTCGGTTCCATGTAGGTACGCGTTTGAAAGGTCCGGGACTCCTTAAATCCCGAGATTCGTAAAGACTAGCAAAATGAAAGATTAAAATTAAAGAGCGTCCTCATTTAACAAAACCTGTTCTTATCGTTTTTTATCTAACCTATCCTCTATACACCGTGTTTTTTTTTATTTACGATAACTTCGGCATATTACTAGGTATATCCATAGAAACTAATTGGTAGATTAGATTTATAAATATTGCAAATATTTTTTTTTTTTTCAGTTTAGAACAAAATAATGAAATCTTTTATTTTGGTCGTTCTAAAAGGGCCTTTAGAGTTAACTAATAATCAGTGTCAAATACGTCTATGTTGGCGTGACATATACACACAAGTAAATATAACACTTGACAGGTACAAGATTGTCACTTTAGATTGACGCGTATACAAACCTAACAATTGGAAACTCTTTACTCATAAGTATTAAAAGAAATTTGTTGTTATCAATTAAGAGCCTTTTACACTAGTTTAACGTGATTAACTGATTAAATTTAAAAATTAAATATCTTTAAAACCATTAGACTTATCATTTGTCTGTCTTCGGGAAATTAACTTTGTTTGACCTAAAGAACGTTCCCTTAAAGTTATCGTAAATCAAAAAAAACACGGTGTATAACGATTTGCCAGTGAAATATGGTCATACTGTGGACACCATAGGGATAGTTCTAAAGCCTGTCAGTTATAAAAACAAAACAAATTCCATTTTATCTCATTTACAGTGGATCTTTATTCCAGTGGTCGTATAATGTAGACATTTGTGAACAGGGTTATTGAGTTTAGGTGTTTATAGGATGTCCTTTAAACGAGCAATTCTTTTATAATATACTAGCGGACGCCCGCGACTTCGTACGCGTAGAATTAGTTTCCCAGTACTCCCCCTTTTTTCCCGTTGGGGGCCGATTTTCGGAAAATCCTTTCTTAGTGCTCACTTACATCATGAAAGGAACACCTGTACCAAATTTCAAGTTTCTAGGTACAGTAGTTGCGGCTGTGCGATGTCAGTCAGTCAGTCAGTCAGTTTCTTCTTTTATATATTTAGATATACAATCTGAATCTCGGAAACGGCTCCAACCATTTCGATGAAATTTGAAATATAGGGGTTTACGGGGGCAAAAAATCGATTTGTTAAGTTGTCATCTTCGAAAATTTCGTTTTCAACCCGAGTGACGCTCGGTCTTCCGGGTACTTACATATAATATAAAAAAGAACTTTTAAATATCATTATTTAATTAACCCGTGTAATCGTTAAAGAATGTAACATTATCTTTAATTAGACTGCTGTACTGAGAGGCGTTTGTTGAAGACCCACATCTGGCGCTAAAGATGTGTGAAATACCTACAGCTTGCTTCAATTTAAGAATACAAGGTGTTGCCTGTGACTCCATCTGCGATACTTTACGAGATAAAAAATAAAACTAGCCCATGTCCTACGTTCAAGTGATCTTCATACCAAACTGTATTAAAATCGATTCAGCAGTTTGTCTGAGAAAGCGAGATAAGCAAATAAACAGAGGTACTTTCGCATTGGTATAATATTTTTTCACTTCTAATGCTCTGATAGCGTGAAAATAACCTCAAAATGACAATTGTGCAAAGAAATAAAAAAAAAAAAAAATTCGGTAAAACACGCGGGTTTTTGTTTACTATATTAAATTTGTAATTTTGTTTAGAACGTCGTTTTTTTCCTCGTATTCAAAGTGAAAAGTAGAGTGTTTTAGGTGAGACTAAACAACCAAAATGACACTCGAACTATAGCCACCCTCTCTCGCTCACTCGCTCGTGTGGCTAAACATCTCGTGTCATTATGGCTTGTTTTAGTCCCTTGCTGAACAATCTATTATTGTTAACTTCATCTGTGTAGAAGTCATTTATGGCTATTCCGGATTCCCTGGGGAACTGTCCAATTTTCCGGGACAAAAAAATGTCTTTCACTTGGTCGTTTTGGCTAAATACGGGTCTTACATCTTTTTTTGATATACTAAGTGAAAAAGACGCACGAGAATGTTTTAAGATAAAGATAAATTTATTCGCAACAAAACAAAACCACATTACATAGATACAAAAAGATCAAGACACTAAGAAATTGTTGCGAAACGGTCCCAACTCAACATTCGCTAGCCGTAAAGCCAGCACTGGTCTTCCGTTGGAACCGCTAGGTGAAGAGATGGAGAATGACACACTTAACACAAAACAACGTTAAAATAAAAACATCAAGCATCAAATACAATAATTTGTTCGATATTGTCTCGACCGACTTAATAATTTACATGTTGGTAAAGTTGGCAACGTCAAGGAACAATTATTTTTTTGTCTAATAAAATAACAGCCAATAGAGTGCCGCCATAATATAAACCTTATTCCAGTCTAACAAAGACGGGTTGATGTTACTCAATCTTCATATCACATGTATGGATTTTAACGTATGATCCTTGTTTAGATCTTGTCATTGGTCAGTTTTAGAAAATCAATAGCAAATGCTTATTGCTCAATGCGTGGTTATCAGTATACCTCATTGTTTCAGATTTGTTCTATCTTCAGATTAAATTACCGTCATTTTGACCGTGTTTTCGCCTTACTTACCAACCAAGTGACAAATTAGTAAATTGTTCAACAAGGGACTAAAACAAGCTATACCTAATGACACTAGATGTTTAGCTACGCGTGGTGAGTTACTTTGCGATTTGCTATAGGTAATCCTCCATTCACAAACACCGTGATTAGTTGTTTAGGGGATCCCAAAGTTCAAAAAAAAGTCCCTTGTGACTAATAAAGAGCTTTAGTCCTGATGCGCAGAGACTAAAATAACATTTTAAGAGCAATAGAAGTGAAAATAAATTTATATTTTCTTTAAGTTATTACGGGTAGTTAGATACAAGATTAGAAATATTCAGACAATTATGTTTGACTGTTCTACGTTATAATTAAAAAGCTGTGCGAATAAGATCGTTATTATACTAATGTAAAATAAGGATGTAAAGAGCTTGTTTTATCACTTTTCACTTTGTCTACAAAGAAGTACAGTTAAATCGATTATAATGAAGTAAATCAACAAACACTACGTTATTAGTTATTACAATAATTAGTTTTAATTTGCAAATCTCTACGGGCGGGCGGCCTATTCTGACGTTATAATGCCCGGAATTATGCGTTCCATTTTCAACCGTTATATTTTGTTTTTGACTCTTGACACAAAAAGATGGATTTTACCGTTGAAACACTCTTATTCATAAACACACGATAGCTAAAATGTGCTTAAAATATGCTTTGTCCTTCCTTGTATGACGTTTGAAAGGGTGAAGGTATGAATTCATGCCCTTTTTACAGCTTAAATAAAAACTGATCATGTGACAAACAGTTGGAAAAATCATTTACGAGTAGCTATAAATATAACCAAGATACCTATACAAACCAACAAATTTTTGTTCCATCTTATTCTAGCAATAAAGAGTTTAACATGGAGCTTATATGACCTACTCGTTACATGACGTCACGGCGCAGTATTTATTATTAGTTATTAATTATTTATAAAAAGTGCTAACTCGTTATACGCTCTTTCGTTGCTTTGTAAGAATATAATATTGTTTACTTTTAATCACTTAAGATCAGTTTATAGGTACTAACGATATGTAGGTATTGATTGACAACAGTGCACCTTGTTTTATCTTGCTGTAGCTAATGTAATATTGGAAGTCGCTGAGCATAAGCAGGTGTAATAACAATTCATTTTTGTATAAAACAAATTGCAATTGCACTTCCCTATTTTGCGAAAATTGCACGTCTTTAAAATTGTCTTTTTTTTGGGAAGGTAGGAGACAGATGGACCGACGGACGGACGGACAGTGTAGACTGGGCCTGTTGTTTGATCAGTAATTAAACTTACTAATCGTTACAAACGGAGTCAAAGTTTTCGATTCCTTTTTCAAATCTTATCAATTAGTTGAGCTAACTATTGATCAAACAACGGGCCCTTATTAAAACGGTATAAGTACGCAAATGTGTTTTTGAAGTAATTCAAATATTATCCTGACGAAATATCAACATTTTCGGTTTCAAAGTATCCCATTGATAGGCTGCCAAGTCGCATTGCGAATCCATATGTCACCAGTCTGCGCGTTGAAATGGTTATTATGAATACCGTGGAAAACAGGTTTCTCTATATTATCCGACTGCGAGAAGCCAAAAGGAAGGTGAAGAGTAACAGTCTACGTATGAATGTACTAGTTACGAAGTTATTATTGTATATTTAGGTAATCTGTGGTACAAGTATAAACACCTTGTTTTTTTTTATTTACGATAACTTCGGCATATTACTAGGTATATCCATAGAAACTAATTGGTACATTAGATTTCTAAAGAGTGCGAAAAAAAATTTTTTTTTTGGTTTAGTACAAAATAATGAAATCTTTTATCTTTGGTCATTCTAAAAGAGCCTTTAGAGTTAACTAATAATCGGTGTCAAATACGTCTATGTTGGCGTGACATACACACACAAGTAAAGATAACCCTTGACAGGTACAAGATTGTCACTTTAGATTGACGCGTATACAAACCTAACAATTGGAAACTCTTTACTCATAAGAGTCATAAGTATTAAAAGAAAATTGTTGTTATCAATTAAGAGCCTTTTACACTAGTTTAACGTGATTAACTGATTAAATTTAAAAGTTAAATATCTATAAACCGTTAGACTTATCATTTGTCTGTCTTCGGGAATTAACTTTGTTTGACCTAAAGAACGTTCCCTTAAAGTTATCGTAAATCAAAAAACCACGGTGTATATCTGACCGACGTATGTATCTCTTAAATGGCCCAACCAATGTTCATGGAGAAGTACCACAGCTAGAAAATCTGCTTTCAAATGAAGAAAACCGCATCAAAATCGGTTAATTTTCTTTGCTTAAGAGCTACGGTGCCACACATAGACACACTAGGAACATCTATTGTTTCGCCTTGGCCGTCCGTCCGTCTATTCGCATCTTAGCACTCAGACTCTTAGTTGTAGAAAACTGTTATTGGGCATGAATATACATATAATTCACGCCAACAAAGTGGTAAAATAAAATGTTAAAAAAACATTGTGCGTGTACCTCCTATATATATACTTAACGTGGGATGGTTATTTTTTCTCGTCTACCGCATAGTGTGGGGGGTTGATAGATAGGTTTTTCAAAAATATTGCGGGATTATATGAACAACTTTTCGATTAAAGGATGCGTTTATGAAATATTAAGCTTTCAAGCGCAAATTTTTGTCAGTGTCAAGTGTTCCCGCCCCTACGAATTTTATAGGAAAACTATCACGACTAAGTGGCCTTTATTGATTCATGAGTTACAAACGGTTTAAAAAATTATACCTACCGAAAACTTATTTGCGGTGTTGGTAAACTGACCGCGACCTATGTCGATGTATGGGGATAACGGTTTTCCAAAGGCATAGTTAAATTTGTCGCGAGGTCTAATTTGTTTGTAGTAACGGCTTTCGGCTTTCGGGTTTTCGGCTACACTGAGCATGGTCCGAGATGCTCTTGCCCGGTTTTTAAGATTTAGGGATCCGTTTGTGAATTAATAAGATTTAAAGTGCTAATTTTTGTTAGTCTAGTGTTCTCAAAATCTGAATATCTTAAATAAATGTACGGGCTGATGCCCGGGGGCGTCCACTGCTGGACAAAGGCCTCCCCCAAAGAGCGCCACAAGTCACGGTCTTGAGCCGCTTGCATCCAGCGGCTCCCCGCGATCCTAACCAGGTCGTCAGACCACCGGGTGGGAGGCCGTCCAACACTCCGTCCACCGGTGCGGAGCCGCCACTCGAGAACTTTTCTTCCCCAACGGTTATCAGTTCTCCGAGCTATGTGGCCTGCCCATTGCCACTTCAGCATGCTAACTCTCTGAGCTATGTCGGAGACCTTGGTTCTCTGGCGTATTACCGTATTACGGATCATATCGCGCAAAGAAACTCCGAGCATAGCTCTTTCCATTGCACGCTGAGTGACCCTGAGCTTATTTATGAGGCCCACATTCAGCGGCCAAGTCTCTGATCCATAAGTCATCACTGGCAACACACACTGGTCGAAGACTTTCGACTTAAGGCTCTGCGGTATTTTGGACGAGAAGATCCGCTTTAGCTTTCTGAACGCTGCCCATCCGGGTTGGATTCGGCGATCAACCTCTTTCTTGAAGTTGGATTTACCTAGTTGGACAGTTTGTCCCAGGTATACGTACTGATCAACAACTTCAAGTTGAGAATTCCCCACGTGAACCGGTATTGGCATAACGCGAACATTGTACATGACTTTCGTCTTGTCCAAGTTCATTTTCAGGCCCACCCGTTGGGAAACTCTATCGAGGTCTCCGAGCATCTTACTCAAGTCTTCTAGCGATTCTGCAATGACTACGATGTCGTCCGCGAATCAAAGGTGAGTGATGTACTCGCCGTTGATGTTGATGCCAAGTCCTTCCCAGGCCAGAAGTTTGAAGACATCTTCCAGTGCAGCGGTGAACAGTTTCGGAGATATTACATCTCCCTGTCTCACACCTTTCTGCAACTGAATCGGTTTCGAGCTCTGGTTCTGGAGCCGGACTGACATAGTGGCATTTTTGTACAAACACTTCAGCACTTCGATATATCGATAGTCGATGTGGCACCGCTGTAGTGACTCGAGCACCGCCCATGTCTCGACCGAATTGAAGGCCTTCTCATAGTCCACGAACGCTAGACATAAGGGCCGATTATACTCTTCAGTCTTCTGTATAATCTGGCGCAGCGTGGGAATGTGGCCTATGGTACTAAAGCCTTTCCGGAAACCGGCTTGTTCAGGAGGCTGGAAGTCGTCGAACCTGCGTGAGAGTGGATTTGTAATGACCCTTGAAAACAACTTATAAGCGTGGCTCAGAAGTGAGATGGGTCTGTAGTTCTTTAATAAGGTTTTATCGGCTTTCTTAAAGAACAAGACCACCACACTTCTGGTCCACGCCTCTGGAACACCGCCTTCGAGAATAACAGAGTTAAAGAGCTTCTGGAGGACTTTAAGTATCGGCATTCCACCCGCTCTCAGAAGCTCAGCCGTAACTCCGTCGCCCCCTGGCGCCTTATTGTTCTTCAGTTGCTTCAGGGCCATTCTGATCTCGTACAGGCTGATGGAAAAATAATAATAATAAAATAAATAAATAAATAAAATAAGAACAGCCTTTATTTCCTTAAAAGTTAATTTATTTATATTTATTATACTTACTTTATACTCCATACTATTTTAATTAAGGGTCTTCCATTTCTGGATGAAGGCCTCCTCCATCTGTTGCCATCTCACTCTGTCTTGCGCATCCCTAGTCCAGGTTTTACCTGCTTTGGCTTCGATGTCGTCCTGCCATTTTTGTACTGGTCTTCCTCTTTGTCTTTTTCCGTCTCTGGGGTGCCAGTGTAGAACTTTTTCGCTCCATCTTCCGCTCATCTTAGCTTAGCAGCTATGTGAAGTATATCGATCAATTTTGTTTTTGACCGTATGTCACTACTTTTAACGCGGTCGCGTAGTTTTATTGATAACATACTTCGCTCTACCGCTCTCTGGAAGGATCTAAGCTTTAACTTTGTGTATTTTGTTATTACCCATGTTTGGCACCCGTATAGCAGGGCTGGTATTATAGTAGACTCAAATAGTTTTTTCTTGATATTGCTTGAAAAGTTTCCTTTAAATACCTCTTTGTATGACCAGTATTTTTTCCAAGCTATATTTTTTCTCCTTCCAATTTCTTTCTTTTCAGAAAAGACAAGAAAAAAAAAATACATACCCTTAAGTACCCTTTCCAACACTTAAAAATTACTTGAAAAGGTCGTTAATGTCTTAAGCGTATTATAGGGTCGAGGACTATCAAACAGACAAAAATGCATGGCCTACACCCGAAACTTAGTCAATAATAATTGATTCAAATGTAAAAGCTTTATCCACCGTTGATGCAGGAAAACATGTCGAAACTTTTATGTAGTCATCTTGCACCATCTTATATACTTAAGTAGTTGATTCATTTTTTCTTTTTTCTTTTTCTCTGTATCTCTCCCGCAAGATTTTTGGCATGTTTTCCTGCTGAACTACGCATGTTATTTGATATTATATATAATGCTAGACTAAGTAGTACCATTGTAATATGAAATATGTTTAAAAATTGTATGACTCCTGAGTTTCTTGCGGCGTTTCTTCTCAGCAGTGGTCTCCTCTTGGGAAGCGCTGGTAGATTCTTGACGTGTAAAAGTGCCCGTGTTTATATTTTTTATCTTAGACGTACTGATACGTTCCCTACTAAGATAATCAAATTTTTTAAGCCATTGATGTGTGGTTGCCGGGTTAGAATAGTGCCGCTCTGTCTTCCCGTGGATGTCGTAAGAGGCGACTAAGGGAATAAACGTTTGTAGTACTGTAAGGCTTTATGGGCTTGCAGCCTGTCACTACATACGCTGCCCTGGTTGCCTAATTGTGCAAAATGTAGTTAGAACTATCAACCACTTTTCAAGTTGTAGGTTGGTAGTTCTGTATTGGTTATTGGTGATCTCTTTTACGGTATTATCATATTGTGTTGAGAAATATGATTAAAAAAAACATGCATATGCCCTGAAAAGGGAAATTAAAATGGCCAATTATGAGATAATATTTCATAATTGCCCATTTTAATCTCTCATTGAACAACTAATTACCATAGCTGCAGTTTCTGTCATGCATGGATAGTTAGGTATATAATTACAGAGCGATACCAAGCGATTAGTTCCCGATAAGATAACGAAACAAACCTACAAACGCCATCGCCATTTTGCTATTCACGTAACATACACAGCCTTCTCCGAGTCTAGTTTATCATTGACTTGATTAAGTTCAAAGTCGCGTAGTACAACATGGGACTTAATGTCTTTTTGTTTAAGATAAAAGGTAAAGCAATCTAGTCTTTAAATTGCCTATCCAGTGTCTCACTGCTGGGTAAAGCCCTTCCCCTCATTTCTCTAGTCATCGCTTGTTAAAAGGCCACCCATGGTGCCACGCCCCCGCAATAATAAAAAAGGATGGCTTCCACGAGAAGAATATGGGATGGTGATAGTTCAATTAATTGCTGTTTACTTTAAAACCATTACATTTATCGAATAAATGGTTTGCTAGGATTAAGAAGTTACATATACCCAACTATTGAATCGAAAATCATCGTTAAAGATTATAGGGTTTCGAAGATTCAACCAAAAATATGCAAAAACGGTGTCATGTTTGAAAAATAAAACTATCAAGGATTTTGTCTCTAATCTTGGTTTCACGTTCGCCAGTCTCAAGCAAATATGATCGAGTTTAATATATCTAAAGAACAGATACAAAGGCGTTATGGTTATCGAGATCCAGATCTTGGAACAGTTTAGAAAAGTGGGCATTCTGGAACGCAGCTAAAATCACGTAGGTCAACAAAAGGTGTCAAATAAATGCTTACAAATTTAGCTCCATGCGATAACGTTTCTCATCCGCTAAATCAAGTCCGATTTCCACGATTTACGAAAATGTAGTTATTAGGTATAAAGAACGAGGTCTGTACGTACTTGAAAAGGACGTACAGACAGTTTTTTATAAGGTTTCCGTAACCAAATGGCAAAAAACGGAACCCTTATAGATTCGTCATGTCTGTCCGTCCGTCCGTCTGTCCGTCCGTATGTCACAGCCACTTTATTCAGTAACTATAAGAGCTATACTATGGAAACTTTGTAAGTAGATGTATTCGGTGAACCGCATTAAGATTTTCATACAAAAATAGAAAAAAACAATAAATTTTTGGGGTTCCCCAAACTTAGAACTGAAACTCAATTTTTTTTTCATCAACCCCATACGTGTGGGGTATCTATGGATAGGTCTTCAAAAATGATATTGAGGTTTCTCTCATTAAACTGAATAGTTTGCGCGAGAGACGCTTCCAAAGTGGAAAAATGTGTGTCCCCCCCCCGTAACTTCTAAAATAAGGGAATGATAAATGTAAAAATAATATATGATGTACATTACCATGCAAACTACCACCGAAAATTGGTTTGAACGAGATCTAATAATTAGTTTTTTTTTAATACGTTATAAATCGTAAACCGCGTTTTACCTTTCATTCAATCAACTCCAATATAATAAAGAATAAAGAAAAACATTTATTTAGATGTATAGTGATATGGAACCCTACGTGCGCGAGTCCGACTCGCACTTGGCCGGTTTTTTATGATATCTACAACATATTCAAAAATCGTGAATAACGTTATCGCATTCTGTATGGAATTTTTTAGCTTAAAAATGCTTTAAGCAATACGACGAAATTATCGATACAAAACTCGCTACGCATATTAATTTTTAGTTTTACATACAGCCTTTATAACCGACTGCTCAAGAAATAGGGTTATGATAATGATCTAGGCTAGTTCCACTCTGTAAAATAATAGTAACTTTGACATCTTATTGTATTGTTTATAACTTGGCCGCTATAAGAAGTATATGTTCCTGTTCAAGATCGATTGCACAGTAGGTTCGAGTATAATAGTTTATAAAACATTCTAAATATAAGAATTATAATTATAAACGAGTTTTTACGACGGTTAAGTTTATTTAGCCTTCAAGAATCTTCATTCAAATTGCGATAAGAAAAAGATTTTAAGTAGCTAATCGATTCATACGGCAATATATCAACGAGTAATGTGGTGTTTTAGATTTATTTGCATTTTATACATATTCGCAGTAAGTCGACGGAGCTCCTATTTCTGAGTGGTTTGACTCTTGGCCAGCTGAAGGACTAAAAGGGTGCCTTGGGTCCAGTTTAATTAGTATAAAAACAGCGGAAGTGTATAAACTGTAGGTATATAATGCGAATAAACCGTGTTTTAATTCCAGACACCGTTTGCCTGCCTGTGCATTGTAGTGATCAAGTGAATGGACCGATTTGGCTGAGATGAAAAATCAAGTTTAATCTGGATGTTTGCTAGCTAGGTTTCATGAATATCGGTTCAGCCGTTAAAGAATATTAGTTCTAAAAGTAGGAGGCGCCGCTATGTAGGGGGTCTCAATTGATAGCTAATTATTGCAAGAAGTGTCACAAAATGCACTACCTTAATAAAAGTCATCTTATATTATAACATCTACGATCAAGACCACTCAAAACGCTGCGTTTTGACAAATCCATATCCTTATACGTACACCCGAACAACATTACCCCCTTTCTTGGCAAGCTGTGTAATAATCGATCTCTGACCAACCAATATTGTCTGAAAATATTTTTTTCACAATGCTAGAAAAACTACCATTTAAACATGCAGGTTGAGACATGTAGATAACTTAAAATTCGCACAGATAAATAACAAAACACTTACCTTTAATCCCTTGAAATATACACACAATATTTTCAAAAATGGAACTCACCTCAAGCCGTCGCATTAGATTGGCGCGAAAACGAAATTACGAACAATATTCGATTAGAAACCGTTGCGATTTCGAACACACGAGCGCGGAACATGAAGCGTTTCCAACCACTGGCCTCATATGCGTGTAGAGGTGCATTTTGACTGGACATTTCTGAACGTTAGTGGCCAGTGTATCGTGGCCTTTTATCGCGTGTTGAGATGCCAGCTCATTTAAGCCTGGTTAATTGTTGGTAAGTTTGTTTTCGAGACATGTTTATACGATCATATTGATAGGGTAAACTTTAGATGTCTTTAGGCATTGCTATGTAAAATAAAGTAGTTCTCAGAACAGTAATGTTTCTTTGCAATGTTGAACATTTCTAAAGTACTAATATTAAAAAGACAAGCAAATAAATTCTCAACCCCTGGAACTGAATTGCTACAGCAATATAAACACTGCTTATGACAAAACACACATATTAGGTAGATCCATACAAATAACTATGCCTAGTTCTGAAAGTAACAATAACAGTCTCATCCAATAATTAAATGGATTACAAGCATGAAAAACCCGACGGCATTTTTTAAAATTATTATTAAACCAGTTTATTAATGCTACTAAATTGGTATATATTTGAGATGTTCACATTAAGACCTTTCAAATGATACCCATATTGTAATCTTAAAAGACTTTTTTTTTTGTTATTTCAATTCTAACAATTTAGGTATCCTATGTCACCCGGCATTGTGAAAGGATTGTAACGATATCACTCACATTTAAATCGGCTCAGCCATTTAGAAGTTATGGTGGAATAGAGAATCGTTACATACCTACATACGCAAACCCTGAAAACATTACACTCCTTTTTTTGGGCAATCGTGTAAAACGGAGATTGATCATAGTAATTCACACAATTGTATTAAACTGACCAGTAAGCTATGCGGTACAGAATTGCCTACTTAATCTTAAATAATTTCCAGCATAATTAACCTTTTTCAGCGATTAATAGGATTGTAAAGATAAAACTTTCCGTACAAAATGCGTTAACGTTTCTCGTCCCTTGAACCTAGTCTGATTTCATCTTATAGATATCATAAAAACTATGACTGTACGTAATTTTTTTTAAACAAAAATCAGAAACGTATGAAACGAAAATATTTTTGACAGCTCCGCGATTTGAGCGTTCCACAATCCTCTTAATGTACAAAGTCAAAAATATCTTCACGCCCACTGATAATGAGGTTATATATGTAGATATTAGTTCTTTTGACTGTAGAAATAAAATCACGTATCTGACCTAGGTCACAAACAACGCAGGTCACTCAAAACCGCATAGGATCCTCATTATCATCATCAGCCTGTGCCACTCCACAGCTGGACAAAGATTTCTCCCATTTTACGCCTGCGAGATCATTCCGTGACGATGTAAAAATGATGGCTCTGAATATAAAGTGAGTATGATTAATGATTATGATATGACCAAAGAATATGTCGCGTATACATTAAAGTTCATGAAAAAGTTTAATTTTTTCTATGTGGATAGATAAAGTGCATAGAGAATATTTAAAAAAAAAGGATTAATGAGGTTGACAAATTTTACAGTTTTGCATTATGTATTAAAATTAAGGCTAAATGGACCATTTCATAGAAAATAAAGTTCATGACAAAATGAGTAAGTATTTTCTTTTGCATGTTCCAACCATACTGCTTACCTTAAATACAGAACCCTCGGTGCGCGAGTCCGCACCTGACCGGTTTTAATTTATACTTTGGCCAAGGTGTTCCAATTACAATAAAATAATGTAGTTGATAGATATTGCTTATTATTTTTCTGCTCTGTTTGTTTACGTGCGATAATCGAAATAAAGAAATATACTTACAAAAGATGAAGAAAACAAGGAAAATTCCTTGTTTTTGTAAGATAAACCTTTCGCCTGAAGGCTATTGCTAACACTCGATAACTTTTCTAATTTAATAAAAAACAACCGACCAAGTGCGTCTCGATTTCAAACACCGAGGGACCGCACCTGCGACTCCCGTTGTTTCACATAATATTCTTTAGTCATAATATTATGTTCACATAATTATAGAGATACAATTTTTATGTCGTGTTTTGTTTTAAATCTTAGTCTTTAAATCGTGTAGATAAGGCTAGGTTAGATATAGGTGCATAGTGATCATCGCCACACTAGTTTAATGAAACATCGTAAAAAGTACTAGTTATGACTTAAAACAGATTACCTATGACTAAAAATAATTTGCAAACACATTCTCGAAAATGGACGAATTCGACTTAATTCAAAATGCAATTAGGGGTTTACGAAGGAGAAAAATCGATCTCGTTATGGTCTGAGATCCGAATAGGAGACTTAGGCTTCATACTTTCGATTGGTATGCAATTTGTATATTAAACAAGCAGAATCAATTTAAAAAAAAGTGCCTTTTTAAATATTACCTATTCGCTATTAATCTTTCATGTTAAATTTGAAAAATACATTTTATCGTATAAACAGCCCGGTGAAGGTCGTCTTCTATTCGGATCTTCTACTGCTAGGTTTAATTTCCAGGATAATACGTTTTCTCAATTTTCACCTGAGATGAGCTCAAAACGCACCTAGAAATTACTGTAAATCGCCTAATTTTTCAGAACCTGATTTGGAGAACTCATTTTTACTACGAATAAAATTTAAAGAGAGTATATTCCTGTTAAATGTTCTGATTTTGGCATTTTCCTTAACAAGCTTTGCCAGAGACATCTAGCAATTATTAAAGGAACTAACCCGAACTGATACGTCAGCGTTACCGAAGCAGGACAGTCCCTTTGCTGAAAACTTGTTTTAAACGCCATCTACCTTTCTAAGCTGGAACTTTCTAGTAGTATACACTGACAAGTTAGTTACTAAGCGCTATTCAGTAGTTATACAGGTCTACGCAAGCAGTATTGATCTGATGACGGTAGCTCCCTCTCACTAAGCGGCGTGAAACATCTTTTTATCGTAGTTCAGCTTTTTTCCACTTTGTATTAGAACTATCGTCGTAAACCCAACTTACTCCAATTTTCGGTCCCATTAGCCAATAAAGTTCGTGACATTTTCTTACAAACTATATCCAAAACTGACCTAGTATGTATACATAATATTCTGTATACATTTGTTTGTATTCAAACAACAGGATCATTTAAAATTTGGTTACTTATGTCACCAAGTGTTTAATTAAACAGTTTTCCCTTAATTATAGGTACGTAGTTGAGCCTGAATTTTAAATAAGTGAAAAACACCTTTAAGTTGCTCTCTATTTAATCTCATTATCTCACTATTCTCTCTTATCTCATCTCTCGTTTGTTTGTATGATAGTGAGTTTATTTAGTTCATATATTTCATATAAAGTTCGAGTAATCATCCGGTGGGGAGGCCCTTATTATTGCATCCACATTCCAATCACGAATATTTTGGCCCGAATTTTACAGTTAGGCAAAATATGCGTTCATTTTTTTAATTTAATTATTTATCAGATGTTTCATATATCCTCTTCCCACCCTTAAAAAACATGAAAATCCAGGTACCTACAGGAATTAACTAAGTAACCTATCTATGTTATTGATCACCAATTTACTATGCTTAGTTCTTTCAAATTCATATCTTCTTCTTTGCCCCGCGGCGACTTCAACAGCTACCACCGCGGGGATATGGAGTTTCAACAACGAAGTGATTTCGCCGGTGTCAAGTATATATATGTATAAATCAATATAGCAATAAAATACAATCCAATCTTCTCTAAGAAGATTAGGGCCAACGTTGTACGGTGATATATAGGACAAAGGTCAAGATAGTTTTTACCCACGACGGCACGGAGACGGTATATGCGTTTGGGGTGAGAGGAAGTTTGTTTGTTTGTTTGTGCAAACCAATGTTGCCGATGATCTCAAAAACCACTAGTCTGATTTTGACGCGGTTTTTAGTAATGGGTTTGGAGGTTTGATTGGTGCATGTCTTTAGATAGGTATTACGGTAGTAACCCACTAGAGGGCGCTGCAGTAATACTTTATATATTAGCTACAACATATTAAAGAAACTCGATATAACTCTATAGGTAAGTGTTTCTGTAGAGAGTAGTGAAAAGAAACTCCAAAAATTCTAAATAAATCGTCGTCCACGGTTTAAGCGCAAAATATGTATATTTAAAAGACGAAGACAACTTTATGGGCTTTATACTGTTTCCTCGGTTTGCGACTGGCGTAAAATGCTTCTCAATCGCTGTAATTCTTCCAACGCTATGCAATTATGTGGGTTGTTGAAAAGTTTTCTTTGATCTAGATCACACATTACTACACCGTCTAAAGATCGTACTCTATACTGAGCGTGATGTTAGGGCCGGTATAGATGGACTGCATTGGAACTGATACCCATCTGCAAAATGGCAAATAGATGGCAGTTCTGATGCAGATGATGTAACGGCATCAAAACTGCAAACCAACTGCGCAGTCTGCTTGCAGTTGGCGTGCAGTCTACCTAAGCGAATTGCGCAGTTGGTTTGCAGTTTTGATGCAGTTACATCAACTGCGCCAGAACTGCCCTCGAACGGACATTTTGCAGCTGGGTTGCGGTACCGGCCCTAAGTTTGCCCTGTGGCGAATGTTTTGGGTCCTAGATACATAACCACCTTATCGACTGTTAGTGCCCTGTAGGTTGTGGACAGTAACGGCCCAACAACTTATAGGTACTTATGTAAAATAAACGGGTCAAGTTCGAGTCGGCTTCGCACACCGTATTTAAGATAATATGCTTTGTAATCGCAAAAGAAAATACTCATTTTAGTATGAACTTATTTTTATGCAATATGGTCCATTTTATATAGCAAAAAATTATTTAAACTGTAAATAATTAACACTTAATTTTATTTTATAAATTAGCATGGCATGAAATATCTCCAATTATTCACGTAACTATAAAACTGCAACAAAACACTAGTTCATTTAATGGCAGCCCCGAGGAAGAGTCTTGGGTTTTTAGTTAATTTCGTATGTTGTAGTTGAATATGATATAGAACATGATTACACAGAAGAGAATAAGATTAGAGAACCAAATAGGTTTGTAAGGAAGTGCTATGAAAACTGATACTCTATTGTTTATATGACCGACTCCGCGAGAGATCAACTCTATACCTACTTATAAAAAGTTTTTTTAACTTTGAATACAATAAATACACAAAAATAAAAAAATTACACATCCGCCATCTTTTAACGTTGCAAATGGCCCCCACCAAATTCACGAGTAATTTGACATTATTAGACTGGAACGACATGCTAAATCAGCAGAAGTTGATGTTTGTTTTTTTTTTATAAAAACACCATGGAGTGGGATCCTACAGTAAAAGATTAACATGTCCCTACATGTCTCCATAAGTTGACCGAGCGCAATTCGGACCGCATTTAGCTGTCAAATGAAAGTAATTTAGTAATTAAAAAAAAATTCGTTGAGAGATATTTTTTAAATCTCGCTACAGAGATCGATTCGAGAAGCCCATTCGAAATGGTTTTAAATTTGTCATACTTTCTTACAAACAGACATCCAAATAGCAATACACAAACGAAACGTTACTTTCTCGATAGGTACGATGGAAGCAATAATAATGTAAAGTGTTCGTGCATGAGATACTGCATAAGCTAGTATAAGGAGTAGAGTACATACTTAAGTGATTCACCGTCTAGCGAGTCAAGTATCAATATTTATTAGGGATAAGTATCCAGTTGCATACCACAAAAGCTAATGCATAGAACAAGAACAAGCGTAGACAGACACCGGATTATACATATAAAATAAACAACATGAAACATTTTTAGGGCTCCGAACTCAAACTAGAATGTATGTCTGTCCGCAGTTTATCCGAGACTAAAATTGTGAAATAAAGTTATGTTTTTTTTTTCCGGTACCGGAGTTCAACATTGTTTGACTGCTGTAAACATTAGAATCAATATTCAGAAACTTCATTGTTGTGCAGTGTATCAGAATAGGGAATGTTGATGACTGTTTTCACAGCTTTGCAGCAGCTTGGCTTCTTCAGTTGCGAAAAAACATTTTGAGAATAGCTATGAAAAGAAGCAAAACAGAATTTAACACGGACCGACCCGTTACATGACGTCACAGTACATATCGGATCTCGGTCTAATCGCTGTCTAATTATCAGTTAAAACTGCTCGTATCATCCGTATTACTTGGCCGATTGTTTACTCTCTCTCTTTTACGGCATTTTCATATTTTGTTGAAAATGCGATTTCAAAATCCATGTATATTCCCAATAATTTTCTTATCTGCCTAGAACTTAATTGGCGGCTTCAAATTGCAATAAATGTTAAAACGAAAGGAGTGTATACTCCTTAATTAAGAACAGACAGCGTTTTGACCAATAACAATTTAATTTATAATCACTTAAAAAATCCCTTAACAAACATGAAACGTATATCTAAAATACTTACAATAATAATTAACAATTAAATAATTCCAAAAAATACAGATACAACAAAACCTACGTGCTTTCAAATTAGTTTGAAAGCTAAAGGTGCCAGAGGGCGTGTTTAAAAAAAAACGCTCATTGCCAAGGACTAAAATTAACAACGGATACTTTTCCGTTACGTCTTGAAAATTAGTCATATATTTATGTACTACCCTTATACCCCAATACGCGGCATCTCACATTCAATTACCGAAGCAGTTTCAATCCTCACTCGTTAGTAAAATGGTTGCAATTTGCTACAGTTTTGTCTGAGATACCACTATCTGTCTTATAGCAGTATAAGCGTTCTTCACGAAATAAAATAGCCACATAAAGTCAGGCTTACATATTTATATAGCTATTTTGCTATGACAATACGTCATATTTTAACATAGATATCGTCTAGTTTAAGAAAAATATGCATTAGATATCATTGAGTTGATAGAAACAACATGCCGTAGCTAAATGAAAATATTCGAACATTTATTTAGTGTCAGAGTATCAACAATACGACTGGATAACGGGTCAGAGAACAAAACACGGCGCAGCGATTAACTACTCACTTTGATATGGGAGCTTATTGGAATTTAGTTCGTTGTCAACTACGCAACAGTGACACGTGTCCAATGCCTCAATGCGTTTTCAGAAACTGCAAAAGTAATCACCGTAACAAAAATCTGTCAGGCGGAATTTCATACTTTTGGTGAATAAATGTCGATTCGTAAAATTAATGATTAAATAACTAATCTCGTCTTGTCTCCCAATGGTGTAGGCAGAGACTATGGAACGCCAGGTGCTTATTCTAAGCATACAAGTACAACTTTCGCATAACACTGGGGAGTGTTATACGTGTGAGGCTGGCTAGGCCATACCAAAAGAACATGAGCTCGTGGCTTTGTATAGCAAGCCATTTGCTCATGTGGCCTAAAAAGTTCCAGCTTTATCACTACTGGTATGATCAACGGCGATGTCTGCCGAAAGAAGTGCCTTAAGAAGGGCATTCTGCCTTCGTATAAGAAACATGTACGACCCCCAATATTTTAGCTAGATTTAGCTTCTGCTCATTATGCTTAAGACACTTTAAAGTTCATGTTCCGAAAAGCATGTGTGATTGAAAGATATTGGGTAAACATTAAGAGATACCTGCTCAAAAAGGGTGCAGTAGCCGACAGTGAAGCTTACGTCATAAATATACAGAACGCGGCCGCTCGTCAGTTCACTAACACAATTCGATAAAGGTTGAGCAATTTTCTCAATCCTAGGTTTTCCTTAAATTTTTATGTTCGTATTTTACCGCGAGAAATTCACGAATTATTATTTTATCGATGGCTACTTTATTTCGTGAACAAGGCTTACTTAAGGGTCGTGACGTCATGGAAAAGTTACTGTTGTTAATTTTATTCCTTAAATATGAGCACGTATTGGAAAACGCCTGGGCGTTTATACAGTCAAAGTCATAAATATAAACGTTCCGTCAAACATAACTAACGCCCCTACGCCATTGATAATAAGGTTTATGTATACTAAAGTTGGCGCGAATGGCCGTATAGATATTAATGCCGTATAATAATGACTGTATATACAATGATCAAAGTAAAAGATGTCCCATCTGTTTTTAGGCAGCTCTGTGGCACACTAACAAACTTCGTAGAAGTCGCCTATGGGATGAATATATTGCCATGCACGAGATATTACATCTCAAGGCTTAGGTAAAGTACAAGGCTTAATTAAATGCGTAGGTTGCCATGGAAAAGTTCTGCTCAAAGTAAAATGTACTTCAGCTTGCTTCGTTATTACCGCCTTAGTGTTTTTGTGTTGCCACTGATTTTTTTCATCTGTAATAAAATAAACAAGCAGAGAGCGGAATTATTATAGCTAAATTTCAAATGTTATTAGAATTAAATGTTTTATTTTATCGAATATCGATAAGTAATTCTCGGACTACGACATCTTTTACGAGATAGATTTATATTCGTTAGGTCAAGGGGGCTATTCCGACAGAGGGGTAAATGCGTCACTAAATTTTTTCAAGGGAATTACACGTTTTAAAGCTATTTATCCGTGTTTTTATAGAAATTAAGATACTTTAACTACTATAAAAGAATGCAAAAATAGTTTTGAAACGAATTCCCTTAATTCTGTCGGAATAACCCCGCTTGACCTAACCTCCTATAAGAAAAATAATTTATCAATTTTAACATAATTTTTTAGAATTTATAGTTCCGTTTCATTGAAAACAATTACTACACATGACTTACGAATGACATTTAGATTTTGAACATAAAACGATGAGGTTAGGGATTGCGCAATATCGATAACTATTTATCGATAAAACAAAAAGTTCTATCTCTGTGATATTTTAATTTTACATATCACAATTCCGGTCTCTGGTAATAAGTAGTAAAAGTGTGCGGGTGGTAACAGATGGGGATAACCCGGTTAACGTCACTGAAGGCCCCGTTTTATTCCTGCATTGACGGGTTGTTTTTACATTTTTGAGCCCGGAGCTGTCGCAGCGACGCAATGTACGTGTCACGAAAAGCATATGTACGGACCGATTGGCCGTGACTACAAAAACCATAGAATAGGTAAATTCGATCTTAACGTTTTGTTTGGAAAAGCGCCTTCGTACTTGTTTTGTAGACAAGGACTAAAAAGAAACGCTAACTTGAATTATGTGAGTAACGAACATTAACTAAACCCGTAAATTACATATAATATATCGTGCGTTAAAAAGAGAAGTGACGTTAATCAAATAAATCCGATTGTTGTTTTATTACATAAATGGCCTACAAAATAATCGAATTATTTTATGGGAAGTGACGCTATGCAGTTTTTTTGCTTATTGTGGTAGATATAGCTCAAGTCACTTTTCTACTAAGCGGGTTCCCTCCATCTTTTTTATGGCATGGTGTCCTATTCGCACTTGCAGCAGTAGTCGTATGTATGACGGTATGTACGTTCATGTAAAACAGTGACATGTTTTGCAATAACCTACAAATTATATGAGAAAACCGTATTTATATAAAGTCAAAAATGGCATTAAAAAAAATAGGTCACTGTTGTTGAAAAGTTCAAGACTAACATAGCGGCGTATTACAATATTCTAAAATGACACTTATTGATTTGATGCTAAAATGTTGCTGTAGTATTTGGTTTGAAAGTGACACTTTTAGGATATTGACTTTTTTTTTATCGTGTGTGTAGTTTTGTTTTTATCTTAAATAAAATAACTGAAATAGTAAATACCCATTACATTCATTGAAAATCTATTAAATAAAACCGAGGAAGTAAATATTTGTCTGACGTAAGCAGGGTTGATAGCTGTAATAAGAGGAAAAAAGCTGTATTAATCACCCTAAGTGGCGTGCAATAGGAATTGCCTTTTTCCAACATTAGAGAGACGCGGGGTGATATCTTCAATGATAGTGCATCTATACAATTCCATGGGGAGTAACATCCCCATCAAGTACAATTTTAATCATGAATTTTCACATTAAACTACAAAACAACTTCACACAATACTTTAAACGCTTGCCCGATAAAATGTGTCATTTTAAATACCCTCTTTTTTTTAACGCACTATAACTCATACAAAACTCCTGTAGCGAGAGCGACCATACTTACTAAAGGTAGATTAAATCTACAACGTTTATTGAATTTAAGATACAGATTGCCGTGAAGGCACTATTATAAATGTATGAATCATTTTCGTTCCACACATAACTGAAGTTACCAATTCTTAATTTTAGTCCATTCTGTATCCATACTGACAGAGAAACGGTCTTTTAGTTTGATAAATAAAAATCTAAACGTTAAAGGAAATAGAAGGAAAGTTAGCAATACCAGTAAAATTATTTAGTATGACTCCATGTTTTACAGGGTATCCTGGAAAAAACAAGTGATGCTTAACGCATTGTTCACATCAATTTCTTAGTTAATTAGCTGTGGAATGTATGGTAAAAAGTATATTTCATATTATTACAGTGATCGGAGTTTGGGATGCCACACCGCGGGATCTCAAGTAGAAATGGTATTTATGGATACGCCGTTTTGGCCTGCGATACCAATTAAACTGTTCGACAAATAGACGATATTTCCGTGTTGGTATTATAATTATAAAATAAACGACATTCAAATAGAAGCATAGCTCGAAATCCGGATTTAGATCTTATCAGAACATACGCCGAACAATCACATGGATCCGCATCCGATGAAATTTCTACATAAAACTGGCCTTTATCAAACCGTTGATTGAGGCCATCCACCCTAAGTAGCATTCATAACGATGATTCAATAATGTCATTTTCATCATCATAATTTTTCATTACTAGACCTTGGAATATACGTGGCGAAATTAAATGACAGCTAGGGATCGCCTATATCGATAAACTCAATTATTGATATATTTTCCATATACTAAGACACTGAGTGATCGCTCCAAGTTTTGTTCAAAAAAAAATGGTTGCACATTAAACAAAATAGTAACATCATTCTGGTAATTCTTTATTTTAAAAGGATTTTTTAACATTCACTCATCATCATCATATTCTTTCCTCGTTGGATTACTTTCCCATTTACTATTGCTAAAATAAACGAGTAGAATTTGTTAAAAAAACGGGCGTTAAACTTCTCCGTCTCGACTGATGAATCCATTTCAGCTAAGCTAAGACATCAAATACATACTTACAAACAATGCTGGGGGCAAAGCATAGATAATTGACTTTATCGATATCGTCGATCCCCACCTGTCATTTAATTTTGTCCAGTATATTCCGAGGTCTGATCATTACCATCATCTTCCCCTTGTCCCAATCATTAGAACTCAGCGTAGCATTTGTTTTCTTCCAAACATTCCTACCAGCCGTCATCTCAGTGGATATCCCTTTTGTTTTTTATCGCTCTTCACACATTTCATCCATCTCTTCTTAGGGCTTGTTCACGGAGACGCAGCCGTCGCGCGTAACGTCGGGCGTTGCGGTCTGCAATAAATTCAAACATAAGGCGTTGTATGAAAGAGTTTACGGAGCGTTAGGGCCTTATCATACTTGCAATTTGTGCGCGCAGCGAGTTCGCCGCGAGCGCATCACGATTTCGCCGCGAGCGCGATGCGAGGTTGCATAGTTTTAGTGTTAAATTTGTATAAGTTATGTAAATTTAGATTTAAAATATGTATAATATAGTAAGACTTGATTTATACTTAACTTATATTCAAATGCAATTAATTGAATGATACATTTTTAAAATAAAACACATTTAACTAATGTAAATTCCATTACAATGGAAGGATTGGGATTATTACAATAAACCTTCAGATTATCAGAATAAATTATAAATTAATAACAAAATGTATGTGCAACGTTACAAAATAGCAAATAAATCTGTGTACAAAAATCGATTATTTTTTTTGCCTACATCCACTATTTGTTTATTACGATTCTACACCTAAACTGCAAAAGCGTTTTTTATTAATTTTCATAGAACCTCGAGGAAGCATTTAGCTGCCATTTATTCTACAAAATTGGATAGTTCACGACAACGATGAACCACGCAGACAGAAATCGTTATAAAAAAAACACGAAGGAACACACGCACCCCAAATAGTGATGTACCGTTGTCGATGATTCACGGTCATTCAAATCTCCTAACAAAAAAAGTATCGTTCCCGATAATTCGGTAGAGTTGAATTGCCCAAAATGCTTGAATATTATGCTAGGTATAATATTATGATAGGTAATAAGCGTCCTGAATAAATGAACAAAATATCAGACTTTTGCGTCTTACAATTATAAAAAATAAAAATAGTTTATTTAATTTGGGACGGATTAAGATGGATGGATGGAAAAAAAGTGATATAATATGTGCCATTGACAGCAAATTTGTCATAAACAAACATACCTTACTTTGAACATCGAAGTTAAAAGTGACGTTAGCTCGACTGTCAATCGTCATTCGAGACTCGGTCGAGAGAAGGGTGTAGAGCTAATGTAACTTGTAACTTCGGTGTTCAAAGTAGGACCTGTCTGTCAATATTTTTACTAAGGTTAGTGTCCAACTCAATCCCTCCCAAATTTAATAAACTCTTTTTATATTTTATAATTATACTTATGGCGCGTCTAAAAAATCTGATATTGTTTTCATTTACGTAAAGTGTATTTTTTTTATTATGTTGACTAAAATAATATTTCATAGGTTGCCTGTTTTTTACCCACGACCGTACGGAGACGTTAATTACAAGTCATAAATAGTGATGTGATAGGTACAACCGGTACATACCGACAAAAATATAGGTACCTAGTTTTAATTGGTATAAGTATCTGTAGCACAATGAGTGGATAATCCATGAAGTTCCTAATTACTTTAGGTAAAAATACCACCCTTTTGTAGATATTTAGATTTTTTGTAAATACAACATATTCCTAAATTTTATTCTATTCAAAAATCAAAACCTATCATACAAAGCTGGAAATACACCAAACCACTCGCTTTATTTGTCTGTGTTATAATTTCAAGCGACGGAATCACATACGTACCACTTAAAAGATATAATTTATCTCATTGTGTGACTGTAAAATACATATAAAAATATAAAATAAAATAAAATCTTGACTATGGGCTACCAAAAACAAATAGCGATGCGTTGGCGTCACGTCATTGTGTTTTTTTATATTGGCACTAATTGTCCAATTGTAGGTTGAATACAGTGTAGATTTTTTTGCTATTTATTTTCGATAAGTAACTAAAAAAACGTACATTCTTATTACTTATATCGGTTTTTAATAATTACACCACGAACCAAAACAAAGTAGCCACATTATTTTTACGTTTGACATTGTAGCTATTGTCATTTTGGCTCGAATCATCCCTACCTGATTCTTGAGAATGGTGCATCTCAAATGCTAGGGCCACACACATCACGATAAAATTGTTGCATTTAAACTTTGTCTTCGGTCTATGGCATTGTGAATGGCTACGTTGCAAACAAAGCAATGTGGCAATAGTATTTATTTTATGGCACTAAACAATTACTCTTCGCATTTGTGCAATCAGAAAAATAAAAATAAGTAAAGAAAAGGCGGCAGTGGATAATTACTCCAATCCATATTAAATCTTATACGTCCGCTAGTTCCGCTACACACGACGTCTGTCGGTCGACTGAAGTATAGCCACGCAAGTGAAGTTCATGACGATAAAACCCTTTGATGTGTGCGAGTTTACCGATAGTGGGGCGAAGTGTCTGGGCCTCGCCCGAAGTGCCGAAGTACGGCTACACGTTATCGCGATGTGTGTGGCCCTAGCATAACCCCAGCTCACCGTTTCATCGAAAATCCGTAATACAGGGTATAGCGGACTGAATGTCGTCAATTTCATCCTCCCAGCACAGCGACTGCGTAGCGAAGTATGCCCAGATGAACACTGAACTCAGCAACAATAGGAACAACACGCTGAAGTACATAATGATTCTCTGCTGACAGCGGCACATGTGTTTGGAAGTATTTGACGCTTTTTTACGACTGAAATGTTTAGAGTTCATATATAGTGTAGTCAGCGTTATGTATATCAGTAAAAAAAAATACATTCTAAGTAGCTGTCAACTTTCGGATCTCGTCGCTTTAATGCCTTTGACAGGTTAGTGCAGCAGTTTAAACATGACGTTAAAGTGACAGAGCACTTAAGTGTACAACGACTTCTAAGGCCGACCGTAGGCCTGTTAAGAAGTCAATCCTGACACCATGGACAACCATGAAGTTTCTGAATATTGATGAACAATGTAAAATTTATTTGTTGCAAGTGAAAGAATAATATTAATGCTGTCACAGCGGGGTAGAAATTTGAATTTGTCTAAAACCTCCTCGCGGTCCACCCGGCTAAACGTTTTAGACTCCGAGATTACCAACCCGCCCTGCGGGGTGAGAAATGACTATACCTACCGCAAACTATCCTGACACACGGGGCTATAATTCCGCGCGGGGCAATAATCATTTACCTGTACGCGTGCATTCCATCGTATCGATCAAGTAGGTATTGTCCTTTTTAGGTAGTTACTTTTTTTAATGAAATATGCAACATGAAGCACACTGTTTGTATTCATATGTATGCAATAAATATGAAATAAATCAATAACTGGGAATTATGCAGGTACATGACTTGTGTGTCAAAATAGATTATTATTAATACTTAGTAAAAAATTAATATAAGTTATGTGTCGATAAAGACACAGTAACATACCTACGTGCGTCCACGAGAACTAATCGCAAGGCAGCAAGTGGTCAAGCTATATAAGCTTACTTGCTCTAATGTTTAATCGCCCCGTGTACAAGAAGAGTGCAGCAAGTATAGCACCAGTCATCCGTGACTTGGTTATCGTTCGGTTATTTCCTCTATCTACAGAGAATTGTCCAGAAAGAAAGGGACGCATTGACTGACAAATTACGAAATGTGCTAGCTGCTCAAAGATCGGATAATCGGGAGCTTATATACCAGGCGTGTTGCTATAGCAGCTGTTCTGTTTTATGGAAGCGGACTCTACAATTTTACTAAATAACCCTATTGAAAAATTAACTGAAGCAAATAAATATTTACTTACCTATGTTTATTCTAATTACATGCTCGGTTAATGTTTACGAGATTTCACAATTATTTCCAAAATGGCTTAGGTCCTCCGATCGGCTAAAACCATGTTAAGAAACGTTAATATTGTCTATAAAAATACATCTGCAAAGTTTTACACAATAATTAGTATGAATTAAATTCGGACTTGGTGCAATACAAAATAAATTACCTATTTAAAGAAGCCGCCTCCACAATATTTTAGATTTTTACGAGATTACGCGAACTATAGGTACGGTCACAACATGGGAATGAACCACTTGCTACTCTTCACAATTAAGCCGAGTAACCTAACCTAACCTAACCCATACTGGATACACGAGTATAACTGAATAAACTTGATTTGCATTACACGGCCAAAACACGAACAGTGGCAAGTGGCTCAAGAATCTCGTGTTAAGAGTACACTGGCTCCCGATTATCCGATCTTGACGGACATTGGCAGGGAGAGGCACCTATACTCCATTATGTTTAGATAATTTAACAAAATGTAAACAGCAACGTGGCGCTGTCAAACAGCCACTCAAATATACTTGTTACAACTACACTTGGGAGCAAAGAAATCTAGGCACTTAGTATTGAATTTACATAGAAAGTGGCTCGTTTTCTTTACTCCCAAGTATACAAGAAAGGCAAACCGCTTTCGTGAGATAAAACTGTAACAACAGCGATACTTCGTCTTGCTCGCGAGCCTACTGTTTGCGTATTACTGTCTCTTGCTATGTTGGCGTCTAGTGTAGCGTTAGTTCGTCTCACGGCTCATGAAAGTACATTTAAACCGAATTCGAAAAGAATTGCTTGATGTCGTCAATGCCATTAGAGATGTCGAGTCATTTGTGATTTGTAACTTTTTCACTATAATCAAAGGTTATGTTTTTTAAGCTGACGAATATAATCACGTGTTCTTGTTTACATTTCATTATTTACTTAGCCAAATGGAGTATAGGCTTCGCCTCGCCCCCCCCAGCGTCTGCCCCTCGCAAGAGCTTAGGTTAGTTTTTCTCAATATCTCACCACACGTATGTTAAGAGTGAGAATACCTTAATTTCGGAGCGAGTCCTTACTATGATGATTAAATATAAACCACGGGACAATGTCACACAAATTGACCAAGTCCGAAATTAAGCTCTAGGTTTGCATTTTGTGTACCAAACAAACTATAAAAAAATCCAATAAATATTGAAAAATAAATAACTAATACATACTTCACTCATCAAAAATGTACATTGCACAATATCAACATAATGGTAAGATATTTTATCTACACACATATCATAAATCCTCTATTATACTTCTTTTTTTTTTCTTTGCCCCGCGGCGACTTGAACAGCTACTACCGCGGGAATATGGCGTTTCCACTATAAAGTGATTTCGCCAGTGTCAAGTATATATAAGTATAGACCAATATAGTCATAAAACACAATTCAATCTTCTCTAGGAAGATTGGTGGCAACGTTGTACGGTGATATGTAGGAGAGAGGCCATGATAGTTTTAACCTCTGTACCACTGCGAGTCCACTTGAAACGAGAAGTAAGATGCCAGGATACAGGAAATAAGTCCAAGTCTTCTATCACTGTGCAACACAAAGGCATTAAAAGTACAAATCACTAACAAAAAAGAACTTTGAACACCTAAATACACAAAAATAAAAACTAAAACTAATTACACACCCGCCATCTTTTGACGTTGCAAATGGCCTCTCTATTATGCGTTCAAAACCCGTAGTCAGTGACCAGCATTACCTGTGGCAGTAGGTGACAGCGATGACAGCTGTTAATTTTGGAAGATGTTCCAAATTTGGATCCCATTACTTTACAATATTCGTCCCCGTGTGTGTGTGGCCGCCATTAACGAGAAGAAGAAGAAGTACAATATTCGATAACGTAATTTTTACCCGCGACGGCACGGATACGGTATATGCGTTTCGGGTGAGAGGATGTTTGTTTGTGCAAACCAATGTTGCCATTTATCTCCAAAACGATTAGTCCCATTTTATGCTGTATTTTGATGCGGTTTTCAGTAATGGGTCCGGGTTTGATTGGTGTATGTTCTTAGATAGGTCGCTGCTCCAATATTATAGGGTTCTATGTTGCACTTTTATCTATTTGAAATTTGACGTTTGTTTGACCCTAGGTCTAAATTAAAGAACCCCAAAAATGTAACATAGAACCCTATAATATTGGGGCAGCGAGGTGTTACGGTAACAACTCAACAGGGGGCGATGCAGTAAACATTTGTTTGAGCAAACCAATGTGCTGCCACTTATCTCAAAAACCACTAGTCCGATTTTGACGCGGTTTTCGATTGGTTTGGGTTTGATTGGTGCATGTTCTTAGATAGGTGTTACGGTGACCACTCACCAGGGGGTAATTTTTTGTTTGTGCGAAACCAAAACCACTAGTCCGATTTTGACGCGGTTTTCGTTAATGGGTTTGTGGTTGATTAGTGAGGGTTCTGAAAATAGGTGTTACGGTAGTAACTCACTAGGGGGCGCTCCAGTAATATTTTATATGAGCTACAACATATTAAAGAAACTCGATAGAACTCGATAAGTAAGTGTTTCTATAGAGAGTAGTGACGTAGAAACTCCACAATTTCTAAAGAAATATTAAAATAACCAAAAGTTAAAACCCCCGTCACCCACGGTTTAAGCGCAAAATATGTATATACAAAAGACAAAGTCAACTTTATGGCCTTTATTCTGTTTTTTCAGTTTGCGACCGTCGTAAAGTGCTTCTCAATCGCTGTAATTCTTCCAACGCTATTTAATTATGTGGTTTCTTGAAATGTTTTCTTTGATCTAGATCACTTATTACTACACTGTTTAAAGATCGTACTCTACTGAGCGTGATGTTAGGGCAGGTATAGAAGGACTGCATTTGAAATGCAACCCAGCTGCAAAAACCAACTACGCGGTCATTTCATATTTTTCTAAAAACAGATGCGGGCAAGCAAGTTGTAAAACTATGCCAAATTTCAATTATATATAGTTGCTGCGAAAACCTGCTGTGACAAACAGACAGACAACGAAGTCCCACCATGAGGCTTCCTCTTTTACCAATTTAGTACGGAACTCTAAAAACTATATCGATATGTATTACAATATAGATAATACCTATGCTCTCTTAAAAGTTTGAAATAAAAAACACAGTGTTTTTTTTTGAAAAAACCCACGTCCGTTAAAACGTAATCGAAAAAGGATAAAATAATTTAAAACCCCCGACTTAAATAATTTACGTATCGAGAGATAATAAAAGTAAAAAGCTTTTATAATTATGTATAGAGTTCATCTCTCGCGGAGTCGGTCATATAAACAAAATACCTAGTATCAGTTTTCATAGCACTTCCCAACAAACCTATTTGGTTCTCGGAGATATAGATGGGGCAATATCATATTCTACATATGCACTTAATAACAAACCCAAGACTTTCCGTCGGGGGCTGCCTTCGCTATTTTTAATTTCAACCTAAATATAAATAAGCATAGCATGAAAATATCTCCAATTATTCACGTAACTATAAAACTGCAAAAAACTAGTTCATTTAATGGTAGCCCCCGACGGAGACTCTTTGGTTTGTTATTAAGTTCATCATGTAGTTGAATATGATATTGCCCCATCTATATCTCCGAGAACCAAATAGGTTTGTAGGGGAGTGCTATGAAAACTGATACTCTATTGTTTATATGACCGACTCCGCGAGAGATCAATTCTATACATAATTATAAAAGCTTTTTACCTATATTATCTCTCGATACATAAATTCTTCAAGTCAGTTTTAAGGGTTTTTAAATTATTGTATCCTTTTTCGATTACGTTTCAATCAACGTGATTTTTTTCAAAAAACATATTTTTTCATTTTATCTTACGTTACAGCTGTCATCTCTGGCACCTACTACCATAGGTAATACTGGTAATTTGCCTTTCGGCTTCTGAAATCATCGTAAAGCACTTATAACATGTGTGTAGATAAGGTATTGTACGCGACTCTGCGTAATTGGAATTACAACACTCGTGTTATCTTGCGGCTCGTTTCATAAACCACACTCTTGTTGTAATGCCTGTCATTACGCAACCGCATCGTGGACTACTATTTCGACTGTCCCTACGTAAACTATCGAAAGTGATTTTTTTCAAAAAAAATATTATGCATGCATTGGACTTCTAAAACATTATATTTTCGACCCTATTAAAGAAAACTACAAAAAATATGTAAATAACCCGAAATTCGCGACGTAAACTATCTAAACTACGTACAATTTCCGAAGTAAATCATCGAAACTTAAGTTTCGATTCTTTACTCGGGAACGATTAACGTAAGAACGAGACGAATGTACCACTATCGTTAGTTCACGATGGACTGCGCCGTCGTCAGTTTGTAGCGAGCGGCTGTAAGGATAACTCCAGTGTTAACGCGTGTTAAGTGATGTTGATTTGTTTTGCTGCCATCTAAAATGAGCAATAAATACAAATATAATACTTCAAGGTCTAAGAAAATGATCGATTTAATAAATAGGGATAATAACGCTGAACTCAGAACAGAAGAACTCAGTGAGGAAATACCTACAGTCGGTAAGTTTTGATGTTTTTTTTATTACATTATTTTCCTTTATTTATAATGTGCTTTTTAAGACCATATTGTGTGAAATATCTGCTTTAATTGAATAAATAATGTTAATTATGACTTTATAACAATGTATCGACGTAAAATATTGAAAGTGGTAGTTTCGATAGCTGACGTCGGAATTATAATTGGACGACGTATCGGAAGTGGTTGATTCGATTATATACGTTGAAATTAGAATTCTGTCATCTATTGAAACTGGTAGCTTCGATACTATTACTTTGGAATTTAACTTTGAAGTTATTTTGAAACTGTAGATACGACATGTTGCTACATGCTGATATTTTATTTATTTTGGAAAATGATGTTTAATATGTATACAATAATTATGATTGTGATTTTATTATTGAACATACTTAATGAAAGATTAATATATTATACCTTTATCTTTATTTTTACACAATGTACTTTAAGATAGTTATGGATTATTAGTATTTACTTAAGTGTTGTTTTTTGTATATATGTATTAATTTAGATTTTTATTATACGTGTAGGTACCTAGAAAATACGTAGGTACGTAATATTCATGAACTCAGTTATTTACTAATAAGCAAGTTTTGTTTCAGAATCACCGTTACCAGCTGATTGCAACTTCGGAGATGCGAAATGGGCCGCCTTAGAAGGAATAATTGAAGAACTGTCGTCGGATAAACACTGGGAAGCCATAGAGTCCGCTCATCAACATCCAAACTCGCCAGCTTCAGTGCGGCCGGAGCCAGTTGATTTAAATAGCTCCGATAGAACACCTATGCCGGAACCCATACGACATTTTGAAATTCCAGAAGAAAATCCAACTAAGAACTTGCACCCCAACATATCTAGCTCGTGCTCTTCATTGAATGAGTTATTACAAGGAATGAAAGTGCCGGGCAGAATAAAAACAGAGTTGTGTACTCAATGTATATGCATTTGTCAAAGGCCTTGAATGTCGATATAACCCATCGATTCTTAGAAACTGGTCACACCCAGAATGAAGGTGACAGTGTGCATGCTCTTATAGAAAGAAAATCAAAGGGAAAAATTATTTATACTCCCGACCAGTGGTATGCATTGGTACGATGGGCGAAAACTAATGGCAAACCATATAATGTAATCGAAGTTACTCAAGAAGACATTCTTGATTACAAACCTTTGTTGGATGAGCGTAACTGGAAAAAAGACATGGAAAATAATAACATAATGTGGAACAAAATTAAGGAAATAAAAGTAGAGAAGGATACGCCAAATTGTTTATTTTTTAAATACGATTTCAAGGGAGAGCAGCATTGCTTAAATACTGTTGTGGAAACCAGAAGGCGCGGAAAAAGGCTGAACATTAATATAGAATTGAAAATGGCCTACAGTGGTGCTCTTCCTATTACGGAAGCAAAGTACAAAGATCTCATTTGTTTATGCAAGTCAGGAGTAATACCAAAAGAATATCATTCGTTATATAAAAATTTAAAACATAGTGCTAATGCTGATGACCAAGAAGATCTCAGTTGTGATTAAAATATTATTTAGGAAGATTCTATTTTATAATTATCTAAGCGATTTGATCATATTTTTAATATAGGGTCATAGTTATGCCGAAAAGAGCCTCCTTTATTCACAATATATTTTATGTTAATTTCTCTTAGTACCTAAAGTTTATAATATATCTTAAGATCTTAAGGCTGGTCTTTACTTTTTTTGCATAGCTATGGTCTTCGTGTTGTTGTGTTTAAGGAAGACTAAACAATTTATTTACCTACATACTTTTTCTATTTTTATTTTTAGTTTTTAAACCGGAGTGCGGAACAATAATTTTTTTTTAAATTGTTTTTATTATATTTTTGGAGTTTGTGTAGTAGTTTTGCAATATAATTGTGATCTCTGTTATTGATCTGTAGTTTACATGACTGATAAGAAACAATTATTGTGATAATAAAAGAGATTCCTACTAGAAATACTTGTAATTAGTATAACGCATATGTGATATTAATTAAACTATTTCTATACGTATGCCTTTTATTTCAACTTTCGTTATTGTGGGTACTAGAATAAACAAATGAGTATTGTAATCTATCGAAACTGCTAATTATGGTGATTTTTTCCGGACTAAATAATCGAATTTGTCAGTTTTAATAGCAGTTACTATAAAGTGTCGCGAAGTAAACTATCGAATATGGTAGTTACGATAGAAACGGCAATCGATATTACCAAGTATACTATCGAAAGTGGCACTTTCAATAAAATTAACTCTCGGTGAAGCAAAGGAAACTATCGAAACTGAATTTTCTAATAAAACCCCTGAGTATTTCCATAAACGAACACATTGAAAAAATAGTAGTTATTATATTATTATTTATGTTACTTAACATTTAAACATATCTTTTACTTTTATAGAAATATCACTAAAACAAACTTTAAACCGCTCTGTTGAAAAGTAGCTCAAATTCAGTTCCGATAGTTTACGTAGGGACAGTCGATTTGTTGTGTAGCAGAAGACATCCCAAGTCTCATGCATGCATACCTTCACGCCTGTCTCCTAATAGGGTGGCAGAGGCTATGGAACGCTAGTTGCCCCGGTCTGAACATACAAATTTCGCTTCCTCTACCTATACATTCACCAGCCTCTTCATGCACGTACGTTCAAGTCTCAGGAACAAATCATGTAAATACATTTTAAGTCCTAAATGTTCAGCGATTTAGGCTGTACTTTGTCTGTCGGTCAGTCCCGCAAGAGGTTACCATGTAGATAATGGTAATAAACCATAATGTATTCAGAATGACTAAAACATTAAACACGAAGGTTAGGTTAGTGTTTTGATTCAATAAAATAATATGCCCATAGTTAATCTAGTCTATGTTAAAAATAAACTAACCTTGGTTTAGGCAATCGCATGGGTGATAATCGGCCGATGCCAGCTGGAATTTGCATAGCCTTCTCTAATGGTAGCAACGTTAACTCCAGGTCAATTTTACCCTGAAACATTATTATATTATAGTCGACGACAGCCATTGGCAACCTCTTTTTTACGACGAACCACCAACTTTTTAAAGATCTGCTCAAGGCCCACCCTCGCTTCACTTCAGTTTATGCAACAAACCAACTTAGCAGGACGGACCAAGCCGGTTTAGTTGGACTTAAGTTAGTAAATAATGCTTTAAGTATAGGTGACTGAGTTCAAATGAAATAAAATATGGAATTGTTTTATAAGTAATAATAATCTCGGAAATTATGATTTAATGAACTACATGTTATACCACATTTTATACTCCAAATAGGCTCCAGAATCGATGGTTAAAATCTGTCGGTATACTCCGCGCGGCGGGATGAGACGGGAGATGGTTTACCCCGTCTCCCGTCACCCCGGCCGCCGCGCATGCCAATGTTCGAGGGTTTGCCGCGCGTAATAAGGACGCACCAAAACATAACATAAATAAGTTGGTTAAAGTTAATTACTTCTTTGTCTGTTTATAAATCAATAAAAGGTAAATACTGATAATAATAAACTATTCCAAATGTTTTATAAACGTCATTGGCATAACAAAAAAATGTACCTAGATGTTTAAATAAATTTCATGAAGTGTTTTTGATTACTTATAACATTACATTATTGTCTTGATCAATAATAAAAATGCAGGGAGATAATAATACTGACCCCTGGATAATAACTCCCTGTACTTCGATCGAGCCTGTTCATAGGCCACCATGCACGAGTGGACTTTACCAGAAACAAGTTTATCTTGCGATCCTGTGCTACGTCGGGCGTACATTGCTCCGCACACTTTGCACCGTTTGGCATCTCAGAGATATCTAACATCAATGTACCTTAAAAATGAGAAAGTTTTGTTTGCATTTGTTTTGTTGTTTAAATCTTTTGTAGATATATCCTGTCCTTTATTGCTGCAAATAAGCTTTACTACACTATAAGTAATGTATCTAATAATAAATCAGCCTGTATTCGTATGTGTATAATATGTATATGCAGGTATTTTGACCGTATCTATATCCAAGTCACATCCTGTAATTAGACTAAACAGCTTGAAGGATTCTATTATATGAACACACCTCAAGATAACTAAAAATCGAAACATTGCCCGAGACTTATTTTTCCATTTTATATACTTTCAGACCGTTTATTCATAATTCACTATCGTGCACACGTGCGTATTTAGTGATGTGATAGTTCACTAATTATTTGGTGCTTTATCATCAGTGTCACTCAAGTTTTTCAAAACGTATATTCCGGAATTACATTTTGAACTAACTTAATTTAATAATAAATACAGTGATGACGTTAACATTATGCACAATCTCACATTATTAAGTAATTGAAATGCTTTACTTATTACAAAAAGAAAAATAAGTACTAATACTTAAATCAAACATCCTAACATAAACTTGCGCCTTCATTCCCAGACAGACAGAGCTACAGAACTACCAACAACTCTCCAAACTTATTGATAATTCTGTAACCACATGCACAATCAGGCTATGATGTTAACCAGTGTATAGAGACAGGAAGCAAGCCTTTATTCCCTTAGTTGCCTCTTACGATATCCACGAGAAAATAAGGAGTCGCTCATACCCACCGAATGCCATCGTCACAAAATTGCATCCCATAGCCGCCCATAACTAATAAAAACCAACCTAGAAAATCCTCGGGATTGGGAGATTCGCTGTCTTGGACTTGTATTACAAGTATTGGAGGAACGTGCTCCTCTATTTCAGTAAACGGACCTTCCTCTTTTAACACCATCTGTGAAGAAAAAAATATATGTCTAAAGCTATGAGCATTTATAGGACTGATAGAGCGGCCAAAAAGCTCGCTAGGCGGCTTGACGTCGGTTTATGGGACACCCTGTAAAAGTAATTTTGCTCTTTTGCGAGTGACATTTCGTCGTTTTTCGAAAATCGCTAACGTAGCGTTATATCCTAACCTAAGCTACAGCAGCGGTAGGTGGTATACGTCTTTAAACATTTTGAAAAGTTAATGGGTTTCAGAGAAATTTGATTTTCGGACACAGCGGACAAAAGTTTTTCGATACATCGATCTGTTACCGTTAGACACACAAATTCCTGTCCATTATGTATCATGACTAGACCAGTGCGGGTTTAATATGGTTGCGTTTATCACGTGACAAAATATATACGCGTCTGGTCAATCATTGTCATAATACGAGAGCAATATATGGTAAGTTTGCAGTTCCTAGAGTGTCCAACTACTATGGAAACAGGACACTTAAAAAACGTCTACCTTATCTCCTGAACAGATTACCAGCTGATATTGTTCTGGAAACCAACAAACGTAGATTTAAAGCTAAGTTACATAGGCATCTCCTGGATTCATTGTGAATACGATGCTCATCTAAATATATATATACACGGTGTAACACGAGAAAACCGAATAATTTTAACAGTGTGTTCCTAAGGCCGTAAGAAACAAAAAAGATTATATGAACCCAGGTCGAAATATGATTTTAATTTTTGTTATGTTTTCATACATAATAAATAAATTATTTTTCCTACACCAGTAAATCAACACCTTAGGATAAGCTGGCAACGTTTCTTATTGTTATCTCTTTTCATTAGAACAGACATACTCATAGAGCAATTTCCTTGTCAAACAAATCGTTTCAAAGCAGGATTTACGTACAAATGCAAACGAAACTTCTTACTACGTTTGCAATTGTTATCTCTTTTCATTAGAAGAGGCAGACATACTCATAGAGCAATTTCCTTGTCAAACAACTCGTTTCAAAGCAGGATTTACGTACAAATGTAAACGAAACTTCTTACTACGTTTGCAATTGTTATCTCTTTCCATTAGAAGAGTTAAGTAACACTTGGAGTCAGGCATTATTGTTTTAAAGCAGGATTTACGTAAAAGTGCAATCGGAACTATTTACTAATAATTTACCTATTTAGACATGCTTCAGACTATCGCAGAGAGATTTACACTTTCGCAAAGTTAAAAATATTGTAACAGCCTCATTCGATTAAATTGGTGGTTATTTTTGCCCCAAACACTACGAGGACCAGGCAATTCTAGCTGTTTATTTAATCAAATAGTTCTAGGGCCTTATGAATAGGCCAAGAACTAGGGTTCATTTACTATTCGCTCTTGGATTCTCCAATGGTTGCGACAAGGCGTTGGGTACAAAATTAATTATGAAATGAACAAGTGGCCATGGCCTACCAGCAGTAAGCCAGTAAAAGTAAGCAAAATATTACTGAGACTAAATAAATTAAATGGATTTTTTTAAAGCAAAGTCTACAAAAAGTAGCCCAGAAACAGTTATTTTGAACTGTCATGGGTACTCCTTACATCAAACTGAAAACTACTGGCCACTTCATTCCGCAACCATAATGACATTAATGACTTACATTGCGTCATTGACATTGTTGTTATTGATATAAGATTTGTACGACGTACATTTTGATTTTCACAACGTAACTTTTATTATCTTGTACTGGTATTTATTATCTTGTCAGCCTTATCTAGTTGTTAAACTAGGCATAAGACGTTACAAAGTGTCTTCAGAAATGAATGTTAAATTGAAGGATTGACTTATGGAACGGAGACGTGGTCCCTCACAGTGAGCCTTTTAAATAAGCTCAGAGTTACTCAGCGTGCTATGGAGAGAGCTGCTCGGAGTTTCTCTACGGGATAGAATCAGAAATGAAGAAATCCGTAGAAGAACCAAAGTCACCGACATAGTTCTCAGAGTCTGCAAGCTGAAGTGGCAATGGGCTGGACACATTGCTTGTAGAACTGATGGCCGGTGGGGTGTTAAGGTTCTCGAGTGCAGACCACGGACCGGGAGACGCGGTGTCGGTCGGCCCCCTACTAGATGGACCGACGACCTGGTGAAAGTCGCCGGACACCGGTAGGTGCAGAAGGCGTGTGACCGTTCGTGGTGGAAGTCTTTGGGGGAGACCTACGTCCAGCAGAGGACGTCCCCGGGTTGAAAAAATGCAAATAAAAGTATCTATGGTATGCTTTTACTTAATAAATAAAATAAAAGAATTTTGTGTATTATTTCGTATAATTTGTGGATAACATGAATTGCATAAGTAAGATTAATTAGTAATTACAATAATAAAACGAAATGTTTACAAAATTAACTCGCAACAAGACTAGTACTACTCCTGTCGACAGTATCCATTCATAAACAAATAAAAATAAACTGCATATCATAAAAATATTACATCCATTAAGATTCCGTTAAGTACTTACCATCTGAGGCCCGTGGCAAATTCATTGGATGGGGCCCTCTCAGTAAAATCGTCATGTTACTCCTGAGCTCGCAGCCTCTCGGGCCGGAAGGCCGTCTCGGGCCGAGGGGCCTCTCGGGCTGGGGGCCCGTGGCATTTTGCCGACTTGCCACCCTGTAGTTACGCACTGGTATGTACCCAGTGCGTTGCTGTCGGTGTCTTTCTTACACTTTGCTACTTGATACTCCAACGAACTGGTAATAGCACGAATACTTTTAATCCGTCGGCTTCATCATTATCACCATTTCTTCAGCCTGTTACCGCCACTGGTGACCACTCGAGTACGCCATTCATCCCGAATCCCGATCATATGCTGTTCTAATCTAATCCAAAATTGATGCGGCTTGCTTTCAGTAATTACAATGTTCCAAGATTTGTGAAAGTTTCTTCATATTTGTTTTTTTTTTGTCATAACATTCAATTGAATATTGGATTATTATTATTAATTTATCGATATTTTTACGTTTTTGGAGAAAAAATATTAAGCTGACGTTGACATGTAAACATACTAATGACGGTTCTGAATGAAAGTCAATTTACAGTCAACTTAGACGTGGCGGGCTCGCAACGTCGCAATTGTAAGGGTGTTTTGTACTGGAGATTTCATTACGACTTTTTTAAACATAAACGCAAATATCTCAAAAACCAAGCTGAATCTAGCAAACATTATACGACAATTTTAACTCCAAATAATGTCTGGAATACGCTGTTAAAATTATTCGGTTTCCTCGTGTAACACCGTGTATATATATAAAATTAGTATAAGTATATCTAATTATGTACCGCTTTTGTGTAATCTGTTGTCATCAAGCTGGACCGAAGATTCCGCAGTCAAACTGTGTCAACAGTTTTGTGGAACAATGTATAATATCCAAAATTTGTGTTTGTTATAATAAATAAATAAATAATAATAATACGTGTCAAAATATGACGGATGTTTTATCCACGTTTTGTAACGCGATAAACGCGCCACATTAGGCTTCATGGTCGACAAAATGCGTCTGTAGATTTTAAGTGTCACCTTAAGCGCCATTTTCTATATAATTGTGTAAAATGAAAATACTTATTTAGCAGACCGTATACCTAATATAATAACGTCAGCAAAGTGCTATTACCCTAAGTCTCTTTTAAAACCAATCGCGAAGAGGCAATACAATACAATAGAGCGAATTTAGGAGCTGGTAGTTCTCTTGCGTGCTTGCTTCTAAGCCTTGCTTGGAAGATATAACAAAGTCAAAACTTGTAATTACAGTACAATCACGAATCTATGCTCGAGTTAAAGGTTATTTCATAAAATCTACTGCAATTACACTTGTCGGGATTGAATTATAATCCTTATTTTACTATTGCATAGCAGTTCAGGAAAGAAACACTGCTAGCATCTTTGGAACGGATTAATAATATCCTTTTCTCAAACATGCTCGGAAAAAACGGTTTACCGATTGAAAGACAAGGACGGAAAGAGCCTCACTTTACTCCTAGGAGTAAAAAAACCATATGAAAACACTTTCCGTCCATGTCTATATTTTTCTTAAAAATGCTGTCAATTTGCATACAAAATCAAAAGGACCAAGACAAAAATTCCAAACAGCCAAGGTAACTGCTCGCTTTTTTAGCACAGTGCGTGTGTTTCTTTTTAAATTTTCATTCCAATTTCTATGGTTAGTATTTAAAAACAATTGACAGTCGGTAACATTCGTTCATACTGCATAATTAAATAACTTGCTTTTTAAAAATGTATTTGTATTATTTCCTCACATGTTTGAGAAAAGCATTATGTATGCCTCGGCGGAAACGAGGATTTCCTGACTAGTATTTTTGCAGGCCTCGCTATTGCTCGGCCTGCTAACCACCTCGTCAGGAAAACCCTTACTTTCCGCGCCTAGGCAACAATGTACTATTTGTGTTATGTAGTACAAATTCCCACCATAATATTATTGCATAATACCTTTTTACTGGAATGAAGGTACAAAAAATGGAATATCATTCTCCAATTGAATTTGCCTTCTCCGTTTACAGATTGGAAATGGATATCTGTGTCTTGAGCTTCGTCGCTGGGTCCAATCCACCTGCAAATAACTCCTAGACTTAATAAAAAAAAAAGTTCCTGGCGTAATAATTGAGACCAGCTATTGTCTTCTCTTTTTTAATTCAGTAGTTAATTAACTATATCGTTTTTCATGCGCATTATAGTTATTATTATCACCAGTGATCGTACTTTTTGTAGCATTTTCGGTGCAGTGCTAGGGTTCTCAGTAGTATATACTAACTATATATTAGCATAGTATAATATAATGGCAGTGCATAAATATAGAACTCATTTTGTTTCTTCACTGACGGGAGTCAAGTGCTAAGAACAGTTGCATTGATTTTGTGTGTGAAAATAAGCAATAATTATTAACTGATTAAATAAAATGGAGAAACTATTAAGTGTGCATAGTTTTTTATTAAGGAAAGGTTCTTCAATATTTTGTTCCTATTGTGCTAAAAAAATGACACGATCGAAACATTGTGACGAGGTAAATGAAAACCCGCACGCATATTGAGAAATCTAATAATTATTCTGCTTATTCACATGTTTTATTAAAAGATTACGTAGATTGGAAATGATTTTCAACGAACACAAAATATTACATAATTTTATACGTCAATCATATTATACACGCCGACAACCCTAGGTCGCTGTCGTGTGTCATTTGACGTCATCTGCTACAAAAAGTACGATCACTGATTATCACGTTACAAAACTCGGACTCATAAACTTCATATCGATATATAATATCGTTATATGTCACCTCTTTAATTTGGTGCACACAAATATTCTGGTTGGTACAATACAGCAATGGCCCTCATTGCCGCTGCTCTTTTGGACATTCAAAGTACAAACTGGAAACAGCGCGTGATTCATACCATTACATTGATGTTATTCTAGTAAATACAGAGTATGGAAGAAATATCCTTGTTGTAAACTTGGAGCGATCACTGGAATAATAGGGAAAAGCATCGACAAGTGACTTTATCAATAGAGGAACTCTCTACGTATCATTCACGCTTCCAATGCTCCGATATCTGTCTAGACTCTAGTACCAGTAATGGAAGTTTCAAGCTTTCTTGGAAACTAAATCGAATCGTTTCCTCTATATATTACCTAGCTTCTGCCAGCGACTTTGTCTGCGTAGAATTCGTATCATTCCCACGGGATAAAAACTAGCCTTTGCCACTCAGGGATAATGCAGCATTCTGATGGTGAAAGAATGAACGAATCCAGTAATATTTGAGTTTATTCGTAACAAACAAAAAAATACAAAACTTTATTTTTCACGATTATTAGTGTAGGTAAATTTAGAATACCCTTACCCTTTAACGTAAATGTCCGAAGCACCTTGTAGTTGGACTCCCAAGACATCCCAAACGACGACCCTCAGCTCGTACTGCTCCTCTTGCCGAGGAGTAATGTTCAGGGGGGCAGGCATATACACACCGTGTTCTAGTTTAAACATGTCTACCCACAAATGGATTTTACCCTGAAAAAAATAAACACCGTGTATAAAAACTCGATAATCTTAAGTGGGTGATAGACGGGCGAGCAAGTACGCGTACTTATGGCTCGACGACCTTTTTCGCTCGTGTGTCACCGTAAGTACGCGTACTTTAAAACCGCCGAGTAAGTTCGTCGGCGATCCAACCGGTTTGAAATCTTACTCGTAGCTCGTCTTGGCTCGTACGTGTGGCAGCACTGCGAGCCGCGAGCCGCCATTTTGTTTCGCCAGTCCGTGGACGCGTACGCTTGTTTAAATTGCAATTTTTGTTAATTTTGATTCAGAAATTTCTCAAAATGTGTGATTTTCGAACTTATTCGCATGAACTGCTAACCGAATTTATAGAAGCTTTCCGAAATAACCCAGTAAGTTCGCGATCTTAAAAACCGCAGACTTTAAGTTCGTACGTCTATCACCCACTAGACAAACGCTACACGCAGGATCCATATTGTGATCCGTCAATATAAACTGTATGATTACGATATTTATTGAAGATATTCATGGATCGCAATATTTCGCTGGATTTCTGGAAATCCTTGTGATCTGATCCCAGATCCGGGATCGTGTTATTTATCTTGCGTGTACGAGTAGTGTCGCGCGTCAATATTTAATTTTCCTCGGCCTCTGGTCCATTACGTCTGCCTCGTACAAAGAACACTTCAGTAATGACGCGATCCGTATTGGTGGTGTAGGGTGTGCTGGGATCCAGCTCAGGATACATGAGTAAATATCATGATAATTATCGCAATATTTATTGACGCGTAGCGTTTGCCTTTAAAAGCCGTATTATATGATTTCAAATCCATTTAAGTTCCGGTTAGACAAAGTCTAGTCATTTAATCATCATCATCATCATCATGTCAGCCGAAAGACGTCCACTGCTGGACGAAGGCTTTCCACTCAGACCGGTATTGTGCTTTTCGCATCCACCGCGGTCCCGCGATCCTGACGAGGTCGTCAATCTTGTTGGAGGCCTACCTACAGCTCGTCTTCTGGTCCGCGGACGCCAGCCCAGAAGCTTCTGACCCCATTGGCCATCACATCAGTCCTGCGAGCAATGTGCCCCGCCCACTGCCACTTCAGTTTAGCTATTCTTCGGGCTATGTCGGTAACCTTAGTTCTACTGCGGATATCATCATTTCTGATTCTATCACGCAGAGAAACCCCGAGCAAAGCCCAACAGCAGTCATTTAATAAGTAATTAGTATGAAGAATATTTTTTTATGCAGATTATGATAGACCATTCTATGTAGCATCTATTGTACTCGCTTTCTAGCAGAACAAGAAGAAGATAGGTACAATGAAGAACATATAAAAAAAACGATTGAATTTGGTCAAACACTATCAATGATTAGAAATATGAATCTATTTAATTATATCTATGTAATAATAAAAATCTTTATTCGAAGATCATACGAATGAATTGAGTGTTACAAAACAAATGAATAACCCTTATCTTCTGTGACGTAAGAGTCAAGTGTCGATTATTAGTCCTTGTCGATTACTGGTTCCATTACGTTGAATTACCTGAACTATTCCTGGCTTCTCAGGGTTGAACAGTGTCCTGGTCTCCACATGTTCAGGCACCAGCTTGTGTCCACATATGGGCAAAGATTCCCACTTGTGCAGCAAACTCAGACATATGTTCTCTTTTCTCTCCACTGAGGCAGATTTTTCTCCTAAAACGTATACAAATACTTTTTTAGATAAACAGCTGTGAGGTTAGCAAATGATCCAAGGTTGCCTACTGGAACTTTTTTACAGTTTTAGAGTTCCGTAGTTAAGCAAGAAATGATTTTTACCATAACACCTTTTCAAAATATCCTGTATAAAATGATCTATGACATCACATTGAGGACGTTGAGGACGTTCTCTGCCCGGCGGCGGCTGTATGGCGGTATCTCTGGCAAAACTCCCGTAGCAAGTACAACCTTATTACTAACGGGGTAGGGTTATATCTGCTTTGGCTATTGACTTTGACATATCGCCTTTTGGCTTATGGGTACAGTTCTCTGAATGGCATACCACACTCGGAGTCCCTATATTCCACTCCGCTGATGAGGACTGTGGCGGAGTCTGGAAACACCGGCGGTGACAGATGGTTCTTCAGACACAGCTCCTCAAGTATCACAGACGGCTTCTTGTTGTCCCGCCATTTTGATACCCCATTCCTGAAATACAAATTGATTTCTAAATGCTTGGCCTAAACTAAACTAAAGACCTGAATAATTTAATAATAATTTAGTCATTAGACGTGATTAAAATAAGAATAAATTTAAGAGATTTTAAAAAAAGCATTACCTACGACTAATCATAATAATGTATGTTTAGTACTGTTACTGTGTACAGCATAGTTCTGCTATTTAATTAATTTACGCCTTACCTAGAGATTGCCGTTCCCACAGTCAAACTGTTACTTCAGTTTTGTGGGGCAATGTTTAATTTTTAATTCTTTATTAATATTGTACTTATTAAATAAATAAATAAAATAAAATAAAAAATGAAAAATATGTAGACCATTTACAATGTATAATTTGTCTAGGGGACACGGTTTCTGTAGGAGAATGTATTGAAACTTTTTATGTGGTTGTGTTGCACCATCGTAGTTATAAGACAGTATAATTTGTATTTTTTTACCCTAATATGGACAGCGAATTTTTTTTTACATGTTTTGTTACGGCGGATTTACAAATATTTTGTTTAAAGAAAGCTTAATAATAACTGGAGTGGCGTCCGCGGACCGGAAGACGAGCTGTAGGTAGGCCTCCAACAAGATGGAGTGACGACCTCGTCAGGATCGCGGGACCGCGGTGGATGCGAAAAGCACAAGACCGGTCTGAGTGGAAAGCCTTGGGGGAGGCCTATGTCCAGCAGTGGACGTCTTTCGGCTGACATGATGATGAATAATAACTTGGTCCCCGAGAACAAGAAACAAAATACAAATGGTCAAGTGCGAGCTGGGCTTACGCTGATTTGATTCGCAATCGAATTCAAATCGGAATATAGCCAAGGATTGGAAAACGAACGTCATTTTGAAAACATAACCCTGTTCCGTACAGCAGAGACTTCATTGGTGTTAAATAAAAATATTATAAGGTATTTTATAGATTGATTATTCAATAATGTATAATGTAGGTAAATCTCCAATAACTGGCCACCCTCCCATAACTGACCACCTCATACTAAAAATGAACTCTGTTACCTACAAACAGAATTCAATTTAGTATAACGTGGCCAGTTATTGAAGGGTGGCCAGTAATTAACACCTTATACTAAAATGCATTCTATTCTAGGTAAATAAAGTTCATTTTTAGTGTGTGGTGGCCAGTTATTGAAAAGTGGCCAGTTATTGGCGATTTACCTTATTCAGCGATAATTTTATTAATGAATGACACTGGAATGGTAATGGGAAAACACAAACACACACGCAAACAGGAACCCAATTTCAATGATTAAATATGCCCTACTGACGTCCGTAGACTATTTCGACTCTTTCGACTCATAAATAGGTCCCAAAAAAAATTTTTTTTGACTAGCGAATGTTTTTTCGTGCCATAACGATTCTTATTGTTGTTGTTGCTGAAGTCTCTGCCGTATGGAACAGGGTGACGTTTTCAAAACGACGGGCGTTTTTCCGATCACTGATCATAACGCCTGTGTGACGGTACGGAATCGTCGGTGCGTCCGACTCGCGCCTGCCCTGTATTTATAGCTTTTGCCTTACGTGCTGTACTGTTGCGCTAGCCCTACTAATGGCCTATGTTTTGAAAACGCCCTGTCCTCGAGATCAATGCAGGTACACCCAATCATGTCGTCCGGCCAAACCAAATTGAAGTTGTACAGAGACACCTTCAGAAGGTACTCTTTGGGCAGGGTGCAGCGGAGCTCGTACATTCTGAAACATTTTTTTTTATGGGTTAGAGAAGGCATACAAGCACATAGACCACATGATGGTAAGTGGAAGTTTTGACCCATAGACATTCGCATTCGCAAGACTGCAAGCCTAGACTGCAAATGCGTTGCCAACTCTGAGGCCAAGATGGAATGCCTCGATGCTAGTCATTACACCGGCTGTCTTATCCCCAAACCGGAACACAACAATGCGAACACTGCTGTTTGGCGGTTATTTAAACTTCATTGCACAATACACAACGTAATAACAAATGGCAAACAATGCTTTTAGGCTAACTAGAGGGTATTTCGTATAAATAAACAAAATATTTATATAAGAGCAAATACACATACGAATAAATAAAAAGAATATACGTCTAAATAAAAAACAGTTAAGTAATATTTATGTACTAAATAAAATACTGTATAATGCATAGTACAGTCGAGTTCATAAATATGTATACACCTTAGTACCTTATCACTTTGATCGGTGTGACAATTCATATATGGCAGTTCAAACATGACATTAAATAGACAAGGGACTAAATTGTATACATATTTAAAAACTCGACTGTACCTCGATGACCGAGCTATGCTTGTTCCTTTTTAATAGTAAAACGATGTTTTCTAAAAATGAAACCTAGCTAGATCGCCCCCGAAACCGCCTGCTCTAAATTTCATGAAAATTGTTGGAGCCGTTTCCGAGATTCAGATTATATAATATGTACATAATCTGAATCGCGAAAATATATCTGTGCCTCCTGTGACAAGTGATACAACTCGAGTTGTAGCAATTTGCGGTTTTTTTCATGAATCAACTTGAAAAAAAATTACGCATCTTTTGCTCCAACTCCCGTGTTCCTAGGCCTTCTAGTTCCCAAGATACTTTCGTGTAAAATGATACAATTAACCATTTTTTTTCCAATTTTGAGTGATTAATGCTATTTCTCTAGTTAAAACACTCCAAAAAACAAAAAATAAAATAATTATTCGTGCCTGGTAATATATCTAAAATTGTATTATTAATCACGATTTTAATTTACCTTTAAAAAGTCGTGTTTTTTGATATAACTTGAGTTGTATCATTTATCACCAGAGTTTTGCGTATTTCGAAAGTTACCAATTGAGTTAGACCAAAAATTAAACCTATATTTGCTTTTTTTGGTTTGTGTTAAGTGATACAACTCGATTTATATCAAATGTCACCAAACATTTCCTAATTTTTGCAATTATGTCTTATGGCACAAGTCAGTTGTATCAAAAATGTAACAATATTACGAACATTTAGAACCTGTAAAGTTTGATGCATGGTGATACAATTACTATCCAAACAAATCTATTGATACTTTCTATAGAAAGAAACGTGTTATAATAAAGTGTAATATTTATGTATTAATATTTAGTAAGGTCTAATAATATTACTTTGTTGTGACAGAGTTTTGTAAAGGTTCAGAATAAAATGGTTTGTCTCTGGTCGGGTGCTGAGGTATAAAGTGCGAGGGGAAGTTAGATAAGGCTTGATATTTGCTTATACAAAATGTGTCTATTTTTAATCCAAAATATCCAAATAGCCTATCTGTCCTCGTTTTGAATATAGGGTTCGGCCTTTAAGGTATTACCCAAACTAGCAGTACCCCGTCATATGAGTAAGCTTGCTTGTGTATACCTCTCCTGTTGGTTTCTTTAATGAGCGAATCTAGTAGGAGACACCATGAGTGGTGACAGGCAACCCTCTTGCGGGAAGCCTCTACATGTCTTTATCCTTTTTGAGTCTCCAGTCCAGAACCTTAAAAGCGTCCTCCAATGCAGCGGTGAACAGCTTCGGAGAGATCACAAGATCTCCTTGTCTGACTCCCCGCTGCAGAGGAATAGGCTTCGTGCTCTGGTCCTGTAGTCGGACGTTACGGACATAGTGGCGTTTTCGTACAGACACTTCAACACTTTGATATATCGTTAGTCAACTTGGCATCACTGGAGAGACTGCAGCACAGCCCAGGTCTCGATCGAATCGAAGGCTTTCTCGTAGTCCAGAAATGCAAGGCAAAGGAGGAGGTTATACTCTTTGGTCTTCTGTATAACCTGCCGCAGCTCATGTATGTGGTCTACGGTACCTTTTCGGAAACCGGCTTGTTCGGGAGGCTGGAAATAGTCAAACCTGCGTGCGAGACGATTTGTGATAAACCTCGAAAACAATTTGTAAACATGGCTCAGAAGTGAGATGGATTCCTCAGCAAGGTTTTATCACCTTTCTTGAAGAAGAGAACCACCACACTTCTTCCCGTGGTAGTCGGAGGCTCAGCGCTCGAAGTTGTTGATGACAATATTTACCTGGGACAAAGGGTCCAGCTAGGTAGGTCTAACTTTGAGAAAGAGGTCACTCGTCGAATCCGACTCGGCTGGGCAGGGTTCGGGAAGCGTCGCAGCATCTTTTCGTCCAAATTACAGCAGTGTTTGAAGTCAAAAGTCTTTAACCAGTGTGTGTTGCCAGTGATGACTTGTGGATCTGAGACGTGGGCGCTAAGAATGGCCCTCATAAGAAAGCTCAAAGTCACTCAGAGGGCTAAGGCTCTCCTCCTTTTTTATAAACCCCGAGCATAGCCCTCTGGCTATGCTCGGGGTTTATCTGCGTGATAGAATCAGGAATGATGTTATCCGCAGGTAGAACTAAGGTTACCGATATAGCCCGAACGGGGCATATTGCTCACAGTACTGCTGGCCGATGGGGTCAGAAGGTTCTTGAGTGGCGTCCGCGGACCGGAAGACGAGCTGTAGGTACGCTTCCAATAAGATGGAGTGACGACCTTGTAAGGATCGTGGGAATGCGGTGGATGCGAAAAGCACAAGACCGGTCTGAGTGGAGAGCCTTGGGGGAGGCCTATGTCCAGCAGTGGACGTCTTTCGGCTTTCAGAAATAAAAAATACAATAAAAACGATTTCGTCCTTAAATCACATAGACCGTTGTTCTATTTACCCGTCAATGTCATGTTTAGTTCCTTTATTTCATAGTATATAAAAAAATAAAGTTATCATGATTGCAATTGTTTGTTTTAAATACTTGTATTATTTGACACAAGTTTTTTCGTAATCAGACCTAGGAATAACTCTATATATAACATTACTCACGGTTTATTTTACGTTTTTTTTTTGTGAAAAGTGATACAAATCACTAAATATCCGTATTATTATGTCCGTTCGTCTTAAGAAAGATTACTTATTCAATTCCCTACAACTTATATATATAAGTTAAACCTCTAACTCTAGAAATAATAGAAAAAAGTAGCTTTTAAAACAAGTTGTATCAATCATGACCAGAGCTCCTTGATTCGACGACGCGCTGGCCTAGTTGGTAGTGACCCTGCCTACGAAGCTAGCGGTCCTGGGTTCAAATCCTGGTAAGGGCAGATATTTGTGTGATGAGCAAGAATATTTGTTTCTGAGTCATGGATGTTTTCTATGTATTTAAGTATATATTTCTCTATATAAGTATTTATATCGTTGTCTAGTACCCATAGTACAAGCCTAGAGCTTAGTTTGGGACTAGGTCAATTGGTGTGACATTGTCCCCTGATATTTATTATTATTATTATAGATATTTATTTAATTTATACGATTTTTATTTTTTTTTATTTTATGATATTATTATTATTACACTTTTATGTGTTAAATAATACAATTCGAGTTGTATCATCTTACACGAGTTAAATGGAGCTCAATCTGAAATGTAAAATGATACATAAAGTACGTTTCTTCGAATATCTCAAAAACTATAACTAGTATCAATATTTTTGTAAAACCAGTTAATAAAGTGATATTATATGATATAAAAATCAATAGCAATGTTTAAAAAAATATATTCATTTAAGAGCAGTATTTTTTTTAAACTTGTTTTCGCTCTCCTGTAAAATCGTGTTTTTCGAGTTGTATCATTTGTCACAGGAGGCACAGATATATATATAAGGGAATTGCTCGTTTAAAGGCATTAGATAGATAGATAATAGACCTTAACAGACAGAGCCCTGCTATTGGAGATTGTTATAGAGTGCTTGCGTAGGAAACGTTCGAAAGAGAATTTGCTTTGTGCCTGCCTTGCGAAGCGGGAGCGCATCCCAAAAATGTATTGCCTGCAGGGCGAAGGAGTAAGAGATGGAAGCTGCGACTGCATTGCTGCTTAACGGTGCGTATAAATATTACGGTGCGTCAAAAACGGCGCCATGTTGTTACTATGACCCCGTCTTTTGTTTACGCAACGACACCGTATTCTACGCAGCGGTGGGGTCGCACCTGAACCCGGTGGGATAAAGGGGAATAGTAAGCTTAAGGCTACGCGTGAAACGTTGTTCACAACCGGAACGAGCAGTTTGGAAATTAAATTTGGACTTGAGGCAGGTCTTATTAGCGTTAGGTAAGTAACTAAAGAGCACCTCAGACTGATAGTATCTGTAGTCCCAATTCTATCAAAATCAATACAGTATTAGCATTTTTTATAGAATAATAATAATAATAATAATCATTTATTTGCAAGAATATGGTCTTTACAGTTGGTGTTAACATAACAATGAGTACAGCATAATTCTACCGACAATACGGCGTGCAAATGTTAGTTTCATTTTTGCTTAATAATAATATAAGCTATAGTTAAGTATTTTCTATTTCAATCATGTTCGAAATTATACGGACTGACATAAAATTGCAGTTTAATATTTTAGTATCTTACGAACCTACAGGAGCTGGTTTCAAGGAAATCTTTTACAGTATAGAAACATTTTTCAGCCAGCCAAGATCGTAACCTATTAAGATCGTAACAAAAATGATGCAACTGTAAGTCGCTTATTTCTTTTGGTATCGCATTAAATATCAACGATGCCATGTAGTAGGAATTATTTCGGTGCAGTTTTAGTTTTGGTCCTGGCATTGACAAGGGCATAATGTGTTGCTGATCTTTTATTAGTGTTGTCTCTCAGCTTAAACAATGACATATTCTCTTTTACAAATTTGCCTACTTCATAAATATAAATGCATGGTCATTCCATGTTAAGTGCTCATCCAAACAAATACCCAGAAATATGGTGCTGTCTACTTGCTCTATTTTATCGTTTTCATAATTATCACTCGGAGCTTAGTTGTGTTCTTTTTCGAGAGCTACGCGATTGAGACCGCTCCATACAAACTTTAATGCTCCACATACATATAGAATTTAATAGAATAGAATAACTTTACTTATTTCAGGCTGCAAGGCCCATATTTACAAACACAACGTTCTGCGTATCGTAAACCTTTTCACAGGGTAATTTTTTCCACCCAATGTAACGTTGTCCCCAAAATTAATAAATATAACGAATATAATGCATGAAAAGTACAACTAATTTTATAGTATTAGCACACTAAAAAAACAACATTCTAACAATTAACCTAAAAGACTAAAATAAAAAATGTTACATACAAGCGCACATTTTACTAGGACGGCACCAGTAGCAGCCTACAGATGTAATGCACAATTGTTTTCCTTCGTATTTTGACGGAAACGTATGAACGCGTCTTGCTATTTCAGTCGGTCAGAGTACAAAAATACTGGATTTGACTGAAATAGCATGACGAGTTCGTACGTTTCCACGTAAATCGTACGTAATCGTAATCGTACGTAGTTCGTTCCGTGAAAATACGAAGGAAAGCAATTATCATGTTAACAGAACAGAACGGCATATCACGATCGCGTGTGATCGTCAATACCCGAAGTATGCTTCTAAAATCCGAAGGTTCTTTTAGGAGCTCACGGACTGTATAAGTAAGAACTCCAATCCCGTCCTGGGTAAGATGTGCAGATTATTCTAGTTATTAGTTATCAAAGTAAGCTGATAATGTGAAGCATATGATGTTGATTTTGCTACTTCGCCTTTACTAAATTATTATGCTGTGCTTTAAGCATGTACTACTTGGCGCTTTAGAAGATTTACGAGTATGTAAGTACATTTAAGGCGAATAATTGTAATAGAAGCAGTATATTTTAATTTAGTTCGTAATTGTTACTTACCTTGTTCCTATACTGCCACAACACTTATGAATAGCTAAATAATAATAATTGTACAGAACGGTGCCAATCCCGTTATGCGTAAATAAGTGACAGTCTGGGCGGTATTTAGATGCTTTGGTCTAATAGGTTCCGTCTCGACGCTTTCCAGGAACTGCCCCGGGAGTTACATCTACCGGCCTTACCTCGCGGTCGATGATATCCTAGCAGCATCGAACCTACCCCCAAATTTCATTAAATCTAATTTACCTTATATATTTTGAAACGTTTTATTTATTTTACTTAGATAATAAATAAGCGTGACACCAGCTACTGCTAATGGCTGATTTTAGAACTAGCGACCGCCCTCGCTTCGCTTCAGAATTTGAATACATAACCTACCTCTTGAATCACTCTATCTACTAAAGACAACCGCATTAAAATCCGTTGCGAAGTTTGAAAGTTCCAAAGTAAATCTGTCATTATTCAGCTATAAAGTTGAGTTTCTTACAAGTTACAAATGACTAGGCATCTCTAATGAGTCTAATCACACTGAAGACTTCAGGCATTTTTTTTTAAATATCTCCTTCACTTACTTTCTTGACACGGCGGACTCTGCACAGACGGCTGGAATCGATTTTGTTTTAAGGTCACAGCTCATTCGAGCCACCCGGCACCCGACCCGCACCGCCTCGTCGCTCAGCGTCCACTCGTTGTCACCAGTGAACCTCGCGTGGTCAAGGAATTTCTGAGCAATCACCAGTGTAAACCACCCGCTGCTTGCTTGCTTGCTAGCAAGCTTGCGAGAAACGAGCTATCATCGAGAAGACCACTCGCCGTCAGCACGTGGACACCTCGCTAGCAAGACGATCCGGTGACGCTACGTTGATATAGTGAGCGCATGCCCATATAACTCCATAAAATACAAACCGCCGGGTCGGGTGCCGAGTGGTTCTAATGAACTGTGACCGTTATACCTACCATGTGAAGATTACTTACTTTCCAAACACCGGACTGCTAGTTCTCTTAACGAAGCTGTTCCTGTCACCAAGCATCTGCCTCCCACATTGTATAGTGACATAAGGATCTGCTTTGCCAGCACAATCCCGCTCGTTGAGTCCAGAGGCCTTCACTATGTACACTCGCACTAGATAGAGCATAGGCTCATTTTCTGGATAGTCGCAGTAGAAACTGACAAAAATTAAAGGACACAATGAAGTGAAATTAGGAACCTGTCTAGTTTCGCCATGTCCGTCTGTCTCTTGTTTACTAATTTTTCTCAGAAACTATCAAAGTTCCAGAACTGAATTTTTGTACACATATAGATATTGATACCGTGCACTAGGATCAACGATGAAATCAGAAAAAATAATTGGTGTACCTCCCGTACATGTACAGCAAAGTTTTTTTGCAATAGCTATTTAAAAATCATTTAAAAATCATTACGATATATTGAACTATAACTAAAAATCATTAGTTTTTTTTGGTGGAAACTAGTTTACGTAATTAACAAACGAGTCCTTACTCGGGGCATGTTCTAGGGATTTGATATCGATGGATAAAATATCGATATTTATTTATGCTTGTGCTCATTAAAAATCCTCTACTACAATAAAGAGGCTCAAAATCATGTCTGATATCTGACCTCTTAATATAATAAAAGTATATGGATGTCATTTCAAATAAAATAAGACTTTACCATCATTGTCAAAGTCGACCGCTAGTCAATAATATTTGATGTTAATATTCCGCTACGAGTTCATAATAATTTGAAGTTGATATTTTCATCTAGAGGGCAATTTTTGTTACCGACAAATATAGAAAAAATGTGATCGCTTACTATGAAAACCCATTCAAAATAGAAAAGTAATCATTTGTGTATTATTTTTATTTTAAAATGTGGAAAGAGTAAATAACATTAATGAATCTTGACAGCAACATCGATATAATTTTTGTGGATCATATATTTTGCTACATCACTTTAGTATTCGTGCCCCAAGTTAGCACATAATCGTCATTAATGTTAAAGATATCCTGGTTCCACTAGAAAATAGAGTTCGATGAAATTAAAGAATCTATGAAATGAAAAAAATAATGAGGGGTTCCAAAAAGTACAATAACTTTTAAAAACAGGATACATACCCTCGATCAAGCTGGACCCCGTTTGGACTAACCGCCACTGTGTTTCGTGGGGGTGGCCACTCGTAGATCTTTATGCCCACCTGCAAAAATATTTTTTTCTCAAACATGCAATGGAATGTTGGGGTTATGTTAGTTATTTTAGGCTTCAAAGTATCACGTTGCGGGCGGAATAACTCGAGAGAACTGTAAAGGAATTCCATACGAAATTGAAGGCCTAGGCTGGGAAGTAATTTTTTTTTAATTTTAGTTTCGCCATGGTGGCTGTGTTTATGAAAAGGCTAAATAGCTGTTTTTTTTTTAATTTACTAAGCCGTGCATCCAACAAAGCGTTTGCATGTTTATTTGAAGTACCAGGAGCGCAGAGTAGGAGGTTAGCACGATGCGGCGAGCCCCGCGCGCGCCACCAGCGGGCCGGCGGGCGGGCGTACTGAGCACTGTAGGTTACTTTTAATGTTTATGCACTCCTAGTACCTATTTGACATTGTAATTTTTGTTTTAATTATTTTAATGAATTATGTTTGAGAAAAGCACTATACATACTTCGGCGGGAAATATGGGGTTGCCCGCCTCAGACCTATATCCTGTCTATATAACTTCGGCCGGCAACCCCTTTTGTCCCGGCCTCTGTAGTAATGTACTATTTAACCCCCGCAGCAAAAAGGAGGCTTTTATTTTAGTTAAGCGTGGGAGCCTGCCGTTTTTCAAAAATATGTTTGCCAAATGTATCATTTCCCAACTTTTTCATTTGCCAACGCGTAGAACCCTATAGGTTAGGTTAGGTTAGTGTTCATAATATCGTGAAATATTTACGGTTACGGAAAACAAAGCGGGTTGGCAATTAAATTGAAACGGTTGGGAAACGATACATTTCGCAAACATATTTCGCCGGAAGGTAACCCGTTAAACGTACACGCACGTTTATACATGTATCTGAATTGCTCTATATCTATGTATCTGTGTTTATCCAAAGCATTATAGCTCTGAAATGGGTAAACCGATTGGGATCCTTTTTTAGGGTTACGTAACTCAAAGAGAAATAATGGAACCCTTATAGGATCACTTTGTTGTCCGCCCTTCAGTCCACCGTGGGCGAGTCTGATGCGCACTTGTTTGTTTGTTTTAAAGAAAACTGATTTATTCCGGATGGTTCTTAGCCAGGTTTGATAAATATTAATTGGGCGGTTTAAGAGACATTAGCTATTAAATTAGGAGGTTTTAAATATTTACAAGATACATGTCATAAATACAAAGTATAATAGTCACCAAATGAATGATGATGCAAGATACAAGTAAATGATGAGATCGTGAAGATTAGTAGACGGTTTTTAATTAGATGATTTTACAAGTAGCAGCTTGTATTACGCCCTGTTTCCAAAAAAAGAAAAACTATTTATTATCACATTTATTACTTAAGCAAAAGCATAAATAATGAAGCATGCGGGAACTTTCCCACAAGCCAACAATGCAAGGCAAGGCAGAGTGGGACGCAAATGTTTTAACTTTCGTATTCAAGCAAACAGCTGCGTCGCTCTCAGCCTATCCCTCCGACTGTTGGTTTTTTGGAGCCTTGGTCGACATACAGGCTGTTACCTAAAAATTACCCAATTAAAAACAAAGGGTGTTGTTAAAGATATATTTTTCATATAGAAACCTTTATGAAGCCACAGTGTAACTGTTCGTCTTTTTCAGGAATCCCAGTTTTCTTCCCGTTATACAGTTTAAGCGTGCTACACCAGTCCTTGAATCTGGAGAATCCGGGCTGACATTCCAATTCAGAGTCGTAAATCTAGTATAAAAGTTTAAAAATAGCAGTTAAAGGGTATTTTAAGACGGAAAACCAGCACAGACCGTCTGTTGGGAAGGCACTGAAGCCAATGGAATTAGGCAGACATTTGGCAGACAATTACCTCATTCCTTTTTAGAACGTCACTATGGAACGACTTAATTGTCATTAACTGACTGACACCCGTATTCAGAAACAATACTCAAGTCAAGAGAGTTAACGCACTGCGATCAATACAGCTTTGTGATTGGTCATTTTTGACCGACCGTTTGTTTACGAGACAATTTGAACCACACAGTACGTTCGTGAGCACTGTGAGATTACATAGTAACGTTTGTGAATACAAGCTTTACAACTTCCAAAAATATTAATACCGCGGCAGAAAAGGGAATGAAGAGTCCCACAGACTAAGTTTACCAGCAGTCATAAGTAGAGATCGGACAAATGGAAATTAAACAAATAAAATTAAATTAATTGATTACTTACGGTAAAAAATATTTTGATCCTTTCATCATCATATCATCATTATCAGCCGCAAGACGTCCACTGCTGGACAAAGGCCTTCCCCAAGGTTTTCCACAACGATCGGTCCTCTGCTGCTGTCATCCAGCGGTTTCCCGCGACCTTTATCAGATCGTCAGTCCACCTTGTGGAAGGTCTGCCAACACTTCGTCTCCCGGTTCGCGGTCGCCACTCTAGAACCTTTCCGCTCCAACGGCCATCAGTTCTACGAGCAATGTGCCCCGCCCACTGCCACTTAAGGTTTGCAATCCGGTGAGCTATATCGGTTACTTTAGTTCTCCTGCGAATCTCCTCATTCCTGATTCGATCTCGCAAGGAGACACCCAGCATAGCTCTTTCCATCGCCCTTTGAGTGACCTTGAGCCTTCTTATGAGGCCCATTGTAAGCGACCATGTCTCGGATCCATACGACATCACTGGCAACACACACTGATCAAAGACTTTTGTCTTGAGGCACTGTGGTATTTGGGACGAGAAGATAGTGCGTAGCTTACCGAACGCTGCCCATCCGAGTTGGATTCGACGATTGACCTCTTTTTCGAAGTTGGACTTACCTAACTGGATTTTTTGTCCTAGGTATACATAGTCGTCAACAACTTCGAGAGTAGAGTCACCAACTTTGACAGGAGTGGGTACGACATGGACATTTGACATGATTTTCGTCTTGTCCATGTTCATTTTAAGACCCACTTGTTGAGAGACTCTACTGAGGCCATCGAGCATTGTACCAAGGTCCTCCAGGGTCTCAGCCATGATGACAATATCGTCGGCGAATCGAAGGTGAGTGATGTATTCGCCATTTATGCTGATGCCAAAACCACCCCAGTCCAGAAGCTTGAAAGCGTCTTCCAATGCAGCAGTAAACAGTTTCGGAGATATTACATCTCCCTGTCTTACTCCTCGCTGCAATTGGATAGGCTTCGAGTTCCGGTCCTGAAGGCGAACTGACATAGTGGCGTTTCTATACAAACACTTTAACACCTCGATGTACCGATAGTCGATTTGGCACCGCTGAAGAGACTGCAGCACAGCCCATGTTTCGATCGAATCGAAGGCCTTCTCATAGTCCACAAACGCTAAGCATAGTGGCTGATTATACTCCTCGGTCTTCTGTATAACCTGCCGCAGCGTGTGGATGTGGTCTATGGTGCTAAAGCCTTTTCGGAAACCGGCTTGTTCGGTAGGCTGAAAGTCGTCAAACCTGCGAGCGAGACGATTCGTAATGACTCTAGAGAACAGCTTATAAACATGACTCAGGAGCGTGATGGGTCTATAATTCTTCAGCTGGGTATTATCACCCTTTTTGAAGAAAAGAACCACCACGCCCGCGTGCCATGCTTGCGGCGTTTTACCCTGGGCTATGACGGAATCAAATAGCTTCTGAAGAGCTTTTAAAACCGGTGATCCACCTGCTTTCAGAAGCTCAGCCGTAATTCCGTCATCACCCGGTGCCTTGCTGTTCTTAAGCTGTTTTAGAGCCACTCTAATCTCGTACAGGCTAACGTCCGGGATATCTTCGGTGTAGTGTCGGGACAACCTAGCTCTTGGGTCTTCTGCTAGGTTGCTGACAGGTGGGCATGTTGTCGTGTACAGCTGTCCGTAGAACTTCTCTATCTCTCCCAAAAGCTCAGGTTTAGACGATATGATCCTGCCGTCATCGGTCTTCAGCCTCATCAGCTGGCTCTGCCCAATAGACAAATCTTTTTTAAACACTTTAGAGCCTTTGTTTCGCTCAATAGCCTCTTCAATACTATTAGTATTAAATTGGCGTATGTCGCGGGTCAAAGACTTAGAGATCTGTCTATTGAGCTGCCTGTACTGAGAAGCATCTTGTGATGACTGCAGAACCATAGCACGTCTGTTCTCCATTAACTTTTGGGTAGAATCAGAGATTTTCTTGGTTCCTTTTGAACGGCGAGTCTTGAAAAACTTAGACCCGACCGTTTGGACAGTTTCCACAAACCTGTTGCAGTAATCATCCACATCTACGCATTCACCTAGGCTTTCGAAGCGGTTTTTGAGTTCGAGCTGAAAGTTCTCGGGGTTTTGGATATGAATCGGTGCTGGACGGAGCGTTGATTTCATCAGGCGTGACCTTTCCAAGCGTACGTCGATATTCAATGTGCCTCTGACCATTCGATGATCGCTCCCGGTTTTGACCGCATTGATCACGGAGACATCATTGAATATTTGCCTTCTGGTCGACATGATGAAATCTATCTCATTTCTGGTCGCACCGTCGGGACTCACCCATGTCCATTTGCGGCATTCACTCTTCTTGAAGAAAGAGTTCATCATAAAGAGTCCCTCTTTCTCCATGAAGCCCGCCAGCAGCTGGCCACGGGAATTCCGACTTCCAATTCCAAATTGCCCCACTCTCAGCTCATTTCCGCTTCGTTTACCCAGCTTTGCGTTAAAGTCTCCCATGACAACGTTGTAGTGAGTTTTGGTGGAATGTATGGCTCTGGAAATATCCTCATACATTACCTCCACCTCATCATCGGAGTGCGTCGAAGTTGGAGCGTATACCTGTATGACCTTCAGCGAATACCGTTTGGTGATTCTGAGTATAAGGTAAGCTACTCTTGACGACACACTCTCGATCTTGACAACGTTGTTCACAAGAGACCTGTGGACGATAAACCCGACACCTCCCTGGGACAGTTTGTCGCCTTCCCGGAAAAAGAACAGGTTACCCGACTTAAGAGTTATCGTGTCCTCCCCCTGTCTTCGGACTTCTGATAAACCCACTATGTCCCAGCGTAACCTGCTCAATTCTTCCTCAAGTTCCACGATCTTCTCGTCAGCCCTCAACGTGCGTGTGTTATAAGTTGCCAGGGCCAGGGGTCGTCGGTGGTGGTAGCCAAATCTCTGCCGGAGATTCTTAGCACCCCCCGCCCCGCCGTTACCGCGACCGCTACCGTAGCCAGGAATAGCGGGGCCGCCGGGGACTGGGGGCCGATTTATTGGTTGTGCAATATCCATGGTTGTTTTTGTTTTTTCTCTTGGGGAGAAAATTACCATAATCGCCACGCTTGGCAGGCGGGTTGGCGATCGCAGTATTTCACCGTGTTCTGAGAGGACGCTGCTGCCCATCCTCCGGTGGTTCTGGGCGTAGTTTAAGGACATACCCGGGTCCTTTTGATCCTTTGCAAGGCAGTAATAAATAAATAATACAAAGAATTGTTATAAAAGCAAATAAACAATAATTTGTAAAAAAAAAACGTGGTTAGATTAATTCTTTACACGGCTAAAATAAAATTATTGGGTGAAAAGCTCCTTTCGCAATCCACGGATGTCAATGAAGCCAACTTAAAATATAGAAACAAAATTCTTTGTCGTCAGAAGAGATTGTAGTTATAATTTGAGATTTAAATAAGGCAAGAGGAGCGCGTCACATGAAATCGTTACCGGTGTACAATATTTTATATTGAAATTAAAGCAAAATAGAAATAATATCATCTTATGTTAGATTTTATATAATAGAGTCAAGATCTTATTCAGCACAATTAATATAAAAAATACTTACTTTACAAATGTTACATCCATAAATTATGTCGGATACTAAAAATTACTTTGACCAAGTTATACTTATAAAGTTTTGTCTTATATTCCGGTAACTCAAGTTTTTTCATATCATTTGGTAAATAGTTAAAAATCTTTACAGCCATAGACAAGATGTTATTTCTAAACAAAGCTGACTTGTGGTAAGCAGATAATATATCCATGGTTTCTTGAGGTTTCCCTTATCGAGGGAGTCTGTACAGTGAACATGCTCATATTACTTTTGACAAACAAACAGACCTCATACACATACAGTGAGGGCAGAGTCATAATTTGTAGCTGAGTGGCCTACAGCTGTACGATGCTTGGGCACCAGATATGGATCTTACAAATTTCTTCTGAAATTCAAACTCTTTCAGAGGTGGACGAGTTTCCCCACAGCATCAACCCATAGCGCAGATTAGAAGCAATACAGGCGTGAAAAGCTAATAGTGCCGTTTTTCGTGAGGCTATGTGAGTGAGAAAATCAAATCTGTTGAGTTTGTCAATCAGCCATAAGTAGATAAATATAATATTAATGGCCACTCCTCACGTCTTTGTATTATTTATTTATCAAAAAATCAAGATAAATGTTCAGGTAAGAAATTAATTAATGTAATTTAATTTGTTTAATTGTCTTTGAGTCATGTCCACATTATTCCGAGTAATGACGCCCATTTGTCTGATCTCTGGTCATAATTAGTGACCAGGCCACCTGAGAGTACAATAATATATGAAACCTTAAGAGAAACTTAGTCTTTGGTCTAAAACGATGAACTGACAGGCCCATAACTGTTAGTCTATGGGGCGCAAAAGACGGTTCTAACGCACTCGCAATCGTAACCGTTTTCATTTTGACAGTCTGAGGGAGTCTGCTTTCGAAATGAAAAGAATCGCTCCACTTTGAAAATGGCGACCTGTTAGTCTATGGGGCCCAAAGATAATCGCAGGGTTCCAGACGGACTATCAACCTTTTGGCTAACGCACTCGCAATCGTAACCGTTTTAATTTTGACAGTCTGAAGGCAAGGCTGCTTTTGAAATGAAAACAATCGCTCCAGTTTGAAGTCAATTGCGATTGCGTTAGGCAATATAGGCCACCGAGATTCTATTAGGGTTTATATGTTTTGTTTTTACTGTCGCGTTCAAAAATGTATGTGGATTAATATTACTAATACTAAAATTATAAATGAGAGAGTTTTGATATATGGTTCTCAATCAAGCTAGAACAGCTGAACGGATCTGAAAGAAATTTGGCACACAGATACATTATAGTTTGGACATAGGCTACTTTTTGTCTCTAGAGCGATAGTCAATTTCCACGCGGACGAGGTCACGGCTAGTGAGAAATATAATTATGAACTTGCCAATCCATTATTAGACGGTGAAATTACTGATATGTATATTATATAATTGCTGTCTCCATGGAAATAAATAGTAATTTGCCTGGGGTGTAACATCTATAGACATCAAGCAAGTTGGCTCACGCACTTTCATCGCGTCAAAGTGATGAGAACTTGAAATTGACAAAACAATTCAATATCCCTGATAAAACATGTAACATCCTGTAGATAATTCCCGAATGTATTTTTGTTTAAAAACTACTCTCTTTACCAGATTTCCAAAATAATACAACAGACTCAAAATATATTCCAGTACTTATATTGAAAATCATTTTGGAATAAAAGGCAAAGTTGAGTAAAAAAAAAGGTTTTAGGTTTTCAATTATTACTTAGCTAAAATCTTTATTATTTAAGATTATTTGTCTAAGTTAGTGAGGACACTATTTATAAGACATAAGAAATCTTTTGAATTTTTTTTGGAAGAACCAAATGCGTTCTAATTCATGTTTAGGGAATTTATTCAAAATATGAGGTAGGTAGGTGTAGGTAGGTACTTACAGTAATAAGATCACAATTGCTCGTTTCTGAGGTGGATGGCTGCAAACAATATAGCTGGTGGTAAGTAAATTTAAGACAGTTATTTTCTTTATGGCATAGGCCAGTGTTCTAAGAAATGCTATTGAGTCTGTCGTTTATATTACCGAAAAAGATTGAATTGAAATTGATAAAAAAAAAAGTGCGTTGAAGTTTCGCGTGGCGTCACGCGGTGGCACACTTTATACCACGTTTTGACGTCACGAACCCGCGTTATATTTGTCAATTTTGATTGACAATGCAAAAAATACGTGTTCAATGTTTTTGATAAATTTACCGAAAACTTTTTTTTTTTACCTATGAGTCACTCCTATTGTGAAGGCCACAGATGCCACCTGATGGTTAGTGGGATCTATGATCAATCTTAAGACTGCACATGCGTTGCCAACTCTGTGGCCTAAGATGGAATGCCTCTTTGCTAGTCATTGCGCCGATTGTCTTATGTTCACACCACCGCGACACAACTTATTATATTATTCATAGATTATATTATATTATAGCATAGCATTATATTATGCCTAGATTGAAGAATAAAGAACTTTGACTTTGACAACAATGCGAACACAGTTGCTTGGCGGTGTCCTTTAGACAAGGTGGTGGTAGCGATCCGGACGCACCCTGTATAAGGTCCTACAACCACCATTTATGCATTTCTTTTGCTTTTGACGAGCTTTTATTTATCTTCACTTGCTCCTTTGTCCCTAGTATGGTTGTGTTTATCACGTGACAAAATGTGTATAAAGCATCCGTCACTCTTGTACTTATATACGTGTCAAACAGTGGCGGATGTTACCATCATTATGGTACCATCAAGCTGATCTGATGATGGAGTCGGAAGGTGGCTACGGATTTTTTGGTGTACTTGATATGTACCCGCCGTGTTGGGGCTCGTTAATTTCGTCTTGATACTTAAACAGATGATGTCTGAGCGGAAAGAAGTGTAGTCGACAACAAAGAATTGTTCCAAAAAAACATTTTTTTGTCAGAAACTTAAAAAAAAATTCTATCAAAGATATCTCTTTCTAGCAAAATAGAAATTAACATGGAATTTATATGGCCAACCTGCTACATAACTTCACAATGCATCTGATCTCTGTCTAATTAGGAGTTTAAAATGCTTATATCATCCGTATTTCTTGGCCGATTTTAATTTTAATTTCAGTTTAGGTGATCTCTTTTACGATAATTTCATATTTTGTTTAGGAATGCGATTTAAACATTCATGCATACTGTATGTTGCCATGCCATAGTGTAGAAAAAAAGTCCGTCAATGGAACACTCAGGCTGATTAAATAAAACCTTTTAAATACCATTTGTGCTTCCATATAGCGCGTCCACCAATCTTTATCATTTGGTTCATCTTCCGGGCTCTTGTTTACCACTTTTATCTGATTATTCTGCTTGCAGAACGTCGGCAGCAGCATGTCCTTTTCCTCGTCGGTCTCTTTGGTGAAGAAGGTTTGGAAAAAGGACAATTTTGCGAATGGCTTTCTGAATGGTTCATTGCAGGTGGTGTCCGAGGTCGGTTGGCTGTAAGCGTTACGTTTCTTCTGCTGCTTTTTAACATATACCAACTTTCGGCCAACTAGAAAAAAATACAAAGGTACAATTTGACACTTGACATTACCTAAAAGCGTTAAAAAACCCTAGTCTACTGAAAAAGACATGTTTCAACCAGAACAGCTAAGGAAATGTTTTTTTTGATATCAGAGTTAAGATTTATTAATATACATCTGCATAGTACAATGATATTATAAAGTAAGACCTATCTCAAGTCTCACTATAGGAGAAAACGCAATAATTTCTGTAATGTAACATTATTCCTACTTATAATACCACCGCCGTTAACAGCCCCGTTTGAGTTAATGCTGAAACGAAGAGGATAAAAAACTATTGCTAATTGACCAGTAACAGAAGCTACTCAGATGCAAAAAACATTGTGGGCTAGAACCACGATTATACAAATTATACTCGAAAAAAGAGAGCTCTGCCAATATGCACTACAGGTGTAGTGCATAATTGCTTTCCTTCGTATTTTCACGGAAACGTACGAACGTGTCATGCTACTTCAGTCATCCTCAGTACTTTTTGTACTGTGACCGACTGGAATAGCAAGACGCGTTCGTACGTTTCCGTGAAAATACGAAGGAAAACAATTATGCACTACACCTGTACGCATACAAGCGTTTCTATTCGTTACGTTTTTAAACCAATCGCGTCAATGGTAGATGACGTGATAAGAAAAGTCATGTGATCTACCAGTGATTGGTTATAAACGTAACGAAAGTTTTTTTCTTGAAATATTTTTTTTTTACTCTTCGTCTTCGTGGTAATCACACAAATATTTGACTATACTGAAAATTGAACCCGAGGCCCCTAGGATCACTAGCAACTAAGGTAACTGGGCCGTCAAATGAATATCAAATAAATATGACTGTGTTTATTTTTAAATTTCCTTTGTAATAAAAAGCTTGCTTGTAGTTGTAATCCATTAAAAAGTGATAATATCAATTAACAAAATTAGTAAAGCGATTCGTTTTTACAGAAACAAATTAATTACAAAAGATTACCTTGAATAAAATCCGGGGACATAATCATAGTAGCATATAAAGACTCCTGTCTCTCTTTCTTTGGTAGCCATTTAATCATGTATTTAATGGGGTTTTTCACCACATTCAGACCAAGAAACAACGTCCGACCAAAAGAACCGCTGTCGTAGAGCTTTACAGCAAGCGGGGTGCAGCAACAATCAGTTAAGGTGCCTTTAACAATCTGCAACAGATGTGTTCTTTGACCTTTGCGCGAATAATAACATCTAATAAGTCTACATGCACATACTGCTTTTTTTCCTTTGGACATCCTGCTATAGGCAGTTTAAAAACACCTGCTGCTGCAGGTTTTTATCGCCTAACGCACTGGCAATCGTTTTCATTTTGACAGTCCGAAGGCGAGTCTGCATACACAATGAAAACAATTGATCCACATTGAAGTAGATTGCGATTGCGAGTGCGCTAGGCAATAGGCCAGCTGGCACAGCTAGAATGAACAAAACTAACGTTACACGTAAAATCATAAGTTAAGCCCCTCTTGCATGTAGTTGTACCTAACACATTATATATTTGAAATTTCGAAGTAAATTTCATCTTGGTTTTGTACACAAAGAGCAAGAGGAGCTTTTTTACTGCTACTATATTATTGCGCAACGACCGTTTACTTACAGGAGGTTCTTATATTTAGTGAACGACTATGTTTTTTGTGGCGTAGCTCAAAATTGAATCAGCCTGTATTGATTTTATATTTTGCGAATGCAATTTGTGATACATTGTGAGAAATTACGTTTCTTTATTTAACATTTATTGTTAGAAATGGTTACCAACTTTATAGTTTAAAAAAGGCAATGATATTATTTTTTAACATCAATTAAACATGGTGTATATTTTAAATGCAGTAATTAAACGAATACCTGTGACGTCCTCCCTTTCGGAAAATTACAGTTAGTCGTCGCGTGTGCTATGATCCCTGATTTGATAGTCACGTCGAGGATCTCGAGGAACATACAGGGTTTGTGTGTGATGCTGACCTCCCTGAGTCCCCACCAGTAGACATCCACCCTGTACATGATAATAATTTAGTAGAGCATCTTCTATCTTCATGTTTATGAGTATATTGAATAACTTGGTATTATATGACAAGACCAGAATTTTGTTTTCAAACTGTAACATAAAAAATATACACAAAAAAATGTGTTAAATATAGTTGATGAATTTTGAAATACAAATTTCGAAGGTCATATAATATTACAGGAATACGACAAGCTATATGTCCGAAAATTCATAAGTTAAGGAAGGGTAGAAGTACCGGTTTTAATCCATTCTAAATGATAAGTAATATGTAAACCATTATAAAACAAACAATTACAAAAACAAATCTTTTATCTTTACATTAATCTTCAATCTTAACTATTTATGAATATTATTTTTATATCACAGTTGTTTTGATACTCTATTAAACCTTGAGTGGCCGAAAAAGGTACAGTGGCCAGAAACGGTACTTCTTTTAATTCATACTTTTTTTTCGATTGTAGGTTTTATTACCTGTATTTGATAACAAATATTACAATCCAGGAAAGTTAAATGGTTAAAGAAATACATGTTTTTCTAAATTATGAAAATATGGACGAACGAAATAGTTGGTAACTGAAATTCGACCGTGTGATGTTACTGAATAGGAGTCTCTAAGAATACCTAATGCATCATTTGTCCGAACTATTGTTTGTCATAAACTGGTTTTATGTCGGATAAAAAAAGTCGGATAGCGTATTAAGTTTCCAAAAATACCTGCGGTAAAGTATGGATTGTTTTAAGAGAACACAAAAAAAACGCAGTAATGGCTTTAGGATATACGAAATTCGGACAAAATATGAATTAGGACCAATAACATAAGGATTCCAATATAGACCCAACTTTTCCATCACTGATTGACAACGTACAGTCAGCGTCATATAAGAATTTGATTACAAACATTACAAAAAATAAATTATTGAAATCGGTCGAGCCATTCACGAGTTATGGGGTGGCAAAGGGAAACAAGGATTGTTTTTATATACATAAGTGTATACTTAGATAATAACGTAATAAGAATGCAACTTGGGGCATAGAGAAGATGCATAACGCGTAAATTATCGATTTTCGAAAATTGCTAAAATTGTATAGAATTAATGACGTAAGCTGATGATGGATTGCGTCAATCGCTTATCGTCCCTTTACTTTCTCAATCTCGTATCTGATCAAATAGTTGGATAGGATAAGCACTCATTTACCCCAAAGAATAAAGACTACTTTCCTATCTAACTTTTCATCCACTTACGAGTTGATAGAAAACAGAAATGTTAGCAGCGTTTGCTTCTTGGCTTGCCCTACAAGTCTTATATTTTTCATAAAATTTCTTATTCAGCTTGTGACAGAGGTATGAAATGTAAAATTTCAATCTGTCACAGGTCCAATAAGACATAACAAATTAAGGTGGCTTATAATAACTAGACCCATTATCTTGTCGCACTGACGTCGCTTTTTTGTACGGAATTAATGTTTATTTTATCGACTAACTAATGTCGATAAAATAATGTACACCAAGGTAAATTAAACAAACACTATTACTAAGAACTACAACGGATTTCGGCTGTCCGTCAATAAGACATGCAGTTGCAAATAGGTAAATTATTTACATAAAGTAATCGCATCTCGTGACGTCAAGACTAATAACCTTTTTATAAACAAGAAGTTTTAATAACTACGCTATATTGAGACTGAGCAGAGATTTAAACGGTGAAAAATCAATCTCCTTATTGAATAATAGAAACTACAAACATCGATAAAGATAGAGTCGATAGAATGTCAACCCCTACAAAAGAGTGACGTCACTGCGACAAGATGACAGGGTGTAATACTAACTTGTAAGTGTTTGGCGTTGGTATCAGGTGTTTTGGTATTGGCTCCGGGACCAATTGCCCTTCGGGTTTGATGACGTTAACATTATAGCATGAGACGTCTGTGGGCTTGAAGAACTTCTCAGATGACTTGAAACAAAGAGACAAGGATGTAGGTAAACAAAACTGAAGTAAAGCTCTTTGCATGTAGTTGTTTACAAAACTAAATAATTTAGGGTAAAGTCACCAGTTGCCAGCCAGACACCTGTACTGTAGTCGGCCTCTGCCTTTGTATGAGTGGGAAGAGTACGAAAGTTATACACTCAGGAGCAAAAGTACCGGGTCAGAGTGCGTTTTTCACACATACGAGACTATTTCGAAGCCTTGGTTCCTCGCCAGGGGTTGTTTTGAGCGAGGTTTAATGGTGGATACTCCGAAGTTCAATAAGGAGGTCAAAAGTTCTTAAGACACCTAATTGATCGCACAATCAGTAAACACCACAGCGGGAGAGTTTGGGTCAGCACTTGGATTTCCTAACATTTTATTGCCATTTTAGATGTTTTTCTGAAGTTGCAGATTCATTCAGTTAGGTATCCTAGGTACCCTGGAACTCTTGTATCGGGGTATTCATCATCAGATTTCACTATAAGCATTCCCTGGCGAGGAACCAAGGCTTCGAAATAGCCTCTTTAGTGTGAACAACTAACTCTGACCCGTATTTTTGCTCCTGAATGTATTTCCCACTCTACGTACTCATATAAGGTCGACTACTGATTTCTGGCTGATGAACACTGGTGACTTTACCCTACATCACATTACAAATAAACAATGTGGAACGGTCTGTACAGATGTTTTAAAACTACATAGAAGAGGGGCTCTACTCTAGTTTTTTTAATTATCTATAGAAATTAGAGGGTTTAGTCACTTTTCAGTACTTTGGAGGACAAATTCTCCAAAAAAGTTGATACAGGGCAGCTAAAAAAAAAATACGTAACATACGAGGGGCGTTCAATAAAAAGTGAGAATAAGTATGTTATAAACAACTTTTAAGAAATGTCATTTTATTTTTCGACATAGTCACCTTCTAGCATAATACACTTAGTATATCGTTCTACTAAACTTAAATTCCATTTTTAAAAAAGGTCTCATCTTCATTACTTAAAAAATCTTGTACTGCAGCGAATACCGCGTCATGGTCTTCAAATTTCTGGCCTCTAAGGTATTCTTCCAATCTCGGAAATAGGTAGAAATTACTGGGGGCAAGATCAAGTGAATACGGAGGATGCTTAAGGATACCGAACCCAGCATCACGAATTGCAGCCATTGCAACGGCGGACTTGTGTGCCGGGGCATTGTCCTGGTGGAACAGCACAACTTTCAAGAGTTTACCTCGCCGTTTTTCGCAGATCTCATTGCGCAATGTTGCTATTTGATTGGCATATAAAGTGCCCGTAATAGTGGCTCCATGCTCGAGATACTCAATCATTACTACCCCTTTACCATCCCAAAAAACAGAGCCCATGACCTTACCGGCAGATGGGCCCACCTTGAATTTCTTCGGAATTGGAGTTGATGGCCATTTCCATTTCATAGACTGCAGTTTCGTTTCAGGGTCATAATGATGGAGCCATGTTTCGTCCATTGTTATAAATTGCGCCAAAAAAAAATCCCGGTCTTGCTGTATCAGGTCCAAAGCTTCTTGACAAATCTCGACCCTAGTTTGTTTTTGCGTGTCAGTAAGCATTCTTACGTACCCAACGCGTGGATACCTTTTTCATACCCAAGCGTTCATGTAAAATATTATGCACGCTCCCCGTTGAAATCTTTCAGGAATAAAACGAACCGTTACACGACGATCCGCCAAAACTAAGTTTTTGACTTTTTTCACAATTTCTTCAGTTACTGCTGTAGTAGGGCGTCCGGAGCGGGGGTCGTCCATGGTCGATGTTCTTCCACGTCTAAATTCGGCGCACCAACGTGCGACTGTCGAATACGCATTAGAGCCTAAAGTCTCCCGCAAATCTAAATTGACTTGATCCGTAGAAAAAAATTCAAACACATGTGTTTGATAACGGCTTGCAGTTCATTTTTCTCCATTTTCGCTAACGTACTCAATAGCCAGGGCCCGTACTTTTCATGCCGTTGACTGAAAAATGACGTCACGCTACATGAACATTTTGTTAAACAAAAGACAGATTTTTTTCATAGCGAGCTAGATAGATTAGCTTCACCGGCCAGTATTTAATGTCCTAATATTGAAAGAGTTTGCATCTCATTCTCACTTTTTATTGAACGCCCCTCGTATATCAAAAAATAACCAAAATTGGATCTGGACAGTTGGATACCTTTCCTTATAAGCTCTAGACAAGTACTATGGGAAGTAGACGACGATAAACATTCTTATAGAAAGAAATAAACAGGTGCTTATATTCATATATACGCTTAATACACGCTCATCACACAAATATTTGCCGGGAATCAAACGTGAGACCTCTTTTTTCGCTAATACATTTACTATTCATCTATTGCATCTATACCTGAATCAGCTGAGCGAAAATCAGTATCTGACCAGTCTGCTCTGACCCGCAGAGTATATCAAGCCACTCGAGTTGAGGGGTCAAGTCTTCTTTATCACTTATGGCCGGTTTAACTGCGGCCCGACCTATGAGCTCCGGTTTTGTCTGCAAAATTATATAATAGGTCGATTCACAAGAGCTGGCACGAATGGATTGAAAGAGTGAAGGGGTATATCGATACAACTTTAGAAAAAACTCGTATCAGATATTTCGAGATGTATGAGTTTAAAGCTAATACGCTTCACGCTTAAGTTCAAAATCGTACGTTACGAAATATGAGACACGAGGTTTTTTCAAATCAACGGTATAGTTGTATACGCCATGGTGGTGCGATCTTGTGCAGGGCCCGTCTGGATCGCTACCGCCATCTTACCCTTAAACCAAGCAGCAGTGTTCGCATTGTTGTGTTCCGGTTTGGGAATAAGATAACTGGTGACATACCAGCATGAACGCATTCCATCCTAATTCTGAGGATTGGCAGCGCGTTTGTAGGCTTTAGGATTTCCGTCATCACAGTTTATATATATATATATATATATATATATATATATATATACATATAACAGTAAAGAAGCTACGAACGAACGCTCGAAACGACGCACTTACACAGAGAAATTAAAAAATATATATATTTATCTACATCCACGGCATAACTTTCCTACATTATGTTCAGAAACGACAAGCAAATAAACTAATCTAGCTTCTTTACTGCTTTAGCTAGATATAATTATTACCAGATGTCACTAGTAAACTTACGAGGTTACACCAGTTGAATTGTTACCAATGCTTGTTACGAGATGTCACTCTAAGTCGTTTTCTGCCGTCAAAATGAATTGTAATGCAGAAGACATTTACGAGTTAACACCGGAAATACTATTTGAAACTGTCTGCATCAAAAACTCATTTTACTAAAAAATGTTAGTTACGAGGTGTCACATCTAGACCGACGATATACTGTCACAGATCCCACTTTACATAACAAAGTTTTAAGCGTAATAAGCAATCATTTCGAACGCTACTATTAAGCCAAAATAAATACGAACTCAGACGGCAGCTTATAAACAACTTATAAATTAAAATTTACTAAAAAGACTTAAAGATAATTAATAACACCTTCATATTAACAGACAAAATAACTTTAATTCATTACCAATATTTAACAGATAAAGTATGATATAAACTTGAAGTAAATTCTGAATTCAAATGCAACACAAACACATTTTGATCTGTGCCCTTTCGTATTAAGCAACACCATATAAGTATTTTTAGAACTGAAACGACTCGACACTAACTCGTGTATTAAAAAATGCACTATTTAAACAAACATCAACCTAGAATGTTAGAGACCGACGTCACAATGCACCTTGGCCGGCAACCTTTAATAATGTAGCCAACGTACACATACCGCTGGCTAATTGTTAAATAACGAAAGAAAGACCTATTAAAAACAATATATTGACATTTTATTTACTGGCTATACTAAAAACAAACGATTAAAAACCTACAGCCATATATTCACTGCCAGTACTGTTTTTTGAACTTTCGCCAGACTATCTTTTGTTTTATACGGACATTGCGTACTGCAAGAACGCACATATGCGTTGATGGCGCTGCTGGGTGGAAGTCAGGAGAATGCCTATATGCGTTGCCGGCAGTATATTTGGTAACTATTAAATACATAAAAACCACCAAAACCGACCACTACTCTCAAAGCTAAGGTGACTTTAACCCGTGGAAATGCCTTGTCTACAGGATTATTGGAATTTGGAACTCAAAGTCGTACGAGCTAAGATTGATTGATCTATACGAGTTTGAAGTTACAAACCACGCCCACGGTTTTATTTATCTGATAAACTGACGACCATTATTTGTCAATCCGTAAAGTTATGCACTCAATTCACCAATTGAATGATTTGACCAATGGACGATGATGATGATGCAGATGCTAATGATGATGCAGTAGCCCAAAATGTAAATTGGCTGACTAGAAAATGTTTGTACTACGTTAAAAACTTATTGTTAAATACATAAGTATTCTTCACAGAAATATGTTTTCTTTAAACACATTTTTTAAATGTAAACAGCCTTAGTACGAAGCAATAAGGTATTTTATTGGTTATTTAATTTTATAAATAGAAATCATTTTCAACATTAGATAACTTTCAACACTCATAGCGGTGCTCCGTCAACACTGTTTAATCCATGTCTTACTAGTAATGATATTATGAGAATATCATGTTTTGCGACAGAGAGATTTTAACGAAAAGCCACCCAATAAACATTTTGAGCAAACTAGAACCTTGTCATTGTGAATGTCATTGTTATTGTCTTGTGTGTCGTTTGATGTTTTGTTTGAAGGTTACTATGAGAACGCACTAAAGAGCTTAACATTTTCGTTGGGGTACTGTACATCATCGGATTGACTTGAAATAATGCAAAGGGTTAGGCGCGCACTTGATAACGATGATTTTATTATAATAAACCTTTTCTACTCACGTACTATGAACCGCTAATATTGATATCGTTAACGGTACTAGAATACCACTTAATTATATCGTAAACGAAGTGTGAAAACCGTTTTATAATGAGCTTTGCCAAGGCAATAAGAGTTTTTTTATAACAATTTTAGCATTTTTACACTCAAGAACAATATCCGTGATAATATCAATGAATAAGGCTTCATTATACACCAGTTACATAAATAACTATTAAGTTATAAATAGGGTTAGGATTTTGGTGGCATTTCGTGGTTCTAGAATCCATGGAGTCGATATTTCCTAATTATTATAATACATAACAGATTGATTTTGACCTTCGGTATTATCATATTCAAAAATGAACTAAATACATATTTAGTTCGGTTATTTCATAGCTATTAATATTGGCTTGTTTGTAACGCTTTCACATCAGAGATATATCCTCAATACCAAAATTAATTTTGATTAGTACAGCCGAATAACGAATAAATGAATTTTGAAATATTAAAATACTGAAGGTCAAAATCAGTGTTATGTATTATAATAATAAGGAAATAGCGACCCCATGGATTCTGGAACCACGATTTGCCACCTAAAGTCCTAACTCTAGTTATAAACAAACAAAGTAAATACTTACTGTTGTTGAGAAACTAAAAACCTCCGCTATGATCTCGGGGGGAGATGTTCTCAAACGTTCCGCTGAGATGAAAACGTCAAGGTTGAACCTGACCAATTCATTCCACACAGGATTCACTTGATTTTGCTGGCCCTGGGCAACATAAAATAAATCAATTAGAGAACCCTGGCGCAGAAATCCAATGATATTTTTTACGTGATAGCTTTACAGTAACTTAACGGTGTTATTATGAATTATGAGAGTCCTATAGTGGCTTAATTATGATATGTATTTACAAGTCCAAGCTTATTTTAGGGCTAGTTTATTGTTTATTGTAGTAATAAATCCCCAGCCCAAAATACAATGAAGACTTATGCAGACATAACTACAAATCATGGACCGCTTTAGGATTTTCATTATTTCAACAAAACCTTTATAATTACGGCAACCTTAAATAAACTAAAGAATCGTGAACCAAATGAAATTATAAAGTCTTAAACTTGTAATTTTCAATATAGGTTTGTGTGTGTGTGGAAAGGATGGTGAATGCAAAGCTGCAAATGAAACTCACTATGTCGGAATTTGATGGACTACACTCAGGAGCAAAAAGAACGGGTCAGAGTGCGTTTTTCATACTAAAGAGGCTATTTCGAAGCCTTGGTTCCTCGCCAGGGAATGCTTTTAGTAAAATCTGATGATGAATACCCCGAGCATCCATACAGGATTTCCAGAGTGCCTAGGATACCCAACTGAATAAATCTGCGGTTAACGCCGGAATAGTGCGTGTTCAGAAAAACATCTAAAATGGCAATAAAATGTAAGGAAATTAAGAGCTGACCCAAACTCTCCCGCTGTGGTGTTAACTGAATGTGCGATCAGTTAGGTATCTTAAGAACTTTTGACCTCCTCTATTGAACCTCGCAGTATCCACCATTAAATCTCACTCAAAACAATCCCTGGCGAGGAACCAAGGCTTCGAAATAGTCTCGTTTCTATGAAAAACGCAATCTGACCCGATATTTTTCCTCCCGAGTGTATATTACATACTCGTAGTTGTTTTTTTCTTTGCCTCGCGGCAACTTCAACAGCTACTACCGCGGGGATATGGCGTTTCCACAGTGATTTCGCCAGTGTCAAGTAGATAAGTATAAATCAATTTAGCAATAAAATACAATGAAACGCTTGGGAAACGATACATTTAGTTAAACATATTTTGGCAAAAAGGCAGAGACATAAATATTACATGTAAATTCTTGGGTTCTAGAGAAATAGGGTGTAGTATAAAACTTCTGAAGATCAAGTGAAAAGGGGCTTAAGTCTAGTATACTCCATCTGGTATATATATCTGGTATATTATTACGAGTTAAGTCGACTTATACCCTTTTCCGCTAGGACTCCAGAATTGTTCTAACTACTCGTAGTTAGCGGCATACCTGGGTGTCTTTAGAAGCATTCATGAAATTCACTCGGACAAAAATGCTCACGGCAGCCGCACTTTCCGTGTCACAGTTCAATTTTGCGCGGAACACGTTAACCCTACACTCCAGGGGCTGAAATAACAGATTAATATGAAGCCGTGATGCAAAAAAAGCGGCAATCTGCACTGTAATTATTATAGCCCGGAATTTCGGAGGCGGCTTTTGACTAGTTGTTGATAAATAAAATAACTATCGATCTGTCGATTACATCGATAAACTGCAGTGTTATTTACCTACGATTTGTCCGCCCTGCCCAAAAGTCCGGGACGTAGTAATGAGATAAGCATTTTAAATGTGAATGTGGTTACCAATAGAGTATAGAATGCTTTGACCACTACATTACAGTCAGCGCCTTCTTTGGTATAACGGCATTATCCGTCCGCGACAACGTCCTTTATTTGCCGCTCCCAAAAATAGCACTGTTGCTTTAGCCACTAGTACCCTATACCTTGCTCTCACGCACATCAACAACACCCTGCTCTTCGACCCTACCCTTGACTTGTTCTCCCAGTCGGAACCGAGGTTCCTGGAGCCGCGCGGTACCTGGAGGTACCGCGGTACCTATTATTTTATATTTTGTTATATAACAATTCCTTTTTATTTTACTTTTAATTTGTATTATTTTTACGTGTAAATACTGTACTGTAAGTAACCTGTAACTTATATGTGTGGCATGTCTGTTAATATAAGTTGGTTAGTAAATAAATAAATAAATTATCGTATGGCCGTTTTACCACTTTGTCGTAACAACTGGTACTCGTTCAGAGTATTTTGTGGCTTGTATATTCCAAATGTAGCTCCTCGAGCACAACACGATTGAATTGTCGTTCACTTTTTTTTTGATGACGACGAGTGACTGCCGATTGGAGGAGATTGAACGACAGTCGTTGACGTCGTACTTATAATCTAGCAAGAACAGCTAGACACGACAGTCGTTCAACGATATAAACAACGTAGTCACGACACAGTCGAGATATGGAAACCTACGAGTATTAAACCACCTCAGCCCTCACTCACTCTTAAACTTTAATCAAATCACAATGATCCCAAATTGATACTCGCTGTTCATTCGCTTAGAAAATCAGCTTTTATGAGATAACAAAGGTCTGGCCACTCTGGCAGTCGCTGGTTTTTGCTCTATAAGGCCGCTTCCTCACTTGGCAGTATGCTTACATTAAAAAAAATTGTCGGCATAAACTCTGCGTGTTCATTGGCAGATGCCACTAGTTGCCTAGCAACCCTTACCAATTTCGTGTTTTACTGCAGGCATACCGACAAATCAGGAAGCGGCCTTATCAGGGCGACCTAATCTTGGCCTCCACGTCGTAACCACCTTTAAACATCTATCATTAATTCGATTTATCAAGTATCCTAGGCAACTCCACTTCAAATGCGTTATCAAGGGGGGGGGGGGGATAATATGGCTGCGTTTATCGCGTGATAAAATGTGGATAAAATATCCGTCGATTATTGATATCACGAGAGTGACTGAACGCAACCATACTAGACTCGCAGCTGATCCCTCATTCTTTAACTTATTAACACTTATCTAAAATGGGATTAAACTCGATGACGTTAAGGGCGAAGGTTCTGTTGCAATCTCAAAACTGCATCAGATCAGCTCTCAAGTACTTTAATGTAGGTATTTGAAATTACAGCGTATTCCAATAACGGTAATTGATTCAAAATTGACCGAGGATGCAGAACCGCCGCACTAATTAAGTAATATAATAGGACTCAATATTGACTCGCTAAAATTGCAGTTGCTTTGGGGAAGATGACGTCATAGTGATTCCCGCCATACGGTATTATACCGAACGGAGGGCGTTGGCAGTGGGGCTAATAAAGCTTGGCTCTAGATTTGTTCGCTGCTCGAAACCAGATCTTATCACACTTTTATGGCCTTCTATCAAGCCATAAATTAGTATTTTAGGACCTACGTAGTTTTTAGGGTCCCCATTCCAAAGTTATGCTAGTAAGTGTTAACAATATGGCAACGATATGAATAACAAAGTCAAATTCTTAAGCCAAAATTATTCAACTATCTTTTTTTCGTTAAATTCTTGCTGCATTGCTCTACTAGTATGGAATCTCTAAGGTTTTTTAACTTGTTAGTTTAGGTAATTTTTAACCCAGATTAAAAGAAGAAAAGAAAAATGTTAACAAAATATCGGACCCGTGAAGGACTCGAACCTTCATCTCCGGAAAATCTGGTGTTTTTCGATTCGGCGCTCTTACCATTGAGCTAACGGGTCTGACAAATTGTCTGGCTAAAATGGCAGTCGCTTTGGGAATACGTCTAGTTGACCTCATTGGAATTGGCTACCATTATGGTAGCTAGCATAAGGATCGTTTCGCTTCGGCACGAACGAAATTAATCCTTCCCCTTCCCTTGTAAAGCTTCCAACGCACAAACTAGATGGCGCTATCAAACTGCACCTCGGTTTCTGATCGTCCAAGTAGCTGTAGGGGGAAGGTATAGAGGTCATTATTTCCTTAACGATTCCTAAAATCTAAAAAAATATTGAAACATGCACATAATAGTTTTTTAAACTTCATCTAAACATATCTATCTCACACAATGTTTCAAAATAAACATAAAAATGTAGCATTGTTTAACACCTACGGGACGAATACTAAAAAAATATTTTCTTAATTATTTAACTATTGATCTTAGTGCACAGGTTAAGTTTCTATTAAGTGAAGAAAAAAAAACGCTTTGTGATTTTGATAATTTATGAAAAAGGTGAGTGTGGCCTACAAACAGACACAATAATCAATGGTACGATTTATCGAAACTTAAAGTTATAATGTTCTTTTTTATAATTTGATAGGCAGGCGATTCAATTCAGGCAACTATGACGTGAACTTTCTCCAAGTGACTGCAATTTTCGCGCAACATTTCATAGACTCGTTAGCTCAGTTGGCGAGAGCGCCGATTAATAAACTTACTCCTTCGGAGACGTTGGTTCAAATCCTTCACGAGTTAAACTTTTTGTTATTTTTTTAGCATAACTGTAGCTACGTTGTTGCAAAGGATAGAAAGGACATCATTTTTGGACGAGTAATAAAGTGTACGACAATTTTTACGGCAATTACTCAAAAACGGTATACGTACATCCGATCATGTCGAAAATATTTTTTGTTGAAAGATAAAGGGTTCACAATTTTGCTTTCATCTTTATTACATGTATGGAGTGCCCCCCTAGAAATATATATTTATGGCGATATAAAGGAAAAAAATGGTAGCGTTTGAATCTTGGCTACTGTTTCAGCATATAAAATTGTATGTTTTGACCAACCTCCCTTGCTATATTAGACGAAAATGTAATGTAAAAAAAATAAGAGGTAGATTGAAAAAAAAAATAACAATCTCAAGGAATGCTTAACACTTTCAGTGTCACAAACCCGCTCGGTGGGTTCTCTGCTCGAATCGGCTACAAAGTTAAGTTAGACTTGTGACTATCACAAAATGTTAACTTCTGCGTCTAGAAAAGCCTGTCGATGAAATGAGAATTCAGCAAATTCATTCTATGAAACGGTCGACGAAACAATATAAGTATAAACCGAATAAATGAAAAAAGATTATTAATATTGACCTAGGGTGTACGAGGGCTGCACTGAAAGTTTCGGGAATCTAATACTTAGAAACATATTTTTGACACATATCATACCTTTTTATAATCTCTAAAGTTTCATTATTTTAACACACTGGCCACATAGAAAAAAAAAGCGATGGTTCGGTTTCAATTGTTTTTTGAAGTCGTCGAGTCGCTGCTGAAAATGGAATTGTCCCGTGAAAATTTAAGAGCTATGATTTATTACGACTTTAAAAGTGGATTATCACAAAAACAATGTGGAGACCGGATGATTGTTGCTTTTAGTTATGAAGCACCTTCAAAGACGACAATATACCGGTGGTATGCAGAATTTCAACGTGGCCGTCTATCCCTCACGGACGACGTGCGTGAAGGTCGACCAAAATCGGCAGTCACGCAAGAAAACGTCGATGCTGTGCGTCAGCTGATAAAAGAAGACCGACATGTGTCATATCGGGAGATTTAAGAGTGTTTGGGCATTGGAATGAGTCAGATACAAATCATTTTACAGAAACAATTAGGCGTGCGAAAGTTGTTTTCCCGTTGGATCCCTCACTAATTGTCTGAGGAGCAGAAAACGACTCCTGTCAATTGGTGCCTCAGAACTTTGAATAAATTCAACGGAGGAAGCTCAACTGCAGTTTTTAGCATTGTATCCGGTGACGAGTGTTGGATATATGCATATGAGCCTGAAAATAAAAACCAATCTCGAGTATGGGTCTACGAAGATGAGCTCAAGCCGACAAAAGTTATTCGTTCTCGCAGCATGGCCAAAAAGATGGTGGCTACGTTTGTCTCCAAATCGGGTCACGTGGCTACTATTCCTCTTGAAGATCGTAGAACGGTCAATGCCGATTGGTACAGCACTATTTGTTTGCCGAGTATCTTTGCTGAACTCCGAAAAAAAAACCCTAGTCGCCGCATTATCCTTCACCACGACAATGCCAGCCCTCACACCGCTCGGAAAACAACTGAGTACCTGGATGGTAAAAAAGTCGAATTACTGGACCATCCTCCATACAGCCTCGACTTAAGCCCCAATGACTTTTTCACATTACCCAAAATTAAGGATAAGTTGCGTGGTCAGCGGTTTCAGACGCCGGAAGCAGCAGTAGAGGCTTTCAAAATGGCCATTTTGTCGACCCCTACTTCAGACTTCAAGAAGTGCTTTAATGACTGGTTTGATCGCATGGAAAAGTGCATAAAATATAAAGGAGAATACTTTGAAAAACGATAAAAATACTTTTATTCGATTAAACTGCATATTTTTTTCTATTCCCGAAACTTTCAGTTTGACCCTCGTACAGGGTGACTGCGGGGTCGCGTAAATAAAAAAGTAAACTAAATCTCACTACACCAGTAACAACATAACAAATTTAAAAGCGTTAAGACAACTACTTTGTTTTAATTCAATGAATGAATTAATCTTATTCGGGATCATGGGCACCCTACATACCTACTCAATTTCTTAAGTTTTGAGTTTTTAACAAGAAAACGTTCGGTGACTATAATTTTTGTACTAATTAAGGAAACAATATTATTTCAATAAAATGCCAACATTCATTCTTTCAAAAACCAATAGAATCTCAACCATTTATCTACTGAGTTGGGGAAATTAAGTTCGCATCACGACCCCGCTGTCACCTGTATATTGGAATCCCTATGTCATTTACCCTAAAGCATTGTTTCTCCGAATTAATGTTTATCCTAAAGCCACTTCTGCATGGTTTTTTGAACATAACCTAACCGCAGGTATTTTAGGACAACTTAAAATTGTAACTACCTCAGCTGAAAACCCGACAAACAATTCAGAGTAGCGATGGTTTAGGAGTTTTGCACAAACGTTAATAGTAATGGGCAGACGACGGATGCAAATGACGTCAAAATAATGTCGAACGATATCCGTAACATGGATAAAAAAAAAGAGAACATCACTGCAAAAAAACGAATACTACTCGAAATTTAATAAACGTCTTATTCATCTTATGCTTTATCACGGTATTGGATCTGTCGTCCGCCCATTGAGTAGTTATTGGTAATTTCGAGGGACACCCATTAACCTACCATGGAACTGCATTCTAGAAGCAATTGACAGTCTCTAGTCCGGAGCGTGTAGCCCTCTGGGAGGCAGGGCGGGAAGTCCCCCCGCTGGCAGCAGGGCCCCATCCACATAAGAAGCTCCACCTTGGCTGCGATGCAGTTGCAACTAGTGCTGTCCAGGTGTTCCTGGCATTTCACTGGCTGTGTGACAAAAACAAGAACAGAGTAAGGACAGTGTCAAGTGCAAAACTAACGCACTCTGAGTCAAAAACTGAGGATTGAATCTTTCACTACTAAGGCACGGAATTTCGGGGGTGGCTTATGACAAGTTTTAGGGAGAGAACAACGATGTTTTTCAATGTTATCGATAAATCTATAGTTTTTTTATTTATGTATGACTTTGTTAAATACTCAATTTTTTCGATGATACGTAGGTACAGATGTAGTGCATAATTGCTTTCCTTCGTATTTTCACGGAAACGTACGAACATGTCATGCTACTTCAGTAAACCTCAGTACTTTTTGTACTTTGACCGAGTGAAATAGCTAGACATATCCGTACGTTTCTCTGAAAAACAAAGCAAAACAATTGTGCACTACATCTGTACTCTTTCCAACGGTGGATAATGAAAAAAGTTTGAAATATCAGAAAGTTTAATCCGTTTAAATTTCTTTTTTGAAATCAATATGATCAAGAAACTTATTTTATAACTTGAGAATAATAACGTTAGCCGGCTTGTTTACCTTACATATAATAAAACAGAAAATATTATTTTATCACTTTCCGTTATTTCGAACTTTTTTCATCGTCGGCCGCTAAGAGTGCCTACGTATCATCGGAAAATTTGAGGTTTTATTTAATAAAGACCAAGAAATAAAAAAACTATTGATTTGTCGATCACATTGATACACGGCGTTGTTCTCTCCCTCCAACTTCTCAAAAGCCGCCCCAAAATTGCGTGCCCGTGTATCGCAAATCGATATTTTTTATTTGTTTGTCTTTATTAGTACTAATCAATAGATTAGTGACGATTTGTCATAAACAAGTTTGAAAATGAGACGAGTTAATTATCGCTCAAATGAGTGCTATAAAACGCATATTATGCACCCCTTTCAAAGAAAACGGGTATTTTTGATGTTTCCAATTAGATTAAATAAAGGAAGTCGGTAAGGAAATGAGATTTGATGTTACAAAATAAAGAAATTATAATTTACGAATATAAGTAGTAGCGTCCAATAATTTTTTTTTACAACATTTAAATTACTTATAATATTGGTAAGTGCCGGTTAAATGAATTGAATTGATTTGAATATCGTGTTTGATCTGTTATCGTATTGTCACCCTTACAGCTCTTACTTACTTGTCAATAATGGCAAAAGACGTCAAAACCAAATCATTTGGCAGTTAATTTTATTTTAAAATATCTAGCACGCGTTAACTATTAACATCATTATCATATTTATCATACAACATTTACGTCTGAATTAGTTTATATAACAAATGTAATTTCCATCCCAGGCATTTGAATAGTTCATGAGCTTAAAAATAAAAATCCCAATGCACATAATGCCAACACGAGCGATGAGCCGCAAAATGGCCTATGTTAAATAATATGTAAAATAACCAAACACAGTTTGCCCTATCTATAAGAGTACAATAAAATGCTTTGTCCTGAATGACGGACTGACTGGCTGACAGATCAACGCACAGCCTGAACCGCTGATCGTAGAGACCTGAAACTTGGAGGGTGTGTACTTTGTATGACGAAAGCATCCAATAAGAAAGGTTTTCCAAAATTGTACCCCTAAGGGGGTGAAAAAGGGGGGCAAAGTTTGTATGGGATAAAGTGATTCCTTGGTCCAATCTACTTCAAATTTTGCATAAACATTCTTTAACAGAATTGATGGAAGAAATTTCGTATTTTATTGAAATTCATCCACTAAGGGGGTGAAAAAGGGGCAGATAATTATTTTGGGAGTGATTTGCTTCGATTTTGATATCTATACTCCTTAGTGCTTTTGATTTAGATAATATTTTATTTTGACACGTTAAAAAACTCAATTCAATTTTATTCAAAAAAGATTGAACTGAATACCCGAACCGACGAGTCTAAAGATACCAAATTTGGTACATGGGTTCTTATGTGGTCTAGGGTAGAAGAAAGGATTTCCCGAAAATAGGAATAATAACCAACGGCAAGAAGTAGCAGGAGTAGCGGGAAACTAATTGTACCTAAGCGTACGAAGTCGCGGGCGTCCTCTAGTATATATATAAATATATTTGAATTATCTCTTTTATTAATTCGAATATACCTAAATCGACGGAGCTCCGCTCCCGCGGATCTCCTATTTCTGGGTGGTTTGGCCCTCCGGGCCTGCTGCAAAACTAACATAAGTACATAACTTAAACCTACCTCATATTTGCACTACTATGGTCAATATACGTATGTCTTTTTGCGTAGAAGGTACTTTGTTCATTTCGCGTATTGGTCAATATGCGTCGAAACCTAAAACCGATACGTAATAATAAAAAATACCTTTAAAAACACAGTTTCTATTCGTCCACATTTACTGCCATTTTGCTCCGGTGTGACGGAATATAAAATGTCCGCACATAAAACCTTCCTGTAAGCGACGCGTGAACCCCCACTGAGTTGCCATATAACTATCTCTGGCCAACCGTCCGATGTCTGAAACAAATTAATATAATTTTAAATAGTTAATATAACTGTATACAGTGTGTAAATGGTATACGGGCGTTTATTAAAACTTGACACAGATTAAGACTCTACTAATCATTAACAGAAAGAATTATTTTGATTACGCTAACGTATACACCGTTATTAATTTTTGAACATACTATCGACCCGCAATGTACATCGAAGTCCATCTGTCAGGTAAGTACGTAATGTTTAATTAATTGCATTTTTCGTTATACATTATAATATAATACGTGTTAAATTATTTTGTATTATGGTTATTTTTTTTAAATTTAATTTTAACAAAAGCTGCCTAAATGTGCTCAGTAGGGGTTATATACTAACCACAGTTAAAAGGAACGCCCGTATAACATTTATACACTGTATATAAATCGATGATATAGGAAAACAACTTAAGAAATGGGCCTGTAGTTATGATTATGACCAGTGATCGTACAGTCAACAGCATAAATAAGTGATCATTTATGTACCTTGCCACTTTAACGTCGTGTTTGAGAAGTCATACAAAATTGTGAAACGATTGAAAGCGACAAGGTACATAAATGATCACTTATTTATGCTGTTGTCTGTACATTTTCCAGCAAAACCAGCGCAATGAAGGCACAATGACATACGACAGTGACCTAGGGTTGTCGAGGTGTAAAATATGATTGACATTTAAAATAATGTAATATCATGTTATCGTTGAAAATCAAACAGTACACTTTTACTTAATCAGGAAACCCTTAAATAAATAAATGCATATTGGGATTTACGTAGAATATATTCTGTATCTTCGATTTGTTTTAAATATAACTGCAACTCAAAAAAAGCTACAAACAATACAGAACATACTCGTAAAACTTTAAAGTAGAGGTAGATAACAGCGGTCTTCAAGACGAGACCTTGAATCGGGTTTTTTTTTCTGAAATGGTTATTATACTTATTAATTACCAATCATATCTACATTATTACTTAGTTCTAAATGGATTTGACTTTATTTGATTCTTGGTTGAAACAATTTAATATTTGCCACTACTGTCAACCCTAACACTGCGCCAAAAATGCAGGAAAATCTACGATCATGGGATATAACACATTTGCAATACTCGTAACGCCGTTCGACATTCTATTATATTTGAAATTTGACGTCAATTCCATTTTAGTTTCATACACAACCACATGCAAGAGGAGCTTTACTTAAGTTTATTAGTTATTTTATTACCTATAATCAGTGAACATGATAATATACAGGCTGATTTGGTACGTATCATAATAATTAATATTTTAAGTTCAATATATAATGTGTCTTTTTTCGAAGGCAAGGATAGGGCACACGAGAACTCAGGTCACCTGACAATTTAATTAAAGACTACAATCTCAAAACTGCCATTTATCGAATTATCTAACAGAAATGAATTATGACTGTCCCTTAAATAAATAATAAAATAAATATCACGGGGCAATGTCGCACAAATTGATCTAGTCCCGAGCTAAGCTCTGGTCTTGTACAGTCGGGAAAAAATATGGTCTACCTCCCTACGGTCGAAGTTTATTAGCACGTCATGATACAACAAGTTCGATTTTCCACTTGCAATAATTAGATCTCACAGAAACTTTTGTCAAAACTGGTAGACCACTTTTTTTGTCGACCGTATTATAGATACCAGACAGCGATATAAATACTTAAATAGATAAATATATACTTAAATACATAGAAAGTGGCAAAGCATCGAAAATTGAGTGTATCTATATCGGAACTCCCTACCCGTCATAAAATTTCGCCCCCTGGATTCCTATGTCTGGTTATGACTATGATATAACAAATAATATTGTTACGCCGATGCGGTAAGGATTACCCATTAAGAGCGAAAGAGATAACACGATTGGGAATGAGACGGCGATTCGCAGGACATTCCAGACCCGTGTGCCAAGGACGTCGCCATTGTTGACGGAGCGAGCAGGTAGCAAGGCGTAGAACAATACAGAAACGAATAGTCTCGGTCGTCCTCGGCGGAGCAAACTACGTCGATCTTTCCGGAAGATTCGGTGGATGGAAGACGTTCTGGAATAACGTGGGAACCTGGGAACTATAAAAGGCGGACCACGGGCAGAGTCAGTCTTTACTTGGAAAGCAAACAGTGCGATCAAGAGCGACCCGAGCGATCTAAGTCTTCGAAGATTTTGTGCGATAATTGTTTTGTTTTGTATCGGTTTAAGTGAGTGCGTTATTAAAGTATACTTTTGAGTATCGGTGTTTTCGCGCATTTCTATCAGTTACCTACCCCCATGTACCTACGTAATAATATAATCATGCAAGTGCAACGTGCATAACTATTATTGTGCTTCACAAAGTCATACAAATTTACCTAAATGTCATTAGAAGAAGTTTGTGTAATAAACACGTTAATAATAATAAAATGTTTATTAAAATTGATGTTTATTTCAATTTCAAAAACCCTAAAAAGAGTGCCCATGAATTACTTAAATATAATATGTAATATTATAAATTATAACATCGATGGGTAACATGTTAGTGACCAGCATTTTAGTTTATTTCTATTTAATCCTGTCATTCTACTATAAAATATCACTTTGAAATAAGTACTTGAAACAGCTATCGATTAATTTAATATCAGAAGTCCCTAGTTGATTGACGTTTTTGCCACAAAAACTGTATGACTTTTACAAATGACAACACTTTTACCCAAACCGCTTTATGCAAGGGCACTGTATTCTACTCGGCAAAACCATATTGATTTTGACTTATTTACTTAACTTGACATTACCGGTGGCCGAGTCGAACACAGTACGATAACATGTCAAAAGGAATATGAATTTACCGAGAAAAATAGAGCGGCTTTACTATCAGTACAGTCACGGACATTAATTGATATACCACTATAGAACCTTGTCGCGTAAAACCTACGATTGATTCCCATGTAATTTCTAACTCGTCACTTGACGCTGTCATTATGACAGGGAACCATAGTGGCATAACAATTATAGTCCATGACTGTACCCATACGGTGATTATTAATAATCGACAACCGGTAGCAATTTTTCGACGAAAGTATAACATGGATATTATTCTATTTAAATTGCGTGCACAATTTATAAATAAAAACGGCACCCTAAAAACTAACTCCCGATTACGACTTTCTTAGAAATTTAAATGATAACGATGAAATAGCGATGTAGAAAGATCATTATTTATATGCTAGATGAAAACCCGGCTTCGCTCGGTAAAATGTAGGCTCATATTAAATTCACAGCTAACCTATGTACCAATATTTCACCAGTAGGTATTTCTCCTAAATATTATTTACCTGAATAACTATGATGTGTGAAATTAGACCTTAGAGGTCACAATGGAGAATAATAATACGAACCTGTGACACCTGTGACACGCGATGACGTGACACCAACGCCATATTAATTACATTGTCATGTTTAATTTGCAACTCCGTTATACAGCAATTTATTCATTTTAATATTGGAAATACTCGTTGCCGACTCGGATCGGCTAATTTTGTTATGCTATTCAATTTTAAGGATTGTCAATGTTAAAAGGATTCAATTAGGAGTATCAAACATAAAAAAATTGATAACAAATAAAATTCAGTGAGATTTTAACAAAATAAGTGTGGTTTTATTTTTATTTTTAACAAAACAGGCTTATTTTAACTACATTTGACTTTAGCCTGACAAAATGCTACCGGTCGTCGATCAAGTCATTAATGCAAACAATGTACTACTTATTACCTTGAATATGAGGCCTCGAATGTCTTGCGCTAAAGCCCTGGCCTCGGCCAGCAGAGACTTAACTGCCTTTTTGCTGCATCCCCCTTCTTCATTGGACACTTTATAAACTAGGTTCGTAGCTTCCTTTTTTAATAAAATCTGGTGAATTTTTTCCTGAAATCGAGTGAAAAAAAAGAGGCAAATCTTTAATTGGTTTATTACCAAAGTATAGTGCCCGGTCGAGAATAGTTCGATCCTGATTGCACGACCATGAAGTTTCTTAATATTGGTAACGTTGAAGGAATTTGGAATTTGTGTAATGAGCTCGAGTATTTGTTCCAGAGTCTTGCTTTCTGTGTTTCACTATCCTGGTAAGGGTCTATTCACAACGAGACGCGACGCGACGCTGGGCACACATGCAACTCAAAATATACTTTATTTACTACACGAAAAGGTACACAATTCATTGTGAGAATTCATGCTGCGTGGTGCAATGTATTCTGAATTCTCACAATGAAATGTGTACCTTTTCGTGTAGTAAATAAAGTATATTTTGAGTTGCACGTCTTGGTGTGAATTTAAGGCTCCGGCACACCAAACGCGTGGCAGCAGCGTCGCGTTGCGTCAAGCGCGTTAGCAGCGCTGCTAAGCGTTATTAGCAGGGCCCGTAATTTTCATGCCGTTGACGCAAAAATGACTTCACGCTACATACAGTATGATTCCAAATGCTTTTATTGTAATTATTAATCATTAGTCGTCAGTCATTTAATCATGTAAAAATGAGTTAAGTAATCTGTTGAAGCGTACAAAAATAAATACCTACTTCATACCTAAAACGTAAATGAAACTATTTATTTGAGAAGGATAGTGGCAAATACCATACCATAATTGTATTATGGCTATGTTAATCATATTAATTTTTATTACAATTTAAAAACAGTATTTTTTATGATAATGTTACTCGAGGATATTTGCCACCGTCCTCCTCAATCAACTAGTTTGTTTTACGTTTTAGGTATGAAGTAGGTATTTGTTTTTCTACGCGTCAATAGATTACTTAACTTATTTTTACTTTGATTAAATTATTGACGACCAATGACGACGTCATTTTTGCGTCAATGGCATGAACAGTACGGGCCCTGATTGTCACATTAAAAATACGCACCACGCACGTCAGTAGATGTAACGACGTCATTATGTATTATGTACGAGAGAATAGTGAATTACAAAAATAACGGACTAAATCTATAGACGGGTGGTAGGACCTTGTGCAGTGTGACCTTGTCCATTACCCTATCGCCAAACAGCAGTGTTTGCATTGTTGTGTTCCGGTTTGAGGACAATACAGCCCGTGTAATAGTAATGTACTAGCACAGAGGCATTTCATTTTAGTCCTCAGGGTTGGCAACGCATTTGCAGTCTTAGGCTTGCAGTCGTGTGAATGCGAATGTCTATGGGTCACAGTTTCCACACACCATCAGGTGGCCTGTGTGCTCGTTTGCCTTCTCTATGCCATACAAAAACATACTATAGACAAAAAAAAATGTTTGTGCAATTTTCATTTTCTAATTAGGTGGATTCATATTATGTATATCATTCGACGCTGATTTTTTATGACGTAGTTTTTACAAAAAACTCACAATCTCCTCCATCTGCAATTGTATCTGCTTTGAATCGAGCTCAGTGTTTAAATGCTTCGTGTCCTCAGATGAACGTCTGATGATTTCCAGGAAGTTCTCTATCTCAGCAGCAGCGTGTTTCAAGGTACCGTGGAGTAGGCTCATCAGCTCATTGGGATTCTCAAAGTCATAAACTCGGAGACGGCTTTCGACTTGGTTCAGAACGCATACCTGGAGAAAGAATTAGTTAGCCTGGTTGGTGTGTTCTTACGTACCTACTAAGGGCCTATCCACACTTCGAGTTCGCTGCGAGTGCGTAACGATTTCGCCGCGAGCGCGTCACGGATTCGCCGCGAGCGCGCAACGAATTCGCTGCGTACTTGCGGGAAATTCCCAACTCTAGACGCAGCGAACTCGCTCCACGCTCGCCTCGCTTTCAACCCGCCTGCAAATTATATGTTCGAGAGTATGAAAAAATAATGAGCACGTGTTTTTTAAAACGTTTCAATTTTCATCGTTGAACATACATGCTCTTTATTTTTTCATGTTTTCGAACGTATATAATCAACCCGAACCGATAACTCTCTACGGAAGTTAGAAATTAAAAAATATAGACAGTAGCTAAACAGCTGTGCTATAACCTAAACTACAAACCAATTCATCGACGATCCCTTGCACCATGTTGTTTCTATACATGCGGAACCGGAAGTCAGGTAGACGAGTGGCTAACTGCAGAACTGGAAGTCCGTACTCAAAGTCTAAACTCCCGTATATAGTTTCGCTTCTGTTTACATCCATCGCTCCAGTGTAATGAAGCTTATTTTGCCCTGGATAATAATAATGATATTATACTTTAGACTATTATTGAATATATAGTAAATACAAATGATTAAAAAAAACGGCCAATTACTAGTCAGACTCGCGTACCGAGGGTTCCGTATTTAAAATAATAATGGTTGGAAAACGCATAAGAAAATACTCATTTTGATAAATGAACTTTATTTTTTATGCAACAATGTCAATTTTGACCACAGATTTTTAAAGTATTGTGCTATTTTTTCGAAAACTAAACTTTTATGACTTAATTTATTTAGTGAATTGGCCATATCAGGACTCGTTCACACGTCGGGGATATAAAGTAAATCTTCCAGCGCTTCGGTCAAGACCAGGGCTCGGAAAACGGTATTTTTTTCGAAACGGTTTCGTCTTAAATGCCTAAGGAACGATTTGTTTCGGTTTCGTTCGCAAATAACGTTATAGAAAACGTTTTTGAACAGGAACGAAATTTAAATATTTTTTGATCCATATAACGTTTTTAACCGTTTTTTTCCATTTGCTGGGTTCGGTAGTATCTAACATTACTAAACAAGTTCATGCTTGTCGCCGCTTTGTAACCGAACGCCGCGCGCGGCCGCGTCCCGTGGATTAAACCGGTTTTTGATAACGTTCTCGTTTCGTTTCCGTTCCAAACAAAATGTTGAACAAAGAACGGTTCGAAACGTTTTTAAAACGTTATTTTGAATAACGTTTCCGAGCCCTGGTCAAGACCATCATTGCGGAGAAGAAGCGCCGCAAGAAACTTCAGCAGCATGTCATTTTTTTAATCATATAAACATAATAATACTTAAAAGTGAGTTACATTGAGTAATTAGATAATAAAGTAATAAATAATACATTCTATGACTAACAAAATAATGTTATTACAAATGTAAGAGAGGTCAGTAAATATTAACCTAAAAACCATTAATAATGTATACAGGAACAACAGCATAGGAAATTAAGTTGTGCGTATTTCAAAAATATTTAACGTGGTCAAGGACTTATTTGAAGCTAGCTTGTTACATAAAATTCAATTACTTACGAATTTCTTGGACAAGTGTGATGAATTCTGAAAAGATATGAGGGTGATTAAGTATGGAATATCAATCAGGGTCTCTCTTTCGCGACAAGCGAGAAAACACTTTAAATAAAAGTGACTGATGTACCATTGACATCGTAAACTAACATACCCTGAAGCGCTACCTTGAAAATCGAAATTCAAAGTTACGTTAGCTCCATTCCGCTCACTCGTCATTCGAGACTAGGTCCAGAGAAGGCTCGAATGGTTTGTAGCTAACCGTGACTGCAACTTCGATTTTACAAGTAGTTAGCACCTTTGAGCTTGTGATTTGGAGCCATATATTAAGTATATATTGGCGCCAAATCACGCGAAATACGCGCAAACCTAAGTCGTCGAGTTGCGGTAAAGAGCCCGCCATAACCCATAACATATATATTGGCGCTCGGGTAGCTGCCAATGGCACATCTGTCCCATTTTACAGTATGTTGGATCAATATAAGAGTAAGGTAAGTGTCCATCTTATTCCGTACCAAATTAGATTATCTGTTTTTTTTTTAATGGTGCAACCAAAAAGGCCGACATTATTTCAATTTGTTTAGGACGCTTATTACCAGACATAGAAGTTTTTGTGGCAAAACTGTCACTTAACTAGGTTCGTTCGTAATTTTATCGATAACAGTTTTAAATACTTATTTGAAGGTGACATTTCACAGTAAATAGGTATTCAGTCAGCTCAAAGTCACTCAGAGGGCTATGGAGAGGGCTAAGCTCGGGGTTTCTCTGCGTGATAGAATCAGAAATGATGATATCCGCAGTAGAACTAAGGTTACCGACATAGCCCTAAGAATAGCTAAACTGAAGTGGCAGTGGGCGGGGCACAGTGCTCGCAGGACTGATGGCCGATGGGGTCAGAAGGTTCTGGAGTGGCGTCCGCGGACCGGAAGACGAGCTGTAGGTCCGACAAGATGGAGTGACGACCTCGTCAGGATCGCAGGACCGCGGTGGATGCGAAAAGCACAAGACCGGTCTGAGTGGAAAGCCTTGGGGGAGGCCTATGTCCAGCAGTGGACGTCTTTCGGCTGACATGATGATGATGATGATGAGGTATTCAGGTCACCGGATAAAATATATAATAACTAAAATTAATTTGAGTAATTCATAGGCATACTTTTTAGGGATTTTAAAATTCAAATAAATATCGATTTTAACACATATATTTTTATTATTACAAAAACTTTGTTTAATGCTATTAAATCGATCTCCATACAAAGTAAACAGAAACAAAGAGCGCCTTGCAACAAAGGGCTATTTAGATAAATTCTTTGAAATTGTGTAGCGTAGGTATTAGTATACCCTATACCTACTCAGTTTTTGGAAAATATATGATAAAGATACAAAAAAAAACTTAGATAGTCATAACTCACATAAGTGCAATTTATCGATAAATTAAAATCGTTCGGAAATCCCTAGGACCATTTTATTCGTGCCACAAAAACTTCTGTCTGCTTATTACCTACCAACGAAAACATATCCAAGCATTTTGGCGCATTTCATCCCTACCTAATTTGGTATGGAGATAGCATGAACTCTAAGAAAGAGGAAAAAGGGTTCTTTTTTCAGCGCGCGATAAACGGCTTCTACACAGACGGAGTTACCGCCAACATCTAGATATGTATAAATGTCTGTCACTAAATTAGTTCCTGAGACGACGGCAATTCTGGGGTCCTAGTGAAAAAGGATATAAGTAGACCCCGTTATCTTGTCGCACTGTCATTACTAATCAGTAGAGCGTGAATGTTTTTTTTATCGACTATCTAAATGTCGATACTGTATGTCACTGATAATTTCAAAGAGGAGTCACTAGGTTCTATTACTTTTGTATAAAAATATATCCTACTAATATTATAAACGCGAAAGTTTGTGAGTATATATGTATCCGGATATTTGTTACTCTTTCACGCAAAAACTAACGGACGGATAATGGTGAAATTTTAACTACAAACAGCTTATACCTTGGATTAACACATAGGCTACCTTTCATGTTTATGTATTTTAAAAGGCGAAAATTAAATTGCATTATATAAATATCGATATCAAGAAGGTCGATAAAAAACACATTCAAGCTCTACTGAAAAACAATTTCAGTGCGACAAGATAACGGGGTCTAGATATAAGTCTTCTGAAGATCATGTGAAAAAGGGTTTAAGTCTGGTATAATTTGTTCAGGTATATACCCATTTTATTATGAGTTAAGTCGACTTGTATCCTTTTTCACAAGGACCCTAGAATTCATCTAACTTTCTTTTCATAAAACTATAATTAATGGCGTAAAATCGGTTTTAGTGTGGCTTCTTGGTATGGCCTTCTCTGTAATATTCCAGTAAAAAAAAGCACGCTGTATATTGAAATTTCTCGTATATATCAGATGGAATACAAATGGTAATTGGGATACACCATAAAAAATAACGGTTTGCTTTTACATGTTTATTTTTAAGAATAGCCTTTCCTAAGGATATAATTAAAAGCATTTCATGATTAAGAGTGTTTTTTTTCCCAGCAGAGAGGGCACTCGTATAGGCTAGTAAAAAAAACATGTTTCATTTTAATTTTCAAAAAAAATTATTGTTCACTACATTAATTGATAAAAATCAGACATAGGTATCCAGAGGGAAAAAAATCATGACAGGTAGGGAGTTCCTATATCGATAAACTCAATTATCCATGCTTATTCTGTATACTAGTGATCACTCCAAGTTAAGTTTATTTTTTTGTTAAAATGTAAAAATTAAATAAAATTATGACGTAATTCTTTACTTCTTTTTTTAAACGTAACATCGCAGGAATAACGGTGTGGTTTACCCAATATAAAATCTCGTGTCACTGTGTTTGTGATCGAACTCCTACACAGCAGAATATTATTTCATTAAAAGTGTAAAAATGAAACAAAATAATAACGTAATTCTATAAACGTAACTCTTCTTGTTTGTTTCAAAACCATTTTAGAAACTGAGTAAAGTTTTTCTTCATTACTGGTTTGCATCTACTATTGTTTAATAAATGACCAGAATTTGTTACAAAAAGCGTCTTGGCTGATAATTCCATCTCAGGTGGCTAAATGACTTTTCAATTCTGTTGAGGTAATAGGGGCATAACATTTTTTTTTAATATGATGGGTGAAATTCCTAATCGTCTTCAGAGCAATACTTACAAAAAATACACACAAAGCTATCACTAGTATATGCAAAAAGCATCAATAATTGAGCAGGAACTCCCTACCTGTCATACATTTTTGCCCCCTAGATTCCTATGTCCTGGATTCATACAAATTTACCTAAATATCATTAGAAGAAGTAAAAATCCGAACCCTATATACAAACCAATCACACAACAATCATCCTAGATACAAACTAAAATATTGATATAACGATCCGCATGGTTCATAAACAAAAAGTCACTTTAACATTGAGTGCAACGTCGTTTGAAAACCACTCATCTGTTTGTTACATTGAGTTACTTGCGGTAGGCATACTATCGGTCAGCTAAAGTTGAAGCAGGGGCCATTTGCAACGTCAAAACATGGCGGATGTGTAATTTGTATTAATTTTGTATTTTTGTGTATTTAGGTGTTCAAAGTTCTTTTTTGGTAGTTATTTGTACTTTTAAAGCCTTTGTGTTGTACAGTGATAAAATACTTGTACTTATTTCGTGCATCTGGCATCTTACTTCTCGTTTCAAGTGGACTCGCAGTGGTACAGAGATTAAAACTATCTTGGCCTCTGTCCTACATATCACCGTACAACGTTGCCACCAATCTTCCTAGAGAAGATTGGATTGTGTTTTATTACTACATTGATTTATACTTATATATACTTGACACTGGCGAAATCACTTCATAGTGGAAACGCCATATTCCCGCGGTAGTAGCTGTTCAAGTCGCCGCGGGGCAAAGAAAAACAAAAAGTTGCAGCAGCAGGAGCAGTGTAATGTCCGTTCAGTATTAATTCTACATTGATCTACACATTCCCGGGAACAAGGAATTTAATATTAAATAACAGAAGTGAAGCACTATTGAATGCAAACATCTAAATTAGATTCTCGGAAATGGGAATGCTCGATTAAAACGAGAGAGTCAAGCACGAGGCGATACTGTATTAATTTACTAGGAAAGTCAATATTAAATACGTGTTACTGAGTTACTAGTGGAATGAAGTATTATAGTTCGCCCTAGATTCTATTCAAACATTCCCTATTAAACATGTATTTTATAATGATTTCCTATCTCCTGTTAATAACAGTTTCTGTCTTGCTAAGTATAGTAGACGATTGCAATATAGCGCCGTACAAAAAAATACATACATAATTAATAACAAATATTCTATAATAAATCTCGGCGAGTTTAAAAATACAATCCCAAGACTGCACTGTTGAGTACTAACGCCCCACAGTGTGTTATTTTGGGTGAGTTGCGGCCATACCTTTTTATGATTTCTTTTGATAGTTAGATATATATTGAAGCTCGTTGTGTAGCTCCGATGGACGTAGTTAGGAAGTTTCGGAAGATATGATTATTTTTGTGAAAGGTCAATGACCTCCGGAAATTTGGTTTTCCATTATACTCCCTTAAATATTTAAAAAAATGGTGATCTGGGTATGAAGTTTTGCTAAATACTATAAGTTATACCAACCGCATTAAACTCAGTATTGTAATTTAAATAAGAAGATAATTTTTGACGTTTTTTTATGTTTCTGACCTTCCCAATGATTTCCGCATTTAATTTTTCTTATAAAAGACGTAAAATACAATTGCGTACAACTCTACAAAATTTTAAATTTAACTATTGTAGGACCACAGAGATATCGCATTTATAAAAAAAATTGAAAATTTCTACGAAAATAGGGATGTCAACAACGAGAAAAGGACAAATTTCGATGTAAAATTATAACGTATATAATATCTTAAATAGTTACCTATTGATTACTGGAACTGGAATAAGACAAGAGAGGGTTACACGTTACATTCGATGATAGAAATGGACACAGTTAATTTGACAAAGTTGGACAAGTTAGCTAGGGGGTATTACCCGTACTTTAGAGATAGAAATGCTTGATGTATTTTTAGGCAAGCTTCTAATCGTCTTCGTCAGAGCAAATTACATTTTGGTCATTCATATCAACTTCAATTTCAGAATTGGCAGTGGACTGGACTCTATGATTTGTCTTCCATGTAGCAATATTTTATGAAAGGTGACTGACATATAGCACCAGCCATACGCTTCCACATATTTTTTGGCAAGCTCCGCACAAAACAGTTGGAATTTGTCCGTATCTATTGATAAACTGCAAGAAAGTACGACTAAAATAGTGTGTATTCCATCTACAAGCCAATATTCCAGTCCAAGAATATCCGCGAATGTTTGCTGGTTTATCGTTTTATTTGCCATTAATTCGAGTTTATTGAAATATTTAGCAGTAGCTCCACAACAAGCACATCTTAATTGGGAAGATGTGTCAGTTATTACATTGTAAACCTTCCCATCTATAATCGTTAGGTATAATGTTCGTTTTGCAGTAACAGTGCACCCTGAGGTTGTCTCTGCGTATATTGGGGGCAGATTTTTTATTTCTTCTTCTACTCTGTTCTTTTCAGTTAGGATCAAATCCTTTGTTTCTTTCCGATATTGTATATGCACCGGGCGGCAAAATCTAAAAGATTGGGCATTGGGATTACACCAAAATACAAAACCTTCCTCTGACATTATCCATAATGGAATGAATGTAGTAACCAGGGACCGGACCCGCTTACCCTAACCCGGGGTTTTTAAAGGGTTTTTATAGCGCTGATTTTTATAAACGCGAACATTTCGGTAAGCGCTTAATCGGTTCACACATTAAACGGATAATCCATTCGATCGAGTTAATTTGGCTTACCGCTTACCAGTATCAAAACCTCCGAATGTGTTACCGCTTAAAATACCTTCAAGCAAATTTAGTTCTTTGACAAACTACGTACGACATATTATTGGACCGTTTAAAGAAACCTAAACTCGGGCGGCGCGCGCGCTTCAAAGCCGTGCCAATACCAATACACGTAAAAATAGCGGCGCGCGCGGCGCGCGGGAAGGGAGCGAAAGGGTTACCCTAACCCGAACGGTAAGCGCTTATTCAAATAAATATCAAACCCAACGACATTCGGTAAGCGGTTAAAAAAGGGTTACGGTTAGGGTATCCCGGCTTAATAGGGCTATCTAATCGTTGGGTAAGCCGGTGAAGAGGTTACCGAAACGATTGGCTCACCGTATGAACGGGTAAGCCGTTCGAACAGCTTAAGCAAAGGAACGTGTTTTCCGGTCCCTGAGTAACGAATAGGCAATGTTCGTCGTCACTCTCGCCATCCGAAAACTTTTGCTCATAAAGCGACTGTCCCGTACTGCCATCGAAACCCCAAGATCCTTCGAAAATGCAATTTAATGAGTCAATGTTTTTAAATCTTTCGGGACATGCATATAATATTCGACGAAAGGTGTGCATAAGTAAACCTTGTAAAGATATTGATGCCTCTCTTTCAGTTACATTCAGATCTACGTCACACACACACATTAACACAACACATTTTTTTAGCCGCTTGCACCTTATAATATGGAGGATATGCATTAAATCCTCGTTTTTTTAAATCTTGCTGCATAGACTTGTAATCGTCAACGCCGAGTTTTCTGTCTATTATTAAAGATAAAGCTTCGTCAGGATTGTAAGATTGAGGATTCGGTTTATTTTTAGATCTTATAATATTAGCAATTTTTTTAGGGTGGTTTGGACTTTTTAAACATTCGTTTATAACGAACTCTAGTTCCTGAGCACATTTTTTTGATAATAATCTACCCGTTTTGGTAGTTAGAACCTTTGCTAACACTTTCCTAATTTTTGAAGGTGGCTGACGTTTAAGCGAAACTGCAAGTTTTCTTTGTTGACGGCGCTTATGACGATCGCTTAGATATTCATATATTTTAGGCAGTTTATACGCAGACAATAAAGCTGAAGATGCATGGGGTTCTTGTTCAATTGTTGGGAGCTTCATCCGAATATATTGTGGAGGTGGACGGTAAATCTGAGGATGTGTAAATCTGTTTTTGTTCATCTGAAAAAGATTCTCTACAACAGGAGTTAATCTGGCCAGCGTTTGTGCACACGCACTGGGAATCCCCAAGTCAAATAATGCGGACAACCAATTTTCGTGTTTTTTTTTAAAAGCGGATATCTTTCGGTGGCAATCCTTGTACATTTTTTCGCATGTACTAGTGAATTTCGATATAGTCATTTTAAATATTTTTTGTGTGCTTTTAACTCACTAGGAACGACTTGAGGGTAAAGGGCATGCATTATTATGGATGTGCGTTCATCAATGCCTATGTCTAAAGGCCTCACTTCAGCTCCACGTAAGCGTGCACTTTTTTCCAATAATTGGAAAACTTCTAACCGCGTCATTTTATTGCAATCCGCAATCACGAGATCCTCAGGTTGAGGCCGGGAACCACATCCTCCAGCAGAATGAGGCAAGGTCTGCTGAGGCAAATTAACGCCATGGGTTATTTCCGGCTCCATAATATCCCCGCTTGACCAGACAATTCATGTGAACTTGATTTGTGAATGGAAAATTATCACTTTATTATATGATTGAAAATGCCCAATCTAATTAAAATGTGGACTTAAAGTTAAAGTTAAAACTAAACTTATTTAAAATAAAATAAAATAAAACTAAGCTACTCAAATATGTTGTGACATTTAGGCCAATGACGTATTTACTTTTTACCAGCCAGTAAACAATAAAACTATCTGCCAAGGTTTGTTAAGATTGGTTCTGTTGATTGAAGTAAATACTTTTTCTATAGGTCCAAATTGTTAAAAAAACGACAACTGATTATTATTTATGCTTGAGGTGAATAATTTAGATATTTTTTTGTAGCAATTACTATACCAATAACACTGTTATAGACTTCGGAATTCGAACATAGAACTTTTGTTGACAACCCTAAACAAGAAATTCAACATTGAATAACTCAGCTGTCCTGCTACTTATTAACTTTAAATTTAATACACTGATAAAAGGTAACTTAAGGTTACTAATAAGTAAAAAATAAAATGCGGAAATTGCACGAGACACGAGTTTTTTGTTTGTTGGAAAAAACGCTATATCTGCTGTGTGAGAATTACTTTTGTATTGTTTTTCAATTATATATATGCTGATATTAAACGTTTTCTATCGAAAGGTAAGTTTATTTGAGGAAAGTACAAATGCATAGACAAGTAAAGACGTTTCTTTGGTTTTTTGTCGAAATTTCTAAAAAACTTATTATCTAATAAATTATTCATGATAAATTCAATGGGATTGTTTTGGAAGCATTCCGGCAAGTTGATCTATCATCTGAGTACTTAAAACAGGATGGCCGCAACTCACCCGAAATAACACACGCGCCCATCCGAAAACATGTTAGATACGTTTGAGTTGATAAATTTCAAAGACTCGTTTGTTTTGACGTATCTGTAGATATCAAATGCTTTAAAGTCTGTATTGTGTGAGGGATTTTATTGTGCGTGGAGAAAGGTCCCGCTTGACCTTCTCATCATGATATCTCTTCTCTTTTGTTTTTTTGATCAACGCTTCACCCAAATAACGTAAAACTTATTTTAAATGTACAGTCAAGGATATTGATTCCTAGACTACTTTGGACTATGTCAATGTGACACTGTAAATAAAATCATAAGAACGCTCCTACGTTTTGATCGACTACGTCACTTTGACATGGTCCAAAGTGGTCAAGGAATCATTCTCCTTTAATGTACTTCAGAGCTCGGAAATAGAGTTTAGAGCCTGAAAACGGACTTTGGATTTTTCAATGTCTGTAAATCAGTCAGTCCATAATAACGACTAATGACTTCAACGCAGATGAAGACACAAATAAAACTTAGTTTTATTCCCTCTTGGATATCTGTACCTGCATCATACTGGTTGTCACAAGGCATCTCCGCCAAAGTGATGGCTATTCCACAAGGCTTCGTCGAAATTCTTTTATCCAACATGGACACTTCGAAAACAACACAATAGATGGAGAAATCTTCGAACATCCAGACGGTTTCCTGGAATTTATTATCATGTATTATGTATCCGGAGCCTTCACTAACGATACTAAGTTTGAACGTCAGTGGTACTTAAATTTTTAACGTTAAGTTTTTCTAACATTAGTTCACGCTCCGATACGCTTCAAGTTGAGGGAAAGCATCATGAGTAAATTTGTACATTCGAACACATGAGATTGTTAGTAAGTTAGTTGTATGAAAGATCCTACAGGATTATTATAATATATTGAGTCCTGGATATTTTCTCTAAAATATTTATCTCTCTCTAAGTACAAGTATAATTATCGTTATCTAGTAACCATAATAAAAACTTAGAGCTAAGTATGGGACTAGGTCAATTTTGTATTAGATTGTGCCCGATATTTTCAAGATATTGGATTAACTTCTGTACTTTAGGTTTTGAACATTTAAATATAAAAGTAAAATAACAATTACAAAATAAAATATATCTTTAGAAAACCTAGAACTTCGGGTGCCGCCGACAGTGGTGCACGGCTCAAGCTACCGCTGGTTAGGAATGCAGAAAGAGGAAACTCCTCAAAATACGTGCCGTGTCGAGGAGTACTGCTTTCTGTACCGGGCCCTTGCTCCAGCCTAGCGGGAGTCTCTTAAGGTGTTGGTCGAGACTCTTCGCTATGAGACTGTTCGCCGAAACAACTATTACTATTTCTTTTTAATTATTAATCATGATTTTTGCTTTGTCATTCTCTTACCGGTTTCAAAGGTGCCACAGCTTCCACGGTCACAGTCCTCAGCGGTTGTTTGCAGTAAGGCACCACGGTCTTCAGCGAAAGTAGCAATGCCCCTCTATAGTATGGACCGTCCTCAGAATCGGCAAGGGAGGATGAGCTCCAGGAACCGTACATATGGAGAAATGAAGGTCCAAAGGTCGGCAGAAACCCTGGGAAAATGTAATTGAAATTGTAGATCAATTAATATTGAAATGTGACGTCTGTGGTGCAGCCAGGAGATTATGGTGGTGGTAGGACCTTGTGCAGGGTCCGTCGAGATTGCTACCACTCTCTTATCCGTTAACCCACCTCCAAGCAGCAGTGTTCACATTGCTGTGTTACGGTGTGGGGATAAGACAACTGGTGTAATTACTAACATAGAGGCCTTCCATCTCAGTCATCAGGGTTGGCAACGCATTTGAGGTGTTACGATAGCACGAGTTTTGAGATTGTAGTTTTGAGATTTTAAATGCCTTTGGGCTTTAGATCCCACTTACCATCAGGTGGCCTGTGTTTTTTTTTCTTAAAACCTTCCCAAAAACGAGGCATCAAAGGGATTGAGCTATAACTCTGACGAGATGACAGACGTTGGTGGAGGCGTACGAATATAAGTAGTTTAATAAAACAAAGCTAAATTGGCGGATTTAGAAGTATACATACAGAGTGTGTCTTCTATACGAACATAAATTTTAACTAACAATAGTTTTATTTACTGTAAACGATTATAATAATAAACTTACAATTACCCTTTGTAAAACGTATAGTAAAAAATATGGAATTTTCATTCTCAAAAAGACAATTTCAAAACTGAGAATGCGTCGCTGCTGACCTTGAGGAATTTTTCACTACGCCAGAACACCACAATGTGATCAATGTTAATTCGCGTGGCCACCAGTTTTGACAAAAGTTTCTGTGAGATCTAATTGTCACTCAGGTTGACACTTGCCCCTGTCGTAATATTATTGCAAGGGATAATCGAAGTCGACCAAAAATGTGGTCTACCACATTTTTGGTCGATTGTACTACAAACATTAAAACTGTCATAACCTCAGAGTGTAAAGTTCTTACCATTCTCCACGCCGTGTGATATCTTCGCGAATCCCAGGTAAGCACTGGCCAGGACTTTCTGTGAGCTGACGTCGGCACAGCACACTTCCAGTTTTACCGTCTGACAAATATTGGGGAACATCTCCACCATGCATATCTGTTCAGAGTACACCGGGTTGCTGTTGCGATTCTGAATGCAAGTTTTGGCCTGCGAGCGAGCAATGTAGATCAAGCAGTGCAATAAAATTGTATAATATAACGTCTTAGTTTTAGCGGTACAGCTTTTAACAAGTTTAATGCCAATTAGGCTACAAATACAAATAGTAAATAAAAACCCTTGGTTTTCGACGCCGCGATTGTAAAGTCACCGTCAATAGAACTTGCAAAAGATGTAAACAAAACCAAACGAACCAATTCAACATGAAACATCGATAATCATGTACTTTTAAAGATCAAGTGAGGTCTTTGCAAGGATCATTATTTTCATATTATGTTTAAGTTGAAATATCTATTCATTATACGTATAAAAACACGGCTGGCACATTTGAGGTTATGTGTCAAACAGTACTTCTAATTTGTTTACACCGTTCACAAGTTCTATTGACAGCGACTTTAGACGATGATGTATCGTGACAGAAATGCTACTCTATCCACAGCCGAAACATTCTCATAGGATTACACTGAAGATGAAGATCCTATGAGAATGTTTCGGCTGTGTGCTTTGGCATCAAGTGTCACAGAAAAACTTTACAAAAATACTCACACAAACTCACGCCATCATTCCCAGAGTGAGGTAGGTAGAGCTACAGAATTACCAATAAGTCCAATAACTCTTAAAACTTGCTGATAATTCTGTAACCACATTTAGCGCGATCACAAGTGATCAAAGTTTTAGTTCAGGTAAGAAATCAATTAATTTAATTTAATTGTAATAATTATATTCTTTGGAGTCATGTTTTTTTATGGCATAGAGTCGGCAAAAGAGGACACACGCTACCTGATGGTAAGTGGAAACTGTGACCCATAGACATTCGCATTCACATTACAGCCAGCCTAAGACTGCAAATGCGTTGCCAACCCTGAGGACTAAGGTGGAATGCCTCTATGCTAGTCATTACACCACCTGTCTTATCCCCAAAACCGGAACACAATAATGCAAACACAGCGGCGGTAGGTTTATGGATAAGATGGTGGTAGCGATCCGGACGGACCCTGCATAAGGTCCTACCACCCGCAAAAACCACATCCACATAATTACGTGTAATTACGCCAAATTGTCCGATCTCTGGTTAAATGCGAAATTTGGGTGTTTGTAACTCGATGACGCCAGAAGGACTGAACGGATTTAGATGAAATTTGGCAAAGAGATAGATTATCATCTATAATAGCCCAATTATTACTTTTTACGCTGGGAAATTCTATAGTTCCCGAAAAACTACTTTTACGTGGATGGAGTCACGCGCAAAACCTCTGGTTTAGATACGTGTGCTACAGAAAACTTACATAAAACTAAGGTAAACGAGGGCGCGTTGCTAGTTTATCTATATAAGTATGTTTACCGTTGTACAGGACCCGTAAAACAAGCTTAAAGCTTACAATTAGTGACTAGATCAATTTGTATGAAATTGCCCGTTGAAATATTCTGATATTATAATCTCCTCGCCTCGGTGGGAAAGCATCTTTAAGGATATGAAGCGACACATAGGATATTCGCAACAAATAAATCTAATTTCTAAGCGTCACAGCGCATCTAAAATGCATGAGAGTGTAAAGTGACACTTTCAACATCGCCTTGAGGTTCAATTTTACGAAACTACATGTACGTGGTCTTATAGATATTGTTTCCTTGCCTTTGACTACGATATGGTTGGTTTAGTCGCTCATACATAAGTTGAAAAATACGCAATTTAATAAAAAGTGAAATGTTTCATTTCACGTTTCATACAAATGATTATCGCTGTTGTTGCATATCTAAATGCCTTTCTTGATAATTGTTTTAGTACGACACATTGCGCATCGCGCCGCCCGACGTGTCACATAATTATGATGGTCTCACCACAAGTCTAAGCAAGGCCTTACACACATCAAAAATGTTTAATGATCAAAAATATCATTATATTATACATGAACAAGTATCAAAATAACAACGGGATATTTTTGATCCTTGGACATTTAAGATGAATCTCACCATTAGTCCGCAAAAAGTCACCCTGACGAAAGTGCTTGGTGGCTTCGCGGACTTGTCGGCGTGGCACTGGGTGCCACTGGGCAGGCAATATCCTCCATACACCGTAATCTGGTACCCGGCTAGCTGCTGTTCTGAGCCCGAGGGTAGAAGGAGACAGCTGTAAATATATGAAACAAAAAGTTACAAAACCCGACCGCCGGTTTATTTTCATTGTTATTCTCAACTGCAATCCTTAGTCTACAAATATGCGTTGCCAATCCTGAGGACTGAAATAGAATGCTTCTTTGTTAATATGTATGCGTACGTGGGTGCCTGTGCGATAGTTATATTTAAAATCGGTTGGGCCGTTTAATATATATTAGCCCTGACAGAAGGGGTCACTATTATTACGATGGTTTTTGTCTATCTAATAGTTATTTGTTATTAATAAATAATAGAAGAATAGCTAAACTGAAGTGGCAGTGGGCGGGGCACATTGCTCGCAGGACTGATGGCCGATGGGGTCAGAAGGTTCTGGAGTGGCCTCCGCGGACCGAAAGACGAGCTGCAGGTAGGCCTCCAACAAGATGGAGTGACGACCTCGTCAGGATCGCGGGAACGCGGTGGATGCGAAAAGCACAAGACCGGTCTGAGTGGAAAGCCTTAGGGGAGGCCTATGTCCAGCAGTGGACGTCTTTCGGCTGACATGATGATGATGATGATGATGATGAATAAATAATAATACGACACAGACAACGTTGTTTCACGGTAGCATAGTGAGGGTGATACTGGACCCAGCACTATACCAAGATTCTGACTTACTGCTCGATCTTTTCATCACAGGAGCGTGACGTCACGACCGGGTCCTCCCCCCTCTGTAGCATAGAGATGTCAAGCTTCAGGAATCCCACTGGCCCCGAGCCAGTCTCTTTGGGAAGCGTCAGCTGAGCCCACTTTTCGGACAAGGTGTGATCTGAAACATATGTCTTTTTTTAATTGGTCCTGGTAGTTAAGTGTCTGATATTTTAACCAAGGACTCAATACTGCATTTGAGCCTATAACAATTAGGGCCGTACTATTAAACTCATCTTGACTGTGAGGCCCGTCACAAGATACGTCAAAATACACGCCAAACCATGGAACACTGTCATTTTTGACGCATCTCGAGACGAGCATTTAAGTTGAGAACAGAGGGCCATTTGCAACGTTAAAAGATGGCGGATGTGTAATTTGTTTTAATTTTTATTTTTGTGTATTTAGGTGTTCAAAGTTAGTGATTTGTACTTTTAATGCCTTTGTGTTGCACAGGGATAGAAGACTTGGACTTATTTCATGTATCCTGGCATCTTACTTCTCGTTTCAAGTGGACTCGCAGTGGTACAGAGGTTAAAACTATTTTGGCCTCTGTCCTACATATCACCGTACAACGTTGCCACCGATCTTCCTAGAGCTGATTGGATTGTGTTTTATTACTATTGATTTATAGTTATATATACATGACACTGGCGAAATCATTTCATTGAGGAAATGCCATATTCCCACGGTAGTAGCTGGCTGTGGCCGCGGGGCAAAGAAAAAAAAAAGTTGACAACAGTTTATTAATACGGGCCTAAGATTAGGTAAAAATCGTGGCCTTACATAAGATGCTTTGGGCGAAAGTTCTGCCGCTGTATAGTAATAGGTTAACCAAAAACAACTCAGGAATTAAAACTCGACCTCATCGCTAATCAACAGCAAGCCAATTGAAAGAGACATTTCAATTAAATTTATGTTCTGTATCAAAGACGATCTTCGAAGGATAGTTGCAAACAACTTTGACTCGGAAATAATATCGTTTATACGTTACATACCCACTTACAATTATGTTCATTATATCGTGCACATAAAACTGGTTTTCACTATCATGTTCGAGTAACATACGCCATTTTGTTCACTTTCAAACATTTGTAACATGAATGTTTCCCTGTGACGACTGCAACGGTGTCGTAATGAGTTTCTATCCCTATATTTCTATAACGAAAGTATTGCATTCCCCGATGCTTTGCAAATAAAGGCCGTTGCTATTTGATTGGAAAAATTATACCTATTATGAACTTTAAAGTTTAAGACAAGGCACATTTAGGTAAGAAACAACACTACGGTTGAGGTTGCAAAGACAATTTTAAGCCCCTGTTTTCCTTTCTAAAATATGAGATTAATATTATTTTTAATATACTAAAATGATCTTAAGTTATAATGTAATAAAAAACAGAAAATAATTATCTATAAGAGCACTAGAGTGGATTTAACAAATATCATTATCTCATCCAATTTCAGTTCAGAACGATCGGTAATTAATTAGTCTTAGTTTTCTGTAAACGGTCTTTTACTATATTACATGTCATTAGCTCATTACTCATTAGGCCTTGATTACGCGAAGGAAAAGATAAAATAACGTGACATCTCATGACGTATTCCAAATTGAATTGAATAAATAAATTCAATACAGAACAAGCGACAGCGAAATGAGAAATTCAAATGTAACGTTTGGTTTTCGCTAAACAAACAAAACTGCCACCGCCGTTTATATCAAAAGCGTTTTTGCCCGTCAGAAAATATCAGTAAAAAAATTGAGTGCACTTAAATTATTGTATCATGCACAGGTACGCTTTGGTTGACGTCCGTTTGAAATGCTATAATGGGTTTGTATCGGAGCGGATGCATTTTTAATTTGAATGTTTTTGCATCAACCGCACCGCTTCGTTTGAATCGTAGTGGTCTAGTTTGGCCATGACATCGTCGCGTCGACTTTATTTCGTAATAACTGTAAAAAAGGAAACTGGACGACGTACCTTATTGTCTTATTTTTTTATTGTGAGATGAACGAAAAAGGTACAGTCGTTGAGCACTTTGAGCGCTTCTGGTTTGTACTTTTCTCTCAGAGACAAGTACAATCCCCGAAGTACCTTTTAACTGCTATCGCACTCAAAGTATTTCAGATTACCCTTTCGGTATGTAGGCATTCTGATATCAAGTCGTTTTAAGGCATCATAAGGCGTCTATGTAACTCAGCTTTGAACAAGGGAAAGAGAGGTTAAGGTCATGTCGTATCAAGTAGTTCAGAATCTAGGGTAGAATGGTGGTGACACGGTTTTAACATATTTTGAGTAAAGCGGTCACATATTTTTTTAAAGAAACTGTGGATCGACTAGACTTATAAGCCTTAATAACAGGTGGTTAGATGGCAGGGTGACGGCGCCGCGGCAGCACAGGTTGTGCCGTTGCTGCAGGTTCCAGGAGTATACCAGCAGGTCCAGCTGCCGGAGGTGTCAGCGAGTTTAGTACCTTGATAGCCAGCTGGTGGTTGAGCGAGCGCGCCAGCAGATCCTCAAGCTGCATAGACGTACAGCTGCATTTTAAAACGACTACATCAGAATGACAACATATCGAAAGGCCCATTTTGTTTGTAGACCAGTCTAGCTAAAAACAAGCTTTAAAATAACCCAGCTTCTGTTTGGTCGTCAAAGTAAAGTTCAGTGTCAGTTTGGGTATTTTGGGAATCAGTCGTTTTGAATCAGTCAGTATAAAGTTTTAGTTATTTTAAGAAATAAACCATTTAAGGGCATAAGTATGATATTTATGACACTAAGATAAATTGAGAACAATTTTTATTGCTTAGGTAAAGAAAGGTTAACCCTCTTATTTACAAAAGCACAATAACTTAAATATGGCTATAATTAGACGTCGTTATTGGAGGTGCATATTGGCAGCTGGACGTTCATAGGCAAGGGTAACAATATTTATGATATCGACATCGGTTCTCTTACTTTTTTTTAATTAATACAATTGTTTAGCCAACAATTTATCATCTTTATTTTCTGCTCCATGACAAGGACCATATATACTAGGACTTACAATCCCATACAAAAAAATGTAACTCTTAAATAGCTCAAAATTCGGTATTAAAACTAGATGGCGCTGTTTTGCAGCCTGGAAGTGGCAAAAATGTTATTTTCACAAATACTTTCTCGTTTTTTTTTATTGTTTAAGAACAAACGTCCAAGTGGTTTATTTTAAAACCATAATATCACTTATATACACAACTTATAAATATTATATTTTGTATTCGTCAACAACGTGAAACATGTCGTATTTAATAGATGGCACTACCTCTGGAATCACTGATTGCTCAAAGCTGCTCGCGGGTTTGCCAATTTTTGCTACATTAAATAACTAGATGGCGTTGGTGCACTGGTAAAATGTGGATAAAATTGCGTATTGCGTAATTATTGACAAATTCGATATTTTCCGCGAATAAAACAGTCACTAACGTAATTTGGCGATGTTAGATAAGTTTTGTTTGTAAGTACGTAAGAAGTTTATATTTCGTAAAATTTGGATGTAATAATCAAGAATGCAGGTAATAGTATAATCAATAATAAATGAAAACCTTGGGATTCCTCTCGTTTCCTGCTGCCGCAAATATGGGTCAGATTCAAATGTTTTTATTTTCAGGGTTCCGTAGTCCTACAAGAAACCTTTATACCTACTTACCTAGTTTCGCCATGTCCGTCCGCTGCTTAAAGCTATAATTTTGCGTCGGTCAGTAGGTACCTTATAGGTACTACCTTTGCAATAGGTAGGTACGTAAACCTACCAGGACCAAATATTTTAACCCGTGCATGTTTAGACGAGAAATACGGTTGGGGTAATTAGCTTTTTGAAATAGGTGCAGAGTTGCAGACACTACTTACTTATAACTTTTAATCTATAAATAATGGTAACTTAATTATAATCTTGTAACGCCCTGGTATTCATTCAGTAAGGATTTACATACATAGTGAATAGGCTGTTACTAAACCAGCTAGATAGTTAAGATACACCTTTGGCCTCCTCTGCAGTTTTCATCGCTTGTGACGTTTGTGATTTAAAAGCAATGCAGCAGTGTTGCCAGACTTGCCTGGTCTATTTTTCAATTACCCTATTTTTTTAACCTAGCATTTGTCAAATTTTTACCCACTTTTGTAGCATTATTGGAAAATAAACCCAAATATCAATTATGGTTTAAAATAAACATTTGCACAATGAAACTGTTTTCCCACTTTCGATAAGGAACACTAAAACAGGTCTACATATCAGTTTACTTAGTATTTTTCGACACATTTCGACGCGTTTTAAGGTAATTTAATTTAAATGGATAGAGAGATAGTGAATATCTTAAGTAGCTACGTGGGTACGTCTAAGCTATTATTAATGAATTATATTTTTATAAGCCTTTAATATTATTACCACTGTGATGACATCAAATTGCATATTGCTATTAGGGAGGAGTATATTGTCTTAGGTACCTACCTAAGTGTTATGTTAATTAAATAAATAAATGTTATGACGATTAAACAAAATACGATTCAACGAAAAAGTTTCCTTACATTGAGTTATATTTTTACCCAACATTTTGAGAGAATACTCTAAAGTGACATCACTGGCATCACTGCTTCTCTTTTATAACTTTATGAGGTTTGACGTTTCAATTTTGATTTCAACTCGCGCAGGAACTAAACTTTCTTTTAATATTTTTAAACTAAAATATAATTGCGGACACTATTTGGGTTCCGAAAATAAACTATAAATAATAACGAACTTTGAAATATATTTCATTTGTAAGTATTATGTTAGTACAAATAACAGTTTAAAAATAGTGAAGTGAGCCGGAACGGAACGTAGTAATACAACATCGCACCTAACGCCATCTATTCACTTTTTACTGTATCAATTGAAATGTCGTTGAACGCTCGATGACTCGCTTGCGGGTATAGATATTGTAAAATTACGACTTTTGAATGAATTGGTACTCTTAGCGCCATCTAGCCACTTAGAAAGACACTAACTAACGGAGTACGGTGCGTAGTATGAAGATTGTAAGTCCTAGTATATTATGGTCCTTGTCCATGATAATCAATGTCATCAACTCCAAACGAGTTAGTTATGCTAGTCCAAATATGGTTACAAGTTATAAAAAGTAAAAATCCTAGAATGTAATGACATTCCATACATTTTAACGGCCGCTGCCGTTGGTGAATAATAACTTCTTTTTTTGGCTAGGCCTGGAACTCAGTACTTCGTGGGCTGATTAACAGGACGAGTAAGGTTAACAGTTCCGAGCATGTGAGAGAAAAGTATTTTCTTAAGCATGCAATGAAATGTTGGCGTTATATTAGTTATTTAAGGTTTCAAAGTATCACGTTGCGGACGGAACAACTCGAGAGAGCTGTAAAGGAATTTTATACAAAATTGAAGGCCTAGGTCGGGAAGTAATTTAATTTTAATTTTAATGTAAACACGGCGGCTGTGTTTATGAACAGGCTAAATAGCTATATTTTTTTAAATATAAATCGTGCATCCAACCAAAGTGTCTGCATGTTTATTTAAAGTACCAGGAGGGCAGAGGTAATTAGGGGTGTGAAAAAAGGTGTAGGTTATTCCTTCAGCTCTTGTAAAGGAACAAAAGCGAAGGTAAAGTCACAGCTAAAAAAAGGTCGCAGTACTTTATCTCTTTCGATATAACTAATGCGATAAAAAACGCAATAGTTGCTTCGAAGGAACATCCAGAGGAATGACCGCGCATAATCCGAAATAACAGTCAACGCAGGCACACATACCGCTCTACAAGAGAACAAGAGAACATCGATTAACAGATAAATCAATACCCTTTGCACAGAAGTGGGGGACATCATTTATCTAAACTCGGTCTGATATCTGTGTACCTCTGTATATATTTTTCCTTGCGATTCCACTCGTCGCTTCCGCTGCCACTATCGCGTAATGCATGGCTGAAGTCATAAGCAGGGCTCGGAATTGTTATAGCACGGTAAGACTAAAGAGAGATGTGGAGTCGACATTCATATTAAAACTCGCCTCATACTCAAACTCATCTTCAATCATTTATGGCATTCCACAATTTATTTCATTAATAAAGAAAATAATTACTACTAATTGCTTAGTAGGCTTCAATAAAATCAGATGAAAGACATTATTCTTGTACCTACATGCTTTATGAATATTGCACATGGTCATGAAAATATAACTGTAATTTAATAAAAGGTTAATTTAAATGTTTTATTAAAACGGTAATTCAATAACACACTTAGAACGGTCGTCTGTTTTATTTATATAAATAATTAAAATGTAGAATGCAATAAATTATTGAGTATGAATATGACGTGACTTTTAAATATGAATGACGACTCTATATCTCCCTTAGTCTTACCGTGCTATGTAAACTCCGAACCCTGGTCATAAGGATACGTACGTGGCTGGATCCATACAGCGGCCAAGTCTAGGCCAGCCTCCCCCAACAGACGAGGCGGGGAGCAGCGTCTTGACTCCATCACCGCAAACCAAAGAACAGCCTGATGCAAGTCTTTGATGCAGGCCCGAACCTCAAACTCGAACGACTAGAAAAAAGAAAGTAAAAATAATAAGTCTGCGAGCCTAGGACGCCGCGGTCTATGTTGCTAATCCAGTGCTGGTGAAGTTTACCGACACGCATTTATAAGCGATTCGATCCGTCGGGGTTGTGCTAAGAAGCACAATTTCATTTCAGGCTTCGCTTGAGCAAACTGGCCTGTCTATGTCAGATAAAAGAAACCCGACGGATGCATTTTAATACCGTGGTATCTTGGTCGTCCCTTGGCGTGGGACGTCACTTGCGTTGATATGCTAGCACCGTCTCACGTCCAAGATTCTGCTCGGAAGCCTGGGACCGCCCCAGACCACGCCCAAATCATCAAGTGCAGCAAATATGCTTTTTTAAAGTCAAATTACGAATTCTCTTCACTTGCTATGGAAACCTTTAGGCCGTGGTCATCTGACACCAAGAAATTTATAAAATTTGTGTCAGCTATATTTTCCTAAAGTTAATAGATTTTATATACGAGGTTGAGTCACACAGCCATCGATATACACTCAGGAGCAATGGAAGCGGATCACTTTCTATGGTAATTTGATACAAAGTGACCCTTTTTTATTGCTCTTGACTATATGACTTTGACTGTACTTACTAGAACTAAAGACCTCGTAAACCTTTTTTTTGTAGCTTCTTTATTTAAGGAGATTGTGAGGAGACGTTTAAATCGCGTAATTGTCAAAAATGTCCATACAAATTTAGTGTCCGTTTGTTACTTTACGTACGTTACGTACGTTAATTATTGTGTGGGCGTGGCAGCATATGTGGCCTCTTAACGATAAAACCAACCTCTCTATAGTAAGGTTCTGGCATGTTTCTCTTGACGCTGGTTCGTTGTTTTTTCTTGTTCAAAACCACTATAACATAAGACGTTGCGGATTTTGGGTGCGACCACGCTAATTGCTTGCCTTTGATAACGCCGACTATTACCTATAACAAAACTACTGTTAATATACATTATAAATACGATGGTGGTAGCACAAGGTCCTACCACAAGTACTTTGTCTATTAAATGCCATATAAAAAAAGTGAGAAGGTACTAAAATGTACATATTATATATGAACTCGACTGTAAAATTCGAGCCCTGGCAGTCACCATGCAGTGAGTTTTTCTAACTTAAGCACATTACCAATGCTCTTACAGTGCCGGAAAAACATCGTAAGGAAATCTGCACGTTCAAACTACGGAGAGTGTATAGCGTGATTGCACAACATATGCTAAAGGGGTCGAAAATGTCGAAATGTATCCGAGAGGGTCCATTTGTAAGATAAGATAATTCGTCATTTATAAATGTCCCACCTCATGGTTGATGTCTCTCAAGTGCTTGTTTACGGAGACACCGGTTGTCGCGCGTAGCGTTGGGTGGCGCGGTGCGCACTAAATCCAAACATATGGCGTTGTAAAAAGCGTTTACGGCGAAGCGGTTTTACACGCTTTCGCTTCAAATACAGCGTTACTTGCGGCGGAGCCCGCTAATGGCATCGCAGCATTGCACGCAACGTCGCACCCGTCAATAACGCGGCGGAACCTTCTGATAAATAGTCTTGGGCTCCGCCGCGCGCTCCGCTACACGCTCAAAGCGGATGCAGCGGCGGGCACCGCTACTCTCTACGCCGCGCGTCCGCGCATCTTCATAAACAACACCGTACATTCCCATATGTTTGTGTTTGCGCGTGTGATGATGCAGTCCGCTGCATCGCGTCTCTGTAAACGGAAAAAACGCACGACGCGATGCGCTACGCCACGCCGCACGCCACGCGTGACTCTCCACGTCTCCGTAAACAAGCCCTAAGGCAAACGAGCGAAAGAGTCATAGAATTGAGTAACTCCGAGTGTAATGAATAAGATTGCGTACTTTGCACTGCCTCGCCTTTTAAAACAGGTTTTATAGCGCTGGTACTTAGCTACGTTTATCTTTCTAATTGTTATATGTAATGTCTTAATGAGTTAATCTTTCAACCTTGCGTCAAATTCATGTCCTGCCCAACATTGCATTTCAGGAGGTCGCTCGCTAGCCTTGGAATCTTTTAGATGCCACAGGTGGCTATCCATTCACTTCACGCTTCCAAATAATCCAATTTTTCAAGCATAACACTTTTACCCACGACACAAAAGAGGGCTTTTGTAAATTTAACGTGTGTATTGTATTGTTCATTCGAGTTTATAAATATGTGTACACTTTAGTACCTTATCTATTTAACGTCATGACTAAACTGCCACATATGAACTGTCACAGTATTAAAGTGACAGTGTACTAAAGTGTATATTTATTTATATACTCGACTGTAGCTCCCAAACGAATGGACTAAATAGCGGCCTGCACATGGGAAACGTCGCGCGCCGTTCCAATGTTCGTTCCGAACAGTACGTGTAAATCCAACTGTACTAGTAAAATAGTAATAATGTCCGGTTCGGAACGAATATTGGAACGGCGCGTGGCGTTTCCCGCGGTCCGAGCTTTACGTGTAAAGGCTGCTAAATAAACGCGGTATGTTTAAGAAAGTAAGTTTCAACAGGACGGTTTTCAATAAGTTTTATAAAAATCGTTTGGGCTGCAAAGGAAATATCTGCTTTGAAATAAAAGGTCGCCGCTATGTAGGATTTTACTTATATATTTTTGGTAAATCATTGAAACACTTCTTCCAACTCTATACGCCTTATAACAAAAATAACAATATTATCAACCGTAATCTAACAATATATCCTCGCAAACTATCAATTTTCCCGCTCACATTTTATGCTCGGTTCACTCTGCAAATTAATTTCCAACTTCATGGTATTAAATCAGCTGCCCTTTGTGCTACGGCGTAGCATCCGGGTATCGATTGCTACGCCAAGTGCATTAGTGCGGTTGCGGAAGCTTTCAACTTGTGTACCTAATAGAGACATATATAGGAAAGTATGTCATTTTACACGAGTCCCGACGAGTTATAATTAGTTCCGCACGTGTATCAAACGATGTTATTTAAAAACATTGCGAAAAAATGTGTCTGACTATGTATGTATCTGTGTAAGTATGTATCTGTGTATTTGTGTATGGATGCATGTTATTTTAAGTCATATTACCTAGTATGTATAGTTTCAATGCTAAATGCTGTATGTTTCAATGCTAAGTGCGAAATATCCAACTTTCCACACGATATAGAGCTACGAAAAGTATCATTTTTTGGGCAACTGTATTTAAAAAATTGTCTACGTAACTGATACATAATGAGAGGTTTTGTACCTACTTGTATTTAGTTAGTGTAAATGTAACAATCAGACCAAGTTACTTTTACGTTTATATAAAGTTATACTGTTGCCCACACCTCCATCAGCGTAAAATTCGTTATTCCATAGAAAATTGACTAGATTCTCGGAATAATAAGTACACTATGTCCTTTCCCGGAACTCAAGCTATTTACATATCAAAATTGGTTCAGTGGTTCAATCATGAAAGCAGACAGGCAGGCAGGATGTGGTTTAAGTTTAAATTATTAGTATGAATCAATGTAAAAGTAACTTTGTGTGTTTTTATAACAGTAAAATGAACGAATTTTTTTTCGTAATGTAATTGTATGTAGTGTTCACTAAACAGTATTTATACAGTGCTATCGGTCCGCGCCCGGCGCAGCCCTTGTGTATTTTTTATTCTCATGCCTAACAAATCACGTTTAAAAAAAAACGATCGAGCCGCCGTGTAGGAGTTCGATCACAAACACAGTGACACGAGATTTTATATTGGGTAAACCACACCGTTATTCCCGCGATGTAACGTTTAAAAAAAGAAGTAAAGAATTACGTCATAATTTTGTTTAATTTTCAAATTTTAACAAAAAAAAAACTTAACTTGGAGTGATCACTAGTATACGGAATAAGCATCGATGATTGAGTTTATCGATATAGGAACTCCCTACCTGTGATAAGATGTAGCCCCCTGGATTCCTCTCTGGAATCACTGGTCGCGTGCAATAACAGTATTTATCCTTTAAAGATAGAAGATTTGTATTGTATTTTATTTACCCGAAAATACTGAGGAACGTCATCAGGAACGGCTTCATCTTCAGAATCCGGCTTAGATGGACTCCACTTAAGTCTGAGCTTAGGATTCCTGGTCATCATCATATCCATTGGGGCCCTGTTTTATCCCACTTCCCTAACAAAAAAGCAAGAATATTCAATGTGTTTGATTATTCAATCAGGCTTTGTATACAGCTTAAGTGGATTTGAGTAGCTTTATTAAAGATAAAATGATATATTAAATGTAAACATAGAGGTGACTTGTATAATGACGTTGAAGGATAATAGAGTTCTGGAAAGAGGTTGGAAGTTCTGAGGTTGGAAACTATGTTAATTAGGAAAGAGGTTATGACGAATCTAAAGTGAAACTTCGACACACGTCTGCATTTTGAAAGCGACGTTCTCACGTAGCATCTAGGTTCAGTTGGAACTTCAATTTCGCTAAGTTTTTGTTTGGTAACTTCAAAACAAATTTTTAATTAATAAACTGAAATTATCAAGTTTCCATGACGGTTGTTGTTCATGTCATGAGATACATCCCTCTAAAACCTACCTATTGAATAATTACTTTGGTGGTAGAATATAACATTAACTAATTGCGCTCAGGTATTGTATACTACTCAGGTATAGGTACTGAGAAAAAACTTGGTCATTTTTAACAAGGTTGTGATTGTTCTGCATAAGCGTCTTGATACGAGCCTAACAAAACGGTACATGCATAAAGTAAGAGTGCATGTAAACTAAGAGACTGTTGTTATTATCATCTTTAGTTGATAAAAGTAATTAATAACATAACAATAACATAACTATTGTATACATTTCTTGTCAACTAAAACCAAATCTCTCTGGGCTGGCTGTCATTTTTTACACGACCGCCCAAAAAAGGAGTGTAATGTTTTCAGGGTTTATTTATGTATGTGTGTAACGATTCTCTATTCCTCCATAACTTCAGAACGGCTGAGCCGATTTGAATGTGAAATAAAAATGGAAATAACAATAATGGCAAAATGTCCATTATTTGATTCAACAAAATAAAGTCCTTCAGTTATTTATTAGTTATTATTACAATATGGAATGCATTTGAAAGGTCTTAATGTGACCATGTCAAATATCATTATCATGTCAGCCGAAAGACGTCCACTGCTGGACATAGACCTCCCCCGAGGCTTTCCACTCAGACCGGTCTTGTATTTTTCGCATCCACCGCGGTCCCGCGATCCTGACGAGGTCGTCACTCCATCTTGTTGGAGGCCTACCTACGGCTCGTCTTCCGGTCCGCGGACGCCACTCCAGAACCTTCTAACTCCATCGGCCATCAGTCCTGCGAGCAATGTGCCCCGCCCACGGCCCCTTCAGTTTAGCTATTCTTAGGGCTATGTCGGTAACCTTAGTTCTACTGCGGATATCATCATTTCTGATTCTATCACGCAGAGAAACCCCGAGCATAGCCCTCTCCATAGCCCAAATATATAAATAAATATAAACGAATATAATAGCATTAATGAACGGGTTTAATAATCATTTAAAAATTCAAGTGGGGTCTTTAAAGCTAGCTTTTCATTTAGTTATGGGTCGCCTTTAAGTCTCTGATCTCTTCCAAGAACAACCTCGAAGAGTATCTGATTGGCCTACAATTATCCGCAACATAGCTGCACTGTATCAGAATTGCACTGTCGCTTTCACATTGTTTTATTTTACCTATTAAAGCACCTCTCTGTGTATGTTTATCCTATTTATGCTATTAATCTATTTATTTGTACATTTTGCTTACAGTTCCCATAATTAAGTTACTTTAAATATACCTAAGCTCTCATTTGTACATGTGAAACGACCAGCAGCGCTTTCTCCTCCTCCCCCACGCCTGGTTGCCCTGAAAGTCAGCGTCACGGCATTGACATGTCTGACTATGCTATGCAGCCAATTTGAGGCATTTAAAATAGTTTTATGTCTTTGTCCTATATTATTTTCTTAACTGTCTCATTTTGTTATTTTATTTTATTATTAATGTTTTGCACCAAATAAACATTTTTTTTCTACTACTAATAATACTAATCCGATGAGAAATCAATCCTGACAATGCACGACCATGAAGTTTCAGATTATTGACATTGACAGCAGTAAATCAATGCTAAAATTAATGGTTGGGAGTGAAGGAATAGTAATAACAGCATTGTTTGACTGCTGTCAACGTTGTCCATATTCAGCAACTTCATGGTTGTGCATGTGTCAGGATTGATTTCTTATTAGCCGAGCACTATAATGTATTGGAAACGAACCATATGTTAGAAGTATGTTAACTGTTTTTGACCTTCACACTGTTAGTAGTTTTATATGTCAACTATCAATTGACCTAAATAGAAACCGCTTAAGTAATAAGCACACAGTAAGCGTAGCTCAGGCGAACCTATATTTCAAGGCTTCACGTTAATTGAGTGACGAGTGACAGTATGCGCTACTAACTTAACTTTTTCGTCATGGCAATATCACAAAAACAACATTACATTTGACGACGCGCTGGCCTAGTTGGTAGTGACCGTGCCTACGAAGCAAGCGGTCCTGGGTTCAAATCCCGGTAAGGGCAGATATTTGTGTGGTGAGCGCGAATATTTGTTCCTGAGTCATGGATGTTTTCTATGTATTTAAGTATACATTTCTCTATATAAGTATTTATATCGTTGTCTAGTACCCATAGCACAAGCCTAGAGCTTAGTTTGGGACCAGATCAATTGGTGTAACATTGTCCCCTGATATTTATTATTATTTATTATTATTATTACATTGACCAGGGCATCTCCTCTAGGTGGTAAAAACCATATCTTCTTTGACTTGTTCTCGTATTGTCAATGTTTTGATAGCTCTTCTTTACTTCATAGCAATGGCGGCCGAGTCAAAATACATACCATAACAGGTCAACAACGATATGTTTTTACCGACTCGAATACAGGCCCTGGACTGATATTCTTCACGGTAAAACCTTATTACTTTTGACGTGTTTCGGTATAATCGGTACTTAATTCTACTAATTTATTCTACTTATTCATAACTAATTCGGTACTTGACAGTGATAGCCGAGTTAAGTGGATTGTGAAGCGCCACTAAAATCAAAATAATTCCATACAAATTTATCTCCGAGCGATAACGTCTTTCAACCCTACATCATGTCCGCTTTCCACGATTTTTTTATAAGTTGTAGTTATTAAAAAGGACTAGCTTTGTACGTTTCAGCAAAGAACATAATTATTACGACAACGTCAAAAGTATTATGATTTTACCGTGTTGAATAGGGGGCAACTAAAAAGAACAAAGATGTACCTCTCAAATATCTACTGTTCAGGTTTTTAAAAGGCTCAACCAATGTATTTTTCAAAATAAAAACAACAACACTCGATTGTCTCACTTGCACTCGCAACTGATAGTATTTTTGTCGGCCATCTCATAGGAGGGTACATCGGAAACACTTCGCTAGGCAGTGTTTGCTAAATATTGGTGCTGTTTTTCAATAATCTTACATGTTATCAGATTAGACCCTTTTCGGTTCGACCCTACCCTTGACTTGTTCTCCCAGTCAGAACCGAGGTTCCTGGAGCCGCGCGGTACCTGGACTCGACGGCCACCCCCAGCACCGTGTGCGAGTGATCTACCCAGTGCTGGTGGTGACACATGGCCCCTAGGCCATATTGTTAGTTTTTTTTTTTATATAACAAATCCCTTTTGTTTTACTTTTAATTTGTATTATTTTTACCTGTAAATACTGCACTGTATGTAACTTGTCACTTATTTGTGTGGCATGTTTGTTAATATAAGTTGGTTAGTAAATAAATAAATAAATAAATCTTGACGACGATAGTGACCCTGCCTACGAAGTTAGAGGTCCTGGATTCAAATACTTGCTGCTGAGCCTTGGATGTTTACTATTTAAGTATATATTAATCTGTATAAGTATTTATATCGTTATCTAGTGCCCATAGCACAAGCCTCGAGCTTACTTTGGGACTAGGTCAATTGGTGTGACATTATCCTCTGATATTTTGTCTGTCAAATAATAGCCTAGGAAAGTGCCACCATCAGATAATTGACACACGTAGTGTGGCACAGGGTTTAAACACGATTGATGATTCAGTTGTGTATAATATGGGGTAAGGTTTTTAAAATAAAAGTAAGTACTAATGATATCTATATTATTTATTAATGTTTAAGTCTTACTCCACGTATAGGTAATGAATAAGTGTTCGTCTACATTAGATATAGGTAGTTTTTTAGGAGGGTATAGGACCACCCAGGCCACAGTGGTAAGTGGGATCGGTAACCCATATACATTTGCCATCTCGAAACTACAATATTTTCAAACCTTCAATAAAAACTGGATCTTGTAACAAACAGTTGTTTGTTTTTGAATAGCTGTATTTGTTCTATTCACTATCAAAAAATAAAAATAAATCATTTTTTATAAAATCTAGCTAAGAACGATTCCGATGAATTCGCTTTTTCACTGGATTTGGGAGCTAAAGAGTCATAGACACACAAAAAACATACCAAGGGGAAACTTATAACATCCCGCTTTATGCGTCGGGAGTTAAAAAGATCTAAGAGACCTTTTTAACATTAGAAAATTAATTAAGCACTGAGTAAAGTTAATATTTTTCGTGAACTTCGTTGAATCTGAGAGATTTCTTTTTATTTACTATTTATTTACTGAAAAGGTTGCGATAAGAATTAGAAGAATGAAAGAAAGTAACAAAGCGTTATGTAAATAAACTGATTTTGTCATGTCAAGGCTAGTAATAAAAAAACAGGTAATTGTAAATCCGATTCGCACAAGGAGGCCCCTTGTGCGAATCGGATTAATATTTTTAATATTACCTAATACATTTATTTAAAAAGAATTATTAACGTGATTTTACTCATTGGGTAACGTATTTTCGATATCAGTTTAAAGTTTTCTAATATCTGTTATATTTACAGAATAATCGCCTGGACACACTTAACGATTGCATCCTCTATAAGTATGAATGTTTGATCCTTTGTGCCGCTCTAGATACTAAACGCGTGAGCCGATTTTGATGATTCTTACGACAATCGATTTGTCATCATCTTGTGTATCATTAAAGATATAACAGTAATCAAAATTCAATGTGGAATAAACCAGCAGCCATATTGTAAAAAAAATATTGACGAAGTATGTTAAGTGGGGTATCATTGAATACGTATTTTAAAAAACATCTTAGGGTTTCTTTCATATTTTTTTATTTTGGTTAGTATATAACTGCTTTTTGTTATTATTTCATAACAAAGGATACCTAATTAAAAGATATACATTTAATCTTAATCTTAATGAACGTAATTATCTAGTGCTATATAATAATATCTGTCAATATTTTTTGGGATATTATTTTGTTTCCCACTGTACTTATCAAGAACACACTATTGAAGTCCCAACACGGTGAGTCTATGTTAAGATAAAAAGATAAAAAAAGATAAAAGATGTTTATTCAGTAATTAGGCCGCACGGGCACTTTTACACGTCAAAATCTACCAGCGATTCGCAAGAGACCACTGCTGAGAAGAAACGCCGCAAGAAACTCAACAGTCAGTCGTTTTTTAAAATAGGTACTACTTATGATATTATACAATTATAAAGCTTAACCTAGCATGATATAAAACAATGAATTTAACATAAAATAAAAATCAAAATAAAAAACATTCAAGCGTAGCTTGTGCAAGAAAATGTGTCAAAACTAAGAATTTTCATAGGGATTCCTATGACAGTGCAAGACAACCACCACAGTTTCGATACATTCTCCTACAGAAACCGTGTCCCCTAGACAATATACAATATTTACATATTTTTTATGCCTATTTTATTAGTCAGTTATTTAGGTGTTTAGTTAAGTTTAGGCCAAGCATTTTTATCTGTTAGATAGTCCTCGACCCTATAGTAAGCCTTAGACATCAACGACTTTTTCAAGTAACTTTTAAGTACTGGAAATGGTAACTTTAAAACTGAGTCAGGTAATTTATTATAGAAAATAATGCATTGACCTACAAATGATTTATAAACCTTACGGACACGAAATTTTTTAATAGCAATTTTATTTTTATTTCTTGTATTCAAATTATGTATAACACAATTCTTAACAAAAGAGTCTTGATTTTTAATGACATAAATTATATTCTCATAAATAAATTGTGACGCTACTGTTAAGATACTAATTTCTTTAAATACTAATCTTAAGGAATCACGGGAGTTAAGGTTATATATAGAACGAATGGCTCTTTTTTGTAACACGAATATAGTCTGTATGTCAGCAGCTTTTCCCCAAACCAGAATACCGTACGACATAACACTATGAAAATAACTATAATAAACTAAGCGAGCTGTCTCAACATTGGTAAGTTGCCTGATTTTTCTAACAGCATAAGCTGCCGAACTTAATTTGCCTGCTAGTACTGCTATATGGGGACTCCATTGTAAGTTTTTATCTATAGTTATCCCTAAGAAAAGCGCCTTATCTACCATTTCCAAACACTCATCATTTAGAAATAAACTGGATTCTACTGGTCTAACATTAGGCAAAGCGAACCTAACACATTTAGTTTTTTTAGCATTGAGTAGCAAATTGTTACTAGTAAACCAATTAAGTACTTTACCTAGCGTGGCATTTATCCTACTGTAATCGACGGATTTTCGTTCTACCTTGAATATTAATGATGATAAGATGATAAGTATAGCGGAGATCTTGTCGCCCAGTTTCGACTACTTCATCAGAACAGCTCTTAGATACCATAATATTGCAGTATGATCGGGTTTACATACATGGTTCCAATTTCAGCCCATTCCAGCCCAGTTCCATTAACGGAAACTGGTTCGAAATTGGATTGCAAATTTGGAAGCGGACAACTTAGTTACTTACGAGTAGCTTAGCTACATACATACATTATATACGAGCACTGCAAGTTTAATATAAGTAATATGCTAAGTAATATATGGCGAATAGGTAGGCTGAAAAATTTCAATCCAGTGTACAATTAATAAATTAAAAAAAACAATAGTTTGTTTTATTAGACAAATTACATACCAATCGAAAGTATGAAGCCTATAGAATATGCAAACATTGGGTTGACTACTTTTTTCTGGTCAAACTATAGGGTAGGCAGGTATAAACAGGTAAGTCGGTACCAATAATTTGCACCAGGAGAGTTCGATGAGTATGTAATTTGTCTATTAAAAAGGCATTTGCAAATTTAAAATAAAACCCATTTTATTTTTTTATTTTTTAATGACATAAGTACTAGACTGAAGTTTTTCAGCCTACCTATTCGCCACATATTATTTAGCGTATTAAATTTGATATAAAATACTTTTTGTACTCGTCGATTAAAATCTGTGTATTAAGATTTCATAGAGAATACTGCAACGTCACTCTTTTCATCGTTGACACTTCCGAAACAACCGAAATAACCATTTCGATTCGCTCAAGACAACTGAAAAAAAATTGAAAATAGAACTTCGTATTTCAATAATATGTGTCCTTGTTTAAGGAGACTCGATCCGATACAAAATTGCCAATCTATGGCGTTTCGGAACGTAGCAGCGTCGCGTCATCTGTCAAAAATCTATTTAAACCTGCTTCTGTATCCAGGCCATAAAAAAAATAAAAAAACTACGGTTTGTGATTGGCTAGTTTTTAGCCAACAGAACAGCACAGTACTGCAACAATTACGGACGCCGTGGTTTGATACAAATGTCGATGTGGTGGTGATTGTATTAATGACTTAAATTATTAATTTTAATGAACTCGTACAAAAAGTATTGTTCATAATCAAGCTTTTTAATCTCGTACCTTACTTAGGCCTGCTTAGGCACTCAGCAAGCTTCGTGGCCTAAACACGGTACTCGACTAAAAAGCTCTCTATTATAACACGATTATGAAAATAACTACCTATTTCATCCAATAAACAGCCCGGTGCAAATCGTCTCCTATCCTGATCTTAGACCATAAAGAAAATACGGCATTTGATGTACAAAAGTACGTGATTACTCGTTTGAATTAATAACTAATAAAGGTTAAGTGGTTCGTTTGATCTTACATATTTATTTACCTATATAAACGTATCATAAATCATAAGTACCTACTCTAAAGTAACGTCAACGAGATATATAATGTAAACAACCTTTCAGGAGTTCGAAACATTTTTATTTGAATTTATTCAAAGTCAATCGTGTCACTGCGAACGCAATCCAAACAGGAATGAACTTCACAAAAAGGCGGGCCTAATGTTGACAACTTCTGTATTGACAGCTTTCCTGTACCACGAATCACGCGACGACAGCTGACATCGACCACTGAAGATATTATTGCGTACATACGTGAAATATGGACTGACATAATAATCGCTCTCTATCGTAATATAACTCAGTAACGGTCAGTTTGTTAACATTTTTATCTCGTCTCATTGGGCGTACTTTACATAGTTATAAATCTTTTATGTGCGTTCAGAACCCGTTGGTATTGACCACCAGCCAATTTAACTTGCGTTTTTTTTCTGTGGTGGTGTAGTCGTGGTGGAGTGTGTTGTCAGCTGTAACGTAATGTTCTTATCACGATACCAAATATGATAAAGTAATGAGTTTCTTGTTTTATATTTAGAATTCTAAAACCAACGCCATTTAATTAAAATTTTCACAATACGAAACGTCAGCTCGGTAGGTTTTTTATTAGGTTAGCACATCATTTGCCTTCGGATTGTGCACCCACTTCTTCTAATATGCGTGTAGATAAAATAATGTACGCATTATTAGGCCTTAAAGCAGTCATGTCATCTTATGCATGTTTATACCTTCTAAGCCTTCTAATTATGTATCAGTTACATAGGGTGATGGCACCAGTGATAGACACTTTTAGCTGACAGGCACCAATAATGGGCATTTATCTCTTATTCAAAGATCATACAGCCCTAAACTGATTGTTGCTAAGCAAATGAATAAGAAGAATCAAGTGTCCATTACCATAATGAGGTCAATTCCAATTGACACCGACTGTCCATCCAGTTGAACCTTTTTGAAACAAAACATCGTTATTTATTCGTTCATACTCTAGTCTAGGAAGCAAACTAGGTCAGTATCGACTTTCTAGAATTATTAAATTACTAGGTTTGCAAGAGCTTCGATGAATGAATTAAATATACATGTTTTTACCAACACGAATAATTCAACTTATTTCATACAAACACCCCTACGAGTATCAAGGTTGACCTTCAACTTTCACGGCTAGTAGCTCTCAAACGGCACGACCGATTTTCATGAAATTTAGCTGAAACCGTGCTAAGAACCATCCTAAGTAAACTCACTTTAAAAAACGCGCCCAAATCTATTGCCTTTTGAGAGTTACTAAGCCCCAGATAGACAGACCAACTACACACTACACTAATACCAACACAGTGGGGTGGTTCACATTTGTAAGGAAAAAGACATGCCATGTTTTCACCAGACTTCGCTTTATGCCCTATATATAATGTATTAAATGAGAATGTCAAATTTCTAGGTTATATCTAGGACAATAAGATTTATTGATATAGTAAACAATAACTAATTTTCCTGTCAACTTATGCCAAACACACACTAATAACCACCAACATATACCATTTTAAAAGAGTACAATTTAAAAAAAAGTAATAACTAATCTTTAATCTTGGTCTCTAAAAGGAACAAGGATTCGAGCCAATTAAATAAAAAAAAACATATTTGGAACATGAAACAACTTAATACATGGATACACAGATACACCTTATAATGTATGTGTCTCAAATCTAAGTCGTCAATATGAAATTAATATGCAGAAATATATACAACGTAGACATTAACATGTACTTACATCAGAAGTACCTAATACGTTTTTGTAAAAAAAAACTTTGAGACAATATTTTTTTTCCACATACTTTTTTCCAGACATCATCTGCCTATCAAAACGAAACTCACAAGCCCCAACTCAGCGGGTAGATATTAAGTACAGCAAAGATCCCGTCGCCACACTCGAACTCTATCATCAGATTAACTCGATGATACCATAGTATTGCATAGTCATCGGGTTTACACGTGTATTCCAAATTGACAACAATTCATTTGTGCTATGGCCGTAAAATAAAAATACTGTTTGTAGATTTTACACAGCTGATTACAATAAAAATAAAATTGGATTTTTTTATTTAGTAGCTTTTTTTATATTTAGGAAAAACAGTAAAAAAGGTTGGATTGTGAATGGTAGGAATACACTTATAGAGCCCTTAGTTCATTTATTACCATAAAAATAGAAACAATACGCAACTGTCATTGTCATGTCGTCATTATTATAGAAAGAGATTCAAAGCAGTAAACGCGAAATAACTTTGTGAACGTGTACAATAGTAGTCTTTGGAGCGAAATTATTTATTTATTTAATGGAATCTATATAATAACGTTGGAGCGAACGGCAACGAATGGTTGACAAGTGACATGACATGACAGTCAGTTCTGTTACTTTTTTTATTTTATATCATGCTAAGATCACGACATCAGTATTCCTAACTTTGTATATACGGTCTTTTTAATGACTATTTATTTAATAAATTATTAACGACGAATTTAAGTAAAATAAAGGAAAACCGAGAAACACGGGTAGTCTAATTTTTAATCAGCTATTATAAACGCGAAAAAACAGAAATGTATTTTTTTTTGAAATGTTGTCAATTGCAGTCCATTCCATTGACAGGAACTGGTTCCAAACCGACTTGCAAAATTCCAGGATATAAAAGTGTAGTTAAATAAAAGCTTGTAAACAAACATTGAATTTAAAAGCGACCACCGGTTCCCGAAAACGGTACATCTGTGAACACGAGTTATTCCTGAACGACCATCTTGCTCTAATTTATTTATTCAAGCATTATAAAAACAATAAACTCCCAACTCACAACTGACCATTATTTGTGTTGTATTTCTTCAAGATCTGTACCATAATCATACCAAATTTGATGCTATGTATTTCACGTTCTTAATTTATTTTATTTGTTAGTTAATCCACCGTAAAAACATACATAGACAAACAACTCTAAAAATTTGTTGATAAATGTATAACCACGTTTTGCATAATTATGTTAACCAGCGTGTTAGTGACAGGTTGCAAGCCCCTCACCTAATAAGACTACATGCCTTTATTCCCTTAGTCGGTCCCTTCCTCTTACATCCACGGAAAGAGATAGAAAAAACACAAAGAATTAAACGCAATATACAGTTCTTTAGCTATGATAGTTTGATAGAGAAACGAGACCCTCAAAACTAAGTACCCAGTACATTTAACCTCAAGGGTTGTAATATAGGTACTAGAACTAACTAACTCATTATTGATTAACTGCTTTAAAGATTTCACGAGTTAAATCAAAATGCGCGCTCTCTGTAATATTATTAATACGGTACGAAGGGATAATTTAACTTGCTAGCCAATAATGTAATAACTCAGTGGTAAATTGAGAAGCTAATTTATAAAGAGAAGCACAGGGCTGCACTGGTTTATTACTTACTATCCTTTACGTGCCCAGCTACCATATTTTGCATCCAAGACACGGTCAAGTATCCTATTATATTATAATGAGAGATTCTTGTTCTTAGCAAGAAAATACGATACGTTACCTAACTGAAAAGCGAAAATGTCGATAATGTCCTAAACTAGTCATATAAACGTTAGTGTTTTGATGTATAAGTATTTAAAAGTAGCTGAATTAGAAAGATAAAAGATAAAAGTAAAAATAAACTTACATACACATGTTAATGTCTTTTTTACCAATATTCAAAGTCCCAAACTATGCTCTAGGCTTGTACTATGGGCACTAGACAACGTTAAAAATACTTATATACACAGATATAAACATAGAAAACATCCATGACACAGAAACAAATATTCCCGCCCATCACACAAATATATGCCCTTACCGGGATTTGAAACCAGAACCGCTAGCTTTGTAGGCAGGGTCACTACCATCAAGGCCACGCGTCGTCTTGATCAATAGATATTATATACATAAATATCTCCAAGACACAGAAAAAAAAACTTATTTATTACTTACTTAAATATTTGACCTAACCGGAAACCGAACTCGGAACCGCTAGTTTCAAAGGCACTACGTACTACCTACCCTTGACTAACCACGTAGAAAAATAACTCAAATTTTCTAAGTAATTTAAAACAATTCGATGTCTTTTTCTTTATGACAATGTCTAAAAATAAAATCGTCGCAGTCGAGTACACGGCGCTTGTATAACATTAAATTATCAAATAATAATTTCTACTAACATGTTTACTTACTTACACAAACGCGAGGCTTAAGTGATTCAACAATAAAACTCTAGTATTTCCATATGAATACGTTCAATTAAATCTGAACCATTTACTAAAGAAATAAGGTACATTTTTGCTCCGCAACGCTTTTAAAAATGCACCACATTTCAATTTCAATTAATTTCAAACCCGTTAAGAGATTTCGATCGAAAATTCCATTACAAACGCATTTTAATGACAACCCTTATTACAAACCTATAGCCGCAAAAGCAGTGGTAATACCTATGACGTAGATTTTTGAATATATCGAACGGACCTGGAGTCTAAAAATAAATTATCTAGGAAGGTTGCAGTGCGCATACGCGGTCCTGCAGGAGGGGACTCTTTCCCGCTTGCAGTCTGTGCATCTATATAAGATCACCGGCCATCGGAGCCAGCATCATTTGGGAACAGACCTCCGCATGGAGCTGACCGTTATTCAGTTCGATCCCGGAGGGGCTCCGTCCCCGGAACGTAAGTTTCGAAACTATTATTATTCCATTCATTTTAATATTTCCACTTTTTTATTTCTCACGGTAATTATTTAGAGTCGGTGTTGGCTTCGATCGGCACAGTCGGCGGTCAACAGCGGGTGGTCACGCACGGGCTTTGATATAAATCGATGTCACGATGTTAGAAATGTCCAGCCGTCAAACCTTATACCCAACTGTACCAATAAGTATGAAAGTTTCAGTTATATAAGTACGTTAATTTTTAAATCTTTTAATAGGGTGTATATATGTAAATTCCTAAAGTTTCACAGTGGTAATAAGTACCAGCGGCGCCGGCTATTAAGTTAAAAAAAATATATATTAACATGTGTTTTTTTTTTAGCCTCGGAACCGTCTGATTCGGAGTCCAAGACATGCGGAAAAATCCTGATCGTCCTGTCGTGGATCTGCGTCTTTCTCACGATGCCGTTTTCGTTCTGGATTTGTATCAAGGTACGTTATGTTAATAATTTTCTTGCATTCTTATTTTGAATCGTGTCCTCAAAAACCGATTTGTCATTCACATTAACTATTTTATTTATATTTTTTTAATTTAAACTGTAAAATAAAAAGAAGCGCTTTCAAATTTTTAACAACATTTTTAATAATTATTTTAAGTTAACTGTATTCTAGGGATTGATCGAGCATATAAAATATCTTAATTGACGAAATGTTTCCCCATTTATGTAACATTATTAATTTTGTTTTGATGCCTACACGATTGCATAATACATTCATTAACTAATAGTTCCCCGTTAAAAACGAGACCAGTTGGAATCCAGAGATGGCCTTTGTCATGTATCGTGTTATTATTGAATATGGTTTTACACAGCAAAATAGAGCAGCGATATAACACAATACGGTTAACATGTGTAATTGGTATTACTGAGATTATTGTGACATTATTTTACAGAATAATAGGGCTAATTAGGATGTTTTTTATAAAGGTCGTGTTCTATTCGTGATAGGTCAAAATTGACATAGAAGTTTGAAAATGAATTATATTTTTCAAATTGAGAACACTTTTCAAATTGTTTTCAATATAAAAGGAAAGGTACAGTACTCCGATATGAATTGTTTTAAATACTTTAACCATACGTTATAAAGACCCTTACCTACGAGTGCGGCGAGGCAAGGCTCGAAATATCTGTAGTTAGAGCTGCAGAGAGGAAACCCCTGATAATACTTGCTGTGGCGACGTGTACTGTTTTTTTATCTGACCCTCGATCCAGCCATATAGCGATAGTCTCTTAGGGTTAATCGAGACTTCGCTTTGGGACCGATTGCCGAAATAATTATATTCAAGTCCTCAAAGTGTTTTTTTAGACATCTACTCGAAGTCTACATTTAACAATACCGAGCGACACTCGGGTTGAAATAGAAGATAACCACTAGACCGGTAGATTTGTTGACCTAAATCCAACTGCATTATTTCCATTGATATCGTTAGAGCTGCTTTCGAGTATGCGGTAACAAAGAAATAAATATTGCCCGCATAAATCTAAAGGACATGGCATTTAATTCTCTTTTTAGCGGATTATTTTCACAATAACGATATCGCTTCCCTATTGTTAAAAACCGGTTGACTTGCACCGTGCCATTCATTTTTTTAAGGTGATTGTTATGGTCGAGCTCTGAACGCAAATTCAGTTTTACTTTTATTTTTGCCGTAATATCAATACGCGCTCTGTTAAAATTTAAACTGTCTACCTATTACGCCTCATGATATACACCCCACGTTATGGATAGACAAAGAAGGGGCGGTTGCGGGAGCTTAATAATAGGATCTAGACGGAACGCTAAAAAAACAACAAGTTCTATAGCATTACGGAGTGGAAACGCTGGTTCAAATATCGGTAACTCAAAACAAAAGGCAATCGTCGAATCGTAGAAACATGTTAACGGACATAACAATAGAATACACTCTCACCCATTTGTTCAGTTTTAATTACCATCTCCATAGCCCGACGCAGAGTGTTCAACATGAATATTATATGTACAAATTATAGGTACTAGTTTGATGCAGTAAACGTGATTATTATGCGATGTATAGTCGAGTTTATAAAGGGCATATTATACAGGGTGTTAGGTATATAGTGGATAATCCTTGAACTACGGATAGAGGGCACCTTGTGGTAGTGTATTTTTTTTTCACTGCAACAGCTCAAAGTTTGGTAAATGTTCAGTCGATGATGCAAAATTCAAATTTGCGATATATTTTTTATTAAAGCACGGTAGTGACGCCATATTGGTAATGTTTATCTGATAGCACCACACTATTAAACATTATTAAGGTAAAAAGACAATTAAAAAAATATCTTCGTACACTAACCATGACCAAAAGTTCGAGTAAGGGTGTCAATTTAAAAAAAAAACAAAAAAGTCCATAAATCTCGAAAACCGTGTGACTTTTACTAAATCTATTTTAGCTTTTTCATAACGTCCTAAGTGCCCTCTATCCGTAGTTCAAGGATTATCCACTATATACCTAATACCCTGTATGTACCCTTTAGTACCTTGTCTATTTAATGTCATGTATAAAATGCCAATAAATTGTCACAGCGATTAAAGTGACAAGGTATACACTTAAATTGATATTATATTTATTGAAAAACTACCAAAATTACGACATTAAATATAAAACAATAACTGAAAACTAAAACTAATATAAAATAAGACTAAATCTGAGTATACACATATTTATGAACTCGACTGTAGGTACATATTCGAATGTAATCCATGAACAAATTCATCCCATCATATTTTATCATCGTTATGCACTTGTAATACAATATTGCGAGTTGCGGGAAATGTCGGGAAGTTTGTGCAGACAGCCAGGCAACACGAGAGGCAACTTTAAGGACTTAGCAGTCCGCGTAGATGCAGTAATAGGCTTTTGTATGAATTCTTACCTCAGGTTATTAATTATATTTCTTTATCTTATCTTATTGCCAGGCAGATAAGAAGTTAATCCTGACACCTGTCATTCCAGTATAAATTATAACCTCAATCACAAAAATAGGTTATAAATTGCGATGACAGCTGTCAAGATTGGGTTTTTATCAGCCGCGCAATATAGTTGTAGATTAATGAGAGATGTTGTACCCATATATATTTCATGTCTTTGCGTTCGTGCAATCGGAGCTCCTAGGCAATAAGCGCCATCTTCATTTTCTCATGTGATATGATGCTATGACGACACTTAGGGTGCCACAGACTACCTAAAACTGTAGATACAGTCCCAAGTCTGACTGGCCGCAGTGGCGGCTTGACAGTCCAAAATATGTGAAAACTTAACAGATGGTGATAGTCTGATACAATAGCCTGAGAGTCTGTGGTGCCCTTTACAATGTTACATATCGAATAAGAAGCGCACTACATGCTTTGCGATTAATTATATTTTTTAATATTTAACAAGCGTTGATTTTGGTATAAAGGCTTTTAATTTGGTCAACTGGGAGAAAATGACCCTAGGCATTAAATCCACCTCGCTGTCATTTCATTTTTTGAGTTCAGAATTTGTGTTGAAATATTTTAAAGGTCCTCAGGCGGACGCGCGTATCGCACAAAATTATATACTTATATGCGAACTTAAAGAGGTGTTTATGAAGCGGCTTATTTTAAGCCGTAACTCCTAGCTATTATGGATTCGCTTGCATTGTGTCACGGTTTGACTAGAAAACAGAATGTAAAACTTACATACTTTATCTTGTTAATAAACAACTTAATTAGCCGGGTCCTCTATTCTCGACGGTAAAAAGACATATCGTCTTTGACCTGTTATGGTATTGTTTTGACGTCATCCGCCATTACTGTCAAGTGAATGAGAGCTATCAAAACGGTCACAATACGATAACAGCTCAATCACGATATGGTTTTTACCATGTTACCATGCCCTTGCCTGTAGAGCCCTTTCAAGCTGGTCTTCGATTAGTTTCCGAAAGGACAAATAAATATTCCTCGTCAGGATCGCGGGACCGCGGTGGATGAGAAAAGCACAAGACCGGTCTGAGTGGAAAGCCTTGGGGGAGGCCTATGTCCAGCAGTGGACGTCTTTCGGCTGACATGATGATGATGATGATGAAATAAATATTCGAACTACAGGCGCAGTTTTCTGTTTTCTATTTTACCTTGTCTAACTAAATACATTTATGATTGTCTAGTTCACATAAGTAGTACAGTTTGAAAAGTAGATACAGATTTGGCTACCCTGTCGCTTTAAAACTACGTAAACAATATCAACTAAGAATGTCAATTATGCAATTGCGACAAAGAACAAAAGTGAGTATTTACTTTTGACGTTGAGTTTGCAAGCCAGAGTTTAGTTTGATATTAGGCCAATTTATGTGAGATCGTCTCTCCCTAATATTAAATGCCATAAAACTATGGTCATAAACAAATTCAATTTTCTAGGGTCTTCGAGATTAAAGCTTCGTTTGTAATAAATGCATTGTATATATTTATCCCTGGGAGCTAATTTGTTTTTCATTTGTTTCCGTTTTAAACTGGATTGTCGTTCATTGACAAGTGGCGTAACGCTAACGTAACCGATTTTCGAAAACTGCCAATATATATGGGCTTGACGTAGGCGCTCGTCGCGGCCGTCTGACGCCTTACGTCAATCCTATGCATTTTACATAACGATTACGAATGCCAAATGTATCAGATCTTGTCAATGGTTTCTTGGATACAATAGAAACCAAAGCCTTTATTCGAAATTTGAAAAATGTTGGAATCTCAAGGAGAATCGTTAGATAGGCATAGGGATAGCTACGTGCTAGGCGCTAATACGAGTTTAGATAGCATATTATTAGGTAGAATTTGGCTGTCTTTTATATGTTATCTATGCCTATTTCTTAAAAGGTGCTGGATTTTTAAAAGTGTTGTGGGTGAGGTTGTTTGGTGCGACAGATTTTGTAAGGGTCTTAAGCTGATCAGGTCAGCTCAAAAATTTCTAACATTTAACAGGTTGTCAAGGAGTATGAGAGAGCCGTGATCTTTCGTCTCGGCCGTCTTCTGTCAGGAGGTGCGAAGGGTCCAGGTGGGTACCGAATGTTTACTCCCCTTTGTTATTTCTAGATTCACTTAATACTAGACTCGGCTAGCACAGCTGCCGTTCCTGAATTTGTGAAAGGGGCGCATTTCTTGCTTCATGCAAATAATACGTCATGCATTGTTAAGCAGCCTTTGTCTCAGTTTTAGGTCTTCAAACTATGTTTTAAATAACAGTTTTAGTTTTGATTATCTTTGGCGAAGTCAAGGTCATCGTGCTTGCAATTTGTAGTGGTACAAGCGTATAGGTAAAAAACTCAAGTTAATCCCTTCTTGCAAAAGCAGGTGCGTATAGTGCGTTCAACATTCTCTATTTGAAAATTTGTCGTTAATTATAGAATACAAATTTAATATAGATTCGTTCGGAACACAACTACATACAAAGAGGATCCAATTCGGTTTTTTACTTAAACATCTTAATTGAGAGGTGTGGTATGCTTGAGGTGCAGGGGGGAAGGTCTGTAATTAGCCATGATTCTATCAAAAAGATGATATTCTAATCTATTCTATTCTATTGGTGACTAAACTAGTCGAGAGTTTTCACACTTCACCCCGATCCTTATGCTAATCCAAGCCCTCAATTACAATGTGCACCTACACAGACATGCACTGTTCAAATCTCCGCATATATTTTCTCGTTTTTCCGTGACGTTACGTGAAAGAGTTAGCTCGAGGAAGAACACTTTAATCATGTGTTACCTTTTCAAATAGCTTTTACTATTCGAAAATGTGTTTGTGTGTGTGTGTGTGTGTGTGTGTGTGTGTGTGTGAAACCTATCCGTAGCATGAACTCCTTCAATAAAATCACGTATTCACATTATTTTAATACTACGAAATGAAATAGAAGAAAGTCAACGTCAATGTTAACTTAGAAACCTCAAAATGTACAATCTGACGAAGCATTTAAACATCTTAGAAACTATTAGAAATTATATACTAACTCTTTGGATATATGGATCTGGAATTGTAAATGTATTATTGTATTGACATGTAGGTATTAATATTTGTTTACAAACATCGGACATGTGACCATGTATTATAAGGTTTGATTGTTACTTTTTAATTATTGTTGATTTTTTTGATTATTAGAAATGTTTTGACGATCTTAATGGTCGAGTAGTTTCGTATTTTTTGACAAACAATGCAATTTATATTTTAATATTACATTGATGAATCAACTAAACAGAACTGAACTTGTTATTTTAAATACCAAAATATAAACTAGGTGGCGCTGTTATCAATTGCCATAGACATTTTCTCGATGACGTTGATGACACATTTACGTTATTTATTTGATGGAAGGTTAAATTTCGTGCTTTGGTTATAGTTTGTGAGCACTTAGAAGGTGCTCGGGTTTGTGCTCTCTCAATCGCTCTTATTAAGAGCTTAAGAGACTGAGCGAGAGATAAAGTACAAACCCGCAGCACTTTGTAACAGCTATCGAGCTACAGCTCTCAACCAGAAACTTTTTTTTAAATAGGAATCTTCTATGTGCTGCCTTGTGTAGATACGTACATGCGTGTGGATCTGCGAACGCGAACGTACGACATCCCGCCACAAGAGGTAGGCTTTTGTTCATTCATACATATACCTATATAAAAATATTATCATTAATACATTGGAACTTTGTCAATGTAACTTTAGTCAAACCCAGATGTCACATAGAGGTGTTTTTTTACATCAAAGGGATTTTTGTATGGGCTGGGTTTTTGTATGGAAAGCAAAGTTACGTTTGACCTACCTAAAAAAATTTGCTAGGAAGTTTGCCTTCTGTGCCTACTTGTATATTCCTAAAGCATTTGTTCAACTGAATGATCAACCGCTTCACCCGAATCACGCTCCATTTCGCTAGCAGCTTGTGTCTCTATACGTAGTCGGACGGGATATAAGACAATCATACACATGGTGTGAAAATGAATTTACATATTATGTTGCTTTGACATTTGTCCAAATTTTGATAAAACCTTTAAAAAAGAAACTCCAGTGGCCGTAGGTAAAATAAAAGAGGCAGCGCTGTTTGATAATGTAAATACAAATGAATAATAAAAACGTGTTTTAAAATTATGTTTATTTTTGCCGACACTCATTTATTTAGATAAAAAATTGCAATTTACCCTATAGGTACTTACTAAGGACTCCGTCACCGTGTCTGTTGACGCAGTGGTCTACTATCGCGTCAGCAACGCAACTGTTTCCATCACCAACGTGGAAAATGCACATCACTCCACCCGGTAAGATATTTTCAGGAATACATCGATCCAGGAAAGAAGGCTTATATTCTGGCCTATGTCGAGCAGAAGGCCATTTTCGAGATTTACCTAATTGGTTTTTACTTTAAGAAATCCGTCTCAGTCGATCCACAAATATTCTTGAGACTCTTTTTGAGTTAGCTTTTATGTCAAACAATGTATCTTTTTAGATGTATTTCATTAGGTTTCACTTGGTCAGGCGCGAAACTAGTCTGCGTGTGATTTCCGAGTAATCGGAGGTTGGGAAGTAGTACCCCGCCTCTCGCAGTATGAGAGTTGGCTTTACTACCTTAGTTAGCTTTTTTTTTTTTTTTTATTTATATGAACACAAACAATAATTCTTTGAAATAATTTTCAAGTACAATTGATCAACGACAAACAGTGTTCATGGTTGACATGTCAAACATAATATCCTACCATCATATCCTAGCCCTCCTAACCTACTGAAGTAGGGTGCTAAGGAACACTAACAAATTAAATTATAAAAATAAAGAACTTAAAAGTAAACTGCCCTTTATTGAGCTTGTATAACACGGTGTTTATATTTCTTATGAAGCTGCCTAAATACACAGTAAAAATATGTTTTTGAGGAATTTTCGGTTGGGACACCGGAAGTTAATTTTATTCAAAAGATAAGAGCTGTCTATGACATTATTCTAAAGTTTTGCATGAATACCTGATCATAACCAGACGTCGGTTAGTTAAAAGTTGCAGGCTTTTTTTTCTAGCCTATATGAGTGTCCCGCTGCTGGGCAAAGGCCTCTCCCCTTGATCTCCATGAGTCCCTATTAGGTGCCTCTTCCAGCAAGTTGCTGAGGAATACGTCCAAGTCAGGTTTATATGAATAGAGTAAATGGGATTCCAAATCGTTGAAACGTACTCAAGGTGAGACCAAACAAACGAATTATAACGTACTATGAGCGTAGATGGGTTTTTAAACAATTTACTTATGCGCAGTACAAAACCAAGCATTCTGTACGCTTTTTTGACTATGTGGTCAATATGAGTGCGAAATGACAACTTATTATCCAGTATCATCCCCAGGTCTCTGAGCTCGGTCACCCGATTTCTAGATTTCGAGTTGAAGCTATAAGGATACTCATCAAATAGCTTTTCTGTGTGCAAAATGATATGAATTGGCATTTATCTATGTTTAATTGTAAATCGTATGAGAAACGATACCTCCAAAGTCTATCCAAATCAGACTGAAAGGCAACGAAGTCATCAAGAGAAGTCACAATTTTAAATATTTTATTATCATCTGCGTAAAGGAGAAAATTAGTCTTATTGAAAACATTAGCCACGTCATTTATGAAAATGTTAAATAATAATGGGCCAAGATGAGATCCCTGAGGCACACCAGATGTTACCGGTACAAATGACGACTGCATCCCTTAATGGTTACAGTATTAGATTTTTTTTTAAATATGAATCTAGCTATCTGAGGAGAGCTATATCATTAACGTAATATTGACTAAATCACTGCACTAAATCCTGACGTCAGCTTGTCTTGAGATTCTTCAGAGCTTGCACGCGGACTATACAAATAAATCGGTTGGCAGGCCATTAAAGGCGCGCTTGCACGTAAATTTAACCCGTGTTAACGTATGTCAGATTTGACAACTGTAAATTTTAACGAATTAACCTGTCACCCTAAGGTTAACCTGGAATTAACATTTACGTGCAGACGGACCTAAATCGGTTATGCGATAGAAATGGAAGCACAGAGGAAACGTTCGACGATAGATTCGTCAAGACTGTCTGCAAAGACACCGTCTGATTCTGGAATTGTATGATCTACATTGCAAACCTGTTTGTTAAGGCTCCTTGCGCAAACCACTTTGAGGAATACCATGGGAACTCGTCTCCTTCACGAGATCCTAAGCGAACGCGAGACTATCTCAGGAAACATGCAAATCTCACTGGACGAAGCCACCGAAGCATGGGGAATCAAGGTAGAAAGGGTGGAAATGTAAGTTGTTTTTCTGCTTAAACTGTGCACCTTAAATGTCGCACTCTCCAGTAGGTGGGCACAAAACTTCACTTCGTATACAAAATGTATATGCACCGTGTGATTGTTTTTATAACACCAAATGAAAGGGAAACAGCAGCGAGTAATTACGAACGTCAAGACTTATCACTTACACAGCGATGTAACAATACAATATAATAGGAAATCACGGAAAAGAACCATTTTAATGACACTTAAATAGCAGACAACCTTTAATGGAGAAATAGCTAAGGATATTATATGGCAGGCGGTGGAAAGAAAACTAATTGTTTTAGCAAACTAAATTACAAGACACCCTTAAAATAGTACTACTTAGAAATTAAATATAGACTTAAACTCTATTTTAAATAAATAAACAAATACGTTAAAATGAAACTCAGCCACTGCGGCACAATACTGAGAGGGATCCTGTTCTTTCTTTTGTTTTTTCTTCTATGTGCGTTGAAAAAATATTTAGTATTCAATTCTATACAATTATAAAAAAACAATTTATACATATACTTCGTACGCGTAGAATTAGTTTCCCGCTACTCCCCTTAATTTAAACCCTTAGGGGGTGAATTTCCAAAAATCCTTTCTTACTGCTCACTTACATCATAAAAGGAACCCCGGTACGAAATTTTATGTTTCTAGCTTTCGGCTGTGCGTTGATTCTAAGTCAGTGAGTCAGGTTTGCCTTTTATATGTACCTATAGATATTTGTCGACTCCTTCAAGCTTGCTTAACATCATGCACTACCCAGCACTAGATCTTAGTAAACTATTTCCTACTGTATATTGAACTTATGCGGCGCCTGCGTACCGAAGGACGCAGCGTGGGAAACAATGGATGCAAACGTGGCAGGGTCGGTCCTAGGTGCAAAGCTTGGGAAAGGCCTATATTGGTTCACCGTGTTGTAGCATAATTTTATAAGTAATCATTCTTTGTGGCATAATCTATGTAGCCATATTAGGCTTTGCGCATAAACTACGCATACATTCGCATAGTTTAATTAAGCAGAATTACGTTGGTCCGAATATTTTACGGTCATATTTTCCATACTTCGAATCTGTCTACGCATAAATGAAATGAGCATAAAATTGTTTTGCCATAATATTATTTAACTGAATTATCGGCGAACATCAAAAACGAATATAGTTTTTGATGAGGTCACAATTTTAACCTAACCTAACCTACTTTTCTGGTAGCAGTTCGTTTTGGTTATGTTCGCAGTTCTAACCAACGTACTTTTCTGGTAACAATTACTAGGTACGTGAAGTCAATTTTGGTCAATCTTTAAACCTACCTTACTTTTCGGGTATCAGGTCGTTTTTTTGTTATGGTCGCAGTTAATTTTTTAAATATACCAAGTTAGTTTCGGACAATCGATAAAATGCCGAATAAAATTATGCGAACTTAATTTCAGACTAACTCATTTTCGGGATGTTACAAATTATCCCAAATAAGGTTTCTGCCACGTTAACATTCAGCGAAAACCGAGTATGCCAAGTCTGTTATGCTAAAACTATTTCGGACCATTTTAGGACTTTATGTCTAGCAGTGGACGTCTTTACCTTCCTTGTATTCTCGTCATAAACGACATCTCCCGAATAAAGCTGTCAATCTACAAATATCCTATTTGCAAACTGTTTAGCTCGCGTGCTACACTCAACAAGTTCCGTAAGGATACGGATCAAAGGGACTCCAGGTACCACCAGGGGCATCCGGGTTTGAACTCTGTATGATCCGATCCCGACTCGACACCTTAACTCACAAAGCAATCCGACCTACTTAGTAGCTGCCGTGTGCCTTTGACGGCTTTAACTTTTTAACTAAACGTACTAAACTATCCGTTTTCATTATTTAACTACATGGTGATCTAATGTACAACTATTACTAAGCTTAACGAACAGGCTCTAATAACGTAATTGTTGCTCAAACTGAATATTGACACAAATCGATCGCCACTGTTCGTGTCGTGACACAAAAATAGGTTATGACATGACATGTTAACGTGCCTGATTGATAGACGATTGGCTATAACTTCGTAGTTGACTTATCCAGTACCAATAATTTCATTGTAAAAAGGTTACGGCCTTGATTACCAGTTTTATAATCCAACTAATTTTAACTTTAAATTTTACTTTAACATTTTACTATGGTAGTGGATATTGTCACACTTTGCGGTTCACAAACCTTGTGTTGACAATAAAACATTGACATTAAAACCATACAAATCGGCCATATTAATTATACGGGAAAAAAAACAGGAGCGCCTTAAAAAGACAATAAAAAATCACTGTGATTGTTATTCTCGCTGCTGTTTTATACCTTAGAAAAAAAATAGTTTCAACTGTCACCGCATGAGAATGGCATTAAACATACTCGTACTTGCATTTTCACTTTGTTTTTTTTAATGGCATATAGAAGGCAAACGAGCACATAGGCCACCTGATGTTAAATGGAAACTGTGACCCATAGACATTCGGATTCACAAGACTGCAAGCCTATGACTGCAAATGCGTTGCCAACGTTATAGTAGTTATAACATAACGCCGGCTATCTTATCCCCAAACCGGAACACAACAATGCGAACACTGCTGTTTGACGGTAGGTTAATGGATAAGACGGTGGTAGCGATCCGAACGGGCCCTGCACAAGGTCCTACCACCCGCAAAACTTCAAACTTCATTTACAGCAACCTGTTTGAGAGGTATAAATAATTTTCTAGTCCACTTTTTACACGGCTTTGAGCTCAATCTTCGAGAAATTCAATTTGAAAACAGTACCTTGCAATAATTTTGGCTTCGCGTTCTTATTTTTTGAAACACCGCTTTTTATATTTCAACCGTTACGCTGAATGCTACAGCGTGTTCATACTTTCGAGAGTCTTTGTAATCGTGTGTTTTTGTTGTTAATAGGTTTTGGGCACTGCATATAAATGCAATGTATTGGTATTTTGCGTTAGAAAATAGTTTTTGTTCCATCATCGGTCCATCCATCACATAGTTCCTTTCCAAAAAATTCCAATGTTTTTCAGTTTAGCTAACACGCGTATCCTCGTATGTAAAACGGAAGATTCCGTCCGTTAGCCGTAATAAAAGGCGTTTATATTATTATTACCTGGTTTTTTTTGTGATATGGTTCTACGTCATAATAATCGCAATTCATAAAGTATTTTATAATTAATTTAAGCCTTACCAAAGAAACGATGGATGGACTGGTGTGAAAGGTGACATGGCTAGAAAGAGCGAATACCGAGATAACAACTAATAGAGTATGAAAGAAAAATACATGTTGCGCCAACCCCAAATAAGTTGGGATAAGCAGTAGCATGATGATGATGATGATCTAACGTAGCCTTATCTTCACGAAAAATATATAAAATATATATATTAAAAATCGCAACTTAAATACACATGAAAAACAACGAGCTCCAATAGAGTACGGGTAGGTGTAAGCCACCTATCTGTATGTACAATCGTTCATTGGTTCATATTTTGTCCCATTAAGACACTCATCGTCTGTCACTCAGATTTTAGGCGGCATTTATTCAATGTATTTTTCTTCTAGCTTATATATAAATTTAATTTTATCACCCTTTCTCACAAATTCTAATGTTACAATTAGAGGTATGGTCACGGCAAAATTGTAGCTTAGGTTAGTTACCGTGTGGTTATAAACAGGAGGGTTAAATTGTAGAAAGGATGTGCGTCTGCCGGTGCAGCTCCAGCGCGCTATGGCTGCTGAGGCCGAGGCAGCTCGAGAGGCCCGGGCCAAGGTCATCGCTGCAGAGGGAGAGCAGAAGGCCTCGCGGGCGTTGCGCGAGGCCTCCGAGGTCATCGGCGACAGCCCTGCTGCTCTGCAGCTGCGATACCTTCAGGTAAGTTCGTTAAATAATTCAGAGTTTATACAGGATGTTCTAAAAATTGTATTTTTTTAAACAAACGTTTAATGTCCTGAAAGTAACGTTCCAGTTGCTCTCAGTCGCCAGAGAAAGAAAGTATCTGTGTGGTTATTTGTGTCTGATCCTTGGTTGTTATTGTATTTGTATTGTACCCGTTGCAGAACTTCGTTTCAGGCCTTAGATAAAAGAAAGTATTATTGGAGCGAAGCTCCATTCTTCCAAGATTCGGATTTTCGTTTGTTCGCAAACTCCGCCCAAACTATTAGAGATATCAGGATCAAATTCAGCCCTTAATACGACATCTATCCATAGATGGTTTAGAAAATTGAAAATCGGACATGCCACTGAGGAATATTCACCGAAAATCTGCTCCCATAGACTTACATTGGGAAAAATTGGACAACACGCTCGCTTCGCTCCATTTAGACTTGCCCGGGGACGGCAAGTGCACCTAGTTGTGTTTAGTCAAAATTAGATCACTGTTCCGGTAGGTAAGCTCTGACAGGACCGGAATGAAAGCGGCAGGAAATTAACAGAGCCATGCGCTGCCCGTCGACGTCAAATCAAATAGGCAAGCGTGTCAATCACCTATCGTTGATGAAGCTGTCAGACCGATTCAACAGTGCCGCCCCCGCTTCCAGGTCGACATGTGATTTAACTTTACATTGTTTATTCTATCAAGTCGTCTGACTAAGCACTGGCCTAGTCGGTAGTGACCCTGCCTAAGAAGCTAGCGGTCCTTTGTTCAATCCCGGTAATATTTGTTTCAGATTCATCGATGTATTTTATTTACAAGCCTAGAGCTTAGTTTGTGACACTATCCCCCTGATGTTTATATTTATTGTGTTAACGGTAGATAAAAATGTTTAATAATCTTTTTTTTACAGACATTAAACACCATCTCGGCCGAGAAGAACTCCACGATTGTATTTCCCCTTCCTATTGATTTCCTCACGTACTTCATGAAGGCAAAAGAAAACAACTAAAAACGACATGGCTACGACTCTCTGACGCCGATGCTGCTTAAAGCGTTATAGTAAGTTTAAATAATGTAACCAAAGCAAATAAAAAAATCCAAAAAAATGAATTTTCAAATTGATATTTAACTAAAGAGTAGTTTTGAGCCGTTGCAACTTGAAATTTTAAAAATATGTTAGTATTATACTCAGAGTCTAAAGCAGAGATGCCTATTTTATTTACTTAAAATTAAAACAAATGAATATTTTTGAGCCGTTGCCACTTGAAATATTTAATTATGTTAAAAATTAAATTCAGAGTTTAAATCATACAGAATATTATTTTGCTACAAATACATAATTAATTTAAAAGCACATTTTCCCAATTTAAAAATTCTAATAGACATAAATAATTAGTATTTATTAGATTCATTCTTAGTAATAAAATAATATTAAGCTCCGTTGGAACACCTCATTGTTATTCTTGGAAAATTAACACAATAAAATGATAAAGAAACACCCTGTGAAATACTTGAAAATGCGTAAACACCGCAGCTTGCTGGTTGGAACGCACAATCGAGTGAAAACATAATTCAAAATTTTCGGTCCTTATTTCAATGGAATAAAGTAAAAAAAATACACGTATCAGTACGAGGAACAGTTATTTTACGACCTTTGGTGACGCGTAGCATTGACATCAGCTACGAACTATGGCCCCTCTTCACAATCGCCTATCATGGGCCAGCGTTCCGGACAGAGGTAGTGTGCAAGGATGAGATACATAAATATGTTGCTAGCGTGGCTGGGCGTAAGTGCGTCTCTTACGCCGGCCCATGGTGGGCGATCGTGGAGAGGGGCTAAGAGTGACATCGTGCACATGTAACACACAAGCCAAAATGCAAACGCTCTAACGTTTTTCTTTACTATCGCTCAAAACTTATGGGATGAGACTTGACGTGCATTTGACTGTTATGTCGTGCAGTTTGAATTTTTGAGTGATGGAAAAGAAAAATGTTTGTAGCATTTGCATCTTGGCTAGGGCCCCCATAATAGCATCCAATTGGCCTTCGATCGAGTAAACGAGTATAACGTAAACAAAGTTACTAATTAAAGTTAAAGTTATAATTTGAACTGTGTATTGATTCTTACAATAAATAAACACTCTCCAATTTCGAGAACATGCTGTAGTTTATTAAAAACACTAATATGGCGTCTGCTTAACCCGATAAAATTTGATTCATATTCACCAAAGAATAACACGGGTTTTCCAACGGTAAATAAATCAGTATGTGTCGAGCCCCACAATACGAGTGTTCAAATAATATGTAAATCATATTATTTAACCTCGTCACTGATTTTTTTCAAATATTAATTAAGAAAACATATTAGTTTTTTATTATGTAGGTATGTTTTAACAAAATTAAATTACTACTGTAAGGCGTAACATTCTAATGAAATTAGTCTTTTAGATAATAAGAAATATATGTAAGTCAGAATCCCATTTACGACCCACAACTTGTCATTTACCTACCTACCGTTGGAATTAGCAGCACAGTCCCAAAGAGAACGAAACCGATGAAGAAGATAAGAACTCAGATGCACAAACACTAAGCTCTTGTTGGTCAATTTGCGTGAACTTTACGAGTGCTTTCATATATTATAACTCGCTCGGCGAATGTGTCTAATTCGGTAAAAAGTGACAGCATTATCTTCACCATGAGTTACAATTATCATTCTCGTTAGCGAGTCCATTGCTCTGGCTTCCACGAACACTGTAACATCTGCGAAGAGAGCATCCGACTCCCTAGCGAGTACGTTAACTGTATTTCATGGTAAGGGTACATATTGTGTTTTAACGCGACGTTACCATTAGATTATTGTTTGTGCAACAGAGAACTGTCGAATTAGGATTAAATATCAAATAAAAACATCCCTCTCCAAAGTTTTATTCAGTAGAATTAGAAATTAATATTAATCCAATTCAAATTGTTACATGTAAGTCTGTAGGAGTTAGAAAAACATTTAATGTCTCATTGTTCGGTAGAATTAGAATTAATTTTAATCCAATTCAAATTGTTACATGTAAGTCTGTAGGAGTTAGAAAAACATTTAATGTCTCATTGTTCGGTAGAATTAGAATTAATTTTAATCCAATTCAAATTGTTACATGTAAGTCTGTAGGAGTTAAAAAAACATTTAATGTCTCATTGTTCGGTAGAATTAGAATTAATTTTAATCCAATTCATATTTATAGTTATATGTAGGAGTTAGAATTACATTTAAAATCTCATTATTAACGTTTATTAGATTTGTAGTTTGTAGTTAAATTATATAAAACTTCAAATTAAGACATGTCTTAGAATGAGTAAGTAATTTAATCTTAACATTATTAAGTCATAATTGTTCTCGTCGTCGCAGATGTTAAAGTAGGAAATTTATTCTTAGATTAAGTAGAATAAGGCATGTAAACCTAGAACAAATAAGACATGTAATCGCATTTAATCAATAAACATTATAAGGCCAAGCTTTGTTTGATTTACCGAGGATTTACCAAACACTTAGTCGCATTAATGTTCTCATTGGGATACATTTTGTCATACTTTTGTTGGCCAAGATAGAAAGTAAAAGTACAATTATCAAATCAAATCAAATCAAATCAAAATCTTTTATTTGGTGCAAAACACAAAACATTAATAATAAAATAAAATGCTAAGAATCTCCACAACCGCGAGGTGTGCAATCTCAGGGATTATTTCCTTAACAATGAGTGTAGGATGCATCGCGATGTGGTTGCAGTAGACAGGAACCTCACGCCTCTCTCCTTGGCAAACGGGAACTGGCGCAGACCAACGGTGTTGAGCACTGAGGACCGCAAGAACATATGGAAGAGCAAGGAGTTACACGGACGCTTCTACCGGGCCCTAACCAGGCCTGATGTAGACTTTTTAGCGTCCGTGAACTGGCTACGTTTTGGTGACCTTTTTGGGGAAACCGAAGGTTTTGTCTGTGCAATTGCTGACGAGGTCATAATGACGAACAATTACCGGAAGTATATTCTGAGGGATGGCACGGTTGACATTTGTCGAGCGTGCCGTTGCCCCGGCGAGTCCCTCAGACATATAATTTCCGGTTGTTCGCATTTGGCCAACGGTGAGTACTTGCACAGACATAACCTCGTGGCCAGGATCATCCATCAACAACTTGCCCTTCAATATGATCTTGTTGATTCTGAAGTGCCGTACTATAAGTACGCACCGGCGCCAGTTCTCGAAAATGGTCGTGCTACGCTCTATTGGGATCGATCTGTCATCACGGACAGGACTATTGTCGCCAATAAGCCTGATATCGTGTTGGCAGATCGATCTCAACGCCGGGCAGTGCTCGTCGACGTCACCATCCCGCATGACGAGAACCTCGTGAAGGCCGAGAAGGACAAGCTCAGCAAGTACCTTGACTTGGCTCACGAGGTGACCGCCATGTGGGATGTTGACTCGACGATCATTGTCCCGATAGTTGTTTCGGCCAACGGTCTTATAGCGAAGAGTCTCGACCAACACCTCAAGAGACTCTCGCTAGATGGCTGGATCAAGGGCCAGATACAGAAGGCAGTACTCCTTGACACGGCACGCATTGTGAGGAGGTTCCTCTCTCTGCAGCCCTAACCACCGGTAGCTTGAGCCCTGCCCCGCTGCCGGCGGCACCCGTAGGTTAGGTTTTTTATAATGTATATTTTTTGTATTAGTATTGTTATTTTACTTTTATATTTGAATGTTTATTATAAAAAACCTAATTTGCAGAAAATTAAATAAATATCTATGAAAAATAAAATAATATATGACAAAGACTTAAAACTATTTTTAATGCACCAAATTGGGTGTCCGACATGTAAATGCCGTGAGGCTGACTTTCAGGGCAACCATGACGAGGAGGAGAAAGCGCTGCTGGCCGTGTCATATGTACAAATGAGAGCGTAAATATAGGTAAAGTAATTGAATTATAGGAACTGTAAACAAAATATACAAATAAATAAATAGATTAATAGGATAAATAGGATAAACATACACAGAGAGGTGCTTTAATAGATAGATAAAGAATTAAGGGCGACATTAAGAGTTTGATTAACGTTTGTGCTACTAAGAATATTAACTTCTTTAATAACAAGTGTAACTGTAAACTGTTAACTGTTTTCAATGCACACTCTGGTCTCCTGCATAATTTAAGCATCAAGCGTCGCACTTTTGGTGCCGATGACGTCAATTTGCATACAGGTTATGAAAGGCTAGTATTTAAAGGTTCAAATTTCCGTATACATAACCCTTGTAGAACTTTCTGAGTTCATCAATACTGACATTGAGATGGGCAGAAGAATAAATTATCGATTAATATTAGCATTAAAAAAAACAAATCATTAAATAGACAAATATTATTTTAGCGCCGATATTCATTAAATAAAATTTTACTATAATTTGCCTTTTGAACAAAAATTACGTCCCACGAGTCTTACGTGTAAATAGGGGATTCAAAAAATAAATTAAGTCTGTTTTCATAACACTCATATATCAGCGGTTATTCAAGACAATATCTGAATTCCCCGATTATCCGATCTCTAAACAATAGGTACAGCATGATCATTGCTCATCAACGGGGTCCGTACTTTTCATGCCGTTGACACAAAAATGACGTCACGCTACATAGAGTTGATTCCAAATGGTTTTATTGTAATATTAACCATTAGTCGTCAATAATTTAATTATGTAAAAATGAGTTCAGTAATCTATTGACGAGTAGAAAAATTAATACCTACTTCATACCTAAAACTTAAATTGAACTATTTGATCGACAAGGACAGTGGCAAAAATCGTCGAGTGACATTACTCGTATCATTTAAAAGAAACTGTTTTTATGTGGCAATCTCAATTAATATTATTAAATATTTATAAATACAATTATGGCACTGACGTTCATGAAACAAAATTGTCTCAAACGGCCATTTTTAGCAATGAGTGGTGAAACAAAATTTGATGCTGCCGTGATCCGTATTTTGACTGCGATTAAGCTATATTTAACTGTAAACATTTTACCGCTTCTTATTTTTATTTATTTTTTATTTTTGCCAGTTAATGCATACTTAAACACCAAATGAAAGCAGAGCAGACGTCATCGGCATTAAAAGTACGGCCGCTGCTCATCAACTTAGTTTTCACTCCATCCCAAACAGGAACTAGTGAAAAAATACAAACACATACACCAATCAAACATGCGACATCGATTTTTGTTGAAACAGTACGTATCTTCTTACTCAGTCAGTATCAGAACTCATCAATAAGCTAATTGGGACGGCTAGACAAATACATCAACTAGCAAAATTGAGTCGTATTGAATTCAATGACACGTTCCATTTTCGACTAAAGAAAAATGTCATAAGGTCGACTAATAAGTGTTTAAATAAGCACTTATTATAATTGTGTAAGTTTGATTATTTTGGAAGAAAGCTGTAATGTAACACTTATGATCTTATTATGAGTTTCTCACTTAAGTGCATGCATTAATGCATGTTGAAACGCTGAAACAATTAACCAAAGTTTCTTTAGTTCTTAAGTTCACCTTGAGCATCAAGTGTATTTAATCCAGTAGTGGAAACTGTTTTGGCCAATGTTCTAGCTACAATGTATTAACCATAATGTATTATATATTGCTGTTTGTTTCCCTTGATAAGTATATAATATTATATTGATAAATAAATAATTAAATAAATAAATAAATAAATAATAGCTATATAAACGTTTACTCAACGCGACTTGGGCACAATTACAACTTTAAATGCTATAATTATCGTAAGTTAATCTTAGCTAAAATATCCTAAGAAAGTTGAAAGAAGGCAATACCGATTCAATTCAGCCGAGCTAAAACAATACCATAATAGGTCAAAACCAGGCAAGAGCATGTCTGAACATGCTCTAAGTAGGATTCCGAACCTGTTACTATTTAAAAACTATAAGTATGAACTAATTCTCTATTTAAAGTTATTAGGTAATCGTCCTGTCTTAGATAATTTTAGTTGGTATATATAATGTAGTCTATCAGGAACCCTTCAAGTCTTCGGAGTCGTGATAGTAAAAGATAAAGATAAAGATAAAGATAAAGAGACATTTATTCGTAACAAAACAAAACCACATTACACTGATAAAACAATATCAAGACACAGAAAAATTGTTACGAAACGGTCCCAACTCAGCATTCGCTAGCCGTAAAGCCAGCACTGGTCTTCCGTTGGAACCGCTTGGTGAAAAAACGGAAAGTGACACATTTAACACAAAACAACGCTAAAAGAAAAACATCAAGGATCAAACGCAATAATTTGTTCGAGATTATCTCGAACGTCTCAAATGACCATAAAAATTGATGGCCTGGTAAAGTTGGCAACACAAAGGAAACACAATCAATAAAATAATACCAAAGATAACTATAGTCTATGGAAACGTAAACAAAGGTAGTTATCCTTCAAAATTCGTTATATGCGCTTTCATGGAAGATATATTTCACATTTTTAGTATTTGTAGCTTTGACTGTAAGACACCTTGACTCAAACAAAAATTTGCGTTTTCCGTACCGAGTGAGTACTCGGTAGGTAAAGCTAATATATTGCGAATGCTCGCCCTTACATTGGTGCTCTGACGCGACAACTTAAACATGCTGGTTTGTGATCGATCCGTCAAGTTGACGAGCGAGTTGTTTAACAAAACCACCTAATACTACCATGTGACGTTAAATTCAAACAAGTAGCTAAATGATTTATTGCAAATTATTATTTTTAACCTCCAACAAAACGGGAGAGGTTTTTGTCTGTGCATCTGTGTGTCTGTATTTGGCATCGTTACGCCTAAAAGGATGGACTTATTTAGACACAGCTTAAAAAGATAACCCATTCAATCGGGATAGCTTTGAGCTAGGTGACATTGGAAATTGATTTAGCCATTTAAGACTTGTTTTAGCGATGCACTGCACTAGTGAAAAGGTGGTTACAACCTTCTTTTTTGATTTGGTTCCTGGCTACTATTACGTTTCTTTTATTGTTCTAAATCTTTCGAAATTCAAAATGATTATGATTGATTCAGATACCGATTGGTATTCTGATGCTCTTATAGCTGAACCCTATATTTAAACCGTGGATAGATATGCTTACTTTGGATTAAAATTTGACACATTTTGTATGGGCAAATGCTTTATCTGTCCGCGGTTTGAATATAAGGTTCGGCCGTTAGCAACCTTCAGAAATAACATACGGGATTCACGCGTTTCGTGCCAATTGATTATTAATTTAAAGTGTGCTTTTACATGCATAAATAATTAAAATACAATACAATTGAATAAGATATTTGTTTATCCACAACTACATAACAACCGCCGTCATTGTGGTGGTGGGTCTCTGAGATACTTACCCTATACTGTCAGACACTGATCACCAGCTCAGTGGCGCGTACGCATCAACAAGGATAGGATCGAACATATAAGACTGCCTAATTGAGAATGCACGCGCTAAAATGTGTTTTGTTCGCTCTGACGGGACTACTTAAACTTGCCGCTGCGACATTCACTCGTTCGATCGTCCGAGTAGTGTTGTGTTCTCATTTATCTACCTACTTCCGATATAATTACATATTTATCGACAAAATACAATACAGAACACAATTGAAAGGAAGATTGAAGGTAGAGGTAAACAGCAATCGATCGTATCGGCGGATAAATAGATTGAGCTTTAGATTGAATTTAATTTTAATTATATTATTATCTGGTTACTAGCATAACACGATAAGTTGCTAGCAATCTATTTAGAAGTTTCGTTTATCGATAATGAAAGTCGATAAATGAGAAGTCACTACGACAGCCCAATAGTGCCGCGAAAATTCCGGCCTCTGGTCATCGCCAATGCTCAGTGTGACACTAAAATTGGCCTTAAAGATATCACGGGGATACCATGACATACTAAAGTAGTTCAGTTTAGGTTGAGAGAGAGAGACAGAGCCCTATGACCGCTATCTCTGACCCTTTCTCTGAAAGGAAGCTCGCCATCGGAAGTTTTATCTACTTATTAAATAGTTATAATTAAAACTAAGGTAGAAGTACCGATTTTGGCCATCTTAAGACCGTTTTTGGCCACTCCATATTTTAACTAATATCTAAAGCATTATGAAAGTACAATAATATTTTAATACTATTCTTCAGTATTAACTATTTATGAATATATACTTGTAGTTTTTTTTTTTGTTTTTTTGATAGCTACTCATTTCAACCCTAAGTGGCCAAAAAGAGGAAAGTGGCCACAAACGGTACTTCTACCCTAAACCCTACGCTTGGTTCCACCAACACTATCACCCGCTAGCGTTTTAATGTAATTACCCAGGAGACACTCTGTATGTCACATTAAAGACCCCACGTAGTATGACGCACCATAAGGGCTTGTTTAATGAGACGCGGGGCGTCGCGCGTATCGTTGGGCGGCACGGTGTGCACTAAATTCAAACATATGGCGTTGTATAAAAGAGTTTACGGAGAAGAGGTTATACACGCGTTTGCTTCAAATACAGTTTTACTTGCGGTGGAGCCCGTAGATGGCATCGCCGCGTTGCACGCAGCATCACACGCGTCAATAACAGTGGTTCCCGCCAATGCCCCCACAGCGAGGCCTGCGGCGGAACCTTCTGACAGTCTTGTTCGGAAATCCCCTCCCGCTCTGGATCCGATGCACACCGCGTGCTCCCCCGCGCGTTCCGCTACACGCTCGAGAGTCCGCCGCGGATGCAGCGGCGGGCACCGCTACTCTCTACGCCCCGCACCATTCGCCGCATCTTCATAAACAACACCGTACATTGCCATATGTTTGTGTCTGCGCGTGTGATGACGTGGCCCGCTGCGCCACCGCGCTACGCCACGCGCGACGCTCCACGTCTCCGTTAACAAGCCCTAACTATTATAGGTCAGGTAACAAACACAACGCATCGCGTATCCAGGAGAAACATGGAGGGTGGCGCCGCACTGCAATAAACTTATTTCCAGGGTTCTATTCTCCGCGGGCTGAACCTGCTTTTGGTATATTATTGGACTGGCAACGCAATTATAGCTCTTATTTACTTGACAATACCTAATAGCGGCGGAGTTATAGATAGTACCATAACTAATACTCGTCCCGCAACAGCCATTTTCCTAGTGTCGGCAGTAATTTACTATTATAGGGTATTTTAATACACCATTGTTATTCATACCCGACATGGTAAAGGTGAATTTATTATAGTGAAGAAGAATATATTAGTGAAGGCACCAAATGTTCAGTCTCGTTCCCATTCCCCATTCTCACCATCTTTTTTGCTACCCCCGCGGATAAATAAACGAAGGAATGAACTTCTCCTTCGGCCTTTCAGCACTGGCTGCGGGTAGTATCCGCGGGTGTTTATAACTTCATTTATAACAAGGGGTATTGGTGCATTTAGCCGGTGCGAGCCCGGCTCCATTCCCAGATCTTCGGAAGGTATTTTCATCTCTGCAACTTCCAAATGTAATTTTTCAATATCCTACTAACAAAAGCAAGGACTTAAGTCTTTGTCCCTTCAGGAGACAACCAAAAAAAAACAAAGACAGTCAACCTCATACGGAGGAGATAGTCCGTGTTATGGAGTATTTTTTTTAAATATTTCATAGTCTTTTTATGTAAATCTATGTTAATACTCGTAATTTCGTACCGATCTACGGTAGACTCGAACAAAATGCACGTCAAATTGAAGAGCGCAAGAGAATAGTCGATCCGAATCGACAACTTACAGGCGGAAAAATCGAATTATCGCATATTTTCAATATAGACATGAATACATTATATAATGGCGTTGCGAAGTAAACATCACAATGTCATCCATCAATAATGTGACGTTGGTGTCACGTCATCATGTGTCACAGGTGTCACAGTTCTTATTCCGTTCTCCATTGTGACCTCTAAGGTCTAACTTCAAAGGACACAGAGACACCATAGTCACAGTATACATAGAGCTAAAGTCATAGTTATTTGGGTAAATAAGATTGATTAGAAATATCTGCAGGGTCTCTATTCAACACAGTAAATACAACATCGTTTTTGATCTGTTTTTTTTTCTTTACCCCGCGGCGACTTGAACACAAAGGCATTAAAAGTACAAATCACTAACAGAAAAGAACTTTGAACACCTACATATACAAAACTAAAAACTAAAACAAATTACACGTCCGCCATCTTTTGACGTTGCAAATGGCCCTCTTTTGATCTGTTATCGTATTTTCAACGTTTTGATAGCTCTTATTTTCTTGACAGTAATGGCGGATGACGTCCAAACAATACCATAACAGGTCAAAGACGAAACGTTTTACCGTTGGGAACAGAGACCCTGGTGAAATGTCGATACATAGGTTAGCTGTGGATTTATTATGAGCGTACGTGATGGAAATGCCCGCTGGAGTGCGACGTATCAATTTATGAGTCTACATTTTACCCGAGCGAAGCCGGGTATTCATCTAGTACCATAATGAACTCTTTTCACAAGAAACACTTGTTTATCCTATTTCTCCATATATGCATGTAATGTTGTTTACAGTTCCCATTATTCACTTACTTTAAGTATACCTACGCTCTCATTTCTCCATATGAAACGACCAGCAGCGCTTTCTCCTGCTCCTCCAAGTCTGGTTGCCCTGAAAATGAGCGTCATGGCATTTACCCAATAAAATCGTTTTAAGTTTTTTAAATTTATTTTCTTACATTATTTTACTTTATTGTTTTTGTTCTGTGTCTTGCACCAAATAAGCGATTTTCTTCTTCATTCAAGGCCAACTAATTCCTTTAATGGATCTATTCCAACCCAACTAACCTTGGAATGACTGGTTGAAGACAACGCCAGGGCATGGCAAAAAACAAACTGTATTGGTAAATAATTAATTTACCAATTGACGTAGACGTTTGAAGTATTCAATATACATAATATACGAGTAGGTAAGTGACTTTTCAGTAACATATTGGAAGAATTTTACGTTCAAATAGTTACGTTACCTTTGAAATTCATAATATTGTTATGCTTGTTACTTTGTAAGATATTTATAAGAACTGTTTGCCTTGTTGTCTACAGTGATATTATAAAGAGGAAAGATGTGTATTTTGGAAAAAAAAACAATTGGACCGATTTCAAAAATTCTTGCACCATTTTAAGCTAGCTAGTTTAACATTTATATTTAATCGTACGGGTGATAGGACCTTGTGCAGTGCTTATCCATTAACCTACCGCCAAACAGCAGTGTTCGCATTGTTGTGTTCCGGAAATCCGGTGTAATGAGCATAGAGGCATTCCATCTTAGTCCTCAGGGTTGGCGACGCATTTGCAGTCTTAGGCTTGCAGTCTTGTGAATGCGAATGTCTATGGATCACACGTTTCCACTTAACATCAGGTGGCCTGTGTGCTTGCTTGCCTTCTCTATGCAATAAAAAATAGTATTCAAACTATACTTACTAAAATAAAAAAATAAACTAAGAATCTAACAATAAAAAGAAAGTCCCATTTAGCAGGTTCACTCCACTGCATGGTCCCTATGACACTGCATTCCCTCTCCGTATAACTAGATCAGGCCCAAACCCTCTTATAAAATAGTTACGAATTTGTGGCGCTTGCAGTGGAGACCATGGGACCTTGGTCAGCTGATTTGAAAAGCGTTATTAAGACCCAGTCATCCCGGCTCATAGACACCTCCGGAGATCCTAGAGCTGGCGCTTACCTCTCCCAAAGGACTGGGCTAGCTATCCAGAGAGCTAACGCAGCCAGCGACATAGAAACCAGGCCGCGAGCGGACCTTCTAGAGGGGATGTTCTTTTCATAGTGGTGTTTATTATTTGTAGCTTTAATATTTGAGTAGCTTAGATTTATTTTTATTTAAATACGTTTAATTCATTACATAAGTATTGATTGCTTATTATACCACATAATACGAGGGGCAAACCGAAATGATCGGGAATTTAAAAAGCTATGTACACTGTATGTATAAATTATGTTTTATTATTTTTCGAAGTATTCTCCGAATTGATGCACTTTTGCATTCTTTTAAACCAGTCATTGAAACAGTTATTCCAGTTTGAAATAGACATTGCCAGAATGGCCGAATTATAGGCTTCTACGGCGGCTTCTGGGTTTTCAAACCGCTGACCACGCAATATATCTTTAATTCTAGGAAACGTAAAAAAAACATTTGGACTTAGGTCAGGGCTGTATGGAGGATGGGACATCAACTTAACGTTTTCCTCGTTCAAAAACTGTTTAGTTGTATGGGCGGTGTGGGAGCTCGCATTATCGTGGTGTAAGATGACGCGGCGTGTCGGGTTCCCTCGGCGAAGATCGGCCAGCATCTCTGGCAAACAAACTGTGATATACCAATCAGCGGTAACCGTTCTTTGTTCTTGTAAAGGAATTGTGGCAATATGTCCTTTTTTTGAGACGAACGAAGCAACCATCTTCTTCGACACGCTGCGGGAACGCACAACTTTCGTTGGTTTGACCTCACCATCGAAGACCCAAACTGCCGACTGGTGCTTTCGTTCAGGCTCATAGGAATAAATCCAGGTTTCGTCACCTGAGACAATATTATAAACAGGTTTTGACGTTCCTCCATTGTAGCGTTTCAGAGTAGATCGGCACCAATCAACACGAACCGCCTTTTGCTCTTCTGACTACTTATGGGGTACCCATCGGGAAATCAATTTTCTGACACCCAACTCACTATGTAAAATAGTATGGATTGCAGTCATTCCAATGCTTATGGTTGCCCGAATCTGCTCATATGTCACATGTCTGTCTTCTTTGAGTATTTTTTCCACAGCCGCGATGTTTTCAGGCGACACCGCTGTTTTCGGCCGACCTGTTGAAGGTACGGTGCTGAGAGAGGCACGACCCCGCCGAAACTCTGCATACCAACGATATGTTGTCGTTTGACTAGGTGCTTCAATTTTATATATAAAAACAAGCTCATTGAGATACTCATCTGGAGATAAGCCTCGACGAAAGTTGTGATAAATAATTGCACGAAAATTTTCACTCGTGAGCTCCATTTTGTTCACCGACTTGCCAATTTGAAAGTGGAATAAAAAAAATATTACGTTATTTTTTTAAATTGTTAAAACGGCATCGTGATTGTCAGTGGCCAGTACGCATATGATAAAAAAGGTTTTAATGTAACTTGGTTTAAAGTACTCTATTCCCGATCATTTCGGTGTGCCCCTCGGAATAAAATATGTTGAAATAAGTAAAAATGAAACAAACATATTAAAATACCTTACCTATGTGGAAGTATAATAGCTACCGCTGCTATTAAACTACATAAAAGTACAAGCCTAGAGCTTAGCTTAGGCCCTATTATAATTGAATAAGGACGAGGGGATACCGATAATTGACATGCGCGGACTGAGTAATGGACCGAGGTGCAGTGAGAGACAGTTTTAAACAAGCTAGCACAGCAAATTACCAACCGTTCTATAAATACTATTGAGCCTTCAAGTTGTTTACTGAATATCGACCAGACTGTTAATCACCATGCCTTGCGTTGAGAACGTATGGTTTCATAAATAACTAGGGCTCTGGGACATTTGGTATGAGTTCTGAGAACTATGGAGCTACTTTTTACCTACCTACCTAGATTGTGATCTTCAGTATTAACCACAGATATAAATACACATAGATAACGCAAATGCATCTACTTCGCGTGTCCGTATCCTGGCTTAAACTCTGGCCACATGTTGGGGTTGCCCGTCGCCAATGACGTTGAGCGCGCCTTTTGTTGCAACCGGTCGGCCGTGAAAATTAAGAAAATGCCTCGTTGCGTGATAATAAACTGCAATAGCCCAAAAAAGTGACGACTTTTAATCGATTTTGCGCGGACAACAGATATTTCTCTTCTCTCGGTGTGCGAGAAGAGAATGACTCGGTTGGTTTTCATACAGATTGAGGTGTTTACGGTAACTATGTGTATTTATAGCATGGCATAAAATATCGTCTTTGACCTGTAATGGTATTTATATTTATATAAGAGCTATCAAAGCGGTAACAATACGATAACAGCTACAACACGAATACACGATATGGTTTTTACCGTGATGAATTGAAGGTCCAGGTCAAAGACGATACGTCTTATAACGTCGGGAATATAGAAGCAGCGGAAAAGGTTTGTTATTTCTGTTTTTACTGCGTAGAACTCGACTAACGTTTTGTTTTCTATCACTCAAAATGTATGGGATGACATTCACCACGTGGTTTATTGTAACGCACGAGAATGTCATCCCATACATTTTGAATGATAGAAAGGAAAAACGTTGTAGCGTTTGCATCTTGGCTTGGACCTACGGAAATGAATAGAAGTTACAACGAACTACGTTTAAATATTTAATAGCTACAAATTAGATGAAATTCCGAATAAAGATACGATATACGAATATAACTATGAACATGTTTTGCCGATTAAATCCTACGTTTGACTTGAAACATTTTCGTTTTTAAATATTTCCAACAAGAACCCTTCATATGTCGCTAAGTATGGGATCACACATACAAGCAACCCGAAATCAGGCCGGCGGCGCAGCAGCTGATCAGGCCCAGACCCTCAAGCCTCAATATTCGTCATTAATTAATGATTACGAATTCGCGGCGCTTGCAGTGGAGACTCTGGGACCTTGGTCTGCTGACATGAAACTTTTTATAAAGACCCTGTCTGCCAAGCTTATCGACGCTTCCGGGGACCCCAGAGCTGGCGCTTACCTCTCCCAAAGGATAGGTTTAACTATCCAGAGAGGTAACGCAGCCAGCATCATGGGTACAATGCCGCGAACAGATTTACTAGAGGGGGTATTCTTTTTGTAATTCTAGTTTTAAGCAGATAATAGGTTACACTAGTTTTTATTTATTCTAATTATTATTACTGTACTGTGTATATAGTGTATTTTTTACTTATTACATTAAAAATCATCTGTGTTATTATTATAATTGCCAGTATGGGATCTGATCTCAATATATTCAACGCAAAAATTTACATGGGATATGAAACTACACTCGCCAAGTAAAATTTCCTCCCTGCCCATACCTCCCGATGTCACCCGATGCGCTGGGGGTAGGCCCCTAAATTTTTGCTAGGACTCGGCATATCCTCATTTCTAGTGCCTGAATAAATAAAATAAATGTATCGGACCGGAGGTATAACAAATTTAACGATAAAACATCCAAATTCTCGTCTCTAGCCTTCTCATATCGGAAATTCATGTCACCGCTTCATTGGAATAAGGAAATGATCCCAGAGGACGTAAACGTTAGTACGTAACATAAAATTGTCTCTTAAGAATATTTGTGTTCTTGTGGTAAACCACCCGTCTTAATATAATGGTATGTATGATTATCAGTTATGTTAACACCCCCAGAAAAGATGCATAACGATAACTAGCGTCCAGCAGTGGACTGATATAGGCCGATGATGATGATGATGATGATGATGGACTAGCATTTCTATTGGTTTAGATGACCTAATAAGAGTCACGTGATGTAGAGGGGGAAGACTCTTAACACTTTTCGCCAGAACGGTCACCTGTGATACCACCTATATCGACGTGTTCTTAGTAACAGTGAAATCTAGCGGCATCGTGGTAATTGCCGAGAGCAATCTTCCATGACTTCTTTTATTTACGTAAACGGCGGCAGCGGGCGCAAAGACGAAAAATTGTTGTGTTGCCAAGCGGATACCATTAGTTTTTGTTAAGATTTTTCCGTGTGTATCTACGAGTATGCTGTTTTTATCTCAACTTATAAGTCGATTTGTCGCTAGTGTTTGTTATGTTACCTGTTACCTGTTTACTATTACACGTTTTCTTTTTAATTAAGATTATTTTTAGAGCAATTCCACTGCGGCACAATGCTGAGAGGAATCCTGTTCAACGTAACGTTTTTTTTATTTTTCACTTTATATTTTTTTAAATGTATTGTTTATTCTTGTGCTTTGAATAAATATTTACCATTCTATTCTATTTTAAAAATAATAATATTAAAGCACAAATTAAAAAGTAACAAAACAATAGCTATAAGTTATTTAATGTTTTGCCTATATTTAATCTTAAATGACGTCTTTATCATTATTAATAAAAACCTGTGCCTTATACATCAAAGTGTGCCCAGCGTTGAGAGTGAAACGCTAACGAAATATCATTTAAGTCACCCTACCTAAAACCTAAACCCGTACATAGCCATGCTAAAATGTTCTGAGTTTTATATTGGTAAGTTTTATTATCAAGTATCCTCATAGTCGATATGAAAATTAATGTTTTACTCAGGTGAATTTTACCACTTCACGTGTTAAACATTTCGTGTAAAGTAGGTTACTTCAAAATGTTAATTGTATTTGATCGTCCCTTACCCAGTATTAAACTCTAGTGTGTTCCTATATTCCAAACCGTGGATGGTGTTGTGACGTGTCCTTAAAATTTGACATTTGCTACGTACAAAAATTGTCAAATTTAAACGAGACAACTTTATCCCCGGGTAGGCCATTTGCAACGTCAAAAGATGGCGGATGTGTAATTTGTTTTAGTTTTTATTTTTGTGTATTTAGGTGTTCAAACCCTTTAGTCGCTGAGTACCTAAAACGCAGTCTGCCAATTTCGCGTTATGCCTAGACCTAACAAGTTATTGACATATTGATGTTTAGACCTATTGCGTTTTAGTTCATGAGCGAAGTAGGCGAATTGAGATTTAGGTTTAGTGCGTATTAGCTCAAGGGCGAGGTAGGTATATTGAGCTTTAGTTCATGAGCGAAGTAGGCAAATTGAGATTTAGTTCATGAGCGAAGTAGGCGAATTGAGATTTAGTTCATGAGCGAAGTAGGCGAATTGAGATTTAGTTCATGAGCGAAGTAGGCGAATTGAGCTTTAGTTCATGAGCGAATTAGGCGAATTGCGAGCCTGTTTAGGGTACAAAAGCGTTGGGACCGCGAACACTAGGTACCCTGTTAGATAAGGATGCGACTGTCTAGGTAATAATCGTAACATTTTAACCCTTTGAACGCTTTTTGAGAAAGGAATAAGTCACGAGTTAGGTTATTATATTTTTATATTAGGCGTGTATTACACTAAAGGCCAATAAGGCAACGTTTAACAAAAACTTTATAGTTATTTACTTGCATACATTTTAGTTTGAATTGTTAGTTATTAAAAGTAAAGTTATATTATTATGAGACTCAATGATCCCGCAGTCAATAATAAAACATGCCATGCCGTTTTTTCTTGAACCAAAATACACCATACTTGACAGCACCAGCATATAGATTGCTTTGACATTGCAAGGACTGACGCCTACGGTCAACAAGGTCTCCCAAGTGTGTAAGAGTCAGAACCCCTGGACCACTGGAGATATTTAATGTTTAGAAAATGCCAAAATTCACTATCCATTTGTTACTATTTGGTACCTTACTTCAAATAATTAGTACCTCGATTGTTAGGGAAAAAATTATTACCAAATAGGTATTTTGGTATTTTCTTAACATCAAAATCTACAATGCCCACAATTCGAAATGTGTAAGAATGACACATAGTTTTTGTTATTTATCATAAGTAGAATAGTTGAAGATTAAACACTTCAGTTTCAAGTGGGCAGTATGCAAAAGAGAAAATACTGTGATAAAGCAGTTTGTAAATGTCGACATAGTCATAGTCATATCGCTAAATGGGCAAAACGGGGATTAGACCTATCGCGACATAGTCATATCGCTAAATGGGCAAAACGGGGATTAGACGTATTGTGACATAGTCATATCGCTAAATAGGCAATACGGGGATTAGACCTAGTGCGACATAGTCATATCGCTAAACAGGCAAAACGGGGATTAGACCTATTGCGATATAGTCATATCGCTAAATAGGCGATACGGGGGTTAGACCTATTGCGACATAGACAAAAACCTACTTAGTCGAAATGATTATTTTAAATGACATTTTGGCATAACGCGAAATTGGCAGACTGCGTTTTAGGTACTCAGCGACTAAAGGGTTCAAACTTCTTTATTGTTAGTGATTTGTAGTTTTAATGCCTTTGTGTTGCACAGTGATAGAAGACTTGGACTTATTTCGTGTATCCTGGCATCTTACTTCTCGTTTCAAGTGGACTCGCAGTGGTACAGAGGTTAAAACTATCTTGGCCTCTGTCCTACATATCACCGTACAACGTTGCCAACAATCTTCCTAGAGAAGATTGGATTGTGTGTTTTATTACTATATTGATTTATACTTATATATACTTGACACTGGCGAAATCACTTCAAAGTGGAAACGCCATATTCCCGCGGTAGCAGCAGTTCAGCAAAGAAAAAAAAAAACTCTATCCCCGGTTTTGAAAATAGAAACGCACTATTAGTCACGAACATTTTAGAAGTGTTGCGTGTAAAACTAACAGTATAAATGTAACAAGTAATAACAGTAACATTCAATAACAAGCTTTATAATGTTCTAATTAAGACGTTTTACTAATGTGTTTTCTTTCAAGGCGTCATATGCTAGTAAACTTCGATCAATAGTTTATGATTAATTAATTAAGTCCCTAATAGGAGTTAATAGTTGAAAAGTAAACTGTGTCCAGCTTAAACATTGCCACCATGACTGGAGAGTGAGAAGGATAGAATATCTATACGTACAAATGTTATAGGTCGCTAACACCCCTATCAATATTTTCACAAAAGTTCCGTTAACAATACTGCCACGGAGAATCATTCAGGAATATTGTCCAGTACAGAGCTCATGGGGTGGAATGTCCGTTGCAGCTTTACTTTGTTTGCTTTGTTTGGCGAGCGTGATTTTTGATTTAACAAGGGATGACTGTGGCATCCGAACAGGCAGATTACGAGCGTTCTGCTAAATAGGGAATATTCATGACTTTATTCAGAGATCAATAAAAGCTGATAAATGTAACAAACAGTTGAGAAAGCCTTTTTTGAATAGCTATGAAATTAAGTAAGATATGCCATCAAAGATTTTCTAGCAAAACAGAATTTAAAATGTAGTTTATATGGCCGTCTTGTTAGATGACGTCACAATGCATATCGGATCTCTCTGTCTAATCGCTGTCTTATTAGCAGTTTAAAATGCTTGTATTATCCGTATTTCTTGGCCGATTTTATTTTTAATTTCACTCTTGGTGATCTCTTTTACGGTATTTTCATATTTTGTCGCGAAATGCGATTTGAGAAATCTATGCATATTCCCTATTGATGAGCTTTTATTTTTCATGTATTTTTTGATACTTTGTGGGGCATTAACCCGTATCGGCCGGTCCACTAACCCACCGCCAAGGAGCAGTGTTCGCATTGCTGTCCTGTCATTGCTCAGTCCTCAGGGTTGGCAACGCATTTGAGGTTAGGATTGAGTCTTGAAAATGTGGTCTTGAGATTCCAAATGTCTATGGGTCTCAGATCCCACTTACCATAAGGTGGCTTGAGTGCTCGCGTGCCTTTTCATTGTATAAAAAATAAACCGGTAAAGAGTACGCAAGACGGAGATCACGCGCATGTGCCCTTGATTAAATAACCTTGCGATTGAAAACCCTTCGTTATCAATATACCTAACAAAGGGGTCAATAGGTTATTTGACAACATTGAAAATACTACAAATTGTGGCCATCCTATCTGATAATAGCGTAAAACAACATATTTCACTTTATTTAGAACTAAATTAAGTATATTTTTTGGAAAGTACACGAAAGCACTGTAACTTTTTTTGAAATTGTATCTGTGGCAGAAACGCTATGTGATTGGTTTGCAGCTGTGGTTACTTACTGGTGATGTCACACGTAAGTCACCACAGATCATAATTCATAAGGGCATATCTGGGGGGCCATCAAAGACTACTATTGTATACTATTTAGGTGTTCAAAGTTCTTTTTTGTTAGTGATTTGTACTTTTAATGCCTTTGTGTTGCATAGTGATAGAAGAGTTGAACTTATCTCGTGTATCCTGGCATCTTACTTCTTGTTTCAAGTGGACTCGCAGTGGTACAGAGGTTAAAACTATCTTGGCTTCTCTCCTACATATCACCGTACAACGTTGCCACCAATCTTCCTAGCGAAGATTGGATTGTGTTTTATTGCTATATTGATTTATACTTATATATACTTGACACTGGTGAAATCACTTCATTGTGGAAACGCCATATTCTTCGCGCGGCGACTACCGCGGGGCAAAGAAAAAAAAAGGGCATATCTCTTCGAATGATTGTGTGTTGTTTACTTGCGTGTGAGGCCAAACTTATCATATGGCCAGTGCCATGATAGATCAGCGTTTTTAGCGCGGTTTTGAAAATGAAAACTTTAACATGGATTTTTATCGATAATACATTAGAATAACAAGGCAATATCTATGTAGTGTGCTTGTTATGTAATAAATAATCATTTAAATAGGTTTTCTAAAATTAGTCAAATTGACTATTGCAAGGTTTAAATATATTTAATTCACAAACAAATAAATACACACATATTCAATATTTAAAGATCACAAATATTGCAGCATTTTGGTCACGAGTTGACTCGACCAGGCGCTTTGAAAGGTCTTTAAAAATACAAGGTGCTCGTGCTCCTCACAGTCGTAAACTTTCGGCCCCAAATGGCTCAAGTACAAACAAATACCAGATACATAATATGTATACAGGTTGGAATAAACGAACGCCACATGGAGGGCAACTATTTTAACTATTGGAAACAGAAAGTTCTAAGCAAAGGAGACTTTTAGTATCACCAAAAAAAAACCTGCGTTTAGAAAATTCGTCTTCCTTAACCGGGAATCGAACTGCATTTATTTTATTTATGAGTTATAGACTTAAATGAGCACTAAAAATAACCTTTTCGATCTGTGTCATAAAACACGACTTTATTGTTGAATCTTGGTTAAGGGAGAGGTTTTTTTTCAAAAGTTCAATATTTTTATGTTTTTAAAAATAAAAGTTAGTCTCCTTTACGTAGAATTTGCTATTTCGAATATTTAAAGTAGTTGCCGTCCATAATGGCGTTCTTTTTTTCCATCCTGTATAACTCCTGTCAAATTGACGTATTTACGCCTTTTGAGGGTCTCCGCTGATTCCGCCACAACACCAGCACTATTACTTGTCTCTGGAAGGAGTGACGGCGCAAGGGCCACTCAAGTGGCATCCCAAACCCACGGCCGGCCCAACTTCCACGGAATAAAACTCATCCCACCAGGTATTTTACCTTGGCATGGTATGAGACCATTTGGTTCCAAAATAGCCGCACGATTGGCGCTGGTAAAAGTCCGACGGATGACATCATTAAGGCTGGCGTGACGGGAAAATCTACCAGCACTTCGCGAACAGCATAAACCGGGGTGGCCAACCCGATCGACGCTAGTGGCGCTAGCGTGGTTTTGTTTTTATTTTAAGTATGAATGTGACTATCTAAATCTAAGTAATTATGTTTTATTTACTTATTAAAAATATTCCTACATTATTTTTGATACTTTTCAATGTAGGTAGATACTGCGTTGCGACGTACGATACATTGCAAAATAACAAAATAATATATATAAATTTATAAAGCATCTCTATTTGTTATTGTCATTTATTTAATACACCTATAAATACGGACTTTACATTAAAATTTAAAAGTTAAAGTTAAAACTAAACTTATTTAAAATAAAATAAAATAAAACTAAGCTACTCAAATATTAAAAATTAAACATAAACACCACTATAAAAAGAACACCCCCTCTAGCAGGTCCGCTCGCGGCATGGTCCCTAAGACACTGGCTGCATTACCTCTCTGGATGGCTAGCCCAATCCTTTGGGAAAGGTAAGCGCCAGCTCTAGGGTCTCCGGAGGTGTCGATGAGCCGGGATGACAGGGCCTTAATAAAACTTTTCATGTCAGCTGACCAAGGTCCCATTGTTTCCATCGCAAGCGCCACAAATTCGTAATTATTTAATAATGATGAATATTTGCGGCGCTTGTTGGTTTGGGCCTGTTCAGCTGCTGCACCGGCCCGATTACGGGTTGTCTGGACGTGAGAAAGGGCGAATGTATCAACACACGTCGCGTCCCACACCAGTGCCCTACCTAGTTTCCACGGCACCAACGTAGCTCCGTCTGGTCGCTTGCCATCGTCTCTATGCAAACCTGCTGGTTCCAGGACAGCAGGCACAGAGACAGTGGCAAGCGAACGACGGATCAGATCATTAATTGTGCCGTGGCGGTACAAACGGCCAGCACTTCTAAAACATGAAAGGCCATGTCGTCCCAGCTCACTCACTTCCTTCCCGCACGTACAAGTATGAGGTTCACAGATTCTGGCTCCAAGCCGTAAGCTTATTGCAATTCGCAAGCAGCTTGGGTCCAAGACTGTGCCTATATTACGGGAAGGAAGAGCGTGGAGCCAGTGGCCTGATTCGCCTGCTGAGACAGCGAGGAGACGGGCGCGATCTAAATCGTCCGGACTATTTTGTACAAGAGATGTATGAATTGATTCGAGGCGAGGTGTATCCCATGCTCTTTGGATATGCCTCTTGACTGGCATATCCACTCCGGGACAAGACTCACAGTACTCACACCAAGCATCCCTGGCCTCCACCAGGTTCGCCATCTCAACGTCAAGTATCTGTGGGAGATTTAAAATAATACTGACGAGAGACAACGAACCATAAGCGGAGGACAGGAAAGCCGGCAGTGCCACGCTAGAAGAGCATCGAATACCAAGTCCACCGAAACGAATTGGGAGAACTGCTTGAGTCCAAGACCTTAAATTAAAATGAATGTTTAATAATTTAGACAGAGTTGATTGAAGGGTAATATCTATAGAAGCCATGATGTCTGGAAATTTCCAAATTGGACAACTCCGTAATAAATACATGAACTTTGGAGTGAAAAGACAAAAACGAATAATAAAAAGCGCCATGTGGGGATTTATTTCGTACAAAAGGTCAGAAGTATTTTTAAAAAGATTTAATTTGCAATTTATAATGGGATTGATTGCTTCGTCAAAAATCGGTGAACCTAAAAGTGTTAAAGATGAATTTGAATGGACCGAAATGTTGGGTGAAGCTGCGTTAAAATTAGTGACGATATCAATTTTTTTTTCTAAAGAAATGTGATCTGGCACATACATTTCGCACTTAGTAAAGTTTAATGAGAGGCCTATAATAGAAAATTTAGTGATGATCGTATGCAGGTCTTGTAGTACAGTTGACGCGTCCCCACCAAGGGAACCGTCATCAAGGTACCACAGATTGAATTTGGAATTTAGATCTGAAATAATTGGATGAATGACTAAACTAAAAATTACAGGCCCGAGTGGGTCTCCCTGTTGGCAACCCATGCATGAAGATATGATTTTGTCACCGAATAGTAATTTTGATTGTGCCCCATAGCATTGCCACAAATAGCCGTATAATTCTGGAACTTCTTTTTTGACAGCAGCTAGAAGGGCACCACGATCTACCGAATTAAAAGCATTTTTGACGTCAATTTTTAGAAAAACTTCATAGTCCGGACGGCTTAGAAAAGAGCGCGCAGCGTGGACAGCTGCCTCACAACCTCCTTTGACGCCGAAACCCAGCTGCCGAGGTTTGAAAATGTATGACAGTCTATTACGATATTTTCGGCAGCAAAGTTTCGACGCCAAACGCCTAAAGGTGCAGCCGACGGCAATCGGGCGGATACCACCATCTTTTTTGGCTAGAGCCACAAGATTGGCGCCATAGAGGAGCGGGACAATCTCGACATTCACGCGACCTGACAACATAAGATTAATCAGAGCAGTGACGTTCTGTAGCAAAGCCTTTCCCGCATCCCCTAAAGACGAGGTGGTCAAATCTTTGAGATGTTGTGGTGAAAGACCATCCAAGCCGCCGGCTGAACCATTAGGGAAAGACATGATAGCCTGCTGGACGGCATCGACATTTACAGATAAAACAGTGTCATCTGATTCGGGAGGGTCAGGAAGCAGGGAGGAGGCGGGGGGAATTGGGTGTTTCTCTCTGAGAGCTGCAAAGGTCTCAGCAGAGTGCGTGGCCAAGTCGTCATTTGAAAACAGAAGTCGGGCAGCACTGCTAACGTTCCCTTCTGAAAGTTTATTTTCAATTTGTTTCACTTTGGAACATTGAGAATAAGTATTACTAATTTTAAAATTTGGACGCGTTTGTGAATCAAAAGGTCTGTCGGAAGATAAAGTGTTGTTTTTAATTTGATTTGTGAGGGAGTCTTTTTTAGTTTTGTCCGCATGAAAAATAGAATAGGGGAACGTTAGCAGACGCTCCCAGGCTTGAAGGGAATTTTCCGTGACAACCTTGGCGACGCACTCGGAGAGGCAGTTGGCCACAGAGGTTCGCGCTCCACGGGGAATTCTTTTTATGATTGGTACATTACGTTTCAGCAGCCCCAATCTTTCGGCGAGTGGTGTGGGAGTGCAATGAGTTGAAGTCGATGTCAACGCAGGCTGTGATGCGCTCTGGAGCGGGGGGTCGACATCCATACGCGTGCCATGTTTGCGTGCTGTATGAATTGCGAGCCCCCGCTGACCCTTGTATGTTTTGTTGTCACCACATATATTACAACTTAATAGAACCACTCCCGAAAAACAGGGCTGAGATGGCATTAACAAAACAAAAAACTTACTAGATATGAAAACTACAACACAATCACACAAAACACAATTACAAAATAAAATAAAACATTGTTGACACAAAAAGTCACAAAAATACGCCGGGCGCAGACTCGAGGCCCGCGCAGGCCCCGCGACACGGCAGGCAAAGACCCGCAGCCCCGCAGCAAAGAGGCCCCGACGGTGCCAAGAGATAGGTAGGAATAGTGGGAAGCGAGGGAGCCCAGACCTTAAACAAAGAAATGGTACTGTAGATGAATATATTATTAAGTTTGTTTACTAATGAAGTCGGTGAAAACGTCTGAATTAAATAATTTGAATTTAAATTTGAATTTTATGCTCGTCTCAAGATGCGTCAAAAATGACACATAAGATGCATGCATATGCAGATCTAAAATTTATCAAAAATATGATCTTTAGACATTGTTAAGTGTGTATAGTGGCGTTAAAAAATACTTAATCAATAGTGCCCGGCTGATAAGAAGTCAATCCGTGGTCAAACATGACGCAACCATGAAGTTTCTGAATATGGATAATATTGACAGCAGTCAAACAATGCTGTTATTACTATTCCTTACACGCAACAAATTAGTTTAGCATTGTTTTACTACTTTCAAGAATGTCAATAGTCAGGAACTTCATAGTCGGGCAATGTGTCAGGATTGGCTTCTTGTCTGCCTAATACTGTAGGTACAAGTCTATGAATATAATATAAATACATCAACTAAGATGCAAGTTAAGTCACAAACAAACTGTTGTTAGTATCAACTTTGGTTCATTTATCTTAGCTCATACCTAACTCTATTATTCAAATGATAAGGAAGAAAAAAACCCTCTTGATAACCTCTTATTTTGAATGCATTATTCTAGAGATATTCAACATCGACTGCATTTAGTGCACAATGTCAATCCACTGATGCAAGTGAAACACAGCAACGGCTTATTTAAAGCGCTAGCTACAAAGTAATAGTATGAACAATTTAAATCTATTGTGGTTACAAATAGAGTATATAATGCTTCGACTACTACATTGCAGTTAGCCGCCTTTTTATTGCACGCTATTCGCACACACGGCGCCGAGTACCTACCGTATGCACAAACTGCAATTACCTATTCTAAATATCAAATATTCAGTGGCGTAGCTAGGTGTAGGCGAAGCGGCCCCTCGCCCTCAAAAAGCAACGCGAGAAACCCCCTTGTTAGCGAATTAAGACCGGCTGCCGCCATGTACTGTAAAAAGTACCAAAAGGCTTCGTCGTGAATCCGTTCGCGGGCTGCCATCTTTTAATTAGTCTGCTTCGTGATATTGCACCGTTGAGGAACTTGTTTTGTTTTCGAAGTATAAATACTAGCGGATAAAAAATGCTGCTCTTCGGCTTTTGCTGTTTTAAATACAGACAAGTAATCTGCAGCGAAATATAATAATTCCTCTTCATCAGAATCGAAACTTATTGTCGAAATAACCCTACACGACCTTGAACGAAGAAGCGTAAACTAAATGACGTGGCGCGCCCGTGAATAAGGTCAAAATATTACGCCCATCCATTTCTATACACTCCATATATCGCTGAGGCAAACGGCGCGTCCATAAATACCTACCCAGCTATAACGTTTCCATTTTCGATCGGCTCGAGAATAGTGTTGCCATAAGCGGTCGACGAGATTTGTCATCAGCAGACCCCGTAGTCTTGTCGCAATGACTTCGCTTTTTTGTAGGGATTCGGAAAGGGAACTTTTCTTCCCTGCTAGGAGGGATCAAAGTGTCACTTTTCTGTTCAAAGACATTTTGTTGCCATTATAACATATAAACGCAATGAAATATGAAAATAGTAGGCACATAATCGACTACAATTTATTTTTCATAGTTTAAGTGCATACTATTTGCAGATAATTTCCTTCATCACTCAGATCTTTCATTTTCTCATAGGTGATGCGAAAAGCAGTATGTGTCTCCTACGCTTAGGATTCAATGTACGCCCTCGCCGTAAATGTCATTTTGCTCCCATCTAAAGGTAATAATGTCATGTCACTGAAAATGAGTTTAAAACATGTTTTTTTTTGCGTTTTGAACAGCTACTACCGCGGGAATATGGCGTTTCCACTATGAAGTGATTTCGCCAGTGTCAAGTATATATAAGTATAAATCAATATAGTAATAAAACACAATTCAATCTTCTCTAGGAAGATTGGTGGCAACGTTGTACGGTGATATGTAGGACAGAGGCCAATTATTGTGTTGCATTGTGTTGTGGTTTGGGGATAAGACAGCCGGTGTAATGACTAGCATAGAGGCATTCCATTTTAGTCCTCAGGGTTGGCAACGCATTTGCAGTCTTAGGCTTGCAGTCTTGAATGCGAATGTCTTATGTGTCTCAGATCCCACTTACCATCAGGTGGCCTGAGTGCTCGCGTGCCTTCTCATAGCCATTAAAAAAAAAACAGCACCAGCAGAAAATAACTCCACAACCGTATAATCCCGTAGCGTAATTACTCGTATCATTAAATAATTTCAAGCCACTTGTATTAAAGTTCGATCGATGTGGCAGTCGGGGCACAAGTATTGTGGCTAGTGTCAAGGTATTTAAATATCTCCTTGACACTAATAACGCCTACGTTGCCACGATCCGGATAATATACAAAAGTGGGTCTACATTTGTGATATTTCGTCGTAGCGGGGGTACCATTGGGGAGTCGGGAGGTTGGGGCACTACCATACATATAACTTGTAAGATATTACCCTACCCTACCGACTCTTTAGGATCATTTGTGCAATTACCCTCTTACACACTCAGCTGTTCGAATGTGCAGGTTTCCTCACGATGTTTTTCCTTCACCGTAAGGGTCATAATGCACTTGAGTTAGAAAAACTCATCGTTCCCATAATCCACTAGGCCACCAACGCGCAGATTTTCCTCCCTACTCAATTAACTACTAAACCTACAACAGTGTACGGAGGCGGACACAGGATGCGGGCACATACAAATTACACGGGCAAACAATTAGAACTTCAAAGCTGTTTAATACAATTTAGTACACTATGCTGACAATTTTAGCTCGATAGATAACCAACACAAATTGAGGGGATGCTGAGTAATTAAACGTTGTACAAATGGCACAAACTTTTAACGCTTTGTTAGCTATAAGGGGTTTTCACTACAAACTACTCTAGCGCGTCGTCTGAAACATTAAACATATAGGGTAAAGTCACCAGTAGTCAACCAGATACCTGTAGTCAGCCTCTGCCTATACTTTGTATGAGTAGTAAGAGTACAAAAGATATATTTTCCACTCTTTGCACTCATATAAGGTCGACTACTGTTCTCTGGCTGTCCACTGGTGACTTTACCCTACCAACTCACCTACTCAAATAGAGGCATAGTCGACGCACAGTGTTGCCGCTCCATAGTAGGTAGCGAACTAAATTATTTCTAAGGTTTTTTGTTAACCTCTTATCTTTATATAGTACAGAATGAAGTATAATAGATAAAAAAAACTAAATTAATATATATTAGGCCCTATATTCTGGGAAATTTAAGAAAAAATAACATACTGATAAAAAAAATATATTATTCAGACTCTTCGCAGCTGGGTAGGCTCACATCATCCAAATCGTCTTGCTTACGTACTCTTCTGATGGGATTAATTATATTTGCAAAAGTCCTCGATCGCTTCTCAGGTGCAACACGTTCCATTTCGAATGAAATAAGTCTTGAAAATTATTTGATTCGGGGATCTGTGGGTTCCACTTGGTCAAAAGTTACTTCAGGTATTCCAGACGTTTTCATTATCTTATCACTAAATCTTTATTCAAGTTACTTCGGGTTTAAATCATAGCATCAACAATTTGATCAGAGGTTACCTGAGTTCCCTTGTTCCCTCTTTTGAAGGCTTATTTTTTTTTGCACGAGGAGGTATACAACTCAGTATACTAGGCGACGAAGGTCTTGAATTATCTTCTTGGCTAGCCATGATAAAATAAATTTCAATCCAATTAAAGCCAATCTACATGATTTTTATAAAATAAATCTTTTCTTCGATGACCTGCAAAGTATTTTTTTTTAAATTTACTATAAAATGTTGGAACCTTTCCTCTTACTTCATCTTGGTATTCTGGCGGGTAATTTAGCTTCTGCTTCACAAATTCCAATAAATTTGTATATTTTCTGTCCAAACTTTTCGATAGATCTCGAAATATAGCCGCTACAAGCTCATCACGGCTTAATTCCACAAAGTGCCCTGCAGTAAACAATTATTATTACAATTAAAGTTAGCAAAAAGTAGCAACTTTGGGTTTTATATTCCAGTAATAGAAGGTCAATACTTCACTATCACTAACATTTTATCGCGGCACGAAATGGCATGTTATACTTAAAAGTCAATAGAAGAAAAAAATCCACCTGCATTTAAGCTGTGCATTTAAATATTCCGTAAGGTATTAAATTTTAGAGATTTTTTATAAGATAAAACATTTTTGCATGACAATACCTTGGTGTACAGAATCCATATTCCAAATTTGATATCAAGTGTAGTTTGTATCAGAAAATCGTATTTTGAAACACCTCACTCGAAATAACTTAAACGTCTTATAAATAAACTGTACAACTTTGACAAGTGTCTTGATAATGTTTCTGTGAGAAAGTACCCTCGTTTTGGTATTATGACATTATTAAAGCAAGTTCAATAAATAATGTTTTTATTAGATCTACCTGCAAAAAAAAATAGTAGATTGATAACCAAGGGTTGAAAGTGACCCATTTCACCCGAGATATTTCTGGCGCTCGAACGAAGTGAGAGCGCCAATAGTTCGAGGGGAAATGGGTAATTTCACCCGAGTTAGACACTCTACTTTTCATTTCGACTGTGAGGAAAATATATTTAATCTCGTTTCCCGCTTTATCTATTGAAAACTTTTTTTTTCTAGATTTATAAAAAAGTTAAAATACACATGCTGCCAACACTAGAAAAGTTAAATCGAGTTGGTCACGGCCAAGGAGCATGACTTCCATCTCATTCTTACCCTAACTAAAGAAAGAGATGGATTATATTCGTGACGTAATAAAGGTCAAATTTCTTGTTTCGAACGGATGTTCGGTGTTCAACCTCCTTGTTGTATAATAAGCTCCTTGGTCGTGACCAACTCGATTAAACTTTTCTAATATTGGCAGTAGTGTATTTTCTAGATGGCCATGCCGAAACGTGAAAGAAAAAGTGTCATGCTATGCTATCACGGCATTATGGCGGGCAGCAGAATAGAGGAATAATTTTAAATGTTGATTTTCTGTAATTGCGAAAAAAATAGACCAGTCTTAAAATGATTTTCATACGAACCTATAGGCCGTAATAAATACATCGTTTAACGTATTTTAGATATAAGTATGAAAATCGTTTATTTTAATAATACGACGTAGCTCAATTATCTTAGACTCCGTGGCCAATCGTAACTATTAAAAAAAAATTACTTTCCACCCTAGAGATGAAAACGCAATTTTCCACCCGGCTATCCACCCATACAAATTAAACTTTCCGAACAGGAGAGATGAAAACGTTTTTTTCCTACCGCGGCAACACTGTGCGACGTCAAAGATATATTTATATTTTGGACCTTATTTCAATGGAATAAGGTGAAAAAATGTAAACATATCAATTCCATTATTGGTATAAATTCCTCTTCCATTGATACCAGTTACTAAATAGTAAGCAAAAGAAACTTAAACGGTGTCAATATTTTTTAATTAGACAATATCGTATGAGGTAAGAATTGTAAAGACCCTTTAATTTTTATTTCATCATCATCATCATTTCAGCCATATCATGATGATGATTTTATTTGATACAATTCATTTCTAAATTTAGGGTTTTAGGGAATATTGAACTCTATGTGTTATTTTAGCTAACGTGTCCAACCACATCCAGCTACAAGAACTAAAGTCTAGAGAACATAATATTAGAAAAGCACATTGTCATAATAACCAATTTAAAAGAAAAACCAAGACTAAGTTCCTGTTTCACCATTGACAAGTAAATTTATCTGTCATTTAAAGTTGCCTCTAAGTAAGTAAGACAGAGAAAGGGTTTAATTTATCTGTCAAATATGCTTTTCTTGTCAATTGTGAAACAGGCGGTAAGGTAATTTGATTTGTCCCTGAATTCACCAATAGTGACAAAAATGTTTATACCAATTGAAACTCCTCTATGATAACACGAAATAACTTTATGGAAAATTAGCTCCTACTTGATAATTTTTCGGAGATTTCTGTTTTTAGTAAAGGCGTCAGAACTCTAGACTGAGCATGTTTTGTTTTTTATGGCATAGAGAAGGCAATCGAGCACACAGAACACCTGATGGTAAATGTAAACTGTGAACAGATATTCGTACTCACAAGACTGCAAGCCTAAGACTGCCAATGCGTTGCTAACCCCGAGGACTAAGATGGAATGCCTATCCGGAAACCGGAACACAACAATGGGAACACTGCTATTTGTCGGTAGGTTAATGGATAAGATGGTGGTAGCAATCCGGACGGACCCTGAACAAGGTCCTACCACCTATGTAAAATATAAATGAATTTCTACTATATTATGACATACCCAGTTTATATTATAAACAACCTGCGCCTTAGGTAACTGTCTGAGTACACAATAAGCTAGAGAGTTGCGACGCATCGGAGCGGCTTAGTTTAATTGCTTGCTAGTGACTCGCTTCGCTTAACGGTGGCTTGTTATATGCCCAGCGAAGCCAATATGACGGTGCTCTGGATATAAATTTACTTATAAGCAAAGGGCAGACGATGGATGAAATATGGTGACGAAAGCAAAGCATTTTTATTACATTTCAAGTTTATACTTATAAGTTACTTAGTAGAAACACGCGGCTTTAAATTATACAGGGTGTTTGGTGCATCGTTTGCCAAATTAAAATGGCGGATTGGTGGGGTCATTTGCTATCTCTTTCGGCCCCTAAAACACATTTTCTCTCAACGGATTTTTTTTAGCATTTTTTTTTAGAAAAAATTGATAATTCATGGACCTGCCACTTTTAAAATTTAATAAAAAAAAAAAACAGGGGTTAAGCGTCCAATTTTTATTTTATTGTAATGGGTGATGTTGTAGGGCTCTACCAAAATTGAAATGACGTGCAAGTGATACCTAGTTTTTTTTTTATTGACCCTCAAAAGATGTAACATGTGTAAAAATTCAGAAGAAGGTCAACTTTGATTTACGTTTAAAAAAAAACTACAAAAGACAATGTTCTTAAAATTGTTTTAAAAATATCTCTGGTTTATCCTCTTTCTAACCATGTGCAATAAAGACATAAAACATTCACTATCGCCGTTAATTTGCCAACTTTATCCAATAGGGGCACATTAGGCTAATAATAAGCGCTATGCAGGATAAAGGTTTTTTTGTAAATAACATACGCTAAGTAGTAATAATTAAAATTTAATTCTTACAAGTTTTGCTCGAATTGGCGGCCGTTGTTGCGAATGCACGCGTAGCACCTGTTTCTTATTTCCACTGTAGTGGTCTGTAATCTGATTTCGTCTTTGATAATTACGAATGCTGCCTGGATTCGTTGACATAAATCGTCTCTTGATTGAACTTCTGTTACGTACACGAGTTCTTTTGCCCGTCCCCAGATGTAAAAGTCTAAGGGAGTTAGGTCTGGAGAACGTGGAGGCCATGGAATGGGGCCGTTTCTCCCAATCCACGAATTGGGGAAAACATTATCCAAATGCTCCCTGACTGTTAAGCGCCAGTGTGCAGGACAGCCGTCCTGTTGAAAGATGATACGTCTATCCTCGTTGTAATGTGGCACATCAGTTAGGAGTTCAGGCAAGTCATTTTGTAAGAAATGTAGGTAGTTGTCCCCGTTTAGGTTATCAGGCAGGTAATGTGGGCCGATTACTTTATCACCAATGACTCCTGCCCAAACATTGATGCTGAATCTTCTCTGAAAACACCTCTGTCTTTTTTTTCGTGGGTTCTCTTGTTTCGGCGCCCAGTAGTGCAGGTTATGCAGGTTAAGAATTCCCTCTTTTGTAAACTTAGACTCATCTGTCCATAGAATACTTTTTAAAAAGTCACTATCGTCTAGATCCGTGTGTAGCAAAAAACGACAAAACCGGACACGATTTGCAAAGTCGTTATCTTCTAGACCTGTAACATACATAAGTATTAAATATGCACAAGAATGATTTATTGACCGTAAGTACACGCAAAACAAAAGCGACAAGGTGAGATGCTTGGTAAAACCTCAGAAGAAGAAGCGACTCCCTGTGACAGCAAACATGCGAAAATAAACCTTCTCAGAACGCGTTAACGATTCACCAAGTTTGACCAAGTCATAATTAAGTATTTACCTAAGAACCAGTAGATGATGACCTTGCTTTAGTAGGCAGTCACTAGTACTGGGAGATCTACTCAAATTGAACTTTCTTTGAAGGTTAGTAGGTAATTGATTTTTGTTGCGTCGAGGGTTAAAAACTGTAATGATTGTGTGAGTAATCAAGTACAGATACTCGTAACTACGAGTACCTACATAAATCGAAGTTATAAATAATTACCTTTCAATATCCGCAGTCTAAATAATGACAATTCGTAATTCCAGTCATTATTTAAGCACCCGTATGCTATGCATCAATCATATTAAGTTCAAGAATTAAATTACCTTGTACTGGAGTGAAATGGAAAGCATGTTTGTTATTTTGCCGAAGAACCTTCCACACTTTCCAGGTAGAAATTTCGAGTAATGAAGCTACATCTCTAATGCTTCTGGTTGGGTCTTCCTCAAACAATGTCAAAATTCGCTCATCAATTTGAACATTGTGTCGCACCACAACCCCTCTTGGTTCTGTAGCATTCAAATTACCAGTTTCCCGTAAACGTCGGTAAGTATTTTGGAAAGTGTGTCGGGATGGCAATCGTCTATTGGGAAATCGTTCCTCGTAGATTCTTTGCGCTTCTCGTGCAACACCATTAGCACTTCCGTATACCATTAAAATATCGGTGTATTCTTCAATAGAGAATAAAGCCATTATCACGTGAATAAACTTAACAATAAAAGACTACAGAACTAAACTTAACTAAACTTAACTAAACTAAACTAACTAAACTTAACATTATTACAAACACGAACAATTACTTAGGTAGTACAAAATTAACAGAAATAACGATAAGAAAGTTTCTTACAAATTTGATTCGCGGTTTTTTCTTCTTTTTTATGTAAAGTGCCGCTTTAAATGCTTGCATATTTAGCCAACAGGTTAAAATTTGAAACCCTGCTTCGCGAGGAATAGCGCTTATTATTAGCCTAATGTGCCCCTATCGGATAAAGTTGGCAAATTAACGGCGATAGTGAATGTTTTATGTCTTTATTGCACATGGTTAGAAAGAGGATAAACCAGAGATGTTTTTAAAACAATTTTAAGAACATTGTCTTTTGTAGTTTTTTTTTAAACGTAAATCAAAGTTGACCTTCTTCTGAATTTTTACACATGTTACATCTTTTGAGGGTCAATAAAAAAAAAACTAGGTATCACTTGCACGTCATTTCAATTTTGGTAGAGCCCTACAACATCACCCATTACAATAAAATAAAAATTGGACGCTTAACCCCTGTTTTTTTTTTTTATTAAATTTTAAAAGTGGCAGGTCCATGAATTATCAATTTTTTCTAAAAAAAAATGCTAAAAAAAATCCGTTGAGAGAAAATATGTTTTAGGGGCCGAAAGAGATAGCAAATGACCCCACCAATCCGCCATTTTAATTTGGCAAACGATGCACCAAACACCCTGTATATACTAGATGATGTAAGACTGATTCTTTTTATAATAAAATGGAGTCAGATTTTGACAGAATAACAGATTATGATTTATTAAGAAATTTGAGTGATGGTGACAATGTTCCTAATAATGGTGAAGTACCTATGAATTTACAAATACGCACTTGTATATGTAGAGCATTACCCCTATTTAAGTGGATAGTGAACCGTTAAAGCAATGGACTGAAAAAATGTATGATTAGATTATTCACTACAACGATAAAATTATACAACTATTTTGCAATTATGTTCTCTTTTTAAACCAATTGTAGTCATATCCATATTACGTCTATAGTTTAACATGATTTTGTCGTAATTTGCATCCTTCGTTCGCCTTTTACTTATAAGTTTACCTCACTCTATCACCCAGTTTTACAAATGTAAATAAATACTAAAATGACAGACGGTCCCATTCTGAACCTTTAATTCGCTATAAGTACAAAGTAACATCCGGTTACTTACGAGTAAGCCGCCATCGCGCAACTAGGCATGTTGGCATGTGATTGTGTATTATATTATGTATCTTAACTCAAACCAATGAGTTGAACACCCTTTATTTTTTTTGATAATCTGTATGTATAATGAAATTGAATAAAAAATATGTTATTTAATATGACATGTACCGGTAATATGTGCAATGAATCTAATTCATTTGTTTTAGGACTCAAACTCAAATAACAAATTAATTGCTAGTAAAATCAGTGAATTAATGCGGTAGGATAATACCACCCGTGTTTCTTGGTACAGGGGCGGCACTTGAACCTGTCTTTTGTTTCGATGTAACAAGTGTAACGGCAACGGACGTCGTGCATAAATACTAGATTGTATAACAAGGGCATAAAACAAAACATTTTATCCGAGACTTATGGCATCCACCCGAGCCGGGAGGCGAGGTTGGATAATTAAGTCGCGGTTGAAATGGATTCTAAGACTCACTCACTCTGCTTTTCACTTCGATTACGAGGAAATAAAACAGTGATAATGTAAAAAAACTAACATGAATGAGAATGTATCATGAGTTCATGACATTTTTGCCGCTTCTCCACACTTTGAAATTTTCATATATTATAAAATATTTTTTCTTGGATTTAGGATACAATGTCTGTTCGATAACTTTTTCTGCATTTTTTCTATTAGTGTCTTAGGTGTGAGCGTTATTTCTTTTTCACTAAATTCCGTAACACCACCACTTTTGCAAAGAAAACCACTAAGTACCTAATTAATAGTTCAAAACTACAGACAAAAGGATGATTTCCACCAAGCGGCTCGCATCGCATCGGATCGGAAAGGATACGTACGGATGCGGCGACAGCCGTACGGCTCTATTGATATTATTATTGTCTATTTACCTATGACGGAGCCGATCGCACGTCGCAGCATACTTACGGCGAGGTACGCGTGTCGCGGAAGACGCCCGCCGGTCAAGTTGTTGTGCGTGGCTTGGTAATACAGACTTTAAATACTGTGAACATGATTTAATATCGTTTAAAGACCATACAATTATTTCCGTTCCGTTCCGTTGCGGGCCGTTTGGTGGAAGTAGTGCTAAAAACCTCGTTCCCACCACTGTATTTGTTTTTTTTAATTATTTTCTGCCTGAAACTTTTAACTCAGGTCGACCGCAATTCTGCCAAGTTATAGTACGTTGATTTTTTAATGTTTTCGTTAATAATGCTTGTTTTAAGTTTTAAATAAAAAGTTTTAGTGGTGTGGTTTAGTTTTGTTGTATCAAAAAGAAGGCAAATAAATTAAAGTAAATGTGTTCAAATAACAAGTTTATTTAATGCAGTCAACGTACGAGGTTACTGCATTTTATTTATTTTATTTATTTATGGCATAGAGAAGGCAAACGAGCACACAGACCACCTGATGGTAAGCGGAAACTGTGACCCATAGACATTCGCATTCACAAGATTGCAAGCCTAAGACTGCAAATGCGTTGCCAACTCTGAGGACTAAGATGAAATGCCTCTATGCTAGTCATTACACCGGCTGTCTTATCCCCAAACCATTAAAAAAAACATTAGAGCGTAGGGCTTTTATCAGCCAGGGCCTAATTGTGCCCATATACCCAGCATAAAGAAGGACTTTACGAGCATGAGAAGTGAAAAATACTTTTTATACTTATTGTATGAAACTACAAAAATGGACAAATGACCTAGTTTTTTAAAGTCGTAGAATAAACGATGTTCCATTTGGGACGTAGAATCGATACGTACAGTCGAGTACAAAGATATGTATACACTTTTGCACCTTATCACATTAAAATAATGTGTTAAAGTGTACACATATCTTTGACCTCGACTGTACTATCAGCCCAAACCTTGACCCACCTTAGATCGGTGTCACAGTGACATTATAAAACAATTAGTTTCCCAACACTTCTTCCAACTTCAACCATAACGTCACTTACACAGTTCTATGGTGAGTCAAGGTGGGCTAATAGTACCTAGTCGGTCCTTAAGTTCTGTCATAATCATAAAGTTTTAGTCAAATAAAACTAACTTCTGTTTATTTTTAATTTCAAAATATATCAAAATTAAAAGCTTAATTGATGTACATTTTTAAGAACTAATAATCATTCCACATTATTACCGCAATTTCCGATACGATCCTCTAACATACACGGCCGGGAAAGATTAAAATACGCACGAGTTTTCTGAAAATAACACTTTTTGAAAACGCTTTGAAGTTTAGTTTTCGTTAAGTAAGAAACTTTTTTGTTTAATATTATGAAGCCTTTTATCTGTGGGTATGTTTAGAGATCAGCATTATTTTCTTAACGACGCACAAAAACCAGCTTATGGAGCTCGAAAATTGGTCGTTTTCGTATTGCTGCAAATTTATGTGAAATCGTAGGGTCGATTTAATGCCTCATGAAGATTGACCGGTGTATAAGCGGATCTTTACTTGCTTGGAAATACATTTGTATCAGAATTGAAAGATAAAATTCTGATCAATATGTCACGCAAATTTCGACTCGAATACGAGAACTCTTACAAAAGTTGTAGCCGTTATCAGTATCGTGGTCGTGCGTGTTTTGACCCATGATTCCCTGCCCCGAATGGAATGCTTAAAGCTCGTTCATCAAATGATGGCGATAGTAAAGATTACAAATGACGCTTCTTTTTATTCTACATAAAATAAGGTTTTGATTGATGTACTACAGGTTTATGAAACTCTTTTACTTTATTCTTAACTTATGAACCGACTAAGTACATTTAAAACTCCGAGCTCAAAGGCAGGGTGCCTACAAGTGCCTACTAAACTATATTTTATAAAATGCGCCACTAATTCAATAATTAAGAAAAAAACTCAAATAGCTTTTCTAAAGACTACTTTTTCTATTTAATTTTTTCTAGACTTTAATCGGTTTTAGCGTTATAACATAATTTCTTTCAGGTTTCTTCTCGAGGACGATGAGGATGAACGAATCTTTAAGCTTAAAAAAAAGAAGGATATATCGTTACTTAGATTAAACCCTGCTACTATTATAACAATCGTTTTCGAATCAGAAAGCATATAAGAAACCAATTAAAGCATAGTTCCGGGCATCTATGGATTAATAATGATTCTTTTTTTGTTACCTTGTGACGGTACTTACTTTTAAATATTATTTTATGTTAATAGCAATTACATTATGGGCCTCTATTCTTCACGGTAAAACAATATTGCTTTTCAAATGTTACCGTATTGTTTTTAACCCGCCATTAGCTAACCAATACGTTGACAATATGTCAAAAGCCATGTGAAGTGCTCTTTCTCCGAAATGATCGTCATGTCCGAAGCGCACTCCATATTAATTACTTAGTTTAGGAAATATAATTTGGCCGTCTATTTACAGCCTTTGCGATGTTTTTTTATGAGTTGAAACTTACCCTTTCAACCCAATGTGCTGTTTGAAGAACGAGGGCAGTTTTACGATTACCTTGTTCGATATAAACAATAGTAGATTGTTCAACAAGGGACTAAAACAAGCCATAATGACACGAGATGTTTAGCCACGCGAGCGAGCTTGCGGGCGAGGGTGGCTGTAGTTCGAGTGTCATTATGGTTGTTTAGTCTCGCGTTAAACACTCTACTTTTCACTTTGAATGCGAGGAAAAAAACGTTCTAAACAAAATTACAACATGTATTATAAAAAAGTTTCTAACAATTAAAACTAACAATTAGGTATCTTATTATTACTATCGTTAATCTAACATTAATGATGTTATTTGTTTCCCATATTTCCAATCAATAAAAGTTTGGTATGTTTTTGAATAAATGCCACTAGATTTTGGCGGCAAAAGATTTCGTATCACCTCTTTTGCTTTCTTCTCCATTCTGGAGTTAGGCGTTAATTCTTCTTCACTGGATGATGATGATGACATTTCTAGTCCGTAATTTCTAAAGTTGCACAATTAATTGGTGAATTTTTTTAACAACGTACGCTCTATACAATTTCTGAACATCTATTCAAAATACAAATAGGAAAAAAAAGATCCGCGGTTTTTTTTAAAGTGATGTTTTAAATGCTTGCATATTTAGCCAACAGATTCAAACTTGGAAACCATTTTAAAAGTAATTGGACCACGCATAATAAAAGAGTTCGGCCTTAATATGATTAAATAGATTCATATTCGTAATAATTAATCGTGTTTCACGAAATTAAATCCTTTTTTTTTATATATTTGCAGTTGTCATTTTGAGGTTATTTCGACACCCAAAAATATGGTCCATACACAATCACTGAAAATGGCGATAATCCTCCATTCACAAACACCGTGATTGGATGTTTAGGGGTTTCCAAAGTAAATTAAAAAAAATACTTTAATCCCTAGAGATTAATAAGGAGCTTTAGTCCCGATTCGCAAAGATATAAGTAGCCTTTTAAGAGCATGAGAAGTGAAAAAGATCTTAGTGAGGATTACAGACGTCCAATTTATATTTTCTGAACCAATGAAAGGAACCTTCATGTGACGTATTTAATTAATATTTTTTTATCAAGAGTTTACTTTTATGAAAAAGCATTTCAAAGTGCAGTTTTTAAACGTAGCCACTAATTAATTGAAACTGCGTTTCCCTTTCCGAAGTTCTACTCTCTCTGTAATATCCTGTCAAATAAACGTTCGGTCAAACCAAATAGAATTTCCTTTGATATGAATACCAGAAAACTGCAATCTTCATCTAAATACACATCGTAATAAAACCGATAAGTCACTTACAACAAAACGCTAACAATAAATGGATATCTTATTTGTTAGCTGATTTATTAGCAATGCAAAATGAAGTCCTAGTGAAAAAGGGTACAAATCAACTTAACTCGTAATAAAAAGGGGTACTAAGGGGTAGGGGTAGGGGTAGGGGGGTATACATGAACCGAGTATACTAGACTTAAACCCTTTTTCACTAGAATTCCAGAATTATGGGTGTTGTAAGTTTACTGCGTGAATGTGTATATATAGCCATGACATATGCGTGAACATGGCCACTCACAGTGCAGATGATTAACAAGCCCAAGATCGCTCAAAGGGCCATGGAGCGCATCATACTCGGTATTCTCGACAAGGTCCGAAACGAGACCATTCGCCAACGCACCAGAGTGGTGGGTACAGGCCATTGCGTTGCCAAATTGAAATGGGCCTGGGCAAGCCATATGTGTTGCCGAAACGATGGGAGATGAAGCAAGCGCATTTTGGAGTGCCAACCTCCCTCAAAGAGAGAAGGCGGCAGGCCCCCAGCAAGGTGGTCGGAAGCTCGACCGCAGGCCCAAACTGGGGGAGATGCACCGCAAATCGGGCCCAGGGCCAGTGGAGGGAAATTGGAGAGGCGTATGGCCAACGGTGGGCGCATATGCGTGGAAGAAGAAGAAGAAGTGTGTATATTTGTGACTATAAGTGTGAATGTTTCGAACGTGTTTAAAGAGAAAGTTAGTTAGTATAAAGATGGTTCTGTTGCGTGTAAATTGAGACCTTCAAGTGATATCAACTAAAAGCAGGGGCCCTAATTTGGCTGCGTTTATTGCGTGGCAAAATGAGGATGAAATATTCGTCACTCTTTGACACGTTTATAACTTTTATAAGTTCGGGAGTGACTATGCTTTATCCACATTTTGCCACGAGATAAACGCGACCATACTAGGCCCACAGTACTAGTACTGCGCACTCTAGACTCTAGAGACTCTGTAGACTCTAGAGTCTAGAGTTGCTATTACATCGTTTTTTTAAAACTTAATATTATGTTGTAAGCTTACGGGCCGGTGTGTTTATTGTTTTCTTATGTTAGTTTGAACTAACAGTCGGCCTAAACTGATCGATCGAGCGATCTGCTTGAATGAGAAAGTTATAATCGTCTCTTAGTTTGGGACTAAGTTGCTCATTAAGGGCACCACTGACAGTCCGACAGCCAACATTAAGTAGCTTGACAATTCGTCGTATTAGGATAAATTGTTTCAAGAAACTTTAATGTAATGATAATGATTTAAAACAAGTATAAAGTTTGTACCTATAGGTTACCCTAGTGAGGATTTTGTATTTATTTATTGTTTATTTATTAACCAAAAATTACATATTGTTCTTAAACAAATAGTCTGCAAAACTGTCAAACAGTTTGACTGCAGCTGAGTCCTTTTAAACTTGATAGTATTGAAACGTCAATAATCAGAGGCGCCGTAGACAAGATGCATTCGGTGTTAAATGTATGGGATTGACATAAGCTGTCACACGGTCGCGTCAAGCGCCTACGTCAATTCCATACATTTTGTCAGTTTTCGCAAATCGTTTACGTCAGTGTTAAGCAACTTTTCTAGCCTCTGAGGCCTGAGTTTTTTTTTAACTGCAAGCGTTTAACGGGCGACGATCTCGGCTGACATTCCGTACCTTGTGTATTTAATGTCATAAATGTTTAAACTGCCATAATATGAATATTCCGAGTGATTAAAGCGACAAGGTACTAAAGTGTATACATATTTCGAACTGGACTGTACTTATACTTATTTCTTCTTATTTTTACAACTACCTTAAGGTTAACACGAAGAGACCCCTCTTAGTGATAAGTTTGCCTCTGTACATCCCCCTATTATGTAAATATTGTATCTTAACTTTTGATCAATAAAGTGTATAGATAACTATAATATTATGCATGTCTTTGTACTAGACTGCACTAACCATTTCCGCAGGTAACTACACTAAGTGCCAATGAAAACTGGTCACTTTCTATGGAAATTCAAAACAAAGTAACCCGTTTTCATTGCTCTTGTCAATAATCTTTACAACCTTTGAAAGCTAGTTCAGCATTAATTCGTCAGAAAAACCGGGCATATCTGACCATACTCAGTGTAGGGTTCCTAGGCCGTTACTGCACAAAACTATCTCAAAATAGGGATTGAAACTCGACCCATTTTGTATGGGCAAATGTCAAATTTTAATGCGAAGTAAGCCTTATCTGGCTATACTTATAGGGCTCAATAAAATTGCAAAGATACCAAAACTTTCCAAACATATTAGAATTAATGTGGTGGAAGCGTTGGAACGTTAAGACAGATCTAACTTAGTAGTTTTCGACTAAGTTCAGCTTCTTGTCACTATACAACAAGTTACGAGTTACTAACAACTGAGTTAACGAAGGCGCATATAGACCGAGAGTGTTATTCTTTTTTGGTTTTTCCACAATTGCAGCCGTATTGTTTGTGAAATGGCCGCCTTTACTATCTAGTTACGATGAGCAATTACGTTAAAATGAGATAGATTTGTTCAGTAAACTAGCATCGTCGGTGTTGTAACTGGTGAAAAATAAATAATCATGCCACTTATTAAATGAATGAGTTTAAAAGACATGAGTGTGGAGCATTAGAAAGAGCACCTTCAGGGCGTCAATTAACTGTGCCGCCATTATTGTTCAATGATTCAGTCAGAGCTATCGTAACGTTGATAAGTAATACGATAAACTGTTAACGGCAATAATAATGGTTCTGCCAGAGCAGTAACTCTTTATTGATTGTATCAACTCCGTACATTCCGTCGATATCGGCAACGTTAGCGTTTGCATCTTCGCTAACTTACTTGGACTATTATTTAATCTGTGGCACAGTCACTGTTGCGGCCCTCGGCTAGTTTACACAACGCGTTATTACTCTATTAAATTAATATTTCATCAAATTGGATCGTCGATATGAAATTAAATTGTACCAGTTCGACCTCGCATGCAAGCCCACGTACAGACGTCAGCATAATATCTCCCACAAGAACTGTGCCACAGTATAAGCAGTAGTTCGTTTTCAAACAAAGGTAGGTATTACATCGCGCATCTTACATGTGTAGCATTTACCGTACGCGCCGCGAGCCACCTAAAGAAACTTAACAGGACGTAGGGTATAAGTACGAGTACCCTTTGTGGCCACTGTACCCTTTTTGGACACATAAGATCGAAATGAGTACCAAAAATACTGTAAAACTATAAAGATAAAATATAAAAGTATTGGTGTAATGGCCAAAACCGGTACTTCTACCCTACCAAGCTGGTTTAACGTGGTTTTGCACCAGTAAGAAGATTTACATTTGTATTTTTTTAAAAAGCCCTCTTTGCGCAGATTTTTTGGAAATGGGGCAATCCACCCCATTGGCAACGAGAATTGAATCATTTCTTGGTGCAATATTAAACCGTATGGTTGCATGCATAGTTTATTAAATGCAACGTAAATACCATACTCGTGTTATGATGGTTTGTGTGGTAACGCCTGCGCGAGCTTGCTGTGGTTTACGTTAAGGTTAACTTAACTTTATGTAAATACATATCACGAAATGAAAACCAAGCAGGCCATTTAAAATGACCCAGTGCGATCATAAATCTCACCCCGCCGAAAAAAAACCTTAAATCGGGGCCGAGCCGAACTGTGGCTGCGAGCTGTTGATCTGGTTGCGAGCGTATCAATGTATCAAGCGCACATAACACTAGCGCCCGAGCGGCAATGTAACCGAAACTTTTAAAGGGCTGAGATGAACTACTGTTCCATTTGTACTATGACCGTGCCGTGCGTGTTCAGTTCTAAATTATAGCTGCCTTGGCCCCATCACATGAAGTGTGAGATTGACAAGTGACCTAAGTGCAGTCAAGTTCAGTTTTACAATGTGGAAAATTGAACGGAATATTAAATTAAATACCGAGAAACAACTGAACAAAAGCAAAGTTAGAATATACAGGGTGACTTTAAATTGATAATACAAAATACTTGATTGTCGACGAGTTAATGATGAACCTAAAGTTTGGTATTTTAGCGAGTGAATAACGATAAGTGAATACGCAGATAATAAATGGGAAAGTTTGGATGTTAAACAACATAATGTTTGGTTGTTTGTTACGCAATCACGCTTCAACCACTGAAAGGAAGCGATCGCGAATAGGACATAGGATAGTCCTAGAAATTTGACAAGTGCCCGACAGAACAGTGACAAACGATTTCTACGCGGACAGGGTCGTGGGGCTTTATGAATCGGGAAACGAAAAGTAAATTAAAATGAAATCGAATAAGTAAATATGAACGCGGAATTTGCATACAATGTGTTTACAATGCAATCAAATTGCAATGGGCGAGGGGATGTTTGCGCTAAATGAAAGCTTTTGTGGTTAACATCCCCCTTTCCTCATAAGAATATTTTTAATAGGATTGTGAATGCAGGTCATCTAGGTTTTTTTTTTTAAATTATTTTCAACTTGCTTTGTTGTCGTAATAACAATCTAAGTTACATAAAAATCCTCGTCAAGCTACGGAGTTTGAGTTGTATTCATTTATTCCACTAGCAGCCAACGCCTACTCTCTAACCTTACATCAAATAAAAAGTGTGTCACTCACACGCCTAACATGTTCGCTATGCTTTGCATAACAACTTAAATGATACGAAAGTCTCTTTAGAAGACCTGAGCACGGGGAGCTGAGAGTGGGATGCAGGAATCACCGGGGTCACCTACTGGCCGGCTTCATGGAGAAGGAAGGACTCTACATGATGAACTCCTTCTTTAGGAAGCGAGAGCACAGGAAGTGGACCTGGATGAGTCCTGATGGTGTAACAAGGAATGAGATCGACTTCATCATGTCAAGCAAAAAGCAAATATTCAATGATGTCCTGTGATCAACGCGGTCAAAACCGTAAGCAATCACCGAATGGCACGAGGCACATTTAATATCCAAGTCTGCAGTCTTCGGATGACGCTATTGCGTAACGGCGGCTCAATAGACGGTTGTCGAAATCTATAAAGAACGACATACGCCTCTGTAATGCAAATCGTATTAAAGAAGTCTTTACCAGAGGTCTGTCTATTGGGAAACGCCGGCTGACGAAGATTTAGACCGAAGATGACAGGCTAGTCTCATCGAAACCTGAGCACTTGAGGGAGATCGAAGGGTTGTATGGACAGCTGTATTACGTCAACTCACCAACCCGTGGCCGAAATGGCAAAAAGCCCGAGAGCTAGATTGACCCGACATTATACCGAAGATATCCCGGCCTCAGCCTGCCTGTACGAGGTTAGAATGGCTGTCGAACAGCTTAATAACGACAAACCCAGGGTGATGACGGAATTACCCCTCTTCACCCGTAGTACGGTTGGCTATATCCTGTTGACCAACATTTGATATTTCAAACCAAATCTAACAGAGTCGACGCCATAGCGGAGCTCCTATTTCTGAGTTTTTTGGCCCTTCAGGCTAAGATAATCTACACCGACCTCATATTTATGGCACCTACTTATTACTGAGTGTTTTTGTCAACCGGACATAGCCAACCATACCACGGGTGAAGAAATTACGAGTGAACTCCTGAAGGGGGTGGTAAACCGGTCCTTAAGGCGCTGCGGCAGGTTACACCGAAGACGGAGGAAGCCTAGCATTTGTTGTAGTGCAGTCTCTCCAGCGGTGCCAAATCGACTATAGGTACAACGAAGTGTTTGTACAAAAACACCACCATGTCCGTCCGACTACAAGACCACGAGTCGATGCCGGTTCCACTGCAGGAAGTCAGACAACCAAATTTCATATCCCCAAAACTGTTCACCGCTGCACTGGAAGATGTCTTCAAGGTTTTAGACTGGAAAGGGTGTGGCATCAACGTTAACGACGAGTACATAACACACCTTCGGTATGCCAATGATAGTTGTTATGGCTTATGGCTGAGATCATGGAGGACTTCGGTGCAATGTAATAACCTCAGTGGAGCCTCCGATCAAGTTGGTTTGAAAGTGAACATGGAAAAGACGATGGTCATGTCGAACGCCCATGTCGTGCACACTCTTGTATTGAATGGACACTCTACACTCGAATTTGTTGACGAATACGAGTATGTATACCTGGGACAAACTGTCCGGTTTAGTAGGTCCAGGTTCGAGAAAGAGGTCATTCGTCGATTCCGACTTGGCTGGGCAGCGTTCGGGAAGCTCCACAACATCTTCTCGTCCAACATCCCACAGTGTCTCAAGACGAAAGTCTTTGATCATTGTGTGTTGCCAGTGATGACTTATGGTGCTGAGACATGGTCGTTTACAATGGGCCTCATAAAAAAGCTCAAGGTCACTCAAAGGGCAATGGAGAGGCCTATACTCAGGTATGACCTAAGGAGAACTAGGGTCACCGACATAGCCCGAAGAATTGCCTAACTGAAGTAGCAGTGGGCGGGGGGCACATTGCTCGTAAAACTGATGGCCGATGGGGCCACAAGCTTCTCGAATGGCGACCACGTGTCGGAAGACGCAGCGTGGGTAGACAAGACTCCCACGAGATAGTCCGACGACCTCGTGAAGGTTAACAATACGATTAAAGGACAAAACTAATGTTTTTTTACCGTTGTTAATAGAGGCCTGGGTCAAATACGAATTGTTATTCATTTGCAGTTAAATAAAGCTTATCCCAGAAAAAAAGTGTCGCATATTAACTTGTTTAAAAACCCCACCAAATAATAAAATTCAATAAATTTTACAATACAGTTGTATTTGAAAGTTCTTAAAGTATATTTTAGTTCCTATAAATATTGGTTTAAGTTTTGTTCATCCCGAAACTCCTTAATTTTGCTTTAACCCGTGTCATTAATTTTTGTACATCATCATCGGTGATTAATTTGGAAGCTTCATTCCATTTCCGTTTGAAGTTTTCCACTGAAGTGGCATTACTTTTGTGTTTTAAAAGCTTTTGCTTCATGCGAGCCCAATATTTCTCAATGGGCCGTAAGTCAGGGCAATTGGGAGGATTTTGGTGTTTTTCAACAAATCGATACTATTTGCTTTGTACCACTCTATTGCCCGCTTCGTGTAGTGACACAAGGCAATTCAGGTGGTTTACCCTTGAAATATCGACAAACGTTTAATCGAATTTGAGTTCAAAGTCAACTTTTCGCTTATTTTCATTTGATCGAATATTCTTTACATCTAACAATTAAATGATGTATTTTTAAAACACCGATTTTTAATGTTTATAAATATTATTAACTAGATATTTTATGTGACAGATTTTTATTTCATACTTTATTATCCAATATATTATTTGTAATAAAACAAATCGGTTCTGACGCTCGCCGGCCGCTACCGCGGCACGCTCGCTTCGCTCGCTCGGCTTCGCGCGCTGTTAGCTCGCAGTTCACCTAACACACTCCTCCTCGCTACGCTCGTCGTCGCACCTATTTGTACTCTGTCGCATAGCAAACTTCTGTTTACATATCAAGCAAGCTGTGTTGCAATTCAAACTAGTTTTTAGTAATAGTAATTATATTGAGTTGTTCTGTCTCTCGAATAGTTTATGAAATGTATTTTTAAGCATTTAAAAATCCATGTACCGTTGTTTTAATAATTGTTTTAATTTATAATGAATAGTCGATGAAGCCATAATACCACAAGAGATATTTATACTAAATATTCTATGAATCGTTTTCGATGAAATGAAATTCGATGAAAAGTTTGTCGAGATTTCAAGGGGCACCCAATTCAGGTATATATCACCATTTATTTACTGCGTTTCCCACATGAACAAATCGCCTGCCACACGAGAACTTTCTTTGCAAATTTGTCCATTTTGATAACCTTATACTCTTCATCGACAGTTTTTCTATCAGTGGAAGAGTAGGTTTCTTCTGTAACGCTGCCACAATGTTCTTCGCTATATTTTTATTTACAATCCCAGGCTTACGGCCACTTCCAGGCTTTCGCTGTATGCTACCACCCTCTCTGAACCGTTTTAAAACCCTTTGAACGATTCAGAGAGTACAGTCACCCAATAAAATTGTTGAGCATACTTAGAACCTTGTCATTGTGAATGTCATTGTCATTGTTATGTGTGGGATTTGATGTTCTGTTTGAAGTTTACTATGACATTGCAAGTGCTTAACACTTTCATTGGGGTACTGTACATTTGAGTAGGTACCTTGTCGCAATAACACATTCAGTGTCAGCGACCCAAATGTCGGGTGAGAACAAAGTTAAGATTTTTATTTCGCCTACAAGGCCCAATGCAATGAGAAGGCACGCGAGCACTCAGGCCTCCTGATGGTAAAAGCGAACAGACACCGAAAGACATTAAATTTGAATGTTAAGACTACAATCTCAAAACTACAATCCTAAGGTTTCAAATACGCTGCCAACCCTGAGGACTAAGATGGAATGAAACTTGCTAGTAATTTCACCGGTGGTCTTATCCCCACACCGGAACACAGCAATGCGAACACTGCTGCTTGGCGGTGGGTTAATGGATAAGATGGTAGTAGACGGCCGGACCCTGCTCAAGGTCCTCCCACCACTAAAGACAATTTACTGTCAGAAAGTGGGTATTACAACTTTACAACATGATGTCATGCTATACGTAAAGTCTAGCCCAGTCAGTTGGCCATTTGCAACGTCAAAAGATGGCGGATGTGTAATTTGTTTTAGTTTTTATTTTTGTGTATTTAGGTGTTCAAAGTTCTTTTCTGTTAGTGATTTGTACTTTTAATGCCTTTGTGTTGCACTTCATCACTTCATAGTGGAAACGCCATATTCCCGCGGTAGTAGCTGTTCAAGTCGCCGCGGGGCAAAGAAAAAAAAAAGCCCAGTCAGTTAAATAGTATCGGCATGAAATAAAAATATTAAGGATCGATTGGTCTTATTACTGTATTTTAAATTAGTAATGCAAAAGTAAACCAGTAATAAAAAATATAGTATTAAAATAAACTGTAAATGTGTCAATGTGTAGTTCGTAGCAGATTTAGTTGCTATGGGCTATAGCGTAGCACTTGTAGCTTGGCTATGTATTACAGTGAGAGTGGTTTGAATTTAGTTAAGACCCCGTTATCAATTGCTCAGTTTGGGGGCAAACGTCATAATAGGGTAGTCTGGGGACTAAATGGAACGGTGCTCATTAACACTACAACCTACTGTATTGGTGTTCAACGGATTTTCTTTTTATAATCCGGCATTCACGATATAAAGTACTTCATTAATTGTCAATTGATTAATTTAGCGATAATCAAAGCATTATTGGTAACGGTTGCTTGGATTTATTTGTATTTCTTGACCTGCATTAAGATCGTTAACGTTACGCAACGTGGCAAATCCGTCCGTTTTTTTAATACAAATCTCAACGAATCATATATTTTTCGTCTTTTTTAATGCAGAATTTATTTTCATGGCACGTTCTGTATTTTATCCGCTGTCAAAATAGATTGTCTCGCTCTTTCAATGTTTGCTTTCAATATTGTATTTTTTGCATCTATTTTTAATATGGTTAAGAACAACTTTATCATTACAACGGTTTAGTCATTTAGAACAACTTCTGATCTGTTACAGATACGTTGATAAATCATTGATAAATTAATCAATTGACAATTGACCTGTAATTTATTATAATAGTTTAATTTATATCGTGTTAATGAACACCGTTCCATTTAGTCCCCAGACTACCCTATTGTGACGTTTGCCCCCAAACTGAGCAATTGATAACGGGGTCTAGTAGTTATATATCTATAATTGGAACCATGGTATGTAACATGTCTGCGTTACCGCGTGACAGTGTGGTTCCGTCACCTTCTGACACGTTAATAAGTACGACAGTGACGGATGCTTTACCCACATTTGACACGCGATATAGACGCAGCCATAGTAGGCCCACTGGGGATCTATTCTAGGCGGTAAAAACCATATCATATTTATTATCCTTTTATCGTTTTTAACCCGGCTGCCATTACTCATAAATTAAGAACTATTAAAGCATTCACAATACAATAACAGGTAAAATACCATTTGTTTTTAACAGTCATTATGTCATTATTCACTAAAAAAATCAATAAACAAGTTTCTGTTAATTGCTAACGAGCTTAAGCGCCACAACAAAACTTAGTTGCAAATTGGGTGTGTAATGTTAAGTATAAAAACAAATGTCCTTAATTTTGATTTTACATAGCGAAATGCATATTTTCAAAAACGATAATGTTCATAAATTAAAAATAATTATTTCTTATGGCTTTCATTATTATTACTGTAGTTGGTTCTAACCTAAGCTAACCTAGTTAGAAGAAATTGACTAAAAATGCGTAGTAACAAGAAAATTATAGTAATACTAAAGAGTGTTACGTTATTCGATCGAATGCCAGATGAAATTATACAATTGGTATTTATGCTAAACCTTCATCATGCTTTTCGTGGTTAGTCAAAGGAAACTATACATAATATTTTTAGACTGATTGAAGCGCACCCTTGCAAATTACGTCACTCCGACCACTCTAATCGTAGTCCAAAGCGGGCAGCAAACACCGATAATTGACTTAAACACATCCGCCGTCCTGTAGCGCGCACGCATGGCGCTTGCTAATAGAGGTAATAGGGTAGCCCACGACACTAACCTAGTTAGATCAGACTACCGGATGATATATATAGAGCTCGAAATGGTGATGCTTCAATTCAAAAATGCCAAAGCTTTTTTTTTAGTTGTAAGCTCGATGTCTAGTATAATAAAAGAAATTTATTTCAGTAAGTAGGCCGCACGGACACTTTTACACGTCAAGAATCTACCAGCGCTTCCCAAGAGTAGACCACTGGTGATAAGCCGCAAGAAACTCAGCAGTCTGTCATTTTTTGAACATATTTCATTTTTTTTTTTTTTTTTTGGTAATCGCCTGAGGGGCCAAAGACAAAAGTCCTTGCTTTTGTTTGCTTAAGAAAAAGGGGCAGAGGTGAAAATCCCTTCCGGAGACCTGGGAATGGAGGGCCCAGGTACTGCCGGGCTCGCACCGGCTAAAAACACCAATGCCCCTATTACCAACTAGAATTTAGACTCCCGCGGATACTACCCCAGCCAGTGCTGAAAGGCCGGAGGAGAAAGTCGTTCCTCCGTTTACTTATCCGCGGGGTTAGGGGGGATAGGAATGGGGGTTGGGATGGGGGGGAGACTTATAGCTATGTGAGTCGCGGAGTGGAAATCCTGACGCATGCATGCTTACAGACTACGGGCTTCCTTTCTTTTGCCCGACAATGGAAGGGTTGGGTCGGAGATCTTTTAGGACCACTTGTGTGGCTGTTGATACCATCTTTATGGGTGGGGCTACCCTTTTTGAGGCTTTCTCTTTTGCCTGGAGATACTATTTTTGCGCGGGTCTCCTTGCGCTGCCCTCTTTTGTGACCTCTTCCGTTGCAACTTAGCCTATACATTTTTAATGGGAGGGCCGGTGTCAATTTGACGGGGGACCAGTGAATCGCGCGCGGAACCTTACCCCAGCCAGTGCTGAAGGGCCGGGAGAGAAAGTCATTCTCCCGTTTAGGAGGCTGCAGGATTCCCCATCCCCCGTCCTACCGACACCCGTTAGGTGTTCGGGAGGTGCGTGCGTCAGGAATATATCTAACTCTAACCTTAAGTGTATGTTATACACTGAAAGTTAGGGCTAGCACTGGGTTAACATAGATGTAATTACGTTAAAACAAAGAAAGATAAAACAGAGGTTAAAAGAGATGGGGGTAAGGGTTTGGAAGATTTTATACTGTTAACACTTATTGCATCATCCTACAAGATTAGGGGTGCGTTGGGTTGGGATTGGGATGAGGGACATATTTCATATTACAATGGTACTACTTAGTCTAGCATTATAAAAGCTACAAATATTAAATTAAATATAATATCAAATAACAGTAGTACAGCAGGAAAACATGCTGAGCATGTTGTGCATGCAGCATTGCCATTTCGTGTTCCCCAATATTGGCACAGCTCCGCTCCGCTCGTCTCCGCCTCAATGGAGCCGCAGTCTTATTGTCGGACTTCGGTGTCTGTCTGTCTGTATGGCACAGCAGTTTTTCTTAGAATTGATAGAAGCTATTAACTTGAAATTTAGCACAAATGCTTGCTCGCATCTGTTTTCAGTAAATATTTTCAATAAGTATTTTAATATGTTACGTGAATAATGGAAACGTTTCATGAAATTTAAATGTAACTGACCAGTTATGTTACTTGCAGAATCATTACCATCTAATTATGTAACTTTTGATAGCTGTAATATTTAACTTTCTAGCATTTTTGGCGCAGTGCTAGGGTTGACAGTAGCGGCAAATATTAAATTGTTTCAACCAAGAATCAAATAAAATCAAAGCTATTTAGAACTTAGTAATAATGCAGATATAGTTGGTCAAATATTAAAAACAACAAATAATTTCACAATAAAACCCAATTCAAGTCTCATTTTAAGGACCGCCTGTTTAAATTATGTTCTGAATTGTTTGTAACTTTTTTTTAGGTGTGCATTAAATAGTGTATCAAATAATTAAAACAAATCGAAAATATAGAAAAATATTCAATGTAAAGCCATGCATAATGAAGTGAAGAGTCAATTTATGTATTATTTATTTAAGGGTTAACTGATTAATTAAGAAGTGTTCTATTTCATTTTCAACGACAACATGACATAACATTTTTTTAACGTCAATCATTACGCACCTCGACAACCCTAGGTCACTGTCGTATGTCATTTTGTCATCTTTGCACCGGTTTGGCTGTAAAGTCTACGATCAAATGTAATTAACCGGACTTATGCCTGTCTGATTCAACCCGATATCTTAGCGAATGTGCTAAGGCAAGTTTTGCAACGTGTCAGAAATCGCTCGCCAACAGTATTAAGTAACAGACTGTTAATTACTCCTTTACTAATATCCTACTGCACTGAATCTCCAACTTGGTGCTCAAACTCAGCCGAAACTTGTTCAAAAGGTTTCCGCTGTAGTGAACTTATTAACTTGCAAGTTTAGATGTTGCCTCATGTCAGGTAATTGAGTACAGTCTACTACGTAAGCACTTTTGGTGCCGATGACGTCATAATGGCGCATTTTACACACCTGCTCTGCTTTCATTTAGCAGGTGTTTTAATTAGGGATGTTACGGAGCTTCGCCTCCGCATCCGTTAAGTCGGAACTTCCGTTTGGTTTTACACCTTCGGATCCGCCTCCGCCTCCGCCTCCGTTATTTTTTACCGAAGTTATACCGGAGCTGAAGGTATTGCATTTGCCGCGGCATCGCGGCGCACGCCTACAAGTTTTGACTTGTCCGGGAATTACTTACCTATCACTCACGATTTAGTACTTTTGGAAACCCTTAATTTGGGTTAAATTAACTTTGTTTACGTGGAGAAATGAAAATTTCATTTAATTTTTGCGTTGATTGATTTATGTTCGTTATAAACGGAAGAAAATTAGTTTATCTAAAATAGACATTAAGTTAGGAACACATAATTAAAGAAAAAAGATTGATTGTATAGTGTTGTTTAATTAAACTTGCCCTTCACTTAAATAAAAGGTACTCGGCTCCGGCTCCGCATCCAGTAAACCTTCGGATCCGGCTCCGGATCCGGATCCGGATACGGCTCCAACTTCGCCTCCGGCTCCGGATCCAACACCGTTAAATAAATAAATGAAACTCCGGATCCGGCTCCTGCTCCGGTAAAACCACCTCCGTAACATCCCTAGTTTTAATGGTACAGATAGCAAAATGTCAAATAAAAAGCGGAAAATTTGCTAGAGTTAAATACAGAATCGCAATCACAATACGAATGCCAAATTGAGTTAATTTTTTTTTACGAATGTCTATGCCTATTAAATAATACCATTTTTCATCACAACATAGAAACAGTTTTTGAATGATAATGTTACTCGATGTTTTTTCTACTATCCATATCGATGTTAGTGTCGACGAACTCAGAAAGTTTAATAAGGGTTTATGAGGCACTTGTTCGGCGACACTCGAACTAAATTTCAACCTTTCAATTATGTGTTTCATTTGTAATCACCCAGTATGCAAATTGACGTCATCGGCACCAAAAGTGCGCTTTGTAAGTAAGAGGTGTATCCTTTTTTATAGCAATGAGGATGCATGCGAGCACTCAAGCCACCTGATGGTAAGTGGGATCTGAGCCCCATAGACATTTATAATCTCACAAATTACAAATGCCTCAAGGTTAAAAAGTGGATACATCTCTTTGTAGTCGACTGTACCTTCCTGGCTTTTATCAATTTCGCGCTATTAGTTGCCATCGCCATTTTGAAATTTTGGTGGGTAACTATTTATCAGCACGTGCAGTAACAAAGACTAACGTTTATTATATATTATATCTTTACATACTATTACTACTACTAATATTTGGGCGCTTCAACCGCCATCATTGTTGTCTTCAATATACTGACGAAAACAATGATAATTACCATCAACTTTTGATGTCAAAGTCAACGGACCCGGGGGTAGTATTAATTCCATTTAAAATCATAAGACAATTAAAAAGTTTATCTTGAACAATATGCGAAGACAATAATGACAGCGGTTAAAACGCCCAATAATCACCCTACCGCTATCTGTTCGCTACTTATTCGCTTAGATCATTTAAAATACTCAACGGGTTTTAATACAGTTTTCAGCAATAGATAGTGATTTAAAAGGAAGGTTTTTATGTATAATATAATAAATTCTAGATTTTATACGGGTGTTACAGAAAACCTAACAAGGTCGTCACATCTTGTTGGAGGCCTACCTACAGCTCGTCTCCCGGTCCGCGGACGCCACTCCAGAACCCTCTGACCCCATCGGCCATCAGTCCTGCGAGCAATGTGCCCCGCCCACTGCCACTTAAGATGGAGTGACGACCTTGTAAGGATCGCGGGACCGCGGTGGATGCGAAAAGCACAAGACCGGTCTGAGTGGAGAGCCTTGGGGGAGGCCTATGTCCAGCAGTGGACGTCTTTCGGCTGACATGATGGTGGTGATGTTAGAGAAAAGTCATACTAAACGAAGCGAAGGAAGGTCGGGCCGATTTCTAGACCCCGTACGTCCATGAAGAGATCGATGAATGTAGAGGATGCGAATGTTGCTTGGACTGAAGCACCTGGCGTGTCATAGTCTGCCTAACCCATTGGAAGACAGTATTTAAATTAAAATAAACAAAACAGGAACTTAACGTTTGCTTAAAAATAAATTTGTCCCACTACAATCCGAAACCCCTCAAAAGTAAGTACCCACTTTGCCAAATACCCATTTGGGTTCGTTAGTTATCTTAAGATGGCTGAAGGACAAACTTCCCAGTATTACGAGCGCTGCCGCGAGGTAGGACTTCTTCGAATACTGCCCTCCTAAACCAAAAAGCAGTATTTTAAATTCAATCACCGAAGCATATTCAATTCTATGGTGGTAGTAATGAGGTTGATAATTACTACAGGAAGTTTAACGTAGTTACTGCGCATTGGCTGACACGGCAGAGACAATGGGTCCGAAACGATATTTTCTACTCGGTACAACGTAATTGCTTTTGACATGTTATCATACTTATCATATATTATTAAGTATCTTTTTTTAGTTGGACTTTTCTTGTTGGTACTTGGCATCGTCACAAATTCACGCCATTACGATCAATTAAATATGCGCTATAACAACGATTCATAAAAAAATTACAAAGTAAATTTAGATGCCCTGAGTTTTGTTAGGTACCTACCATATCTTTGTAAAGTATTACTAAGACTCCGCTGCCCGTCTGTCCGTCTGTCCGTGATAGCTAGACAGTTGAAAATTTCACAGATGACGTGTTTCTGTTGCCGCTATAACAACAACTACTAAAAATAGAAAAAAAAACAAATGGCTCCCATACAACAGTGTTTTTATAGACAATGGTACGGAACCCGTCGTGCGCGAGTCCGACTCGCCCTTGGCCGGTTTTTTAAATGCGCATACTGTCGGTATTAGTGCAATACCGCGTAAGGAAGTAATTGTATAAAGTGCAAAATAAACGTATTATTTTTACTCAGCCGCCATTACCGTAAGTTTAGTAATTTATTGATTTTTCTTCCATTACAGTATCACTATTTACTACCGACGATACGTATCTGGTGTTAAGAAGTCCACTATAAACCTAAACACACACACATACGAGCTAAAGAACCATATAAATAAAATGCACAAACTTTAAATTTCATCATACTCTGTTTATTCTAGGATGGTGCCTGTGACAGCTCTTTATATCACTTATTACACTTGCTTCTTTAACTTTACATAAATACTACATCGATACAATTTGGTCCACCACAGATGGCCATGGAAATTCCTCAATGGCACCTATTACAACGGAGATAACATATCTCTCTATGATACTTATGGATGGAGCACATTCACATGGTTTAAATATATGACTTTGCTTTGTTTTGCGGCAAACATAAATACTCCTATAGTTTCTTATTAATTGAGAAGTGAAGCCGAAACAGCATGTTATGATAAGTGAAAAGTTTACTTAAAATTAAATAAATTATAAAAAAGAATTTTTTTTTAGTGTTATGCAATATCAGCCAAACTGAAGTGAAATTAAATGGTAGGCGGTCCCGCAATATTTTTAACCCAAGGCAAACTTCAGTTGGACTGACCTATGTTACTCGTAAGTACAGATGTAGTGCATCGTATTTTGTCGGAAATGTACGCAATACTGTACAATTTCCGGGAAGTGACGCGTAACACGTTTCTAGATAGTGAGCCTATAGCAACAAGAGCAGCTAGCTCAGCATCAGATCGGGTATTACATAATTATGTTAATACACGAGTTGTTGAGTCGGTCCGGGTGCGATCCGAATAGAGATTACGCAAATACGAAGACAGGCAGCACAAGACCGGTCTGAGTGGCCTTGGGGGAGGCCTATGTCCAGCAGTGGACGTCTTTCGGCTGACATGATGATGATGATGATGAAATACGAAGACTGTACGGAATTACACTGACGCATTGTATCAGAACCGATTTTATCGCATGCCTCTCACACCGCTGCTTAAAAGGCCGTTTTCTCGTGGTCCTACTATTTTTGTCCTACTGACTTTCGACGGAGCCCTGCCTTGCGGCAGGGCTCCTATTTCTGGGCGGTTTGCCCTTCGGGCGTTTAAAGATACCTAACGAACCTAACCTACCTACTTTTACAACCACAATTAGTATTTAGTGATCAAATCTAGGTTCACTTTTTGACTAGTAGGACAAATTAGTAGGACCACGAGAAAACGTGTGCTTAAAATACGAAGATGGTACGGAATCGCGTAAACGTCAAGACAGTCGGTGGTAGGACCTTGTGCAGGGTCCGTCCAGATCGCTCCCACCATCTTATCCATTAACCCACCACCAAGCTGCAGTGCTCGCATTGCTGTGTTCCGGTGTGGGGATAAGACAACCGGTGAAATTACTAGCATAGAGGCATTCCATCTCAGTCCTCAGGGTTGGCAACGCATTTGAAGTATTAGGATTGCAGTTTTGAGATTGTAGTCTTGAGATTTCAAATGTCTTTGGGTCTCAGATCGCACTTAACACCAGGTGGCCTGAGTGCTAGCGTGTCTTCTTAATGTCATAAAAATATAATGGCGCAGCGGTGTGCAGGGTTGAGGGTATACGATAAAAACGGTATGTTGAGACGTTTTCTCGTGGTCCTACTAATTTGTCCTACTAGTCAAAAAGTGAACCTAGATTTGATCACTAAATACTAATTGTGGTTGTAAAAGTAGGTAGGTTAGGTTCGTTAGGTATCTTTAAACGCCCGAAGGGCAAACCGCCCAGAAATAGGAGCCCTGCCGCAAGGCAGGGCTCCGTCGAAAGTCAGTAGGACAAAAATAGTGTGACACTGTGATTTCGTACCGTCATCGTAGAGACCTGAAACTTGGAGGGTGTGTTCTTTGTATGACGTATGCATCCGATAGGAAAGGATTTTCCGAAATTCTACCCCTTTTTTTGTTTGTATCCGTTGGTATGGGACAACGTAATCCCTTGGTCCAATCTACCTACTTCAAATTTCGCATAAACAATCTTAAACAGAATTGATGGAACACGTGTTTCGTATTTTATTGAAATGTATCCCCTAAGGGGTGACAAAGGGGTATAAAGTTATTTTGGGGGCGATTTGCTTCGAAGGTGATATGAATACTCCTTAGTGCTTTTGATTTAAGTACATTACATTTTATTTTGACACATAAAAACTCAATCTTAGTTTATTCAAAAAAGGTTGAACTTACATAAAATGTTTTTTTTTTATTCTTTATTTATTTAAAAGGTCTTTGGCATTATAAGAGCCATGTCAGTCCCATAATTCCCTAATCTACCTTACCAACTAACTTATTTAAATAAAGTAAATAGCACTCTGGCAGTAGCCGACACAGGCTCTGCCAGGATGCTATTAAAAATACCCAAGTTTAAGCCGTGACCCCCCACGGCAACATTGAAAGAAGAGAATTCCTTTTAGCTTCGGTTTTGATACATACAACTAAGAAATAGTGCACATCCTCTGCCTTATTACACTCTACACAATTCGGACTGTCGAATTTCTTCATCAAAAAACCAAACTTATTTAGTGGAATATGTCCAGACCGAGTCTATGTGCTAAGACAGTTGAAGAACGATTTAACTCTACATTACAAAACGGTCGGTCCAGTAATACGGATGATACAAGCATGTTAAACAGCTAATTAGATAGCGATTAAAAAGAGACGATAGATAAATCTGATATAAGTACCTGCAGTCTAAACCAGTGACACAACAACAACATTGTGGACCACGAATATATAGGACTCCTTTACCCATGAATTTTCGACACGCTAGATTTTTCCCAACGTGCGCCCGACGGTTACAATTAGAAACTGTAATGAGTTTTAAAGTTACAGCGAAATACTTTATTGGAACATTGTAGTGAGAGACACAGTACGAAGCGTTTTGTGGAGCGTTTTCCTCCACAAAACGATTTTACTCACTTTAATCGGTGATTGCATTATTTATTCGCTTTCATCGGTGTAAAATGATTCTAAACCTCTTTTCTGATAGCTCAGAAGAAGAAGTATGTTACATAACCACAGCTTTTTGTAGAAATCAGCACAAGCAGACCAAAATCTACTAAAGTGTATACATATAATTATGAACTCACTGTTCATTGAAAATGTGTGACAGAATATGAAAATCTCAAACATGAGTATGCATAATGCAGAATGATTTGGTATTCCAGTATATTAGAAATATGGTATATTGACATTCTGGTATTTTAGTTAGTAGATTGTTCGAGGGCTGAAACGAACCCGTATCACACGAGATATTTGTATATAGAGAGAGGCTGTATAGGGTTCTGCTACTGCATAGGTCTATAGACATAGGTCTTTTTTCAAATTACTCTTCTTCCCTAGGGTGGACATGTATCACTTTCAACCCGCTTTTAAGATAAATAATGGCCTACTTTCAGAGTATGAGACATGAAATAGTAGATCAAAAAGGGACTAAAACAAGCTATAATGACACGAGATGTTTAGCCACCTAAGCGCAGCGCGAGTGTAATTATGGTTGTTTAGTCTCGCGTTAAACACTCGACTTTTCACTTAGAATGCTTATTATCCTATGTTATTTTATATTTAGATACGTTATGCTCATACGAAACCAGTCGCCAATTAGTAACAGTTGCTACGTCACCATATTTTTACAAAAATATGGTGACAAAGACGGCAATCCGTAGCGAACGCTATTGTTAAAAAGAGGTAAATAGTTGCTTGAATTCCGTACCCGAAAACGCGTATCTTAGACGCGTGCGTGTCAGCGGTCGCGGCGTAACTGAAGGCCGTTTTCTCGTGGTCCTACTATTTTTGTCCTACTGACTTTCGACGGAGCCCTGCCTTGCGGCAGGGCTCCTATTTCTGGGCGGTTTGCCCTTCGGGCGTTTAAAGATACCTAACGAACCTAACCTACCTACTTTTACAACCACAATTAGTATTTAGTGATCAAATCTAGGTTCACTTTTTGACTAGTAGGACAAATTAGTAGGACCACGAGAAAACGTGTTAACTGAACGGTAGTAAGGCAATAGGAATTTACCTTCATTATTGAGGAACTCTTTTGCGCGCAGATGACGTATATTAATATAAAATATAATTTGTTCTATTTATTCAAAATTACAATATTTATTACAACAAAGTTCCTTAGAATTTGTTCTGACTTCCGCTTTTTTTTTTTTCGTAAAGTGTTGCTTTAAATGCTTGCATATTTAGCCAACAGGTTCAAACTTGAAAACTATTTTCTTACTAATTGGACCATGCATAATAAAATGAATTCACCCTTAATAAAATTAAATAGATTCATATTCGTAATTATTAATCGTGTTTCACAAAATTATTTTTTTTATTTTGCGCAGTTGTATTTTGGAGGTTATTTCCACGCCCTAAAAATGGTCTATCACAATCACTGAAAATAGAGATAATCCTCCATTCACAAACACCGTGATTGGCTGTTTAGGGGTTACCATAGTAAATAAATAAAAATAAAATACCCTAGGGATTAATAAGGAGTTTTACTCCCGATGTGCCGAGAGTAAAGTAACGTGAAAAGTTAAACTATTTTTAATGGCGGCGCGAAAACGCGCGAAGCCCCGTTTCGTATGTTTACAATAAATGAACACAGATTTATTTGTAGGTACCTATTTATCAGTGAATGCGATGGTTCCGACGGCTAGGGCTTGCTATTGTACTTGGTTAGAAAACAACGTGTGCTTTGAATTAATAATACAAAACAAGGGCTCGTTTAAACACTAGGTATGTGAGCACAGAAAACATAATAGTACGTTATTATAAGGCTTCTTAGTAAGTACCTAATTAAATTAATTTGTCAAAGTTCAACTTTATTAGGTACTAAGAGTAAGGCTTCATTCATACTTTCCATTGGTATGTCATTTGCCTATTAAACAATTGCATTTTTCCAACAAATGAAATTAATCCTAGGTAAGAATAAATTCTTGTAAATAAAAAATAACGATACCTAGGATTGATTTCATTTGTTGTATATAATGATTTATGCCAAAAACGGAATGTGCCGAAACAAGAAAATGCCGAAAACGGAATATGTCCAAAAAGGAATGTGCCGAAAAAGGAATCAATCATATCGGGGTCCTACCAAGGTCCTGCCCCCATAGTGGGGACGTGGCCAAGGGGGAAATTGTACTAGGTGATTAAATTGTCATTTTCCATGTATTTTTTTGCGCTCAATCGAATGAGACCATACGCATTGCTGGAAAAAAATTAAACATTCAAAGTCAAATTGGGATTTAAAAGCTAATACAATTGATTTTTTTACATCCTACTTTTGACTTGTGTATTTTTTTTTAAACAAGGTCCCTTCATATCTCTTAAAATATTGATCCTATAAGTATGGAAATGATCTCATAGGATTCTACGCAAAAAAATAAAATTATTTCAATCTCCTAGTAAAATTACCCCCTGCCTCCCGATGGGAGTAAGCCCCCTAAATTTTGGTAGGACTCGGCAGATCCCCATTTCTAGTTCCAAGATAAAGTTATAAACGGACAAAGAGGTCGAACAAAATTGTCCTAAGGACTTCCGAACGATATTAATTTATCGATAAATTGTACTTGCTTATGACAGTTATGAGATAACGTATAATATGAAAATAAAACTTACACATCTTGATACTGCATCAAAGTTATGCAAGTGAAACCGTAAAAAAAATTTAAAAAAAAATTAAGTCTATAAAAAGTATGCCTATCAATTACTTCAAGATTACCTACCATTATATAACATCTATGTTTATCCGATGAACTGAACTTAATACCTATCTACTATGAAATATCACTGAGGTAGGTGTTCGAAAAAATTAATATCGGAAGGAAGTCCATAGTTAATTGACGTTTATGCAACAAAAACTCCTATGTCTGGTTATAAACAAAGTTTCATTGATGTACAGTCGACAACTTAAATTTGGGAGCCACCTTAGGTTCAAAGTCAAGTGAGCTATCATCATCATCATCATCATCATCATGTCAGCCGAAAGACGTCCACTGCTGGACATAGGCCTCCCCAAGGCTTTCCACTCAGACCGGTCTTGTGCTTTTCGCATCCACCGCGGTCCCACGATCCTGACGAGGTCGTCACTCCATCTTGTTGGAGGCCTACCTACAGCTCGTCTTCCGGTCCGCGGACGCCACTCCAGAACCTTCTGACCCCATCGGCCATCAGTCCTGCGAGCAATGTGCCCCGCCCACTGCCACTTCAGTTTAGCTATTCTTAGGGCTATGTCGGTAACCTTAGTTCTATTGCGGATATCATCATTTCTGATTCTATCACGCAGAGAAACACCGAGCAAGTGAGCTATGGAGATGGCAATACTCGGCGTTACTCTGCGTGATAGAATCAGAAGTGAGGAGAGCCGCTGAAGAACTAACGTCACCCACATAGCTCAGCGCATTAGTAGGCTGCAGTGGCAATGTGCAGGGCACGAAGCTCGAAGAACCTTCGGCCGTTGGGGCGAAAAGGTTCTTGAGTGGAGACCACGACCTAGCAGGCGCAGCGTGGGTCGACTGCCTGCAAGGTGGACCTGATGGACTAATGAAGATAGCAGGAAATCGGTGGAAGCAGGCCGCATTGGATCTTTCTCGCTGGAAATCAAAGGGGGAAGACGCCTATAATTAGCAGTGGAAGACCATGGGCGGAAATAGTAATGATTATCATGTCTGCAACTAAAAAAAATAAACTTAATAAGAGTGATCATAATCTAGACATAGTTAAATTGTAATAAAACTCCAACTACCCTGTACGACAGGGTTACTTAAAACCTTTTATAATAAACACGAAACAATTCGCTTAAATTCAAGACAACATACTAGCTAGTTTTTCTTATAATTCATAGGTAAGTAAGTATTTAAATTAGTTATATACAAAAACTTAAAATTAGTCTAACTTTTAGTAACAAACACGTGGTCCGTATTAAAACAAGAAAAGTCAAATAATCAGCTTAATGTCAAGACAATATAAAATAATTAGCTTAATGTTAAAACCATCGTTTTTCTTATAATTCATAAGTATTGAAATTATTTGAAACCAAAAACTAAAAAAACAAACAAAACTTAGGTATAATTAGTCCAACTATAAGGATACAATACTAACAATACGTGGTCCGTATTTTTAAAAAAGAAAAGTAAAATAATTAGCTTAATGTCATGACCACATAAAAAACCTAGCCTCATGTCATCATCTAGCCAGTTTTTTAATTCATAAGTATTTTAACTATTGAAACAAAAAACTAAAAAACCCAACTATAAGTAACATTACAATACTATACCCGTATTTTAAGACAGCAATAATAAAATAATTAGCTTAATGTCAAGACAACATATAATTATTCGCTTAGTGTCAAGACAACATAAAATAATTCGCTTAATGTCAAGCCAACATAAAATAATTTGGTTAATGTCAAGACAACATAAAATAATTAGCTTAATGTCAAGACAACATTAAATAATTCGCTTAATGTCAAGACAGCATAAAATAATTCGCTTAGTGTCAAGCCAACATAAAATAATTTGGTTAATGTCAAGACAACATAAAATAATTAGCTTAATGTCAAGACAACATTAAATAATTCGCTTAATGTCAAGACAACATAAAATAATTCGCTTAGTGTCAAGACAACATAAAATAATTCGCTTAGTGTCAAGACAACATAAAATAATTAGCTTAATGTCAAGATAACAAAATAATTCGCTTAATGTCAAGATAACACAAAATAATTCGCTTAATGTCAAATCAACAAAAAAAATTAGCTTATCGTCACAAAAACATACTAGCTACTTTTTCTTATATGTAATTCATAAGTGCGTATTTAAATTATATTAACACTAAATAAAAAAATAAAAAATAAAAACTTAAAATCATACGAACTATAAGTAATAATACTAACACCCGTATTTTTAGACAAGAATTTTGAGAAATAGTAATGTAAAAGTCAAATAAAAATTATGATTACCCATTACTTTTACTCAAGTATATTAAACATACATTTCCTAAAAATTACTTAATTTTATGATAGATGGACGCTGTTACGCAATAGGTAACCAAGCCACACAGATTTAGTAATAAAATGTCAAATAGGCCAGTCTATAACGGCATCAAACATCGCAAACGCGCATGTAACACCGATTTTTTTATCATGTTGTAAGGTTCCTTGAGTACTCTCAAGTTGTATTTATTAGCTACTGGTACTACTATTAGTATTAGCTACTGCTAATACCCAAGTTTGCAACCCTTAGAACCTACCCTACCTACGAAATTTTGGCACTTATTTCAGTTTCATCGAAAAAAGTACCCTAAGAAACCGTTTTTTAAGTATCTTTGCTGAGTGAGTACTTTAATAAAGATAACTAAATTTTCTACAATTTGAATTGCGTTATGAGTAGTGATCGGCGATCGGAAGCATTTTATGTCACTTTGACGTTTAACAGCATGAACAGTAATGACTAATATGGATAAGTCGGTATTCTTTAAAATAAAACCACTTTTATTAAGAAGTAACTGAATTTAATTTGTTATAGTAAATAATCATTACTTTTTCTATGTTTTATATTGTCAATCGATTTCGTTTAACATTGAGGATCTATTTGTATAAAGAGAACGACCGTTCGACGTCAACAGATGTGAGAGGTGCATATTCGTAAACTGATATTTCGTTGTAATCATTACGAGTATCACTTAAGTTTCTAACAAAATCGTAATCAGGGATTCTATCGATTACTGACTCCATTTTGTTACTTAATGAATTTGAGGACGTCATTATTACACACAGCCGTACCTCATCTAGTAAATGTAATGATTCTCTAATAGATAAACCACGCTTCTCTAACAATTTTATATTTCGGGTTATTATTTCAAAAATTTCCTTGATGTGTGTGAGATTTTTTTTCAAGTTATCATCTTCCATCAATAAAAACCTTGATAGTAATAACTCAATAAAAAAAGAAACATTTTTAGTAGGTATTTTTTTTTAACGAGAATATAAAAAGTCATGTCCATGTTATAATTTCGTCAACAATTTGACATAAAATGCTTCCGATCGCCGATCTCTAGTTATGAGCACACCACTTTTTCAAAAAGTGAAATATTTGAGGTTGGGTCATTTTTAAAGACAAGTAGGTACCAGCTGAACTGCTGCTCCTAAAAGTCATAGAAAAATATTTGGTAGGAAATTTAATCAGCTTAAATTAAATACCAAAGTGTTGCAACTAGCTTTCATAACTTCATCAAAATGTAAATATTAGTAAGTAATGTAAGTATATTGTAGTATTGTGTATCGAGTCTACTTAGGAAGTAAATCTATCGGCTCCAACAAAAAGTATATTATAAATTAAAAATTAACTCAAAACCACATTAGAAAAGCCTAACAAAAAGCAAGCTTTGAAAACCCAACAATCCTCGCCACATCAGAACTTTCCGCCGCAAAAAAAAATAAACGTTTTCTGTTTACTTTATAACCACAACATCAATTCAAAAATGGTTTACCAGAACTAAGAAGTTTGAAATACTCAAGTATTTAATCAAAAGTCATCGTTTAAGATTGTAGGGTTTCGAAGATTAATCCAAAACCAAACGATTTCGCAGCACTGCCATTGCGTTCAACTCTCCACTTACCACCAGATGCCTAGTATGCCTTTGCCTTCTACATGCCAAAAAAACTTTACTTTGTTTTTCATTGTGTTGTCACGATTACCAGTCTCGAGGAAATATGATCAAGTTTAATATATCCAAATAACATATACAAAGGCGTTATGGTTAGACTCCCGTGATCTTGGGCCACTGACGTAGCTTTTTTGTAGGGATTGAATTTATAGTTTATCGACTATCTAAATGTTGATAGTATCGTTGTTAGTGTTATATGTCCTGTCACTGACAATTAATCAAAGATCATCACTACAAAAAAGGGGTAAATAAAAGTCGCAGGTGTTCGTTAGTTAACCCTGTTTATCATAGTTTTTCCACAAGCATCCGTCACTTTCTGACACGTAAATAAGTACGACAATGGTGGATGCTTTATCCACATTTGACACGCGATATAGACGCAGCCATAGATACTAGGCCCACAGTTTATGGAATCCCGTAATACTAATGGTTATCAACGTCTGTTAGTTACTGTAGGTTGCTGCCAAAAAAAAATATCACATGGTTAAACATCGATAAACTGTCGCTAAAATTTAATCCCTACAGAAAGGCGACGTCGGTACCCCACGACAACGGGGCTAGTTATGGTATTTGAGATCCAGATTACGGAACAGAACACTATCATATTTGGCCTCTTATTGTTCGTGTTCCCAATATCAATCTGATTGGAGCAGATGTGTCAATTTCCAACCCAAAATCATCTTATCTGTCCGCGGTTATGATATTGAGTACAGACATGAGACTGGGTGTAGGCGGCAAACGAGCACACAAGTAATCTCAAGACTGCAATACATCCAACCCTGAGGACTAAAATGTTCTCTACGCCTTTCCTTTTATCAACTCCTGTTCCTATCTCTCCCTATTCATTTCGTCTGTCCCTATTCATTTCGTCACTCTTACAAACAAATCAATTTACCATTTTAACTTCATATTCGCAACGTTTGAAGGTTAAGCATAGTTATATTATTTATTTATACACTTAATAATTGTATTCATGTCCATTTTAAGGTAGTAAACTGTATTTAATATTGTATTTTATGTATGTAGACTTGTCAAAAATTTTTCGTCTCTGTAGCACCCAGCATAATAATACGATGATGATGATGAATAAGTGTATTCCCCGTGGCACAACTATTTGGCACTACTGGTCAATATTAGTGTCATTAATAGGAGGTAGGTTTAGGTTATGTTAGTTCTTTAGCAGGCCCGGAGGGCCCTACCCAGAAATAGGAGCTCTGCGATAGCAGAGCTCCGTCGACTCTATTAAATTTGATTTTGAAATAGAAATCAGTGGTCAGTAGTGCCACGGAGTAGTGCCACGGGCAAGAAAGGGATGAATATAATATAATGAACCTTTTTAAACTAACAGGTAATATTATATTCTCATTACTATGTAATAAATAAACTATCTAATCCTCTATCTAAATACAATTTCAGTCAGGTTTACTTGTTATTGTCATTGGCACTCTAGTAACTAATGGCAAAATTTACAATACGCATATTGTACACAACGCATATTATGAAACACGCGAAACGTACAGATAGCAAAAAGTACACACTACTACTACATTTTGCGAGTACATTTTCGTTTTGTACATTTTGCTCCGAAGTGGCTCATTTCATTTAATGTATCATTTTGCCGAATTTCACCACACCAATAGCAATTTCCTGCTGAAGCCGACTTTCACAAAATATTAACCCCTAGGTAAGGCGACGAAATTAAAATTCTGCAAAGTGATACGTTATATAAAATGAGTTTAGACATGACAAGGGTAAACCCATACAGCTTAATGGCGGCTGTAAGAACAGATAGAGACACGGACAACTTTTGCACAAGGTCCTTCCACCTGGTGGTGTAAACTGCGAAAGGCTTCTACTAAGATAAAAATAACAGAACTAGCGAAGACGAATAACTTTAAAAGATGACGCATACGTTTTAGATGCGTCGGCGTCCACAATGTTGTATAAATCCCGCTTCAATTCGAACTGTTGGATATCTTCATTTCTTGGTCTAACCGCCTCCAATTTCTCCCGCATCTTTTCCTTGTTTTTTATATTACTCAAACCGAACTGCGCAGACCGGGTGTTAGTATAAGGTGTCACCACGTCGAACGGGTCAACCATATTTAAACCAATGATGGTATTGCTCACCAGCAACATACCTAAATTCAACTTCAAATGTTTATCACCATCTCTAAAGATAACATTAATATTCGCCTGCTCGGACAAACGGAGAGAGAAGAACTCGTTAATTTTTACACTTTTTAATTTTATTTTAATAGGCTTATACTTTTCTTTAACAACAGCCGCTTCCGATTTTTCTATATTCATCAGCTCAATAGACATCATAGGATCATCAATGAGTTGTATCGAATCAGGCTTCTTCGTAGTATCAAGGAATTGGACGTTAAGAGGTTTTTGTCTATGTCTTTTCATAATTTTTTCTAATTCTGGTGACGGTTTTTTGGGTTGAGTGTCAATGAACCCATACTGCAGATCTGGTGGTTCGTTTAGCAAATGCCATTTCCAGTAACCAGGAGTACCAATCTTCGGGTCGATTACCTTCCCCTCCGATTGATTGTATTTTAGCCTGTCAATCGCAAAATGCATTAAGTATTCAATCAGATTCTAAATGGCTAACTGAATAGCTCGAGAGCCATACGTACCTTTCTGTACCATTCATGTCGTAGACAACTCCGTTGGAAATATCATCGAAGCAAGCCAGCACAGACTGTGGTTTATCCGGATCTTCATCGTGACTGTATATCACGTATCTCTTTATAGACAATTTTTCTATAATTAAACATTGGCATTTTATGTTAGTATGATAAAATCGACAGGATATCATTGAAAAGGATTGACTTAAGAACAGGCATTCTAGAGAACAAAGGGAGTACAGTTACAAGAATAATAGAGTCATATCGAAAATATCTAAGGTACAAAAATATCCCTAAATTACGTGTAGTAAGTATTTTGATCTTTTGCAACGTATCACAATGCAGTACATTGGAAAAATATCAAAATTATGGGATATTTTTGATAATATCAAAATATTATTGTGTGTATTTACTATCATTGGGCTCAAAAATATCTGACACGCGTTTTTGCGTCTATAATACACTAGATATATTTGAGCCCTATGTCGTATAGCTAGTGACAGTGGTGACTGTACAGGCAATGGCACAAAACATGAACTCATCGCAAGAGCAAAAAACCATAGACGAGTGGTTTTAAAAAATGTAAGCTTTTAAGGATAAAATTAAGAAACGGTAACTTTAGTCATGTGAGAAGAAATTTAGTCATATATTTATACAGGGTGGCAAATTTAGATCGCTCAGTATGGGCAAGTCTGTAACTATAAGACATAGGTACAAATCTGTTGTCAGGAACCATGTCATCGATTTTAGTGACCAAAAAAACTGCAGTCATAGATTTAAAAAATACTTGTACTTAGTTCGGCATCGAACCAATAGTAAAAACGTTACTTAAACGAGTTGAATATTGCAATGAAAAAATGGTTGTCATTTCGAACATCTACATACTTACCTAATTAAATATAATGATATGAATTATAATGCATATTATTCATTTTAGATACCTATCATGTTGCATAGTAACATTTAGGTACTGCTTATTCGAATTCTCCAATCTACGCAATCGATATCCAAATATAAATAATGTAAGTTTTCATTTAGGCTCCGGCACGTAATGACCACCTTCCTAAAATGACCACTTCCAATAATGTCTATTTACCAGAATAACTATATCCTATAATGAACATGTTTTAAAATGACCACAACATATAATGACAACTCTCTAAATGACCACTATCAAAAAGACTACTTTTCATATTAAAGATAAAAGATAAAGAGACATTTATTCGCAACAAAACAAAACCACATTAGGTACATAAGTACAAAAATATCAAGACAGAAAAATTGTTGCGAAACGGTCCTGACTCAGCATTCGCTAGCCGTAAAGCCAGCACTGGTCTTCCGCTGGAACCGCTTGGTGAAAAAACGGGAAGTGACACACTTAACACAAAACAACGCTAAAAGAAAAAAATCAAGGACACCAAGAACATGACCGTAAAATTTATAGCCTGGTAAAGTTGGCAACACAAAGGAAACAGAATCAATAAAATAAAAACAAAGACAACTAAAGTCTATGGAAATGTAAACAAAGCAAGCATATAGGTTATGTAACAATAACAAAAATGTTAGACTTTCAATTCATGAAATAAAATAAATAAACTTTTAATAAATTGAATTCTTCTCAAAACGACCACTTCCCAAATTGACCACAACTTAAGTAAAAAGACCTAGTATATGCTGTTTGAGCGTTAAAGATTTTTGGTAGTCATTTACCAATTTTTAGGGTTCCGTAGTCAAACTAGTAACCCTTATAGTTTCGCCCCGTCCATCCGTCCGTCCGTCCGAAGCCTACCTCAGAGAGTCTTACAACTAGAAAGCTGTAATTTGGCATGAATATACATATATATATCGACCAACTGTGTCGCTTAACAATCTCCAATGCGGAAATAATTGCTTTTGCCGACGACACCGCTATTTTGTTTTATGGTAACTCTTGGGAAGAGGTAACCAATATACTTAGCACAAAATGGATTAAACCAAGTTAATGCGTGGTTGTCCAATAACCTTCTTACTTTAAACTTTTCTAAAACTAAATATATATCCTTTAGCATTCGAAACAATAAGGAAGCACTCAATAAGAACATAAGTATTAAGTTGCATGACTGTCAAGATGCAGCACTATGCTCCTGCCAACCTCTAACCGAAACAACATCCATTAGGTATCTGGGAGTTCTTATTGACAAAAATCTAGTCTTGCAGGAAAAATCCGAAAATTGATATATATCTTCAAAAATCTGAGACACGTTTGCGATAAAAAACTACTTATAACAATTTACTATGCACTTTGCCAATCGGTGACAATGTATTGCATTACCGCTTGGGGAGGCGCATCTAAGACTTCTTTGCTTATACTAGAGAGAGCTCAGCGAGCAGTGCTTAAAGTTTTAACCTTCAACAATTTTAGATATCCAACTACTGCACTTTACGAGGATACTTTGGTATTAACAGTTAGACAACTCTTTATCAATCAGCTATTAACCAACCAACACAGACGCATCCCAGATTATCCTGAGTCTAGAAGAAGAAACGATTTTGTTTATTCAACTCCACCTCACAAGACCATATTCGCTAAAAAAAATATAAATGTTCTCGGTCCCATATTATATAACAAAGTAAGCAAACATATCTTATTACGATCACTAAATTTACATGCTTGTAAAAAATCATTGGAGGCTTATTTACAGAAACTAAAATACGATGATACTGAGCAACTATTAAAAATCTTTGTGTAATACACACACAAACACACAAACACACACACACACACACACACACACACACACACACACACACACACACACACACACACACACACACACACACACACACTCGAACACACGCACGCATAGACACACACACACACACACACACACACACACACACACACACACACACACACACAACATACTTGCATCCCAATGCACGGGCACCTAATCGCAATCATGCATCAATACATATACACACACAAATACACATAAACAATCACATGTAGCCATACATACACTTACCAAAGTCAGTTTACAGTTACTTATACGTGTACTTAAATAGTAGTTTTGATTTTTGTAACGTGGTAATTATTTTTATTTTTATGTTAAGTTTTTGCATATACTACTTGTTTACGCTTAAGTTGGCCAAGCAACCGATGCTTACGAGTTGCCGTGGCATTGTTCCTCTACCCACATTTGTTTTCTTATACAACGATACTACAGTACGAATTTTGTGTTACTGTATGTAAAAGCGTTATCATTAAGTGATACTTATAAGGACGGTTAATCCTGACCCACCGTGATACAGCGCAAACTAGTACGGGGGTCAGTTGACACTTACTTTTGGTTTTCACCATAGAAATAATAACTTAAAATGTAAGTAGAAATGTACTTTTCTTGAGAAATAAATTTATTATTATTATTATATAAATCACGCTAACAAAGTGGTAAAATAACAAAATTGAAAAAAAAAAATGTATACCTCCCCTACACGTTACGTGGGGATGTAGTGTCGAGTGTCGTTGGAAAGGTCTTTCGAAAATATTAAAAACAATTTTTTCGGGTAACGGATTCGTTTATGAAATATTAAGCTTTAAAGCGCTAATTTTTGTTAGAGTCAAGTATCAAAAAGCTCAAAGCTTCTGACAATAAGGTAAAAACTGTGTGGAAAATAATAAATAGAGAAACGGGTAAATCTAAAACTCGCGATAATCAAATCACCATAAACAAGGGTGACAAACAAATCATATCAAACAAAGAAGTGGCCTTAGCGTTCGAAGATTATTTCTCCACCATAGCCATTAATACCACGAAATGTCTTCAATCATCAGCAATTGGAGCTCAAAAATTACTTTGTGGTAATGTTACTAAATGTAATTTATGTTTTGATTTTAGTCATGTAGATTCATTTTCAGTCGTAAAGGTATTTAAATCACTCAGTTTTTAAAAAACCGAGGATTTATGGGGAACGTCAGTTAAAGTCATCCATCATATCATAGGTCACTTCAATAGAAATAAACTGCTTAACAGTAATCAGTTCGGCTTCACCAGAGGACGATCCACAACTGACGCAGCATCTGTACTCATTAAATATATATACAGGGTGATTGGAAGGTAGAGGTAAACCTTTAAGGTGAATCTAGTACAGACCATTTAGAACCATTTGAGCCAAGGTTGTCTTAGACGAAGTCTCACAAATTTTTTTTTATCGATTATTATTTGTTTTTTCAAAATATCCCAAAATTTCACAATTAATTGCGAATAGTGGCTAATTTAAACCAAAAATTAATATTTTTTTACTTAATTTCTTTAGAATAATGTGTAAGCAATCTAACGAAACAGGTTGCATGTATCTTTGTCATCAGAATTTTGTTTTACAGACATTTGAATCCCCGAAACATTTCTAAAGTTTAAGAAACCCTTTGCTTTAACGGCATTTAAAAAAAAACAGAGCGTGTGATAATAATTTAAACCTTTTTAAAAACATGTGTAGTTATTCATCTTTCTTTTGAGGTATCATTTAAGCGAATATCTAGGCAAATATTGAAATTAGGACCTACAAACCAAATTAAGGGGGAACATTTTGATACAACATTGAAAACTTTTTGATCCAAATAAGTAAATTAATACTCATTGATGATAACCTAACTTCGATTGTTCTTTTTTTTTAATTGAAGGAATTGACATTTTTGTCACAGTGCGTCAAGTCGTAAACTTAACCCTAACTTTGAGTTGTAAAGTACACGCACAATTAAATTGTGATGGCTAGTTTTTCTAATCAGGAATATGCGGATTTTGTTTATGTATGGCAATGCAAACGGCAACGAATCTTTGGCACGACGAATGTAGGTACCAAGAGCGTTTTCCGAATCGCAGGATACCGAATGCTAGAGTGTTTTACAACGCATATCGTCGGCTTGCTGAAAATGGTATACACCACGTTGAACCTGGAGTCAACACGGGCAGACACGATCCTACCACGGAAGAAGACATTTTAGCAGCATTTGAAGCCGATACTCATACCAGCACCAGAGTTGTAGCTCGAAATCTAAACATTTCACAATGGAAGGTCTGGAAATCAATGCATGACAATCACATGTATCCATTCCATGGCACGGGTGTGCAAGGTCTGGAAGAGCGGGATCCCCAAAAAAGGATTGAATTCTGCCGTTTTCTCCTCAATAGAGACATTGATGATGCGTGGTTTCTAAAATCAATCTTGTGGACGGATGAATGCAAATTCTCTAGAGAGGGCATTACAAACTTTCACAACCTCCATCAATGGACCGAAAAAGACAACAATCCGCACTGGAAAAAGCAGGTGTCATTCCAGAGGAAATTTTCTGTCAATGTGTGGGCAGGTGTAATTGGCAGAACATTGATTGGACCCCACATCTTACCGGATACTTTAAATGGCAATAATTATTTGCAATTTCTACAAAATGACCTTCCAGTGCTTTTAGAGGAATCCGGTGCCCCGATATTTGAAACAGAGCGAGAAATCATGTTTCAGCAAGATGGCTGTCCAGCTCATTGGACATTAATTGTAAGAGAGCACCTACATAATTCTTTCCCTGATAGCTGGATCGGCAGAGATGGACCCATCTCTTGGCCCGCTCGGTCACCGGACTTGATCCTAATGGACTTCTTCGTGTGGGGTCGGGCCAAAGAATTAGTGTATTCAAGCGTCGAAATAAACACAAGAGAAGAATTGGTGGAGAGAATTCATTCAGCCTTTGCAACCATGAAGATAGAGATGATGTTGAAAACAACAACAGTAGAAATGAGAAGACGGGCTCGTGCTTGTATTAGAAACGGCGGTAGTCATTTCGAACATCAAAAATGAGGGTTTTAATTAAAAATGTTGTTTTGGTCAGTCTGCCTAAGAAATCTATTTTTTTTAATTTTCCCCCTTAATTTGGTTTGTAGGTCCTAATTTCAATATTTGCCTAGATATTCGCTTAAATGATACCTCAAAAGAAAGATGAATAACTACACATGTTTTTAAACAGGTTTAAATTAGTATCACACGCTCTGTTTTTTTTTTAAATGCCGTTAAAGCAAAGAGTTTCTTAAACTTTAGAAATGTTTCGGGGATTCAAATGTCTGTAAAACCAAATTCTGATGACAAAGATACATGCAACCTGTTTTGTTAGATTGCTTACACATTATTCTAATGAAATTAAGTAAAAAATTATTATTTTTTGGTTTAAATTAGCCACTATTCGCAATTAATTGTGAAATTTTGGGATATTTTGAAAAAACAAATAATAATCGATAAAAAAAAAATTGTGAGACTTCGTCTAAGACAACCATGGCTCAAATGGTTCTAAATGGTCTGTACTAGCTTCACCTTAAAGGTTTACCTCTACCTTCCAATCACCCTGTATAATACTTGGGAGAAATCTTGTGATGCAATAGGATTTTTTTGTGACCTTTCCAAAGCTTTCGATTGCGTAGATCATGAGACTCTTATATTAAAATTAGAACATTATGGTCTGTCAAATAATTCTCTAAATCTTATGTCCTCATATCTTAGTGATAGAACACAAACGGTTGTGGTAAACAAAACACAGTCCATGGGAGCAGCTATTAAACTAGGTGTGCCTCAGGGCTCTATATTAGGTCCTTTCTTATTTTTGGTTTATATTAATGACTTACCACGCACGGTAGATAACCTTTGTGATATTGTGCTATTTGCTGATGATACATCATTAATTTTCAAGGTAGAACGAAAATCCGTCGATTACAGTAGGATAAATGCCACGCTAGGTAAAGTACTTAATTGGTGTACTAGTAACAATTTACTACTCAATGCTAAAAAAACTAAATGTGTTAGGTTCGCTTTGCCTAATGTTAGACTAGTACAATACAGTTTATTTCTAAATCATGAGTGTTTGGAAATGGTAGATAAGGCGCTTTTCTTAGGGATAACTATAGATAAAAACTTGCAATGGAGTCCTCATATAGCAGTACTAGCAGGTAAATTAAATTCGGCAGCTTATGCTGTTAGAAAAATCAGGCAACTTACCAATATTGAGACAGCTCGCTTAGTTTATTATAGTTATTTTCATAGTGTTATGTCGTACGGTATTCTGGTTTGGCGAAAAGCTGCTGACATACAGACTACATTTGTGTTAAAAAAAAGAGCCATTCATTCTATATAAAACCTTAACTCCCGTGATTTCTCAAGATTAGTATTTAAAGAAATTAGTATCTTGACAGTAGCGTCACAATTTATTTATGAGAATATTACTTATATCATTAAAAATCAAGAGTATTTTGTTAAGAATTGTGATATACATAATTTGAAAACAAGAAATAAAAATAAAATTGCTATTAAAGAATTTCGTGTCCGTAAGGTTTATAAATCATTTGTAGGTCAATGCATTCTTTTCTATAATAAATTACCTGACTCAGTTTTAAAGTTGTCATTTCCAGTACTTAAAAGTTACAGTCAGTTTAGGAGGTGGTTGTTGTGCGAAGTGGTCCTTTTGAGATGTTGTAATTTAAAAAAAGTTGTTTGAATTGTGGTCTCTGTAAAAACTTAGTCCCCGGGGCTCTATTTAACTCGGCCTAAATATTGGTAAATAGAACAGGTTAATCCCAGCGATGATAACGCTCGCGAATCTATTCCAATCCGAGCGAGCTTTTACGAAGAATCTAGTTAAGAACCATAATTATTCGGTAATTTCGAACCGTACCCAAGCCTGGTTTTCGTATTGTCAACGGGTGGGATACCCACAATAGTTGAAACCTGTAAAATGAAAATGCACAGCTCGAAGAATACCTGCACGTGATTCACAAAGGCAACTCAATCTCCTCTACAACTTTGAGAATTCATCTTAAATGTCAGCTGCTCCCGATTTCAACATCCTCACAGCGACATGTGACACTGTAGTGTACATGGCGTAGCTTATATGAATCTCATTGATATAGGAACTAGTTAACTTTTCAATGTACAGCAAATTGTCACCTAATTGCAATCAATAAAATAGTGGGCTGAACGTCCGCTGCAAACTACATCGGATAGCTAGTTTCTATTACCCATGATATTGCTACTCACACACAAGCACCAAATCCCTTAGAGCTAAAATTACACTAAGTATTGTTTCTACAAACCAATTGAATACTCAAGAGAACAAAAGCTGTTTGACAACAAGGTTTCATAAAGGGTAAACTCGTAAACACATTTTGTGTATGGGCTTTTCAATATGAGACAAAGAGTGTTTAGATGAAAATACTGCCGTCATAAACAAAAGATGTTTACTTAATATTGTTCAATATTTGGTTCCAAATATTCTTCTCGATCTTTTTCGTATAAATAAGCTTTGTTTTGTGGTTTCCAAGCGTCGAAAACAGGAAACAAAACATTATCTCCAACATTAAGTACCATTTATATCCAACATTAAGTACCTACGCCAAAATTGTAGCAACATTGAGTGCTTTATTTAATAATGTTTGAATCGGTACAATAAAAAATACGAATAATATTCGGTTGCCATAGGGAATATCTATGAGTTTTTTCACAGCTTCAATCAAAGCTGATTCATGTAACTGTTGAGAAAAATCATTGTTTGAATAGCTATAAAATATAACCAAGATAATAAGCCAACAAAGATTTGTTCCTATATCTTTCTAGCAAAATAATTTTTAACATGGAGTTTATATGGCCGTCGACCTGTTACATGACGTCACTGCCTCACTGCATATCGGATCTCTCTGTCTCATGGCTGTCTCGTTATCAGTTTATAATGCTTTTATCATCCGCATTTCTTGGCCGATTTCTATTTTTTATTTCATTTTTGCTGATCTTGTTCACGGTATTTGCATATTTTGTTGAGAATGCGATTTAAAGATGCATGCATATTCCTATTGCCTGATATAAGTAAAGCGTGGTCGGTCATCTGCTACAGGTTCTTACACAAAAATTAACAAACAAACAAACGAACAAGTATATGAATAAATAAAATACATAAATATCAGGGAGCAGTCAACAAGGTTAATTTCGCATTCAGTTTGGATAAGTGTAGAAAACCTAGAGCCATGCCATTAGACAGTAAAAAAACCGTTTATAAAACTTTAATTTTATTATTGACTTATACTTTCTGACATCACTCATTTGGTTTCTTCACCGATGTCCCGTCATATTTTGTTCCTATTGTGCTAAAAAAATGATACGGTCGAAACATGTTGTAACGAGGTAGATGAAAACCCACACGCATATTGAGAAATCTAATAATTATTCTGCTTATTCACATGCTTTATTAAAAGATTACGTAGATTTGGAAATGATTTTCAACGACCACATAATATTACATAATTTTATACGTCAATCATATTATAAGTACACGCAAAGACCTTCATAATAGACGAACAGTGTGTGGAAGCGAGAGTGCAGCCTCTTTATGCACGAATACGAGTGCGACAGTGACAGCGAAACACGTTGACGTGTTAACCATTTTGAAAGCTAATGGTAGCCCACGGTAGCCCACTGGCGACAGCGTCTTTTAGTTTTTATTAAAATATTCAGGATAATTGTATAAACGTGGTGTCAAAACCGTTAAAAACAACAATGGTGGGCTGTGCAGTACCTGATTGCGAAGTCAATCATAGGAATAATCCAAACAATGAGTCATTTCACAGGTAATTATGATCCACAGACCACAGATTTTTGGCATGTTTTCCTGCTGAACTACTGTTATTTGATATTATATTTAATTTAATACTTGTAGCTTTATATAATGCTAGATTAAGTTGTACATACCATTGTAATATGCAATATGAAATAAGTTTAAAAAATGACTGACTGCTGAGTTTCTTGCGGCGTTTCTTCTCAGCAGTGGTCTCCTCTTGGGAAGCGCTGGTAGTATCTTGACGTGTAAAAGTGCCCGAGCGGCCTACTTACTAAATAAATTTCTTTTATCTTTTATCTTTTTTTTTTATCACACATAGTCATTTTTGAACTCATATTTTCAAGGATTCCTAGGTCCAAGGAATACGGTTAGTGGTCTAATAAGTACGATATATCATGTAGTTTTGTGTTTTATGCTTATTTTTAATTTTTATACGTAAAATGAAAAGATGTTGTGTCCGTGAAAATTTCCATTTTTTAGGTAGTGATTGAATGTTTGAATCACACTCATCTATCGATAAGTTATCAATATGTCGATATTTCTTTATTCCTTCTCATAATTATTTAAACATTATTCCGAGCGATTATAAAACGCAGCTAGGTAAATTGATCACAGTTTATTATTTATCATTAAATGGCAGTGGTCCAGCCAGCCTACGACAGGACTTCAAATTTTTTTTTAATGTTTTTTGTGTATGTTTTATTTAAATCGTGTAGAAAATGCTAAAATAAGCATCTTCTCTTATTTAAACTTTTTCTCTCAGGTTGATAATTACCGAGATATGGGGGGCCCGAAAGTTAGTAAATTCGGTACCTACAAGGCATTCGAGAAATTTCGATGGGGTGAAAATTATGTCTGTATAACATTCGGTTAGTTACCTATACGTTAGTTACCTTGGGCTTGGGAATGTACATGAAAACTGTCATTTACGTGACGTTCGTCTTGAAGTTGATAAGGATACACAGATCTCAGCAAGCCAAAGAATCCTCTACTGAGCGTGACGTTCGGCTTATAGGCGACAGGGATAGACACATCTGAGAGAGCCAGAGAATCTTCTACTGAACATGAAAGTAGGTCCGAACGTAAGTCCAAAAGAACTTCTAAGTTGTGGCCAAATAAAGTGAATACTTCCACCGTTTGAAAAGTATATTATTCCAGATGAACTTGGGTTATTTTTTATTTATATTAACCGAAGCGAAGCGAGGGCGGGTCGCTAGTTTCTCTATATAAGTAACTTTATTGTTGCCTAGTGCCCATATTAAAAGCCTAGAATTTGTGTAAGACTGAAATTTATTAATTATTTACATTAAAAATTGATTGTATGATATGTGTGTGGTAATTACCATGAAAAGAGTATTATTATAGATAATGAAAGAATCTTGTGTTTTATTAGTGAAGAATGCTAGTTTTAAGTTCCACGCAAGATACAAACAAGTCTTATAATAAGCGAGTCTTTTTCATCGATACTTTTTCGATATAACGTACGGACATCACTAAAATTACTCACACACTTGTAAAATCACGCACACGTTGACATTTCCGTTTTGGTAACGCGGGAAAAAGGGAGTCTGTTCGTCTATTACGTTAGTTATATAAAGGTCTTTGGGTACACGCCGACAACTCTAGGTCGCTGTCGTGTGTCATTTGACGTCATCGCACCAAAAATGCTACAAAAAGTACGATCACTGGTCATTACATGCCGGAGCCGTTCCTAAGAACAGATTATCGTATTGCTTATAGTTGCCCATACTGACCGAGTTAAATGTGGCACCTGCATCTATTATAGTACGCCTATAAGCGGTATTTCAAATTCAATAAACGAAGCAGATTCAAGCCTCACCCGTTAAAAATTGGGTCACACTTGCTACAGGAGTTTTGACTGAGTTACGACCATTTATCTTATAGAAGTATAGTTTTTCGTTACTTACTTGACTAAAGCAAGCGTTTTTAACTTTTAATACTTAACAAGTCACACTTTTTTTTTAAATCACCGAAGCCTTTTTGGATTATTCGTGGTAGTACCTTTGGATGTTCCTTCGAACTTTTTTTTCGCCTTTGTTCCTTTGCAAACACTGAAGGTACTAGGTACTGAGGCTTTTTCTTCGCTTTTGTTCCTTTACAAGAGCAGAAGGAACAACCGAGAACTGTATTTCGCATTAGTTTCTTTGCTAGAAAGTTCCTTCTGGTAATTTTAAGGAACTATTGCGAATAAAATGTCTCTCTGTTGTTCCTTCAGCTCTTGTAAAGGTACAAAAGTGAAGGTACTAGTGCGAAAAAAAAACGTAATAGTTCCTTCGAAGGAATACATCCAAAGAAACTACCGCCATTGTTCCATCTATTATTTTTCAACATTGTGCAGTTTTTTTTATACCCTTAACTGTATATACACGAACATAATATTAAAACGACTTCCAAACGTTATGTCAAATTCAGAATGACTAAATTGTCATTGAATATATTTTTCTCGTGACATAACATTTTCTAGGGAAAGAGGATATTTCAAACCTTACTTTGTACACCTTCTGTGTTGTAATAATAGTCCAGAGCCACTGTTCCGTTTTTGTAGTACCACTTCCCTCGATGACCTTTTAATCTGGCTAATTTTTCTCCAGTGCTATAAGTCAATGTTGTACCATTCTTGATCTGGTCGAACCAGTTGGGCCTCGCAGGTTCCATTTTGTAAACTTTCATCTACGATGTAAAGATAGCATAGCTATATATAGCATTCCGAAAATTGCTATTCCGAAGTCTTAACTATTAGATAGATAAATACACACACACACACACACGCACACGCACACGCACACACACACACACACACACACACACACACACACACACACACACACACACACACACACACACACACACACACGCGCGCGCGCACACGCACACACGCTTACACACACACATCAACGGTACCGAGGGTGTCCGAGTTTCACCGCAGATAGACGAACATTTATTGCCTATTACTCGCAATCGGAAACGTTTTCATTTTGGCAGTTCGTCCGCAGCTTAGCTCAGAAACTCTTAGGCCCGTATTAATACTCTGATCTCAACTGTAATGCCCGTCTCAAGATGCGTCAAAAATGACAGTTTTATATGGGTTGACGTTTACTTTGACATATCTTGTGACGGGCATCTTAGCCAAGATAAGTTTATTAATACGGCCCTTAGTTTTAGAAAGCTGTTATTTGGCATACTATTAGTTACGCCGAAAAAGTGGTAAAATAAAATGTAAAAAAAAATGTTTATACGTACTGAAATCATCTAACACAGGACCAAATAACCTTGAATAGAGAATTAAGTAGTTCATACTTGTTGTTTGTTGAAATAGTGTTTGTGTTGTAACGGCTTCGGAACCCTACACCTGAGCAATGAGCTTATTCCGACATGCTCTTGCCCGGTTTTTTTAATAGAGTAAATGGGACAGTTTCCAAGTCACCGGGAACAGTTAGTTTGGCACAATATGAAAACAGGTTAACAAATTCACTGTTCATTAGAATATAGAAAAAAAATTGTTACACTTCCTTTTAAAAATACAAGATACAAACCCTCCGCATGACCTTTGATTTTGGCAATTGCGTCCAGCCCATCTGAATGAACTTTTCGTCGGATAATTTGTAAAATATTGTTCCCTCTTTCGGTATTTGCATCTAGAAAATACAATTTCATCAGCACAAAGGATTTGACCACATCACCACGGGGTGACACCGCAACCGTGGGACGACAAGCCGGCGTGGCGTGTTTCACTATAAAGTGCAAACATCCTGCGCGTAGAGATAACTAGCTCGAGGCCATTGTTATACGGCACCGTGTAGAGTGACGCAGCTACGTGTGGCGCCTTTTTACGGCGCCACGCCGTTTCACGTTAACCATGCCGCGCCGTGGTGATGTGGCCAGGACAAAAGACCCGCGGCCGCGCACTCAAGCGTCAATGTAGGTAGTTATCATTTTATTCTCCAGGGCCGGCGAATTATATATAATCATGTAATTATATTACTTGCGATTAAGCCGTCCCTTTAAGAAGATTTTCATACAAGTTCCAAAAAGAAACGAGTTATTTGTCACAAAATTATCTCTGAGTAGCTCAAAGCATATCTCATAGCGTAAATAGACAGTTATAGCATACCACAGACAGAAGAAAACAGAAACATGGATATAGCCCCTAGTTTCAACCGAGTATCGAAATTATCATTAATAGATGATCATGAAGACCAACACAACTTAGGTCCTTGCAAAAAAAGTTAAAGCCTTTTAGCCCTTTTTTATGGTTAGCCTTGATTATTGCGGTTTAAAAGGCTAAAAGCCTATGAAGCTCTGTAGCCCCAAAGCCTAGTTCTATTCACCTCGCTCGACTCTTGGTGCTAGTAAAATTATTGCAAATATCTAACACAATAACAGCAACATGACACCATAATTTAAAAACAGAAGTATTTCCTGTTTTTATATCCTCTAGAGGGCGCTATTATAATTTGTATTTGACGTCCCCTAGACCATAACCAGTGGACAATCAAGACGCTTCGAACGACACCTCTTTTGTCAAATTATAACAAGTAATGTAGAGGTTATTACGGAACAGATGAACATACATACCCATATACATACATTCTCGTACATACCGGTATAAAACTTAACCCTCCTTTTTACTTAACGGTAGTCGGGTAAAAACATTAATGGATCCTCATTCTTGATCTAAACAGACATTTCGTTGTTCTATGTGAGTTCACCAGTGATAAGAAAGAACAAACGATACGAAAGAATGCTATTGTTCCAGGTCTTGCTCTATGTTATTTTGGTCTAAGCCCACCTTTAGATAAGTAGGCCGAACCCGCCGGTCCATCCAACCGTCCTTTCATCCGAGGCCGCCGAACTGCAGTCACGAAAAATCAGGACGTAAATAAGGCTAAGATCTTACAACAAGACATAACCTTAAATAAATGCTATAACCCCAAAATAGGTTAGCCTTTTATAAGCCTTTTCTAAGACTTCGTCCTTATTAAAATAACTAAGCTTTCGTAACATAGTCAGCAATAAAAAAAATATTGTTATTAAATTTATGGCTAAACGGCTCGAGTCTTTTGGAACACTTCCCACAGCTCACCCAACACCCTCTATCTCTATGACTAGGTACCAACTCTCATTTTAGAACTCTATGAATAAAATTATTGTTTTTTTTTACGCTATTGAATGCTTACCTTAACCCCGTCAATATTTTCAAAACGACCTGTGTTCACGTTATGTGCACTATATTCGGGAAAACTCCAGTCATAATCCTTCCTGGTTAAATTAGGTATCAACCTATAAATAAGGGATTGTTTGGATGTTCTTCTTTCTTCTTCACCTATTATTGTTTTTTCTTCACTTCCTGACTGTTGATCATTTAACACACGATCGGTTAGATTTGAACTTAACTTGTTTTTGTTTTCTTCACTGTTTGAATGTGTATCATTTACGACAACTTCGCTTAGGTTTGAACTCGACTGGCTTTTATTTTCTTCACTGGTTGACTCTATATCATTTACCACAACTTGGCTTAGGTATGACCTCATCTTGCTTTTGTTTTTTTCACTGGCTGACTGTGTAACATTTGTCACACATCGGCTTAGGTTTGACCTCATCTTACTTTTCTTTCCTTCACTGGGTGACTGTTTATCATTTATCACACCTTCGCTTAGGTTTGTCCTCAAGTTCCTTTTCTTTTCTTCACTGGCTGACTGTCTATCATTTACCACACCTTCGTTTAGATTTTTCCTCAACTTGCTTTTCTTTTCTTCACTGGCTGACTGTCTATCATTAATAACACCTATGCTTTGGTTTGTCCTCAACTTGCTATTCTTTTCTTCTCTGGCTGACTGTCTATCATTTATTACACCTTCGCTTAGATTTGTCCTCAACTTGCTTTTCTTTTCTTCACTGGCTGACTGTCTATCATTTACCACACCTTCGTTTAGATTTTTCCTCAAATTGCTTTTCTTTTCTTCACTGGCTGACTGTCTAACATTTATCACACTTTCGCTTAGGTTTGTCCTCAATTTGCTTTTCTTCTCTTGACTGATTGACTGTGTATCATTTATCACACCTTCGCTTTGGTTTGACCTCAACCTGCTTTTACTGTCTTCAATCGCAGAATTACTTTTGGTTGTTGGCAGGGTCGTAGTCAATCTTCTTGTCGATATCGGTGGTTTTTGTATCGCATTATTACCACGAGTTATCCTTGTTGCAGGGTATCTTAACTTCCCTTTCTCTTTGGCTCGTTCTGTTAACTCCTGGCCCTCATCCCTTTTTTGATCTTTTATAAGGACTGAACCGAGTTGAACTTCCGGTTCAGTTTTTTTTTTGACTTTACTATTTTTCCTTACTGCGAGGCTTGATTTTGACTTGCCATTCTCTTCCACTTGTTTGTCTAGTGGTTCATCGTGAGCTTTCTCCTCTACATTCTTGCCGTTCACCTGAAGTATTTCAATGAAATTAAACACGGTGTCAAATAATGTCATACAGTTCAATGTTATGTTATTTAAGGTGAAATTAAAATTAAATATATGTGTAGGTAGTTGTGACGTTCGTTTAGAAAGTCCTATGTTTAGCAGTGAATTAATTTCATTTATTTTCGAAAAGCAGCATGTTTATAACTTACAAAATTTAAAGTACTCATAGCTAAATAAAAACTCACCGAATCAAATCTACGTTCTAAAGTATCTAGTTTAGTCATCAATTCGCTAACGCTCCCTGCGCTTGAACAGCGTTTGTTCCCTTCAGTTAGCTTCAAAATGATGATAATCTCTCGCAGCATAACTTTGCACCGGGTAAATTTGTCTGCCCACCGGGACGACTCCTCGACGTGTCGCCGAGACATAGGCGTCTTTAGCTCTCGCAAAAGATTTTCAAACTCAACTGCTTCAAACGCTTGGCGGTGCAGTGTACCTCGGCAAACCTGTTCACCGTTCATAATTGTATCTATCAGCTGCTTTGCTTTGTCAAGCCACAACTTGAAGCGCTGATACCGCTCCTCCAACAACGACCTCTGATCGATGGTTAATTTACCTAGAATATAATCACACCGTTTGCATTTTCCTCCGGCAAATAAGCAGGTATCGCAAATCGCATAAGTTTCCATTCTCTTTATGTCATCAATGTCTGTTATTAGTTTTTGTAGTCGGTAAAAGATGCCTCTGCAGGTCGAGCAGCTGTCTTTGAAATTATCTAAAACATATAATACGTTAGCTTTTAAAAATCAAACGATAGTTTACGATAGTTTTAATGCGCGATCTTCTACCGGGGATAACTACAAAATAAATATTGTTTTACCGCAAAAAAGCCTCTGTGTATAAGGGTTTCCCCACACCTATCGAGGCGGAATCGGTGTTAGCTGATCAAAAAACTCTCGAGCTCTCAAAAAGCGGAACAAACGTCAATCGGCTCGGCCGGCCCGAAACGGCGTATCGACCGGAAATTCTTTATTCTGTTGGCTTCCGTGCGACGCTGCGCTGTTAGCAGCCAACCGCACGCGTTTACATCGCCTAGTAGCGCTGATCGGCGACGACGAGGGCTGAACAGTTCCGACCACGGCCGAGTAGCTACGATGAGGGCCGATTAGAGCTGGAGACAGATCCGTTCGGCGTCGATAAGTGTGGGGAGACTCTTACTTTTACGTAGTTAAAAATATCAAGCATAAATTACAAAAAAAACAATAGTGGGAAAGAGTTTTCTTTGCGAAATTGGTTGTGTTACGGAATTGACATTAGCACAGTTTTATTTCCTCGTAATCGAAATGAAAAGCAGAGTGTATTAACTCTGTCTTAAAACCCATTTTATCCTCGACTTAATTTCGTCCTTAAGCCTTGGTAAAATGGTTTGTTTTATGCTCTTGTTGTAACATCTACTATTTTTATTCCAACATAATATCTGCCTTCCTCTCGACCTGTCTCGACCGTTGGTCTGACTTTTATAGGCCCGCGAGATGCTCACGCATTAACTTTACGAATGTAGATACTTGCTTGATATGTCATAAGCCACATTTCTGTCCAGGTCCGTTCGACTTACGTTGCGAAAAACTAAATTGTCTTCTCTACGATCGGTACTGGTGCTCTAAAATTAAACAATGCATGCAATGACGATTGCTACAAAGACCCAAGACAGTTATGCTTAGGTAATTACCAGAGCCCGGATTTTTCATGGCAAAACAAAACACTATCGTAATCTGGCTAGTGATAGAAACATCGTTTTATCGATGTCGATAATTGTGTAATAGAATAAAAAACGTGACCAAATAAAATAACATACCTATACAACATAAAAAAACATACATAGTTTGTATGAAGTTATATAGAAACATATTCAATTTCTTCGTCGTAATCCACGTTAGTACACACAGCAGCACATGGTGTTTTATGCGTGTAATGGTGATAGGAGTAGATGATCATTAGTTTTTCAACATTCTCTGGGAGCAAACAGATTCGTTTATCACTATAACGCCATTTATATAGACTAAATGTACGTTCAACTTCACTTGACGTCAAGGGAGCAAATTTATAAAATTCATTGTATTTGATATAACTTTCAGTTTGAGTACAATTTTCAGATATACATATCTCGTAAACTTTCATATTCAAGATTTCGTTCGAACACAGCTTTTATACATAATACTCGATATCTATAAAATGATGTTTCTATCACTAGCCAGATTACGATAGTGTTTTGTTTTGCCATGTAAAATCCGGGCTCTGGTAATTACAGATGTTCACTGCTTGTTGTATTAAACTGTTTACTAGCTACCAGCCTTGCCCTCGCTCCGGGCTAAACAAAATAAAAAGCCTGTCGGTAAAAGATAAATACAGCTATCAGTTCATCATTTTCTAAATTGGTCCATGACTTCCTGAGTTTATCTCATATCATAATATGATATGAGATAAACTCAATACAAATGCCCTCGCAAAAAAAACGGGGAAGTACTTTCGATTTTCAAGTATAGTTTAAAAATACTGTAAATAAATGAAATTGTATGCTACTGCGCATTAAACTAACATTATATAAAATAATTGTTTTTTTTCTGAAACACTGCCACGTACACACACAGATGCACATTAGGGTTCCGTAGTCAAACTAGGGACCCTTATAGTTTCGCCATGTCCGTCCGCAGCCTAGCTCAGAGACTCTTAGTACTACAAAAGCTGTTATTTGGCATGAGATATTGGGCATGTGTACCTCCCTTACACGTAACGTGGTGATGTATGTTTGTTTGTTTTTTCTCGTCTACCCCATAGTGTGGGGCGTCGTTAGATAGGTCTTTCAAAAATATTGCGCGGTTGCTTAAATAATTTTTCGATTTAGGGATCCGTTTATGAAATATTAAGCTTTAAAGCGCAATTCTTTGTTAGAGTTAATTGTCCCCCACTAAAGGCAAAACTACAAATACTAAAAATCTGAAAAATATCTTTATGAAAGCCCATGTAATAAATTTAATAGGAAATATATTACGACTAAGTAGACTTCATTGGTTCTTGAGTTACAAACTGTTTAAAAGTTTATACCTACCGAAAACTTATTAGCGGTGTCGGTAAACTGACCGCGAGTTATGTCGACGTATGTGCATAACAGTTTTCCAGCGGCAAACCACGGAACACGGAATACAAAAAACAGTGGAATTGGCATGAGCTTCGCTTAGTATCAGGCGTCGGATAAGTTCGTATGTATCTCGCTTTCTCAATTAGCTTCAGTGCCCAGAACATCAATAAGTCAACTGCGAAAGCAAGATAAATACGAAGTTATTTGACCTAAAACGATGGGAAAGGATTATTCACTACATCTGTAATTAATATATAGTTAACCCAGCTGAACTGAGGGCGTCCCCCTCTGCACTCCTTAGCTAAGCAAAATCTTAAAAAATTAAAAGATTACTTTAGTTAAGAAAAAGTTTGTACTCCATTATTCTAAATGAAAATAAAGTTTTTGTTTTTTATTATTAACCTTGTCATGTGCGGAACCCTCGGTGGGCGAGTCCAACTCGCACTTGTCCAGTTTTTTTTCTGTTTGATAGTAAAGGGTTCGGGACCCTACACTGAGCATGATCTGACATGCTCTTGCCCAGTTTTTTTTGATACACGTTACGTGCGGAACTGTCATTTTTCCCGAGTCTTATAAGTCAAAGTCAAAGTCAAAGTCAAAGTTCTTTATTATTCAATTTAGGCATAATAATAATGCACCTATGAATGTCAAAAAGCATTACCACCGGTTCGAAAAATAAAACCTTTGCCCCGAGAAGAACCGGCGTAAGAAACTCGGCAAGGTATATTTTTTTCAAGAAAAAGGTTTACATCATTACATCAGTAAGTTCACAATTTCCTAAGAATGATTTTGAAGTTTTGGCCAGTCTATAAAATGTGGTTTTGAGCTTTCCTGTGCTCCTGGTTGCTTTTGGCTTATCAATGTTCGTTGGGAAATTATGTAGATTCTTCCTAACAAAGATGATTATTTCAAATACATATAGCGACGGCAGTGTTAGAATATCTATTTCCTTGAAGAATTCCCTCAATGACACACGCGACCCCAAGTTATAAATAGCTCTAATAGCCCTTTTTTGCAAAATAAACACTGTACCGATATCCGCAGCCGATCCCCACAAAATAAGACCGTACGTAATTATACTGTTAAAGTAAGCGAAGTAGACCAACCGTGCCGTCGCTACATTGGTAAGCTGCCTTATTCTCCTGACTGCAAAAGCAGCGGAGCTCAAGCTACTTGCTAACGCAGTTATGTGGGTTATCCATGAGTTTTTGAGCGAGGGCGCTTGCAAGTGGGCCAAGACACCTCGGGACTCGTGTAAAATGACATACTTTCCGCACTTGCATCAAAATGTACTATTTTCTCCCTTGAGGTTTTTGAAGCCAGTATTTAAAGCATTTTTGGTTAAACTTTGATTAAAATATGTCGCTTGCAAGTCGCCAAGACGAATCCAACGACACCTCATACTAACTATGATAAAATCCTCAAGCCGCTTATGCTGCAATACATAAGTAGATTTTGTTCCATAATTTCGATTTTTTATTTGGATCCTAAAATAATTAGTTCACACCTCCTGTCATGTATGTGTGTTTTTAGCTCTTTATTCATCTACGTTTGACTGGAAGAGATCGCCATTTAGCGGTAAGACCTGTTCAGTGTTTTGTCATTTTTTGGTGTTCACTAAAGAGTATTTGTATTGTATTGTACACACGAAAAACATAACCCTCCTTCTGACGCAGTAAAAGTTCTGTATCCTTACCATGAGTTACAATTACTGTACTCGCTAGCGAGTCGAATGCTCTGCCTCTGGCACTCTGTAAGAACACTGCGAGGTTTGCCAGGGACAAAGAATTCGACTCACTAGCGAGTACGCTCATTTTCTCTGTATAAGAATACTCTGAGGGAGAGAGCTTTCCACTCACTACCGATTACGGTAATTGGGTAACTCATGGTGGTGGTCTTTTACTGGTAGTAAAAGTGGTATCCAAGATAAGTAAATAGTAACCTGTAGCCAACACCTCCTCGACCTTTTGGTCTTTTCCCTGTCTTGGAAGCAGCTCCTTGTAAGCCTGTATAGTAAAAATAAAGATTTAAAGATAAAAGATAAAAGAAATTTATTTAGTAAGTAGGCCGCTCGGGCACTTTTACACGTCAAGATACTACCAGCGCTTCCCAAGAGGAGACCACTGCTGAGAAGAAACGCCGCAAGAAACTCAGCAGTCAGTCATTTTTTAAACTTATTTCATATTGCATATTACAATGGTATGTACAACTTAATCTAGCATTATATAAAGCTACAAGTATTAAATTAAATATAATATCAAATAATAGTAGTTCAGCAGGAAAACATGCCAAAAATCTTACGGGAGAGAAGGATAGAAAAGAATAAAATAAAATAACTACAACTACCTACTTATATATGTGTATATGAGATGGTGCAAGATGACCACATAAAAGTTTCGATATGTTTTCCTGCATCAACGGTGTCCCCCAGACAAGAAAAAGCAGGATAAAGCCTTTGCATTTAAACAAATTACTATTGACTAAGTTTCGGGTGTAGGCCATGCATTTTTGTCTGTTAGATAGTCCTCGACCCTATAATACGCTTTAGACATTAACGACCTTTTCAAATATTTTTTAAGTACTGGAAAGGGTAACTTTAAAACTACTTCAGGTAATTTATTATAGAAATGAATGCATTGACCAACAAATGATTTATATACTTTACGGACACGGAATTTTCGAATAGCTATTTTATTTTTATTTCTAGTATTTAAATTATGTATATCTGAGTTTTTGGTGAACGAATCTAAATTCTTAATAACGTAAATAATATTCTCGTAAATAAATTGAGACGCTACAGTTAAGATATTAATTTCTTTAAAAAGTTCTCTTAATGAGTCACGGGAATTTAAATTATAAATAGAACGAATGGCCCTTTTTTGTAACACAAATATAGTTTGTATGTCAGCTGCCTTACCCCAAACCAGAATACCATAAGACATAACACTATGAAAATAACTATAATAAACTAAGCGAGCTGTCTCAACATTAGTTAGTTGTCTAATTTTCCTAACGGCGTAAGCTGCCGAACTTAGTTTACCTGCCAGTGCAGCTATGTGGGGACTCCATTGCAAATTTTTATCTATTGTTATGCCTAGGAAAACCGCCCTATCTACCATTAGCAAACACTCGTTATTTAGAAAAATACTAGAATCTACCGGTTTAACATTAGGCAAAGCGAACCTAACACATTTAGTTTTCTTGGCATTTAGTAGCAAGTTGTTACTAATAAACCAATTATGTACTTTAACTAGAGTGGCGTTTATCCTACTGTAGTCTACGGTTTTTCTATCTACCTTGAAAATTAGTGAAGTATCATCAGCAAAAAGTACAATATCGCAAAGTTCATCTACTATTGGTGGTAAGTCATTTATGTAAACCAAAAATAAAAAAGGACCTAAAATAGAGCCTTGAGGCACACCTATTTTCACTGTAGCTCCAACAGATTGCGTTTTGTTTACAACAACTGTTTGAGTTCTATCACTTAGATAAGAAGACATAAGGCTTAAAGCTTTATTGGACAATCCATAATGTTCTAATTTTAAAATAAGGGTCATATGTTCCACGCAATCAAAAGCTTTAGAAAGATCACAAAATATTCCTATTGCGTCGCAAGATGTTTCCCAACTGTTATATATATATTTAATGAGTACCGATGCCGCATCAATTGTTGATCGACCTCTTGTAAAGCCAAACTGGTTATTGCTAAGTAGTTTATTTCTGTTAAAGTGACCTAACATATCCTTCAGCATTAGTTTCTCAAAGACTTTACTTAAAACTGGTAGTATGGAAATGGGACGGAAGTTCGTTATATCACTCGTCTCGCCTGATTTAAAAAGAGGTATGACTTTACTATATTTCATGAGATCTGGAAAGATCCCCTCTGATATGCAATTATTGTAAATTAATGCTAGATGGGGTGCAATTACATCTATGATATGAAAGAGCACTTTAACTGATGTGCCCCACAAATCTTCAGTCTTTTTTAAACTAAGCGATTTAAATATCTTTACTATTGAATCTGAATTTACAGGGCTGAATTCAAAGTTTATATTACATTTACTGACATAAGTGCAAAGTAATGATTGAGCTTCAACCGCGGATGATTTAAGACATTTCGTAGTATTAATTGCCATGTTGGAAAAATAATCTTCGAATGCTAATGCAACATCTTTATTTGACGTGATTGGATGGCTACCTATGTTCAGGGTGACTTGATTATCACGAGTTTTTGATTTTCCCGTTTCTCTATTTATAATATTCCATACAGTTTTTACCTTGTTCTCAGATGATTTGAGTTTAAGACTAAGAAAAAATGCCTTAGCAGTTACACAAACTTGCTTAAAGGTCCTCGAATATTTCTTAACATAATTTAGGAAATCAGCATTCTTATTGTCCTCCCTCTCTCTATATAAGTCATAAAGCCTATTTCTACTTTTATGAATGCCTGCAGTAGCCCATTCACTAAATCTGGTTTTCGACCTAGTAATAGTTTTAATTTTAAAATTGTTGTTAAATTGATGTAGAATTACGCCAAACAAGTCTTTATAAATACTATTACATTCATTCTGTGAAAAAGGTAACACTGAAAGATTGCTCTGAACTTTATTTTTGAATAATTTCAAACGATTACTAGTTATAGGTCGGTAAGTTATTGTGTGAGGTTTTTGATAAAAATCAGAGATGAAAGATGCCTTCTGACCACTATGGTCAGAATTAAAACAATTAAATATTTCTTTATCCAAACAATCGCAGTTACAAAAAATATTATCTAAGCAAGTTGCACTACTAACACCTATCCGAGTGGGTTCAAAGAACAGATTACCTAAATTAAAAGATTTAAATAAACTTAGTAACCTAGTGGTATTATTTGACTTTTCAAGTAAGTTAATATTAAAATCTCCACAAACTATAACATGCTTCTGGCTATTACATGCTAATTTTAACACATGTTCCATAGTGGATTCAAATGTGCAAAAATCAGCCAATGGTGGTCTGTAAACACATATTATTATATAACTCTCTATTTCTGCGCATGAAATTTCTACAATCCTTTCTATCGATTGCTTTACAATATCCTTTCTTTCTTTGGCTTTAAGAGTACTTTTAATAATTATAAAAGAGCCACCATGAATGGCACTTTTCCTGGCAAAATAACTTACTAATTTAAAATTTAAAAAATCAAAAATTAATTGATCTTGTCTAAGCCAATGTTCAGTAATGCACATTATTTGTACATTTTCATTATCTAAGAACAACCCTATTTCTAGTTCTTTGCTGGAAAAACCTTGAATATTTTGGTGAATTAAATTTATACTCAAGGGTGTTTCCGCTGTCCTATAATTTAGTTTAAATCAAGAGGCAAAGCATTATTGCCAATTTTGGCTTGTTGGGGCTGTGAACTATTATATCTATTTGGTTCTATATTAAAAGCTAATAGATCAACCAAGGTCAAAATATGTTTCTTGGGCAAATGAATTTTTCCTGATGTTAGATCAAGGCGCTTTATAAATTTGTTTAAATCAAAGAAATGATATTTTTTATTAAAGCATATAGCATTATTATATTATTGAGTTAAAGTGAGCTATTCTATTATTATGACTAAATTTAAAATTGAAATTGAACATACGAATGATAGTAAACCATCGCAAGTCCGGAATTTCGTTTCCAATCTGTTTAATTTTCCAATTTTCCAATGGCATTTTTACATAAAACATTTCCTTTTTTAAAAACTAAAGGAAAGGTTATAAGGTTTTTTAGGATATCCCCACATCTATCGACACGGAATCGGCGTTAGCTGATCAAAAAACTCGTCACGCACGTCTACGCAATAAGAGCGAAACAAACGTCAATCGGCCCGGCTCGGCCGGATTCGGCGATGCGAACGGAACGACGTCGTTTTAGCTCTTATTGCATGGACATCAAGAGTTTTTAGCTAACGCCGATTCCGCCTCGATAGACGTGGGGAGACCCTTATTATAACGGTTCTAAAGATTCAACATTCAGAGTGCTGGAAATCGAAAAATACCTATTAAGGGTCAACAACCTCTTATAATGTTGCTGTCACTCCAGCTGTTATTATGAATTGCAGCGTGTATTTTTTAGAGACGCGTTTACCAGTTTTGGGCCGTATGAAGTTGCCTATGTACTAAAAGTATTTTAATTAGAACAAACTTTTTCGACTAATTACTATTTGCCTGAGTACAAAATTTGGTAACCGATTCAATGTATTGACGAATACGAGAACTAATATTCCGCAAAGTGTAGAATTGGCCAAAGTAAAATAGGGTCACAGAACCGAGTTTGTAACCCTGACTCCACGTGGTCTTTGTGGTCCCTATCCCTTCTTCTTCTTGTTCATTAACGTGTATTCGCCCACCGTTGGGCATTCGCCTCTCCAATTTCCCTCCATCTAGGTTAGAAAAAAAATGCATCTGGCCACGACACGTTTAATTTAGTAAAGTGATCGGACACCAAGTGTTGATCGTCATAAGTCCCCGAGTTCACACTATAGAAGTAGCTATGCTCCCACGGACAACCACCCTTTAGTGTAGGACTATTTAAGGATGCCAACGTTAATAATAGGTACGCTATATGAATAAAACGATGGATTGGTAAACTACTTAGATAATTGATGAATTTAATATTTTTTGCATTCTTACCATGATTCTACGGGAAAAGTATTTGTATCCATTTTTGAGCACCTTGCTCCCTACTTCATTTTCTTACATTTAAAATTGAAAATTACTTAATTGTAAATGATATTTATGCTTATTTCACCAAATTTGACGTACCTACTTATTTCTATCATCATTTTTATAATCAAGTTAAATTCTTTGATAAATGGATACTGTCCAGTATTATTTTGATTATCAAACCTTCTTATTCTTTGCCCCGCGGTGACTTCAACAGCTATACACGGTGTAACACGAGAAAACCGAATAATTTTAACAGTGTGTTCCTAAGGCCGTAAGAAACAAAAAAGATTATATGAACCCAGGTCGAAATATGATTTTAATTTTTGTTATGTTTTCATACATAATAAATTAATTATTTTTCCTACACCAGTAAATCAACACCTTAGGATAAGCTGGCAACGTTTCTTATTGTTATCTCTTTTCATTAGAAGAGGCAGACATACTCATAGAGCAATTTCCTTGTCAAACAAATCGTTTCAAAGCAGGATTTACGTACAAAAGCAAACGAAACTTCTTACTACGTTTGCAATTGTTATCTCTTTTCATTAGAAGAGGCAGACATACTCATAGAGCAATTTCCTTGTCAAACAAATCGTTTCAAAGCAGGATGTACGTACAAAAGCAAACGAAACTTCTTACTACGTTTGCAATTGTTATCTCTTTCCATTAGAAGAGTTAAGTAACACTTGGAGTCAGGCATTATTGTTTAAAAAATTATGAAATGAACAAGTGGCCATGGCCTACCAGCAGTAAGCCAGTAAAAGTAAGCAAAATATTCATCATGTCAGCCGAAAGACGTCCACTGCTGGACATAGGCCTCCCCCAAGGCTTTCCACTCAGACCGGTCTTGTGCTTTTCGCATCCACCGCGGTCCCGCGATCCTGACGAGGTCGTCACTCCATCTTGTTGGAGGCCTACCTACAGCTCGTCTTCCGGTCCGCGGACGCCACTCCAGAACCTTCTGACCCCATCGGCCATCAGTCCTGCGAGCAATGTGCCCCGCCCACTGCCACTTCAGTTTAGCTATTCTTAGGGCTATGTCGGTAACCTTAGTTCTACTGCGGATATCATCATTTCTGAAAATATTAGTGAGACTAAATAAATTAAATGGATTTTTTTAAAGCAAAAGTCTACAAAAAGTAGCCCAGAAACAGTTATTTTGAACTGTCATGGGTACTCCTTTCATCAAACTGAAAACTACTGGCCACTTCATTCCGCAATCATAATGACATTAATGACTTACATTGCGTCATTGACATTGTTGTTATTGATATAAGATTTGTACGACGTACATTTTGATTTTCACAACGTAACTTTTATTATCTTGTACTGGAATTTATTATCTTGTCAGCCTTATCTAGTTGTTAAACTAGGCATAAGACGTTACAAAGTGTCTTCAGAAATAATGAATGTTAAATTGAAGGATTGACTTATGGAACGGAGACGTGGTCCCTCACAGTGAGCCTTTTAAATAAGCTCAGAGTTACTCAGCGTGCTATGGAGAGAGCTGCTCGGAGTTTCTCTACGGGATAGAATCAGAATTGAAGAAATCCGTAGAAGAACCAAAGTCACCGACATAGTTCTCAGAGTCTGCAAGCTGAAGTGGCAATGGGCTGGACACATTGCTCGTAGAACTGATGGCCGGTGGGGTGTTACGGTTCTCGAGTGCAGACCACGGACCGGGAGACGCGGTGTCGGTCGGCCCCCTACTAGATGGACCGACGACCTGGTGAAAGTCGCCGGACACCGGTGGATGCAGAAGGCGTGTGACCGTTCGTGGTGGAAGTCTTTGGGGGAGACCTACGTCCAGCAGAGGACGTCCCCGGGTTGAAATGATGCAAATAAAAGTATCTATGGTATGCTTTTACTTAATAAAAAAAATAAAAGAATTTTGTGTATTATTTCGTATAATTTGTGGATAACATGAATTGCATAAGTAAGATTAATTAGTAATTACAATAATAAAACGAAATGTTTACAAAATTAACTCGCAACAAGACTAGTACTACTCCTGTCGACAGTATTCATTCATAAACAAATAAAAATAAACTGCATATCATAAAAATATTACATCCATTAAGATTCCGTTAAGTACTTGCCATCTGAGGCCCGTGGCAAATTCATTGGATGGGGCCCTCTCAGTAAAATCGTCATGTTACTCCTGAGCTCGCAGCCTCTCGGGCCGGAAGGCTGTCTCGGGCCGAGGGGCCTCTCGGGCTGGGGGCCCGTGGCATTTTGCCGACTTGCCACCCTGTAGTTACGCCACTGGTATGTACCCAGTGCGTTGCTGTCGGTGTCTTTCTTACACTTTGCTACTTGATACTCCAACGAACTGGTAATAACACGAATACTTTTAATCCGTCGGCTTCATCATTATCACCATTTCTTCAGCCTGTTACCGCCACTGGTGAGCACTCGAGTACGCCATTCATCCCGAATCCCGATCATGTGCTGTTCTAATCTAATCCAAAATTGATCCGGCTTGCCTTCAGTAATTACAATGTTCCAAGATTTGTGAAAGTTTCTTCATATTTTTTTTTTGTCATGGCATTCAATTGAATATTGGATTATTAATATTAATTTATCGATATTTTTACGTTTTTGGAGAAAAAATATTAAGCTGACGTTGACATGTAAACATACTAATGACGGTTCTGAATGAAAGTCAATTTACAGTCAACGTAGACGTGGCGGGCTCGCAACGTCGCAATTGTAAGGGTGTTTTGTACTGGAGATTTCATTACGACTTTTTTAAACATAAACGCAAATATCTCAAAAACCAAGCTGAATCTAGCAAACATTATACGACAATTTTAACTCCAAATAATGTCTGGAATACGCTGTTAAAATTATTCGGTTTCCTCGTGTAACACCGTGTATACTACCGCGGGGATATGGCGTTTCCACAATGAAATGATTTCGCCAGTGTCAAGTATATGTACAAATCAATATAGCAATACAATACAATCCAATCTTCTCTAGGAAGATTGGTGCAACGTTGTATGGTGATATGTAGGACAGAGGTCAAGATAGCTTTAACCTCTGTACCACTGCGAGTCCACTTGAAACGAGAACTAAGATGCCAGATACACGAAATAAATCCAAGTCTTCTATCACTGTGCAATACAAGGCATAAAAAGGACAAATCACTAAAAGAAAAGAACTTTGAACACCTAAATGCACAAAAATACAAAACTAAAACAAATTACACATCTGCTATCTTTTAGCATTGCAAATGGCTCCTTATCAAACCTTAAAAACAGAAATTGACTTTATTTATAACGAATAATTATAGATAACCTACCTGGCACTAGGTACCTACTTAGGTTCTTTTTCTAACTCGCTTGCTAACACAGACTACTAAGGGATACTAACGTATCTCCCTAACTTGCCAAGGTAACAATACTTGGATAAGATACAATATAGGTAAGTAATAGTTACATGATATTATAATTTTATGAAATCGAATAGAAAATGTAAATAAAGTAATATTAGGGGACATAATTGAAACGCATTCACCGGTGAGGTATTTGATGGGTATTTGGTACCTCCATTTTTGACAAATATCTTCAAAACGCTCCTTCATTAACAATTACTTCAGAGAAACTAAAACAAAAATCGTCTGTTAGACTAAAAATAACACTGATATATTATTTTGTATAAAAAATTATTTACAAATGAGAGATTTTTAATTCTTCTCATTATACAATCATGTTTTTTAATATTCCTACTGGTTTATTCTGCGTGGGTGACGTAGGGATGCTTTTTATAGGTACACTTTCCCAGGGGCCCTACTTTGAACATCAAAGTTCGAAGTTATGTCAGCTCGATCCCTTTCTTGCGATTTAGTCTTGCTCGAGTGACGAGTGACAAGGACTCTGCACTTAACGTTTCGAATTTAGTGGATCGTGGTAACCATTCAGACTCTATAACAAAACTTTCCATGCTTGTTTAAACAATAAACTAAACTACATAATTAAATTCATATTAAATTAGATAAGTTATATTATCAGCAAACTTAACCAATATGGTGCAGATAAGTTTACCTATACTATTTTTTTTATCATCGACTAAACAACTATCATCTAAAACTACTATTTCAATTGTCAAACCGTTTGACATTTAATTAAACATTTCAATATTTCATACCTACCTGTCCTGTCCCCTTGAAACATGTCCTATCAGATAAAAATTTCCACATAATTCTGAATTTGTCTGTTTAAATATTACCAGTAAAAATCAAGCCTGATTTTAGATGCCTTTACATAAAATGGTGGCTATATCGCGGATTGTTTTACAATGCAACCGTTCGAACTCGATTGTTTGCAAACCGTATCAACAATTTAGTTGTTGCAGGTTAGTTCAAATGATATAAATAAACAGCATATTGCGCTGATTGTATGCGTAAAAGTAAATTATAATACATAAAAATGAGTAATAACCAATCATATCGTTTAATATAAGTAAGTCGAATTTAACCGAATTTGTATGGTTATAAAATATACACGATGTAAACAACACTTCTGTAGCCAAGATCGTTGTTTCTGGCGTTTTAGATCAACATGTTACGTATTTCACTAAAATAGATGCGTCTCTAGTTGTATTTATAGTGTTTAGTGGGTTTAACGTAACCCCAAAGACAAATAAACATATTTCGTCATTTTCATAGCATAATGCTGCTCATAGGTTGTTCGTACTGTTAAGCAATTACATCATTTTTTATTCATAAAACGTAGCGCACAAAATATCAACAATAGTAACGGTCACAGTCACTGTTAACTTATTCAATGCCAAGCGCTCTGGTTTCCATACAAAAACAACCACACTAGCGGGTTGTTCGCGCTGAATGTCTTAACGTTTTATATGCCTTTGTACGTAACTGTATTAAATTTTGAGCACTTTTTTTTTATATCTGGCATAATTGTGTAGGGTTAAATATATCAGAGTAGTCAAGGTGCTCAGTCATGTTTGGAGGTAACCCATAATATTATTGGTTGTATTATTTAATTTCATTGAATGCTATTTTCTATTGAAACCGTGATCTTTTCAGGATGTATTATACATTATTACATAGTTTTGGTTAGGTTAAACTTGTGACAACCAAAAAAAATTAACACATGTGGTGAGAAATGGCTTACAATGAAAATTCTGCTTAAAAATAAGTCTGTTGATAGGTATTTCGCTAACATCATAGGTACTATTGCATAAGTTGAAAATTCAAATAGATGCCAAAATGTGATCTTTTTAAGTTACGTTTATGTCTTACTAATATTATATATGAGAAAGTGTGGATGTTTATGACTCAAACACGCTCCCACCACTGAACAGATCGGGATGTAACTTGCCACACATGTAGGTTTAGGTCCTGGGATAGGACATAGGATAGTTTTTAACTGGATTTTTTAAAGTTCCTGAGGTTATAACAATAATAGAGATCTATACAAATGAAGTTGCGGCCAGAAGCTAGTGTGAAATTAATAAATATCGGTTTGGGAGCTAGACAATAAATATTTATAGAAATATATATTTAAATACATAGAAAGCAACCAAGACAAAATTAACTTTTCCCTTTTATGTTTATGTAGGTACTGCTGCAGATAATGCAAAGAAAAATTAACATATTTTTTTTTTTATTGTCAACCTCCTATTAATGTATTTTCAGGTTCTCAACAAATAGGGAACCCAAACGCTCAAAGCAGATTAAAAATGAAAAACTACGAAATTATATTGTTGAAAAATACATTGACTATGTCAAAAATTACACTACAGTGTTGGAAACACGGTTCCCTACAGCCATGAGGATGTACAGGGTGTTCAGCGTGGGCATAAAAGACTTCTTAAAGGATTTGAAAACTTATATTGGTCTACGAATAAGAACTACGAAGGATCAAGGCTTCTCAAAAATGAGTCGACAAGAGCTTGAGTTGTATCAAAAAATGCCTGCTGATATGCTGAGGATAGCTCCAGTATTGATATTGTCTGCTGTGCCATTTGGAAATTATATTATATTTCCTTTAGCGTAAGTACATAAATGCACTTACCTAACTTTGGGAAATGCAAACATTGTATCCAACAACAAGTTTAGAATTCTATTCTCAGAATTCATTCGATTTCATAAAATTTTCAGATTCCTCAAACCACGAACATTGTTGTGCTCTCATTTTTGGTCAATACAGCAAAAAGCAGAATTCACCACACAAGATCTTAAAGAACGACTTAAATACAATCGTCCAGTATTTCGGGCGCTTCAAGAAAAACTAGACCATTTACCTGATGGTGATATGAAGGAAAAATGGACTAGAGTTATTGGTATGTTAGGGTCCGGAGTTCATCCAACATCAACTGAGGTGCTGGCATGCCAGGAATTATTTTCTAAACCTCCATATCATCTCCAAAGTTTGACCTATGCTCATGCTGTAAGTATTTTTATTGGCATAGACCTTCTTTATTACTTTTTTGAAACTAGAAGGGGTCTTTTAACGTTTTAACGTTTCTGTAAGATGATCCAGAATAGCTTCCTAAATTTTATCGTAAGGCAAGCAATTTTTTTTTTTATATTTGTTAAAATGGCTATAAAATTTTCAACTAATAACAGAATTGGGGATTTCAGTTGTAAGTTAAAGTTGTAAGTTGAAGTTTTCGAACATAATGAGAGTGGAGGTGGAGCCGTGCGGTACGTTGTCACACTAAAAAGCTTGGCCAAAGCATAGCACAGTTGTTGGAACGCACCGCCTCCAGTCTCATTTTACGTTTGCGGCTGTAGAGCTGTGCGGTGCGTGAAGGCAAAATCCACCAATAGGAAAGCTTCATTTCCTAGCTTTACACAAGAAAAGCTTCCCCATTGGTGGACTTTTCCCCGCTTTGTACTTTGCAACAACGTATTACTCATCAAGGTAATATTCTAATTTTTCAGGGTAACCTACTGAAAATGTATGGTCTCAGCAAAGGCTTACTGAGGAAAAGCAAGCTGAAGCACAAGGCTTTCATGTTGTTACAGCTAGACAAAGCTATAATAAGGGAAGGTGGTGTGAACGAGATGAGCACAGAGGCTTTGAGATACGGATGCCATCTACGAGGTCTGAACAGCAGCCATTTGAGTAATCAGGACATGAGACAATGGCTCACGGAATGGCTGTTCCTCTCGCAGAATATTGATAGAGATTCATATTCTCTTCTTCTACACTGTCCAATATTTCTAGCGTACAACCATCCACAAAATTGGATGCTCATTTACTAAGTATTTTTGTTTAAAAGTTTAATCTATATCGTGTTCACTGGTACATCAACGTTTTGTTGCAAGAATCTCGATTTCATTATAAACAACCAGTAAACTATGTTTTATAACTAGACATATTGTTGCGTCACATGCAAACAAATTATTGAAAGCAGAATAATAATTTTGTGAGAAACACTCGTGATCCAGTAATATGAATTATTGTTTTCATGCAAAATTGATTGCCCACTGGATGTCTGTTGCTTGTTCAATGTTCATGTAAGTAATTACAAAACCAAAAACAAAAAATTTGCAAAAATTAAGACAAGATAAGTTGATTGACCTTCATACTGCTGTTATTATGAATGGGGCAGTTCACTTGTTGCTTTACTTTGCATCCTACAAGAACTAACTCCCTTGGGGCGAAATTCTATCTGAGAGGTCTAATGATGCGTTCCTATATTCAAAATCGTGGATAGAGTTATGCGTCTCATTAAAATTTGACATTTGCTACGTACAAAATTTATCAAATTTTAATGAGACATCACGACTATCCACGGTCCTGAATATGGGAACGTACCATTACAAGACGAGATAAAATATAAAAATAGCTCTTAATTTTATATAAAAATGAATTAGAAGGAATTAATGCCTTATTTTAAGCTTACAATATTTACTACGTTTTATAATTGGTTTATTACCTTCAAATTTTCAAAGTTACTATTTATCCAACCATTTAGAATGGACTGGATTGTTACAAAAAAAGGTTTACCAAGTAAATCAATGACAGAGCAATATTAGGGTATAGGCTGATGGTTGATTGATCTGATGATGTTGGAATAGATTGATCGACGTCGATCAACAATTGGTCAACATGGACCATTCGAATTAATGATCGATGGTGACGATGGTTGACCGTTTAATGCAGTTACCTTATGGAGACCAAGATGTATTGGAGTCTGAAGGTGAATACATAATCTACAGTAGTTTTCGTAGTGTTACAACTTTAATAATGGCATTTTTCCAAATAAAATACATATAGTAAACAAAAAAAAACTCGAATATGTAACACTTGACAGAAACTGGTTTGTTTTATTGAATTAGTAGTATTTTGATGTGCCTTTTGTAAATAATGCTTAACTATCTATGTTATAACATTAATACGGGGTCCTAGTGGAAAAGGGTACAAGTCGACTTAATTTGCAATGAAAAAGGGTATATACATGCATGGAGTATACTCGACTTAAACCCTTTTTCACTTGATCTTCAGAAGATCTGTAACCTTTTTCACTACGACTCTATAAATAACCATTGGTGATCTATCGTTGTCACACTCGCTCTCGCACCTAAAAGTATTTATGAAATGCGTGAAATTTCAGGAAATATGAATCGGCCGTCAATAATCTTCACTAAGATCTTTTTGTTAATGTCAAACAAAAGGTAATCGTAATACTGCCCTCGTTCTTCAAACAGCGTTAGCTTAGGTAAATCTTAACATCGCAGAAAAAAAGATCGCAAAGTAGATAACAAACGGCCAAATCGTATTTCCTGAACTATACTTAGAAATAGAAATACGAAGTTATCCGATGACTATAATTATTATTATTACTTTAAGACTTGCTATACTTTGTTAATCCTTATAAATACTAAACTAATAGTTAATTAATAAGCGAATGATAGCTAAAACTGTCCTTCGTAAGTCAACTTGAAGCGACGCGATGCGACCCTAGTATTCATATTATCTATTAAGATGCGGCTGCTCTCTCTAGCTTGAAGCGTCGACCCTTCGCTCTGCTCACTTAGTAGGTATGCAAATTCATCACGGACAAATGCCTACCTTTTTAATGTAACGCGTTAAATATCGCCACCACAAAAGCAATACCAGCAGTTTGCTTACGAAGGACACGGCGCAACAATACAATTATCACTGTAAAATTATAATAATGTCAACTGCGATTGTCGTATGTTTCATGCATTTTGGCACTTGGCAAGGCTGAAATTATTTCAACAGTATTATTAGCTCATCCTCCAACAGCACGTTAGCGAAATAATCTCCTTGATATTTTTAATTTTTGTAAGTCTTGACGGATTTATGCCTCAGCCCAGTCAATAATGGGAAAAGGAGTCAGCCACAGATTTAGAGATAGCTGGATAATCGTACTACCTTCATTTTGGCGTTAAATTTGTCTCGAAAGTCACATGAAATCGCAGCCTTCGACCTCAAAAACGGTTGGGAAAAATTGTCGCAAAGCAAATTTTTCACAACCTCTTCTCGATCAGTTTTGCTGTATGGGGAATAGACCCCCAAACAGGTAATGCAACGTATATTAATAAAATACCTCTTAACCTCTAATTACAGTGGTTAAATTTGATTAACCGTGTCTAACCGGAATGCCGAAAAATACGACTGTTAAATTATTAATCTCAATACGAATGTGAATCAATAAACGTAACCGTTTCTAGTGGGCCCAAAAACCACTGACTCCTTTAATGTTCTACCATTTTTATAATAGACTGTAACATCATTGGAGCTATAAAAACCTAGATAATCGCGAAAATCCGATTTCCGAGACATTGACCTAGAATAACTTACGACGCTGACACGAGATTTTATGTGAATTTCGAGGCAACTTTTAGAACGCCAAAATGAAGGTGTATACGTGTTCCCAGCTTATCTCTCATTCCGAGCTGTAACCCTAATTCGACTGGGCTTCTATCTAACTTGACTCTAAACATCAATGATCGAACTGTTCCGATGTTGGGGTAAAACAGCCTATGAAATACTAGCTTAGAAGCATTCTATTTTGTATACTTATTATTAAGTTCGAAGATAAGTTTTCCAACTGTCACATATGCCATTGTTTATTTATTTAAAAATGCATATTTTCAAAAATAGTGTTAGAAAATTACCTCTAGAATCTTTTCGTTTTATAACGAGCCTAAAAATTTGGAAACAAAACTTCGGTTTAAGATAGGAAAACTTTCTTTGTTAACTAACATAGAAAGGTTTGCATTAGCAAAATTTGAACAAACAGATGTAAATAGAGAGGCGTAGGCTTTGTTATATTATAGTGTACCGTTTTGACCATACGGAACCCTAAAGATAGAAGGAATCGATAATTTAGAGGAACAGTATTATGCTTATATGTAGTTACTTAGTTTAGTATTTGTTTGTAGCTTGCGACTTATTTCTGGCATCTAAGCTTCATCTGTTACCAAGTAGAGAAGTTGCGGAGAGCGGCTATTAGTCATTTGTTTTGGCAAGCAATCATCATAATAGGAAAAGAACACCTTTTGTGTTGACAGACCAACAGAAAATCATATTTCAGGGGGACAAATGCTAATTTTTGTTAGACAATTGTGACAGGCAAAAATACAAAAAATGAGAAAAAGTCAATGAAATCACACTTAATGCATAAAAAAAGAACTATCACGACTAAGTAGACTTTTTTGGTTCCTGATATACAGGCGACTAAAGTGTTTATACCTAAAAAAAACATGTAAGACCAAATAACTTTAAATAGAGAGTTACCTTGTTCATACTTTGGAACCCTACACTGACCACGGTCAGACATGCTCTGCGTTTGAAGTTTCGGTTTCTCTTACTGTGCGAGTCGACAATCGACACTTATACTGTTTGTTACTAGATTAGTAGAGGTACTGCGCAGCATGCACCTAGATGTAATGGTAGACTATAAAATTGAATGATCCCATTATAATTCTTCCTTATCTATGGCAAAGTAAAAAATCGTCCTAAAAAGCAATCAAGTATTAATATAATATGCAAAGCATCCAGAACTTATTTTGTGATTTTACTTTTAACAAACTTGTTTGTTTGTGTGGTTTAATATTACGACGTTAAACTCTATAAGAGATGGGTATGTTGAAAATGTTTAATAAATTTGTACTGTACTCATTTGTTGTTTTGTGTTTACCCGAAATGCTGGGCTAGTGTTTGCAATTCGGCCTTCAAATACCGCATTTTTACCATAACGTTATTTTAGGGCTTCATATTTTGATCACACTTGATTCACGAACGTATCAGACCAGGGAAAACACTGCATTCTTGCATCATAAGTAAAAGTTTCTCAAACTCGTATCAGATCGAATAGATAGACTACTTTCCTATCTATTTGATCAGATAAGAGGTTGAGAAAGTAAAGGGACGACATGTGAATCATGTGTCAGATGTGTTAAGTGACTGACCTACAATGACGATTTCAGACACATTAAAGTGGTCCGAAAGATTGGCTTGTTGGTTCATCATCATCATCATCAGCCTATATTAGTCCACTGCTGGACGTAGGCCTCTCAAAGCTTCAGTAAAAAACTACGTGATTGGTCGATATCCCGCTATTTCCGCCTCGAGCTACCTTCTAAGAAAGTTCTTAGTGAGCCGATATTGCGGCCTTCACGATTATTGGCATTTGGTTTCCTGGAACTTACGGTTGGTACAGAAATCCACACAGGATTTGAGTATGTTTTAAGGACTTAATTTATTTACTGAAGTAAACGGTTTTAATTCGAAAAACTTACTGGTTTTTTTCATGAAAGTTTTTTTTTATGGTTTAGAGAAGGCCAACGAGCACACAGGCCACCTGATGGTAAGTGGAAACTGTGACCCATAGACATTCGCATTCACAAGACTACAAGCCTAAGACTGCAAACGCGTTGCCAACCCTGAGGACTAAGATGGAATGCCTCTATGCTAGTCATTTCACTCATTTTGGCACTTACTAGAACTTAAACTCTTAATCCTAGCCAATGTTAAAAATGCTTTTAAGGCTTTTTACTCAATATTCCTCTTTACGTTTGCAACAAATATTGTATCTCTAACAAAATATACTTTTTATAATTTTATACATTTTGAGTACCTACCGGTTTGCACTTTACTACCAACTAGTTAAATATAAAACAAAAAGCTAACTGCTTTTATAGGGTTCATAAAAGATAAAAAATGTTTATTCAGTAAGTAGGCCGCACGGGCACTTTTACACGTCAAAAATCTACCAGCGCTACGCAAGAGACCACTGCTGAGAAGAAACGCCGCAAGAAACTCAACAGTCAGTCGTTTTTTAAATACTACTTATGATATTATACAATTATAAAGCTTAACCTAGCATTATATAAAACAGCAGGAAAATGTACCAAAACTCAGAATTTTCATAGGGAGTAATTCGTAGTAGTAATAAAATATAGGTATATATATATTAAAAAAAAAAAAAACTTACCTATGACAGTGCAAGACAACCACCACATACAAAGTTTCGATACATTCGCCTACAGAAACCGTGTCCCCTAGACAATATACAATATTTACATATATTTTATGCCTATTTTATTATTCAGTTAAATATTTAGGTGTTTAGTTAAGTTTAGGCCAAGCATTTTTATCTGTTAGATAGTGCTCGACCCTATAGTAAGCTTTAGACATCAACGACTTTTTCAAGTAAGTTTTAAGTACTGGAAATGGTAACTTTAAAACTGCGTCAGGTAATTTATTATAGAAGAAAATGCATTGACCTACAAATGATTTATAACCGTTACGTTTCGTAGTCAAACTTCGAACGCTTATAGTTTCGCCTGTCTCTTATTTGAGAGCTGTTTTTTTTCTCGACTATCCCAACCCCTACCATTTTTCGATTAAGGGATCCGTTTGTCAAGTATCAAGTGCTAATTTTTGTAAGGGACGGACACGATACTAAAAATCTGAATAATATCTTATTTTGGGTTTTGACCGCATGTCTCGAACTACAGGAACAGAAATCAAACAATGATACATACCTATTCTCTTTGCTGATTTATTTCTAATAATTTTTGGTCACTTTGCGTCATTATTGACAGAATAACACCACAACACTAATCATCGAGGTTGTTTGGTTGTTTGCTATTGTTATCGAAATGTATTTCAATAAAGTTCTTATATTGCTAGTTTTTATAATTTTTCCCGGATTTGTTAACACATCGAAGCCTTACAGCAAGCGTCAACAAGAAATATGGCGAGTGGAGTGCCAACTGGGTATCATCTCTGATTCTGACTGCCCTGTTGACGGCAGCTGGGCTGCATGGTCCTCTTGGTCACCTTGCAAGGGTCCCTGTGACAATATAGGACATAGGACCCGAACAAGAGAATGCAACAACCCTCCTCCGTCCAAAGATGGCAAAGCCTGCACAGGATCTGATGAAGACAGCACACCCTGTCACTTAACCAACTGTTCTATGGAAGACTTCAAAAAAATCGTACACGGAGACCCCGCACGTTTGGAAGCATACAGTCAACTTGAGACAGCTCCAGCAATCATGGAGCGTTGTCTACAAAAAGAATGCCCTTTTGAAGCAATAGAATCAGCACTGGCTTTTGACAATACTTGGCAGCTGATCCCTGAAGCTTTTTGGAATGCTTTGCAGTGTGTCAAATTTAACATGGGTTGCCCTGTTATTGGAGAATGGGGTGCTTGGGGAGAATGGTCCACATGCGGCGCTCGTTGCGGCGAAGGAGTCCGTTGGAGGCTGCGTCGGTGCAACACCCCTCCTCCGTCAGACGCGAGTCGCATCTGCACTGGAATCCCTTTAGAAGCTGAGTACTGTGAAGGCGATCAGTGCGCTATTGAAGATCAAGTTGACTATGATTTTGGAGGCACTTGGAGCGAATGGCAGCTTTGGTCGAGGTGTTCTGAATCGTGCGCGCCTGGCGCGAGGAGAAGGCGGCGTGTCTGCAATGAGAAAAGAACCCAGCAAGTTGGAGGCACCTGGGGCACGCATTGCCAGGGGCAACATGATGAGTTACAAGTATGCCAGAATAAAATTTGTGTATTAGTTGGCGGGTGGTCAGGTTGGGGGGTGTGGGGACCGTGCTCTCAAACCTGTGGAGCTGGAAGACGGTCCCGCTCCAGATCCTGTACAAGACCCGTTCCTGCTGGTGGTGGAGCCAATTGCGTCGGACCAAAAAGCGAAATAGGCTCTTGCCATCTAGCGCCCTGCGAAGTATACTCTCACACAGTAGCTGTATTTAACGGTGACTCAGTGTTTAACTATGACTTTGAGAGCAAGCGCTCGACTCTCTTCCATTTTTACGTGAGGTTTATGCCGTTGTCTCCTCATGGTACCTTGGTACGACGCGGAATGGCACGCAACCCAAATGTTAGACTCAGTCTCCAGAAATGGCATATATGTTTAGATGCTGGCGGTCAGTCAAAGTCGTGTACTCTTCCAAGGATTTGTTCTTCGACAGTGTTGGAGCCAGCCACCTGGCACACTGCCTTGGTAACTGTTACAAACAATGACGCTACTTTGAGGTTAGATGACGCTCGTGACCCCGTAAAAGGCACGTTCCCCTGCGAACCAGAGTTGGTCGACGACAAAATGAATATATACATCGGTGAAAAATTCCACGGCGAAATTCAGGAAGCAATCCTAAACTTTATACCTCTAGTTACGATTATTGATAGAGATATCAGGGATAAAAGGTCAGATTTCTTCCCCACCACAGCTTCTAACATAGCCTACGAGATGGCGAGCATGGAAGAAGCATTTTTGAACCTTGAAGGAGATCAGTATATAAGGTTGCCTTGTTTTGAAGAACAAAATGGGTGGCGGATAGAGTTGACAGTCAAATCCAAGCGAGATTCTGGAACTATACTATTCTTGAGGGATGAAAACAATGACAGTATTCTTCATTTGTCACTGCAGGGTATGAGAGTGAAACTCAAAGTGGGGTTAGGTGAATTCCGCTCAGAAAACTACGGTGCTACAGAATACCTTCCTGATAACTGGTTGGATGTAGTCATGTTAATGAAAAAAGATTCCAATTCCATAGAAGCATCAGTAAATAACGGTGAACGCATTCACGCTGTCCTGGAAGACGTCAAATCTAGACACCGAAGAGGTTTCAAAATAACAAGATTAACAAAGTATCAACCTACTGAGATGAATGAAACAGAGCGTGCACATCCGAAACCCTTTACGATATGTAGCGATGAATTCTTCGTAGGTGGCATACCGAAAGAATTTAAAAGGGATTTAGATGACGCCACGTCGTTGTCAGGAGTTATAGCTCTGATTAACATCAATGGGGTATTACAAGATCTTCATAAACTCAGCGTGGAAAGATACAAAGGTGATAAAGTGCAGCTGTCCTCAAGGACGGCTAGCGTTTCTGGTTCATATCATGAGACAGCTTGGGGCAGTTCTAACCGATTAAACCTGACGTGTCTACACGCTAGAACAATTCGTTTCCCTCAAAACGCACATTGGATATTGCTCGATACTGGTATCAACAGTTTCTTCAACAGCAAGAAAGCGCGGTCCCTTGACGATGGAAGAGTACTGAGACTTGTAGCCTCGGCGACCAATGACTTGAGAGGTTTCTACACGTGCCGCTCGCACACTACAAAACTGACTCGTAACATTGTCACCTATGGAGTCGTAGGAAGGATTCGCCAAAGGCTGACCTCTCCAGACACTATTACGGCTGTAGCTTTAGTAACAACATTGCTTCTCATAACAAGCACTTTGTCGTGGATCGTCTGGGAGGGTATTAACGACCTTCGTAATGGATACGGGTTTTTTCGCGATAGAATTTTAAGTCCGGAAGAAGAGGCTGAAGCAGTCTGCAACTATATTGATATGCATATGCATATGTATGGTTCAAAAAACGCTGCGAGAATAGCTAAAGCCACGGCGAGGAAGAAAGGGCAACATTTGGCTAGTAAAATGAGTTTTGCTGCTCAGGAACCTCAAGGTATGATGGAAGAAGATACTTCTGATTCCACACCAAGCGTACCTAATGAATTGCCCGCTCTGCCAGCAATAAGGAACCCCTCTTTGGAACAAACACAAAATATCTTCAGGTGTGAACCTTGCTACCTGAGTTCACCGAGACATGGCTCCAACATAACCTCCCCGAGGCCAAAGTTGACATCTATTTCCTCTGCTGATACTCCATCCCCTAGAGTTATATGCTCTCGATGGCTGATGTCCAAAGGGTTTCAGGCAAAGAAAAGGAAAAGACCCAGTGTAGAAGCTAGGAAGCAGATAACAAACTTGATTACAATTAAGTCTTCCACTTTTATAAACCAATCGCCTGCGCAGAAAGTTTTGCAGAGGTTTTGGGATCTTAAAGGCGATGACTAGCTAGGTAAGATAAATTTCCGTCTAAGTTAAGTACCTATTCCGTATAAGTCTGTGTCTGTTAAGCTATTCTGTTCTGTTCTGTATAGCTATGTTGTTCTATTTACAATTTAAATTCCCGTGACTCCTTAAGAGCACTTTTTAAAGAAATTAATATCTTAACTGTAGCGTCTCAATTTATTTACGAGAATATTATTTATGTTATTAAGAATTTAGATTCTTTCACCACAAACTCAGATATACATAATTTAAATACTAGAAATAAAAATAAAATCGCTATTCGAAAATTCCGTGTCCGTAAAGTATATAAATCATTTGTTGGTCAATGCATTCATTTCTATAATAAATTACCTGAAGTAGGTAGTTTTAAAGTTACCCTTTCCAGCACTTAAAAAATATTTGAAAAGGTCGTTAATGTCTAAAGCGTATTATAGGGTCGAGGACTATCTAACAGACAAAATGCATGGCCTACACCCGAAACTTAGTCAATAATAGGTAATTTGTTCAAATGCAAAAGCTTTATCCTGCTTTTTCTTGTTGGACACCGTTGATGCAGGAAAACATATCGAAACTTTTATGTGGTCATCTTGCACCATCTCATATACACATATATAAGTAGTTGATTCTATTTTATTTTATTTTATTCTTTTCTATCTTTCTCTCCCGTAAGATTTTTGGCATGTTTTCCTGCTGAACTACTGTTATTTGATATTATATTTAATTTAATACTTGTAGCTTTATATAATGCTAGACTAAGTTGTACCATTATAATATGAAATATGAAATATGTTTAAAAAATGACTGACTGCTGAGTTTCTTGCGGCCGTTTCTTCTCAGCAGTGGTCTCCTCTTGGGAAGCGCAAAAGCGTATCTTGACGTGTAAAAGTGCCCGAGCGGCCTACTTACTGAAAAATTTATTTTATCTTTTATCTTTATCTTTATCTTAAAAGTTCACTAGCCCCTTATTTCGACAGGCAGGGTTGCGCTGTATTTCATTTACTTGCTTTAAATGTAATTTGTAATTCGTATTTCAAATACCGCCGCCGCCGAGGTATTTTGTAGTTAGTAATTCAAATACTAATAGCTTCAAAATACATTTTCACTTAAATACATTTAACCTTCATTTAGCGATGTTATTAATGGGTACGTTCTGAAGAAAATAGCGCTCTATTGCTTTAGTAAGCAACATGACGACCGCTAATCTGTGCCTCCTGTGACAAGTGATACAACTCGAAAAACACGATTTTACAGGAGAGCGAAAACAAGTTTTAAAAAAATACTGCTCTTACATGAATATATTTTTTTTTAAATTGCTGCTGCTTTTTAGATCATATAATATGACTTTATTATATGGTTTCACAAAAATATTGATAACTAGTATAGATTTTGAGATATTCGAAGAAACGTACTTTATGTATCATTTTACATTTCAGATTGAGCTCCATTTAGCTCGTGTAAGATGATACAACTCGAATTGTATTATTTAACACATAAAAGTGTAAAAAAGGAGGTCTGGTGATGATTGATACAACTTTTTTTAAAAGCTACTTGTTTTCTATTATTTCTAGAGTTAGAGGTTTAACCTATATACATAAGGTGTAGGGAATTTAATAAGTTATCTTTCTTAAGAAGAACGGAAAACTCTGGTGACAAATGATACAACTCAAGTTATATCAAAAAACACGACTTTTTAAAGGTAAATGAAAATCGTGATTTATAATACAATTTTAGATATATCACTAGGCACAAAAAAAAGATATTTTTTTAATTTTTTGAGTGTTTTAACTAGAGAAATGGCATTAAACACTCAAAATTGGAAAAAAAGTGGTTAATTGTATCATTTTACACGAATGTATCTTGGGAACTAGAAGGCCTAGGAACACGGGAGTTGGAGCAAAAGATGCGTAATTTTTTTTTAAGTTGATTCATGAAAAAAACCGCATTTTGCTACAACTCGAGTTGTATCACTTGTCACAGGAGGCACAGAAATATGTCGATCTTTAGAGTTGGCCACACTGCACCTGCTACTCTACGTCTGTTTTTTAGCCCATGCTCGGATGGATTACTTTTTATTCTTAATAGTATTTTGTAATTTGTAATTTGTATTTCAAATGAAAATAACTAAAATAATGTATGTTGTATTTTATATTTCAAATACATTACTTAAAGATATTTTGTATTTCGTATTATAAATACTTGCGATATACCTAGTATTTTTTAATTTGTATTTGAATTAAAGCAAATCATGTATTTATTTTTCCCAGCCCTGTCGATAGGTGATAGAGCATTTGCGTAGCGATTAGAGCACCCAGTGCGTCGCGTTACGTATCCTGTCTTGGCCCTACAAAGATACCGGTTAGGATATTTTACGAAACATGCTTTTAAATTTTAGCGCAAAGCAGCACTTAAGTTTTAGGTACATAATTATTGTTTAGAATGTTTAAATTTTTTTTATATGATGTTTGGTAGGTAAGTACTTAGGTACTTAAAACGGTAAATACAATGATTTCTTATGATGTATCTTTTATGTTTTACTCGAGAGTCGAGAGGGATTAGAGCTAAGTATAGTCTTAGACTGTATCAAAAGTTTTTTAACATTTTGAACTTTACGGATCGGCAATCGTATCGTAATAGAACCAGTAATCGACAAGGACCAATGATCGACACTGACTCTTACTTCACAGAATATAAGGGTTTTTCATTTGTTTTGTAACACTCAATTTATGACCGTATGATCTTCGAATTAAGAGTCAAGTGTCGATCATTGGGGCATGTCGTGTTATAAAACCAGTAATCGACAAGGACCAATGATCGACACTTGATCCTTATTTTACATAAGACAAGAGTTATTCATTTGTTTTGTAACACTCAATTTATGACCGTATGACCTAATTAAGAGTTGGTGCATTGGCATGCACCTTGCCTTGCTTAAAGTATAACACTGGTGACAATACGTTATGTTCAAAGCTCGGCTAGATGCCTGCCGCCTATTTCACAGCGGTCTGCGGACAATTATTGACAATTTGGTGTACTTTGCGTGGCTTAGATGAAGCCCAGCTGATGTTGGAACTTGCCATTTCGCAATGTAAACAGAATTGTCACTTGTAACTTACTTATTACCAAAAGCTTTGTAAAATAGGGAGCATGACGTCTTATCTCGTCCCAAAGTTTAGGAAACCTAGAACGACTTCGTTGACGTGAGTGGCTAAGTGTCACTCACACACCAAAGATATTTGCTACGAGAGTATGTGTGTGTGTGTGTGGTAAAATATACGGGGGCAGTGACACGGGCAAGGAAATTTATTGCCGGTAACATTAGCTGTCTAACTTTGATTTTATGTAATAGATCTTTATATAGGACATCTATTGTGTAAAAAATGTAACTCTAAGGTTCTAGCTGCTCGCAACTTCGTCCGCGTAGAATTAGGGACGTCGATTGATTAATATAATAATTGCAAGGTCGATCGATGCATCGATCAATTGGCTGCATCTTAGTATTACGCTTCACTCCTTTTTGTCAATTATCCCACCGCAAGGGAACGGGTATGTATATTCGTTTATTTATATTATTTAATCATCATCATCATGTCGGCCGAAAGACGTCCACTGCTGGACATAGGCCTCCCCCAGAGCTTTTCACTCAGACCGGTCTTGTGCTTTTCGCATCCACCGCGATCCCGCGATCCTGACGAGGTCGTCACTCCATATTGTTGGAGGCCTACCTACAGCTCGTCTTCTGGTCCGCGGACGCCACTCCAGAACCTTCTGACCCCATCGGTCATCTTGTCACTGTCACTTCAGTTTAGCTATTCTTCGGGCTATTTCGGTAACCTTAGTTCTACTGCAAATATCATCATTTCTGATTCTATCACGCAGAGATTTTATTTTTATTTTTTATTATTATATAATTTTCTGTACCCATTGTTTTTATCAATCTCTCAATCGCTCAAACTGGAAGGGACCTTGTGGTTCCGTTTCTGTATTTAGTTTATAATTTTCTGTTTGTGCAATAGTAGAGAGTTTATATACGTAATTAGTTATTCAATAGAAGAAAAGAAAAATATATATAAAAGAACACGCCGCAACAGTGGGAAACTTGTGTGATTACTCGAACACTGTTCGTTCAAGAAAGGCGGACTACTGCACAGTTGGTAAAGTTTAGCCTTACTCGCGTTTTTTTTTCTGTTTCCAACCTTTACCAGGCTATAAATTGTATGGTCGTTCGAGACGTTCGAGATAATCTCGAACAAATGATTGTATTTGATCCTGGATGTTTTTCTTTTAACGTTTTGTGTTAAGTGTGTCACTTTCCGTCTCTTCACCAAGCGGTTCCAACGGAAGACCAGTGCTGGCTTTACGGCTAGCGATTGCTGAGTTGGGACCGTTTCGCAACAATTTCTCTGTTTTGACCTTTTTGTACCTACGTAATGTGGTTTTGTTTTGTTGCGAATTATGTCTCTGTATCTTTATCTTTATATTTTCCTGTAAATATCTTTCATTTTTCACTTTTGTTTTCCAGTTCGCTTTGAACATGATGTTGCAAAACCTCCTTCCATGTTTATTATTGCTGCTCTCTATTGTTAAAGAGGATAAGTGTGTAATATTTACTACTCGTCGGTAGATGGCGTTGTGCGTAGAGTTAAAGTGAACTGTAGTAAAAAGTAACTTGATACATTCCTTAACCGTAGTACCATCTGATTGTACCATCATTGGTACTAGAGCAAATAATATCTGCCGTGGTTCCATCATGTCAATGGGACTGCGGCAAATATTATTTTTTCATCTCTCCTGTTCGGAAAGTTTAATTTGAATGGGTGGATAGCCGGGTGGAAAATTGCGTTTTCATCTCTAGGGTGGAAAGTAATTTTTTTTTAATAGTTACGATTGGCCACGGAGTCTAAGATAATTGAGCTACGTCATATTATTAAAATAAAAGATTTTCATACATCTAAACTCGGCTATACGTTAAACGATGTATTTATTACGGCCTATAGGTTCATAATTATGAAAATCATTTTAAGACTGGTCTATTTTTTTCGCAATTACATAATGCCGTGATAGCATAGCATGTCACTTTTTCTTTCACGTTTCGGCATGGCAATCTAGAAAATACACTACTGCCAACGTTAGAAAAGTTTAATCGAGTTGGTCACGACCAAGGAGCTTATTATACAACAAGGAGGTTGAACACCGAACATCCGTTTGAAACAAGCAATTTGACCTTTATTACGTCACGAATATATTCCATCTCTTTCTTTAGTTAGGGTAAGAATGAGGTGGAAGTCATGCTCCTTGGCCGTGACCAACTCGATTTAACTTTTCTAATGTTGGCAGCATGTGTATTTTAACTTTTTTATGAATCTAGAAAAAAAAAAATTCAATAGATAAAGCGGGAAACGAGATTAAATATATTTAGGTATACCGTGTCTTTTTTCCTCACAGTCGAAATGAAAAGTAGAGTGTCTAACTCGGGTGAAATTACCCATTTCCCCTCGAACTATTGGCGCTCTCACTTCGTTCGAGCGCCAGAAATATCTCGGGTAAAATGGGTCACTTTCAACCCTTGGTTATCAATCTACTATTTGTTACCCGTGGTACTGGATGATGATGATTATTTATTTTATCTGTACCTACTAATACAAAGTGACTGTCTTCATATCAAGCCTTTTTTTAAATATACAGGTGTGTGCTGTTAAATGATCTAAAAAGTCATATTGCTTTAAAGAAGTATTTAATTATTTTATTTCTACATCATTATTCACTACTACATTACATTACATACTTTTTTTTCATGGAAGTTGAGGCACAATTAATAGTTTAGGTCTAGACTCGCCATTTCTCTAACGCGTGACCAACTTCAATATCACCATTAATCAATTCCATCTGTACCTGTGTTATGTATTCATCATTTAAAATGTTCTCCTTTTTTCGCTTTTTTAGTTTATTTTTCTTGTTTATATTTTCAAATTGTGCTAAAAATGTAATAGACGAAGTAATGTGACTTTGTTTTTGTTGACTTCTCTGTGTAAACCTGCATGCCAGCCTTCCACTGGGTTATTCGTACGATGGCGTTCACCGAATACACTTATTTTATCACAATATTTATTTACCCAGAACTTCTGTATGGAAGCCAGAAATTTGACAAATTTATATTTCGCTCTGCATTCCACTTTAGTATTCCGATCCTTCTAGCAATACGGATAGTGGTAGCAAAGGTGGCAGGCACACAAAGCAACGGTTCTTCTTTCTGCTTTGCTGTTTGTATGTTTATCTGATTTGGCATGTTTCCATTTGTTTTTCGTCGAGTGATAGTAGCATAATACATCTGCATTTGTGTATCATTACTAACACTTAAACTACAGAATCGCTGATAAACTAACAACCTCTCGAAATATTTCCCGGATTGAGATAATTGCATTTCAATAGGTACCTATGCAACGCAATGTTAGTAGTAAACATTTCTTTTGCCGTATTACCATCAATGGAACCACGGCAATATAATACTTCGGTTGTACCATTCATGGTAGGACGGCCAAAAAAAACACCATAGTACCATCAATGGTACTCTCTGATGGTACTGCGGTTAAGAAATGAGTTGATAGGATATCTACTCGTTGGTAGATGGCGCTATTCGCAACGCTTGAACTAGTTAACATGAGGTTGTTAGGTAGATGTTTATCTATGTCTATACATATTTAACATATTTTGTTAAATAATGTAACAGTCTGATTGCATCGGAGCCGAGATATTTAATTGTTGTCCCTGGCGTACTTTTAGTCTTCTTATTCTTGGCGTATTTTTAGTACAAAAAGATAAAACGTAATTTTGTAATATCTCAGCTTCGATTACATACAAAGATATATCTGTATTCTAAATACACAAAAATCAAGTTAAACCATATACTTACCCTTAGCCATCACGCATATCTGTCCAGTTATTGAGTAACAAACATACTAACTCACACACGCACACACAATATTTATAATGTTATATAGTGTGATATGATTACACTGAATCGTATTAACATTTTATAGAAAGAAATTGACGGGCCACAGAAAAAAAAACTCCGCAATTAACTTAGACAATTATTTATTGGCACTATATATCGTCGGCTTAGTGCAAGAAGTCATTAAAGGCATAAAGTTACTAAGTACAGGTACAAACACAGGCGGATTCGCCACGACTTACTCTTTCTAACGCACTGACCCATTTCTTTTTACGTTTAGTAATTTCGATGTTACAGCAATGACATTAAGTCATTAATTTCAATTTTTGCTTTATTGATTTGACGGAAATGGTTTATGACCATTAGTTACTTTAATCAAAACATCTTTTTTTATTTTTACACATTTTATTACGTTTGAATATTCACTAATGTTACTTATTAACTTTAAAAAATAAAATAATATGAATATCGCTCTGAAAGTATTTGAGCTAGAATTCATTATATGCATATAGTTACTTTTAGCAAACAGTGAAACGAAGAAAAATGTTATTATAACGCTTTAATGATTTTTAACAAAATAAGCATTGGATGCATATTACTACTTTTACTTAAGTATAAAATAACTAAAGTACATTATACAGTTTAAAGAAAATAGGAAACAGCATTAATGGTAGCCAGAATGATTTTTTAAAGTAATCAATGATAGTTATCGATTTTAGTTGTGTCCAAAGATACGTAATTCAAGTGATTAAATTATGGTTAATGACTTTTGACAAATAAGTTGTTTCAATTTGAACACCTTTAGTGAAATTATTCTTGCTCTGATAAGTTCATATTTCAACTCTTTTATGCCTAGGTACCTACGAGTACGTCTTGCTCTCGCGGTAACCCGCCACTCGTTCGGTCATCGCGATCGAAGTCATACCGTTGCAGCTGCGACCAGGGATGGACGTTATGCGAGATGGTAGTGACTTCTTACAAAATGAAGCGAAATAATATTAACATTAAGGCAGGACGAGGATCTTTGATGCTAGAAAAAATTAAAGAATGAAGAGCGTTTGTACCTATTGTCATTAAATTATAATAAGATACGTTCAAATTGCTTATGCTGTTAAGTTATAGTGTAGGTAAGTAAGTACTTAGTTAAGTATTTCATTTGCAAAAGACAGGTTTTGTTTTGACCATCACCTGAGGCGAATAGTGTTTATTTATATCTCATAATAAAGATCACAAATGCGGATTTAATTACTTAAAAAATATGTCCTCTAAATGTCGTCCCCCTACACGTGCACATTCATCAAAACGGAGCCTCGCGTTTTGTACCACTCGCAGCATATTCTGCGTAATGTTGTTGATTTCGATAGCAATATTTTTTTGGAAATCACCTATATTTAGACCGTGGGTTGTTATTAAAAGCTCTGCTTTTGAGATACCCCCATCGAAACAAATCCATAGGGGTCAAACCGGGCAATCTCAGCGGCCACGGATTTCTCCAAAGCGGTTTATCAATTTTCGAGGGAAATGTTCGCGAAGCACGTTCATCGACACTGTGGCCATGTGTGGTGTAGTACCATCCTGCTGAAGCCAGGCGTGTGATGAATAGGACGGATGTACAAGCAATTTAGGCAAAAATTTACCAGCTATCATTTTCCTATAGTTTTCACTACCTATTTACATTTTACTGCTAGGCATTTTCAAAAAAATAACCCCCAATAATTCTATTCAAGGATGCGGTAGACCAAACAGTAACTGTTAGATAATGCAAAGGTCTTTGGTGTTTTAACCGTGGATTAGACGATCGTGGGCCCCAGTAGCGACAATTTTGCTTTACTACATGCTTGTTGACATGAGTACTCATGTGAAAATGGGCCTTGTCACTACAAAAAATGCAATTTATGGTACGAAATCTGTGCAACATTGTGTCACAAAAAACTTTGTGTTTGGTTAAATCACTTTAATTAATTTCTTGAACCAGTTGAATCCTATAGAGATGTAACTTCAATTATTTTTTCAATATTTCATGCACTGAGAACTTTAGGAGTCTTAAAGAGAGCTGCTCTCTTCCGCACTGAAAGTCGTGGATTTTCCTGTAAACTCCGTTGCACACTCAATATGTGTTCCGGCGTCCGTGTGTGCTGGGGCCTGATCTCGGTATATTATGTGCCGAAGAAGTTTCTCGGAACCTTTGCACCCATGACCGAATAAATTTTACACTCGGCCCGTCTCTTAACGAAATTATATAGCGTGTAAACGCTTCAACTGCATAAGAATGACGGCGTTCTGACCATTGAAACAAGATGAAAATAAAATTCGCAATATTGAACCGTGTAATCCCGCCAAATGTCAAAACCCATTTTTTTTTATTATAAAAATGACTTTTTGAAAATATAAAAAATCTGCCACCGGCCACCCTGTATAAAATGTATTTTACTTTTGATCTTAATGGGTGACAATCAGAACGCTGATTTGAAACTACAGTCTTTGTCGGATATTAAAAATGGCTTAGAGTCACCTAGACACATTCAAGCACAGAAAGATACGCCGCCAGTCCTTCTTACGAATATTAAGGAAGTAGAACAGTTTACGGTTTGCTAAAAATGTGCAATGAAAAAATAATACCCGCGGAACTTCACCACTGGTACCGGAACTTGTCAGCCAAAGAGTGTCGTGTCGTGATTATGTCCCTGAAGAAATGTCTTCTAACTCAGAAGACGTAGAGTAAAAAAGATGGACGTCAAGGGTTTTTTTTTTACTCTTTTTCGTACCTACTGTATTAGTTCAATCAAAAGCTGATGTCTTTATTTAAATTTTTAGAAGTTTTCACGTTTTACCTATACTAATAGTGCTTGCTGTTGTCTGGAATTATTATAATATTAAGTTCGTCTATCAACAATGAATATTTCATTATTATTTTAGTTTGAAGTTAAAAATAACGTCAGTACGAGAATTTTGTGTTATTTTTGTGGTCTTGCAGACTTTATAATCTGTGAAGTAGAATTAAATAAATCTGTTTATTCGTTGTTGATTAATAAGTTATATTTATAATGCTTCTAAGTTAACAATTACGACTGATTAAACCAATTTTGTTATAGAAAACTATGTTTCCTGATTTATTTGTAATGAAAATAAAAAATAACTAATTGTAAGTTCCCTTAAGAGCGAGAAAGACCAAAAGTCACTAACTACATATTTAGGCTTTTAAAAAAGTTATTTGACTTTATTGTACAAAGTTTTTAATTGGATTTAATAGAAAATACATTCAGCTAAACATTGATGTTTAATTTTTAAATCTAGAACCGAACCTATTACAATTATGGTCATTTGACTGTGTCAAAACTTTGAGCCCGTTTTTCTCCGACTTGACTTTTTGTTAGTTAATGACTTCTTGCACTAAGCCGACGATATGTCATTAAACATTAACAAAAAAATATCAGATCTCGGTTATACAAACAGATGTGTTATATGTGATTACATTTATTTGATCATAATATTTTTTATATATCTATAAATTAAAATCTATGAAGAGTAAAGACAAAGAAGAAAAATAATTTCTAGTTTGAAATGGGGGAAAAGGCTTTGTCAATTTCACACTATTCGTGTCGGCCTGTCAGTTAAACCACCCCCCTATTTAACGAAGTTGACAGCTGACACAAATTTTTAGTATACATTGCAATTTAGACGAGGTTTCATATCAGTAGGCTTCGTCTCGGGAGAATAGGGAGTTCCTTTCAGGCGTTGTGTTCGTTTTCTCTTTTTTACACTGTCAAGTCTCACTTGCACAATTAGGTTATCTGAGCCCCTAGACAAGTTGCATTACGCCAACTAGCGTCTCTATTCGTTTCGTTTTTTACCCATCGCGTCACTACCAGATCACGTGACTTTCACGTCATCTACATGTGACGCGATGGGTTTATAAACGAAACGAGTAGAAACGCTAGTTAGCGTAATGCATCTTGTCTAGCGCCTATGTTGTTTTATAAGTTATGCTAGGGCCGTAATAACAAACTTATCTTGACCGAGACGCTCGTCCCAAGATACGGCTGCCGGACGGACGCATCGAGCGACATGTCGATTCGATAATTTGTTACTACTCTTTGAAAATCGTTTACTCTAAGCGTTGAGCATCTTGTCTTAGGCGATATGATAAAATCAGATCATTCCAAATCAACATTTCTATGAGAATTCGAAACATCTGTATATAAGGTATACGATGGTTTCCTCTTCTTTAGCATGTTAGGTTTTGTTCTAATTCTATATGCCTATGTTCGCACGCAGATATTTAGTTGATAATTTGATAACTAAATTTAAATAAATTAATCAAATAAATTACAAAAAAACTAAAATTAAACATGAACTTGGGAAACCGTTTAAACTAATTTTTTTTTGATAGAATTGTGGATTTATACATGCATCCGTACAAACAAACATACTGGCATACTTATGTCCTTCCTTACATATAAATCAACATGCATACATCCATGCATCACGTGGGCTGTGTGCTGTTTGCTTTCTCCATTCCATAAAAAAAGATATAAATAACAGTCGCGAGGCGTTCGTACAAGCCGATTATTTACGGCTTTACCAAAAATTCCTATGCATAGAGTAGGTATACAAACAAAACGTAAAACCGACACACGCCATACACCTTTTTTTGCTCCGGCTTGTCTATTTATTTACGTGACGCTTCGCCACTGATAAATAATACAATGCGTACATAAAATACATACAAACAAACAAAAACACACCCATACATACAAACTTACGTAGCTATACAAAGATACGTACGTATCCATTCATGCGTAACCTCAAAATTAGTGCCCATTCACACGTATTAACTTAAAACCACGCCCGGTTAAACGTTTATAAAAGTTTTACTATTAAGGAAATCATTCACGCGTCCTCAGTTTACTTAAATTTTAGTTACCAATTCACCAACTAAATGCGTATGAACAATACTCTGATTATTCTAAGATGATGCTGGTGACAGTTCATTTATAAATACTTGACACTTGTTTCTTTAACTTTACATAAATACTACGACGGTACAAACATAGCGGCACCATTCAGGAATTTAAATAAAGCCTATTTTTAATTATCGCTTGTGAGTAGTGTGATTGAAATTAAGAAATACGGCTGTCACAGGCATAATCTTAGAATAATCAGAGTAAAGGCATATGTGAATTTAAGCATACTCTTTTACGAGTAGCATAGTGATATGCAAAAACTTAACATGATTTCAATCGTGACATTTTTTTTGCATAAAATATTACAGAATGTATTCAACATGATATCAAGCCTGAAAGCAAGACATTGCCGGTTTTTACAAACAAAGAGCTAACAGCTAAGGGCCGTCGCCCAGGGTGACTTTGTATCGCTGTCGCTTTTACACATCAGAGAGCTAAGTGACAGCGATATGAAGCGCGTGACTGCATCGCGTGCCCGCCCTTAGGCAGGAGCACCTAACCCAAGACTGCTCAACCCCAGACCCTGACCTCGCCCCTTCGCCTCTGCCCCGACGCATCATGCTCGCTCGCTTATTGCCTTTTACCATTTTTAATATTAGATACTTAATTTTGCTACACAATATTATTATGAAACACACTGCAGCTGTAAATGAGTTTTATACTCTAAAGCAGTTTCTTGAATTTTTTGAAGTGACGGTGCCCACTGTCTTTTAAAAAATCCACGGACCGCAATCAAAGAATATTTGACCAACAGCATAATTTCCTAATACATACATCAAGGGTTCCTTGAGATACTGCGGAACACATGCTAATGACCCTAGGGCGTCCGTGGACCCCACTTTAACCTTTTAAACGCCACGGTCGATTGCTATTTTACGTGCCCGTTACGCCAAGGACGTCATATGCCGTAACAAAATATATGAAGGTTAGAACAACTCGCTGACAGTCTGGCGTCCACGGCACAAAAATCTGCCGACGTGAATTGCCGTCTTTGGCGTTCAAAAGGTTAAGAAACCCTGCCCTAAAGGTTACCACGGACCAATAGTTTTCCTGTAGTCCCAAGTCTGTGAAGCAATGGATGAGGCCTTATGTGAAACTGACAGGTTGCGTTCTAATACGATATACTGAGGGGCCAATATCGTCTAACGTACTGTCAGCCTGTTGTGTCAATTACGTGGGATAATGGATTCTATTTTTCAATAATAATAATATTATATTATATGAAGAGTGTCAAGGGCTTATTTCCACTACAAACTTTTTTTGGGAAATCGAGGAAAACATAAATACACGGTTACCATTTCGAAATTATTACTTTATTGTATTAAAGTAAGTAGACATAAAAAAAGCTTTTTGCCCCGCGATGACTTCAACAGCTACTACTGAGGGGACATGGAGTTTTCACAATGATGTGATTTCGCCAGTGCCAAGTATATATAAGTATAAATCAATATAGCAATAAAATACAATCCAGTACGGTGATATGTAGGACAGAGGTCAAGATTTAACCTCTGTACCACTGCGAGTCCACTTGAAACGAGAAGTAAGCCAGATACACGAAATAAGTCCAAGTCTTCCATCACTGTGCAACACAAAGGCATAAAAAGGACAAATCACTACCAAAAAAGAAATTTGAACACCTAAATACACAAGAATACAAAACTAAAACAAATAATACATCCGCCATCTTTTAACGTTGCAAATGGCCTCCGACATAAATGTAATAACATTTATGTCGGACACAACAAGCATTGCTTTATCTACATAAATCATAATGTAAATTACCATAAATTTGTCAGACTGAAGCTCTTTCGATGCAAACTTTTTAAATTAAGTCGTTTAGTTGTGGCCTTGAGAAAAATAAACCGTTTTGATTTGTACATTACAGAAATAAACTCTTATGATCATTGATAAATGTAAAAGCTATTTTGGTGCCGTAATAAAAATAATTATTTGCTATCGAAATATCGGGAAATTATTCCACTGACATGTCTTGCTGAAAGCAAAAGTTACCTTGTTTTTTTCTTTTCCTGTTTATTTTAGTGGCCAGCTTCAAATTTCAAACTCTTACAAAAAATATACCTACCTATGTCCTGTAAGAAATTATTTATAATATTAATTATGCCCGTTTGATCCGAACTTTGCTATTTGAATCTTATTTTAGAGAACAAGAAGATACTTTTTAGATCTTTTACCTCAAACAATATATGTAGTTTTCTGTTTTAAGCAGAACTACAACCATAGTTAAAAAAATGTATGGAAATAAGCCCATTTGAAAAGACACTCCTCATATTATATATTACGATCCTGAAGAATAAAATACATTTCATAAATATAGGAATAAGATCTATGTTGCTACACATCTTGATCTAAACGTTATACATATAGAAAAATGTGTAGGAATAAATTAGCATTAAACATTTACACACACATTATCATCTAATTATTTCATAAACATGATTTTAACCTCTTAAATTCGAGAAATCGACAAATCGCAGTTTTCATATCGCACCATTGATCTTAAATATACCATCACAAAATTGGCCGCCAGCCCAAATTAAATCATATACCTATTATTTATGTCAAACTTGTGCACCTCTATTTTTCGTGATTACCTATTTGATAACACACATTTGCCAAATTTCTTTGCAATAACGATACGAGTTAATTTCTAAAGTGTACTTTATGAATCGTTTATTGACGTTTAAAAAACGTCTGCGCCTAAAATTATTGGTTTTTAATGTAGGATCAGGCGGGGTAAGTGCGTATACGGGGAAAATGCGTCAAACCAAAAATATCTCCTAAAAAATATTCGGTTTGTCGCATTTGCCCCTTTGACACACACACAGGCACTGGTGTGTCTCTTTTCTTGACACGGAATCAATATTTTTTGTTTCGACAAACTAGTGGAAAGAGTTCTCGCCGGTGAACAGCCAGCGATCAAAATTTATATAAGTACGCGTCTCTTTTACCGACAGGGGGTCTTTATCTTTTGTTCGTTTCCTGGGCGAGAAAATCGCCTATCGCTTCCTCGCCCTTGGTGGGACCAGTGCCTGATACTGCGGAGGAGGAATCGCGCGGCAGCACCCGGTCACGGCGCTCAAACAAATTTAGCTCAAAGTGTCACTGAAGGGAAGAGGTGTTCGTCCTGCCAGAGTCAATGTCTTCGGCTCAAATGTGATTACTTACTTATGATTTTATAATTCCATGACCGTTTTTGCAAAGAAATGTGGCGAATATTATAGAACGGACTTACTTTAGAAAGGAGTACATTGAATTTACGAGGTTTTGTTATACGAGCTTTGAAACAATGCCAGCTACTTGAAGTAAGAGACAATATTATACTATTGAATTGAGTGAATGAATATAATCAATATATTTTTTACTACCTAAAGACTAATTAATACAACTATTTCACAGTTGATTAAGAACCTACTGCAAATAGTTGCAGTTATAATGACACTGAGAACCGGAAAAACTATTTCTACCGTATTTTTTGCTTAAGTTTATATAATTATATCAGGAAAAACGCAACAAGTTTTAGAAATACCTTTGGGTTTAGATAAAATCCGACATAAGTTTCGAGCGCATGAAAACGTTTCTTTAACATCTTTTCTTTTCCACTGCATTACGTTATGCTCGATAACAATACGAGGCAATACAGGAAATTCACAATACAGATTGGCTTTCATATAAGTCATATAACTATAATAATATTAAAAAGAGGTAACACTGTACTTTCATTATTTGTATGTTTGGGGGTAATGTCGCCACTACCAAACCAACCAAATTATAAAATTACTTTCACTAATACGAAGTTAGACTACCCTTGACTATTAATTGTTTTTTTTATTGAGCTAGAGCTAATCGATCACGGATCGCTAGATAATAGTAAAGTTAATAAATCATATCCTATACAACTGAGATCTCATTGCATAGCTATACTTAGGTATATAGCAGAAGGCCCTTGGGTTGAAAAAAAAACCAAAAATATCAGCAAAAGGCTAACGCCTTACTCATGCCTCAACTGTGTACAAGCGGAGCTCGGGAGGGTTCACGTCCCTCAATATTAACTAATGCATTAAGCGCCAGAACCTAAAACAATTAACGTGCCACCATACCTACTTTTCCGCACTATTTTGTTCGCACTGCGGACTAGTGGGATTCAATCTCCGAGTTACCCGCACTGCGAACAAATGTATAAATAACTTACCAATGGTACGCACTCAACGTTGAGTGAGGACTGGTGGGAAATTATTTTCCCATCTTTTCGCACTGCGGGAAATTGGGGGAAGGAGTCCCACCGAGCTCACAGTGCGAATAAAAGGGTGCGGACAAGTGGGAATAGCATCCATAATGTATGAAGCGTACAGCACTGACAATTGGCCGTCCGCGTTACTAAAGTGAGACAGTCTGTTGTGACGTGTCTTGCCGACTGATCGGTCAAAGGGTAATTTAACAGGATTAGTTTAGCGGACGTATAACTAACCAGGACTTAAAAATATTTTTCTTCTTGGGAATTGAGCAGTAATTACTACCGAATGTCTTTGTCTATTTTGTTACCCAAAAAAGTATTGGAATTGGTAACAAAACAAGGAACCAATTTTTTTTAAACAAATTCCCATCAACGTTTTTTTTAACCGTGTTTTGAAAAATAAAATGAAAAAGCTTTTGATTTATATGTGCAGTGCTAGAGGTGTCTGTTCTCTCTCACTGACGCGTATGGGAAAGCTCTCCAAGACCTTTTGAGAGTTACGCACTGTGCATGTTGGTCATATTCGTATCATATATCAGCTAGCTCTTACTTGAGAATATCTCACCTAAGAGCTAGCTGAAATACCTTTGCCTCTTGACTAATTCCTGGCTTGTACAAATAATTACTAAACCTAACAATAATAAAAATGATGAGCAATGAACAATGTAATTATGACTATAATATAGGATAAATAATATAACTAATTTGTAGCAATGGCACATGAGTTATTATTTTTGACTAAAATGTATCTTTTGTACAAGTGTTCGAGTATTACAATGAAATTTGTTGCATTAAAAAAATAAATAGAAATAATTTATACCAACAAGACTTATTCTTAATACAGACAAGAAAACGGTAAATTCCGTTTATATAACAAGAAAAAGATGCTGGAAAATAATGAGTAACATTATACTTTTGTAGGTAATAATATCAAATCTTATTTCTTTGCCAATCACGGGACTATGGGAGTCACCGGACCTTTGGAAGGCGTACTCGTGCATCGAGCGGCAGTCAACACTCGGAGGCCCTTTAGACAAGTTTTAGTAAAGTAATGGGACACCAACGACGATTGTCCCCGAGTTCACACTATAGAAGTATGCTCCCACGGACAACCACAGGTTAGTGTAGGGCTTTTTAAGAAGGGAACATTCATAAGGCTCTATGAATGAACTGATATGGATCGGTGACCTAGGTTAGTGATGAAACTTTGGCGCCGGCCTGGCCAATGCTAATTACTGTGTTTGAAATGGCAGGCGGTGACGTTGAATAGCTTTCTATTTTTTACCACTGTCCTTTGCACTGTACTTGCCAATGACCATGACCAACGAAAGAACGACCATAAGGTAGTTGCGAGCATATAGCTCTTAAGACTCCACTGTGACTGGCCAATAGACAAGCCAGAGGTGAGGGTTTGTTCCTAGTAATCGTACACTCCTGCCGGCCGGTGAAGGCAAGCGTGAGGTGCGGAACAGAACCTACCCTCGGTCGAGATGGACTTTAAATTTTGAACACTTAAGTATGCAATTCCAATGACAATGTAATAATATGGTACCATCGATGCTATGATGGAGACGGGAGGTAGCCATTATTGTGGTAAATTAATGAACGCGGAAAAACACTATTGGAAAATACCATTCAGGCAATAAATTATTTTTAAGAAAATGATGATGATCTAACCAATGACTTATTAATCGCTCACAGTAGATCCGTCGTTTTTAGGCTTATTTAAATGGTCTTATTATAAGTGGCAATAAAATGTGTAATTAAAAACTTTTTTAGCTAACTTATTATTCTAAAAACAGCAGGTAAAGAAGGATGAATGCTAACTAGCTTAAAAATACTTAAAATAAAACAAACGACCAGTGTACTTTTCAGCATGCTTTTTTTTTCAAGCCTATTTGCTATCATCCGTCTATCACAGCCTTGTTTTTGGAGACCCTTTAAAGTAGAAAGCTGAATGTACTTAGTTATCTAGAATAACAATACCTACGTTTAACTTAGTAAAAGATTATAAAAACAATTGAGCGGCTTACTGTTGCAGCTCAATCAGGGGAAGTGGAAAACATGTAAAAAATATTGCGTCATGACGTCATGACGTCAAACACCAGTGTGGCTAGGTTAAAGTTTTTGTTTCCGCCCACAACGAAAAGCCTGATAGGTAAGAATATCGTCACTTTTTGACGACCTTTGAAACTTAACAGGCACAGTATCAAAATGCATACTTAAGAAGGATAATGTAAAAACAATGATCTATTTGAAGCTACGTATTGCATTTTCACTTACAAACGATCATCACGAAATTTTCTAATATTGGCCTCTCATTATACTGTACTAAGTGCAAAATGTATATACCTGATCACATTTCTTTTGAAAACCAAAATTATATCATTACTAATTGTAATGCAGCTTTATCCAACATTTCGGTCCATTAAAATTCAGCTATAACACTTTTAGGTTCACCGATTTTTGACGAAGCAATCAATCCCATTATAAATTGTAAATTAAATCTGCTTAAAAATACTTCTAACCGGCGCTTTTTATTATTCGATTTTGTCTTTTCACTTCTACTTAAGTTCATGCATTTATTTGCTACGCAATTGCCCCATTTCAAAATTTCCTGACACAATGGTTTGTACGGATACTACCCTTCAGTGAACTCTGTCTAAATTATTAAACATTCATTTTAGTTTAAGGCCTCGGGCTCAAGCGGTTCTCCGAATTATTTTCGGTGGACTTGGTATCCGTTGCTATTCTAGCGTGGCACTACTGGCTTTCCGTCCTCCACTTGTGGTTCGTTCCCTCCCGTCAGTATTTTCTTAAATCTCCCACAGATACTTGACGTTGAGATTGCGAACCTGGTAGAGGCGAGGGATGCTTGGTGTGATTGCATCCAGGGATGCTTGCGCATTGCAATAAGCTTGCGGCTTGGGGCTAGAATCTATACCGTCACGGGTCAATTAATGATCTGATCCGTCGTTCGCTTGCCACCGCCTCTGTAACAGCTGTCCTGGGGCCAGGAGGTCTGCTTAGAGACGACGGCAAGCGACCAGAAGGCACTACATTGGTGCCGTGGAAACTGGTTATGGCACTGGTGGGGGACAAATATTCATCATTAAGGTTTAATTCGTGGAACTGACGTATCGTATCGTACCACAACAGATTTGAAGGGCATATAAGAATAATAATTGATAATTATACATCCTTAACTTATTTAAAACGATATCTAGATCTATATAAATGAGTATATAACGTAATAAAATTAGGTAGACTTAATATTACTTTTACATAATAACGACCGAATCAACGATTTTCTATCACGACGAAATAATTTTAAATAACTAAAAGTTTCACAAACGCCAATCTGTATTGTTTGTATTGCCTCGCAGGCAATTAGAGTCACATTACGTATCAGATGACTTTAACTTAGAAGCTTAACAGGTTATTTACCCCATACTAAATACAAAACGGCTTTTAATTTTGATAATGACTAGTACACTCAAAAATAATAATGGCGTAACCAAATTGTACATCATCTTAAAAGATTAACAAACATAAATTACTTTTTAAAATAAGGAATATAAATATAGAATATAGAAAATATATGAATAGCAAATAGAGCTAACCTTAAAATGAATTGCACAGCTTTTTAAAATTACCATAAAAAAAACTTAAACAGCACAATCAATATTATAAAAACGCATAAACGTATACTGACCCCATTTTTTTAAACTGCCACAGTCGGCAGGATTTACAGTAACCTAGCTGAGCAAGAAAATCCGGTTACTTGACTGGCCGACTGTGGCGTGCTAATACTCTTTTAATCCTCGTGTGAGCTCCTCCTGCGGCGCTGGGCGGGGGCACGGGTCTGGGTTTCGGGTCCCGATTTATACAACAGTGCTGTGAGAAGAACCCCGGTACTAAGCAAGGAGGCGATCGCGAAGTTGCCCATCAATTTGAGATCAGCTGAGTCCTCGTATACGGTGAAGATGCGGACTGGAATTGGAAAATCATCACGTCACGATCACAAATCTACTCCTACTTTAAACTAAGCTAAGCGTGTATACCAAAAGAAAAGGGCGAGCTGTTGTGACAATTTGCATAACATGGACATACCCTGTCGTTTAATGGTAGTCGCCCCGTGAGTAATTTAATTATTAGTGTAAATTAATTATTAAGGAAATGATTTTATTCAAGCTGCCTTTTTGATACGAGCATTACGTCACCGTTAAGACGAACACAATTTAATTAAAATCTACGGAATGTGATAGGATGATACGATTCTGCACAGCTCCATTGCGGTCCACTCAAGTGCGAAGACTGTTATAACTAATAATAGAGCAAACCTCTTTAGATAATGTATCCACTTGGACGTGACTTTAAAGTTTTTAATCTTTATCTACTTTAAACTAGACATAGAGATTTCCTGGAACGAACGCCGTGTTGTTAGTGTTTGACATAGTAATAACCTAATAACATAGACAATCCTGTTATCGATAAGTACCGCTTCAACTTCATAGAGTAGCTACTCGGAAATTTACACAAATCGGTGCAATAAGAAGTTAGCAAAATAGTAACACGCGTTTAAATGTATTCCTGTAATAAATACCAACGTTAAGTAATCAAAACTTATTACATTCATTGTCCTTATTCATCTGAGAATAAAAATAAATTGACATAAGTCACTGTCACTGTGTTAAAAATATACCACCTTAAGACTGAAATTCGTATTAGCTACCTACGTTAAAGATATATCAAAATGTGTACTTATCTTACATTATATTTAAGTAAATGAGAAACAGGATCCTTGACCCAATAAGAACTAATAATAATAAAAAAACTAAGACACACTGTAGTCATATTCAATATCATAGAAGGTTGTTTTAGGGAAAACATAGATTCTGTGAACATCTGCGTTAATTTGATACGACAATCTCGGCGTCTAACATTTACGGGAGATTTAATTTAGTGGAAGGGAAGAAAAAAAATACAAAGTATTTCTTCATTATTCGCAACTTCACAAGAATGGTAATGATTAGATAATAAATTGGTTCGGTATTATGGTTAATATATTTTCAAACGTGTCGCATTGCCAGTGTCCGTGTCATATAAGCCACTTATATGATAAGATGTCGATAAACTAAGTATCAGAAGGAATTCACTAGCGTTGCATCGTTCGTGTTAGGAAAATCTCTATGCCTAAGTCATTGTCAATCAAGTCTCTTATACATTCTCAATTGAAGGGATGTTAGAACAACATAACTAACATTTTAGGTGGGTTCGAATTAGTTTAATCATAATGAATTGTCAATAGGTGTATCCATATTAATATCTACACATGACATTCGAATACTAAACTAAACGTAATACCTATTGTGTTCCGATACGGAATCCTCCGTGCGCGAGTCCGAATCGCACTGAACCGGTTTTTTACTTAATGTATGTAAAATTAAGCAGTGTAGTTTAGCAGGACTTCATAAATTGAAAAGGTTAGTTCCCGATTCGACGGATTATTGTTTCGCCGGAATCCATACTAATCTATACTAATAGCTAAGGTATTATAAATGCGAAAGTGTGTTTATATGTTTGTCCGTCTTTCACGCTTCAACCACTGTACGGATCGGGATGAAATTTGGCACACATACAGTTTAGGTCCTGGAATGGGACATAGGTTACTTTTTATCCCGGAAATATCAAGTTCCCGAGTGGCAATAACAGACTTTACGCGGACGCAGTTACTTATAAATGTGGCAGTCAAAACTCTTAATCGTTAAGTAGAATCAGATGAAACAACAATCCGGCGAATCGGGAACTAACCATTGCAAACACTATACTTAGTTGCCTACTTACTTATTAAAGAAATGAAATATGAGATGATGCGCATCCCTTATCTTATAAATCGATTAGAAAGTTTTTATTACATTAGAAATAGATTTGCATATGTTTCATTAAGAAAGTGTGATTGTCCACATACTATAGATTACAGATAAAACAAATTTTCCTCAATCGTTCGACGAGACAAAGTAAAAGCCGCGTTTCTTTTAAATTAAAACATGTTGTGACCCAGCGTAATGAGTATTTGCGTAGGTGTTTCTTAATCAGCCAGGATGCGTGATCATACTGAATAGTGACGACCTTTATTATGTAAGTTCACCTTTGAAACACCACGTTCGACTGCAATTGTACGTGTCCGAAATGCTCGAATGTCATAAGCCAACGCGAAACTTATGAAGCTCAGAACAACTGACTACAGCAGAGCATTACGAAAATAGAGTCCGTTCACACAGACCGGCTCGGAGAGGAGAGCAGAATTTTATCACGTTGGAAACAGAGTTTTGAGTAATTGTAATAAGGTTTATGTTTATTTGTGCATGTGCACATCTTTTGTCATTAAGAGTGCTTGAACGCGCTTCGTGTGAAATAATAAGAGCCGACCGGCTGCTTGACGTGCTCGTGGTCAATTAAAAGCGTATACGAGCCGGTCTGTGTGAAAAGAATAGCGCGGGCCGATGTTCTCCGAGCCGGTCTGTGTGAACGGACCCATACGACGACGTGTCATGCCGACTGCGGCAAGAAAGAAAGAAAAGAAATAAGAACGGGTTCCATTCTCGTTGTCCAATCTGTCTGTAGTACTTTGTTGCTCGACTTTGCGGACGTGAGTCTGTTAAAAAACTGAACTGGAAAAGTCTTAGGAACAAACTATTATAACTACAGTGGTGGCCACATAATTAGGAAAGCTTGCGTTTTCCCAAATTATAAAATTATGAATCTCAATACAAATGTGGAACAATAAACGTAACCGTTTCTAGTGGGCCCAAAAAACACTGACTCCTTTTTTTTTATTTTTCCCGCGGCGACTTGAACAGCTACTACCGCGGGAATATGGCGTTTCCACAATGGAGTGATTTCGCCAGTATATAATAAGTATAAATCAATATAGCAATAAAACACAATCCAATCTTCTCTAGGAAGATTGGTGGCAACGTTGTATACGGTGATATGTAGGACAGAGGCCAAGATAGTTTTAACCTCTGCACCACTGCGAGTCCACTTGAAACGAGAAGTAAGATGCCAGGATACACGAAATAAGTCCAAGTATTCTATCACTGTGCAACACAAAGGCATTAAAAGTACAAATCACTAACAAAAAATAACTTTGAACACCTAAATACACAAAAATAAAAACTAAAACAAATTACACATCCGCCATCTTTTGACGTTGCAAATGGCCCCAACTGACTCCTTTGGATCTCATTACTTTACAATATAGCTGCAATATACAGCTGTCATCGCTGTCACCTACTACCACAGGTAATGCTGATTATTGCCTACGGGTTTTGAACGCATACAATGTATGATATGTGTGTAGAGAAATTATTAAATAAGGGTTTGTATCGTATGAACTAAGTTGTAATTAACATAGCATAGCAAACACGTTTAGCGTGTGAGTGATACATTTTGTTGGTACGACGTAAAGCGTTCAAAAAGTATAGACAATCTAGATTATACTTTTTCCTGGCAACCTCATGGTGTAAGAACTTACTCAAGTTAGTGGTGATGGAAATAACCCAAGTGGTAAGGGACACGGCTTCGGCGTTGCCCGCTTGTATGATGCCGTACATGTAGGTTAACTTGGCGAATCCGCTGAGAGGGGTGCAGAATGGCTGAAAATGTTTAACAATTGTATTACATCTGTATACGTTACCTCATCCAGCTGTTACAGTCAGGGATCAATACCGGTATTAACTGAAATTGAAATATCTTCCTTACTATACAACATTTCCTTGATATTTTTGATTGGAATTTAGTTAATAACACTATAATTTTATATAAAAATGTTAAATTCACTCAAGTACAAAAATGTTCAATAATAAGCGAGATATCAAAACTGAATACCGGTATTGTTGTACGAAAATAATACCGGTATACGATCCATGGTTACAGTACTGGCGACCCCTACCAGGTCTTCGGTTAACGGTTTAATTCGTTTGTGAAACAACATTTCGGGTAATACGAAACGATCCTGAAACTGTCCACAAAAAGTTCCTTGCTGACTATTTTGTCACCGAGAAATATAATTACAATGGATTTGGTGACAATTGGGAAAAAAATATTACATTCTAATCTAACCCAACATACGTTTCTCTATTCATTATATTATCAAGATTATTTTAAATACGAAACTGTGCCGGTTATTGATGGGTACAGGATGTATAAAGATAATAACAAAGAAGGCGGCTAAGTGCAACGTAGTACCACATTAAATTTAAAATGACTATGCTTCACTTTGCAGTTAGCCCTCTTTGGCATTACTTATTGAGGACCACATGATAACTCCACAAAAAAAAACGATCAAATTTACTTACCACAAGATACGCAAGGAGGTCCTTTGGCAAAATGTGAAAAGCGAAGCTACCGCTGATGATGAAATAAGCCAGTATAGCTATAGGGAACGCCGGGACATACAGCAGGTTCTTGTATTTCAACACATAGAACACCAGAACGTAGATCTGAGCAAGGATGATAGGGTACTCGAGATAGGTCATCATGTTGTAGTTGTTGGTGTAATTGTATAACGTCATGATAGTGAATCTGTGGAATAAATAACACAAATATTTCATGGGTCTACCGGGTGACTTCAAATAGGTAATAAATTGCCTAAATTCAATTTTTTGGCTTAATGCGGTTATTTTACCACTATGTTTAAATTAGATTGATATCAAATGAAGGCTAATCACGCTTTAGGACTGAAATTGTTCGTTTTATTAGAAATTAACAATACTTAAAGAAGGCTAATTTAAACAACTGAGTACACATTTTGTACACTATTCGTAATTAACTTAGGCACATTCAAGTGTTCTGTGTTATCAATTAGAAGTCACTTGTACATTGGAATCTTATTTTGACCTTTTTTTATTCCCTAATACCATCAACGCACCGCCCTAATATCATCAATATCCTCAATACGGGTATCTTTATTGTTTGTACTACAACTGATAAACACCAACATTAATATACACTCATATAGAAAAAACTTATCATTTAAAAGTCCTAAAAGTTTATATCATAATTACATTAGTCATAATTAAAAGGTTGCCATTTCATTATTATTTTATTTAATGACTGATAACATAAGTTTTATGTCTAACATGCATTCAATGATAAGTAATAATATTAGGTATTCAGACACTTAGGTCAAGTAAAATTATAGCTAAAGAAGTTTAGAACAAATTGAAGTTATCACAAAAATGTTAATGTGGCAAGTGAAAAATTGCTAAGGGCAAAAACGTCAGGCATATGACTTTAGGACAAACGTTATTATGGATTATGTGGGACACCCAAATTTTAACTCTATTATATGACTTATTTTATTACCATGTTTTAATGGCCTTTTGTATGCGATTTTACCTCAGTGAAAGGATATGTTGCATCTAGGAAATTCCTATTCAAAAACGGAGAATTTAACTATGATTACACATTATCTATTCTATATACTCACCCAGTGATTTCCAAAACTATGGCTTGTATGTAAAGGCCCTCGGCAGACCTTGAACGTTGTATTTGCATTATTTGAGGGACTTTCAGGAACAAACACGACAATATCGTGAGGATGCTCAGCGCATTTGCAACTTGATTAAGCAATCCGGCCCCCATTATGGGGGTTGTAACTGGAATCAGAGTAAATGTATTGTTAGATTAAAGGGGAAGAGGCAGACATGAAATTTTTACAGTGTATTTCTATTACTGTAATAATACACACCATGAATAAAATAAAATTAAACATGTCAAAATTATTGTTTTGTGTTGTTTTTAGTTTATTACCGATGTTGATATTGTATTAGATAAGGTTTTAACCGACTAGTATTAGGCCCGTTCTCTCATTTCCTCTACTATTTAACAACCGACATAATTAAGAAAAGCTTATTTACTGTTGTAAGACCATTACTGTATGTCATTAACCTATCTATGAATCAAGGCGTTTTCCCTGAAGCTTTAAAAAAATCAATTGTCAAAGCCTTGTACAAAAAAGGAGATGTTTGTAACGTAGACAACTATAGACCAATCACTCTAATTTCAATCTTTTCAAAAATATTTGAAAAAGTATTGTATGCAAGACTACTTAGCTTTTTGGAAAAAAATAAGATCTTAAAAGAAGAACAACACGGTTTCAGAAAATGTAGAAGTACATCTCTTGCAATATTTAAATTGATTAAACGAGTAATAGAATGTATAGATAAAAAATCAGCTGTTGCAGTTTTGTTCATGGATATGAGCAAAGCTTTTGATTTTGTTTGTCACAAGAGGCTATTATATAAACTGTCTAGGTGCGGCATACGAGGTCCTGCACTGAACTGGATCGAGTCATATCTAAATAACAGGACTCAATGCGTTCAAACTTCAAGATATTGCCCAATAAGTAAAACTATGGTATCGTACCGGTCGTCATACATAGCAAATAACTATGGGGTACCCCAGGGTAGCATACTTGGCCCCTTACTCTTTTTAATTTACATTAATGACTTACCAAACTACCTTTGTGATGATTGTATATTATTTGCGGATGACACAACAATAATTATAGAAGAAAAAGAAAAGTGCACATTTAATAATGACATAAATGCAGCGCTATCTCAGACAGTTGAATGGTTGACAGTAAATAATTTAAAAGTTAATATTAGTAAAACTAAATTCATCCAATTTCGTAGCGCTCAAAGTCGACCTGTAAAAGTAAACATTAGTTATCTCGGTCAAACCATAGAGGAAGTCTCTTTAGCCAAATTCTTGGGAATTAATATAGATTGTTTTTGTAAATGGAAAGACCATGTAATGTCTGTCTGTTCGAGAGTTAATAAATTTACCTTTGCCTTGAGAAGAGTAAGCCAAGTTGTATCGATTGAAGCGGCTATAACGACATACAATGGTTACGTAGATTCCATATTCCGGTATGGCATTGTTATTTGGGGAAATGCTGTTAATAATGAAAAGGTATTATTAATACAAAAACGATGTATCAGAAATATTTTCAGCCTACGTCAAACTGACTCATGCCGTCCCTATTTTATAAAATATAAAATACTAACTGTGCCGTGCCTATACATACTGGAGGTCTGTGTTTTTGTTTTTAAGTACAAGAACTTGTTTAAACAGAAGCAAGATGTATCTTCTCGAGCATTAAGGTCTCGACATAAAAATAAAATCCACAAGCCATTTGCTAGACTTAAACTCTCTTCAAGCAACACTTATCTGATGTGTATAGATATATTTAATAAACTGCCGGACGCATTTAAAGAGAAGAGCCTCAAGCAATTTATTCATTTGACGAAACAATTGTTGATAGATAAGTGTTATTACAGTGTGCGAGACTTTCTTTGTGATAATTTATAATATAGAATAATAATATTGATTGATTGAACATGTTAAGAAAATATTAACTAATAAAATAATAATAATATGATATAGTAACAAAAGTTCAAGTTAGATTTTAAAATTGTTTGTGGTCTCATTTTATAATTTCGTGTTATTTGGTTTATGTTTTATTGTTTGTTATAGTTTTACTTTTTCTAAGGCGTGTACACCTGTAAGGGTAGGGTTAAGTGAAACATAATTATAAGCGAATGTACCTGCAAACTGTAACCTTAATCTATACGCAAATAAATAAATAAAAATAAATAAATAAATAAATAAATAACTAGATTTTCACTAAAGCAGTTTCAGTGGGTTTTGCTGAGGTAAGGTTGACTATGCTCTTCTTCTTACCCGACTGCCGAAGGAGGAGGGTAATGTGCCCATCAGCCTACATATGTATGTTTGTTCCTTTGTGGCGCTCTACAAACTAAACTCTTAGATTCTTATGGCAATCGATTTGTTTTATTTTTTTGAGTGTCACTTAATATATGACAGTAATTAAAATTCAAAATGGCGGCCGCTAGACGCCATATTGTAAAAAAGAAAAAGTCGACGAACTTATGAAATAATACGCACAATAAGACCACTATAAAGGAACCCACAGAAGGATTATACTTAACACTGCAGTGGAAAATGAAAGGTAAAAAATGAAAAGCAAGCTTTAAAAACCTGACTGCATACTTTATATTGTCGTCAATATACCCAAAGACCTTTATATAACTAACGTAATAGACCAACAGACTCCCTTTTTCCCGCGTTACCAAAACGGAAATGTCAACGTGTGCGTGATTTTATAAGTGTGTGAGTAATTTTAGTGATGTCCGTACGTTATATCGAAAAAATATCGATGAAAAAGACTCGCTTATAGTATAAGACTTGTTTGTATCTTGCGTGGAACTTAAAACTAGCATTCTTCACTAATAAAACACAAGATTCTTTCATTATCTATAATAATACTCTTTTCATGGTAATTACCACACACATATCATACAATCAATTTTTAATGTAAATAATTAATAAATTTCAGTCTTACACAAATTCTAGGCTTTTAATATGGGCACTAGGCAACAATAAAGTTACTTATATAGAGAAACTAGCGACCCGCCCCCGCTTCGCTTCGGTTAATATAAATAAAAAATAACGCATGTTCATCTGGAATAATATACTTTTCAAACGGTGGAAGTATTCACTTTATTTGGCCACAACTTAGAAGTTCTTGTGGACTAACGTTCGGACCTACTTTCATGTTCAGTAGAAGATTCTCTGGCTCTCTCAGATGTGCCTATCCCTGTCGCCTATAAGCCGAACGTCACGCTCAGTAGAGGATTCTTTGGCTTGCTGAGATCTGTGTATCCTTATCAACTTTAAGACGGACGTCACGTAAATGACAATTTTCATGTACATTCCCAAGCCCAAGGTAACTAACGTATAGGTAACTAACTGAATGTTATACAGACATAATTTTCACCCCATCGAAATTTCTCAAACGCCTTGTAGGTACCGAATTTACTAACTTTCGGACCCCCCATATCTCGGTAATTATCAACCTGAGAGAAAAAGTTTAAATAAGAGAAGATGCTTATTTTAGCATTTTCTACACGATTTAATTAAAACATACACAAAAAATATAAAAAAAAAATTGTTGTCCTGTCGTAGGCTGGACCACTGCATTTAATGATAAATAATAAACTGTGATCAATTTACCTAGCTGCGTTTTATAATCGCTCGGAATAATGTTTAAATAATTATGAGAAGGAATGAAGAAATATCGACATATTGATAACTTATCGATAGATGAGTGTGATTCAAACATTCAATCACTACCTAAAAAATGGAAATTTTCACGGACACAACATCTTTTCATTTTACATATAAAAATTAAAAATATGCATAAAACACAAAACTACATGATATATCCTACTTATTAGACCACTAACCGTATTCCTTGGACCTAGGAATCCTTGAAAATATGAGTTCAAAAATGACTATGTGTGGATCATAATTACCTGTGAAATGACTCATTGTTTGGATTATTCCTATGATTGACTTCGCAATCAGGTACTGCACAGCCCACCATTGTTATTTTTAACGGTTTTGACACCACGTTTATACAATTATCCTGAATATTTTAATAAAAACTAAAAGACGCTGTCGCCAGTGGGCTACCGTGGGCTACCATTAGCTTTCAAAATGGTTACAACGTCAACGTGTTTCGCTGTCACTGTCGCACTCGTATTCGTGCATAAAGAGGCTGCACTCTCGCTTCCACACACTGTCTGTCTATTATGAAGGTCTTTGAATATACCTATACCTAGTCGGGCCATAAGTTCTGTTACTAAAGTTTATTACAATTTAAAAAATAAATTAAAGGAGTTTTACGTAAACCTGTATATTAATCAAAACTTTGATTTATAAAGAATAAAAATAAAAATAAGGTATTCTAAAACTATTGCAATTATTTGATGTACGAGCTTGAAGTATTCTCATTCGGGACTAGAAAATTATAGTTAAATTTACGCACGACGATGATACTGATAACGGCCACAACTTTTGTGAGAGTTCTTGTAGAGAGTTCAACTTTGCGTGACATATTGAACAGACTTTTAGCTTTAAATTCTGATACAAATGTATTTCAAGCAACTAAAGATCCGCTTGAATGAAATTTACAAATAGTCATGCGTAATTTTATCGATCCCAGCTGTGATTGCTAAAAGATCGTATCAGAAATTGCGGTGAATATATAGAATGATTATTTGTTCTTAACAAGGTACATTAATTGAGCTTTTAATTTTTATACGAATTGAAATTAAAAAATAAACATTAGTTAGTTTTATTTGACTCAACCTTAGTAACAGAACTTATGGCTAGACTAGGTAGATGAATTAACGAGAGCATGGAATTGCATATGTAGTACCTATAGCTCTTGCAATTTACGATGGCGAGTGGGCGTTACTTGTGGTAAACACTTATCTGTATACATGTCAAAGTGTGCGTGAGAGCGAAAGTGGGTATGGTAAGCATAAAAAAATAAAGAGAAAATTATTTTCTTCTTGAAGAAAGTGAAAGACTTTGGCGACCATTGCTCGTCCCTACAAACAATATAAAATAAGATAAAACATTGTAAACAACAAACTATTTATGTTCTTGACGTGATATGCGATCTATTTAGTCATGCATGTAGTAGCGAACTGGCGACCTTCTTGGTTGCATCTTCTACGAAATTGATGTAACTCTAGGCATCTTTTCGCGAAATACGATGACATTACAAACGTCTTCGTGTTTTCTGTCCTTAAATTACGTACAATACAATTTTATGTTAGTTAAAACCTATCTGTAGGTTTTGTCTTTATTTCAGAGGGCTTATTAGGGCCGTGTTTATTGCGTGACTAAACGTGGATAAAAGTGACGAAAGTTTTAACCACGTTTTGGGACGCGATAAACACGGATAGGCCCAACAGTTCTAAATAAATTTACTATTTTTATTTTAGTATTATTCAAAATAAAAATACTTTATCATATCTCACTATGAATAACATGGTGACATGCTGACGGTACTTCGTGGCAGTTAGCGTCAGGGAAACAATATGCACGAGTGACCTGAGCGACGGCGCGCTCGCGACTGATCGCTCCGTCTGACACGCACACTACCCCAATGTGCATGTACACGTTCAACCACTAACAAAGCCACTCGCAATCGTGAATTGCAAGAGCTATAGTATTGTATGTTTACAGGCATTCTATATTTGAATTTTCTATATTCTCGTACTATCAGCATAAAAAGAGGTTTGTTATATTATTATATTGAAGAAGTAAATACCAAAATAATGTCAGTGTCAAATTGTGAATATTATTTACGTTGTGCAAATATTATTACGTCTGATTTTATTGTATTCTCACAATAATTATCAGGATAATTTGGTGTCATCCCGTAAGACTAAGTGTAAGTTACATAATTTGAAAAAAATATGGCAGTAAGTAATTTTGGTCCGATTGAGTCAAAGTAAGCAAATTATTTTTAACTGTTTTAAATTTGAACTTGAACTGAAGAAAAATTTAAATTTCCCTTACACCGCTGCCCAGTTAGTTGAAAAAGCTACAGGTGTTTGTCTCTCTACTGTTTATAACATTGTGTCTGAGAGCAATAGTGAGAAATTCGCATCAAGAAAGAAATTCACCTCCCCGAGAAATAAAAATGTACGTACTTGTCCATCATCAGCAGTAGACGATTTTGATCAGGAAGTCATCCGGAGAACTATATACAATTTTCATCTGTCCCATAAGCAATTTCCAACCTTAAAGGCACTCCATTCTGTGTTAAAATCCGATATAGATTACAAATTTGGGATTTCCACCTTACGAACACCAATACAAAAATTAGGATTTAAATGGATAAAGACCGAGGACAACCGAAAAATATTAAAGGAAAGACACAACATACGACTGCTAAGAATAAATTACCTTACCAAAATTGCGGAATATCAGTCTAAAGATAGGCCAGTGGTTAATAATAGTGAACGCAGGAGGAAAAGTTGGTTTTATTCCCAACGCTTTGTTAATGTTTAAGGCAAACCCAAAAACGGGAGATTACGTTGATGTACAAAACCATTTTGTATGATTTAATTAAACAAAATAAAGAGCGGTTTCGTGAGTACCACAAAGATGCAATTTTAAAAGAACATGGCCAATCCGTTTTACGATTGCCACCGTATCACCCGACATTCAATCCAATCGAAAATATTTGGTCCATGGTAAAAGGATATGTAGCGAAAAGAAACGTTTCTTTAAACATGCAAGGCTTTATGAGTTTAGCAACTGAACAAATGAATACTATTTCTGCTGAGGACTGGGAAAATATTTGTCACCATGTCGAAAGTGAAGAAAATAAATAACGATGTCAGGAAGGGGAAATGGATCGAATTTCAGACAATCTTATTATCAATACTTGTGACAGTATTCCATTTCTTAAGGGTATGTAATTTTATTAAATTTAAAGAAAAATATTCTCCTTTTGTCGGAAACGGTACAACCACTACAAATGCAATTCCATGTTCTCGATAATTCATCTATACCTATGTTAATAATAGTCATTTTTCCATTGTTTTTATTTCAATTTTAACAGCTGAGGTATTCTATGTCACCTAGGATGGTGAAAGGATTCTAACTATACTACTCACATCTAAATCAGCTTAGGCGTTTAGAAGTTATGGCGGAATAAAGAATCGTACATGCCCTGACCTGATGTACCTGAACCCTGAAAATATTATACTTCTTTTTTGGGTAGTTGTGTAAAAAAAGTGAGACATACAGTCTAGGTGTCACAGAAAAAAGGAAAAGCCTCCAGAGAAGATTAAATTTTAATCTCAAATGATTATTTAATAACTAGTTCAAAGGGAAGAATTACTTGTACACTGGATAACATTTACAATTATTCTCCCCCATTAAAAAAACAATAAAAGTGAGGGTATTATATATTATAGACAATGTAGCCTCATGCCAAACTTTTACAAAACAGTCTCGCAGTCATATTGAAAAAACAGGCTTTTGCAAAATAGTAACAACAGTAAAGCAGGGCCTCTATTCAACACGGTAACAACAATATCGTTTTTGATCTGTTATCATATTGTCAACATTTTGATAACTCTTATTTTCTTAACAGTAGCGGAGGCCGACTTAAACACAATACCTTTACAAGTCAAATATGATTTAGATTTTACCGCTTAGAATAGAGGCGCAGATGTAATAAATTAAATATAACAAAATCAACTACTTGGGATTTGTGAAGCGAGGTATTTGACTGAGTAGGGCCCAGAAATTATCAACTCAAAATATTCAAAATAAATATGTATATTAGAATAATCACCAAATTTACTAATAAACAGCCCGAAACTAGCTGAAATAATATTCAGGCTAAAAAGGTTGTAAGAAACGGAGATCCACTATACCCTACATATGCAGGAGGTAAAAAAGTACCAAGTTCTAGTCTCTTCTGATTACGATATAGTCCATAACATTGAGCTTAAACAAAATATAAAACGATATCCTAATTTTGAGCACGGATCCATGCCTAAACATACTGGGTTAACAGTTTTCCGTCACCCTAAAATAAATTTTGACCTAACCAGGAATCGTAACGAAAACGGGAGGAACATGGCCAACAGAAACATAAAAATAACTTAAATTTAAACATCAAAAAGTATAGGAAATGGTTATTAAGTTTTAAAATAACATTTTTGATGCTAACATCTCGCTGAGCAAAAATAATACAACTCAATTCTTTTTACTTACAACAGAGCTATGAAAATTTAACTCTTACAGTAAAGGCAAATATTAACATATAAAAAGGCTTTTTAAAGAAACTTACTTGTGTACGAAAATGCCCATTTAAAAAATACATTGAAGTAAAAATTTCGTACGTGGATCTCTGCCGAGCGCTTGGCTATTCTTAAATAAAAAATTGGCACCACACGAGTCTTTATCAATTGATCCCACCGCCGGTAGCAGATCTATTGCCAAGGTCGAAAGTCAATTTTTCAATAAGTAAATTACAACACACGCTAGGGTTACGTACCTGACTTTTTACTCGAGTTATTAATATTCTTGTATTATTTCCAAAACAATAGGCACGATAGTTTGCCCAAGTGAGAGTACTAAAGATGTGCCAGTTGTTACCGACCTTATTATACAGAAATAAAGGAAACTATGAATTCGAAATAATTTTTCAAACTGGTGCACCTAAGTAATACAATGACACTAACGTAACGTAACGATGAAACTGACTGAAACGACGAAACGACTGACTTTGGACTGACTGACAGTAGGGACAGACAGACGTTAGTGGTACTAAAGGGCCAATATACACTTCATCCCTCCCTAGCAATACGCGAAATGTTAGTGTTCTACTTAACGCAGATTATAAGGGTATTTATACCTACGTCTAAAGAAACGCAAGTAAAAGCAGCTGCGCAACTCAAAAGTACTTACGTGACCAGACGCGCATGCGTGCGATTCCACGCGAACTTATTTCCGAAATCAAAGTCGGAATTCTGCCTCTATTGTAACATAAAATAAATTATACCTAAAGCTGGGTACCTACCATTACTTGCTATTTTCTCATCTTCACCGGGTCGTACTGGCTATTTTAATAAATAATTACGAGGATGACATTTTTATTAATTTAATAGGTACCTAGTTCCATGACTGTATGACTGACTGTACAGTATTTTATTATATTAATTAAGTAAGAAATTTTTATACGAGTTTGAAAGCACAGAGCACAGAGTATTTCCATGGCATACGTCGCGTCGCGTTGAATTGGACTGTCAAAAATCGCGTTACATCGCGTTCGTGTGTAGTTTATGAACGTAAGACACTGGGTTACATTATATTATAACAATTATAATGATTAATAGATAACTGCATTACCATCACAAAAGTGTCGTAAATTAGAGTATTATTCGACAGTCCAAATAGCTAGCGGGGTTCAGCACAATGCGCAGCGCTGCTATGGCTAGCGAGCGGTTCGTTTCTCGTACCCAGTATATTCTTATACGTTTTAGGGTTCCGTACCATAATCTTTAATGGCAGGAATGAAGTACCTACGTGGTCATGAACGGTAAATTTAAAATTATATGTTAGGAATTATCAGAAATTAAATTTTCCAACCGTTTATTTTCCTACGTTAGGCGAGGCGGGCAAATTTTCGCCGATCATCATCAAAACCTTATTTTCAGTGATGCAATATTTGAGCGGAGATAAGTAGTTTTGGAGAAACTAAAGAGCTGCAACAGGATATCGAGTTTGAATGGTGTAGTGACAAGGTTCCTCGTTCCGCGGAGAAAAGGCACAGGCAAGCAGATGACGATGATAGCATTGAGGATGAAGGATTTACTACCGTTAGAAGCCGGAAAAAAAGAAGATTACATCAACCAGTGAAGAAGAGGGTGACCATGTTGTTGAAGTTACCTGCAAAGAGGAGCTACCTAAGCAGATCGCTCTTGCTAAACTCTTAAGGGCAGAAAACATTGATTTTTCAAAGTTTTAATTTTGCTAAGCCGGAAGGAACAGGCGCAAAAACTCTTGGATTGCAAAAAGTTATCTGAAATGGGTTGAAGGTGTCAACTGACTTTCGAGGCTGAATTGTGTTATGGAATTGTGAAGCATTTTAAATTGATATTAAAGAAATCCCAAACTTATTTACGGCCAATGTTGAAATACTCTCAGCCACAAGATTAAGGCGTCTGTCTGATGAAGGAGACTGGATAGATTGTGAAACGATTCGTCTTTGTTTCAAATTTTCTTCCTTGCCGTAGTATGTCTACGGTTATGGCTGCGGATTCAAAGTAGATTTTAATACATTTTCAGTTTCACAATGTTCAGGTTGCTGGAAGTTTGGGCATTTAGTTAAATTTGTCCCACAAGGAAGATTATCTGCCCCAAATGTGGGCTGGATCGTGTTAATTGTTCAACTCAAGTCTACAAGTGCGTGTCCTTTTTTTATAAAAGAAAAGAAAGTTCGTTGTTTAATATCGAAAGAAAAAATGCTAAATTGATGTATCGAGGTAAAGACGTGACAAAAGAGAATTCAGATCATACATACAGCAAAGCTGCGAGTAGGCCTATATTACCATGGCCATCTTACAGTGGCATGATACATACTGAAGTTACAGTCACGGATGCTAGCATTCCTCAAGAACAGCGGACCGGTGTTAATATGGAAGAAGAAGATACGATAGTAACTTGTTCTAACCCAATTAAGAACTTTGAACCAAAAAGTTATTGGATTTCCGAGTTGTCTAGTGCTCAAAAGAGGTTAGCGCTCATTTATTTTAGACTTAATCCTACGCCACAAAATCTCTGTATTTTAGAGACTAAAACTGTTGAGGCTAAACGGTTAAAAAGTAAACTAATAGTTGGCAGCCATTTTGTCAGTCCATTGAGGAAACTACATCAGCATCTGAAATGTGGCGCAAAATGCGTTGGATAAAAGTTTACAAACAAGCTAGATTTTATGCTTATTACTACTATGCGCATTGGCACCAGATACAGCTTTACCAAGGATTCCTTGCTTTAAGTCATCAAATCCAGAGCTGGAAATAGATTTTTCGGTCCTAGAACTACAAGTTTGTATGAAAAGTAGGGACACGGCTCTTGGTTTTGATGGCATAACTAACGATGGTGTGTATGTGAATTTACCTAAATCCGCGCCACTTTTTTTGCTTCAAATGTATAATCGCATTTTCAGCAGCGGTAACGTTCCGCGACATTGGCGCGAGATTAAAAAAAAACCTTTTGCGAGTCCAAATGCTGATGTTAGACTTAGGCCAATATATTTGATTACTAAGCGGCTTGAATGGTTTGTAGAGAAGAGAAACATTCTTTCCAAAGACACAATAGGTTTTAGAAGGGGCCAATCTTGTTTAGATTGTCTTACTCGTTTAGTTACACAAATAAAGATAAGATTTTGCAGAAATGTTCCAACTAATATAACTATATGTGCTTATAGGAAAACTGGTAACTTTATTAGACGATTTAGATGTTGGTGTTAAAATTTGTAAATGAGCCAAAGACAGTTAAAAAAAAGGTGAAAATTGTGAGAGGCCAGATATTGCTCGAAAGACTAACAGGGGTTAAGCTCAAGGAGATCCTATGTCACCGTTACTGTTTAACATTGTGACTCATAATATTTGTAAAATAATTCAAAACGTTTTTATAACTAAATATGCTGATGATTTTGCAATATATGTTAGCTGCGAAAGCTTAGCCAAAAGTGTTAGTTGCTTACAATATTCTTTAGACTCTGTTACTTCGATTTTAGAGCAACTAGGCTTAGATCTGTCACCGAGCAAATCAAAATTTTATATTTTAAATAGCAAGTTAATCTGGATGCTCCAATGGCAGTTGACAGTCTGAAGTATTTAGGAATGTGGCTTGACAGTTCTCTGCACTGGGGGAAACATATATGTGAAACGTGTGAAAAATGTTTCCTAAATATTTTAAAAGTGTTAGCGGATTAATCTTGGGGGATTCATCCGAAACATCTTCTTAGATTATACATAGAAGTTTTGAGAATTCGTATAGATTATGGAAGTTTCTTGTACGATAATAGTGCGAAAACTCATGTGTCAAAATTAGAGAAATTTCTAAATAGCGCGCTTAGTTTACCTACGTGATGGAAAGTGAGATATCTGTTTCACCGCTACACTTGCGAAGGAAATATCTAGCAATCAAGTATTGTCTAAAAACAATGTCCTGGTCCCATTGCTCCACAGTAAATCTGCTATTCGAGCTCATTTCTTTTGATTCTCTAAGGTATTGGCAGAATGAAAAGAAACCGATGTTAATGACAGAATACAATAATATCAAGGATAAAAAAATAAGCTCCTTATACCTACCCGCGTGAAATGTTTATGCTCATTTATGGGTTTCACCAATCAAAACCAACAACGTACTTAGGTTGATATTGGAAAGTGTTCAAAAGCCTAAATATTGTATGAAATCAATGTATTAAGAAAATATAATGTTATAGATGAATAAAGTCAAAAATATTGTGGATGGTAAATATTACTATATACTGATGGCTTTAAGAGTACTGAGGGGATGGGAGCAGCGTATTTTGATCCCATTTGAAAGCAAGGTGAAAGCTACAAGATTGCGTCTAATATTTCAATTAAGTCCGTTGAGCTATTTGCTCTATTGCAAGCTTTGAAGTATGCCTGTAACATGGTAGTAACAGAGACGGACAGGGTCGTTATATTTCCGGACAGTAAAAGCGTAGTACTTAGTCCGATGCACCAATCGGCAACAAGGTGAACCTGTTGCCTATTCCATATTAAGGTATATAGATAAGTTGAGATGCAATAATGTTACTTTGGTTTTGCAATGGATTTCACCACACGACGGCTTAACAGACAATGACGCTGACGGGATGGCCAAAAGCGGTTTGGTAAACGGTTCAGAGGTGTTTGTTAAGCCTAGGTATATACTTAGGAACTTTTTTTAAGTTTATAAGGAATGGTTTGAGACTTCTCCAAAACGAAAGTAATTTGGTATAGGAAGTTGCAAAGTGAGCCATCTCGAGTGCCCTGGCTTTCTAATGTAGAGTTAAATCGTTCGTCAATAGTCTTAGCACATAGGCTTCGGTCTGGACATATTCCACTAAATAAGTTTGGTTTTTTTATGAAGAAAGTTGACAGTCCGAATTGTGTAGAGTGTAATAAGGTTGAGGATGTGCACTATTTCTTAGTTGTATGTATCAAGACCGAAGCTAAAGGCTTGGTCAAACACACGGCGCGACGCAGCGCCGCGTCCGCGCCGCGCGACCGCGGCGGCTTTAAATACATGCTAACAGGTTAGCGACGTCAAACATGGGCGCGATGCCGGCGGGACGCAGTCTGTTTAACGTCGCTAACCTGTTAGCATGTATTTAAAGCCGCCGCGGTCGCGCGGCGCGGACGCGGCGCTGCGTCGCGCCGTGTGTTTGACCAAGCCTTAAAAGGAATTCTCTTCGTTCAATGTTGCCGTGGGGGGGGAGGGGGGGGGGGGGGGGGGGGGGTCACGGCTTAAACTTGGGTATTTTTAATAGCATCCTGTCAGAGCCTATGTCAGCTACTGCCGGAGTTCTATTTACTTTATTTAAATAAGTTACTTGGTAAGGTAGACACAACCAAATTAAAATACGTTGAATGAAAAAGATTCTTGTTATTTCACTTTTTTATTATTTTTTACATTTGTCGGTAAATTCGGTGGGTTGGAAAATTTGGTAATTTCGGTGATTTAGCTTAAAATATACAGCTGTATAAAGTTAGGACGGACAGACGGACAACGAAGGCTCAATAGGGTCCCGTAGGGCTCCCTTCAGCCCGATTTACATAGGTCCAGGACGGTGGGCAAGTGACAGTGTACAGTACAGTAGTGTAAACCGATCAGACAGTGGCGAATCAAGTTGCCTTGCCAGTGGATCCGAATAGAATCGTTTTCTATTATTCCACTCCACTATCCTTGGCACTGTACCTGCCACTGTCCTTGACTAATGTAAATCGGGCTTTCGGGCGCGGAACTCAAAAATGGGGATGAAAAAATACAATATTGTCACATGTAACTAATGCAGGATAACACAAATGAAAATAAACAAATAAGTTGAGAAATTAAAACCCGACTACTGAAAAAGAACGAAACAAGATTCTCATCTAAAATTGTTATGTATTTACAAACTATTCAATATTTACATATCTATGTAACAAATCAATACTTAACTTGAAGAAAAAATGTTATGTTTCGCTCACACCTGATGCGTGATTTTTAAACACATGATGCATGAAGCAAAGCCGCGAGCAACAGCTAACAATAAATATATATATATATTTTAAATGTGCTAATTAACCTCTTTCAGTTGTTACCCAACACGGCACCGTTAAACAATCATTTTTATTTAGTTCATGTTTTTATCTCATCCAGTGGGTGCTATTTTTATATTTATTTGATTTCACACAGCCTACAACCAGTGGATATAACAAAGATGCTTCCAATGATAGGTAAAAAATCATAACCATCCTTTTTGCTTCACTGTAGTCGGATAATTACACAATTTTACTCTATTATTTCACATTATTTTTATTTATATTATTATAAATGAAATTCTTAGGGTAGTTTACATTTATTTTATCTCACATTTCAATACCCGACATTTTGAAATCTCAAAAAAATTCTCGCCAAAAATCAAGCTTCGCGCCGTTTGCGTAGATTCGCACGCTACGCGATTGGTCACGTAGGATATTCGTGTCGCGAGTCGCATCATGTTCGCGCGCAAATCGCTTACAAAGCAAAACATTATTAAATTTGAACCTTCGGCTGCCTCATTTCTTTCACTCGTAAATAACTAAATTCAAGGTACTCACGGATGCAATTCGTTAGGGATGCACTCCATTGTGACTTACCATTGATATTCCAAACTATGTTGAACTTACCTACACAATATTAATAATATTATTTAAAAAATAAATAAAACATTGTTTTGTTTTGAGTTGAAACCCTACTTTGATAAATGCAGTCGATCTAGAATGCAATGTGCATAAATAGACCATTCATTCACTTTAGAATGCACCAAGTGTAAGCTGTCAACCATTTCCTGGGTAATCAGTGTAATAGAATAATCTGCGAAAACAAGCGGTTCCGCGTCGTTTACAAGGAATTTCAGAAGTTGACTGATGTCTTACTGTAACTTTTAAGAGGCTTGTGAAGCTACAAATTACGTCATTATGCTGTCCTGTCAGGTGCTATCAGCCCATCGGAACCCATCATAGAACTGTCATGTGTCACAGTGACGTTATCATTTAAATCGTAAGAAGTGTCAAACAAATTGTTTTATAATGTCACTGTGACACAGTTCTATGGTGGGTCAGGTTCAGACAACCCTACCTACCTTTAGACAAAGTTACCTAAACTTTTTCAATAATAGTCATAATCTTAATCTTTTAATCGGAATAATTAGGTATTTAAACTTTTTGTAGGTAGAGTCTGTCTAATGAAAGCTGAACCTGGATTTTTCTTGGCTGACGAGTCTGGCAACACTATTTAATATGTCGTTTGGACTTTGTTGTTTTTAGAAACTTGTCAATTCGAGATCTAAATTGATAAAAATACGGAGTAATCATGCCGTCGACGATAAGAGGCGGTGTCCGGGAGATTCTGTATACTATTATACAGAAGTACAAAGAAAAACAAGAAGAAAGAAAAGCATTATTGATGCAAAAAATTAATTGTTTAGTTACGGTGACCAAATTTATAGGTTAGTACGGCTTTAGTACGGCATGTTCATTTTGATACTTCTTATTTCTCTATGTGCAATCCTAAGTTTAATTTACCTTTTTCTGTCTATTATACGATGAGATTAAGAAATTAAACGAAATCGAAATTCGTTTCAGAAAACCTGGACGTGCACGTTGACAAAAGTGTGCTGGAAAACGTAAAGCAGCTGAAAGAGGTTGAGGAAACTGAGTTAGCCTGCCAGACTCAGACGAAATATTTGGAAGAAGTATCTTCAATGACCGGTAATTACTAAAATTATCATTGTCTTTCCCTATATAATAGGTGTAGGTACCTATTGTCTGTCCCTATATCATGTTGAATCTCTTAGCATTCACAATTTTATTAAATTAATTTAATAGACAGATGATTAATGTAACTGACACTCATAGTTTCAATAAAACAATAAGGAGGCGTTTAGTTAAAAGATATCATAAACATATTATTTGATATGTATTTTCTGTGTGCGGAGCAAACAGCATTTTGTTGTTTATGAACCAAATGTACACTGTACAGTCGATTTCATAAATATGTGTACACTTTAGTACCTTATCTATTTATTTAATGTCATTTTTGATCGGCCAGATATAAAAGATGTTCGGGTTATATGAGTCTTCCTTGTTCTTAAACCGTTGCGATTAGAACCTCACCGATGCAATTTCATTTCACCTAAACCCAAATGTTTTTAGGGCTGTCGGACTGTACAATGGGGCTGTACTGCGCAACCACACAATGTATTTCTAAATGGTGTTCTGTTTATTTAACACTTTCTTTCTTCTTACAGATATCAGTGTTTCATCTTTAAAAAGAATAAGTAATGAGGGAAAATTAAACAACGGTGTCTTTAGTACTCCCGGAAAAAAGCGACCTCACAAGGCCGGTGTTGTCAGTGGGGTCCTGTCTGTTCACGCTTGCAAGAACCTGTTTTCCAGTTAGTTATTTTAGTTATCGTTCCTGACATAGAGACCTCGTCATGTTGTTCTCCTAGTCACTATTTTTAATTTACTCAATGTTATTGAGCGTACATTTGTAACGACTAAGTTTGTGTTGTTAGAAATAATTATTAATTACTTTACTACCTTGTAATGTTACTTTTAAGAATAATTGTATTTTATGATTGGAAAAAATGATCTGCTGGAGTTTCTTGCGGCGCTTCTTCTCCAAGATATAATTGTCGTTAGATAGAGGTGTAAGGGTGATGAGAATAATGTTACCTCTAATTACTTTATTAAAAAGGTTGAATATAATATTCCTCATCATCATTGTTTTATTATGCTGTGTGCGACACAGACGAAAACCTCTCGTATCAATGAAATCTATCAACAGCACGACTAGCACAAGTTGCTCGTGACTTGTTTGTCGCTCGGATCTCCCTTACTATCTAGTCTGTTACGATAGAGACGCACAGAGCGACAAGCGAGAAAATACAACTTGTGCTACACGTGCAGATCACTATATTTTCATGTCAAATATATTTCGAAAAACCAAATGTGCTCCAGTCACTGTCATCGTATTTTACCTAAAGTGCTTTTCATCAAAATATAGCGCTCGTAATAATATATATGAAAATATAGTACGCGTTTCCTCTTCCTTTGTGCCCACCAAAATAAATAAAATAATAAAAGTATCAATATCGTTTATTCCTTCATTGATCGGTAATACCATATCAAGATTTTTTGAATTTGCCGCTTTTTCCCAGGTTCAGCTTTCATTAGACAGACTCTATCTGATAATGAGTGTTTTGTTGGCAATTAAAAACGGTAGACCAAAGGTATGGCAGGTTCGAAAACCACAAGCTACATTGATGAAATTTTGAGTAGGTATGTCTTGTAGAAGCCGCTACTTATTTTGGTAGTTAAATAACACAAACATTTCTTTTTGCAGTAAATATTTCACCGTGCTCGACAGATGTTAAAAGGAAAAGGTTCCTAAGCAGTTTTTTAGATTAGGTCGGATGTTTGGAAACAAAACAGTTTTTTTTTTTGCATAAATTGTGGCTACCCTTTATTTTTTAAACCGTATGTCCCAAAAATACGGAAAAAATCTCAAAGGCAATTCTTAGCAAATACATTCAGTTTTTTTTTTTCTACGTGATCGGATAAGTTTTTGAGATATTGCCATAAAACTGCATCAAACGTGGGTGAGTGATGGCACTCACGGAGATACGCCCTTTTGCTGGTGCACTTTTCCACATCGTATTTTTTGAGATAGCTTTTGGTGTATGTAGTTTATGGCTTCGGAACCCTACACTGAGCAAAGTCCGACTTGCCCTTGCACGATTTATTAATTTGTTTAAAATTGATTAAATGTGGCATCGCTGTTCCCAATGGGTGAACCGATTTGGATGAGTTTTTTGGGATTCCATACCAAATTCTGATAACGGATGCTGCTGAAATTACTTTGTTGTCCGTCTTTCTAGATAAGTTATATAATTGCTCTGTCACTTACATTATTTTAGAAAAAAGATTTAAAATGGCACACGGTAAACTTACCTACTTCGCACCAAATAGTTTTTTTTTTGGTAATAGTAAGCATCGCAAATGCCATCTAGCGTTGAATAACCAAATGCTTATTAAAATAATTCAACCACGTATTTCAGCTATTGAGCGCTAGGTGGCGCTTATTTCAAGACAATGGGAGGGGTGTAACCGATTTAATTTTGAGATATTACTTAATATAGGTAATGGACAAAGAATACTATGAATAACTTAAAAATTAAGAATTTGTCAGTGTAGAACTAGTTATTTGTTTGTTATTTTACACTGATATTATGATTGACTATAAATTGTATTTGCATTCATTAAATAAGGACCTAACTATACATTTAAAAGTAATTGTATTACTTAACTTGTATCGTTAAAAAAGCGGGTATTAATAATAAATCTCCCTATCTTAAATATATACAACAGCTGTGACTGAGTGGCTAACTGGCACACATAGCACATCCTACCTAAACCGCTGGACCTACGGACTTGAAAATTGGAGGAAGTATTCCTTGGCCACCCTAGGGGTGCACTAAGAAAGGATTTTCCGAAAGACAGCTCCCAACGGGAAGAAATAGGGAATCTAATTCTACGCGTACGAAGTCCCGGGCGTCTTCTATTATATATCGCGGGCTTCATTCTAAAGGGGCGTACATGCAAAAACCCGAAAAAACTTTTTTTGTCCTATTCGATTCCGGTATTGGTAATACACAATCTCTAATTTTATCATAATTTTGCGACCTATATTTTTCGCTAAAACGATGAAAAACTTTAAGACGTATAATTGGAATAGAAAAAATGCTGTCAAACCAAAAAGACGTACAGGAGCCGTAAAAGCATTTATGTAGCAGAGTTACGCATTATCAACGCTCCATATAGTCGTATGTACTTACGGCTATAGGTGTTTAGTGTGATCTATAAAATTGTGTCTGGCTATAAAGACGTATGTACATACGGCTTTAAATTATTGTTTAATATATCAAATAAGGTCGCGGGAAACCGCTGGATGACAGCAGCAGAGGACCGATCGTTGTGGAAAACCTTGGGGAAGGCCTTTGTCCAGCAGTGGACGCCTTGCGACTGATAATGATGATAATGATGATATCAAATAAAGTCGCGCTAAGGAGACGTATGTGCATACGACCACAAATGTCTGTAAGTGCAGATGTTTGTGTGATGAGCGCGAATATTTGTTCCTGAGTCATGGATGTTTTCTATGTATATAAGTATATATTTCTCTATATGTATAAGTATTTATATCGTTGTCTAGTACCCATAGTACAAGTCTAGAGCTTAGTTTGGGACTAGGTCAATTGGTGTGACATTGTCCCCTGATATTTATTTTATTTATTTGTATTTTAAACATTAGTCCTCTATTATTAGTAAAACTAGTTATTATTATTTCTTATGATTAATAGACCTATTGGTCATAAGTTCTAATGACTGCCAGAACTTATCATTGTTTGACTAAATATAAATAAAAAACAAATAATCAATTTGGTCGATTTTACCCACATAGGTTAGGTTAGGTGAGAGGTATAAAAAATAGGTATAACGTAAATTCGCGACGTTCAAATTAGAACTAATTAATAATTCATCATGTCATGTGAGCTGAAATACGTCCACTGCTGGACATAGGCCTCCCGCAAGGCTTTCCACTCAGACCGGTCTTGTGCTTTTCGCATCCACCGCGGTCCCACTATCCTGACGAGGTCGTCACTCCATCTTGTTGGAGGCCTACCTACAGCTCGTCTTCTGATCCGCGGACGCCACTCCAGAACATTCTGACCCCATCGGCCATCAGTCCTGAGAGCAATGTACCCCGCCCACGGCCACTTCAGTTTAGCTATTCTTCGGGCTATGTCGGTAACCTTAGTTCTACTGCGGATATCATCATTTCTGATTCTATCACGCAGAGAAACCCCGAGCATAGCCCTCTCCATAGCCCTCTGAGTGACTTTGAGCTTCCTTATGAGGCCCATTGTTAGCGCCCACGTCTCAGATCTGTAAGTCATCACTGGCAACACACACTGGTCAAAGACTTTTGACTTCAAACACTGCGGTAATTTGGACGAAAAGGTGCTGCGAAGCTTCCGGAACGCTGCCCAGCCGAGTCGGATACGACGAGTGACCTCTTTGTCAAAGTTGGACCTACCTAATCGGACCGTTTGTCCCAGGTAAATATAGTCGTCAACAACTTCGAGCGCAGAGCCTCCGACTATCACGGGAGTTTGCGCGACATGGGTATTGGACATGACTTTCGTCTTGTCCATGTTCATTCTCAAGCCCACTCGGTCGGAAGCTCTACTGAGGTCAGCGAGCATTGCATCCTCCATGGTCTCAGCCATGACTACGATATGGTTAGCGAATCGTAGGTGAGTACATCTCACCGTTTATGTTGATGCCTCGTCCTTTCCAGTCCAGAACCTTAAAAGCATCCTCCAATGCAGCGGTGAACAGCTTCGGAGAGATCACAATATCTCCTTGTCTGACTCCCCGCTGCAGAGGAATAGGCTTCGTGCTCTGGTCCTGTAGTCGGACGGACATAGTGGCGTTTTCGTACAGACACTTCAGCACTTCGATATATCGGTAGTCAACTCGGCACCGCTGGAGAGACTGCAGCACAGCCCATGTCTCGATCGAATCGAAGGCTTTCTCGTAGTCCACAAATGCAAGGCAAAGGGGGAGGTTATACTCTTCGGTCTTCTGTATAACCTGCCGCAACGCATGTATGTGGTCTACGGTACGGCCTTTCCGGAAACCGGCTTGTTCGGGAGGCTGGAACTCGTCAAACCTGCGCGCGAGATGATTTGTGATGACCCTCGAAAACAGCCTGTAAACATGGCTCAGAAGTGAGATGGGTCTATAATTCTTCACCAAAATTTATCTCCTTTCTTGAAGAAGAGAACCACCACACCTCTGTTCCATGCTTTCGGCGTTCTCCCTTCGTGGAGGATGGAGCTGAACAGCGTCTGAAGGCCCCTAAGGATAAAATATACACCCCCGATGATTGGCAATACGTTATCAGATTAGACCGTAAAGACCATCCGTACGAAGTGCAAGTTATGGAGCATAAAGATTTTAAGGATTTTAAAGCATTGCGGACGACAGTCTTACCCAACACACTAAAAGCTACCGATGGAACGATTTTGCGGTGGGGCCAAATAAGGTGGTTGCGATTGACGAAAGACGTTCCTGGCTCTTTCTTTTTTAAATTTGACTACTGGGAAGAATTCAAACAGGTCAAGTTTAGAGAAAGAGTGACACGATCGGAAACTTCATATCCTGCCATGTCGGCAAGACTGTATCCCAAACAAATTCTTTTAAAAGAAGTAAAACATAAAGACCTAATGGCTATGTTCTGTACAATAGTAGTATGTTTTATTATACGACCTATTAACAAAATAGTTATATATTTTATTTTTGTCGAGCTAGATAGACGTATGAATTTCGAAAAAAAATTAAATAACGGTATTTTGCACGATTTTACATTGAAATGTCATCATATTTAAGCTTGTGAACTGGAATAATTTCGTATTAAATTAAGTTATCGATTATAGAAGGTTTCATATTATACGCCTACAAATCCAAAGTAATTTTTAAGAAATGTTTAGTTCCTGTTTGTATATTATCGCCGAGCCAAAAAGGCGTAGGGTAGGGGCACCAAAAGATGAACGACACCCAAAAGCTGAACACTCGATCGAAATAATCACATAACTAAATCGTGACAAATATTACATAGTTCGGAATTTATTTTTCTTAAACAGCAAGTCTTTGCTTACACCTCCATTAAATCTTAACATAGTATTATATTCTTTTTGGCCGTGATCGGTCGTCGTTCTGGAGCTTCCCGCCGAAAATGTCGATAGTATGGGAAAATACTTAAGGACAGCGCTCTCCAAATTTAAGCGTTTAATTACGTATAAAATTCAATAATTGTCAGTCTTAGAAGGATTTGCTTGGTATGTATTCTTGATTAATCACTCTTTTATTGGAGTTATACGATATTTCATTTTTCTTGTTAGTTAACGAGAAATATGCCGTTCAAGTAATGGTTTCAAAAATGTATACCTAAGCCAATACTTGAACGGTGTTCAGCTACTAGGCAAGGCGTACTTTTTTTAAAGCTTCTTAATAAATCGTACTGAAATGACAGATGGAAAATTTAGAACTTAAAATGATCGTTAAATGGTCTTGTATCTTTAAACCAAAAGATGAACATAGCTTTTGATGTCTAATCCAATGATTTTGGAGTTTTAAATACTATGAAAACTATCACTGTTCAATAAAAAATGTGTGCCTAATACTTGAACGAATTAAATTTACTAGTTCATGTTTTGGATTCTATTCCAATATGTGAACACCTAATTGATTTTGTTTGTTCATTTCATAAATTCTGTGTCCTAAAATTGAACTAAGTAAATTCAGTCGTTCAACTTTTAGGCATAGTTTTATAATATGAACACTAGTAGTAGTATACTAGTAGTATTTATGGAAATGTTTACTAATATTATAAATGTTAAAGTAACACTTTTTGTCGGTTTATCTGTTTAAAAAGATAAGTAACTAAGTAGTTTTGCTAATGATTATTAATAAAAAATACTAATTCGTTGTTTTTATGACACAAATAACCATAAAAAATAGGAACCTTATGTACGTAAGTAATATTAAATAAATGTAAACAATTAAAAAATAAAGAATATTTCGTTAACTCGCATTTTATTGCTAAAAGTGAATAGAATTAAAATGATATAGGTATTTTATTATGTTAGTTCAACTTTTGGGCCCAAACCGTTCAGAATTAGGGCACGCTGTTCATCTTTTGGGCAAATCGGTACATTTTTGGTTTCAATGATTTTTAGAAAAATACGGAGATATAATAACAGGCTTTATAATAGTCATTTTCAATCTAGACCATATACTGTACCATATAAAAAATTAAATAGGGTGAAATTTGTTACTTTCACTGAATATAAACTGTCTAAAGTTGGTGTAGTCGCTTAATCGTTCATCTTTTGGTGCTCTTACCCTAATAACATAATGACAGGGTTCTAAAATAATAAACGTAAAATCATTCACTTACCATAAACCAGGAAATATTTAAAAGGTCACATGCAAATTTATAGCTCAATCGGTAAATAGAGAAAAAAGTTATTAGGTTTTTTGTCTCTCCTGAAAAGTAAGAGTTTTGCGTATACGCCCCTTTAGTATGAAGCCCGCGATATAGTAAGTACATCTACTCAACAACAGAGGGCGCTTAAATCAACATTATTTCTATAATCATGTGTAGAGGCTGCTACTGCACAGGTTCATTGCTAAAAATAACTCTATTGTCAAATTAAGTTTATTCCCATAGATAGCCAATGTCAAGAGTATGAGACATGAAAATAATAGGCACTTAGTAAGTAGATTGTGTCACAAGGGCGCAAAATGAAATAATCAACGGCGAGGGCTGATTTTTAGAATAACTATTAAATAACCCCCCCCCCCCCCCCCTGAAATATCGTGACCCCGTTTTAGGGTTCTGGAGTCAAACAAAGAAATATTTGCGAAGAAACAAAGAATCATCTATTGAACGTCACGTTCGTCTGACAGTTGATAGGGATAGACGGATCTCAGAAAGCCAGTGAATCTTCTGTTAAACATGAAAGTAGGTCGGAACGTAAGTCCACAAGAACTTCTAATTAGTGGCCAAATAAAATGAATTCTGCATCCCTCTGCAAACCTCTATGTAAATACATACACCTATCTAAAAAATCATTCACCGTTTGAAAAGTATATTATTGCAGATGAACTTCAGTTATTTTTACTTATATCAACCGAAGCGAAATGAGGACGGGTCGCTAGTTTCAGTTGGCATAACCATTTAAGATATCTTGTATGAGATAATTATTATCCTAAAGGACAATGGGCAAATTTGTATGGGCACTGTCCCCCCCCCCACCAACAGTAACGGGATGCATGTCTATATGTTTATAAGGACCCAAAAAAAGACAAAATACTTATTTTAGTAGCAAAATCAATGGGATTTTTTTAATGAAAACAAGGGCCAAATAAGGCAAATCATCATATATGTGTTCATTTTCAAACAAATTCCATACGATACGATTATGGTTTTCCAAGAAAACCCCATACATCTGGTGATCGTCTCCATAGTAAAAATACATAATGTTGCTGAGATCTATTAAATGAGACATGTTTCATTTCTGTTGGTGGGGGGGGGGGGACATTTCTGCCCATGGTCCTTTACTACCCCACAAAATTTACTTAGGCAGAATGGCAAAGACGTCAACTTGGGCGTGCCCGTGCACAAAACTAAGTGCTACTAGGGGCACGTTTTATAAAGCTACAAGTATCAATGTTACAGGTCTAAACTGGCAACACTGCTCAAATGGCTGGTCGTCATTCGTCGAGGTGGTGTCAAATGGAAACTTGTAACCTGTAAATTGTAATTTGTAGCTTTATAAAAAGGCCCAGAAATAAATAAATATTATGTAGGATAGGTTAGAACTGCGACGCCTGCACAAATCGAAGTGCTACCAGAAAAGTAGTTAAGGTTAGGTTAGGTTAGGTTAGGTTAATAAATAAATAAATATATACCACATGACATGATAGTTATACAATATAATTATTATATCAAATGATGATTATACCAAATGTTGTTTATAAGAAATAAGTGATAAGCCAAATGACAATCATATGAAATAAAAATAGATATTTAATTTGATATTACTTCAATCGTTTATTATATACAGTTAGTGATTATAGCTTTTGAAATGATATAAAAATTTATTATACCATATTTGTGTGTCTAACTGCAGCGTCGTAGCTTCCAAACGGATGCGCCAATTTGGATGTGGTTTTTCGGAAATAAAGTTAAGAGGATTTCAGCCGAATTTTAATTTTTTGATCCGGCAACCAATAAACCAACTTATTTTTTCCAACGTCGCAATAGCTCGCAGACGCCAAAAGTGTCCAAAATTGACCTTATGCCGTTTAAATAACGCACTTCCAATCAGAAATGGTATTTCCACAACCGACATCGTACAATGGTCTTTGGATACCAAGTTAAGCTTGCAGTCAGAGGTGGCGCTAGCGATAGGGAAATCCGGGCGGGCGAGTCCTAGTTTCATGGTTCGCCGTACTCATTTGGGGAAGCTGCGCAGAGTGTAATTTATTATGCTATGCGCACAGTCAACCACCTCGTGTATTCACTACCAATGTGTAGGAGCAGAACTCATACTAAGGGAGTAAGCTTTATCATATTTCGTACTAGATTTTGTGCACCGGTCCTGCGGTAGAGCCGCACAGTTACGTCTCGGGAGTTTTAGGGACAGTTTAAAGTTGTTGAAAAATTATTAAGGTCCCTTATTGGGCTATTTACAGTGTTATCATTAGTAAAAAAGTTATGAAAATAGTTTTTGGTGACATTATACAAGTGTTTATATAAGTTAAAAAGTGAATTAAAAAGTTTTTAGAACTAGAGTAACATACGTTTAAAAATGTCACTTAAATTGTGTTTTAGTGAAAGTATGTGTTCAAATATGCAGTGTTCCCGAAAAATGAATTTATTTGAAGAATTTGATACAAGTACGTATTATGAAATAATTCTTTGTTACTTTGTATTTTAGGTTTTGTACTTAGAAAGGAGATTATATTCGTTCGGATTTTTTTTAAATTTATTTATTATAGATTTGTAATTTACAGATAAACCGACACATTACTATGTTAATTTAAACTTTACTTAATAACATTTCACAAAAATAAATTTAAAATAATTGCTTAAATAGTCACTGTACAATCGAGTTCATGACATATTTATAGATAATCACAAATAACCTGAGATCAGTATTAAATGAGACATGGAATATAATGATTTTTTTATTTAATAAGGGAATATTATTTAATTGAATTAAAACTATATTTCTGTACATTTTGAAGACTTAGACTATTGTCAACTATTTTATTTGTCTACTTTATACAGAAATTCTATTTAAAATATACCATTGAAAGTTGCGTAAAGTACAGTTACAAAATGTATACCTATAAATTAAGTCGAATTGACAAGTGTGTAACTTTTTAGTCAAGATGTCTTTTAACTTTTAAAATATAAAATAAAATAAAATAAACATTTTGTGAAAGAATAACTTGTTTTTTCTAGTAAGTTGTTATTATGCACATTTCATTTTCGTCCGAAACTGAAATGATTTACCTACTCCTATAACATTTTGAAAGCGCTTGTTCAATGAATGACGTCACCTCATTCATGAGATAGTTAGAAACGACGATGGAGCCGCTATCTTAATAATTATAATTATTAAATGATAGAATTATATATTGATCGCAACTGACATCGAATATTACACCAACACTGTGACATATAATAATAAAACTATTATACAGGGTGTTAGGTAGAGCATTGTCAAAAAGAAACAGGCGAGTAGAAGAGACCATTAGCTATCCATTTCAGGTACTTTAACCCTTAATTTGTCTAAGGGCTATTTAATACCGTTTTTTTTATAATTTTATTACAAGACACCGAAATTCGACCTTTAAACCCCGACAAAAAAGGAACTACTTGGTGTATTGACAAAATTTTAATTTTGATAGATTGTTAAAAGTTGTGATGTTCAAATAAAACTGTTACTGGAAGCGTAAAGCTACTTTAAAAAATAATGGGGGCTCCCAAAGTTTCAGAAACCGATAAAGAAATCTTTCAACCTCAACTTTACAATGAAATTAAAAAAAAACCAAAGTGATTACAATTCTTCCAATTTCTTAAAAACATCTCCTGTTCACGCAAATTCTAATGGTGTGCCACATGCATAACCAAACTCTTAATAATTCGAGTTATTTGCTAATAACTTCCACCCGGCCGTGCATGTGGCGATTTCGATGTTTGAGAAAATTAACTTACGTGGACGACGTTTTTTTTTAAAAAAGCATTTTATGGACCGACGAGTCCAAATTTACTAAGGAGTGGGTTTGGGGTGTGGGTTTTGTCCTTTTGGAGCCCATTCATGCAAATTGTGAAAATTTAAAATCCCCTCCTTAGTAAATTTGGACTCGTCGGTCCATAAAATGCTTTTAAAAAAAAAAACGTCGTCCACGTAAGTTAATTTTCTCAAACATCGAAATCACCACATGCACGGCCGGGTGGAAGTTATTAGCAAATAACTCGAATTATTAAGAGTTTGGTTATGCATGTGGCACACCATTAGAATTGGCGTGAACTGACATCGAATATTACACCAACACTGTGACATATAATAATAAAACTATTATATAATTATTATTTTTTACGTCACAAAATAATCTCTTAATTTCTAATTTAAGTGCTATCAATGATTTCTATTTATAAAAAAGTTACATCGAACGCGATTCAATATGAACACAGAATTAAAGTTCGCAATTCGACACTTAGCAGAATCCTGGTAAGAGTTTAGTTTATCTATTCGACACAAGATGGCGCTAGTAACTGGCGTTAGACTTGCGTTAGACTAACAAAGCAAACCTACAATTTTATTTAAATGGAATGGGATTTATTGGAAGTTTGAAATCGGCTTGAAATCAACTTTATAATTATATAGTTACTAAATTATTATACCTAATGTAATATAATGAAATCGAGAACGGCCTGGCGTTGGAAATACGTGAAATTTAAAAATAAATCTACTGATGCCGTAACAAAGAATAATTAAAATAAAATAAGATTAACAATTAAAAGGAGGCCTGAGGCCTCGGGCCTCATTGATGTAGGCCCCAATACAAAAATGGTACGAATGGTGCGGCTCGGACTTCTTACAATGGACATTTTTACTGAAAAAGCCTTACAACAGAACGCTTTCCGTCAAGAGTGGCTGAAATAATGACTCTCTGGTTATTTACTTTTCAGATAGCTTAAGAAATTAGAAAACTCAACCGAAACAATTCGTGTAGTCTTAAATGTTCTGAAGAACATACTTGAAATCACATCCTTTGTGAGTTTGGGGGATGAACTGTGGGTGAGGTGGGCTGCCTTTTTTTCATATTTTTGCTCATATCGACCATTACCCAAATCCGGACTAATATTCTTGGTTTAAGATAAGGATTCAAGGATAAAACGGGCCTAAGTTCTCCCGTCAGAGCACTTTTAGTGCCTTTACTACGAGCGCGCATGCAAACTTTACCTTGTGAACAAGATTTAAGCGATGGTTAGTAAAGTGTAGGGTCTTTAGGGTCAAATTTGACGCCTAAATGTAACACCAAAACCAAAACCACGTTGAAACTAAACGTTTTTTGTATGGAGATGATCATGATGATTTAGATTATTTTAATATTATGAAGGAATTCCGGTGTGATAATACCTACATATTCTGTGAAAATAGAACCTGTTTTCTATTACGGTTTAAAAGATACAGCTCTTTAAAGTTAGGACGAACGGACGGACGGAAAACGAACCGTGAAGAATGAAGATTAATATCTTATTAAATCTTCCATAGCCTATATTTAAATCATTTATGCAGTACCTACATTGGCCATAAGAGCTCTAAACACATCCGTAACATGCAGTGAATTTAGTTGCACTGCTAAAAAAAGCCCCAGCCGTCTCTCAAAAGGATAATTTTGTAATCATCAAACATAATTATATTGAGTAAGTACTGCTTCATTACCAAAGCCGTAGTTACACCAAAAAAACACTGTTTATTGTTTGTGTGTGTGTACTTCTACACTCACAACAATAATTACAAAATCACACAATTAGTCTATTCTCAAGTCTTTGTTTCAAAAAATCTTTAGAAATAACCCACGCTTTAAAAAATTTGGTCGTCAGGGAGTCGCTTTGCACTCATTTATTTTATAAGAATTGATTTAACTGTTTAGTGAATCAATAGACTTGAAATTTGGAACTCCTGCCGCTGCCCTTCAAACGTTGAATCACTATGACTGTGGATATGGATCGGCCGGTATTTTAATTGTTGATTGATATTGTTGAAATATTTAACATGTTGTCTTTCGGGACATGAGAAAACTAGAAGAGCATTCTGTAGCTAGAAAAGGTGCATTCGGCATTCGTTACAGGATTGACGTGGGTTGTCAGACGGTCGCGTCGCGTGCCTACGTCAATTCCATACATGTTGTCAGTTCTCGAAAATTGTTCACGTTAATGTTGAGCAATTTGTTTAGCCTCACTGGAGCGGGTGACATGAGTGTTCGGAACATTCTCTTATCACTCTCGAACTCAGGGTAGGCTGGTTTCTTTCAGTAAAATCGAAAAGATTTAATTTCCGTTTCGAACGATAGATACAACATGTCTTCGCATCACATTCAGTTTATTAATGGATTTCTACTTTTTCATCATGTCAGTGACTTTACCTTTGTGAAGCTTGCTCCCAAGAATTATTATTTTAATACAACAGCTAATATAATGCTAGATAGCGTATTTTAGTCCAAATAAAACAGTAGGTATTAAAATCGCACAAGTCATCTTGTTTATTTTTAAGGTGCTTACAACATAATAATCAAAATGAATACTTTTACTGTAATTATGTTCGGACATACATCTGCATTATCTTGATACATGTGTTTAATCTACTTGTCTTAGAAACCGAGTATAGTCCATTTTTTCGGAACATGTTTTCGTGTCGACTTTAGCCTGCATACGAACCACCTTGTACCATGTAAGTAAGACTTTCCAGGTCAAATAAGGCGAAAAAGAACAAGAGAATCACTACCAACACAAGAACTATCTCCAAATACCACCCGTATTAGAATAATTAAATGAATCTTAGACGAATTACATAGAATTACGTACTTAATCGCCTGTATTTCAAGAACCAATTAAGTCTACTTAGATGTTTCCTCATAAATTCCTTATTTGTGCGTCCATTTTAAATATTATCAGATTTGTAGACACTTAACTTTAACAAAACTGACAATTTAAGAGTTCCATATTTTCTAAACTTTCTAGAGTATTCTTTCGGTCGGCGGAGTATTCTTTCGGTCGGCGTGCATCCCGATCGTATAGAGGACTTCTAATTTTATGAAAAAGCACTTCAAATTTTCCTACGATATGGTAGATTTTATCACGGTCCAAGTAACAATAGTCGTCAATATGCTTCTTTGTCTATATTATAATAAATTTGAATCTAGGTGGCACTATGTCACATTTCAATTAGTTATTATCTAGCGGGTCTCAGTTGTCCCTACAGAGCATTATTTACAAGTTAGTGCGTGCATTTCTAGTTTGGTCATATCTCTCGATGAAAAAGCAGCTTGGCTAGAGTGGTAGCTACCTAACTTTGGAGCCTATGAGTGGGTGAGGCAATTTAAATTTGACAGCACTTAAATTTGCCGGCTACTGTGCTGTCAAATAAAAAATGAACTGTTTAAAATAATTTGATCCCTAAGTCTAAAAAAGTACGCAATAGATTTTGGACGACAAAATGATAAATAGACAAGAAACTATGAGGAAGCCTTTACATTTTTCCATCAAAGTCTAATTAAAAGTACAATACAATTTGTACCAGATAGATAGGTTTATAAAAAAGCATTAAAAGATTCTATGAAATATTTTTAATTATTACGAGTACTTACGTAATGCGAGACGTATGCAAATTTGACCGTTAATGTGTTAATAAAATATACTTTTGCCTTAGTAACACTGAAAACAGAACAAGACTATGAAATAGATAGATAGTAAGTAGTACCTAATCACACTTGGCCGCTGTTTGATTAGTTAAAATACTTATATTTTTAAAACGGTTGACTTTACAGAGAGAAATCTAGTATCAAATTGTAGCAAATTTAGTCATCAACGCACGTGACATACAATTAGTATGAAAAACCAGTCATTCCGTATTAAAATTGACACTATAACCAATCAACTGTCAAATTGTACGCGTTTCTTTATTGTGTTGCGTTAAAAGCTCGAGTTTAAAAATGGAATTCTTAAATATTCGTCTATTAATCATACGTTTGTTAATTTTTAAGTACAGTCAACGTCATATAGTTGGTAGCATCCAAAGTAGCCAAATAGTACGTTACACGTCATTATTACCGTAGTAACAAGGGCGTGTAACGAACTATTTGGCTACTTTGGATGCTACAAACTATATGACGCTGACTGTACATTTCGTCCACGTTCATGTTCGTGCTTATAATGGCAAAAGGGCGCACGTCACTGGTAAATCACGTGACTCTTTCCTATGACGTCTACCAAGCTTGTTCTTAAAAACTTAACATGAAGGTTAATTTTGTGCTACTATCAAAACAGACTATGTTACGGCGTTTTTAATTCGTAACCTGTAACTAATCATGAGGATGTTGTCTATGCACTAGTTAATAGAGCGTAAGCGTAAGACGCTCACATGTTTAAAAGTGGCGGGTCTTGTACGAATTTGCGCTCATGACATATCTGTGATGTTTCTGTGATCTGTGGGTAACACTTGACTCGACTTGTAGAAAGTTAACACACATTATGGTTGATAAATACAATTAAATAGTCCATGCATATTCCCGATTCGTATTTAAATGTGCACGCAAACTGGCCCATATAAAAATATACCCCGAGCGGTGCAAACAATCTACTTGTAGCTTCGGAGTGCGCTAGACATGCTACAGGTAGTTGGAACCTTGGCGCCTTCCCGTTCAGAATAAGAAAGTAAGTGCTCAGTTAAAAATATATAAACAAAACGGCAAGAAAAGTCTAAATTGATCGTTCACAACCTTAATAAAGTTTTAGTTTCTGTATGTTGTCGTCACATCGCTTAATAACAAGTACCTACATTAAATGTTTCGTAGACACGTTGGCTTAGCTGGTAGTGACCCTGCCTACGGAGCTATAACTGAGCCTCTCTGTCCGTCCGTCTATCTGTCTGTTCGTCTATCTGAGTGTGAAACAACAAATACTTAAAGAAAATAAAATTTAAAATATGATACAAAACCCGTCCCGTGCGATGCGAGTCCGATTGTTATGTTTTACGTATTAATGTGATTATTAAAAGGTATTCTGTGTGCTGGCAATTTTATAACAACAAACAAACACAAAATTCTACTAAACTCACACTGTAATGCAGAATTTTGTCGTAATGTGTACATACCAATTAATGCCTCCTCGTACGCCTTTATATCGAGATACATGTCGATTGCGTTTTGATTTGTAAACCGCTCCCTTCGTGCAGGCATCTGAAACAAAGTAAGCATGTTTAGTAATATTGTATTAATTACACACACACTCTCTCACACTAAAAAACTGTTTGTTGGTAGAATTACTTTGCCAAACCGGCCCTCGCCATTTGTTTAGGTATAACTGTTTTATTAATAATTGATTTCATTTCATATTTCTGAAATAACGTCTGCATTAAATACAAAAGTTTTTAAACTTGAGGTATTTTAATATATTATACAAATATTTTTCATAACTGTACTTAAAAGTTTGATCAAGTCTTTGTCTCCAATTCTATTTACGACAAAGCTTCAAAGTTTAAAAAAAATGTGTTTTATATATATACTACTTTAAATTAAGTATTAACCTCAAATAATAGAAATGGCATTAAAATAACTAAATAGTTGCGTTTCTACACGACATAACAAGATCAAAAATACGGTTTTTTAAATAGGATCAATCTTTGGGTTCCTAAGATGTTCTAAAGAAGTGGAGCCACGCATATTTTTCGTGCAGGTGGGGGGGATTGAATTATTTCGTACTCGTACCAAGCTAACTCACTTTTGCTGACTACGGAATTCACAATCAAACAGTCACATTAAGATTTTTTTAAACCTTTCTGTATTGTAATGTTGTCCTTGGGGTCTCACAACGCAAAAACTTTTTCTCTTGGTCACAAAAATGATCAATTTCTCGTGACAAAATTAGGAATATGCCTTAATCGCTCAGTGTTTATAGTTGCACCGTTTACCTACAGTTGACAGCTGTCAATTCGGATCAAAATATGTGTTTGAGGTTATATTTTAAAAACTACGCCTCCTTGTACTTTTATATTAAGTAGGTTAGCACATCAACACTACACTTAAATACACTACACTACACAACGTACACTTTATCGTAAAAACACTTTGAATTTAGTTTCGTAAACTTGACGTGTCAATTTATTAGTACTGGTGATGGTATTTTTTTTGGTAAATTATCGGAAATCGAATCCTATCTTGATCGATAATTATCGCCTCCGAAACCACGGAATACTAAATTTCTTAAAAAATCGTTGGAGCCGTTTCCGATATTCAGATTATATACATTTATATCTAAGTGGCATGCCGTTAATATGGTAGGTTATAAATATTGTAATATTTTGTAATAGTGGGCGAACAGTCCTGCAGAAAAAAATGCTACCTAGTTAAGTTTTAAAGTTTTAAAGTTGACTTAACTTTATTATACATGTTACGTTAATATTTAAAATATCAGTTTAATATCATAATATAATGCAATTAATTAACGTTTAAAATTAGGTGCAATTATGGCCTCACCGGCCGTGGTTCGTTGTATCATATCTCAGTAATTATAAGGCAATTATGAGATAATTTAAACACGAAATATCGCAGTATAGTCTCGTTAATTACATTTAAACCATCACTATGCTCTGAAATCCGAACTGAAGGATAAATTACTTACGTACAGTCAGCTGCAGAGAAAACTAACCCCCCTGCATAGGTACAAGTTGCCTTGCAAAGGGGGTTACATTTCTCTGCAGCTGACCGTACGTGAAAACTGTCGAAATTTTCGTAGTTTCATGAACAGGTTAAGAATTTGGATGTGGATGTCTATCTGTATAACAAACCCACAAATCGTGAACACCCGACCTTTTGTAAGGCAGATTTAACTAATTTTGGTTATAAACAAAGTTTTTAAACTTTAACAAGCTCATACTGTAAAGCAGTCGCAATATATTAACTTAGTTAGGTACTTGTAAGAAAATTATTACAACACCATTGAATTACTAACAGACAAATAGGATTTAATACGCATAACAGGAAGAAAGATGTAAATACTTACATTCGTGTACGAAATGTCGAAAATTCGAATCGTGAGAGCACGACCACGTTGGCAAACGGCTCGCGCGATACTGGCAGCTCGTTTCTAGCTCCAGCCAGTCTGGGCAGCGCATAGAGTTCGATTGACATTAGGCATATGATTTTAATTTAAAAAATATATATTTTAAATAGGAACGTCTGATTGATATTAGGTACGCCTCCAATCGGTTACATCGAGGTCGAAATGCACCGGCGGCGGCACCGATCCAAGACGTTTCAACAAGTTACAGCTTGTCGCTCGGGGTTACCGTGATTTCTGTCGATTAGTTCTTATTAACACACACACGTCTCTTCCATGTCCGCCAAAACCAAAAACATAAATAATAGCCATTGGAGTGAAAATATCTACTGACATTTTATATATACTGGCTTCTTGTTTTTTTTTGTTTTTACGTATATAACGGTGATAATCTCGTTACAAATAAATGTTGAATTTTAAATGTGTGTGTATAATGGGATGAGAATGGCGTGTTAACAGGTGCTGATAATTAGGTAGGTAGGTACTATGTAGTAAGAAAATTGAAAACACTAATTATGAAAAATTCGTAGTTCGTTGTTTGACGACTTTAAAGTAAAATTCTGTGACATCTTCTAAAAGCAAGGCTACATTGGGAAAAGAGTTGTATCGTTTTTTCTATTGTTTCTCGGTTTTCTTGATAAAAAGTAGCTTTTCCCACTTTGTAGCTTTTTCTAAAGATTTTTACGGTAGCTAGATAATAATTAGGTAGCTAAGTAGTTAAAACCTAACTAGCAATTGCCTAGATTCAATTTTATTTGTAGCATAACTGTACACTTGTACTAGCTTCTGCCGGCGGCTTCGTCCGCGTAGAATAAGTTATTTAAACATCCCATGTTGCGGGGATTTCGATTATTGTTATTCCCTCGGGAACTTGTAACTTTCCGGGATGGAAAGTAGCCTATGTGTAAGCTATCTCCATTCCAAATTTAATCCAAATCCAACAGTTGCAGCGTGAAAGAGTAACAAACAAACTTTTCCATTCAAACCCACAATCAAACTTTTCCATGTATAATGTTAGTGGGACCTTATCATACCTACTCACATTACAATTGAATTTTGATAGTTTTAACAAGCTGACTATGGAGCATAGGATAAAATAACTTCATAACGACACTCAGATATATTTTAGAGACAATTACTCGTAATCTCGTTCCTTTTTAGGGTTAGCTTAGAGTTTATAAACCGCTACCTAGCTTGGTAGTTAAATAATAAAAATAAATAGGTATTTCTAGGAGGGGCACTTCGTACATGTTAAAGTTGTTTTTTTGTACCAAATAGGTATCAAAGTGTGGAACATATTTAGATAGTTATTTCAAAAACACTTTAGTTTTAGTAGCCATTTTTTAATTAACTTAATACATTCGGTAGTAATTGCTCTGATAGCTGCAGAAACTCCAAAAAATACGAAAAAGAAATTAAAGTAACGCTTAATAATACTTTCGAAGATAATCATTTTCAACGTGATCGGCAATACAGCTTATGAGTTATTGCCAAAAACTGCCCTTCTCATCCAAAGGACGTAAAGGCCATGAAGATACGCTATTTTGCTGATTCACTTTTTTGTTTTTGTTGTAACAGCTTCGGGACCTTACACTGAGCATTGTCTAACATACTCCAGCTTGAAAAATCGACACTAAGCAACTTCATAGTTAGGTTCTTAGGTTCTAGGTCTCTTTTTTCGTAAGTCAAATATATAAAGTAACTATTAACTTTCTTGTGAACTCTGCATTGTAGGTACCTATTGGTTGTTTCTGTACCTTGATGCTGGAAGAGCGGGATCTGTCACAAAGCCATACTTACTAGAAGGTCCCATGCCTATCCTTCTTGTAACCGCACTGATTGTGACCAATAAACGATAGTAAAATGTTGCAGGTTTTGACGTGTTATCGTATTGTCTGCGTTGCGATTGCTCTTAAATACTGGACAGTAACGGCAGCTGAGTTAAAACAGTACGATTATAATAAGTAAAGCATAACGGCTTTACTGAGTAAAATAGACGCGCAGTTTTTATTAAGATACAACGATGGCATTTTTTTTCAATTTTATAATATTTTTAATGTCCCCTAGACAAGAAAAAACTTTAGCATTTGCCTAAATTACTAATGACTAAGTTTCGGGTTTAGGCCGAGCATTTTTGTCGGTTAGATAGTCCTCGACCCTACTAAATAAGCCAGGTAATTTATTATCTAATATAATTGAATGCAGTAATGCCATGAAATGATTTAAGTATACACAGTGATTTTTAATCGTTAATCAGGAACCAATTTTTCTAATTCAGTAATTGATCTCGATCACGGTACAGTCTCAGTTACTTTTAAATGTTATACTTAATTTTTGCTTTGTAAATAACTTAATCGAAATGAAACGTTACCCTAATAATTTTTACATTGGGTATGGGTAGTAAATGGTGATTCTTAGATTACGTATTCACAACATGAAGGTTTAAGAAGTTAGGTTCATTAACATTATTTTTTTAAATTGACACTGGCAAATTATTCTACGAGACATATGCTATTAAATCAAGAAAAGAAGAAAGTCGTTTTCTGTTTATAACGTAAATGTCAATTTGATTTGGTAGTTTTGTTGAAACGTGGCCATAGGAACCCTATTAAAAGGACCAATAACGATTGCGTTCAGAACGAATAGCTGATTGGGCGTTGTATGACCAGTAGTAGTTGTTGTTTAACCGTAGCCGTAGCAACTATCAGCGTTCGGATAATATCGTGGGTTTTTCGTTCTTCCGATGTCAAAATTACCAATCATAATTTCTCCGTATGCTTACAATGGTGCTAGGTTACGGTTTCAAGTCCTGCAACAGGAACGTACAGACCTAGTTGTTTATAATATAACACATATTCAAAAATTGTGGAAATCTTGATTTAAGGGGGAAGAAACGTTATCACCCGGAGCTAATTATGTACGTATTTTTTTGACAACCTCTCGATTATATCGGCGCTACACAATCCTACTTACAAGTCACGGGAATTTAAGTTACCTATATAAATAGAACGAATTAAAAATTTGTAACACAAATATGGTTTGTATTTCAGCTGCCTAGGGTATTACGGCGGAACGCAGTATCAGAATATATTTTTCACTTCTCATGCTTTTAAAATAATACTTGTATTTTTTTTGTAACTTGTAACAAGCTTTGTTATAATAAACGTCATTCTTTTGACCTTATATTACTTAAAAGTGAAAAAAAAAGAATGTTTAACGCGAGAGTGAGCAACCATAATGACACTCGAACTATTCACGCGAGCTGAGCAAGTCCACGGCTTTTTTGTTGTAAAGAGAAGCTTTAAATCCTTGCATATTTAGGCAATATCTCGTGTAATTAAGGCTTGTTTTAGTCCCTTGTTGAATAATCTACTATTTTATAACTGAAGTGATATAAATAAACGCTATTTGGTGAAATTTGAAGACTATACGTGAACAGCCGAAAGTAAAATTCTTTAGATAAGTACTTCTTTTAAGTTAAAACAGATAAAATAAACTAATACAAATACCTAATAAACTCACAAGTAAGAATTTGCCATAAAAATACTTATATATTATAAAATAGTTATTTATTTGCAAAAGCTATTAAATATAGCATGTATTTTGTCCATCTTAAGCTAAAATACCCACAGCACTGCGTTTTACCTGCACTGGTCAGGTTAGGTTAATGTATTAATCAGTTTATGTGTTAATACAATCAAAAGCACGAATATTTGTACACCTAACGCGTGTAATACACACTCGTGTATATATAATATACACAATCCTATACAAATACATATAATCAGTGAAAATATGTATACGTACCTATATATCTCATTATTGGCGGTAATAAGGTGTGATAGACCAAAAATCCTGCGCTTCCTGTTAGATACACGTCACGCTTGATAAAGCATCTACTTAATTGGTTAATTAGCAACAATTTCCTACTTAATCCTAAGAGAGCTAAATGTGTTAGGTAGAATTGATTATATTTCTAAATGACCAGTGTTTAATAATGATAGATAAGACACTTTTCTTAGAGATAATTACAAACAAAAACTTTTAATGGAGTCACTATAATAGCAGGCAAAGGCACAACTCGTTGCAGGTAAATTGAGTTCGGCAGCTTGCACTGTAAGAAAGTCAGGGTCTCTTTTCTACGTGGTAAATAGTCTGTTATTTGTGCAATAAGAGAGCAAACTTTGTTTTCGCTGCGAGTGTTGATTTTGAATCCCGAGTAAGCGAAGGACTCTGTAATTGAATCACGAGCGTACATAATGATTCTAAGACACGAGATGTAAATAACTTTGGTCTCGTGTTGCACATGGAACTTTACGCCTCAGCAGCGAGAACATAACATAGGCAAATAAAAAAACATATGGTTAAAATGTAACAACATGTATCTATATTTGTAAGACAATCATATCAAATATTAAAAGTTAAATGTGAAGTTATTACACTTTTGCAAATTAAAAGTAACAGTTTTGTTTGGAACTAGAGCCTGACTAATTAGGTACCTAGTATCTTCTACTCCGAATAAATACTTTTGCGGCCTGAAAATTGCAGTCCGGAGCTTCAATAAGAAACTTTATAATGTTAGCGGCTGAGATTTTTTTTTAGGATTTTTTGGATTTGTGCTCTACTGACATTATTTCCAAAAATGCAATAAGTTTGAAATAGGTTTCGATGTGCACGTCATTTTTCGTCTTTATTGTGGTTTTCAACATTGTGTAAATACTCCACATTGTAGATGGTACAGCAAAACCTTGTTTTTTGAGCTGCTCAGCTGAAAATACTATTGTTCTTGACGTGGTTATCGTATTGTCTTAACTCAGTCACCATAAAGGATGATTTCCACCAAACGGCTCGCATCGCATCGGATCGGAAAGGATACGTACGGATGCCGCGGCAGCCGTACGGCTCTATTGAAATTATTATTGTCTATTTATGACGGAGCCGATCGCGCGTCGCGTCGCGGCACACTTACGGCGACGTACGCGTGTCGCGGAAGACGCCCGCGGTCGAGCTGTTGTGCGCAACTTGCTAATGTAGACTTAAAAACAGTACACATATGATTCAGTATCGTTTAAAGACTATACAATTCTTTCCGATCCGATCCGATGCGGGCCGTTTGGTGGAAATATTACTTGACTGTCAAGTAAATAAGAGCTTTCAACGCTAAACGTGTCACACTTAATCGTTGACGTCTAGTGATGACGTTAAAAACAATAGATTTTACCGTGAAGAGAGTTGAGATATCTGCTTAGTTTATTAAAGTTATTTTGTCTCTAATTGGAATATAGATATTAGGTTTATACTGGTACTATACATTAAAGGTCATATACGATAAACGAGTACATGCGGGGAATAAAACTGGTTTTAAAGTAGTGGGTGACAAGTCTAGAGCTAAGTATGGGACTAGGTCAGTTTGAATGAGATTGTCCTCCCATGGTATTATTATTGTTTTAGAAATACACTCTGCATTATTAAATATCATTGATTTATTTATTTGGCATGGCTGAGGGAGACGGTGGCTGAGATACACGTCACACTCGTGTACGGGTGCAGTTTGTAGGTTCCGGTTTGTTCTCATTTGCAGGGACATGCTATTCAGTAAATAACAAGTGTTCTAATAACGGCTTTTGAAGGAGAGACCTCGTCTTCTTGTGCTCCTAGTCATTCTCTTTAATTAAATGTTATTAACCTTACATTTGTAATGACTTTATTTGTCCTAGTTATAATTTTAAAATATATTTTAACACTGTGTCTTTTTAAAAATGACACAGTTACCTTTAGACGGGGACTTTAACTAGGCAGCCTTTTTACGTTCGATCGTTCGGCCTAATTGGGAACCTGCCTCGGCTTGCAACCTGTCACATACACAATTACACAAATACACAAAGGCTTGGGATGCCAGCCGGTAAATAGTACATTGTGCATCAAGGGTAGTATGAAGGGAATTACTAACGAGAGTGTTAGAAGCCCGACGCCGAAGGCGGAGGGCTTTTAATGACTCGAGTTAGTAATCCCCTTACTGCCTGTGATACACACAATGGTTTTCATCACATTTGCGAGGAAAAACACTTTAACTCTGCAAAATATAAAGAAATAACTTTTGACAAACGGGAACGTAACTGGAAACGATATTTTTTTTGTGACCTCTATCACAGATAATAACTGCGTTTAGTTTCGACCTGGATTCGAGCCAGATTTAGCCAATTTGATAAAAATGTATAATTACTAAAATTAATGATAAATGTTAATATAAACTTGAAATAGGTATAAAAATAATGAAGTTTAATAAAGCGTATAGGTTTTGTGTAATGTAAGTTAGTCTATAGCTAATTTTTAAAGATGAAATTAGAAACCGATTTAATTATTGGCTGAAAATTAAACCTCCTTAGTCAGAAATGATGTACGAAAGAGTTGCAAATTTTAAAAAGAAAGCCCTAGGGATGACAAACTCGCCATAATTCCCGCGGGAACAATTTAGGCCATTGTCCTTCTGTATACAGGCATGGAATAACACCATTTACGAGCAAGTGTGATGAAAACATTATTATTCCTTTTAATATGTTTTTTTTAAACAGACGTCCATGCCAAGTACCTAAATAAGAGCTATCAAAACCGTAACAATCCGAAAGCATGGCAAAAGCAATATATTTAAACGAGTTGAATATAGGCCCTGAAAGCCCGTAACGATACGATAACAATAGGCGTAAAGTCAATGTATAATAGCGTTAGCGCAAATGTTAACTAATTCCTTTCACAATATTCAAACCGCGTATAGATTATATTACAACACATTTTAAACATGGGAAATGTTACATATTATGTATAACATTTAACAAAGTTGCCACCGGGTCAAAATGAGTTAATGTGTTATCAGAAGAAAGGGATTCTTTAATCAATCGAAACGCGTCATCCTGCTCCTTAGACTGCTGCCATTTTTTTTTTTTGCATAAATTTATGTAGGGGCTACAGAATTGTCAAAGCATTATTAATAAAAATCCTATAATAATTCACGAGTCCCAGAAACTATTTACGTTCTATAATGTTACCGCGTTCACTATAGCTTGGAGTTTTCCTGGAGACTTGTGTAATCCTTAATTATCGATTACAAATCCTAAATAAGATACTGAGTCCTGGGAAAAACTGCACTTATTTTTTTTCAGTATGAGGCCGGCGTCACCTAACCTTTTGGAAACTCCTCGCAACAGCGCGAGGCGCTCTTCTCGCAAATTGCCTGTTGTTAAAATATCATCTTAACATTGGAGTACCCCGTCAACCCCTGCAAAAGTTTTCTCCAGAGTACGCTGGAAAATAGCAGGCGCGCTAGATAAAACGAACACGATTCGAATATATGTATACAACCCATTATGGGTAATTATTTATACAACCCATTATGGGTAATTATGCATGTAGGAACTTGCGAACTCGGGTCTTGTTTTAATAACGACACACCCCGGATAAATCAAGTTTCGTAAATTGTTTACCTCCGTGCAACCGAACAGTTCATCGATACGTGGTAGCGGATACTTTTCAATGATCAGCTGTTTGTTAAACGTTACTGGGTAGTCCGCGCACAATCGAATAGAGTCGTTAGGCTGGCGTAATCTGAAAATGTTACTGATTCAATAATACCTAAAGATTGCAATCTGTCCAGCCAGTTCCTATTCCAGTTTCGGTCGTAAGGTGAACGGCACAGGTCTCGCTTTATGGAAAACAGGAACGGCATTCAATTTTAAACGCAGCTTGACTTCTACCCCCTGACAACAACCGAGCCTATCCGCGAAAAGGTGAGAGTTTGTTCCTAACAACGTTACAACAGAGTTTACAATTTTGTACGGAACATATTTGTAGGTTAAACTTGGCTATGAAGTCCCGCCCTAGTGAGGGCGGCCCTCCGTTTTTAATCACAAACACTTCTAAGTCTTGCTTATTTTTCTTATAACAAAAAGGTAATTTTGTTGTTCCCAGGCAATTAATCAAAGTTATAACTTTTTTTTGTTTTTTTACACGAAAGAAAAATGAAAATAGTTAAATAAATGTGTATTTAATATGAGTCTTGTCATTTAATACTAACAAACGCTTAAAAAAATCACGGACACCCCGGTTACAGACGTTAATGAATGCCTCGTGATATGACACCACGGCTGTAGCCGAGGAGTTTTTTCGTGACAGAGTTGACGAAACATTCTCATAGGATTACACAGTGAAGGCAAGTATCTTGTGCCGTACACACCACAATACCCCTCAGTGTCACTGCAAACGCTTTAAGGTAACCTCAACTCATGCACTGCCCATAAAAGGGGAACGAGACGCGTGTTGTGAAACATCACAGCTGTAGACGTAACGGCCGTGGACGAGCTGCCACACAAGAAGTTTTTACTGTAGGAAATAACATAATATTTTTCCGTTATGCTTTTAAAAACTAAGTATAACCAGTTTATAAGTTCAGCTTGAGCAACAAATATGTTTACTCCAGTAGTGGAAACTGTTCTGGCAAATGTGTTTTTGCTACAATGTTTTAATTATAAGAATTATCAATCGCAGTTTGTTTCCCTTGTTTTTTTTTTGTTTATGTTGTACAAATTATAAATTCGTTCCTTTTTAATGGAACTACAATGAAGCGCACTGAACGGTGGGAAAACTACGAAAGATATATTTCCTACTGACCTACTGGTGACTTTACGCTATTGGTCAATATTTTTTAAACTTTTTTATTATATTCTTAAATGCCGGATTTTGATAAATTCCATATCATGACTCTTCGGGACCATTTTGCATGGAACACATCGGTTTTTTGGTGTGTCTCGATCGGGTTTGGTGTCAGCTAACTTGTTAACCGTTCCAGTGAAGTCTTGCGAGTATTGACCTTTTTTTGGAATCAGGAAAATTGCTTTCTGAAGTTAGACGAAAAAATACCCTGTGGTTTTCCATTTTCTTTTGGTCACATTGTCATTGTTGATACAATTATTCATAGTCATAATTTTGTATGTCATAATCTTGCAAGTTAAATTTGACTCACTTTTCGGTTACCGATGGAGCTGAAAATTTGCATACATGTGTAAAATAGATGACAATGCAATACTATTATGACATGGAGCTGATATGATGATGGAGAAGTTGGTGACAGAATATCAGCTATTTAACGTAAACCCCCACCCTGTTGGGACTCATTTGTTTGGTCTTGATAAGCAGATAATGACTCTGCAAAGAAAAGTAGAGTCGGCAGCAAAAGCTTACCCCAAAAATATTTTTTAATAAAATGAATCGTTGGAAATATTAAACTTGCACTATTAATATGGACCGTGCTTCAGACATTTTCAGATCATGTTCTACGAGAGCATAATTACTCAATATTTATTTTTATTTTTACCCACTGCACTTTACTCTCTAGCGAGCCTTCACTACATGTAATATGATAATATTCATAAAATAAAGCCTTTTCTCTAATAGAAGCTCAAAAAAAAACAGTTTAAATTTAGCACAATATAGCAATTGCATCTTGCTCTAGAACTGAAGTTAAAGTAAGATATCAATGTTTTACAATGTTTAATGCTTGTCTATTTTGTGCTTTAAATACAAAAATAACGTTTTATATAACTATTATTTCAATTTCTTTGCACTGCCTTTTAAGTATATTGTTGTAACAATCAATTCATCCAAATTTTTTTTATAAAACAATTCAGCAAATGCATCCCTATGTGTAAACATACAGAGTTTGATATTGTTCGGTTATTAAAATGGAGTTGTGCCCTTTTATTTGGACGGAAATATTCCGCCGAGTCGCTGCCAAGGTTAGAGTTCAATGAACTTTATCCCTATGAATGAAATCCACATGACCTTGTCTCGAAAATGTCTCGGAGTACGCTGCCGTCCTAAGCCAATAGGTAGTAACTAAAATAAACCTCCTGTAGTAATATCCACGTTATCTTTACCAATATAGAATTGAATCTGCTTTGGGCATCGAAATGAAGACACTGCTTATTAGCTTAGGAGGGCAGGGCGTCTATTCAACATGGTAAAACAATATGGTTTTTCATCTGTTATCGTATTGTCAACGTTTTGATAGCTCTTATTTTCTAGACAGTAATGGCGGCGAGTTAAAACAATACCGTAACAGGTCAAATACGATTTGGATTTTAACACCTAGAATAGAGCTCGGCTGTATGGTGGTTAGACTGCTACGCTTGGGTGCTACGCCAGCGTAGAAGCTTGCAACTCGTAGAACTCACAGGCAAGTACGATCAATAGGATTAAAATTAAAATACATTTAGTGCCACATTACATAAACGTACAGGTACAGTCACAGTCATACAAACCATTTTTTTTTGTTACAATTTTGGGAGAGGAGGTTTTTTATACACTCAGGAGCAAAAATAACGGGTCAGAGTGCATTTTTCATACTAAAGAGGCTATTTTGAAGCCTTGGTTCCTCGCCAGAGAATGATTTTAGTGAAATCTGATGATGAATACCCAGAGTATCGATACAGGACTTCCAGAGTACCTAGGATACCCAACTGAATGAATCTGCGGTTAACGCCGGAATTGTGCATGTTCAGAAAAACATCTAAAATGGCAATAAAATGTAAGGAAATCCAAGTGCTAACCCAAACTCTTCCACTGTGGTGTTAACTGGTTGTGCAATCAGTAAGGTAAATTAAGAACTTTTGACCTCCGCTATTGAACCTCGGAGTATCCACCATTAAAACTCACTCAAAACTACTCCTGGCGAGGAACTAAGGCTTCGAAATAGTCTCATTTGTATGAAAAACGCACTCTGACCCGTAATTTTTACTCCTGAGTGTAATACCCATAAAAGTATAGCATTAGCCTATAATTATTGTTTTTATTAATTTGGGACTAGGTCAGTTTGTCTCTAATAGTTTTGAACTTTTAACGATTTTATAATTAAAATGTAACAATTACTCCTGATAATAGAGTTTCAAACTTTTTATGATTTCTCGAACAGCGATGTAATGCAAAGTTTTAATTGATAGTTCTGAAAACCAGACTTATTGTTAGTTTCATCTCAATTTTATTTGCCATTCTTAGTGACATCAATTGTTAACTTGTTACCGTTAGCGTGCCGAATAAATTAGTCTGTATAAATATAAGTTTGGTTGCCTGTGTGGTGGCCGGGTTAGAATAGTGCCACTCCGTGTCTTCCCGCGGATGTCGTAAGAGACGACTAAGGGAATAAAGGCTTGCAGTACTGTTAGGCGATGGGCTTGCAACCTGCCACTAATACACTGGTTAACATCTTAGCCTGATTGTGCAAAATGTGGTTACAGAATTATCAACAAGTTTTTAGGGTTGTTGGAAATTCTGTAGCTCTGCCTACCCCACTCTGGGAATGAAGGCGTGAGTTTATGTATGTATGTATGTACCTAATATAAGTTTGGGTCAAGTTCGATTCGATTTATAATAGAATCAGCGCAAGCTAAACCGACTTGACCGTTTTTAGCTGTCGTTTTTGTTCAAGGTTTGATACTGTCATCATACCAAATTTTTACCAGTTTTTACGATACAACAAAAATTTGAATACGTTCAAAAATACAAAAAACCTCGTATGTCACAGCAGTTTTTCTTTGCAACTGTAGAAGCTAACTTGTAATCAGGCATTCTTATATAACTGCGTATAGTTTTTAACAAAAGGGCCTAGAATGATCGGTTTAAAAATGAAAGTGATTCGATTAGGTATGGTAAACGGGGTGCCATGTGAAAGGACTTAATCTGCAGTTTTCAGTGTTATTTTGTTGTTATATTGTATTGTTGTTCAAGTAATCATAAAAAAAATGTTATGCTAATGTTATCACAGGAAAATTATTGTCTTTAATCTAACACTGCGTTACATTGAGACAATATAAAGCCCTCACCGCTTCCGACAGAGTTGCAGTGCACGTTAGGAGCGAGACTGCGGTGAGTGTGATCGCAGTGTGGTTGCATAATTATACCCTCAAATAAACCTTTTTTCAGATACTTACCATCCTACCGTTAGAGACCGACGCAACCTCACATTATTCATACGGAAAGAACACATAGCCTACAAAGATACAAAGATTTTTAACACAAATATTTTGTTATTGTTTTTTATTTATTAAATTTTATTTTATTACATACTGAATTTTTAACTCGTCTGATCGGTTTTAATATAAAAATGTTAGGTGAACGCAACTTTAGTATTAATTAGGGAAACCATATTATTTCAATATAATACTGAACTTTAAATGTTAAAAAAACTATTACACTAATACATCTCAATAATTTACTGAGCTAGGAAAATTAAGTTAGGATCACGACGACCCCATAGTCACCCTGTATACAGATACTCATTCTTTTTGAGATAGTTTTCCTGTAGTCTTTCGTCTTTGGAACCCTACATTATTTTTCAATTTTATACTAGTGTCAAGCTGTGGCGCGTCAAATGTAGTCTGAATAGTATATAACCTCGAAAGCTTGTATATTTGCGGTGATTCACAATTGAAATTTATCGAAAACAAATAAGCCAATCAGGAGATAAAAGCTCTTAAACGAGACTAGTGTGGGTCGAATAATATTTTTAACTAACACAGTTGCTTTAGCAAAGTGATAGTCAAAGACCATGTTCAATACAATATATCCTGGATACTTGAGATTGTTAAAATTGGAATTTAAACCGTATTATTCAATTTTATACTAGTATCAAGCTGTGCGTCTGAATTATGTATATAACACTCGATTGAAAAAAAAGGAGACGTTTGTTTTCATCATTTTTTAAAACCTCGAAAGCTTTGTGTATTTGCGGTGACTCACAACAGAAATTTATGAAAAACAAATGTGTCAATCAGAAGTTATAAGCTCTTAAACGAAACTTATGAGTGGGGCTATTAATATTTTTAATTTACACAGTTATTGCTTTAGGAAAGTTTTAGTCAAAGACCATGTTCACTAAAATATATCCTGGATACTTGTTATTGTTAAAATTAGAATTTAAACCGTATTTTTAATTTTTTACTAGTATCAAGCTGTGGGGCGTCAAATTTAGTCTTAATGGTATATACACGGTGGGGCCTGTAACTAAAGCAAAAAATTAAAATGTACATTCTTCTCCTCAAACTACGCAACGTTTGTTTGACGACTTTGAAAAAAAACTTGCGGTTTGAATTTTATTACATTATAAAGTTAATTCGAACACGCAATGTACTATGAAATTGGTTATGTCTGTAGAGTGACTAGACTGACAGGCGATGTCAATTAGACGGAGTTTTAAGTACATTGAACATACTATTTACTTTGTTTGAAAAATGAACAATCTAAAAACTTTATGATTTTAAAAAGTTGCTAAACAAAAGTTGTCTAGTTTGAGGAGTAGAATCTACGTTTTAATTTTTTGCTTTAGTTACAGGCCCCACCCTGTATAAGCCTCGATTGAAAAAAAGGAGGCGATTGATTTTCATCATTTTTTATCACCTCGAAAGCTTGTCTATTTGCGGTGATTCACAACAGAAATTTATGAAAAACAAATGTGTAAATCAGGAGTTATAAGCTCTTAAACGAAACTTATGAGTGGGGCTATTAATATGTTTAATTTACACAGTTACTGCTTTAGGAAAGTTTTAGTCAAAGACCATGTTCACTACATTACACCCTGGTTACTTATGATTGTTAAAATTAGAATTTTACCCGTTTTTATCAATTTTATACTAGTATCAAGCTGTGCGTCTGAATTATGTATATAACACTCGATTGAAAAAAAGGGAGCATATTGATTTTCGTCATTTTTTACCACCTCGAAAGCTTGTTTATTTGCGGTGATTCACAACTGAAATTTATCAAAAACAAATGTGTCAATCAGGAGTTATACTTATAAGCTCTTAAACGAAACTTATGAGTGGGCCTATTAATATTTTTAATTTACACAGTTATTGCTTTAGGAAAATTTTAGTCAACGACCATGTTAACAACAACTCATCCTGGATACTTGTGATTGTTAAAATTAGAATTATAACCGTATATTTTATTTTTTTACTAGTATCAAGCTGTGGGGCGTCAAATTTAGTCTGAATGGTATATATAACGCTCGATAAAAAAAAAGGAGCATATTGATTTTCATCATTTTTTATCACCTAGAAAGCTTGTCTATTTGCGGTGATTCACAACTGAAATTTATCCAAAAAAAATGTGTCAAGCAGGAGTTATAAGCTCTTAAACGAAACTTATGACTGGGGCTATTAATATTTTTATTTTACACAGTTATTGCTTTAGGAAAGTTTTAGTCAACGACCATGTTAACAACAATACATCCTGGATACTTGTGATTGTTAAAATTAGAAGTTTACCCATTTTTATCTATTTTATATTAAGCTGTGGGGCGCCAAATTTAGTCTGAGTGGTATAGATAAGCCTCGATTGAAAAAAAGAAGGCGATTGATTTTCGTCATTTTTTATTACCACGAAAGCTTGTATTTTAGCGGTGATTTACAACTGAAATTTATGAAAAACAAATATGACACTCAGCAGTGATAAGCGCTTAAACGAGACTATGTGTGGGTCAAATAATATTTTTAATTTACTCAGTTATTGCCTTAGGAAAGTGTTAGTCAAAGACCATCTTCACTAAAATATATCCTGAATACTTGTGATTGTTAAAATTAGAATTTAAACCGTATTATTGATTGATTATGTATAACACTCGATTGATAAAAAGGGAGCAGTTTGATTTTCATATTTTTTTATTACCTCGAAAGCTTGTTTATTTGCGGTGATTCACAACTGAAATTTATCAACAAAAAAATATGCCAATCAGCAGTTATAAGTTCTTAGACGAGACTATGTGTGGGGCCATTAATACTTTTAATTTACACAGTTATTGCTTAAGGAAAGCGTTAGTCAAAGGCCATGTTCACTACAATACATCCTGGATAATTGTGATTGCCTCGCCGCGGAAGCCCCGAGACACAGTTAATTTAATTCAATATTTGGACCGCCGTTCCTTGCATAAAGACAAAGACGTAATTAATCAACGTTCTCCGATACAATTCTGTGGCTCAACAATTTTGTACTTCAATGTTAATGTCATAAGTACCCGGAGGATTTTTTTAATAATTTTACGTAGTTTTATTACAGTATTGCACCATATTATAAAGTAATGCATTTATTTGCCCGGGCTCCGGGGGTTGCACGGGCGCTGAGTTTATTTATAGTACGAAACTATTGATTTCTAGACCTCCCCATTCCTAGGAAATGCAGCATACATATTCTTGTTAAAATGATGTGCTGCGCACTAGTAATAGATTTCATGAATTTATCTATTTGGTTCGTAGACCAATAGGGGGGTTCTGCGCATGTGGCATTGAGCCTGTGACCTTAAACTTGCTGTAGGATTGGCGCGGTTGCCTTATGATGCAGCTTGTAGTAGTGTGCAGTTTCCGAGGGTGGCAGGTGGTTGCACTAACACGTGACGAACACCACCCAAATCCACCCACTATAAAAGCTCTGACATTGAAAGGAGTCCATTCATTTTACGGTCGCGGTCGGAGCAACAGCGAAGTTCCGGACTAGGCAGTGGCCCTTGAAGCAGTGTCAGAGGCGACATTACCCGCTCTCTGGTAAGTCACTGGAATTAGCTATGTTTAGTTACGTCACTCACTTAATTGTCAAATTAATTTTTAAATTTTGAGTTTTTTCTTTTTATACAAAATTGATTTTAAAAATATTTCAAATTTATTAATTTATTATACCGCTTAAGTTTTATTGTGTCTAATATTCTCTTTCAGCCTTCAGAAAGTGTATTTCAATAGTTTTAATAGGTGAATGTGTGTCTAAAGTGAAAAAAAAACCGCGTTCACTAAATTCCGCGATTTTTCAAGAAAAAACAAGTTATTAATAACTGTGCGTCATAATTGTGTGTCGGCATCAAGAAAAGTGCGGATGATATTTTTCCTAAATATTTTTTTTACTTGCTAATAAAAACTATATCTTATAAACCCGACGGCTAATGCCTCAAGTGTCTAAAGTGACCGGCGCGCGTTGATTTTGAATCCACCCAGTTAGACTGGAAAACCTCCGCGGCTGCATTAGATTGCACATTCAAAACTTAAGAAAAATTGATGTGAAAGTGGACACACGGATTTTTTTAATGTGATTTCTTAAAAACTTTACATAACTCGTTACTAGTCTCTGAGCGTTCGGCAGCCAAGTTTGTCGATGAAGTAATTCATTGCATCTGATCCTTTATGAAAACCTATTCTGAGGTGGCGCGTCCAGTGCCCTTACCTACTACAGTTAGTCATACTGTACTCGCTAGAGAGTCGAATGCTTTCTCCCTCACATAGATATCATATTCATATAGAGTGAGTGGGACAAAGCTCTCGTCTCACTCGCTAGCGAGTACGGGAATTGTGACTCGTGGTAAGGGTAGTTACTAACGGCCGGCGGCGGCGGCGCGGCCTCGAGCGCGTTGTAGTGCAATATTTATTTGGGAAAATGCATATGGGATATTTCCGCGATGCCGGCGGGTTTTGTTCATTACGTGTCTTAAGCGCAATTCACACAGAGGGCGGGTCGGGCGCGAGAACGGGCCTACGTCGTATAACTACTTGTTAGACAGTTATATTAGACTGTTCAAATATGTAATTAAAATTAATTTTAACTACTTAGATAATTATTTCAAACTTAGACAGCGAGTCAAAATACGGAATTGATGGATTAAGAAAATCAAAAGAAAAACTAACGGGACCATAATTTCCGTGGCATTTTACTAAAAAAATATATCGGTCAGTATGGGAAAGTCTGAAACTATAAAACATACGAAGATCTGTTCTTAGGAAGTCATCGATTTTATTAACAAGCAAAACTGCTTCTAACTAGGTTCGCGGTTCTTCCGGCGCGGATAGAATTACTTGACAAGTTCCCTATATATAAATATATATTATCAGAAATTAAACAAAAAATGTAAAAAAAATTGCTATTAAAATTACGATACAAATTATTTATACATACATACATACATAAACTCACGCCTTCATTCCCAGAGTGGGGTAGGCAGAGCTACAGAATTTCCAACAACCCTAAAAACTTGTTGATAATTCTGTAACCACATTTTGCACAAACAGGCTAAGATGTTTACCAGTGTATTAGTGACAGGTTGCAAGCCCATCGCCTAACAGTACTGCAAGCCTTTATTCCCTTAGTCGTCTCTTACGACATCCGCGGGAAGACACGGAGTGGCACTATTCTAACCCGGCAACCACACAGGCAAAAATTATTTATCAAATGTTATATTACTAAATAAAATCCATAAAAAAAATAAAAACATACACACAGTCAAACAAAAACCTTCTGTTTTTTTAAAGTCAGTTAACATTACAGGCTAGACAAAAAATAACTTTTAATGGCTCTCACATTTCTCGCCAGTTTCGTTCAATCGTTGTAATATGTGGCGTTAGCTATGAAAAGGGACCCTATTGTCGATGGCTCTTACGCCGCACTGCGTCACGCAACGTTGTATTTATATCGGAGCATCGTTAATAATGGCGGAAGCGCCATCGACAATAACGCCTCTTTTCCTAGATAAAGCAAAATATATTTTCATGTCAAAACGTTACCAGCTGGCCTATTGCCTACCGCAAATCGGCTTCAAAGCGGAACAATTGTTTTCATTTTGTATGCAGACAAATAGCCTTCGATTTTCAAATCGAAAAACTTTTGCGATTGCGTCTGCGTTGGGCAATAGCCCCTCTAAAATTATTATAATATATTAAATACATTAATATACTTATTAAGTTAATTAATTAATTATTATAAATTATCATTTAGATTCAACAATTTTGGAATGATGATAGACCAAAAAAAAGCTCGTGGTTATTACATTCTAATCCAAAAGAATAGGTAATTTTAAGAGTCCAATTTCATTAATTTAATATTTGAGGCCTTTTATTAATATCTATATTGAATTGGCAGATATTTTATGAATAACATGATTCTTTTAAATTTGTGTTGGCATTTATAATTAATTAAAATAATGAAATGATAAATTACGATAAAATTTGTTTTTAAGTAAGATTTGGGGGTTTCAAGCCGAAAACGAAAGCCAAACAAACGTCAAACTTTTGTAAACATATCCGAAACAGATAAATATTTCAAAAACTTAATAATGCAGAGCGGCTTTAAAAACCCTTGCGTCAATCTTTTAAAAAGGAATAAAATTTAAAAAAAACCGAGCTCTTATGACTTCGATTGTCATCGCCATCACTTTGTTGCAAAACGGTAATGGATAGATATTCTCTTTTCAAAATTTAAATTGCTTTACATTCTGATTAAAAAACCGTCGTGTATGAAGTACATTACGTACACTAACAATTTCGCTTGCAAATGTACCATATTAGAACATGAATTAATATATATAATAATAACATTTAAATAAAACTGCTATTAAAGCTGATAATTAAATGCTTTATCCTACTTTCAATTATCCTTATCGGAACAAATAGGGTTGATTGATTTTATTATTAATTCAATAACCAGCTAGTAACAATTATTTCACGCCTAAGACATTAAAAACTACAATGGCTCGAATTAATCTGTGGACTCCTCCTGTTCCCTAAGGTAGGAAATGAAAGCACATATAATGAATTTTATAAAAAAACTATCACGACAAAGTATACTTCATTGGTTCTTGATTTACAAACGGTTAAAAAATGTATACCTACCGAAAACTTATTAGCGGTGTTGGTAAACTGACCGCGACCTATATCGATTTTCCAACGGCAAAGTTAAGTTTGTCGAGATCTAATTTGTTTATAGTAATTCCTTCGGAACCCTAAACTGAGCATGGTCCGACATGCTCTTGTCCGGTTTCTATAATTAATAAAAACCTGTTAAATAAATAAAGATATCAAACAAAACTTTTGGGTCAAATTATAATTTTGTTCTATACCAATTATAACGTTCCTATTTACGTCACGGGTTAAATATCTCAAGAATGATAATCACAAAAATTTAACTAACTAACTAAGTCACATTCAATTATTTTACATATCGTTAAGCATTTAGACATTATGTCAGAACGTAGGTGTTTAATAGCTGACAAGGGATTAACAAGATACCGGCGCCAGCGACGAGAACCCAGCCAACTGAGAAGCGAAGGCGCCTAGGTGCCATGAATTAATGAGATATCTTATAAGTCTTATAACTATTATTACCAGCGCCCGAAGTCTTCATGCCGTTTACGCAAAAATGACGTCACGCTACATAGAGTATGGTTCCAAATGGTTTTATTGTAATTATTAATCATTAGTCGTCAATCATTAAATCATGTAAAAATAATATAGTAAATTGACGCGTAGAAAAATAAATACCTACTTCATACCTATAACCTAAATGAAACTATTTGATTGAGGACAGTGGCAAAAATCATCGAGTAACATTATCAAGTAATAAAAAATAATTTGATTAAAATAGTCATAAATACAATTATAGCATTGATATTCATAATAGAAATTTATCACAATTTGCTCTTTTTAGTAACCATAATGAGTAATAAAAAAAAAATGCCGTGCTCCGTATTTAGATTGTGATTAAGCTGTATATAACTTTAATCATTTTATCGCATCTTATTATACTTCCTATTTTTAGGACCAGGTTTGAAAAGTACGGGCTCTGATTACCTATATTACATACTTGCAATAAATAATGTAGGTACTTTTTATAATTAGATTTAATGAAACCGTTTGAGTGCTTTGGGAAAACTTACTTTGAATACCTAACAATTGTATTTGGACATTTACATAATTTTTGACAATTTTTTATTACTGGTTTAGGTTCTTTCGTAATTATAATTTTAAATAATGTTATTAGAATAATCAAATATTGCTACTAACCTTAAGTATTATTGTATGCTGACTGTGGTGAGACTTTGTAACATGACTTCATTTTGTATTAACCACTTTCTGATAATAAATTATCTCGTGTTTAATATTAAATAATTATGAGACAATGCAAGGCAGGATACTTTTAAATTTTTCAGAAACATCAAGTGAGATTGAGGTCAAATACCAATACAATTTTATGTTTAATAAAAAACTTAATATCGATTAAAATTATAGGATTGAACTTATCCATCTAGTTTCGCTTTAGAACTATCAAATTAAAACAAATTGGAACAAAGAGTGTTTATAAATATACTTACACAGAAGTAGGGTCCACATACCCGTTTAGACGATGCGTGAGGAAAACATCCACGCATTCTTTTTTTGAAACATCCAAAGATATAAATTTCAAAACATCGAGTACAATAAACATCCAAACATATTAATATACAAACATTCAAACATAGGACTATACAAACATCCAAACATGGAAATAAACAAATATACAAATTTTAAAACAAACCAACATCCAAACATCCAAACATTTAAATATCTAAACATCCGAAGATCCAAACAACCAAACATAGGATTATACAAACATCCAGACATTGAAATATACGAACATCCAAAAAAAGGATTATACAAACATCTAATCATTGAAATATACAAACATCCAAACATCCAAATATTGAAATATCTAAACATCATAACATCGAAACTCTACTCTATACCCTCGGTAACAGGAAACTCATTTGCGGTAATAGGGTCAATGCCTGTAGAATACCTCGTGTATAGGAGATTTCATTTTTTTGGTTTTAATATTTATTTTAAATATCACCTAAAAATATTCTAAAAAGGTACAGCGAAGTTCAATCTGTTCAGTGTTCAAGGGTGTCTTAATGCCCTTGATTTTTGGCTCTTATTTGAAAACTTTGATAATTAAGATACATCCTACGAAATACAGTCATCGTTATAATACCAAACAAATTACTTAAATTAAAATATATTTGTTTGGACTAACACAAAAATATATAATTAGGTTCTTAACATCGCCTAATCTTTCACGGAGACTATGAAATTGTAAACGCTGAAGTTACATTGTCATACAAATAATATATGCTAAAATAGTTATTTTCATAATCGTGTTATAATAGAGACACACTATTTAAATGAGGAAAATGAAAGTATTTGGATCCACGATTGGATGTTGGTGTGTTTTGGTGTTTATATTGTATTTATGAATGTTTATATTTTTAATGAATACTGCAGCCAACTTTGATCAGTGTTCTCTGATTTTTAATATCTGAAGACCTATTTTAGAATAAAATCAAACTTGATTCCGATCTAACATATCTGTTAACTTAAATTTATATATAAATATCAATCTCAATCTAGTTGGACATAATAAATTGAGGTTTACAGATACCTATTTAAAATTAACTAACTCTGATCTGAATAGGCCCAACTGAGACGTAAATACTTCCACTGACTTTTAAGAAGAGACGACGAAGTCCAGTGGCACACATTCTTTAATTAAATTAAATATCACCATAAGTTGCTTGTAATTGGAAAATGACGAGTGTACTAATAGGATAAAGTGTATGTATGTATAGACAAAAATATTGGAAGGATTCCTTCCAGTGCTAACATAGGTGAATTATAATTGTAAAAGGTGCTAACAAATGTTTGTACAATTGGGTGTTAGTTGAGTTTTATGTCACGTCCATGTGTGCAATGACAGAAATATAGTTTAATTTACTGAACAGTTAGCACACGTTGCCTGAGTCTTGTTTGTAGCTTGGTAACCCCTTATAGTCTATAAATAAACCAAAGCAATGAGTGAAAACTGAGAAAATGCAACTTGTGCTAACCACTCTTGTAAAACATGAAAAAATAAAACATTAAGGTAAATTGCATCTGAATTTTAACCATTTAATAAAAAATAATAAAGGAATTATTCATTATTTAGCAGCCTATAATGTCCCACTGCTGGGCAAAGACCTCCCTCCCTTCCTTCCATTTAGCCCTATGTTGGCCAGCCTTCTACCAGTCTTGATTGAAGGCATGAAGCTCATCTCGCGAACGTCGCCTTGGTCTGTCACGATGCCGAATTCTATCCCATGTGACCCATTTGGTACATTCTTTAAACCACAATAGTAAAGGAATCAAAATCAAATTGAACACCCGTTTTCCAGGGGCAAGGGTTGGCAGTTCATAGTTAAAATCATCTGAAAATAACAAAAACTAAAAGTATAATGTAACCTACCTATCCCTACCAAACAGGTACACACTTTAACAGTTCCATAAAGTTTGTTCTTTTAATTTACGTTCACTAAAAGCTTGACAATAAATTACGGTAATAATATTGCTTATAAATTGCCTGCCGAAAATGTCGAAACTATCTTTCATATTTATAAACTACCACTAAACTACAATCAAATAAGAATTTGTCCATTAGGTACGTCTTGGTGATCATACCTAATACCGCCGATACGCTGAGGCAGTCTGAGGATGAATTAGCTGCAGGATTACGAATCGAGACGGTATCATCTGAGAAGCTCTCAGTTCACGGATTGAGACGAGTTTATTAACCCCTTGTGTCCCGCCGGCAGTCATACCTGCCGGCCCAAAAAAGCGATGTGTCCCACCGGCAGTCATGCTTGCCACCACGTCATGATTCGATTTTCTGTCCTCTTTCTTTCATATTAATGCATAAATTCCCATGAATCGTATATCAATCGATTCAGTGTGAAATTAGCTACAAACTGACATCAACCAATCATAACACTTCAACGGAAAATATAACTCACAGCGCATGCAAAATCGCTTCGCAATGCTTTCCTTTCAAGTTAACATGCACATATCTTTTTGATTTATGTGGTATACTGTGCTTTGTATGTTTTATTTTTTAGAATATATCATAAAGAAATAGAAAATTAAAAAAAAAACACTTTTGTCGAGTAAGTTTTTTATTAATGAGCATATTTTCGGAAAACTGCCTCTCTAAAATCATTTGGCTACATACACTCAATTATGTATTATACCGCTAAACTTTTGAAATAATAATGTAGATTACATTTTCATCTTTCCAAAAATATACAATTCTATGTATAAAAAGTGTACGAGGAAGTGTACAGAGCGTATAAAGCAAATCAAGTCCTCAGCGCGGTCGGTATCTTAAAAAGCCGTGGGAAACAGTGGTATTTGAGCGCGCGTGGCTTGGGACACCAGGGGTTAATACGGCCCGTAGTTGATTAAATTACAACGTGATCCCCAAACGCCCTTCAAGCTAGGACTGATTCCGGAAAGTCGGGGAAACCGGTATGCTGCCTAGCGGCTTAACGTACAGTACGCTACACACAGCAATAATGGATGGTATACTGTGCTATTTGTACTGGTGACATTACTTATATTGGAGCATGAAAGTACATGGCGTTTTTTTTTTGAAACCGAATCGGTTGTTTATGGTCTGTCTTATAAATGATGTAATCGAATTATTGTTTTCGTTTTTCTTGTATATGAAAGATACCAATTATAATTAGTGTAAATTTGGAGCTATAACATATTTTTCTTTCCAGGTTTCACGATCAACCGGCGCTATTTCACGATCATCAGTGAAGAAACTACCCGATTTGAATCCATTTTCTCAACGTTAGGGGTCGACCCTTTACGGGCCCCCCCTTTCAAGACTAAGGCTAATCTACGGCCTGTAAACTTTTCAACAACATCCATCTTCCTGTGCTCGAGGTCCTTATCTGACAAGAGCTGATCCTCTCCAAAGGTTCACATCCACCAGTGAATCGCACTTCAGAAAGCTCTCTCGGTTCCATTTCGAGCAACTTATTCTGAGTTATCAAACTCACTTCACCAGTTTAAATCTTTTCGACGTTCATAGTCCCAGTAAGAACTACCACCACCACCACCACCAGTGGTCGTACTAAGTTTGGTGAGATCAGAGGAATTCAGCGATAGAATTTGCAAACGAAGACCACCACATCTGGGGATTATTCTACTAGAGGAGCAATAAAAAAATGAGGTAAGTACCTACTACTTTAATTAGTTATTATCTCCTTCCTTCCCTTCCTTAGATCTGAAGTGAAACTAGCAATCCTTCTACACTCGAGACCAATGAAATCGGGTCACTTTCTATGGAAATTCTATACAAAGTGACCCGTTATTAATTGCATTTGACTATAGTTTCGCCATGTGCGTTTGTTGGACTGTCTGCGATTTAACTCGGAGAGTCTTGGTACTACAAAGCTTTATTTGGCATATTTATATATTGACGAGTAGGCAAAACAAAGGTGTTTCTTGCAATATAATATAGATTTAGCTACATTTGGATAGCTCTTTCAATTCATCATGTACATGTTATTACGAATTTTATGGTTTACAGAGACCATTAAGGAAATATTGAAATCAATAAGTGTAGTTTTCGATAGAGGTGCGGACACGCAGGCCCAGCTTAAACTACACTCGGGAGCAATTAAAACGGACCACTTTCTCTGGCAATTCAATAAAAAGTGACCCGTTTTCATTGCACCACGCACGCACCAAGTATCAAACCCATCATAATTTTCCTTTTTAAACGACTTCAAAAGGAGGAGTTTCTCAATTCGATCCTACAATGTATGAAAAAAAATGAACCATTTCAAGGAATAAATAAGCTTGAGGACTCGATCGGTGTTGTAAAAATTTCAAAATGCCGTGTATTAATTTTGATGATTAAGATTAAAAAATGAATTTAATTGGTCCCTTACAAGCCGAAAAAAGAAAATGTAGCGTAGATTCTTAACATGTTCAATAGAATTAGGAACGAGAAAATGCTCATTGCTAAGAACTTTATTTTCTATACCATAAAGTCCCTTTTGACTAGCCTAAAATTTAATACAGATATTTAAAGTGTTTATAAAAAATCGCGTAAAATATAACGACTAAGTCAGGATTTTTTTTTAAATTTTGGTCTATAAATTTCGGATATAATGGGGGAAAGAAATGGTCTAATCGGTCGTTTACAATGGGCCTCATTAGAAAGCTCGAAGTCACTCAAATGAGGGAATCCGCAGGAGAACTGAGGTCACCGACATAGCCCGAAGACTTGCCAAACCGAAGTGGCGGCGTGGGGGGCACATTGCTCGTAGAACTGAGCCGATGGGGCCGCAAGCCATGATGGTCTTACGACCTCGTGTAGTTTGCGAGAACCCGGTGGTTGCAGGTAGCACGTGACCGGTCGTAGTGGCGATCCTTGGGAGAGATCTATGTCCTGTAATGGACGTCGTTTGGCTGAAATGATGATGATGAAGCCTAATAATTTCTGATTAATACTAACTAAGAAACTAATATTTTGAAAGTACTATTTCAATTTAATAAGAAAGTGATCAGACATGTTCTTCCCCCCTGCATAGCCCCTAGTCCTCATGTTGGCAACGCATTTTCAGTCTTAGGATTGCAGTCTTGAGAATGCAAATGTCTATGGGTCACAGATCCCACTATTCCCGCTTACCATCAGCCGGTGGCCTGTGTGCTCATATCCCTCATATTGTCTACCCCATGGGAATTTCCCTTCGGCGACTGCACCATTCCATCGAATTTCATTTCAAACTTTAAACATTACATTGGACGTCGCGTTGGCCAAGTTGGGTTGGTACCGTGCCTACGAAGCTAGCGGTCCTGGGTCCAAATCCCGGTATGGGCAGATATTTGTGTGGTGAGCACGAATATTTGTTCCTGAGTCTTGGTTGTTTTCTATGTATTTAAGTATATATTTCTCTATATAAGTATTTATATCGTTGTCTAGTACCCAAACAAGCTTAGAGCTTAGTTTGAAACTAGGTCAATTGGTGTGACGTTGTCCCTTGATATATATATATTAAAATTACGTAGCTTAGGTTAGGTTGGACCGTTGACAAAAAATAATTACTCATGTTGGAAAAATGCTGTTCGATGGAATGAAAATTCTGCGTAATGATATGTACCTTGAAAGGTAAAATTAAATAATAGGTACCCTTCCTTTTACTGAGCTGCAGGCTTATTGCATAATGCTCTCGCAATTGCAATCGTTTTCATTTTGACATTCCGAAGGCGACTCTGCATACAAAACGGAAACAATCGTTTTTCTTGGAAGTCTATTGCGATTGCGAATATGTAAGGCAATAGGCCAGCTGACCTAAATCCAAATGCTTACAGTACGATTAATTAGACTTTGACACTCGGCAATTCTCGACTTTCACCGGGAGAGATCGGCAGTGCAAATGACACGAGACACATTGCTGCATGTTTATAATATCATACTTATTGTGCACTTAACAGTCGAAACCAGTAATGTAGATCACCAGCCACACTAACATTTTTCACAGTTGACTTATGAATAACACAGAAGTGATTTAATTATTACATCACATTAATAAAAAGAAATATTAAATTAGTAAATACATATCAATTCTTTATTAGTAGGTAAATGTATATAACATAACAGATAATTTAATTAGAAACCAATGCCTTTGATTTTAAAAGCTAACCAGTTACATTAAATGTAATAAAAAGTTGATAATAGTCTATTTGGCAATAAATGTCTTTGTCTTTGTCTTTGGATATTTTAGAATATTAATGAAGTTTCAAGTTTCTATACTTAGGTTGATGTTGTGTGTTAAGTGATGTGTGTTATGTTAGGTTGAATAGGTTTGAATATTTTATGTGAGTAAATTCTAAGATTTCATATACTCTATGTAAAACATAAACCTTTACGATTAAAACCGAGATGTCCCGAGTGTCAAAGTGGAAATAATCGTACTGTATGTGTAAAGATGTAATGTGTAAAGATGGCTAATGAATTTCTCTTTGGTTGCAGTATACCCCTTGGATACTTCTCCGGTTCAACGACACCCACTGCAGTTTCCGGTTCAAACATCATGTTCTCAGAGATTATAATGGGCCACCCTGGCACCATAATAACTACGGTAGTCCAAATATCCATAATTATCATTTTCTTTTGGACGAACCGCAAGGGAAATATTGGTAAGTAGATTATTAATAGGGCCCCTTATTTTGGGGGGGCTTTTGTGGGTAGAAAACGTAGGTAGGTGTTTATAGATGTTATCGACAAATCGATAGTTTTTTCATTCAATAAAACCTCATTTTTCCTCCTAATTAATTATGAAAGCCCTTATATTTTATAACTTGAGAATAGATCCCTCTGAGGCCACTTAACGTCAGGTGGCTTGTTTACCAACGCTTTTTCTGTTTTTATTGAAGCTGTGAAAATAACGTCATATTCAATATTTTTGATGATGGAAGAATTATTAAAATTGTAAGAAGAGCAACAAGTATCTTTATCTTTATCTTTAACTTTATCTTTAAGTGTCAAGTTAGACGCAGTTATAATATATAAACTCTTGGAAAAACAGCAAATAATAAAAACCAGCGATGTGGAACGATCTAAACAATGGTCAGTTTCCTCATTTTTAGGGTTCCGTAGTCAAACTAGGACACTAAGAACTAGAAAGCTGTAATTTGGTATGAATATACTTATTAGTAACGCCAACAAAGTGGTAAAATAAAATATTGAAAATAAAAATCTCCCTTACACGTAACGTGGGGATGTATTTTTTTTTTCGTCTACCTCATGTCGTTGGTTAGGTTAGGTTAGGTTGGGTCTTTCAAAAATATTGCGGGTCTGTGAAAACAATTTTTCGATTAAGGAATCCGTTTATGAAATATTAATTAGTCGTGTAGTAGTCGTGTACGGCTTTGGAACCGGACACTGAGCTGGGTTTGGGGATTAGTTGATACTAGTTGTTTTTAGGGATCGTTTGTTTGTGTTTGTAGTAACGGCTTTGGAACCGGACACTGAGCTGGGTTTGGGGATTAGTTCATACTAGTTGTTTTTAGGGATCGTTTTTTTGTGTTTTTAGTAACGGCTTTGGAACCGGACACTGAGCTGGGTATGGGGATTAGTTCATACTAGTTGTTTTTAGGGATCGTTTGTTTGTGTTTGTAGTAACGGCTTTGGAACCGGACACTGAGCTGGGTTTGGGGATTAGTTCATACTAGTTGTTTTTAGGGATCGTTTTTTTGTGTTTGTAGTAACGGCTTTGGAACCGGACACTGAGCTGGGTTTGGGGATTAGTTCATACTAGTTGTTTTTAGGGATCGTTTTTTTGTGTTTGTAGTAACGGCTTTGGAACCGGACACTGAGCTGGGTTTGGGGATTAGTTCATACTAGTTGTTTTTAGGGATCGTTTGTTTGTGTTTGTAGTAACGGCTTTGGAAACGAACACTGAGCTGGGTTTGGGGATTAGTTCATACTAGTTGTTTTTAGAGATCGTTTTTTTTGTGTTTGTAGTAACGGCTTTGGAACCGGACACTGAGCTGGGTTTGGGGATTAGTTCATACTAGTTGTTTTTAGGGATCGTTTTTTTGTGTTTGTAGTAACGGCTTTGGAACCGTACACTGAGCTGGGTTTGGGGATTAGTTCATACTAGTTGTTTTTAGGGATCGTTTGTTTGTGTTTGTAGTAACGGCTTTGGAACCGGACACTGAGCTGGGTTTGGGGATTAGTTGATACTAGTTGTTTCTAGGGATCGTTTTTTTGTGTTTGTAGTAACGGCTTTGGAACCGGACACTGAGCTGGGTTTGGGGATTAGTTGATACTAGTTGTTTTTAGGGATCGTTTTTTTGTGTTTGTAGTAACGGCTTTGGAACCGGACACTGAGCTGGGTTTGGGGATTAGTTGATACTAGTTGTTTTTAGGGATCGTTTTTTTGTGTTTGTAGTAACGGCTTTGGAACCGTACACTGAGCTGGGTTTGGGGATTAGTTCATACTAGTTGTTTTTAGGGATCGTTATTTTGTGTTTGTAGTAACGGCTTTGGAACCGGACACTGAGCTGGGTTTGGGGATTAGTTCATACTAGTTGTTTTTATGGATCGTTTTTTTGTGTTTTTAGTAACGGCTTTGGAACCGTACACTGAGCTGGGTTTGGGGATTAGTTCATACTAGTTGTTTATAGGAATCGTTTTTTTGTGTTTGTAGTAACGGCTTTGGAACCGGACACTGAGCTGGGTTTGGGGATTAGTTGATACTAGTTGTTTTTAGGGATCGTTTTTTTGTGTTTGTAGTAACGGCTTTGGAACCGGACACTGAGCTGGGTTTGGGGATTAGTTCATACTAGTTGTTTTTAGGGATCGTTTGTTTGTGTTTGTAGTAATGGCTTTGGAACCGGACACTGAGCTGGGTTTGGGGATTAGTTGATACTAATTGTTTCTAGGGATCGTTTTCTTGTGTTTGTAGTAACGGCTTTGGAACCGGATACTGAGCTGGGTTTGGGGATTAGTTCATACTAGTTGTTTTTAGGGATCGTTTGTTTGTGTTTGTAGTAACGGCTTTGGAAACGAACACTGAGCTGGGTTTGGGGATTAGTTGATACTAGTGGTTTTTAGGGATCGTTTTTTTGTGTTTGTAGTAACGGCTTTGGAACCGGACACTGAGCTGGGTTTGGGGATTAATTCATACTAGTTGTTTTTAGGGATCGTTTGTTTGTGTTTGTAGTAATGGCTTTGGAAACGAACACTGAGCTGGGTTTGGGGATTAGTTGATACTAGTGGTTTTTAGGGATCGTTTGTTTGTGTTTGTAGTAACGGCTTTGGAACCGGACACTGAGCTGGGTTTGGGGATTAGTTCATACTAGTTGTTTTTAGGGATCGTTTTTTTGTGTTTGTAGTAACGGCTTTGGAACCGGACACTGAGCTGGGTTTGGGGATTAGTTGATACTAGTTGTTTCTAGGGATCGTTTTTTTGTGTTTGTAGTAACGGCTTTGGAACCGGACACTGAGCTGGGTTTGGGGATTAGTTCATACTAGTGGTTTTTAGGGATCGTTTGTTTGTGTTTGTAGTAACGGCTTTGGAAACGAACACTGAGCTGGGTTTGGGGATTAGTTGATACTAGTGGTTTTTAGGGATCGTTTGTTTGTGTTTGTAGTAACGGCTTTGGAACCGGACACTGAGCTGGGTTTGGGGATTAGTTGATACTAGTGGTTTTTAGGGATCGTTTGTTTGTGTTTGTAGTAACGGCTTTGGAACCGGACACTGAGCTGGGTTTGGGGATTAGTTCATACTAGTTGTTTTTAGGGATCGTTTGTTTGTGTTTGTAGTAACGGCTTTGGAACCGGACACTGAGCTGGGTTTGGGGATTAGTTGATACTAGTTGTTTCTAGGGATCGTTTTTTTGTGTTTGTAGTAACGGCTTTGGAACCGGACACTGAGCTGGGTTTGGGGATTAGTTCATACTAGTTGTGTTTAGGGATCGTTTGTTTGTGTTTGTAGTAACGGCTTTGGAAACGAACACTGAGCTGGGTTTGGGGATTAGTTGATACTAGTGGTTTTTAGGGATCGTTTGTTTGTGTTTGTAGTAACGGCTTTGGAACCGGACACTGAGCTGGGTTTGGGGATTAGTTCATACTAGTTGTTTTTAGGGATCGTTTTTTTGTGTTTGTAGTAACGGCTTTGGAACCGGACACTGAGCTGGGTTTGGGGATTAGTTCATACTAGTTGTTTTTAGATATCGATTTTTTGTGTTTGTAGTAACGGCTTCGGAACCGTTCACTGAGCTGGGATGATGCTTTGACACTCAAATTATTCTTAGATGATGCCTGTGACAGCCGTATTTCCAAATTTCAAGTATTTACTATACTCACAAGCGAGGTATTTAAAAAAAGGCGATTATTTATAAATCCTGGACGGCGCCGCTAGGTTTGTACTGCTGTAGTATTTATGCAAAGATAAAGAAATAAGTTTAATAGGTATTTATTTGAGCTGTCACAGCCAACATCTTAGTATAATCAGAGTATATTTAATGGAAAATGCAATGTGAGCTCAAATAACCGTATCACAGCTGCCACGCTCTCACCACGTGAAATATTGTTGACAGCGAATACGTTTGCAAAACGCTAGTATGACGTTTCAAAACTATATTATTTCTATTAAGGAGCGTCCCCACTGAGAGCATTTGCGTGTGATGAGCATTCGGCGTCGAACATCGAGTTGTGTGCAAGCTTTGGAACGCTCGGCTCACCGTCTACACCACTCGAATATTCGACGCCGATGCTCTCAGTAAGAATGCTCCTTAAGGAGAAGCCCAACTGGATGGTAAGAGGAATCTGGGACCTATAAACCCCTTGATTCTGAAGACTTCAGACTGCTGCTACAAGTCGAATTAACTCGTAATAAAAAGGGTATGTCATGAACGGAGCATACTATACTTAAACCGTTTTTCACTTGATCTTCGGAAGACTTATACCCTTTTTGAATAGGACCCGAGTATTCTACTCTATAGGTATATAGCCATATTGCCATATGTTATCGTACTGTTAACATTACAATAGCTCTTAGTAACTTGACAACAATGTCAGCAGAGTTAAAACCAACATGAAAAAATTGGTTTTTAAACGACTTCAAACAAGGAGAGGTTTCTCAATTAAATATATATATTAATTGAGTTCTAGTTCGCGGATAACTTAGTCGTTTTTTAACACATTTTGATGATTGTTTTCTTGTTGAGAAGGACATATCCCAAAAATGGTACCATGATCAGGAAACCAAACCAAACCTACCTGATGAGGGGATCAGTGGGGAAATGAGGGAACTCCTCAAATATTGTACCATAACATATAGCGATTTTAGTATTTTTACGGACAAATGAAGAATTTTCATTCAGAAAGTATCATTTGCTGAAGCGGAACTGATGATGAAGACCACAGATGGCCACCGGAACTCCTCAACGGTACCGATTTCAAGGGTGGCGATAAGATATCTCGATTAAGATAGTTGAGCGACTACAAATTGTTTAAAAATGACTATGACTTTTCCGCGGCGTTGCTTATAGTTGCGTTGGAATGTCTTATAATTTCATATCAACTACAAAGTGGGACTAAATGAGCTTATTATTATCACTAAAAATTATAAAATAAAATAAATGTTTTAAAAAACATTAAAACGCCTTCAAAAACGCAAAAATTAACTTATTAATTCAATAAAATTATTTGCGTTAGTGAAGGCGTTTTTTTATTTTTAATGTTTGAGCGGAGCTCCTATTTCTGGGCGGTTTTGGCCCTCCGGGCTTGCCGCAAAAGTACCATAACCTAAACCTACCTCATATTTATAATATTTGAGCAGTGGCGAAGAACCCAATTGAAAATTAAATATAGTGGTATAATATGCAAATGGTATTAATCGCCACTTGAAAAAAACGATTTTGGGAACATACAGTAGGTACTCCTACTCTCCAATGGTCAAATTTTGACGCACCTGGTTTATTAATTACGCGTCTAAATCATATCTGTAGCTTTGCTCAGTTTGAAATAACAGGCGCTTGTTTAAATTTAAAAAATCCTTTTATTATTATGACAAGAAAACAAGCGCGTGACCCTCTTGCCCAAAGATTCTGGGACCAAAAGAAATTTGCATCCTTAAGACAGGAATCTGAAGACTGCAATCCTAACACTGCACGCATTGCCAACCCTAAGGAATAAAATAATCTTTTAAAAAATAACGAGATCGCGATACTGCTCCTTAATCCTTTTTTCAACTTGGTAAAACAATATTGCTATTAACATGTTGTATTTTCAATAATACGATAGCATTACAGGTTGACAGTAATGGCGGCCTAGTGAAAAACAATATTGTACGCCTACATGTCAAGGCAATATGGCCTGCCTAGTAGAGGCCCTTAGAGCTTAACTTACATTTATTAGATTATATTCACAAAGGGACATTAAAAAAAAATTCTTTGACTTTTGATATTTATGCTTTATGAACAAACGACATCAACGGGCGCGTGTTACAATCTGTAGTAATATTCTATGTAAAAAGGAACAATACAAAATAGCTTATAAATAGTCTACTTTGTATAACATTATTTTATTAAGGTAGCATATTTTTTTGTTGTTTTTTACTTGATTTTTTAATAAATACGCGTAGGAAAAATAAGTAAAAATTAACATACTCTTGTTTTAGCCATTTGAAAACCGCTTAACAAGTTTAGTATTTAATTCACATAATGTTTTTTTAATTATGAGAGGTGTCTGTTTCTTTGAGTGACAGTTGGACATTTAAAAAATGGTGTATTTTTTTCACTCACTGTTTTATATTATTTTATATAATCTAATTGTATATCTTTGCATTCGAAGTTACATATCGATAAACACCACGTGGTATCATGCCCTATTTTAGTCCCTTGACGAACTGTAGGTATATAACGCTCTGTTAAACTCTCAAGATATTTAACATAGTTTATTTTTAACTATGCGAAATAGGTTGTTTTTTACTTCTTGGCCATAGTTCGTGAACAATAAGATACAGATAGATTAGGCTCACACGAAATGCGAAAAATGTAGCTAAGCAAACTGTGGTTTCTCTTCAACCTAGCTGTTGCCTGATCTATACGTCCAGTGCGAACTGTAGATGCTAATAGGTAATGCATATTAGTCCTCATGAGTTTCTGATAGACGACCCCTTATTCGAGTGTTAGTTGGAATGCTGTTTGATTGGATGTTTGAAGTCAACAACCAGTCAGGGGTTCAATTCTACTAATGTGCATATTTCAAGAATCTATTAAGTTTCGATAAAGATACTATTCCCATTAAGTTTCTACTGTGGACAAATAAGCCATTCTACTATCTTATAAACAAAACTATACCTTAATCTAAATAGAAACGCAATTGAACCACAATAGAAACGTAACGATAAGGCCAAAGAGTAAACAAACGTGTTTGAGTGTTACTAGAACGCAAAAAAAATTACTACCACATTAAATTGTGTCATTTTTATAATAAATTTGTGAGATTTACATTATTTCACATTCATTATTATATATTATTTGATATACTTCGTTAATCTTTAAAAATTGTTGCGAAAAATATTGCAAAACCTCTATCGAGCGGGAAAAAAAACCAAAATGAAATGTCAATGTCGTCGTGTCAAATTTCAAAATTGAGTTGGCGCTACCATAACACATTAATTAACCACTTACCACGTGTTATCGACACGTGGTAAGTGGTTAATTAATTTGTTGATTAATAAAGACAGACAAAGCTAGTGAAATGAATTCCTCTATACTTCATTCCATCTAAACACTTTTATAACCTCAAAATGCTTCTTTTCCCCTAAAATTATAATTTTGTCATAAGAAAACCATCAATGATGCAAAATAAGGGAAATATTGTTTAAAATGTGGTCTCTAGTTGCTTTATTCACCAGAAAAGGGCCGTTTTTGCCAAAAACTATGCATTTACTAAATAAGACAAGTCAGTTGGTATGGACTTTATATCTTAAACTGTTTACTTGCCTTAGTCTCAGTATCGATGCCATCTGATCGAAGACTGACAGGCATATTAACACTAAGTTCATCAATAAATGATGTCGCCAGGTCCTTGGACAGCCTGTAAGTTTTAATGAACTCACGATCCGTAAGATTGAAGGCGGAATTTCGTGTCCTTGTGGATAAATTTCTGCTTCGAACTTTACCGCAGTCCACAGCATTAGCCATATCAAGGTATTCGTAATTAGTACATCATGATGCCACGGAAAATAACAATTTTATTGAACGAGCGATCCTCAAAAAGTAGTCAATCACGAACTTTATCCCAACCGCTAATTATGACAGATGAGACGCTGGGGTTCGGTTGTCTTCCGATCGAAGTGCGATTGACACATGTGTCAAAATTTTAGTAGAATAGTGTTTAACGTTCCGTTCAAGTTCTATTGTGTTAGGAGAATACGACGTGTCATAACTTCGATCGATCGTTAACTTTGAGTTGCAGTCGAACTACAATTGAATCGTTACTTGATAGTAGAATAATAAAGAGCGTTAAAATTGCCGTCCAACTGAGTTTCTATTACGATCATAACATAATTTTGTTAGTAGAATTGACCCCCAGAACCGAGCGGGCAGCATTCAATCGAATTAGCGTAATACCTACTTGCCTGCATCTAGTTCAGTGGCAGCATTTGATTTTTAAGCCCTTTCCTAAAGTAAAAATGGGAATACTCTGAACCATTCTTTTTTTTGTCGACATTTCAGTTTCATTTCAACCTCCCCTGAAACCCGGATGATAATATAAGTTTTTTGAAATGAAATTTGGAGCTATTTGTATGATATTTCGTACACTTTATTCTGACAATCCGATAACCTTGGCATCTGTTTTACGTTTTTGCACATAAACGTCGTCTTTACGACCGAATCGAAGGACTCATCTTCGGTTGTAAATATCGTGTGCGTTTTGATCAAAGCGGCCAGTCCAAATAGTACGTGTAGGCGACAGCAATGCCGACGTCTGACTGAAGTTACAAGTTATATATTAACACTCCTCCCGCACCGCTGCAGGAACTCGTTAATTTCTTGACCTTGTCACTTTCAGACAAGTATGTGAGTGCAAATGAGTTGTTTTATAATTTCATAACATAATAGTAGCACCGCGGAATTGACTTACTCTTTTTTAATGTCTGTTTTTTTTCCCCCTAAAGCTCTGATCATTGGATCATAGCTTTAGCGAAAAAAAACCACAGCGTTTATGCGTACAGTAAAATTAAACAAATCACTTATTGATATGCAGAGGAAAGTGATTTGTTTAATTTTAGGAGATACAGGCATTTGAAATTTTTGGGGGTAGGTGAACGGCCACTTGAAAGCGGTTACCGACAAAGGGTGCGCCCGACAAAGGGTGTTTGTTATGTATAAAAGCATACAATTTAACATGCAGCTATAGGGTTGGCAGCAATGCTGCAGTTAAGTTAACGTCAAACAAATAATTACTTTTTACGAAAGTAAAAAGTGTATTGATAATAATAGTTACACGATGTCCGTCTGTGCATCTGTCTGCGATTTATTTCCGATATTGATTCTACTAAAAAACTGCAATTTGACATGGTTATACTATAGTTACGCTGGATTAAGGCGTCTATTTTTTTGGGATTTTTGGTGCTTAGTAGGCGCTTTCAGAAGGATATTGTTTCGGTCGGTTTTAGCGGCAACTCTATCACATACCAGATAAAAATTACCGATCAGTGGTAGGTAGGTCAGTATAACTGAAATCGACGTCCTACAATATTTTAAACCAAAAGCCGAATACAGTTGGACTGACCTACCTACCGTGTTATAAGAAGTATTTTTTTTGCATTTTCGAAGGTGGGTTTTTTTTTATTTTTATTTATAAGCCACCCAGATTACGCCACAACTCGATAACCTATTTCGGGCGTTTTGGCCCCTTGGGCCTTTGAAGTACATATACGTATATGGCAATTTTCCACTAAGAGTGAAAGAAAGAGCATGATTAGAAAGAGAGCGATACTAGGAACCTTTAAGAAGATTGAAAGAGATAACGGGATTAGAAATGAGACAGCAATACGCGGAACATTCCAGACCCGTGAGCCAAGGACACCGCGATTGTAAACATAGTTGCAATGCGTAGTCTCGGTCAAAGTACAGTACCCCAACAAAAAAGTTAAGCACTTTAGTGCGTTGTCATAGTATACTTCAAACAGAACATCAATGACACACATGACAATGACAGTGATATTCACAATGACAAGGTTCCAAGTATGCTCAGCATTTTTATTGTGTGACTGTTCATCGATCATTCCAGAAGACAATCTGCTAGCCTATTGGCTAACGCACTCGCAATCGCAATTGACTGCGGAAAAGTTGTTTTCATTTTGAATGCAGACAAGCCTTCGATTTTCAAAATGAAAACGATTTTGATTGATTCCGAGTGCGTTGGATAATAGCCAATGGAATGGTCGCAAACTGGGACTATAAAAGGCAGATCGGTTGCGGCTTATTTTGTGATAATTGTAAGTAACGGTTAAGGGTGCGTTAATAAAGCCTAGCTCCTATTTATCCTATTTCAATATACGACTATGATTCTCCCGCAGTGTTGCCTGCGGTGAGCTTATAATTACCTAGAGTTTCTTATTAAAAAAATGAAAAGCAAAAAAAACTAACCTGAAAAACGCAAAAGATAACTTCTTTTTAAATGGTTCCTATTGGTCACTCAAACTGAAGTCCGCATTCCGCAATTTTTTTTCCCAAAAGCCTCAAGTTCTCACGGTTTTATTTTAAACTTAGGAACCAGGTAACTTAACGGTAGTGCCCTTTGCAGGGTTCTTCAGATCCCTACCACCATTTTAACCTTAAACCTGCCGCTAAACAGCAGTTTTCACATTATTGTGTTCCGGTGAGGGCGTAAGACAGCTGGTGAATTAACTTGTAAATAGTTTCTATCTAAGTTAAGGTAAATCGCAGTGTTCACCAACAATTAAACGGACAGTTAGCGGTTTAACGGTTGTCAAATGTATTCACCAACAGCTGATTAAGACAACCGTCTGTTAAATGGTTGGTGAACTCGAGAAAGAGTATAAACGTAAGATTGCAGTTCAAAATTTGTAACCGCGGAGTTCACAGACGTGGCGTGATTAATGATTATCGATACCATAATAATTAACGTGTGTTTTTTTTTGTCTCCAGGTAAATATGTGACGATCCTCAGGGACAGAGTTGACTTACTGGTCAGCGTTGAATGTATCATTTATTTAGGTTATTTATTTATTAATGGGACGTTTGAAGATAAGTTAACATTTGGATTTTTAACTTATTTCGCATTCACTTACGGTGACATTTCACTCTTGATAAGTGTTCTAGTAGCAATAGAGGGTATATCAGAAAACATATGTAAAAAGAACTACTACTCACGTTGTAACGATATTATTATATTATTTTGCGGTTTTATTGTAGCACTTTCCTTCGTAGCATTTTCGGTTTACACGGGACCTGTCTTGATTAAAAACATTTTCGAGTCCTGCATTGCATCAACCAACTGCACCATAGTTTTAAGTCATTACTCATTCAAATTATTCTGCTTAACCCACATCCTTGCTATAATTCTCTTCGTCTATAACGTTAAGGTAATGGACTACAGACATGTTAAGGGTGGGAATTTTAAGAGGCCTGCACAATACAATAAAGAACGAGATGAAGCGTTGAACAATATTTACAATTATTTACTTAACATAGCTGTATGGTTTATGTACTTTTTTTTTATTATCTTATATGGTCACGCTAAATACAGTATGTATATCGCTAACCTATTTCTTGCAATACGACCATTTATACAACAACTTTTACTCTTATTCCTCAACAATAAAGAATGTTTTTCTTTTTATCTTCGTATCGTCTTACAAAAACGGCCTGTAGTCCGTCACGAGCGCAACCGCATACAAGCGGAGCGCGCGGCCCGGATGGCCGAAAATCAATGTGTTTTGGAACTTCAACAACCTCTGCACCCGGTGGCCGACTCAGATAGTAATGATGTTGGAACTTGGGTATAAAACTCTTGATCAATGGACAATAACACAAAATATATGCAGGCAACTTAGCACTTTTTTCCTCTTTTTTTTACTTAGCAATCAGAATTTGTAGGAAAAAATAATAACAAAAGAATATGAAGAACAGGAAGCTTATCATATCTGTAGTCCATTACCTTAACGTTATAGACGAAGAGAATTATAGCAAGGATGTGGGTTAAGCAGAATAATTTGAATGAGTAATGACTTAAAACTATGGTGTTAAAATGTTTTTAATCAAGACAGGTCCCGTGTAAACCGAAAATACTACGAAGGAAAGTGCTACAATAAAACCGCAAAATAATATAATAATATCGTTACAACGTGAGTAGTAGTTCTTTTACGTATGTTTTCTGATATACCCTCTATTGCTACTAGAACACTTATCAAGAGTGAAATGTCACCGTTAGTGAATGCGAAATAAGTTAAAAATCCAAATGTCAACTTATCTTCAAACGTCAAATAAATAAATAAATAACCCAAATAAATGATACATTCAACTCTGTCCCTGAGAAATAAGTTTTAAATATCAAGAGACAAACAAATATTCGCGCTCAACGAACCCAGGATCGCTAGCTTCGCAGGCCGGGTCACTACCAACTCGGGTAAACATTTAGTTATTATATAAACCTTTTGCACCCATCTAAGTCAGATTAGGATGTATGAACCTGTGTTGTAAGAAAGAAATAATACATTATTATTAGATAAAGATAAATATATATTTATTGTTAAAACTGTGTAGGTACAGTCGGTGTTATAAATAATATATCAGATTTAATAGTTTGCCCATTTCGGACATACAATAGTTTATAAGGTAACTTAACTATAACTTTAATCTAAAAAAAAGTAAAAAAAATATCTTAATCAATCATACACAAAATATTAATTTAGGTTGTAGAAACATTTCATTGTCATTTTAAATAGTTTGCCATCTAATGACTTAACGTTATGTGGTAAATAATTGTATATATTAATTCCAGTGACGAAGGTGCTTTTTTTTAATATGTTGCTAGATGAGCTGGCTGTACAAAGTCATGTATATATTGCGATCGCAGGTTTTTCTTACAATTACTTTTTTTACTAAAATGGTTATTCTTTTACAAATACCCAAATTTCTAGTATGTAGATACACGTCAGAGTTAAAAGGTTATTAATTCTAAATACATTCCTCAATTATTCTATAGATTTAAGATTATAAATAATTCGTAAACATTTCTTTTGGAGAATAAATGTGGATTGAACATTGGTTGAGTTGCCCCAAGATATCACACCATATGTCAGTAGAGGCTAAACTTTTCCATAGTATGCCTTTATAGCAACATCAACTGAGGTTATAGTAGCCAACATTAATAGCGCATAAGCGCTCTTTGACAGTTTTTTATTTATTTTTTCGATGTGTAATTTACACCTAAATGAAATGTATGTCATTTACTTGTTCAATTCTCTCATTATCAATAATTAAATTTATACATTGTTTTGGTAGTTCGTAATTTGTAAATAGTTTTTTATTTGTTTTATCTAAATTAACTCTTAAATTTAAAGATGACAACCAGCTCTTTACTATTCTTAATGTTTTATATAATTCAGTCTTGATATCAGAACTGCTTAGTTGTCTTCAGTTATAAATATAGTTGCGCCATCGGTGAACGTGACACACAAGTGGTCAGTTATTTGGGGAAATTCATTTACATATACCAGGAATAACAGAGGTCCCAGAACGCTGCCTTGAGGTACCCCTTGTAAGTTTACTTTATAGTTTGACCGTTCATGAACGGGGCAAAAAGAAGAACGCAAAAACACGTTTCATCATTGTTGTGATGTTAGATTTTAAAATTACCTACTTATTGATATTAATAAATGTTGTAAATTAAAATTTAAACGGTCTAACCGCACATGTAATTATTTTTATCTTTATCCTGTTTCTCCCACTATCTAGGGATATTTGGCACACGGGAGTTCAAGTCTATAGTTTTGAATGGTTACTTGTACCTATTTTATGTATAACAGAGCTAGACGTCCGAAAATCGGCTCCCATAACACAGTGTGTTCCTAAAAGTTAGTGGAACAATTGTATTAGTTTATTACTTAGGTACTGAATGTGATTCACATGTACGTTCTTGTGTTGTGGTGTTTTAGCTAAAATAGGTATCCTTATTCTTTCGTATTCCTTTCTTGTTTTCTATAAAACACAATATTTAAAAATTATACTTCTAAATATATTGTATTATACATAATTATTGAATAACTATTCGTCACTTATATTATTTGTAAAAATTTAAAATATTAATTATAAATGTTTAAATAAATGTATGTTGTTCATCGTAGACTTAGTTGTTTTATTGAAATCAATCTTATCCTCCTAATACTATAAATGCGAAAGTTTGTGCGTTTGTTTGTTACTTCTTCACGCTGGAACGCCTGGACGGATTTGGAATGGAGATAGCTTATACCCCGGATTGACATATAGGGTCATCCCGAAAAAAATAATACTTCGCGAGGGAATAACTGTAATCTAATTCTACGCGGACGAAGTCGTGGGCAGAAGCTAGTCATATTATAAATTAAAAACAACCAACACTGGTGACTCACATATTATTTTTTATCTTGGAAAGTAAGTACTTTCCATATCTCAATAGCGAGGTCAAAATAGCTTTTCCATCCATAGTGAGGAAAGTTATTTTAAAATTAGAATAGGTCAAACAATCAGGGATTTTTGATTTGTGACTTGAAATAATCATAAACAGACATTACTAATTAACTCATCATTCAATTATCTTTCATCCCTTGGTCAACAGTTTACCATTACGTCACCGTAAGTACCATTTACCTCCCGAAAATCCTGCTTCTCCTTTACAACGAGCTGTAAAAAAATAAAGAAAGCCTCGGATCAAATATTTATCGTCAAATAGCTATGTTCTGAGATATTTTTTGTACATTTGCTCTTGGTATGTTAAATACTAAAATAGCCTACATACTTACTAAATAATATGGAGTGAGGAAAAATTCCCGATAAAAATACTAACGTTTGAGTAAGTACCTAATAACGTCTTTAATTCAATTGAGTATGAGAATAAATATAAAGTTCCATTACAACCTTTATAACGCTTAAACTGATGAACATATTTATTCACTGCCGCGAAGACACACTCACTACTTGTTTATTGTTGTTTCTGTTTTCACTTCTTCCTGTGTGTCTTGTGTGTGTAGTCAATAAATGTATTTTTCTTTCTTTCTTTTTCTTTCTTTTTATCAGAAGCTTTCTAATCCCTTAATATTAACGTCAAGCCAAAGGGATACCCTGTATAACATACGAATGCCGTTTGATAAGATAAGTCCTTTTAAAAAATATTTGTAAAACCTCTTTCAATTGAAGACTGTCGAATATTCAGAAAAAAAAAACAAGTTTTTGTCTTTTGTTAGTATACATATTTGTTGTTTAACTGTGATCACTCGTACATTTTCAACAACAATGGAAAAATCTGAATTTCGTGCCGTTATAAAACTTTTTTTTATGAAGGGTTGCAGTGCTGCCACCATAAAAACTGAAATTGATTCTATTCATGGCACTTACGCACCAACGTTGCAGACTGTTTATAACTGAATAAATGATTTTAAACGTGGTCGGTCAAGCACATCTGATGCTCCACGATCTGGTCGCCTAATCGAAGTCACTATGATGAAGCGTAATCCTCGAATTTTTTCGAGTCGATATGTCACTGTGGACGAAACTTGGGTCCATCATTATACACCTGAATCAAAACAATGGATGGCGACTGGTGAACGTGCCCCAAAGAAGGCCAAGACTGTTTTGTCGGCTGGGAAGGTGATGGCGACAGTCTTCTGGGATGGCGAAGGAATCATTGTGATTGATTACTTGGAAAAGGGAAAGACTATCACTGGCCCCTTATTACGCCGAGTTATTCGACCGTTTTAATGCCAAATTGTTGGAAAAACGGCCAAAATTGTCCCCCAAGAAAGTCCTCTTTCATAAAGATAATGCCTCGCGCACACGTCAACTATTGCAATGGCCAAAATCCACGAGTTGGGCTTCGAGCTGGTTTCGCATGCTCCTTATTCGCCGGATCTAGCTCCGTGCGATTATTACCTATTCCCAAATCTGAAAAGATGGCTTGGAGGGCAATAAGTTTTTGACAAATGAGAACTGCATCATAGGTGTTAACGCCTATTTTGAAGACCTTGACCAAACGTATTTATTGGAGGGGATAAAAAAATGGAAACTCGCTGGAACAAGTGTTTGAAAAACTTTTTTACTTTTTAAAACGACTTATCTAACAGCAACTTAGCATTGGAGGTGCTTTTTACTCCACCTTTGGCTAAGGCGAGAATTAACTTTCGATATATTCGGGAACCTAGGCATGAGGTTATGAGGGACTGTATTGCGGTTTTTAAATGGTTTTTATGTATAAACAGGAGAGAACGTTTAACACAAAAAACTAACAAATCACTTGCATCGGCTTACAGTCTGTATGGAAATAATTAGGTCGATGAGGGAAGGATGTGAACATACGCGCTCATCTGAATTTCCTTGCTTACCGGGCATCGAACCCCAGACCGCGTCAACGACAGTCGCAGACGCAAGATCACTTCACTGCAGTTAGCTTTATTGTACACTCAGGAGCAAAAATAACGGGTCAGAGTGCGTATTTCATACTAAAGAGGCTATTTCGAAGCCTTGGTTCCTCGCCAGGGAATGTTTTTAGTGAAATCTGATGATGAATGCCCCGAACATCGATACAGAACTTCCAGAGTGCCTAGGATACCCAACTGAATGAATCTGCGGTTTACGCCGGAATTGTGCATGTTCAGAAAAACATCTAAAATGGTAATAAAATGTAAGGAAATCAAAGTGCTGACCCAAACTCTCCCGCTGTGTCAAAAGTTCTTAGGTATCTTAAGAACTTTTGACCTCCTCTATTGAACCTCGCAGTATCCACCATTAAAACTCACTAAAACAACCCCTGGCGAGGAACAAAGGCTCCGAAATAGTCTCGTTTGTATGAAAAACGTACTCTGACGCGGTATTTTGCTCCTGAATGTAGTTTGCTTAAAAGCTCTCAAATAACTGTCTGAACCATGGCACGAGTTATTTTAGATGCTCATAATATGGCGGTTTAAGGAAGAGTTATTTGAAATGAAAATGTCCGAATGCGACGGCCGTCGATTAGGCCATAGCATTTGTGCACATGTTTGATAGGGATGGAAGATGTAAAGGATTGAAGCCTTTGCAAGTGCATAAACTACATTAACTAAAAAAAAACCGACCTCCTTCCGGCCTTGAAATAACCTTTCAAAACAATGTGTAAATATAGAGTAAGCTGCTCTACGATGAGCGAAGCGGATAAGAAATATAGTATTAACTTAAGGGTGTATAAACCTAACTCTTATAAAGAAATAGAGAGCTCATCAATTGTGCAAGTAAACATAACTTGATAAACTTAACTAACTAATGTGTCCAACTTCACATTGGTCATAAGAGATGAAGTCAGACCAACTATGCCATGGCCGTAGATAAGGATGGCCATAGTGCACATGTTTGATAGGGATGGATGATGTAAAGGATTTGAATTAAAAAATATAAAAATATGAAATCGAACAATCATTACAATTATTATAATACGCGCAGTACAAACGTAAAATGGGGCATTTCGGCTATTATCAGCGAATTGTAAGTTAAAAACAGGTTAACAGCCGCACTATGCTAAAACGGTTACCAATAAAATGCCACATGCGTGTGCGCACTAAAATAGAGTTACCATACCAAAAAACCAACAAAGTCCGTACTTTTTAAACACTGGTAAAAAAATGATAAAATTTGTAATAATTGACGAGGGTAAACAAAATTGCTTCCCTTCTTCAATTATATCTGCGTCCTGACGTTCTTTTAGCTTACAACTGTGACTGCAAGGTGTTTGCTTGCAGTAGAGACACTTCTTGAAGTAACCGTTGCAAGTAAAACCGAGTCGTTAGCCTGCTCATTAGATTCTCCCGCATTTCGAATCATTGTGGTATCTAAACATATTTAGTTTGAAATATGCAGACAGGAGGACGCTGTTTTTAACCATCACCTTGCAACCAAAAAGCGGTAATTTTCTGAAGAACCATAGACATGATCATCTCAGACAATAACAACCTACGTCTCCTAAACCAGATAGTCCAAATTCTCACACTTCCATACGCTTGGGACCATTTGGATGATGATTATAATATTATACTTTCATTATGAAAATTGAAGGCGCCCGCAGTCGCTCTCGCCCACATGGGATGGGAGTAGTTGCTTTAAAAGGTCCATGAAACAACACTTTAGGTGTATAACAAAGCAAATTAAATATATGTAAATAAAGAAGTGTTAAAAAAAAACTAAAAAAATTAGTAAGGAAAAAACACCTAAGTAGTTGTTGTTATAGGTTTACCGTTGAAATATCGAAACTCATTTCATAGAACGTTTCACTTCGCCGAATTTCATTTCATCGACAGGCATTTCCACGTGCAGGAACTTTATTTTTTTTGTGGTCACAAGTCTAACCTAACCTAACCTACGTAACGAATGCTCAAGATTACCTGAAAACTATAAAATTTCAGGAGAAATTAGTTTTCGATGAAATGAAATTCGGTGAAATGACACATTCGATGATACGTTTGTCGATATTTCAAGGGGATCCCGTTGTTATAGTATTAACTGACAAAATAAAGTTGCTGCAATGTCATACACAAAACCTGCGACCAAGTTAAAAATACACACAATAATATGGTAGTAAAAGTCTAATGGGACGACTTAGGCCCACCGGATAGTAATAATTCATCGACCAAAAGCGAGTTGTTATTAATAATCACTATTAACAGTGAACAAAGCGAAAGAGTCAATTTTGCTGCGGGTGTTGATTTTGAATCCCGAGTAATAGCACGATTTAAAGAAACGAGATGCCTATAACTTTGGTCTCGTGTTGCACATACGGCTAATAAGCCGTACTGAGGAAATATCCTCAGCAGCGAGACCTTCTTAATTACTAAAAGGTAAAAGTATATTTATTAAAGTATAGTAAGCAATCAGTAAACAATAAGGGTTAAAGTGCGACCGCAACGGTGCTTAACGGTGCGTTAAAAAACGGCGCCATGTTGTTACTATGACCCCTTCTTTTGTTTACGCAACGAGACCGTATTTTACGCAGCGGTGGGGTCGCATCTTAACTCGCCCTATCTACCACTTTGGTTTAGGTAAACAAGTCCATCTTATTTCAATATCGTAGTCATAATAATATAGCGTTGAAATTATGAGTTAGGACTGCTACAGGGTACAAGGATAGCTTGTTTTTTGAAATAATTAACATTTACATGTATGCCAATACGGCTGAATACTTTTTTCTACTTTAAAAAGTGAGAATGAGATGCAACCTCTTTCAATATTAGGAAATTAAATACTAGCCGGTAAAGCTAATCTATCTAACTGATTGCTATGAAAAACCGTCTTTTGTTTAAAAAAAAATGCGGTAATTTTTTTGCAATGCTATTGAGTACGTTAGCGAAAATAGAGAAAATTTTACAGCGCGCCGTTATCAAATACTTGTGTTTGAAAAAAAAATCCACGGACCGAGCCAATTTAGAATTGCGGTACACTTTAGGGCCTAATGCTCCTCCGTATTCGACAGTCGCACGTTGGTGCGCAGAAATTAGAAGTGAAAGAACACCGACCATGGACGACCCCCGCTCCGGACGCCCTACTACAGCAGTAACTGAAGAAATTGTGAAAAAGTCGAAAACTTAGTTTTGGCGGATTGTCGTGTCACGGTTCGTTTTGTTGTTGAATATGTAAAGATTTTAACGAGGAGCGTGCATAATATTTTACATGGACGTTTGGGTATGAAAAAGGTATATAAGTAAGGCGTTGGTTACCAAGAATGCTTACTGATATGCAGAAACAAACTAGAGTAGAGATTTGTCAAGAAGCTCTGGACCTGATACAGCAAGACTGGGATTTTTTTTGGTGCGATTTATAACGATGGACGAAACATGGCTCCATTATTATGACCCTGAAACGAAACTGCAGTCTATGAAATGGAAATGGCCATCATCTCCAACTCCGAAGAAATTCAAGGTGGGCCGATCTGCCGGTAAGGTCATGGGCTCTGTTTTTTGGGATGGTAAAGGGGTAGTAATGATTGAGTATCTCGAGCATGGAGCCACTATTACGGGCACTTTATATGCCAGACAAATAGCAATATTGCGCAATGAGATCCGCGAAACACGGCGAGGTAAACTCTCGAAAGTGTTGCTGTTCCACCAGGACAATGCCCCGGCACACAAGTCCGCCGTTGCAATCGCTGCAATTCGTGATGCTGGGTTAGATATCCTTAAGCATCCTCCGTATTCACCAGATCTCGCCCCCAGTGATTTCTACCTATTTCTAAAATTGAAAGAATACCTGAGAGGCCAGAAATTTGAAACGACAACGCGGTAGTCGCTACAGTAAAAGATATTTTAAGTACTCAAGACGAGACCTTTATTAAAAATTGAATTTTAAGTTTAGAAAAAAGATATACCTAATTGTATTATGCTAGAAGAAGACTATGTCGAAAAATAAAATGACATTTAATATAAGTTGTTTATAACATACTCATTCTCACTTTTTATTAAACGCCCCTCGTATGTGGATGGACGTGTTAAAAACGTTATTTTTTGAACGCACAAAAAATACAGCGATGCCTGACCGCAACCACCCGTAACGACTCCATGTTTAACTGTCGTGCAAAAACCGTGTATTTTGAATAAGGACTGCAGCTCATTGTCTGTTAGCCATAACCCTATTGAAGTTTAAATAACTGAAATAAAACACCGGCCAAGTGCGCGTCAGGCTCGCACACAAACAGTCCCGTGTACCACTGTACAATATAAGGATCGAGTCAAAAATGCCTAACGCTTTTTAGTATGACAATATTTTTTAACTTTGTTTAGGTAATGACGGCTACATTTAAATATAAGATAAGGTAGGGTAAGTGCGGTCTACGGGGCAAGCAAAAATCATATATTTTTTAGGGAATATTATTGGTTTGACGCACTTGCCCCGTAGATGCAGTTGCCCCATTTTACCTTACTCCGTAAACTCCGTTAAAAAAACGAGTGTCTACTTAGGTATTATTTACGGGTTCTTTAGAGATACAGGGATTGTTATGATGTTATGATTGAACGAAAAATGCCAAAAAACGTTTCTTGTATGGGTTTGGTGGATAATGGTATGTACCTTGGTATTTTTTGTATTTATTACCTATTTTTTGTTATAGCGCCGAAAGAAACAAACACTCTGCGAAAGTAGTCTGCTTAACACTGTTCATGAGATAGTCCGGGTGAGAGCTATATGGACAAATTGACAGCGGAGGGTTAGGGTCCCGTTGGCATATTTTGGATACGGAACCAACCCAAAAACTTCTCATCCGCGAATCAAATAAGAGTTGTATTAGAGAAGAAACATGAAAGTAGAGTTAATGCAGTAGACAAGAGAGCGTTGAGAAGTATGGTTGGGGTGAACGTGGGTGATAGGATTAGGAACAGTTTAATAAGAGAAGTTTGGGGTTTAATAAAGGAATGCTGAAGTTTGGTCATGTGGTCAGAGTGGATTAAGTGAGATTAACAATAGAGATACATGAGGCAAGAGTAAATGGGAATGTTAGAAGGGGAAGGCCAAGGCGAACGTTCCCATGATCAGATCGGGGACGTATTAAGAAAGGAACAGGTCAGGCGTACCCGTAACCGACGCACGTGTATAAAGACACTTATGAGTGTGGAGGAAAAGAGGGAAGTTTGTCTAGATCGTAGCAAGTGGAAGGAATGGTCTCTGCCTAGCCCGTCGGGAGATAGGCGTGATTGCATGTATGTAAGTATGTTTTTAGAGAATTCTGTAACAGCTTAATAATCAAACAAGATATTTGCATTTATCCGAGAGTTATTATCCGGTGATCCTATAAATGGTATTCTAGTGCGAGAATTTTATCGGCTTAACCGGTACGTACCAAATTCCGCATTACCTATACATACCTACGATGCTCATCGACGCGTTCTAGTTCAACTGTTAATAGGTAAGCTTAGAAGCGAGAGAAACCTTAACCAAATTATGGCCTTTCACAATCGACTCTTTAGGTTTATATTCGCTACTGATTTCAAATTTTCCCGATCCACGCTATGTTAATTGATTAAATATGTTTATACTCACTAGATGGCGCTAGCTGTGCATCAAAAATTAAGTGTTGTTACAAATATACAAAATGAATTGTATTTCTATTTAATCAACCATGTCTTAGACTACTGACGGACTTTTTACCTTTCGAAGTCTTAACACAAACCCTACTAACACATTTGTTTTGTAAAATTTTGCCTATAATATTTGGCCAGCGCCATCTACCAGTGTGCGACCGAAACCTCTCTAAATTATTATTTCCGCGTGTTGAATGTCAAGACAGCCTTGCCCAACCGGCGGCGGCATGTAACGGTGAAAGGCAGTGGCAGGGACCACAACGCAGGCGATCGCGGCCATGACAGTACGTCCACAGCGCACGCGCGGTAACTACGAAAACTTTTACTTTCCCGGTTTTTGAATTTCGAATTGTGTGTGTGAAATGCAGTGATTATGACCATGTTGGTGCGTTTTGTTTTTCTGTGTGTGCTCGCATACGTTTCGGCGCAAGGTTAGTTCACTTCCTTTTGTCTCAGAAAAGTCTGATGTGATATCTAGGTGAAGTAGAACCTAAAGCGATGTGTGACGTCAAGTTTATTACGTTCCATCTCGCTTAGGTTTGGTTGTATATAAATGAATATTGAAGGGATTGCATTGCATATTGTCCGCTGCGAAGTTTTTAAATGATTTCAAAATGCCGTCTGAACCGTTTACCCCACTATCTATAGCAAAATAATGAGCTCGCTAATTTTATTTCCCTCCGCTTTTACACATGACGAATTCTTGCTTAACCAACCGTAAACTATTGTACTTTTATGAGTAAAAGTTGTTATTCATAAAAAAACCTCGCTTATAAGCAATTTTCCACGTTGTTAACTATTACATGCGCTATTTTTTTAATAAGCCTGTAAGTTACGACGCGTCAGTTTTGGATATGTACCTATATCGAATGTAACAAAATAGAATAATAGTAATATCCGTGGTATATCGGATGTTCACATCTGAGCTCTGGACCCATAAGCTAATTAGTGAACAAACAAAGAATTCGCTGCAAAATGCGAGCCAGAGATGTGCTAACCTAAGGAGCACATAACATTGTAAAACTTTAAAGTGTCCGTGATCTTTTTATATAGATTAAACGCGCAATATATTCGTTACGATCAAAGGAAACGTGTCAAACGTAATCCAAAAAAGTAGATTTTATATAAATGTTTGATTCGCCCACTTATAAAATAATTTCAATACTATTCAAATACTTTTATATAAATGTACATATAGTCAATAACTTTGTTTGTGGATCCACATTAGGACCTTTGTCATAATGGCAGTGTCAAGCCACGAGAAGTATTATTAAACATCGACTTTAGGCGACAGAATTCTATATTGGCTTATAAATATAATTAAGTAGTTGACTGGTAATCAATAGGTACCTACAGTCAAGGGCATAAATATATATACGTTCCCAAGACGTCAAAAATATCTATACACCTTTATGCCACTGGCAATAAGGTCCGTGTATACACATATTTGACGCGATGGCTGTATAGATATTAATACCCTTGACTGACTTTAACATACATTTTGAAACGTCTCTTTTCGTTTATATTCGTTTAAATTTACGTTACATTACAATTCAATTTGCAATCATGATAATTATAATAATAAAGACCCACTTTTAATATTAATAGGTGCCAACCGTCATTAACTGCAATCGTTAACAAAAGCAATTAATCAGGTGTCGTTTGGTCACTTTTGTAATTGATTTCGTAACAAATCCGGTTTATTGAATTGGGTAAACCACCGATGTATGAATTCAGTTTGTATTCTCTCAAATAATACATTCGAGAGAGTGGCGTTGAGAAGTACCTACTGTTACACAGGTTGACTTGTAAGGACGTAAATTTTTACCTTTGAGGAAGTCTTGATTGTTTGCACGTTAAACTATTTTGGGTAAAAATAAATTACTAAAGGACGTCAGTTTTGTAATTCATGTTTTATCCTACATGTAAAATAATGAATACCTATAAACGTTTTGTATTGTTAAAATAACATTTTAAAGTAGATACCGATCATTGTCCATAAACCTTTTGGACGAATTAATTTCCTATTTCTTTGGTATGTTTGGTTAGATTGTGTGCGTATTTCCTACACCACACTTTTAGAGGGAACTTAATGCAGTGTCTGAAACTATCTAGTGAACCAGTTGTTTGTTTAAATCTATTGATGAGTGATGATTATCTGATATAAAATGGGCATCCTGTCCTGTGTTTAGAGGGTTGTGAACCAACGCCTAAATCGCGTAGCTGTCAAAAGAAATCCATACTTATTCAGCTCCGGTTGATAACGTTTCTCACCCCCTAAATCAAGTTCGATTTACACGATTTTTTAATATGCTATAGTTATTATGAAGATGTCCTACGTTTTTTTCCAAAAAATATATTTATTTTATATTTATTTAGTAATGAAATTAGAGCAAAAGCATTCTGACTAAACGAACGTTTTACTAGATATTTACCCTAAGACTGATGCAACACCAGCGTCGCCTGTGCGTTGCAACGCTGCGCTGTGATTTCAACATAGAGCGACGCGAGTGTCTCAACGCTTGGTGTGGCATGTTGTTATAATTTATATGTAGTACAACGCAGGCGGCAACGCAACGTACAGGCAAACGGTATCACTCTTACTGCCCCTTATAATTAGGCCACTCACAGTACCTTTGTATCACAACATACGTAAGTACTTTTAATTTCCGTTGTTCAGAAAGTTCCCCTTGTACACGTCTGTCTAAAAACGTGCACAAAATAAAATCTTACCCAATTGTAACACCGTTCAAAGTGCAGATCCATAGAATCGTATCTAGTGCAGATCCAAAGTAAAATTAATAAACTCGAAAATTGAACTTTGTTTAACGCAATTCAGGGTTCACATTAGAATGTGTTTTATCCCCTTTGCTTTACCGACCGTTGATGACCTAATTAATAAATGTACCTCGTGTTTTATTTGCATACATTCTTGAATTTGGTGAATATTTTCTATAAAATTTCATTGATTTATTTTTAGATATTCTAACACAAATTGACCTAGTACCAAATTAAGCTGCAGGCTTCTACAGTCGAGAAATGTGACATGGCATTATTTCAATTGATCAAGATGCAAAAGTAGACGTAGCTTTGTACTCGACTGTACCAATAACAAATTAGGCATTGTTATTGAATGTGGAAGTTTGTGGAAAACGATAATTATTGTTTAATATAAAACTTAATCTAAATATATAATGGTACATAATGATGTTAATAATTTAATAAAAATCTCTAGGGGTCAAAATCCAAAGGTTATTTAGTAATGATAAATAATTACATATTTGTGATCAAAACACAATTTAAAATTAACCCTATTTTAATGTATTGTCACGCCGCTCTTTAAACTTATACGTTCACAAAATTAGCTAGATACATTGATAGTTTCTAACGGTAAATTTTATATTTAAACCGCAACTGTACGAAAGCTATTATAACATAATAACTCTGTTAGAGTTAACCGCAGAAGAAAATAGTTTTTTACTAAATCCAGTCGTCTGTTACAATCATTTAGGTTTAAATTCAATTGATATATCTGAAAACCTTTTCGATTAACAAGTTTGTATTTGAAGTAAATCTTTACATAGTATACGCAACGGCTTTTTGCGGTTTTCATCAGTATATAGAGTCAAGAGGAAGATTAGAGATAGGAAGAACATAAGTGTCATTATCGGGGGACAAATTATGAAAATAAAAAAATAGTTTTGCCCACCTTACTGTGTCATATATCAAATGAAAGGGCTCCTTATGAGGATCTCAAACATATTTTTGCTATAATTGTAAAATAAAATAGTATTTGATTTAATTCATGAAAGATGACAACATTTTTTTTTTTGAAAAAAGTACAAAATATTTTTCATTGCTTGTAGATTACAGGAAAACAAATTACGTATGTACCATCCATACCATCCATACCATCAGTTCAGCCTTTACAAGGCAACAAAGAATCATACAGATCAAAAAATACCCGTGTCCTACGGCATCAGGTAAAAAACAAAATGGCATCAAGCGCAAAATGAAATAAAATCGCCGGGTAATTCAAGTGCGTAATGTTCCAATTTCAAAATCGCTTACCAAAATAACGACTAGTGCGTGCGTTAACATATAAAATATGATTTTAAAACTAGATTGACTAAGTGTTCACAACAAAGAACAATAACAATGAAGCAAATCACTTTCGTTTTAATATCGAACGATCGTCGCATCGCGTCAGTCGCGTGCGGCTTTCACTTGTGTGCGTGTGTGTGCGTTTGTGTAGGTGCATCCGCGCGCGTGAGTGTGTGTGAACCGGCTGCAGTGTCCCACTGAACGACTTCTCTAGACCGGTCTCTGTAATAGCTGGGGAACGAGGATCTTAGAAAAGGTTTGCCCTACTGTTACTCACGGGTAATGAACGCATTACCCGTGACGCAGACGGTGCAACATAAATCCATAAATATAGATGAATAATAAATAAAAAATAAAATAAAATAAAAATCATTTATTTCAGACTACAGAATCCATAGATTATTAGTATTACAAACAGACTTAAATAACTATGTTAGTTCCTAAACTTAAATGAAGAGAGGTCCAGTGCCTGATCAGGCCACTGTCCCATCTCTCAGCGACGACGGTCAGGAGACTGTGGCGGCTGGCGCGGACTCTGCAGAGCGTCGCGGCGCAGCGTTTGCGCAGCGTCGCGTGGAAACCGTCCACGCGCGCGTCCGCGAACATCCCCGACGCACTGCAGTATCGCGGCAGCCGCAACAGAACCCTGAACGCGTCATTGTACTGTACACGCATTGAGTTAATAGCCCGTTGCGTGTACCTCGTCCACAGGCTGCAGGTGTACAGCGATGTACAGTACGCTCGAAAAAGTGTTATTTTAACCTGCGCTGTACACCGACTGAACCTGCGGGCTATCATATTGGCCCTGACTGCTAGTGCCCTACGCTCCCTCTCAATATCTTCGTCATCACGCAAGTCATCGGTAACCAAGTGCCCAAGGTATTTAAATGAATGAACCCTTTTTAGTGGCTCGCCATTCAAACGAATGGGTGGGACATGCGATGGGCACTTGTTTCCCGCCTTAAAAACCATGTACTCGCTCTTTAGCACGTTATATTTCAAATGATGACTTAGGGCATAGGACTCACACTTTTCAAGAAGTATTCTTATACCACCGACCGATGGGCTTAGCAGTACCATGTCATCAGCATAGCTTATGTTATTAAAACAGATCCTGTCTATGTGACAACCTACATGTGTACTGCTAAGCTCACCGATCAATGCATCTATATAAAGATTAAAAAGTTTAGGTGAGGTGAGTCCCCCCTGCCTCACCCCGCACTCTAAACCATACTCGTCCGACAACGCATCACCCCACCGGACACTATTCCGCTGGCTTGTGTACCAACACCTAAATATGCGCGTGAGCTCCCTGGGAAATTGTACCGCATCAAGCTTATCCCACAGTAGGTCATAATTAACGAGGTCAAAGGCCTTGGAGAGATCTAAAAAACACGCATATATAGGTGTCTTCCTACGCGTGTAATACTCAACAGCCTGCTTCAAACAGATAATAGCGCTTTCAGTAGATAGGCCGGCGCGGAAGCCGAACTGCGCGTCATTTAATTTCAGACACTTGTCTAGTTGTAAGTTTAGCAGACCATCGAGCACCCGAGCCACAATGGGAGCCAGCGAGATAGGCCTATAGTTCGATTTATTGGCAATTTTTCCGGTTTTATTTTTTACAATAGGTATCACAATTGTTTTCGTCATAAGCGACGGCAGGTACGAGTGGCAAATACATAAATTAAAAAACATCGTTAGTACTCGAGGTAGGTGAGGTCCAGCAAACAGCAGGTGCTCTATACTCAAACGGTCGTGACCGGGTGATTTCCCCCTCTTCATTTGCTGTATTATTTTATTTACGTCACCTACGCTGAAACGGTTCTGACAGTCACCCTGCGACTCTTCAGCATCGAGCACCCGCGGCTGCCGACCCCCGACTGTGGCAGTAGGAGACTTAACATTAAACTGCTCCTTGAACATGTTAGCGATGCATTTAGGATCAGAAATACCATCTACGCTAACAGAAAGTCCAGGCCTAGTTCCCATTTGTTTGGTAATTTTCCAAAAGTTACGAAAATCATTATTTTTGTGATGCGTGGCAAGTAGGTCCATTTTAATCTGGTCTTGGTGCTGTTGAACCCATCTAAGTCTTGATTTAAATATTTTTCGAGTACAACACATACGATCAAAAATGGGTCCACCAGTGGGTTTACCGTACAAGATCCAGTCCTGGAAACTAGCCCTGGCCTCCCCGTGCGCATCACTAACATGCTTATTCCATCCTATAACCCTTTTTTTTCTATTACAAGGAACGCCAGTGATAGCCCTACTGTATAAAGAAGCCTCGCTTAGCGATGATATTATTCTGTGGTACAAGTTATCAAGCATTCTGCAATGCTCGGAGTTATTCACACAGCATCCATCACAGCAGCCCTTAAATTCAGGTGGAAAGTCAATTAATTTTAAAAGTTCATTACATTTATTTAAATATCTTTCAGTTTCTGGGGTTGTTCTCTCTATAATGCAAGTAAATAAAAAAACAATTTCATTTATTTGTCCGTCCGGATTGCTACCACCTTCTTACCTTATACCTACCGCCAAGCAGCAGTGTTTTTGAAATTACTACCATAGTGGAATTGGCAACACATTTGAAGTATTAGGATTGCCGTCCGGAGTTTGTTGTATTTAGGATTGAAATATTTTAGGGTCCCAGATCCCACTTACCGTCAGGTGGCACTGTGTGCTCATGTGCCAACACTTTGCCGAAAAAAATGGCGCAGTTTGTGTGTAAATCGGCTGGGCGGATTTGAATGAAATTTCAATTAAACCTAACTTAGACTCTTAATAAAACTAACACAGACTAGCTTATATCCCGATCTGGGGACAAAGTCGCGGGCAAAAGCTGGTAGAAAAAATAAATTACGATACGATGTAAAGTCCATACCAGTTTACTTGTCTTATTTAGTAAACATTTATATAACCTCAAAAACCTTTTCGCCGTAATAACAATTTTGTCATAAAAACCATCCATGATGAAAATCAGGAGAATGACGCGCAAATGTCTACTTGGTTTACGAGTATTCAGCAGAAAACAGACATTTTAGGCAAAAATTATGCATTTTAAGGTTATAACAGTGTTTACTAAATAACACAAGTTAATGGCTATAGACTATACATACTTAAGCTTACTCTATTATTACCAACTAGCGTCCCGCCCTCGCGTCGCTTCAGCTCTGTTTACCAAACCAGATTGTATATATAAATAAATCTTTCTCTTGAATCGTTCGATTGATGAAGACGGCATTAAACCCGTTGCGTAGTTTGAATGATCCAAGCGTACACAGAGGGGACAGACGGCGGGAAACATCTTTGTTTACTATGTAGAGATGAACAGTCAAGAAATTAAGTTTTCTTAAATATGCTCGGAAAAAACGGTTTCCGATTGAAAGACAAGGACGGAAAGAGCCTCATTTTACTCCTAGGAGTTAAAAAACCATATGAAAACACTTTCCGTCCATATCTATATTTTTCTTAAAAATGCTGTCTATTTGCATACAAAATCAAAAGGACCAAGACAAAAATTCCAAACAGCCAAGGTAACTGCTCGCTTTTTTAGCACAGTGCGTGTGTTTCTTTTTGAATTTGCATTCCAATTTCTATGGTTAGTATTTAAAAACAATTGACAGTCGGTAACATTCGTTCATTCTGCATAATTAAATTACTTGCTTTTTAAAAATGTATTTGTATCATTTCCTCACATGTTTGAGAAAAGCATTATGTATGCCTCGGCGGAAACGAGGATTGCCTCGCTATTGCTCGGCCTGCTAACCACCTCGTCAGGAAAACCCTTACTTTCCGCTCCTAGGCATCAATGTACTATTGTCACCCACCTTAGTTCCAAAGTCAATCTGACATTTTACATCAATAAGGTTGAGTTTCCTATCAATTATAAATGACTAGGCATGTCTAATGACAATAACATGTTCAAGCCAATTTTCTTTCAAATGGTAGCAAATTAATTTCCGTGGCCTAGTCTACCTTGTAATTAGCTGCAAAACTTACTATCTTTTGACTTTAGCGTTTTTAACAGATTAGCGTAGTTAAAAGAAGCTAAAGTAGCAAAGTCCTAGTGTGTAGGGATTTCACATTTGTATGGAAAAATGTGATATTCTTTACGTTTACGCTCTAACTTATTAAAATGTAAACGACATTTAGAGGTTGCACAAATTGACCACTTATGCTATACCAGATTTTCAATGTTAATTATTTATACACCGTGTTTTTTTTGATTTACGATAACTTTAAGGGAACGTTCTTTAGGTCAAACAAAGTTAATTTCCCGAAGACAGACAAATGATAAGTCTAACGGTTTTAAAGATATTTAATTTTTAAATTTAACCAGTTAATCACGTTAGACTAGTGTAAAAGGCTCTTAATGGATAACAACAATTTTCTTTTAATACGTATGAGTAAAGAGTTTCCAATTGTTAGGTTTTTATACGCGTCAATCTAAAGTGACAATCTTGTAACTGTCAAGTGTTATCTTTACTTGTGTGTGTATGTCACGCCAACATAGACGTATTTGACACTGATTATTAGTTAACTCTAAAGGCCCTTTTAGAATGACCAAAGATAAAAGATTTCATTATTTTGTTCTAAAGTGAATTTTTTTTTTTTTTTGCAATGAATAAAAATCTAATCTACCAATTAGTTTCTATGGATATACCTAGTAATATGCCGAAGTTATCGTAAATCAAAAAAAACACGGTGTATATAACTAACTAACTTTCCTGTCAATTTATGTTAAACACTAATGATGTTGACCATCATCATTTTTTCTGCCTGTTGCGGCTTTGGAGAATCGCATGATCGTAATTAATCATGTAATCGTAATTAAAATGTATTCAAAAAGTGGTCAGTCTTAAATAAAATAATAATTTTATAATACCAACTAATTTTATTTCTATTTTAATAACTAGTCTTTTAGATAAATACGAGCAAGAATGCGAGCAAATTCATAAAACAATTCAAAGTTAGATAAATGAAACTACGGTACGTTTTTCTTTGTTTAGCTACATAATAAGCCGACCGTACCTATAAGTGTACTTATTATTACGTTGGAATATTGATTACGGAGCGTTGCATCGTTTTCGTAATAATTACGGCCATTACGGCTAACAAGTCTAAGAAACGCAAGGTTCAAAAAACCCGACTGTTGCTAACCATCTTTAAATCGTTATAAATGCTAAATGAAAAAAGTACATTTTCAATCTTAAGACTGCTATCATACGATGACAATCTCAAAAGCGTTGCCAAACCAAAGGGGCTAGACAAGTTGCAACACAAACGTAAACTATTTTCGAAAACTGTCCAACGGTCAATTTCATACATTTTGACAGTTTTCGAAAATCGTTTACGTTTGCGTTGCAACTTGTTTAGCTTTACGAGGACCTAGATGGAATGCCTCTAAGTACTATTTTCACTAAACGATGTTAAATTTGAATCAATACATTTTGACCGCTGTTAATACTAATCGTGTCGTTGGTGAAATTCGACATAAGTTTTTCATTCCACCGGCTCTCAATGCGCTGGAGGCAAATAATTTGAACATGGATTTTCGGCAATGTTAAAGGCGAGCCCGGAAGCGGTGCGGCCGGACCGTGCACAAAATCCGTCCGCTAATTGACAGCACTGCTTAATGTGGGACTACTTTTTGTTGTTGTATTTTTGTTAGGTTTCCGACATATTTCGTTTTAAACTATAAATTTCTGTTGCATTTGACAAGCGTTAACAAGGGCACAGTGTAACATGACAAGAAGTGCACTTGGTGCCTTGTCCTACTGAAGGTGTGAACGAATAGTTTTACGCGCAAGTTTTTTACCATTAGTACAGTCGAGGAATTTGATTGTTTAGCAGTTTGTCATAATACCTTAATTACTTGGGTTATATATTTTCCACGTGTCATTAATCGTGTCACGTTGGGAAATGTGCGACTACTAAATTACGTTAAACTGCTATTCAATACATTTTTAATACAGTTGCTCAAAAAGTGATTGTTTTCGTGTAGTGCAGAAAGTTAGGTTTTTTCAAACTAGTGCTTTTTACTTTCCTATTTCGCACTAGTTAGTGTGTTCTACTTTTCCATTTTTTGAATAAGTAAAACGCACTAACTAGCATCCAACCAAAGAGTTTGCATGTTTAAATAAAGTACCAGGAGCGCAGAGGTAATTAGGAGGGTAGCGCGGTGCGGCGCAGTGGCGGGCGGGCCCGGGCGGTCGCGCCCGACACAACGCGGGTTGTAAGTAGGTAAGGTAGGTTTCCTAGTATTTGATTAAAATTTAGGTAATTTTGACACAATGTGTGCACACGTTAAGCTCACTTTAAAGGTCCATGGGAAGAGGAGAGATACACAGATACCCACATACACATATGCACAGACACATTTTTTAGCAAATGATTTAAAAAACGTCGTACACTTGCTGAACTGTCATTTTCACTCTTCCCGAGTCATGTCCCTCGCTTGCAGCTCGGCCAAGACAACTCGGGACTCGTGTAAAATGACATATATCTACTATTTCTTGACACAATTACATGATTGCATAAATAAATGTCTATTCAATCCGCCATCTAAAATGTAGTAATAATTCCTATTTCCTGTGACGGGCTTATTTCATGAGGTATCTAAATCACTTTTTTTTGTTTAATTCAAGAATTTAACCAATTATTTGAATTACTAAAGCTCGTTCCAATTTAAATAACACTCGTATATAAGAAAAGTATTTTTTATGAGCCATGAATGATGCACGGATATTAATTCGAAAGTTAAATTAAAAAAAAAAAAGTTAAAGAATCGTCATAAAATTGGTACGTTGAAATTTTCGTGCAAAGTTGGTAGTTAAACTTTTTTTTTACCAACATCTTTTAAGAAACATTACTAAGTTTAGCCCCAATACCCTTCAGCCAGATCTGATTCATTGCATTTAAAGTATTGTATATATAAGTAGTAATTACGTACTTTACTAATTTCCACGGTGGTTCAATCACCTACACAAACACTTTTTATTTTTAAAATTACTAAATTGCCTTTATTTTATTTTATATCATTTGATTATTGGTGTGATATTCTCTTTTCAAAATCGACCGCGACTGTACGATATGGACGTCTATTATGAGTCGGTAGGTTCATAATCATAATCATAATCATTTATTCTGTGCAACCATGGTATTTACAAGGTGTTAGTATCTTAAATAACCAGTACAAACATGGACCCTACTAGGGTGTAGCAGAGGAAACTTATGAGTAGGTATAACTATATACATTTATAAAGCTCTATTTTACTTTTACTTAAAAATGTTAACTTTATATAAAAAAGGGGAATTATAATTATATGAACTTAACTACTTAACCTAATAAAAACATATTTATTACTTATCTTAATTATTGCATGTACTCCTCAAGAGAGTATGGACATTTTTGTATAAGGTAGGATTTAAGTTTATTTACAAAATTGGTGTACTTCTCTTCTTGAGATATATGGGCAGGGATTTTATTAAAAATTTTGATGCACATCGCGTGGGGACCTTTACTTGACATTTGAAGCCTAACGGGAATGGCAAGAGCTAATCTGTTCCGGTGCCGTAGGTTGTGCGTCTCCGAGTAGACGATTACAGGTCTACTATATAAGTGTTTATGTTTACGAACAAATTTACACGCTTCCAAAATATATAATGATGTCAGGGTTAATATTTTTAATTTTGAGAAGTATGGTCTACAGCTCTCATCATTTCTTATATTAGTAAGTACTCTAATACACCTTTTCTGTAGTAAAAATAGGTCTTTGGCATTTACACTATTACCCCATAATATAATGCCATACTGGAGCCACGCCTGAGCAAAAGCATGGTAAGCGCCTATCGCCGTTTTAAGATCAGTATTAATTTTTATTTGTCGGAGGGCATAGGCAAATCTAGAGAGTTTAACGGATATTTTTTCAACGTGGGCTTTCCAGTTTATGTGCTCATCGATGTTCAGGCCAAGTAATGGGCAAACGCTCGTAAGATCTAGTTTATTATTTTTGTAGTAATAGTTAATTTCTAAGGCAGATTTCTGATACGGTCTAAATTGAATTAAATTAGTTTTTTGCAAATTTATGTTTAAATTGTGGTCTTCTAGCCAGGACAATACGTTATTAAAGATAGTATCTAGGGAATTTATAATTTGATTACTGCTGTCGCCAAAAAGAAGATAGAGATGTCGTCTGCGTAAAGTAAGGATTTAATTTTGTTTTGATTTAGTATTTTTGGCAAGTCGTTTATATATAAAATAAATAAAATACATCCTAATACGCTTCCTTGTGGGATTGAACATGCAGTGTGTACTGTGGACGATCGAACTTTTCTTAATATTTTAGTTTTCTCATCAAAGAACTCAATTTCGACAATTTGTTGGCGGTTCTTAAGATAAGAAACGAACCATTCATGAGCGGTGCCGCGAACACCTATGCCATACAGTTTTTTTAAGAGGATATCGTGCTGGACTCTGTCGTAAGCTTTGCTCATATCCAGAAGCAAACCGAACGCATATTTTTTACTTTCAATTATTCCTAAGATTTCTTGAATAAATTTATAAACCGTTAGAGTTGTAGATTTTTGCTTCCTAAACCCGTATTGCCTTTCGTCAAACACAGGTTACTGCAGAAGTCATAAAAAAATAAAGGCCGGACTGCCCTCATAAGCCAAAAGGCAATATCTCAAACATAACAGCCAAAGCAGATGCAACCCTCTTCCGTTAGTAATAAGGTTGCACTTGCTACAAGAATTTTTCAGAGATACAGCCATTTGTCTTAGCACGGCAGCGGATAATATGATGTTCATTGTAATATACAAGACTCCTGTCTCTGAAACTCAGAGCTCTAAAACGAATACGAATGATGAAAGTACGAATATAGGTCAGTAACCAATATATTCTTGCCAAATGGAAATTAATATACGATACCATTCATGTGAAATAAATGCTGTTAACTAAAATGATGATGTTTTCTGTTTAGTTAACAATAAAGAAACTTTCTTAATAATAGAGGTATAAACGTTAAAATTACCAGATAAATTTAAATTATAGTATAGCAGCGACTAAGATAAAATTTTCCGAAAATCCTAACTCCAAACATAGGTACTCAACGCTAAAGACTGTCGATAGTTAATGCTTGTAGCAATCCAGGGATGAGTTGGTTTAGCATTTCTAAGCTGAGAGCTATGGCTGCGACGCAATGTATCATGAAAAGCATACGGGGTATCCCGCAATGAAAATGATCCTGAATTGTGGCCGTATAGAAAAAATATATAAGTCTGTCTTTAGCTCGTAACAAAGGTTATTTAGCTCGTAACAAAGTATATTAAACGTACACCCTTATTCACTAGAAGCCTGATGCCGGAAAACAAAATGCAAGTAACTAACTGACTTTGTTGGTACTCTTGCATTGTTTTTTTCTTTTGGACGGCGGCATAATTGTTTTGACACGTCGCGTTATCCGAGTAGGTTGGCTCTAGAGGCTCAGTCGAAACTGGTCGAGTGCTAGGGGAAGTATCAAGCGGGGTTGCTAGGCAACTACTAATAAGAGCTTTAAGAGGAAATCGTTGTTTTCTGTTGTACTGGATTACTTCGTTTATACACATTTTCCAATATAAAGGGCGTATTAAGCTGGATTTATTTGAAAGCAGTAAAAATAGCTAATTATATAATGGAACCAATCTGAAATGGATTATCTTCGTGCGGGGGTGGTATTAGTAAATATTTTTTATCCTATACAATTTAATTAATCTTTCATTTAACAGGCAACTTATCCACTGAATCTCATGTTAGTGTAAGAATATGACAATATCATTCGTCATAAAATGACAATTCAATGTTAATGGCTAAAAGATTTGAAATATGTTTATTGAGTACTAATAAGGCACTTTTACTCGTCAAAAATCTACCAGCGCTCCGAAAGACACCACTGCTGAGAAGAAACGCCGCAAGAAACTAAACAGCTGTTTGTTTTTTTAAATGTTACATTTGATATTATACAATTATAAAACAAAAGCTAATAAGCCAAATAAGCAACCCACAAGCATTAGATAATATGTAGCTAAATAAGATACACCTAAAAATATAAGTTCTTTTCACATTTTAATTCGAAAGAATAGGTAATTTATATTTTAACGAACTCACCTAAAATTAACAAGCGCAAGAAGTTTTTATCGAGATTTCAGTCGAATCCCCGTTAGATTTTTGTGGAAATAAAGAGAAACTGCAGTATTGATCTACTTTTTCTTCGAACTTGGCCGGACACACTGCTGTTCTTGTTCTCTTGTTCCAGTTATGTTTCATATTCCACGTACTGATTATTTTTAAATCAAACTAAGTTTCCGTTTGACCGCAGTATCACCTGATGTTAATTGACGACGAGGTTGAAGGCGGTACCCGCTTACCCAGAAAAGTCTATTCACTCTTGCCTTGAAAACACCATGGTTCCCGATTCCTGGAATACATGTGCAGGGAAAGGAAGGACTTAAGTGAATGTTTTCACTCAATCAATCAATTTTTCCTCCTCCATCGAGGCGGTCGATGATTCCGCCAACGTCAATGTCGAGATAGGCACGAAATTCAGAAGAGAATCAACGACAAAAGACAAAACCAACATTTACTGTCATCCGAACTACTACAGTAACAAATTGTTAATTTTAATAAAACTGAGAACAAACACAAAAGGGGAGGACTAATGTCGGAAGGTACTGAATATAACAAGAGATATAACAAGAGTTATTGGAGTGTTTTCATTATAGAAAATGTATTGGATTGATGTAAACCGACGGACGGTCGCGTCAGGCGCTTACATCCTTCCTCCTCAAACTAATATGGCAATTTGCAACTTAATTAAAGTCATACTTATACTTAGTTAAAATATTATGTAGGTACAAAGTAAGTGTTTACGAAAGTGAGGACATAACTAAGCCTAGCTGGGCGAGAAAAACATGGAAGAAAATAAAGTTGTACAGAGAAACTGGATTTTATGGACTGTAATAAATCATATGATCCAGCCCGGAGTTCCCTGCTCGAGATCGCACTCATACAGAGAATGATCCCGAACACCGACATTGAACAGATTCAGCTTCAGATGGAACAAAACAATTATAAGTCTACGTAGGTTTGCCCAACATTATTATTAAACCTTAAGTGGCACTGGGCGGGGCACATTGCTCGTAGAACTGATGGCCGTTGGAGCGGAAAGGTTCTAGAGTGGCGACCGCGAACCGGGAGACGAAGTGTTGGCAGACCTTCCACAAGGTGGACTGATGATCTGATAAAGGTCGCGGGTAACCGCTGGATGACAGCAGCAGAGGACCGATCGTTGTGGAAAACCTTGGGGAAGGCCTTTGTCCAGCAGTGGACGTCTTGCGGCTGATAATGATGATGATGATGAACCATTATCTGGGCCTCTATTTCTGGCGGTAAAAACCGTATTGTCTTTGACGTGTTATTGTATTGTTTCTCGGCCGCCATTACTGTCAAATAAATAAGAGCTATCACCGTTGACAATACGATAACAGGTTTTTACCGCCTAGAATCTCGGCCCTGTACGCTTATCTCAACAAAATATAAGAGAAGAAACGCCGCAAGAAACTCAACAGTCAGTCGTTTTTTAAAATAGGTACTACTTATGATATTATAAAAGATAAAAAAAGATAAAAGAAATTTATTCAGTAAGTAGGCCGCACGGGCACTTTTACACGTCAAGATACTACCAGCTCTTCCCAAGAGGAGACCACTGCTGAGAAGAAACGCCGCAAGAAACTCAGCTAGGTTAAGCTTTATACAATTATAAAGCTTAACCTAGCATGATATAAAACAATGAATTTAACATAAAATAAAAATAAAAATAAAAAACATTCAAGCGTAGCTTGTGCAAGAAAATGTGTCAAAACTAAGAATTTTCATAGGGAGTAATAAGTAGTAGTAATAAAAAAATATTTATATAAAATATGTATATATATTTAAAAAAAAAAATACTTTCCTATGACAAAGGGTGCCAAGTAGTACTTTTTTAGTAGCATGTCTATCTCTAGCTTAAAGTATTAATCTAAAATGTCAGACGCCTTACGCAAGCATTTTGACATTTGCGATGATTACAAAATGGCCGACAATCACTAGCCACTGACAATAAAATTATGTTCCGAAATTGGCACTATTACCGGTGCGTTACGGTCATTATATTAACAAATCTATTTTCTATCGACGTTGTTAGCCAAGTCGGTACGTATTAAAAAATGCTTGTAATCCAGAAAACGGATTCCATTTATTGTTAGTATTGACCCTGTCTACCTACAAAACTAGAGGTCCCCGGCTTTTTTTCTCAGTTGTCCCCGGTTGGATTTTTAATATTTATCCAATGAGCGCGAGAGTTTGTCCGTAAGTCTTGACTGTTTTGTAAGTAAAAATCTATATAAATATCTAAATATCCAAATGGAGAAACTGACTGACATATTACCAACGCACAGCTTAAACCGCTGGGTCTAGAGATTCCAAGTTTGGCATGTACGTCCTTATGAGGTTCAAAGGTGCACTAAAAAAGCATTTTCCGAAAATCGAACCCCAACGGGAAGAAGTAGGAGGAGTAGAGGGAAATTAATTCTACGCGTACGGAGTCTACATAAGTACATAAAATCTTCAGAAACTGACTGACTGATCGATTAACGCCCATTTGGAGGGAATATTCCTTGCATTATAGGTGTGCAATAAGAAGGGTTTTTAAAAATTAATCCCCTGAGGGTTTAAAATAAAAGGCTTCCTCTAGAGATTTATGAATAAGCCTATGCCATGTTTTTGAGAGACCTATCCAACGTCACCCCACAGCATGGGGTAGACAAAAAAAAAGTAGGGGAGGTTCCTTATTTAATTACGGAATCCTAAGAAAGTAGCATTGAATTAGAAGAACAGTAATTCAACTGTTTCATTTGCTAATTGTATGGTTCACGGTTGTGATTGCCGATACGGTTTCAATTCAAACGGCCAAATCTCATAAGTTACAGTTAGACAACGGGCTGTGGACTGCAAAAACTTAGACAATAGTTGAACATTCGCCGCGTTTTAAAACTTATATCTTTGTAGTAACACAACTGATTTTTTCACACGAAAACCCCTTAACCTAGTCCGATTTTTAATTGAAGATGACAAAATAGGTCTGGACATTTCCTTTCTAGGACAATATTTCTCGGGTAAAACAACAAAAAACCACGGTAACTTACAAACGTTGTTATTCATAATAACTACAACAAATTATTTTATTAAACGAGACGAGTGAGAAACCAACGCAATGATAAATTGGTTTGGATTTATTACTCTTAAAGAATAAGGGTCATTTACATTGACCCAATCCACACTGCGCAGTCTATATACGAGTATACACAGTGGCAGGAAAGGCCTGTGGGGCTTGACAAGTTGCCATCGAATACGAACGCTAGCGTTTAGTGATCACCAGTCACTTACAAAAATCTATGGAATTGACGTAAGTCACGTGGTATATCACTCGTTACAACTGACACGCTGAAATGTGATCAGTGATCGACGACACGCTGGCCTAGTTGGTAGTGACCCTGCCTACGAAGCTAGCGGTCCTGGGTTCAAATCCCGGTAAGTGCAGATGTTTGTGTGATGAGCGCGAATATTTGTTCCTGAGTCATGGATGTTTTCTATGTATTTAAGTATATATATATTTCTCTATATAAGTATTTATATCGTTGTCTAGTACCCATAGTACAAGCCTAGAGCTTAGTTTGGGACTAGGTCAATTGGTGTGACATTGTCCTCTGATATTTATTTATTTATTTTATTTTAATGGAATAGTGATAGTTTTGACATCTCGTCCGCCGTTACGCGGTACTATTTTGATAGGTTGAATTCCACACGAGCACTTTCACGATGTAAACGTCGGTATCTAAGGGAAACTTGGCTAGCTGTTTAATTTTTGACAACGCATCGCATTTGGTGATCACCAAACGCTAGCGTTTAATTCGATGGCAACTTGTCTAGCCCAACTGAATGAGTTCTAGTAAATGGACACATGAAATCGATTTCGTTTAGGACTATTTGTCACTAAAATTTTTTTCCGTGAGTTAGGATCGTTAATTTATCACTAAATTTAACCATATGACCTTAAGGCACGGGTCCCCTCGCCGAAATTGAGCGGGAGTACAGCCAGCGATCAACTATTAATATTTTGTTTCTCTCTTGCATTAACACGGGATATATATTTTATGTTTCAACAAACTAGTGCAAAGAGTTCTCGCCGGCATTGCATTTATAATATTACTCGTAACTAGTTGCTGCGCGCCACTCTGTTCTCGTGGAAATCGCTTATCACTTTTACCTCGGGAACTGTCTCCTTTTCGGGGTAAAATTACTCTGCTTACTTCCCCTTCCCCAAACAGTAACATTCACATAATATTCCATACATACATACCTTTACGCCTATAATCCCAGAGCTACAGATTTACCAACAACTGCAACCACCACATTTTTCAAAATTAGGTTTAGATGTTTACCAGCGTATTAGTGACAGGTTGGACTACAAGCCTTTATTCCCTTAGTCGGCTCTTACGACATCCACGGAAGACATGGAGTGGCACTATTCTTACCCGGCAACCACACGTATAGTATTACAGTATATTATAAACTCAAACTCACAACATTCATTCTACAGTATAGTAGAGCGTGGATATAGCAAATGTAACTGTGTTTGATGCTAACTGCGGAATCTGAAATCTACAATATCATGACTACAATCCTTAAAATATATAAAGCAGTCTGATTCAACACAGAACAGCTTCTCAGTGTTTATACATGCACACCTCATACTAATAAGTGTAAGTAGCACACTAGAGAGAGTCTAGTCGACCTTAATTGTTTTAACAAGGGCGTCATTGCAAACTGTGTGCTGTATGTAGCGTATAAAGTACATTTTGCTTTGCAACACAACATTCCCTTTTTGGGGTTAATAGTCAATCCAAGCTAGGAACCCTTATAGTTTCGCCATGTCCGTTCGTCCGTCCGCAGCTTAGCTCAGACTCTTACTTCTAGGACGCTGTGATTTGGACTGAATATACATACTTATTATTAGTCACGCCGACAAAGTCGTAATATAAACTCTTCAAAAAAAAGGGTTTCTAATACTCATGTCTCATATACATATGATACTCACGGCATGGTTAGTTTGATAATGACATTTAAATGTTCGTTACTTCGACCGGTTTGACCACTGCTTGTAAGCATTGATGAATATTTAATAAGGAATCTCACAATTTTATTCCAAACAAAATGGGAACTTTTGTATTTTTTCTACAGTCATTTTAGAATGCGCCGTGAAAATAACTACAACTCATATAAATATGCTTTAATTAATTACAAAATGCTACCACGGGCGTCGAAATCAAAATCATATAATTTTTCTTTTCTAATTGCTGCTAATGCAGCAATTTCATTAACTCTCCCTCACTTCTTGGTAGAATATAATTTAAAGTTCCTCGTCGCACTACAGGCTGTGGAAACTTATTTGTTGTACCTGCCTCCATAGCCCAGTCAAATTAGGTTTCACCTGGGAATGAGAGATGATAAGCTGGAAATGGAAACTCGAACACAACAATAATTTTCCACAAATTATGTTCGTTGTTTTGAGTTAGATTAGAGAGCGGAGAGGGCTTACGTTCATTAGCTTAATATTTAATAAACGGATCCCCTAATCGAAAAGTTGTTATTACAAACCGGCAATATATTTTTAAACCTATCCAACAACGAGCGACAACATAGTAGGGTAGACGAGAAAAAAAACCCCACTTTGCGTGTTGGGGAAATAAAATATCAAGGTTTTATTAACTAAGAAATGATAAACCTACTTATACAGAAAAACACACTTTTCATAGAACACATGCAAGATTTAGAAACAAAAAAAAGCTTTTCCAAAACCGGAACTCGGTACTGAGCAATACCAACGAGTCAAATCTACTTCTGACGGTACAAAGATGCACTAACTATTTGATAAACAAACGTAATTATTATGACAAAAACACCTACTGAAATTCCAAACCAACTTAAACCCAATCAAGTTCAAGTATGGTTTATTTTCAAAGGAAAACCTACTCTTTTGCCCGGTAATAACAGCTAGAGATAACCTGACATTGGGACGATGTGCGTTGGCGACTGTTTAGAGACGAGCCGACTATTATGTGTTGATAAATCACATGTCTGTTCAAAGACTTTGAAGTATGACTTAATTTGAAATAATTCATGTACGGCGTTTCGAACATCGGAATAATATAGAAATATGTTAGACAGACATTTTCGATGTGTTTAGATGTAGATTGAGAAACTTTTTAGCACGTTCCAAGAAAATAGGCTGGACGTAGGCTGTCAGACGGTCGCGTCGAGCGCCCACGTCAATTCCATACATTTTGTCACTTTTCGAAAATCATTTACGTCAGCGTTAAGCGACTGGTCTCACAGGGTCTTTATTTTACTTGGTAAAACCTCATTGCTTTTGGCATGTTATCGTATGGTCAACGTTAAAATAGCTAAAAGTTTTTATTGTAAGATAGTTCATAAGTCTAAGGCAGTTCCCTTGCAGGGTTACATGTAACTACTATATTGCAAATACATTTTTAAATTGACGTCTGTACATGGATGGTACGCAGGCCTTCGTGTGCGGATCCGACTAGCGCTTGGTTGGTTTTTAGGTCCTATTTCTTCCTTCTTCACCTCCTTTACTTTCCGAAACATTAAATTTTTGGCAAAAGGATGCGGTCGAACGACAACCTTTCACTCTATCCCGTGAAAAAATATTATGAACTATGTATTAATAATAATAATTTATTGTTATCTCTATCTAAGTATGGTAAATCTTTCACGGTACGTTCTGTAAAATTGTGAAACGGGCTTCAGTTGAGTTTGAAGCAGTCCTCTTTCGCTCAAAATAGTAACTATACCTTGTCTATTTAACAGAGTTAATACTGGAAAACAGAGAATGCACGTAATTGGTCAGCGATAAGGACAATGCACAGGCACAAGGTAGGTTTACATGCCTGTCAAAGTTTAGTCAACATCTGTCGCTCGTACGGTGCGGACGCTTTCAAGTGCTTATCTTTGGTTACAAATTTTTACCTGGTTCGTTTACTGGACTGTTTCTCGTTTAACCTGTGACTCGGCTTGTTTTTTGGACTGTTTCCTATTAAACATAATATTAAATGTCATGTTATCAGTAAGTTAATTATTTGAGGTGCCTCTACCTACAAACAAAAATAACGAGAAATATTACGAATATTTTAACAACAGGCGGCATGTAAGCCGAGCCCGCCATCGACGTGCGTTTGTTGACGCCCACTGGCAGTTTCTTGTCCCTTTCATTTTCATACAAAAGTGCAACAGAGACAACGCTTTGTTAACTCTGTTAAATAGACAGGGTATAGTTTATGTAACTGATATGCCGTGTCAGTGTCACAAATATGAATGTTTTTTAAATCTTAGACAAACTAATAAAGTCCCTATTCTCATGTCATTTGAAATCTACTATATTGAACTAAAAAATATACTAAATTGACGTTTCAATTGATACTTAAATTGGGTTTAGAAGGTGTTCTAAACTTGAAACTCATTACTTTACTTTATAATATTCGATAATGCAATTTCAAAATAACGTTACAGCTGTCATTGCTGTCACCTACTACTACAGGTAATGTTGGTCATTGCCAACGGGTTATCAACGCATAATAGAGGACTTATATGATATGTGTGTAGATAAATATAGGTTAAAATCTCACAGAATAATATCGTTAATACCGTTGATGGGCATAGTGCTGGAGCAGCAACCATCGACAGCGACCCTAATGCTGCGTCCATCAAGAAAGCTGGACAGCCATGTGCAGTCCCTCGGGAATCCCATACAAAGGTAGCTACGAGAGAAGTGCCCGATGCCAGACCCAATCCAAGGCCTTAGCAACGTCCAGGCTGATAGCCAGAGCCTCTCATTGGCTCTCCACGGCTTCAGCCCAACGGTGCGTGAGGTACTAGTAGTAGATCACCAGCTGAGCGACCATGACGGAAGCCATATTGGCGGTCGCTAATAAGCTTGTTATCCTCTAGGTATCCTCCAGGTACCTTAGAGAGCAAAGAAGTTATCGCTATAGGCCTGTTATTGAATGGATCCGACCTGTCACCCTTTTTCGGTATAGGGTGGACAAGGGCGATTTTCCATGAAGATGAGAAACGACCAGCGCGGTAGGAGGATGTAAAGGGAAGAGAAACGTTATCGCATTTGGTATGAACATTATTAGCTTCACAATCTTATTAATAAGTTATCATAAATAAAAAATAAAAAAATATCAGGGGACAATGTCACACCAATTGACCTAGTCCCAAACTAAGCTCTAGGCTTGTACTATGGGTACTAGACAACGATATAAATACTTATATAGAGAAATATATACTTAAATACATAGAAAACATCCATGACTCAGAAACAAATATTCTTGCTCATCACACAAATATCTGCCCTTACCGGGATTTGAACCCAGGACCGCTAGCTTCGTAGGCAGGGTCACTACCAACTAGGCTGGCGCGTCGTCGTCGTCATAATGTTGGCAATATAATAGCATGTTTACAGCAATATGGGTTTACCGGGTTGAATGTAGCCCCTGCTGCGGTGCTGTTGCACTGTTTGCTGACCCGCTAGACGTTTACTGAGCGTGACAAAGTACCAAAACCGTTCATTGTTTTATTGAAAGTGATCCATTGTGTAACAACTACCAAAATACAAAGTTGACAGCGATGTTGTAAGGGTAAAACAATTTAATTGAATAGTGGATTGAAATTTGTATTGGCTATATGAAATATATTATTTCCTAATTTAACGTTTCAATTTAGCGTAACCTTTACTTCTCTCTATTTGACCCAATGGTTGACTGGTCTAGAATGCCTAAAGGCATTAAGTCCGCCATTTATAATTACTTTGTGTATTGCCCTATGAAGTTTAAATAAATAAATAATTATTGACTTATCTTGATGCTTTGCTTCCAATGTTGCTTCTAACAAATTTCTGATTGTTGTGCATAACCGTCTTGATTCCAAACGAGCCTAAGAAGACTTTAAATACGTCAAATAAGTTGTTAGTTGAATCACTGAAGAAATTGCTGTTGTTATTATCAGCTTTGGTTGATAACGATAACGTTACGAAAAACTTACGAATTATCCGCATATGGATGGTAAGTATTTAAAATTAACAAAAACAACTATAGTTTTGTATTATTCTCGCATTGCAGTCGCACCGTTCTTAGAGCCCGTTTTGAGAGTTATCAACGCAGTACAACTAACCACAAATATGCCACAAATTCATTCTTTAGACAGTTATTAAACCAATTGGACCTCTTAGAACGCGACTATAATATATGAGAAAAACTTAAGTAAATGACCTCTTTCATGTAGTTGTAACGCATCTGTATAGACCGTTCGACATTCTATATTTGAATTTTGAATTAAATTCCATATTAGTTTTGTATACAACTACATGCAATAGTTCATTTATTTAAATGTTTCTCACTAAATACTCCTTTTCAATCCACGAAAATGCTCAAAAACAATCCGTTTTTTATAACTTGAGCAAACTTGAACAAACGTGAGCATAAAAGGAGGTAGCAGAGTTTATAGAGGCATTTCATCTCAGTCCTCAGAGTTGGCAACGCATTTTGGTTCTGAAGATTGACAGTATTAGGAATGATTATGTCTATGGATCATGGATCCCACTCACCTTCAGGTTTTGTGTGCTAATTTGCCTTCTAATTGTTGAAATGTTATTTTGAAAAAAGGGAAAAAATAAAAAGATGTTTAGAACGACACATGTTTAAATTCGTTCTAATTTTAAAATGTAACGTAAGAATTATCAAGTCATAGCTCGCCGTCATGCTCCGTATAAGGCGGCATTCCACTGACCTTCGACCAGTGTCCAAGGTAGGCTGGTGAATGTGTGGCTATAAATGCAATCTCGATCGATTCGCACCTTTAACCTGCATATTGAGAATTTAAAAATATACTCGTAACACGTGGACGATTGGCATTGTATAATTAAATGTGAGCTAGTTCTAAATAAACAAAGCCAAAGGAGTTATGTCGTGATATTTTAATGTCAACGGTTAGGTACGAGTATATCTCGTTTCCTATTATATACACCTACGTAAAAATAACACAAAGAGGCCGTGCACAATAGAGCATTCTGAGACTATTCTTTAGATTTGCTACGAGAGTAATACAAAATTATGTACTTAAAACATAAAGTTAAATAATTTTATCATAATGACTCAGATTTAAATAGACACATACTTAAAATAAGAACTAACGAACGAACTTACAAAATTACATAAACTACACTAATCTAACGAACCGCTACCTGGGGATTGCTCCCAAAATGTTGGCAGCATTGCCAGTGTTGCCACGTTGAATAACATAAATGAAAACCTCTTTTAATATCAACAGAATTAAATTCATTCGGGTTTGGTTTGAGTCCGGACCGAATGCAGCAAATTTATAATAATACGGCCAAAGTTGCAACAACACGTCCGGATTAAAAAGGCTCAGTTTTTGAATACTGGAACAAAACAGTTATCGTATGCGAATAATATTACGCGTTTTCAAATACCGATGTATTTCCACCGTAACGTGAAATGGGGCGTTATTCTAAAATATTTTTACACCTAACTGTTACCGTATTATTTTAATACGGCCACTTTTATTGTCAAGTTAACAGGAGCGGTTGTAACGTCGTTAGGCGAAAAGGCAGTGAATTACGTCGGTATTTGAATTCACCACTAGCTGATCCTACCGCATTACAATCGATCTTAATATTATAAACCTTACCTACTTACTGTTACTATGCATAATGATATACCTTTTTTTCCCTATCACTAAGCCTACCCTGATCTGTTTGTTTGTTAGTTACCGCTAGTGAAATTTGATATACTTAAGAATGGCCTCAACCCCGGAAAAGTATGTACGTACTTTTTATCCCAGAAAATAAGACGATTCGCTAAGAAACATAAACGAGTTCTATGCGGATGGAGTGGTGGGCAAGGGGTGCAGGACGAGTAGGTACAAAACCCCAAAGAAAATATTAATACCTTAGGGCGTTGTCATAGTAAACTTGAAACAGAATATCAAATGACACACGTGACAATCACAATGACATTCACAATGACAAGGTTCGCAGTATGCTTAACATTTTTTTTGGGTGACTGTACATAGTTTTATTCATTTTTAGATGTAGTTTTATACGTTTGCGGAAAGTAACTTGGTCTTATTTTTTAAATTAGGAATCATTGACTCGCAAATCCAATCTTATAGAAAGGCTAACAGTTTTCTAAAGGCGGTATAACGGTGCTCCGTGCCACATATGACGATTATTATACCGCTGACTTACATGTAGTCAATAGCCTCGTTTTGTGTCAAATGTTGTAGTTTGAATGTTTAAATTGTGTTACGTTGTGTAAGTCAGGGTTGTTGAATAAAAAGTCATGAGTAGGTAGCAGATTGTAGTTTTTTATGAGGCGAAGACTCCTACAAAAATATTGTTTTTATCCCACGGAAACACGGAACAATAGTTTTGAAAATATATTTCTGACTTGCTGGCTATATTTAAGTATCCCAAAAATGTGTATAAAGCTTCCTTTCTTCTTACCATAATAATATACACATACGAATTTTATGACTCAGATAACAGGTTACTATGGTTGACATTATTCTGTAATTTCTTTCTTTTTGAGTTTTATGTTACACATACATTATTATGATTATAATTTTGACACATTTTGTGTAAGAAAATATGAATAACGTCACTGTTTTGGGTGATTGAAGACTAAACTCAAGCCTTGTCATGAGGTTCCGTCGGCCTCTAACGTGATTCTTGCTATTTCCTTGGGAGCTGACTAATTTTCAGGGATAATGAGTAACTGTCCTTCCCGAGAATGACATGAAACTAAATGATATGAATTTATTTGCTGGCACGCCTTCATCCCAGAGTGGAGTAGGCAGAGCTACAGAATTACCAACAACTCAAACGACTTCCACAGGAAGGCATGGAGTGGAACTATTCTAAACCGGCAACCACATGGCGGACTAATCATTGAGGAACATATTCTGCCGGGATTCCGGCGTGCAATTATTTCTGTGTTATACTATAAAATTAATAATTGTTTAATATCATAAGGAGGTTTTATAAAAACGACTGACTATTGTTTTGTTTCTTCTCAGCAGTGGTCGTAAATACCAACGACGCCGTGTAGTGCCAGTTTTGACGGTACAATTGTAACCTAGCAAGAGGCATAGAGGCAAATGAGTTAAGAATCTTTTTTTTCTCTCCTCTGTTTTTAGATATTTCGTAGATATACATGCTCGCTACCGTAATCATATTTGTGGTTTAAGAAGATTGGTCAGCATGATTGAGTACTTCTAAGCCCCAGATCGCTCGCAGGCCCCTTTTTTGAGCTATAAATACTCTGTCAATATCTGATGAACTGCTCAATATTACAATCCCATACCTAATAAGAGAAAACACATATGCTTGGTAAGCAGTGATGGCAGTCTCTACGGAATTGGTATTTTTTATAGTTTTAAGGGCAAATACAAATTTATGCAACTTTTTGCATATTGTATCGACGTGACCCTTCCATGACAGATTTTGATCAATATTTAAACCCAAAAACTTTACTCTTTCTACGTGTTCTATAAGCCTATCTTGGTGACGTACGTTTAGATTAATTTTATTAGCTTGACTACTGCAAAATTGCATAATTTTAGTTTTCTTTGTTTATTTGTAAATTATTAGAATGTAGCCATCCCGCTACATCTTTCAAAGCATCATTTATGGTTAGTTCATAGGAGATAATGTCGCTAATATTGTCACACTTTACCATTACGGTTGTATCGTCAGCAAATAACACGCATGATTGTTTTGTCACCCGTGGGAGATCGTTTATGTATATAAGAAACAATAACGGTCCCAGTATACTCCCTTCGGGGAGTCCCTCCCTTTATTGTTACATTTAACCTGAGAGTCGTAGTTTTTAACACAATTAGTAACGTCATCTAACTTTTGTTATTCTAGTTATTTGTCGCCTTACACATAAAAAAACGCAGCCATTCATTTGCGGTACCTCTTATGCCATATTTGCTTAACTTATCTAACAATATGTCATGGTTCACAAAATCAAAAGCTTAGCGTAGATCTAAGAACAGACAAAAAATAGGTCGTTTGGCATTCAGACTACAAAAAACATTTATTAAGAGCTCGCTAAGATGGTAGATTTATTTCACCTAAACCCGTATTGGTCGGGAGAAAGAACATTGTGTTTTTCTTAATATACGTGATTCTTGCAAATAATACGCAATAGGTGGATAAATTACGAATTTCGTTTTCGGTCCTTTTTTAATACAAAGGCTTTATGATTGAGAGCGTCTTTCAAGAAAGTCGCCACATTCCAAGGACAAATTGATGATGTAAGGGGGGTTCTGATATTATTGAAGAAACTAATTTAAGGCATTGAGTGTTTATATTATCATAACCTGTGGATTTTTGGGTTTTAAGGGACATTATAGTTTTATGAACTTCCGATGAACTTGTAAGGGCAAGGACTTGAGGGTTTTGAGTTATAGCTACTTACGTTTGTACGTGTTTTTTCTAATTTTGGATGTCTGAAACACGAGCCGTCCTTGTACCTAACCAATAATAAAAGTCTTTGACAATATAGGATATCTCAAAGCCATTCCTTACACTGCCATAATTTTGGTCAATTAATTCATCTATATTACACTTGTTTGTAGACATACTAGTTTTATGCTTAACAATATCCCATGTTGCTCTACCTTTATTGTACGAGTTAAGAATATGTTGTCTATTAATGGATTGTGTAAACAAAACGTGCATCTTTTTAAAATCTTGAATACATTTTGACCTTGTGCTTATTTTCTAGAGTTTTATATAGGTAATAATTTTCCCTTAGAGATCTTTTTATTTTGCAACTTTTTCAAATTCCTTTTGTAACAATTCCGAGTTAAAAATAATGTTACAAAATAATGTAATGGTGTCGTGAAAACAAATTAAATGTTTATTACAATTTGGGTCACACAGAGTATTACTTATTTCTATGGATTAGGTACGTTCTGCTTACAACATCCTTCATATCGCTTAGAATATTATCAAAGCAAGCACTGAGTCGAGTTGCTTTTGTGATACATTAAGCCATAACTCGATATTATTTCAGATATTTATTTGGTTTCAAAAAAATCATGTTGAAATCTCCACTTATAACAATAATGGACCCGATTCTAAATTGTCTAATTTTTAGACATAGTTAAGACGGCAGATTTAACAAGTTCTATTCCAGAATGTAGCGCTATCATTTGATTATGACAGCTGCTCATAGAATAGCAAAGTGTTTAAGCGACACCTAAATAAAACCAGGAAGTTTAGAGGGCACTGTGGAACCGGGATTTATTAGCTATTTAAAGTTAAAGTTGACAACAATGATTCGAGGTTCTCTAGAAATATTTCAAAGTTTGAATCAGGAGTTCTATGCACACATATAACAATAATTTTATAATACTTAAGTCTAACGGCGCACCCCTCAAAATGTTATCCACGCGTATTGATTTAGGAATGTCGACTTCGCTATATTCCGATGATTTTTTACATATTATACAGAAGCCACCTCGCCTTTGCGTGTCTCTGGAGTAACTAGGGCTTAATTAATGATTATTTAATACAAGATTCGTTCTGTCTCCTTTTCTGATCATTGTTTCTGCTAAGCATATAATGTCAATGTCTAAATATATCTCTAATTCTAAATCTAAAAGAGCTATTTCCAATTCGTCAACTTTATTTAGCACTCCGGCAATGTTTTGGTGATACGTATTTGTGAGTTCTTCGCCGTTGTAACCAGAAAACTCATTTTGCAGTCCTTGTTTGTCAATGGATTGGTTGCAGTCTTTACCCAAATATTTAGTATTTATTTTCTTGAATGTATATCATTGTTTTTTTAGCAAAATAAAGATCGTTCTCATAACACAATTGTTAATGTTACCATTGGTTTTAGAAAACATTTCATAAGAATAAGACAGTGTAAGGTTCGAGTCCACTAGTGTTGCGTATTGATATGTCTCATTGTCCAATTAGAGTACAGGTGTAGTGCATAATTGCTTTCCTTCGTATTTTCACGGAAACGTACGAACGTGTCATGCTACTTCAGTCAACCTCAGTACTTTTTGTACTGTGACCGACTGAAATAGCAAGACACGTTCGTACGTTTCCGTGAAAATACGAAGGAAAATAATTATGCACTACATCTGTAAGTTACATGTAGGTCTCGATGCGCTAATTATATATGTTATAACCCGTGTCACTGAGCTTGAAGGTTGGAAGACATTTGTTTGGTTTATATTTTGCATTTGTTCTCTAATGTAACGCACTAATCCTATTTAATTTTGTGTTGATTTTAACTCATATGATGCAATATGTCCTGCCGTTTTGATGTAAAACGGTAACATACAAAACAGAGTTAAATTCGCATTTATAATATTAACTAATTATTTCTTATCCTAGTCGCCCCAAAGTTACAAATGTTACACTTGTCATGATTATGGGATATTTAGATGTCACACGAATTTCTGAAACTGTTTTCACGAAAATTTCGACAATTATTTACAAATCTAAGGAAATTCTGTTAAAGTGCCTGATAAATAAATAGGTAATTTGACACTGACGTGTATTTTAACATTATAACATTATAATCGAGCATTGGGATGTCGGCCTATGGTCATTACAGGACTGGTTTTATTTTACTTGCAAGAATTATTATCAAACTAACTTCTTTAGTAAACCATAACCGTTACATTTATACATTGTTTAAGCAACTGTAATTTTCACAGCCCGAAATCACCATTTATATGGATTTAGAACTCACCGTGCGAGCCGTGGGCAAGGAAAACGTTGAAACTAATATGAACCGGCGGCTGTTTGTCAATGTAACCTTTGCAGACAAGCCGGTTTTGGTATGACGTCAACCACCTGCGCTTATATCTACGTCCTGCTCCCTCCATCTAAAGCTTTAAGCGAAAAAGAACACAGTTTTTTGATGTTATAAAATAATTTAACAAAATTGTCATTGTAATAAAATAATAATAAAGTTAGTTTTAAAAAGTACTGACATAATTAATTTGCTTGTATTATTTCCTGCGACTCTCGACTCTACTGCGTCCGCGTAGAAGTCATTTATCATTCGATGTTCATTTGGGGATTTGAGATTATAAAAAAATCGTCATAAAAAGTACCCTATGAGTATTTAGGCTTTAAACTAACAGTGAAGATGATGCGTGGAAGTGGAAACGAACCATCGCACTGTCACATGGGTATAATTATATTTTATATTTATGTGGACAAAAGCAATACTTCGACATTTTCGACATTCGACAAAAGAGTCACTTTGTATTGAATTCCTATAGAAAGTGATCCGTTTTCATTGCTTTCGAGTGTATATAAGGAAGGAATAAGGAGAAAGTCGAAAGGGGCCATAGTGAAAAAGGATATAAGTAATAACTATCCTGAAGATCAAGTTCAACGAAAAGCTAGCTTTAATAAAACCCAACTGCTGTTTGGATAATGTCGCCAAGTAATGTTACTTATCATGTATTTATTTTTATTTCGCCAATTTCACTTTTAAATAATTTTAATATAGCCTAGGACACTCTTGTTGTGAAGACGTATCTAATCACATATAATTTATTAAAATCGGTTTAGCCGTTTAGTAGTTACGAGCGGACATTGAGTCGGACATGTAATACAAGTGAATAACCCTCCTTTTGGGCTTTGCCGCAGTCGGGGAAAAAGAGTTAAAGTCCATCCATCCATATCCATCTCCATTTATACTTAACTTACTTACTCCCCCTATTTTAACCCCTTAGGGGGTGAATTTTCAAAAATACTTTCTTAGTGCTCACTTACATCATGACAGGAACCCCTGTACCTAATTTCAAGCTTCTAAGTACAGTAGTTTCGGCTGTACGTTGATATCTAAGTCAGTCAGGTTTGCCTTTTATATATATACACCGTGGGCCCGAATAACCCGACCAATTTTAACAATCGATACTTGAGCCTATTTGTAGAATATAATGGGTATAATATGTAGTCCAATAACGCATAATTTCCGAGATTTTTATTATTTAAAAATCAATTCCATAGTTAATTAAATTTGAACTCTGTCACCTTAACCTAAAGCATTATTTACTAAGAAAGATTCATGTTGTAAGTAGCAATATCATCCACATACAACATAAATTAATTAATCAATTTCTTATTAAATAATGCTTTAGGTTAAGGTGACAGAGTTCAAATTAAATTAACTATGGAATTGTTTTTTAAATAATGAAAATCTCGGAAATTATGCGTTATTGGACTACATATTATACCCATTATATTCTACAAATAGGCTCTAGTATCGATTGTTAAAATTGGTCGGGTTATTCGGGCCCACGGTGTAGAATACCCTAGTACGAGTCAAGTCGTTTTATATACTTACCTTATTTCAGTAGGACCACCTAGTACCCCAGCCTTAATATAACGTATGTACAGTTAGTAGCAAAAGTAGATGAAATTCGAGCGACACGATTATATACTCAAGAGAATAAGAGCGTGTTTTGATAATTTTGAACTCTTCGAGTGTCCATCTGACTGCTGATGACCGTACATATCGTCCATATTTAGTTAGAGCTCCGCCGAGGTCGTAGGTACCTGAAGCCAATTCCTAGCACACAGGTCAACGTATAATGGTCCTTACTAGTACTACTTTATTAATTCTCACAGGCCATTGACATACAAAATCTCAAGTGCATGACATAAGACAGTCAATTAAAATGGCAGTAGCATGGTCTTGATTATTCTTGCAGATAAATTAACTCAGCATCTGTTACACGACGAATTGTAAATACAGTGAAATCCGAGCATTAGCTCGTCGTTTTAAAGTTTAAAGCTGTCTTGCGTTTACTTTTGTCCAAGCGCTCGCAGCAGATAATTAATTGCATGCGAAAGAACGTCACAAACAACCCCGAACTTAAAAAAATACGGTTGCATCGGTTCACGTCCATTTCCAAATAAAAAATCAAGTGGTCGATTCTCACACATCGACTCGCTGATCTGTAAAGAAATGCATGGTTTTAAATTATTTTGTCGTATATTATTTCTAATTTACAATAACAAGTAACATTTTTCGAGTCAGGTAGGGTGCATCCTACATGATGCATTTGGGTGAACCTTGCCGTGGACAATGTGAACAATAACTACCTATGTTAAAGATAAGAAAAAACCTTCTTTTAACTCTTCTTTTTAACGGCCCGAGCGATTTCCACAAAACCAAGCCAGGAACCATCTCGATAAGCCAAGCGATCTTTTTATTTATATTAAACCTTTGACTTGAGGCGCGTTCGTGTAACTGCTGTAGTCTACTCAGTGAAACCATATTTCTTTCAACGTTATAAGCTCTTTTTGTATTTGTCAATACGAGGAGCGTTCAATAAAAGGTGAGAATGAGTATGTTATAATCAACTTTTATTAAATGTCATCTTATTTTTCGACATAGTCACCTTCTAGCATAATAAACTTAGTATATCTTTTTTCTAAACTAAAAATTCAATTTTAAAAAAGGTCTCATCTTGAGTACTTAAAAAATCTTGAACAGCAGCGACTACCACATCGTCGTCTTCAAATTTCTGGCTTCCAGGTATTCTTTCAATCTCGGAAATAGGTAGGAGTAACTGGGGGCGAGATCTGGTGAATACGGAGGATGCTTATGGATACCGAACCCAGCATCAAATATTGCAGCCATTGCAACGGCGGACTTGTGTGCCGGGGCATTGTCCTGGTGGAACAGCACAACTTTCGAGAGTTTACCTCGCCGTGTTTCGCGGATCTCATTGCGCAATGTTGCTATTTGTCTGGCATATAAAGTGCTCGTAATAGTGGCTCCATGCTCGAGATACTCAATCATTACTACCCCTTTACCATCCCAAAAAACAGAGCCCATGACCTTACCGGCAGATGGGCCCACCTTGAATTTCTTCAGAGTTGGAGTGGATGGCCTTTTCCATGGTACCCAACGCGCAGATACCTTTTTCATACCCAAGCGTTCATGTAAAATATTATGCACGCTCCCCGTTGGAATCTTTACATTTTCAGCAATAAAACTAACCGTGACACGACGATCCGTCAAAACTTAGTTTTCGACTTTTTTCACAATTTCTACAGTTACTGCTGTATTAGGGCGTCCGGAGCGGGGGTCGTCCATGGTCGAAGTTCTTCCACGTCAAAATTCGGCGCACCAACGTGCGACTGTCGAATACGGAGGAGCATTAGACCCTAAAGAGTCCAGCAAATCTAAATTGACTAGGTCCGTAGATTTTTTTCAAACTCATTATTTGATAACGGCGCGCAGTTCAATTTTCTCCATTTTCGCTAACGTACTCAATAGTATTTCAAGGAAATTACCGTATTTTTTTAAACAAAAGTCAGATTTTTTTCATAGCAATTAGCTAGACAGATTGTCGGCCAGTATTTAATTTCCTAATATTGAAAGAGTTTGCATCTCATTCTCACTTTTTATTGAACGCCCCTCGCAATGGCGGCCAAGTTAAAAACAATACGAGAACGTGTCACAAGCACTTAGGCTTTCCTATAAAAGATCTGGTTTATTTATCCTTATCCGTAGAGTAACCTGGACTTCCACTCTGGCATGCTTTTAACAGAGTTTATCTCAGAAGTAACATTTGTATTGTGGACTTCCATTTGCCCGTCTAAATGCCAATCATAATTAAGGGCCCATTAGTCTAGTCCTGAGGTACTATTCTTTTCAAAACAGCTCTCTGTCGAACGGTTGATCGAGTGGGCGATTAATACGAGTTCGCTCACTATTGAACCCGGTAAGCTGAGAAATACACGCCCTTAAATGTGGCTTATACACTCACACGGTAAAACTTCTCCAATCCGGTTGATAATTGGTCCGTAGAATAGAAGCAAATCACTTACCAGGTTTCCAAGAGGGGTTTACGTTCAGTATTGATTTCATTTTGTGTCTGGAAAAAGTTTTCTTTTTATTTTATGTCAAGGTTAATAGTAGTTTATGCAACAGTTGTATAAGAAAGGTCAACAAAGCAGTTTTTTGACTTAGTTATACACCGTTGCAATACTTTTTCTTCTACTAGGTTTCAAATAAAATGCAAAATTAAATTAACGCGATATTTATTCGACAGTAATATAGGTACCTAACTTCTTTTTAATATATGTTTATGGGCTGGATTCTGGTCCTTTAACCCATAGCTGTACCTAACTAATACGAACGAAGCACAGAACAAAAAAACGAGCGGAAACATGAAATACACAAATATTGTAACAATGATTAACTTTTTTAAATTGACGTTTACTTGCCATGTTTTATATTTAAAAAAGCTTTTCTTACTTACCGCTTAATACTTTATGCTAGGTTTAGTAAGCTTTGGCAGCTAGGTGTGTCGTTTTGACTTAAAAAAGCACAAGTGCTGTTGTGGGGCATAGACTACATGGACTTTTTTACCGATTATTCTGCGGACATATTAGGCTTGTTCTTATATTAGTGTTTGTGACTATATAAATGACAGATAATAGTACAGGAGTAAGAAAAAGCCTTTATTTTATCCGTAGAGGGATATCAGATAAATGACATAATCAGGGTGTTTAAAGAATAATGTCAGCTTAATGGTTAACAGGCCTTTGTGTTCATCTCCGCGTGTTTGATATTTCTTAGATATTTTTTATTGTGGCAAGGAGGTAATTGACCACGAAGGATATGAGCTATAAATATTTGCATTCTTAAGTCTGCAATCTGTCTGCAGTCATGATCACGAGACAAATGATACTAGTTAATTCCACCATTACACACAAACACTGATTTCGTCACCCAATTATCGTAATTTGAATTGTACCTCTTATTTAAAACCCCTGTCGGAAATCAGCAGGATTTTACATTATTGATTTCCAGTGTAGGGAAGGCAGGCGGCAATCTATTTTCTTTATCTTGCCACTGGCGCTCATAGTATTTCATACTTACCTACCCAGCGAGTGAATTAATTAAGAATCAAGCACTTGTGAATTTCATCCGTGAAAAATGAAACGATATATCCATATTTTCGAGTTACAAGCTGATGGAGCTTCCGATCTATTTTTATATTCTTCCGCTCGGCTTTCGTTTCAAGCACTTGATTCGCATAAAAAAACTGCGGGCCGTCAGTTTGCCAAGTCTGCCAATCAAGTCTTAAATCCCAATTATTTTTGTATAATTATTTTTTTATTTTTTACATTGAATGCTCCGTGTGCCCGAGCGCCATAAAAATTACCAGACAAAAGGCGTGACAAAAAGGGGACAAAACAAGAGACAATGCAAAACTTTGTTGTCTGTGGTAACGTAGTAACTCTTATTTAATCTGTGCCTGTGTGTCAAGCCAACACGGAGGCCATTTGCAACGTCAAAAGATGGCGGATGTGAAATTTGTTCAAATTTTTTATTTTTGTGTATTTAGGTGTTCAAAGTTCTTTTTTGTTAGTGATTTGTACTTTTAATACCTTTGTGTTGCACAGTGATAGAAGACTTGGACTTATTTCGTGTATTCTGGCATCTTACTTCTCGTTTCAAGTGGACTCGCAGTGGTACAGAGGTTAAAACTATCTTAGCCTCTGTCCTACATATCATCGTAACTGGTTTATTGTTTCGGTTTAAGCTAATGGTCTAGTAGCCAAAGATTCAATTAAAAAAAAAAAAAAAAAAAAAAAATCAAGCCAACACTACGTTAATTTTGACGCACTAGCACAATACGTGATCAAGGAATAATGCCGTAATCCAAATTAATGTCGAGTTAAATAGACCTCTGCAGTTACGTTGCGCTTTGTACTATTGATATTATGGACAATTTAATTTAAAGCGGCAGTAAACAGATAAAACGAAGTGTACATGTTTATTAAACTTCCAAGTAAAACGGGCGTTGAAAAGAGTGGAACGACAAACGAGATACAAAACCGATTCTATGAAAGCCTTTGTCTCACAATGAGCTTTGTCTATATTATTTTTTAATTGTGTTCGTCCGTACTAATGAATTATGTTTTCGGCGTAGCTGTTTTTCTTTTCAAAGGAAATTAAAGTGATACTTGCCTCGAGCTTTCTGCTTACCTTTTCATACTTTACTCTTAGCTCTTTATTCAAACTCGAATATTAATTCAGATGATATTCCACATCGCAGTAAAGTTAGTTTTAATTATTATTCACGTTAATTACATAAGTAAATTAAAAAATACTTGTGATTGAGAACATCATGAAATTAATAAAATAATAAATTATGAAATTGCTAGATTTTATTTCAGAAAGTTAATTCCTCAAGTAAATAATAAAATTATGCATGCAAATGAACGTTAAACGAAACAAATAACGCCTTTCTAATTATTTATTACTATAGTCCGTTTAGTTTAACAAAAGCCAAATGACAACTCATTTGACATAACGTCACGTTACCGGCATTCTTAAACGTCAATCGAGTGGGCGGTAAGAAAAGGTAAGCGAATCGTGCAGATCGTATCACAACACAAGTTATTTAAGTAACATAGAATACCGTGCTATAATGGTACGACATTGAATGAGTTTTGTATTAGAAACGTTTGTAAAAGGTATATATGTACAATGATATTTAAAAAGCCTTTCAAATTGAACATGACATATTTTAATTAGACAAACTAATCTGACAATTTATCGATGGTTATCGTCCGAACTGAGTGAGGTCTTAGAGCTAAGGACTCAGCTCTGAATCGTGTATTTGTTGGACGATAACTTGAGCATTGTTAATCAGATTATCATAAAATATGGTAGACGACTACCAAAATAAGGCCAATACAATGTTTAAATTCTAACTTCCTGCTGTCCTGCTGCTTTTTAAAAGGGCGTCATTAAATTTCCTCGAGACCGGCAAGTGGCAACGCATTTTTGTGGCCTCTATCTAGCGTCGCAAATGTTCGTATGCGGCGGTAACCACTTCCCATCAGGTGGGCCGTCCGCGTGTGTCCGCCGCTCGCAATAAAAAATATTTCTGTGATAATGGGTTTGCTCTTGACTGGCTCTAGCCCTTGGAAGACAAAGATACTAGTTTTATTGTGTTCCCGAGAGGGTAACGAGGTAAATAGATTACCCGAAACTTTTTTTTGGAATATGCTGAATTTCTTTCGCATATTTTTTTCCGTAGAATAGGCGGCTAGGTTAGGTTAGGTTTATAGTAAAAAAAAAAAACGAGTCAATGTTATCAGTAGAATGACAAAAGTCATATCATGAGTAATTTATTAGTAAAGCCAACTTACACGTTATAAAGATAATTATAGTATAATTGTACATGGATATTACCAATATGATATTATACAAAAATTCCATAAATTTTAAATGTCAACAGCAAAATGTCACATAAAACAATATAATTAATTAGTAAAAAAAAACAAGCCTAACGACACTTAAGTGCTAAAAACTCGTCAAAGTCTGGAACGAATGCTCAATAAGCACTCGTTTCAGGTGATTTTTAAAACCGCATACCATGCTTGGGGCCGTGGTGATGCTATCCGGCAGCTTATTGTATACTGCGGGGCCCATAGCTTGGGTCAGCTTGGACGTTATACGTTCAACGACAATCGTGATTATTATTATCTGTTTCTTAGTGACCATGCCGCATGTTTGCATGCATGCAAACACGCCCTTAGCCCCACTTCACTCGATCGAATATTTTAAAACTAATTTTAACATCAGGAAGTTAAAATTTGTAAATGACAGGCTGTCACGGAACTGTGATGCATCGACTACGTAACCTGTTAAAATGTCAATGAACACCAGTTAGACGACCACGCACCATGCACATGCTATAACGAGAGAGAGAGAGCAGCTTTGAACTAAAATGGTGATTGCTTACTTTTGATACTACCTGCGGGCCTGTTATGGTCGTGTTTATTGATGTGGATATACATAGATAAAACATCTGGCACATTCTTACTAGTATGTTAGTGCGAGGGTGACAGATGCGTTATCCACCGCGATACAGGCGACGTATTTGGTATTTTGTCGACGACGTAGTTAACCTATTTGATAGCACAGTAGAAACAGTAGTTCTTCTTCAACCTAAGCTCGCTCGGCTTAAATGTGTGCGTTACCGTACGCACCGAGGCCTTGCCAAGATGCGTTTTTAAACCAATCGCGTCACTGGTAGATCACGTGACTCTTCGTATCACGTCATCTACCAGTGCCGCGATTGGTTTAAAAACAAAACGAATAGAAATGCTAGTTAATGTAATGCATAATGCAACTTGGCAAGGGCCTCAGGACACACCAAGCCAGTTAAATCAGGACCGCACCGTTGCGTCGCCGCGGTTAGCCCGAGCCCGAGCTTCAATAGGTAACAGAAACTCGAAAAGAACGGAGACGAACTAATTTTCTATTTATATTATGTTGATAGTGTTCCGGCCTACATTTTAAAAGCGTCGGTGGGTTAAAAATAAAGATAAAGATAAAGAGACATTTATTCGCAACAAAACAAAACCACATTACATCATCATCATCATCATGTCAGCCGAAAGACGTCCACTGCTGGACATAGGCCTCCCCCAAGGCTTTCCACTCAGACCGGTCTTGTGCTTTTTGCATCCACCGCGGACCGGAAGACGAGCTGTAGGTAGGCCTCCAACAAGATGGAGTGACGACCTCGTCAGGATCGCGGGACATTACATAGATACAAAAATATCAAGACACAGAAAAATTGTTGTGAAACGGTCGTAAAAACGATTCGCTAGCCGTAAAGCCAGAACTGTGTCACAGGATGCCGGATCAGGTAATGTCGCGGGATCCTGGATCAGGTACAGGAACGGGGATGGTAATAAGGAACACCAGGAGTCCAGGGCAGGGTTATTAATAAAAAGGCCTCTAGTTATTATAATAAAAAATAAGGCACAATAAGTGCCATAAACAGGGTTAACAGGGTTATTCAGATGAAGGAACTTTATATAATTTACTTCACTTTTAATATTTATGTAAGTAATTGACTTGATTTATAATATTTTAATTATGATTGGAACTTGTTCATAGCTTGGAAACTCGTGAGCAACTGATCAGTCGTTGTGTCCAGGCGAACGTAGATTTTGAATGAACTCAAATTTAGAATTTTGATTAAAAATAGCCATATAGGTGAATGCCAGAATCATTTTAACTGAACGAGGTGAGATATAAAAGAAAAGGTAGATACACCTCGTTACAATACCGGGGCTGCCCTGGAAGGGAAAATCCTGAGGGACTATTATTAGTCTTGATGGATTTTTCCTAAATATTAATGTAAGATGAGGAATGATCATTTTGAAATGGGATGAGTATTTACACGGGAAACGAAACTAGTTCACACATACATCTATCATTTATACATCAATCTTTCATTATTTTGGTTAACCATAATACGTAAGTATAACCAAAATATCTTTCATTAGAGTATTGACTTTGGTTATAAAGAAGATACTCGTAAAGTCGTTCCCAGTTGGTATTAAGGCTTGTTACAGTAACCACCCGCTGGTATATTAATTAAATGATGAATGCTTAACCTAAAACATATATACAGATTAATATGTAGGAGTACTACATATTAAATGATGTGGTATGTTAATACATACTTCATGTATATTATAATCGAAGTATATTTGATAAGACGTGTTGTAGAATTACTACATAACACAATTGAGAAATAGAACGTTGTATAGTTAGAGAACTATGAAAATAATGTTTAATTATATTATAACATATTATGGTATTATGTTATATATAATATAATATTATAAGTTGAAGAATTTGTAATTTAATGTGATTATTATGCAAAAAGTACTAATGAGGCGAGTTATGATCTTAATATTTTTAAATTAAATTTACGATATTATTATTAAGTATTTATATATATGTACAAAATTAATTAAGAAACGAGATAAGAAAGAGGAGAAAAATAACGAGTTATGTCCGTGTGTTGGGTAAAAAGATAATGTTAGTTATGTATTTTAGGAATTGGTTTTAGATCCCTAATATGCCAACGTCCTAAAGGTTTGTTGGACATATCTGATAAGTCATATATAAGTGGTGTTATTTGTTTAGTTATTTTACATTTTATAAACTTTGGGGCAAGTTTTGCGGAATAATATTTATTTGCATTGCTTAGTGAATAATTGTGTTTCCAGACGATATCTCCTTCTTTAAATTCGTAATATTGGTGATGTTTATTGTAAGAAGATGTGTTAATTTGGTGTGCTTTCCAAAGACGAGTTTGCACTTCGGAGAAAATTGGGTGCAGAAGTCCTAAATTTTCTGCGTATTCGTCTCTTGGTGCGAAGATAATGTCATCTGTGAGGTCAGTAGTGTTGTACACCGATCCACATGTGACTAATTCGCGGCCGAATACAAGGAATGCTGGAGTATATTTGGTGGTTTCATTTACTGATGTATTCATTGCGAACTGTATTTTGTGTAAATTAATATCCCATGTCCTGCGGTCATCTTCTATTAAAGAAGACACAGCTGTGATTATAACTTTGTTATATCTTTCTACGGGATTAACTTGAGGGCAATATAATGGAATATACTGAACTTTGGGTATTTGATAATAACGTAATAAGTCAGTCGTTTCTTGACTTGTGAACTGTGGACCATTATCAAGAATGACAGTTTGTGGTATACCGTAGACGAGAAAAACTAAGTTTTCTAAAATATGTACTATAACGGAGGAGGTTGCACGTTTGATTGCAAAAAGAAGGCAGTACTTTGTAAAACAACATGTAACTACAAAAATATATTTGTTATGTTTTAGGGTTGTGGGTAAGGGACCAATTAAATCTATCGATATGCATTGAAATGGACGGACACATTGTTTTGGTTTCCCCATGAGACCAATCTTGAGTTGATTTTGGTGTTTGTATGCTAAACAAGTTTCGCATTTTGCAACAAAATTAGAAACATCTTTGTACATACCAGGCCAATAATATTTTAATTTTAGTCTTTGGTATGTTTTAAAAATTCCAAAATGTGCGCAAGTAGGGATAGAATGGTTTTCTATGATGAGAGGGATTCTATATTCCTGCGGTATTACTTCTTTCCAATTATAATCGGAGTGGAGTAATGAAGTTGCTCGTGAATATCTATAAAGTTTATTATTATTTATAATGTAATCTGGAGTAGTATTCGGGTTAGTGCTACACTTGGAGTAAATATTATTATACCAGTCATCACTTGTATGGGAACTGTTGTAATTAATAATACTAATAGGTAGAGAACGTGACAAAGCGTCTGGGATTAAATGATCTTTGCCGCGTTTATGTTTAATTTCAAAGTTGAATGCTGAGAGACGGATGCTCCAACGAGCTAGACGTCCACTAGGATTGTCGAGATGGAGGAACCATTGTAATGCTGAATGGTCTGTATAAATGGTGAATTTTTGGCCGTTATCTAGGTAACAGCGCCAATGCTCTAGGGATAATATTACGCTTAATAGTTCTCTTTCGGTGATTGAATAATTTTTTTGTGGACCAGTTAGGGATTTGCTCATGTAAGCTATGGGTTTTTCAACGCCATTAATTTCCTGGGTCAACATAGCACCGATTCCGTAACTGGAAGCGTCACAATGGACTGCGAAAGGCTTGGTGAAGTCTGGGCATGTAAGTATGGGAGTGGTCACAAGAGCCTCTTTAATGGTTTTGAAAGCTTTATCAGATTCTGTAGTCCATTTGAATGGGGGAGCTTTCTTAGAAGTGGATGTGAGTTTAGTGAGGGGTGCGACTTTTGTACTAAATTCAGGGATAAATCGTCTGTACCAGCTTGCTGTTCCTAAAAATTTTTTTACTTCTCGGGGATTAGTGGGAATGGGAATATCGAGGATGGCTTTAACCTTATCAGGGTCAGTTTGTAAGCCAAATTCATTAACTATATAGCCTAAGTATTTTAACTCTTTCTTAAAAAATGAACATTTGGGGAAGTTAATTGTAATATTTGCTTGAGCGAGCTTTTGTTGAACCTTGTTTAATAATGCAATGTGTTCATCGAAAGTGTTACTAATGATAATTATATCATCGAGGTAAGTAAATACGGAGTTATCTAGGTTTTCAGAAGGAAAAAGGCATTACACGAAACATGAACATACCACGACCGGGTACATAGAAGGCAGTCTTAGGTCTATCTGATGGACGTAAAGGTATTTCCCAAAAAGCCTTTGCTATATCAATTGATGATAGGAATTTGGCATTTTTGAGTTTGTCAATAATATCTGAAATGAAAGGAAGCTTGTAGGCATCTTTACGCGTTATTGAATTTAATTTGCGACTATCTATGCAAAAGCGCCATGTGCCATCTTTTTTAGGAGTTATTAATACGGGGTTTAGCCATGGGCTTTCACAGGGTTGAATTACATTAAGCTTTAGCATAACATCAACTTCGTTGCATAAAGCTTTTTGTTTTTCTGGTGAAAGACGGTAGCAGCGTTGTCTGATCGGCTGGTGTTCGCCAGTATCGATATGGTGTTCTATTAAATGTGTTTTTCCTAATGGTTGGGATTCCGTTGAAATATTTTTAAATTGTTGGATAATAGTATCCGAAATTAGACGTTGAGTGTCTGTAAGTGTGTTATAATGTGTGACTTGCTTAGAGGGGGTATCTATGACTAAAGTATTGATATGTTTATTTGAAAAAGACGTTAACGTCTGAAGAATATCTGGGGCTAGATTGAACATTTTCCAAAAGTCGATTCCTAAAATCAAGGGTTGATTAATAGAGGGTATAACATGAGCGGTAATAATAGCTACCTTTTCTTTGAAGAGTATTGGTATTTCAATGGTACCAATGGAGCGTATTGGTTGTCCATTTGCTACCGATCCTGTAATTGTATATTTTGTGTTGAGACTGAAACCGTGGGGTATTAATTCTTTATGGCAATTGTTGCCTAGAATAGTTATAGCGCTACCACTATCTAGCAGGCCACATAGAATTAAGTTTTTGGACTGTATGTTAACATAGGGACGTTCGTCATTAGGATTTTTGGTAAAGAGTATTGATGTCGATTTATAAGATGTGAAAAATATTTTAATTGTGTCTAACCATTGATTCCATTCTGTAGTATTAGTTTTATTAATGTTATTTTTCTCCTTTACTCGTTTTTTTAAATGTTTATGACAGTTGGTACATTTGGAATAAGTTACATTTTGTTTGCCGCAGCGAAAACAAACTATATTTTTATTAGTACAATTTTCCAACAAATGAGCGTTTGTCCGACAACGTGGACAGGTGTAACGAATCGTTGGATTTTGGGAAGGAGTTTCGGCATTAACCGTTGATGTATATGGGAATGGGGGAATCTGGGGCATACTGGAATGTGTATGGCTTCTTGGGTTGTTAATTGTTCTGAATGATTGTTGGTCATTGACATGACTATGGTAAGTAAGTGTGGGATTGCAACTTTCGTACCATTTGCAAGATTTAAATAATTGGTCAACTGATATTAAATCAGTGGGTAGATAATAATTTGGAACTATAAATCGGGTTGATATTTCTACGTAAAATTGTTATTTTTGTTGTTTCTGATAATGGTTCATGTAATTTTGAAAAGAGTGCTTCCATGGAGGAGAAATACATTATGACTCTCTCTTTATTATTTTGTTTTCGAGAGTTTATTGTTTGCAAGAGATTATAGTCATGGTCATGGAGTTCAAAATCTTCAAGAAATTGTTTTTTAAAACTTTGCCAATCTGTCAGGTGTAATTTTTTGGCTCTATACCAATCTAAAGCTGTGCCCGATAATAAATCATATAAATAATTATGTAATCGTTTGTAAAAGTTAAAGTTAAAACTAAACTTATTTAAAATAAAATAAAATAAAACTAAGCTACTCAAATATTAAAAATTAAACATAAACACCACTATAAAAAGAACACCCCCTCTAGCAGGTCCGCTCGCGGCATGGTCCCTAAGACACTGGCTGCATTACCTCTCTGGATGGCTAGCCCAATCCTTTGGGAAAGGTAAGCGCCAGCTCTAGGGTCTCCGGAGGTGTCGATGAGCCGGGATGACAGGGCCTTAATAAAACTTTTCATGTCAATCGTTTGTGGTCTATATTACGAGCGATTGCGAACTCTTCCACTCTCCGTATAAAATCGTGTGGACAGCCGTCTCCTTTGAAATTAAACCTTTTTAAATCGGTTGGTTTATTTTCGGCTAGGTTAGATAATTTATGCGCGAGTAGGTCGAAATCTGTAGGCGGAGTAAGTAAAGAGGTCGCAGATTCGTAAGTCGATGTGGTGGTTGACGTTTGTGAAAAATTTATTTTTCTTTGACATTCTATCAACTGCACACAAATGTCTTTGTATGTCAATAAAATTTCGGATGAATGTTCCGTATTTATTTGCAAACGATTAATTCGGGCTGTTAAATGTTTCAAATACGTTTGTATTTTATCGTTATGAGCTGTGCTAGTCGCGGATAGGAGAATGCGAGAAGTGACAAGAGTGAAGCATTTCTTGATGTCCTCGAAGTCTTGCTCAAGGGGATATGGACTCGCTTGATCTGAACAAGAATTACTCGTATTGATCAGAGGAGTGAGCAATTGTCGCAAGTCATCGGCTTGTGCTGTATTTGGATAGTGGACTCCACGAAGTTTGAGCTCATAGATGAGTTCAGGCTTATTTAGTAGAATTGGATTCATTATAAAATCACTATTAGATTGTTGGGAAGTGGTAAAAGTTGTTAAATAGTAAAAGTGATATAGTGGATTTAGTGGTTTTAATGTTTAAATAAGTTATAATAGTGATATTATTGTTCTTATTAAATATTATATATATATTTGCGTTTATTTTGGTTTTAAATATAATTTGGAAGGTAAGTTTTAAATTTCGGGTGAAAGAAATGGGATACACTGAGGGTATTCCCCAACAGCACTGCCCGTATTTATTTCCAGACTCTTCCGTCAGTGACTCCGAGGAGTTTTAAAAACACTTCAGGTTGAGATGAGGAAATGTTTAGATTTCCGAAGAAATCTTGTATGTGTTATTGTCTGTGATAAAGTGTGTTTAATATTTTATTGTAAGTGTACTTATCAGTGTTGGCCCTATAACGCGATTACTAATAATGTAATAGAACTTAATTAAAATTAATTATTATTGTAAATAATATACTTGGGGTGGTTAGGGAGTGGTAAAAAATAAAAAATAAAATATTATTAAATAAAAATAGTTAGGCCGAGAGGGATGATCGAAATTTGGATCGATTGACTACTATAACCAATTTGAATTTTGAAAATAAAATAAAATAATTATATCTAACTATTACAATAGGAGTATAAAATTATTTAAAAAAAAAATCGGTTCGGTTTCGGCGTCGCTGGTGGTGGATCTGGGTGGGGTTCAGGAACGTTGAGCGCCAATGTCACAGGATGCCGGATCAGGTAATGTCGCGGGATCCTGGATCAGGTACAGGAACGGGGATGGTAATAAGGAACACCAGGAGTCCAGGGCAGGGTTATTTATTAAAAAGGCCTCTAGTTATTATAATAAAAAATAAGGCACAATAAGTGCCATAAACAGGGTTAACAGGGTTATTCAGATGAAGGAACTTTATATAATTTACTTCACTTTTAATATTTATGTAAGTAATTGACTTGATTTATAATATTTTAATTATGATTGGAACTTGTTCATAGCTTGGAAACTCGTGAGCAACTGATCAGTCGTTGTGTCCAGGCGAACGTAGATTTTGAATGAACTCAAATTTAGAATTTTGATTAAAAATAGCCATATAGGTGAATGCCAGAATCATTTTAACTGAACGAGGTGAGATATAAAAGAAAAGGTAGATACACCTCGTTACAACTGGTCTTCCGTTGGAACCGCTTGGTGAAAAGACGGAAAGTGACACACTTAACACAAAACAACGCTACAAGAAAATCAAGGATCAAATACAATCATTTGTTCGAGTTAATCTCGAACGTCTCAAATGTACATGGGTTAAATGGTTAGTGCTCTGCTTGGACCTATCGACGCGGAATATTGGCTTGAGCCGTTAGGAAAATGTTTTATGTACGTGCAGGAAGAGTGAAGAAGTCGCTCGGCTCGGCTCGGCGCGATTTTCACTAAGCTAAATTTTAGTATTCGAATAGGCGATTCGAGAACGTTTGTGGTAGTAGAGCAGTTACTGGTACTTGATTAGGTAGACTTACCGACACTGAGTTCTAGTCTAAATTCTTGTTACATACTTGCGTAGGCGGACGGGTTCGAACACAGCGCCGCCTTGACTTTACAGTGATTTTATTTAGGCAAGCTTTATTAGGTAGGTAGTTAGACAGATGAAATGTTTCCATATCTTGTGAGAGTTTTAAGAGTAGATCATTTCTGTATAGTCGATAATTACATTTTGTCACCACGTTTCCATATCACTTTAGTGTAAAAATTACATGTTTTGGTAATTAGAGTTCTATTTATACTCTTAAAAATGATCGCATTGAAATCGAACAGGTGCAAAAATGAAAATGGGTAAAATTAAGAATGGTAAAAGATGCGACGAGACATAATTATCGTCACGGAAACATACTTAGATTTTGTGAAAATTTATTGAATAAAGGCCATTGCCAATATTGCAGGTACCTGATGATAAGCGCATTTGGTGCAGTGATACGTAATAATTAATTTGAACGTGCACATTCAAGGGTTTAATTCGTGGCGGCCTGAAACTGTATTGTTAAGGGATTAGTCCCTCATAGCTTGGTGCAGGTCACCATCGTTTATAAAATCATTTACACACACACACACACACACACGTCTTTTTAGGCTGGGGATTAAAATGATTTAGCTAAAGTGAATAGTAAGGAAACATAAAATCAAAGGTCCTTTTCAGGATCATACGTTATTATTGTTTATACCCATAGAAACCAGTGACCGTTACATCGTTGACTACCAGTGACGCGGAATCAAGTTCAGTTTACTTACAAATCTTTATAGAGGGCAGGCAATGAGTTTGGATTGAACTCTGTTAAAATAAATGTAAAGTTGCATATCGACGGTTCTGAATCGCACCAAGTATGCACTCGCGTACTTAGTGAATGTCAGTTTATAACATTCTATATACGAGGTTGAGGCACAGAACCGTCGATATGTGATGTCATGAGATGCCTTTAATGCCTTTGACGAGGATAGAAAGCCACTAAGTCTCTCATTGATCAGCTAACAGCAGCGTTTGACGACATCTGTTTATAGGGTTGTCACTTTCTTAAAACTAGTACAAAAAGCAATGCGTTTATTTTTTTTACTATTATAATGTATGTAAGTATGTAAACTCTTTATTGCATATAAAACCAATTACAAAGTACGCATTTAACGTATATAAACTTAAGATAACGTTTACAATGGCGAACTTATCCCTTTTAGGGTATCTCTTCCACTTCTTCCAGTTAGCCTGATTGAGAAAACTGTATGAGGATAATTGGATTTAATTGGTTCTTTGCACAACTCACCATTTATTTAGCGGTCTTTTTGATGATATAGGTAAATTAATCATTATAGTTAAATGGTTTTAAAACTGTAGGTACTCCATATATATGAAGATAAGTGAGATATAACCGTGTTTTATCTACACTAGTCTCAAAAATAAATTCATAAAAGTCTCAAAAATTTATTCATAAAATATTTTTTGTTATTATCAATGTGCAGCGACAACCTTTAATATTCACTTTGTTTTCATATCCCCTTTATAGAACAAATCCTTTGCTCTGAACTACTCGCAACCATTTCACTAATATTCAAACGTGGTATTGGCCATCCAAACTATTTAGACCCACAGACTTACACTCCATATTTGAGATCTTAGATCTGGCATACTGGTTTTATAAATAACTAATGTCCAATATAATAAGACTGTCCATTTCATACTGCTCCTATGGGTAAACCGGTCGAGATATAACGGTACCTATCCTTTGGAGCAGCACCTCTGCTCCAAATCCGCACAAAGATAATTAAGGTATCGGCGAAATGGGGATAACCAAACAACGCTTGAAATTCTCGTTGAGTCTTTGGTTTCAGCTCTATTTCAATGGTATTGCTAAGTTTGTAAGCTTTCTATGCCAGTTACTCAACTCTCTTGCTAAAATGACATAAAATCGCTATTCTAGGTAACGCCGCGCTTGCCGTAAATGTCTTAAGTACCAATAAATTTACAGTCTATTTAGAGCTCTCTCATGCAAAGTTCAGAGCGGATTTTAAGTTTGGCAATTATCATATTGATTTAATAGCATCATATTCAAGGGTATTCAGAACAAAATGGTACTGGCCTACGAGGTCCTGGAAGTAGAAAAATAGGTCATGTAATCGCATTCAAAATTTAAAATGAATTTGTATTTAGCTTTACAATCCTATGACCTTTGACGCTGAGATATTTAAATTCTTTGCATCTCTGTTCTGCGTTATTTGGTTTAAGCCATTTGTTATGAACTTCTTTTGAATATGCGTATACAAATAAAACATCTACTTAAATAATCGCAGACAAATCTTTCGTAGGTACCGTTTCGGAAAACAAGATATTTAAACAAAATAATTGACCCGATCCTACCAGTGGCCTCTGCACTTCCTCATTTTATTTAGGTATAACACTTTACAATTTTATGAGCAGCTGTCATAATTCATAATCAAATGACGGCACTAATTTGAATCTGACGCTTCTTATTTTAGGCGGTCTATTCAAATTTACATTGACATTCTGGAATATCAATTGTTAAATCTGCCGTCTAAACTAAACTATGTCTAAAAATTGCACGTAGAATCGAGTTCAGTGATTAATTAATTACAGTGTTCTGCATTTAGGTAACACAAGCTTTGCTAATTAGCCGGCAATGCACGAGAAACGCGATACTTTTACTTAAGTAACTTCTTTTTAAATTAACAGCTTGAGCCCTAGTTCCCCTAGGAGAGGATTCAGTTAAGGGATAACGTGTATACAAAATGATTTTGTATAAACAAGTACGTCACCCAACACTAAATGCGAGATACTGTTTAGCGACTTGAGAGATAGGTATTCGAGACAAAACACTTAAGAATAATAAAAAGCATCGTAAATTGCATTCATGTGATGCACCGAGTTCGTGTTCTTAGTCTCGGGACGTTAAAAGATCATGAATTACGCTAACTAGCGTTTCTATTCATTTATTTTTTAAACCAATCACATCACTGGAAGATCACGTGACTTTTCGTATCACGTCATCTACCAGTAACGCGCTTGGTTAAAAACAAAACGAATAGAGATGTTGTCTAGGACCCCTGAATATTGAGAATACACGCGCTAAAATATTTAAGCTCTACTGAACGGAAGTAATAAAACTCGCCGGTTAATATGAGCTGTGCCCAGTGAACGAGTGATGCGCCTAAGAGAATCACACCCCAGCTGTTTAGGGTGACGTGGCCGGAGGGTGCCCAAGGGCACCTTATTAAAAACGAGTATGCTGACGCGGTCCGTCCATCCGTCCATCCCACAGATATAAATACGCATAGATAACGTAAACACCTCAATCTGTATGAAAACCAACTTTGTCACTTTTTTCTACCAACTAAGGCGTAAAAAAAGAAGAGAATTTTCCGTTTTCGCGCAATATCGATTCAAAGTCGTCGCCTTTTTGGGCTAAATTGCAGTTTATTATCACGCGACGAGCAATTTTCTTAATGTTCACGGCCGACCGACTACAAAAAAAGGCGCGTGGAACGTTTGTACCGACGCTTGGTAGGGTTTCAACTTTCAAGTCGGGATTCGGACACACGAAGTAGATGAATATGCATTATCTGTGTGTACTTATATTCTGTGGTCCATCTTAAGTTTAAATAGCTGTAAGTATCTTTTGAATCGTTATAGATAGCGGGTTTGTTTGCGGAATGTGTTATGTCGGTAGATTTACTTCTTTTTTTTAAAGAATTTGAAATAATAATAACCATACCCTTTATTATTTTTTGATTTGATTTACTGTATGAAAGATTCAAATTAATTTATTGCTCAATGTTATATAGGTAGTACTAATAGTACCACAAATTTATAATACTAATAAGTAATTACGAACCTGCATAGTAACAAATCATTTTCGTTTCAGTGAAGATATTTTAACAAAATAATTACACTCTCTTGCATTGAGGTAAAACGAGCTTGCCAATTAACCGGCAATGCACGAGAAACACGGTAATTTTACTTAAGGAAGTAATTTATGAACGAGAGACTCTTCATCGCATCCTATGTTTTATTTATGTACATAGGAGGGTTAAGCGTCGCACTCTTTGCAATTTATGACATCCTAGTACCTGATTAAGTGATTATTAATATCTGACGTATCTGTAGATATACGTACGACTGTATCTGCGTGTCTGGGTATCTGTGTATTTAGTTGTGTACTTATCCAGATCTGTTAGATATTTAGCTAGTTTATAGCGAATGGTCTTTACCTATGTTCCAGGGAAATAGGTTCTTTTATATTAGGGTGTTTATCAACTTTTTTAATAGTAATTATTTATCAAAAGCATGAATAGTCAACCAAGATATTCCTTTACTTAAGAACCTTAGCGTCCTATAAATAGTGTGGAAAAGTGGGAATTTATATTTTGCTAGGAATTGTTTTGTCTACACGACGACACCCAAAAATGTATTTCCAATATGATTCAAATAACACTCGTAGGATATGTTTTTCAATTAAAATTAATCAATGAAATCGTTTTACAAATCCAAGTCACGAATTGTTAACAGTAAGGTCAAGCAAGACTTTAAAGTTTTAAACGACGAATGGAAACAAATGAAAAAATTGATACTTGCTGCCGTAAAGATAAATTATCGAGAACATGGAATTGCATTTGTAGTGGTTGTACCGTTTGCAACAAAAGGAGAATAATTTTCTCTTAATTTAATAAAATTACATACCCTTAAGAAATGGAATAAGTAGTAGTCCTCTGTTTTTTGCTTTAAGTCGCTATCATGTTCTTCATCTGAGCTGTCACAAGTATTGATAATAAGATTATCTGAAATTCGATCCTTTTCCCCTTTCTGACATCGATATTTATTTTCTTCACTTTCGACATGGCGACAAAAATATTATTTTCCCAGTTCGTTCAGTTGTTAAACTCATAAAGGCTTGCATGTTTAAAGAAACGTTTCGCTACATATCCTTTTACCATGGACCAAATATTTTCGATCGGATTGAATGTCGGGTGATACGGTGGCAATCGTAAAACGGAGTGGCCATGTTCTTTTAAAATTGCATCTATGTGGTACTCACGAAACCGCTCTTTATTTTGTTTAATTAAATCATACAAACTGGTTTTGTACATCAACGGGCTATATGAAATGTTGTGTTCTGTCAACCAATCCATCATTTCTTGTTTAAGAGAATTTGACGTTGGAGCACGATTGAAAAGTTTGTTGTGATAGGACGCATTATCTACGATAAGTACGCTATTCGGTTTAAGGTTCGGTATTAATTTTTCTTTTAACCCTTTTTCGTAGTTGACAAAGTTCATCTGGTCATGGTAATCTCCCGTGTTTTGGTTTGCCTTAAACATTAAAAAGCGTTGGGAATAAAACCATCTTTTCCTCCTGCGTGCACTATTATTAACCGCAGGCCTGTAGGTACTGATTTGTTTTTTTACACCAAAATCTGTTCCATCGGTCCAAGCCTCTCTGGACACATGTGAAGTGTGGATGTAGGTTTCATCAGTATAAACTAGTGGTATATCTTTAGACCGATATTCCGCAATTTTGGTAAGGTAATTTATTCTTAGCAGTCGTATGTTGTGTGTCTCCATTAATATTTTTAGGTTGTCCTCGGTCTTTTTCCATTTAAATCCAAATTTTTGTATTTGTTTTCGTAAGGTGGAAATGTCAAATTTGTAATCTATATCGGACTTTAACACAGAGTGCCTTTAAGGTTGGGAATTTGCTTATGGGACAGATGAAAATTGTATATAGTTCTCCGGATGACTTCCTGATCAAAATCGTCTACTGCTGATGACGGACAAGTACGTAACGTTTTATTTCTCGGGGAGGTGAATTTCTTTGTCGATGTGAATTTCTCACTATTGCTAACAGTTCAAAATAATTTGCTTACTTTGACTCTCAATCGGACCAAAATTACTCACTGCCATATTTTTTGAAAATTATATAACTTACACTTAGTCGTACGGGCTAACACAAAATTATTCTGATAATTGTGAGAATACAATAAAATCAGGCGTACAAATATATGCACAACGTAAATAATATTTTGACACTGACAATATTTTGGTATTTACTTCTTCAATATATAACAAACCTCTTTTTATGCTGATAGTACGAGAAAATAGAAAATTCAAATATAGAATGCCTGTAAACATACAATACTACTACATATGCAATTCCATGCTCTCGTTAATTCATCTATACTACCGAGACATTTTAGAGACAACTCGTTCCTTTTTAGGGTTCCGTCGTCAAACTGGGAACATTTATAGTTTGGCCATGTCCGTATTCGTCCGCAGCTTAACTCAAACTCGCAGCTATAGAAAGCTGTTATTTGGCATGAATATACATACATATCGGTCACGCCGACAGAGAGGGGTGAAATAAAATCATGAAAAGTTCTGTTTTTTAGGTTACCTTCCCTACACGTAACGAATGGGGATGTTTTTTTTTGTCTGGTCTAACACAAAGGTATGTGAGGTGTCGCTGGATAGGTATTTTAAAAATATTGCGGGTTTGTGAAGTTTTGTTAGTCCCAAGTCCCCCCCCCCCCCGCGCCTACAGCCGAAACTAAGGGATGACTACCACGACTAGGAATAATTGATTGGTTCTTAAGATACAGATAAGATAAAGTGTTCAAACCAACTGAAATCGTCTACAACCGCATCAAATAGCTTTAAATACAAAATTATTTCATGCTTGTTGTTTTTTGAGATGAGTTTTTGTGTAACGGCTTCGGAACCCTACACTGATCATGGTCAGACATGCCCGGTTTTTGATAACTTCAATCATCAATGAACAACGACTTTTTTAATCTTCATTCGAAATTAATACTAATTCCAAGTGCGGCTGTTGTAGACGTAATTCGAGGCCACGAGTCTCCGCGAATTCTAAGCTTTAGTTTCCGCTACCCACTCCGCCAGACCGCAGCTTAGCTGTTTACGTTAACACTGAGTAAAACCAAACTCCAGTCAAATTAAGTTACAGTGCAGTGTAAATACAAATGTACTTCGTCTTTGGCCCCTCAGGATTTTTTGTTGTCGAGGCACACATTCACCAATGCGACTTACCTGTGAGGCTAGACAAGTTGCTTCAGTTGCCAAACAAGTAAACGGTTTTTTTAAACTAACAAGTATAAGAAATTTACGTAGGAGTACGACGCAACCGTCTGACAGCTTACGTCAGTCTTGTACATGTTTTTTTTCTTTCCCCCGGGGCGACTTGAACAGCTACTACCGCGGGAATATGGCGTTTCCACAATGAAGTGATTTCACCAGTGTCAAGTATGTATGTATAAGTATAAATAAATATACCAATAAAACGCAATCCAATCTTCTCTAGGAAGATTGGGGGCAACGTTGTACGGTGATATGTAGGACAGAGGCCAAGCTAGTTTTAACCTCTGTACCACTGCGAGTCCACTTGAAACGAGAAGTAAAATGCCAGGATACACGAAATAAGTCCAAGTCTTCTATCACTGTGCAACACAAAGGAATTAAAAGTAAAATTCACTAACGGAAAAGAACTTTGAACACCTAAATACACAAAAATAAAAACTAAAACAAATTACACATCCGCCATCTTTTGACGTTGCAATGGGCCTCAGTCTTGTATATTTTGGATAACGATAATGCATCTTGTCTAAGGCTACTGGACCTCTATCCTAGGCGGTAAAATCGTAGTCTTCGGCCTGTTTTGAACTCGGCAGCCATTACTATCAAGTAAAGAGCGACACAAAACGTTGACATTATGATCTAAGATCCTTATTATACTTGATATAAAGTATTTTATATAAAATTTAATGCGTTAAGTAATATATGGCCTAAGATAGGTTGAAAAAATTCAGCCCAATATATAATTACTTAATAAAAATAATAAAAATGGTCTATTTTTTAAATTACAATTGCAATAGACAAATTACATACCAATTGAAAGTATAAAGCCTAAGTTTGGTGCAAATGATTAGTACCGACTTACCTGCTTTATATAACAACTATACCTGGCTACCCCATAGTTAAATGATGGGAACAAAATAGGCAACCTAACGTTTGCATATTCTATTATTTATTATTATAGCCTTTCGATTGGTATGTAATTTGGAGCCCATTTTTTTAAAAAAATATGTAAAAATATACTGGACTGAAATTTTTCAGCCTACCTATTCGCCATATTATTATATTACTTACCATATTAAATTTCATATAAAATACTCTTTATTGAATATACAGCCCGGTGAAGGCTGTCTCCTATTCGGATCCTCTCCTATTACGATAACAGGTTAAAGATGATAATGGTTTGGAGTTAAAAACACATAAAAGCAATATAATAACGCGTCAAGAGCCATGTTGTTTAATCCTCCTAAAATATTATAGGTCCTGAAGTGCTTACCCATCACCGATTTTGAAGTAGAACGATATTATTCGAATTTAAAATGGATTTTATATAGACGACAAAGTTTGACATTGATTATTATTTATTCAGAAAAGTAAATAATTAAATAAGTACACGTACCGTAAAATGCTCCTACTTTTCTCCTCCGTTGGATGGGTTACCTAACTATGCTCCATAGTGAGTATTCGTTTGTTACTTATAAGTCAAGGTCGATGACCATTTGCTAAGAAGAATCGATGTATCCAGCCACGACGTGAATGAAAGCAATAGAATCATTTACAATACAGATTACCCCAATGTAACCATGGAGCATTATTTCCCGTGCGGGAGCAAAGTAGGAACATTTTACGGTAACAAGTCTTTAGTTTTTATTTTCAAGAAATGTTTACTGTGTGACATTGTTTCAATGAATTCGCGCCGCAGTAACGGGGCCTGCAATATCATCAGCCTATACTGTGTAGTCCACTGGTTGACATAGATTAACATTGTACGTACAGGACAGAGCACGATCCGTGGCCACAACGAAAAAAATGAGTGATATACCCGTGCTCCGTAGTCAACTCAAAAAGCAAAGGTATTTTAAATTACGGCAACGAGTGAAATACTATTGGGCTCTTACAAACGTAGCTACATGTAACTATCAATTTTTATATTAGGACTGTTTAGGAAATATTAAACTCGTGAAGTGTCACTTTCCCTTGAATTTCATTGATTCTTGAAACACAGAGACTAAAGCGTTTATACCAATCTAAGACAGCACCAAATAACTTGAAATAGAGAATTCGTTGGTACTTGTGTTTTTTTTTCAGATAAGTTTTTGTATTTGGTAACGGCTTCGGAATCCGGAACGGAGCTTTGCCGACCTGGTCGACGTGCTTTGTCATTCTCTAGGTATTTATTACCTCCACCTTCCGTTAAAAATGAAAAAGTTTTTTGTGTTTGCTGTTTACTATTGCTGTTTACTATTGCTGTTTTCATTTCTATCAATAAATGCACTAATGGACATTCCATTTCACAAACGTTTTATGCAAATTAAGCATCTGCAATACCCTTTTTTAAGCCTTTGAGGGGCGCAAAAATAAAGCACATCTATTTAATTGGATTGCTCCGTATTTTTTCTTTTTTTGTACCTACATTAATTGAGGGACATGTATAAGGCTGGGCTAGTTAATGTACATTAAACATTTTTGGGATAAAGCCGGCTTCGGTATAGCTATATTGATAGTAATTTGTTGCAATACAGCGCATTGAAGAAATTTTCCAAGGTCAAAGCCTTAAAATGTTTTAAATTTAACAATCGGTTTGAGCAAAGCTCAAAGTCGAGGTACTTACTTACCTCCTTAATATCAAACATTATGTTTACATGACTGACTGGTTGGTAATACGTATACCGTTTTATTTAAACCAACAGTGTTATTCTGTTTAAATAATAAAACGGAATCCAATAGCACCACCGGAAGCGTTGGCTCAATGAATACTTATTGTTTTAGTCTATAGCCAAACTTCGTTACATATGGCTAAGTGACAAAGCTCCGTGTCTAATGCATTAAAAAATTACCATCCCTTGCCTTCCGCGCATCTGGCACGAACAGGGAACAGAACTCTACTTGTAAATGCATCTTTATTCATAGCTACGTAAGATGGTATTTGCTAAGAACTAAATTGTACATGTATTTTTTTAACAGCAAACTTTTCGGAGAAGGACTTTTGCACATGTTGATTGGCCGGCCCATGTGCAAAAACAATACTTACACAATACAATGCAGATCGTGCTGTTAAAAGTTAAGTCTTCGTTTTTATGGCGGGAAAAGGCTAACGAGTACACAAGCCACTTAATGTTAAGTCAGATGTGAGACTTATAGACTTATAGCATTCTCAAGATTGAAATCCTAAGACTTCAAATGCGTTGCTATATCTGACTATGATGGAATGCCTCTATGCTAAGAGTTACCGGTTGCCTTATTCTAACACCACAACAAAACAATGCGAACTCAGCTCCTTGCCTAGGTCTACTTAACACATTCACTGCCAAGAGCTCTGATTTTCATACAAAATGGACTCACCTGTAGGGTTCTTGGCAGTTAATGTATAAGTACACTTTATACTCGTCTTTCAAGAAAGCCAATAACGATGCAGAAATATTATTAGGTACTTTCGTTAAAATGAAAGTTGAGAAATGTCTGCTTGAAAGTAATGAGATCCTAAGGGCGACTGATAGATACAATACGGTGACGAAAGCATAAGATGGATAAGACTTTTATTAAATTTCGAGTAATATTTATGTTTGATAATATATGCAGTTTTTTGCTATATATCAACATGGTTATAAATAAATAATAATACATAAATATCAGTGGTCAATGTCACACCAATAGACCTAGTCCCAAACTAAGCTCTAGGCTTGTGCTATGGGTACTAGACAACGATATAAATACTTATATAGAGAAATATATACTTAAATACATAGAAAACTACCATGACTCAGCAACAAATATTTGCACTTACCGGGATTTGAACCCAGGACCGCTAGCTTCGTAGACAGGGTCTCTACCAACTAGGCCAGCGCGTCGTCGTCGTTATAAAGCTCCAAATAATCGTGAAGTACCTATCAATCGACAAATACGCCGCTCTTACGTTTGTAGATGTACAGAGGTCATTTTGCCTATAAAAGAAGAGGATTAAAAATAGAGGCATTCCATCTTATTTAATCCTCAGGGTTGGCAACGCATTTGAAGTCTTAGGATTGCATTCTTGAGATTTCAAATATGTATTGTCTCATATCCCACTTACCAGCAGGTGGCCTGAGTGCTCGCGTGCCTTCCCATTGCCATAAAAAAGTCCTTAAATAGATAAATATAATACTTCAACAATAAAACACTATGACTTTTTTACAATGACGTTCTCTTATTCTTTGAATCTTATTGTTCGTCAGCCGCCTTCGAGAGGCTTTGTTATGTCTCCACTTTGCTCGTTGTCTCGCAGTATTTTTTATAACGAGGTGTAGTTATTATTAGCCATGTGTTCTCTGTATATGTGGAAATGCTTTATTTCTGAGCAAAAAAAAACAAAAAAAAACGGATATTTATTTAATGGCTTATATATAATAGAGAACACCGTCTTCACTATACGTAAAAGATTTCTTGATATTTGAAATCGATATCGCATGTTTGTAATTTTTTATAAATTCGGGTTTATTCTACTCGGTAAAATTATATTACTTTTGATATGCTATCGTATTGTTTTTAAGTAAAAGCTCGACTATGACTACACGTACAAATTATGACGCACACTTGATTATTTTAACTATCTCTGTCAAAAAAGGGGTTTTACGTTCAAACGAGGAATTAAATCGAAACCTGGAATTAAAAAAAATGTCAAAGGGAACTTGATCCAGTTCAATTCTAAAAAAATTACCTCACAGCGCACCTATTTCGAAAATTCGTTTTGCTATATCAAAGGAATACCCGCGTTTTGCGTGTGGCAGACAGCAAAGTGCATTCCAGTATATCTGGTTGTCAAATGATGAAACGAAATTGAACATTGGGAAACGAGAAAAACAGAGCGAAAGTGTCGTGTCGTCGGTGGTGCAGTGGGAGTGTCGGGAGGGCGTACTTTTTTGAATCAAATTGTGAAATACCGGAAAAGGGACGAATGTTAAGTCCTCGAAACTGACGTGCGGGCATGACTCGATGTTTGAATGTGGAAGAAGCGAAAGAGATTTGTCAGGATCGTATATAGAAAGACGTGGTCTCTGCCTGGGAAATAGGCGTGTTGGAAAATGCACCGAATAGAATTCCCGTCGTATTCAAAGACATTGTAGAGAGAAAACTCGTTCCTTAATCATCGCTAACCTGAGTGCGTTCGTTACGTCAAACTAAGATCTAGGCTATTACTATGGGTTTGGTTCGAAAAACGATAAACATGCAATTATAACTAACTTTGAAAGAAGGCCTTAATAGTTATAGGCAACCTTCATTTATTTACTGTCAGGTTACAAGAGCAAGAGTTTAGTCAAGCTGTTATCGCATATCACAAAATGTACGACGAAACGAATAGAAACGCTAGTTAGCGTAGTGCAACATGGCAGGGCCTTCTGGATTAACGTAAGCTGTTTACAGATTGCTCGACCGGCGTCTCTATATACTGGTTAATAGAAAACAGAAACGTTAGCAGTGTTTGCATCCTACCTAAGGCTGGGAGCATTATTCTGCCTTCCTTCGCAAAAGGACGTATGTCTCATAGAATCGCTAGGTATTAGTGACATTATTAAGGGGTAAAAAAATATTTAACTATTAAATTGTGTATGCGTTATTTTTATTATATACATAAAAGATACACAAACAAACACTTGCTGCTACCTGGGATTGCAAGTAACTATACACTCTCTGTTGATATATACGAGCACTACCGTCACATCTTAGGAAATATTTATTATTATTTTCTTTTGTTTACGCTAACACAAATGGTTTTTTGTTTCAAATGCGTACCAAAGGATTGAAAGCGAACAAAGTGCAAAATGTAATAATTATTTTATTATTCGGCGAACCCCGACGGAGAAGACCAGAGGTGAAACAAGGCGTAATACTTTGAATCCTATGTTTTTACACCGAGTTTACTCCCTTTGTCTACTGTGAAATGATGAAATTCGGAAAACATCGTCGAGTCATAACATGAGCTTGTTGCTTCCAAATCACAGAATATACGGAGAAGGCATCGAAAGAGTTTAGTCTTAGGTCTTGCAGCCTGGCTGAATCGTGGGGTATGTCGATAACTATTATAGATAAAACTATGAAATGGAAACATGGACGAGTCACTACTTACTGTACGTTTTATTTATTATAAAATACAACACATTCATAATTGTTAACTGACTTAAATAAGTAACGTTATCGATTTCAATGTTTTTTTCCGGCGACTACTATAAATATTTTTTTAGCTCTTAAATGCATGATGTAGGTGCATCCTACGTAACAAACATCTAAAATAATGCCACTTGGAATTCGCCGCCACTTTGAGGACGAAAGCCCTTATGCAACTGTTATTTTTCTATATTAATGTAACCTCAGTGTTAATTGTTATAATAATCAACGCAATATTTATGTTTTTTATTTTCTACGGCATTATTTAGGTTTAATTAATGTATATTGATTTATCAAATTGGCTCTTAACGTTTTATTACTGTCAAGTAAATAACGTAGCTGCCAAAACGTTAACAATACGATAACAGATCAAACACGATATCGTCAGTGATACTGCAATAACGCGTAAGTAATAAATTCTATAAGTCGCAAAATGTACCTTAATGGCTTGAAAATAAGGTTTATTTTGCATCCTATTAAATTTGTTAGTTACGCGGTATTGCAGTATCACCGACGATATGGTTTTTACCGCGTAGAATCTCGGCCCAGAATAATACACCCGAAGGCTCAAGTCAGAGTTGACGGTCAAAGAATGATGGGCAATTTGGCCCGTATAACCAATACAAATCTCATGTATAACACGTGAAAGCTAGTTCATTTCAGCCCACATCCACCCACTGCAGGGTAAAGGCCTCTTCATTTCCACGCCATTTTTCCCGGTCTCGTGCTAACGCCATCCATCCTTTCCCAACTGTCTGCCAAATGTCATCAGACCAACGAGCTGGTGGCCTGCCCACTGATCTGTGACCTAATCTCGGCCACCACTCTGTTAGCGCCCTCGACCATCTACCATCGTTTCGCCTAGCCAAGTGTCCCGCCCACCTCCACTTCAGTTGCGTTATTCTTTGGCCGACATCTGCCACTTTAGTCCTGCGCCTAATCTCAAAGTTCGGTACGTGATCCAGAAGTGAAATCCCCAACATGGAACGCTCCATAGCTCTTTGTGCAACTTTAATTTGGTGCATACTTGCCTTTGTGAGCGTCCATGCTTCCGACCCGTACGTGAGGACGGGGAGAACACATTGGTCAAAAACTTTAGTTTTTAGGCATTGCGGGAGATTACTTTTTAGGATTATTTCTAGCTTATTAAAAGCGGCCCATCCCAGTTGAACCCGTCTCGCAATCTCCTTTGCTTGCCTATTTGGGCCAAAAGTTAAGCAGTGTCCAAGGTAGACGTAATCCTGGACCAGTTTTACGGCTTCATTACCAACGTTGATATTTGGTACTTGAGCCGGGAAGCTCGTCATGATCTTCGTCTTGGACATGTTCATCCTAAGGCCTACCTTCAAAGATGCTGCGTGAAGGTCTTCTAGCATTTTCTCGAGATCATGAAGGCTCTCAGCTATGATAACCAAATCGTCAGCAAACCGCAGGTGCGAGAGCCTAGCGCCGTTAATGTTAACACCACTTTCATCCCACTCGAGCGTCTTCATAACATCTTCAAGAAGACATGTGAAGAGCTTTGGCGAAATAGTGTCACCCTGGCGCACTCCCCTGCCCAGCGGAATGGGGCTGGTAAGTTCATGCAATCTCACCTGCATAGTGGCGCACCTGTACAGCTCCCGGAGCAAATCAATGTAACCACGATCCATCCCACAGCGATGGAGTGAATGAAACACAGCCCAGTGTTCAACGCTGTCGAATGCCTTTTCGTAATCGACGAAGGCAAAACACAAGGGCCGGTTATATTCTTTGCATTTCTCCATTAGTTGTTTAACGCTGTGAATGTGATCTATTGTGGAATATCCGCTTCGGAAGCCAGCCTGTTCTACAGGTTGGTATTCGTCAAAGAGACGCGATAATCTGTTGCATAAGATCTTAGTGAACAGTTTGTATACCTGGGAAAGGAGGCTGATGGGGCGATAATTACCAAGATTAGCCTTATCACCTTTTTTATGCAGGATAGTAACTATTGCCTTCTTCCAGGCGCTTGGTGTAATTCTTCTAGTAAGAATCTCGTTGAACAATTTTACGATTTCTTCTAGTACTGAGTTCCCACCTGCTTGCAACATTTCCACACAAACTCCATCCCCGCCCGGCGACTTGTTTCGCTTCATTTGTGACAAGGCAAAGTTAACTTCATCTTTAGTAATGTCGGGCAAATGGTCTTCGTGCAGATGTTGCTCACACACCGTTGACTCTGGCAGGTCCATGGGAGTGGATTTGGATTTATATAAGTCTTCATAAAATTCTTCAACAGTAGTTAGTATTTCGCATCTATCTGTGACAACACCACCGTTCCTGTCCTTTAGTTTATGTATCTGACTCTTGTTCTTATTAATTTTACGTTTAAATATTTTTGGTCCCCTATTTTCTTCTATTGTATCCTTTATTAATTTTGAATTATACGATCTAATATCAGATTTAATTGTTTTCCTTATAATTTTATTCAATTTTTGTAATTCTATATGGTCTTCTCTAGTTTGGTTCTTCAACAGTCTCCTTTGAGACATTAAGTCTAATGTATGTTGGGTAAGTTTCTTAGTTTTTGTCTTTACACACCCAATGTGTTTTTTAGTGGTGTCCACAATAATTTTGCAAAGACCATCGTTTAGTGAGTCTAAGTCCATGTTCTCTTCCCTTAGGCCCTCAAATTGGTTTTTTAATTCCAACTTGAATTCCTTTTGTAAGAATGCGTAGTCGGTTTTACTGTACTTTCTGTTGTGAGATTGTACCATTTTAGTCCTTTCTTTGGCCATATTAAGACGCAGTGTGGCTCTTACTAAACGGTGGTCACTAGTTGTCTTGAAATGGTTCAGAATGGAAACGTCGGTGACTATATGTTTATGGGAACTAATAATGTAATCAATTTCGTTACGGGTATGGCCATCGGGGCTAGCCCAAGTCCATTTGCGTGCTGGGCGCTTCTTGAAAAAGGTGTTCATAGCTGCAAGGTTGTGCTGTTCCAAGAAGTTGACTAGAATTTGGCCACGACTGTTCCGTTTACCAAGTCCATATTGTCCAACAGACATCTCATTATCTAAAGCGGGTCCAATTTTTGCATTAAAAGCTAGTTAAATAAGCATAATACGGGGACCAACTACAAAAACCCCGGAGAAGAGAGTTATCAGCCTTCAAATGTTCACACACACACAACGTTTATTACTACACTAGCCGTGCCCGCATGCGTTGCAATGCTATTAGCCGTATATCCGACTCACGCTTGACTGATTTTACTATTTACAACAATTACAGCATATAGTGGGATAAATAAGCTGACATAATTTATAATTATATTGACGATTTAGCTGGGTTCCATGCATTTTTGCCCATCATTCTTTGGGCCGAAATCCGTGCGCTGTCACCTGTCAGTCTCCATATAGGATCAGTGACATTGTTTAAATGAAATGAGCAATAATCCTATTGAACTAGGATGGTAATATAATGTTCCAGGAACAGTATTACCTACCGGGAATTAATAGCAATTATCACATTCCATTCGAACTACAAAGCGTGGACACTAATCAGTCATCGTACAATGTGCGGTTTGGATATCATTTAGGGGTTTCAATTAAATTGTTTTGCGGCGAAAAACGGATGAAACTAGCTACTGTTCGTACGTTCATTTGTGCAGGGGCTTTGATACCGAAATCGACATCTAATTTTAATAAGCATTTCCATGAAACTGTAGGATTATAGATAATTAAAATGATCACGACGTTAATGCCTTTTCATAATAAACATTAAACTGAATGCCTATTCACCCTAAGTTTAAACATTCAGATTGTATGCACTCGGAAATAAATACAGATACCAGAAGCGCACAAAATGCTTCTCTCGAAAAGGCGGAATTTAAACACAGTACAGATATTCTTTCGCGGTGTATCTCTAAGTAAGATGGTAGAAGGGAAATTATACATATATCTTTTAATCAATATTCCTATTTTCAACTAAATATGAAGAATTATTAAAGTGACTCAAGTTTTTCTGTAACGAAAGTTAATTTTCAATAAAAATAATACTTTTATGTCTGACACGTTCCTATTACGGTCATGGTATGATACGGTGTAGTGAGAAGACACCTTTATCCTACTTAATTTTTGTATAATTAAACATTTAACATGTCGCGTCATATATTGAGCCGATAATATTTACTTAAGGCGTTTGCCACGTGGTATGTAAGTAGGAATGTAAGCTTGCCATGAAGTAGATTCAATTTTTACGGAAATTATTATTACATAGATAAAAAATCCGCAATATAATAGCGACTTTAACTTTCAGAGATGACATATCTTAAACGGCGCGTCTGATATACATTAAAAGCCAAAAACCACAAGGATGAAACTAATATTGATTTACCAATTTGCACAAATCCACTTGTTAGACTAATATCAACCCTCTGATTACGTCGGGGATTAAAAATTGATCAAGTGGAATTCGGACTTCCGCCCGAAGGGTTCCGTATAGCCGCAATGTAGGTATTATTATATTTATTGAGATTTGATTTCGAACTCTAGTCGAATCAACGCGAGCCCAACTCATCAAGTGTAACAATATGGGAAAACGCCACTACTTACTCAAAAATATGTCCCAATAATGCACCTTGTTCCAGTTTCATAAGAACTTCTTAACAATATTTATGAGAGAATTAGTTCGATATAGTGTGCAAACACAAAAATACCATGAAAAAAAAACGTTTCATGTATGGACCCATTTATAATATGTTATTACGTCCGCTGTAATAACACATTTTCTTAAAAAACAACTCGTTATCTGTTACGGTTCACAATATACAGCTGGTTAAAGTTAGGACAGACGGACGGACGGACGGACAGCGTGCGTAGGCACAATAATAAGGTCCCGTCCCGAAGGGCTACGGAACCCTAGGAATGAAATAAGCCAGACCACCATCGGGGGTCAAGTGGTTGTCAATTTGTTAACAACTTCGGTGGCATGTGTCTCCTAGCTGACAACGCCTCTATCTTAAAGTTTATTTTTATTTCGTGCATCTTTTACGATGTTTCGCTGTTGCAATACATCGTAAGGATTTATTTTTTTAACAAATAACAAGGTATGGAAGTTGTTTGCTAGCGCTTCGATGCTACTACTTTCTACTTACGTATCTACTTACTTACTACTTATACTTATATCTTCCTAAGACTAAAATTCTGCAAAATATCTTAAATATAAGCACGTATAATGAATTTTAAAGAAAACTATCTGGACTAAGTAGACTTTGACGGTTCCTGAGATACAGGCGACTAAAGTGTGTGTGTGTATTTTTGAGATAGTTTTTGTGTAGTTATGGCTTCGTAACCCTAAACAGAGCATGCTCCAACATGCTCTTGCTCGGGTTTTTTCATCTTGATATTCCACTCATCGCTTAATGCTTTTCTTTTACCTGATTCAATGTAACCCTGTAAAAAGCATATCTGATTTCATGTTAGTTCTGAAATCAGAACAATAAATTGGCACGCAATCATTTCACACAGAAACAATACTTCTGGGATCATTTATTGAATGCGCTGAATAAAGCTCTGTGATTGGTCCTTTTTGACCAGTTTATGAAACTATTTGAACTACCCTGTGCGTTCGTGAGCACTTAACTAAATAACATACCGTCACGCCTTCATCCCGGAGTGGGGTAGGCAGAGCTACAGAATTACTAACAACGATAACAACTTGTTGTTAATTCTATAACCATATGCACATACAGGCCAAGATGTTTACCAGTGTACCTATGTAACAGCTACAGGATTCATTCCATGTACTCATCTACTGAATACACAGGTTTATCCAACAAAAGGTTTTCAGTCGACGCCTAAATGCTTCGTCAGAAGGTTCAGATCTCAAATCCACAAGCAGGTGCTCAAACTAGGTCGAGCCAATGACGCGGGGTCCTTTTCCGCAAGTGCAATGCGGTGGAGAACTGTTGTTAGGCGTCCGCCTCAAAGCTGTTTGCCCGGAATGTCCACGCGTGCATTCTGCGAGATGTTATTTCTTACGAATACCATAGCTTCAAATATGTATTGAGAGATGTGAATAAATCTCGGCGTGGCCTAGGCTTTACTCCGCCAACTGTACGGATGGCACGTTTTTGCACAATTAGTACCCTTTTTTGCATTTGTCGAGTTACCCCAAATGAGAGTGCCGTAGGACATCAGAGGGTGGAAGTGAGCAAAATAGACTTGTTTGAACGCGTCTCTCGAGATGAGCGCATAAATGGTTTACCTGTAAGTTAGTGTTACATTTAGTTAAATACTACTTACTAAGGTTATAATATTGATGATGTTATAATGTAAGCAATTGTTGGTAAACTAAAAGAATAAATGAAAACAGGACTTAATTAGGTTTGTTATATGCAAATAAATATGGTGCAAGTTCGACTTGCGTTTGACCAGTTTTTTAGTTCGTATACCCCTAGATGCCGGGCTAAAACAAAACTAACAACGTCTTGCCAAACAAAGAACACCCCTATACACTTACTGGCATATTCCGACTTCCTCTTAAATTAAATCAAATCAAATCAATCTTTATTCGTAAATGTATAGTACTAGTAGCTAGCAATGCTTAAGGACTAGGTAGGAACACATGCACATACGATACGACCATAGTGACTATTTGGAATTATTAACTATTAACTATTTGGAATTATTAACTATTAACTATTAACTGTTTGGAATTATTAACTATGAACTGTTTGGAATTATTAACTATTTGGAATTATTAACTATTAACTATTTGCAATTATTAACTATCAACTATTTGGAATTCAATTAACATCACTTAATTTATCGCTCGCTCAGAGACGTTATTCTAAAAAACGCTCTATGTCTCATACAATTTAAACATTTGGTCCGTTGAGTTAAGAGCGATTTGATTTAAAAAAATCCCCTACCCATACGCTACTAAGTTAATGGATGAATCTGATACATAGTGAAGAGCAATGAAAACGGGTCACTTTGTATTTAATTACCATAGAAACTGACCCGATTCTGTTGCTCTTGATTGTTGTAAGATATGACGGGATCCTATAGATATTCGCCATAGAAGTTAAATACAAACACACGCACCGTTGACAGTACTTAAGTACCTGACACGCTTGACAATTACACGAAGCATTCTTATCCAACGGTGCGGGCGCAAGTAACAGACGCGGTTTTATAATAAAATGACAAAGAAAACTAAAAAGTTTCATCCAGTAAGTAGGTAGGTATGGTTTAGGTTTGCCTCGCAGCGTTTCCCCAGAGGAGACTACTGAGAAAAAGCACTCCAAGACACTCAACAGTCACCTAGTTACCAGTCATTTTAAGGCTGGGGACAAATCGGTTGGTAAAATCGTGGCGAAAATTTGCCTACATACTTCGTCGTCATCCAAGCATTTAGAAATCTTCAGATAAAACAAAACAAAACACCGGCGCGCGTCTTTGGGACGAAGCTTAAGCGTAGCTTAGGCCTCTAAAATTAACTTCCACCTCCGAACTGAAGTTAAATACCGACTAACTCGCTCAGATTTGTTGAATGTGGAATTTACATCGTGATTCCTTACATGATTCGATCACACGAATTTTCCGGCTGATTTATCCCTAGCATTTGGCTGAGTTTTCTCAATAGGGTAGTTACCTGTGCAAAACAAGGGACTAAGATGAAGTTTTAGATATTTGAGAACATCCTATTTAGTATTATTTGTACTTGACTGTTCTGACAAATTTTCTGACAATTTTAAGATCTTACACATAAAAGATGTTATTCATAAAAACAAAGAAAAAAAATTTTTTATCTTTGCAATTAATCTTTATTCCGATGGCCACATTATGTACAATTTTAGGAGGTCTTCGAAACTCAATAACTGTGGAGTCGGTCAAAAAAGATGGCGGCTTTATTCCCGCCGCTCGCTTGTGCCGAGGACACGCTAAGTGTGTCAGTCCGCATATAGCTTTTTGTACTGGACAATCGGCCACCGTTATCCGAATCTCGGTCGCGCGCTGGTTTTCTTCTAGTCAATCTGTTAACATGACCTCGCCTCTTAGATTAGAAGAGTCTAGGTATTTGAAAACCAAAAAACCGGCCAAATGCCAGTCTCCCGCACGAAGGGTTTCAAAGAGAGCCCCCCTTATATATTTATATATAAGCGAATATATTCTGTGAATGTTTCAAGCGTCTACCTGTTGCCGTTATTATTAACGAGCAAAAAATGGTAAAAAAAAACAAGTTTATCGTATGGGAGTCTCCTTTAAATATTTATTTTATTCAGTTTTTAGTATTTGTTGTTATATATATAAAAAAATACATCATCTGTGAAAATTTCACCTGTCTAGCTATCACGGTTCATGAGATAACAGCCTAGTGACAGACAGACAGACAGACGAACATACCAACAGACCATACGCGGTAGATTTAGCGGTGTTTGCATTACATTGAATTTGCGATAAAGTTTGTTAGAAAAAAACTGAAAGTTAAATTTTGATTTTAATTAGGTAAGACCATTATAATGTAATTACCGGTGATCTATAGAGCCCCTGTTTTTAATATTATCCCCGGTTTTGGGCCACACACTGTATATAACCTGTTATGAATATCTGATGCATGGGTTCGCATGGAATAAGACACCTTGTTTACAAAAATGGATTTGTTTTGTATTAAACATTTTTTCTTCTCTTTCAGGTACGTAGCAACTTCTTCTGACGTTATTGTAAACTGGATTTGATAAGTTTGGAGTAAACAGGTAAACAACAAATTGTGTTAATATGATTGTACCTAGTTGACAATTTTAACCTTCTAAATTTAGTATGGAGCGTGCGACGCCACGGTGTTGCCATGCCACCGACGTCCGAGGGTTAAGGGTCCGTCTGTGTGGCTTTGTAGGTACTTGTAGCATTGTTAGGCGATGGCAACCTGTAACTGATATGCACCGGTAGACATCTTGACCTAATTGTGCGTAGTGTGAAAACGGAAGAGTGGTTGGTAATTCTGTGGCTCTGCCTAACCCACTCTAGGAATGAAGCTGATTTACAACTTTGTCGCCGTAAGTTAAATGTATATCTATGCCAAATTACAGTAATACAAATAATCTCTAAGTTAAAGCAAAGTTAGACGGACAGACGGGCATAGCGAAACTATAAGGGTTTCTTGTTTATTTACTGCGGAGGGGTGGGTCGAGATATGCATCGCTCCTTCTGTCGCAAGTTCTCTTTTATCTCTTTAAAGCGATTTAGTTTTTTTTTAGGTGTTTCGATCGCTTTAGATTTACCTACATCTGTCGCTTAACAGGGAATAGGGTTGTTGTGCCGCGTTTTCTACAGAATTTGAAAATACACGTGAAGTAATAATGTTAACACTTGGTCGGAGATTGTACTCAAAACATCAACAGTAAATGGATATTTATATTTAATATTACGACGCGCCGTTGACCCTGCCTACAAAGCTAGCGGTCCTGGGTTCATATCCCGCTCAGGCTTGATATTTGTATGAGCTGATGACCTGATTCATGATTTTTTTCTATGTGGTTACGTATATACTTACTTCACTATGTAAATATTTATATCGTTATTCAGTACCCGTAGCACTAGCCTAGAGCTTAGTTTGCGACAAGGTGTGAAACTGTCCCCGATATTTAATATCTCTTGATATAATGACACAACTACAATGGCGACTCCCTTCAGAGCTAATATTTCTGAACGGATCCGATACCTAAGAACCTTAACGATTACTCTATGTAGTTCAATTACAAAAAAACGCGTTCAAATCGGTCCATTCGGTCGAAAGCTTTGTTGGCACAGATAGACACAAGGATAAACAAACACACATCAAATTCACAGACACACAGATACGTGTATAAACGTTCAAATTAATATCCCTCTTTACAGGAGTTAAAACTGACGCATTAAATTGACGACTGAGCTCACTCGTCAGTAATGGAACATAATCATCATGACACGGTAATTTGTGTTTATACAATGTTACCAAAATTTAGCACACAAATTAACACAAGCGGTAAGCGACCGGGTGATCACTTTAGCACTTTGTCGGTGTATAAACTTTGAATCGACATCAAACAAAAAGCATGGCAATGGCTATGACAATCGCGATGACAGAGTTCTAAGTAGGTATGCAGTGCTCATCGGTTTTATTGGGGAATGTGTGTTGAGTCACTGTTAAGTGATAGTTGAATCAACTTGATTCAACCCATATTTTGAAAACTTTTTTATGCTTTCGTACCTCAAAACACTCTCTAACTTTGTTGTTTGTCTGTCTGTCTGTCAAGACCCTTTAACTCGGGAAAGTGTCACTATAATTCTAAAGATATATCTTGCAACTAATAATATCCAACCAGGTGAACAACCTTAACAACATACAATCAAGCGTAATATATACGTTTGCGAATTAAAAATACATTAAGTAAATATCTCTATTATAAACTAACAATTGATAAAATTATCTCACCGCTAGTTTCCCAACAATTCGCAATTATCGACTTTGCGTTTACAAAATCACACGTAAAGCAACCACTCCAAATCAGGTCAATTATCTATCAAAACCAATAACACAGGCACTGAATGTACAATCAATTCTAGTGCCCACGACTCCCGATAGAGCCTGCTTTGTATGTAATTTAAAGGTCTCGCAAGAAACTTGTTAAGCTATAATATAACAATTACAAGTATACAAGTGTGGGAAAAAAGTACAATGAGCAAGTTACGACACTGAATACCCTTGGGTCAAAGTAAACGAGGTTGGCTTAACAGCATAATGTTGCACGAAATGATAGAGGTAGGTGCAAACTATTTGTATGAGACGGACCGTTCGTCAAAATACGCTCTAGACAAAATGCTTAACAGGTAGTAAAATGCTTTCAGACGTCAACTATATCACCCCTAAGCCGTAGAAATACCTAACTAATTCATTAGCAAGCAATGTTGTATCAATTACTTCGAGTTATTTGAGTCACACTGAGAGTTTCACTTAAGTGCCTCGCAAGTTATTTAATTGTAAGCAGTGTAGTTTTCTTTTAGTCAGTCATCTTGCCTACGTAATTTCACGTACTTAGGTATGAATTATTGTTTCTTTAAATTCAACAATTTGTGAAAAATTCCGCAGTTATAACAAGTTACGTTTAAACTAGTAGAAAAAATCAAATTTGCCCGATTTCTTTGCAAGGGTGTAGTTTGAAAAATAAGAGATCTTCTCAAGATTCCTCCCTCCACGGGACAATGCCGCAGCGCACATTTTTAAATTCAGTTTAATTATATAATACGCTACATAATTACCTACAACTTTAAAAACTAGTTGATAATTCAGTAACCACACTTTGCAAAAATAGGCTAAGATGTTTATCCGTGGTGTAGCTGGGTTATAATAGCTCCACTCCATGTCTTCCCGTGGATGTCGTAAGAGGCGACCAAGGGAATTAAGGCTTGTAGTATTGTTAGGCGATGGGCTTGCAACCTGTCACTAACACGCTGGTTATATAATCTAAATTATTATTTTATTTATAGTTTCATTAATAATACATAGAAATATCCTCCCAATTAAACACCCTGCTGCACTCCATGACTGCTATCATGAAATTAATTTATTGCCTATTACGTCCTTTTTACAGGCAGGACAATCACGGCCATCCTGCAATTAGATCGTCCTTTGGTGACGTATTAGTAAATTCGACCAAGCGTATAATTAGTTTAACTTCACCCTCGCTGGGAGATATAGAATGATATACGTCAATTTATCTGCAACACCGGAAGCGTTGATTTATAATGGCTGACACTGTAGGCTACAGACTGCGTCGCTGTCAGTCGCGTAGTCACACAAATTGAATAACCGGATACACAGGGTGGAAGGATAGATTGACTCGTGGACGGCTACGCCACTAATTAACTAACGAATTCATGCGTGGTAAATTGTAACGCGATTCCCAGATTTGGAACGCCTCTTGTCACACGCTGACTACGGCAATATAATTGATGGACGTTCCACGGGTGCGTTACGGGAAATATTTGGTCGTATCAAAGTTGGCCGTGGTGCGTTACGTATGGCCAGTATTTTTCTGTCCATGATGTGGTCTTTGAATGTCTGTAACTTTATCAAACACCACATAAAAAAGATGATGTTTGGAAAGGTGTTAGATTAAATTGTTAATTTTAACAAACTGAAATAGTTTCCGGATAACGATTAGAGCTTAGAAGATAAGACTTTTTTACGAAAACTTCAATTTACGGGGAATTATTTCGTGTACCGCACAGAAAAGGAAATAAGTTAAGTATAATCAAGAGAATATTCTTGAAAAAAGACAGTAATCACCTTATAATCAACATATATTAAAAACAATCTCTCACCTTCCAGCTTTTGACTACGATATCTTCTACTTTTTGGCGCTACCTATTTTTTTTATTAAAACTACTCTTAAATTTTCTTGTATTTATTATGAAATTTTGGTCGTCTTTGCTTGTAGAAGGTTTAGGATTATTGTTATTGTAACTCGGATCCATTTCGTTTGCATTTACATCTTTCACCACTTCTGTTCATTTATTTTTGCTGGTAGGATTTGTTTTAATTAATCTTTGCGATTGCTTCCTGATTGATTTACCATTCCATATAAATGTGGTATTCACAAATCATTAGTAGTATCTTTCATACCCTCGTAGGAACCTTGTTAAACCCTTCCCCCACCGAGGGTGAACACTGTTTTTGACCGCCGCACCCAGCTAAAGTCGAATACGGGTAGAGAAAATTGAAATTCTATTACTTTGACACATAAATGCAATGGAATTAAGCAATTATAACTATGTTTTACACTAATAAAACATTAACTAACATATTTAAAATTAGACGACACCTTTTTATACGCTCATTTTATCAAGTACCTACGGCTTTATAAAAAAAATGGATTACAACTCTACAATAAATGTTAGTTCCGGTGCCGCGGTGTTGTAAATTTAAAATAGAAATAGGGTAAAGTAACCAGTGGACAGCCAGAAACCTGTAGTCGGCCTCTGCCTATACTTTGTATGGGTGGGAGGAGTACGAAAGATATATTTCCCACTCTTCGCACTCATATAAAGCCGACTACTGGTCTCTGGCTGACCACTGGTGACTTTACCCTAGTCTTATTAATAACAATTATAGTTCATTTGTATAAATGAATTTTACATGGCAACAGCTGTCTTCGAACGTGTCAGCTAGTCATCTCAATTGTACCAATACTGGAGAGGTATTACAAGTTGTATATAAAAACCACAAAAAAAATATGGCGCATTCAAATAGAAGTCATTACTTAATTTTAATGTATTTGATTAGTTGTAACATATTTAAAAAAAAACCTAATCACAAAGATTGATTCTAGAAGCCTATTCCTCAAAAAGTTTTTTAAATTATCATATTATTTAAGCAGGTGTATCTAACGGAATTAGCCTATCGAGTGGACATAATGTAATTGTATACCTTGAATTGTACACGTTTATAAGTACACACGCAGTCGAAGTGATTCAACCGTGGCAAGCTCGGACGAGGTGAAACTACATTTAATTCCTAACCCTCTGAATTGCGGAACATTCCGGCTGCTGCACTCAGTCAACAACCTTTACGAGGCAGATACTATCTTAAATGAATGAATAAAATTTTGTTAGCAATGTTGGCGCGTGCAATATAATTATTAATATTGAAATATCTTAAATTTAGAACTTAAATATATTTACGGTACTGGCGAAGTTGATGGAAGTTTAATAACGAATATTATGTGTGCATTCGTTTGATGTGAAAGTTAAGTTGTATCCTATAATGTTTAAATGTTACTGAGACTTCACTTTTGTTTATGAGACTTCATTCAAACCTCTTTACTACTGCTGATAAAGATACAATAAGGCCACAAAGACGTTATAGATTAGCATTACCGAATAGTAAACTAGTACTTAGGAACAGAAGCGCATATTGTATGTGTATAAAAATCTATTATAAAATCCCGGCTGCACTGAAAGCATTGTGTCACAATGAATTTAAAATTAAATTATATAGAATCCTAAGTAGCCATTGTTTCTACAGCATAAATGAATTTTTAATGTTTAAGTTTTAAGTCTAAATACCAAATTGACATTTTATTTTATTCATTTTATTCATTTTGTTTTTACTTTTTTTTTTCTATGTTATCTGCTAACTTGACTTAAATGATATGATGAATAAAATTGATGGTATATGTAGATAAGTATAGGTAAGTTAACTATTTTATTTTATTATTAACTACTGTTTGATATTTACTTTAAATTCTTTCATGCGATTATCTTTTTATTCTAATTCATGTTGACATAGGAATATAAATATTGTTTAATTTACTTTAAGTTTCACACGCCTGACTCGCCTGAACATATCTGGGAATCAATGTATATACCTATTCTTAAGATCTTTTTTGCTTACCATATGTTCTTGTGAATAAACATTTCATTTCATTTCATTTCATTTCATTACTCAATTTATGGAATCGACACACTTGTTTGGCCTAAACCAGAAACATAAATACCTTAATTATAACTTTATCACACAGACCAAATATACATTGTATCTACTCCGCGGGGGACAGTTTAACTGGGAAAACATGTCGAAACTTTTGTTTGTGGTTTTCTTGCACCGTCACATTTATTCATTGTTATATTATATATGATGTTAGGTTCAGAATTGAGAATATGGAAATTTAATTGATAACATTTGCTACAGATCGAAAACACGTCACATTAAAAATATCACTTCAACAGCTGTTTTTAAGTCTTATTAAAGAGAATAAGGTGCATCCCGGACAGACATAGTCCTATTATCCGCTTTTCGCCAAACTGTGGGGCTCGGACGCGAGGCAGCCCGCGTGATTATAACTGAGCAGATGTTAAATTATATTTACCTGTATAACAACAAACATTTTAATTATTGAATATGTCAATCTAATTGCAATAAGCACACATGGCAATGTAAGTATAGAACAGTGTAAAGTACCAGCGGGTAGAGACTTCATCTGGGACGCATGCTAATTGGTCACGCGTCTCTGTTTGAAGTACAAACACCGGCTTCCGCCCAGGGCCTCTATTCCCGTAGGCACAAAACATATCGTCTTTGACCTGTTATGGTATTGATTTGACGTCAGCCGCCATTACTGTCAAGAAAATAAGAGCTATCAAAACGGTGACAATACGGTAACAGCATATATTTAAAAAAAAAGATGTTTTATTTTTAATTTTTTCATACTAATACGGTGAATTACTTGATAACTCGTCGCCCTCGTCGGTGAACCAATTGATATGTCTATTATTATTAAAACTAGACATGATTCTCTAAATCACTACTTTCCACTTGAAAGGTAATAAAAAGTTGTATTTAACAAAACTTTTGTGTAGTATAATAACACAAAATGGATTTTTCGCGATTTTTTTTCTTCCTCGAAACGTCAATTTTCCCCTCTTTGTATGGTGAATACGTTGATAACTAGATGAAACGTAAGTTGATAAGTCTAATATTAATCAAACTAAGAGGAATCTCACAAATATCTTCTAATCATTCAAAAGTATGCAAAAAAATATGGGTAAATCAAGTTTTACATCAAAGTTTCCAACAGAAAGCGATTTACCAGAAAATGTCAAACCTTAAAATTGGCGCCCTGTAAAATTGCCGTTTTAGACATATCAACGTTTTCACGCCAGCCACGGATATTGCTTGCAGTAAAATTCGATTTCCGGAAAGTCATCGCCACACTCACTGCGGACTTCAACACTTTCTTTTTGTCAATGATAGTTCCTTTTATAGGAGCTTGGGAAGACATTTTAGTAATTATTTAGTATAGTTCTGGTCGTGGCCGTCTTAACTACTATTCCAAACATACAAAAAGCAAATCCCCAATTTCGTCTCACCGAACTATGAACATGGATTTGAACCCGGTTACATAGATCGATAGCTGCGCTGCGCACCGCTCGACTAGGGAATGCAATTAACCGATTAAATGTAGCATCGGTTAATTTACCGGTTAAGATGAAATTTATCGATTAATCGATTAATAACCGGTTATTAACCGATTGATTTTTTTTGCCTAAAAATAATGGTTTCCTTTAGGTTATTTAACATGAAAACTTGTGAACAAAGACGTTTAAAAAAAACAGACATATTTATTATGTGAAAACGCTTTAATTAGTGATATAATTATTTCTTAAATGTTAGATTAGAGATCAGTATTTAGACCACCAGTATACTAGTTTCATTTCTACACATTTAGGACATTCAGTATCTTAAAAAATCAACAACGGTATAATAGAATGTTACTTATGGAGTAGTATAATATAAAAAATAGTTTTCCTCGTAATATTCGCTTGTAAAAACTCAATTTAATAACAAAAAGTCATCAAAATAACACGCGCTTAACTGCTTATTTAACCACTAACCACTAGCAAACCAACAAACTAACACTCCAGGTACGCGTCTATTTGCATCAAGTGTGAAGGGTACACTAGCTATACCTCTGACGTTATCATCTGAGCTGGGGCCATAAAAACCCTTTTGCGAACATCTCGCTCGCTCTAGGGAGGTTAGCAGATTATAACGGTGTTTTAGAAAGAGACCATTAATCGGTTAGCCTTGTTTTTTGTAGCGCGTAGAGCATTCTCTCTTACACTCATAAACGTGTAACCGGCCGGTGCAGTGCAGTGCAGTGCAACATATCTTCTTTTGTTAGAAACGAAATAATAAAAGCGACACCAATGTTATTTGTTTCATTTGTGAAAATCGTATTAATTTTACAGCTCGCTAAGAGTTTTTTAATTGATATTATGCATAATTGCGTATATTGCGATGTTTGTGTAATTTTAATATATATTTAGTTTAATTTGTGTCGTCTTTCTAGTAAAAACTTAACAAATGAAGCTTTTTGCAGATGACTTCTATTAACCGGTTAATCGGTTAATTTCATATTTTAACCGGTTACGTTTTTTGCATAAATTTTCGATGCTCGACCAACGCACACTTGTTCAAAGTGAGCGAAAAAGGTTATCGCAAGCACCCAAGCCGCAGTGGGCGTGTACATATGAGATAAGGATCTCTGTGTCTATTGGTTAAACACTTTGACTTCACTGTGATGCACTTGGTAGTGTGAGTAAAATTTGAACCAAATAACGTTTAAGATAGTTTTTATTTCACTATGTCTACTTAAGCACGTTCACTTTTGGAGATTATTTTTGCACTATCTTGTTTAATTATCACTTTATAATAGTTTTTTATAGTTTTTACATCGAAAAATTTGTTTTAAACATTATTTTCTATTTATTTATACGGAGCTAACTGACAGCGAGTCGGTACCGGCTAAGCGCGCACGCACACTCTGCAGGATAGACTTAGTAAAAACACCAAAAACAAACACTAATTTCGTTACAAACATACTGAAATACAAATCTTACGTCTTTATAATATTAGTGTCGATAAATAAACTTGGTAAGGTTTGTTTTAACATACCTATAATAAAAGCACTGATTTTAAGTATTTTTAATACACCTTCACTTCACTTCACACGCCTGGTGACTTAACTTTCACGCGTTACTTACTCATTCTAGTCGTAAAATATTTGTTTTAAGCATAAGAACTTTAAGAAATTGTAGATAAGGTGGTAAATGGCGCATAACTTATTAATAGCATTCCGATTTCTAATGCAACACAGACACATTTTGTTTTGCGTCGCTTTTGTATTTAAGCAACGATATGTAAGCTCATGGCATTTTTCTACTTGGCGCATTTCCACGATCTCGTTTACAAAATAGTTTCCGGCCGATTTGCGGCCGTAGACGCATGTGTGTTTTTATGAATAGGTGGCATATTTAGCATTTACCTACAAATCAAGTGAGAACGCCACATTTTGCATTAAATTCAAACTAACATTTTAGGCATGATATAGGTTATATGGAAGGCTTAATAAATGCTCGTACAATGTTGTTATCTGAACTTAAAGTTGCAGTATTTTGTACGAAAGTATGTTGTTTTCGTATTTAATAATTGTTTATTGGTTTATTCTACATCAGACGTCGGGAAAAGTACAGTTGACATTATTAAATAAAACCTCCAGCAAATCTGAGTTAGATAATTTTCGTTTAGCTCCGTGGGAGAAGTTTCACCTGACGTACGTACACAGACTGGCTACCCGAGTCTAGAGAATCGATCTAAATAAAGTGCAATAAGAAATGACAATTCACATTTGAAGCGGTTGATAGCGATGATAAAAATGAATGACTTTGCCACAGGCTGTAATGTCTCCACTAATTGTAACTTAACACTTTTAATCATCATCATCATCATCATGTCAGCCGAAAGACGTCCACTGCTGGACATAGGCCTCTCCCAAGGCTTTCCACTTAGATCGGTCTTGTGCTTTTCGCATCCACCGCGGTCCCGCGATCCTGACGAGGTCGTCACTCCATCTTGTTGGAGGCCTACCTACAGCTCGTCTTCCGGTCCGCGGACGCCACTCCAGAACCTTCTGACCCCATCGGCTATCAGTCCTGCGAGCAATGTGCCCCGCCCACTGCCACTTCAGTTTAGCTATTCTTCGGGCTATGTCGGTAACCTTAGTTCTACTGCGGATATCATCATTTCTGATTCTATCACGCAGAGAAACCCCGAGCATAGCCCTCTCCATAGCCCTCTGAGTGACTTTGAGCTTCCTTATGAGGCCCATTGTTAGCTTTTAATAAATACAAAAAAAAAAGTTATGAAAGTAATATATTATTTAGGGAAAGCAAGGTCGCTTCCCGCCATCTGTCTCTCCGCATGTACAGTCACCAGATTAAATTTGGTACCCACTAAGTACAAAAAGTAAAAAAAAAAACAAATTTAAAACACTTGTCTTGACATCTCTAATGACATTAAACTTATTCTTAGATCTTTTAAACGACGCTACGGATTTTAATGCGGTTTCGACCAATAATTACAGTGATTCAAAAGGATAGTTTTCCTGGATAATAAATTCTAGTTTATCTGGTCGTTAGTAAAATATATATCATTTGTACTAAGTCGTGGTTCAAGCCTAGAACTAGCTCAGCACTTAAAATCAACCAGTAAAATTGAGACATTTTGACTGACGGCACTTTTCTGTTAAGAGCACGAAGGTAGTTGTTCCACGCTTACGTAATTTTAAAATACTCTAACAACGGTAACCTTAAACTCACAAAATGAACTATAGCATTACAAACAATGTTCTAAAATGGCCGAAATGAAAGTAGGTATAATAATGTTGCAACAGAGACGAAGGTCGCTCCGAACATGAGAAAAAATGCCACGTTGTTTAACGAGTTCAGGACCAAATACTCTACTTAGAGTCGATTCAATAAGACAATTGGAAACGCTGGTTCCGAATGACTTTACATTTCAGTGCCCAAGTCTTAAATAGTCGTACTTAATCGACCTGATGCGGAGGTCCTGGCTACATGTGTTAAAATATAGCGGTAAAAGTGATCCAAAGAAACCACTTAAACTAAAGCAATGATGTAATGAAATGGATCAGATTTTTCTTTTTCAAATTTGCGATATTTCAGAAACAATTCAATGTTTTCTAGCAAGTTCTCAAACCATCAGCGCCTCTATTCGACACGGTAAAAACAATATTGTATTCGACCTGTTACGGAATCATTTCTCATTCGGCCGCCATTACGCTCAAGGAAATAAGACCTATCAAAGCGTTGACAACACGGTAACAGATCTAACACGTTATGGTTTCTACCGTGTTGAACAGAGCCCTGGTTTCGCGCACGATCAATCTCCCTTCGTCATGAATCTTGTGCCAAAACGCACAGCATAAAGTGAGTTGTACATTGATGGATATGGTTGTCACCCGAACTCGAATTTGGAAGCGTTAATAATATGTTGCTGTATGCTATGCGATTTAAATTGTAGACTTAGTTGTAATAGGCTAATGCACTCAGGCAGAAGCAATTAAAAAGGGGCACTTTCTATGGTAATTCAATACAAAGTCACCGGTTTCCATTTGTTCTTAACTATAGAAACAACCATACGCATTAACATCGAAATATTTCGAAGGAAGGGTTGCCAGCATCAATGTATCGAGAACTTTGCAACGGGCCATCTATTTTTTGTATATTTCGTACTAGATTTATTTTATTTTATATGTATTATTATTGAATATTAGTTCAAATGTTGAAATTAATGGAAAATAGCCACGTAATCTACCAGTGATGCGATTTAAAAATGAATCGAATAGAAACGCTAGTTAGCGTAATGCATCTTGTCAAGGGCCTCTGGTACACCTGGTGCGTAATTAAATAATTATTATGAAGTCGTAATGGTAGAATACCACTTTGCCTAATGCACCTCCTGGCAGACGGTGCAAAGACGGTAGGGCGTAGAAAGTCCATGTCCCTTGTGGACATGGACAGAGCGGATGGTCTTAAAGATCGGAAACACAGATGCGTAAAATACGGTGACGTTGCATAAACAAAAGAATGGGTGATAGTAATTACAGGGCGTCAATTATGACGGAACGTAATTTACGCACCGTTAAGCTCAGGTGTGGTCGCTCCCATATTTTGTCGTCAGATTCTATTTAGCAAGTGTCACTACGTACTTTTTTTTAAATGGCGAATTGAGATGAAAATAACTTATATAAACGTCAATATTTTAACGCTTGCTTTTTGCTATAATAATAGTAGTGAAATAAGGACAGAACAAACAAAGGGTGCCATAAAATGTCTTATTAAACGTATTTTCACACCAAATGCTCGAAATTGCTTAATTATATTGGCTAATCCGTCGGCTAACCAGCGGGTAACCAGCCATGTAATATGGAACTGAATCTGATTATAGCTCGCTGGTTAATAATTAGATAGGAATACGTATGATAAATTACAATTAGTACGTTTTTTTTTTAAATAAGTTACTTAAAGTTTTAATAAAACGTTGTTTAAGAAGTTTTGTAAGAAGCGTTGCTTTTTAATGTCTCGCAAAAGGTGAGAAAAGTAGAGTACTCTCCTTTGGGATAAAGCTGTTTTCATCTTGGGCGAGCTTGAGTCCCTCGCTGCACTCAGGACTCCGTTTTAATTCCCCCTCTACGCTCGGGAGTTAACTCTGGATTCATTATCGCGCCCGTGACAGAACAGTGCTTTATCCCCTCAGTGTATAATCTACTATTATATGACCGTGTTATTGTAACCGTGATAGATCTTTTAAAGTGCCATATCATTGTCGAGTAGCCTAGTTGACTTTATGCAACAGTTTCGGCAAGGCCGTCCCAATTTCGCGGCACGAGCAGAGACAGATTATTACATTAGTGCCGGCTATTTGTTAGGCACGACTGTCAAAGTTGTATATGATTATCTTGTAGATGTTTCACACGACAAGCGCCGGAAGATTTGCAATTTGGGCTATTCTGGAATGAAATAGAATCAAAATTGACCATTAGGTATCTTATATTGTACTGTTATGACTTTTTAATACATTTAATCTTTAATAAAAAATACGGTATAAACCATTTAAAATATATATATATATATATATATATATATATATATATATATATACAACGTGTCCCAAAACTCAACGATAAGCCGGCACCAGAGGATGGAGCTGCTTATGAGTAGTCGAGAAAAAATAAGGAAAAGATATATTTTTTTCCTTATTTTTTCTCGACTAATCATAAGCAGCTCCATCCTCTGGTGCCGGCTTATCGTTGAGTTTTGGGACCCGTGGTATATATATATATATATAAATATAAGACATGGAGACAGAATTAAAAGACATATACCCCTCCCTACCCTTATTCATATCATATATGAAATTAAACACAAATTAACCTAACTTTATTAATGTTAAATAAGAATGGCGTCAGTTTATTATTTATATGAGCAACAGACACATAACCAGAAAAATACTTAAAACTGTTGTCACAAAAAAAGAACAACGGTTCCTAACACAACTTATCGGTTATTAAAAAATATGGTTTCTAATTTCAATTTTAATAAAAGATTATTTTATCTACAACCTAAACATAATAGATTATGCTTGTCTTGCTGTACCCCGGTTCTTGTAATCAGCATTGTTCAGTCCAAAGTATCTTACTTGTGTTATAACAGCCACGATTGCAACAGGTAAAGAACTGTAAAAACACAATACCTATTTCATAAGTTGGCACCAAATTCTAAATAACGTGGCGTGGCACGGGCGGGGAAAATTGCGGGGAATAAGTCATAGGTGAAGAGCGGTGTCGCGAGGTTAAATGCATAGAATAAATTTGTACCCCAACACAGATTTAACTCCATTTTTAACTAGCATGTTATGTTCTTCTATAAAATCAGAGCAAGTAGTTATAATTTCAATATGAATTCACTGTTCTATATTTAGAAAAATGTATAGAGTTGGAGAAGTGACATATTCGGAGTTACACTTCAAATAATGTTGTAACATTATTATAAAGTGCAGTGATAATGTTAAGCACCAGCGATCATAATTGGATAATATTGCCTGTTACTTCTAACAGAGCCCTCTTCTTTTCAAGTTTCTTCTATGTATTTTACAATGGTGAAATCTATGTCAACGCTATAGCTCGTCCTTTGCGAACTCAGGAGTAGGTTGATCTAGTCACGTACAGAGAATCGTGACATCGTGACGGATCCGTGGCGTTGTCACAAACGTCATTTGTTCTCAATTTGTTGACAGATGCTGAGGGCCAATGTTAAGAGGATTGTGTGGCGCCGCTAAAACCGCGTAGCTGTCAAAAAAAATCCATACAAATTTAGGTCGGGTTCCTTCCTCAGCGATCAAGTCCGATAAACACGATTTTTTAATATGTTTCAGTTTTTATAAACACCTAGATCTGAACGTTTCTGTATTTTATATTTTAAATTTGTTTTGTTCTACTTCTTTAAAAAAAAGTAATTTAAGCTTTGTCTTAAAATGTAGTCATTGGGGATCTGCTGTCACAAAAACGAATTTACCATCAATATTTGTTCAAACCAATTAGGGAAAAGGAATTAATTGCATTCAATGTATCCATTCATCAATTTCATCATGCAAGAAATGATTTCAAGTTTAAGTTTATATTTTTTTTATACACACACCCGGTAAAGTTGCCAGTTAATGAGCATTTAAATAAATAATTGATGTAAGTATATAAAAAATATTGATTTATTCTGTTTTGGTCATATGTAGCTTCCAAGGGGAACACCGATCGGATGCAGTTTACTTTTTGAATGAAGCTAGTTTTTCTTGATTTGTTCTTAACTGTTTGATAAAAATCGATTAAGCCGTGTACGAGCTACCAGCTTTGAAAGACGACGCGTTAGCTTAGTCGCTAGTGAGTGCCCTGCCTTCGAAGCTGGTGGTGTCGGGTTCAAATCCCGGTAAGGGCAGATATTTATTATGATGAAGAGGGGTCGTGTTACAAAAAAGTGAACAAATACTCACTACACCATTAGGAGCATAACCTAATAGATTTAAAAGCGTTAAGACAATTATTTTGTTTTTTATTTAAATAAACATTAAATGAAATATTTTTTCACGATCATGGCCAGCCTACATACTGAACTTCTTAACTGGTCTGATCAGTTGATTTTCAATTAGGTGTTTCCACGAAAATTATACGTGACCATCATTTCGTATCAATTAGGGAAACATATTATTTTAACAAAATTTTACACTTTAATTGTATCTAAAACCACTATACTAATAGAATGTCAATAACTTACTGAGTTGGGAAAATGAAGTTAGGACCACGACCCAGCAGTCACCTGTATAAGTATAGTACAAGCCTAGAGCTTTTTGTTTGGAACTAGGTCAAAATGTATGAGATTGTTCATCCCCTAATATAAGGATCGTATTTGATAATACGTGAATTCAATACAGTTTGTAATATCAGCCTTATAGAACCCTGACCCAACATAGAACTGTGTCACAGTGACATTACAAAACAATTTGTTTAACGGCGAATGTAATTTTGACCTGAACCATGCATTAAACTGCAAAAAAGGTGGTCTTATCAAACAAGGTCACGATCAACGCAGAGATGACTGTAATAACTGGGCCGAATTAGCCTGGGGACCTGGCACAAAAGAACCCATAATGCGTAACGCAAACACAAACCAACCAGCTCTTATAGGTGACTTGTTACTGAACAGCGTGTGGGAACCCGCGAGGAAAGCGTTCTTTGATGTTCGCATAGTAAATGCTGACGCTTCCTCATACAATACAATGTATAATGGCAAAAACCATATTCACAAATAATTTATTGGCTTAAAGTAAAGGTACAAATTTCAGTCATAAGAGCTGTTTCCATGAGAATAAGGGGCACAAGAAGAAAGATCAGAGCTTTCGAGTTCGATGATGGAGCCGGAATTCACTAATTAGTCTCAAAATTAATTTCGTTTTTAATATATGTAATTATTATTATTTTTTCCCTTAGATACATGTTCTGTATTTTTTAACCGACTTCTTGTTCTTTGCAGTTAATAAATTTTTGTGTATTAAATTTGTTTGACACATCTTACGACTTGAATCATAACGTCTCTGTGACACAGTTCCATGGTGACTCAGGTTTCCATTGGGCTGACAGCACCTAAATACGTCAAAAGTTACATTGAATAATAAAATGAAGTGAAATAATTTATTAAACGAATTGGCGTCACCAGGGCTCTTTTACACGTCGTTGATACGGAAAACATTTCCAATGTCCATGCATGTTATCCCATTTGTAAATCCAAACCACAATATTTTATTAACCTGATTGATTTCGATTTAAAATAATAGTCTCATTTTATACGTGATAAATGTATTTTAACGCTAACCTAATATATCCGTGGTTTGAATATCGGGCTCGGCTTCGGTGAAATGCTTTTTAATGTTAACCATACATATTTCTAGGAACCTCAACCCTTAGCAGTGCGAATAATAGACGTTACAAATTGCAACCGTGCTACTTTATTGCAACTTTTAGCTATAGAATAGCTGACAAAGGTATGGAGCACATTGTGTAGAAAGTCGGGAAGGCGTACGACATATTATTAATGTCTCGTTCGATACGATTATCCCGGCACCCATATTAGTAAATTACTCTCTTTTGTTGCGTTCCGCCAATACGGTGCAGTCTATGTTTTATTACTTTCAAGCCCTAACGCAAAGAGAGCGTTGCCGTTGCTATATTAACTTATGTTTAATAGAGACATAAATAGCTACACATGAGTGTGGCATTGTAGATCTCGTAAACGGCTTCTTCTCATTCACTGTGGTTTGAAACTAAAAGGGCAGTTCAACTGCTTATCAATATACTCGTAAGAGAGAACGCACCCTTCCCTTAACGTTTCCCTCATGGGTGTGAGGGTGCAACGGCGGTTCGGACTGTTTGCTTTCCCGGTCGGGATTCCCACACGACAAGCGTTTAACGCTCCCACATCGAGAGCTTTAATTAGCCCTCTTTAATGGACTTCCAGGCAATAATTTGGATACTGATATTTTTGCGGATAAATGGCATGTGTGTCTACGCAAAATAGATGTATTTTTAAGTTCAAGTAGTGTCTGTTCATTTGTGCCTTCTAAAAATTTACAATTAAAAATAAACATTGTGTTAGTTTTACTACTTCACGTCAGTAAAAAACCTCGTTCCTTACTACGACCAGTGCCAATGACACACCTGACTGGTTCAAATTGCATACAAATTTTTAGTTGTGGCATTAAACCATCATTAAACCTGCTAAGGTCGGTCTTTGTTTAACAAAATGTTCGCACGACATTGAAACGTAAAGAAATACATTTTGGATTGATGACGCTATGTAACAACGTCTAAAGACAATGTTTTGCATGAACAGCTGGGTCAAATAAAAATATCAGTTAAGTGTGAGACGGCCTCGCGCACCGAGGGTTCCGAGCTCACGCCTCTGACTTGACTGGTTTTTATTAATGGTATATCTGCTAAATTTAATGCTTTTGTATGGTGTTAGTAACTGGTGGATACATGATCTACCTACTAATACGTCCACTAAGAACGTCATAATAAAGCTAAAATGGGCTACGTTAATTTGGAACTATTTTCAAAATAAGTTGTCGTTTCTTTTACATTACAAAAAAATATTTTAATAACAGTCTTTGTATTAGTAACTCGTTGTTCTGATAACATAACTATTATGTTAAATTTAATGTACACCAAATTGAACTAGAATAAAACAAGAAACTAAACCAATTAAAGCTAGGCAAAAATATATTAATGAATCATCACACGTTTACTAAATTATGGTTCTTGGTACAAAAATTTAGTACCTATATTTTGTTGTAATTAAACAAAAAAGTCATGTTATTTCAAAAATAATGCCTATTTACGAAGCTCAATCAGGCTTTATTTGAGAACACTAAGTGCCCCTTTTTTACTGTAAAAAAATACAATTTACATAATAATCAATATCCATTCTAAGACCGTGTACGGCCTCTATTCTGCCGTGCTAGTGTAAAAGGCGATCTTTCGACATTTTGACCAAATTGAGTTATTATGACCATCGTGATGTGGAGAACAAGCCGCGTCGACCCATCTGATCCGTTTCTCGATAGGAGGCTTGGTTGCGAAGATACGGTAAGGAAAAAGGCCGTATAACGCACAATTTCCCAGCAAATACTAATCAATAAAGCGGCAACTACACAATACTACATTAGAAAGACGTAAAACAAGACATACCGCATTATTGTCTAGTGTAGGTTTGATTTATTAATAACTTGAACTACTCTATAAGGCCGTAATTACAGATTACTAAGTAAAAAGAACGTATAACATACTTTACCCCCTTTTAACATAGTATTTCAAATAAATTTTTCGATTTGCTCATAATCTAAATGAACGTAACAGAGCTTACTAGACAAAAAGACCGTATGTCAGTATTTTGCGGTATTTTAGTCTAGCTAATTCCGAATATTTAATAATGATGAACTTGTTTAAATAAACGTTTATTTTGAGATACGGTGTTTTTACTTGGGACAGAGGCAGTTTTTAACGCTTTATTACTATTCGAATATCCACAAACGGCCCATACTAGTTAATAAAACCGTATATTCCCCAACCTCAGTGTGCGCTGGCGCTCTTTATTACGTGAAAAGACCCCTTGTTCCTTGTAGGTAACCGTGGCCAGATAATTAGTTATCGCCAACGATTTTACTTTCCTCATATATAACTGATACTTTTTAACAGTTTTCTGTAATTATTCGTAATGGATAGATCAATAATTTGCAGAAATTATGAGGGAATATAACTTTTCGGTACCTACATTCTGTCCGCCTTTTCCCGTTTTTGGTCTGCTTAGCGTAGCGTAAGCAAAAACATTTGCCTAGGTGGTCTAAGGTGTTAAGTTTCCACTGTTGAAGATTTGATAAAGGAAACTCTAGCCTTCGTTGGAAAATATTTTCAGATGATGTTATGAATTCAAAAGGTTCAAAGCTAGCCTTGAAGATGACAGACAGAAGTGGCCGTCGACCAACTGCAGTCAACGCAGAAAATGTATGGATGACTGAAATGCTAGCGCGAGAAGATCAACGAACCGCATTCAAAGTCATTAAAAATCGGGGCAGTTAGTTCGTTGGTGGTTTACCACCTTATAGGAAATATAAACATTTATAAATATCAATTGATGCTAAATAGGCTTCCCGTGTGTATATCCTTAAAATAAGCTAGGTCAAGACTAGGATTAGACTAGACTAGGGTTAGACTAGACTTTTTAACATTAAATTAAATGGCGTCAAATATAGGCACTTTTATAACAATTTATGATTCGAAAAACATGAAAGCATCGATATGGATGTTTTCAGACACCTGCCAATTTAATAGCTGATAAACTCTTAACATGACAATGGTACCAGCTCGGTATTAAGCCACCAAATTTTGAAATATAAAGCATATCTAACAGTTTATACCATCAAAAATAGTATATAAAATCGTTTTTTTTTAAATACTTAAATTGGCTGTGTATCTTTAAAAATACATGTCAGGATGAACTACTACTTACTACTACTTAATGGTGACTGCAACTGGAGACTGCATTTATAGATACATATTTACTTGCACTTTAATAAGGATACATTAGCATTATTGAAGCAAAAGTTTAATAAAATTAATATTTTTTATGAAACGAAACGTAAACGCAGGTTTTCGGTTCGTTATTTTGTGTACCTAATAATATTTCTCCGAATAATTCAAATATCAGTTAAAATAATGCGCTTTAAAAATAAATGCTAAGCCCTTCTAGATTTTTTTTATGAGTAACGTGCATAAAATTTCCCAATGCCAAATATAGGGTTAACACACTTATAATGCTTTACTAGTACTGACTTTATTATTACAATACAATCGTATCTACAATTCAAAGTTAAAACTAAACTTATTTAAATTAAAATAAAACTAAGCTACTGAAAAATTAAAGATTTAAATAATAATCACCTCTATAAAAAGAATACCCCCTCTAGCAGGTACTTACTTGAATATAACTAACTATCTATGTAAAACAAGGAAGTCGACTCATAGTCGGATCGACGATTTTAGCATACCTACCTATTTAGTTAAGCAATTGCGATGACAATATAATAATAATTGATGATGATGAAGATGATAGTAGAGGGGAAAGGTGGCCATATAAACTTCTCAATCAATCCATACTAATATTATTATAAAAGTGAAAGTGGGTCTGTGTGTCTGTGTGTCTGTGTGTCTGTCTGTTACCTCTACACGCTTAAACAACTAAACCCATTTAGATGAAATTTGGTATAGAGATAGCTTGAGTCCCGGGGAAGGACATAGGATAATTCCTGAGCACACAACTTATATTGAAGTACCTAATAAAAATATATAGGTAACAACCTTTTAACTATAATAGTGTTTTCACAGATCCAAAATGCAGAACTTATTTATTTACTAATAACACTACACCAATCTTAGAAAAGATCCTCCTCCTCCTCCTCTCCCTGTGATTTAATTTATATTTTTTGTTTATTTCAAATATTATTGTACCGATTTTATGATGGTTTTAATTAGCATTTAGTCTAACCTTTCATCGTAGTACTAGATTAAAAAACCGTATTTCGTCTGACTTTTGAAGATATACGTTTTTTTAGACTAGTATACAAATAGTGGTGTAGTATTTTTGAGTGACGTACTAGACAAGATAAACGTATTCCTTATATTCGGTTTTATTGTTTAGATCAGAAGCATTCAAAAAACATTTTATACTAAGCAATAAGGCGGTATGTGTCAAATACGTCTTTTTAATCAAGCATTTTTATGATACGTTCAAGCCCTAGTTTGTTATGTAGACATATGAAGAAAAAACTAGCCTATAAGGCGGTATAGTGCTCATATACCGCCTTTTTGCTTGTTTGTCAGTGGCAATTATTAATCGGCAACTAAGCAAAAAGGAAAAAATGCGTTTAAAAAAAAACCTGCATGTAATAAAAATATATTGCTTATGTAGAAAACTAGTAAAATACAATATCTATCCGACACAAAAAGTTTCATTTCAATACCTGTTTAAATTTCCTAGAAATATGAAAATGAAGATTTCGGACAGTTTTTTGCGATTATCTCGAAAGTGTCTTTTGTCGAAAAGTCGCCTTTTACACTAGCACGGCAGTATTCTAGGCGGTAAGATCGACATCGTATTTGACCTGTTATGCTTGTTTTAAACTTGGCCGCCATTACTGTCAGTAAATAAGAGCTATCAAAACGTTGACAATACAATAACATATCAAAAGCGATATTGTTTTTACCGTGTTGAAGTCCCAGACACCAAATGAGACAGAGCTATTATGTCTGCTGTAGCTCTGTCCCTTTTACTAGCTGGAACCCGGCAGGTTTTGAAAGCAACACGCCTAACACTTCAATAACATATTATCCTTGTGTTACACAACCTGAATACATCCACGACATAAGCGTTTAGTCGTTCACATAACGATCAAATTCCCTTAGCAACGTTCAACAACGTGAGAACACTGCTAGTGGTCACTTATGGCCGTGTTACGAAGTGAAAGTCCGCATTTGCGTATTGCATTATAATTTATATTATAAAACTTTAGTAATGCTACCTTAAATGATCATGATTGCTTTTTGCACTTTTTTATTCGCCAAGTGTGCCTTTTTTATTAAATAAATGAAGTTTATTATTGATAGTAAGCCGCTCGGGGAATTTTACATGTCGAAAATCTATGATACTATAGGTAAGAGACCAATGCTGGTAAGAAGCTTACTAGCTACTAACATATACTTAACCTAAATATATATGCGTAAAACTATGAATAAAAAATAAAGCAGTATGATCAAATTTAAAATTAAAATGTTTATTGCATAATTGAAACCTTAACTGAACCAATAACGAATAAAACGGTGCAAGAAAACCTCATAAAAAGGTTTCTATATATTTCCCACATAAACCGTTTCTCCTAGACAAGATACAATATTTCTGTAAGTTATTATTTACGTTATCTAGTCTGATTTAGGTCAAGCATTTTGGTCTGTTAAATAGTCCTAAAAACAAAGGAACAAATAAACAGGGCCTCTATTCAACACGGTTAAAACAATATCGGTTTTGATCTGTTATCGTAATGTCACCGTTTTGATAGCTTTTAATTCATCATCATCATGTCAGCCGAAAGACGTCCACTGCTGGACATAGGCCTCCCCCAAGGCTTTCCACTCAGACCGGTCTTGTGCTTTTCGCATCCACCGCGGTCCCGCGATCCTGACGAGGTCGTCACTCCATCTGGTTGGAGGCCTACCTACAGCTCGTCTTCCGGTCCGCGGACGCCACTCCAGAACCTTCTGACCCCATCGGCCATCAGTCCTGCGAGCAATGTGCCCCGCCCACTGCCACTTCAGTTTAGCTTTTAATTAATTTACAGTAATGGCGGGTGTCGTCAAATCAATACCATAACAGGTCAAAGACGATATGTTTTTTACAGTCGGGAATGCGCAGACTTTTCACCTTTTCTATCTCTTTTAACTCGGCTGCCATTACTATCAAATTAACAAAAGCTATCGTATTGTTAACAATACGATAGCAATAGGTGTACAAATAATTTAGTAATAGAGGCTCAGAAACTTCTGTAATTATTGTCTTTTCCGATGTGATAGTCTCGGTAACTTCTAAGAAAGTTCTCATTTTGCTATCAATTTTCCCTATGTTGTTGCACGCGTATTATTGGTTCATAAACGACAATTTGACTTCGTTGGTGTCTCTGAAAATTTAATAAATATATTATTTTTAAATACTGAATATATGTATATGTCCAAGTAGACGACATTCTATGGTAATTATTTTGGTTTTTAATGCGCAACGGATTTTAATGCGGTTATCATCACGGTAGAGTATTTTCAAGAGGAATGCTTTTACGTTTCATAAATGCTATAATAGAGTATGTACAGGTGTTACAATAAACCCACATAAAACGAAGCGAAACGAGAGCGGGGCGCTACTCTATAGTTAGGTAATAAATGCAACAAAGTTGAGCAATTCATTAGGCACTCCCGAAACAGGTAACTTTTTTACCTACTAGGAAAACCCAAACTTTCCCCGCATCTTGACTAATGTAACTTTTTTTTTTTCGTTGTCTGTCAGCCCTATAACTTGGTGTTCAATTGATTTACTGCGAACAGTTAACTTATATCCTCATCCTCCGTGGTGCAAACGTATCCCGTAACCGTATCCGTAAACGTATCGTATGTGTAATTAATTATATCGCGTCATTTTTTTATAAATAAATAATCAGCCTTCCTACCTTCTCCGACTGTGAATGTGTTTATTTTGCATTCGTTCACAATAGTAGCCGAAACAAAAACATTACAAGACACTATAATGGTGACGTAATCCTATTGATAAAAATCGATTATTATAGCATAGTACGCAGGGTTGAAATACTAACAATCTTTATGAAATATCTTAATTTAATGTTAAAGTTTTTACGAGTTCGGAAATTGTATAGAATTATGACGCACCTGTGCGTCATAGGCAGTTAATGTGTTAAAGCTTACATTCATGAAATTAAACCACGGAAATTGCTTTATACGTTGTTTAAAGAAAGGTAATTTCTTACATGTTGCTTTGCACGATATTCTATGCTTTCAAAGTGTTTAAAGAGTAAAGCAAGCACTGCAAAGGTTCGTGTACAGACAGACGTAGTGAATAAACATGCATCTTGTTTGATCAAAAATATTAGTATTTGCTGGCATTCGCAGTCAACTTTAGTATCTGTTGATAAGGCACTCATCAGCCAGCGATCAACTTTTAATATTTGAGTCTCTTTTCTTGACACGGCATCTATGTATATTTTTTGTTTCGACAAACTAGTGGAAATAGTCGTCGCCGGTAGTTCGAACAGCCAGCGATCAACTATTAATATACGTTTCTCTTTTACTGACAGGGGATCATTATCTTTTGTTATGTTCTTGGGCGAGAAAATCGCCTTCTCGCCTTTGTGGGACCAGTGCCTATTGAAAGCTTATTGAAAAAGCTAGACGAATGCAAATTTATTCGATACACACTATGTGATTATGCAATAGGTACGTGTGTATCTTTTTAAAGGGAGCAGGATAGGCGCTTTCGATAAAACAGTGTCCACGGTCGAAGGGTTCACGGAATAAATTTAAAATATAAAGTTTGGCATTTGCCTGGGGCACATGGCACATGTGATTTTGGGATGATGATGATGATTCTTCGGGTTGAATTAAAATTTTTACGCATCGAATAGTTTATCGACAAACTTTGCAGTTCTATTAGATAATAACATGACCGTATACTTTTTGAATTGGGTTCTATACTATATCGCTTCGTAATTGGTTCGTATATTTTTTTGTGTACATGCCATTGATTGCTACAGGTTTTGGCAAGGTCGTGCCACCCGATTGTACTTATCGTAATTAATAACTCGGGTATCGGAGTATATCGGGTAAAGGAGGCCCCCAAACAGTGGCTTACGAGTAATGTCAAGCTTTGATGCGTCTCAGGAATGAAGCACATTCCAAATATAAGCGTTCCAAGAGTTATGCTCACAAACAATATTACCTGGACCTGATACATCTCGTAATCGCAGCCATCTATAACGAGAAACGGGCTTTCTTTGCACACCATATCAACAACGCGACTGACCCAAAGACTCTGGAAAAACTTAAAACGCACGGTTCTTCCAGACTCACAGACGCAGACTGATCTCCCGATGCTTTTTGACGAACCTGACTTAATAAACCGCCATTTCCTCAACGTCCCCGGAAAACAGGACGTAACAATATCTGACCTTACTTTTTACGAATTCGGTAGGCATGGTAGCAAGACTTTTACTCTTTCACCCACAACGTCTAGAACTGTCACAAAAATTATGACTTCAATTAAAACGACCGCGAAAGGACTAGACTCTATTGACATTGACATGCTACTCATGACTCTTCCGAGGACCTCTGACATACTGACCGACATTATTAACAAAAGTATAAAGACTATGACTTTCCCAACGGACTGGAAAATCGCTCAAGTGATCCCGTTACCAAAAAAACCGAACCCTGCAAATCTGTTCGAACTCCGCCCTATAAGTATCCTTTCTTGTACGTCTAAGATAATAGAAAGGGTGGTTTGCGATCAGCTGTCGGAATACCTGGAGAAAAACAGCATCCTACCTGAGCTGCAGTCGGGTTTTCGCAAGGGTCGGTCGACTGTTACTGCGTTACTCGATGTAGTCGACAATATCCTGGAGGCTCGGGATGCTGGTAAAAGTACCATTATGGTTCTTTTAGATTTCTCCAGGGCTTTCGACTGCATTAGCGTACCCTTGCTGTTATCCAGATGTCCTATTACGGGTTTGATGTCACTGCGATTAATTGGTTTAGCAGTTACTTGTCCGGTCGTGCGGAGGCAGTTGCGTTGCGTAGGATGGATGGTAGTACTCTGTGGTCCTCTCCTTGTCCTGTGACTAGGGGAGTGCCGCAGGGTTCGATCCTGGGTCCTCTGCTCTTTATATTGTACAGCGCTGACATTATTCACAGTATAAAGAACAGTAGATACCATCTTTACGCGGATGACCTGCAACTTTACTTCTCCAGCGCGCCGTCGGACACGTTAGCCGCCGTGAACGCAGTTAACCAAGACCTCGATCGTATTTCCTCTTGGTCGGAGAAGAACTGTTTAGTTCTCAATCCCAGCAAGTCGAAATATGTGGTTTTTGGGTCAAGACATCAAATTCGTAATACTCTGAATGCTCTGACTACCAGGGATGTTGCCATCAGGGGTGAGCCAATAGAACAGGTGGTAGAAGCAAATAACCTCGGCCTTCTTATGGATGGCAATTTGCGCTTTGAGAGCCACATACTTAGAGTAGTGAGCAACTGCTTCTATCGCCTTAAAGTTCTATATAATATGCGTGATTACCTTAGTGTCGATTTGCGTGTCGACCTTTGTGAATCGCTCATATTATCTAGATTAAACTATTGTGATGTAGTCTATGATGGCTGCATTGTTGGTAGATCTAAGAGGTTGATACAACGTGTGCAAAACGCATGCGCACGTTTTTGTTTCCGCGTCCCCCCCCCCCGCTCCCACATCACTCCCTACTTGAACGCCGCAAACCTGTTGAACATGCCTGCACGCAGGCGCCTGCACCTCGCCACTCTGCTGTTTGGTGTTGTACGTAGCGAGACTCCATCTTACCTTTTTAACCGGATTAAATAGTCGAGAAGTGCGCGCAGGTATAAGGCAATCGCTATCGTGCCTATACACCGGACTGCGGCTTTCAGAGGTAGTTTCAGGTTTGCGGCGTCCAAGTGCTGGAATGATCTCCCTCCTCCTATCCAAGGAGTGTCTAGCAGATACACCTTTAAGTGCAAGCTTAAGGGCTATTTGTTGACACTCCAGAAATCTTAGTCCTCATCCAGCTACACACATCATTATTTCAACCAGTTGCTTTTAAGTTAACCCTTTAATTATTTATGTATGCGTTTTATTTTTTTATTATTTTCACGTGTATTCTGCCGCTATAAGTATTATGTAAGTAGTTTACACGTATAGTATAGTATGTTTGTACAGTGCTCCGTGAGTCACCGCCGGTACTGGCTGAAAATCAGCGCTGTAGGTGTCTGACACCTCGGCATTTTGCTGAGCCAGTGTCCGTTTCACTGCCGCGAGGACACACCAATTGCGTGCTATGCCTGTTACCTTTGTTTTCTTGAATCATTTGTATATTAGTGTGTCTTATGGTTAGTGAATAAATGTATTTCTTCTTCTTCTTCTTCTTCTGCTTTACATGTATGGCATGGCAATACATAAAAAAATAAAAGAATGATGGGCAAATTGGCCCATATAACCAATACAAATCTCATGTATACCACGTGAAAGCTAGTTAGATAAGCTTAATTTTCTAATACGGGGACTACAAAAACCCCGGAGAAGAGAGTTATGAGCCTTCAAATATTCACGCACACACAACGTTTATTACTACACTAGCTGTGCCCCGCAAGCGTTGCAATGCTATTTCCCATTAAACCGCAATATTCTGCATCTTGGTAAACAAAAATTTAAATGTTACCTTGCTTCTACAATACAAGCTTGACTTATTCTGGAACAAGCCCCCACTGCCGGCGAGGAAGTGATTAGCTAACGACTATTTTTCGCTCAAGAAACTAACAAAAGATATAGATCGTGTCAGTAAAAGAGACACGAATAATAGTGGATTGCTGGCTGTTCACATTGCCGGCGAGACTCTTTTCACTTGTTTGTCGAAACAAAAAATATAGATCATGTGTCAATAAAAGAGACAAATATTAATAGTTGATCGCTGGCTGTACTCGCGTCCCGCTCAACGACGGCGGTGGGACCAGTGCCTTAGGCGGCAATTTATTTTACTACATAATATTATTTTCATTACATTTTCGACTGACAAACATACTGTTAACTGCGAGTGCAAGTGTGATGGCGATATACGGCGAACGTAGTCATATTATAAGTCGACTACAAAAATATGTATCTAATTTTAGACCTTATTACCTAGTCGGTCCTTAAGTTCTGTCACAATGGTTTGGTCAAATAAAACTAACATCTCTTTATTTTTTAATTTCAAAATATATAAAAATTAAAAGCTTAATTAATATAGGTACATTTTTAATAACTAATAATCATTCCACATAATTTCCGCAATTTCCGATACGATCTTCTAACATTCACGGCCGGCACCGATTAAAATACGCACCAGTTTTCTGGAAATAACACCTTTTGAAAACGCTTTAAAGGTTAGTTTTTGTTAATTAACAATCTTTTTTGTTTGATATTGTAAAGGCCCTCATCTGTGGGTATGTTTAGAGATCAGCATTATTTTCTTAACGACACGCAAAAACCAGTTTATGAAGCTCGAAGTTTGGTTTGTTTTCGTATTGCTGCAAATTGATGTGAAATCGTAGGGTCGATTTAATGAGTCATGAAGATTGACCCGTGTATAAGCGGATCTTATTTGCTTGGAAATACATTTGTATCAGAATTTAAAGGTAAAAGTCTGATTAATATGTCACGCAAATTTCGACTCAATACCAGAACTCTTACAAAAGTTGTAGCCATTATCAGTATCGTGGTCGTGCGTGTTTTGACCCATGATTTCCGGCTCCGAATGGAATGCTTAAAGCTCGTTCATCAAATGATTGCAATAGTAAAGAATACAAATTACACTTCTTTTTATTCTATATAAAATAAGGTTTTGATTGATGTACTACCAGGTTTATGAAACTCTTTTATTTATTTTTTAAATTGTAATAAATCTCAGTGACAGAACTTATGAACCGACTAGGTACTAATGATCGGCGACCGTTAGCAATTTTTCAAAGAAATTTCGTGCCCAGTTTAAATATTAAAAATGTATGCAGTTAATATCGAGGTTTTAACATGTCTTAAACAATGAAATATCGGTTTACAATTACGCACCTCTCACATCTGTTGATGTAGACAGGTCAATCTCTTTATATACTTAAATGGATCCTCAATGTAAAAAATCTGTTGACGATATCAAACACAAAAAAATATGACAATTTAGGAATATATGAATATATGAATATGAATTTAATATATGACTAATTACGATAGTGGTTCGTGGTGGGACGAAAATTGCGTATCCCTTTTCAGAAAACTTAAATGTCCCCCTTTGCCTTGCCTATACTTAAGAGAAATATGTATTCTTGCCAGTTCACTACACTCTTACTTTAAGACATGAAGCGAAGTTCATGAAAGGCGAACCAGGGTAAAAATAATGAACCTTTTATATCAGTATCACCCTCGAAGTAACAAGACGATCTACAAAAATAATGTTTTTAATATGTGCATTGTTATTTATAATTACCTCCCGGAAGAACTCAGGCTGCTAGAGGGAAACGCCTTTAAAAGCAGTCTAACATAACATAACAAATGGCTTTTGGAGCGTTGTTTTTACAGCGTATAGACGTACCTCGAGCACCGGCAGTCTTAGGATTAGTAGTATTTGGTCATATAATTGTGATATGCCTACTATGTTAACCTTTCCTATTGTTTTCTAATGTATTAATTTGACATCTTATATTTATTTTAAATGACCACTATATATTTGCACGCTTGCATGCAAACTTGATACATGAAACATAATGTACTGTAACATCCCTATACTGAGTCTATGCAAATAAATAATTTCTGATTTCTGATTTCTGATTTACTATAGCAAATTAATTTTAGTGAGTTTTCAACAATATAATTACGGTTTTATTTTTAAACACAGATTTATTTTTAAAGCCGTTCTGCATTATTACGTTTTTGAAATATTCATCTATTCCGGACATTTCGACAAAATTATATTTAACCTTTGTTCGACTTTCGTTTTCGGCTTGAAGCCGGGTTTATCTTACGAAAACCGCTTGATATAGTGTTTTATTACACTATCATTTAATTGTTAATCATTTATTAGAAAATGCCAAACCAAATTTAAAATAATCACGTCATCCATAAAATTTCTTCTAAATAAATATAGAAGATATTAAAACAAAACTATTGGGTCAAATACAAAGTTAATGAAATTAGTCTCCCAAAATTACCGGTTATTTCGAATTAGAATGTAAAAACCGTGAGTTATTAATGTGTGCGCTGTGTTGTTTTTATCACCCATCTGCCAGACTTGGGACTGTGAGCCTCCATTTTGCTACGTAACATAATACAGCTTTTGGCATGGCAAGGTATTGTTTTTACACTCGGCAATATGATAACATTTTATATTAACAAAATATGTAAACTAATGTTAACTTCGTTGAAAAACTTTTCACGCCTTTCGTGCCTGCTATAAGGTATTAAAAGTGCACTGACATTTATGCTTTACAATATTACTTTCATAGAATGCAAAACGGACACATTCCAAAAATAGTTTCTGCTGTATTTTAAAATTAGAAGCTGTTCGTATAAGATTTTCAGTGCAGGAGCAAACATTTTTGTAATAGTTTTGCACCCCATTCCACGTAAATTGCGGACATATTTTGCACGGGATTTTAATCGATCTAACAGATTCCAAGAATCCCTCAGAAGAAGCAGAAGGGAATTTAAGGTTATAAAATGTAAAGAAATTGTAATAATTATACTGGGTTCAGCATCGCGTTTTTGGAGTACCGCAGTCAAACTAGGAACAATTACATATAGTTTCGCCATGTCCGTCCGTCCGTCCACAGCTTAGCTCAGTGACTCTTAGTTCTAAAAAGCTGTTACATATTTATTGGTATGAATATAAATGGTAAAAAAATGTTTTAGTGTACACGTAACTTAGGGACGTATTTTTATTTTTCTACCGCATAGTGTGGGTTGTCATTGTGTTGGATAGATCTTTCAAAAATATTGGGCGTTTGTGAATTCAATATTTCGTTTAAGGGATCCGATTGTGAACTATGAAGATGTAAAGTGCTATTTTTCAGAGAGTGTCTCATGTACGTTAATTGTTTATTATTAACCTTTATAACTCAAATTCAGAAAACCTACAAATGAATACACGAAAAAAAAAAAGAAATCAATTTAAAAAAAACTTTTAATGCCACTTCTTATGCATCTTGACCTCTTGAGACGGATATCTGAGTCAAGATATTAAGTAGTCTAAAGCTTAAAATGGGGACGTACCAGAACGCCCAAAATTAATAAGCCTATGTATCATAATACCTAAAAGTTCATAATACCTACCTAATGCATTCATTTCTGAAACCGTAATCTTTTCAGGTTGTTTTAAAAGGTCATTGTTTAGATTTCATTAATTTGTTAGTTTTTAATTTGTAACAAATCTGAAAATTAATCGTATTTATCGAATAATACTCAGAATAGAACGATTATCAATAGACATCGGAGCTTTTGGGGCTAAATCAAATGACAGATAAAGAAACGGTTCTGATCATAGATCGCTAAACTATTTATCGACACTGGTCCCCTACACTAGCGATCGCTTCCAGTTTTTTTTGTAAAAATGTAATTTATTTTTTAGTATAAAAATGAATAGGTACAAAAACCTCTCCGCTTCTTCATTTATTGATGCGGTATTCTTCACTGTACATTTCGGAAATGGAGTTTACTATTTAATTATATGAAGAGTATTAATACAGAGATATTAATAAGTATGACTACGATGGTAGCCTGCTAGCTGTAATTTGAAGTATGTTTTAAGATTTAATGTTTACCAAAATAATATGGTTACAATATAAAAAATTTTTGAACAAAGCTGGGTTCGTTAAATTTTCCTTTAGAAAATCCACTGTCATTGTTATTTGATAACCTTTAAGGAATCTCCATTTAATTAAAGCCCGCCGTAGAAACTCTCGGAAACCTGAGAACGAGATAAATTAGCTTATTAATAAATCATGTGATACCCATTTAAACAGATAACAGCTAATAGCTTACATGTTTCAAATCGTTAACGACAACTCAACATACATACAACGTTATATTACTAACAGACCAAAGTACTTGCATTAGGATATAAATTTGAGCAGAGAGGTAATGCAGCCAGTGTCAGGGTGTTCTTTTTATAGTGGTGATTATTATTTACATCTTTAATATCTGAGTGGCTTAGTTTAATTTAAATTTAAATAAGTTTAGTTTTAACTTTTAATTGTAGTTCCTATATTATTCTGTGTAGTAGTTTTAAGTTAGGTTTATTTGCTATGCAATAACGACAGTTAATTGCATGTTGCATTTTACTAGTAATTACACAAGGCTCCCTACTTTTTAATGCCGCAGACTCCAATTTAGAAGGACATAAACTCAGAAATCGATTAATTGGCACTCCAAACTGACAACTGAGCACCAAAACTCTCTTTTTCAAACCGACTGCTGATTTGTTTGTGCAGTGAGTTTTTAACTCCGGGACCAATTTAATTGATCTTTTTTAAGCTTACCTCTCTTTGACGCTGAAAAAATGCACTTACATACCGTCAAAATGAAACTCTATCACTCTATTTACACATGCTGCACAATATGAATCGATGCGAAACAGTGTTGTTGGGCATATCGCACACCCTACAGGGAAATCTAGATTCGGAAATGAAGTCATGGAATGTGCATGCATTATGTGCGTAGGTATGTGCTCGTGTAATGTTTAAAAGTAAGCTAAATAAGTTAGCCTATATGTAAGTATGTTGTATATAATTGTAATATAGCATAAGAAAAACCTGTAACATAATACCTTTGTATAAAAAATTGCGTCGTTGAGTTTGGTACTTTCCGCTACAAGGCCGCAGGAGCGCTTTTCACATTAAATCGGCTTTGTATATTGTATTCATAGAAGACGAGCTCTTACGACATTATTAAAAAACATGTAGAACTCAAGCATTAGGAAAAATATTGTTACGGAGAAATGGATTATATTAATGGAGTATTTATCGCAAAATTTCTTATCCGTCTTGCATTTTCCATTCTAACCTATAGTCGCGACCTTTTCATTCGTTACTCACAAATCAATTTACTATTATTACCCCATATTGGTGAACATTTCAAGGTTGGTTATATTATTCATTTATACACCTAATCATTGTCTACATGTTTATTTTGTAGTATCTATATAAACTTGTAGCTTTGATGAAAAACACTTTCGGTGAAAACACAATGCCACTGAGTGAAACCTGTCATATACATTTTGTTTTTACGAAATATATTTTTCATTTAATAAGTAAAAGACGTTTTCGTCTCTGTCGCAGCCAACATAATAATACGATGACGAGGAATATATATATTCAACCTTTTTAATAAACTAATTAGAGGTAACATTATTCTCACCACAATTTCATCCTCTATCTAAAGACAATTAGCTACAGTACAGTCAATTGTTATTGTCATTGCCAATCTGAATATAAACAGAGTTAACGGCCCCAACGAGTTCTAAATTTAACTAATAGCCGGGAGGCCATTTGCAACCTCAAAATATAGCGGATGTGTAATTTGTTTTAGTTTTGTATTGTTGTGTATTTAGGTGTTCAAAGTTCTTTTCCGTTAGTGATATGTACTTTTTTGTGTTGTCCAGTGATAGAAGACTTGGACTTATTTCGTGTATCTGGCATCTTACTTCTCGTTTCAAGTGGACTCGCAGTGGTACAGGGGTTGAAACTATTTTGGCCTCTGTCCTACATACCACCGTACAACGTTGCCCCCAATCTTCCTAGAAAAGATTGAATTGTGTTTTATTGCTATATTGATTTTATATACTTTTATTACTCATATATACTTACTTGACACTGGCGAAATCACTTCATTGTGGAAACGCCATATCCTCGCGGTAGTAGCTGCTAAAGTCGCCGCGGGGCAAGAAAAAAAAAAGTAATAGCCGTATTAGCATAATAATAAATAATGATGTTAGTGCTACTAGCACCAAAAATTTAACACTGGGTTAAGACTAACTCGAGTGAATATGACAGTTTTATTATGTTTCAGTCGAGGTAAGTTTATTTATACCCCGTTGATTGGGTCCACCTTCCTGAACACATGGTAGGGGGGGGGGGATGTCTGAGATACGCGCCACACTCGTGATCGACTGCTGTCGGTCGGGTCCGGTGCGTTGACGCTTGAAAGGACCTATTTTCCAGTTAGTTATTATAATTCTCGTCCCTGACGTAAAGAACTCATTATGTTGCTCTCCTAGTAACTATTTTTAATTTAATGTTATTGAGCTTACATATTTAATGATTTTATTTGTGTTACTTTATATTAATGATTTATTACTTTATTACCTTGTATTTTAACTTACTTTTGAGTATTATTGTATTTTATGATTGAAAAAATTACCTTCTGCTGGAGGTTCTTGCGGCGCGACTTCTCCGTGTTCATAATCTTGTTTTAAGCGCTAGTAGATTCACTCCTTATCTAAGATAGGAGAAGATTTGCACCGGGCTGTTTGTTCTATACCAGACTTTATATTATATTTTTTTAAATAAATTTGAACTTTTTTTTAAATTGCAAATCCTTGTTTAATATACAAATTACATACTTATCGACAGTATGAAGCCTGAAGAATTACATATAGGCTTCATACTGTGGATTAGTATGTAATTTGTCTATTAAACAAGCATGTGCAATTTAAAAAAAAGTTATTTACTTTTTTTATATAATTATTTATATACTGCACTGAATTTTTTCAGCCTAAGTAACTATTCATCATAATATCATATCACTTACCATATTAAATTTGATTTAAAATATTTTTATCGAATAAACAGTCCGGTGCAAATCGTCTCCTATCCGGTTCTCCTTCTATCAATATTACCGGCGCGACACGTGTAAAAGAGCCCTCATGTGGCCAAATAACTAAATAAATATTTTGAATTTTAATTATACCGTTTAGAATAGAGGCGCTGTTGTATTGTCATCGTCTTGATAGCTCTTATTTACTTGACAGTAATGGCGGCCGAGTTCCAAAAAATATCATAACAGGTCAAGTCGATATGGTTTTACCGCCTAGAATAGAGGTCCTGTTATTCTCGTACTATTGCACCAGTATTTCGAGCTAACAACACAATGGCCTTTTACGAACCCAGTAATTGTAATAGTACATTGTGCATCAAGGGTAGTATGAAGGCAATTACTAACGAGAGTGTTAGAAGCCCGACGCCGAAGGCGGAGGGCTTTTAATGACTCGAGTTAGTAATCCCCTTACTGCCTGTGATACACACAATGGTTTTCATCACATTTGCGAGGAAAAAAAACAAAGAGAAAACACTTTAACTCTGCAAAATATAAAGAAATAACTTTTGACGAACGGGAACGTAAATGGAAACGATATTTTTTTTGTGACCTACCACAGATAATAACTGCGTTTAGTTTCGACCTGGATTCGAGCCAGATTTAGCCAATTTGATAAAAATGTATAATAGGGTGGATCGGCCTACTATGAAAAAAAAATTTTTTTACTGTATCTTAATGGGCTTTTGTCAAAATTTGCTTACATACCTGACACTTCATAATATGAAATATTTTTGATATTGGTAAATTACAAGTACTGCCCCAACTCAAATAAAGTTTTAACTAATGTAAGCTAAATTGCCTGTCGCGTGTAGACTTCGATGTTTAATAAAAAATTATAAAATTAGAACAAAACAACAGAATTATGACTGATTTGTCATCTGGTAACAATGTTTCTACTCAAACCTTAAACATAGAGGGTAGTTATAAGTTCAACATTAATTTTAAATACCCACAATATCACAATAAATGACAAATTGACTACAATCCGAGTCTCTAATGTCAAATCAACACAAACATTGATTAAACGATTTATCTCTAAAATGTCTTTGTCTACATTGCGAAGTGATTTAATTTTCCCCTATATTTGGTCATGGAAGAGATTTAAAAGTTAATATTTTGCCTACTTACGGAGATGTGTTACTTATATGTGAGTCGTAATAAGAAAAAGCAATACCAGAACTTAGCTACTGATACTTGCCAGAAGATATCGGACGAACGTGTTCAAAATTTGGAAAACGGCATCTATTCCAACTATACAACCGCGGTCTGTCACCAGAAAAGTCAAAGAATATTACGAAAAATATCGCAGTTTATTGAAACCTTATAAGTCTCGTCAGAATGTTGAATCTTACATAAACCGCATATCAGTATTTAAAAATGAGGCAAAGGCTCTATTTGATATTGCGGCATGCCAGTGCACAGATATAAATTTATGCAAGTGTAAAAAATCAATGAAAGTTCCAAATTTAGAAAAGCCCTTTTTATTGATCAACGAACAAAACGGCAAATGATGATTGGTCGCATAGACTTTCAAACTACATCAAAGAACTTGAAAAAAATAAATAGGAAAAGAAAATATGATCTCTTCAAAATAAGTCAGACTACAGTTTAAACTATTGAAATACTATTAAAATATTGCAAAGGCCTTTACAGTGGTTCATTTGTCAACTACATGCGAACGAACTTCCTTTACGCCATTTATTCCAAACTCTTGATGGTCCCACAACAGGCCCACGCAGCTTTTCAGGGCCAATATGAAAACTTCTACAGGACTGCGAAAATTTTCCTGTAGTATTCTTCAAGTCGATTAGGTGTGATTTGCCAGATATTACAAATAATAAAGATCTAAGCACAGACCAATTGTACTTATATGACATTTGCACCGCAATAAGTTGTGGTCATTGTAATTATAGGCTGTCTCAAAGAAACCCTGGTAAAGTGGTTCATTCTAGGTGGCTTACTACTGCAAACCGATTATATGTCTCCACTAATGCTCCATCAGTAAATTTACAACATTTAGTTAGTTTTATTTTGCAAGTTTATGCTCCCATGTGGTTTGCGATTAAATTGAAGTCGAGCTGCACTTATGGTGCAAAACCCTTACACAAAACTATTGAACACAGCAGTTAAAAGCAGTTATAGATCCTGTAATACAACGAAATGTTTTTTTCGGTCATGTAGAAAATAATATTACTGGCGATGCTAGATGATGACAGACAAGAAATAAAATGTTTGGCATTGCATAAAATACTCAAGTCACGAGAGTGTTTACCGTCGAATATAAGGATCTTTAAACTACCAAAATTTGACTTTTGTTCTATGAATTACGTCGATATGATAGCCTGGGACAGTGTAACAATTACCGAGCCACCATTACTTAAAATCTTCAGCACTGATATTTTAAGAGAGTGCAACGAAGACCTAAATAAAATTGATGAATTGATTTTACCACTACTGAAAGTATACCCTTGGCATACTCAAAGTACTGAAAGATGTGTCAAAATAGTTACAGAGGCAGCTGCTGCTGTTTGTGGACCTATTAAACGAGATGGTTTTATTAGGACGAGGCATAAATCTCGAAAAATTATGCCTCTATTTAACTCCAAGAAAGACTTCAAAATTGAACAATTTTAGTTATTTTCAGTTTCAAAAAAAACAATTATCTTTAGTGATTTTCGTGGTTTTCTAATAATTTATGTTAAGTGCCAATTTCAATTGTAAAAATAAATAAAATTTAGACTGAAATAAGATGTTTCAATATTTATTATATATATTATAGTTACCACTCTAAAATGGCGGTTTCGTCACTTTTCATTTAGCTTGGGGCAGTACTTCCTGAAATATTTCAGTTATTTTAATTATACAGATTTTAATGTTTTTGTTAGTAGCAACTTTCTAATACCTGCTGAATAAAAAATAAAAAAATAAACAAAATCGATCCACCCTAATGTATAATTACTAAAATTATTGATAAATGTTGATATAAACTTGAAATAGGTATAAAAATAATGAAGTTTAATGAAGCGTATAGGTTTTGTGTAATGTAAGTTAGTCTATAGCTAATTTTTAAAGATGAAATTAGAAACCGATTTAATTTTTGGCTGAAAATTAAACCTCCTTAGTCAGAAATGATGTACGAAAGAGTTGCAAATTTTAAAAAGAAAGTCATTACTCCCTAGGGATGACAAACTTGCCATAATTCCCGCGGGAACAATTTAGGCCATTGTCCTTCTGTATGCAAGCATGGAATAACACCATTTACGAGCAAGTGTGATGAAAACTATATTACCCACGTTACCCGTATTCCCTTTTTGTTATGGCATAGAGAAGGCAAAGGAGCACACAGGCCACATGATGGTAGGTGGAAACTGTGACCCATAGACATTCGCATTCACAAGACTGCAATCCTAAGACTGCAAATGCGAGCAACCTTGCCAACCCTGAGGACTAAGATGGAATGCCTCTATGCTAGTCATACTCGTAACGCTGGCTGTCTTATCCCAAACCGGGACACAACAATGCGAATACTCCTGTTTGGCGGTAGGTGAATGGATAAGATGGTGGTAGCGATCCGGGCGGACCCTGCACAAGGTCCTACCACCGGCAGTTATAATGTTTAAACATATACTATTTATGCGTTACTTGAAGATAAAATGAATTAGGTACAATAGAAAAAACGCGGAAGGCTAGTTAATTGTGTTTTTATCGTAAATGGCATCTCGTTGCTTTGTTATATAAGTACCTACTGTATAGTTAAAACATGTGGTTCATAATGAAGTTATTTTTACTCTATGAAACGATTAATATAATATTTACCACGAATAGTTTAATAACTTTAGCTCCGGACAAGGACGTTTTTATTTTATTTTTATTTTACGTTTAGTTTATAGTGACCCTGATTAAGAAGCTTACAGTCCCGAGTTCAACTCCATGGGCAAATATTTGCGTGATTACTCAAAAAAAAAAGGTGGTTTTACCGTTACGTAATGTATAAACAATTAAAGTTTAAAATGTTATTGAATCTTAATTAGAACCATCTTAACGTTATCTAAACTTTTTATAGTGACCCGTAAAGCTTTTTTAAATGCACTTTACCTAGCAAAAGTAACTTTGATAAATATGACGTATCAAAGTTAACTCGTTATTGCACAAAAAATAAAAATATTACAACATTGTATTAGTATTCTCATTCTCCCGAAGCGTCAGTAAATAGATTAACAACTAGAAATTTAAAATATCTTTCCTTTGAAATCTTGACTTATCTAATCCTCTTTCTTTCCTGTCTATGACATGGTACATTCTATTAATGGCATCTAAGAAATGTTCATAATGAATATTGTTGCGTGCAAGGTTGTTGTCAGCAATAACAGATAGGCGGTACTCAGATCTAGCTTTATTACTCTAATGTTGGCTGAATAGTCGTCCTAATTGGCTTGTCGGCTTTAAAGCGATGGTGACCAACGACCTCATCTATGTTGACGGAGTAATTAGCCCAGATGGTAGTGAGGTAGTCCCGGGTTCTTTATAATACCCGATTCTAGACTGTGCGCTCCTAAGCTAATACGCAGTATCTCAGATAAAACTCTTGTCGCAATATCAACCTTATTACTAACGGAAGAGAATCCAAATTGCTTTGGTTATTAAATTTGGGATACTGCTGAAGCATAATAATTGGCTGAGGAGGGCAGCTAACGGCCGCACTCAAGGGTCATTTAATGACGATTAAGCTGTTCTTTTGTGAAGATTGTTCATACTCATGTTTGAAAAAGCAATGAGTTAGCTGGGGTCTTAGTTAAAAAGGGTACAAGTCCACTTAACTCTTATTAAGAAAGTTTATATACATGAGCGGAGCATACTAGACTTAATCCCTTTTTCACTTGATCTTCAGAAGACTCATACCCTTTTTGACTAGGACCACATTGTCTCTAAAATGTTTCTGAGAATGGCGGTAAATATATTTTATAATATAGACCACAAAAATGCTATTGCGCTTTTACCGAATCCTAAAAAAAATCTAATTAGTGCGAATAGTCCGTCAATTACATAATAATAATTTAATACTTTTTTTTTTCAATTAAACGAAACAAAATACAATGATAAAGTGCGTTAAAGTTTCTCGTGACGTCACGCCGTGGCACACTTTATACTACGTTGAGACGTCACGAGCCCCGGTCCCGAACTTTGATGCGCGTTATATTTAATTTTGTCAATTTTGATTGATTTGATAAAGTCATAAATACGTGTTCGATATTTTTTAATGACCTTACTGACGGACTAATTAGTTCCTTTTTTACCTAGTACACACCCCTATTGCTTGCTTGCAAGATATTTGAGAATCGATAACTTTGCTTAAGTCTGAGGGTTAAGAATCTGATAAGATATTATTACATTTCAACGCTAAAGAAATGGAGAATTAGATAACATGTATATTTTTGCATTCACCTTCGTAAAAGGTCCCATTAAAAATAAAATAACAAAAGAAGGGTTTAAATACCTACAAAATTTAGGTGTTTTTGTAATACCGATCACCAACAACATAATTAATTTACAACCGAAATAACATGATTTTTAAACACAGCATACCACACACTTCACAATCATACCTAAGAATAATAAAGAAATAAATATGATTAACAATTAACATACAATTAAATTGTAAATAAACAACCGATACGACTGTACAAAGTCTTGTATCGACAGCTGTAAAATAACGAAGATAAAAAATAGTTTTGGTTTCTCAAGTTACACTTTAACCGTTTCAACGCTTTCATATTTGAATGAAGTGATCATCGCACGCCAAGCACTGTTGCGTTATCAAATTATATCCGAAGAATAACCCTGATATTTTCATATTTTGACCTGTCCAAACATTCATCAATTATTATAAGGAACAAAACATGAATTGATATAACGTTTGAGCTAATAAAATCAAAGAAAAACAATTCAAATAGATTGTATTCATAAACAAAGCACACCTTCACTCCGACCCCTTTATGGGTTGTTGGCGTGGTGGACACGACGGCACACGACCGCGTTAGGGGTTCTTAGCGTTCATAGGGTTAAATAGTAACAAAATTGGTAACTTTAGTCACCAAAACCAAGCGTGCGATCTATGTTCATGTAACTCTATTAAAGTTACAAGTTGGACCCAAAGTGCATTCAGACGAAACATAGACTGGTTTGTATTTCAAAGCAGAAAGCGTTTAACAATTCAAAGTCGAGCACACTCAAACTACAATCGAAACGACATGTCAAAGGCTAATTACAAGCCAGATTCTAAACGACACTTTAGTCGTGTTGTGAACTGTCGGTTACATAATATTCACATTATTTCCCCACAATTGAAATCTGGCATTCTCATGCTATAAAAGTGGCTTGTAAAAATCATAGGCGGACTAAAGTAATATTTTTTGTCTCTTGGGACCAAAGTTTTTACTCACAAACACAGCCAGTTACATGTCGCTCATACACGACCAACCTGTACCTCCACGCCTCGGCCTCTGTTTAAAAAACCTAGGTATCTATGGACTATTTGTTTGGTTTAACCGCAAAAACAAATAATAATATGCAGGTATCTCCTTGCATTTAAGTAACAAGTTGAGAGTACACCGCGCAACGAGTATAAGTTCTGAATTGTAATTTTAAACATCTGGTTGTATGGCCTGTCTTTGTCCCGTCATAAAAAATCTACTAGGTATCTTGAATGCAAAACACTATGACAGATGTCAAAAACCAACTGTAAACAATTGGGCGGAATGACCGAAAGACCCTGATCCGCCTGATCCAGCCGGGCGTCCTTACCTACTAAGTTTAAAATGATTCTTTATTTTACCGGTTCTTACCAAATATATTTTTTTAGTATAATAAATTACAATAAATACAGAATTAAATTAATTAAAACCACTACAAATTTACAAAGTTACCATTATAAATTCCGCCCGTATCCTAACTACATGACTAATTAAATTACCTACGGATTCCAACTTCAAAATTTTAAATTTATTTTCTTTTTCAGTGGAACGTCGCTGCGGGCACCCGGCCGTGCCGCCCAATGCCCGAGTTTCGCTGGCCAGTGACACCGACATAGTGCCGGGGTCCATAGCCACTTACGAATGCGATGAAGGCTACGAACTTTTCGGTGCGCATCAGAGGGAATGCACGCTGAGAGGAGATTGGACCGCAGACCCGCCATTTTGTGGTAAGCTGAAAAAAACGGAAACCATATGGGCTAATACAGGAAGTCCCAAAATTGAAGTAAACATGCAACGCTTCTAAGTAAAGAATATATCAAAGTAAAAACGTGCTACAAATACTTCAATATAGGCAAACAAATTTTTAGAACTGCTTTAATACTCAAAGGAGAATGCCCATATAATGCCTGGAATGTACAAAGATGTCCCATATTTCAAAAAAAATGTCGTAATTGATTATAACTAAACAGATTAAATAGAAGTCTGTAGAACTCCGGAGAAACAAACACTAATTAATTAGTATATTACTGGAACATCCGCTGCCGGTACGGTTTTATCTTTCGTTACGTCGAGTTGCCACTTTATAACAAAACAAATAATGATGATTTTCTGCTATCACTCACGTAAAAAGTTTTATTTATGCATGACAATTGTCGCTCGTTTGTCTTAGCGAACAAAACAGGTCACAGTTAAATATATGAATGATCGTATTGGGAGCAAATTGGGAGTCTAAAAGTATGATACATATACACCACTGGCAACAAAAAGATGAAGTAGGTACTAGTAGGCATGAAATTGCCTTTTTCTGTCTACCTCCTTTTTAGTTGTTTTGACATAATGACGTACTCACCAAACTTGACATTGGTGAAGAAAAATAAAAAGAAGACATAGTGACGTTTCTGTTGTGTATTGTTTCGCCATCGTGAGATTTTTTTACGATGGAGCCTTAGATTTCGCGCTGTTGAAAGTATTGATTGTTGATTGATACGTTTCCTTAAGAAGATGAATAATTGTATTAATTGCAATATCAACGTGACGCGACTGTTACGGCACGGTCTTTTCGAAACCCTATCTCACATTTTTATTATATACACGATAGTGTCATCTATGTCGTTCTTATATTTTAACATTCACATAGATCTGAGCGACATCTATAGTCGTTTTTTTAAGTCAACATAACCTCTTTCATTGTAAAAAAAATCTTAATAATAGCAAAATCCCAAGTTTTCAAATCATTTTTGAAGTAGTTTCAGAAACCTCAATTTTTTTAGCGTATTTTAATGTATCATTGGTTCTTGTACATCTCAGGCATTTCCTTGTATGGGCGGTGGGCATTCTCCATTGAAAACAAAACATTTCCCAAGTAACTAACGCAATTGATGCAGTTTGAAAATTACAAGTGTAATGTAATAACTCTCTCATATATATTAAATATATAATTATATATTTTTTATGTTAACTATCCTAAAATAGCCAAAATAGGTCCCTAAAAAAAAAGTACCCAAAGGATGATCAAAATTCTGAACTAAATTTACTAATCAAATAGTCTGTTACTATTTAATTAAGTAATTGAGTTAAGAGATGAAAATATATTTAGTGATAGTAGTCCCATTCATTTGGCATTGGCGTAAACTGTTACACTTAAAAAGGGGATGAAGAAGAGTTTAAATAAACCATTTAACGTTTGCCGCCGTTATTACCGTCGTGCAAATATCAATGTGTACAAGCAGCCAGTTTCGATAACAATTTTACAGTAATTCAAGCATACTGTATAATTTCGCTGACCAGTAACACAAGAATAGACAGTCGTGTCAAAAAGTGAAATTATATTTTCAACACAAGGCTTTATTTAAATTGATTAGGTCGCATGTCACTCGGGATCAAGTCACCTTTGAACCAGTTTCCATTTGTGGAATGGGCTGGGACAAGACAACATCTAAGTTATTATGATCACGAGATTCACGAGCCTGAGGGTGGCAATTGGAACCGGGGCCGTAACATGGCTGCGATTATCCCGTGAAAAAGTTTTGATGAGGCATGTCACCTTCTGACACTTATTGACGTGTCAGAAGGTGACGTGTAACGTGTAAGACAGTGACGGATGCTTTATCCACATTTGACACGCTATATTGACGCAGCCTATTATGGTCATGATTATCGATGTGGACAAAACATCAATCACTTACTGACCAGTATGTAAGTGCGAGAGTGAAGGATGCTTTATCCACCGCGATAAAGGCGACCATAATACGGGGCCTGGTGTTGATAAGATGATGATTATGCAAAACAAGTACAATCGGCAACTAAAGCTTGTCCTAAGAATGTTTCTTTCATGGTCCATGGGCCTCAGAATTCACTTAACAGGTAGCCGGCGAGCTAGTTTGTCTTCTCCGTGCGTCCTTTTTACTGTACCAAGGAAAGAGAGTAATTGTTTTTGACCTGTATGTATGTATGTATGCATATACAGGGTGAAAAAAAAGGGCCACATTGGGGAACTATCTTAAATCCTTACATTAGATAATTTTAGTTAATAAAACATTCTTTTATTTTTAATTAGGAAGAAAACTGCATTCAAAAGCTTTTCTATAATTGGGACATTTGAGAATTTGACCAGCTAAAGAATCAAGAAATAAACACTCGCTATTTTATTTCACTAATCGATACAGTCAATATTAAAGATAACATTTTGTCGTATAAGATATAAAATCGAAAATGTTATTTGGAGCATTTCTCCACAACACTTTGCGGAAGGCTACACGAAATTAATTTCAACAAAAACTAAATTTGTGTATCCGAAACTAGGGGTCTCATTTCGAACCACTCATAACAATGTAGGTACGTAACAAAATATTAATTTTGAATAGGTCAAGTCTCAAAATTTTGCAAGGTAATCATTTTCATTCATTAGTGTCCTTCGTGCTAGAATTGATGATAAAATAAAATGAATGTTAGATTGTACGAGATTTTTTATTTCTAAGATCAAATGTTAATTAGAGGGATTTGATCCTGAACATAAGATCAATTAGTAGAATAAAGTAGAGGGCGTTTATTAAAAAAATAATTGCTGGAAGAGCTGGGAGAATCAATTCTCGGCTGAGATAAGCGAATTTTAGAAAACTTTTGAATGCAGTTATTTTTCTTTTTACAAATAAAACTTAAGAATTTAAGGTACTTCCCCTCCACGGCCCACATTTTTTTCCACCTTGTATACAGATCCTTGTCCCCTCGTAGAGGATGATTGGATGGCACGATTTCAACGGAAGTGTTGTTAAATTCGCCTTAAGAATAATGTGATAAGAAAACATATAAAACAAAAAACATTTTCTTCTTCCGGTTGGTAAATTTTCTCACCCTCAAATCAAATCCGATGTGCATTATGAAAAATTAGAAATACCCATTTTTAAATGAATGGGATTTAGAAGACAATATGCATGCAGGTTTTTGTTCCTGTGCTTTTGTTCAGTGTTCACTTGTTTAATTTGCATCAGGGACGAACGTGGCCTTCCGAAAGCCTGCCAATCAGTCCACAACAGTACGAGGCGGCAGCGCGGCCAATGGGAACGACGGCGAAAAGACCACAGACCACGACGGGAAGCGCTGCTCCGAGACACAGCGCGAAGCCAGCCCTTGGTGGCAAGTGGACCTTCTGCGCCACTACGCTGTGAAAGTGGTCAGGGTTACTACTAGAGGGTGTTGCGGTAAGTTCTATTATATTTTCATTCGAATTCATCAATAATAAAGTTGTTTTGACACGTTGAAACCATAGTTTCGTCATGGAATTCAGATGTTTATTAAATGAGATTGATTTACTTTGCTAGCGGTCAGCTCGAACGTCGGATACCTATAAGCAAAAACATTGTGTTGTGTAACGAATGCGAGTATTTGTGGCGCAAATAAAACCTATCGAATTTTGACCTGAATTAACCAAGTTGATCCTCTGTAAATATTTATTTTTTCTTTTATATCTTTGTATATAAAACGGGAGTACCTTGATTCTTTAAAAAAAATAGATTACATAAATTGTCTTACCTAATTAAAATGTAGCATATAAAAAAATCGAATATAAACATAATATTCACCTAACCTTACCTAACTTAATTAGTCGCCATTATATTTTCACCCCGAAAATAATTTACTATTAAAAACTGTCCATGTACTGTCAAGATGGGTCTTATCTCTGAAATAAACACTGTTTTTTGAACGAGCTTGGTATACTTTATTTCCTTGTGATAGTTACATCTTATACATGGGGGTGCCTTGCTCTGTAGATCGGCCAAGACCACAGAATAAGTAATAGTACAAGTACAGAAGTTGCACTCCCCTACTAAAACGCGGGTTAGGTATAAAAAACGTGCCTACGCTATGCCTCTCTTACTATCATATAACTTGTATTCATTCGCACGCGGCACGTGTAGCGCTAGGGTTGTCACTCGCCTAGAATACATCAATGGGTCAAAAAATGTTTTAGCTGATCAGATGTCGTTCGCTCACTTGCGGCGGTGTATCAATGTGTTTTTAGCCGACTTCAAAAAAGGAGGTTCACCTTACGTGGGTTTTTTTTTTTTATGTTCCGCAATATAAGGCGACTGGGGTGATTTGAAAAAATCTTTTTGCGTTTGAGAGAGTACACTTTCCAGTTAGTCCCATTCTGAACCCGTAAGGATCTGGTAATGGGATCTTAGAGAAATCGAGAGAACTCTTCAAATATTATATGCATGCACATGGTGATTTTGGTATTTTCAGTAAGAAGTCCAGCATTTGCATTCAGAAAGTATGATTTGGTAAAGTGGAACTGATGATGAAGACCATACATGACCATCGGAACTCCTCAATGGTACCTATATGTAGAGTGGCGATAAGATATATCGACTAAGAGAGTTAAACAACTATGACGAAGGAATGGGACAATATTTATAACAGAATATTGCTGTTATATATATATATTACGAAGGGCTATGGAGAGGGCTATGCTCGGGGTTTCTCTGCGTGATAGAATCAGAAATGATGATATCCGCAGTAGAACTAAGGTTACCGACATAGCCCTAAGAATAGCTAAACTGAAGTGGCAGTGGGCGGGCACATTGCTCGCAGGACTGATGGCCGATGGGGTCAGAAGGTTCTGGAGTGGCGTCCGCGGACCGGAAGACGAGCAGTAGGTAGGCCTCCAACAAGATGGAGTGACGACCTCGTCAGGATCGCGGGACCGCGGTGGATGCGAAAAGCACAAGACCGGTCTGAGTGGAAAGCCTTGGGGGAGGCCTATGTCCAGCAGTGGATGTCTTTCGGCTGACATGAAGTGAAGTGATATATTAGGAATAAAAAATTAAATACGATTTAAAATTACATCAGATGCTTTCTTGCTGCCACAGATAAGAGTAGGTATCGCTGCGCAAACACACATATTTTTTGCATGTTCGGATTGTTTGGCGTACCGGCACGAAGTGGGCATGTTTGCTGTTCGCGCACATATTTTTTTTTGCAAATACGCCGCCGTCACGTAACTGATATAGCGCATAGCGCTGCCTTTACACAGCATTGAAATAAAAAATAAATATGTATTTTATTCAACTAAATCTTATTAGGATTGTAGAAAGAGATAACAGGATAAGAAAGGAATTGCCGATTATTAAATTTGATGGTAGAGAAAATTCTGAGTCGAACAAATAGCTTCAGTAAGTATAGAGACGGAAAGCACGAGCATGGAGAATTGAAAGTAATATTTTTTAACAAATTAAGTAGTGCGTTGCCCGGGTGATTGATAATTAATTCATCAAAATTATTTAAAAATGTGGTTTCCAAATGTTTAACATAATCGACAAAAGCTTCCGGGGGCGCCTTCAGTGCAATCCCTTTGATTAAGCATCAAATTCAAAATTCAATGTAAGTAGGTACTCTTATGCAGACAAACCAGGGATTATATGAGAGTGCGAGGCAACCACCAATCAATAGGAACGGACGTGTTTTTGTATTTATAAGCATAAATAAGCAGTCGTGTGCTCGTTTTTAAAATAAACTTTCACGGCTCGACCACCAACTCGTTATTCCAATAAGCTTTTGACTAGTTTTATTTTTTAAACCGAGGATTTTGTGTTTTAGTTTTAGTTGTATCCTTGCTCAAAATACGGGAAAACACGGATGGAACCATAAAAAAAAAATTCACTAACGAATCCGGCTGAGTGACGTTGCCTAATGCGTCGCTGACATGCAACTCTAAAACCACAAATTGTATTTTCTGGCTTGTCGCTCAGTGCGTCTCTATCGTTACTGGCTAGAAAGAAAGGAAGATCCGAGCGACAACCAAGTCGCGAGCAACTTGTGCTAGCAGTGAGAGTGCCGCAAATTGACGGTTTTGACTGATCCTCAAATTAGTCGGTTAGCTCAAAAAGAGGGACTTTGCTAACAGTCGTGCGCGGTGTGAGTTTAGAGCACCATGTAGACTAGACACCCAGTGAACGTAAAATGAAATGAGTTGTTATTAACACGATTACCAAATTGACGCTTTTAAAATTAGCCGTCGCATAATGATGATGAATAATGATATACCACTATAAAACCTTATTGAATGAAACCTACGATTAATTCCCATGTAATTTATATCTCGTCACTTGACACTGTGACATAACAGGGTTTCATTGTGTCATAACAATTAAAGTCCGTGACTGTACCGCCATGGAGTGTTGTTCATATTCAGATAGTCAATAGACCCGCCGTACTCCCGAAGTGCCCGACTCGCTTCCGTGACCACTTTTTATAGACTGGCCAAAACTTCAAAATCATTCTTGGGAAATTGTGTAAAATTCTACAATAAAATTCCAAAAAGTATTACTGAACTTACTGACTCTAAATTTAAATCTGTCGTAAAACAAAAACTAATTTCCCGAACATATTATAAAGTAAACGATTATATCATGGATAGGGATGTTTGGCAGTGAGTCGTCCGTCCTGCATGAGTAATCTACGCTTAAAAAAGGTGCACCTACTGTACAAAAATACCGTGATATTGTAAACTATTTATAATTATAATGTAATGATGTAAACCTTTTTCTTGAAAAAAATATACCTTGCCGAGTTTCTTACGCCGGTTCTTCTCGGGGCAAAGGTTTTATTTTTCGAACCGGTGGTAATGCTTTTTGACATTCATAGGTGCATTATATTATGCCTAAATTGAAGAATAAAGAACTTTGACTTTGACTTTGTTCCGTTTATCTTGCGATTAAATGTATAGAATTAGACGCAGCCGACACTTTTAATCACCGATCGTGGTAACCATAAATTACTGTGCCTTACAACCACAGATACAAAATACGTACTTCTATTACGAAATCCTTTACTATTATGAAAGCGGTAAAGTACCATTGAGTACTATGCCTCGCTGAAGAAATGCATCGAAAAACAAATCACCATACTTAGGAAACGTCCAAGACTTAGGAAAAATACTTGCGCTCGTCTAGCAGTACCGACAAGAAAGTTCTCAAATTGTGAAAGTTTCTTGAAATTATGGGTAACTTCTTAGAATATTTTTATTTTTTGTATGCAAAAGGTAACTTCTGCTACTCGCTTTGCTCTTACCGGAAATTGAACGGTGGACCGCTAGCTTTGTAGGCAGGCTCACCAAGTTTTTAACTAAAATACTCATGTTAAAAAACACGCCATTTGAACGGTTTAAATAAAGACATGGATCTCCCTGATTGTAACAAACTGTATTTATTTTTTAATTTCTATTACAACGCAGTCGCGAGGCGTTCGTACAAGCCGATTATTTACGGCTTTACCAAAAATTCCTATGCATAGAGTAGGTATACAAACAAAACGTAAAACCGACACACGCCATACACCTTTTTTTGCTCCGGCTTGTCTATTTATTTACGTGACGCTTCGCCACTGTTACAACGCAACTACAAATTCTAGACTACAAGACTTGCACAATAAGCTGCGAGGAAATTGATCAATAACCGATCAACTGTCACCGAAGGCGTCACAGACGGCTAGGTTTACTCCCGCTGTTTGCAATACCGCCGGTTGGGCGGCGTGCTATGTTAGATAAATTATTAGACTGTGGCTGACCAATAATTGAAGAGTGTGTGATGTAATAAGTGTTGTTATACGCATGCCTTTATAAGCAGAGTAGGCTAACCGTCTTATTTAACGTACGACAACTAAAGAGTGCTTAAAGTATATTTCGTCCTTATCCTTCATTGTGACATTCGAACTTGACAGAAACATACAAAGTATTTTCAATACATGACAAATATTTACAACGAGCTAATCCGTTTAAACTTGACTATACATGCATTGTTTTCCTGCAGGTCATCAACCCCTACAAGACCTGGAAATAAGAGTGGGGAACAGCAGCTCGGACCTTCAAAGGAATCCGCTCTGCGCATGGTTTCCTGGTACAATTGGTAAGTACATCAGGGTTTCCGTTCTAAGCAAAAAGTCAGTATAAGCATAAGGGAATAATCCTTATATTGCCATTCCCTTTTGAAGCACAGTATCACAGAAAAAACAAACCAGTAGAACATCTTTAATCATCAAACAAGGGTACTTGGGGCTGTTTGTATGTGTGCCACAATGCAGTGGTTGGGCGTGACATTACTCTGATTAGTGATTACAATGATTGATTCTGAATCAGTCGTGGCACCGCCTACTTGTATATGCGTTGGTACACTCAACCAATTTGATCTCTGGGCCACTATGGACAATGTCAAACTAACGTTGTCAACCAAAATTTAAGAGACTTCTTATGATTTGGTTTACAACGTCACGTTGACAAAGACCATGGTGGCCTTATAATCAGATTGGTTGTACAGTCACGGAAATGTATTCGCGTCTTTGATTCGCGTAGTCTTTCAACTCTTACTGTCATTGTGGCAAGAGTGAAAAAGGTACGTGGATACATTTTCTTGACCGTACCTAACTCAAGGTCCTAAGGTGAATTACTTTTCAGTATGTACTTTGGCAGTATATGTAACTTCGTTCCAAAAGGAGGAACAATGACGTCATTAAACCAGAAAATATATTGTCGTATTTTCTGACAGTAAAGTGTGGTAAAGTTAAGAACTAAAACAATAGCAATCAGCATTTTAACAGAGTAGGAAATGGGCGCAGATCTAAATTCTTGATGAAAAAGGGTACAAGTCCACTTAACTCGTTATAAAAAGGGTAAGAACGGAGTTTATCTACTAGACTTAAACCCTTTTTCACTTGATCTTCAGAAGACTTATTATACTCTTTTTCACTGAATTTATAGAACAATCGTCCAATCAATTATTCCGTCAATTATTTTAAAAAACCCCGAAAACCAACTCAGTTACAAAGCAACAGTAATCAGTCTCACGTTACACAAAAACTTATTTTATGTTTCGTTAAAATTACATACAAAAAAACTCAATAAAAACGCTGTTGGGTTTGCATATCATTTTTCGATGGAACGCAGTACCATTCGTAGTCGCGTTTTTTCGTTCCGATTTTAGCGAATCGAATATTTTGGTAAGCAATCAGAAAAGTTTCTCCCCTTTACCAACAATTTTTTGACCGTCCAAAATTGTCCATCCGTTTACTGGAACTAATAACAAGTCTAACATCGTGCTTCTGTGACTGCGTGTTATAAAACTGTTTATACACAGTTGTGCTTTTTGTAGTTTGATATCGTGCGAAAAGTAGTTTTGTTGATCTAATGCTTATTGACTTTTTTTTCTTTCTGTTAAAACATCAGAAATGAAAAAAATACATCCATACCACCCAAAGACTTTGTAAGATCAACCATTATAGTATTATTTTCATCACTTCATTTAGCATTAAAATTAAACATTATAATATATTTCATATATTAAAATAGCCTAAACGCTCGATTATTTCAAGTTTTATTCTGGTCGTAACGTAATATTAAAATAGCTTCAAAGTTTTCATTAACGTTGGCTGAATGATCGGTTAATAGAGTACATATAATTAACGACCGCTGTCTTTAATTTTATTTCTGTTTTATTGTATTTCTTGCAATTATACTAAAAACGTTGTTTAATTACCCGTGCGGAACTGTCATTTTCACTTGTCCCGAGAGTTGTCCCTCGTCCGCGGCTCGGAACAAGACGATTTTTTTGACACCCGCGACGCTATGGCCCGGTTATATAAATATCCATTACATCAAATTTCACACGGGATTCCCAATAATTGTGTGCAGTTACTAAAATTTGATTTGTCATTTACCAACAGACCTAAGTCGAGTCAAACGACACCTTGTTTGTCGAAACCAGGCTATTCAATTCAACGAATACTCATTATTATTATGTACAAACATGCCTACATTCAGGCCAGAAACATAACGCTCCATGAACATTAAGACATTAACCTCTTTCTTCAGCTGGTAGGTAAAAACGGGAGCACTTGTTTTATAAATTGTAAACATGTACCTGTTAGAGTGTGCATCTCATCGCCTATGTTTACAACAGCTAAAGAGGTAATATGCCCTTCTAACGAAACAGGGCACATCTCTTTTAGAAATCTTAGCGCATAATCGTCCTTATGTGTAACACCAGAGGGTTTATAACTGCGGCTGTTTAAACGTTGGGCCCTTTTTACAAATATTGGGCGGGCCTGATCGAGATGGTGAAACGTTGTGTTATAATAAACGCAATGCACTTACAACATCGATTATAACCTAGATTCAAGCCCGATATTAAATATTTTTAAAAAACGTGGAGATAAATTTATTGATCTCAATAAGTAGGTATACTAATCAGTTTATGGATGCGATTTTTGGATGTAGTAGTAAAATTAACACAAAATGAATTTATATCATTAAAGGACGGTGCTTTATGTGAAAAAGAAAGAGAGAGCGAATTCAATGTCGGTTGCAAATGATGCGATTCATATATTTTCTCAACCCAGCACTTCAAAAAGGCAGGTTTGCCTGTTTAAATAGGTACAATGGGCAGCATGCCTGGGGCGCCAGAAAGAGTAAAGTTTTAATTAAAAAGATGCCGATAACAGTTCTGGGATACTCGTAAATAGACAAGTGGTGGTGGTCGGGTGGGTAATGTGGTGGGTTTTTACCTTAAAGTATGTTCTCGCTGCTGAGGTGAAAAGGTGTATAGCAATGTGCAACACAAGACCATAATTATTGCATTACGCTTCTTTAAAAATTGCGATTACTCGGGATTCAGAATTAACACTCGCAGCAAAACCAACTTTACTCTCTTTAATTGCCTGACGAGATGGTTGGCTAAGTCTGCTAAAATCCGAGTCAGGCTCAGTGTTGTAAAAGTTCCCGAACCCGATTTATCGGAAGATCTACCGATTTCGGCTCTTCCCTCCCGATATCCCGATTTAGAGACCCAATCTCCCGAATTTCTACATTTCGAACTAAAGTAACAATTAAAACAATATTTTTAAGACGACAACACCAAAGGTAACCCGGTAACATTAATAATGCACGGGAATTCCCCAAAAGTTCATGCACGGCCTTTCAACAATGTAGTACCTACAAAATACATTAAGTCTAAATGCCCCAAAATAGAGTTTATTATTGTATAGTGGGTGTATGCGGAAAATTCCCTAAAAATCAGGGAGTCTACTCCGAAATTTATAGATAGATAGATAGATAGATAGAATTATTACTTTGCTTTCTATATTATCGTTTCTTTCGTTCGGTAGTGCACTGATTTTGTTGTGGATTGTTGTGCTTTACGTTGCTCTTACTCACAATGGCCGATTCCGATGATTCTAATACCCCAAGTACTAGTACTGGAGTTAAACGAAAAAAATACTCACAAACTTATAAAGAGGAGTGGGAAGTGGGGATTGCTCTAATTGGCTAAAAAAAGCCTGAAAGGAAAAAAGCACGCACATTGCCAAAGTTTTAATAAAGATATTAATATTTCTTCTGGTTTCGACGCTGTTAAAAAGCATGCCGCTTCCCAATTTCACATCAAAAGTATGAAAAGCTCTGCGTATCAACCTAAGATGAGTGATTTTGTGAATCGAGAAGTGATCCAATTAAAACATCAAGTGAGAGAAGGTAAATATATGACAATATTATATCAAAACTTATTTAACACACTATCGTTATTTGTCAGCTCCGTCTATAACGGATAAGTGTTTTTAACTGTAGGTACAATACTGTACTTGAAGTGTTAAACGTTATACAAAATTATATTTATGAATCTAATAATATTATATTACTTGTTTCAGGCGAAATTCGGATTGTCGGCTTTGTGGCTGAACACAACTTGCCTTACGCGATAACTGACCATCTAGGCAAGTTAATACAGAAGGTTTGTCCAGATTCAAAAGTAGCTGAAAATATAAAGTGCACCCGTCCCTGGATTCAGGCGGTCGTAAATAATGTAATTGGACAAGAAAGTTTTAATACCCTCTGCGAAGATCTGCGACAGGTTAAGTTTTCATTGATAATTGATGAGTCCACCGATAGAAGTACCACCAAACATCTTTGTTTAGTCGTCAGATATGTCAATAAAAAAAAACGTATGAGATTATTTTTTCGGACTTATGCCTATAGTGACCGCAGATGCTAATACATTACAAAAGCATTATAGACTTTTTTGAACGATAATGGTATTCCATTTCGACAAAATCTGATTGGTTTTGCATCTGATGGTGCAGATGTTATGATGGGACGTAATCATTCAGTAATGACGTTACTAAAAGCTGATATATTAATTAATATATTATCATTCATTTCATTTGTGTGCATCATATGCTTGCGGCAAAATACCTCGATTTGTCGAAAAGGTTGTAAGGGAAATTTACAATTATTTCGCGCCTAGTTCAAAAAGATCGGCAGAGTTTAAAGAATTTCAGTTGTTTTGCAATTTAAAAATACATAAATTGTTACATCCCTGTCAAACGAGGTGGCTTTCTGTACACAAAGCTATATCAAGAGTTCTGGAACAATATCAAGCGTTGAAATTATTTTTCATTAATGCTTCGCTAAATGACGATGTTACAATAGCTACAAATTAAATGACCCAGTCACGATACTTTTTCTCCAGTTTTTGGATTTTGTTTTACCGATTTTTAATAAATTAAATCGAATAAATGCAATCTGTATCAGTATGAATACCTACATGTTCTGTATTCGCACGTTTGTAATAGATTAAGAACTTTGTTAGATTGTTTTTTGAAAAAAGACAATTTAGAAAGAAACAATCTCGAGAGCATCGACTATAAAAACCCACGTAACTTAATAATATTGGAGATGTATATTACGGAGCAATTGCCATTAAAACTTTACTTACAGACAGGAGCTTAACTCCTCAACAAATCCACTTATTCCAAACGAGATTCAATTCTTCATTGAAGCGTGTGATCAAATCATACAAAGATTTCCGATTAAAAATAATCCTTTAAAGGATTTGGGAGCTTTTTCTCCGGAAAATGTTAAAAAAGGTGAACTGCCGTCTATAATACCAATATGTAGACAGTTTCCAAATTAATCAGACATCAATAATTATCAAAGTACCTATCGACACAGAATGGCGTTTGCTTCGGAACACGAAAGAAATTGCGTCGTTTAAATAGTGAAATAACTGAAGAGTTTTGGGCTAGTGTTAGCAGCATGAAGTGTGGTGATGGCTCACGCATGTTTGAAAATATTAGTGCTTCTGTTTTTAATATTCTGACCTTACCACACTCATCTGCCAACGTTGAAAGAATACTCTCATCAATTAATTTAATGAAAACTAAACAGCGTAACAAACTTTCCACTGAATCAATTATAGGTCTCCTCCACACAAAAAGATGTATCGGAGAAAACAACCAAACGTGCTACAATTTCAATATAGATAAAAAAATGTTTTACGAAAATAGCTACCAGGAAATGGTATGAACATGAACATGAATAATCAGTTATGTAATTTAAGTTTGTAAATTAAATTAATTAGTGCAAAATACAGTTGTTTTATTGTAACTAAAATAACCCGAATTCTCCCGATTTTTAGCTGGAAAATTTAACGAATTTTAAATTTTCACTTTTGCTACACTAGTCAGGCTATCCCGTATCCGCCGAGCCATATATTATTATAATGCTTTTCTCAAACAATGCGAATTCCTCTTTCCCGACGGGCTAGGCAGAGACCACTTCTACTTGCTACAATCTATACAAACTTCCCTCGCTTCCTCCACACTTATCTCTAGGTCTAGGTTCTCCTGACCTGGCCCTTTCTTAATACTTCCCCGATCTGATCGTGGAACGTTTGCCTTTCCCCTTCCCTTCCAACATTTCCATTCTTGGCTGATTTATCTGTTTTGTTAATATCACTTCATCCATTCTCTCCACATAACCAAACGACTTCAGCGTTCCTTTATTACCTAAGCCGTGTCACTACATCGTCTTTTAAACCACAACGTTCTGTTATTACACTGTTACTAATCCTATGACACACGTAACCCCAACAGAATTACCACCCCCATATTATTTCTAAAAAATAAGTGGGTGCTAATTACAAGTAACAAGTTACATATTTGTCAAAGCTTTGGACCAATTGAGTGATCTTTATTCGATAACTATACGGTTTTACGCAGAATGAGCCGCTGCATGCCACCCCCCGCGCCGCGTCCCACGCCGCCGTCCAACACTGAACACCCGCAAGTAGCAGCAATATGCAATGAAAGCCCTTGTATATAAAATATTGCAGTGGACAGGAAAGGGTTTTCGTACCTTTATTTTACTGCCAGGAAGAAAATGAGGCTCGGTCCGCCTTTGTTTATTGAAAAGAAAGGCCATCCTCTTTGAGAATGTTTGAGAAAAAACCACTGCATGCAATCAGAAATACGACGTGACTTTTTCCACAAATTTCAGCTTTCAATTCAATAAGGTGCTGGGGTTCCATGAAATGCAAAGGATCGGAAGCAATCATGTTCATTGCCTAGCTCTCCGATTTTCATACGCAAGTGATGCAAAAAGGAGTACTCGGTAACTAAATAACATTAACAGTTTTTCCCAACACTTTGAGCAATTAAAATTGTTTGAACGGAAGGTCTGTTTATACAGTCGCGCATGATTCCCTTTGTTATTTATGTTATAAGGAAAACCAGTTTTGCTAAAAAAATTAAAAAAACTTTATAACTGTTTGTATTGTTTGTAAGGATCAAGTGTAAAAATAGACTGAAATAAGGCTATGTGCTTTTTCGCTCCACTTTTAAACGAATCATTTCAATTTTTTCATGAAATAACTTGAGTAACCCTTTATAAGTCAATTTTAAAACCTGGAACAAAGAGTAACCACTGACAACTGATACTTTTTGTGTTTCAATTTTTTAATAAAATGTGCGAATTGGCAAGACCTAGTGAGGCTAGAATCCAGTTCTATTTTTATGTTTGCCCTATAAAGGGTTAATACAAAAACGTTGATTTAAAAGACACACTAATACACACGTTACACTTTTACTACCCTCTATTGCGAGCGTTGGGAGTTGAAAATATGTCTGGCATTTAATATTTGATATGGAGTTAATAGGATCCCATCAAGTGCAGAGGATCAGAAACACGCTCGCGATGTACGAGTATGCATCCCTCCAATTTAGATACGATATTGAAAGTTAAAAGAGCTCAAAGGAGTAACTGGCCTGGTATAATATCCGCCCTCAAATGTGATTACATTAGTTCCATGTACGCAGTCTTATACTCTTGGGGGTACTTGAGACGTTACTCTTTCATCTAAATACTTCGGTCGTTGTCCCTTGGTTAGACAAGATGGGACATTTTATTTTGTATAAAGTACTTAGTTGTTATTCTCATAATAAAAACGGCTTCTTGCCGAACGATCGATTGGTCGAGCGAAGTCATATGAGCGAGTTTTAAACCACGTAATTGAGAATGCACGCTCTAAAATATTGTTTGCACGCTCCGACGGGACAATTCAAATTCAAAATCAAAATCATTTATTTCGGACTTAGTCCATAACGTGTTAGTAACAGTTTTACTTAAATCTAGTTTTAGTATTATATTAACGTAGGTTTTCTATTAAATAAAGTTTTTACATAAGGGGGCATGTAGCTGCACCCAGTGCTATAGCCACGGTGAGTCCCACCGGTCGGCCAGCGTACACAGGATGGTATTCGAGCTGGAGCGCCACCGCCTCAACAGCGAGCTACATCGCTTCCTGACGATCGCATGGAAACCGTCAATCCGCCCCTCCGCAAACATACCCGATGCGCTGCAGTGTCGCGGAAGCCCGAACACCACTCTGTACGCGTTGTTGTACTTTACTCGCAGAGCGCTGTATGCCCGTTGCGTGTAGTTGATCCATAGGCTGCACGTGTAGAAGGACTGGCAATATGCTTTAAAGAGCGTAGCCTTCACCTGTTCGGTACATCGTGCAAACCTACGAGCCAGCATGTTACAACTCACAGCCAGCGCTCTGCGTTCCCTCTCCATGTCCATGTTGTCCCACATGTCGTCGGTGACCCAGTGACCCAAATATTTAAAATGCTTCACTTGTGCTAAGTGAGTACCACAAAGAATCACAGGTGGAACTCTGTAGGTTTTATTACCTGCTTTAAATAGCATAATCTCGCTTTTATTAGCATTATATTTGAGCCCGTGTGCCTCCGCATACGACTCACATTTGTGCAACAAACCAATTAAACCACCCACTGAGGGGCTCAGCAGCACCATGTCGTCCGCGTAGCTGATGTTATTAACGCGCACTCCATCTATGGAACATCCTACACTGGCACTGCTGAGCTCCTCCAGCAGTCGGTTCATGTACAGGTTGAAAAGGCGGGGCGAACTTAACCCCCCCTGTCTCACCCCGCACCTATACACCTCCGAATACGCTCCAGCCCACTTGACAACATTTTCTTGGTTACCGTACCAGTACTTTAGTAACGAAGTAACTTCATACGGCAAACCAGTCTCAGATTGTAACTTATGCCACAGCATGTCACAACATAAGATACTAGGTCGAATGCCTTTGACAGGTCCAAGTAACAGGCATAGACAGGCGTTTTTCTGGCCGTGTAGTACTGGACAGTCTGCTTTAGACATAAGATGGCAGACTCGGTGGATAAGCCAGGTCTAAAGCCGAACTGAGCGTCGTGCAGACGGATATTCTTTGCCAGCTGTTTATCGAGCAAGCTGTCCAGAACCTTGGCAATGACATTAGCCAACGAGATCGGCCTGTAGTTGGACATATCAGAAACGTTACCAGTTTTGTTCTTTACTATTGGGACAACCACTGTGCGCATAAGTTCAATGGGCGACGGGTCGATTCGTCCCGAATAATCCGTTGAACTGACAACTGACTGACTGAGTGAAACTGACTTTATTGTTAGAGATAAAAGACAAAATTAAAAAAAAAACTAAATTATGTGGAAATGTCTTGAAATGTAGCAGAAATGTACAAAGGAGAAACTGTTCCTGGTGTAAGAATAAATTAACACTTACAGCTCACACACACACACACACACACACGCACACACACACACACACACACACACGCACACGCACACGCACGCACAGAAAGTGACAAAACATCCATCCGGTTACTTCTTCGTAAGCCTTATTTGACACTGTCTTCTTCATAAATGCAAAATAACTAAAGTGAGCTTCAAATAGCCTTATCTAACATTGCATAATGTTAAATTTGACAGAAAGTGACAAAACATACTATAAAATACGTTTATTGTACGGTTATAAATACAGACCAAAATCTGCGCAAAACAGGACTGCAGATCCTTTTAGAAACCTCGTCGATCACGTTGTTTTTACTTTATACTATCGCCGTGGATAAAGCATCTTTCACTTTCGCTCTTATATACTGGTCAGAAAGTGCCAGATTCCATTTTCATTAGTGCAGACCATTTTTCTCAAATCAAACCCTCTGATGCGAGAAAATGGTCGGTATAATTATGTACTGCGCATGAAACAGTGGAGTATTAAATTTAACCATTTTAAACTCTGTATGGTAATAGTCTGATATGTTACCGAAATTGTATGGCTTACTTCGTAACGGAGTGGACAGATACGAAGGCTTGGAGAAACGTTGGAAAATTAGTTAACGTTCGCATAACTATATGTACGAGTATTCTGTAATACTTTTAACCATATTTAAGTTTCCCACAGATTTGATGACCTAACTTTTTTTAATTTGTCAAGGTAGAATAACTTGGACAAAACAAATTTATCCGCGGTACAAAATATTCTACACGTGGCGGGTATTACAAACCTTTGTGTCGCGCTCGAACGTTGTAAGTACTTTTTAAATCCCCACAAGTATAACGAGACTATTTATTGCGTGTTTTCTGCTTTTCTATTGAAGAAAACAAGAAGTTTATTACACTTGGTATTTGGTTTTCATGTATTGTAAAGAAAACAAACTTTGAAGTGAAGTTGTACGTTACTTGCCGGAGCTTAAAAAATATATTCTATCATTACTTTTGATAATAAAATAAAACGAAACACACGGAGTCTTATGAATAAAGTCGTACGAGTATTAGTTAAGATGGTTCCACGCACAACGAGCCGCCGTCTGCCGCCACCACAGGCGCCCGCCACCCCCACCCCAACCCCACAAGTTGGGAGTATGGGATTTGTTTCGTGGTCCTTTCAATTTTATACGCAAAAGAGAGCTCTTTTAAAAAATATGGACATGGACGGATAGTATTTTTTATTTTACTCCTAGGAGGGAGATGAGACACTTCGCGTTGTCGTTTTTTAAAAGGAAGGCCACCCTTTCCGAGCACGCTTGAGAAAAGTTATATGACATGTTTAATTAAAGAGACTATAAAAGAAGATACTCTTTCACCGCATAATAGCCCTCGAGAGTGATATCTCTCCACTTATTTATGTAATAATTAAATCCATGGGAGTGTCTATAAATAAGTCGACATTAATTAAAATTTAAATTTGAATTAAGTACGCGTGATGATTACGCAGCTATTTATGTAAATGTTTGAATGTATTTCATTTTTACAGGTTTTATTTGTTAGTTGAATTTTCATGTTCTGTTCACTTTTAACAATCTCGCAAAAGTTATCTGGAAGAGGGATATTGATACTGTACATTATTTTTGATCGTCGTTTTTGCTTTTCAATTATATAATAAAGTGTTTACATAGGTACACCCACACATTCCAAAAATAATTGCGAGCACAAAAATATCGAAACACATGCTGATGCCGGATTTTGTAACTTTTCTTCCATAACACTTGTTTCACAATAAACCAAATAATTACATTTGTTAGTTGTTCACTAAACAAAAGTGAAGGCAATTTCAATATCAGATTATTTTTTAATTTTCTCGTAACAATTTTATTGCAATCTATTCCCGCGATAGAAAGTCATTTTAGAAAATTGTTATTTTTCCAGAACTCAATCTAGAAAATTGTTATTTTTCCTTTGTTATACCGTGTAATTGGACATTGTTGTTTGTTGATTCGAGAAGCTGAATGCTTGAAGTACATTACGCCGCTCCGTAGATTCCGACACAGTAACGTATAAACCAACTTGTCAATGTATCGCTACTAGGCTGCAGGTGATCGACCAATGGTAATGCATTATGGCAGTACTGTGAAACATCTCTATAACCTTGTCTATTTAACAGAGTTAATACTAGAAAACAGAGAATGCACGTAATTGGTCAGCGATAAGGACGATGCACCGGCACAAGGTAGGTTTACATGCCTGTCAAAGTTTAGTCAACATCTGTCGCTCGTACGGTGCGGACGCTTTCAAGTGCTTATCTTTAGTTAGAAATGTTTACCTGGCTCGTTTATTGGACTGTTTCCCGTTTAACCTGTGACTCGGCTTGTTTTTTGGACTGTTTCCTATTAAACCTGTGACTCGGCTTGTTTACTCGGCACTGCAGGGCACATATTTAAATATTATTATCTACTACTTTAAATTACATAATTATGATTTATAGATGAATTAACATGACATGACAATGTCATGTTATCAGTAAGTTAATTATTTGAGATGCCTCTAACTACAAACAAAAACAACGAGAAATATTACGAATATTTTAACAACAGGCGGCATGTAAGCCGAGCCCGCCATCGACGTGCGTTTGTTGACGCCCACTGGCAGTTTCTTGTCCCTTTCATTTTCATACAAAAGTGCAACAGAGACAACGCTTTGTTAACTCTGTTAAATAGACAGGGTATAGGTACAGTAACTATAGACACCTTAGGAAATCGAAATAAGACTTAATCCGAGATTAGTGTACACAAATTCGGCGTTTAATATAGTTCTAAGGCCTTATTCCAGTTTGGTCGAATGCTACCTTAGACGTTTTATTTGGGATATGATAGGTTAGTTGAGCAGATCGGCAAATATTAAGAAACATCAAAAGTTAATAAATCTTTGGCACGTGTCACAAACCAGTGGTTGGGTGATATAACGCCGATTGACGTTGAATCACTCGTCGCTTCGCCGCCTGCTGCATATATAGGTACAGTCACTGCACGGGAATGCTAAACCACTTGCTACTTCGTAATTTAGCCGAGGAATACATACCGGATGCACGAGTATAACTAACTAAATGAGATTTGCATTACACGGCCAAAATACGAACAGTGGCAAGTGGCTAAGCAATCCCGTGTTGTGATTGTACCTAACTGGAGCTCGTAAAGGGTTATGAATTACCCTTCAGTACAGAACTCCCAGCTTCTTATCGTTGTCAAGTGACGCTTAAATCGCGGAATCAAATCCGATTTCCACGATTATTTCATATGTTGTAGTTATTGTGGAAAACTTAACCAGCGATTAAACTTGAATAAGTTTTAACAGCGAAAACTAATTAAGTATATCGCCTTCGTCCGTCCGCACCATCTAAAGTTGTCTTCCCACTACACTATCATACCATGACCGTAATAGGAACGAGTGAGACTATGCCCACTAGACCGCTCCGTCACCGACCAAAATTTGAATACTAATTACCTTCCGGGCCTGATACGTTCACAGAACGGTCATGGTGTGGTATGGTGTAGTGGGAAGACACCTTTTTCCTTAACCTAACCTATCGCCAAGGTTCAGAATTCTTATTTTTGGGTTCATAACACAACACAGCATAGTTTTATCGAAGAGCATCTAAGTCCTCAGGATTGCCAACGCACTTCAAACTTAAGATTGCAGTCTTCAGATCCTAGTTACCATGGCCTGTGCTGTGTCTTCTCCTTGACATTTATTAATCACAAAAATAAAAATCCTTTCCCGTGTTGCCGGGGCATGGCAATCTATGGGATTATCTAGTATTCGATTATTGGTTAGTCGATCGATTGTTCATCTTAATTTTCATTTGGCTTCTTATATTAAACATTAACGTTATTATGTTCCACAGATAGAGAAAAGTGTATCGGTGTCAATGAGTTCTCAGGCTTTCTAAGTTGGCACCGCTGGGAACGTGTTCCATCGGAAAACGCTTTTTAAAACCTAATTGATGATTGAGATTGCGATGCGATGTTGTCACACGGGAAAATTAAGTCAGTAAAAATGTTCAACGGTGACCTATAATATATTATTTTATTGTTAATAATGTAAAGAACTTTTTAAAATTGAACATAGACGATTGATTGACACAATAATTATGAAATATACGTTAATTTGAGTGTTTTTATTTCATAGGTACAATAAACCAGAGAACTTATAGTATTTGCTTGTCTATCGCTCTATGCATTAACTTTGATACACAAGGAGCAATGAAAACGGGTCTCTTAGTATTGAATTACCATAGAAAGTGACCCGCTCCTGAGTGTACTACACACTCAACAGTTAAAGTTAGTGAGTAAAAACTTGCCAAGTCACGCTATTTAATAGCAAATAACATAACAAATCATATTAACACTTGAACGTTATGCATTATCAGGAACTTTGATGATAGGAGGTTTGAAATAAGTTGGTTTTCAGATAAATCTCACTTCTTTCGTTAGCGAAACCGCTTACGCTATTGATTTCTGGACACATTTTTTTTTTGCTGCGAGCATAGTAATGGCGGCTGAGTCAATAACACTCAGTTGCCATTGCTAGTTGACAAAACGATTATCATGTCAAAAGCAATATATTTGTACCGAGTAGAAAAGACCAGTGTAAAAAACGGCGTTTGCAGTGTTATGCTTATCAAATACCGTTTATTAAATAAACAAGAACTTGAAGAACACGTTTGCTACTAATAAAGAACCTAAAACGTATTTTAAAATAACCGACAATTTTCCGACTAACTTGTTACGGTTCTTCAACATTGCTAATGCCATATGGAGCCTGATTCTGAGAAAACCAGGTAGCCCTGGCGTTGAACGTGTTCATTCATTTGAATACTAAATGGTGGTTAATGCATAAATTGTATAACAAGAGTTACATAATCACACTTACGTATTTATGCGTTACAGGCGGTGGGTAACGAGTGCAAGTATCATAGCGAAGTTTCATTTGAACCACACTTACCTAGGTTTAGTTTGAAAATGGGGTTCAAGTTGACGTGGTTTTGTTATCACCAGCATATGCTGATCTCCAGTTGGAAATATTTTCCTTCGAGAACAGAGGTCAATTAGTTTTTGGCATAACGACTAAATGACAATTATAATTCCTAAGGAAAAAACAGCGGGTTATAAAGTGTAACCTGAGTGTCTGTGTTTCTGTATGATCTTATCGATTCCAATAATATTATGCAGATAGCTTAAGTCCCGGGGAAGGGCATAGCATGCTTATTATTACAGAAAATTGGACAATTAACAACTTCTACGCAGTAGGAGTCGCGGGTAAAAGCTTAAGGGCCTAAGATGCTATCCTGTGGGACGCCCGTTATATTTATTTGTTACTAGAACGATAGGTATCTTCTGCATATGACAAAGAATGGCTTACTTCAACAAGTTGGTGTCTCCCGCAACGATTTTCAACGAGTTGTTTGTGGTTCCACGAATTGTTACAACTATCCGTATAATGGCTGTTCAACGTAACATTTCTCAAGTATCAAGATTCTGCTTTCATTTAGTTATGCCACCGACATAATACTGTGGGAATTGTTAGGCAATTGTTTACAATCGTAGAAAAGGTTGGGAAAGTGATGCTTAGAGATAACTTTCATGGTAGGCTTTTACTAACTAAGTAATTATGAATAGTTTGTTAATGACTCGGTTGGCCGTCGGTTTTTTATAACGCAAATGCGGATAAAGCATCCGTCACTCTCATACCTATACTATAAACGGGCCTAGGCACTAGGATGTTTTGGTATCCCAATACTAACGATAACGATACTGAAACTTCGACATTCCTTAATCTCTATTAAACTTAAACTAAACTTATCTAGCAACTCTATGATTCAACAAACAAGTTCGCCTTAAATAAAATATTTTTTCGTTAAATAATAATGACCCAAGAAGCGATCAGGACTCGAACACTGGTAAGACATATTTGTGATGAGCCCAAATGCCTAGGTATTTATAATAATAAATACAGGGTGATAGAAGACGATGGCCGTTGCCGTAAATATAACATCATATGAATGAGTTATTTGATTTAAAATCCCGGCAAGAGCATGTCGGACTATGCTCAGTGCAAGGTTCCGATTCCGTTACTAAAAACAATGAGACCTCGCGACAAACTTAACTATGCCGTTGGAAAACTGTTATCCCCATACATCGACATAGGTCGCGGTCAGTTTACCAACACCGCATATAAGTTTTCGGTAGGTATAAACATTTAAACCGTTTGTAACGCAAGAACCAATGAAGTCTAATTATTCGTGATAGTTTTCATTTAAAATTAATTAATTACGTGCTTTCATTTCAGATTTATAGCATTTGTAATTTTGACGCTTTTAGCTTATTTTGATCATAACGTATCCCTTAATAAAACAATAGTTTCCAAAACCGCTCAATAAATTTCAAAGACCTATCCAACGACACCCTACACTATATAGGGTAGACGAAAAAAAAATTACATCCCCAAGTTACGCGTAGGGGAGGTACAATAAAAAAAAATCGTCTAGATTTTATTTTACCACTATGATGGCGTGACGTAAATGTTTATTCATACCAAATTACAGCTTTCTAGTACTAAGACGGACGGATGAACATGGCGAAACTATAAGAGTTCTTACTTTGACAACAGGACCACAAAAGCTAAAAAAAAAAAAGATACTTTTTAGTAATGCCATAAGGTATTAAAGATGGTTTTTATGAGGTCACACTGTTACTCGAAAACGGTTACAAGTATTAACATAGATTCAAGGAGAAAAATACAGTAGGTACTTACTAATCAAAAATAATTCCCGTTTTCGAGTTGAGCTTTTATCCCTTTTCACCCTGTATAGCCCAAGGAGCCAAGCACAGAATATGAGAACCTACTCATAATTTTATTTCCATTTGACGGAATTTGAAACACCCTGTACAAAGAACTGCACAATAAATGAACTTAATTTTCTAAGAATAAAGGTTGATTTTAATATTAAACAGCACTGCTCGATTGAAGCCTTTGCTTTCATAGCTGATAACTTCATTCATTCGTTACAAAGAAAACGGATTAGAGCCGTCGTCGCAGATAAATTCGAGTTATTCCTGGGTCGTGAATGTTTTCTATGTATTTAAATATTGGTTTTCTTTGTTCAATAAGTAAACGATGAATACTTTAATTATAATAACATATGGAAATTTATACTAGCGCTCCTCACACAAATAATTTCACTTACCGGGAATCTAACCCACCGCTAACTTCGTAGACCGAGTCACAACCAATAAAGATAACTACGCAGTTAAATATTGATGGCTATTTAGCTCACCCCTTATTCTCCTAGCACCATTCTGGTGAAAACCCACCCCTAACCACCTAGTTTGCACCCTTGTTTTATAGGGCTTATCGACAAACTGGCAAAATAAACTTATACAACTTCCATTCCTAACAACTGAAAGGTGTTTTCTGTAACAAGAACTGAAGAGCTTTTATCGATAAATAAGCAGACTTATTTTTCTACAATGCTTTTATTTCAATCCTAAAACGTGTAACCAAAATAAAATAAAATAAAACTTCGATGTTATTTTATTACAAATGCTTATTTCATTTACTTGACTATAGCACAATAGAAACGTTTTAACTTTTAATGTTCATAAGAAACTTGATGTTTTGAACGATCCATTCTTTTTATAGCTACATGGTGTTACAATTTAGGAGGTAATTTAATGCCAACGTATCTACGCGACAACCAAACCGGATTGGCGCCATGATGCACATTGGAAGTGGCGACTTACATTGTGACGCACTAACGTGATGTGAATTTCATCCCATCGCTCCTGAAATCGGGTTACGAGTACTATTTCTAACTAAGAGGCGTTACGTTGACTTGTATTTAATGAAAGGCACTCTTAGCACACATTTTAACTTCATTCTAGAAAGTAAAAAATCCAATAGATCTACTTTTATTTAATAAAATCCAGTGGCAAATTAGAAAATAATTAACACGAGCGAGCTAAAACCAAAATTAGGGAATATTTCATTCGAAATTCACACATTTTCACATTTTAATTAAGACATCGCGTAAAAGGCATGTGCGAGATAACCAGGGTCCCGAATTTGGAGCTACATATTATGGGCAGCCCTTGAATGCAATTTCATATTTCAAAGACAGTGGAAATGTCAACGCCCGCTTTGAAGTGTATACAGTCAAATAATAAAAAGAACATGTAATATTTCATTTTAAAACCAAGATTAATCGCAGTAAGTGCACACAATTAAGAGAATTAATTTTGAATAATCGGTTGTAGAAAACGGATTACATTAATAGAATAGGCTGTAAAAGTGTTACTTTAATAAAAAAACATGGAAAATGTTGACTTTACATAATGTTAAGTTTAAAAACCTTATCAAACCCGATGTTTATTTGGTACATCGTTAGGTTAATTGGCGGCTTAATTTTTAATATATCATATAAATTTGTTATGCTCCCAAAAATTATAATATAAAAGTGCAACGAACTTATTAAACCAAAATAACTAAATATACAGGGTGTTGTACGTCGGCGTTTTGTACCGCGCATTATTATAAGTAAATATTTTATTTCCCTACAGGAACCTATTACCTATTTACGAAATCAGCAAGAAGAAATGTATTGTTTATTTTTCAAGTCATTCAATTAGTTATTAGTGTAAGTTTTTACGCACGGTATTTAAACTATAAATGTACATAACACACATAACATTGTTTACGCATGTAACATTGTTTTTATTCCAAGAATATTAACATAAAACTTAATTATAGTATTTGTCGTCTTCGTGCCCAGTTTCAAACGAATTCACATACCAATTTAAAGATAAAAGTCAGTCAATTTACACGTCAAAAATCTACCAGATACAGGGTGAAAAAACAAATCGTAATAAAACCAAAGTTATTTACATCTGCTCGGCCCAAGATGCTAACAAAACTCCTTTTCACAGATGAGGGGGTGACGAAGACCTTTACGTGCGCCCGTCCTCTCATCGGCCAGCACGTGTTCCTGCAACTGGTGGGGGTAGAGGGATCCCTCTCCCTCTGTGAAGTGGAGGTGTTCACTACTGAGGGTAAGGATCCAAGCAGCAACATCTTACTCTAACAGAGTTGAAGTGAAGAACAGAGGCATTACATTTTAGTCGGGTTGGATCATCAATAGTGTTTATTATTGAAACATAATTATTACTTTTGGTTGCTATTTATTTTTATAAATTTTTGGTTCGTGTTTTCCCACACTAATCTTGAAAAAGAATCGAACAGCTGATTAAGACGGTCGGTAATAAGTTTATAGGTTCACCGGGCAACATGCTCAGTGAAGGTTCTGAAGCCACAAGCACAAAAATATCAAAAAACAACAAACATGAACTTAGTTTCTTTTTAAATTTATGGTGATTTTTGGTAGCGCTATAGTCGCATGTATGTAGGCCGGTTGAGCATTTTTTAATAATATTCAATTTCAAGACTAATCAAATTTTTATAACAAAATAAAACGAATTTGATTTTAATGATAATGTCACTCGATATTTTTTGCTCCTGTCCATCTCAATATCAGTACCTATCAATAAACCTAAAATAGTTTAAAAAGGGTTTATGCAAAAGTTTTTTGGCGATAAACCAAATTTCACACTTACGAGTACAATACCTACTTATTAGTCTTTCATTTTTAATCACCTGTATAAAGCGAGACCCCTGCATATACTCTAATCAATTGATTTATCTGTTTTAAATTGATTCAGCCATTTTAGTACGCTTTTGTCCCCGGATGAAGGGCCAAAGACAAAAGTCCTTGTCTGCTTTTTACTTGAAAAGGGGCAGAGGTCCCTTCTGGAAACCTGGGAATGGAGGGCTCTGGTACTGCCGGGCTCGCACCGGGTAAAACACCAATGCCCCTATTAACTAGAATTTAGACTCCCGCGGATACTACCCAAGCCAGTACTGAAAGGCCGGAGGAGAAAGTCTTTCCTCGATTTATTTATCCGTAGTGTTGTCCAAAAAGTGGGAATAGGAATGGGGGTTTGGACGGGGGAGGGGAGACTTACAGCGGAGTGGGAATCCTGACGCATGCTTGCTTACTAGACTATGGGCTTTCTTTCTTTTGTCCGAAAAAGATCTCCAACCCAACCCTGGAAGGGCGGCTAACCGCTCGGACGGCTAACCACTTGTGTGGCTGTGGACACCATCTTTATGGGTGGAGCTTACCCTTTTTTTAGGCTTGCTCTTTTGTCTGGAGATATTTTTTTCTTTACGCGTGTCTCCTCGCGCTGCTCTCTTTTTGTGACCTCTTTGATTGCAACTAAGCCTATGCATCGGCTATAATTAAACGGGAGGGGTTGGGAGGTCGTGTTGTTCTCCCGTTTAGGCGTTCCGGGATATGCGTGCGTCAGGGGGTTGCTTGCTTGCTTAGGGATTGAAGGGGGGTTAGGGGTGTGAGATTTTTAAAAAATAATAGCATTGAATTGCATCATGCGTCGAGGGATGGGATTTGGGAATAGTTGAGGCTGAATCGACCTTATTAGCAGGCCCTAAGTCTACTGTTCCTTCCAGAGTTCTCAAACGACCGCTGCGCCCCCGCGGGCGTATCTGATGACGTGGAGCTGGCAGCGTTTTCCAGGAACTGCTACGAGTTCAACGTGGCTAAAGGAGGCAGCTTCGACGAAGCCCGGCGGCAGTGCCAAGCGCACGGCGGGGACCTGATACACGGGTTTCAGGTAAGATCATCTACTGTCCCACTGTGTAGAATGACTAGCATACAGGTATGCTACCCTAGTACTCAGGGTTGGCAAGATTGCAGTCTAGGGGTTTCAGATATCACTTACCATTAGGTGACGTGTTAAACTGTATTATCATAATGATAGCACTTTATTCCCATTTCACAGTGACTGACAAGTACGATTTAGTGAAGTTCAGTCTAAAGTACTGATATCCATACGGCCATCGCATCAAATATATCTTTACTTAAACCTTATTGTGGCGTGTAGATATTTTTGGCACTTCGGGAACGTTTATTTATTTATTTATAGTTCGATTTCGTGTGGAAACTGGTACTCCTCAAGCTTTCTATCACAGACGGTCGTTATTGGATTTAAATTCAAACCAACCAAAGCAATAAATAAATATCAAGGAAAAATCTTACGCGTATCGACTTACTCCGGAAGTAAGCTCTAGGCTTGCTTGCTATAGTTACTAGACGGCGATTATCATATTTAAGTACTAATATAAATAAATACATTAAATACATCGATATAATACAAGACACCGAAACAAATACTCGTGCTTATCAAATAATGATTTTCTATACAGGGAATCGATTCCTAACTAGCTTCTTGTGCAGTAACTATCAACCAGCAGGCCAAGTATTTCTGCGTTTATCGCATCGCAAAATTTAGATAAAACATTCGTCACTATTGTACGTTACGTATCAGAAAGGGACGGATGTTTCACATTTAGGTCACGCAGGTCAGGCTAAACTAAACGCGACGAGAATCAAACCAATTAAAGTAGGTTTATTAAAACATGTATAAGACCAAGTTAAAACCAGATCTCTCGTTACTCCGGGGTCAGTCCCACGCTCAAATCGACATAGCTATTGAACCCGATTCGTCTTAATCAATTTGTTTAAATGATAGCTTTCTCGTTGCAATGTTCTGGTATTTCCACGTGAGAGCTTCTGACAAAGGCCTTTCGGCGGTATACAACGAAATAAATATAAAAAAACGCATATCGCCCTTTCTTTATTTCGTACTGTTTAATTATTGATTTGTTATTAATACAAAAAATAGGCCTTTTAAATAATAAGGTTAAGAATATAACAAAATCAGTACGTACAGGCTGTTTAGAAAATTGTCGTTGAGTAAGAGAAATTAGTCGTAACGGAACTGAAATAGATACTTTCAGATGAAACTCTTTCGTGATTGATAACGCGTAGCCAAAAACACACTGAAAGCTATTTTCTGTGAACCCGTGTTCATTTCATACTAGATAGGCCGTGAGTTGTGTATTTGGGATGTATTTAATGGTTAAAGTACTTAATTTAGTATTCATTCGTATTACGCAATGAGTACGTCGGCTTTGACTACACAGGGCCCCGCTATTGTCTCACCTTAATAGAAATAGTTCTAAATATTAATTACAGGAACCACGGTTATATGAATTTGTTTTTAATAGTACATTATGATACAAGTGTGCTAAGTTGACCATTGTATACAAGGAGCTATTGTGTGCGCACGAGCGAAAGCGAGTGCGCCACAAGGAAGCCGCGTATATTATGGTCACAGGCACACGTGTTACATACGACGTTTTTCAACACACTTGCGAAAAAAAACAAGACTCTTCATTTAGTCTAATTTTAATTAATTATTAAAACAGTTGGTAAAATTACAATTTGCCGCATAAAAACTGTTTGTTGCTAAGAAAAAAAAGGTACCCGTAAGGTAAACCCGACTAAATTATATCGCTTCTTCTTCGTACTTACAACTTGGTACTAGGCTACAAATGTAAATTGTTTGGGTTAATAAACTAAAGGCACTTGTGCGTAATATACTGAAAAGGCACGCATGTTTAATATCTAGGTTTATGAGCCAAAAATCGGTGGAATAAAAAGGTCGTTTTGAGCAAGTGTGTTGAAAATTAAATAAGTGGAGTTTATTTCAGTGCATAATAGTTTTCATAACCATCGTTTACAAGAGCTATGGTCTTACAAATACAATACAAAACACTTTATTGAACACCAAACAAAACATTACAGAGATCCAGTAAAATTAAAACAAAAACAACAGGTAAACAACAGGCGGTCTTATCGTTAGTTAGTGATCTGGTCGGTGGAATAAGTTCCATTATGTCCCATCCCAGGTCTTGTCCATAACACACGGCACAACGCCTATTTTTCGTGAATAATAATCGGGCTTATAGTTTTATACGGTGTTTTATATTGACATTTCCACCAATTACTAAGAACATGAAAATAAATATCATACCAGTTCTCATAATTACTATTTTTAACTAAATTATGCAAAGTTCTTTTGTTTTAACACTATAAGTCAAACAAATGCTACTAGAGATTCAAGTTAGTTCTTAAGTATTTTCTTTATTAATTTTGCTCTTAGTTTATATGATAAAAAAACTAGTTCTTATTATCTGGTCATGTAATTGTTTCATTAACTGATATAAAAAAGTATTCAATCAAATATATATAATGCTAGTACCAAGACCACATAGTAAACAAGTGGGTTGTTTCAGGGTGCTACTTCCAGCTTTCTGAGCCAGGAGTTGGAGCGGCGGAAGGTCTCGCTGAAGACTCAGCTGGTGTGGATCGGCGCACAGAAGGAGCCTGGGTTGACTTCAAGGACCTGGAAGTGGGTCGATGGTAAAGACCTCCATCACTACCAAAAAATAAGACTTACACAGTCTCTTTACTGTAGATAGTAGACAAAGATTTACAGTATTTTTGTTATTTATCTAATCGATTTCTTTTCTTTTTTTGTAATAAGTACAAGCCTAAGCACAAATACTTGCCTATACAGAATCAAATTAGGGGCTAGTTTCGTAGGCATTGTCGCTCGCCCGAGCACCAACCACCTAGACTGAAGGCGTTACAAACAATTCCCTAACAATAATATTCACCCGTTGCAAAGACAAACGGGCATCTTTTCTCATCCTGATTATATTAGCTATGATTTTGAACAAGTCGGTTTAAAATTGGTTAAATCTAATGGGAGATACGAGCAACTTCTGTCTAGTCTGTTTTTCTGTCTGTAAGTATGTCACGCATAAATGATTTTCTTTCTTTCAAACAAACAAACACACAGATAGACATAGGAGTTAAACCTTTTAAATATTTGAACCAGCGGCAGACAATATCCTGCCATTCGTCCGACCGTCTAATCAGCCTGGATACAGGCTACCCACTGTTCGGTATACATTTATAAATACAAGCCTCTGTATCACGCCACTTCACTCTGCCCTCCTCTAATCTCATTTATTATCGCCCCGCCGTTTTATGGCTGTCATCCTGTCTCAAAGGCTTCACTTAATAAGTAAAAATGTGCTTGTTTATAGTGATATAATGTAGTACAAGTAACTATCTCACAATTAAAAGTCGAGTCTCACGAGTCAAATCCCGAATGATCTTCTGTTATAACAAATTGATGAGTTCAAATGAACTACCCTCCGTCTCCATCATCATACCAGCTCGATCGCACCATATTGTATTGTCTTCAAAATTGCGTAAGTAAATGATCAAGTCGTTCCAACAATTAGAATGACCATCGACGTTCTAGATTAATTTACTAGCTATACAGATAAACTAAGCAATATGCCATGCAAACCGCTGGTTTTCCAACGCACAAAAACAAACCTAAACGAAGTAACATCGGTAGGGACCCATTTCAAGGTCATAATTAATAAAACTACATCCTTGTTCAAAATCAACCATTTTTAATTGTTAATGGTAGCATCTATTTGAATTGAGTTGTCAACTCGTTTCTTTTTTCGTCCTTCCGTTTTCTATTTTACCTTTTAGAAAATCCGCAACTTAATATTCTAACGCTTAGTATGGCCATAGATTTTTTTCCTAATTCAAAAGCCGTTTTCCCTGTCAAATGCGTCGCAAAATCACAGATCAGAATAACTTTACGACATAAGAATAACTGTTTTCCGGCTATTTTAGTCTCTGTTTTTCAGTCAAAGGGATGCAACTGCATAATAATCATTTATATTTGTGCGCTGGATATTCCCTCGCATTCCTTTTGATGAATGAAACCAAAATCAAACAGGCACATATGTTATTAAAACTGAAGCAAATTTCACCTTAAAGCTTGTAGCAAAAGGTCGGAAAATCGGAACTCTGTAGGGAACGTGATTCAATTAATTTTATAGTTAACTGAGCACTGTTCATTATTTTTGTGACGTGGAAATTTTCTATTAATTGAAATATTGAAATGCTTAAATTATCTCGATATCAGTAAACATAACTTGCAAACGTATTAATTAACGTGGTATTTATTATTTTTACCTATCGTCTGATTTATAGTGAAAGTTTGTGGGGTACTTAATAGTTAATATAACAAGGGTCCCTTCATAATCGTGTAACAATAAAACAAGATGGAGTGACGACCTCGTCAGGATCGCGGGACCGCGGTGGATGCGAAAAGCACAAGACTAGTCTGAGTGGAAAGCCTTGGGGGAGGCTTATGTCCAGCAGTGGACGTCTTTCGGCTGACATGATGATGATGATGAACAATAATACGTTATTTAAGAGCGAAAAAAAAGGCAATCAGTATGTTAACGAGATCAAACATTCGATATGTAGATCTGGATCTGCCGCTATGACAACAAATACTAAAAACCGAATTAAATAATTATTAAAGTGGGGTTTATCATACAACAAACCTGTTTTTTTTGTTTTTTTTTTCGTTTTGTTTTTGCCCGGAACAATGAATATGGCTTTTAACAATAATAACAATAGCACTATTGTGTATGCTTCTTTGGATTAAATTTTGGAAATTCTGTTGCTAAAGGGGCTTTAATTTAGCCTCCGTTCATTGTAATTGTAACTCAGTACCTATTAAAATGAAAGCTATTATATTCATTTTATGAACAATGCAATGAAATAACTATTTGCAGGGGAATTCAGGAGAACTCATTATTTCCTGAAACCGCGTTTCGGTGCAGTAATTGTTTCAACATAAAGCGCATTGATGGACTCGTGCGAATTCGACCGAATGACTATTTACAACTTTCCTCGAAGTATTATGTTTGTTAAATGTAGCTTAAAATGTAAGTATATTCAAGTAATAATTAAAAGCGTTAAAATTCGTGAGTTCTCCAGACAAAATTATGATAGTAGACAGAAAAACTACTAGACTTTTCGCGTCGTCTACTTGTCTGAACTTTGCGTGACGATAATGAATCTTGGATGTGCTCCTATAATTGATTGAAATTGCTGAACGGTATGACTGTCCGATCTCTAAACATTGGACCGAACTTATTAAGGGTGTAACGCAATTTGTAATGCTATGGTATGGAAAGCGTGTGCGTATATGTATATTTAATACGAGTTAACCAAATTGTTAATGTTAATACTACTGTATCTTTGGAATTGTTCTAGCAATTACTAATACTAGATTTAGCTATCTTAAATTGTATACTAACACTTTATGGATCTTTTTGTAGTTCGAGAAAAATAATTGAATTGAATTAAATTGAATAATGCATGTTATGTACCATTTATATTACGAAGTATTCTAAAACTTTGAATTAAAGTAAAAACGCGTCCAGAATATTTTTTACGTATAGAGTATTTTAAAGATATTTACAAAACAAACCTAACCTAAAGAGTTCCATACAATGTCCTTTTGAAAAATCTAAAAAGTTTACAGTTTTAGAAAAAAACGCATTAGGTATTATGAACTTTTAAGGCTAATGATACATTAGGCTTATTAATTTTAGGCGTTCTGATTCGGAATCCATTTTAATGACAATTTAGTTTAGGACATCCAGTTACTGTACAAGTTACTTTTATTGATTTACATTTAATTTCGTATGCTTACACTTTTAGCGAAACAATATGTAACGTCTTACTTTATGATATGACACCCGCTCAAGTTGCAGCTCTAATATTTATTGTTTTTCTCAGGTGATGTAATCTCAAAGCCTGCGTGGGGTAAGGACCAGCCAAACAACTATAATGGCGAACAAAATTGTGTCGTGCTGGACGGGGGCCGCGCCTGGCTTTGGAACGACGTGGGCTGTAACCTAGACTATTTGCACTGGATCTGCCAGTACAGTGAGTGTCTGTCTAGGTACATATCGATCGTTTGATTTGATTGCAGAGCGAATTGCATCCGAGTTCCGACCATTCGAGATTGATCAACCTGTTTATTGATATCTAATATTATACCACAGCACAGCTTTTGTTTTTGAAAGAGTGATTTTCTTAATTTTTCGTTAATTTAGGTTATGTTGATTAAAATCCAATTAGGTTCTCAGTAGTCAGATTAATAGTATAAAAATACTCACGAACCAATTATTTCGTTTGTTTCAACTAAGTAAAATGTTCTCGGCGCTCTCGATATGTTTTTAAACCATCAACGATCGCACGACGTGTAAAAGTGTGTTAAAACTGCCGCAAAGCGAATTACTCGTTTCCCAAACCGCTTTTATTTCCATCACAGTTATTGCTTCCTGCGGTTGATGAGAACGTGTTTTCAAATATGACGTGATTGGGATTGATCCTTTCTGAGTTTATGAAAAAGATTGATAGCTTTTACAGTTTTCGGTTTTTTCCAATCCAAACTAGGCCCTATCTGTGTACAAATAGTCTCAAAATGTACTAATGGACTTGTTGGGAATGTTGGGACGCATTTACAAGTAACACTGGACCGGAAAAATGGATTCACGCGAATTCACGATGTGTCATTTACGATCTGTTGCGACATGGGTGTTGAAAAAAGCCAGGGTTTTAACGCGGCTGCTTGTGAGAGTTTTAAATTAACGTCCGGTGGCCTGTGAGCTATTGCATTCTCTATATTAAAACAAACAGTAAAAACATTAAATATGTGAAACGCAAGCGAATTTTAAACCAACTGAGATTAGACTAGTTCATATCAGGTCTTAAGATAACGCGAATACCAATCATCCAATCAATATCGATGTCAATTATCATCTCAACGCTAAGTTAGTGATAGTCTAAAATCTATAAATTTTTGTACGTTTCTCCATCTTGGCGAGATGCAAACCCTGCTAACGTTTCTGTTATTATTGTAAAATGAATAGTTTTGATTTTATTAATGAATGAAGACTAAAATTTCACATTCCACCCGATCTCTGAAGCAACTGAGCAAAAAATACAAAGTATAGTTCTTTGCTTGTAGACTTCAGGAAAACTTATAAGAATTCGCGGTACGAACCGCCTCCACGCGAGTTCCGCTCGCGCTCGACCGTTTTTAGCCAATTTTATTTTGCTATCGGCGCGCAAAAGCCTCCCCTCTTTTTGGCAATTATTCCCCACTGATTGCATCCAGTTGCGCTTTGAAACGCGTCCAAATCATCCCACCACCCTCTTTTTGATCTTCCTCTGCTCTACCACCGTTCCGGATGTATACGACAAAAATATTATTCGTATGTGTACGATATAGGTGTTAGTATACCCTGTTGGAAAAATTTATCTCGTTAAGCCTGATTTTAACTGGAATATGTGTTGTAACAACTAAAACTACTTACGTTCTTATCCTCTTCTTTCTTTTAACTCCCAGTGCCCCCAACTTGCGGAAGCCCGGATAAGCTGTTAAATACCACGATAGAGGGAGACAACTACAAAGTGGGATCGTCTATCGCATATAAGTGCCCAGAAGGTCATATGTTAGTGGGAGACAAGACAAGAGAGTGCAAGAAGGTTGGGTTCTGGTCGGGAACTGCGCCTAACTGTAAATGTAAGTACCGCATCAAACATGTATAAAAAATGGCAACAGATTTTTATAAAACCTTGTTATGAACTATCCGGATTTAACTAGCTATCTTTTGAAATGAATTTCTGATTAAAATTGTAGTTGTTGGGACAAGCTTTTGTTGTGCTCTATACTTTCTTTTTGCAAAGTCATTATCCGCTTATCAAGACCAATCTAATACGTCCCAACGTGGTGGATCTACGTTGAGTATGGCGGAGATCTTGTCGCTACCTTGTAACTCTATCATCATATCAACAATTGTGTGTTATTGGATTGATATATATTGCATTAACTTTAGGTTTACATATTGTGGTCCTTTCAGCCCATTCCATTAACGGTAACTGATTCAAAATTGACTTGTATGATTTGAAGCAAACAACGTACTACCATACATGCATACAAATAGTGAAAGTTAAACAAAACTGTGTAAAAAGAAGCCCTGTACGTCACGAAAAACAAGACTAGCTACTGTCCATGGCTTCGTCTGCGATGCCGGTCGAATTTATCAAAGGCGTAAAAGCGACGTATTAAGATTTAGTTCAAAAACTCCAACAGGGCCTTTATTCCCGAGACGGTAAAAATCATATTGTCTTTGATCTGTTATGGTATTGTTCTGACGTCAGTGCCATTACTGTCAAGTAAATAAGAGCTATCAAAACGGTGCCAATACGATAGCAGCTCAAACACGATATGGTTTTTACTGTTGATATCTTTTAATTTTCTTAGTCGCGTGACATTTGTTTTTGATATGACTTCAAAAAGGTTAACGCACTGGAATAATATGCAAAATAGAGCGTTTTTTTTTTCTTTGACCCGTGGCGACTTGTACAGCTACTACCGCGGGAATATGGCGTTTCCACTATGAAGTGATTTCGCCAGTGTCAAGTATATATAAGTATAAATCAATATAGTAATAAAACACAATCCAATCTCTAGGAAGATTGGTGGCAACGTTGTACGGTGATATGTAGGACAGAGGCCAAGATAGTTTTAACCTCTGTACCACTGCGAGTCCACTTGAAACAAGAAGTAAGATGCCAGGATCCACGAAATAAGTCCAAGTCTTCTATCACTGTGCAACAAAAAGGCATTAAAAATTACAAATCACTAACAAAAAAGAACTTTGAACACCTAAATACACAAAAATAAAAACGAAAACAAATTACACATCCGCCATCTTTTGACGTTGCAAATGGCCTCCAAAATAGAGCGTTGAAATACTTCTAATATTACTAAGTCGGTTACACTCGAACAAGTGTACAGCACGATCAGTTTCTTAAAAGCGATCTTCGTTCTTCTATGAAACACAAGTGACAAATATACTGTTAGATGATAGCGAGAACCGGCCGAGAGCTAATAAGAGCTGCGAGTACCTACTGTAAAAAAGCAAGCTTTACAAACCCGGCTACATTTCTATATGTTTACACCAATGTTTTACATCAGCCATTTTCAATTTAATATTCGTATGGACACACGAAATAAGACATTGTTGGAAATTGTGCGTTTTGAACCAAACACGGAAGTAAAGTGTACCTACACCAATCACTCAGAATACAAAACAAAACAATGTACCTACTATTTAATCAAAAACCAGACATTTGATATTTTAGTTTACCTCAACTATTAATTCGCCGCGTTTTTTTCTACGAATCGCGTATTTTATGTTTACCTGATTTCGGGCTTTAAATTCACCATCTATCTACTTAGTGATCAGTCAAATTTAACGACAATTTGCTTACCGAATTCTATCCATCAGGTCAGCGTTTATAATGCAACAAGGGCAGAACGTTAACAAAAATCCCGTGACCACCTTCCTCACTCAAATTGATAACGAAACGTTATCTTATCCGCTCTACCTAGTGAGGCCACTCGTATGTGCTCGACAGTTTTTATAACTCAGAGTTGCATGCGTAGGTACACGCCATAAGTTGTTTCTTTTGTACGCTCTGACGGCACAACTTCAACTCGTCTGTCCTTAACTAGTCCGTCAGATACCCGTTACATACAGCTGGGTATAATATTTACAGTTGACGTTGTAGATATAACGATGCGAGTATCATCAAATAAGTAAATCAGTGAAACGGAAGTCCTATTGTACTCTACCGGGGCTGAAAGATATTCTCCCTAACAAAATCGACGCATTTACTATCGAAATCATATTTCATATGTGACCTTATGAGAAACTCTGGAGGGTTTAATATGCTTCGAGTAAAACTGTGGATATGGCCTTAACTTGGGATGGTATATAACGGGAACTCCACGAAGTGGCAAATACGAGGAAATTTAAACACTCTAAACGGGTAATCCTCATAGGGAGCTTAACTGGCTCTAATTAACTGATGAAATCAAATAATGAGTAGCATTCCTTTGACAAGGTACCACTGCATGAATTCCTGCTAATCTGCTTGTTTTAATTTAAAATAAAGATGCGTGCACACTCCAAATGATCATTTAACAACAAAACTCGTTTCGTTTTAAAATCTATGCTCATTGCCGTCTGCATTATGAACAGTGCGTGTAAATATTTCAAGAGATCGCAGTTCGGTCCACACTCAAGGGCAATCAAAACGCGTCGCTTTTTATGGTAATTCAACAGAAAGTGACCCTTGTTTATTGCTATTGGCTACAGCTCGGGAAATGTCAACCATTACAAATGTTATCCCGGGGTTACCACCGAGCGCCGATTAAATCTACTTGTTGCTTTTCCCGTGGGCCAAATGTTTATGAAAGCCGCTAAAAGGGAGCTCGTTATTTCCCTTTTCACACTTTATTTGTTTATATAATTATTGAAAGTATTTTGTTTTATAATGCGGGAACTGTAAAGATTTCAGAATATCGTTTATATGTAAAGTGTAGGTTAGGTTTGCGTTGTAAAAATTATAAAAAATACATTTTCATGAAATAAAAAATATTTGCCATAATTATAATTAATTGCTTAGTAGACTCCGGATTATAACAACACCTAAAGCGTTATTAAAGTGTTATTATAAAAATTGATAATGTGAAGAAAAATAAATTAATGAGGCCTACTTCAAATGTGTTAATACTTGCGATTCATCAACAAACATTGTTCAAATTGGCTAAGTCTGATTGACGACGACGGTTAGTTTGTTTTAACTCTCTCTATGATGGTATTTTAAAGTAGACCTAAAGTAAAAAAAGAAAAATATTTAATATAGTGTGATGAGCCCGAGTATTAGCTTTTAAGTGAAGTATCTACTCTACTGTGTGTAATTCCAATACGAGCAAATTAGCGCTAATTAAGAGCTAATTAACATAAAAGCATGTGTATCATTAACATAAGTTGAATTTCTTTTTTCATACTAACTAGTTCACCCCGCAATGTATCAAAAATAGCTCAATTATCCCTCACTTGCAACTAGCTAAAGCTAATTAGTGTTTCGGGGAATCCAGCGAGCAATTAAGTACTGACTGCGTGAATGCTCGCTGTGTAACATGACATTACACCTCGTAACGTTGGTCGGTACCCAGCTTAGGCTTAATGTTTGGTTCAACTGCATAGTTTCAAATTCGAGTTCGGGACAAATCGGTTGGACTAGTAGAGCGATTGAGAGAGACACCACACACACTTGAAGTTCTTTACTATGTTTACGATTAACTGAGTGTCGTATGTTTAGAAGTAAAATCAATGCAAAAATTGTTTCTTTATTTATACTAACGTTAAAGAGCAAAGGCTAGTATAGATTCCTTCACACTCCAAAAGATTTAAGAGCACTGTGTTCGAGCCTTAGTCTGTCGACGATATTCCAACCCCAGCGCAGCGGTGACCGGTGTAAAGCAGGATCAACATTTATTATCAAATCACAAGTGTACTTATGCTTTGCCTCATGCCGAAGCCATAGCACTGGTTTTCTTATTATGCAGATATAAAATATAACAACAAACTACATCGATTGATAATTCTAGTTCTGTGACTGACGGCCACTAGTAATGGCAGGTATACCAAAATGTAAATGTCCAGGGCCTCTATTCAACACGGTAAAAACAATATCTTCTTTTTTGCCCCGCGGCGACTTCAACAGCTACTTTCGCCAGTGTCAAGTATATATAAGTATAAGTCAATATCGCATAAAATACAATCCAATCTTCTCTAGGAAGATTGGGGGCAACGTTGTACGGTGATATAGGACAGAGTTCAAGATAGTCAAACCTCTGCACCACTGCGAGTCCACTTGAAACGGGAAGAACGTTGCCAGATACACGAAATAAGTCCAAGTATTCTATCACTGTGCAACACAAAGGCATAAAAAGGATAAATCACTATCAGAAAAGTACTTTGAACACCTAAATACAAAGAAATACAAAACTAAAACAAATTACACGTCCGCCATCTTTTAACGTTGCAATTGGCCCCCCAAAAAAAATCCATGTCGTGTTTAAACTGCTATCGTATTGTCACCGTTTTGATAGGTCTTATTTACTTGCCAGTAATGGCGAACGCCGTCAAAACAATACCATTACAGGTCAATAACGATATGTTTTTAACCGTCGGGAATAGAGGCCCAAGTATTTTTGTTTTCTTATAACCGTAAGACGCAAACCAAAGAAGTAAAACAAATAATGTTTAGCAAAAATCCAACAGTCCTATTTCAAATTTTGTTACAATATCCCGTTTTACTAGATTATGTTTTTCGTATCTAGTTGCTTGTCCTGTTATGCAAACTGTTTGGATAATAAAGTACTTATAAGGAAAGGTACTTAAGGTACCCAACTGTCCGACTCCGCTATTGTGTCCGCCAATTATTATCACATAAATTATCACTTATTTATGACGTTGACTGTACACCTAGAAGTTGTATATGGTATTAACAAGGAAAGGTACCCCACTGTCCGACTCCGGTTTCTTTTATTTTGATAAATGTTAGGGAGTATTCTAATATTACACACACGTATTATTTTTTAGCTGCCCACTTTCAACCTTTAGGGAGAAATTGACCTCCAAAGTAATGAAAAGTGACTAAACCCTCTAATGAGTTTTAGCCGCTATAACAAAACACGTGCTCGTAATTTTTCATGTTCTTATACATATAATCAAACCAACAAGAAACTGGCATTTTTTTGAAACTATAGAAGTTAGAGTCTTTAGGCACTTTTCAGTACTTTGGAGGGTCAAATTCTCACAAGAGGTTGAGTTTGGGCAGCTAAAAAAAATACGTGTCTGTTATTTTAGACTACTCTCTAACATATATCAAAATAAAAGAAACCGGAGTCGAACAGTGGGGTACCTTTCCTTGTTAGTACCATATACAACTTCTAGGTGTACAGTCAACGTCATAAATAAGTGATCATTTATGTACCTTTTCACTTTAACGTCGTGTTTGAAATATCATACAAAATTGTGAAACGATTGAAAGCGACAAGGTACATAAATGGTCACTTATTTATACTGTTGACTGTACCTTTACGATCATTTGATATCACTGCCGATTATGAAATTGTCATGACTCTCGTATCAATTTCAATTCATTGTTGAAAAACACTGCGTAACTTTAGTCAAGAGCTTTAGGAAGATGGCTGATTGAAAGATGTCCGGCTTTGTACTTTTTGATCTATTCTATATAGTGCTTTACTAATTACACTTGACACTGGCGAAATACCTCGGTGGACGGCAATTATTAAAAAACCGGCCAAGTGCGAATCGGACTCACGCACGAAGGAATCCGTACTGTGATCTATACAACATAAGCAAAAAAACGGCAGAAAAACTCACGTTTGTTGTATGGGCCCCCCTTAAATATTTAATACATACTGCTTTAAGTATTTGTTGTTATAGCGGCAACAACAATACATCATCTGTGAAAATGTGCACTATCTACCTATAACGGTTCATGAGATACAGCCTGGTGAAAGACAGACGGACAGACGGACAGACGAACGGCAGTCTTAGTAATAGGGTCCCGTTTTTACGCTTTGCGTACGGAACCCTAAAAAAGAAGAAGAACTTTAGTTACACATTAAACCACTTAATTTTAAAATAATACGAAATGCATACGCTTTTCAATAAATGTAATTAATCCAGTGCCAATCAAATGTGTCAATAATGTGTTATATAATGGGTAGACGATGAACTGGACGGACAGCAAGATATAGTACATTGTGCATCAAGGGTAGTATGAAGGGAATTACTAACGAGAGTGTTAGAAGCCCGACGCCGAAGGCGGAGGGCTTTTAATGACTCGAGTTAGTAATCCCCTTACTGCCTGTGATACACACAATGGTTTTCATCACATTTGCGAGGAAAAAAAACAAAGAGAAAACACTTTAACTCTGCAAAATATAAAGAAATAACTTTTGACGAACGGGAATGTAAATGGAAACGATATTTTTTTTGTGACCTCTACCACAGATAATAACTGCGTTTAGTTTCGACCTGGATTCGAGCCAGATTTAGCCAATTTGATAAAAATGTATAATTACTAAAATTAATGATAAATGTTGATATAAACTTGAAATAGGTATAAAAATAATGAAGTTTAATGAAGCGTATAGGTTTTGTGTAATGTAAGTTAGTCTATAGTTAATTTTTAAAGATGAAATTAGTAACCGATTTAATTTTTGGCTGAAAATTAAACCTCCTTAGTCAGAAATGATGTACGAAAGAGTTGCAAATTTTAAAAAGAAAGTCATTACTCCCTTGGGATGACAAACTCGCCATAATTCCCGCGGGAACAAATTTAGGCCATTGTCCTTCTATATACAGGCATGGAATAACACCATTTACGAGCAAGTGTGATGAAAAGAAAGTAAATTGATGCGTACATGAATATGATCACTGAGGTTCCTTAGTCGTCGTTACAATGTTCAAATCAATAATAACACCAAATAAATCAGTTTTTACTAGACAAGAGCTCATATCTATGATTAATACCACAATAAAACTAGTTTTGATATCGACTTACGACAGCAGCTCTGAACAAAAGTGTGAATTTTCAACTGCGCAAATACATTGCTGCTCGATGGACCCTTTAAGAATTGAGTATGCAAAATTTAGTGGAATTTTTGACGTAATTTTTCCTTAGATGATTTGTAGAGCTATAAACTACGTTTAGTTTAAATATTTGCTCGTATAAAATGTACACGCTGTAATTGTATAGGTATGTAGGGTAACGGCACCAATGTTGGACACTTTTAGCTGAAGGCGCGCTTAACTCTTAATTCAAAGATCATAAGGTTATAAATTGACTGTCTCAAAATAAATGAATAACCTTTATCATCTATATAAGAATCCATTGTCCATCATTTGTCGTATGTTCATTACTGGTACCATCACTCTAAGTAGTTGTTTAGTACCTACCCATAGTAGAAGCTTAGAGCTTGGTTTGGGACTAAATCAATTTGAGTAATTTTGGGTTCTCCTAATTTGACCTCCTGCTTCTTACTCTCTTAGTTGATCTTTCGAAAATACCGCACCTAATATTCCGGTTTTCCCAGACGTCAACTGCGGCGCTCTCTCCTCAATCCAAGATGGTGACATCTCGCTCCCCGACGGGCGGACCACACACGGTGCGCGCGCGACGTATACCTGCCAAGCCAACCACACGTTGGTCGGGGACCAGACCAGGTCGTGTGGAGACGACGGGACTTGGTCCGGAGAGTCCCCTAAGTGTCTGTTTGACTGGTGTCCTGATCCACCGCCGGTGGCCGGAGCTACGGTGGAGGTCAGCGGCCGCAATGCAGGATCCTTGGCTACTTACAGCTGCCAGAACGGATTCATACTGTTCGGACAGCCGGTAAGTGAAACTATACGCCGTTTAGTGGTTGAGCAATCATTAAACTTTGTCGCTGAAAGTTTATTAAATATTGATGTAGGCAGTAATAACAGCGTTGTTTTACTTTATTGATAATATTATTAGGTCAGTGGGGCTAGTCAAGTAGCCATCGAAAACAAACGCTAGCGTTCGGAGATCACCTATCGCTTTGCGTTGTCAAAAATGAGAAAAACTAGCCAAGTTGCCCTGAGATACCGACGTTTATATCGTGATAGTGCTCGTGTTGGATTCAACCTGCCATAAAAAGCGAAACTAAAGTCTTTGAACAAACCCACGACGGTTGAAACGTAATCGAAATTGTATAAAATAATTTAAAACCCCGACTTAAATAATTTATGTGTCGAGACATAATAAAGGTAATAACCTTTTATGATTAGGTATAGAGTTGATCTCTCGCGGAGTCAGTCATATAAACAATAGAGTATCAGTTTTCATAGCACTTCCCTACAAACCTATTTGTTCTCGGAGATATAGATGGGGCAATATCATATTCAACTACATATGAACTTAATAACAAACCCAAGACTCCGTCGGGGGCTGCCATTAAATGAACTAGTTTTTTTGCAGTTACGTGAATAATTGGAGATATTTTATTGCCATGCTTATTTATATTAAGGCGACGGGGTGGGCAATTGACCTTGCCCATTCGGCCAGACGAGTCAAGTTTTAATTCGCGCGCCATCTAACTACATGTAGTAAGCTCTGCGATCGACCGCATATTGCTATTTGTCAAACTGTCAGGCATGCATTTACCGTTAGATGGCGCTTGATTAGATCGACCAATATTATTTTTCTAAATACTAATTAACTTTTAAACAAATAAGTAAATGCATAAATAGTTAATTATTTAACATTTGTAAAGATTTTTCATGAATAGGGTAAAGTCACCAGTGGTCAGCCAGAGACCAGTAGTCGACCTTATATGAGTGCGAAGAGTGGGAAATATATATTTCCCACTCTTCGCACTCATACAAAGTATAGGCAGAGGCCGACTATAGGTCTCTGGCTGAACACTGGTGACTTTACCCTAGCTGGCACGGAATAGTAGAAACGCAACTGATTCAATTCAACTGAAATGACAATCAACCAAACCAACCCAACGGTCTGGCAACGCCGCGGCCGGCCGCCAAACCGAGCACGCAACGTCGCTTTCATCCCTTTAGTTTTGAGTACCTACCTACCTAGTTATAACTAGATAACTTTTACGAAATTTTACTGATCCAACGTGAATGCAAGTTCAAATCCATTATCTAACACTAAAATCAACTTTTATTCAAAACAATTTGTTTTTGTTTTTATAATAGTTTTGTTTAATTTTTGAGTATTTTAAATTCTTATTTCAGTTTGTATACCTTTTTTTTGGCCGCATTCAACAAAAATCTTCAAAACGCCTGGTCATAGTTTAAGAGCAAACATTTAGTTCAATGTTTCACTATGAGCACATAGGTTTTGAGTGTATAATCTGTAAATTCTTATTAATACTAATATATTTAACTTGACGCAACACATTAAATCCGTAAAAGGAAGTGTGGAAAGTTTGGCTGCAAACTAAATCGCCCAGCCGGAATAAAACGAATATGAACTTTTTAAAAACGGTCCGTTTAAAGTTGTATATATTGCTTACTATCAGTTACATAACTATATTAATGAGTCAGAGCAAAACTTAAGGATATGTGTCTTCAGATTATCATCATTTAAAACTACCACTTCCTATATTTTTCCCAATAAATTTATCCAAAAACACGTCGATTTCGTAATTTTGCCCTACCCTTCGCCTTAAGGAATCAAATTTAAAATAGTGGAGGCAGCCCCCGACGGATATTGTTGGGTTTTTTATTAAGTTCATATGTAGTGACAGGTGATCACCAAACGCTAACGTTCGTATTTGATGGCAACTTGTCTAGCCCCGCTGAATTTAGTTTAAAATTAATGTATGTTAAAGTAAATTTGAACTTGATGATTGGTTAGTTATATTTAAACTAAGCTAATCAAGTAATGTAATCAGTTTATTGCAACGGTATATGCGGAGCGCTAAAGACTTGATGACCTTCAAGAGACACAAGCAGTATTTTCTCAAGTATTGTCAAGTGCTGCAATTCCTGTCTTGGTTTTGTAGATGTCCATTCATGGACGGCAGTGATCACTTATCAGGTGACCCGCTAGATCGTTTACCTCCTCTACCCAAGAAGACCAATTGAAATTCAACTAATACGTACCAATAACTTACCAGTTACCTAGGTACTAATATTTTTTTATTAAATTTATTACGTTAAAACCGAGTCTGCTCAACTTAACATTTATGTACCTAAAGCCCGTATTAATAAACTGATCTTAACTCTATTGCTCGTCTCGAGATGCGTCAAAAATGACAGTGTTCTATGGTTTGGCGTTTACTTCATGTATCTTGTGACGGGCCTCGCAGTCAAGATGATTACAGTGTTTAGCTCAACAAAACAAGGGCAAAGGCTTGGGACTAATCCTTCATCCGAGTAAAGTAGACTTGCTCCATTTTAATCGTATACTACAGTGATAAGCTTTAATCTCGCTTATGTGTATATATTGTTGATCTTATTAGAATCAATCAACTATTCTTTGTACGTTTAAGTATGTCTTAATTATACAATAAACCAAAGCCCGGTGTTAACATTATTTTTAATCAATAGATTCATTGTCAGTACAAGTGTAAATAAGCTATCAAAATCGGGGCATAGAATTAATTCGCTGTTTATCTGTGTAATAAGAACACGCAACATTTTAAAGATAACTCATTCAGTTTCTTTATACTTAAAAGCCTTACGAACTTGAAAAAAATAATGCACAAGAATATTTGATTGACCCATTAATAAGGGAATAGCGGAACCTCTATGTCTGTCAGTATTTAGGTATGTCACCCTCAGAAACTATCAATGACACGAAGCTACAAATAGGCACGACTTTGAAGCCGATTCTTACGTTTAAAAGCATGTAGATGCTGCCAATTATAATTAAAACTCACATTACATTAAATATAATATATTGCATATATAATTCGTATAACTAATAGTAGGTACAGCTCAACGTACAATAGTAACAAACTTAGTAATAAAATAATAATAAAGTAACACTTTCAAAATTGACTACACACTTACAAAAATAATAAACCATAAACATTTTTACAAATGAACATCTTACACTGATTACTTATACATTTGTGTCTTTGGATTGGATAAGATGTTTGTTTATTGAAGTACCGACATGAAATATAACTGACATGTTATATACAGTAAGTATAAACATATTTATTTACGTCTATTCCCAACTCACCAACCGAACATTCTACCCAGTTGGCCGGTTGGAAATTACCGCTTTCTTCAAAATTATAATTAAAATTATTAAATGATTTCTTGCTATCCCTTTTTGTAAACAGTTAACAAATTTATACAATTCAAGAACGGGAAGGCCGCACGAAGTATGGTATATTACAGTCAGTTCATATTACAAAATGAGCCAGCTGAAACTGGCAAATACAAGGAAAAATAGTTATTTTTAGTATGATATAATCTGTTAGTTCAATAATGATAAAAAGAAAAACATATTATGTTATGAGACTCTATGTTTGTCATCGCAACATTGCAATTTCAACATGTGTTTATTCTACTCCGAGAGGTCACAATTAATTTAAAAACACCAAGAGAGTGCATTAAAAGTTACAAAAAGTCAACTAGTGTGAACAAGCGGCGGCGGGACGAGTTGCCGCGCCGCCGGCTTTCGCGTGGTTCGGGGACGCCCGACGGGAATATTAGTAAAACGACTGAGAAGGGTTTGGGTAACGTACGTACGGACGTATTTTGTTTGTAGCTGTTGTCATCGTTCAAAACATGTATAAGGATACTGGTCGTACATTTAAAGATCCCGGAAATCATTAGATTGCACCAAATAAATTTAAATTGTAGTTTTTTGGAAAAAGTTTTGGTGAAGCGCGACGGAACTGAGTATCGTCCAATATGCATTTGTCCGGATTTATTTATAACTTCACTGTCTTGTACACTGCCAACCAAGCAACATTGCACACCAAGATTAGTTATTTTGTGGTTATTTTAGATTATGTTCACACTGTAGGCTGTTCACTGTGTTGTCGCGTCCACTGATGGTATAGAGAAAATTTTCACTTAAAAAAACGGGGGAGTTACTTTTTTACATTTATAATCATATTACTTAAAGGCATCTAATACCAATCGTGCTCATTTGAGGTGGAGCTGATAGCGTCGTCTGACTGAGGTGTGTCTGCTGGAGCCGGTTCCGGTTCAGGTCCGGTGTCCTCGCTGGGCGCGGGCGTGGACGATTTCCCGCAAGTCAGTTGCCAAATATAGTGCACAAGGCAGATGACGGGCCATAATAAGCACATATTATACCTTGTCAATTAATTTTATACTGATGGCGAGCACAAAATTATTATTTATTTTGAGTCCGGAGGTTGTTATCGCGTGAGATTCGCGCTAGCACTGGGACGTAGGTGCAGTAGGAGGTTTCCAGCGCTGCAGCGTGGGCGATGGGGGCGTTACTTCTGACTACGAGTTGCGGAACTAAGAGCAGTTGTTTTTTAAATTTAATAAAAAATCGTTTACTATAGACGATTTTTTTTTAGGAATAAATCATTTTGATATTTTTGCTATAGATCGCTTACTCGTATACATACAGCATACAGGGTGACAAGTAAGGAACTAAAAATGTATTTTCTAATAGCTGATAAATGAGAAACTGCTTAAAATAAAAATACTTGGCAAAATTTTCAAAAACCTCAGTAATAAAATGTTTTTAAGTCATAAGTCAGCATTTTTTTAATATTCTATCGACGGAGATAACTCAAATAAAATGTACAATTGTACAAAAATCTTTATAATCCACACAAATATTAAAAATGTAAATATTATATAAAAAATATGAGCCGAAGTTTTGGTCGTTCGCTCTTTGTGTACTATCAGCGCCATCTAGTAACGGGTAGGAGAATCAAGGTAAATTCAAATAGGACATAATAATTCGTCCGCCTGATATGCCGCCAACGATGGATTTTCACGTGACGCTACCTAAACGTGGATTGTCACAATCTTTTGGGAAAGACATCCACACAGGGGGCGCTGAAGTAACTGGTAGGCGTTTTCGTTCGTGAATTACCCTTACAATGGCAAAGTTCTTATCTTAGCAGTAGGTAAACATACAAGTTTCACTTTTCTATGTACTTTACTATAAATTTATATGCTGATTTAAAATCTGAAGAGGTTTTATTTGTCGACTTTTTAAATTTATAAATAAGTAAATGTATTTTTGGGTTCAGCGCAACATAGGTATACAGTTAATACCTTGTTGTTAAAACGCATCAGTTATTAGGATGTTACATTAATTGTATTGCTTAAACAATAGAATAAAATAATAATAATACTTAGGGAAACACGCAAATAGTCCAGTAAAATGTATACATTTCACCTTGCAAAACGTCGGGTATCCGCTATTTTCTTGATATGTTATACAGGTACGTACGTATTCTACTGGTTGAACCATATACCTATATACAGGATTATTTTTTAATAGGTGTACAAATTTTAATATTTGCTTCGCTATTGTTAATCAATAACACATGTTGCGTTATTTTTACGATAGCTTAAAAAATATTAGAAATATTGCCGTTTCAATGATCCCATTAACTTAACGATATTCATGGACCGTCTAAAGCAGGGGTGCGAGCAGAGGGGAGTGTTGTCAGGTAAGATAATAAATGAAATGTCAAATTTAGAATATCAATAGGAGAGGGGCTTACTCTGATAAGCTGTACATGAAATTTCAAATTTCGTATAGCACAGTGTATCGTATACCTACAGCTTGACAACCCATGTCATCATTAAGTAAACTATCACTTTAGAAGACTTCGTACACATGTGTTCAACTGAATATTAGTATTGTCAATGTTATGATAACTCCTATTTACTTGATAAGTTGATAACAAACAATAGGATGGCAATTTCGATGGCGTATTTGATGGGTATTTGGCATATTTTAACAATAATAATGATTTTATTTAGTACAATATTATTTCGAATAATGTTGACAGCGTAGAAAACATACGTCGTCGACTTTTAAACACTATATTAAGTATACGAATTTCAGTACGAATAAGTTCATTTGGTTCGGGGTTGTTAGGTCCTTTTTTTATAAAACGGGAATATCGTGCTGCCTGGCTTTCATAATTATGCTGTTTAAAACGTTAATGCTAAAACATTATTCTCCTTTTTAAATTTATGCATTTCATTGTTTATTAATTACGGACATTTGACTCATCAAGGTTATATCAAGGTTATATCAATGTTATGTCATGAAACAATACTATGCCATATGCGTTTCTGCTTATTGACACTTGTGCTAAAACGTAAAAGTTTGTTGTTTATTAACGTGAAATTAATAGCATAGACAGAGGCATTCGATGTTAGTCTTCAGGGTTGGCATCACATTTGCAGTCTTAGGAATGCATTCTTAATATTGTAGTCTCGAGAATGGAATTCCCAATGGGTCACAGATCCTACTTACCATGTGTGGCCTTCGCTCGTCATCTCTCCACGCTGTTAAAAAACCGGCCAAGTGCTAGTTGAACCCAGTTGGAGAGGGTTCCGTATAATTATTAATATTTTTACGGTGCTTTTCAAATTAATACGAAATATCACATTTGAAATCCTCACAGTGTGACGCGAGTTAACTACTGCTAGCACTACATCTAGTTGTGTTTTAGTGAACTATTTTCCGTAAGTGAACGTATAAAATTGAGTTTACCACTTTATTTTTAATCTCTCAGTCTAAGTAATTTGGGAGATCAGGGGGATGGTTAATTTTCGTCTTCTCTCATGAATAACATCTAAACTATTTGTTTTACAATAATTACAAAAATATATTTGAATTCTTCTTAACGAGCCCTTTCATTTGATAGGAAGGTCGGAAAAACTTTTTTTTTCTCGTAATCTGTCCACCAAAAAAGACCTTTATTAAAAAAAAAATACTTTGCATATCTGTGCTTACATACGAGTATGTGTACCCATTGTGTACCAAATTTGAACTCAATCGGTCCAGTAGTTTTGGATTGGCTGTGACAGACGGACAGACAGACAGACGCACGAGTGATCCTATAAGGGTTCCGTTTTTTCATTTATTGCACGGAAACCTAAAAACAAATAGTTTTTGTTAATCCAGATTCAGAGCATTTTATCTCTTCATCGGCGCAACCGAATTTTACAAAACCTACCTTTGAATCATCCGGAATAAGTCCTTCAAAAAAAAACACGTCCAAATCAAACTCTCTGTGCGGGAGCTACGATGTCACAGACGAACACACACTCACGTTAAGCTTATAACAGCCGTCTTTTGTCCGGAGTTTACAATACTAGTATAAGCAACTGATGCATAATGAGAGGCCTTAAAATATGAGTATAGGGTAAAGTCACCAGTGGTCAGCCAGAGACCAGTAGTCGACATTATATTTATGAGTGCGAAGAGTGGGAAAAATATATTTCGTACTCTTTGCACTCATACAAAGTATACGCAGAGGCTGACTACAGGTATCTAGCTGACTACTTTACCCTAGTTTTATGTAACTAGCGTCAGCGAGTTGCCTACTCGTACACTACTTTATCTACACACAAATCATAAGTACTCTAAGATGGGTTCAGATGCCGACGACTTGACGACAAAAATGGCGGCAAAACAAACTTATGCTGTGTCAGTGCCACGAATATGACGGGTTTTTTTTAAATCATAGACAAAAAAGGAATGAAGTCCCTATTCTCATGTCACTCGAGATCAAATTTCGTGCGGTTTATATTTAAAAATATACTGAATAAACGTCTCGTATCGATAACTGTTTTAATATCTATGGATACTAGAATAGAGACCCTCTTAAGTTTTGACAGCTGTTCCAAATTTAAACTCATAACCTTACAAAATTTTATAGTTAACATTACAGTACAGATTTTACCTACTACCACAGACAAGAAAGTTCTCATAGTAAAATTGGTTGTAATAATGTTGGTAATTTCCTACTGTTTCTGAACGCATAATAGAGGGCTTATGAGTTATGACTTATGATATGTGCGCTAAGAAACATTATAGTTGTTCATTGGTTTAAACTATTATTTCACAAATAATGAATTTGTACGAGAGTAGCTATCCAATTATAACTTTACGCTAACGATTTAAACGATGGTTATCTTACCCTCGTATTACTCTGTGATGTTTAACGAATGAAGGGATTAAGAATTTGTCCCGTGCTTGAGTAATAAATGTTAGTAATGGCGCTACGTATGTTTAGTTTTGTTCGGGTAATATTTTAACTTAGTTATAATTGACTTGACGATGACACGTCGGCATCACCACGTGGCATACTAATCTACGAATAACAGTTTACCCGGCGAAAATCGTCGGTATAAGAATTGACTCTAGTAGAGATTTTATACTTTAGTTAAATGTTGATGAAAACGTAAAATCGGCTTATTCGCGAGTTATATACGATTTATCCCTAGATTAAGACATATGTCTACTACGTTGGTCAAATCAGCCCTAAGCTAAGCAAAGCATGTTATCTTCAGAGCGTATCCTGCACACTCGGGGGAGCGTGGTCCGGCATCCCCCCCTCCTGCAAGTACGTCGACTGCGGCACCCCCGCCCAGGTGCACAAAGGCTCCTTCCGTCTCCTCAACGGCACCACCACGTACGGCTCCGTGGCCCAGTTCACGTGCGAGCAAGACTACTGGCTGATGGGCTCAGATGTGCTTGAGTGCAACAGGGACGGAAAGTGGTCGCATGATATACCTTCGTGTGACTGTGAGTGTTTCTAATCTCTTGTATTTATATTGACGACACGCTGGCCTAGTTGGTAGTGACCCTGCCTACGAAGCTAGCGGTCCTGGGTTCAAATCCCGGTAAGTGCAAATGTTTGTGTGATGAGCGCGATTATTTGTTCCTGAGTCATGGATGTTTTCTATGTATTTAAGTATATATTTCTCTATATAAGTATTTATATCGTTGTCGAGTACTCACAGTACAAGCCTAGAGCTTAGTTTGGGACTAGTGTCAATTGGTGTGACATTGTCCCCTGATATTTATTTATTTATTTATTTTATTATTGTCCTACTAGTTTTCGAAATATATTGGACATTTGCGACATTGATATCACATATGTTTTATGCTTTATCTGCACATTTATTATGAATATTTTAGATTAAGGTGTCGACTCGTGGTCGCAAAGTACTAAGTTGTGTGTGTTTTTCCAAAGAGTATTTCTAACCCACCCATTACCCGGATCGTTTCTTAAAACTACACTCAAACTAACACATGTCACCTCTCATTATATATCAGTTACATAAACGTTAATAACTGTATCTTTCTCAGTGATATCTTGCACGGACCCCGAGGTTCCGTCCGGCGGGTATATGGAGGCTTACGACTACAATGTGCACTCGTCGATTGAGTTCCACTGCGAGCCAGGGCATCTGCTTGTTGGCGAGCACACCCTGGTCTGCCAACAAGATGGGGAGTGGTCAGGGGAATCGCCTAAATGCGAATGTAAGTGCTTTTATTTCTCTCTTTAATCCCCGACGACGATGTCATAAGTTTGAAGTGGACACTTAATGTAAGTACTTGTCTGTGTATTATGAAACCGCGATTACTTCGGGATTGGAGTAGCTGTCAATTCATATGCACTTTGACGTAAGTATTATAGTAAAAGTGTCACCTCTAATGCCTTTCTAAGCGAGGCTAGATAATATTTGTCTTCGGCAACGTCAACGTCAACGGCAACTACAAAGAAATATTCATTTAAGTTTATGGTCTGGTACATAGAGTGGATTTGACCAAACTTGAATTAATATGTAAAGTCCCGTTTTATTCTGGAGTTAACCCAGTGGTTATTTTTCCACGCAATTTAAGATAAAGCTATAATTGGAATTCCTGAACTCGAATACAAGTACTAGAGTGAATGATGAATTGATGATTGATGAACGAATGTATAACGCGACAGAAAAATACTGCTGTGCAACGGAATGATGTCAAATCTTCAGTCAATTCTTTTACATTCTATAGTATTATATGAAAAATAATTCTCATTAGAAAATGTGTTGAGTTAAGATGACAACATTAACACACAAAACAAGATGTGTTCCCATATTATACCCCTATTTCCCCACAGATGTGGATTGCGGCAAGCTACCCCCAATGCCCTACGGCACAGCAGAGCTGCTGAACGGCAGCACTCACCTCGGTAGCATCATCCAGTACTCTTGCACCACCAACTACCGCCTCGTGGGGGCGGTGAGGCGGACCTGCGGGGAGGACCACCAGTGGAGCGAGACGTCACCAAGATGCGAAGGTGAGTGATATCACACCATAATAATAGATCCATCCAGCGAATACACTGAATTGTTGTTTAGATAGCTGCCGCATTTTCAGATATGTGTTACGAGCGTTCATACTTGGTGACTATGTTTTCCGGCTCCATCATCGGATCATGTCTTAGATGGATTTTCTACTGTGTGTAACAAAGATTTGATGTGAATATTGGTAAGTGGGATCTGAGACCCATACATTCTCAAAACTGCATTTCTAAGACTTCAAATGCGTCGCCAGCCCTGAGGACTAAGATGGAATGCCTCTCTGCTAGGAATTATAGTAATAGTAATTTGTAAAGTTTCTCCTATACTCCTATACTATACTAACAAACAAATAGATTATTTAACCTCCTGTTTCCAATTTGAAATACCGTTTTATTACCTTGATTTTATAACTATTCATCTCTGTCATTTCCGAAATCGCCGACACTAGACGCGATCATCCCTAAATCGTCTTAACCAAACTTATCTTTTGCAGAAATCCGTTGCCCAGAGCCGAAGGTAGCAGAGAATAGCATAGTGTCAGTGACGGGCAACGACCGCATGCACGGGCGGACGCTCATCCGAACCTCTACGTCTGTCAGCACCAGTAGTGGGAACACCTACCGGATAGGGGCGCTGGTGAAGTACCGCTGCGAGAGGGGGTACAAGGTGATAGGGGAGAGCCTCTCCACGTGTGAGGATAGTGGACAGTGGAGTGGGGTCACACCGAGGTGTCAGTGTAAGTAACAGATACGAGCAGTCGCGAGGCGTTCGTACAAACCGATTATTTACGGCTTTACCAAAAAATCCTATGCATAGAGTAGGTATACAAACAAAACGTAAAACCGAAAATAACCCGGTATACTATAGCTTTACCTTGCATTACCATCTTCATAATACGATGCATAACCAAAACGCAATTAAGCCGAAATCTATCGCAGTAGGTACTCGCTCGCACATATTCACTTACCTACAAGAAAGAAACAATAACAATATATTCGTACACACGCGCAGTTACATTTCACTGCGCGCGAACTTACACCCACAAAATTATTACATGTCCTGCGGTCACTCTCCGCCGGACTTGAACTAACACATTCAAACATTTTTCTAGCGCTTCGAACTCACACACAGACACGGCGGCACGTGAAAACAATAAAAGTCAGAGTGAGCGAGCGCGCTAGTCCGCGCTCGCACGCCGGCTTATTTCATCCAATTTTAAACTTTAACACGCACGCGTCACTTTCTTTTCTCGAGGACGCCGTCGCCGCCACCTACGACCTTCAAACTTTAATAATATTTTGCATCCTTTTTTCATTACGCAATTACGCATTACGCGACGCCATTACTTTAGTTCGCGTCGTCGCGCAAAGATACACAGTGTAATTCTTGTGAAAGTTTTTTTGAATTACCTATTTATTTAGTCTTTTATGATTCAAGTAACTAGTGAAATTTAGCTCGCTAAGTGTTCGTTCTGTGTTCATGTGCTGTAATGATTTGTTTGTAGTTACCTACTGTTTGGATTATTTGTTTTTGTTCACGACGACGGAGGTTGGTGTTTCTATTCTATTTTTAATACGTTAGGTACCTATAGGTTTTACCCAAATCTAATTTAGGTTATATTCGTGGTTTTTCAATATTTTTGTCTGTCTGTACGTACTCAAAGTAGGTACTAAATATGGCCGCATTGGTTCAAATTGAGTGTTGTCTTACAGATTACCTACTTAATGAGCTAACATGTTTTTCAAGGTTATCCTTTGAAAATAAAAAACATGTCATTAAGTTAGGACGCGCTCTCCCAGACCTAAAAATTGATTATAAGCGTAGAGATGGATTCTTCAAACACTTCCATAGTGAATTATATGATAATACAATTGGCTGACTGGCAGCTGCAAATTAAACAAATTGTTTTGCTATTCGTGTTTGCTGTTTTCCGATTCTAGCAGTGTTTGGAATCGAACCGGTTTTGCAGATATCAACAATATATATAATTCAGCTAAGAAACATGTTCAAAGCGAGAAAAAAACTTAGTTTAGGTTTACTTGGATTGTTTGGCGCTTTATGCGTGACATGGTTTTCTTAATAGGTACAGGAAGGCTGGTACGGACGGCGCATGCCGCGGGCTGTGGGTTTTCTTTATTCGGTTGATTTTGTTGCACGAATTTGTAAATATATGTTTAATTAAGTCTTTTTTTTGGTTTCTGTGTGCAGACCTGCAGTGCATGTATTTAATTTGGTTTATTTTTGTTTTGTTTTTAACAAAGGACAAGTTTTTATTTTGCATGATAGGTTAGCAAGCTAATTTTTACTGTGTTTTGATTTCTAACGTAAATTAACTATATTGTCTGTGTGTTTAATGTGTGCGTACGTAACTAACGTTTTTTTTTCAAAGCCACTTTTGTCATACTTGACATACAATGTTCATGTAATACCAGTGATGTCATGTATGGCGAAGGTGGTGAACACTAACTGCAAGGATCGCACGTAGAAACAGTTACCGCACTTACTTCAGCACTGCTTTTTGGGAACTAAAAGATGACATCTATTTTATTAAGGTAGGTAGGTATGTTTTTTTAATGAATGGAAGGGGCAAACACGTACACACGCCATACACCTTTTTTTGCTCCGGCTTGTCTATTTATTTACGTGACGCTTCGCCACTGGATACGAGTATGAATAAAACTTTCAGAACTTTGTGAATTGACTAACAAGGTTGATACAGAAATTCAAGCATTCACATGCAAATGAGAATTTGAAGTAAATACACTTTTTAATTCTCATTTGCATATGTATAAAGCAAGACACGGAATTATTACGGAAACCATTTTTAATAAAGGAAGCAAACAATTGTAAACGATTATTTGTTCACCGCAATGCGTGGCTGGCAATTTTTGCCGTCTAAAATCGTCTAAAAAGCCTCTAAAATATAAACTAAGATATAAATAAGAAATATATAAGTAGAGAAGTGATAATAGGTGTAGGTTACTTTTAAGTAGTTACGGAAAATATAAAACCTTCCGGAGTAAAGCGATGCCGGAAGGAAATGGTCTTGAAATATTTATTTTTTGTAGATGTGGACTGTGGCAACCCGGGCAGCCTTGACAATGGGAAGGTGACTCTGGCAACCAACGCCACATACTATGGCGCCGCAGCCCTATACGAGTGCGATGACCACTTCAAACTTGACGGGGTCTCCCGGAGACTGTGCCAGGACAATGGTACCTGGAGTTCAGAGGCACCGCAGTGCTTGGGTACGTCATCTTTGTAATCTTATTTTGTATAGATGATTTTGGGTACAAATCAACTACGTAAATACCCCTAAAGTATAGACTAGCTCTACACAATATGCTCAATGCTCTCTTCTTCTACATTGAAGATTATTTAAGACTTAAATCATGGTTCTTCCACAGAGATCACCTGCACAGACCCCTCACTCCAGATCCAGGAAAGCGTGGGTGTCCAGGTCGCGATTTCAACGCGAAGCATAGGTGGGGAGGCGCATTATCGCTGCGAGCGAGGGTACAGCCTCAAGGGAAACCAGACAAGGACTTGCCTGGCCAAGGGCACGTGGGGTGGGAAACCGCCTGTCTGCCTTCGTAAGTCTCATGATAGTCATGACTTTTGGTTACACTTATTTAAATATATTTTAGGAATTACGCTAATGAGTAATGAAATTTATCCACTACTTGTCGAATAGTTCCGACAAAAGTGGGACAGATGCTTTTCTGATTTTTTATTGGATAATACAGAATCTAGATACTAATTATTGTTTTTAATTTTATTCACTTTTGTTTATGGTGAACTAGAAGAACTAACCTATTCCTTGCTTAAATTTATATACCTTATTACCATGACCACCCTCAACCATGACTTTATATACTTGATTTTTTTCCAGCAATCGATTGCCACTGGCCAGGTGTAATCGAAAATGGACGAGTAATTGCCGCAAACAACTCGACTTTGTTTGGCAGTTCTATGGAATACCACTGTCTCCCAGCATTCCAGCGAGTTGGGCCATTCCTTCGCAAGTGTATGGACGATGGAAAGTGGTCTGGGGAGGAACCGAGCTGTGAGGTGGTGAGCAACGAAGCAGCAGAACCTAGCAAACTTCCATTGAGGGTTGGGATTGGGTTTGGGGTCGCGCTGTTCTTACTGATGCTGCTTGGTGCTATTTATTTTGTGCTGTGAGTATTTTAATACTGACCAATATTATCTATACTACTCAAATGAAAAACTTCCGTGAGTGACAAACATCGCACAGCCCAAACCGTGGAATATAGAGTTTTGAAATTTGGAGGGAATATTTCTTTTTTTTTTTTTTTTTTTTTTTTTTCTTTATTGAGGGTTACCAACAAGTGATACATTGTAGCAAACATCTTAAGTCCTACAGTCGAGACATACACTTAATGCTCACTTAATTATAGGTATCCACAACATGCAACATGCATGCATGCATGTTCTTGGGACATAGATGAGATTTTTATTTAAATTGCTCTTCAACCGTATATCCGAGTAGTGGAAAACTAAATATACGTGTTCCAAGTCGCGGGCGTTCTCTAGTACATTTATAACTCGATTACCCTGGGTCCAGTCAAATCATAGGTTCTATTTAATTATGAAAATTACTTTTTTTAAATCCTTTGTTATGCTGTATATTTTGTAGAAATTGACAGTTGACCCAGAACATTGAACGTACGAGCATATAAGGAAACTTTACTAATTCCATTTATCTTTATTTTAATCAACAAATTCCTAAGCAAACCAATATATTTCAGTCGAAAATCTACTCCAGTGAAGAACACAGAAAACATAGAAGGCGCTGAACGGAAAGAGGACCAAAACGCTGCAGTCATGAGCTATGCTACCCTACACGACAGCAATGGACGGAACATATACGACCACGTCACCGACAATGTCTACGATTCTCCGTATAGTGAGCACTTAGCCGATAACATGGCGTATGGAAGGAGGAGCGACACAGATTCCGCATATGAACCTGAACCGACTGGACCGAATGCTGTCGTCACTATCAATGGAGTGGCTGTACGTTGAAGATGTGACGTTACTGCTGCCAGTATTGGTTCGCTGTGAGACATGGCGAAAATAGTTTCGAAGCGTCTGAAATTAGTGTTTTTGAAAAGTATTTGTGAAATTTTTGGGTAAATAAGTACCCGGTAAGTTCTCGAGGTTAATACTTACATAACCTTAGGTATTTACTTAGATACTAGGTATCTCTGTTTTGTTATAAATGTGCGGGATATACAGATTCTACACGGTTCATGCTTCAAACGAACTATCTAAGCTCGCTAAGCCTAACTCGCAAGCAGAACTGACTACTGATGGTAGTTACTTCTAAGGAAAGGACCAATTTCAGTGCTATACATTCACGAATTTAGGTAACCAAATAGCCATTTTTTGTTCTTGTAAATGTATCTGACTCGTATCTGTGTCATAATCGGAAGTAGTCGCTGTTATGTGTTTATAAGATAGTTTATCGGCTTTTGTTTTGCTTCTGCCAATCGCTACTTGTTGGTGCTCAATACGACAAATTTTCCATTCGGTTAAATACCCAAGTGCTTGGGTAAAGATGCGTCTTACCGAATGACATGAAGGGAAAAACATTTGAGGTAAATAATGTTATAACCAGTCGCAATCACCACAGAAAAGCTGACGCCAACGTTGAACATTTTTTTATTTTTATACAAAAAAATATTGCACAAAGGTTACCATTTTCTATACACTTGATTGTTCAAACTGATTGTAGTTTTAGTTTTAGGTTACTCAGCCGACTGCGCGTGTCTTTTGGAGTAAATACTGTCCCGTTTTACCGCCTTGTTTGTTTACAATATTACATTTCGAGATGTTACACAACTTATTTTTACCTTATATAAAAACAAAAGGATTAAAATTTTATATTATATCGGTTTTTAGTTGGCAAAATGGCATGACTGCACTCAACGAGAGAACGATTATTTATACGTAAGTATACAAAATACTACATGCTGATTACAAAATACTGCATAAAATTTGAACTTCGACTGACAAGTAGCTATCTACAAAATAAATCACGTCCGCTTGAAGTTCATACGTAACTTGCTAAAAAAATAAGTATACAGGGCCGAATTTTAGGGACGGCAACCGGGGGAATTTGTAGGTAAAATATTTGAAAAAAAAAATAGGTGCGTCCGCTCCTTTCTTGCCCCAGGGCGTTCACAGCTCTAAAAGTAAGTATTCCCCTCTTGCATGTGGTTGTGTATAAACCTATACCTAGTTGGTTACTAAGTTCTGTTACTAAGGTTGATGCAAATAAAACTAACTTATGTTTATTTTTTAATTTCAATATGTATAAAAATTAAAAGCTTAATTAATATACATTTTGAAAAACAATTAATCATTTTTCTTAGTTTCCGCAATTCCCGATACGATTTTTTAACATTCACAGCCGGCATCGATGAAATTACGCATGACTTTTCAGTAAATTTCATTTTTTGATATCGCTTAAAAGTTAGTCTTTGTTTACCAAAGAACTTTTTTGTATAATATTATAAAAAATCCTATCTCTGAATATGTTTAAAGACCAAAATTATATTTCTCAACATGACTTAATTCCAACTTATGAAGCAAGAGATTTGGTGTGTTTTCGTATGTCTGCAAAATCATGTGAAATCTTAAAGTCGATTTAATGAGTCATCAAGATTGACCGGTGTCCAAGCGGATCTTTAGATGCTTTGAATACATTCGTATCAGAATTTAAAGCTAGAAGTCTGTTCAATATGTCACGCAAATTTGAACTCTCTACAGGAACTCTTACAGTATCATCGTCGTGCGTGATTTTAACTATGATTTTATCGTCCGAAATGGGAATACTTCAAGCTCGTACATCAAATAATTGCAATAGTTTAGAATACATTATTTTTATTATTATTCTATATAAATCAAAATTTTGATTAATATACAGGTTTATGCAAAACTGCTTTAAAATTTTTTTTAATTGTAATTAATCTCAGTAACAGAACTTTTTTTATTTTATTTATTTATTGATTTATTCAAAAGATGAAAATACAACAAAACCGTTTGCACAGTTTGACTGTGGGATCGAGCAGTCTCTACTCTCTTATTAAATCTATAATGAATCTAAACACAATAAAGTATCCTAAACTACTATATGTTTTTAATAAGGCAACTATACAGCTTTCTACCAATCTTTGCTTTAATGGCTTCCTGCCTGATGTCAGAGGGCAGGCTGTTGAGTATATAGGGTAGGCGTTTCTGGAGACACCTATCGCCGTAGTAATTAAACATCCTCGGCACAACAAACTTGCCAGCCGACATCGACCTGGTATCACAAGCATCATTACGGTGTAATTGTAATTGGGTATGCTCTCGACAGCCGTGATTATTTAATACTAATAAATATTTATGCTTAAGGCTCACCGGTAAAATATTACAAATTATGAACAATTTTCTATAATCCTTTTTATTCTTAACTTAGTAACCGACTAGGTAGGTAGTCTTCCGGCGTACCAAATAAGGCGGTTAACTGCAATGTAACCATATTAAATTCAAAGTGCTTTGACTATTACTATGCACCGCCTTCTTTTGTTCTTTTCATTTATTCTTCTCATCTATAAATACGGACTTTACATTAAAATTTAAAAGTTAAAATTAAAACTAAACTTATTTAAAATAAAATAAAATAAAACTAAGCTACTCAAATATTCTTTTGTAATACGAATTTACGTCAAAATTCAAATAATAGAAAGTTTTACTTGATTTTTTTTTGTTTAGTGACAACTATGTGACGTCGGTTTCCACCCCTTTTTATTGGTTCTCCAACTTGTGTAAGTCGTTAGCTTGGCACAAAGAAGTGTAGCTTGGTGATAATTGGAAGTACAATACTATATACTCGTATGTCAAGTGGCCACCACCATCTACAACATGAAGTAATTTTAGTAATTTTTGAGTTTTGGAGACACCACTCCTATTTATTCTAAGCTCTTAATGCTATATTCTTACCCTAATAATAGTTCTATGTAGATATTAAAGGCGCAGTCGGGTTTTATTTTAAAAGTGTAAATATCTTATAATTGTGTTAAATATTAGTCAAGGCGAAATTGTAATTGAAGTGATCACCAACCCGTACTAGGTACGAACCAAAGATGTAAAAGAGTTGGAATTGTATGTATTTTAAATATTTATAGAATAGTTTAAGAGTTATTAAGTTACGCGTAAATTGCATTTGAATTAATTAGATTGTAAGCAACTGAAATAAACTGACAGCGAACAAATTATATCGTGGATCAAATATTAAATAATAACGGTTATTATTATACTCCTAAATACCTTAAGTAGATGGCTCCAGTCAGTTTAACGTAGAGTTTATGTTTTGTATCTTATTTTAATTTTAAGTTTAATTCCTCCAATAAAATAATAGAACCGAATTAGTACATTAGGGGATGTCATAATTATGCCCACGTCCGCACACATCAGAAAACTAAACTGCTTCATGCGTTTTGTTAAATATTGTATTTTTTTTTTTTTGAGCGTAGTATTATTATTTTTCTACTTACTAAAACTAAACAAATCAGTAAGTTACCTTCGTATTTATACGAATACTTTGGCAACATTTTTCCATAAAATGTTCACCCCCATTAATGAAATCCGATTACCACGGTTTTTTTCTTTCTTTAATAATAATTATGATAGGAAAGCATACTTACAGTCCTAGTTTTTCATTATAATATATCTCAACATATTCGTAAATCCTAGAAATCGGATTTTATGAACAGTTTCAGCATCACAATCTTAATATTTAAAGTATATTTTCCCAAACATGCTCGGAAAGGATAGCTTCTCTTTTGAAAAAGGATGTCGGGAAGAGCCTCATCATTTTCTTTATAGGAGTAAAATAAACTTATGAAAACCTATTCCAGTCCGCTTCGATATTTTGTGAAATGAATTACATATAAATTAGAAAGGACCATGAAAAAAATCCCATACACCCTACTTCTAGGTGGATGCAGTGTTGGGCGGCGGCGCGGCGGATCGTTGTGCGTGAAACTCACATGTTAATCAACCACAATCAATCTTATTATCACAAGACAGTCTTAATAGTCGTTGTTTTCAAAAAAGTATTATCTCCGAATTTGCCGAAAGCTTTTTAAAAATACTTATAATAATGTATTTTTATCAATTTCTCGCATTGTTGGAGAAAAGCAAAATGCCTCGGTGAAAACAGGGATTGCCTGACTCGGATTTTAGTAGGCCTCGCTAAGGCTCGACCCGCCAACCACCTCGTTAGGCAACTCCCTACTTTCCGGGCCTAGGTAATAATGTACTATTTTAAGTTCAAATTGAGGTAATTTAATTTTTACACGCGTACTTTGGTATTTATCGTAACGTTTTTCTCTTTACGTTTGAAAAACACTGGGGACCTGGTCTAATTTTTTACGTTACGGTGTTGACGTTAGCGGTAACATCGTTAGGGTACCTATTCGGTGCCAAGCTCGTTAGTTCCGTATCCACACTCTCAAAACCAACGATATTAGAACGTTCTCGACAATTCGATTTCTCTCGGTGATGCACTGTTCGAGTTCTTTTATCTAAAAGCTTTTTCAATCTTATTTGTGAATAAGTTAGGAAAGAGATAGGTATTTATTGTTATAATCAAGTAATAAATAGATTTTGATGCCAAAATAATTTTGCTATTTCTTTATTATTGTAAACCTAATACCTAGTTGATTAGTTCCTTCTATAATTATCAGAATCTCCTGTAAGTTTCTAGCTCTAAGTTAAGGTGGAAAACTGTACCGATTACTAAGTAAACTTGTGAATGTAAATAAATTATTGTAAAATAAGAAAATGCATCGCTTGCTACTGAAGTTTTAATGATTTCATTTAAGACCATGCCGAGTGCCCTCATTGATAATGTTGTTTTTCTAATAAACTAACGTACTTATTGTTTAGGAATCGAAGCAAAGTTTTTTGTTACTAGTACAAATGAGTACACACTTTCGTGTAGTCAACTTAACGGACACGGCGACCACTTTTTTCCGTTAAGTTACTCACTCATAATTCAATTGTTATTAAGTTATGTTATAGTAGTTTACGTGACGGTTTTGTAATTACGCAGAGTCGCGTACTACACACATATACACCTACTCTAAGATGGGTTCAGAAGCCAAAAGGAAAATGACCAGCATTACCTGTGGTAGTAGGAGACAGCGATGACAGCTGTTACGTAATGAAATTACGTTATCGGATATTGTGAACTAATGAGATATAACACCTCAAGAGACTCGCTAGATGCATGGGTCAAGGGCCAGATACAGAAGGCAGTACTCTTTGACACGGCATGCATTCTGAGGAGGTTCCTTTCTCTGCAGCCCTAACCACCGGTAGCTTGAGCCCTGCCGGCGGCATTCGTAGGTCAGGTTTATCGTAATGTTTATTTTTAGTGTTAGTATTGTTATTTTACTTAAATATTTGCAGATTTTCTATAAACAACCTGATTTACAGAAAAATAAATAAATATCTAGAATAATAAAGTAATATGACAACTTTCGGGGAGGCAAGATGGCCGATTGAAAAATGCCCGGCTTTTACTTTTGTTAATTTTCATTTACTCTTCTATTTACTGACACCAAATTTGGAACATCTTCCAAAATTAACAGCTGTCATCGCTGTCACCTACTACCACAGGTAATGCTGGTCATTGCCTACGGATTTTAAACGCATAATAGATAATTTATGATATGTGTGTAGATAAAAAACTTATTCCATAAATGGTGTATTCATTTAAACAACAAAAAACAATGATAGCATTGAGGGTGCCACTAGACACTCGGCAAAGTCTTAAGGCGATAGTCGACGTACTTATTTTGGATATATGGTTTTTTTATTGCGATATTTTCCCGACCAATTCTAACCATATAACGTTTTGCGTCAGCATGCATTTTGGCGTCGTTGTACGACGTCATGACTCCAAGCCTTTAGGGCATGTAGAATGCCAGCTGCGGCACGTAAAGGGTTACCCTGCTATTGATAAACGTATAATAAAATAAAGTGTAGTTAAAGAGTCATACTCATACACAGATTAACGTTTACCGCATATTGGGTAAATTTGAACACGAGGGGATTTAAGAGCCTCCTATTACACTGGGCGGTAAACCCGCGTGTTCCACATTGACCTAATATGCGGTAGGGGCCTCGTCAGGTTTATTTTAGTCTTACCAAAAAAAACTCAAGCCTTTTACTAATGACCACAGGGGCCTGATTTATAAAGCTACAATTTACAATTTACAGGTTACAAGTTTCCATTTGACACTACCTCGACCAGTGACGAATAACCATTTGAGCAGTGTTGCCAGTTTAGACCTGTAACATTGTTTTATTTATATTTTTATAAATCGTGCCCCAGGAAAGACAACTTTTGTTTTTTCGAGTGTGACCCTAAAACATTACCCATTTTGAAAGACGTTTTTGTCCTTAGGTATCTGTCATTTTGGCATTTGAATTTGACAAAGACAAAGAATACTTTAATTAAAATATTTTAATTGTGCGTTTATGAATCAGAGGGTTAATATTCAGCACCAGTAACACCTGGCTTTTCAATTCAATACAATCTTCTATTGTGTGCAGCTAAAACCTCATTGATAGAAACTACGGAGTGACGCCTTTTACTAACATTACGCTGTTAGTTAATTAGTTTAAATGTAACTAATTACTGTGAGATGATTATGATTATGTCATATGTATATTATTAATGTACCTTATAACTAGAAATGGATTTCAACTAACCAATAGGTACTTAAAACGATTTTTGGATCCAACTTAAACATGTGTTTGAAATCCAAGATTATATTTACCCCTTTTAGGCTCTACCACAACTTCGTGAATATGTTAATTTTGTTTGATTAAAACAATCTAGAGTAGAAATGGGTATCATTTCACCTCAAGTTTGATGTATAATTGCATTCATTGCGTATGAATGGTCACTTTTGACTTTACAGCATTGAAATAGAATGGAAAAGTGACAAACCTTTACAAACTGGACTACCTATATACTATATTTAAAGTAAAAAAACGTCACTTGAGTTGTACTTGAATCGACATCTCTGGCTATTCGGACCTACATTACCTTCGTCACTATACGCCATTGTATTTGTAAGTGATGAAATTTTTCTTTTATATCAGAGGCCCTAACATGGCTTTATCGAGTAACAAAGTTTGGATAAGGCATCCGTCACATTCTGACACGTAAATAAGTACGAGAGTGAAGGATGCTTTATCCACATTTGACACGCGATATAGACTATACTGGGCCCGAAGATCTTCAGAATACTCAATAAAACCACAAAGCTTTTAACGTGATATTGTTTTTTTTTTTAATCCGCCTCCAATACTCTCATGTGAATATGAGCTATCGTAACGGTGATAATAGGATAACATGTCAAAAGCAATAAGGTTTTATCGAGTAGAATAGAATTTCTGGCGGCACAATACGGCTGCGTTTATCGCGTGACAAAATGTGGATATAACATCCGTCACTCTCTGACACGTACCTATCGCGATAGATTTTACGTGAACAGTCCAAGATTTTAATAGAGAATATTCATGATGTTTTTCCTCAGCTTCAATAAAAACTGATTCATGTAACAAACAGTTGGGGATAAATATTTTTTTGTATATAATAAGAACCAAGATAAAAGCCAACAAAGATTTGTTCCTATCTCTTTCGAGCAAAACAGAATTTATATAAGTATGAGAGTGACGGATGCTTTATCCACATTTTTTCACGCGATAAAGGCAACCATATTAGGCCCGCTATTGTTACACTGAGTCCAACTCGATTTTTTTTTTGCTGTGCTCGTAATTTCTCTATAAGTGCCTGTATTTTAATGGCTGGCAATTATGTTATATTCTAAACCATTGAGAGCCAGGGCAAGTGTTCATAAGAAAACACTTTATAACCGCATAATATTGTTAAATTTCATTATAGAATGATCGATTTGTTAAATAAATGTCTTAGATGTGTAAATGTGTTTATTTCGCAACTTCCTTTGCTATATAAAATTGTCAAGGTAAGAAAAGTACCTTCTGTCTGCATAAACTAGAATCTAGAATATTAAGACAATTAGACTGTGGTATACATACCTAAAGACGCAATTGAGCAATAAGTAATAAATATTAATGAAACAAATATTTGCCCTTACCAGGAATCCAGCCCAAGACTGTACATTTCATAGGCAGACATTATTAACTAGGCTAACCGCGTTCACAACCTAACAAGGCTCAAATGCTACTCGGTAAAACCATCGGTAAAGCCTCGTATCTGATCGAATATAGACAGGAAAGTAGTCTTTATTCTTTAGGTTATATGAGAGTTTTTCTTATCTAACCATGGGATTTACATCAAATTTCAAACATAGAATGTGGAACGGTCTATACGGATGCGTTACAACTACATGCAAGAGGCCAGTAAATTTGTCTTTAAGTATGGCGTTAATAATATGGGTATGGGTATGGGATTGGGTTTCACGTTCCTTCCAATAGAACAAATATAATGGCAAACATTCATTTTATTTCAAAGTTTATTGTATAAAATTGACAATACACCAATAGGACAACAACAGAGTGATAGTTTATTTGCATTCACATAATTATCGACATAGAATAACAGAAATAATCTCGAACACATTAAAATTAACGCCTCGACGCGATGCCATAATAATAATACGATATAATTATCATTGGCCAGGCAGGCGCATTAGTTTCATCATAGCATTCATAGCCTAGTTCACCAATTCGTATCAGTTCATTCATAGAGCCTATTACTAATGTTCCCAACCTTAAAGTCCTACAATATACCTACTATTAAGGTGGGACCCCACCGCTGCGTAAAATAGGGTGTAGTTGCGTAAACAAAAGACGGGGTCATAGTAACAACATGGCGCCGTTTTTAACGCACAGTAATACCTACACACCGTTAAGCAGCTGAGCGCGGTCGCACCTTTAATACTTAGTTTCTGGTATTATACAGTATTTGCGAAATACTTTCTTTTTATTTCAAAGAGGAAGCATTCTATGGTAAGTGGAATTTACTTTCTCGAGAATATCATCCTAAGACTTGAAATGCGTTTTAACGATGAGCGCCAGCAACCCAATGCTATAATTTCACCGGTTTTCTAAAACACACAAAGGAAACACTGCTGCTTTCTGATCCGGACGGACCCGGACACGGTCCTACCGGCACTAATATACTGATCACGCTGGCCCTTTATCCAACATTATGGTTTCCATTTTCGTGTTAACATATTGTGGAAAAGAGGTAGGTATTTTTTCGATATTTGGCCAATTACAGCCAAGTGAACTGCCTCTGTTAGGTGCTCGTACAGTCAAGGACTTTGATTGTTGAATGATAGCGTCAGGCCACATGAAAGAAATTACGCTAAAACTAATGTTTAACGTTATGCGACAGGGTTCCAAGGTGTCTCAACAATTAGAGTCCTTCACTGTACTAACGCATTCGGTAAGTGAGACTGCGTCATCATTTCCCTTCTCATTTTCACATCACTTCTCAAATTATATTTTAAAATAAACGCACTCACCATAGATTTCCATATATTACTACATTAGGCAAGCGTTTTAATGTTGCATAAGGTACCCACTTATCGTTAGGGTAATCACAGCCAGAAAACCTAATTATTACGTTCTTATTATTATGACATTACTGAATTAAACGCATCAGAAACATAAACACATTTCAAGTATTTAATCAATATTACTTGCGATTGCTGACCGTACGCCGGACGTAGTGGCGCCCTCTCTACTAAAATTTTGTTTCCTAATTAACTAATGCTTAACTTAAGATCGAAGACAAATGATGTGGGCTACTTATACATGTTAATTTGAAAGCTATATAAAAGAACTTTATACTATTTTATGTAACCAGTAGTGGCTACCTTTCCTCTAAGTTAAGTCATGAATGAAGTACAATATGAATAAAATGAGCTTTAATATACAGTTTTAGATATGTAATACAAATCATTCATGCTAGATTTTAAGAAAATTGTTTATTAGGAAACTAAACTTAAATTATATCTTAGAGGGTGCAGTAATTGTCGCTCGGCGTTAGGTCTATACAGTTTTATAATTGTAAATGTTATAAATTCTCATCTAACTACATTATCTACCTTATTATGTATACATTATTATCAAATTCACAATGCCTTAACCACTGATCTTAAAAGTAAACCCTTCTTTATATTCAAATAAACTCACAGGAATATAATCCGTTATCCACGCTTTTCAGTAACTAAAACATAAAATCTCTTGTGTTACAGACAAAATCATATGAAACATAGAGATAGATCATTGGTTCCTATGACTGACACATTTGTAAAAAGAATTAAATCCATGAAGTATCCGCTGACTATTAAATTTCACACTGACGTAACCATGGTCCTACAACGTATTTTATCTCACACGAAAACGTTTTCGATACTTATTGTAGTAGGTATATTTAACACTTACTAAGTCGCGTGTCGACGTTAGCTACGCACTCAGGGACAACGCGCACGTTCACACAAGTATGGCAAACCAGCTTTCGTGAGATAAATACTGTACGTCAATTTAAGTGGCAGTCATTTGTGAATTGAAAACACTTTACAGTAAAACCAAATTATTAATTGTAGGTACTCAGCCTTCGGTACTCGGCACATATATTTTTATGTCATCTGTCAGTCCTTGGTCAGTACCAAGGAATGACAGAAGACAGATTATGACAGCGATAGAGCACTATTAATACTCTGCCCTGGTTTTACTGAGCACCCTGCAATGATGCACTACGCTAACTAGCGTTTCTATTCGATACGATACGTCACGTGATCTACCCGCTAGTGAGCGTAGTGCATCTTGGCAGGGCCCTCTGTATTTATAAGAAGTACAGTATTGGTTTAAAACCAGTTAGATTAGTAACATAAGAAATCAGATTAAACATTGATTAAAACCTTTTTAAACGTCACCTAAAGAGCGCCTCCACTGTTCATCTTAAGTGCCCTGTTATAGTCATTGTCAAAACTTTGGTAGAAGGCAAAGTATTAAAAATATATATGTGAATATAGAAGCGGGTACTTCTAACATATTGACGACGCGCTGTCCTAGTTAGTGGGCACCCTGCCTACGAAGCTAGAGCTAGCGGCCCTGGGATCAAATCTCGGTAAGGGCAGATATTTGCGTGATGAGACTAATGAGCACGAATATTTGTTCAAGTGTCATGGATGTTTTCTATGTATTTAATTATAAACCGTGCCCGAGACGAACCCGAAGGATTTTAACAGCGTGTTCCTGATATTTTTGGAATTAAAAATGTCGTATAAAGTTGCGAAGTCTTCTGTATACGTAACACGAGTAAATAAATCAAACGAAACTCGCATGCAATGCACTTCTAGATTCATCATTCGTCATTCTTTTACATTCGTCTATAACGTGCCCTGAACTTGTTGCCTATAATATGACACTCGTAACATTGAATGAATATGACAGGTACAAAATGAAACTTGGATTAGATTGGAAAAGACGAGAATAAAGGAGAAATAAAAGCACATCACTACCTATACTAACTTGTCCAATTAACGCTTGGCCAACAATGGTGTTAGTTACGGACATGTGGACCTACAAATTGGTTCCACCCAAAACAGAAGAATAGAATCTTGCATCGCGACAGACCAATTAGGCGACCGAGGATGTAACCGGGATGATGGTTGCTAGGCACCTTTGTTTAAGACTGGAGGGAGAGTCCAGGACAATTATGGACGGAAACAGTAAGGGAGACACGGAGGGGGGAATGGGGGTTTGCTACGCTTAATATTGAACATCGCGGACCACGAATATGCAGGGGGCCTAATATTGCTGCGTTTATCGCGTGACCAAATGTGGAAAAAACATTCGTTACTTTTTGACACGCATATAAGTACGAGAGGGACGGGTGCTTTATCCGCATTTTATCACGCGATAAACGGAACCATATCAGGACCGCAGGACTTCTTTAATCATTAAAATTCGACACGCTAGATTTTAACTAACGTGAGGTCAAAACAGCCGAAAGATTAAAATTGGAACCAGAAATGAATTCTAAAGTAAAGTTACAGTGAAATACTTTATTGGAAGACACAATAGGTACTAATTGTGTTGGGGACAAAATTATTATGCGGTATTAAGAAAACGAATGCGGAAGGAACGCGCTGTTAACAAATCCTTCGGGTACGAGCCGGGCACGGTGTATATTTCTATTTATGCTAATATCGTTGTCTAGTAACCATAGTACAGTCAACGTCACAGGTATGATGATATGAAATAAGGTCCAAATTTTTTATGTTTGACGTCAACTGTACAAGCCTAGAGCTTAGTTTAGGACTAGGTGGACTAGGTCAATTGGTGTGACATTATCCCCTAATATTTATTATTATTATTGTATTTCTTGTTTAAACTGTAAAATATAACCCCGTATTGTTAGTTCGTTACGTAAGACACTTGAACTGATCACACCCATATTTATTAATATTATCAACCATAGTAATGTTAGAAATGCTAAAGTAATTCCGTTTGTGTGTTTATTAGGTTTTTACGGGTATCCGCTCCAGCGATTTTAATGTAATTTGATATAGAGATAGCTTGAAGCCGGAAAATTTTACATAACCAGAGGGAAGAGCGATAATCGACTTCTACGCGGACGCGACGGAGTCGCGGGCAACAGCTGTACTAGACAGCTAGACTATATATCAGCTATTATGAACATTTACGTTAAGACAACACTGGAGGTGCCTAGTAGTGACAAAAAGCTTCTATATTACTGTATCTTTCCACTTAAGATCAGTGATTGATACAGAGACCGTCAGACAACTAACATCAGGTTAAATAATTAACATATTACTATACATCAATTTGATTACTATGGATACGGTATGCGCGCGAATTGATTGGACAGCCAATTAACCGTTCTTAGGTAGTAAGCCTGTAGAATTGGTGAGTACGGGGTAGGTGCGTCAAGCCGGTAGTTCTAATTTATGCAGATTTTTTTATGATAATATAGTTTCTGACATAAAGCTTTTCAAACTTCATCATTTTTCTCGAACTTCTCATTTTTTTTGAACAACTTTTACGAGCTTCGGTGCCAACTATCCGCTAGGGCTGCGATGAAAACCAGCTTCAATCCATGGCAAACTGCCGCACTCAGAGACGTCAATAAAATTTAATGCTTGTTTAGTGTCCTGGTGTCTTATTCTATTGCTATAGCAAAGAAAGTGACAGTAGCCACTTTAATCGGCTAACTCTGAGTGCGGCAGTTAATGTTTGAAACCTTAAGAGAAGATAACAGCCCAATCATCATCATCATGTTAGTCGAAAGACGTCCACTGCTGGACATAGGCCTCCCCCAACGCTTTCCACTGAGACCGGTCTTGTGCTTTTCGCATCCACCGCGGTCCCGCGATCCTGACGAGGTCATCACTACATCTTGTTGGAGGCCTACCTACAGCTCGTCTTCCGGTCCGCGGAATCCCACCCCAGCCCAGCCCAATAGACGATCAATATTATTTCGGGATACATGCATATATCATGATACGTATAAACGATATCATGTGTGCTATCGGTCCGCGGGCTGTTAGACTGTAGAGTACTTCAGAAACATTTAAGACAAGGATAGGTAAGCTAAGGTAAGTGAGCATACGGGGCAAGTGCGGCAAAAATACATGATTTGTCGCACTTGCCCCGTAGACGCGCACACGAGCGTCAACTTACCCCACCTTACCTTATTGATCATTGAACGAGTATGATACGAGTAAAAATATTGTTTTGGTGGTGATGATGATGACTATAGATAATAAAATTAATAAACTCAAAACAGTTATTTATTGACGCTGCAGTCAACCCGCGCGCATACATAAGTATGTACAAACACTCAGTAAAATATCTGTAAGTAATAAGAAACTAACAGTCTATACGTTTCAGCAGAATTTAACTTTTTATTTTATTTGATAATTATTACCTATATTTTGATGTGTGAGTGATATGCCATAAAAGGTTCAATATTGAACTACATTTCAAAATCCTGGATGCAAGCTTGTTCCCAATGCATTTTAATAATAAATAGAATCAGTCAGGAATCGAGAAAATACACAGCATTTAGCAGCCATGAGCACAATTGAAATACCTTATATTTCAGTCAGTGTCAAATGAAACGGGCAGATGTGCCGAATAGTGGTTTCACCGAATAGCCGAATACCGAATACTATTCGGTTAACCTTAACCGAACCGGATATTCGGTCAAATTGTTCGGTTAACCATTTCATTGTTTTGCCGCGTTAACAGATTCTAACATGTACGCTACGTGTCGCTGCTGGCTAGATGACGAGCCAGCCGTACCTCACCGCCGGCCACCCGCGCACAACGCGCTGTCACTTTGCTTCAAAACATAGCACGATTACGTTACAAATAAAAACAAAGGGCTTATTAAGTATTACAAAAATATTGATAATTATTAACGTTATTGTGTTTTTGATATGAGTGTGATTTATAATATAACATAAATCCTACATAAGAATTTTTGTCTTTAAGTTCTATACCGTGTCGTGTAGCCAATAAAATATATAAATACTCCAACTATACTCGGCACCAAAACCGAATAATACGGCTGAATACAAATAGTGAAAAAGGCGCCGAATACGCCGAATACCGAATACCAAACGAATATTCGGCGCATCTAGATGTATGTACGTTTGGTTTCTTCAGTCTTTGCATTAATTTCAATTGACACCAACTTTACAGAGCATGGAGGAGGCCATGTAGCATTGTTCATTAACATGATATAGGTACAGTCACAAAAATACCAGAGGTACCAGAAGTTTCTAGTTGTACAGTATATCGTATAAATTGTGTATATTCGCCAATGCACTGTCACTCCTGGCAAGGACAGCGGGTATTTGACAGTGATGTAAATTGTAACATACTTTGGAACGTATACCAACTTCCTGTCATTGTCAGGGTGGTAAAACAAAATGGATCAGAGGCTGAGTGATTAGATGACATGTATTGCACAACCATGAAGTTCCTCAATATATTATAACGTTGACAGTTACACATGTCACTTTAGCATTGTTTTACTGGTGTGAACATAATCAATATTCAGAAACTTTTTGGTTGTGCACTGCAATGTGTCAGGACAGGACTGACATCTTATCTGCCTAGTATTATAAATGTGCCTCGACAGACGCGCCAAACAATTAAATCTAGATTAATACAAAAATATGCTTTAAGCTGGCTACCTAGTGTGAACGTAGCGCTTAAAAGACCAGTGAAGCACATTCTAAAGTTCAAAGGCACACAATTAATCTGATACGTTCCCTTCTTAGTAGCTTTCGGCTGGTTATTGCTATCACACTGACAGTATATTTGTATTTCATAGACAAACGAAGATTGCCGATCGCTATTAAGAAACTGGTGGTACTGTACAAAGGTATAAATTGATAATTTTACTAAATTCGTTTATAATATTGGGTATAAACCAAAATAAATGTCCAGTTAAAAAAGTTTTGTCACTGTAACGAAACTATCGATTACTGCAAATATATACTTTTTGTATCGAAAGTGACATTTATATAGGGCCTGTACATTTTTTTTGGTTTTTACCAAATTAAGTCATTTAACCAACTATTTGTGCAAATTGTAACTTTGTAGACTAAGGGTGAAGCCACACGAGCGTAAGTTTTTGAGTTGTTTGTCGCGTAATTTCTCGTGCATTCAAAAGCACAACTAATAATCGAATCGCTGTAACTTCAATTAGTACTAAATATAATTATGTTAATACAATAACCCCATGTAACCCCGGCGCGACTATCACCTAAATACACTTATAAGCAGAAATATCAAGGCCACGGTCAAGAGTTACTAGATATATGTATAAACAGATTCAGACATATTGTTAGTAGTGTATTATACTATAAATTGCAATTCCGGATGCCAACTATTTTAGATATTTTGGCCTAGCATTACTTAACCAGGGCAACATTAAACTAAGAAAAAAACTAAAGAAAAAAGCAAAGAGGATAAGAGTATTTAAAAAAAAGTCCAAGTACACATTGACCACAGTTTTAATGTTATCTATAAGTATGGAAAGAAGTGGTCTCTGCCTACTACTCTGGGAAACAGGCGTGACTTAATGGATATACGCAAATTTGTCACAAAAGTTGGCTTAGTGGACCAAATGAATGAACTATGAACGGTGTTATTTGATATGAGTAGATCACACAGGCTCATAAATTCAAATTACGACAATAAATATGGATCGTTACTAAGGAGAGTCCTAGGCCTTTATTTCACAATACAGCCATGTTTCTTTAATATTGTAGACATATTGTTGTCATCATGACAGCTCTAATTTACTCGACCGTAAGAGCTGTTATACATAACGTGAAATGTTTGATTTGATTACTATATCTAAGCAGACTCCTAGTTTGTCTTCCCCTAAAATAATTGCAACAAGGATAAAAAATAAACAAACAAAAATAAATTAATCAAGATACTTTATTTCATTTAACTCTTATCTCTGGAAATAAATAAAAACTTTAATGAACAAAAATTTCAGAATTGCTAAGTTAAAAATGCTACGAATTTATACAATACAATAGTTTTCAAGTCGACAGCTAGTATATATTTTAAATAACATTAATTAAATTAATATAATTTTATTAATTACATTCTTTGCTTCTCTAAACCAGGCAGCGGGCACCAGTAGTAATATTGAATAAAATTACGATATGAAATTGTTTATAATATCTATCGTTAATAAAGATTTACGGGTTCCGTACAATTTCGGTTAACGTTAAAATTTTACTTGACTCAGACGCATATTAACACCATTTGATTTTTGAGATCGTAGTAAAACCAGAGGGCTTAAATAGCCTAAGGCACTCGGAATCGCATCGTTGTCATTTTGAAAATCGAATGCTTGTCGGAATACAAAATGAAAACAATTGTTTCACTTTCAAGCCGATTGCGAGTGCGTTAGGCACGTTAGTACTCAATAGCAAACCCATTTGTAGGCTAAATGCGAACCATAACTGGAGAGTTACTAAGTTTCTGAGATGGTTTTTGAAACGCTCTTTGCACCACGTTCGACATCATTAGGGTACGGAAATGTTCTATAGCGGTTATGGTTCAAAACCACGTATCTAGTACGTAACCGGTAATAGACCAATAAAAAGGGTAAATCGCGAATACGGTACGAAAACAGTCCATTATTCGTAACAAACGTTAACAAATTGCCAAGACCCATCACGCTCGGGTAACCTAACCGAGTAGTATCTTCGTAAGGACCAGTGTGCAATTGGATGTACATAATCAGGGCAATTTAATTTGAACTGTGTTGCAAGGTTTATTATCCTATCTTCATAAACAGAAAATGGGATTATCAAACAAACGTAATTGAACTTTATTGCCTTGAGATAAGTCCTACTTGCAAAAAAGTCCCTGTTTGTAGTACGGTGGGCCTTACGAGGGTACAACAGGTCTTAAGTGCATTCGCATTACCGTTATGGTCCATCATTATACTATTCAACGAGCGATGTTTATCTAATGATTCTGGTCAGTATTTGAGTATTTACGGTAATTATTTAGGCAGGAGACTATTTAATGTCTCGTAAAATAAGACAAGTCTAGGGCTGTAATCAGAGTATGAACGAATACTGAGCATACTTTATATATTCTTTATAAAAACACAGTCGTGAAATATTTAAATGCAGTCTACCGTAAATATGCCAAAGAAAGCTTTTAAAGCTCTATTTAAAACACTTCTGCCGGGATTACTCTGTTTAAATCGCATGTAGTGTAATAATCTTTTGAATGTACATGATGAAAAACTTGTCATATAATGTTTTTATATTCACCGGTAGTTTTTAATGTTCTATTACCCCCTTGTCTTGACACGATTACATTATTACTGCAACTAAAATTGAATTGTAATTACGCGTAAAATGTAACATAAATTATGGGTTCAAATATGCATTTTAAATAGAGGTTAGTTTTAGAATAACACGTATCTTTATGATAATCTAAAAACGAATCATTAATAGGGGTCAATTAAAAGAAGTGATATAAAAAAAACAAGACCTACCCGCCCGTGGCATACTTAGAAACACAAGAAAAAAACAATAAAACATGCTTGGTGCGTACAAACTCAACATATCACATTTACCAATTCATTCTCATCTATTGCTTAAAAACACTATGCGTATATAAATAGATATTAGTAATTCGAGATATATATAACTAAAAAAAAATTACATTAGGGGCGCAGCAGCGCTATAATGTCGTAACATAATTTAGTCTACTTTACACGTCTTAGTCATCTAGGAATACATCGAGTCGACACAGCGGTAGGTCGACTGAGTGGTGGATAGAGCGACACAGTGGCAGAGACACTGTGTTAGATAGACACAGTTGTTAGCCGCCCGACTCAGTGGTAGACCGACGCAGTAGCGCTGTGTATGACTTCACGAGCCACCACGTTAGTTCACGCCGGCAAAACAGCGTTCGTCTTTGTCTAAACAATCCCGCAAGAAAGAGATGGACCTCTTGCAAACACTGCCATGCTATGTATTGATTACAAGAAGAATACTCGTTCATTTTTAGTTGACATTGGTGTACTTTACTTTTCAACCCTAAGTACACAATTGGCGATAAATAAATATATTATAATACCTTTATAACGTAAAAGGAAGAATTAATTGAGGCACATCGATATATTTCATAATTTAAGGAAGTCCTAATTACACTCTAAAGACATTGATCCTAAATCATACCACATTAAAAATAAATACATTTTGTTTTACAAAAATAACTTCATTACAATGATTATGAATTACTTTATATCAAATATATTTAAGAATTTCATAATGATATTGAATTGCTATAATTTCGACGATCGCTTATACATTATTAAAACATTTCAAATTCATAAAACCGACCGGGTAAATCTGTCAATAGAATAAATAAAATTGAACAAAGCACATACATTAAAAGAGACTAAAACTTTTTTTTTTTCGTAAAATCTGTGGTTAGGTGATATTGTATATACGAAATACGATGTTGTATTTTTCCCCTATACTTATAAGTTAAAGTCGCAACAGTTCCCAGAACGTAAATTTTCTATCCATTGACATTTTTAGTATGAATTTCCAGCAAAAGCTCTGGGAACGAAGCTACATACATAAAGATACATCAACCCCGTAAATACAACAACCACCCATTCAAAGTAATCAGTCCAAAGAGTTCCGTTACTTATTATAAAACTCATTCCGAAACATGTCAAGCCAATAAGAAAAACATTTATTGCTGTCAAAAATTGTCATAAATATTTTTCTAATCATAAATCAGATCACACAGCACAAGTATAAAACACGATCGTCGTAACTATAAACAATGAACGTTCATAAAATATTTCATCGTTGTAACTTAATGTGGCAAGACCAAGTGAGAGTCAACAGACTCGTAAACAACATAAATACTAACTACGGAACAACAGAATTAATAAATTTCATATTCAATAAACCGACTTTAACACACCATTCGCGAACAAAAAAGTCCACTTGGGCCAATATTCGGCAATATTTATTATACAATTTAAATTTCGTCTAAGTCAATTATAATTCTAGACAAATATTAGGCCAAAGGTTTGATCAGTTGTATATAGAACACGCTTTAGGCTTAGGTAATAATGACTATCTATCAATATATGGTATAAACATCTTCAAATACGAAAGGCAGCTCCTCATACCTTTGGACGGCAGCCATAGAACGATTGGACTGTCCCGGGTGTCAAAAATCAGCCGCATGAAACTTGAATGATTGAAGAAATCTATATGTAAACTTGAAAAGCGTAAAGGTGTCTGTGTTCTAGAATCGGTATGACTCCGGACTAGGTTACCACTTGTGAGCAAGCTGTTGAATACTGTTGTAATGCCTCATTCACTTTCCGGCCGCTATGTGTGAACATCACTTGGACAGTTTGCTGATGACCCGAATGAGAGCGCCGTTCTCGTCCTTTAATCGCTGGTTTTCCGCTTGGAGCGATTGCTGATACTGTAACCGTACGGTAATACATGTTAACTTGTTGTTAGATTACATGAATACGTTAGTAAAAGTTGGGGTTTGGGTTAGACACTTTAGCGGAGGTTAAAATGTAAATTGAGGCACTTGTTGAGTTTACGGTGCGATGATTACATTTCGAATTGTAAAGCAATTTACTATTTGTTTAATTTATCAACATCAAACAAGGAACAACTAATAATATTCGCGCCGGAGCAAGTCTTTTCGACTTAGAAGGGGAGAATTCAACAGTCAATAGTGAAAATATGCATAAGATTCTTTTTTTTTTAATGGACACGTTAATTTAATATAAAATGCGCTTCTAGCGATGACTCAAACAAACATGACACAAAAATAGTAATTGTGTGGTCAAGTGTAGCACCTCCAATACTTTACTTATCTTTCGTACCTGACCTGCCTTTTCACTACATAAGCAGCCTCCCTCCTTCATTCAAAAACGCACAATAAACCTACTTCAGCAATAGTAACATAACGGAACCAGTGGACACTGATTCTTATATTCATATTTTACAGAAGATAAGGGTTATTCATTTATTGTGATACAATCGATTGATATTCGAATTAAGAGTTACGTGTCCATTATTGGGGCCTTTAACAAAAAAGGTCCAACATTGGGGCCGTACTGCCGTTACGATACCTATAAATACCAAACTAAGAATTGACCTAGTCCCAAAATAAGTTTTAAATTGGGACTATGACAGAGAAACCTTCAAGACTGAGGGACCAGCAGTCGCATTACACAAATATTTGGTGTAACCGGGCTATGCTAACTATTTATTTATTTATTTATTTATTTATAACAAACACAAATTTTAGAGGTTATACATTGTTCCACAAAACTGTTTACACAGTTTGACTGCGGAATCTTCGCTCCAGCTTGATGACAACAGATTACACAAAAGCGGTACATAATTAGATATACTAATACTAATATATATATATATATATATATGAGCATCGTATTCACAATGATGTGTCAAATTTCAATATCACAATAAAAGTATAAGGTCAAAGCATCTATTAGGTTTAATATTATTTATTGTGCATTTATGAATAGGAGAGTAGACGATATAGAGGGTGTTCTTTTCCTCGCTAAAGCCAGGTCAGACTCGCGATTGGACATTGCTCTAAGCAATACGGAAACCCAACAAAAACGAGATGACACAACCAACGATCGTTTTGAGCGATAACTTCTATCCTACTTCGGACAGTCGAATGGTGCGTTTACAACTAAAATTAGACATTATATACACAGGGTGCTTATTTTAAGTTAGAGTACTTCCAAACCTGTAAAAGGGTCGTTTTAGTTACAGAATTAAATCGGTAAACAGTACATTCAATGGTATAAAAGGTGTATAGTTGGCATGGACGTATTTGTATAAGATGGGCCTATCTACTGAGTGAAACATGGAATACCGGATTTGAGTCGTCACGAGACTTGCGGACATTAACAAGGCATGCAGCACACTCTAGCGAACACTGCGCGTACTGTGTTTTATACAGACTTTTATTACATGTATTTTAAATCTAAATTGACTTTGTGTCAAAATGTATGCCTAAGACTTGAGTCACTTCGGCTCTGATAAATACCATTACATTATTTTTTTTGAGCTTTTTATGAATCTGTTTTCGGAAATAAAATTATTTCATAACATTAATGCTGCGCGAGACAGCAAGCGAGTATTTGGTGGATTCGACTGTTGCTTGTCCACGGCTCTTTTTGAGACACAGTTTACCCCCCGCAAGAACATCTTTAACGTTTGTTTTCAATTAAAATTGCACATATTCCGAAATGTTGTTTTATCACCCCTGCTGTTCCTAAGGAGGTACCATATCTTCCTATAATCCGTTCCAATTTTGATACTTTTTCCTACATAACTTTCTGTAATGAATGAAATTAGTATAATGTATTTTTTTAAATTCCCTTAAACTAGGGGTTAATATAAATCTCCTGACTAATCAACTAATTCATAATCAATAAAACATCCATAATAATAACTCTGATAAAACACAATACATTGCGATAAGTCTACGTCATTCGAGCAACGACGGTGCAGAGCTATTAAAAAGTGTGATTCAGTGGGCGCAAATAAAGTTAAAATTCGCACAGCAGCGACCAAAACTTACAGCTGTTAACAAAATAGCGAATGTCAAAGTCAACTTGCACAACAATAGTTGATAATGGTTTTGTTTATTACATTCGTGTTTGGTTTCGTTAATCTATTACAGTAGCCCATCGCTTGCTAATATTTGCCAAATATTAAACTTAAGTCTCTAAAGGGGCTGGTGCAGGAACCTTTCACGGCAATGAGTGGACGGTATAGCTGCCTTACTTCTACTTCGAATGTAAGAGCAAGATACGCTTATTTGCCGGCGACACATTATCATGAAAATTTTGCTCGTCTTACCGGCCGCTTACATTACTGAATGAGAGATACAACGAATTGTAAGACAAATAGAAGCATAGTGACATGCATATTGAAAGTAGTGTCACCTAACCATGTTCCTCGTTTAAAATGGGGTCCGATTCGAAGATCGTAGACATATCGACCGCAAGTTAGATACGTTTCAAAAGCATGCTCGCCATAAACACACTGTTAATATATTGCATGGTGGGGGCGCGCGACAATGAGGCGGCGCCGCGAGCCGAGCGGTCTTACAGCACTGGCTACTGTGGTCCTGGTCAGGGCAAAGTTTAATGGCCGTCAAACTTAACAAGACACCTCACTGGCCGGTTTTTAACATTGCTAAAGAAACTATGACAATGTTATAAAAGCGTAAAAGCAATCGTAAGATCCCTAATTATTTGGACACAAAATTTGTAACTCCAATTGTTTTTAAAGTGGCGACTACAACTAAAAACAATCACTGTGTTTGGGACGTTATCATTTTCATTACTAAAGGCTATTACAGACTTCTTATATTATTTAACAAAAACTACAATGAACAGTTACATTTATTTGAGAATCCAACACTATACGATGCCTTATGCATGCATTGCTAGTAGAGTGATACACAGATGCGTTGCGACTGCCAGTACGTGGCTACACTGCACCCCCCCCCCCCCTCCGACACCTATTCCTCCAAGATCATCATCTGATACCCCAATCAATTCTGCACGCGTTACCCGAACCGAATCCTATTAGTTAAACTTGGTCTATTATATATATATTACTAGTCAACCAAAAAGTACTTTTTGACAAAACTATATTACTCATTACATCCAGTAGGTAAACTTTGCATAGATAAAAATCAAAAGTACAATATTATTCGCTTATCGTCCCAACACAGAAACATTTATGATCTTTTGAAATATTTGTAAATAGTACAATTGAAACAGTATGGATGAGCTACGCAAATTATATAATTGTTATACCCTATGCATTTTAGAATAAAAAGAAACTTGTGAACCAACATTATCAAAGACTATTTTTTGGATAGACCAAAACCACAGGAACATAGCTGCCATTACCGCACGCCGTGACGCCGCATCCGAACACAATTTACCTATTTATTTCGTGGCCGAGTTGGTAAGTTTGCTGACGACCCGCGTCAGGGCTCGGTTCTCAGCCCTCAACCTTTCGTTCTCGGCTTTTAGCTTTTGCAATTGCTACAAAATCAACACCAACATTACTCGCGATCGGATTGCTATGTTGTATACAGGTGATGTGTACAAGTGTTTGCTGGTGCCATTTCAACCTTTTCAAAGCCATGACAAATATAAAATTATCATAAACGCCAATGACAAATGAAATTATATTTTGTGTTGTTAAACGTGACAGATCGTGTCGTTGGCAGTGAACCTGTTGATTTATGCGTCATTGGCGTCGATAAGGTTATACAGTAATCGGCAAAGGGGTAACAGTTTAAGCTGAGAATCAGAGGATGTGCTCGTCATTTTAAAGCTTAGTCAAGTTTACATGAAATTGTCTGTGAAATACCTTGCTCGGGTGGTAAATAGTACAGCAATAAAATAAAATAAATGACATCTGACAGCTGTTTGTGGCGATCTAGACGATTTAATTTCCGAATTATTTAAATTGAATTCTTTGAACTGTTCGTAGCGTTGTGAGATGCTTGGTTTATACGGTGTTAAGTGCAAACGAAGCAGAGTAATAAAGGAAGAGTTTCCAGTATTTTGAGAATGAAAAACTCAATGCTTGGAAATGTGACACTTATTTGTTTGCTTATTCTGGGATCTGGGATGGGAGGAGGGGGAAAACATCTATTATGTCTGTATATACGTAAAATACAAGGGCAAACTTATCCATATAAGGGATATCTATCTACCAGTAAACCATTAAGCGATTGCGAAATATTATTGCATATGTGCTAACTGCCTTTTCGTTTTGAGCGGCAGTATTAGTTGCTTAGCGAGCTTTTTTTTTGTAAATATGCGGTATGCTTATTAATTTGGCAGACTCTATAAAAGTTTATTAACAGGTTCAGGTCACTCAATAGTAATACGTTTTCAGAGGTGGGATAGTATTTATTATTATTATAAATGCAAAGTATGTTTATCAGTTCTATCTTCACGCGTTAATTCTTTATAGTCAAGCGTCGGACATAAAAGGTATCTTTTAAACTAGAAAAATTCAATCAGTTGAATAATTTTGACAGTTGAGACTAAATTCAAATTAATGCAAGAAATACATTTCCACTTTCTATTAGGTGGGCCTGGTAAAAAAAAAAGACGTAGCTTATTCAGTAGTGTAATTATAAGCGAGCTTTGTTTCTCATAGACTTGTGTCTGTTCCCAATATTGAAACCGCGGATAGATTTGAATACCATGGGTTAAAATTTGACACATGTATGTGGCAAAATTCAAATTTTAAGCCGAATTAATCTAATCTACCCAGTTTAAACATAAGGAACGGAAGTTAATGTCCAAGTTTATTTACCCCTTTATCGATTACCTATTATTTCAATGATGTAATACTTTTCGCACGGATTCAACTTTACCTTTAGCTCTTCTTCCATTTCGGATAGTTTCCTCTCCATGGCCCTCTTTTCACGTTTTTCAATGTCAGATAGTGAGTTTTGGTTCTGGAAAGAGACGTAATATTTTTAGATTTTTATTATTTATTGAATGAAAGGAAAAGGCAAATTCGCAACTAGATTCGAGACATTATAGTTATTAAAAACAGTGTATGACCAACTTGAATCGTTTTAAATAAAATTAAAACCAATCGTTTTAAATAAAATATAGCAGTAAATAAAATTTAACATCAACTTTAGTAAACAAATTCGCAATTATTGCTTCCATATTTATTAATGCTGCTATCTATTGTAAAAAAAAACATTGCGTTTACTACTCGTCGGTAGATGGCGCTGATCGCAACACTTGAACTACAGTAAAATTTAAGTTGATAGGATATCTCTTCGTCGGTAGATGGCGCTGTTCGCAGCACTTGAACTGTAGTAAAAACTAAGTTGCTAATCGTTTAATTAAATCTGTTTATTCCGACTTCACGGTACAGATAGTTAACTGCACTCACGTTATATTTTAATTATATCCTGAAAAATGACATTCCCGAAGAAATACAAAATTCTACGCTCAGGCTCAGTCAACTACATCATAATTTTATAGAGCTGGTGGAAAATCAAGGAAGACCTTTGAATCCGGAATTTCTTTTTTTGTTATGAGATTCTGCTAGATCTATAATATAAATACTATTTGTTTATATCTACCTAACATTAATTGGTATAACAGACATTAATAACTCCCACTATACGTGAAGCAGTAAAGCCACGTTATATTAAGAAATATGGTACTATTGCATTTTTTTTTATATAATTAATTCAAGTCTAATTACTTTTCATTATTAACTGATAACACCAAAGATGTCGTTAACTTTTTTAAATATCGATACGCAGAACACTGCATTTGGAGTAGCCAATCTAAGTCGACTGAACAAACTCCATTATTAATATTCAAAATGTGAAAGTAACTCGTTTCTCTTTGTTTGTAACGCTTTCACAGCATAACCGCTTAGCTTGAGTCCCAAGTCCCAACAAAGGACACAGGATACTTCGATAGCGGAAAACTGAATACTTCCCGGTGGAATAGCGAAAATCAACTTCAACGCGGACAGAGACGCGGGCAACATCTCTACTAAATAAGTATACTTTAGAAATAACACTTGCTCTGGCGGCAGATTGATGAAAATACTTAGCATCGCACCTAATTTACAAGAATATGTTTATAAGGTCGCAAAGCATTCGTTGCACGCATTAAATGTTAATCGATAGAAAAGGCCCTACATAATTAAACCAGTTTGTACACGGGTGAGAATCTACACGATAAAACCTTGGTTATTTTTCACGTGTTTTCATAGTATCAACGTTTCTTATAGTACTTATTTACTTGACAGTAATGGTGGCTGGGTTAGTTGACTTAGTGTGTCGCATTGCGTTTGTTACCAGAAAATCAACCTAGTGCGTCGCAAAAGCGCTTACTAGAAAGTCAACCTCATGCGTCGCACTACGCTTACCAACAGGTTGACCTAGTGCATCGTAAAGAGCTTGCCAAAAAATCAATCCAGTCCGTCGCAGTACGCTTTTTTTTATGGCAATGGGAAGGCACGCGAGCACTCAGGCCACCTGATGGTAAGTGGGATCTGAAACCCATATACATTTGAAATCTCAAGACTAAAATCCTAATACTTCAAATGCATTGCCAACCCTGAGGTCTGAGATGGAATGCCTCTATGCTAGTAATTTCACCGGTTGTCTTATACCCACACCAGAACACAGCAATGCGAACACTGCTGCTTGGGGGTGGGTTAATAGATAAGATGGTGGTAGCGTTCGGGACGGACACTGCGCAAGGTCAAGAAAATCAACCTAGTGCGTCGCAAAGCCCTTATAGTTAGGGAGCTGGCGAGCATTTCGGTATATGATTTTCACATGTTTCACATAGAGGTGGATTGCAGTTTAGATCGGTACGGATCGATTTGGTCGAGTCAATTAAGGTCATATCTCGCTGTGTTTCCGAGATACAGTGGAGTGAAGTTGCTTAAAAAAATGGGGATATTAAATAGTTTGCACATGTATGCCCTCTGGGGTTCATGGAAATGGAGAAAATCGAAGTGGCACACATTCAGGGCTATGCATTATCATGGGACGGAGTTATAAAAATGTAAAAATAAAAGCTCTACTAAGTCATTTATTTGCACATGGTTCTCATTGCGCCCATTCGATTCATAATGACTACCTGGATACGAAAAACATTTGGCAGACACTTTGCTCACCGATTTTTAGCTGTACAACTGTTTCAATTTCAAAACAAAACAGACAGAACCCAAATATTACTGACGCGTTTTGAAAATCGTATCAAGTCTGCAGTGAGCGCTGCATATAAACCTCTCACAGGTTTCCGAAGCGCGTCTTAATTTAAAAAGAATTGTAACTGCTGATTATAGTAAATAAATTGAAATAAAATAAAATATACAGGTTTTTAAATCATAAAAATGACCTGAAAAAGTGAAGTCTACAACAATCAGAGCCCTGGATGTCTGCATTATCGATTTTTTGTGTTTGCAGGATGACTGTGATCATCAGCCCCAGAGGCAGACATGTGCGCATAATATTAGCACACGCTTTTTTAAATTTGAGACGGATCAATTGACAATGCAGCGCCACCATGGTGGCAGACGATGTCCTTGATGTTTCTTAGGGTATTATTATTGCTATTAATAACGTCTGCCACGTGTGCTGATTATTCCGAAATTTTGCTCGCCAGCTCTCTAACGATTACTAGGAAGTCAACCTCGTGCGTCGCAGTGCGCTTACCAGTAAGCGAACTTACCACTTGCGAGAGCCGCGTGATGGTGGCGCGCGCGTCCCTCAGCTGCTGCTCCGAGGTGGTCAGCAGCGCCCGCAGCCGGCGGACCTCGCTCGCGGACGCCTCGTAAAGGGCCTTGTAGTCACAGTCGTCGCCGTCTTCTGTGCGTTCGCTTCCCGACTGGAATTAAAGCAGTTTTGTTTTTTAACGGAGAGACAAACCCAGTTAGAAATAAATAATTATTGTTTTTAATTTTGGTAATTTCCAACGGATTTAAGGCACCGGAGGGACGTAAAGTGTGTCCTCATAATTTACACAAACTTATTTATTTATTTAGGAGATAACACAAGAACAAACATAGAGTGTAACATAATTTTCTCAAAAATGACAGGAAAAGTTGACATTACTATCTATATATTGGGATGCGAAGTACATAGTTTACTGACAGATCTCAAATTAAAAAAAAAAAACATTGCGTGCTCGCTACACAAGCACGCAATGTTGCATACAAATTTCATTACCATCTAGTATCTAACTTTTTAAAAAGTGAAAACGGCCTTAATAAAATGAGGGCACAAGTCTTATTACATCCAAATTTTGTTCGGAATATAACTTTTTTATCTGTATCTCGAATAGCTTGAGTAGTTTTAAAAAAAAAGCTTGCGTTTCTCCTTGTCATAAACAAAAGACGGTAAAGAGTAGGTAATATATTGTCTGTATAGATTGTGTGGTATTTCTTTCCTTAATAAAGTACTTTACTCCAACATAATTTTATTCTTGCGATTTTTGAGAAAAGCACTATATATGCCTCGGCAGGAACGGCAATTGCGGGCCTCGTATTTTTAAACGGACTCGCAAGCTCGTCCGTTTAAACCAATCCTCGCCCCGCAATTGCCTACTTCCGTGCCTAGGCAATAATGTACTATTTTAATTGGTACTATGGATACTGGTGCTTCTCTGAATGAAACTGAACTTGACATGGCATTTTGTAAAACTTGTGATTACGAACTAGACAACAAATAGGGCAAAAATATGTATCGAAACAAGGCTCTCATAAATATGTTAAGAAGCTCTTTTTATACTGGAATAAGGCGCATAGGAACATTTTTGAGGTGTCGCCTTCTCACGATGTTTTTACACTTGACTGTACCTATTTCAATTTGTTTTGTTTTCGTAATTGTTAGTTAAATGCTATGTTATAAGCCGATATTGTCATTCACATTATATATTGTATGTAATATTTTAATTTGTCGCTTCGCCCTATAGGTAAAATCGCACATGATGTATTACATACTCTTGAACCACATTTGTACACGCAAATGATCTTCTATACAACGCTCCGATGACTGACTGACTAACTACGAAAGGATTTTTTGGAAATCGACCCCGTACGGAATTAAATCAGAGGAATAGCGGGAAACTAATAAGTCCTACGAGTAAGTCGCGAGCGCCCTCTAGTTGCTAGAAATTGAACTTTGGTGGTTGGCCTATATTAACTTGTATTCGCGCAACAACGCACAACCGCAAGCTGAGCCGCCAGAGCATATTAAATTTTAGATCAACATCCATTCAATGCGCACGCGTTCAAGTGTCCATTACAGTACATTATGGAGCGATATCCCTGAACCCATACACATAGGTATCTAATAAAATCCAGTTAAATAAAATATAGACACGCTTACACTAAGATCGGATTTTTACTACCACAGAAAAAATGTTGTTGTTGCTGTTAACGAAAAACATTTGCAGCATTCAAAATCAGTTTATTCATTGCTTTCATGGGTTGGTTAGTTGTGTTTAAGTTACAATTTTAGTTCTGCCATGAAACCCACTCACTACAATATTATAGCTAACACTTGTATAAATTATCTTATTATTACTAAACTAAGCACATGTTACATATCATGGCACCAACATATTGTATTTATTATATTGCACACTCAAAACACTATTTAATAATTATACTTTCCACATTTATAAGAAATCGACTTTCTAGTTATAAAAATAACTATATATTATAATCAAGATGAAATAATTTTATTTGTTGATAGCAATCTTTATAAAATACTGTTTTTGCACGCAATATTTAATTATTGCACTGGTATTATGACACGATACACCCGTGTCTACAAGTTGAGGGCCGCTTGGTTTATGTGAGACGTCACTTCACTCGTTTAGCTGAACATTTCGTGCTCCCGCCGTCATCGCTTTCCAGTGACTCATTTGTAAGATTTTAATTTCCTTTATTTCTAAAATTTATGTTTAAATCACGGCTCGAGCGAAATTATAACTTAATATTTTTGTTCTTGCTGGCCCAAGTGGCCCAACCTTTGAGATACCTTGAAATTTCACTTGGACACTGACGTAGCTTTGTTTACATTTTTTCTGTGGGATACGATCCGATCTTAAGACCTTATTTACACGAGCGCTTTTTCAAGAGCGTTAAAAAAAAGTTTAAATAGAACAAATGCATTCTCAAGTATATGTTCAAACGTCAGCGCTTTTGCAATGCGACGCTTTCTCGGTGAGCAGTGTTGTATTCTAAACGCAAGGTGTTAAATCTAAATGGAATAGACCTTTACGACTGCGTTTCTTAACCTGTGGTCCGCGGACCTATGGACCATTTAATAATAATAAATAATGCCACCAAAACTCAAGTAATCGCTACGCTTACTAAGCTCGGTGACCGTATGCCAGCGAGCGTAGTCCAAGACCAAACCATACACCTCAGTGAAAGGAAAAAAAAAAAACAGAAACAGATTACAACTCAACATCAACCCAAATATCGCCAACTTAGTTGCGAAGAAGCAGCGTCAACCTTCACATTAACTTTTTTTTTAAGTTCATTTTTGTACTTGCAGTAGGTACCTAACGAATAATATTTCATTATTTAACTCTAATATAGATATAAGTTTGTAATTGTTTGTTTAAAGAATGTTTTATATAAAGTTTTTGTAATATTGCACTTATGTAGTTATATATCTTGGTTGGATCACAATGGGGCTACGTAATAAAATGCTTGCCTTAAACAATATTTCGTACGCCTAAACGGCTCAGCATGGTTGTACAACATATAAACCTTTGTCACCTACCTGTTACCTATGTTGAAGAAATAAAAGGAAATTTGAATTTGAATAGAACTTGTGAACGATGTAAACAAAGTGCCATATTGATATTGTCTATGATTTGATGAGTTTACTAGTGATGGGAAAAATGTTTTTTTTAAATCAGAATCACTAAAATCGATCGAAGATGACGTGTCACCAATATGAATTATGAATTTCGGTATACAATCCGTAGCCCTGTCAATAATGCCGCCTAAGCTCTTCGTGATGTTTTGTTGATTTACGACATGTGCCACGCATTTTTTCCATTGTTCCGCCCCGAAATTAAAATCGTTTTAACACAATACTTCTCGTTATTGCCCTAATTTATCCAACAATACTCAGCCATCATAATAAACAATTGCAGACTTGAAATTAAACGAATTAAGTCATTGGAATAACCGCATCTGCAAAATAATTTCAAACTTTTAATGAAATATCGTACTTTAATTGAGTGAACAAATGGTGAATAACTAAATGAAAAGCAAGCTATACAAACTCGACTGCGTTTTTTGATATTGTTATTAAACCCGTTTATTAACGCTACTATAATCTTATATATTTGAGATGGTTACATTAAGACCTTTCAGGTGATATACCTACATTATAATAATTAGAAGACTTTTTTTGTGTTGACATAAAATAATGGACATTTTGCCATTGTTGTTATTTCAATTTTAACAGTTTAGGTATCCTATGTCACTCGGGATGGAGAAAGGATTCGGCATTCGGTGGACGTCTTTCGGCTGACATGATGATGGTGATGTATATAGATTTTTATCCCACAAAACAGGACAAGCAATAACGAGCATCTTTATTTTTAAATTTATTTTGGTCTAAATTAATAGACTATTTGCCCACTTTCGCTAAAAAGAAAAAGTCTTCGAATGTTCGTCAGACATAGTTTGTGGTTACACTATACCACGATACGTTGTGTCTCTCCACCACAAATATTATAAAAATATTTTTAATCTCGAACACAACGCACAAATAATTTGTCAGAGTCAGCGAAGAGCTTAAAGGAAAATAATTAAACACGGGATGATCTACAAAATGTTTGGCAGAGCACCAATTATCAAAAAAAGATTATACTGTGTTAGTTGATTGCCCGACGGATCCTCGAGGTAGGTGAATTTATAAGTTATAACACAGAAAACATCACTCTGTGTTATGAACTAAATCATACTCCGAACGAAAAAAATTCTAGTACAAAACATAGATTTGGTTTGGTTAGTTTGTTGTATTTTAAACGAATAACAAAAAAACGCGGACAAAAACATTAAAAAAAAAAACACCCGCGACTTTATACAGTCAAAGAATTAAATTTGTGACCCACCTTTGTTGCAAAGTCAATCTGACTTTCTACAGCAATAAGGTTGAGTTTCCTATCACTTACACATGACTTGGCATCTCTAAGGACAATGACATGTTCAAGCAGATTTTCTTTGAAATGGGTAAAAAATAACGTCCGTGACCGTACACGTAGGATTAGTGTCCCGCCACTATCTTCCCGTTTCAAGTTACTTTCGGAAAATCCTTTTTCAGTAGGACACCCAAGGAATATTTCTTACAAGTTTTTGAGTAATTTAGGCTGTGCGTTTTCTGTCAATCCGTCAGTCAGTAAGTCACGGACGACTTATACATGGTATAGATAGAAGATAAAGTCCAAACATTGTAGGAGCCATTAACAAATCCTACAAACATATTGACGTGCTACGCAGCAATGTATGAGTTGAGTCTTTAGGTAATGGTCATAATATAGCACATCACTCCCAAATTAATTCAGTCTTTATGAGCGTTTATTCCGTAACGACACCTTCATGACGTCATCTTTAATGACATCTGAAGTAACATTTTGGGCAATCCTCATCAATTATAACTATGTATTTGCAAATTAATTTAGATAATACTCTCAATTTACTTTATAAATCGCGAAATTACTACAGATCATAATGCGTTTTATATAAAAGAACGCAAATGAAAACTCGCTGCATGCAATGTTTTAGTACGTTAATTGAAAACAGATTCAATATTAAAAAGTGGTCTGTTCTGTCTGAACCAACAAAATGCAAGAGTAAATTCATTATAGCAACGTATTCTTAACTCTGTTTATACATTATCATCGTCTGAAATAGTAAAGAACGTACACAGTAGCCATCGGAAGCGAGCGAGTTGAGACTGAGCGTGCGCGCGTTGAGATGCCCTCCCGGTTCGATAGCTGTGAGCGACCGAGACCGTTCCTTGTTCAGGTTCCCCCTGCTGTTTGACCGGCTCTTCCTCTCCGGCCGGACAGGTGGAATGTCCGGCACCTCCAACGCTTCCGGCGGAGGCTCCTGCACTTTAGCGGGCGGCACAGCTTTTGGCTTAAAGTTCGTTTTGCTAGCGAGTAATTTCTTATCTAACTTTTTTAATACAGGCGTCATAATGTTAAGAGAGCCCAACATCGCTCCGCTAAGGTAAACACCGCCATAGCCAGAGCTCGTGCCTCCGTATATGCCTGCGTTTGAACGCCCGAAGCCAGTGCTGTAAGGGTTATAGTTTCTGTAGCTATTCGAGCCGTAATTCGAGTAGTTGGAGTAGGGGTTGTATTGGGATGGGCTGAAGACGGAGCCTAGGACGCTGGGGGAGGATGCATAATGCGTGGTGAGACTCCGCGGACGGGACGAAGAACTGTATCGGTCTTGTTTCCGACTCATTTTCACATGTCACTTATCACGCGGTTTGCAATAAATACGCGCGCTCGCGGCGAGCTCTGGGTCCGCACTGGGTGTTTTACGTTCGACGCCCACGGGTGGACGTGACGGCGCGTGACGTATCCCCACGTGAATGCATCACCTGTAAATATATCGCGGTGTATGGACGCGAGCTACTAACTACCAAATGGCCGGCCGAATCGGGAACCATAAACATACAGGCAGTCATAAATTTGCGATCTCAATACAGTCGTCGTTTCCATCGAGCTTGCGGGATGCCTCTCGCTTGTTCTCCGGTCCTGGTACCAATATTGACGTTTTCAATAGAGCTCAAAGGAATTTGAGTTTGTATCTTAGTATTTAAGTCTTCGTGGTTAATGAAAGAAATTGTGAAGGACGCGACAAAAATAAGGATTACACGTGGTCTATTATTAACAGAGACGCCTCATCAATCAGTTGACGGTTTCCTTCGGTATTGGCAAGTGCGGCGAAGGCCACGGGTGTAAGGTTGTTAACAGAGCTTTTTTCGTTGCGGTGGCGTGAAACGAAACGATTGTTTGTCATTCACATTATTTTTTTTAAATGTCTTGTGTTATTGGAGCAGAATACAATAGGAACATAATAAATATCAAGCATATTTTTCGGGGCGATAAATTGAAACCATTAATCATACTTAAATCTTTAGAACCATTAAAGGTGTTAGAGGTTTTAAGACGTTTCTGCAAATTAATTAAACTCCTAATTTATAAAATGTTTTGACAGTCTCGATTTCAGCTTTGACATTGGAAATAGTACATTTTGATGCAAGGGCGGAAAGTCAATGTCATTTTATACGACTCCCTAGATGTCTCAGGACAAGTGACAATGACAGTTCCGCACAGGTATCAAACGACGTTTTATAATACATTTGCGAAACAATGACAGTTAAAACAAAAACATAATAGTAATTAAAAGAAACACTTTCACTTAAAGTAAAGTCGAACATGCAAACTTTTCTGTTGAATGGCTTGGAAAACAGTAAACAAAATTAAAAATAAGTTAAAAAACTAGTGCGGAAAGTCCATCTTCCCGGTCGATATACGGCTAAGAAGAATAAAAAGCACTGGTTGGAAGAATACATATCACGTTTTAAAAAGTTTTTAGGGTACAAACCCGGCATTAGTACCTATACAGTCATCAGGATAAGTTAAAAGTCAACATCAGCTTATAATAAAGCAAACAAAGGAAGCAAATTAGATAGATACGAAAACAGGAGAAAATATTGGGTATCAAAATCTGTAAAATATTGTTTTATTTTTCACATGTTGCCATTTTTTCATGTTTGACGTACGCATTTAACTTCTTGATTTTATTGTGACGCTCGCTGACGATCAAAATATGAGACAAGTTGTCATGTCCGCCATAAATAAACATAATAATTCGGTTCGCGAGTTGGGTTAAAACTGAACGGCTTCGGTCATCACGTCATCATGTCATCATGTAAACAAGAGCAAATTTATGACTATCTTAACTGACGTACACATGAGCCGAACATTGACGTGAAAGTCAATTTTAAACTGACTACTGCCAAGTAAAAATGAGGATAGTGAAGGAAGTGTACAGAATCACGGTTGACACAGTCGACAGAGTTGTACGGTGGATCAGGACTCCCTTTTTCAGTCCTGAGGGCCGATCGAGCACTCGAAAGTTTCGCTCGAAAGAGAAAAAAAACGGTGAAAACGATCAGCAGAAAATTTAAGTGGCTACCACTCGTTGTTAAACGTTACGTTACCATACGTTTTCAATTGTACAGTCAAGGAATTAAATTTGTCACCCACCTTAGTTAACTTTTCTTTTTCTTTTTTTAATTTATTTTTCATAATATTTATAAAAAATTACAAAGATATTGGCTTAATACAGCGAACGGAAACCGTATGCGGTTTATTTGTCGCTGCCATCGCTCAGTACTATTTAACTTATTTTAATTTAAGTAGGTAAGGAAAAACTAATCTAATCGCCACTTTTATGACCAACCTGCAAATACATTTGTTTGAGATTTTTTTTACATTAGTACCAAAGTCAATCCAAAATTTTACAGCAATAAGGTTTGTTTCCTATCTATTACAAGTGACTTGGCATCTTTAATGACAGTGACATCTTCAAGCATATTTTCTTTGAATTGGGTAGCAAATTTAACTTCCGTGACCGTTTCAGTAGAAATTTGTTTTAACATTTCTCAAAGTCAAAGGACAAAATAAACACTTGCCACAGGTGTTTAATTTTCAAACAGACCTCAAATATCGCAGAAAGCAGAACCATAGCAGCCTCGACGTTTTATTTATTAGGTTATAATAGTAAAAGTTCTAGATAAACAGTGTTTAAAACGTTGTGTGCATATAAATACTAATATTAATGCCACAATTACTACTTCTAATTATGTCGTATGTTTCATCGATTTCCTACCTACAACGTGCAAGTCCATCACTCCCTTCAAAATACGGGAGAATCGAGCGGTCAAAAGTCAAAAATCAGCCCCCTGATCCACCGTCTGATTGTGTCACTGTGATATTTAGTTTGATAATTCTTACGATTTGATTTATATCGTCACTGTGACATAGTTCTATGGTGGGTCAGGGTTCCGTTTTACCGATTGTCCAGTAAAGGAAAATGATTCCTTTGGACTATGTCAAAGTGACGTAATCAATCAAAATGTAAAGGACTTTCTTAGGATTATATTTACAGTATCACTTGACGTAGTCCAAAGTGGTCTAGGAATCAATTTCCTTGACTGTACATCTTGTACATTTGTAGCTCGTAGAGTGCTCACCATTTTTGACTAATAAGGTGGCGTTAGCGTCCCCTTAGTGTTTGGCCTGTAGGTATAGGTTATGCAACGAGTCGTTGAACCTAACATGGCGGATATCACTCGCATAGATGACACTGAATTCGACACCAATACCATAATCCAAGTGAGTCAGTTATTGTTAGTAGTTAGTAGAGTCATTCTTTGTATTTGGTTAAGTTTTTAACCTGCCCTCATCTTGACGGGTATTATGAGTATTATTTTAACGTGTGTATCTATGTGTCTGTGCATCGTAGCTCCCGTTTATCTTAAAGGAAGAGAGTTTAATCGATATATCGGTTTATTGTTTTAGCTAGGTTTATTGAAAATCGGTACAGCCGTTTAGGATACATCATCTTTAAAAGAAGGGGCCGCCATAACATCGGGGATTTTTATCTATTTTTAATAGTTATTAATAACTACGTTCCCGAAACTACGTTCGCGTAAATTTAGATTATCGTTAGTCCCTTGGGAACTGTTATATTTTCCGGGATGAAAGGTAGCCTGTGTTAATCTATCCAAATTTCATCTAAATCCGTCCAGCCGTTGCAGCATGAAGGAGTAACAAACTAACATTCACACACACACACACACACATACTTTCGCATAAGTAGGATTTGCAGATATTTAGCATCGCATTTAACCGAGTAACTTTCCGTTTACATGCTTTTGTTTGCGATAGATAAGCTAACGGTAAAAATAAATAAAGAACCTTTCTACAGTTCCGGATAGTTTTACACGTCACGTGCCCAAACCCTCGGAATCTCATACAAAATGGACTCCGATGTTAACTACTCCGTATCGAACGTGTTTCTCGTAAAAGCGCCGGCTGAACTCCAGTCAACTCAAAAGCACGCACGTATTTGGGTCACAGCGTTCGAACAAACATATAGTATGTAAACTTGAAAATAGATTTTATTTTTAGGCGCTTGAAACTAACACAAAAAGGCACGCGCGCGTTTATTCAGACGTTTCGATTGTTACTAGATAAACTAGGGGTATATCGATGAAATAAAACAATTTAGTAACCGCCTTTTACCGCCTACGACGCACCAGGAAGTGATACAGTTCACAAAAGAGGAATATAAAAGTCAAATTACCTAAAAAAATCGTTCACTTGGGTAGATGCATTTCATACTAAAACTGTAGACTGAACTGAACAGGAATCCCACGAATATTATGCCAGCGAAGATTACTAGCTTCTGCCCGCGACTTTGTAGGATATGAAAATCTCTACACCTCAAATTTCATGGACCTATGTGTCAATTTAGGGTAAAGGCTATTTTCATTACAAATATCCGCACCAGTCCAGCCGTTTCAGTGTGAAGGAGTAAAGAACAATAGTACATTGTGCATCAAGGGTAGTATGAAGGGAATTACTAACGAGAGTGTTAGAAGCCCGACGCCGAAGGCGGAGGGCTTTTAATGACTCGAGTTAGTAATCCCCTTACTACCTGTGATACACACAATGGTTTTCATCACATTTGCGAGGAAAAAAAACAAAGAGAAAACACTTTAACTCTGCAAAATACAAAGAAATAACTTTTGACGAACGGGAACGTAAATGGAAACGATATTTTTTTACTGACCTCTACCAACGAATAATAACTGCGTTTAGTTTCGACCTGGATTCGAGCCAGATTTAGCCAATTTGATAAAAATGTATAATTACTAAAATTAATGATAAATGTTGATATAAACTTGAAATAGGTATAAAAATAATGAAGTTTAATGAAGCGTATAGGTTTTGTGTAATGTAAGTTAGTCTATAGGTAATTTTTAAAGATGAAATTAGAAACCGATTTAATTTTTGGGTGAAAATTAAACCTCCTTAGTCAGAAATGATGTACGAAAGAGTTGCAAATTTTAAAAAGAAAATCATTACTCCCTAGGGAGTAATGACAAACTCGCCATTATTCCCGCGGGAACAATTTAGGCCATTGTCCTTCTGTATACAGGCATGGAATAACACCATATACGAGCAAGTGTGATGAAAACAATATTAGTGACAAATGCATCTAATCCGCAAGAACACATAATTAGTTCGGAGATCGAAACTGAGATCAGGGCTGAATTTAACACGGTAAAACCATATTCCTTTTGGCATGTTATCGTATTAACATCGTTACGACAGCTCTTATTAAAAAGTAAAAAGCCGCGGAGTGAAGAACAATACCATAACACAATATAAGCAATCCAACCCCAAGTTTGACCCAGTACAACAGAAGCCCAGTTACAGTCTTTCTTAGAAATTTATCCATCTTCAAGTACCCACGTGACAGCCTAAAGTCGGTGTCAATAGAAGCTTTTTTTTCATATAGTAGGGACATAAGATGAGTAAAAGAGAAGAGAGAGAAGAGTTAAAACTTTAACTTATAGATATTTATGACTGAGGATCGAATAAATCGGGCAAATATTAAAACGTAAACAAAATTTATATAACAACAAATTTCTTCAAAGAACCAAAGAGCAGTGTTATAAAATATCGAAACGTCGCAAATTCTATTTGCGCCCGACATCTGAGAGAAGCGGAAGGGGCACTTAAAAAGTATTCCCTCCACGCTCGCATGACGCCAGTGTTATTCGTAACCCAATTTTCACGAACACACACTCCAAAAACATTAGTTAGAGGACGCCCGCGACGTCGTACGCATAGAATTAATACCCCGCTGGTCACACTTTTTTCTTCTCCTTTTTGCGCTGCTAAAATACTTTTACATATACCATCTGGACCCGGGCGTGGCCCAAGGTGGTTATGTGGGACTCACCGACTGATACTGGTAGTATTTCCCCCTAAAAACCCCAGCGTTTCTCCCTCCACGCCGTCGTTGGTAAGGGCTGCATCTTCTGCTTGTGCATTCGACTACAACCCTCACCAGTCCCTCTATTTATACTCTTAGGGGATGAACTTGCAAATATCCCTTCTTAGTGCACCCTTAGGATATCCAATACGAATGAGATATTCAATTTAATTCAATCTGTTTATTATTTGACTTTTTTTAGTGTATGTGTTTGTTTATTATTATTTTGTACTCATAGGACTCAATGTAGTATTAGTTTTAATATGAGTTGTCACGGGGATCATCCGAGATTGACCCTACTGTAGACCTATATTTATCCATCTTTCTATTTAATACCTTTAAACTTTTTTAATATCTGAATCTCGGAAACGGTTCCAACGATTTTGATGAAATTTGAAATATACCTAGGGGTTTACGGGGGCGAAAAATCGATCTGTCAAGTTGTCATCTTCGGGAAATTTCGTTTCAACCCGAGCGACGCTCGGTCTTCCGGGTACTATTGAATGTTTAGAGGCCATTTACAAATTTAAAGGTGGCGGATGGGTAATTTGTTTTAGTTTTGTATTTTTGTGTATTGAGGTATTCAAAGTTGTTTTCTTATAGTGATTTGTGCTTTTTATGCCGTTGTGTTGCACAGTGATAGAAGACTTGGACTTATTTCGTATATCTGGCATTACTTCTCATTTCAAGTGGACTTGCAGTGGTGCTGAGGTTAAAACTATCTTGACGTCGTACGGTGATATGTAGGAACATATCACCGTACGACGTTGCCCCCAATCTTCCTAGAGAAGATTGGGTTGTATATTGTTGCTATATTGATTTATACTTATATATACCTGACACTGGCGAAATCACTTCATTGTGGAAACGCCATATCCTCGCGGTATTAGCTGTTGAAGTCGCCGCGGGGCAAATAAGAAGAAGAAGACTTATATGTTCTCCAGTTTGGAAAAGAAAGATTAAGGGAGACAAAAAGGCATTTAGCTGATTTTTTATAATCAATAAATAAATGCTACCTGGCCCAACCGTTTATAAAACTCGTATCCCAAAATACAATAGTGTCACAATCGTCGGACGCTAGTTTCACAACGCGAATCTCCAAATGCGCGCTCCAGCTTACGTATATAATTAGATATTAAATATGTTAGACAACAATGTTCGGACCACGGCTGTGTGTGTACTAACTAAAAATAATAAATTATTACGCAAAACGACGTAATAGCCCCGCTTGACCTTACTTATTCACTAACTTTACAACTCAATTACATCAAGGAAAGATTACATGCAGGTATAAGTTTAACTAACATAACAAATTATTAGGCTAGGACATAGGTATTCGACGCACACACGTCTCAGTATTTGTAAGATGGAATGTCAGGTTTCAATTCATTTATTCGTACCGAAATGCATCCCAAATGAAACTCTACAATATTGCAGTATTGATGGCCGTAACTTACCACGTGGGAGGGTTCTGTAATGGCGTTGGAAAATTAGAAGCTTTTAGTATGAGATAAAATGTTGATAGCAGGAGAAACTGTGGGCAATAAATATGTGCATTCGGTTCTGAGCAATGGGGTTAATAGTTTGGCTTTTAATGTAAAAATACATAAAGCAGGTGCGTCTTTTTAGTTTTCAGTGGGGTTTTATTTTAAAACCGAGGCATAAACAGGCTTGTTATTAGTTAATCGCGTGTACTTTAAGGCGTCTGTGCTTTTAAACGGCGGACCGATTCGGACGCGAGCTACTTCAAATGGTGGTTTTAAAACCAAGTTGCATAAAAAATCGGTTGGGCCGTTTACAAATTATCAACTCTGAATCGGTCGCCATTGCATTGGTTTTATACAATACTTCATAGTTATTTATTATGGGCACGAAATAAACATAGCCTTTGATTGGACAGAGATTGTTAAGGACAAACTAGGTTAGAAGTACAAATCTTTTGTTCAACAGTAAGACTTCTACAGGCTATTAAAAGTTTGAATCATTTAAAAGTACGTCACGTTTGAATTATAAAATATACATGAGACCGACAATTAGTCATAAGCGCGTAATTATACTAGTGCACTTGACTGATCACACTAGGCGGTGCACAAGCGTCGCGTCGTTATTAACTGGACGGGAGCCAGCATGTCACACCGGCTCATACTCGTATTATAGTCTCTGGCCTATTGTTACTGATTACTTAATCTGAATCTAGTACACGCATTGTGTAAATGTATCTTTATAAACTATGATATGTATGTTGTTTTTCTTCGTCATTGTTATATTTTTTGTTTTAAAATAGTTAGGTAGGTTTCGTTAACAATGCCGGTCTCATTTTGTATCATGGATTTAAGGAAGTATTATTTAATAGATAGATCTGAGCTCTTCAAACCTAGGTACAACTCGCCACGTCAAACTGCTGCTCATGCCTAATTATCTTCAAAACCAAATGCAGCCTGGTGACCCATATCAGAGCTCATGAAAGAATAAATCCTTAATTTCGATAAAGTGTACCAATACAGGTAAAGTAAGACTAAATATGACAGTTCGGCGGCAAATTATGTACTTCAACGAATAGTATGGGCAGGAGGAAAGTTTACTAGGCGAGTGAAGTGTCTTTTTTCATGTATTTTTTGTGGTGAATCGAATGAGACCACAGTTGGAAAAAAATAATTAAAAAAAAACAAGACGAAAGTACTAGGTTTTACACTAGGTACTTAAGTAATATCAACTATGAACCTGTTTATGTCGATTAAATCCTACTTTTAGACTAGAAATATATTATTTTTTTATTTTTTCCAACAAAAATCCTTTATACCTATCTCGCAAAATATTTATTCTATAATTATGGGGATTCAGCGGAAAAAAATACATGGAAAATGACACTTCACTCACCTAGTGAAATTTCCCCCCTGCCGATGGGGGTAGGACCCCTAAATTTTAGTAGGACTCAGCAGAACCTCATTTCTAGTGCCAAGTTAAAGTTATGAACAAAGTTTATGCTATTTTTACTGTATTACTATACTATTGATTATAATGAAGTATAAAAGTCTACCCTAACTGACTGACATACTACGGAAAGCCTAAACAATAAGTGAACCCAGGGACTTGGAAGGAATATTCCTTGAGTACCCTTGGGTGCACTAGGAAACAAGATGTATCGAAAGTCGTTTCTTTAACAGGAGGAAAAACCGGGAATAGGAGGAAATTAATTCTACGCGTACGAAGTAATAATATATTACCTATTTCATGCCAAGTGTAAACATTTTCATTGATTATAATAAATCATCCCTATTACGCAAAGATACTAACGTCATGTCTCTAAGTCGAAAACCCAAGAACGTGTTTACCATTTAGAGTTTCGCCGACGTATTCCGAGTAGTAATTAGATTTCTACAAGATTCTGCCTACACGAAGGCAAAATGTGCCAAGCGTGTTTCATTAGTTGTCACATTTTTGAAACAATAATGAGTGCCGTGTATTTTTAGAAGTGATTCATAAGTGAAATGACATTTTAAAACGTGTCTTCGTCCGGTATGCACGACTACAACGTGATCTACAAGTGGGCCTGGAGTATTGTTTTCGTACTTGTGCATAGGCCCCCCGGGGGGTTAGGGTAAATGTACCCTTTGTGGCCACTTTAGGTCGAAATGAGCATCAAAAATTCTGTAAAATTAAAACTAATATTCGTAAATAGTTAAGACCGAAGATTAACATAAAGATAAAATATAAAACATTTGCGTAATTTCAAAATTCTTTAGACATTAGTTAAAATGTAGAGTGGCCAAAAACGGTGTAAAGATGGCCAAAATCGTTACTTCTACCCTACCATGGCATGGCTATGCAGTTCATTTTACGGCGAGCATGAAGGACAGAGCTATAGTTGTTACATAGCGCTATCCGTTTCTCGCAGCGTGAACTGAACTGTATAGCTATGTTACATTAACCCTCCTGATGGTAACTGGCATTGCACTTTCACCACTGGAAATTCGTTCTTAACCCTGATGATTAAGATGGAAAAGCTCTATGACAGACATTTCACCGGTTGGTTGTCTTATCCTCACGCCGGAACAACAATGCGAATACTACTTCTTGGCGATACTTTAAAGGATAAGATGGGAGTAGTGATCTGGACAGAGACCGCACAAGTTTCTACCGAGCCTGCAGAAGTTTCTACCACCTGTAACCTCATCCCGTAGAATGTCCATAACCTGCCGACGTCTTTCGGAATAGAGTCAATTGATTAGAGATTATACAGTGCCGTCTGAAATAGGAAAAAAATTAACGCCACAGAAGTTACCTGTTCCAATTTGTTTTCGTTGACTTTTCATTAATAGTCATAATATGTTTAAATCAGGAAGAATATCCATCAAGTTAAGGCCTGCCATGTATCTATTTCCGGGAAAATTACAACTAACCCCATTCAAAACATGGCTGTGGTCCTCTTTATGCGTTTATTTTCCCCACCTGACTAACAGAGAATGCAATTCGTCAAGATTTGTTAGATCATTCTCCCGAACTCATTATTTCTTCAAAGTAATTTTTCCATTCGCATTTTTCCCCGAACGCGATATTACTAGTCGCCTTTTTTCCTGCGGCAGTTTATATTCACAGTCGTGTTTTTCCGCTTGCGAGTTTTATCCAGTCGCTTCTTTTCCTACCACCATATTTTCACGGTCGTGTTTTTCCCGTTCCAATTTGTCGAAGATACAGAGTCAACGGAGTTCCTATTTCTGGGTGGTTTGGCCCTCCGGGCCTGATGCAAAACTAACATAACCTAAACCTACCTACGAATTACGATGTAAATACTTTTGGGAAAAGTGCGACTGAGATAGAAATCGAACGGGAAAAAAACCGACTGGGAAAAAAGTCGAACAACAAAAAAAGCGACTGTAATAAAATCGAATGGTGAAAAATAAAATTAGGTAATATCGCGTTCGGGGAAAAATGCGAACGGAAAATTTAATACAAAGAAATAATGAGTTCGGGAGAATGATATAACAAACCTTCGTCAATAGTTAAATCCTCACAACTTAAATCCTTCACAGCTGAAATAAACATCAACAGTGCCACGTTAGCTTGCTAGTGTTGACGCATGGATCGTCACACTTACGAGTACAGCCGTTCTTCACAAAATAACACATTTGCCTCCAAACATGCACAGCATGTGCGACTTTATTACTGACGAGGGAAACTCGAATTTGACTAAGCAGCAAGAGGGCAATTACGACCTTTGGGTAAAAGCTGGGCAGTCATTGCACGTTGCCAAAACAGGATCCCTTTCGCGCTATATAGGCCGACCTTGTGTTTTGAAACTGAAATAGATTTTATTTATGTCAAATTGCCTTTAAATGTGGATTACATAGTCACGCTGCTCCTGTCAGGATTATCTACATTAAATTTATATGTATGTAAGTTCGCAGGAGGTAACTGGAAATTAAATATTACAGAGAGCGAAAGACGTTGACTACCCGACACAGGTTAGTTACTCCGTATACTTTTTTGTTTTCTATGTTTTTCATGCGCGATATAGTCAAGGCCAAATTCAAACAATTACATGAAAGTAGCATTATACTTTATATTAATAGGCGTCATGTCACAGTATTGCCGATTTACGCGCGCGTCTGCGGTCTAATCCGAGAGTTGTCAAACGTACGTTTTGACGGATTCGCAGAAGCCAATCGGAGCGCTAAATATAAGCGGGCATTGTTTCTGGCGAGCGGCTAAAACGAAGCTGGGTTAGTGTTGTGGAAAGTCTTTGAGGTGTAAAAGCGCTTCAAAGATTAAGGTTTGAGCTATTATTTATTATTAGCTGAGTACTTAATTGAAATAATATTTATCTGGTAATGAAAAACAATACAAAAATGATTTAATAAGATGCAAATTTGTTAGATCCTTTAAGGCTTCAAGGCTCGTGATAGATTTCAAACGCGCGCAATCTATATATAACTCAGGTTCTTCGCGCGGAAGCACAGTCATCCCTTTTCATTCTTGCGTGGCCTCTGAAGGCTTAGACGTTTTTAGACTCAATATCGTCATACTGCTGTCCTTAGAAAAAAGGGCATATGTATCATAGAACCTCGTATTAGTGACCTTATTTCTTAACGCGGAGGGTTAAATTTAGTTTGACAGTCAAATTGCACATGTATCATTTTTATTTAGGAGAGCAGCATAGGTTGGGGGACAAGCAAACAAATTGAAGATCATTTAAAAGTACACGCATTACAACGATGGCTACACAGGTGGGCACGCTGTCACGAGTTCTAATGACCCGACATGTCCAGTACTCTCAGCTTCTTAATAGCGTTCGGGTGGGTATCGCAATCACACTTGCACTAGCAACTGACAGTAGGTACACCCGTGTCAATCGTGTTTCGTAGAAAAACGAAGATTACTGATTATTATTATTATTATTTATGAACGATTGAGGAACTGGCTCGTATGCATTTACTGACAATGTATGACCTGTGTTTAAATCCTTCAATATAGACCAGACAATAGACTAATCTGACTTTTTAACTATAATCGACCAATTGAGAAAAAAAAATTCGAACACTTTTTTGATTACGACAGTCTTATATTTTGCCGTGTAATTCTGACCTCTGGTAATAATTTTCATCTTTTTGCGCCGGGAGATAAAAGTTATAATCATTATTAAAAAAAATGCCGACACAAAAGTATCGGCCTCCATTTTTTCTTGAAAACGTAATTGGTCAGGTGAATCTACAGGCAAGATAAACAATATCGAAAGCATTGCTTTATGCTCTCTGACCAAAGTAAATCGATATTCATTTTAAAATACACGCTGCACGCGTGATGGATGAATGTAGGTGTGATATACGAGCCAAGTATTTTTGTATGTTTTTTCATAGTATCAAAACACAAGTTGGCACAGTTACAGAGCGATATGATTTAGGTGATCATGTATGAGGAACGGCCCTGAGTTTTGTCTCAAACGCTGTCTGTAAACTCCTGTAATATTGCAAGTCATAGGCCAAACGGTTCAATGGCTGTCTGACTACAGTAATAAATAAATAATAATACCAAATAAATAACAAAGGGCAATCTTACACAAAAATGACGAGTCAGGCGATTAATGTTTATATTCAAAAATGACGAGGTATACAAATGTCGACATCTTATATAATGTCGAAAAATAACTAAGACTAGAATTATTTTTGTCGATGTATAAAATTGACGACAGGTAGGTTTAACTTTTGCAACAGGCCCGGAGGGCCAAAACACGCAGTAATAGGAGCTCCGCGCTAGCGCAGCTCCGTCGACACTCTTATTTCAAATCAATTAGACAGTGTCGACGGAGGTCCGCTGGGTGGGTGCTGCAAAACTAACATAACCTAAACCTACCTAGCCCCTGTTCCACCTATCCCTTATTATACTTCCTCGTCTTAATTCCATTTCGACATTATACTTCGTATTTTTTTTATTTTGTTGATATTAGCACTCGACATTTTTATGATTTGACCTTTATATTGTTTGGAAAATCGGCATTATTATACCTCGTCATTTTTCCACATAGACATTAGTCGCCTAAGACAAAATGACGCAGTCGTAGTACCTAGTACTATGGGTTTATGATAACGGACGGTATTTATACTCCGTACAGGCAACCAATTTGATTTTTAAGCCACTTTAGATTATGTTAAAGTGACGTTGTCAACCAAAACGTTAGAGACTTCCTATGATTTGGTTAACAACGTCACGTTGACAAAGTCCACAGTGGCCTAGGAATCAAATTGGTTGACTGTACGTACGAGTGCTTACACTGATAAATCTACACAATTAAGTAGAAGAATAAACTGCCTGGCAGACATATCGATCAACGCACATCCGAAACCGTCTAGCGGTACCTTGGATTTCTCAGGGGTGCGTGTAAAGGAACATTTTTGGAAATTCATCTAACAGGTTAAAATAGGGGAGTAGCGGGAATCTGATTCTACGCGTACGAAGTACGTTAAGTTTAATAAATAACTTTCGGCTGGTTATCGCTATCACGCTTGTACTCGCAACTAACAGTATATTTCTTATGCGTGCTTCATGGACATAACGAAGATTGTCTGATATTATAAAAAAATGTATTTAAGTATCGTTAACAGAATATTAAAGTTCTCATTTATTTGTGTCGTTGTGTAATGTTTCAATAATTTGTGATTGTCTGTCGCCGGACTAAGTGAATCTAGGTTATGGTATAAACTAGAGCTGTCAGTACCTTCTGCTGTCAACCTGGAGCGTGTAGACGCAAACGTGTATTCAATTCCGTATTTTTGTCTAGTTGGATTAAATTCATTTGATAATTAAGTCAGTGTTCACATTTCATACGCATCACCAATCCCAGAAACTTCTAAACGACGCTTCGTACCCGCCGCCAAAGCGCTCTTGGGTAGGGTCCAAAGGTAATCATACCAAGTGCAGCAGTAATACAGCCCGTCAGGATCGCGGCAAGCGGTTATTACGCACAAGTATTGTATATATATACGTATAAAAAGTAAGCTGGGTGAGCAATTCTAATGTGTCAGTGAATTCGGTAACTACAATCCTAATGCTGGAATTATGATACAAGAATGGGTTCGGTGATCGACTTCAGCTCATTCGCTAGAATGCTCGAGTAAATACTCAAGTCTATCAGCAACTTAAGACTTAATGTGCCTACGATTTCCAATTAAGTGATATATGCGGAGCCGTTGATAATCTAAACAAACATAAATCACGTTCCGATCCTAAAATTAAATGAATATCTAGCTGTGGGCGAGTGAAACCCACGTCCGAACATACACGGTCTCTTAATGGCGGTAGCTTAACTAAAATGGAGACGTTTAGAGATTCTTTACGATTTGCCGTTCCTTAAATGGATACCCCGAATTAAGGACAACACTTAAATAACAGCCCAGTTAAAATGTGAATGACCATATCAAAAGGCATTGTCGAGTTCACAAAACCTACGTTATGTAATGAATAAATCTTGTAATAATATCCAAAAAAAAATGTAAGGGAAGCTTCACGGCCCATTTAAAAAACCGCTCGCTGAGATATAAAAAGGTATGATCAGTCGACCGGCCTCCTGGCCTGCCGTCGTCCTACCAAAGAAAGCGGCTCACTGCAATGTATTAGTTGAACCATTGTATTTACTCAACAGTTACCCACCTTCTTTGGTAGGACGGCAGAGGGTGAAGACGGGAGAGGAGGGAGAGGGGATCTTAAATGCGCAGAAATGCCAGAAACTCACCACGAGCTTTCAGTCGTCAAGCTGGTTAAGGCATGTTTCGTCTGTCGTTTAAAATGTAAGATTTTATAATAATAGGACATACCTGAAGGTTTTCCGTATCGCAATCACCCTCGCCGCCCCCGCCGCGATCGTTAACGATATCCTGAAATAACCATTTCAATCACCAACTTTTCTTAGCCCTTCTTGGATTAAACATGCTCTTGTTGGCAACAGAGACCAACAGATTACCTGCACGCCGAACGATTTATGCCTGCCAGCAATATTCGCACGGGCAGCTTTAAAACTGTCACTCACCACAAATTATCAGTTTTCGACGACAGTTCGAAATCGACCGCCTGTCACAATGACGATATAAATTAATAGAAACCACGTCAACAATCAAGAAATGAGTGCAATGATTTCAGGTTTATTTTCAATTGGTGTTTAACTTTGACTTGTTTATTTACAATTTTGTAAGAGTGTATGTATGTAGAGCAGTGGAATCTCTTTATATTCGCGTGTATACGGCAATAACCGAAGCATAGTCTCCTCTTTAGGAAATTGAAACTATTTTTAGTTTCAATATTGTTCGCGCGATCTTATCTAGTTGTATAAATCAACGGTACATCTGTAGCGAATAAATCTTTATCATGGTTTTTCGTCGGGTAAGTTCGTATTTATCTTGCTTTCTCAGTTGGGTTATTGATGGTACTGAAGCTAACTGAGAAAGCAAAATTGCTACGAACTTATCCAACAAGAAACGTTGGGAAAGGATTATTTGCTATAGTCTATCCGCGCGCTTGTTTGCCACGGTCGTGGTATAAAAAACAAGTAGACAAATTAGTACTGTTTGAGACAAACACAAATATTCATCAATCGTGTTTTCATATAAAATAACGTATGATGAAATAGGTAGGCAATCTTAAACTTAATGTGAAAGTAAAGATCAGGTATATAAATCATTGCAAAGACCTCACATGATTTTTAAAAGCACGTGATTACCCATCGAGTAATAATGGCAAATCGGTTCATTTGGTTGTGTTTACATCTTTGCCAATTCCAATCGGCACAGACTATACATCTGTATGTGGTCTACTCACGTCCATGTCTACGTGCGTGACGCCGGTGGACCGGCGCTTGGGCCGCCGGCGCCGCTGGATCACGTTGAGTGCAGCTTGCGTGCTTGCGGGCGACGTGCTTGACTTGCTCTCGGAGCTACTCTCGCGTTCCTTCTCGTCCTCGCCTAATCATAAAAAAAATAAACTGAAATAAGAGTGGGCTTTAGGAAAAATGCTACAATTTTCTACAATATGGCGATTTTTTGTTACAATACAAGAGTCCAAAACAAAAATCTTATCATATTCCATAAGGTAAAGACTCCTCCGTGACATATTTTGCTAAAATACATTTATACAATTAATTATTATTGTTAAACAATATTCAAAGGACGTTTCCACCGTATCTAGAATAGTTATTGCTCTTTATACGTATTATTTTATGGTTGTCTAATGACCATAATCCAAGCCTACAGATTAGTTTGGAGGCAGTTCAATTCCTGCGAGCTTGTTGATAATTACTATAACTTCATTTGCTTAAGTTTAACTAAATGTCACCATACAAAGACACGTGATAATAGTTTATCGCCCAATGAGGCAGAACATTAATACGCCAAAAGCTCGACTAAACGGATTTTAATAGCTGTTTAACGTTGCCACGGGTTGGCTAATTAAGTACTGTAATAAAATTCTAAATTTACTCACCAGCACGGCTTTCTTCCTTGGACGGTGGTGAGGCGGTGTTCGCCGTGGACCCAGCGGGCGGGCGGCGTAGCGGCAGCGTGACGGTTGCATTTGCGTCGACCGCCACACGCGGCCGGGCCGCGTCTTCCAATTCAAACTGTTTATGTACAATCGTTGTGAGAAGGGATAGTGACTTGAAATAAGTCTATAGTCCGGTAAGTTAGCGCACAGTAATGTTATCACGATAAGCATGAAGTTGCTAATGGCCCGACCCTTAAAAGATCCTTACTCCTTAGGAGAAATGTATAAGTATTTTGCAGTCTGGACCTCGGATCTCTAAAGTCAATTCATAATGTCGATAATTTTACGATTGGATTGATTACAAACCCTACAGCCGGAATTCTACAGCGGCGCATCTACGGACGCAAACGTTGGCATAATAATAGATTCGCGTCGTATCAAAATGTATGTAGATATACTGCCGTAATACCAAAGAAGGCGACTAACTGCTTAGTAATTGTATGAGCTATTTAATATTCCTGTGGGTACCAATGGAGTATGCTTCGACTACTACATTGCATTGCATTATTATAGTCAAAGGCAATGAAAACGGGTCACTTCGTATAGAATTTCCATATAAAGTGACCCGTTTTCAATGCTCCTGAGTGTATTATGACCAGAGCCCGGATTTTTCATGGCAAAACAAAACTCTTTCGTAATCTGGCTAGTGATAGAAACATCATTTTATCGATATCGAGTATTATTTATAAAAGCTGTGCTCGATCGAAATCCTGAATATGAAAGTTTACGAGATATATCTGAAAATTGTACTCAAACTGAAAATTATACCAATTACAATTAATTTTATAAATTTGCTCCCTTGACGTCAAGTGAAGTTGAACGTACATTTAGTACTTATATATAAATGGCGTTATAGTGATAAACGAATCTGTTTGCTCCCAGAGAATGTTGAAAGACTAATGATTATCTACTCATATCACAATTACACGAATAAAACGCCAAGTGCTGCTGTGTGTTGTATAGGTAAGTCATTTTATTTGTTCACGTTTTTTATTCTATTACACAATTATCGATATCGATAAAATTATGTTTCTACCACTAGCCAGATTACGATAGTGTTTTGTTTTGCCATGAAAAATCCGGGCTCTGATTATGACAGTACAAACACTCCTAGTAACGTCATTGCCACACGCCTGGAACAATTAGCTTCGACCATAACTTTACAATGGTCATTCAAAAACTGCTTCAATTGTCAGCTTTGTACTAAAGTCTACAATGCTAAATTGTCGAAATTAGTTTCTTATAATATTCTATTATTAAATATTTTTCAATATAAATAGGTGTTTTCTCTAGTTCTATGGAAGTTGATCCACGTGGCTTATATGTGTAGAGTATGCCTGCGTAGCTTACGCCGCAGAGAGATTCCGGCTTAAATGCCCGCCACTCGATAACAGTACAGCGCTTCTATTCTTGGCAGTTAAAACAATATCGTATTTGACCTGTTACGGAATCGCTTTTCACTCGGCCGCCATTACTGTCAAGTAAATAAGAGCTATCAAAACGTTAACAATACGATAACAGATCAAACAAGATATGGCTTTTACCGTGTTGAATAGAGGCCCAGGTACAAACTTGTCGGACTATAGTCAGTAAGTGCTATTCAATTTATAGTTTCTAGTAATGAAAACGGGTCGATATTGTTACTTTACGTACACTGACCCGTTTTCATGGATCTGATGTGTATCGACAATACAATGGAGGGAACACACATCACACAACATACAGTACAAGCAGATAGTTGAAGAGCGACGTGCGACGGAAACAAATGCATAGGAATCGCCCTACCGCCGCCGTATGTGGCATGCTTCATACAGCTCTATGCATTTACATCTTGCCGCTCGCCGCTCTTCGCTGCCGCGGCCGCCATCATGCAGGCATAGCCATGACTTTGTGCTTTTAGTACCCGCGGCGAGATATTTAATTTTGTCACTTGTAGTTCATAAAAAATATTGCCGACTTCTATCAAGACACTGGTAGTATTCTACCTACATTTTATTTTAGATGGTTTAATGGCTATTCGACCTTCGCTGCGGATACTATACAACGAACCGACTAGAAATGGGGAAAAAATGGTCTTTCGCTGAATGCGAATGGCATGGATTTGTTAATTATTTATGACAGTCGCTCTTTTTCCCCGATGCCGTGGTTGCCCAAAGTCGAAGCCTGGCCAAATCGCTCTTTCTTTCATTATTTTTTTAATTACGAAGCAAATAAATGACACCATAATGCTTTAATAAAATAATTGTTAATTTGGTCAAAAAACACCAAAGCAGCATTAAATCAATATTTAATTTAACCGTTATCATTATTACTTATGAGAAACGAACACGGGTCCAGTGATTATTTTATATATTGAGTATATAAAGCCGGCAGATCGATATGTGATCACGTTGTGTTATCTTCAAATTTATACGATTAATTCAGACACAATTGAACAATATACGTATGACACGTTTTTTATTTGCATTTGGGAAAAAGTTTAGGGGTTGGTTGGGATCAGCAATGTAAGATTGTATGAAGATGTCCATTTTGTTACCAAACTCCAATCATATCATTATATCATTCGGTAACGAAACGGACTACTCCAATGTTTGTTTTTAAATAATTTACAAGGATGGTCCTCACCAACGTGTCACTTTCCCAAACCAGGACAAAAATCTCGGTAATATTATTTGGAATTCGTGAACTTACAAAATATGTTGACATATCGGTCTGCACGAATTAGTTGGAAATAGTTTGTCAATCAGTAATGTTTTTTAGATCTCCGAACACCGGTTATTAACCGAGCGGAACGAAGGTTATGTTATTATTTTATATACCAAGTGTTGTAGTGTTTTGAATCCAGAAAGAATAAAATCATTTTAAGCTTCGTTTTCAATTATTTGTATGCCAGCCCAGATGACCATACGTAACGTATGGATTTAATTTAAGAATATAAGATAGTAAAAAATATTACTGATTGACATGTAATCGTTAGTATATTAGCACAATTATTTAATAATAAAACATATATCGCATGCATGTTTCGTTTTATGAGGCAACTAAAAAGCCTGTAAGGAGACTTTAATTTTTAAGTAATCCAAACTGAAAAAAAATACGAAAATTTTGAAGACAAAACATGCTCGAAACGTAACCTAGTCTCGATATCTGTGACTTTGGCAAACGCGACTACTGTCTACTAGAGATATGAAATAAAATGGGACAATTTAATACGATTAACAATTCTCGACATTAGAATCGGGTATTTCTCAAAATGTTGTCAATTTATTTTCCTCTACCGATTTAAAAACAAAGTAACAGTTAGGCAGAATAGAACAAATAATGGAAATTTCCTTTTTGTTACCAGAAGTATTTCGTTGGGAGTAATAAACTAGGAAGATTAAAAGGTTAGAAGAGAAGAGGAACTTTTGAGGAACTCTTATTATTATCTACATTTTTATTTGATTTTATCATAAACGATCTTTTTTAACAATGTAAATTAGACAAATATTTAGTCACAAGGTAAATGACAATGAAGTCGAAGATGGAACTCTGATATGACTAAACATGAAAGTCGAATTAAGTAATGAAACGATCACTTTAAAAAAAATACAAATTATTCGCGTCCCAAGCCGCTTATAACATGTTAGGGGAAAAAAAGCAAATAGATTCCCCGCCTGTTCCGTTTACTAGTGGTGAGAGTTGGTTGAGCTTGAGTCTCACGATAAGTCATAGAATACCTTACGTCAAAAATAAATCTACCTATGGCCGCATCGCACGCATCGGTGCATAGCAACACAGTACAATATAATATAGTTAGCCCAGCTTGTTAATAGCAAGTGACAGTATACTTTGTCACTCGTGTGAAAAACGAAGATTGCCGATCGCTATCAAAAATATATACAGGGTAAAATAGTAGACTTAATCAGAAATCCCTTTTTCAGGCTTTGATACTGATTTCAAAACAATATTAGTTACACGAAACAAAAGCATTTGTTTTTGTTGATAATTTAGCCTTAAAAAAAACATTAATTTAGTAAATCGTGGTCACCCTATGTGACAGTGAAGTGGACACTTGCGGGACTTCTTATTATTGTTATTAATAGGGTAACCAACCTGTTTTTACTAAATGGTTTAATCCTACAAATTGTTAAATAACATACTATTGTTCCTTCTAAAATTAGCTTTATACCTATAATATCATACTCGCATTTTAATTCTTAATCAAGCCTAAACACTTCGGATCACGTCTTCTATTACACCTGTATAGTACTGTACATTTCACTATAATTAATCCGTTTGATGCATTAGGTGCAAGGCATTGGAGTTCCACAGAGAAAGTTAAAAACTAATAATTCTGGCCTTTACATTTAATTATAACTCCGATACATACGATGCGGTCTTGAAGAAGTTTCACAACGCGTCGTCGGTGTCTGAGCCAACTTGTACGCAACGCCATTAGAGTGTATAGCCCTTTCAGGCCGGATGACGAGTTAACTCGTTTCGTGCGACGAGCTCTCAGATTCGGTAGACGAGTATACTAGTTTTTTTTGTCATTACATCTTAGATTACAGCAATCGACAGTCACTTGCACAACCGTATGCATTGCGGCCTCGAGTCATAGCTACTTGCTATAGTTACATGATGTTGGAAACTAGTTTGAGGTTAAAAAGTGAATAATGGAGTGAATAGTTTGAGAGCAAAAAGTGATTACAGCAATCGACAGTCACTTGCACAACCGGACACATTGCATCCCGTACTCTTGGCCTCGAGTCATAGCTACTTGCTATAGTTACGTGATGTTGCCAACTAGTTTGAGGGTAAAAAGTGAATAATGGAGTGAATAGTTTGAGAGTAAAAAGTGATTAGGGCAATCGACAGTCACTTGCACAACCGGACACATTGCGTCCCGTACTCTTGGCCTCGAGTCATAGCTACTTGCTATAGTTACGTGATGTTGCCAACTAGTTTGAGGGTAAAAAGTGAATAATGGAGTGAATAGTTTGAGAGCAAAAAGTGATTACAGCAATCGACAGTCACTTGCACAACCGGACACATTGCATCCCGTACTCTTGGCCTCGAGTCATAGCTACTTGCTATAGTTACGTGATGTTGCCAACTAGTTTGAGGGTAAAAAGTGAATAATGGAGTGAATAGTTTGAGAGTAAAAAGTGATTACAGCAATCGACAGTCACTTGTACAGTCAGCTGCAGAGAAAAGTAACCCCCCCTGCATACAAGTTGCCTTGCAAAGGGGGTTACATTTCTCTGCAGCTGACCGTACAACCGGACGGTGTACCCTTGTTTTGTCGACAACCTTTTCATCGAATATTATTTCATCGATAACGATTCATCGAAACTTTAGTACTAGTAATATTGTTTGGCGTTATCTTAATTCAACTACTATTTATTTAAATTTATCTTACTACGTGGAAATACTAATCAACGAATACTACTTAATCGCAGATTTGTTTCAAATTATCTTAATTGGTACAACTACAAAACATTGCAATTCATTTCTTCGACGTATTACTTTAATACAATTTTATATGACTAATTGCGCATTAATACATTTTTCAAAGTATGTAGTGTGACATACAAATATGTATAATAAAACTAAGATTTATTGGTGTATCAAAGTAGGTTAGGTTAAGTTTGGACTGCGTCCCCCAAGAAAACGAACTGTTGACAGAAGTGGGTTAGGTTAGGTTAGAACTGCGACCCCCAAGAACACAAAAACATGACACATTACTATTATTACAATAACTTTTATCATTATTATCATAATATTATAATAAATTAGGAACATAACTATAATCGCGCAGAGTGAGTGATTGCGTTTAGTTTTGATAGCAAAATATTACCAATTCAAATAAATTTATGCGGAATAAATATTATTACAAGTAAAAAAAAACAAATTAAAAAGACCCGAAATGATTAGTCATGACATGAATTTTATTGAAATATGTCAACTACTAATTAAAAGACCTCGGTTCAAATTACCTAGTATCGAGTCCACGACGCAATGACTTGTCGATGAAATGAAAATACTTGAAACGTTGTCTTTGAAATAATATTCGATTAAAAGTCTGTCGGCAATTCAATGGTAAACCACAACCGGACACATTGCATCCCGTACTCTTGGCCTCGAGTCATAGCTACTTGCTATAGTTACGTGATGTTGCCAACTAGTTTGAGGGTAAAAAGTGAATAATGGAGTGAATAGTTTGAGATTAAAAAGTGATTAGGGCAATCGACAGTCACTTGCACAACCGGACACATTGCATCCCGTACTCTTGGCCTTGAGTCATAGCTACTTGCTATAATTACGTGATGTTGCCAACTAGTTTGAGAGTGAAAAGTGAATAATGAAGTGAATAGTTCTAGAGTAAAAACTGATTAAGACAATCGAGAGTCACTTGCACAACCGGACACATTGCGTCCCGTACTCTTGGCCTTGAGTCATAGCTTCTTGCCATAATTAGGTGATGTTGCCAACTAGGTTCGAGAGTGAAAGGTGAATAATCGTATTATCCGATGAATATTTATAACGTATCTGTATATTAAGTGTTTCGTTTTACACAAATAAACATGAAGGAAAACCTCTAGCTAGTTGTCTCGTCTACCAGCTCTAAAAAGCGTTTTACCAAGGCGATATAAGTCGTCTTTCGGACGTAAGAGCATCATATCTGTTAACGAGTTAACTAACAGAACTGAGGAGCAGAAATTTCACTGAACCTGACATACTGAGTAAGTTTTGTGCACGACTTTGTCGAAAGTCGTACCAAAGGGTTAATGGAAAGGGAACGCCTGTTTCTAGTCGCGTTTGCCTTAGTCACGTAATGGACCTTGTTAGCGGGGTCCAAGCGCAGGCGCCACGAGGGTCGGCGCTCGCTGTGCGCCGCAATGGTGGCGGTGGCGGCTGCCGTGGCGCTCGCCAACGCCAGAGGGACCGCGGGCCGCGCCTGCCACGGTACTAGGTCTTACCAGCGCTCAGTCGCGCCGTCTACTTTGTCGGAGTAGGTAGTTAACCAAACCAACTATAGTAATATGCTACCCATCAAGACAGACCGGTTTTTATAGACAAAGAAAAGTATAAAGATGGAGTGAATATTCATACGACATCGTTTTTGGTCGGAAAAGTTTGTATTTATCATGCATCTCAGTCAATTGTAGTAGCAATCAATAAGGTTATTAAAAAAGCAAGACGAATACGAACTTTTTCGATATAATAGGTACGATGTCATATAATTATGCACTGGATCTCTAGATAACATTTTTCAGACTGTAAGATGAATACTATTAAATTAAAAACAATTTTTCACTTTCGGTCTGTACCGATAATTACTAAGATATGCCGAATCCCAAACTCTATGTTATCGTTATATAATTGTTGATGTTACAGCTTGTATTATCTAAGCAACAAGAGCTACAATACAGTCAACAATAGATTACGAAATGCATTTAAAGATGACGTTTTAAAAAATACCCAGCATAATTTCATTATTTTTTTCTGTGGTATGTCTTGATTGGTTAACATAATAAGCCATGCCGATTTCGTTAACATTTAGTTAACTACCGACACAGACAGAATAAAATAGCTTGATAAAACAGACTGACATATCAGATGGAACTACATTAATATTCACTGACAACCACCAGATGTATTTTAAATTCAAATTTCCTCCGAAAGAACTCTATATTTATATCCAAAAAATGATTGGCAAGCGTAAGCGAACTGATCAAGACAAGTTTTACAAAAGACTTTTTTCTGTTACGTAATAATATTTTCATTTCTCAATATACCGAAAATAAGTGTCTAAATAAATGATAGAATTTAACGATAAAAAATATTCAACGAGTTAGGGCTGTCTCTGACGTTAAATTTGACGCCCTTTATAAACTCACTTCGCCCCCTAACGGAAGAGAGGCCTCCTCGGTAGGAAATCCTGCATGACATTTTTGTTTTTCAAACCGCTCCTCGTCGTAGTGAAATTCGCTTACGTAGGACGCCGCATTAGCAACGTACTGTCTACCAGCTCACTCGGTAGGGCTATAGAAGTTGCACTCAACTAAAACTAGCAACTAGTCAAGATGAATGTGGGGTGATATATCAACCCTTTTTCAGGCCGCACCAAGACGTTTTCCAGCGTCGGTATGTGTGGCAAGTCCCTATCGTGACTTCATATGTAACAGCAAGTTTCACAAGCCTGCACGAACAAACATATCGTCTCCTTACTTTCTCAACCTCGTATCTGATTAGATAGGAAAACTGACTGCTTTCCAATCTAACTATTCGATCAGATACGATGTTGAGAAAGTAAAGAGACGATATTGTCTCTGCTTGAAAGTCTTTCCACGACTGTGTTGGGTAATAAATACATTTGATAACTTTTGATATGATTTGTTAATATGTAAAACGTATTGAATTAAGATTTCTTATTTTTATTTCTATATTATTTACATATTACTTAGCCAGGTTTATGGATGTTTGTTACAAACCAGCTCAGAATACTTCGTTTATTCCTTCGTAACGCGTTATTCTGTATGTTCGTCCTACGGTCTGTCATCCATCACCTAGTGTCCGAAAGCGTACCTAAACCTAATTCGCGGATTATTTTATTTGAAAGGTACGAGTATACAAGAGGTAGTTTTAGCTAAGTTAAGCGAGCTAGTGTGAGGGATGTTTTTTTTTAGGGTTCCTTAGCCAAATGGTAAAAACGGGACCCTATTACCAACTATCCAGGGTCCGTCCGTCTGTCTGCTTTTAAATTGTAAGTACTATTGGTAAAACTAGATACTGCTGAAATTTCTGGCATATTGAGCATTCTTAATACAATAATGCAAGCTTGAAGGAGAGCATTGTTCATGCAGGCTTGAGACTCGCCTTTGTAAAAATTACACTAATAATAAATATCCTAGCAGCTATTTCTTGCAGAGGTGAAATGATATATCGATAATGGCCAAATCGACAAATGAATTTTAATTACACTGCGTTATTAATTACTGTGTAGTTAATTAATTAATACAAACAGTACGGGGTTCGGTGATATAATGGCCAAACTGACGTGTACACAATCAAATTCAAACTCAAAAATATTTACAATAACTACCTGAAAACCCTAAAATTTTACAATAACATAAAAACAGCGTTGTCTATTGCAAGTCATAAAAATTAAAAATAATTCCCCAAAACCAATTAGTTGTTATAATATATTAAATGCCAATAGAAAAATACCCTTTAACCCTCAAATAAATAACTCTATATACTTGGCACATTTCATAACACATTCAGCGCCCGCATTCGACATCAGTATTAATCTGTCACGCACCATCGCGCCACGGGCGGTGAACAAGTTAGAGAAGCACTTACTGTGTTATTTTCAACACTAGGAGGCGGTGGTGTTTCTTCTTTTTTAGGGCTCACTGGCTGCGGCACCTGAAAAAAGGAAACACGGATATCTTAACACTTAAAACGTCTGCATTCTGTATTGTTACAAAACTTGAATGACTTGAAAGATAAAAGTACTCGAAAATTGTCGATTTGAAAATAAAACAACCCATCAATCGGTAGGCAAATTTAATATCCTAGACATAACATAAATTATCGTAAAATTTTAACAAAATGTATATTCACCCAACATTTGACAAGAAAATAAAGTTTACTTTCTATCCTATAAAATTGGAAATGATGCACTATATTTTCGAATTAACTGATTATTTTATATTCTTATGTGTAAATACCTCTACAGTGCCATTGCCCGCCTTTTTCTTGGCCAGCTGTTCGGCTGACTTGATCTCTTCGAGCGTAACTCCTTGCGTGGATCGCCTCGTCTCTCTCACACGCTTGGCGTGCGCTTTCCTTTGCGTCTCGCTCTCTTCGTCACGCACCGGCGGCACGAACGACCTGAGATTGTAGTTTTTTTTTTAATTTTAATTAAAACGAGCTAGCGTTGTGAAGCGTTTGAAAGAAGGTAGACTTGTCTGAACTTGTAAAAGACTAGGATAAGAGATTACTATTTAACCAACTCAGACAAGTTTACGATTCTAAAAGACATCCAAAACAAAAACAAAATGGCCTTGCGATTATTTTTAAAAACATCAAGATATATTAATTAAAATCTGCTTAGAAAAATGAACACGTACATGCAGTTATGCAAAATATAAAATAAAGGATGATTTCCACCAAACGGCTCGCATCGCATCGGATCGGAAAGGATACGTACGGATGCGGCGACAGCCGTATCCCTCTATTGATATTATTATTGTCTATTTATGACGGAGCCGATCGCGCGTCGCAGCATGCTTACGGCTACGTCCGCGTGTCGCGGAAGACGCCCGCGCTCAAGTTGTTGTGCGTGGCTTGGTAATACAGACTTTAAATATCAAAAAAAAAAAAAAAATTAGTAATAATCAAATGGAGTAATAATAATGTAACTAATAATCAAATTGACTTATAAAATGTAATATTTTATAAGTCAATTTGACAATTTATGTTTGAATTGAATTGAATTGAAATACTGTGAACATGATTTAATATCGTTTAAAGACTATACAATTATTTCCGTTCCGATCCGTTGCGGGCCGTTTGGTGGAAATAGTGCTTAAAACTGAGATTAATAAAGACTAATTACAAAAAAAAGAACAAACACACGGTATTATTAAAAAAACATTGCAGCAAGTTATAAATTATAAAGAGCATGGTTTCACAAATAAAAATCGAAGTTTCTTTGAACGTCACGGTCGACTTTGACTCTCATTAGCGCTACTGTCATGTTATTCGTATAGCAAAAAAATAGTAGTTGATTTTTAACGACCATGACAAAAACCTTAAAGCGTCTATCAAAACGAGATTAGCACTTCAAAAACGACAAAACTAAGTTGCTATAAACATAGGAGAATTACAGCATAAATATTCTGCGAGATCTTTAAATGACTTTAGTTTGGTTTTTCTATGGTTTTTCATTGATTTTTGTAAGTCAACTCCAACGGTACGTGATCGATTTCGTACCCAGTCAAATCGAGGATTAATATTTGAATACTAATGAATGTAAATAAAAGGGACAAAAGTGATCATGCGTACTTATGACTATGACCCGAAGTCTTTTAAAGTCTCATAGAGTTTAAATAGATCATTACTTCATAAATTCAATATAGGTAAGAAGTAAGTACCTAAGTAAGTCGAAGGTAAGGCTCCTCGGCGGTAATAGTCGACACGAGAATATTGCGTAAGTAAAAAAAATGGCATGACTAAGACTAAGTATATCAGACTTAGACCCTTTTTCACTTGATCTTTCGAAGATTTGTACAGATGTAGTGCATAATTGTTTTCCTTCGTATTTCCACGGAAACGTACGAACGTGTCATGCTACTTCAGTCACCCTCGGTACTTTTTGAACTGTGACCTACTGATATAGCTAGACACGTTCGTACGTTTCCGTGAAAATACGAAGGAAAACAATTATGCACTACATTTGTACCCTATTCACTAGTTCACAATTAAATAATGCTCGTCGTAAAGCGGTGCTTTTACCCTAAGACACCAGACTTATACACGACATGCCGGGTTGCGTCCTTTCTTTTTATAGCTGAGTCTTTGGTTGTAATGGTGTAGACAATAAAGCATTTATTTCGAACAAAAACACACATGTCAGTTGCTAGTGCCATCCATTCGTACATACTCGTACTTACAATATAGAAATGTTTTACTAAATTGATTCCACTATGTAAGGGTGAAGTAATGATCTGAAGAAATCACACAAGCAAAACACACCAAGCAAATATCATCCGGCGACGAACCAAAAGACCATCGCGAATCTTGAAGCTGGACTTACGATCTACAGATTTTACTAAACCACCATACAACGAAATTTGTCAATGGGATATGAATATATTGTAAATGAAATAAAGTCGGTTTTCTAATTTGATCTAGTCATGAAAACAAAGGAAATTCTACTTTACTTCCTTTGCACTACAGTACTAAGCAAATAAGAGGACAATCCTGACACATTGCACAAACATGAAGTTCTTGACTATTCACATTGTTGACAGCAGTAAAAAAATGCTAAGCTTAGTTGTTGCGTGTGAAGGTGGGTAATAACACCATTATTTGACTGCTGTCAACAATATCCACGCAGAAACTTTACGGTTGTGCAATGTGTCAGGATAGACTTCCTATAGGCCAGGCACTAGATCTTACTATGTACTATTTCGAGTACATGCGAGTGTCAGGAGGTTAAAACCAAAGTTTATAAATTTCGGTACATCCCAATTTCATTAATAGCGATATGAGAATTTTCATTTAAAGCTATCAAGTAATCATGGTCTTTTGGCTCGTAATCGTCTGTAACTATATGTACTTGAAGAAATTCTTGAAAATGTTCCCGGGCGACAGTTTGGTCGGCGTGACAGAGCTGGAAGTCGAATTGCTACTGTTCTCCGCGTCCGAGGCGCTAGATATATAACCGTATTTTAACCCTCTTATTAATATATACGTGGAAAGTATGCTTAAAATATGTTTGGACCTTCGGATTTGGCAGAAAGTGACCAAGCATATTTTAACCAAATCAAGCTATTATTTAATAACAAGATATTACAGCGTTTACAATTTCAACTAACTCAAGAGCTTGTATCGAAAACACTATCTTGAAGGTCCACAACATAATTAATGCATACAAAAAGTGAGGTGAGCATTCCAAGACATGTCAAATTCAAATTTAACGTCTCTAACTTGCCTTGAGATCAGACGGATATTATACACCAATTTTATTAAAATTGACTAGATAAATTGACTTAAATCTCGGCACCGGGTTGGGCTTCACGAACTTAAAAATATGCACCCACATGACTAGTTAATATCTATATTTAGACAAGTATTTCTAATTTACCTATCGGAAGGGAAGAGCTCAAACTAAGTAATAAATAGTTTGACCGGTGTGAAAACTTACAAGTTTAGTAGGATTCTATGAGAAGATATAGAATGAACGAATATGTTTACTAGTTATGGGATCCTAGTCTAAAAGGGTACAAGTCGACAAGGGTATATACATGGACGGAGTTTACTAGACTTGTACCCTTTTTCACTTGATCTTCAGAAAGACTAAGGGTGCGGCTCTACTGAGGCGGAGACGAGTGGAGCAGAGCGGAGCTGTGCCAATATTAACCAATAGAAGGCGCATGCGGTTAGGTCGAGCGCGCCTTGCGCACATTAGCTTCGATTCTATTGGTTAATATTGGCACAGCTCCGCTCCGCTCGTCTCCGCCTCAGTGGAGCCGCACCCTTTTCCCTTTTTCACTAGGATCCCAGAGTTATGCTACACTACAAAGGACGCTTAAAAGTGTATATAGTTTGAATGACTAACTTTCGTTACGCAAAGAACGCAATCATGATTTTGCTTTCATTTAACCTTTAATTATGTTTTTTTTAAACCACCCAAAATCTATTACGATTTAAAATAATTACCCTTCACCAATTTCCCATCCGCATTAATTCTATTATTTTTAAACCATTCGCATCGCAAGCTACTCTAAACAGAGACCCTATTGGTTTAAAACTGTATTGAATATTGCTCAATCTTTCTGGACAAAATAAAATTCTTGGTAAAGAGTTCGTCTATCTCACTTGTCAATACTTGAGCCCGTATTATCGCTTGTATAGCGGTGGATAAAGCATCCGTTGCTCTCGCACTAACATACTGATCAGAGAGTGACAGATGTTTTATTTACATCGACAAACACTAGTATTTATCAATATACGAACTCACTACCTGTTTTATTAATAGTACAAAGACCACAAAGAATACGAATTCGTACCCAATGCGGAGTGTAGGCGCCCTAGCCTTTCACTTTCAAACCTCGAAAACTCGCTTAAATATTACGTTGATTGCGTAAAATTAATCAGAGGAAATTGTTTTTGCGTATTAACTTATATCAGTGTTTAAAATTAATGAATGAAAAAATGTACGCACGTACCTCCTGACTGTAGTTTGGGCGGTAGTGCTAGTGTTGTTGGTAGTAGCTGTCGTCGTCGTGGTGGGACTCCAGGTGTTTGCCTCTCTATCTTTCTTCTCGGGCGAATTTATTCTGTATGCGGAGACACAATGTCAATCACATGCACGTCCCATGCTCGACCAAATCTATGTGTCAACACCGAACTGCGGTTAAAGCGGTAGTGGAGCGACGAGGCGGTTACGTCTGTTTGGATTACTATCAAAGTAGTATTGAAAAAACCGAACGTCAAAATGGCTAGATACTTTCCGCTACCACTACTGTTTTAATGCGTTTGTAACTTAACACATTCACTGCCAGCAACGCATATAAGCATTCTCCTGACTTCCACCCAGTGCCCTCAAAGGATATATATGCGTTTTTATGGTAGGCAAGCTCTGTATTAAACAAAAGGTGTGGTTCGAATAACAGCACTGGCAGCGAATGCGTTAATCTTAATTGTACGGGATCAAACTCAAAACTCCATATGCTTTTAATCGTCACTTCGCAAAACGTTGCAAGAGTTGAACATACTGCCATAAGTTGATGAATCGTATGACACAGCATACGCCTTGCACAGCAGCATTTCATAGCGATTTAACGCGTCACGTCACATCGTAGTTTTGGTTATGAATCCTAACCTTTTGAACGCCAGAACTGGTGACATTCTAAACGCTAGTGGGACGCAAAGTTTACGAAGCGTCAAACGTACTAGCGTTTCGACGTCAGCGGAATACAACCGCTGCCGCGTCTCAAGGACTCTGGCGTTCAAAATTAAGTGTCATTGACTCTTGTGTTTCACGCGATATATTAAAATAAGGTTGAGTTGCGTGTGTTTTTTTTTCTAATCTACCTCAATCGTCTAAAATCGAATCAACTTACTTACAAATTACAAAAGTACAGTACTCCCAGCTTCTTAATAGAGTTCGGTTGGCTATCGCTATCACCCTTGCACTCGCAACTGACAGTATATCTGTCACTCGTGTTTCATTCAAAAACGATTATTGCCGAACTGTATTAAGAAAATAGAAGCACTGTACAGTCAACAGCATAAATAATTGATCATTTATGTACCTTGTCACTTAAACGTCGTGTTTGAAATGTCATACAAAATTGCGAAACGATTGAAAGATACACTAGTACTATTTTAAAATTACTTAGTTAAAATTCAATGTTGCAAGATGTAACCAATCTTAATTCTGGTACAGTCAGTAGACCAAGTAGTTAAATGCATCGTAAGAAATAGTACAATAGTTTTTTTTTTTTTAAATGGTATGATCTGTAAAAATGCTAGTGCATTCCTTACGGATCCTTTTAACTGATAGGTTTATTTATTTTTTCGTAGTAAAATGATACATACTACACCTTTAAAGTTCCCGAACATTGTGACAATGTATACACACAGACATAAGAGTGTTTTTTGGAACGTTTTTATCCTCACTTACTTTGTTTCTGACTGTACATGATCATAATAAGACGATTATTAAAAGCTGTAAAAAAAAACCACTAATTATCCCTGAAAGAAAATCACAGCATTGAAGAACTCCATTCTACTTATATCGAAACACAAGTGCCAATTTCGCTAGACTTTTTCTACACATCGAACAAAATATTATCCCATCTAAGTGCACAATGATATACAAACATACACATATATACGTATTTAACAAATACACGTACACAAATATTTACATAAAGACATGAAAAAGGCTTGAAAAAAAAGCATACCATTGAAATAAACTCCATTCAAGATCAACGTCAGTAAAATTTCTTCGGGTCAATAAACTTAATTTAAGAAATTCACTAGATTTAACTTGAATAATCAATGGAAATGAAAAACTTATTATGAAACAAACTTCATACCTTTTTACGATATTAGTTGTTTTTAACCATTATTATCAATTTTGAAAGGACTGAGACGTCGCGTAACAACTTATAACGGTTATAACAAAGAGGTTGATAATGAATGGAATTAAATGAATTATATTATAAGGATTTATTAAAAATGTAAATGGCGTAGATGTCGGTATGGGTTCATGTTGGGAGTAAGCATTCCACTTTAAAGCCTAAACTATACATTGAAAGCAAATTATTTGTAAAGTGATTCCCTACCCGTGTTAAAAAAAATTAAAACGTGTTTTTTGCAGTAATGATGAGCAAGGATCTTATTTTTTTATAAGAAAAGCAACACATTTGGAATTGTTTGAATATAAGCCTCTTATTCAGTAACGCGCAATAGCTAAATTGGGCTGCAAATGTACATAACAGTCATTGTCACCATTGCATTTGACGGAAAGGGACAATAGGCTTGTTGTTCGTTAATAAAAATAAGTACAAATACAAGTGACTTACGGTCCTAAACTACATCAAAAAATAGATCTACTCGCAAATAAATTAGTACCTTTTCTTACCGCCATTTAGTCCACATATTTTGGGTTATTTTGTCCATTTTTATTTATTAGAACTCTTGATGTTAAAGGCCGATAAAGATTCAGGTCTGGGGAGTTGGTAGGCCGTGACGTGATTCTCTTCGCTCAACACATTTTAAAATGTTTTTTCATGTTCCGCAAAGCAGAAATAGATTTTGCCAGCTAACTAACACATTTTATATAGAAAATGTCATGAGGCTTTCCATTTCACTAAAAATAATTACGTTCTTCACTTAATCACTGCTGTTATTACATCACGATAAAAATTACATAGACCAATATTTTAAGAATGTTCAAATGTTTAACACGGTCATCGTGTTTTTTTTTCGCCCTCTAATAATACCTACTTAAGAACCAAGCCAACTAGATGGATGGGTGGCAGCTCTCCTAATAACAATAAAACCATGAATACCAAAATAAATCAATAGATACTGCAATCTGACCTGGGTACATGCAATAGTAAATGTAATCATTTAATTTATTCTTGCAGTGAATGTGTTGTTATTAGAAAAGCTAGCTTTTTACGTATACGAGACCCGAAAAAATACACCAATAGGACAGCTGCACTGAGCTAGGCTAGGAAAATGAAGTATTCCTAGTTTAACCTCAAACGCTCTGCTACCGCGCACAGCTCTTGTGGGTATTCAGCCTTACACTGATATTCGAGAAGCTTTTTTCGTTGTTAACAACAAAATGCGTTACCAAATTAAATTGAATTAGCAACAAACTTACGTCAACAAGAACAACCTCAAAGAGTATCTGATTGGCCCACAATTATCCAATACATAGCAGCTGCAATGTGTCAGAATTGCACTGTCGTTTTCACATTGTTTTATTTTATCTATATAACTACGCTCTCATTTGTATATACGAAACGACCAGCAGCGCTTTCTCCTCCTTCTCCTCGTCATGGTTGCCCTAAAATCAGCGTCACGGCATTGACATGTCTGACACTATGCTGAATGGCACCCAACTTGAGGCATTTAAAATAGTTTTAAGTTTTTGTTCTAAATTATTTTCTTAACTGTATCTCAATTTATTTTTTCATTTTTTAAATAATGTTTTGTGTTTTGCCACAAATAAACGATTTTGATTTGATAAGATCTATTTGAATGGCAGTAGCATCTTAGATTTAGGAAATAGTACGAGCTTTTAAAGGTGTAAATCGCGTTCTGTGCTCATACTCCTTCTCGAACATGTTAAGCAAGAACCAATTGTTTCCCTTATAATGCTGTTTTGGGGTTTGACACTGATTCAAAATCAGTTTTAATATAGACTCATTTGTAACTTGGCAAAATATATGCATTACTATCGATGACACCATTGAATACGTCTCCAAATATGTAACGTTACGCAATTTTAATACAAATATTTCTGTGCTTTTTGTTATGACAACTGTCAATGCCCAATGTCAATGTATTTCTGTAATTTAAGTACAAAGTAAGATAATAGGGAGGGAGGGGAAAACAGCTAATTTATGTTTGGTGTCCTTGGTTACAAATACCCGGCATGTCTTTGTTATTAGAGACATAGAAAACTGACACGTTGTCAGATGTTTTTAGGCCGTTGATGGAAAATGGACTGTACAGCCAACGCAAATATGATTCAGAGCAAACGCCAAAGCGTAGCTATACTTGTGCGTGATTGTAGTTGATATGATTACACAGATGCTAACGCATGGCTTTAGTAATTTAATGTGCGGCAGCATGAAACAACGGCACCTGCTGCTTATTTTAGTTTCCTTTATCATCAAACGATATTCCTGCTCCCTATTTCATCAAACGAAGGTGTGACGGGTGACAGTACATTGCTAAGCTTAAACGAACCCCAAAGACCTACTTACTGAATACTACTTATTGAATTTGCAATGCATATGAATTGTCACCCAGGTTGGTAAAAAAGGGACCTGGTGTTCCACCTTATCATCTAGTTGGCTTGGTGTTGCTTGAACCACTTGCCTGCACCAGTATTACATTTCAGCAATCGTACAATTTATCATTCATGGGCGAATCAAATATATTCCCTAAAGTATTTCAAATTCAGAAAACTGTCCAATAGAAATAAAACATCGTCGTTCTTCATATCTCGAACCGAATCCCAGAATTACTCGCAAGGTTTAATAACGATATATTTAACAGATCACACAATTATTATAGACAATGCAATCGTTGGCCTGGAATACTGATGCTAGCAAGTGGGCAAACATGCTCCTAAGAAATAAGAACTTATCCGTTACATAAATTCCACATGATGACCTCATTTATAACCAAATCTGCTTTGCCTAAATTGCGTCCTTTTCCCCACGAGATTTCCTGACATCTTTCCATCCTACAAAGACGAATGGCTTAAAATGGCCTTGCTCACTCCCACATGTCTCATAGACAGCACGAACCCGACCGTTTTAAAGTGGCACCTTGTCAGTACATCCTCGTTAGTATCGTTAGTCTCTCTCTCCGGGGGCGGTATGGACGGGCACGAGGTCGCCTTGATACGCGCCGTGACGTCCCGGTAGCGCTGGTAGAAACTGTTCACAACACAAGCATGCTAGTTGTTAGGCGAGAGGACTGCGACGTGGTTTTTTTATTAATGTTTATGTCACGCACCTATTCAATGGCAACTTTAAGGGAGGATGGGTTATTTCTTTCAGGCTATTATCCTTTATTAGCCCGAAGGAAAAGACCTGCACTCTAATAAAGATGCCTGACGTCTTCCAAACCTAGTCTAAACACAAGTCTGTTGTACTAAGAAATGTATTCTGGTAGGGCCCTGGGGAGCCTCTGACCCATGTCAATATGCAAGCACAACATTGTAAATGCGTAGGAAACCCTAAGGACAACCTGGTGACATGCAAATGCTTGTAATTTAAACGCTGCACTGGTCGTCTGACTGATAGGAAAATGTACCAAATAGAGAAGTTCCTTTCTTAATTCAAATATAGAATACTGTGACCCTTTTGTAGAAAAAACCTTTCAACTAAACCAGATATTACCTGGCATTATTCAATGCTTATAAATAAGCAATTATATATATCGTTCCTTTTCCTCCCATCCCTATTAAAGCAAAATAAACATAAAAATATGCAACCAATAATTTAAAAGAAAAAATCTCAAAGTTATCTTTATAAAGTAAACGCTATTTGGCATACACTAGACTAGCAGCTACCTAGCCTTTTGTGCTTTTTTATAAATTAGAACAGTCCTCAAGCATGGAAAGGTACCCTACACCGCACTAGGACGAGAAACAGACGACACAACTACAAATAACTAACTCGTCACTTATGTATAAACGCATGTCTTCGATACTTTTCGCCGATCTTGACAGCGTATCGAACCAGCTTATGAGCGAGCTCACACGGTTGAATCTCTCTTTTATTCTGAAATTACAAATGAACTCCTGAACACTTATGAAATCCTGGTACTTAGGAGTATAGTTAGCACATTAGAATGATCTTGATTTAGCCCTTGTAATGATTGTTTTTAGTTAACTGAATAGTGCTGGCACAAATAATAAAGACAGATAAACAGTTTTGGACAAATAAAATAGTATTAGCGTACCCAAAAAAAATAAAAACAACACATAAGCCCCATAGATCGAGAGCTGACCGCTTGCAACCTGACCTTTTAGTAAGTATTATAGAATCGGAACATTCTGCAGCTAAGGACAACCACTTGGAGATGTCAAAATAGGTCTTCCGATAAAACTCTCACTCATTTTTGCCAAGACTTAAGGGACCTACAAAATATCTTCTGTAAATATGACAAACCAAAGGCTTTAAACAGAGTAGTATAACTTAGGTGGACTGCATTGTATTTAAGAGATTTTACTAGAATACCAAAATCATAAGATATATTTTCTGATCACAAGCGGCCTCCTCTATACTTTTTTTGATCCTTTCTTTGATCCGGTTATATTATATTACGAGATAAGATTTTGTACGGCCAGCTCTCAGATCACCATTTGATTCGCCATTAAAGCGCCTTTAAGCTTCCAATAGGCATTAAAAAGCTTTTTTTATTATTGTCAACATTGACAGATGCCAGCACTAACCATATCGAATCTAAAGCTAGGGCTACCTGAGTAGCGGTATTATATGACGAGCGAGATATAGCGTAAAATGACGTCACTAAAACGTTGTATATATTCAAAAAGTGGCGAGGATTCCTAGAAAACGTTATCAAGGAAACTACGGCATCTTGTATACACGTTTACCGCTGTAACGCCCGTCATACAACGGTACTACACTTTAGGTAGCCCTAGAGAAACTTCGGATGACGTTACGTTAGCCGTCGCATGCCAAGGAAAAACGTCCTATCGTCAAAACTTTATACAAATTAAAAAAATAAAAATACATTAGAAATAAAATAGCCTAACTCCATGCATTAGTGACTCACGTCTTGTCGTTTTCGAAGCTGTGCGTTCTTCGTAGGATGGTATCATTGTCGACCGCATTGTTCTCTGGTTTGTTTTCACCTGAAAAGTAATACATTGCGGTTATTACATGAAAATTTATCTGGTTTAAAGTAGCGCTAACTGCTACAAGGCATAAACAACAAAACAGGATCATATAATATTTGGGGCATATGAAATAAAACACATTAATAGTTAAAGGCGATTGAATTAAATGTGAATGTAAGTGGTTTCATGTTATACTCACAGCAGCAGTACCTAATCAGATTAAAATATGACAACAGTTATAACCTCATTATTATTATTTTAAAGACAGTTTTCTTTTTACAGTCTTTATTTATTTATACAAGCCACTCTGCACTCGGTCTGTCCGTCCGTCTGTCACAGAGCTGTGTCATTTAAGCCGTAATAGCTATACATAAACAACTTAAGTAAAGCTAATCTTGCATGTAGCTGTGTACAAAACTAATATGGGATTTACGTCAAATTCAAATGTAGAATGTCGAACGGTCTATAAAGATGTTTTACAACTATGCATGCAGAGGAGCTTTACTTAAGTTTTTTACCTATACACGAGTCTAATTGTCTGCAATAATTATTTTTCTTCATGCCGTATTTTAGCTCAGAATACTCTTAATTATAACTTTTTTTTAGGAAATGGGTACTTCATCAGGATTTAAAAATCAAACCTAACCTAAACCTACCCTTATCTACACGTTAGATATTTTACAATAGTTTAGTTTACGATTCCACCCATATGAAAATATTGACTCTCAATAATCATGTAAACAAAGACATTATGACCAAAAAAATATTAGAAACAACGGGCTCCCCAGCTAAAGCTTGAATTTTTTCAATAAGTCCACATAACACGGCCGCTATAGCAACAAATATAGTTGAAAATTAAAGCGCGTCGTTTTCCTCCTCTATTTTATCTCAGCTCTTATATCAGCTCTGTGTTATTTTACCGTACCACCCGTGCAGAACTCTGTGTCGGTCCGGTTTGTTATTTTAGAAGGCCGCTGGCCCACAAAGGCTAGTCAGCTTGTTTTTGGGCCAATATCGTTTATAAACTTTATACTGACGTGTGATCTCAGGCTGTTTCCTGAAGGAGGCGGTGCGCCGCCACGAGGGCGCTTCGTCATCGGCTTCGGGCTCCGGGGAGGGCGCGCGGCCCTTCGGCGGCTTGCTGTCGGCCTTGATGATCTCCGGCGCCGCGGGGGGTTTCTCTGATGAGGGTGATGCGATGTTGGTGAACACAGTCATGCAGTCGAAGGAATGAAACGTCGTAGACATATAGCTAACACTTTAAATTGTATTGCCAATTATTAACGTACTTTTTAGTAATGTACGGTCGATTTATAGACCTTTTTACAAGTTCAAATTATTCCATTGATATAAAGTGCAAATTTAAACATATAATTGACTTTGACGGCATTAGGGGTGATAAGTGTGATTACTGGCATGAAAAACCAGCTCCTATTTAGGTAGGCTGTATAGAACTTTATTTAGCGTGACGTCATGAATCTCTTGTATTGCCCGGTTCCTATATTCAAGAAATGGATCGTTTTCCTTAGGGGCCGTAGCATTATGACATTAGCTACGTACAAAATGTGTCAAATTTTAACGAGGCGTAAGGAAAACGATTCGTTTCTTGAATATAGGAACCGGGCATCAGAGACCACACTATTTCTGATAAGTTACAAATCATGAAATTCCAGTCACAGAACTAACGAGTATTTGAGTAGTTTTGTAGTGAATAATTTGCATGACTGTCAACAATCCTGTGATAATTATTTTTGGGTAATCATGACCAGCAACTAGACTAACCTTGCCATCAATTTGAACGTCTTCGTTAATTTTCTTGTTTGATTATAAATTCGGTAAATAATCAAGGTACAAATGAAATGAACGAATGTAATGTTAGCGATGAGTGACGATTGTATTAAAATGGGCATAATGATAAATAATGATGTTTTCTGGAGACTATATTTTTTATTGTCTCGACAGACGTAGGTCGATTTAAAAATAAATAATCGGCAGTGGCCATTTATATCAGCTTTTTATTCGCACAATTAGTTGGCATTATGTACAGCGCGTGATTTGAATGCCGAGCTTAGGAATGTGCTACTACGGGACGGCACTATACAGTGTAGTGCGCACTGCAGGCGTGAGAGGAAAGGCTTGGCGCGATTCACCTCAGGCCCCGACTCCATTCAATTTTCTTGTAAATCAAGTCCAAAGCAAAAGGCAATATACGCATAAGGACATTATCCTATGCGCTTTTCTCTTGGAGCAAAACTTCACTATTATGAACTCACCATTGACACCATCCTGTCCTGTGATCTGCAACTCCACTCGCTTGACCTCATGCCGGGGCGGCGTGAGCTTGCGTTTGTTATTGGTGGTACGTCGCGCTTTGAGCGTGGCCTCGGCTAGCCACGCGGATATGGTTGGGTCCACGAGGTCCATGCACGTTTGGCCCTGACGAACAAAATTACAGTTACTACTGCCCTTTTAAAAAAAGAACGTTTGCGCAATTTAATACATAAGCAGATACATAGCCCAGGCCGCTATTATTGCTTCCAGACTGGATGCAGTTTCATGTCCATATAGAGGGTGCCGCGCATCCTGCTCCTGGCGACACCTCTCAACAGCGGCAGGTACGTTTTTGCTGAACTCTGGCGGCGCAATAGCATCTGGGTAGGACTGCCGTAATGGCAAAAATGGCGGCCATATTAAACCTAATGAGGCAGTCAATAGAGTATATAATGCTTCGAATACTAAATTGCAGTTAGCCTTCCTTGGTATTACGGCAGCGGAGTCGGCTTGAAGCAGCCTGTTTCGGCATGTTTCGTTGAGTGCTACATCCACTGACTTTACATGAGCTGAGAGGCTTCAAACTGGGCAAGAAAAGTCGCCTGAAGAGTAGCAGAGCGCGAGACCACGAACGCAAGATGTCAGGTGAAGCTCCTCGTAGTGAGGTTGGGGGGCGTCGTGGCGGTTTGTTTCGAGGGACGGTTTAAATTTTCAGTGTTTTCGGTGGGTCGGTGAACGGTCCAGGGAAATTCTACGGTATATAGGCCATAAAACCAGTTTACGCTCAGCTAGATGCTGTTATACAGATGAAAAGAGCATGATTCCGTTTTGGTGGAGTTGGGTTTCAATGCGTTCCCCTAATCCAACTCCTCCTGACATCATGGACCCTTACTCTGAAGTCGCCGGAGTATTTTGACAAAAAAAAAAACAGTACTTCTTAGTCAGAGGAAATGCTATCGAATATGGTGCTAAGAATAGTATGCTAAATTGCAAACGGCGGCTGGGTCCGCTACGGAGCTGCAGCGTGTACCTGCTAGGGAATGCAAACCGGTAAACCGCTTTACCGGTTAACCGGTAATACCGGCCCAATCTGGTGAAGGTAAATTACCGGTAAATTTTGGAGATTACCGGTAATTTACCGAATGGTGTTAAAAGGAAAAAAACGCAAAACAACGTTGTACGTGCCAATTCTATTGCAAATCTCAGAATAAAACTAACTATTTCTACTTACTTATACTGAGTTATGAATTATTAGTGTTATCGCTCTCCTCGGGGTATTTTTCATTTCGTTGGTGTTTTGTTTACTTACCTCCACTAACCTTATCTAAGTAGACAGACAGCCGCAGCAGGGTGAGCCCTTTGTTTTAGTGTGCTACAATTGCTACCTGCTCTAGCCCCCTAAACCGTTACTCCCGTTTTTACCTCCCAGATCTTATCAGTTGAGCCCTATTGATGCTAAGTGTCAGACGTGCCAGTGCCAGTCTAGTTACTTATGTGTTACTTAGATGTGGAACATATTATTGTGATTGCATTGCAGTGGCTTCTTATCTCACAGACCAACGGTTCTATGTAAGTATCTATATTTAAATTTGATTTGTTATTTCATAAAATATTAGTATATTAACATTATTAACTAAATTAGCAACAAGAAAAGTTACACAAGCCAAAGTAGGTAGATAAAAGTAGTATTGTTTTGATTAACTTTAACATGCTATTGATATTTCTATTGAAGTAAAATTTACCATTGAATTAATAGGTACTAATGATAAATAATGATTTTAATAAAAGTACATTTTGGTGGTATTTATATAGAAGTAGAAGCGATTATTTTATATTTTATAGTTGATTGTTGAAAATTAAGTTTGACGTTGCCTTGATTACTAGATAGTAATCAAGGTAAGTTATAAAAACAATTTAATGAATAAAAGACTGATTGATAATTTAAATTGTGTTTTAAATGTGTTTTTGGTTACAAAATATAAGATTTGGAATATTTTTTTGTATTATTATTGTACCCTCGTGATTACCGGTAATTTACCGGTATTACCGGTAAAAATGTACAGAGACCGGTAATTTACCGGTTTTCAAATTTGGCCGGTAATTGCATTCCCTAGTGCCTGCGTGGCGTGTGCAGCTTTCTGCAGCAAGCGTGGCGTCGACGTGCGCGTAACCCAGCGTGACAGGGGTTTGCACACGTATACACTTACGTCGACGCTTACGTGCAGCACCCGCAACCGGTGTGGCTCGGCCTTTAACGTCCTAAGGCCCCTTGTACTAAAAATAGTACATAATACGGCCATTGAAATGAAGATCTACTGCAAAGGAAGTATGGTGGAATTTCTTACGTTTTTATGACTAAAGATCCAATTAGAAAATTGTCATTCACAATAGATTCATATTCTATAATTCTCCTTGTAGCACGCCTTGCCTTGCTTGTAGCTTGCCTTAGTACGGTCACGGACTTTAATTGATGAACCACTATAGAACCTTGTCGTATAAAACCTACGATTATTTCCCATGTCATTTCTATCTCGTCACTTGACGCTGTCATTATGACAGGGTTCCATAGTGGCATAACAATTAAAGTCCTCGACTGTACCTGGTACTTACCGAGTAGTTCTTGACGTGAGGGTCTGCTCCGCTCTTGAGCAGTAGCGCGGCGGCCTCCTTCTGTCCCCAGAGCGCGGCTGCGTGCAGCGGAGTCCAACCCTCATAGTCGACGCAGTCGGGCTCGGCACCGCAATCTTCTAGTAGCATCTTGCCCACCTGTGAGGATTTAAAAAGATAAAAGATACATACAATGACGCCTTCATTCCCAGAGTCGGATAGGTAGAGCTACAGAATTACCAACAACTGTATTACAGTTGTTGTAATTTGTTACGTCCCGATTAAAACAGAATGCGTCCGAACAAGAATGTGTCTAATCTAAAAAGTAAACAATGATTTTTGTCACTTACATCGATATAGCCTTTGGCCGCGGCCACGTGGAGCGGGGTGCCTCCAGTCTTCGGATCCCTGACCTCCACGTAGCCGTTCGCGGCCCAGTTCTTGGCATCTCCGAGTAGAGTGTCCACTTCGGCGTTACGGGACTTCTCGCAGTCTATACCTGTTGGGGGTTTACTGGTTTAACTACATAATTGTACTAAATAATTTTAATAATACAACTTTTTCTTTTAAATCAAAGACACAGCACAGGTTCTTTGTCGCCATTTTTGCTGTCATTTTAAAATTACTATAATGAATAAATAATAATGCTGGGTTCAAATCCCGGTAAGGACAGATATTTGTGTGATGAGCACGAATATTTGTTCCTGAGTCATGGATGTTTTCTGCAAGTATATATTTCTCTATATAAGTATTTATATCTTTGTCTAGTACCCATAGTACAATACGAGAGCTTAGTTTGGGACTAGGTCAATTGATGTGACACTGTGCCCTCATATCTATTATATACTAGCTTCTGGCCGAAACTTCATTCACGGGCGAAACTGTATGAATAAAAGTTCGCAAGAAGCAGAGTTTTAAAACTGTGTTGGCGCCCTTTTATAGTAGTTGAAGTACATACATTTCTATAAAAGAGTGAAAGAATACTTTCAGAACGTTTTATTCGTTTAATTTTGAAATGACGCATTTTCCGCTCTGGGTCAGTAGTACCAAACGTGTCGTCAACATAGTTCTGCCCTCTTTAGGGTCTCCCCAGACCTATCGACGCGGAATCGGCTTGAGCTAGTAAGAAAAAGTTTTATGTACATGCAATAAGAGTTAAAAACGGAGCGACGTCGTTTTCGCTCTTATTGCATGGGGACTTCCAAAAAAAAAATTACTGTCTCAAGCCGATTCCCCGTCGATAGGTTTGGGGAGACCCTTAGACGATAGTAGGTATACGAGATAAAACTCCTATCAAAATCAACCTTATTACTAACGTACGTAAAATATAAACTGCCTTGATTCTTGGATTTGAGATACTGCTACTGATATTTATGAGATATTAACTTAGGAGGGCAGAGTTATCATCGGAAAATCTTACACAAACTGACCAATTCCTAAACTAAGCTCAAAGTGTCTCTCTCTTTGGGCGATAGACAAAGATAAACGTAAGTGCCTACTTAAAAGATGAATAAATACGTAGACCCATAACCTCGCAAAGATTCAGGAACAACTATTCGTCTAATCACGAAAATATGTGCCTTATTCCAAGCTGCGTAGGCTGATGGTACCTTTCTCGTCGATAGCCTTCTGTAGGACCTGTTCCATCTCGTCGCTCTCTGCGATGTCGACGGCCAGTTCGCCGTCGTAATTAACGGCGGCGACATCTGCCCCACTCTCGAGTAGATACCTGGAAGAGATCAATTTCATCCATGTATATTCACATCTTTGAACCTACACTCAAAAGCAATGAAAACGGATCACTTCCTATGAAAATTCTATACAAAGTGACCCGCTTTCATTGCCGACTATATTGAACGAATAAAAAACCCCGCGACGGCTTTATTTTCACAAAACCTAGCTAAGAACCATACCGATTAAAATTTCTTTTATAGAAAGTAGTCGCGTCCGAATAGCTACATTTGGGAACTACGGTGCCACATACAGACACACAGATGTAGAGCATAATTGTTTACCATCGTATTTTCACGGAAACCTACGAACGTGTCTTGGTATTTCAGTCGGTCACCGTGCAAAAAGTACTGAGGTTGACTGACTGAAATAGCATGACAAATACGAACATTTCCGAGAAAATACGATGGAAAACAATTATGCACTAGATCTGTACGCGTTAAACTAAACTCATAACCAAACACCGGATTGGCGGGGACAAAGTTGTACCTGTGCTAGTGATTAATTAAATATCGACTAAGTTTTATCGATATCGTTAAAAAGCAATTTTCAATCATCATAATTAATGGTCAAGTTTAGATATCTCTTTTAATAATTTGTAAACCTCTTTTATTTATACTTTATTTATTTCGCCATGGCCGTCCGTCCGTCCGTCTGCAGCTTTTTGCAGTTATTTGGCATGAACATACATATTAGGCTGTTTGACCGCTGATAACAAAGTTGTATCTCAGTCATACAGTGTATAGGTACGTTAATTTTAGTGTTGGAAAGCTAATACGGTGTAGAATAACATGATATAATAATGAAAAATGTTAAATGGGACATTTTATCAAGTTAATAATATACGTTTTCGAAAAAAAGGTTCTTGTTTTGGTTCCGTTTAGATGGGCGGTGAAGTTTAAGAACAGTAAAGTTTTATTTACGTATAGTATTATGGCAATTGCGAAATAAAAAACTAAAAAAAAAGGTTTTTGTTGGGTCGATAATATTGCGATATATATAAAAAAGACCCACACTGTATAACGGTTGAAAAGATACAGTTGTTTTAAGTTAGGACGGATGGACGGCCGGACGGACGGACAGCGGAGACCTATTAATAAGGTCCCGTCGGGTTCCCTTCGGGCACAGAACCCTGAAAATTAATCGGCGAAACGTATGTACCCGCATAAATTCGATACGACTACACCAAATTGCATAGTTATTTTTTTGTTGTGTTCGTTATACTAATCCACCGGGAAAGACGAAAATTTGTAGCGGGCTGTCCGGTCCCTTCATTTGATGCAAAGTGCGTTCGAAAAACGTAACTTTCGTTGAACAAAAACTGATTGTGCTTAAACCATTATATACAGGGTGTCCCAGAAGCCGATGTCAACCCGCCTAGGGCTGATAGAGCAAGCAAAAAGGTATCGATTTAACCCCAATATATGTACAGCGATTTCTACTAGTTTCCGAGATATTGATCATTTTAATCTTATTTTTTTTATTTTTTCCTTATGTATGTCGATTTAACGAAAAATCATTAATCTCATGTTTCATGTGGTATCTTACATAATTAGAATAACTACGGGTCAACGGAGTTTTTAAACCTATTTCACCTTTTTTTTTCCATACAAAGTGAACAGCAAACTCTGGGAGAAACAAACTTAGGGGTTGAATCGATAGCTCGTCGGTTTCTGGGACACCCTGTATAACATAGGTTACAGGGCTTAAGTTTGGCTAGGTTAGACTTTATACCACATAAAATTGTAAAATAATGCGGCGGAAAGTCAAGTAAAGTGTCTTATTGCAAAATGAAAGTTTGAAGAATGATATTGTTTGCCAAATGATGATTTGGTATATATGGAATAGTGAACCCTCATATAATTATAGCGTGTAAGTAAATGCACTATAATGCACTATTATGTAGTTTATTTTTTCAGGCTTAAGTGCTGCCTGCCTACTTCAATTAGAAAGTGGAAACTTCTTTGAATAGCATAAATAATTCATATTGGCTGTCATTATCAATAATGGTTATACTATGTTATCGTCAATGTTTTTGCTAAAAATTCCATTTTTAATGCCTAATTAACAGCATTGTTAAAGTAATAACATCCACGTTTTTCCAAGCTATTACTTTACTTGTATATTAAATTAAAATAATTAAAATTAAACTTGGAACAGTTCCCGTTTTTGGAATTTGACTGACTGATTATGGAAATCGACGTTGACTTTAAAAAATGTTGTTTCGTTGTAATTATTGTAGACCCAAAGATTTTTGACTAGTTAATTTGCCGTTAATATAAGCGGTTAATTATTAACAAGAGAAAAATAATTTAAAAAAAACTGAAATCAAAAATATAAATAAAAGAGTTGTCAGAAAAATAGATTTCTATCAATGAGAGCTCACATTCAACATATCATAACGCATTTAATTAAAGAGGCTGAATATCTTCGGCGTTTTAACCGCCTTCGTTATTGTCTTTGCAAATTATTAAAGATAAACTTTATAAAGTTGTTGTTCTTTTAAATGGAATGGATACTACCCGGGGGTCCGTTGATTTTAACAAAAAAAAATTTTGGAAGTTATCATTATTCGCGTCAATTTATTGAAGACAACAATGATGGCCGTTGGAAAATTATATCGTCGGAATATTCACCCGAGAGATGATAACTAAGTCGTAAAGAGTTAGGAATTAATGAGGAACCGTAAACAGTGAAGAATGAATAAAACCACGGCGTAACGTATGCTATTTCATACATACAGGGCCTCAATTCTAGGCGGTAAAAACGATATCGTTAGCGATTTGTTTTTACTCTGCCGCCATTACTGTCGAGTAAATGGGAGCTATCAAAATGTTGACAATACCAATAACAGGTCAAAGACGATATGGTTTTTACCGTCTAGAATACCCGCCCAGAACTCTTAAATCGGTATCAATTTGACACTTCGCGATGCCTCAAAAAGAAATTTATTTGACTTCTCAGAGTTGTCAGTCAACTAGCCTATTAAGGGGCGAACACACAGAACGTCGTCTATCTCAATATAAACAACAACACACAGACGGCGTGCTCGGATGGGACACGTACTATCAGCCCATTGGAACCCTGACCCACCATAGAACGGTGTCACAGTGACATTATAAAACAATTTCTTTGACACTTCTTATGACTTCAGTCATAACGTCACTGTGACAGAGTTCTATGGTGGGTCAAGGTTCCAATGGGCTGATAGTACATACAAGAAACACAACAGAACCCGCGCCCTCGTTTAGGTAGTAGCATGTTTTGCGCTTTAAGTCGTCATTCATCTCGTCACAGCTTCACAAATTATCAACCAACAAATGAGGAATAGGTAAACCAACACAAAACCACATAGGAACTCCCCGAGATGTTTGTTCATCTGCTACCAACGTCTCTATACAAACAAACTTTACCCAAGGAAGTTGACGAAAAAACGCTTTGAGATTTTAGTGGTGAGGTTTACTCGTCCTTTAGTCAGACTAGAGAATTAAGAAATGTACTAGTTTTAGGGTACAAGTTCATGGAGAGCCAGGGTATGCAGTGCGGGCGGGGGTGAGGTACGTTCACTTTGCCCTCTCCGCCCGTACCTCAATCATACCCCGACTCTCAATTAAGTTGAACGCCTATAGAGCCTAACACTAAAGCCTGAGCGTCGGTGGCCTAGTGGCTATAGGACACCTCAGACTTATAGTCCGCCAGCCTATCGAATAAGAAAACCAACTACGAGTATCACGATCGAACATTTTCAGTTAATTTACAGTAAAGAAAAATACTGTCAAGTCAGGAAACCTGCACATTCGAACAGTTTATGCAAGACTGTCTGGCGGGGTGACAACCATTGGGGGAGGGGGCGATTTCAGTCTTTAATAAGCACCGATAGCCCTATTGCCTGACTTGTAATTATAATTGGCAGTCTGAATAGGACCCGACTGTATAAAGAAGTTCATGACTGGACAGAAGTTCACGAAGCGCCACCGAGTTGCGCATTTGTTTAATTTTAAAGTCGGTCGAATCGAAGTCGATTGCGATCGCGGGTAAGTAAAAAAATAGACCTGCGGGTCGTTTAAGTATGAATGATGTTCTGATTCATAGCCGTGGGGTTATACTTGTTTTGCTCGTATAGAGGAAAATGTAGACATTATTATTGACTAATGCTGTTATAATTTGGCTTTGCTACTCTTAAGTGACATGTAATTTTACGCACACATACAATACTAGCATGTGCATCGATTTACAACAAAGTAACTCAATGAAGCGCGACCATTTTTATTTTAACTGTAACATAACAAAATACGGGTCGGTGCTGTTTATATTCCTTTTTATTTGTAAAACTACAATAATATTGTTTTCACGCTTACGTTCACTGGGGGTCTGCCTAATGCGCTAAATTTATGTAATACCACCCATGCAGCAATGCAGTGGGTTCCCAAAGTAGTGTGGATCGTGACTCGTCTCAAAACAAACTCAACAGTCAGAACACCCTCCCGACTACTTAGCTTAACGACACGTCTCGCTTGACAGGTTGTGGATTGTTACCCTGTCAGTTCTAAAACCTGCAGAATAGCGAGCCAGCTCTACTCACGATTTTCGCAGATACACACGTTAAATTTATCCCACTCTTCTTTTCATGTCTGAGATTAGTGGTACAAAAATATGTGATATTCACCTGGCTATGCTTAAGAACCCGCAGGAGGCAGTGGCGTGGAGCGGCGTCCACCCCTCATTGTCCCCTCGGTTCACGTCCGCCCCATGGGCCACCAGGAATTCCACCATGTCTAGATTGTCGTCAATACATGCCTGAAAACATACGGAAAAAAATGATTTATTCCAGACTCAAATAAATATTGTTAGTGTGCGGTTAAATGCGGCAATGTATTATTTTATAAATTACCCTAGTCCAATGTAGCTCTAGGCTTGTGCTGTAGGTACTACCTAGTCAACAATAATACTTAATACATAACAAACATACATAGAAAACATTCAAAATTAAAGAGACAAATACGCACGCTCATCGCACACATATGTTCCCTTACTGGGAATCGAACTTGAACCGACAGCTTCTTGTGTAAGGTCTCTACCAAGTAGGCTAATATATTTATTTCGCACTCGCACATCGCTCCAATAAAATTGGCATTACACGAAGTCCTATAGTAGTTTACATTGTCAAATAGTGCAGTGTACACTATGCAGTGATATTTTTAGTAGACGAAGTAGTTTCACGCTGTCCCTGTCAGGACTGTTTTTCGAACTTTCGCCAGGTGCCACATCTTTTTTTTTTATATGGAGTCTTTAAAATGCGTTTAAGGCACTGGGCGGAAGTACGGAGAACCCTGATATGCGTTGCCGGCAGTTGCGGTATTTATACTGAAAAACCAATAACAGCTATAACAAACTATTTGTTGCCCGCGACTGTTCGCATAGAAGTCGTTTATCGCTATTCCATTACGATTATCCGGGATAAAAGGTGCCCGATCTTCTTCCCCGGGAAACTATCTCGATACCAATCGGTTCAACGGGTTTACTGTGAAAACGCAACAAACAAACAGGGTAACCCTCGCGTCTATAATATCCGTATGCATGTATTGAAACGGTTATTTAAACAAGTTCCATTTAAAGACTTATTTCAAGTCACTTTACTTCGTTTAAGCGCAATTCACACAGAGCGCGGGTCGGGCAAGGGAGCGGGCGTATTGCCGCTGCATTGCTCGTAATACACGCATTCTTCGATAGGCCGTCTCATAGAGCGCGCAGACTATAGCACCGTTCCACGGCAGTCATACCTAGTCGTATATGATTCCGTACGTTAGGACAAGCAGCCTTGATTTCCGGCTGTAGATTGCAAATAAACTCCCTCGTGCAACTGTATCCTGATCTTAAATACGATTGCATCTCCTCCAGATAGGCAATCAGCATCGAAATTGGCAACGCAGGCAATGCGACAATGTAAATTGGGTCGTCGCTGTAGCTGCTGTCTTAATTTTACTTCTGGAGCCGGCTGATGGAAATGCATGTTCGTGGCAATATCACGTCAGGGTTGGCACTTCTATAGTACAGTCGAGTTCATAAAAATGTGTACACTTTAGAACGTTGTCTATTTAATGTCATGTTTAAACTTCAAAGTAGTAGTATGCAGATAAGAGGTTACTGACGATATAACCAAGTAGTTTTTCAATGTTTGCAGCAGTAAAACTATGTTAAACATTATTGCGTGTAAAGGAATAGTAATCACCTAACAACAGCATTGTTTGCTGTCAACATTATCAACATTCACCAATTTTATTTATGTGCAATGTAACAGGATTCTTATCTGTTTAGTACTATTAACTTATGTTAGTATAAACATACGCCATTTTTAATTTTTAAATGGATCAAAAAGGTTACATTTTATTTAGCAACGTCGCAGATGAAAAAACGTGAATTGATTGATATCAACCGTCTGTGAGTCCTCGAGTATTAACTTTCGCCATTGCAGGTAGGTAATTCTTAACCAAGTCGCTTAACATCTCGACAGATGTATTATTCACGGGTGTACTGTATTGTATCCAAACAATTTGTTATTATTTCTGTCGATTAATTCGATTAAAAGGAGGGACAAAACTGCGTTCATGAATCGTATGAGATCCATAGGAAATAGAACCAGCTATCCGACGAGTATAACTTGTCCCGCTAGAGCATGAAAACTTTTTTTGGGCACTGCTTTCTCAATTAGGTAGCTTATAACTCGCTCGACCGATCGACCGTTCGAGAAGGAGTCGAATAGAATCACGACTCGATTCTCGAACTCGTGTCGATAGGTCTGGGGACACTAAGAGTTATTATTTAGGTGCAAGCGCAGCGGAAATGTTTCAAGCAAAGCAAGAGCAAGAGCTCACATTATATACAGAGCACATTTTTGAGCCGTGTGCGTCATGGGCGATGAATGGTGATTACTTCTTGTGAGGATGAAACGACAAGTGCATTTAAAAAAAACAATGATATACAGAAAGAATCAGTGTTGATAATACGCTTTCTTATGTCAATAGATTACATGAAGACCTTGTTTTATATTTTTTAATTAAACGAGGCGGCTAATAAATACCTTGCATATTTAAACGTTCACTTCTTATAGTATTTTGAAAATACCAGGCATGTTAAATGAACGTTATAAGAGTTTAAAAAGAGTTTAGAAATGAGAAGTGGCGTTAAGGATGGTAATAGATTGCATATTAGCTAATACATAGCTACTTTTTACTGCGACTCCGTTCGCTTTTCCGGGATAAAATAAACACCAAAAGTTAACTCTGGGAATCTTTTCTATTGAGTAAACCCATATTGCTTTTGACTTAATTATCGAGGCTAGCCGTATGCAAATCTGCTGGATGCGAGCAACATGGCGCAGGGCGTTGTAGCGATCTTTGGGGGAGGTCATGCCCAGCGTTGGACGTGTTTAAGCTTCTAAGATATGATGATGATGATCTTGATGATCATGAATCAAAACGTCCTTTGGTGAGACTAATCAGACGAGTGGGACTTTTCACACGGAGCAACCATACGGCACAAATGGAGCATATTTTGCTAATTTATTGTCCTCGTTTATTGAGTTCAATGCATGTGTCTATCTGTGGATATTGTAAATGGATCGAGAGCAAAGGTTCGAAAATAGTAACTTTAAACTTAAAACATTATATTATAATTGAAGAGACGGGTATAGAAAGTGGCGTTTCGTATTGCTTACGTCTCTCTTATCTTCCCTTTCCTTAAAGAAAACCGTTTAATTACATTGTTTAAACAGAAAATCAAATAGCCTAGCTTATCTATTCAACCTCAACTACCTCTATAGTGTTGTGTATTTATGCCATTTTAAAGTCCGAGGGCCACAACTGACGAAAACCTGGATATAAGTGGTTCCGTACATTTTGGCAAAGCTTAACTGAATTCAAGCCGTAACGGAGCACGTGTAGGTTCCGAAACGGTGAAAGGGATTCCGAAGAAAATTCAGGGATGAACATATGACAAGGTTCTAAGCATGCTCAACATTTACTGGATGACTGTACATAACAAGAATAAAAACCGGCCGAGTTGCGAGTTAAACTCGCGTGGAGAGGGCTCCGTACATACGCAATATTTTTTTTGATAGAGTTCTTATAGGTTTTCCTGTAATCTACAAGCATGTAACTATATTTTGTTTTTTTTTTAATTTATTTAGGCTCAGTAGTTTCGGTGATCAGGGAGGAATGGTAAATTTTCGTCTTCTTTCATCAATAAATTCAAAACTATTTATTTTACAATAATAACAAAAATATATTTGAGGTATTTTCCCTTTCATTTGATATATGACACAGTACAAGGTATGCATAACTTTTATTTTTAATTCTTTTGTCCCCGTTAAATGACTAATATAAAAAACAAAATACATTGGCCATCTGTGTTTGGGTCATCAATTTTCATGTGTAAGTTTCAACTCAATCGGTCCAGTAGCTTCGGAGCAAATTGGCTGTGACAGACGGACGGACAGACAGACACGAGTGAACCAATGAGAGTTCAGTTTTTTCATTATTTGTACGGAACCCTAGAAAGCAGTTAATAGTCACTATTTTTACAAAACGCGGCAGATACGCATATGTAACGAGTCATGAGTAAGCTAACACTAATTCGTAAGAAAGTGTGTGACACTTAATACACGATCAACCTGGACCAACACAGTCCACGAAGAGTGGTGTAATAAAAAAACATACAATTCACGTGTGATCAGTTTTTACATAAAACTAATTGTCGCCTGTAAGGGGTTTATCGCTAATCTCTTGGGAACTGTCTAGTGTTCCGGGAAAACAAGTACTTCATGTCCTTTTATGGGGTTCAAGCTATGCCCATGCCACATTTCATTAAAATCGGTTCAGTACTAAAACTCTAAAAGCATAAGTTAACAAACAGAGAACAAAAGGTATTTTTAAAACAAATCGCTTGGCAAAACACGCATTATATATCTATTAAGTAACAAGTGCGCCGCGCCACTTTCCATATTTTTTAAAGTATATAAAGCACACAAATAAATAAACAAAAAGCATTAACGTACAGTCACCAGCAATTATTATTCAACATTGGGCTCAAAAATAATTGAGACGATTCTAATACTAGAGGCATAAGAACGTGTCAGATACTTTATTTCTTAACTAAAAGCTTTTACACCTTCAACAAGATGCATTTCGGCAATGCGGAGTTTTGGTCAATCACCATGAACTTATTAAAGAAATAAGACTATGGTTACTATACGCGCGGACTAAACACATGGGATTAACTCTAACAGTTTGAGCAATCTTAGATAATTATTATTTTATATTACTAGAGGACGCCTGCGACTTCGTACGCGTAGAATTCGTTTCCCGCCACTCACCCTATTTTAACCTTAGGGAGGAATTTCCAAAAATCCTTGCTTAGTGCTCACTTACATCATGAATGTAACCCCTGTACCAAATTTCAAGTTTGTAGGTACAGTAGTTTCGGCTGTGCGTTGATATCTAAGTCAGTCAGGTTTGCTTTTATATACACTCAGGAGCAAAAATACCGGGTCAGAGTGCGTTTTTCATACAAACGAGACTATTTCGAAGCCTTGGTTCCATGCCGGGGGTTGTTTCGAGTGAGGTTTAATGGTGGATACCGCGAGGTTCAAAAGAGGAGGTCAAAAGTTCTTAAGATACCTAACTGATCGCACAATCAGTTAACACCACAGCGGGACAGTTTGGGTCACCATTTGGATTTCCTTACATTTTATTGCCATTTTAGATGTTTTTCTGAACATGCGCAATTCCGGCGTTAACCGCAGATTCATTCAGTTGGGTATCCTAGGCACCCTGGAAGTCATGTATCGATGCTCGCGGTATTCATCATCAGAATTCACTAAAAGCATTCCCTGGCGAGGAACCAAGGCTTCGAAATAGCCTCTTTAGTATGAAAAACGCACTCTGACCCGGTATTTTTGCTCCTGAGTGTATATAGATGACACAATTCAATAATAACAATACGTAACTAGGCTACTGCTGCTGTCGTGTCACAAGAAAATTGAGACCATATCAGGGCCTCTATTCAATACGGTAAAAACAATATCGTTTTTGATCTGTTATCCTATTTGTATTGACAGTAATGGCGGGTGACGTCAAAACAATACCATAACAGCTCAAAGACGATGTTTTTTACCGTCGGGAATAGAGGCCCTGATCGCTTATAAATTTTCCTACAAAACATGTATTTGGATTGCTAAGTAAAAAAAGAAATGCATATTTTTGTTGCTAAGTAAAAAAAAAAGGTAAGTGATTCCCTGCATATAATTTGTGTTTTTGTCCATTGATTCGCGCGCTCGTCTCGTATGCGGTTGCGCCTGCGATGGCACTCGTGACGGACGACAGGCTGTTTTTTTAATCGAGTCGTTCCGGAATAAGCTAAAAACTTGTTGTATATATGGTCTAAATGCAAAAAATAGTTTAGTAATATACATATTATATTTATTGTGATGTGATGCGAGTAGTTTCGGCTATGCGTTGATATATAAGTCAGTGAGTTAGGTTTGCCTTTTATATATATAGATAGATAGATAGCTGGTGACTGTACTCGTACCTAGCTATACAGTGTGTAAATGGTATACGGGCGTTTATTAAAACTGGACATAGATTAAGACTCTACTAATCATTAACAGAAAGAATTATTTTGATTACGCTAACGTATACACCGTTATTAATTTTTGAACAAACTATCGACCCGCAATGTACATCGAAGTCCATCTGTCAGGTAAGTACGTAAAGTTTACTTGTGAAAATGTTAACTGCATTTTTCGTTATACATTACATGTTAAATTATTTTGTATGGTTATTTTTTTTAAATTTAATTTTAACAAAAGCTGCCTAAATGTGCTCAGTAAGGGTTATACTAACCACAGTTAAAAGGAACGCCCGTATACCATTTACACACTGTATTTTAAAAACATTCGCGGAGGCAACAAAGCTTAATCTATTTTATCATTAGTTTATTAGTGTCACTCTTAAACAATGAAAGTGTTGTCGTGTCGAATCATTATGTGTGACTTAATGACATCACTTAAAACTATTTCACAACTATGTCGTAAAGAGTAAACCTTAATTTATGATAAGTATACTCAAATAATGACATAATCAACCTATTATATAACTGGACAAAAGATCTTGACGCGGTGACTGCTAGTGATAATAACAAGTAACGTAAATCAGACGGTAATTTGTCTTTAGATAGAGGATGAAACAGTGATGGGAATAATGTTTAGGTACTCAAGTAAATGAATCCAAAAGGTTGATATATTCATCATCACCATCATATTTTATGTTCAAAGGGTAATTTTGCAGATGCTTTTCCACCGGAGACGCGAGGATCGGAATGGAATGAATTGAAATAGATTTTTTTAAGCATTTTAGGTGGAGATTGTCTGTGCATTAGGGATGTGTACGAGCTCGCGCATGCTAGCTTGTTGTTGATAGGTATTCAAACAGCGAGATCCAGCAAGTACCTACACTTAAAATACTAAAGTAATCTAATTCCTATTAACTGTAGGTAGGTACAATGTTAATACTGTAAAAAACGCTTCAAATTCACCATGATATGCTAGAGTTTATTCGCAATCCCATGTCTGATCAGCCGGCCTGTCATCCAAAATGCATGAAGCTTACATTAAAAACGATTCATACACATCAATATTTTTAATCAATTTCAGGTAACCCACGTAGACTTTAACTGATACGAAATAACGTACGAGGGGTGATCCAAAAGTAATGATAACTAAATACTTTTTGCATCGATATACAATAATGAAATATAGCGTTACTGGCAGTAGAGACTCCTCAGTAATATTAAGAAAAAAAAATTAAAAAATATGTATTTGTCATTGAGTTTCAATTGTTTTTTCACGAGCGGTCGGAACAATAACGCAAAAATGGAGAAAATTGAGTTGAGAGCGGATATTAAATACTTCTGTTTAAAAAAAATGAGTACTAAAGACATATATGCTGAATTAGTGAGGACACTAGGGAACTCTGCTCCGCCGTATTCCACAGTAGCACGCTGGTCGAAGGAGTTTAACTTAGGAAGAACATCCACTCAAGACGAACATCGCGAAGGCCGCCCTTCTACGGCCCTTACGGAAGATAATGTAAAAAATATCAATGAACTCGTGTTAACAGATAGAAGAATGACTACCAGACATCTAGTTGAGCTCACGGGGATTTCGTATGGCAGTGTTCAAAGAATATTAACTGATGAACTACACATGAAAAAAGTCTCCGCCCGTTGGGTACCTAGAATGTTAACGGCCGAACAAAAGTAAATACGACATAAGATTTCAAAGTGTAATCTTGAAAAATTTCGAGCTTATCCCGAAACTTTTTTGCGTCGATTTGTCACCTTGGATGAGTCTTGGATCCATCATTTTGATCCTGAGACAAAACAACAATCAATGACGTGGAAGCGACCCAGTTCCCCTACACCTAAGAAATTCAAGGTTGCAAGCTCAGTCGGGAAGATCATGGCTTCCGTGTTCTGGGATGCCGAAGGAATCATAATGATAGAATACCAAGAAAAAGGAACCACTATTACAGGCTCTTACTACGCTGCCAGATACGAAGATTGAGAGAAGCAATCAAGGAAAAGCGGCGGGGCAAACTTCGTGCTGGTGTCCTCTTTCACCAGGACAATGCACCCCCCCACAAGGCCGGTGTTGCGATGGCTGCTATTCGTGATGCATGCTTCGAAGTGCTTGAACACCCCCCATATTCGCCAGATCTAGGCCTCAGCGACTTCTATCTCTTTCCACGCCTGAAGGAAGATCTTAGAGGTAACAAGTTTTTGGATGACAGTGAAGTGATAGCCGCTGTGGAGGCATTTTTGACAAGTCAAGAAAAAAATTTTTTTTTAAAGGGATTTCAGGGTTAGGGAAACGATGGTCTAAGTGTGTAGACTTGCAAGGAGACTATGTTGAAAAATAAATTAGGTTTTTTTACATTTTATGTGCCTTTCATTCTGATTATCATTACTTTTGGATCACCCCTCGTAACATCGAATTCTCTCGTTGCCATCTTAACATGTTTGTGTTATTAAAGCCAAAAGCATTTAAATATTCAAATGCGTCATTGATTTTTGTTATTTAAACGTTTATTCTGTCTCACTGCTGGGTCGAAAACGTCTTTTAATTACTTAGTCAATCAAGTCGATCAATGCAATATCACTACTTTTCCAACGACAAGAATATTTCGAAAAGTGACAACCACTTTGTCAGATCTCATTGAAAGTGCATTTCTTCAAAAAGATCATATTTAATTGAGATTACTACACCAAAATAAACATGAAGACAATAAGTGTATAAATAAATAATATGATCACGATGGAACCGATTATGGACTAAGATATGGAAAATTTGTTTATTTAGAGGTATATTCAAATAGCAAACATCTTAATGAATGCATTGGCTACTACCGTTCCTTCTTCAGTCAGTAGTCAAACTAGGAGCCCTTATCAAAATCAGAACAACAATGAGAATATCAGTGTAATGAAAATAGGCAATGTTTTAAATCGAAAGTACTGTTCGACCTTCCACGGGATTCAAGTTATCTTCATACCAAATCTCATGAAAAGCGGTTGAGCGGCTTAGCCCTAAGAGTAACAGTTAAACAGACTAGAAGAAATTGTATTTTGTCTGCTGACTAAGAATGCAACAAACGAACGAATAAAAAAACGATGTCGTATGTTTATTTACTAAATCCGGGGCCTGGGTCCTAGTTAGAAAGGGTATAAGTCTAAATATCAAGTGAAAAAGGGTTTAAGTCCAGTATACTGCGTTCATGTAAGTATATACCCTTTTTTATTACGAGTCAAGTAGACTTGAACCCTTTTTCATTAGGCCCCGAGTATTGTACTCGGTAAAGCTATATTAGTTTTGACATGTTATCTTATCGTCAGCGTTATGATCGCTCTTAGTTTCTTGATAGTAATGGCAGCAGAATTAAAAGTAATATGGTTTTGCAGAGTAGAATAGTGGCCATGTGCGTATGCAATGCCATATTATGTCGTGGGTTGTAACTGTATAATTATCTAGGCGGTGTTGATCATAAATTCGACGTGCATCTGCACTACAATAGTGCATTAACGAAAGCGCAGCGGTACGGAACCGCGGCAGGGCCAGCGCGCGCGCAGCCCAGCGTGACGTTAAGGAGAGGTAGATCTAGAAATACCATGACTTATAATGTTTATAATCGACCCGCAAACGCACTGAGTACGAAGGCGGCGGCTGAAGGCGCATTCCCATACTAAAAAATACTACTACGCTCTCAGTGAGTTAGCGGCTTAAATGGGAGCCCTAAGTAGTAATGTAGAACACTAGTTATTTTCATTATAAACTAAATTGTTAAATAACGAGAATCATTGTGTGTATCACTATTATCTAGGGAACTGTCAATTTCACGGTATAAAAGTTCCATTTGTGTTTGGATTCAAGGTATCTCCAGACCAGTTTTAATTAAAATCGGTTCAACGGTTTAGCAGTGAAGGCGCTACAAATAAATAGTTATCCTCGCATTGATAACATGGTAATAGATTACTTGCTATAGCCTATTAAGTGTTTCTGGTTCAAATTTTATATAATAGGGCATACCAAATTTTTGCTTCAAAAATTAAACGCCACTTATTTTAAACAGACACAACCCTATTCAATCACTGGCGCGTGTCAAGACAAGAGCCACATACTAAGTAGCGCGGTCGACTTGTCAATTCATCCAATGCCACAGTTTCTGATATCCTAACAAAGTGGAGCCAAGGCAGGCCCAGTGCACTGCGAGCTTAAGGCGCGAAACATATCATCGGCTGTACCCCAGGGACGATCATCGCAAGGGTTGGGTACAAATTCATAAGGATTATGCGATAGAAAAGGATTACAAAGGATCCTAAGTTATTTAGTTTTTAACCTTTGGAATATAAGTTTAAAATTACTCTTGACAACCATACTAATATTATAAATTTTACACAGCTAAATTGCATAACCGATTTTAATGAAAATATGTATGAAGTTAGCTTAAACTTCGAAGACAGACATAGTTAGGGTTTTTCCCCCGAAAACTTGTATCGTTTCTGAGATAATTGCGTGAAACAACTTCTTCGCAGACGAAATCGTAGGCAACTAATAATAGAGAACTACAGAAGTACAGACGCGCTAGGAGCTTGACAATAACGATATTCTACGATAAATGATAAGAGAGTATCCTGTCATACTATCGGTCCGGAAGTCGCTTTGTTTATTCGGATAATCAAATAAACCCACAATTCAGACCTTCACGTATCAATACAAACTTTTATTTAACTAAGTTCGGGTGTACTATCAGCGCATCGGAACCCAGACCCACCATAGAACTGTGTCACAGTGACGTTATGATTCAAGTCGTAAGAAGTGACAAATAAATTGTTTCATAATGTCACTGTGACAACGTTCTATGGTGGGTCAGGGTTCCGATGATAGTACGTCTTTGAAAGATCAAAGAAAGAAATCGCAAAGATTCAAACTCAAACTCATAACTATACTCACAACATACTCCAAAAAAACCAGACAAAGTATAAAGAAAAGATCAGACTAAAGCAAAATTAGAAACGATGCAGCAGCGTGAAGTCAAATAGGACTCAGCGTAGCGTCTGCTATTCACAGGTGAACGCGAACGTGTTATGATGAGAGAGCAACCCGTTCGCATTCGCTACGAACTACTATATCGTCCCTCTACGGCCAAAAACAGCGAGGTAAACTAAGCAAAGGAATTCTGATTTTGCACTATAATGCACCAGTGCATAACGCCCGCACAAAGAAGCTAGCAATGAAAGACAATGGCTTCGAAACCATTAACCAGCCCCCCTATAGTCCAGATCTAGCCCCCTGTGACTATTTTCTGTTTAGAGTTCTCAAGAAAGACCTCAGGGGACGAAGTTTATGACCGATGACGAAATGAAGGCTGCGGTTACTGACTTTTTGACAGCAAAACGAAATAAAATAAAAAACGCTTCAATTCAATATTTGAAAAATGTAACAACAATGTAAAAACGCCGGATCCGCGTCGATAGATGTGGGGAGACCCTTACTCAGCTTGGAAAGTAGCGTTGCCGTTAGGTACATCGTAGGATTGTATATATTTAGTTAATAGTTATTTTTACAAACGCTTCAAGTTTGTTTTAGTTTCGTTTCGTTTCGTTTATTTATTGCATAAATCAATTAAATTATAAATTACATTAAAATTTACATGAATTGGTCTGTGTTCGTCAAAATAGGTACAATAATTATCACAAAATAAAAGTAGCAGACATAACATAAATAATTAAATTTGTCAAATAACAGAAACCTAGAAAACTATACTAATATTAAGTTAAATTATATATTGCTCGATAGTTTCCAAGGTGAAATACATCGAACCGGAGCAATAGTTTCAGGCTCAAAAACGTGCATACAAACTAGGCAATGTATACAGCAAGCGACCTATATCGATCAACGAAAGTAGGTACATTTAGCTTTCATGTAAAGATTTTTATGTAAAGATTTTGACAGATACGTTGAAACAACTGCAACGATGACGTAATAGACTGTAACCGCTGACCTCGAACACAATTTTCCGGCCCGATTCTAAATTTACATCTCCACTACATCATATACCACCAGAAGAATATTCGGGTCGGTCAGTGACAGTACGCTCACGCGCATCCAAAGAGTCGTACGCGCATTTATAATGTCAGACGCTTACGTCATTTGGATCCGAGCTTAATTTCGTGCTAGACAATTTGATGGTGATGTTAATTGGGGCGGTATGACCGGAATGAGCTGGAATAAACGATTAATTAGTACTTTATTCTAAAAGCCATAACGCTGGATACAGCTGATAAGCTGAAGATTAATTGACAACAGGAGTCTGAAAAAAAACCGGGAGGTTTGTCTCAAAACCCTATTTTCTTTCACTATGACTCAAGAGGAAAAATGTCACGTGGTTTTTTCAACGTCACAGCTAATGCTAGACTTAAAAACAAAACAATAATTATTTCATTCATATCACTACAATCGGCTCAGGCTCGTTCGGTCCGTTTCCTAACATGTCTGCTTCCTAAAGTGGCCTTCTTCCCACATTGACCGTTTCCCATGACGTCTACTTTTGAAAATGTCTGTTTCCTAAAATGCCTGCTTCTCAAAATAACCTTCTTCCCACATTGTCGCGACTCAGGCTCATTCGGTCCGTTCCCTACAACTGTCTTCTTCCATCAGTGTCAGTTTCCTATGTTGTCTACTTCTCAAAATGTGTGATTCTCAATTCTTTTTCCGGAAGGTTCCGGAGCCAAAATGGCAAAAACGGAATAGTTTAGTTTATTATAGTTTCAGTCTTTTGTCTTTCAGTTCGTATCGATTTTTAGAACAAACTTTAAGTGAGGGACCTGTGTAAATTTTTAAATATCTGTACTAAAGAGGAACGGTTTCTCCATTTATTTGTTTGTTTGTAACAAATGAACTAAATAAATTACTGAAACGATTTTATTCGAAAGTTCGTACCTTCGTTTTTTAAATTCAGTTCAATTTTTTGCTATGGTTGAAAACATTCCTAACGCGAACGAAGTCGCGGGTTGAAGCTAGTTTTTGATATTTTGATTTCGATAATATTTTGCTACTTCACTTTCGTATAGATGCCCCGAAGTACCCCAGGCATGCTTATTTCAAGTACTTCCGAAAACTATATCTTGAATTCAGGGACATAAAAGAAAACATTGTAGGAAACGGGCTTTAGAACACAAATAGTGGGCATTTTGGGAAGCATCCATCGTAGGAATAGGACATCACAAGGAACGGACATTATAGGAAGCAGGTCAATTTTCGAAACGGACAAAATAAGAAACGATCATTCTAGGACAGTGGCATGATAGGAAACCATTTGCTGACATTATAGGAAAGTCATTTCTTGGAAGAAGACCAGTATGAGAAACAGACATGTTAGGAAACGGACCGAACGAGCCTGAGCCTTACAATCAGTGCAGTCCAAAAAAAAATGTTATAGTCCAAAGCGGGCGTAGCAAAATACTGATAGTGATAATAATCAATACCATCTATACCGTCCTCATAAAGGTGGGTCCATGCTAAAAAGCTCCATCGTATCGAAGTGCGTGGCAAATCTACGGGGCTTGTTACGCTGAATATGAAAAGAGTACTGTAACTCATGGGGTCGGGATGGGTCACATCGCCACTGTAACATGACAAATACCGTTACAGACACGGTCACGGAACCATGTTGCGAAAACGTGGACCCACCTTTACATGTTAGGGATAAAAGTTTGTAACCAACGCTGGGACTTTATTGTAGGTGAACATATCGCCAACGTTATTATAACTCTTATTTACTAGTTTAAAACAATATGATAAGATAACTAACATGGTTTTTCCGAGTGGGATAGAGCCCCTGCATAAATACACATTAGACAACAAGTCATCGACCCAATTACTAGCTATCTAAAATGGCCGCGCTATATATAAACATTATAAAAACAAATCGGTGTTATAAATCAGGTGCGCGAAACACATCCGCGGTCAGGCGATGCCAACGCAATAAAATGATAACAAAGCTCATACAGATGAAAATAGTTCTTAATTGTATAATCTATATCAATAAATAATATTATAGCGTCCCTCTGTGAATCGAAAAAAATAAAGTTTCTTTTTTTCTTTGATAAGGTTGTCGCAACAGCTTCGAAACTGCAAAACGGGTGCCAATGAAAATTAAGAGTGAGGCATACTAGAAAATAACTGAAAAATACTAAGAAAAGGCACAGACTTCATATATTGTAGTATTTTTATTATATTTACATGTTTCATGTTTATGAAAAAGTACTAAAACGCGTCAACCAAAAATATACACAAGCTAAAATAACGAGGTACCTACTGAAACTCTTTACAAAGTAACCCGGTATTTTTTTCTTGCCAGTGTATATTTAACGGATCACGTCACTAAGCCGTGACACCGAAAACCCTTTATTATTAATAACATAAAAGTTTTGAGACTTAATCCAGAAGCCAATGCCAAAAGTTTGCACAACGATTTCGCATCAAACGTATAATGTAATCTTATTATGAACTGTCAAAACCTGACAAGTTCCAGTCAGTAAAAAGGACAGATATATAAGTCTGTTATAGTTCCGTCTCTGTCATTTAGTTCAACGTGGCAAGATTTAAGAGCTCGTAATAAGGCCTCTGAACTTAGTAAATAGGGCGCAGGCTTATTCGGGCACGCTCGACTCGATTTAGGAATCGCTGTCTCTTTTACTTCGCTAGTTACGAATGTGATGGAAGGAGTGGTCGGGTGCGAATAGGGGAATGTAAAAATACTCGGGAATCGATAGCGATCGGCAGCGATGATGTAAACTGCGCAAGAGTTCGTACTACGATGTAGGGCAGAGTCGTATGGTAGTAGCGGCGAGATTACAATACGGTGTGCGGAGTTGTTGTCGAAAAGAGCGATATGGTTAGATTAACGTGGATTTAAAGGGTTTCAAACGGGAGGTTTACTATTACTAAACGATAAAAGATATCTAAGGCCGTCAGTCCTACCTCCAAAGAGCTGTATCTATAGTATTATAGTTGATATTGAAAAACCTAAAATTAAAATAATAAGGACGATCCCCTTACAACACAACAAACGTCTTTCCGTTTTTGTTCTATCGTACGGTCACGGACGTTAATATGTGACCCATTTCAAGAACAATATGCTTGAAGTCGTCAATGACATTAGAGATGTCAAGTCTTTTGTAACTTTTAGGAAACCCAACCTTATTGTTGTAGAATGACTGATTGACTTTGGACCTAAGGTGGGTAACAAATTTAATCTTTGACAGTACAAACAGATTATAGTGCAATAACTAGCCAAAAATTTAAAAAAATCCCGGTCTAGTGTGTTTCATGCGAACTTACTACGGACCTCTCGGTGGGCAAGTCTGGCGTTTGCGACAAGGCAATATTACCGATGATTAATACCTAAATTTGGCTGACGTAGCAATACAATAGTAGATGGTGTCTGCAAGCTTATCTAATGCTGCAACAGTGAAGCGGCCAGAACATATCTGCTGTACCTAAACCAACCAAGTTTAAGCACGTTGCTTGTCTCAGGAATTAAATATTTGAGTCAAGCAATCAGACAAAGCAAGCGGTCTAATACCTACGTATGAGATTATACCGTTTTCTCCCGACTGCGGCAAAGCTCAAAAGGAGGATTATATGTTTGACATTTATATATGTACGATTTTAATAAATTATACGTGTTTAGATTCGTCTTAACCACTAGAATGTCATAGACTACATTTAAATTATTTAAATTAGAAATAGCCGAAATAAAAATAAAGACATTATAGGTAACATTACTTTGACGACATTTGAAAACAGTTAGGTTTTTTAAAGCTTGCTTTTCGTTGGACTTGTTAAGAAGGTTATTTTTCCGTTTATATTTCCTGTGGCAAGACCAACTAGACTAGGAGACATAGGACCGTACCGCGAATTCAGGAATGGATTCCCCGACTAACATTCGCACGCCGTTTCCGCTTTCCTACGGCCCCGACGGCGTATTTTTACCACAAGGCTGTTTATAATCGGTGAAGTATTCTTGACATGTTTAGCGAATGAATTGAAATTATCATTGCGTAATAAACAAAAATGAGAAGAGTTACGCTTAGTTGCACAAATTTTCACGCGTTATCGTAATGTCAACGTTGTGACAGCTATTTACTTGACAGTAATAGCGGCCGAGTTACAAATAATGCGACCACAGTCATGTCAAACGCAATAAGGTTTTACCGAATATGATAGAGCGTATATATACACCGTGTTTTTTTTGATTTACGATAACTTTAAGGGAACGTTCTTTAGGTCAAACAAAGTTAATTTCCCGAAGACAGACAAATGATAAGTCTAACGGTTTTAAAGATATTTAATTTTAAAATTTAATCAGTTAATCACGTTAAACTAGTGTAAAAGGCTCTCTTAATTGATAACAACAATTTTCTTTTAATACTTTATATGACTCTTATGAGTAAAGAGTTTCCAATTGTTAGGTTTGTATACGCGTCAATCTAAAGTGACAATCTTGTACCTGTCAAGTGTTATCTTTACTTGTGTGTGTATGTCACGCCAACATAGACGTATTTGACACTGATTATTAGTTAACTCTAAAGGCCCTTTTAGAATGACCAAAGATAAAAGATTTCATTATTTTGTACTAAACCGAAAAAAATTTTTTTTTCGCTGTATTTAAAAATCTAATGTACCAATTAGTTTCTATGGATGTACCTAGTAATATGCCGAATTTATCGTAAATCAAAAAAAACACGGTGTATATGTACCTTGACGAATAAAAAAGACAGGAAGTTGAATGAGACATTGGTGTTAATAAACGTTTTTGCAACTGCTTCGTGACGTTTAGACTAAATAAATTCAAAACTGTTTGTGTTTAGTTCACGACCAAGCCGAGCGGCAACGAGTTGCCAGAGCCGCAGAGTAATATAGGTTATTCTATTAAGGTGGGTATTACTTTCCACGCTGACGATGTCTAACGACTATTAAAATCTGCCAAGATGTGAAGAATTAACATAGCGTAACGTTAATTCTATAAATATTCTTTGATTTCACCACTCGTTAAAGTTAGCAGAATATTCTCGGCAGGCGGTGAAATACATACATATCGCCGCATCATCAGCCATTCGTGGCATGCTTCATATATTTCTTTGCATTTGTTTGTTATCGCTTGCCGCTCGTCGCCTCCGCCCCCAACGTCAAGCAAAGTCAACAATCGCAAGCGTAATAAAATTTAATTAGAATAAATATTTTACCGTGCGCTGTTTTAGTTCAGCAAAAGTGTACAAAACGTTTCGATTTTTATTGTTATGTTAAAGATCTCTGCCAAAACGCAGCGACAGGTTCGGAAATGGAGGTGCCAACTAAGAATTTATTTAACAGAAAACCGTATGGCTGGCTACATTACGTCAGTAACGGATCGATCTTGTCATTATTACCCGATTGCGAAGGCAAAAGGAGGTTAATGAGTTTAACAGACTGTAATGGACAAGAACACTTGTCTTAATTCTTATTGTAAAGAACATAAGAGTTATTCATTCATTTTGCAACGTTCATTTCATTAAGCATTTTGATTGAACCTGGACTTTTATAAAAGGATATAAAGCTATTATTCAGTAAACGTGGCAGTAAGTACCATCCTCGACTATCATCTTTCTATGAATAAAAAAAAAAACGAATATAATATCATTTGCTAGTGGGATACTTATATGATAACGGTAGAAATCCGACGTCTATAAAGAAGCTAGTACTATTAATACGTACATTTATCATGAATGGAAAACGCGAGCGTCAAGGACTAAGAATTCTAAGAGTGCGTCACTCGCTATACCTACTGGTCACCCGTCGCGGTTAAAGAGGAAATTAAGACCATAGCTCTAGAGCTTGTAAGTAGCCGATATAAGAGTCCGGAATAAACCTGTGACGCTATACAAGTTTCTTAATGCTATCGTAAACGATACTCGAAAACTGGCAAAGTGTATGGATTTGACGAAGGCGCTCGACGCGACCGTCTGACAGCTTACGTCAATCCTATACATTTTGGATAACGATAACGAACACCGAATGAATCTTGTCTAGGGCCTTGCATTTATCCAAATCAATAGATACTCCCGACATAATGACAATCCCTACTTTCAGAATTGATATCTCAATAACCAAACAAACCAGTTAAAAAAAAAATTACCTGCTACTGGACAAGTCCATTTTTTTTGGCTAGGATGCTACTGACACGCAGATGCGCAGAGAAATTGGCCATGCAGTTTAATTAGTGGTCAAATTCGACAATTCATCTGTGTTAGGAATTTTAGGAAAAAAAACGTAATCGTCCCTAATTATGTGCAACCACTGTATATTCGTCCTATTCTCTATACAGCCAGTCCCTGTTTTTTTGGCGTAACGTAGAAAAAAGCCTCACAGTCAAACTAACATTTTAAATGTGAACACGCATTATACACCGTGTTTTTTTTGATTTACGATAACTTTAAGGGAACGTTCTTTAGGTCAAACAAAGTTAATTTCCCGAAGACAGACAAATGATAAGTCTAACGGTTTTAAAGATATTTAATTTTTAAATTTAATCAGTTAATCTCGTTAAACTAGTGTAAAAGGCTCTAAATTGATAACAACAATTTTCTTTTAATACGTATGAGTAAAGAGTTTCCAATTGTTAGGTTTGTATACGCGTCAATCTAAAGTGACTTGTACCTGTCAAGTGTTATCTTTACTTGTGTGTGTATGTCACGCCAACATAGACGTATTTGACACTGATTATTAGCTAGGTAACTCTAAAGGCCCTTTTAGAATGACCAAAGATAAAAGATTTCATTATTTTGTTTTAAACTGAAAAAAAATTTTTTTTTGCAATATTTAAAAATCTAATCTACCAATTAGTTTCTATAGATATACCTAGTAATATGCCGAAGTTATCGTAAATAAAAAAAAACACGGTGTATAATAGTCTTATCTTATTTCCCAGGCCCATTGAAAACACCCGTAAAAATTTAATAATGATAAGCGTTATTTCCTTATTAAGATTCCCTGCCAACGTTTTAATAGTTTTTTTTTTAAATATATGAGTAGGATTTAAGAAAGTGACACGCTACCGGGATTTAAACATACAAACCTCACCTTAGTTGCATAGCATACTAATAACCTCGAAAATGCCTTGGCAATATACATAGTTTTAATTGTCACTATCCGTATAGTACGTACACTGTACACTAGGTACAGGTCAATGACACGTGACTATTCTTAACAAAAACTGTCAGGACAGCTGTCCCAAGATCTATGCTTCCATACGATCCATTAAATCCCAATCTGACTGAGAAAATCACAGGCGCCCCGTACTAAAACTAAGATTTATTTCTTGGCATCTCGGCGTTTGGCAGAAATCTCTGTATAACCAAATCGCTTTGGCCTTGCGTTTGTGTACGTCCGTGTTCGAATACAAACATATGACAATCGTCTGACGTTCAAGCTTACACAAGCGTAAAGCCGGCTCCTGTACCCTTACCATGAGTTACAATTAACGTACTCGCTAGCGAGTGGAAGCACTATCCCAGGCAAACCTCGCCAATATTCCTATAGAGTGCGAGGGACAGAGCATTCTGGAAGGAGAGTACGATAAATTGTTACTCATGGTAAGGGTCCAGGCGAGTCGGCAGTGGTGGAAGACCTTTTTCATCACACTTGCTCGTAAATGGTGTTATTCCATGTCTGTATACAGAAGGACAATGGCCTAAATTGTTCCCGCGGGAATTATGGCGAGTTTGTCATCCCTAGGGAGTAATGACTTTCTTTTTAAAATTTGCAACTCTTTCGTACATAATTTCTGACTAAGGAGGTTTAATTTTCAGCCAAAAATTAAATCGGTTTCTAATTTCATCTTTAAAAATTAGCTATAGACTAACTTACATTACACAAAACCTATATGCTTCATTAAACTTCATTATTTTTATACCTATTTCAAGTTTATATCAACATTTATCATTAATTTTAGTAATTATACATTTTTATCAAATTGGCTAAATCTGGCTCGAATCCAGGTCGAAACTAAACGCAGTGTCTGTGGTCACAAAAAAAAATCGTTTCCATTGACGTTCCCGTCCGTCAAAAGTTATTTCTTTATATTTTGCAGAGTTAAAGTGTTTTCTCTTTGTTTTTTTCCTCGCAAATGTGATGAAAACCATTGTGTGTATCACAGGCAGTAAGGGGATTACTAACTCGAGTCATTAAAAGCCCTTCGCCTTCGGCGTCGGGCTTCTAACACTCTCGTTAGTAATTCCCTTCATACTACCCTTGATGCACAATGTACTATTTTCAGTGTCCGTCCTATTACCATCTTATTATTATTGTTATTTGGGAGGGTTAAGACGGCATTGTGTGCCTCTTCGACCATTGCTGATCTATTGTGTTAACTTCGTATACCGTCACTACACATTACACACGTCTGGACTCAAGTGATTTACCTATTATTACCTACAAAATGAGTGACGCATTTAATTCGTAAACTTTTAAAAATATGTTTAATTTGCACGCGCTATACTCATAATGTGACTGAGTTGTGACTTGGCCGACGCCGTTTCCGAAAATGTGTAAATCAATGTCTACTTTTTATTTATTTATTTTTGTTTATGATCTTTACATCTCATCATCATCAGCCGATGTCAGTAAAGTCCAGGTTTGCAAACTTCCAGGCCCACTTCTTTTTCATACTCTACATTACTACATTACTCACACACAACGGCTCTATTTAACTCAGTGGAACCTGATTGCGTGTCATCGTATTATCAACGTTATGATAGCTCTTAATTTACTTGATAGTAGTGGCTGCCGAGTCAAAAACAATATCATAACATGTCAAACGCAACATGGTTTTACCCCTGTAGAATAGTGGCCCTTATTTGATGATGGAGTCGGAAGACGGCAACAAGATATCTAGTGTAGTTAAGGGTATACAATGTGTAAATTATCAACTAGGTGTCCCAGTGTTTGCTTTTCATTTTGTATTAAAAAACAACTATGTGATTACTTGAAAAACAACATTTAAAAAAAACGTATTCGTAATGATTCTAATTATGTAAGATACCACTGAAATAAAACATGACATTTTTGTTTTTTTCGGGACATAAGGGAAAATTACAAACAAACATATTAAAATGATCAATCTTGCTGACCAGGGGTTAAATCGATAGCTTATTAGCTGCTCGGGCGGTTTGATGACGGTTTATGGGATATAAATATTAATTTAAATATATTATCAAATGTCATGCGTAGTTCAGCAGGAAAACATTTCAAAATTATTACGAGACAGACAGAGGGGGAAAAAAATGCGTGAGAAAAAGTGCAAGGCGGCCACATAAGTTTCGATATGTTTTCCTACATCAACCGCGTGACCCCTATACAAAATACAATGTTTGTACTTGCACAATTTATTAATTATATGGTTTAGGCTAAGCATTGTTGTTTGTTAGATAGTCCTCAATCCTCAACTCTATAGTACTCTTTAGACATGGACGACTTCAAGTAATTTATAAGCACTAGAAAAGGTAACTTTAAAACTACGTCAGTTAATTTATTAAAGGAATGAATGCATTGATTTATATACTTTACTGACGCCGAATTTTCGAATAGCAATATTATTTTCACAACAAAAGAACTGTGCAATCTAGTCGAAAAAATAAATCCTAAAACGACAGAAATAAATTATTTTGCACCACTATTTAGCCCTTGCCTAGGGTTGTTCCCTAAAGTTTTGACTGCTGCTTTCCCTCATTCGTTAAATTAAACAAGAGTCACGTTATTTCGTCCACTGATTAATAATAAGGCTACGTATTACGTGCGTAAGGGTGTTTGTTCTATATTCAAAAAATAAACTAATGATTGAAGCCCACATTACATTGCAGACGATCTCATATCAAGTATGCCGACAGTAACCGTCAAAGTTACTTTCAAGAGTTTCAAGAAGTCATCAGTGACGAATTAATGGCATGTTATCGAACACCGCTTATTGATCAGTTATTGTATAAGCGACCTTCATAATACCCAAGGAGAATTGAATCAAATCTATCTTGCGAATTGCAGATGGAGCAGAATAAAAAGGGAATAAAAGGAAGGCAGGAGTTAGCATCACTTTAGTCCACACAATCAATTGCAAAAACATGACAAATGCAACTACGATTAACATTGAATGTTACTCGACCACCGTTATGTGATATAAATCTCAATCAAATGCTATTCCCCTGGTACTTGTCTTCGGTGCAAAGATATTTACTACCAATGCAATTTGTCGAAATGTCGACAAGTAAAACCAGGAAGAAATAATTACAAGCAATAAATTTTTGACATCAACACTGGAATTAGTTGCGAGCAGTGAACACTAAGTTCTCAATTGTGCCATATTATATCAATCGTTGTCGTCGGCGACTGTTCTAAATGGTTCTTAGTGAGATATAGCCGTGGTGAACATTGGCGACCTGTTCGAGCTTGGGATAGAACTCCTCCTCTTCATAATGCCTTGGTACATTAATATTGGTTATGTGCCAAATTTTGTAATAAGACAGAAAGGGGTTTCATAATACAACTCGTTATTTATATATATTTTTTATTAGCCTCCTTTTTAGTGCTCCTTATTCTTGCAGTGCTACTTCATCCATCTATCACAGTCATACTGCTTACCTAAGCCTAAACCCTCTTTACTCAATGTTGTATACGTCCAGCCTTGTGTTATGGGCGTTAAAGATATTATGTCGTCAAGGAGACAGGAAAAAACATAATGAATATATATTGCACTACTTAGACCATGCAAGTTTGTAAACATGTACGAACGGATAGAATACAATTGCAACTAACCAGCCAATTTATACAAGTGCCGAGACGTATGTGCATTAAGTGAGTTCTGAATACATGTTATCTTGACGACGTAGACATGAATAGGTACCTTAATTATAGTAACAGAGGAAAAGGTACGATAAGGTCAGTTATTCCGGTCAATTATTTAAGCTGCACAAGCCGGTGCTCCTGGTGCCCGAGTGCACCTATATTCGAGGGTGTAATTGAAACTTTCACAAAACTAACCCTCTACTTTAGATTTCGACCGAAAGGAAAGTAAACCAACTATAACGTCATAACTACGTTATAAAAAATATAAGAGTTATTATATTGTTGACAAGATTCTTCCAGGGTCTAATAACAAGTTGAAAATGACATAGTATTTGACCAATTATTAATTATATATTATAAATTCACTTATCCTCTAAAGATGGAAATATCAATTTGAATCCCTTATTTTTTTTTATTTTTTTTTTATTTATTTAGGCATCAAACAGTCACAATGTGTTAGATGTTTACAATATTAATTAATGTTAAGACCTGGAGTGCCATAACTTAAATAATAACAACTTTTGAATTTTGAATAAAGGAACGGTAGAAGTAAATTAATAAATTGACAAGTTTGCAAGTTAGTAGTGGTAATAAAGATGACTATTAATCGACACGATTAAAACATTTTTTTGAGAAATGTTTCACAATAAGCTTTTTAAACGATAGTCTGTTATTGGAACTAAAAATATCGATACGAGACAAATTCTTATTATAATAGTTGAGACAGCGATTAAAATATGAGTTTGAGTAATAATTAGTGGAAGAAAAAGGAATGACAAAAGTTTTTTTATGACGTGCAGTGCATCGTGGTACCTTAAATGAGATCCTACCAAGAAGTGAGGGGGAGTCGATATAACTGTGAATTAATTTAAAATATATTGAGATATGTAATCCAAATTTTTCGAACAAGAGAGATGATAATCAACAGAACATATAGCTGGCAACTATTACATGTTTCAAATACCAAGGGAAAGGGTTGTAAAGGATACTACTCAAACTTCTTTTGTGAGACCTATACGCAATACAAAGCGCATATTTGAGGGCATAACCACTTAAATCCATCTGGCAGTTTAGTTTATTTACTGTAACAGCACAGATGGTAGGGATCGACCTAGTTTACATATTTTTTATTTAGACTAGCCAATTTTGCTTTCTATAACCTTACTATGATTGTATTGTGTAAACATTATACAAAAAAAAGCGGCCAAGCGCGAGTCGGACTCGCGCACGTAGGGTTCCGTACCACTATACATCTAAATAAATGTTTTTCTTTATTCTTTATTATATTGGAGTTGATTGAATGAAAGGTAAAATGCGGTTTACGATTTATAACGTATTAAAAAAAAACTAATTATTAGATCTCGTTCAAACCAATTTTCGGTCGAAGTTTGCATAGTAATGTAAATCATATATTATTTTTACATTTATCATTCCCTTATTTTAGAAGTTACGGGGGGGGGGACACACATTTTTCCACTTTGGAAGCGTCTCTCGCGCAAACTATTCAGTTTAGAAAAAAATTATAATAGAAACCTCAATATCATTTTTGAATACCTATCCATAGATACCCCACACGTATGAGTTTGATGAAAAAAAAATTTTTGAGTTTCAGTTCTAAGTATGGGGAACCCCAAAAATTTATTGTTTTTTTTCTATTTTTGTATGAAAATCTTAATGCGGTTCACCGAATACATCTACTTACCAAGTTTCCACAGTATAGCTCTTATAGTTACGGAATAAAGTGGCTGTGACATACGGACGGACAGACGGACAGACATGACGAATCTATAAGGGTTCCGTTTTTTGCCATTTGGCTACGGAACCCTAAAAAAGTGTTGTCTATCATTTATTTTGACCAAACGTCCACTGTTCTAAAAATATACATTAATACTACGATGACTTTGAATGACGATAGCAACATGAAAATAAATGGCACACCGCCTATGTATCCGACTTAAATAAGAGGAAGGTTCAGATACATTGCCAACTACTGATTTGTGCAAACACGGTGGATCCACGTTAGGAAGAACGAAAGTGTTGTTGCCACCTTTTAACTCTATCATCAGATTAGCATCCGAACACCATGATTGTAAAAGAACCTTATTCAGAAAACATTAATTCCCTTAAATAGTAAGAAAACAAGCGAAAATAATCATCGTGCGTTTTAACAGATTCGTTTATAACATGAAATGAATGTTTTAACACGCCCCCAATGTGGGGTCATGAACATTTTTACAGGAGTTCGTGCTTCCACTATGGGACACATCCCCATACTGAATGCAGTTGTGTTTTATACGAAGAAACCTTGAAGGATGCACCAGTTGCAGTAGAAATCATTTAATATTTCAATTACTATTCACGTTTTTAGGGATCCGTATTCAAACTAGCTCAAACTCTTAGTTCTAAAAAGCTGTTATTTGGCATGAATATACATATTAGTCACGCCGACAAAGAGGTAAAATAAAATATTGAAAAAGTATATCTGACTGACAGCTGGCCGATGGACCTAGGATCTAGAAATAGGAGGGAATTTAATATTCTTTGGGTTACCAGGAGTGCACTAAGAAAGGAATTGTTGAAAATCGACCCCTATCCCAACGGGACGAAATAGGGGGAGTAGCGTAGGAAGTCGCGGGATCTTGTAGTAGTGCGCGTACACTAGTCCTGAATCTGATTTGTCCTTTTATCAAAGATCTGTATGTATTAAACCGACTTGCGAACCGTCCGTAAATGCTATGCGGATAGTACGGCAGACGGTCAGTCTAATTCGGTGCTGTGACGCCGCACCGGTCACAATCGGAGTTATTCCTAGTGCCAGCACGTGACTCGTGCGCACGGTGGTTTGCGGAAGCTGGGAAACGCAAAATGGCGGTAGTTTATCAACCTATAACGCTCCTTATGGGGCTCTACCTAGAGTTGGCAGACCATCCAATGAATTGGACTTTGACTTTTTTAAATTAATTATAGTGCCTCCAATCCTTGAAATGTTGACCGTAATGTGCGTAGAATAAAGTAGTGAGGCGCGACTTTATAAATAAAAAAACAATTACAAATAACAGACACATACAGACACAGATATTATATATTCCTAATGTTGAAATTGATATGTTTCCACTATTGGGCAGACCCCCTCTCGCGTGGTCTCATCGTTAGTTCATATTAAACACATTTTAATTTAAACATTTGTGAAAATTCGAGTTGCCGCAGTTGACATCCCGCCGCATTTCCAACAAAGACCCATTATGATATTACGACTATTAGGTTGACCTATAATTAACTAGAGTTGAGTGTACATATTATGTACAGGTGTAGTGCATAATTGCTTTCCTTCGTATTTTCACGGAAACGTACGAAGGTGTCATGCTACTTCAGTCAACCTCAGTACTTTTTGTACTGTGACCGACTGAAATAGCAAGACGCGTTCGTACGTTTCCGTGAAAATACGAAGGAAAACAATTATGCACTACATCTGTAATGTACTTACTAGTCCATGTACAGTCCAGTTCGGTACGCGAATTACGCGATTAAATTTGCCGTTGACCGATATGGAATTAAATTATTAAGCTACTGCGTGGATCAATTTCCTGGACTGTACTGACTTGATTACATATCGAGCATATTAGCTAAACTATGTTTAAGCTGACTATTAACTAATTATATCTATAGAACTATTGGGTATGGACAGATATTCAGTACAATAGCTATAAAAACGCCCTTAGGGTTTGTATTTCTCTCTCAGTCGCTCTCATACGATCTTATGCTAGTCTAACTGACTTTAACGTTTACTCCTTAACGCACCGAGAGCGGAGGCGGCGCGGTGTGACGCGTTCCCATACTAGAAAGCGTGCCGAAAGCGTAGCGGAGGCGGTTTTAGTATGGGAATGCCGCAACGCACCGCCCCCTCTATCAATGGGTTTGCGGCTTTAGTCTTTTTAAGTCCTTTTGCACTGTAGTTTATTTTAGTTCGGAAACATGCATACAGTACTTTTTATCTCGGAAAATTAAATACCTAGTACGCAAATAACGAAATGAAGTAAAAACATTGCAAATTGAATACTGAACACCAAAAAACCAGTAAAAGTGCCAGTCGGACTCTCGCACCGAGGGTACCGTACCGCCGCACAATAGGTACAGTCGAGAAGTTAAATTTGGGACCCACCTTAGGTCCAAAATCGGACATCGTACAAGGATGAGGTTGAGTTTCATAAAAGTTACAAATGACTTGACATCTCTAATGACATTGACGACTTCAAGCATATTTTTCTTAAAATGGGTTACAAATTAACGTTCGTAATAGCACTATTATATATATATATATAGAGCTTATAACCGTTAGCGCGAGCCCAATTCACACTGATTTTGAGTCGCATGCGCGCAGCGTCGCTTCGCGTCGCGTCTCCGTGTGAGTTGACCCTTAGTAATAGGGTGTTAATAAATAATTAGCTATACTTAATTTATATTACTCTTTTATACCCAAGAACAATATTCCATTGTATTCTAATAATACAGCCAGTGTGATACGACATTGGTGTTTCTAAGCATGGATATTATTACGCACTAATGAATCTTCCTTGTCAATCATAATATCCCGCTGGTAATATTATACCAATATATTACATGCGAAAGTAAATATCGTCTTTGTCTCTTAAAGGACGAAACCGATATTACGTATTATTTAATTATAGTTTCCCAGGACAGTTAATATTTCTCTTTATGAAAACACAATAATATTATGCATATACATAAACAACGTGTTACAGAAATACCACAAAAAAAGGCAACCCTAGTATAGTCTCTGCCATTTGAAATGCCAAAGATAACACAACAAAACGAATCAAATTAACATTATTACTCGATAATCACGTGCTATTCAAGATCAAGTGAGGCAATAATTTATGCACTTAATTATTACTTTTACAATAAGTTTAATTAATTATTATAATTTCTTCCTATAGCAGTACAGCTAATTTTCGTAACGCAGCGGAAAAGTAAACTTTTCTTTTTATTTTAGTCCTAAACTAGGTACAATCTTTCTGAGAAACGCCCATACGTAGATTGAAAATACTGTAACGGTACGGTTACAAATTTTAATTACTGTTACGGAAATCTAGTAAAGTCAGTTTGATGTAATTATGTTCGTCAGAAATTAATTATGTTTTAAAATGGGCCCAACAAAAAAGCGCGCGATTGTTTCAATTTTAATTTTCTACTTACAATTAGTGCACGTGCAATACATTTTCCTAAACTGTTAATGTGAAACTTTGTTTGTTTCACCTTCACGGTCCAAACGCCAAACTGATCGAGGTGGAATTTAGTACTTTTTTATTCCGTAAAATTAAGCGTCAGCTACCCGAAAGCTAAGCGAAAGGAATTCCAGATAAAAGCTGTTTAGTGAGTATTAAAAATATGTTAATGATTTTTGATTTAGCATCAGTTAGTTCTGTTGAATGTGAAAAAGTGTACAAAAACGTAAAGTAACTGAAACTAATCGCAGCATAGTCTTTTAATAGCCAAGGCAAAAAGCGAGGAAATTGAACGGGCAAAAAACGACTTTACGCCTCACCACACAGCGATTACAAACGGCTATCAGCGCGAGAGCGCGTTCACGGCCCGTGACGCTTTTACGCGTTGTGAATCCATGCAAAATAGGGCCACGGGCTCTGATTGTGATAAGCTAGCACAGACACGCTTGCTATACAGAGCTAACATCCCTAATAATAAAAAAACGCGATCAAAAATCCTTCTAAAACTTATTAATAGAAGTAGGCCAGTCAAAGAGATCAAAATTATCTATACAGATTTGTGAAGAGCAATAAGGAATATGCATGGATTTTTGCTGCGCTCGAAGTTGTTGACGACTATATGTAGCTGGGATATACGGTCCAGTTAGGGAGGTCCAACGTTGAAAAAGAAGTCACTCGTCGAATCCGAGTTGGGCAGCGTTCGGGACCTTTTCGTCCAAATTTTCGCAGTGTTTGAAGTCAAAAGTCTTTGACCAGTGTGTGTTGCCAGTGCCGCGGCATCCGTACGTATCCTTTCCGATCCGATGCGATGCGGGCCGTTTGGTGGAAATCATCCTTTATGGTATTGTTTTTCTGCCGCCCTAACTGTCAAGAAAATAAAGAGCTATCAAAACGTTTACAACACGATAACAGATCAAAGACGATATGGTTTTTACTGCCTAGAATCTCGAGGCTACTTTTCACCCCGGAAATTTTCAAAGTTCTCAAGTTAGGTAGATAATCGAAATCTACGTGGACGAAGTCGCGGGCAGAAGCTAATGAGCCAATAAACCAAAGGCGTTCATCATTACGTCGAATGAAACGTATAAAACAGTTCTAAATTTAAATCTGACGTTTGACTCGCCATTTTGCGACAGACGTGTGTGTGCGACCGCGTCAGACATACGAAGGGTACATAGAAAGTTAGTTTGATTAGGATCAGTCTTAGCTAGGTATAATGAAAAATTGGTTGACACTTGACACGTTCGAGAGGTACCAACTCCGAAAGTAGGGACGCAGTTAATATAAAGGTATAATTTATTTAATTGTTGATTTGTTTTGTATACTGTATCATTCCCAGCAAGAATGTGGACATGACTCCAAATATTGAAATTAAATTAATTGATATCTTGCCTGAAATTTAACTTTAAACGTTTGCTTGACAGTAATAAATAAATAATACGAAGACGTGAAGAGTGGCTATTGATATTAATCTACTTATTTGCTCTATTAACATCAATGGAATAAACCACGGGAGAATTTAGAAGAAAAAAACATAAAGTAGTCATTATTGCGAATAATGACGCCAACTGGTCCGATCAGTGATTTATAAATCAGGAGTCCCTTTACTGTGCCTCGCAAGTCTCGCAACACCCGCGACGCCCCGGGGCGTCACGGCGCTGTCCCAGGGGCGTCGCAGTCCGATATGCAACGTAACGTAATGAGCACCTACACTACACGCGGGTATCTTCTTATACAAATGCAAAAAGAAACATGTAAAGGGCGTCGCAATATAAAAAAGACTCAATCTCATTGGTCATTTACTGTGCAATTCCCCTGAGAGTTAGTCATAGTTATTGTTATATTGTCTATTTTGTACAACATTTGGGTCATATTACTCACTGTGAGGAATAAAATGACTCACTTTACTAGCTATCATGGTTCCTTATAACATTGATCATATTTTAATACACTTTAAACTATAACAGTTTATTTATTATGCTAAAGTTAAAAAACGGGTTCTTACCGCGGTTAAAATATTTGGACTAAAATCACAATGACGATTATGATTGTTTAAAAAAACTAAGTGAAAAAGAAAGTTCCAAAGAAAGTTATAAATTAAGGCTCAAATGTATTTTGAGCCATAATGAATCGTCAGTTTTCTTTAATACCCAATAGATCACAATATGATATTGTCAACATACTATTACTGTATAGACAACTGCCAAGTTAGGGGTCAAAATGCAACGAATGGCAATGAATTGGATTGACTGTTAACAATCTAGTGCAAAACTTGGCACCTGTCTAGATATTGCTACTTTTGGTGGCACATGAGAACACGGCCTATTTTTAAAAAAAATGTTTTTTTGGTGGGATATGATCATGTTTATATGAACCTTCTACATAAATTCCGGTTAAAAATAAAACATAAGATGTCACAATACTAACTAGTAGTTATAAATGTATTTAATTGTTCATGGAGTTTACTAAGGAATAATAACTTTACTATTTTCTGATAAAGGATAGAAATATTTGTATTTGATTGTAAGACCATACAAAATTTCAAAGCTCTATATAATCGGGTACCCTTTAAGTTTTGATGTGCGAGTCAGTCAGTCAGTCAGTACAAAAAAGCCATTTTTAGAGAATAATAACTCTTTGAAGGGTAATGAAAAATTCATTAAAAATTAAGTTTCTGCCAGAACCTATTGGGAAAAAAGTACGAGGGCGGGAAATAGGGCTGAATGGGTTCATGTAAATATACAGACTGCAAAGTATCACTTAGCTTTTTCTTCAAACTTGGCCGGACGCACTACCGTGTGTCTTGATAATATTGACTGTTCAACATGCCTGTTGATCCAGTAGTAGTGACCTACCTACTGTGCTAGGGGTTGTAGATTCTCATCCTACAGGGACAGACGTTGTGTAATATAATAATAAGCGCTGATATAATGTTTACTGGTCATGGATGATTCATGATTCATAAGTAATTGTGTGAATTCTAGCTCAATATTATAATGAATGTAAAAATCAGTTAATGTTTATTATTGTTAACTAACTCATACAAAACAACCACACTAAAGGAAATAATTCTCCATCTTTAAGTACCAAAAATTTGTTGGGTGTGATGTGTTTTCAATTAAATGCCTAATTTTTACTGAGTACTACGTTATATAGGATGCCTAATCATGAATGACTGATTTTAGATTTTTTCTATTTTAAGAAGTTATATTTTTCAACAATTAAAAACCTTTAATTTCATCTGATTTGAAAAAAGATAAAAAGTTCATGTCACGTGAAAATGTGAGATAGTATTTATAGGTTCAGCATTTATAAACAGGAAATTGAATCAAAACAATAACAACCCAATCAATTCTACACTAATGTGTAAAAAAAAAACAAAGGCAAAGTTACTACAAATATTTACATGCCTAACATAGTAAACTTTAACTTTAATCACCATGCTCTTACACACTGTGATGTATGAATGTGCAAACCTCACAATATTATTCCTTTACCATAAGAGTAACCAGGATAATGTACATAAATTAGAAAATTTTGAAAATTGTACTTTGATTTTAGAAAATCTAGTACTCGAGGGTTAGAAGTAGAAGGCGTACCAATTAAGAGATAGGAAGAAACTCTCCAAAATTGTCCCAGACAGCAACAAACCACCAATAATACCATATTCCGGAGATCAATCTATTACAAAAGCCTAACCTTATTTTTTTTTTTTTTAACTTATACTATAATGAACTGAGGGATAAAGGCTAATTTCAATTAATTTAAGGTTTGGATTAATCCAGTGTGTTGAAACAAATTTTCACCCGTATTCACAAACGTCACTATGAGGTCTCACAGTGCTCACAAACGCACAGGGTGATTCAAATTGTCTCATAAACAAAAGGTTGGTCAAAAAGGACCAATCACAGAGCTGTATTGAACACAGTGCGTTTACTCAGTAAAGATAAAGATAAAGATAAAGAGACATTTATTCGCAACAAAACAAAACCACATTACACAGATACAACAATATCAAGACACAGAAAAATTATTGCGAAACGGTCCCAACTCAGCATTCGCTAGCCGTAAAGCCAGCACTGGTCTTCCGTTGGAACCGCTTGGTGAAAAAACGGAAAGTGACACATTTAATAAAAAACAACGCTAAAAGAAAAACATCAAGGATCAAACACAATAATTTGTTCGAGATTATCTAAAGGATCCCTTAACTATTGTTTGTGAATACGGAAGTTAAAGTTAAAGTAAAAATTCCAATAAGATAAATAATTACAAGAATACTTAAAAAATTAACTCCATAAACTGACTGACTGATAGAGAATGTACAGCCTACACTGCTGGGGCAGTAACATTTTCTCTAAATATAGTAAGTTGTCTGCTTGGAACTTTTACATGTTCAGAATCTACTAGCACTTCCCAAAAGGAGGCAAGGGCTATGAAGAAATGCCACCAGAAACTAGAAATTTAGAGATAATATGCAGAAAATGTACACATTTGGTATGACATATCCATAGGTGGTTTTCCAAAAAAGGGTAATTAGTCGTAGACTAAAATAAAGACATGGTAACTTTAGTCAGGTGATTAAAGAAAATAAATGCTATTTTTATATAATACCATAAGCCAAATAGACAGTATTTCCAATTTAATAAAAGAAGTCGGTCCAAACCTTACCTTTTAGTAACATGGGCGCACTTGCTCTAAGAGCTTTGTCTGTGATAACACAATTTATCTTATTGTAGTATGGTTAATTTTCGTAATTCATCTGACCGAAATACCGTTGCTTAATGTTAGTGCTTAACCTTTAATTGCTGACGTAGAGTTCAAAATATTTGTCATGACATCTGTGAGACGTATATCATGTCAGTTGCAGGTTAACTATATCACTTTTTTTAAAACCACGCGGGTGAATATTTGGGCGTTTCAACCGCCGTCATTGTTGTCTTCAATACATTGACGAAAACAATGATAATTACCAGCAACTTTTGATGTCAAAGTCAACGGACCCGGGGGTAGTATTAATTCAATTTAAAATAATAAGACAATTAAAAAGTTTATCTTGAATAATATGCGAAGACAATAATGACGGCGGTTAAAACGCCGAATAATCACCCACCCATATGTGGTAATCCAAATAAGTAGCACTAGTGTTTAAGCTTGATGCACATTGCTAATTCATTTACATAAAGATACAGAAATACTCATATCAGTATAACAAAGATACTTATTCCATCTCACTAATGTTTGAATGAAAATTAAAGTATTATGTATTACCATCAATAAGGAACAGCTAAAAGCATGTCAAAATAATATCAAAGGGGAAACTAAATTTAAGGCAACAAGGACAATTGATAAAGTGGTCTTAGACTGGACACATAATGATGACCGAGGGGAAGGGGACAAAAACAGAAACCAAGTAGTATCCCTGAAGATCAGCAAAAAGGTTAGGGCAGCACATAAAGGAGATAGTACAATGACTTTGAGACCCGGCAGATGCTCATTGGATAAGAGAAGGTACAGAGCAGGAAGATAAATCACAAAATTAAAGGTAACAAAACCAATATTTATGTTTGTAACATCTATAACGTAACCAATTTTTGACAAATGAATAAATTGTTATGATTATTATGATTATGTTTACAAATCTATCAATAAAGGCTTATAACACAAATCACAAAAATCTTGTTCATAACTGTTTTGTTTGTTTTTTTGACGAAACAGAATAATCAATTAGCCAATGCTAAAATGAAATTAATATCTCCTTTAGCAATGGCCCCAATATTCTAAGGGTAAAACAAGGAAAACAACTAGGACTTGAGACATATATGAATATTGTTGTTGGCAGGGCCATAAAAATAAACATACTTTTTCTAACATTCCAACAAGAAAGATAGAGGATACAACATTTGAAGAAACAACAATGTTTAATGCAATCCAACAACAATCCAGCTATGTTCCTTAGCAATTGGCAATCTTCATTTTTCTATGAAATACAAGTGACAAGTATAATGTGAGATGCGAGTGCAAGTGTGATAGCAATAACTGGCGGAGAGCTAATAAGAAATTGGGAGGACCTACTGTACATGTACCACTCAAGAAATTAACAAGTGTATTTTTTTTTAAATAAATCACTTGTAACATGTTATATTAATTTATAATATATTTGAGTGACTGCAGCACAAACATTGTAGTTTGAGGAAAATGATTTTGATAAGATAAAAAAGTGAAACAACTTACTAGTAATAAGATGCCTGAAAAAGCTGTATCTAATAGTCATAAGTTTTACGATAAAACAAAAATAATTAATAATATCTACGCGTGAGCTAATTTAAAACTTATTTCCGATTGAACCCGACGTCCCCGCGCTTTGGAAAAAATTCATGCCCACTTTCAAACTTATAAGCTGTCAAAAGTTGATCACAACTCGCATAAAGCGCAGCCAATGTCACTGTTATAATTTAAAATGTTTATAGAGTGTTAATAAGCGAGTGAAATGCTACTGACCTGGTGTAAGGCCGTCAGACCGTCCACGTTAGCGGTGTTAATGTCAGCGCCCGCTTTCAGCAATCGCTGGACTTCGTCCTTGTCGCCCGCGGTGCAGGCCGCCAAGAAAACGATTCCCGAGGAGAACTGGATCCTCGACGCCCGCTTCGGAGTCGGGCTCTGTTTGTTGGTGTCGGATTCCTCCCAACGCCTTAACTGTTCCGCGCGCTTAAACAAAGCCGACGACGATCGCGTATCGGTCATTTTCGACTCTCGCTAAACACTTTCCACTAAATATGGTCCCAGAAAACACTTTTCACGACGCATAGATTATGTTTTTATTGCATATAGTATACAAACGCCGAGTCCATAACTTAATTGCCAAAAAAGGAAACATGAAAGAAGAAACGTCCCTGATAGAATGAGACTAAGTCTCCTTTCATGCGAACATTGTTCAGAACACTTGTTGAATTACACATGTAACACTCAATAATAATGATTTTTTATACATGACATAACCAATGAGCTACACTTTTAGCGTGGCAGCCATTACGAAAATAATTTTAGAGCCAACTAAACTACCGAAATGTAAAAAGTAAAAAACTATCAAGTGTGAATGACGGGAAGAAGAAAACACCCAGCGCCACCTAGCTGTAAACTTCTCCGCTCATTGTTGCCATGTGTACCGGTCTACGTTCATCATTATATAGGTTATGGTCTACAAAATAGTAATCAAAAACAGACTGACTTACTTCAATTCGCGAATGAAACTTTTCAAAGCGGTTACACATAAGCGGCGTAGAGTTCATTAGGATTTTTTAAATAAACAGAACTTTCTGAGAACCCAACTAAGTGAATATCTTTGCATACACTTATTTACGATGTAACGTGTTGAGAGGAAATTAAAAACTAAACGAATTAGCATGTAATTACATGGAAATAATCGTAAAAACAGTTTTATGTACTACGGTACAGAATAAGTTTAGTTTTAAATGCAGTAATGCCGTTTAAGTTTTGTGGTAAATAACATCAGTCATCGACTACTACACTCACCACTCATACATTCATTCGTTTAGCAGTTTAGCTGCCTTTGTTGTCTATTTTTGTTGCCCGTGTAGGAGTCTGCATCATGGGCAGACATATTGCAACACATTACAGCCATAGATTGCTCGACCATCAGGTGCAATAAAATAGTTGCCAATAGTGCTGCCACAAATGGCAGCAAATCATGGCCATAATATATGGTTCTCTAACTACCGTGGTTTAGTAACCGTGATTTTATGATCCTTGGTCAATATATTGCCATTAGATATATTTTAACTAGGAATTGATGTTGTAATAATTGTTGTATTTTTAATTATTTAAAAGATATTCTAAAATAGTCACAATAACAAATATTACTAAAACTAGTTTTTTTAATATAACATACGTCTCAAAAACTTTCTTATGCTTATTAGGTTGGTTATCCTCTTTAATCTGTATGATTTTAGGTAGTTACATGTTTTAGATCGAAATATAATATTTTTTCATTTATTTACTATGACGTATTTCCAAACTAAGTTGTAAACCAATTAAAGAAATATATATCATCCCGGCTCATCGACACCTCCGAAGACCCTAGAGCTGGCGCTTACCTTTCCCAAAGGATTGGGCTAGCCATCCAGAGAGGCAATGCAGCCAGTGTCTTAGGGACCATGCCGCGAGCGGACCTGCTAGAGGTGGTGTTCTTTTTATAGTGGTGTTTATGTTTAATTTTTAATATTTGAGTAGCTTAGTTTTATTTTATTTTATTTTAAATAAGTTTAGTTTTAACTTTAACTTTTAAATTTTAATGTAAAGTCCGTATTTATCATTTATATCATTTGATATATTAGATCGAAATAATCTAAACTCGACTTAATTGTTAAAAAAGATAGGTAGTGTTATTTTTGAGCACGATAATCTGCCATGCTATAGTCTGCTCCGATATGATTAGTCGCAATTGTAATGGTGGTATACCAACGACTACCAAAAGAAACTAACTACGTGGTTTTAAATTGTTGAATACAATTATATTTTACTACTCGGTTACCATAATACATCTTTATTTTTAACTTTTAGCCGTTGTACTACCAATACCTGTGCATATGTTGGCAATATGTTGCGTGGTGGAAGATCTGCTACATTTTAGCTACCTATAGTGTTTATCAGCAACGATGAGTTCTGTGACAGTCGTATTTCGTAATTTCAGTCACGTATTATACTCACATGCCAGGTATTTAAAAATAGCCATTAATTATTTAAATTTCTCAACCGCGTCGCTAGGTAAGTATCAGTGTAGTTTTTAGGTAAAGTTAAAGAAACAAGTGTAATACGTGTTTATATGAGCTGTCACAGAACTCATCTTAGGTGAATAACACTGTAATCTAATATTGTGTGGTGGGTGATGGAAGATCTGCTAGATCTGCGGTTAATTTAACTGCCAAGGTGAGGCCAGCTTTATAATCTGTATACCATAGACAAAAATTTAGGAAAGGTGCCACGTAATTATGCCACATTAAAGTTTTACAAATAAAGGAATGAATATTTAAATATATGATTTCATATTTATATGCCCTTTGTAAATAATAGTTGAAAAAGGTTTTTTTTTTAATTAGCTAAAGGAGAACGTACTGACTACTGACTTTCCGACGCAGGCGCCCTCTTGTGCTCCTCTCCAATACTAACGGTTCGACTCAGATAGTTCGTAAATTCCGAGTCAGAAATTATTTGAAATTCAAGATGGCTATGTGTCACGATGGGCTCCTGAAGTGCTCTCGCTAACTTTATTTGTTTTGTGTGAAAATAGTGCATTTCCACGATGGCTGACTTAAGTGTTGAAATATCAAAGTTGCCGGACGAGATAAGAGATAAATTAGCTGAATTGGACTTAGAGTTATCTGAAGGTAAGAGTGCAGTAACTTGCGGATTACTTTAGATCGATAATTTATCAAATTAGTTTATTTTGTTCGCATTATTATTGCCCGGTTTTGTTTTTTTGTGTTCTTATGTTTGTTTCATTTGACGCACTGAGTAATTGTTAGTTGTAAGAACAGGTTTTGCCTACTATTGACGCAGTATATGACAGCTGACGATGTTTTTAGCGTCGCAACTAACTTGAAGGAGCGTCTTGTGTTTTCTTTATTGGGTTCTGATAGTGGTATCGGGGCCTGTCGGATCACGCTCGAGTTGTTACGTGCGGTGTCACACATCGCCTGTCAAGGAATGCAATTGTATGCTCGATGAGCTATTAACAATCGCTAGTTCGAAGTAAGAAACTTGCTTTAAACAAAGTTGCGCTTTGGTTTTCGGCCGGAAAAAACTTGTATGGTGTTTGTCCTCTGTTTATATATTGTACGTTTGCGTATAGTTTTCCTTCTTGCGTCAGTATGAGCAGCTCGGCGGCAACGGATCGCACAATTAACGAACTTGTTCAAGTTATAGATAGTGTTACTCACCCTGTAAACTTGGCCGCAGACAGCCAATTTAGGCGTCTGTTTTGCATGAATGATGTGCTTTGTGTTCTGAAATAGTCACCAACACGATTTAGCGTATTAGCACTATGTTATTAACACTAATTCTTTAACTGTTGAAAACAACAAAGACATACCTATCTCTGATTGAACATGTGAGATATAGGTATAGGTATTTAACTAGGGATCTAGTTTGATTCTTATCACCCTATTCATACACAATACTTTCATTCTAAACTCAATATTAATACTTTTGAGTTCTAATTGAATACCATTTGGAAATAAACACAACTGTATGTATTTAAAAGAGTAAGTATAGAATAATCAGACAAAGTGAAGATGTAGAGGCCAAAATGTACATTGCCTCCCTTTACTTTCAGTTTAACAACAAACATCTAAGAATTTGAATCAAGAAATTACTTTGAAACCAGTTTTCTTTGTGTTCATGAATAAAATCTATTTAAACATAATACTCCAACCGTTTACATGTACAAACCAGTTCTACCCCAAGCTTAAAGACATGTATGAGGTGTGTTTGAGATATCTCCAGTTTTATAAACATGCAAGTCAACATATTCCATGGCCATGGCCGTTGTTTGTATGGATGGAGTCACATAATTCTGCACCTCTATGTCTTATAATGTCTATTCAGGATTTACGTAGATAGTCCGGCAGTAAAATAAAGATGAATTATTTTTTATGTATCAATCAATCCTTTTAACATCAGCTACAAATTCAGAACATAAGTATTTGTAATTTTAAGTTCAAACATTTTGGTAGATTGAAGGATAGCCGATTTTTGATTCAGAGCAGGGGGCTGTTTTGACCACCTTATTTTTACCGTTATTCCTTATTTCAATAACAGTCCGAGGGGAAGATTACAAAGGGTTCCATGAGAAATACACAGGTGGTATATTAAAATATTGTAATTCCAATACTATTTAAAGTTGGCTACGGGTAACAAAAAAAAATTGTTCTTTAATGAATAGTCATGGTGAATGTTCATCTCGACAAGTAGGTTAAGAATATTCCTTAATTGCATAACAGCAAGATGTCTTAGGGGAAGGGCTTATACCTTTAGGTACTAAAATTACATACTGTAATAGTGTGGAACTTTGGTTTCCATAGGGTGTTTCCTTTTAATATTCTATGTATTTGGCCATTACTAAGCGATTTCACTTGCATTCTTAAGTACATTATTTAAGCAAACACATGTGAAATTCGCTGTTGTTCAGTATGCGGCTTAAGTTCACTTGTATAAATAAAATTGATACCCTGAATAGAAAATCTTTTTAACATTTTTAATCAGTCATTATCGCCATCGGGTACATTGAGGGTGTAGTGTACGCACTCCGAGACGCGACGCGATGCGTCGCGTCGCTGCGCGAACATGCGACTCAAAATATACTTTATTTACTACAACTCAAAATATACATTTCGTAGTGAGAATTCAGAATATGTTGCACCACGCCGCATGAATTCTCTCAGTGAAATGTGTACCTTTTCCTTTAGGATTTTTCGAAGATAGACCCTCGGCGTCAAGAAATAAGTAGCGGGAAACTAATTCTACGCGTACAAAGTCGCGGGCGTATTCTATTATCTCTTCTCTACTTTCTACATAGTATAAAACAAAGTAGCTTTCCGTGTCCGTCTGTCTTTCTGTCTTTGTCTGTCTGTATACTCGCGAGTACGCAGCGGATTTTGATGCGGTTATCACCATCAGTTAGATATTTTTTCACGATAGGTTATTATTTATAATAAACTAGCGACCCGCCCCGCTTCGCTTCAGTTTTATGTGAATTTAATATACATAAAACCTTCCTCTTGAATCTCTCTATTTGTTGCTGAAAACTGCATTAAAATCCGTTGAATAGCTTAAAAGATCTAAGCGAACAGACAGAGGAATCAACTTTATTTTATACTATGTAAAAAAGATTCTGGTTCATGACCAGTCAAGGAATTTATTCCAACACCACATTGGACTATGTCAAAGTGACGTAATCAATCAAAACGTAAGAGACTTCTTATGATTTTATTTACAGTTTCACTTTAAGATAGACCAAAGGTATAGGAATTAAATTCCTTGAATATGCGGTTGTTACAAAAATACTCTTTTAAATCTTGGTAAAAGCGAAGCGAAGGTGGGTCGCTAGTATTCGTTTAAAAAGAAAACCGTGACTGACTGACTGACTGGGTAATGAAATTTGAAGTACCCTAGAGGTGCACTAATATTTTTTTTCTAAAATCGAGCCGCTGCGTGAGGAAGTTGGGTGTCGCGGAAAATCATTTACCCGCGTACAAAATCGTCGGCGTCCCTTAATAGGTACCTTAATACTCGTACGATTAAGAGTGGAGTAGCTAAAAAAAAAGATTTTCATCTACATTTGAACTCTTTTGGGCATGGGTTTAGACTTTATTTTTAATTCATATAAATATGGCTTTTAAAAAGTCAATATTTTTGTAATAGAAAGGAAGGTTATTCATCAATAAAACACTTTTTCGTTGTTAGATCCCTTATACTACGCGTGGCACCCAAAATCTTCGGTGGGAGTTGAGTGACACTGGTACAAATAATAATAATAATTTTCGACTAATTCTATCACATCGGTGGAGTACTCAACAAAGGTGTGTAGCCGTAGGACCCTGTCGCAATGGCGGGACCAGTGGGCCTAGAAAAGAGAAAGCGCTAACTTTTCGAAAACCAATAAAATTACGATTAGCGTTGAGAATCTACCAAAAGCTTAGGCTAGCTTCTTTTATTAAGTTTTTAGATTAGTATTAGGTCAGTTACGATAGTACACTCGGCGTCAAAAATATCGCCTCTCCGCGAAAATCAGATTCAAGCTAATCTAGACCTTAGCGAAATTATGTTACATAATTAATATTAGTATCACTTAAAAGCACGTTTAATGTATTTTCAATTAATAATGTTTAATTTAAACAAAACGTAATGGCTTGTGAATCAGAGCGTTTCGAAAAAAAAGTGCACAAATACTCGTTTGAAGGGTCGCGAGTTGTGCCCGTTTCCAGGGGTATAAAATGCCTGTACAAGGTCAAATGTCAATCATTCACTATCCAGACGTCGAAGAGAACACATCTAAGGAACTCAAGCAAGAAAACAACCCTCGAACATGGAGACCACTGCTGCTGAATCAGCTCAAGTGGTTGCACTACTGCAAGCAGGAGTTCGGCAGTGTGATGTCGCTGGGCAACTCAATTTAAGCCGTTATGCTGTCCGCCGAGTATTTCAGCGGTTTCAGGAGACTGGGGGCTACATCAGAAGACATGGGGCTGGTCGGCGACGCTGCACATCCGAAAGAGATGATCGCTTCGTCGTGACATCATCTCTACGCAATCGCTTCGCTAGTGCTGTTGATGTGCAACAACGCCTCAGAGAAGCTCGGACAACATCAGTTAGCATCTCTACGGTTAGAAGAAGACTGCGGGAGAAGGATATCGTGGCTCACAGGGCTGCTACAGGCCCAATGTTGACCGCACAGCATCGCAGAGATCGCTTGCAATTTGCCCGCGACCACGTCGATTGGACGTTTGAGCAATGGAGGCAGGTTCTCTTTACCGATGAGACAAGAGTCTGTCTTTATTGCAACGACAGGCGGGCCAGAGTCTACAGAAGGTCAGGCGAACGATTTGCTCAAGCCTGTATTGAAGAGACAGTGGGCTACGGAGGTGGCTCTTGCATGTTCTGGGGGGGGCATGTCTATAGACGGCAAAACCGAGGCACTCGCGGCCAAGGGTCCCTGAATGCTCGCCGATACATTGCCGAGATCCTGGAAGAGAATGTGACGCCATAATTATGCGGGTTACGTCGGCTCTGGGTTCACATTAATGCACGACAACGCTCGCTCCCACACTGCATTAATTGTTCGGGATTATCTGGAGGAGGTCGGGATTCCCGTTTTGCCGTGGCCAGCCAGGAGTCCTGACTTAAACCCGATTGAACACCTTTGGGACGAGCTGAAGCGACGGGTTCGGTCACGAGATGCCGCCCCTACCACCCTGCAAGATCTTCAGGACGCAGTCATCGAAGAATGGGGCAACATTCCACAAGAGGACATCGTAAAGTTGGTGCGATCAATGAAAGACCGTTTAGAGGCAGTGATAAGAGCAAGGGGAGGGTAACACTAGGTTTTAAGTTAATTTTAGGCACTTTTTGTAAAAATTGTTATCCATTTATTGTTGTTGAATAATTATAATCCTTTAATTTTTGACCCCTAGGAAAAATCCTTTTTTTTTAATTTTCCTAAAAAAACACTTTATTACCTTTCAAATGATACCTAACAATCATATTGTTGTCCTTGATCAAATAGGGTTTAAAGTCGGTTGAAATTATTTTCCGAGGAGGGGCGATATTTTTGACGCCGAGTGTAGTTTAAGCGTTAAAAGTAACGCTAGTTCAAGTTAAGCGTTGAAAGTTAACCATCCAAAACAAAAAAAAGCGTAGACACATTTTCCATCAAAAAAAAGGAACTTTACGCGATAAAATAGATACTACGATTCGCGTCAATTACCGTCTCGACCAATCAGAGACAGCGATAAGATTTAAGTCTCATAACTTTATACATACTTAACTTAATTTGTCCTAGGCTCCTGATCACTCAAAGTTTGGTCGTGCCATATTATATCAATATAGTCAAATATGTGTACACTTTAGTACCTTGTCAATTTAATGCCATGTTTAAACTGCCACATATGAATTATCATAGCGATTTAAGTGACAAGGTATTAAATTATACACATATTTATGTACATGTGCGGTGGAGCTGCGGGGTCCGTAAGGATCGCCATCATCCCCTTACCCTGCGGTGTTCCGGTGTAGTTATAAGATAACCGGTAAAATTACTTGCATAGAAATATTTTATCTTTTCCTCAGGGTCAGCAACATATTGGACTCACTGTCTTGAGATTGAAGTGATGAGAATTCAAATTTCTGTTGGGTCTTGTGCCTTCTCCTTGCTATAAAAACACATATAGTTGCATGTATAAATAACCTGCCTGCTACGCTTGACTTAATACGAACTTTTTTTTTCTTCAAAATTGCGAGTTTGTTTGTAAACTGTAAGCACGCAAGTCACAGATGTTAAAATTTTACCTCGTTACACTTGTGCTGTGATGCTGCCATGCGATGACCCTAAGTATTGTTATTAATAAATGCCTTGCGATGTGTTAACTCTTGATCAATGGCGCGTTAAATTAGGTTTAAGTAAGTATAGGACTAAAATTTCTGCGCAATTTTCTGCTCGTGATTTCTAGTTCAGACCAGATATTTAATTTCTATCAACCTACACAAATATTTGGTCAAAGTAACTTGGTCTTTCACATCCTCTTTCTCTCCGCCTATTTATATGATATTATGTTGAAAATATTCAGACTCCTAAAAATCTCCTAGTAATCAAATCGGGATGTATGTAATATTAATTTTATCACTTTATCGAAATATTGGAACTGAATTGAAAAAAGCTAATTTCGCTTTAACGTATAAATTTATTATATTCTTTTAAATAAAATATTGTCTACGTTAGCTGAATGGAATTCGAGTGCATTGCTAGAAAATATTCGAATTTTTCGATGCAGACGTTTTAATGTTGAAAAGAGAATTTAAATCCGGCCATTTTATCTATCTGAGGGAAGCGAAAAGGACATTATAATCTGTTTAAGGATATTGAGTTCAACATTCTTTTCTATCTACATAGGTAACGGGACTTATAAAATGATTTTCAAACAGCTACAAAAAACATATCTATGATCCAGCGGCACTACTGGGGCCCATTTCTCGAAACTCAACTAGATTAATAATATTAGTTCACTCAATGCAATTTGCTACAAGTCTACTAGTGAAATGTACCGCATGGACTTTTTTATGAGTTTCGAGAAATGGGGCTTCTGGTCTGGCGGCTACTATCGCTATGTACCTACTTACCGAAGTGCGGGTAGACAGAACTGTCGCTGCGGTCTGCGGTCTACCGTTGCCTGAACCTTCACGCTGTGATAACTAGTTAGGTACTCAAGATTTACAGTGTGGCAATTATCTAATTGGACGACTATTGAGGAAACGTCTTCTAGATATGATGACATTACTATTTGATGGTTTCTTATAATTACGAATTGACACTTCTGCAACAATATGTTGGATACATCGTCTTAAAAAAATTACCGATTTCAGACCATCTGTACAAGCCTTGGGTCTAAGATTGATGATACCTATACTTTTACGTTTTATCGTCATCATTTCGAGAAGTCGTCAATTCGAGAAGTGGTTAGTTCCAGACGTTGCATCGAGACGCGTCGTCATTCCGAGATTCATTGTACTCCGAAAAGATTAATAATACCTATGAAATTTAGAACAGTATTGCGGTTCGTGGAATTTGCTACAAAAAACTCTTGTACTTATATACTCATATACTCATTTATTCATAATATTTTACAGAATATTACATGTAACAATCATTACAGAAATATTTCATTTAAAGTCAGGGTACAAGAATGGGTATTAATGATTAAGTAATATATATATTATTGATATTTATCCGGTACATTAATACTATAACATATTACTAGTACAATCGAAGAATTCTGATATTTCATAGAATGCGTTACTAATAAGTATTTTTTTCAATGCGTTTTTAAAGGAATTTTCGTTTGCCAATTTTTTGATGCCGTCAGGTAAGGCGTTGTAAATTTTCGGGCCGATTACGTGGGTAGTTTTGGTAGACTTAGCCAGTTTACAGGTCACCGTCTTGAGTTTTCCGGCGTGATTATTTCTTAAACGTATGAGTGGTTTCTTGTAAACCGTAATCACGATTTAGAGTTTGGTTTTAACTGAATATATTTAAAATGTCGGTGGTAATGTCGATTTTCTATTATATTTCGTTTCTATTTCAGTATTTGTAGAATTAGTTTCGATCAAATATCCCATCAATAACAGTTGCACGTACCAGGGTAGCATACAGCATAAGCTTAGTTACTTGCTGCCGTCCTGCGGACCCTCTTATTATTGTGTCAATAGGTTAATATTCAATTAGGACGACGCCGCGCGGCGCTCGGTTCTGTGTGCTTTTCTATGACGGTAATAAAATTATCTGTTCAGTCTGCAACCAACCGCTGTTCTGCTAGTAATTTATTGATAATTATCAATTTTATAAAACCTTTTCCCTTAGTAAAGGTACCCAACTAAGGACAATTTGTAATTTTTAGGCTAAAATGTTAAACAGTTTAACTTCTTTTACCGTTTTCCCTAATTCTGTTTTGCCCTCGCAAACACAAAGTTATTTTAAGCGCTGTTGTGCAATTGGACGATTTTGTAATATAAAATATACACTGTAAAAATACGACTTCATTCTTTTTCCACGCAACTTTATTCAATTTCAGCAAAGCCAGAACTTTATTTTGCGAACACTCTTGACGTGTCGGAAGCGAAAATGCATTTTACGCGTTTGGTTTCGTTTTAAAATTTTCGCCACTGAATATTTCCCGCGCGCTGCATAGACGTTTCTTGGAAATGGAAATGAAATTCCCATTTGACTACGTAGAGAGTTTCGCAACAACGGGCAATTATATCGTGGATGCGTGGTAATGGGTATGTGTGTAACGTGTGTGTGTGAATGTTGTAAAATACAATCTGGGCGTCCATTCTAGGACGTAAGAAGCATATTGTATTTGTTCCGTTACGGTATTGTTTTCAGCTTGGCCGCCATTACTGCCAAGTAAATAAGAGCTACAGGTGTAGTGCATAATTGTTTTCCTTCGTATTTTCACGGAAACGTACGAACGTGTCATGCTACTTCAGTCAACCTCAGTACTTTTTGTACTGTGACCGACTGAAATAGCAAGACACGTTCGTACGTTGACAATACGATAATAGGGCAAAAAAGATTTGGTTTTTACCGCCAAGAATAGAGGCGCTGGATACAACTTGAAAAATAATTAGTTTTACTCGTAAATTCTAATTTTAGGGATTTTAACGAAACTTATTTCATTAATGTCTAAGTCATTCGCAAGGATATTTTTGTTACCTACTGCGCTTTTTACATTTGTCATCTCTTTCTTGAGACCAATCTACAGGTACTAAATTTAATTAGAGCGGCGAGCCTGTTTTCATGTTCCGACTCCTTATTCAGACCATTATATTACATTGCAATTAGTTCCACAAAAGCCTATACAGACTTCGCATAGCCCTTTCAGAAGTTAGAAATGTTTCATATTTAACTTGTAAGATTTCATATAAATTAATTAACTCGTCAAGTTAATTTTAAAAATAGTGGCGCGGAAACGACATTCTTTGTAATTGGAAAACTCGGATTTATTGAGTTTTCGCAGTTAATTTCACTGCCGCTTTTAGTGTAGAACGTTTATTAAATTCAATATATTTTACTAGCTACGAGAGCATGCGCGGTAAAACAAAAAAACTACGTTTTAATAATGAAAGCAAATTTCAGCTACCTTCCTGGCAGTTATTTAACTAGATATTTTGCAATTTGCTGCGTTGCGTTACAATCAAAATATCGTTATTATTGTTCAATCGACATTTTATGACTGAAGGTAGTTTTGTTTTTAATGATTAAATTCCACTTCTAAATTACATTTGTTTACTTAATAAATGGCAATAGATTAAGTTCTTGTTGAGCGTAAATGAATTATTTATATTGGTACGGCAAATAATAGTTTCAACCAATTCGATTCATATACCTTAAAAAGTGTCTTACGATTTGAATCATAGCGTCACTTCGACATTGCATATAATTCAAATTGTTTGACTTTACAGCTAATCAGCGAATTCGAAGATCGAAGTTAGTAGAGTTAAACCAAATGTTTGCTTGGTTCTTTACGCGAAGAAAATAATCGGAGGTGGCTTGGGGGAATATAGGGCTTCCGGGAAGGCTTGCTCCTAAGCTTGGGCGCCGCGAACTAACAGTCCTTCAATATCGGGCATATTGGCCCAGGGTGGCCCAGAAATCGACGTCAATCCGCCTAGGGCTGATAGAGCAGCTAAAAAGCTATCGATTTAACACTTATGTATGTTTAGCGATGTTTACTTGTTTCGGAGATATTGATCATTTTAATCAGATTTTTTGTAATTTTCGCTCATGTCCATGTCACGAAAAATCATTAATTTCATGTTTTAACATGAAACTAATGATTTTTCGTCACATGTACGGGGACCGGGATTGCTTGTGATGCGACAACAAAAGCCGTCACAACACACTGCGTCGGACAGATCTGAACGCTACCATATTAAATTTTTCAAAACGATACCGTTATAACGCATCGCGACACCATTCGTCAGACCAATGTGAATGCGGCTTAACTAGGCTTGCCCAATGGTTACTTGGCAAAAATAAACTTATGTTTATAGAGAAGCAAATACCAAAGACTCAAACTAAGACTAAAACTTATCACGAGAATATTTTCCCGTACCGGGAATCGGTCCGGGACCGCTAGCTTCGTAGGCAGGCAAAACGTATTCCTTTACAGGCCGATTGGCTCGGCAGATGGTTTAACAAAAATACAGTAAACAAAAGTTATTTACATATTGGGCATTTTCACAACAAGTAACATTTCAAATTCAGTCTTATTGAATGGTTCTAAGGTTGAAGTTGAAACTAAACCTATGTGGTTAGTAAAACGACTGCCTTAAAATCTGTGAAAAATGTTTAAAGGAGTCGTCGCTCGACGGAAAATCAGTCATTTTCTCAGTGCCCGGCAGATATGAAGGCAATTTTGACATTGTACAACCATGACGTTTCTGAATATGGATAATGTTGACAGCAGTTAAATAATACTGTTATAACTATTACTTCACACGCAACAGCAGTTTATCATTGTTTTACTGCAGTCAACAATGTCAACCGTCAGAAACTTCATTGTCGTGCAATTGGTCAGGATTGTCTTCGTATCTCTGCCTGGTCTTTCTGTAAGTTCGTCTGTTTCGAACTCTCTAATAATGTACTGTTGACGATTATAAATAAATCTGTGATTGCTCTCGCGGTGATGCAGTGAGTCGATGGGCGGCGATGATCGATGGCTCAATCGTACAGTCACGGACTTTAATTGATGAACCACTATAGACCCCTTGCCCCTTGTCGCATAAAACCAACGATTCATTCCTATGTAATTTCTATTTCGTCACTTGACGCTGTAATTATGACAAGGTTCTACGGTGGATCAACATTTTAAGTCCTCGATGGTACCTCGAGCATAAGGGTATAAACCAAAATCAATGTCCAGTTAAATAAGAATTTTGTCACACTAACGAAACTGTCCATTAACGTCAAACACATACATTTTTGTAACGAAATTGTAAGTAAGACATCATTTAAGTGACATTTAAATAACGTATCTGGATATCTGGTACACATATACCGGGTGTACAATCCAAATGGGTCAGTATGGAGAAGTCGGAAACTATGAGAGATAGCGAGATCTGTTCTTAGGAACCATGACGTCGATTTTAGATTTAATAATAATTACATTCAAACTTTTTTATTAACTCTCATACTTTAAACAAGATTCCATTAGTGTTGTGCTTCTTGCGAGTTGCAGAAATTATACACATTGATTTTGACCACGTTCGATTCCCGGTTATGTATGAGAGTTAATAAAAAAGTTTGAATGTAATTATTATTAAATCTAAAATCGACGTCATGGTTCCTAAGAACAGATCTCGCTATCTCTCATAGTTTCCGACTTCACCATACTGACCCATTTGGATTGTACACCCGGTATACCTAAACAGAAAGGAAATCGAAATCTGCAGTCAGTTCTACAAAAATGTGACCACGAAAGTTGATACGGAACAAACGCCCCACAAATAATGACCCACAACGGTTTGCTCACATAGATAATGTCGAAGAACCCTCGACATGTTTCGGACAAAAAACGGGAAAGTTTTATGTTTATAATTGTGTAGGGTCTATTGTAAACGGGAATTAGTCATTGAAATGAACGACCACTCTCCCCGACGAATTTCGCAACAGAAGTTACAAGTAATGACAGGTTTACTGTAATTATAGAGCGATGGCATTGATAATCCAACATCGGTATAACTTTCGTGCGATTCGCGGCAGTCGTCAGGGTTAAACATAAAAGGGTGTTCTATAACATATTGGTTGTGTTAAGAAAATTGATATAATGTCTACAGAGTTTATTTGTCGATCAACTCGTGATATAAATGATTTGTCACGTCGGTAAAAGTAACAATAACTCGTATATTTTGTAAAAGTGGTAGATATTGATGATTAGATCGGTTCAAAATAAACATATACGAGCTATTATAATTGCGGTATATTTATAATAAACAAAAAATGGTATTATAAAACTCAATGTATTTTATGCGGACTTCCACTAAAAATACGTCCATGGTCCCTAAAAAAAGCAATTACCTATGTTTATGCCCTATATTGGGCCTTTTAAATATTACCGAATACCCTAAAGAACCAATGAATAATTTCAACTCTTTCATTAAAACATTTCTTGCGTCGACTTTTAAACTAAACGGCCATTATTATTGCATTTTTAATGGAACTTTTCGAATGCATTTTTATATAGCATGTAGTAATATTAGTTTAAAATTATATATAATTTAATTTTAAAATTGATTAAATTGCATACAATTTCAGACGTTGCAGGCTTGACACGCAACGGGTTGTGTCTGAACTAATTAAGAGTTGACTAATTGTAAATAATTTTGGTCGAACGCAATCAGTTACAAATTTTAACCCCTACGCAAAAGGAGAGGTGGTATAAAAATGTGTGTGTTTAAAAAAAAGGTTCATGAAAATCGATGAGACTCTGAAATTAAAATGTGTAATTTGGCAATTACACGTTTGAATTATGCCGACAAAGTTTTAAAATAAGCTAGGGTTGCCCCCGACGCCTGGAGGCAAAACTAATAGTAATAAAAAATATCCTAAATGAAAGCATATAATAACAAATTTAAAAGGAAAACTACCACGAGTAAGTAGACGATTGGTTCCTGAGATACGAGCGACTACAGTGTTTAAACTTATTAATAATCATCTAAGACGTCACCAAATTATTTTAAATACAAAAGTACTACCACTTGTTGTTTTTTTAGATCTTTTAAACCGTATGTCCAGAAGTTTCTATGCGGGTTTATGGATATACGAGGGTCAAACTGAAAGTTTCGGGAATAGAAAAAAATATGCAGTTAAATTGAATAAAAGTATTTTTATTGTTTTTCGAAGTATTCTCCTTTATATTTTATGCACTTTTCCATGCGATCAAACCAGTCATTAAAGCACTTATTGAAGTCTGAAGTAGGGGTCGACAAAATGGCCATTTTAAAAACCTCCACTGCTGCTTCCGGCGTCTGAAACCGCTGACCACGCAACTTATCCTTAATTTTGGGGAATGTGAAAAAGTCATTGGGGCTTAAGTCGGGGCTGTATGGAGGATGGTCCAGTAATTCACCATCCAGGTACTCAGTTGTTTTCCGAGCGGTGTGAGGGCGGCATTGTCGTGGTGAAGGCTAATGCGGCGACTAGGGTTTCTTTTTCGGAGTTCAGCAAAGATACTTGGCAAACAAATAGTGGTGTACCAATCGGCAATGACCATTCTACGATCTTCAAGAGGAATAGTAGCCACGTGACCCGATTTGGAGACAAACGTAGCCACCATCTTTTTGGCCGTGCTGCGAGAACGAATAACTTTTGTCGGCTTGAGCTCATCTTCGTAGACCCATACTCGAGATTGGTTTTTATTTTCAGGCTCATATGCATATATCCAACACTCATCACCGGATACAATGCTAAAAACTGCATTTGAGCTTCCACCGTTGAATTTATTCAAAGTTCTGAGGCACCAATTGACACGAGTCGTTTTCTGCTCCTCAGACAATAAGTGAGGGATCCAACGGGAAAACAACTTTCGCACGCCTAATTGTTCCTGTTAAATTATTTTTATCTGACTCATTCCATTGCCCAAACACTCTTGAATCTCCCGATATGACACCTGTCGGTCTTCCTTTATCAGCTGACGCACAGCATCGACGTTTTCTTGCGTGACTGCCGATTTTGGTCGACCTTCACGCACGTCGTCCGTGAGGGATAGACGGCCACGTTGAAATTCTGCATACCACCTGTATATTGTCGTCTTTGAAGGTGCTTCATTACTAAAAGCAACAATCATCCGGTCTCCACATTGGTTTTGTGATAAACTTTTAAAGTCGTATTAAATCATAGCTCTTAAATTATCACGGGACAATTCCATTTTCAGCAGCGACTCGACGACTTCAAAAAACAATTGAAACCGAACCATCGCTTTTTTTTTCTATGTGGCCAGTGTGTTAAAATAATGAAACTTTAGAGATTATAAAAAGGTATGATATGTGTCAAAAATATGTTTCTAAGTATTAGATTCCCGAAACTTTCAGTGCAGCCCTCGTAACTACCCATTTATATATATGAAATCGAGTTTACTATGTTACATCTAGGTATGCAGGCGGGTATTATTATATATATATATAATTCCTTGATTTCTATAAACGGATGAACTGCAATTTAAATTGCATTTGTAAACCTATCATATCATATATCATGTACCCTATCAGTAACGCAGGTTAAATTAAAATACCTGAAATAAAGCTTTGCCGAAATCAAATTGAAATCGCGTTGTGGTTATTGAGGTTCGCTCTACACTCGCGAGCAAAATAATTGCATCACTTTGCATTTTTCCATGTACTCTCAATATCTTTGTAAATCTTTACTCGAATTTAAAAATTGTAATACCAAATGAAAGCTGATAATGTAACGCAATAGAAAATGCGTTATTTCAATGTAATATCAAGTCTTAAGTCTGAAATATGCTCTAAATCCAGAAAATTGTGAAAATCAGGATAAACCCCTCATCAAACATACCCGCGTAAGGGACGACATGCTCCTCCAGGATTTCGGTGATGTACCTGGCAACGTTCAAACCACCGCCACGGCCACCACCAGGCACGAAAACCAGCTCCGTTCGCCCATCGTAGGAAATGCAGCCCCAGAACATGACGGAACCCCCTCCATAGGCGACTCTTTCGGAGATGCAACATTGTGCAAATCGCTCTCCCGCTCTTCTGTATACTCGTCCTCTTCTATCGCAGCCGTTCAGGCACATCCTGCACTCGTCTGAGAAGAGGACTGGGGTCCACTGCTCAATTGTCCAGTTTTGATGATTTTGAGCAAACTGACGTCGTGCTTCACGGTGCCGAGGCAGCAATTTGGGCCCCGTTGCAGCCCTTTTTGGGGTCAAGTTGGCTGTCTTCAGTCTTCTCCTTACTGTCCACTCGCTGACTGCAACTCCTCTTACTTCTTCGAGCTGCTGTTGGACAGCAACAGCTGTCTGGTGACGATCTCGTAGAGTGGTTGTCACGATGAACCGATCGTCCCTCTCCGAAGTGCACCTTTTCCGGCCGGTTCTTGGCCTTGAAGTAAAGGCCCCAGTCTGTCTGAATCTTCGGTAGACTCTACAAACTGTAGACTGTACCAAATTCAGCACTTCAGCTACTGAACGCTGACTGCGACCCTCTCGCAGTAGGCGAATGATGACGGCGACTTGGACAGCTGGGGTGTCCATTTTTCCAGGTCTCTCGATGGGATAATATGCGGAGATGTGTACCGGTCGACTTCTGATAAGTGACTGATAACCCCCCCCCCCCCAACCCTGTTTTATAGCCGTCTAAGAGAGCACAACTTGTGCATGCGGTAAGGAGTAATCGGCCACGAACCAGAAAAATGACCGTTATTTGTAAAATACTACATCGATTTCAAAGTTTCTTAACTTTTTAGAAAGCTTAAATATCAAGAGACTTAATTACATTTAAATATTTCAATAAGATAATACCGTTTACAAAGATATTGAGTGTACATGGAAAAATGCAAAGTGATGCAATTATTTTGCTCGCGAGTGTATTTTGCCGTCAGTGGATTAACATGGAATTAATACGTATTTCACTGGAGAGCTAATTACTGGATAGTTGCAAAAATTACCTGTAATACTTATTTAATATGTGCGTTCGATTAAGCGAGTCATAAATGGTGCCAATTAAGTTTTATAACGAAAAGCAAGGCGTGCTGGACCTTGAAATTGAGTAAATACGTCCAAGATTAGTTAAAACATGACGTTTTAGTGAAGAACACTTATGTGTACAGCTTCTTATTAGACCGACCGTATAGTCAAAAATGTGGTTTACCCTACGGTTGATGTTCATTTGCAGGTCGTGATACAACAAGTTCGATTTTACCTTGCAATAATATTGACAGTGACAAGTTTGAACCTTAGCGATAATTCGTTCTCACAGAAAGTTTTGTCAAAACTACTAGACCACTTCCTTGGCTGATCGTACCTGGCATCGTATTGCTTGCGGAGTTTTTAGAGATACCGGAATGAAAAATGTATGATATGACTTTGAAATCCGTCAGTCGAAAATTTACAAGAGGTCGCATGGATATGACTTAGATACCTACGCACCACACGAACATACAAAATATCACCCTACGTCTTAGACAGTGGGGTAAAAAGCCATGCTTTTGTCATGTCATGTGTTCGGCGTTCTACAGTCGTGTCCAGGTCCCTGGCCCGCCAAATATGCCGAACCGTGCGAGAAACTCACGCGGATCGCGGCGTGGAGCCGCAGACTGCGCGGGGTGGGCCCAATGTAATTCATAATAACAAGAGTAGTGTCTCAAATGAGTATCAGTAATAAATAAACAAAAGATTTTTTTTTTAAACCAATTGCAATGTTTCATGTCATTCAGGGCACGATTTCCGGATAAATATTAATCGGCGTTCGGCTTTTCAAATTTTGGGCCAGGCAACCCTAGTAATGTGCCTTCGTATAACGTCCAATTCTAAACGGTGTCTGTGCGAAGTTTATGCTCTCTGAGTTTGTATGGCTCATTGTCATTCAATATTCTCAGGGTTGTATCATTTAAATGTTCTTAAGCGAGTGTGGCCCGACTGAAGACGCGCCCGAGATGAGGGTTTTTGAATACTTGACATTTAACATCGACGTGTCTTGAGTCGGTCGTCTCAGTCAAGATCAGTCAATTCTGTCTTTATGCCCTCCGATCCTTTATTCTCGGATTTAAATCGGATGCTCTCAACTTTCTTTAAATAAATGCTGCAAAATGCAAAGGCCGTGTATATTTTAATATTAATTTTACGTGTCTTTGTCGGCTGTCACATTTTTTTGACCTCGTGGTAAGGTTACTACTGTCTTGTGTATTCGAAGACTTTTTAATGGTTGGCACCTCATTAGCAATCTCAAGATAGGCAATAGAACGTAGCTTAACGAAAAGGACTAAACCCACAAATTTCACACCTGTAGATTTTGACTTTATATTGACAGCAATACAATTCAAATTCAATACATTTGCATCGTGTTGTGGATCTTTTTCGCTTAACTATCTATTGCTCTCAGAGCCTGGTTATCGCTGAGACATCTTACAGTTAGTGTTGAGCAGCCATTTTTCATATAAAAGTCAAACTTTAAAAGGTGCATTTATATCTTTTATTATCGATATTTGTATATCAATTGGAGAGGTTATGATGTTTACCAGTGTATTAATGACAGGTTGCAAGCCCATCGCCTAACCAGTACCAGCCTTTATTCCCTTAGTCGCCTCTTGCGACATCCACGGGAATACATGGAGGGGTACTATTCTGTCCCAGCAACCATGCTGGATAATCGAGTGAATCGATTATCACTGATATTTTACGTATGTCTCGAGTGGCTGAGAAATTCGTGTCAAAAATGGATACATTTTTAACAACGGACATGACGTGACCCAGCAAATGTTGGATGAAAAGACGCATTCAGCTGGTTTTTCATCCGAATGTGGATACTTCAAAGGGGACAACAATAATATTGAAGAATAAAATATAGGTGTTTTCCGTGTATTTATTTATCAGTCTGCTCACTTTTGCGATTCCGATAACAACTCAATTATATGGTACTGATGAGCTGGTATTATGTAGTCAAAAGGTTGCCTTAGGAACACCTAAATGGTTAATTGTAGATCCAGTGATCTATCAGTGTTAGAAGTACAGCCGGTTAAAGATGCGTTTTTAAAAATAACATTTGAAATACTTAACGTACGTATAATTTGTCATCGGTGACGTAACCATATGGTATCTGTTATCGATGTTTATCATCCATCGGGCTCGCTTATCATCCAATCGCATTCTAAATTTCTGATAAAATGCATAGGATGCGTCCGAGTATTCCGTTGGTTATCCTTGTCGGCTTCATAGATTTTTCACTCGAATTCTAAAAACACACTTGAAAAAAGTTTGTGCTTTATCACTAAACAGATTTTCGTGACAAAAAAATCTTACTTGTCTTACTCCCATGGCGAATCTTCACGATTTTATAGTTAGTGTTACATTAGAATAGTAACGGTCGAATGCATTAAAAGTTCCTATTGTCAATTATTTATTAATTTCTTATCAGAAGTACTTTCAGCCCACTGGGACCTTGACCCACCATAGAACGGTGTCACAGTGACATTATAAACCAATTTGCTGGCCACTTCTTACGACGTAAATCACAACGTCATTGAAACACACTTCTATGGCGGGTCAGGATTCCATTGGGCTGACAGTATATTGGTGTTAAATTAATTTGTCGTTAATTAAAGCGGAGGCGTGCATAATAACGTTGACCGGGCCGCGCTGGCCAATCCAATTCACGGTTTGCCAACGTAGGAATCATCGCTTAAGGACAACTCAGCCAGCCAGCCGATATTGGCTTGTCAGTTCATCCTATTAGAACGTAGACTAACAGTTCGCCGGCCGATATTGATTCCATATGCATGTTTAGAGCGCGTGGAGAAGTGGCGATGTCGTCCAGACAGTTCGTCGCCACACGGCCAAATTCGCTATATATTCGACGGTTTTTATACGGTTAGTTGAGCAGTTATCTACTTAACTACATTGCCTACAACTAAAATACTCGCTACCCCACTAACTTACCAATGTTGTGACTACAAGCCTTTACTCTGTTTTTTGACTTATGCGAAAACTAGAGAAGATTCTTTTCATGCAAGTTTATTTCAAAATTTATTGCTAGGTGTTGGTCTCTCCAAGCTTTTAATTTTGAACTGATACAGAATACTTACTATACATAAATTTTTACATTGTGACATTCCTTCTTACTTCTTAATGTTAGCAACACGTTTGAAATGTCACCAGGGCGACTAGCACCAGTTGCCTGCGCCTTGTTTGTTGCTCAGGGGCCCTAATAGAGCTATCATAACGTTGACAATACGATAAGTGTGAAAAGCCTTCCGGGCCATGGCTGCTCGTATGACTGAATGTCCAAATAGTTCGATTGCCTATGTGCTAAATAATACGAGTGTCAAAATGTACAACAGACATATAAAACGATTGATTAAAAGAACGATTGTTATATACATTAATAGTCATAAAGATTATTTGTCAGAACGAACCAGTATCTAATATACTATTTGTTACAAAGTATAAGTGTTAGAACGATCGAGTGTCAGAATGTATAAAATCAGAATAACATCTTTGATATGCCGAATGAGAGTCAAAATGTACAGTTTGTATCAGTGTCATAATGACTAATACTTATGATGTATTGTTTGTTATCAAGGAGTTATTTATCCGTAAATACTCATTAAAAACTCTTTTGAGTACTGCTATAAATCATGCCTCTTGAAAATAAATGATAAAACAATAGAATACTGGCATTTGGTTGTCAGATAAGTTCTCTTCATCCTTTACGGACTTAGCAGTGTAGATGAAGAAATATCCGTAATATTAAAATGGAGATACAACAAAAAGAGCAGTTATTTTTTAGTACAAATCAAAAAGGTAACCAGACATTACTCTACGATATACACAGATATAATTTGGGAGTGACGAACAAAAATGGTACTACTCTTTGGAAGTGTATTAATCGGCTTTCCTGTGCGGCGTCAATGACAATGGACATCACCAAAACTAAAATATTACGTAGAACTGGGCATACATGTAATCCACCGTCATCAAAAAATAAGATTCACGTTGCCACTCAACTTTGTAAAAGAAAAGTGTGTGAAAATTATCAACCGGTTCAAGAAATATTCGAAGAAAGTTTTATTTCTCTAAATGAGGAATCTGATTCTGCTGATTCGATAACGATGCCAATATTTGAAAGTAAAAAACGGACGTTACATCGAGCAAGAAAAAACTTTCTGGAAGTTACGAAAACGTCATTTACTTCATTAGAAGAAGTGATATTACCGAAAATTTTAAAGGATAACTTTTTACTGTGGGAAGATGGGACGAGTGAAAAAATTTTACTATTTGGCACAAATTTTGTACAAAAATATGTATATTGTAAAGATGATGATAAAATTTGGTTTGGAGACGGTACATTCGAAGCAGCTCCAGTACCTTGGGATCAATTGTTTACGATTCACTTGGATATCAACAGCACGGAAGAGAGAACCAATATTGTACCAGTGCTGTATGCTTTAATGCCAAACAGAAAAACTGAAACTTACATACGTTTATTTTCATACATGAAAAATGAACTGAAAGTTGTCATCAAAAATTATAAATCAGATTTTGAAAAGGCACAAATTAATGCCATGAAAGAAGTTTACCCAGAGTGTGACTTAAGTGGATGTTTCTACCACTTTAATAAAGCCGTATGGCGAAAAGCAGAGATGTTAAAACTTCAACAGACTAAAGATGGACGGAAACTTGCAGAGTTAGCATCATATTTACCACTATTGCCCAAACACTTTTTAACTGTTGGACGGACAGAAATTTCGAATAGTATTTCAGAGAAAACTGACGCAATAGAAAAAATTTAAACATACTTTGTCAAGCAATGGCTGTCCAAAAATTATATTGATCAAATTAGCTGTGCTTATGAACGCCACCGAACCAATAATAGTTTGGAAGGGTGGCACAGTCGGCTTATAAAGAGGCTGCGGTGCAAGCCAAACTTATTTACATTTGTTCATTTGTTACGCAAGGAAGCAAAGTATCAGGAAACAAAGATTAAAAACGCACTATTCGAGAACATCAAACGTAGGAAGTGTGATATTGTTTTTGATCGGAAGATGAAAGATCTGTTAAAACAACTGGCAAACCAAGAAATCAGTCCGCTTAATTATTTAAAATGCATTGCAAAGCTTAAACGCGATGAAAAGCTATACAACAATTAAGCATTATCTTAGGCTAAGAAGAGTAACAACTAACAAGTGAAGTTTTTTTTATGGAGAATAATGTATATAGTACTATATAGTTATTTTAAAAGGAGAGTAGGTCCAACATTTTGTTTATTGTAAGACAATTTTGTTTTAAAATTTGGCGTTTTATTTATTTCCTTTTACCTCGTAGGTACAGTCAGAGTCATATAGTTTGTAGCATTCAAAGTAGCCAAATAGTTCGTTACACGTCTTTGTTACTACGGTAATAATGACGTGTAACGAACTATTTGGCTACTTTGAATGCTACAAACTATATGATGCTGACTGTAAAGTCAGTTGGCTGCTACTTACTAGATGATGCTGACTGTGACAGTGGACACCTCGGAATTGGGATATAGGTACAAACTTTTTACAACCTGTTATGTTAATTCAGAAACCATTTCTCGGAATAGCGTTCTTATACCGAAATAAACAATTAGGGTTGGGACAATATTACACCTGGGAAAAGTTATTAATATTTAATTTATCGACTTTCATCTGTCGTTCCTGTTTTGCAGTACCTAGTCATAGATCGGGTACGTCGATACATGACGTGAAAATCAAACTTCCCCGTAGTCAAACTATATTCGTCAAACTGCAAAAAGTGCACCTAGATTTGATCACCAAAATACTAACCATGGTTGAAAAAGTAGGTAGGTTAGGTTCGTCAGTCATTTTCAGATGGCCGAAGGCCAAAACCAGCCAGAAACAGGAGCTCAAGTCTGAAGTCAGTTTGACAAATCTAGTTTGACCATGGGGAAGCACCGGTCGAAAATAATGGGGGTCTTTATTATTTACCTATAAGTTATAAGTATGTCCCAAGTCCCAATTATTCATAGTTTGGTACATAGATTTTTGCCATTATAAGACTCAGTTATTTAGACAATTACATGATTAGGCATTAAAATGTTGTAACATTTATATATTTTATCTCTGACATAATTTGACGTAAATGCATTTTTACATGTTAACATTCTGACACAAGCATAATATAACATAAATACAATGTGAACTTTTGTCATTTTGCCACCGCAACATCATAACCAATAAACTTTGTACATTTTGACACCTACACATTCGAGCCATTTGGACATTCAGTCATACGAGCAGCCATGACCCGGAAGGGTGAAAAGCAATAAAGTTTTACATAGTAGAATAGAGCCCCAGGTAGGTATATCACCGGGTGAGCGTCTTTTGTTTTATTACAAAGCTCTCATTATGTGAAAACCGGTCAAGTTCGAGTCGGTCTCGCATATGGACGGTTGCAAAATTTGCCAGTATTTGTTATTTGTTGTCTTGCTTAAAAATCCAAAAACTATTGATTTTACTCTTTTATTATTAATTAATTGTTCGGTAATAGGCCGTTGTAACGTAATATTACACATTTATGGTTCAAAAAGTACAGCTGACGGATAGCCGCATAGCGTAGGCTTAGTTATAGGTCACGTTGAACCCCTTTAGGTACGGAACGGAACTCAAAAAACGAACCCACACGTTCAAGACGCTAGGGGAAGGCTGGGTAAACATTATGAGTTATCGGCAGCGAATGCGTTAAAGAAGCCAATAATGGCTTTGAAGACAAACTTTACAGCGAAAGAGTTTGTATAGTTAAAAAATAGGGTATTTTAAAAATAGGGTAAATTTATTCTAAACGTTCAAATTCCCGGGCGTCGTCCTCTAGTTTTGACTTGTACTATCAGCCCAATTGTAAAGAAAGAATGAATTTTCATTGCGCTTTGTCAGTGTGCATGTGAAATGCGGAGGCTAATGTCCGGAGCTTTAAAAGCCACATATTTAAATGTTGTTCCAGACATAGACTGACTATATATTATGTAAAGGTAATTGTTCAACTCGGGTTTAGTCTGGATACGCTTAGGCAATAATAATTCAGTAATGTTACTCGTACGGCCGTATCGAAACATCGCCTGACTGCCGTGATTTGTCCTTATAGAATATTCTATTACTAAGTCCTACTACAAAGGCAGCTCACCCGATAAAGATTACATGGAGAGGTTAATTGATACCTTTGTAAGACAAACTATGAAAGGGTGGTTTATTCAAAGAAGTAATGTTTTTCCCCCCGGATAAATATAGCATACGAATCAATGCCCCACATGGCAGTCTTGTTAGATAATATTGAATTTACGCTTGGCTTAGGATGTTGTATCAAGCTACATAATTGAGAGTACACCCTGTAATCTGTTTAGTATGCTCTGACGGAACAACTTAATCTCGCTGGTTAATATTACCTTGCCGACTTGAAAAGTGGTACGCTTAAGAAAATCACATCGCGGTACGGCATTAAGGTTTATGCTGTAAGGTCACTACAGTTTAAGTGTAGCTCCAAGCCACTGAAATCTGTGAAGAAATGGATGAAACCTTTAAACTAGGTTTCCACTGTGAGCGGAACGCGCCCCGTACGCACTCTGTTTAGCGTACAAACGGTGCCTATAAAAGGTTTGATTGCGGTGGAAACCCTGCTTCTGTTTCTCACGAATGCGGGTGGGCCATACTTGTAAGTGTAACGCGTATAGACACGCACACTGTGGCGACGCTTAGCGCCGACTTCGTATTCGGAGACAATGTGCACACGTGCATCTATTTACACACACTAGTACATCACACCCGCATTCATGAGATAAAACAAGTGTAGTCTGTGTTTTGTTGTTACGATGTGCACGATTAGTCACACGTTTTCTCGTGGTCCTACTAATTTGTCCTACTAGTCAAAAAGTGAACCTAGATTTGATCACTAAATACTAATTGTGGTTGTAAAAGTAGGTAGGTTAGGTTCGTTAGGTATCTTTAAACGCCCGAAGGGCAAACCGCCCAGAAATAGGAGCCCTGCCGCAAGGCAGGGCTCCGTCGAAAGTCAGTAGGACAAAAATAGTAGGACCACGAGAAAACGGCCGATTAGTCAACATAGGCAGCCGGAATTTTGGTCTTTAGATAGTGGTGGGTTGACGTTATGATCACCCACACCTTACCCGATAGAAAGTTCAGATGTACCACGAGGCATTAAAAAAAATGTTTACGCCCCTTAATCGTGGAGCAGAGTATCCTAACCTACTTGTCCTTTGTTTAGATTGTGATTGACCTTTATATTTTCCAAGTTTAAAAATATTGTGATAGTTGTACAAAGTCATAAATTAATAACGTTCCCAAGACACCAAAAATATCGACACGCCCCTATGCAACGATGTAACAATATAACACCCAAAACCGCATTCCAAAATACAATGATAAATCGATACCGAAGTCAAGAATCATCTCATAGGCATACACATTCACAATTCAAGCATACATATATGTATCACTGCCTATGAAGCTAGCGGGCCCGGTTTGAATCCCTGATCCCTATTAATATGACAGGGTTCAGGGTTCTACTTCAGGGTTAGCTGGAAGAGATCCCATTTAGGGATAAGTTCGCCTTTGTACATTACTTTAGTAACAATATTGTAATATTTATATTTTTGTACAATAAAGAGTTTACATACATACATACATAATATGCCCGTCCGTCCGTAAGCTTCTTCTACGGATTAAATTCTCGTTTTCAAGTGCCCATATCTTTGTTCTCCGGTGAGCCATTTGTGGCCTTAGTAAGAAATATATATAGGTTTCAATTCTGTTGGTGCCACACCCAATTTCCATACTAGTGTATTTTGGTGTGATTATATAATCATGCCAAAAGATCATGGGCTGTTATTTTATTTTTCTTAATTTTGTAATATTACAAACCCTGAAGAAAAACAACAAATACCGAAAAATGGTCAAGTGTGAGTAGGGCTCGCGCTGGTTCGCTTCGAAATTGAATTCAAATTCGAATATAATAATATTTTCCTACTGTGCGGCGGTACGAAACCCTCGGTGCGAGAGTCCTTTTTTTTTTTTCACGAGAAGGCTCCACTGCACTGATTTGGAGATGATCGGAGTGGAGCGGAGCTGTGCCAATAATAACCAATAGAATCTAAAATAACGTGCGCAAGGCGCGCTCGACGTGACCGCATGCGCCTTCTATATTGGCACAGCTTCGCTCCGCTCGGCTCGTCTCCGCCTCAGTGGAGCCTCAGCCTTAATCTTGGTTGCTTTGTACGGTCACGGACTTTAATTGATATACCAATATAGAACCTTGTCGTATAACACCTACGATTAATGCCCATGTAATTTATATCTCGTTACTTGACGCTGTCAATATGACAGGGTTCCATAGTGGCATAACAATCAAAGTCCGTGACCGTACAGTCGACGTCAAATATATGTTTACATTTTTTCACCTTATTCCATTGAAATAAGGACCAAAAATGTAAACATATCTTGTATTTCTCTTTTGGTGCGTTCATATATTCAAAACCGTTGATAGACTTTTTTTTCTTTTTCTTTGCCCCGCGGTGACTTGAACAGCTACTACCGCGGGAATATGGCGTTTCCACTATGAAGTGATTTCGCCAGTGTCAAGTATGTATAAGTATAAATCAATATAGTAATAAAACACAATCCAATCTTCTCTAAGAAGATTGGTGGCAACGTTGTACGGTGATATGTAGGACAGAGTCAAGATAGTTTTAACCTCTGTACCACTGCGAGTCCACTTGAAACGAGAAGTAAGATGCCAGGATACACGAAATAAGTCCAAGCTTCTATCACTGTGCAACACAAAGGCATTAAAAGTACAAATCACTAACAAAAAAGAACTTTGAACACCTAAATACACAAAAATAAAAACTAAAACAAATTACACATCCGCCATCTTTTGACGTTGCAAATGGCCCGTTGATAGAGTTGTGACGTCTCGTTTAAATTTGACACATTTTGTACGTAGCAAATGTCATAACGCTACTGCCCTTAAAGAAACCGATTCGTTTCTTGAATATAGGAAACGGGCATTAGTAAAAATAATCGTCTAGTTTGGGTACGTCAATTTGTGTGAGACAGTCCTCTTGTTTACTATTTGAACGGTGAAATAGTGAACCTGTCACGTTCGGCCTGTTGAACCCTGGTTTGTTAGTACTCTTGCTAATTAGGTCCGGTTTGCTGCGAAATAAAATAGGCTGAAACTGGGTTATATTCAGGGTTGTCACGTTATAATTTATTATGTAATTAAAATAAATACTTTTCAAACATAGTTTTGGCTATGTAGAGATAAATTAACGAGAGTTGTTGGTAATTCTGTAGCTCTGCCTACCCCACTCTGGGAATGAAGACGTTAAGCTATATATGCGTGTATTATTAAGGTATATAATGATATTAAAAATTCTTTGACGACGCGCTGTCGTTTACATTGTAGGTATAGCGAGTTGTCGTCTATAAGTATCAGATTTGTGTTTAGTCCCTTACATATTATGCGTTCTTTACCTTAAATACAATAATTATATTCATTATAACCTAGGGCCTCAATTTTGGGGGCGGCTTCTGAGAAGTTGTAGGGAGAGAACATTGCTGTTTATCGATGTTATCGACAAATCGATAGTTTATTTATTTATTTATTCAAGTCCTTATTAAATAAAGCCTCAAATTTTCCGATGGTACGTGCTGTTGTCAGCGGTCGATGGTAAAAAAAGTTCGTGATATTGAAATGATATAAAATAATGTTTTCTGTTTTATTGTATTAAAGGGTTGGCAATTGGCAAACAACTTTTTTCATCGTCGACCGTTGAAAAGAGACGTGTCATCGGATAATATGAGCTTTTATTTAATAAAGACACTGTCACCAGTTATCAATAAACACGTATTCACATCCAAGGTTTATTACGGTAATATTATATTTCCTCAATTTTCGCAGAAGTTAATAATAACCAAGTATTTATTATGATGTGTAGGTTGAGCTTAGTGAGTGTTTAGAAAAAACATGTTTATTTCAACTTGAAAACGAACGACGAGATGATTGCGTGAAAATTAAATACCATCAATTAACATTTTGTTTGCCGACGAAAAAGCGATTTAATAGTTTAACAAGAATATGGCATAACGTAGAATATTATCAAACTTTACAATAGTACCCTTAGATCTTTCAAGCTACGCAACGGATTTTAATGCGGTTATCATCACGGTAGAGTATTTTCAAGAGGAATGTTTTTACGTTTCATAAATGCTATAATAGAGTATGTACAGGTGTTACAATAAACCCACATAAAACGAGGCGAAACGAGAGCGGGGCGCTACTCTATAGTTAGGTAATAAATGCAACAAAGTTGAGCAATTCATTAGGCACTCCCGAAACAGGTAACCTTTTTACCTACTAGGAAAACCCAAACTTTCCCCGCATCTTGACTATTGTAACGATTTTTTTTTTTCGTTGTCTGTCAGCAGTGTCAGCCCTATAAGTTGGTGTTCAATTGATTTACTGCGAACAGTTAACTTATATCCTCATCCTCCGTGGTGCAAACGTATCCCGTATCCGTAAACGTATCGTATGTGTAATTAATTATATCGCGTCGTTTTGTTATAAATAAATAATCAGCCTTCCTACGTTCTCCGACTGTGAATGTGTTTATTTTGCATTCGTTCACAATAGTAGCCGAAACAAAAACATTACAAGACACTATAATGGTGACGTAATCCTATTGATAAAAATCGATTATTATAGCATAGTACGCAGGGTTGAAATACTAACAATCTTTATGAAATATCTTAATTATCATCACACTTGCTCGTAAATGGTGTTATTCCATGCCTGTATACAGAAGGACAATGGCCTAAATTGTTCCCGCGGGAATTATGGCGAGTTTGTCATCCCGAGGGAGTAATGACTTTCTTTTTAAAATTTGCAACTCTTTCGTACATAATTTCTGACTAAGGAGGTTTAATTTTCAGCCAAAAATTAAATCGGTTTCTAATTTCATCTTTAAAAATTAGCTATAGACTAACTTACATTACACAAAACCTATATGCTTCATTAAACTTCATTATTTTTATACCTATTTCAAGTTTATATCAACATTTATCATTAATTTTAGTAATTATACATTTTTATCAAATTGGCTAAATCTGGCTCGAATCCAGGTCGAAACTAAACGCAGTATCTGTGGTCACAAAAAAAATATCGTTTCCATTTACGTTCCCGTCCGTCAAATGTTATTTCTTTATATTTTGCAGAGTTAAAGTGTTTTCTCTTTGTTTTTTTCTCGCAAATGTGATGAAAACCATTGTGTGTATCACAGGCAGTAAGGGGATTACTAACTCGAGTCATTAAAAGCCCTCCGCCTTCGGCGTCGGGCTTCTAACACACTCGTTAGTAATTCCCATCATACTACCCTTGATGCACAATGTACTATTAATGTTAAAGTTTTCAAGAGTTCGGAAATTGTATAGAATTATGACGCACCTGTGCGTCATAGGCAGTTAATGTGTTAAAGCTTACATTCATGAAATTAAACCACGGAAATTGCTTTATACGTTGTTTAAAGAAAGGTAATTTCTTACATGTTGCTTTGCACGATATTCTATGCTTTCAAAGTGTTTAAAGAGTAAAGCAAGCACTGCAAAGGTTCGTGTACAGACAGACGTAGTGAATAAACATACAACATCTTGTTTGATCAAAAATATTGAGTATTTGCTGGCATTCGCAGTCAACTTTAGTATCTGTTGATAAGGCACTAATCAGCCAGCGATCAACTTTTAATATTTGAGTCTCTTTCTTGACACGGCATCTATATTTTTTGTTTCGACAAACTAGTGGAAATAGTTGTCGCCGGTAGTTCGAACAGCCAGCGATCAACTATTAATATACGTTTCTCTTTTACTGACAGGGGATCATTATCTTTTGTTATGTTCTTGGGCGAGAAAATCGCCTTCTCGCCTTTGTGGGACCAGTGCCTATTGAAAGCTTATTGAAAAAGCTAGACGAATGCAAATTTATTCGATACACACTATGTGATTATGCAATAGGTACGTGTGTATCTTTTTAAAGGGAGCAGGATAGGCGCTTTCGATAAAACAGTGTCCACGGTCGAAGGGTTCACGGAATAAATTTAAAATATAAAGTTTGGCATTTGCCTGGGGCACATGGCACATGTGATTTTGGGATGATGATGATGATTCTTCGGGTTGAATTAAAAAATTTACGCATCGAATAGTTTATCGACAAACTTTGCAGTTCTATTAGATAATAACATGACCGTATACTTTTTGAATTGGGTTCTATACTATATCGCTTCGTAATTGGTTCGTATATTTTTTTGTGTACATGCCATTCATTGCTACAGGTTTTGGCAAGGTCGTGCCACCCGATTGTACTTATCGTAATTAATAACTCGTGTATTGATTGTGCTCATGACTGTTAACATGGTCACCGCCGTTGACGCACACGGTGCGTCATACATTCATACACAGGAAAATCACGGGTGCGAAATATGTTAATATTTTTCTGTCCGTTTATACACAGATTTAAAGTTTGAACTTTCGGTTCCTGTTTGTTAACAAATTGAATTAAAAAGGGTTATTTCTCTAGCAAATCAACCCTCGCTTGAAAATGGCAGGTGAAACCTAGCAAAAGCTAATTCGGTACAGAAAAAAGAGGCCGAGGCGTTCAGCTTTTTGGCGGATCGCTCGTGTTGGAATTCACGATAGGACAGTTAGCTGAATTGCGCAAACTGCATTTTTACTACGTTTTATTAAACTTGGTTTCCATTTTTAAATATATTCCTGCACGTGGCCTTTGACGTTCTCGTTATCGGAATAATATTTTTTTGTACGAATATATTTTTGAAATAGACCGTATTGCAATATTGCGGTATACCTACGAGTATACAACTGCATAACATTATGATGTATGCTGAATATGATGATATTGATGATGGAGTTAAAAGTGTGCTGTGTGACGCAACTCTAGCGAAAATGTTATTTGGAGATCAATATTTCCTAAACAGTCCCCCAAATCTGAAAAATCATAAATTCATACTAGAATTCATTCGTACTGTCTGAAGGACAAGTAGGGAGGTACATGTATTTCTTAAGAGCTATCCAATGAACGCCCTCATTCGATGTTTTAAAGTAAAAAATATATTTGCTTTTGCTTTACATGTCATCATCATCATCATCATTATCAGCCGCAAGACGTCCACTGCTGGACAAAGGCCTTCCCCAAGGTTTTCCACAGCGATCGGTCCTCTGCTCTGTCATCCAGCGGTTTCCCGCGACCTTTATCAGATCGTCAGTCCACCTTGTGGAAGGTCTGCCAACACTTCGTCTCCCGGTTCGCGGTCGCTACTCTAGAACCTTTCCGCTCCAACGGCCATCAGTTCTACGAGCAATGTGCCCCGCCCACTGCCACTTAAGGTTTGCAATCCGGTGAGCTATATCGGTTACTTTAGTTCTCCTGCGAATCTCCTCATTCCTGATTCGATCTCGCAAAGAGACACCCAGCATAGCCATTTCCATCGCCCTTTGAGTGACCTTGAGCCTTCTTATGAGGCCCATTGTAAGCGACCATGTCTCGGATCCATACGACATCATGTATGACATCATTACATGTATGGCATGGCAATACATAAAAAAAAAAGGATTAGTGGGCAAATTGGCCCATATAACCAATACAAATCTCATGTATACCACGTGAAAGCTAGTTAGATAAGCTTCATTTTCTAATACGGGGACAAACTATAAAAACCCCGGAGAAGAAAGTTATCAGCCTTCAAATATTCACACACACACAACGTTTATTACTACACTAGCTGTGCCCCGCAAGCGTTGCAATGCTATTTCCCATATATCCAACTCACGCCTGACCGATTTTACTATTTACAACAATTACAGCAAACAGTGGGATCAATAAACCTACATACGTTATAATTCTATTGGTGGTTGGGCTGGGTTCCATACATTTTTGCCCATCATTATTTTCAATGTTGTATTTTACAGCTTTGTCAACGTAATTTAAATGAATAACTGTACTCAAAATCTCTTAGCTGTACAGCGGACAGACGGGCAGACGGACTTGTGGACTACTGGGCAAAGACACTCACTTTTTTTAAACAATATACATTTATTTCTCAACATAGTGTCCTTTGAGGGCCAAACACTTGTTCCAGCGAGTTTCCAATTGTTTTATCGCCTCCAAAAAATACGTTTTGTCAAGGTCTTCAAAATAGGCGTTTACACCTGCGATGCAGTCCTCATTTTGTCAAAAAATTTTGCCCTCCAAGCCATCTTTTCAGATTTGGGAATAGGTAATATCGCACGGAGCTAGATCCGACGAAGCATGCGGAACCAGCTCGAAGCACAACTCGCCGATTTTGGCCATTGCAATAGTTGACGTGTGTACTGGGGCATTGTCTTGATGAAAGAGGACTTTCTTGGGCGACAGTTTTGGTCGTTTTTCAAACAATTCGGCATTAAAACGGTCCTAAAACTCTGCGTAATTACGGCCAGTGATAGTCTTGCCCTTTTCCAAGTAATCAATCATAATGATTCCTTCGCCATCCCAGAAGACTGTCGCCATCACCTTCCCAGCCGACAAAACAGTCTTGGCCTTCTTTGGGGGACGTTCACCAGTCGCCATCCATTGTTTTGATTGCTGTTTTGATTCAGGTGTATAGTGATGGACCCAAGTTTCGCCCACAGTGACAACTCGACTCAAAAAATGCGGAGGATTACGCTTCATCATATCCAAACACAGTTTTGAAATTCGCTTTGCGAAACGTGGCACCTATCGTGCAGATAGATTTGTCATACCCAAATCTTCATGCAGGATTTTATGTACTCGCTCAGTGGAGATGCATGTGTTCGCTCGCAGCTATTTCACGCACCCTCACTCGGCGGTCGTCGAGTACAATATTATGGATTTCTTCAACAATATCCTCAGTAGTGACATCGATTGGGCGGTCAGTGCGTGGAACATCAGATGTGCTTGACCGACCACGTTTAAAATCATTTATCCAGTTATAAACAGTCTGCAACGTTGGTGCGTTAGTGCCATGAACAGAATCAAGTTCGGTTTTTATTGTGGCAGCACTGCAACCCTTCATAAAAAAAAGTTTTATAACGGCACGAAATTCAGATTTTTCCAAAGGCGTTGAAAATTTACGAGTGATCACAGTTATACTATGGTTATACTGACAAAAACTTGTTTTTTTTTGCTGATTTTTTGACAGTCTTCATTTGAAAGATTGTGCCTGCCAGTGTTAATGCCATTTACCAGAAAAAGAGATTTACAAATAGTTTTTAAAAGGACTTATCAAACAGCCTTCGTATATCCATTAAAACCTCCAGCCGATCTAGAAGCGACGGAAACATCCCGTCCAAGAAAAACCATAACACTATTACATTTATTTTTCATATCACCTACTCGGAAAGGGGACTTTTCTTCCCTGCTAGGAGGGATCAAAGTGGCACTTTTCTGTTCAAGGACATTTTGTTGCCAAATTTGATAATTGTTGTTAAGTGCGATAATTTCCTGTTGTTAAATTTGATAATTTCAGCTTCAGCAGCATTTCAGCGATTTCTAGAATGTGTGAATAATTAAATTTGTTTCATCACTAAGATCTTTTATTTTCCTCATAGGTGATGTGAAAAGCAGTATGTGTCACACGGTGGCAAAATTATTTCCACCTTGGGCGTTAACACTTGAATCCCTCACTACGCTCAGGATACTATTTTAGAATCCCTCGTTACGCTCGGGATTCAATTGTAGAATCCTTCGCTTCGTTCAGGATTCAATGTACGCCCTCGCCTTAAATATGTCATTTTGCTCCCTTGTGACACAATCTACTATTGCATAATAAGAGCATTTAACGACTTAACACTGATTATTTGCCTCAACACCTCGATATTCACATTAAAATACCTTCGTAAATAATTTCAAAAGCAAAAGTTTGATGTCGTTTATAAAAGGAATACTCGGTGCGGAAATTAACACATTTCCCGTTGCCACATTCAACTAATCTGCTTACCGGGGTTTCAAGGCTCTCGTCGCCCATGGCGCACATGGTGTGCCACAAATTCATACAGCCGGAGATCGCGGGCTTTCAATGTTTCTTATATTGAATACTGGGGCTACAGTTACAAGAATAATTGTTAAAATTTCGAGGTGTTTATTCCGCGACGTAGTGTAATAATAACACCTGTTTAATACCTATTGTTCCGTAAATACTATCGTATTACAAGACTGTCGAAGAATAAACGTCTCTTTAACTAAAGGCATTAGAGCAGTTTTTTGAGCTCGAAATTGTGTAATATTTTACTGCCGGCAGACTGGCAAATACCTAGTTCTGCGATATCATATGATTTAAAACATAAATTTAAGAAATAAATGATATTAAAAACGCACAAATGAATCACTAGAAAGCGATTACGGCGGCAACACGAATTGTACAGCCAAGCGAGTGAAGTGACGTCTCACATAAATCAAGCAGCCCTCAACCTGTTGACAGGGGTGTATCGAGTCTATGATACCAGTGCAATAAATAAATAATATGTACAAAAACAGTATTGTCGTTTTAAATGAATACAACAAAGAGTTAATATCAAAATAAAGTTTCCTATCAACAAAACAACAAACAAATTCTTTCATCTTGATTATAATATATGGTTTGGATTATGAGATGTGGAAATTATTAATATGTTGAATGCTGCAAATGTTTTTCGTTAACAGCAGCACCTATGTTTAAATTTTTTCTGTGGGAATAAAAATCCGATCTTAGTGTGCGGGAGACAGACCAGCGAAACATTGTCATTATACGATTTGCTCATAGGTAGTTTCTCAGTTTCGTAAATACCTTAAAGACTTGACTAAAATCAATTTCTTGCAAGTCGGTCACTATTGAAGTGACTTTTTGCACTAGGCTTTTATTGTTGTATTCACTACTTTTCTGAAAGGAAACATTTATTTACTATACGAGTTACTAAGCTGCTTACCGGGTTCTTAACGCGCTCGCCGCCCGTGACGCACACGGTGCAGGTGTCACATATCATATATCCATACAACCGGATCTCACGGGTGTTCATTGTTCTTTGTAATTGACTGATTACAGTTTCCATGAAAAAGGTTAAAATTTCGAAGTTTTGGCATCGAATAAATGTTTAATAAAAATCTTTGTAAATACCTATTATTTTAGAAATTGGTGCTTGTTCTCTTTTACAAGAGTCTGCAATTGGATTGTGTATGTGTGTAGTGTAGTTTGTGTGTGTGCATGGACTCTTTTCTACTATGTAAAACCATTATTTTGAACACGTTATCGTATTGTCAACGTTATTCAGCTCTTATTTACTTGACAGTGATCTTAGCCGAGTTAAAAATATCAAATAAACGATGAAATATTAAAGGTATTTTTCCCGAATATAATAGTGTGAATACGAAACTTAATGGCACTTCGGTACCATTATGTTTATTGTTTCGGCTTGCCTGCTACTTATAAATAATATTTATTGGAAAAAACATTTGATACATCTAGCGTACAGTTGATATAGTAGTTGAGCTTGAAAGTCTAGCTACTAAAGTTTGTTCTCATAGCCGATGGGTTTTATTTTTGTTTTTATCTCCCTTTCTCAAAGGAAATATTTACCTATATATGCTTGTGTAAAACTAAAATATAATTTAGAAGGAGACTTTAAAATATCAATAGCAGACCAGTTAAATTAAGTAATATGGTTTAAAACGCAACATTCTGAGGCTGAACAGATGACAGAATAATTTAGTATGATTTTCATAACTCAAATGGGTTCTTTCTAGTAGATAGTAGGTACAAATTCATTAACCATACTTCCGTCGATTAGTCTGATTGCTCATTTTAAACCTTTCTATTTTCACAAAAAAACACATTTCGCACCTAAGATTCATTGGTAAGGATTATTGACGCACCGTCTGCGTCATAGCTAGTGATGGGTTAAGATGCCGTTTAAGTATCTCTGGCAGATAGCTTGCACATTTTTGTAAATGTACTTAATATAAAAAGCATCCGTCAAGGAAATAATAAACTTACAAAGCTTTACTTAAAAACTAGCAAAGAAGTATAAATATTTGTACGTAAGCTAAATAAGTGTTTTGTTTCCTTTTGTTAAAATGATATTAGGCTGATAAAGCGCTCATAACTAACAGAATCTTGTTATTATTTGTCAGTATTTTTTATATTACTACAACTACATTTACATACAACCCTAGCGTGCTGAACTCGCTCGATAATCGCTGACCTAACCTAACAGGTATCTTGATACGACCTCAATGCTCATACGTGAATGGTTTTTCAGGTGACATCACACAAAAGGGCTATGAGAAGAAGCGCACACGGCTTCTCGCGCCGTACTCGCATCAGCAACCGCAAGGTAAGTGATGCTACAACAAAGTATAGTTAGTACTTACGCAGCGCATCCGGTCCGAACACGAACGATACTAGGGCGAACCTAAAAAGTATTAATAGACGTTCGTCTTCTATGTCGTCGTGATGAAATGATGCCCGAGAAAACGTTCGGAGTTTAAGTTGAAATATTGTTCATGAAGTAAGGTGAATTAGGATGAATTATTCGAGTAAACGAGAAAAATGTCTTATCTCTAGATTAAACGCCGAATTCGTACAGAATCTCGGAGTTAGTCTTATTCCAGTTTGGTGAAATGCGGCGTAAGGGACTCTATTCAAAATAATTAGCCTAATTAGATTCAATGTCGTCAGTATTTTGATAACGTTAACTCTTCTGTATAGTAATAAAAAGAGCGGTCATGTGGTCATCAATATATTATTACAATATTAAAGCAAGATGGCCTTTAACAAAGTGGAATAGAGCTAGCATTGTTGAAATGGACTGAGATTCTGTATTCTTACAGCAGATAGTAACTAAAAGAAGTAATTAAATTCCTCTTACGAAGTTAGAGCGAAATACGTGAAGTGATCTCGCTCTTGCGTAACCTCTTTGTATAGTTAATTTTCCCGAGTTTCTTTACGGAAACTCCTTCCAACCTCGAGTGTTAACGGGTCGTTTGGCGTTTCGTAATGGCGTTTCAGTGTGCAAACGGTTGTTTAAAAATACTACGGTTACGGATCGTTTCGGATTCGTATCGGACGCACTGCGTACGTGCTTTTATGATGACTAACTGCTAATGCTAACTAATGTAAAGGTTAATGGGCTCTCACGTGTTTTTCTATAACTTGAAGACGGTACTAAGAATGACTGTAAATATAAACATACTGAGTTCAATTGGAACTAGGATATTAATGAAGTTATGTCGGAAATTACGTTAAGAAATGTATAATTTCTCATCTACTGAGAGTTTGAATTTTCTAAAGCTAATATTGAAACACGTTTGAATTTAGTCATAACAGCTTTCAATTGGACCCACTACCTTACTACAAACCATTGTCGTTTTTTTATTCACTATAAATTGTAAAACTTATTAGTAAACGTATTACTTATAATGACTTGCGAGCCTTGAACTCAGCAAAGAGATAGCTCGTAATAGAGTTGAATGTATTGGACTTTATATTGGCAGCCTCAAGCGTTTGAGTACCTGAGTTAATCATTATTAATATTTTGAAAGCCACAGTCGACGAATAATTTTACGCGTGGCACAAAAAAAAAACAGCTAATTCGAGTTGCTGCATGTGGCATTCAAAGTTCGATCACTGTGAGAGCCTGCGGACCGAACACTATTGTCAAGGTCTCCTATAGTGTCGCTGGGGGTCAAATGTCAATTTATCGCTGCGTTGGTAGCTGGACGGTTGCTTATGTCGCCTCGATTCCGCAAGTAGGGTCAAACGGCGGGGCCACGGCGAATCTGGACTCTCCCAATGTTTGCAATTTAGCAAGCGTGCGATGAACCTATGTCCCCACTAGAAATGAACAAAGACTAATTAAGAAACATTTGAATATGAAAATTAATTAAATCGGAAATGTTTTGGATTAAATTTCCATTGCCCATTACTAGTTGTTACACGTTTGGGATTGGTATTGAGTTTCTATGTTTGACGCATCGTATGTGTCACGAGCGGTCGATAAGTTTACTGACTTCAAAATGTTTTAAAGTTAAAAATAGCTAAGCGCAACAGCGAATTTTTTGCTTTCGCGCACTAACTGAAGGTTTTGATTTAATTCCTTATATTGTCAAAGGTGCTTGGAGACAAGTATGCTACCCGCATTAAAAGAGTATTGCATTATTTTGTTATATGCTAAGGAATAAAATACTGTATTGTGACTACTTATTATGTGCTAATTTGCCCTAGATAGTTATGTTAAATGTAAGGCTTTTTTTGGCACTGCGTTCGATTCATATCTGAAATTTTGTTGCACGGTTGAACTCTAAAAGCAAGCATTCTGCAAAAGAGTGCAGCAGTGTAGTGTGAAATTCTTTAAGTTTTTTAAAGGATTGGCAAGAGGATATTTTTTCTTAGCCCGAATCGCACGCGGTGTGAAAACGCCCCAAGGGCGGTAGGGAACTGCGTAAAACACTTGACAAAAACAAAAAAACGTAAAAAGTAATTCAAGCCTTGTGAAATCTTTCAAGCTGTCAGGTGCCTTACAAAGTTCGTAACAAACTATTTGAAGTCAGTTAAAACTTACCGTTTTTTTGTGTTTACATATAATTATTTGTACCATTCAGTCCGTGGCTTCGGTTGGCTTGTTAAAATAATGACTAATTACAAAAAAATTGTTCAACTATTCGTTGAATCGGCTGGTAGCAAGGACGCGATTATTATCTGAGTGATATTTGTGTTTTGGCGATGACGTTATGTTCCCTGTAATTTTAAGCTAACATGTTGTTTTCCTTTTTATTATTAACACATCCACTGCCATCTCTTTGCTTCGGTCTTTATCCCGGTCGCGCATTCTACACCGCATTCGGCACCGGGTAAAAGGTGAGTGCTGGCAGTCGATGTTTTAACTAAACAATTATTTGTTTTGCTAGGTTTTTCCATGAAATATAAAATGCAGAAATATAGCAATATATATAACGATCGGAAACAACATTCCGTTAGCAATGACGAGGTTCTTAAATTCACTGATTCCAAATAACGGTCGTCCAGCCGCCATCGCCAGCGTTTTTTTTCTTTTCCCTTTTGTTTTTTTATTTTCTTATTCCGTGTTGTAGTGCACTCGGAGACCTACTAAGCATGTAACTTATCATATTTGTTATAAAGGATGCATCGGCCACACATTATCCAAGATTGGTTCAAGTTGCTCGCTACTCATAACGATTCATCAGACTTTTATGCAGTTTCCTATCCCGCAAAAGTTGTCAAGTAAACAATTTGGACAACATTCTACGTTTTTCCAAAGAAAAACCCAATGTACTCGTTTTGTTAACTTGTAATTATTTGTGGGATTACGTTTCAACGAAGCTTCGATGAGTGAGCACCGGTAGCAATATTTACGTTTGTTTTCATTGTTTATATCATCACACGCACATAAACCACATTTCACGGTACTCCTGCCGCATGTTACCACCACAAACAGCAATTATTCATTCATCTGTTGAATGAACGAGCTCGAGATTTTCTTCAATTATTTCAAATATGGAATGAGGTATTTCCTCAGCGTAATGACATGTCCTCCTTTAAAAACGGTTGAAAAACGACGGACGTATGTGATTATTGAGGTCATGTCTTTTTTACTCATTATTTATTGAGGAAATAAATAAACGAATTTCTGCTTATGGCTAAATAGCATAAACGCCACCTGGTTTTGTTAACGTCACAGCTAGTGCTACGTAACGCGGTTAATAACATAATGACATCATTCCGTCCTCTACTCCAAACCGATAATATTCGCTATACCTAAATAAGCATGATCTTTTTAAAAGTTTAAAAGATAAAAAAGATAAAAAAGAGATAAAAGATGTTTATTCAGTAAGTAGGCCGCACGGGCACTTTTACACGTCAAAATCTACCAGCGCATCGCAAGAGACCACTGCTGAGAAGAAACTCCGCAAGAAACTCAACTGTCAGTCGTTTTTTAAAAAATACTACTTATGATATTATACAATTATAAAGTTTAACCTAGCATTATGTAAAACAATGAATTTAACATAAAATAAAAAAATAAAAAAACATTCAAGCGTAGCTTGAGCAGGAAAATGTGTCAAAACTAAGAATTTTCATAGGGAGTATAATATTTAAGTAGTAGTAATAAAATATATATATATATTTAAAAAAAAGTACTTTCCCATGACATCTTTATGTTGTGAACTGTGTGTTGGTTCCTATGGGTTATTCCCACCTGTTACCACCCAGCGTTTTTTTGTTGAGACTTACTTAATTCATCTCTAATAAGCCAGTAAAAGTGTCTGGTTGTAACACATGGGAACAACCCCTTCTTTAACACTTTGGCCGCAAAGTGTAATATAAGTTTGCAGTATTTTTGGTATATAAATATTGGCACCCGGTTTAAAATCCGTACTGCGCGTGCCTAGCGTATTAATGTGGCACGCTACAGGACGTCTGGTACAATACAATCAGCCCGCAATTAGTTTGTCGTTCAACCTTCTCTACCTAATCCGAAACGAAAGAGACCCACTGAAAAACAAGCGACATATACAATTCGTGCTAACCGTATTACCATGTGGTACCTCCAAGTCAAGCGGCAGCGTTAAGCGGATTGTTTTTTTTTTTAAATCGAATAGCACCACCATTTGGTTAATTTATTTGAACAAAATTAATTTTAAATATTTCGTTTTGGCACTGCTCCATTAGTAGGTAGGTACCATTACACTAAAATAAGATATATAAATAAATATATGGGGACAATCTCAAATGGACTAAGTCCCTAATTAAGCTCTAAGCTTTAACTATGGGTACCTCACAATGATAAACATATGTATATAGATAAATAAATAAATATATACATAGAAAACATCCAAGACTAGTGAAAAATAATGAACGTCACTTATTGTAATAATGCACATATAAACCCAATAAACACCAAATACGTAATTACTAGATGCTTATTCAATGTATAAATTATTTAAACAAGTGAATATTATATTTAAATCCTCCGAACATTTATCCTTTTCTGACTGAGACGGGTATTAATTATTTAACTTTGTTAACTGCAAATATTGACGACATTGATTGGCTCTCTCGTACTCGTATAATACGCAGTCGTATTCACAGTTCTGAAAATTAAACATAAACATTGAGATTTCGATTATTCACGAAACAGCATTACAAAAACGTAATACCGTGTAATTTAATGATCATTACAGAACTATTGACGACGTTTTGATCACCGTTTTCTACATATATTACAATTAGCGGTTACGGTGAGCGAGTAAAAATAATATTCTAACTAGAAATGGAAAAAATATACGTTTAGCTTGAAATTTTACACTAATAACTAAACGATTAAAATTATTGGTGAAATAGTCAATTCGCCTTCTCGCTTTGCTCCGTAACTGAATATCCTACGGAGTTACCTTTGATTGATTAGCTTGCACGGCCGTTAAACGGGTGACTGGTCCTTGGAGCTGCGAGCCAACACTAAAATCTAATTTCCCGGCAACCATATTGGACACCGATTTCATCAGTTGATTAACGCTTGGATGGACATGCCACTTGGTGACGCTAACGGGTCAAGCATGGCTTAAAAGAGCATCTGAAGTCATCATTTTGAATTTTCAACAAACTGAATATAAAAAGGCCGATATTGATATACTTACTTACTAATGAAAATGATAAAAAAGATAAAAAAATAAAAGATGTTTATTCAGTAATTAGGCCGCACGGGCACTTTTACACGTCAAAATCTACCAGCGCTTCGCAAGAGACCACTGCTGAGAAGAAACGCCGCAAGAAACTCAACAGTCAGTCGTTTTTTAAAATAGGTACTACTTATGATATTATACAATTATAAAGCTTAACCTAGCATGATATAAAACAATGAATTTAACATAAAATAAAAATAAAAATAAAAAACATTCAAGCGTAGCTTGTGCAAGAAAATGTGTCAAAACTAAGAATTTTCATAGGGAGTAATAAGTAGTAGTAATAAAAAAAAATATTTATATAAAATATAAATAACGTAACGTAACACGATATGTAACGTAATACATTTTTATCAGTATACTAGTGACCCGCCAGCGGCTTCGCCCGCTGCAAATTTCCGACTTTCCCGGTGGTTTTTTTTTATTTCATACAAACCTTGCCCTGACTTTAACGAATACAACCGAAAAGGAATCAGACAAATCGGTTCAGCCGTTCTCGAGTTTTAGTGAGACTAACGAACAGCAATTCATTTTTATATATATAGATAAAGCCCTGGTTCTAAAGAAAGTATGTTAAACATGTGTCTCAGATTCTTGTTTGTATGAAAACAGTAACTTCATATATTGCTTGCATCGAAATTTTGGCAGGTTCAAACCCGGATTATATTTACTAAACAAGTTTACTTTTTACTCACGTGCTACAAGAAATTATCTCGTGTTATGCGTGACCGTAATAGTAAGCTATCGTTCAACATCGTATGCGTATGATTTCAACATTTATGCGTATGTTTACACTGACGGGTACATAGCGACCCAATGGGAGCGGCTTATGGTGTCACTCGTGATCGTAGATACAAATTTAAACCCCTTATGCTGCACACTTTTTCTCTATGTCACTTTAATAACGCAGTTTAAATTTACAACGAACTAAATGGCCGACCGTACCAATGCATGACTTTTTCTTACTTGGGTACATAACCCGATACTCTTACGGTGAAGGAAAACATCTGAGTTTAGTGTCGGTAGGACCTTGTGCAGGGTCCACACCATCTTATCCATTAACCACCGCCAAGCAGCAGTGTTCGCATTGCTGTTTTCCGATGTGGGGATAAGACAACCGGTGAAATAACTTGCATAGAGGCATTTTATCTCGGTCGTCAGGGTTGGCAACTCAATTGAAGTCTTAAGATTGCAGTTTTGAGATGGTGGTCTTGAGATTTCAAATATCTATGGGTCTCAGATCCCACTTACCATCAGGTCCCCTGAGTGCTCGCGTGCCTTCTCACTTAAAGAAAACTTGCACATTCAAATAGCTGCGTGTATAAGGAGGTTAATATCGCAAAATATCGTAGAGGGACGGACTGAGTGTATTTGAAAGGGCCCATGTGTTCAAAATAAGACAAGATAAGCTACCCGGGTTCGGTAACGGCGGAGCAGGGGGTGCTAAGAATCTCCGGCAGAGATCTGGCTACCACCACCAAACGAATCTGGCCCTGGTGACACACAACTGCCGCACGCTCAGGACTGACGAGAAGATCCTAGAACTGGAAGAATGTTTGGACAAGTTACGATGGGATATCTTAGGGTTATCTGAAGTCCGAAGACAGGGAGAGGACTCGATGATCCTGAAGTCCGGTAACTTGTTCTACTACCGGGAAGGTGACGCCCTGTCACAGGGTGGTGTCGGGTTTATCGTCCGTAGGTTGCTCGTCAACAACGTGGAGTCGATCGGGAGTGTGTCGACAAGGGTGGCGTACCTGATACTCAGAATTACCAAACGGTATTCGCTGAAGGTCATCCAGGTTTACGCCCCCACTTCGACGCATTCTGACGATGAGGTGGAGGCAATGTACGAGGACATCTCGAAAGCCATCCAGACCTCTAAAACGCACTACACGGTGGTGATGGGCGACTTCAACGCGAAGTTGGGCATGAGAGAAGGTAATGAGCTGAGAGTGGGACACTTTGGTGTTGGCAGGCGAAATCCCAGGGGCCAGCGGTTGGCTGAATTCTTGGAGAGGGAAGGACTCTTTATGATGAATTCCTTCTTCAGGAAGAAGCCACATCGCAAATGGACCTGGATTAGCCCGGACGGGTCGACAAAAAATGAGATAGACTTCATCTTGTCTACCAAACGCCACATATTCAATGATGTCTCTGTGATCAATAGGCTAAAGACTGGCAGTGATCACCGAATCGTAAGAGGCACATTGAATATCAACACAAGGCTTGAAAGGTCACGACTGATGAAGTCTACGCTCCGTCCAACCCCAGTCCAATGCCAAAACCCCGAAACCTTCCAGCTCGAACTCCAAAATCGCTTCGAATGCCTAGCAGAATGCGAGTCTACGGACGATCTGAACAACGGGTTTGTACAGGCTGTCCAAGCTGCTGGGTCGAAGTTCTTTAAGACCCGCAGCCAGAAAAGAACCCAAAAACTCTCAGACCACACTCTTAAGATCATGGACGAACGGAATGAAATGCGGCTGCAGTCTTCAGTGGACATGCAGAAGTACAGGGGGCTTAACAGACAAGTCTCTAAGTCATTACGGACAGACCTGCGCACCTTTAATACTTCGCGTATTAAAGATGCTATCGAGCGAAACAAGGGCTCTAAGGTGTTCGCTAGGGATTTGTCTGTTGGGCAGACCCAGTTGATGAAACTGAAGACCGAAAATGGCACCGTAATTTCGTCCAAGGCCGAGATTTTGAGTGAGGTTGAGAAGTTCTACGGACAGCTGTACAAATCAACTCGACCCGTTGAAAGTTTGGCTACAGATCCCAGAGCCAAACTCACCCGACATTACACCGAAGACATCCCGGACGTCAGCCTGTACGAGATCAGAATGGCCCTGAAGCAACTGAAGAACAATAAGGCGCCAGGGGACGACGGAGTTACGGCTGAGCTTCTGAGAGCGGGTGGAATGCCGATACTTAAAGTCCTCCAGAAGCTCTTTAACTCTGTTATTCTCGAAGGCGGTGTTCCAGAGGCGTGGACCAGAAGTGTGGTGGTCTTGTTCTTTAAGAAAGGCGATAAAACCTTATTGAAGAACTACAGACCCATCTCACTTCTGAGCCACGCTTATAAGTTGTTTTCAAGGGTCATTACAAATCGACTCTCACGCAGGTTCGACGACTTCCAGCCTCCTGAACAAGCCGGTTTCCGGAAAGGCTTTAGTACCATAGACCACATTCACACGCTGCGCCAGATTATACAGAAGACTGAAGAGTATAATCGGCCCTTATGTCTAGCGTTCGTGGACTATGAGAAGGCCTTCGATTCGGTCGAGACATGGGCGGTGCTCGAGTCACTACAGCGGTGCCACATCGACTATCGATATATCGAAGTGCTGAAGTGTTTGTACAAAAATGCCACTATGTCAGTCCGGCTCCAGAACCAGAGCTCGAAACCGATTCAGTTGCAGAAAGGTGTGAGACAGGGAGATGTCATATCTCCGAAACTGTTCACCGCTGCACTGGAAGATGTCTTCAAGCTTCTGGACTGGGAAGGACTTGGCATCAACATCAACGGCGAGTACATCACTCACCTTCGATTCGCGGACGACATCGTAGTCATGGCAGAATCGCTAGAAGACTTGAGTAAGATGCTCGGAGACCTCGATAGAGTTTCCCAACGGGTGGGCCTGAAAATGAACTTGGACAAGACGAAAGTCATGTCCAATGTTCGCGTTTTGCCAATACCGGTTCACGTGGGGAATTCTCAACTTGAAGTTGTTGATCAGTACGTATACCTGGGACAAACTGTCCAACTAGGTAAATCCAACTTCAAGAAAGAGGTCGATCGCCGAATCCAACTCGGATGGGCAGCGTTCAGAAAGTTAAAGCGGATCTTCTCGTCCAAAATACCGCAGAGCCTTAAGTCGAAAGTCTTCGACCAGTGTGTGTTGCCAGTGATGACTTATGGATCAGAGACTTGGCCGCTGAATGTGGGCCTCATAAATAAGCTCAGGGTCACTCAGCGTGCAATGGAAAGAGCTATGCTCGGAGTTTCTTTGCGCGATATGATCCGTAATACGGTAATACGCCAGAGAACCAAGGTAACCGACATAGCTCAGAGAGTTAGCATGCTGAAGTGGCAATGGGCAGGCCACATAGCTCGGAGAACTGATAACCGTTGGGGAAGAAAAGTTCTCGAGTGGCGGCCCCGCACCGGTGGACGGAGTGTTGGACGGCCTCCCACCCGGTGGTCTGACGACCTGGTTAGGATCGCGGGGAGCCGCTGGATGCAAGCGGCTCAAGACCGTGACTTGTGGCGCTCTTTGGGGGAGGCCTTTGTCCAGCAGTGGACGCCCCCGGGCTGATGATGATGATGATGATGAAGCTACCCGACTGTTTGACGCTGCGGTTCTTAATGACGTTGGTCGTTTAATCTTTGCAAAATGCAACTGATTTCATTCTAAAAACGACTGCCACGCTTTGGGAATGCTTTTTTGTATGAACGCTTCGTTTCTCGCCGCCACAGCTCTCTCAGTGCGTTCGCGCTTGAATGCCGTGGCAGCGATTTACTAGGAAAATCTTGAGTGCCCAAGATGAATTAAATTAATAAACTTTAGAACTAGACTTGGCGGGCGTCAAACCAATTTATCCTTGCAAATACTTCACTGAAAAAACAAAGCGGAAAATCTCGGCATAAAGGAGACCACGGTGGCTTTTCTAGCGATTCGTTTTGTTGGTCAACAATGAAAGAAAACTTGTCCACTTAGCTTGGGTTTATTCTTTATTGTGTGTTGTCGTTCCGGTTTTGCGTTTACCTAAAGCGACGAAGGTGCAAAAGTTACCTAGTGCGTGTTAGTCAAAGTATTATTTTTAATTTTATACTTAAACTTGATTTTTTTTTAATTTGTTTCAAAGTTTTCTTTGGCGTTTGCTAAAGAAATATATTTTACATGAAAATTTGAAACGTTGCTTCATTATTTGCAATATCAATAACTATTTATACCATCTTAGTGCATCTTTGCGGCGTAATAGTTTCTTTACGTAACCTTTATATTGGTCGGTGACGATGACGGTCATGACGTGATTTCATACATTATACATAGGTAACAATGAAAACGTTATAAGTGCATCCACTATCATATAAACTACAAGTATTGTCGTTTTAATCTGTAGAAGTTATTCTATATTCGTCCTTAGGATTGGCAACGCTTTTGCAGTCTTAAGATTCCAAGTGTCTATGAGTCATCCGACTTAGCACCAGGTCACCTGTGCGCTTGGAAGGCACCACAAACATAGCAAAAAAAAATGGCCAGTATGTACAGTACAGTAATTGCATTTGGACATACATATTTTTGAGATTTTGCGTTCTGTCATATTTGTACAATTAACATTTAAAATTGAGTACTCAAAAATTAGTTAGGTATGAGGTAGTACAACTATGAAGTTTCTACAAATTTAAGATGCGCTTTTTACTTTTCTATTACACGCAACAAGTCAATCAGAATCCTCATGGTTATGCATTGTGTCAGGATTGACTTCTTATGCGCCTAGTACGATTCAGTAGCGACTTACACCGCGTTGATTATATGCGGTTGGTGATGCCCCGGCAATTATATCGTTATCTCCCTCGCGTGAGATGCTATGGCCTTTTTTACTATAGTGAAATTTAACTAGCGCCGTACAGAGTCGAAGTCAGAAGTAGCTGTACATTTTAGTACCTTGTTACATTGATTTTAATTTAGTACGGTCGGCCCAGAAAGTGGTCTACCAGTTTTGACAAAAGTTTCAGTGAGATCTAATTATTTGCTGATTTGAGACGATCGAGATAATCTCGAACAAATTGTTGTGTTTGATCCTTGATGTTATTCTTTTAGCGTTGTGTTGTGTTAAATGTGTCACTTTCCGTTTTTTCCCCAAGCGATTCCAACGGAAGACCAGTGCTGGCTTTACGGCTTGCGAATGCTGAGTTTTGGGACCGTTTCGCAACATTTTTTCTGTGTCTTGATATTGTTGTATCTGTCTATTTATCTTTATCTTTATTATCGCTATGGTTGACACTTGTCTCTGTCATAATATTATTGCAAGGTAAAATCGAACTTGTTGTATGATGACATGCAAATGAACTTCAACCGTAGGGTGGTAGACCACATTTTTGGCAGAATGTACATCAATAACTCAGTGCCGGTTTCAGCACTAACAACGCCCCCTATCTGCCATTCAAAAGGCAAGGGATAGAATGAAGTAACCAGCCGCAAGCACCCCTTTTTATCTAGCACTCTGAGCGGCCGCCCAATCGCGCCCTACCCTAGCGTGAAATAAAAATAAACAGTTTATAAATTCAAAAATTTACATAATTATACTCGCCTTGATACTCGTAGTTGACGATTATGGGACGCAAGTAGTGTAAGGTTTAAGGTAGAGTCTTGTAATTGCCAATTGCTCTGCATCAACCATCATGTCTACCACTTCTTTGCTAAAAGGCGATTTTTTTTTGTTGTTTTGGCCTCATACTTCAATATCACGCATGTCGCTGTTCAAAAAAGTGATCCTAGAGGAAGTTTCAAGTCAGTTGCAATAAGGATTTGCAATTTCAAGACAATTTCTCGGACGATTTGGAAACGATTTTTAACTTCGTTGGATAGGTAACGTTATAAACGTCACAGGACGGGCACGTGAGTTGGCTCGCTAGTAACGACGGCGCGGTGTTAACTACATTTAGTGACGGTGTCGAGCAGGGGCTCATCTACTCTGTTAAACTATATTGCTTCTGACGTGTTATCGTATTATATGTATAATACTAGTGGCCCGCCCTCGCTTCACTTCTGTTTATGTAGCTTTTTTGTAACACCCGTATATAAAACAGAATTTACCCCACAAAATCTTCCTTTCGAATCACTCTATCCGCGAAAACTGAAAAAACTGCAATGTTTAACCGGCAGTTTTGCAGGGCTTGGAGTATTAACCATTTCGTTTGCTTTAATAAATGAAATAATAATGCCCAACTACCTCTCATCTCATTTCGACGAACGAATTATAAACCGGCAAGTTTAAATCAGGACAGGATTGTCAGCGTATGCGTGGCAGCGTGGTATTTTCGGGCGCCGCGCATTTTCCATTGCCACGTCAAACAAGATTAGCAGCACTTCGAACAGATCCCAGATCCGACTTTCTCCCGTTAGTGGCTAGTTATGAGGTTGCATATATGCTTCTTAAGAGCTGGTAGTTGATTCTCTTGAACAACTCGCTCCTGAACTTTATGAACATAATAATATACTAACCGGCGAATTTTTTGGCCTGTCCGAGGTCATAAACAATATTTTAATAAGTTGTCTATTGTCTATAGTGGTCTCGGCCCGGAATACATTTTGATTCCATTCTGCTTCGAAACAATTGGTGGGGTCCTAGCGCTATAGCCTTTTGAAAATTTCGGAAGCTCATTGACGTCACGCGAAGACCTGGCAGTTTCCTCGCTTAGCATGTTAGTTACACTTTATACTTTACGTTTTAGTTTTATTATCCTACAAAGAAATTATCAGTCACATTTAGCATTCAATAAGTTTTTGTTTAAATAACATTCTCAAATAAGTTGCTTTACCCGGTGAATGAGCTCGTATGTCTTTGCTCTTTCGATCGATCGTTCGACAAAGAGCCGTATTAAGAGTAAAAATAAGTAGGGGCCGGCCCACCTCATACTTAAGTCGCGAAGCTACAAGTAGGTACATCGGCTAGCATCTCTTGGGGTGGCTTTTGTATAGGCTAGAATTTAAAAAAAATATGCGATAGAAAGGGAAGCTCTGTCTAGTCACGTTTGACCTACCTAGCGCCTTGTATACTAACGGGTTGGCTTAAAGTAATGAGAATTAAATTTTTATGTTTTATTTATTAAATCACTTGTTAGGGTTATATCGCTTTTTATTATACATATAATAAAAATAAACTAAATTCATAAACATAATATTTCACAGCTAACCTATCTGGAACTAACCCACTTGGTTTTGTGCAAACTTTGCCACTTTCCTCCCGTCTCGATCATTAAGAATGTGTGGTCTTCTCGTTTGTGGTAAACCTTTAGTCCTAATACCAAGTTCCTACACCTGGATCAAACATTCAATTGTAGATGGCGGTACATTTTCAGCTTTGAAGTGAGAGACCACTTCAGATATTTCACGCCGTTCAAGTAGGCGATAGACACGTTCACGCAATAACTTCGTCGCGGACATTTTTATTTAAAACCGGCTAATCTTTTTTTTCGTTTTTAACAATAACGGCATATTTTCTATTTATTATAGCTGTCAAAATACTTTTTGTATTTTTTATTGCCTGCTATTGTCAATTGAAAACGTTGTCATTACTTTAAGGCAACCCGCTATTAAATACATATTCTGTGGTGAGATGCCGCTGCCTGATCTACCTAGCGACGGCTAATAATCCTGTGGCGGCGTGGGAGCTCAGGGAGCCATGTAATTGATTGGCAGGACACCTAAATTAAGGCACGCATTGGCTGGAAGGATACCACCCCCACCCCCCTAAATGCAATTCTAGAGCGGCCACTGGTATAATCCTTTAAATCAATAGTCACCTGCATTCTCCAAGCAATGACACAGTATACTATACCAATACCATTGCTTTAATTGGCCGGCTATTTTAATGATATCTCCTCGTCCAAGGTTTGATCGACACTAGCCCGTCAATAGCTTTCCCCTCGTCTTTGACGCAATGGACGTTCCGATTTCCAATATTCACGTATTTGTGTAGCATTTTCAGACCAGACATTTGCCGGCAGTTTTTACTACACGATATAGGCACTGTATACGTAACACAATTGCGTTACGTGTGGATCGTACCTTGTATTGACAGGTCTACAGGGCCTCTCACATAGTGCCTATTCGCCCAAATACTCTAGCGTTATCAATTAACCCCGTGCATCACGCATGTGTATTTGCAAATTGTCGTGTTGGGGTTTCTCTGGGAACAATTTAAAACTTTGACATTGTTGAGAGATATATACAATTATTATAGACCATTATGTATCAACATAAAAACTCTAGTTTTTTTTATAAATCTGCTAGCTAGTCGAATATAATGTTCATAACGCAATTCTTATCCAAAACAATTTTAATGTTGAATAAGAGGAGTCCTCTCATAATAGTAGTATTAATGTAATTCTGTAATCCTGTGGTTTTTTTTTCAATAAGTAAATAATACTATGAACTTACTTTACAGAAAGTAACACGGCGCTAAAGGTGATCTGAATTTAATACAGTTTAATTTTAATATGCACCTTAATAAACCCTTGTCCCTGTGACGGAAGTTTCAATAGTTTTTCCTCAATATAAATGTTCATTTCTCCAAGGATAGTTCCATATTGAAACCGGCAGCCATTTGAAGTTTATGCATAACCGATTACAACCGTAAAGCCAGAGACATGTGGCCAGTGGAGTGGGATCAATAAGTAATTCATACTGCAATCAATGGTTATATTATAACTATTTACCTATGGGAAGGTGCTTTACAACCAGCGAGGCGAGGTGAGGCTTGGTTTGTGGCGAAATTTGTGTGGGACATTTTCGTTAATTGGTAACTAACAGAGTTGGGCAAAATTTAGGTAACTAAATCATTGGTTATTTAAAATAACCAAATAATCAGACATTTGTTATTTTGACTTTATCTAGATGAGATTTATCTTTATCTAGATATTTTTTTTGTGCTTTTAATAAAACATGAATGTTAGTGGTACAGCAAAAAGTTGTCGGGCACAATGAAAAACTGAGATTTTTAACTTAGGTCGAACAATATACTGCCAAATCATTCGTTGATTTTGTATTTTTTTATTATTAATGCTTGTTTTTGTTACTTTTAAATTTATTTTTTGTTGTGGCAAATAAATTAAAGTAAATGTGTTTAAATAACAAGGTTATTTAATGCAGACATCTCGTCTGACTGGCTGTAGGGTTTAATTGCCTTAGTCTAGATGACGACAACACTTTATGCACTAGTGCAGAAAGTGATTTTATGCAGCCAGCATAAAGAAGAACTTAACGAGCAAGTGTTGTTATTTTTTTTTTTTTATTTTAGCTCGATCATTTGAGCCGTTGAATTCTAAAACAACAATTTGGCGTTTATTACATTGGCAATATTTAGTATAAAATAAGGATTGGTAAGAGACATAAGAGAATAATCCTGTACAATAGGGGTGTGTCCTGGGTATTTTTTTTAGATATTTGTAGACCGTCAGCAAGATTATCAAAAAAATATTGATTATGTATTTTTTGCTCTTAAATCAACCAAAATTGACAAATATAAAGTTCATATAAGTTCGGGAGTGGGGGCTCGTGACGACACAACGTGATATAAAGTTTGCCACCGCGTGACGTCACGCGAAACTTTTATGTTCAGTGCAATCTCTTTTTGATAATGTAAAAGACGGACTAATTCGTTTTTTTAGGACGCTAGCCTATTCTGTATTGACGCCAATTGCTGACTAAGATCTACAATCCCCGCACTGAGCTACAATTTTCCGACTATCGGAGCATGAACTCCCCGTTTATGCATCTGACGCATCGCCGTTAATAGACCAATTACGGTAACGTGTACATTATTAGTAGTGTGACGTCCTATTAACAGTTGTTTGGGCTGTTTTGGTACAGCGAATTGTTTTTATTGGTAACGTGTTTAATGCTCGTGAAGCACGCGGGGCGTCATGCACCCATGGAACACTTTTTCAATGAAAGGGTGTGTATGCTTGATATATTGTGACTGTGAACAAATATAACTGTCCTTTATGAAATATACTTGAAAATTAACTTAACTTAGCTTTTTAACTTAACTTTTTAAAAACTATTTTACGTGTCGGGTTAGTTAGTACGAGTAAGTAATGCGATCTGGTACTTAGTTAATTAAATAAGAAATTCATTCAAGTACCTATTTAAGTGACACAATTAAAAATTAACAAACGGGCTCACGGCCCACTGGAGGGCCTGGCGCTACCCGCAATCCGGACAAAGGTACATGTACTTGGCTTGCATCACTAGGGGTGACTTTTGTGTGGGTTGAGTTACGAGGGAATGAATACGCATTATGAGGTACAAAAGGAAGCAATTAGTAGGCACGTTTGACTTACCTAACATTGTTTTATTAGGAAGAGCTTCTACGCTTGTACTAAGTATTAAATACATACATCTTTTTTTTAATAGTGTTATTTTTGTAATGTATTTTATTTTTTCAAGGAATTGGTAATTCTATAGAAATAGTCCGAGGCCGTAAATTATAGTACAGCCTATACCACTTAGGACTATGTCAAAGTGACACTGTATATAAAAAAATAAGAAGTCTCTTACGTTTTGATTGATTACGTCACTTTGACATAGTCCAAAGTGGTATAGAAATTTAATTCCTTGACAGGATTATTTCTAAATTGATGCCGCGAGAGTTTTGTCTCTATGGCTAACATACTTTTTTATTATTATTATTATTTACTGAGATAAAAATATTGAAGTTTGCTACGCCCGATTTGGATTAGTGGTCGACTTGACGTTTTTTTTGTACCCGCCTTTTGCTGTTTAAGTCTAGCTGTAACGTAGAAAAGACCACGTGCAGTTTAAACACTTATTTACTCAGTAAATAATGAAAAAAATGCTTTTGAGACAAACCTAAGCGTGATTTTTTAAGAACACCTTTTTAAAATTCCTGTTGTTAAGATTATTATTATTATATCATTGCCATATTTTGACGCGCCGTACCGTTCTAAGTATTTATGTACGTATTAACAATATAATGAAGTATTAAAAAAATACGAAGGCGAACTTATGTCTGTTGTCTCTAAGAAAAGTGAAAAGTTGTGCATCGAGTAGGCAAGTGTACAATTATATTTAAAAAAAGAACAAAAAAAAAAACTAACCAATATAACCAAACGATATTAAATAAATACATTCAAATATTTACATAAATAGGTATAGAAATATATTTATTTATACATGTACATAATTAAACTTGCATAATCCAAATATAAACTACACTTATATAGAGGACAGTTGAGTAATATAACGCAGTAGGACTCAATTCAATCTCCTTTTTATCCTGGATCAGATGGGTGTTTAATTGAATGAGAGCCTAACTAGAAACTAATGGGAAACAGCGAAGCGCTAAAGTTGCTGTTTAACGGCCAACTTTTCACAGCAATGTGTGGCAGGGATAGCTGTCTGTCGCTGACTCCTACATGACAGTAGGATACGATGCGGGGCTATAAATTCCTGTGTAATGTTGCCCGTGTGACTTTGAAGTAATCAAGTGTTCAATGGAATTTTCTACTGAACGAGTCTTGCATTAGTCTGATTGGCTCTACGTATGTTATTTTAAGGCAACACGGTGGGCAACGCCTTTCAGTAACAACTTTGTGCAAGGTTTTTTTTCGGGATTACAAAGTGTTTTTTATTTAAAAGTTGTTGAATGTAAATAAATAGGCCTGCATTGGACATTTTGTATGACAAATAAAGAATAAAAATATTTTTTTATTCCGGGAGGTATTCCGTCGGCTTTATGCCAAAATAAATTAATGTTATAATTAATACATATCAGCTGTAACAAACCAAAATAAGTATATGTAGGATATGCAACCTAATTATTAACCAAATAGGATTAAAATCAGCTTAAAGTTAAACGAATAAACCTTTGGCTTGCCTACAAGGGACTTTGCCCCGGTCCCGGTCGAGAGAAGCTCAAGGTACTGCAACATGGTCTAGAATAGCATGCTAAAAAGCGTGCTATAAATAGGCTTAACTTGAGCATGCTTATGAACTGTTTACATTTGCTAACAATAAGCATGCTAGTTTTAAGTATGCTCTTGAATAAGCATGCTTAAAGCGAACACTCCAATACACATGCTATTTTATAAGGGAAAATGAAACAGCCATCCACATGGCGCTGAATAAAATTATCTTTTTGCTGGCTTTGCAATGCATACAAAAACTTCTCTCAGCTAGAAAGGGATAAAAAAACCTTTTTTCCCCCTTCTCCCCCCCCCCCCCCCCCCGGGTAGCATGCTCAAAAAACAACTCGTGCTATTAGCCAGCATGCCACTGAAAAGCATGCTGAATAGTAGGATGTCCTATACACACACGCTAGTAGGTAGCATTTGCTCAATAGTAGCATGGTTTCGTGCTAGTAATGAGCATGTGTAACAGTAGCTTTACTTTATTTTCTTCGCTACTGCAGCATAAGACTTAAAAAGAAACCTACGATGTGTCGATTAGAATAAAGAAAATTGCATAGTTTTTATCTTCTTGTCTTTAAAGAGTCTAAATTCCAGTTTCAGGTAACGCATTGAGTTTTTGCTAGCGCGACCAGCTTTATTGTCCAAAGAACAATTCCTTAACTGATAATAACTTGCCTCGTTAAAGTCCAACAGAGGCACTATTGCACCTTGGTTATTTATTTTCGCTTTATAGTTTCTTAACAGGGTTCTAAGTAATTGGTGTCTGTTTTATGCGTTTTAAAGTCGAATCTCGTTAAAGAGTTTTGTTACAGTCTAACCTTTATTATACACCCGAGTCGCGGTAAACTTAGGACTTTGTTGTAAACTAATTCATTACGACGCCAATTATTTCACTATACACCGTGTTTTTTTTGATTTACGATAACTTCGGCATATTACTAGGTATATCCATAGAAACTAATTGGTAGATTAGATTTTTAAATATTGCAAAAAAAAATTTTTTTTCAGTTTAGAACAAAATTATGAAATCTTTTAGCTTTCGTCATTCTAAAAGGGCCTTTACAGTTAACTAATAATCAGTGTCAAATACGTCTATGTTGGCGTGACATACACACATGTAAAGATAACACTTGACAGGTACAAGATTGTCACTTTAGATTGACGCGTATACAAACCTAACAATTGGAAACTCTTTACTCATAAGTATTAAAAGAAAATTGTTGTTATCAATTAAGAGCCTTTTACACTAGTTTAACGTGATTAACTGATTAAATTTAAAAATTAAATATCTTTAAAACCGTTAGACTTATCATTTGTCTGTCTTCGGGAAATTAACTTTGTTTGACCTAAAGAACGTTCCCTTAAAGTTATCGTAAATCAAAAAAAACACGGTGTATAAAAAGGAAATACTTAACCCGTCGAACGTCGTCAATATACATGTGTGTTACATATCAATCTTAGTTCGAATTACTGAACTCCAAATTCAAATAATCCTGTAGTCTACGTTAGTTACACTCCACGGGTTTAATATTAAATACAGTGCGACTACCAAGAATTGACAACGTTAGTTGTTAAGCTACAATAACAAGATAGACAAGATATTATTGGATTCGTCTGTAAACTTATTCCAAGTTGTTCAATGCGGTCTCGAGCAATCTAGGCGGTCCTTCCTATTCACAGAGTTACGATGTGGAATGGATGATATCAAGTTATTTCTCGATAGATATTTCTTAACTTGTTGAACATTGTCACAGGAATCTAGAGCATTGGAAAATATTTTTAACTAAGTATACCAGCGTTTAAATTGTTATTTACTATTGACGTCCACTGGGGCCTCATTTTATATTGAAACTTTTATATTCTCTACATTCTATTTTCGAAATAGAATGTAGAGAATTGACATAAGCGCTCCACGCGGCCGCCCGGCAACTGACGTCAATCCTACAGCTTGATAACAATAACGTTCGCTGAATGCATCTTGACAGTGCCGTCGTTTTACCGGGTCCATTTTGAGAATAGAGTGCTCTTAACGCGAGGCGCGCGGAAGAAAATAAATCTCATGCTTTCGCATGTCACAGCCAACTTCTATCCTAATAATAACGATTTAGCGTTTCATTTTCATTGCGACTGAAACTTTCGAGATCTCGATTCTTAACAAGCGAAGGACAGAAGGTGAAGAGGCTAGCGGCGAACTAACGAATAGTGATAACTACCTCTCACACAAGAGGGCTCTTTTTCAAGTAAAATGAAATAAACGTGTTTTTCAGTCAAAATCCTTTTAAATTTCTTTTTCAGGTATCTGATTTTGTATCTAGTTTTAGTAGTTAAAAATAACGAAAAGAGACGGGTGTTATAAGTTTGACGTGTGTCTATAAATGTGTAAGTGTTCTTAATAACTTTATGCCCACTAAATAGTATGCGATACAAATTCCACCGGGTCTATTAAGAACCGAGTTACTCCATTCTGCCAAAGAAAATTGTACGAAATGACAGTATTCTTAGAAAATGTGAAATGTAATTCTGCGATATGATGATTCTGCCAAGGGATTGTTATGCGAAACAAAATTATGGCAATCAATTTAATGTTACGCGACATATATTAGAACCGTTTAAGCACAGCAGTAAGGTAACTTTTCGATACAGTGGCTATAATACGCGGTGAAACCAAATTGCATTTGACATGCTATGGTATTGTCAGCGTTACGATAGCTTTAATTTACTTATTAGCAATGGGGGCTTAAAAATAATACGATACCATGTTAACAGCAATTAGTTTCTCCCGAGTAGCTGAATAGCTCGGAAAAAATGGAAGAGCCCGCTACTTTACTAGAATTATTTCCTTTGTGTCGGGTTTTCATTTAACTATATTTGCATTAGTTTTAAACTCTTTGAAACTGGAAAATTAATTTAAAACCACGCAAACTAAATAATGTGCAATATTCCTCCGACAAACTTGGAGTTTATCTTAGCTCTGTCTTGGATTTACGCTCCCAGGAGTGGAGTATCGCGGCCGGACGTAGCACAGAATGCGGTGGGTGGTTAGTTGTTCGTTTTGAAGATTGGACCATTAAAGACTAACTGGCTGCTACTAGCCGAGCGGGCAACGGTCAAATCCGTATTGATACTGACACTCATGAATACAATATATACCATCATATCAGTATGCTAAAATAAAACTTAAAGTACGTGTTTGTTAAGAATAATATGTTGTAGCGACAATTGAAATATACACAGTAAATTCGAGCTGTCTACGCTCGACTGGCATTAGGTCCAGTCGATTTATATTAAATCTGGCGATGATCATTAATTGCATCCGAATCATTACATAAATACGATGCTGCAGACAGACTCAAAGATGTCAGAAATACAGGTGCATTGCACTCGAAACAACCCCGGGTTAAAATTACAAAATCCAGGTGCCTCATGAAACCACCTCGCCTTCACGTGAATTTTACATAAAACTCGTCCAATATTTAATCAAACACAGGGAGAGATTGGTCGTGTCGGTATCACCAATCGTCGTCACATAATATGAGACACTTGGGTTTTTTATCATACAATTAACTACCTACAAATATCACTTGTTTCATTTGACCAGCAAAAAAGTACTTAAACAAATTTATTGTTAGTTTTGAATAAGGTCTTAACTGATGCTGTGCTGACACGTCAATAACTATTAAAAAAAAACAAATTATACCTATTTTATTTTTTTCATCTGAAATAAAAGGCTTTGCTTTCAAACAGAGATGAATTGGACGTCATTTTGATACGGTACTTTATAGAACTTTTGGATTGGTTATCAAATTGAAGCCATATTTTATTTATTGTATGGGGAAAACGCAAGCGTTACTCTGATGTCATTATCAACAGATGTTAATGTGCCGAAAGGGTTTTAGGGCAGCTGATAACACCTCGGCTTATCACTCGCCGGGGTCAACGCACTCGATACCTGGCCGTATGTACGTTCCGTTCTTATTGTCTTTGGTATAACAGCGAATTATAATGGGACTAATAAGAGTAGGGTTCGATGCATTTGATGCTGAGATTTTCTGATTACTAGGCCATGTGAATAAACGTGTAAGGTTAAGGCTTGTGACAAGCACTTTTTATAGTTGTATCTATAAAAAAGTATATCAGAAATTCAGAAGACAATCTTAAACACATTGACCTAGTCCCTAACTTATCTTCTAAGCTAGAAATGTGTAATTGTGTTAGTCGATAACGTACTACTCGGATTGTAAGTTAGTTACATTTTTAGATATGATCAAGCATTAGTTAGCCATCCAACGCCATAACTATAAAGCAATATGCGTCGAATAGAACCATTTTTGTCTTAAAATAAATATTCGGACATAATAGTCAACCTTCAATAGGTATACATATAAACAAATCAATTTACCATTATTACTCCATATTCGTGTACATTTTAAGGTTGAGTATGGTTATATTATTTATTTATACACTTCCACTACCATTGCATGTTTATTTTGAGATAGTAATTCCTATTTAACATTGTCTTTTTTTGATGAAAAGCACTTTCATTGAAAACACAATGAGAGCTGACGCATGGTTGTCATAATATTTTATTTTTTTAGATATTATTATTAATATACTGATGAATATGATGTAAGTTTGTGACAGATGTGATTGTAAATTAATTGAGAAAAGTTTTCACTTAGCAATTTGGGAGATGCGAAATAAACGTTTAAATAACAAAAATTAAATAGTGCTTTTAAATATTAGTATAGGAGAGGATCGCGCCGAATTTTTAATCCCCAAATCGGATTAGATGTTAAGTAGAGTGCCTTTCTTTCGATCACGTCATTACTGTGTAGTAAAAGGGGTTACGCTTTCAAAGGTTTGTTCTATTGATTTTAAGTAACCTACCTGTGGAAGAGCGATGCACATATTGACAAATTGGCCGTCTAGATTGGTCGTTTGTTGGTTTACGAACGTTGTATTCTCTGATGCCCCGCGGTGGTCCGAAACCCTTATGGTTTCGCCATGTCCGTCTGTCGATCCGTCCGACAAAATTGTAATTTGCTATGGGAGATAGCAGAAAAAATAGATTTTTATTACATGTACCTGTAAAAGAAGAGTAAAATTATGTTTTTTACATTAAGACATCGATGTTTATTGAGCTTGTGGTAACGGTTTTGGAACCCTACACTGAGCATGGTCCGACGATGTCCGATGCCCTGTCCCGGGTTTATTAGTAAAATTTTGTAGCACGAATTTTGATGATACTAATTTGACACACCTTCAGGTGGATTTTACGCAAAACAATTGAAAGAAACGTGAGATGGATGTCGCAAATGTATATTCCACGTTTTCGAAGACTGAAGGCAATGTTAAAACGTGACGTATTGTTGGAATATTCGAGCTCGAGCTCCTGAGTAAGCCAGACAAATACCAACTTATCCGTCGAAACACGATGTCGTTTGAATTTCTGTCGCAATTTTTTATCTAACAACACGGATACATAATATGTATGCTTAACTGTACGGCGGTGAAAATGTATTGTTATATGAAGACAGAGATCCTGTGAATACATAATGCCCATGGACAAAAATTTCAAAACACCCAGTTTGAGTTTTTTGTTGTTGTTTGTTAGGCTTGTTTTCTAACCCCTCTAGTCGTTTATCAGTTATATACTTATGTTACACACGGAGGAGTGTTATTAAATCAATGTGATTCTCAATAATATTTGCACTGTGCAGTTCGAGGATCAGTCCGCGTTGGAATTCTATTGTTTATTCGATATTACTTACCTGTAGCAAATATTGTTGCATTGTGAGTGTTTATGGAGCGATTGTAAACCATTATGTGTGTTACATTTTCGGTTTACCGGCGGAACCTGAACGGGGGGGGGGGGGGGGCGTTATACTAGGTCCATCCTGGTTAAGTACAGCGGAGGTTCTGTTGCTATCACAGTATATTGTGGCTTGTGATACCACCGCTAGCATAATACAGGGTGTAGGGTGCCATCAAGAAAAGAGCTCACGTTTCTCTAATTGGATAACGCACCGACAACTCTTCTTAAGCTTCTGGTGTTATGGGCGGTGGTGATTACTTCCCATCAGGTAACCCGCATAGTCGTTTACCTCTCTATCTTATTTAAAAAATACCTTAACGTAAGCCCTTGACTGGAGTTATTCTTGGATGTAAATAGTGGCAATCAAATTGCAATCTTTCCCCGTATTTAATTGCTATATGTCTCTATTTGTCTATTGCCCCGTACGGATACCAAATGGAAACAGTTATTAGATTTTAGTTCTTTCTTGAAATGAAAAACGATAAACACGATTGTTGTTGCGAAACCTTGACTCGTCATGTGACTCGATATGAAGCCAATGCTGGGCTTCCGTGAAGACCAGTTAGTGTTACAACCTATAAATTGTGCAAAAGAGTTTTCTTTCTTGAAATGAAAAACGATAAACACGATTGTTGTTGCGAAACCTTGACTCGTCATGTGACTCGATATGAAGCCAATGCTGGGCTTCTGTGAAGACCAGTTAGTGTTACAACCTATAAATTGTTCAAAAGAGTTTTCTTTCTTGAAATGAAAAACGATAAACACGATTGTTGTTGCGAAACCTTGACTCGTCATGTGACTCGATATGAAGCCAATGCTGGGCTTCCGTGAAGACCAGTTAGTGTTACAACCTATAAATTGTTCAAAAGAGTTTTCTTTCTTGAAATGAAAAACGATAAACACGATTGTTGTTGCGAAACCTTGACTCGTCATGTGCTAGGTATGAAGCCAATGCTGGGCTTCGTGAAAACGAAGGTAAGACACAAACATTTCATAAAATAAATCTGAACATAACAATTGTAACAATACTAACGAACATAACACCTTCTGAATATTACTGCAAAGTTCACAGAAATGTAAGCAACTAAGCTCTAACTAAGGCAATTAAATTTGTGGCACCGGGTTGCAGATATTTGAATATGAAATGTAGTTTGCGGGATGGCATGACGAAGTTTACATTGCTTGTTAGATTGTACATGGAAAACAAGACAACTTTTAAGTAGGATTGTGTTGCAGGCAGACTATGAATCCAATTGGCCCTTCTATACTCACGGACGAATAAACTAATTCCACCTACGGGCAACTTTCATACAAATTCATGCAGTTTATAACTCTGTTTGTGCATTACAGTTTGCAAACAAACATGAGCAATACGGATAGATTCTTTACTTTAATAATCAATTCAATGTTGTACAGTCGAGTTCATAATTGTGTACAATTTAGTACCTTGTCACTTTGTAGCATAAGTATGGGCAACTGCGCGCAGGAGAATATCGATAGGCCTCCACAGGAGAGAACTATCTATATTCTAAGCGACAGCCAAGCAGCACTTACGGAGCTTACAGCGCTAAAAGTAGACTCAAAAGTTGTCCACAATGGAATCCAAGCCTTAAACATGCTTGGTAAGAACAACAAAGTGAAACTGATGTGGATTCCAGGACACGAAGGCTTTCCTGGAAATTAAGCCGCGGACGAGCTGGCAAGGGAAGGGTCCAAGGGCGCATTCGTCGGACCTGAACTATTTGTGGCACCCTCACTGGGCACCATAAAAGCAGCCCTGAACAATAACGCCCTAGAATACCACCAAAAAGAGTGGAAAACTACGGTAGGCTTGGGGCATGCAAAGCTCTTCATAGAAAGATTTGACCTGAGCTGGACCAAAAAACTTTGGAAACTCAGCGGAAGACAAATCCGATGCATTATCGGAGTGTTTACCGGGCACTTCGGGGTTAAACATCTCCTAGCAAAGATGGCCCTTTATGACAACACAGATTGTTGAATGTGCGGCGAAGAGATGGAAACAATGAAACACTTATCTAAACTTGGTGACATTATACGATAGCATTTGACGAAGCGTTGGCCTAGTTGGTAGTGACTCTGCCTCCGAAGCTAGCGGTAGGGTTCAAATCCCGGTAAGTTCAGTTATTTGTGTGATGACCGTGAATATTTTGTTTCTGCGTCTTGGATGGATGCCCAGAACCAAGTGATTTCAAGGCAATGCCATTGCACTCCATTATCCGCTTTCTGGAAGGAGTGGAGGCTGCATTGGATGCCCAGAACCAAGTGATTTCAAGGCAATGCCATTGCACTCCACTATCCGCTTTCTGGAAGGAGTGGAGGCTGCATTGGATTAAGCGCTAAACCGGGGGTAAATACACAAAAGATCCCATAGGGTCGAAGTGTATCCGTAAGGACCCCGCCATTAAGATAAGATAAGACCTCGTCAGTTTAATCGCTGTGACAATTCATATATGGCAGGTTAAACAAGACATTAAATAGACAAGGTACTAAAGTATACACATATTTATGAAGTCGACTGTATTTGACGCTCCTTTCAAGCTAGCGGTTCAAATCCCGGTAATGGCAGATATTTGTGTGATGAGCGCGATTTGTTTCTGACTCTTGGATGTTTTTTACGTATTTAAATATGTATTTCTCTATTTAAGTAAGTTTATCATTGTCTAGTTAAAGTCGACTACAGAGATGTATCCACTTTTTCACCTGTAATAAGCAGACTTCGAATATACGGGGCAAAACTAAATGACATACGGGGATAAACACAACTATCGATGCTTTTCCCATACGAGTATATACGTTCTCGTGATCGCCCAAGTTTTGTTTGTAAAAATATTTTTTATTCAAAGTAAGCAAATGGAATAAATAGGTAGCAACATAATTCTGGTTATTCTTTATTAAAAAAGAAAAGGATTTTCGAGTCTTCACTCATCATTATCTTGTTTTTTCCTCATTGTGTATAATTCAGAATTACTGTCACATTTAGGTCATCATCATCATCAGCCCGGGGGCGTCCACTGCTGGACAAAGGCCTCCCCCAAAGAGCGCCACAAGTCACGGTCTTGAGCCGCTTGCATCCAGCGGCTCCCCGCGATCCTAACCAGGTCGTCAGACCACCGGGTGGGAGGCCGTCCAACACTCCGTCCACCGGTGCGGGGCCGCCACTCGAGAACTTTTCTTCCCCAACGGTTATCAGTTCTCCGAGCTATGTGGCCTGCCCATTGCCACTTCAGCATGCTAACTCTCTGAGCTATGTCGGTTACCTTGGTTCTCTGGCGTATTACCGTATTACGGATCATATCGCGCAAAGAAACTCCGAGCATAGCTCTTTCCATTGCACGCTGAGTGACCCTGAGCTTATTTATGAGGCCCACATTCAGCGGCCAAGTCTCTGATCCATAAGTCATCACTGGCAACACACACTGGTCGAAGACTTTCGACTTAAGGCTCTGCGGTATTTTGGACGAGAAGATCCGCTTTAACTTTCTGAACGCTGCCCATCCGAGTTGGATTCGGCGATCGACCTCTTTCTTGAAGTTGGATTTACCTAGTTGGACAGTTTGTCCCAGGTATACGTACTGATCAACAACTTCAAGTTGAGAATTCCCCACGTGAACCGGTATTGGCAAAACGCGAACATTGGACATGACTTTCGTCTTGTCCAAGTTCATTTTCAGGCCCACCCGTTGGGAAACTCTATCGAGGTCTCCGAGCATCTTACTCAAGTCTTCTAGCGATTCTGCCATGACTACGATGTCGTCCGCGAATCGAAGGTGAGTGATGTACTCGCCGTTGATGTTGATGCCAAGTCCTTCCCAGTCCAGAAGCTTGAAGACATCTTCCAGTGCAGCGGTGAACAGTTTCGGAGATATGACATCTCCCTGTCTCACACCTTTCTGCAACTGAATCGGTTTCGAGCTCTGGTTCTGGAGCCGGACTGACATAGTGGCATTTTTGTACAAACACTTCAGCACTTCGATATATCGATAGTCGATGTGGCACCGCTGTAGTGACTCGAGCACCGCCCATGTCTCGACCGAATCGAAGGCCTTCTCATAGTCCACGAACGCTAGACATAAGGGCCGATTATACTCTTCAGTCTTCTGTATAATCTGGCGCAGCGTGTGAATGTGGTCTATGGTACTAAAACCTTTCCGGAAACCGACTTGTTCAGGAGGCTGGAAGTCGTCGAACCTGCGTGAGAGTCGATTTGTAATGACCCTTGAAAACAACTTATAAGCGTGGCTCAGAAGTGAGATGGGTCTGTAGTTCTTCAATAAGGTTTTATCGCCTTTCTTAAAGAACAAGACCACCACACTTCTGGTCCACGCCTCTGGAACACCGCCTTCGAGAATAACAGAGTTAAAGAGCTTCTGGAGGACTTTAAGTATCGGCATTCCACCCGCTCTCAGAAGCTCAGCCGTAACTCCGTCGTCCCCTGGCGCCTTATTGTTCTTCAGTTGCTTCAGGGCCATTCTGATCTCGTACAGGCTGACGTCCGGGATGTCTTCGGTGTAATGTCGGGTGAGTTTGGCTCTGGGATCTGTAGCCAAACTTTCAACGGGTCGAGTTGATTTGTACAGCTGTCCGTAGAACTTCTCAACCTCACTCAAAATCTCGGCCTTGGACGAAATTACGGTGCCATTTTCGGTCTTCAGTTTCATCAACTGGGTCTGCCCAACAGACAAATCCCTAGCGAACACCTTAGAGCCCTTGTTTCGCTCGATAGCATCTTTAATACGCGAAGTATTAAAGGTGCGCAGGTCTGTCCGTAATGACTTAGAGACTTGTCTGTTAAGCCCCCTGTACTTCTGCATGTCCACTGAAGACTGCAGCCGCATTTCATTCCGTTCGTCCATGATCTTAAGAGTGTGGTCTGAGAGTTTTTGGGTTCTTTTCTGGCTGTGGGTCTTAAAGAACTTCGACCCAGCAGCTTGGACAGCCTGTAAAAACCCGTTGTTCAGATCGTCCGTAGACTCGCATTCTGCTAGGCATTCGAAGCGATTTTGGAGTTCGAGCTGGAAGGTTTCGGGGTTTTGGCATTGGACTGGGGTTGGACGGAGCGTAGACTTCATCAGTCGTGACCTTTCAAGCCTTGTGTTGATATTCAATGTGCCTCTTACGATTCGGTGATCACTGCCAGTCTTTAGCCTATTGATCACAGAGACATCATTGAATATGTGGCGTTTGGTAGACAAGATGAAGTCTATCTCATTTTTTGTCGACCCGTCCGGGCTAATCCAGGTCCATTTGCGATGTGGCTTCTTCCTGAAGAAGGAATTCATCATAAAGAGTCCTTCCCTCTCCAAGAATTCAGCCAACCGCTGGCCCCTGGGATTTCGCCTGCCAACACCAAAGTGTCCCACTCTCAGCTCATTACCTTCTCTCATGCCCAACTTCGCGTTGAAGTCGCCCATCACCACCGTGTAGTGCGTTTTAGAGGTCTGGATGGCTTTCGAGATGTCCTCGTACATTGCCTCCACCTCATCGTCAGAATGCGTCGAAGTGGGGGCGTAAACCTGGATGACCTTCAGCGAATACCGTTTGGTAATTCTGAGTATCAGGTACGCCACCCTTGTCGACACACTCCCGATCGACTCCACGTTGTTGACGAGCGACTTACGGACGATAAACCCGACACCACCCTGTGACAGGGCGTCACCTTCCCGGTAGTAGAACAAGTTACCGGACTTCAGGATCATCGAGTCCTCTCCCTGTCTTCGGACTTCAGATAACCCTAAGATATCCCATCGTAACTTGTCCAAACATTCTTCCAGTTCTAGGATCTTCTCGTCAGTCCTGAGCGTGCGGCAGTTGTGTGTCACCAGGGCCAGATTCGTTTGGTGGTGGTAGCCAGATCTCTGCCGGAGATTCTTAGCACCCCCTGCTCCGCCGTTACCGAACCCGCTACCTTGGGCCGGGCTAGCGGAGCCGCCGGGGACTAGGGGCCGTGGTTTTTTGGTGTACACCATAAGGGGGGGTTAGTGCCATAATCCCCACGCTTGGCGAGCGTGTTGGGGATCGCAGTGGGGCGGAAGTAAATCACACGACGCTGCAGCCCGTCCTGTGTCTGGCATTTGGCTTCCGCCCATCTCGGAACGGTTTGACCGCCGTTCGTCGGTTGACTGACTGCGCCGTGAGCAGTTACCACACGACGGGCGGTGGGGTCGTCACTTCCCGACGCCAAACGACGACATTTAGGTACTATTCTTAAAATATCGTAAGAATTGGCGATATAGGCGATCCCTAGCTGTCATTTCATTTTGCCGCGTATATTCCGAGGTCTCGTAATGAGGTTCAAAAGCGAATACCTATCTTTGTAGTCGACTGTACCTTAAATACAAGCCTAGAGCTTTGTTTAGGACTAGATCGCTCGATTGGTTTCGTTTGTTACTATACTCGTAGGTACAGATAACTTATTGAATTATTATATTTAATATTAACGGCAATGATACAAAAATTGAGGAGCTCTAAGAAATAGTGCAACAGATGGCCAGGCTTAAATAAAATACGCGACCGAAGTAAAATGCGATTAAAAGAAAATAGCGTATAAATATTACAGAGACTCAAAGAGAAAACAAATTGTGCGATCGAATGGAATTTCGAATCGGTGAATCGCTACATGTTGCTTTTGAGCTAAACTATTAACGAACGGTCCTTGATGGTAAGTGGGCGTGAATGGTTACCATGAACCACTAAATTTGAAACTTCGGGTGCCGAGTCCCCGTCACTCGTGACTCGGCAGTAAATCGAGAGAAAGGGATGGAGTCGACGTAACTTCGAACTTCGATTTTCAAAGTTGGTCCAAAAGACAGTTATAATATTTAAATTGCAAATGCGCTGCGATCCGGAGTACTAGAATTTAATGCCTTTATGGTTGTCATTTAAACCGGCTACGCGCTACGCGGCTGCCTTAGGCTTGAATTCCTCCTTCGCTGACATTGGTTGCTGACGTCGGTCGACCGTACGAATATTACGGCAAAACGGCTGAAACACAATGCGAACACTGCTGAAACCACTTCTAGTAAAGATTCGTACCAAAAAATAACCATGCAATTAAACAAAATACAACAAATAATTTATTGTTACATTGTAATTTAGGATCAGCCTTATTTTTCGTGCATCCAGAAATATCTAAATATATTTTAGCACCTGCCATAAAATTTTATACATGGTCATTAGCAATTAATTTAAAAGCTTCCTTCCACTTCTGTTTAAAGTCATCAACTGAAACGGCATTATTTTTGTGTTAAGAGTTACTTTTCAATCGTTGGGAGGATTCTCGTTCTTCGACACATCGGTCATTTGAACTTTGCCTAGCGCTAATCTATCGCTTTTTCGTGTAATGGCATGTTGCCAAATTATGCCAAAATAAGACCGGCTTGTTATGAGTTATGACGCTTGATGAAGGGCAACAATCGTATTTTTTTATGACTTATTTAGTAACTATATTTCGCCATTTATGTGCCCTTACAAAAATAAGAACCTTCTTTTTGAATTTATCTATCTGTTTCAATCTGTCTCGGCATAGTAATTTAATTACTAATGATGATCGATCAATTTAAAATATAAATTTGTAAATTTTAAAAACTTTTTTTTTGCCATATTCTCGTAAAGTAAGAATTCTTGCGAAGCTGCAATCAGCCGTGATCTTTTTCTAAAGTTTTTTTCAATCTCGACACTTTCGCTATCGTTTATGCAGTACGCTGCCTGTTTCCGCGAACAGATTTAATGCCCTTTGAACGGTTCGTATAGAAGGTTCAAGTTTTGGAGCTTAGTCCGAGGCGTTTCCACAAAAATTAGTATTACGTCTCAAACATTGAACATAAACCCCTTTGCAAAGAAAATTTAAAACACAAAATCGAAGTAGTATTATTTACCCTATTCCTTCTCGATTTTGTGGCGTGAAATCTAATTTGTTTACGGTAATATTTATACGACTTGAAAATGTTTTCTTTCCAACAAAGGGGTGTTTTTGTAAAATATTATATGGTACGATTTTTCTTGTGTTGACGACATCCTACACAATATAAACGTGATTAACGTGAACGTGAATAACAGGAACCCTAGCCGAGATGCAAACCCTAATAAGGTTTTTCTTTTCTATCGTTCGAAATGTATAGCTTTTTGTAAATGGCGTCTCAATATTCTTTACTCACATTAAGTACATATTCATTTATGAAAGTTCAAGCGGCTTTAGCTTCCATTTAAAGTTTCGAAGCCAAAATAAACTAGAACCTTACAACAATTGCCGCTTACGCTGTTTTTGTCAATGCTGCTATACGAATGACGTGGCAACAGTTATTAGAACACCGTAAATGCCAAATATCTTAGCGCCCGGCTACACGCTCAATCATACTTGTGCAAATTCCAATTAGCACAAGCAAGCATGTGCGTTAAGACGGCAAAACGGTATACCGCACAATTCCAATTCCATCTAATTCCAATTTGTGCACAAACCGTTTGCGTATGCAAGTCATTGCGTGTAGCCAGGTCCTGACAGTGTGTATTTATTTTGCTGCGGTATAGATTTTAAGTTTACGTCAAGTGATGCCAATTAACCTAATAGCTTTCGACCGCACGATTACTCACGCACACTGACTCTGTACATAGACACTCGCGCACATTCACATTGTATACACACTTTATCAAGCACCGTGTTTACAACAATTGTGTCGGCTCACAATAGAATTGGTCGACACGTTCACCGCCTGTGGTGCTAACGGTGCGTCATTCATTCGTTCAAATGTCGAGCCTGGGCGCTGACTTGGATGACATACACTTGTTTTTTTTTTTGTCTTCCCTTTTCTGTGTCCCTTTGACCACGCCTTGCGCGTACGATGACATTTGACCACCTGTAATATTGTAGTTGGAAGTTCATCAAAGCTAGATGGCGCTACTAGATTTAGTAAGAATTATTATGTGAACTCTTTTTACTTATACTGGAGCCGTAAATGTTTTGAATTTAATTCATAAGTCATTATCATGTGGTATCTTTTTTAGGATATAAATCAGCTAGTTTCACGATGATTAATTACAAACGTATAACTATGATTGAATGAACGTTATCCATTAGGAACTAGAATTTAAGAAATGTATTACGGTTTGAGATTAGAATAACCTGTTATTTTAATATAAGGAAAATAAAACAGTGATTATATTTGTTATCACTGGCCTTGCCAAATGTGTACCACTGAACTGAAATGTTTTAAAGGGCGTTTCTTTAAAAGTTTGTACCTAGTTAAGGACAAAAAATAAAAAACGTTCTAAGGAAATGTCTTATAACACTTTTCTGTGCTAACATTTTAATTAGACTTTATTGAAATAACATTTAATCGTCACTCTAGCCGTTCTCCCTCCTTCCTTATCCACTAACCCCCTACCCAACTGATCTTCTGTAGCAGGCTGCCAACCGCCCCGCGGGCCGCGGGGAGACGGCGGAAGCGGTCGACTCCACACGCGGAACCGCCGAACGCACCGGCGCGTCACGCACAATGAGAAGCGATACCACTCAGGTATCGTGTAGGGCGCAGAGCCATCTAGTTTGTGTGTTGTATAGTTAGATGCTTGTACAGTTTTTAGATAGATTTTCATAGTCTACCTTATTATGTTTTTTTTTGTTTGAGTAGGTTGAGCTTCTGTTATGTTGACATTCTTAGTGTGTAGTAAGTAGTGTTAATAGATGTAACTAGGGACTTATTTAGTACTACTTATACCTATACTAGTTTTTCATGTACATTTTAGACGAATTATTTCTCTTTTTTACTAAGACTCCAGAAGGTAGATACGAGCAGGTAAATAGAATGTAATTATTCTTACACGCACGAAGTCGTAATTCATAAGCATTGACGAAATAGTGTGAGTTATCAAAACACTCATTTCTAAGTATACACAACACAAACCTTATATTTGTGTAGATATTTAAAACTTCCCGTGAATATATATTTATGACATTCACTGTGTGTGAATAACAGTACAACGGGTCTATAGGCAAGTCTCATTCAGCAAAAACAAACGCTTTAGGAATATGTCAATATGTAATGGAATTAACAATAGCGACTGACGCGAGACGCCACAGTACGCCAGCTTCAATCTATTCTACATTTTCTTTCGATTTAAACTGAGAATGCAACTGGTCTAGACATACAGGTTCCTTTTAAACCCTTCGACAGCATGAATATCCTGAATAATCATATTTACCATTGTATTTAATTATGTAAATATTATATTGCGCTGCAGCGTTGACGTGACACCAATTGGAAAATCGCTATACATCTCGCCCGAGGGTCACCTGTCTACTTTGACGAACAAGATTGATCCGACCCATTATTCAATCCTGAATGCTTATGCCACCCTGGTGCATCAATGACATTGAATATAATGTGAGGCGCAATCGACCTTAGTTAACATCGATAAACGGGCACTTATGGCCGTATTGATAAAACGACGCGCACTATTCATGTTGTCTTAGTTAACATGGCTTTTGACATATAATCGTATTGTTTATAAGGGGGCTTCTAAACGAGCAACATTTTCACGGCAATGTGTGGCCGGCAACTATACGCATCTTGCTCTAACATACGAAGTAAAAGTAAGATAGCACTAGTTACCGGCCACAAATTGCAGCAAAACACGGCCCGTTTAGAAGCCCCTTTAGGTACTTTGCGGCCATTACCGTCAAGTAAATAAGAGCTATAGTAACGTTGACAATATGATATGATAACCATAGCTCGGCCAGGTCTTCGCAAAAGCGGATATGGAAATAGAACAAGATTCAATAGAGTCGAAATACCTAAGACTATGATTAGAGATATCGTTTTTAGTTGTTGTTATTGTTAAGAGCTGACGCTGCCATCAAGGCGCCCGCAAATAATTTCTATTACATGTTCTTCGTGCGGAAGCCATAAAGTCGTCCCTTTTCATTCCACTAGCTCTCTCCATCCATTTTGCAGCAAATTCGCCAATTTGCGTTCGCCGAGCTTTCCCTCAGGATACCTGTATCGATTGATTAGTCGGTATCAGTACCTCGTATATTGGAACTGTCCGGTGACGGTAGGCGGATAATCCGAGGCGAAATATCCACTATGTATGTCCCTCCGTGATTTCACTGCCCCTGGCATTTATGATGCAGTTTTATTACGTCCCTGCTGACCGAGGTGTCACGTATCAACTTACCTGGGGCTCTTTTCAACACGTTTTATGAATGTTCTTTTGACTTGTTATTGTATTTTTTTTATCTCGGCCGCTATTTCTGTCATTTAAATAAGAGCTATTGTAATGTTGACTATACCAATGTACGATAACACGTCAAAAGCAATATTGTCCATGTTGAATAGAGGCTAGAGGCTTTGGACATTTATTACTTATTACAATTCGGTTCTCGGCTTGCTTCGATACCGTCATTATTTATGGACGTTAAGACAGTCACTGTCTAGTGAAAAAGGGCTGTCATAACAATAATATAATAATATTATTGGGATTTAACAAGATGGGCTAATACAACAGAGTCCTTGTGGATTAATAATTTATTTGAAACTATTAGTAAAAATAACCAGGGAACTTAATGCATTCTCCTTCGGCGAGGTATATAAGACTTTTCTTGACTTTCACGCCGTGCTTTGAACACATATATGTGTTTTCATATCACCTACTCGGAAAGGGGACTTTTCTTCCCTGCCAGGAGGGATCAAAGTGGCACTTTTCTGTTCAAGGACATTTTGTTGCCAAACTTGATAATTGTTGTTAAGTGCGATAATTTCCTGTTGTTAAATTTGATAATTTCAGCATTTATAGAATGTGTGAATAATTAAATTTGTTTCATCACTAAGATCTTTTATTTTCCTCATAGGTGATGTGAAAAGCAGTATGTGTCACACGGTAGCAAAATTATTTCCACCTTGGGCGTTAACACTTGAATCAGTCACTACGCTTAGGATTCTATTTTAGAATCCCTCGCTACGCTCGGGATTCAATTGTAGAATCCTTCGCTTCGTTCAGGATTCAATGTACGCACTCGCCTTAAATATGTCATTTTTCTCCCTTGTGACACAATCTACTATTTAAACCCCCACGCAAAAAGAGGAGCGTTTAATTTTGACGCCTGTGTGTAGTTTTTAAATAGAAACCTTTGATGATGAAAATCGTTTGGGCGTTTAACTGCGGGCTCTGCAAGTATTATCACAATTATACAGGGTGTCCCAGAAACCGACGTCAGTCCGCCTGGGGCTGATAGAGCAGCTAAAAAGATATCGTTTTAACTACTATGTATGTTCAGCGATGTTTACTAGTTTCGGAGACATTGACCATTTGGATCTGATTTTTTGTAATTTTCCCCTATGTTCATTTCATGACAAATCGTTAATTTTATGTTTTATTTTATAAGTATTCCAGTGGTATCTTACATAATTAGAATCATTACGAATCAGCGAAGTTTTTAAACCTATTTTCCCCTTTTTTCAGTTTTATTTTTAACTAGTTACATAGAAAAGGAACCTCTGGGACACCTAGCATGGTATGGTGTTATATCTATTTAATAGTAATAGTTATTATCTACGGTAGGGCTGGCCTTATGAGTAGCAGTATACTTCAGTGCTTTGTCACTTTAATAACGTCATTTTAGAACTGCAGCAGTTAAAGTTACAAAGTACTAAAGTACTACTTACATACAAGGCTTACTTAAAGTGCTACTTATAAGGCTGACTGCACCTACACGAACTTCGTATGGCACACAAAGCGGTACCAAAGGGACACCAGCGGCGATTGCAATATGAGTTTTCAACAAATTGGCTAGCATTTGTCGGAATTGGAATTTCGTTCACTCCTAGCAATTTTCCCTTGTACTTCTTTTGTCTTGTTTTGAAAACTCCCTTATTACCTTAGGAGCTCGTATATCAGGTAACCGGTATACTACCTACAACTAGCGTACCACATACTTGTACCAGGAAGAGCTACTATTTTAAGCAGATAGGAATGAACAACGCCAGTGCATGCCAAATCACAACGATGCTAAAGAAGTTTTCACTTCATAAATGACCCTTCGAAACTCTACGGGTGCTCTCTTATTTGCCTAGTTACATAGTCGTATGCGCAACCAACCTTCTCTCTGCATCATCTCTACGTACGTAGTATAATCACCACTCAGCTCGCCTGTTTCATAATTTAAATTGCTTGGAGCAAATTTTTGGTGACAAAACCTCTGTATCGTGTTGTTTTAAAAATATATTTCCCCTAACAGGCGTGAGATCGATCGGAATCTTAGACCATGAAGACAGAGGTATAATAATAATAAGCCTCTTAACTTTATGTCTAAGAAAACTAAAAATTAAATCCGCTCAATAAGCTTAATATAATTTATAATTACACCAGACGTTTACAAGTAAGATTGGCATGGAATAGTACATTATTGCCTAGGCACGGAAGTAGGCAATTGCGGGGCGAGGATTGGTTTAAACGGACGAGCTTGCGAGTCCGTTTAAAAATACGAGGCCCGCAATTGCCGTTCCTGCCGAGGCATATATAGTGCTTTTCTCAAAAATCGCAAGAATAAAATTATGTTGGAGTAAAGTACTTTATTAAGGAAAGAAATACCACACAATCTATACAGACAATATTATTACCTACTCTTTACCGTCTTTTGTTTATGACAAGGAGAAACGCAAGCTTTTTTTTTAAAACTACTCAAGCTATTCGAGATACAGATAAAAAAGTTATATTCCGAACAAAATTTGGATGTAATAAGACTTGTGCCCTCATTTTATTAAGGCCGTTTTCACTTTTTAAAAAGTTAGATACTAGATGGTAATGAAATTTGTATGCAACATTGCGTGCTTGTGTAGCGAGCACGCAATGTTTTTTTTTTTTAATTTGAGATCTGTCAGTAAACTATGTACTTCGCATCCCAATATATAGATAGTAATGTCAACTTTTCCTGTCATTTTTGAGAAAAGGATTATGCCGTCTCGCCCCATTAGGTTTTTGGCTTACAGGATTACGTACACTACGGAACTGGTTATTAATCTTTTTTTCTTCATAGTTTTTGCTAGCGTGCTTTTTCCATTTACAACCAAAACTTTTACAAACTTTCTGAGCTGAACTTGAATAAAAATCTAGATTTATAGACATGTTTATATTTCACGGGAATAGAATATAATGTTGGTAAAATTGACAGTTTTTAAGGAGTCAACAAAACGTTTTGAAAAATTATGTTAAAACATAGACAAGTCTTGGACCTTTTCCATACAGTAGATATATTGAAAAACCATTTCCGTGCACCTAAATCTGATTTTGCTATCTTAAAAACGGAACACGCGGTGCGCGATTTCAATTCGCATACGTCCGGTTTTTATTGACGCTTATCTTATATCCGTTTTCACTGCCGCCACAGAAATTTGCTCTGCTGTCGCTGAGCACTTCCTCTTGAAAGTTTCCTCGGTATTTGAATGAGCAACATTTTTCTTTCGTACTCCTCGTTGGAGATCCACTCATTATTTTTAATGCTTCTATTTTCGTACCGAAATACCGCGTACGCTCTCAACGCATGCATGCTTACATACTTTTTAGTAATCAGTTGACATACTGGGTAAATAGCGTAGTTGCTAAGATATGTTAATAAGCTTTGGATCATAAGTCATAACTCTCCACATACCAGGGTAAAGTAACGACTCATTATCATGGAAAAATGTTGAGCACTTAGAACATTGTTATTGTGATTATCATTGTCATGCTCGTCGTTTGATATTCGGTTTAAATTTTATTATGACTAGGCACTAAAGTGCTCAATTTTTTTGTTGGGTGCTGAACAGGAATCTGTTATAACGATTTTGAATCAACATTTTACTCATCATCATCATCATCATCAGCCGCAAGATGTCCACTGAAAGCCTTCTCCAAGGTTTGCCATGACGATCGGTCCTCTGCTGCTGACACCCAGTGGTTTTCCGCGACCTTTATCAGATCGTCGGTGCACCTAGCGCAAGGCCTGCCGACACCTTCGTCTCCCGGTTCGCGGTCTCCACTCTAGAACTTTCCCGCTCCAACGGCCATCACATTCTACTCGCTCAAAATAAACTAATTATACGGTTTTTATTTAACTTAACCTTTAGCTGTCATGATTGTTTGTTGTAACCGTATTATTAACGATAGCTATTCACTCTACTGTATGTGCTTTCATATCGTCAACCATATGTTTAGGATAATTAAGCAAAATGTGATAAAACCAAAGAAAGAAAGGCTCAGGTTTGTAACGCATTCGGTTTACGAACTTGAGATCCGTGACAGACATCTGTCAGTCTGAATGATAGCAATAAAACTCCGTTCTGCTCTGTTATAGCATAAGGATTGACTGTTTCCTACAATTGTTATACCACAAAATAACTACAGTATTGTTACACTCTGTAGAATGCAACTGAGTATTTTGCCTCGGTTCACCGCGGCTCACAAACGAATTCTGGTTGCATCATTGAAGTTCAGTTTCGCAGTTATTAAATTCCATCCCTTCTTTAAAAAATAAAATGTAACAAACATGACATTCCAAAGAAACTCTCATGTGGAAAATGGTTTGATGATAATAACGTTAACATTTCCCGACGTCGACATAAACCCAACCGATATTAAAGCCAGAGTCTAGAGCTTGGTTGTTTTTAACTTGTAAACTCTTAACGCTCTGATCATTTTAACTCCGACGAGAGCTCTTACCAATAAAATTTGGATTGTGTACAGCGTATTTTTATAACTTCTTTTCCATAAAACAATAACATGTAAAACGTACAAATGGCGGATTTTACGCCTTATGTCAATCTACCTGTCAACCGATGGTTATTTTAAAATAACCCCGGGCCTAGTATGGTTGCGGTCATCGCGTGACAAAATGTGGATAAAGCATCCGTCACTCTCGTCCTTATACAGCTTGGAAAGTTGAGATGGCAGCAGGGGTAGCCACCAGATCCCTTGCTGCTACGCGAAAATGCTCTCAGGAAATGGAAGTTGACATTCACAGTAATTGATAAAATTTACAGTAAGCGAGAAAATCGACAGATTAGAGGTTTTTTTTAATGCCTGTCGGTCCCATTTCTATCGAGGACTTAAACACTTTTTGAGACCAACTAAGGTGTACAGTCGCCATCAGATATATGGTAGCGGTCAAGGTACTCAAATATTTCGGAGCAGCATTAAATTTCAATATATTAATTACGCTGGATAAGGTCTATAATATCGGCCCATATAATTCGTCATAAATTTAGGAGCAGCGACACTTCAATAAATTCGTAACATATAATTAGGTAAAGATATCGGAACGGACAGAAGTCAAAAATATCGAAGCAGCCAGGGTGATCATAAAGATCGGAACATTTATGGTAAATATACCTTAACTCTCTGTCACATAGTTCATATTTGAATTCTTTACTACACTCATGGACCAAATTAGCGGGACATGCAAAAATATAAAAATAGGCTGAGTTTGCAGCTTACTGAATAAGCTACAAATTGAGCTTATTTTTATTTTTTCGTCGTTCTGCTAATTTTGTCCATGAGTAGGTAGGTATATATTGACTTAAGTTGTCAATGTCAAAGATAATTTTGACCACTATTGTGGGTGAGTGAGTATTTTAGATACATGAGAAGTTTTCAAGTACCATTGCGATATATTGCTGTTATAAAAACATCGATTTTAAAGACATTCCCCCTTACTAATAAACGTTGAATAACAGTGGAATAATTAAACACTGTTTTGTCCTTATCTGTCGATTTCAAATTTCACCATGACAGATAAGGACAGAACAGTGTTCCACTGTTATTCAACGTTTATTAGTTAAAATATCCTTTCAATTCGCGATAGAGACATAAATATATTTGTCACGATGACAAGTCCACACTCTTTTCGGAGCATGTCACAATAATCCACTCTATTCTTAATTCAAATTGTTGACAACATATTAATCATGCGTGTCTGAAACCTTATTTTAATGGGTCCACCGTAAAGTATTTTGAACTATGTGACACAGACTTAAGGTATATTTTGCATAAATGTTCCGATCTTTATGATCATCCTGGCTGCTTCGATACTTTTGACTTCTATCCGTTCCGATATCTTTACCTAATTGTATGTTACGAATTTATTGAAAAGTCGCTGCTCCTAAATTTATGACGACTTATATGGGCCGATATTATAGACCTTATCTAGCGTAATTAATATATTGAAATTTAATGCTGCTCCGAAATATTTGAGTAGCTTGACCGCTACCATATATCTGATGGCGACTGTACCAGAAAACCCACAAATCAAAAGAAAACTTTTCCCATACAGTTTCAGCGGATTCCCTGATATTTATTTATTATAATTATTATTCTATTAACGCATTCACTGCCGACAAAGCATATAAGCGTTCTCCTGACTTCCACCCAGTGCCGCCCTTAACGCTCATGTGATCTCTTACACGTAGCAAACTTCGTATAAAACAAAAGATGTGGCACCGGCGAAAGTTCGAAAAACGGTACTGGCTGTGAATTCGTTACGGAATAGGTTAAAAGTTAACTTGCAAGATTTGTCCCAAACACTAACGGCCGCATGCAAAGTCAGTTAATAATAACGATTGAAACGTTCCTTAAAATAATACCGACGAATTGAGAACCTTCTTCTGTTTCGAAGCCTGTGGATAGTGATGACAAAGGAGCGACGTATTCGTTTCTAAAATAAATGTCCCTGAGTACGGCGGTAACACATGAACTTAAAAAAGCTTGTAAAAACAGAAACTACTAACACTATGTTTACAAAAACATTTCTAAATTATAATAGCATTGTATTCATATCCGGAATAGAAATAACTTTCAGCGGCAATTTTTACCCCGCGCTTTCAACTGAATATAGGCCATGAGATGCTCTAAAAATCCCGAATGCTATCTAACCCGGCACATGTTGTAGCAAGAACCAACTCTAAATCAAGGCAATAGTGTGGGTAGATTCGCATTTCTTTGTTTGTACGAGTATAAAAACATAACAACACTGTTAGCAAATGTAAACCTAGTTAGGAATGCATCATTTATTGCATACGTTTGCAGGTTTTGTACCCGATCAAAGAGGGCGGGGTTAATTGAAAGCCAGTTTAGAATTAGTGGTTTCTATTTTTAAGTTTAACGCGTTGTCTACCCATGACGCACCATATGCGTCATTGATCTGTAGTAAAGCGTTGAACGTTTTAACTCTAAATTAGTGTCTTGGTAAATAAATGATCGTGTTAATTCGATGTAAATACAGTATAAAGAAAAAAAAGGTTTTATAAAAATCAGACTAATAATATGTAAACGGGTGCTTGAATGAATTTATCAGTTTCCGATATTTAATAGGTGCTGTCGTTTATTATTGTTCAGAGAGTATCTACTTATTTTCTTATCGGCGCTCTTTCTAGGGGTTTAATTTAATGGATGCTGTATTAAATGCTTGGAACGAGATATTCATAGAAAAGTAAAAATAATAATGTTTCAGGAACCTCTTTGTGCGTCGAACATAAATTATATTTACCAAGCGGCTGGAAGGTTGTTTGTTTCCGATTCATTTCATTATAAGCATGCACTCTGCAAAAATTACGTTTATAAATATTTAATGGGCACTTATTTTTTTATCGGATAATTAATCCTTATGGATTATTCATTAATCAATGTAATATTTACAACAGAATAAAGTTTTATCAGATGAACATTTATGCAATTTTGGTTTGATGCACGTGAATCAAATAGGTTTAAAATATACGACACACTTATTCCATCTTATAATGCGCACAAACAACATTATTATGAATTTATTCATTGCCATACATATTACACATAAACATTTATCAGGTGATAACACTAACGTCATCAGATGCGCTGAATGCATAAAATTGCAGGACTATGAATAATTTAGTATAAGATTGTATATTTTCTCTACCTGAAACGGTTTTACAAGGCCGCGGATTGCATCTCTAAGCGCGCAATGTTATGTATGTTATTTTAGCAGACTTAAAATTGGTTTAGCTTTGCTAAAGGCTTTAGTCGAGTCACTTATAAAAGCGTCGGTTGTACTGGTGTGTTATTCTCCTAAAAACTGCGCTCGGTCGATCGAACGAGTGAACGCGCCACACCGGCGAGTATAAGTAGTCCCGTCAGAGCGCACAAAACACACTTGAACGCAGCGCATGCATTCTTAATTAGGCAGCCTTTACGTTCGATCTTATAGACAAGCTCTGCTGTCTAATTGAGAATGCTCGGGCTTTTAAGAGAATAACACCCCTGTACCTATTTCTATTTTTTTAAAAAAACACTATTTAATGGACAAAGCCAACGATGTATTGGCAACCCAACGCCCAAATGATATTCAACCAACATGCCAAGAACAACCGCGATACTAAAACAAAAAACCGCTTCCGAAAAAATGGTTTATCACAAACAAGTTAAACACTTTCACCACCCATGACGCATATGGTGCGTCGAAGTTCCATGCCAAATATCATGAGCGATGTATGTGTGGTAATCTATAGAAACTGACCGTAAACTACCCATCGGATAAACCCTTTAAACCGACCGAGTTTTATAATCGAATCAAAGTTTCAAGAACGGTTGAGAGCTTTTACTACGGCTATTTTAAGTGCTCTAAAATAATCTCGGTTCCCGCTGAAATCAGGGATTTAATTATTACATCGTTGCAGAGTGTAACGGAATTGGCAGCTTTTTTATAAATACGAATTGAAAATACTTTATAATGACATATTGCCGGCCATTGTACCGAGAATGTATAAATAATATGTATTTTTGGAGCAGCGCTGAATCTGAGTGCTCTATCCGGTCGATAAAAATGCTTTACTGATAAATATATCGCCAAAACTCTATTTACCTACAAAATAACCACAAAATTAGCGCATCTCGCATGCCTATCGCAATAATAATCGAGCGGCATTCGTGTATTTCTATTAATTTGAAATTTAAAATAAAATTACAATTGAGTTAAAGAAAAAAACTTTAAAAGCACTCTTAAGTTATTTTAATACTGCAAAGGTATCAGTCCCCGTCTAAAATGCTATCCAAAGTTTATACGGTATTTTCGTTTGGACAGGTTTGATTAACCTCTAGCCTTATACTATTGCCAGACGGCTCGATTTTCGACAGCACTAATAATACCTATAATTTTTAGATTCAATCTTTGGTAGAATATAAATTTTACATTCACATATTTCTAAAACGTTTTTTCGATGCATATCCCTTGTAGGTTTAAGCTTACCGAAAATTGGCACGCTGGCTGGCGCATGAAAAATATTTGAAATACTTTAACACTTTAAGCGTTCATGATTGTGGTTGGGTACGCGTTATGACGCTCACCTGTGTGAAAATGTTTGTTTTTAAACGTGTCCTATTGGCACATTCTCCTGTCTGACTAGCGCTTCCCTAAAGGTGACCAGCAGAAGCCTCGTTAGAAACTCAACAAGCAGTTTTTAAGTAAGAATATACTTTGTGGATCGCTTGCTGTTTTCATTATGGCATTATGAAATAAAATTGGCTCACAATGTCATGAAATCATTTTAAACCGAGAGATCCTGGTAGTCGAAATAAAGTATAGCCCGGCAGTAGGAACGGAGCTGAAAGAGAACTATAAAATACTCTGCATTTGTTATATTCCTATTTACTTTACTACTGAATAGTAGTGCAACCCGCATATAAGAGTCTAACCGTTATAGATAGGGTGGAAACGGCGTTGTTTACGAGACTTGTTAAAGAGTCGAGGTGAGGGATAAAACAGCGCAGCGAGTGGAATATCAACTTGTTCTTGTTTTTTGTTGTTTAATTTAATTTGGATACACCTAATAATTCAAATATGTTCAGTTTATCATGGTCAGTTATATGTTATAAACTTGATATAATACTTATTTTCATACTTTTGATCGTTTTCACTGTATCTTATGTGAACTGTGACTAACTATTTTGAGTGATCTTTTTTAATAACTATTATGAAGGAAATTCAAGATAATAAGCGAGTTTATACAATAGAGATTTAAGCTGGGCATTCACGGACGCGCCGTTTGTGTCCGCGACAGATCAAGTGCATACAACTGTACCTACCCTTACCATGAGTTACAGTTACTGTACTCGCTAGCGAGTCGAATGCTCTGTCCCTCGCAGACCTCGCAGTGGACAGAGCATTCGACTCGCTAGCGAGTACGGTAATTGTAACTCGTGGTAAGGTTACTGGATGGGCGTAATATATTGACCACATTCACGGGCGCGCCAGACTGATTGAAATGGCAGCCAGAGAACGCATTCACGACGATGCCTCTTTGGCTTGGCGCGGTGACGTGGCCTGTTCAAATGTTGAATTTCGACATTCACTATAGTTCCATTCAGAAGGGGCTTTGGCGCGTCGCGCTGGCTCTCCGTCCATTTGGAAATCCAATGGACCGCGCCATGTACTTTTAAACATTCACGTATCAATTTTGGCGCGGCGCTGCTCTATTCGGCTTGTTGGAGCGGTCGTGAATGGCCAGCTTTATTCCTTCTATTTACGAATCACGAGACATGGTAAGAAAACAAAGTTAAATTCCAATCGCAGAATATTCTTACAGGCGTAGTATTAAAATGAAAATTAAAGCTATTTTTACCAATCAACTGTCCCTGAATGCGATAACAAGAGTTCCCTTCCGATATCTATTCAGTAACGACACTAGCTAACTAGGTGACTAAATACACGAGCTAGACTGCATGACGTCAGAGTCAGGTGCGTCCTACTAACACACAAAGCGAGACTTCGCAATTAACGGAGTAGCCTGTAGACCTTTATTTGCCTTATTTCTTTAATCCATTAGCACTCGGAGCCCAAATTCAGGGAATGATATTGTTAATAGTTTCTCTCTGTGTCGGTTACGTTATGTCTGTGGTTGACGCGTTCATCTACCACTAAGCAGTGTGTTCCTTTGTGGGGATAAGACAATCGGTAGGGTTGGCTTTGCAAATATCTGTGTCTATCTATAGCCTATAGGCACCGCTTACCATACTGTGGTCTAGGTGGCCTATGTCCTCGTTTGCCTAACCGAGCTTATAAACATACTTGCTTTAGTATCAATCTTGAGGGTCTCCCATTATAACCAGTTAGAAGGACTCACTAATTATTTACATGTTTTTCTTAGTAGGAACTTAGTATAAATTGGTTTCAAGTAAAAATGTTATGTAAGGTTCGGAAATAATACATTAGGTGTGAATTTTGATACTTCCCAAGACATAATATATTCTTGCATTCTAGTAAACATAAAATATTACGTAGAATGTCCGCATCTCATTAAAGTTCCAAAAGATGTTTTTTTACTGTTCGGGATAATAAAACTCAACTAGGGTCAGTCTTCATTATATTAATTATTTCACTAACAACTCCACGTGTTCACTCTACAACTGTACGATTACTAACGCCATGAGCTTTATAATAAAACTAGCTTCTGCCCGCGACTTCTTCTGCGTAGATCTCGAATATCGTTATTCCCTCGGGATTATTTTTTTCGGAAAGAAATTTTGCCTATGTGTTCATCCAGGGTATCACCTATCTCCACTCCAAATATCATCAAATGCCGTCCAGCCGTTGCACGTGAAGGAGTACACAACAGACCCACAGACACAAACTTTTGCATTTATAATATTAGTGGGATTTTGAGACGGACAGAAAACTATGTTAACACTACCTTTGCTAGAGCACATAACTGGCAGCCGTTGTTTGAGTTTACTTTGCTGGCCAGTGATATAAATAGAGTGAACGACAGCCTGATATTTCAGTAGGTATCGCTGTCACCACTGCCTTGTTGGATTTACGTAACAATCGAGGAATGTAGTTTTGTAATTCTGTTCAAATTCGGTGGAATTCTTTAATTGATTCCACCGGACACCAGACAAGTTGACCTAAATTGAATTAGCCAAAAAAGAGTTGTAATCTTTGCAGCTTCGTATAAAAATATTGCAGCTCCAAGTCAAACTCTTCTTTGCCAGCTTTTTTTGTGTGTGCAACACATCTTTATCTATTAAAAAAATATACTAACAACATACAAGATATCCGTCAGAGTCTGAAACTAGGTTTTGTTCAGGGTTTTGGTAGCACAGTAAAACGCTTGGACACATTACGAATAGATACGAGTATAATGATAATCTTTACCTATCTTTAAGAAACTTCTTCATGAGCATTTTTTGTCGCAGTCAGAATTGTTCTGTCTTCGTCAATTTCTATCGTGTGGCTGTCTTATTATTGTTTTCTCTGATGTGGATATATTGGTATTTATTTATGTATTTATTTATGTATTTATTTATAATTATTTGTTTATTTATGCTTATAGTATATATCTTGTATGTAATTGTATATATTTACCTATCTATTTACAAAAAGTGTCTTGTTATTGCTTGCGTGAAGTCTGCGCCACCTACTGTGTAAAATATTTTTGTTCGACACCATGTCCCTGTTAAGGTTGTCTGGAAGAGATCGCTAACTAGCGATAAGACCGCCTGTTGTTTACCTGTTGTTTTTGTTTTAATTTTACTGGATCTCTGTAATGTTTTGTTTGGTGTTCAATAAAGTGTTTTGTATTGTATTGTATTGTAATGATACAAATAATTAATTGGTTATTGTGATATGGTTTTTATGATTGCTTATTTGTGTACTGGCTGGTTTTTCTTGTTGTGGCTTCACGATTCCTACCGTATGTACAGTATGTACTTATAACGTACCGTGTGCGTTATGGGCAGCGAAAGGGTTATAGCACGTTCAAAGGCTAAAGCTGCCGTATTGTTTAGGAGGGATAATATAATACAATTGCCGGTATGGTGAATTTTAATCCTCTTCACATTAAAGCGCCTTATTGGAACTTTGAGATAACGTCCGAGCGGCAATTATGGCGCTATAGTTATTTGTTATGAAAGCGTGATATGTTATAGGCTCGCGTGCTGGTATTGAATGGAGCGGTTTAAAAATAGGAACCTGAGTGTAATGAGGAATTTTAAGAGGGGTGAAAATTTGAGTGCTTTGATTTTTTGTGTGGATATCAACGTTGAAAATCGCGGGTCAACAATTGAGCGTACACAATGATTTGACAATACGAGCCCTTGGAACGCGAATTAGTATTTCTATAGTTAAATTTTAGGATTAGGATAGGAGTACTCAACTATTCTTGATACAGTCCCAGTTAGGAGTTTTATTTAACTAAAATAAAGGATAATGAGCGCGGTCAAATTTTAAGTCGCTGGTTTGTTGAACCCTTGAATTGAATAAGTGCTTTAAAATCTGTTTCTTATTTGTGAGCAGTGATTAACTACATACTATCGAACCAACGGAACCCTGACCCACCATGGAACCTTGTCACAATGATTGACGTACGATTGTCGTATAGCGTCGTATGACAGTCCTAACGTCAATCACTGTGACAAGGTTCTACGGTGGGTCAGGGTTCCGTTGGTTCGATAGTACATATAAAAAAAAAAAATGTTTAGTTCTAGTGTTCCTGTTTTCAATTGCCGAGACTTTCAGTCTGACCCTGGTGTTTAAGACCCTTTTTGTATATAATAAAGTATTTAAAGTAAACGTAAACCGGCTGGCCTATTAACGCACTCGCAATCACGATTGACTTCAAATTCTATTAGACCGACTACTTCTCTTCTCTTCTTCGTCTAGTCATGAACTTTTTTATACAGTTGTGTCCTATTCAGACTTCCAATAATAACAAAAGGTATGAAATCTAACAAGTTAGGCAATAGGCCTGCCTGAGTCATAGAGATCTAGAGGAGAGGCCTCTTTACCCAGCTGGACATTCATATAGCTTATTAAAGTATTAAGTACGTATTGATAGTCAAACAATTAGGACGTCTGAACGTCTTGTAGAATCGTTTTAAAAAAAAAGAAGGATCAAGTAAATTATAATACAAGGGTTGTACTTTCCATGCTAGCGGATGATTAAAAGCAATTCCGGGCTAGTGTGAAAAAGTATATTTAGGGCCTGTTTCACAATCGACAAGTAAATTTACCTGTCATTTAAAGTTGGCTCTCTCCTTGTCTATTTTCAAGAGTTAGACAGAGAATGGGCTAAATTTATCTGTCAAATATGCTTTACTTGTCTATTGTGAAACAGGCGGTCAATATCTAAACCGCTACAACCTACACAGTCGCATTGATTTCAATCGTTGATAGATTTTCTTAGTTTTCCATATTTATAACCTTTGTCTTTGGTCCAACGCCTGTGAGCGGTCGGAGCACTGGTGTGTTAAATTGTTTCAGTTACGTAAGATCAATGTTAACACGAGAAAATATAAACAAACAAGGTGACACAGCATGAGCCTTAGTTTAATCATTTCCAGTGATGGCTCTCATGAATAACTCAATGCGGACAATTTCTCGTCACGTTTATACGTACAGTGGTTTGATTTACCAATAAAATCAAAAACTACTACATCGAAATGATTATTGAACTGTCGCATCGGAACTTTCCGTGAATGATATCTATATTTGTATGGAGTCAAAAGTTTTTATTCGAAATAAGAGTTTCACTTGCGTAGTTTTAAAATTTAAACGTATCATTATATGTTTATTAGTAAACGATAGACTAATAACTTATGTCCGTATTAATAAACTGATCTCAACTCTAATGCTCGTCTCGAGATGCGTTAAAAATGACAGTGTTCTATGGTTTGGTCTTAACTTTGACGTATCTTGTCACGGGCCTCACAGTCAAGAAGAGTTTATTAATACGGCTATTAGTCTCCAGCAATAATCTACATGTACATATCGCACAGCAGAATAACTTAAAACATCGGAAAAAGATACGAGAAAAACATTCTGAGGTGGTACCAAAGTTTTCCGAGTCGTGAGTATATATAAAAAAAGGAACTATACGTATAAGAGTATGTGTGTCGCCATCACACGTACCCTCGCAGTTGACAGTCTGTTAGTCGTGTTTAAAAAAAAAGAAGAATATTGCTAACAAGAAACTGGTAGTACTGCTTGTGCGTAATATCATTATTATGCTCTATTGGAAGTTGCCTCATGAAGGAACCGCCAAAGGATTCGGATGCACAGCCGCATGAGATTCATTTGAATATCGGTTAAATTAGGACTGGATGTTTATTCATTCCTAATTAAATGTTAACTTCATACCGATTTCAAAATGGTTACTTCCTTAAAAATTCCTTCCGCACTCGATAAGTCACGTCATCAAGTATTTGAGCCTCTGACTCCCGAATAATAATAATAATAATAATAATAAATATCAGGGGACAATGTTACACCAATTGATCTGGTCCGTGTCGTCATTGTCGGTGAGTTGTGTTAACCTTAGAGTACCCATAGTGGTGACTTGATTAGCTTCGTTCATAAAACACCTGAAATTTCAAAGTCACGTGTGACAGTCTGTCACAAAACTTCACTTCGTTGTTCTACTTTATTGTGTACAATTAAAAGAAAACCGATCAAGTGCGGAACGGACTCGCGCACCGAGGTGTCCCTGCCGCCGCAAAGTAGCTATTTTTTTTCACTTTTAATTTGATTTCGAATTTAATCAGCGTGACAAATAATAAAAATATACCTAACCATTTTTCTTGATACCATATTTGACGCTTGTATATATTACCGTTTTAACGATACAACGTTGGGCGCCCTCCTGGCACGGAACTCTAAAAAAAAGCGAGCGACATTATTTATATCACGAAATAGATAAAAGTAGTATGTAGTAACTATGGCTAAATAAGAAAATGTGCATAGACAGCGCCACCTCAACTGCTTCGAGGTTACGACATTGAACAACCTCATTCTCATTTTATAAATTGAGTTACACCTTGAAACTTGAGGTGTAGCTCTTATATATGCAACTGCATAAACACCTCATGTCATCAATTTAATAATTAATAGCACGCTTATGGTGTTTGCGTCCGCTAATTTTGCGTGATCGACGCCGGGTACCCAAGGTAATAGAGATAAATTATAAAGTTTGTAAAAAACGATGTTCGAAGCCGCACGCGAACTCCCGCGCACGTTTTAAACCGAGGACATTATGCGCTTATGGCTTATCACAAAAAGTTTGACGTGTTGACTAGTGCAATAATAAAATGGCCACCATATTAAGCAACAATTTTGCGGTTAATATTGAATCATGATATTCAGGATTAAATTTTACTCAAATTTTTCCTCTCTTTACCAAGCTATTCAGTCCTGCCAAATGGCAGATGTTTAATTTACACACAACAGCTGTTTTACGTGTCAATAATGCTCAACGACAGCTAGAATTATCGTATTGTCAACATTTTAATAGCTCTTATTTACTTCACAGTAATGGCGGCCGAGTTAAGAATTATGTAATAAGTGAAATACGATTTGGATTTTACCGCCTAGAATCTCTGCCCTGGAGGCTTGTAAGTTAACACGTCGTCAAAATCAAAATGCATCTAGGGTTATCAGTTATATCTCCAACAAAGTTGTTGAAACAATAAAAGTTTGTTTTCAATTAATTAAATAGTTGTCTTATTTTTATTCGATTTCTTTCTGTGGTATAGGATAAAAAAATTAAACGCTGTCAGGTATGTTTGGTTTAAAATCTGATTTTAAAGTTGGTTTAGGCGTTTTGATTTCATTAAGTACTTAATGTGCTACTTACGTACTTACTGTAAATAGTAGTAAAGTAAAGTAAAGATGGAGCTTTTTTTGCTAAGGGACAAATACCTTAACTTACATTATGATGATGAAGAAACAATACCAATACCAATATAAGAAGCGATTTGTTAGATTATTTTCACAAAAGCATTCTTTCATACATATAGTAGCGAATTTTCACTTCGCGTTCTTTTATGATCGCAAATTTAATTATTCGTCTTTCTTCATGTAGCAATTTTTCATAATGCGTTTTATAATGTTTGCGTTCATTTTCTTCGCATATTAATTTTACCAGTAGATAGTCTATCAGTCGTATTTTTTCGCAACCTAATTTGACAGTGTCGACGGAGCTCCGCTACGCGGAGCTCTTATTCCTGGGATTTTTGGCCATACGGCTTGGCTTGATATAAAAACGAACCAACCAACCAACCAAACTTTGGCAGCTATCTAAGTGCAGTTAAAATGACTTTGTAATTTAGTTACCTTTTATCGGTTATGAATTTTGAAAACTATTTCTTTTTCATGTCTAGAAAGTTACTGTTTTAAGTGCATGTTTTAATATAAGGTGCTAGCTTTGTGTAGTTATAATTCCTAAATGTGTAACATACAGTGGTGAAAACTTTGTTGGCTTATGAATAACTCACCTCTGTTGTAATATTAATGTATAATATAAGCTGTTTGTTTTCCTTAATAAATAAATAAATAAATAAATAAAACCAACCAACCAACCTTCGTATTACGATGTAATTTAATTATGACGGAAAAATTGCGATTGGGATAAATTGGGAACGGAAAAAGTGCGAATAGTAAAGTCACCGAACATTAAATAACGCTTTATGAAAAATCGATCATGACGCGATGTGAATATTCACTACTACCTATGAAAAAAGCTAACAAACCGTAACTTCATCCATCATCGATTAGCAACCACGACGGATATGAATCTTTATTATTTATTTGCCAGTCTTTGGTAGCCGGTCTAAATGTATACATACATTACAGTACATTATGTACAGTACATTATAACATGTTCAACGTCCACGAAGCACGCGGGCGTCATAAATTTATCAAAGGATAATACTGATTCTGGCACGGTTGTGATACGAGTATTTGAACGTCAGACATTTTCCACATTTTAACTTTTTAATTATCTCCCCAACACACTGTACCTAGAACGTATAAATCCTTTTAATACAATTTTAGGGAAGAGTAGTTGCCTAATTAGTTCCGTCATGGCGGTCTAACTTTCACATGATGTTCTAAAACTCGAGGCAATTATACGAGTACATGCAAATTTTACCCTTCAGGATATTGTACTTGATGCTGATAAAAAAAAAAACGATATAAATGTATTACAAGAGGTTAACGTGCGGTCACAAGCTCTTTGAGTATACATAATTGAAGCAATAAAGACGTATTAAGAGGCTAAGAGCTATTTAAAACTGTTAATGACAATTTTTCTTATTTATATTCACTTTTTACACACTGTGTGCATGATACACAGTGAATGCGTTTGGAAGTTATTAACTATACAGTGTGTGGCCCAAAATCGGGGATAATATTAAAAACCGGGGCTCTATAGATCACCGGTAATTACATTATCATGGTCTTTACCTAATTAAAATCAAAACTTAACTTTCAGTTTTTTTTAACAAACGTAATCGCAAATTCAATGTAATGCAAACACCGCTAAATCTACCGCGTGTTGTCAATGGCACCCTGTACTCAGATATACCGCGTACCAAGTGACCAAGCGACGATATCGCGACGAGAAAATACATTACCTACGATTTTTAACTTTGTAGGCTCTTTTCTCCAAAATTATAGACTTTGTAATATTAGATTCTTGTGATAGTTAATTGAAATGTTCTAAAGAATCCCCATTTTAAGTTTTCAAACCATCTCTTATCTTAAATACGGAACTTGCGGTGCGCGATTCCAACCCGCACTTGACCGGTTTTTTTACTTGCTGTTATTCTTGCTAGCCTCGTTAATTTAACATTGCAACCTACTTACGCCTGTCATACATTTTTACTGTCGTACATCACGCGTTGTTTATTTGACTCTGACTGAATGTTGATCAGCACAAATAGAGTACAATAGTAAAACAAAGCCGTTTGTGCCCACATTGTATCTCAGTTTGCGTTTATAAACTGACTTTTCATCGGATCGACCGTTATGCTCGTGTTGTATTGTATGAAACCCTGAAATCGTTTTGTGATGTTGTTAACCGCGAAACGTTCATCGGCAAATTAACTTTGCGACGTTATGTTGTTTACAATTTCTTCTGTTTCACAAATTTCTACGAATAATACGACTTAGTTAATACCAGATATATTATGGTTCGTTTGTGATGGAGATATCTGGGATTGAAATTAGTTTGTAAACTACTAAACAAGGGCTACTTGCATGAAAGAAATAAAGGATAGTTACTGTTTCTGTCGTAAGTAATTGAATTTGTGTTCGTAGTCGAATTTTTACTTCTCTCATAATAAATCAATTTACTTGTTTTAGCAACTAGCCGGTATTATTATTAATACGGTTTTCCTCGACTAACTCGCCTTTAAACTCTATTATACTAGCAATATTAACCAACGAGTTCAGTAAAGTCTAGGGTGCGGGTTTTGGTGTAAGATGAAAATTGATTTTACTTAATCCGATTTTCGGGGAACTCAGCTTCTCTCCCCAGAATAGTTTGGTATACCAGGAACATACGTTCTAAACCGGGAAGTTTGTTTCCCATCTATATATTTTGCTACTGCAATTTGATAATTCCCAAGAGCGGCATCGATAGTGCACAGGCAAAAGCTGGTGTCAGATAAAGGCATGTCCAATTTAAGAGGTCTCTTAGCAAAGCTATTTAAGTGAAATTAGGTAAATTATACAATTAACTCTTCACATTTTTAAGTATTGGTATTACAAGGAGTACTAATTCTGTAGTAGGCATTTAAAAATACCTTTGATTCTCATCATTTTATCCACATTCTACTAAGGTGCTATAATATTGACTTAGTTCTGCACCTAACTACGTAGTGGTCAGAAAGTGACAAATGTTGTAAATAGGTTTATCTACATCGATAGACAATGACCATAATAGGCCCGCAGATTCACATACAGACACCAAAAATACTCCTATATGTTTTTAATATTTTCGCTATATAAACTGAACTTGAAAAATAGCGTGCCGACTGCCATGTTTGTTTACCTTTTGCAAAGATTAGATTGCAAGAAACATTATTTCATTTAAATATTTCAATTAAAAGCCGGTTACAGAGAGCTTGTCCACCGGGACAAGAAAATAAATTAAGTAATACAATTGTTTTGCTCGCAAGTGTAGGTGCTACATCGCGATAAGTACATTGCAAATTATGTCCAGTCTATGAGCACCTAGAAGATGCTTCGGCTTTGTACTTCTCTCTCACTCGCTCTTAATAAGATCGTATTAGAGCTAGCGAGAGACAAGTACAACCCCGAAGCACCTTCTAAGAGCTATCGCATTGTAGAAATATTTTTGGTCCTTAGACATTATAGATATTTACAAGTTGTAAGAAGGCTCTTAATGATTGAACAGTTCAAATTCGATTTATTCATAAATAGTAATGCTATTTTTATAAATTGTGTAACGTATAAGGCTGTCACTGAGTTGCATTACATTGACCGTGACACAGATCTCCAACGCCCCCAAAACCTTAAATTATCGTTATTTTTTACTATACTTGCGCAAATTGATTGGTTGTATTGATCACGAGCCGTTTGGTTTTTGGGCCCTGACTTTTTAAAGCATTTTCATACAAGTGCCACGAATTGATAATCTTTTTAAATTGAAAACAGTTAAAAGTATTATGTATTTTACAATTACTATTTAAGTTGTTGTTTTCCGCAAGTTGACATAGTTTGAAATTGGCCCAATACAATTTACCGTGCAAAAAGTCGGGCTTCCGCCATTTTTAAGATATGTTACACAGGTATATAGGTAGATTTGAAATAGGTAGATACTATAACAATGGAACTCTGACCCACCATAGCACGGTGTCACAGTGACATTAGGGGGCTTCTAAACGAGCAACATTTTCACGGCAATGTGTGGCCGGCAACTATACGCGTCTTGCTCTAACATACGAAGTAAGAGTAAGATAGCACTAGTTGCCGGCCACACATTGCAGCAAAACATGGCCCGTTTAGAAGCCCCTTTATACACCATGTTGTTTGACACTTGTTTCGACTAAATCACAACGTCAAGTTCTATGGTGGGTCAGGGTTCCATTAGGCTCATAGCACATATCCATAAAACGGCAACGGTTAAAGGGCAAAGTGGATTTTAAAGAAGTTAAAAAGATTAAATGTGCAACAATTGGTAATCATATTATTTATGTCTTTAATTTACTTGAACGTTAAATTTAAATGTTAACAATATGTTTATAGATTAGATATAGAAGTGAGATTACTAAAATATAGGCCGCCGTTTGGTCAATTTCCAAAGAAACGTAAAAACAGTGTTATTGATTATCGGTTATCATTTATGAAATTGTTTCAATTTTAACAAAACACTTAATACACTTTTACTGCCAAGTGCTCTCATTTTCATACAAAATGAACCCGCGTAGCGTGTCGGTGGCAGTAAAGTGCATGTTGAATTTGTGATGCACCACTTGATTGTGATGGACGTTAAACGCTTTACATTACGGCCGTCCATTCTAAAATGCCCACTTCTGTTTAATATAGCAACTTGTGTATCTAGATTTACTTGAATTTGTCCCAACGACGGCCTATCCGCTGTCCTAACAGCTGACTCGTAAACCGCGCAATTATCTGTCACTGCGCAACGTTGTCGATTGTCGAGGGATCCGGGTTTATTTATACAGCCCGATGTTTATCGGCCCCGGTTGGACATTGCGAGTACTTGGAATACTTGTTAGGTTAGGTTAGGTTAGTTAGGTTAAAATAATGATTTAATTTTGTACGTATCATTATTTTAATGTAGATAAAACTAAAATAAGTACCTAATTGATTTACTTTAACACTTATAAAACCAAATGCCAATTAAATAAGTAAGAGTCTTAAGAAAGGAACTGACATTTCTTTTCGCTGTAATAAAGTTATCTCCTCCGTCGCAGTTTCTTTTTCTTACATTAGTTAGCGTTCCCTCAGAAAACCTCGATTTCATCTTTTCCCTCGATTCCCTCCAATACTTTGACTAAGAAAACTAGCTCTCTCCGTTGGTTCATATCCAAGATTTATTCTAGAAAACTAAGGACTATAGAATTGTTGGAACTGACATATGAAAAATGAATGCACTACAGCGTACGTTAATCTGTTGCATGTTCATTGATTGCACTCATTCGTTAGCGTTCGCAGAATGCACCCTAAAGCTCCTGATGGACCCTGCTACTTTGTAAAAACGAGCCAATCACACAAACGTTTGCCCTTACACTGAATCTAACCCGAGACCGATAGCTTCGTAGGCAAGGTCACCAAAATGTATGTTGAGTTCGATTATTGATGGTTAATTTTGGAGTTCCGGTATTGAAATGAGCTGTATTTTAGTATGTGTGTATAGTTTATATTGCATATTATATAGACCAGTTGAGTATGCAATATAGGGACGTAAAATGAATGGTCACGATCTCTGCTGCGTAATTTTCTTTTTTTTACACTCAACTTAAGTTACTTAGATCACCTCTGAATGTGTTAGTTCACATAGTGCCAGGCTCTCTGATTTTTGATACAAAATAGAGCCAAATAAGGTTTAAGCACTGAATGCGTATTTAAAATATATAATCATGCCTCGTGAGCGTATTCCTATCATGAAGCAGTTTTTGCGCCGACGCCGCGTCATCGCGTTCTGAGAAACGATAGCACGCGCTGTCTCACAAAACCGCAGTGGTGTTATTAAACGTATATTATTATAAAGTCGCGTTCGTGCAGCGCAGCTGGAGAAACTTGAACCCTGTACGGTTACAATAAAACAGCGATTCTTATCTGCTACTCACAGACCTGGCTATAGAGGAATAGGGTAGCAGTTTGGAAACAAACAAAGCTGGTGTTTAATTAAGTTAAATTTAAAAAAAAAAGTTCAACGTTACCCCGCTAAGTGGAAAATATTCGCTTTGCAAGTTTCCTATCGTTGAATGCGAAAATAGGACAGATTATTCTCACTTTTTCAAATTTCAAAAGTAATTGATGCCGGCGGCGTTCCAAACTAGATTCCTACAAAAAGGATTCCTGATATGCATGCCCCTGTTAAGCCTGACGTTGGGTCCACTTCGTAATTTACAAAGGCAGGCAGGCTCATAGCTGGCTTTTTGTCGGATTTGATTTTATCCTTTGTTTTGTTTATACGAGATTATCTGTTGGTGCCTCGCAAACAACGTTCTAAAGTTGAGGACTAATCCGAGTGACCTATGTACTACTTTCTGTAATTTTTATTTAGATTATTCGTTTATTTAGATGATAAGAGTTAAATAGCTACATAATTAAGCGATAGCGATAATAGAATACGCTAACGAAAGAATTTTAACACTGGCAAAGTAATTATATGATTTACCTTAAAACCAATTAGATCGATCAACGTTAAACCACTTTATTACGTGACTTGATAAATATGTCAATTCTTGCCTAGATTTCGAGTAACATTGCACTGTGCAATAAAATATCACTTTCTCGTGACATGTACAGTGGTATTTTTAGTTTATAATAGCACTTGTTACTCAAACATTACTCAAATAAATGCCTGTTCCGAGAAGAGTTACCCAACCAAGGCTCAGGTCCCTTTCAACGTCGCGTCTACTGACTCACTTTTTTCTCGCTGCGTACCTATACCCTTTGTACTTTTTTCATACTTGCGTTAGATTCACTCCGCCATGACCGAATGAAACGATGTTTTTATTTCATATATTTGACGCTTAGATTAGTGTTCCGTTAATAGTTGAGAATCGGTATCTTTGTTAGTGTATGGATTTTGACACAGTATGCGGGCAGTAAACGTTTGAACACATTTAGAAGGCTCTTAGAACTGGGTGTCGGATTTTTCAAGCTAATTTTCATTGATTTGGTAATATTCAATTTTTAATAATTATAATTAGGAATAAATCGGCACTTTCTTTTTCATTCAGCATCTCTTTGTTTTGTGTAACATTGTCGATGAACTGCCCTACATAAATTACAAAAAAAACAGAATGACCAATGAATCATAATCGAATGATTCGGGAAACAAACCTCAATCTTCACATAGTATAAAACAAAGTCGCTTGCCGCCGTCTGTCCCTCTGTATGTACCTACGCTTAAATCTTTCAAACTACGATTCTAGTTTATGAACTGGTGTAACAGAAAACTTAACCCTTTGTCCTACTAACTAGCGAGGGCCGGTCGCCAGTTAAGAGGTGACAAAAAAAAACCATTAATAGTAAAAAAAAAACAATAAAAAGGCAGTTCATGTTCAATCGTAATCCTTTCAAATTTAAATAAACATTAACGCGTAAATATTATTGAAACAACAATATATGCAATATTTGCAATTACTATCGCATCACAACATTTAATGTTTATTTACATTATTGTAAAATTAGTTAATGAACTTAATGATAGTACCGTGATTGGTAAAGACATAGTGATGATAACACCATTACCATGTGTTAACCAACCAAAATCGAAAATAAAGTGCCCAGTTATATCAAGTTCTTCTTTATGAAAATAATTAAGCTTAAGCACTTAATTAACACTTTCAGCTTACATGAGCGTCTAGCATAAACCGTGCACGCACACGGTGCGTCAGGAGGGCGAGTGCGTTGAGACTTTTTACTTTATGTAACATTGTTTGCGCGGGAGTGACGAGCAGTGACTCACGAGACCGGTTTGTATTGAAAGGATGATGAAATTGATCTTCATTATGTTTTTTATTGTTTATTTTACAAGTTAGTTAAGTAAGTAATAGAACGAGACAGAACCAGATCACATTCATCACCATAATATTGACCGTTACGGCGAGTTTTAATTTTTATGGCTATTGAGTTGTGTCGGAATAATTTTTATCCTTTATTATATTGAAACCTAGACGACGCCGCCGCGGCTACGTACGTGTTTAACCTATATCTACGTTCTCTACTTCTTTCCATTGGAGAACTATTTTCAGAAACTCCTTTAATATTGCACGCCCTTTGGGTACGCAAGGAGTATTCCTTCCAAATTTTCAATCCCTAGGTTCAGAGGGGTAGGTTGTGCGTTCCCTATCACTCAGTCACGGAGGAGTTTTATATGTATGGGTTAAATACGAAAGTGTAAACTAGAATCTCTCTGTTTATTACTTCCGTTTTCACGCTTCATCGCGTCTATAGATTAACGTCGAAGATAAATAACTTCTGCGCGAGCGACGCTGTCGCGGGCAACATCTAGTTTATGATTTATAATTAATTATTCTCTTAAATACGGTAGCGGGACAATATACGTACTGTGACCGTTAAGGACTATCAATATAAAAAACAGGATCGACGATCATGTCAAATCCACACATTTTGACAGTTCTCGAAAAGCGATAGATACAACTAGTTTAGGCACGCAGGACTAATGCAACATATACAATTACAATATATACTTACTGTAGAAACCTGGGTAAAAAGAAAAAAAATTACAAGATAGCACCGCGCTATTTTATTTTCGCCTCTAACGAAAGGTTTCCGAACATTCCAACGCTAGTAAATTGTCTCCTTCGAGCGAAATAAAGTGCGATGTTTACTGGCTATGTTCGCGCTCGACACGTACTGCACTGTAACGGGGGCTCTTTTATGATCATAAAGTAATACTTTCATTGATCTAGTATTTTAAACTACGCGTTAGCAATCATCATTGGTCGTGCAAAATTGTACTTGTAGGCCTGATTTTATTATTTTTGAGCGAAGCATTCACTGCACTACAGAAAGGTATATGTACCATATCAATAAATTTAATCATTTCTGAATGATTACACTGTAGTGTTACATTGTAATGAAATAATTTGGATTTATAACTGCTTATTAATTAGATTAAATACATCGAAATAATTGCGACCTGTACTTTCAGGGCTGGTAATTATTAGACGGCCCAACCGAATTTTATGAACCCAGCTGACCACCACGCGGTGTTTTCAATATTACTAATGTTAAAGTAACATTTTAAATATTCTAAACGCGTTCATCGCCTCTATTCTAGGCGGTAAAATCCAAATCGTTGGTATTTTACCTGGGTCTCTATTCAACACGGTAAAAACCATATCGTGTTTGAGCTGCTATCGTACTGTCACCGTTTTGATAGCTCTTATTTACTTGACTAATGGCGAGTGACGTCAGAACAATACCATAACAGGTCATAGGGCCGCTATAGACGGACTGCTTAGAGCAGTCAGGACAGACAGCTCCGTGGTTGCTATTGGGCGATCTGCAATTTTAATGCTCTTGGTTCGTAATGAAACTGCAAATTGACCAATAGCGACCACGGAGCTGTCTGTCCTGGCTGCTCTAAGCAGTCCGTCTATGGAGGCCCATAGAGGATATGTTTTTTACCGTCCGGAATAGAGGCCCTGTTATGGTATTGTTTTTAATCCGGCCGCCATTACTGTCAAGGAAGATTTGGATTTACCGCTAGCTTAGAGGCGCTGATAATCTATTGCATTACACGGATTCTGAATTCAAGGACCATGTTATTGCATAAGAAGAAAATGAAATACATTTGTTTAGTACACAGGCGTAATAGGACCTGAATATAAAAGTGCTAACGCCTTTTCGGAGCGTGAAAATACGCAGTTAAATACAAATTCCAAACCAAAAAGAAAAATGAAAAAAAAGTTCGATTTAAAAAATATACAAATGATTTAGTAGCCGCACACGGTTCGTCAAAAATTAACAAATGGTGTTCACAGATAGTAAATGTGTTGTGGTGGAAAATATACATGAACGCACGTGAATTCATAAAAGTTCACGTATCGTTTCAAAAACCAATAAAAGCTTGCTTTTTGAAACACGACTGTTTTTAAAGCCTTCAATTTATTTGGAAAAGCTGTTAGTGCATTGCTTTCAAAACCTTTCTCCATGGAATTTGTATTCCACAAATATAAATTCAGACTATACGCACGGTTCTGTTTCTAATCTAGTAATCTACAGTTCTTAAGCTTCTTACTATGCGCTATTTGTTTACACGGGCCAATATTAGATCCGTCAAGTGTCCCATCAGCAAATGAAGCGTTTACACAACTCAGCCTAGTGACCCAAACTGAAACTTGCGAAATAAACCACCGTCCCATGGACGTAAATGCATCAAACTCCAACCCATTCCCACCGACGCAACAACAATAAACAAACAAAATCACTCCTTAACACCGAAGACATAAAGCATCGCGTCATTTTTAACAGCGTATAGTGTAAACTTGCACGTCTGTACTGATGCATTATATGGCACTAACCGGCTAAATTAGATGTCTGATTGTTAGTTAGACGAAACGCGGGAGCAACGGCCGATTGCATTTGGTCGGTTACGGGTAACGGCTGAAGCAGTAAAACTATGCTTGTGCAAGGTTCACTTTGCACGTGCGGGAGAACACCAAATAAAAGGTTTATGATAGCTTTTGTCCTCGATTTCCTACCCTGGAGTTGTATTTTAAAGTGTTAAACCTGCCAAGTTACATCTTCGTCCTGTTCTTTGCATTTGTATTTAGGCTACATTAACATCCCTTTCACCATGACCTCGGGACCTTCAAAAACGAGCCTACTCTTTTCTCAAAGGCCGGCATCGCCCCTACGATTCCTCGGGTGTTGCGGGTGTTTATGGGTCGCGTAATATTTCATTGCAAATAAAAAATTAAGTCGAATAACGTTCAATGTTACATAAATAACCCCGTCGGTTCTTACGTTCAAAAGGTTAATCTTACTTAGGTTATTTATAAGAGTCGCACAATTAATCGATTATTGTTAGCAATATGGGCGGGGTGACCTGAAAACAATCGGCTTCTGCCTACAAAATGTTTGTGTAGTTTGGCGAAATGCTGAAGCATTTTTAATCTTCTTTTAATTCAATATCTCAACTTTAAACGCCATTGACAGATATCTGCACCGATGTAAACGTCAACTACTAATTCATCCATCACTATTAACAACGAATTAAACGCCTGCATCTATAACTTTTATGTTGCGTTTTTTTGTCATTGGTGACTGAATGATTATTTATTATATTTGACTGGGCGATGAAAAAATGGCGCTTTTTTGTACCTCTGCTCTGCATTTAGGTTTACTTTAAATCTACTTCGATTAAGCGTGTTCTTTTGATGTAGCAGTAGGTTTATAAAATGATGGTACCAATAAAGCATGGTTTAAATGGCATATGCATGTACTCAGTTAAGTCGGATCACTGATTTTAATAGGATAATATCGGGTCGCGGGCGGTCAGAGCGCCGCTCAATCCCTTTGGAGTAAGAAGCATTGCCACTCAGTAGCAATGAAACCGGGTCACTTTCTATGATAATTCAATACAAAGTGAGTGAGTGATTAGTCTTGAGTTGGTAAGATTTGTTTGTTATCACATGAGAATGGTAAACGAGCACACATGCCACCTGCCAATCTGCCTTGCAATCTCAAGTTTACTTTACTAATGCGCTGCCAACTCCGAGGACTTGTTTGTTTATTTATTTATTTATTTAGTTATTACACAATAAATGCACAGCACAAATTACAGTGTAGTATGACAAATATGAGTATTGTTGAGATGGAATGTCTTCAAAAATGCTAGCTAGCAATTTTACCGTTTGTCTTATCTCCCATTGAAACAAAACAGTGCAAATATTGCTGCTTGCTAGCGGAGTAGGGGATGAGGAGGGAAGAGGTAGGGATCAAAACGATCCGGATAGACCCTGTACGTTACAAAGTTCTACCTGGTATTGATCATCCCATTATTTTAAATAGGTACTTACGATGTGACAAATTTCAAGTACGTTTTTATAGAAAATTTACGAATACATTATTTAACTGATATTTATGACGCACCATCTGCGTCATTGGCGTATGCGTTTAATGCTTTATCTTAATTCACGCAACGTCATCACCACGTATATTCCACGAAGGCGTTTTTTTAAAAAGGTGTATTTATTTAGGCACTTTTATCTATGCGATAAAGTTTTATCCAGAATGTTACACTGAATTATATTGCATTGAGGTTCTTTTTAAACATTCAGATTTAAAAAATACAGAATACAGTAAGACACCGTAATTCAGTTCTCAGGTTCAACCACTGTAGTGATGTTGAGTCACTACTCACTAGTGTGTAATTAATAAGTAATCAATAACTATGCTGCTGCGAAATTCCTCATTCAATAGACGCTGCTCCAGTCATTCTGTTTACCTTACCACGTGGTGCGAGTGTTCGCAAAATATCAGCTGTCCCACAAGTTGCTAATCTAAATATATTTTAACGGACATCTCTCCTACAACCTATTTATTATTAGTTGGTAAGTAATGAAGATGCACCCACAAGAGTAATGAGTGTAAATTATCGATATTGTCTGATCATTAAATTTTAGGAGGAATTGTAAAATAAATGGCAGGTTGTGGGGCACATTGCTAGTTGAACTAAACGCCGTTGGGCCGGTATAAAAGTTTACAGAGTGGTAAGCGCGTACCGGAAAGTGAAATGTAGATAGATCCTTGAGAAAGGCCTATCCTAGGCCTCCTAGGTATGTCCAGCTGTAGGTGAATCCAACATTATTTTATGCATCCAATGTCTATTCGACCGAACAAAAATACCGCTCCGTCATGGTGGGGCGTGGGGTGGGGGGACATTTACCCCCCACGGACGGCAGCGTAAAAGTAATCTATCTACATGCTCGTAAGATCAAAATTCGCGGTGATTTTCAGCTGCAGACCAAATAGTCGGGACAAGGTCGGCGATCTGTTAATCCATATTATTTGCGATGTCCCCCTTGTGACCCTTACAATACCAGATCCCTCGATTATTTGCCATGTCGTCTGTATGCCACACCGAAATGAGTTATGCTTTCGGAAAGGGTTAAGTTAGTAAATGCTAAACTTGCTTCGTATGTCTGTTATACCGGTTCAATCTTGCAGGCCAATTTTGAACCTCTAAAATGTAGGAGCTGAATCGAGGAGTCGAAAGTTGGCAACAGGATCTCCGCTGTACTTGAAGTAAACCCACCGAATTGTGATTCGTTAGTTTAGTCTCGATCTCGCCTTCAATGACAGTACAAAAACAATCCAGTCGTCATCAAAAGCTTACTTGTCTCAAAGCTGATAATTTTGACAGAAATTTATTATTTCTACAGTATCGTATTAAAAATAGACCTGAACTTTCTTCCAGTCCATTATGTATGTTGCATTCCCGATGCCTGAATCCAATTTAAATCCAGCAAATCGAGTTTTCCGTTTGCCGATGCCCTTTTAGCCAACAAATAAAATCACCGTTTCAATGCATATCTATAACAAGGTTTCCCTGTTCCATAGATTGGTGTCGGACTCAGAGGCGGTGCCTGCCAACGTCATTGTCTGATTTACGAATGCTACAAAGGATTGTTTTATCTCACTGAATTCTTGTTAATATATAAAAAAGAAGAAACTTAAACTCCTTGGATATCTACGCGTACGATGTCGCGGGCGTTCTCAAGTTATCTCATAACATATTACTCATATTAGTATTGTTTGTAACCGTTTTAAACTTGCTCAATAACTCGGATTAATCACTTGTCCCTAGTCTTGTCCTCGCTATGATATACTTTCCGCACTTCCATCAAAATGTACTATTTCTTATTAGGTAAGTACCTATTTATTTATTGTCTAGTCTACCCGCTAAGAATCAATTGTGTGTATTAGGTATATAATCTGTTTGTTCTGTGGTATTGGAATGAATACTAGTCCTATTATCCTAAGACACAAATTGGCCAGTACTAATGTAGTTAGTGTTAAGCTAACCAGGTTTTAGCCGCCGCTGCCCGTGCGCAGTCTATCGTGTCATGAGATCATTCGCTTCGTTTACCACTGCCCCAGACGTCTAGCAACATGCACACATTCGCAATTAGCGTAGTGCGTCTCTCTCATGATTAAGCTGTTGAATAGAGAGAAAAAGAGACGCTTGACACGCAGGCGAGTTTTCAGTTGCACTAGTTGGGTGTTTAGTAGCCGCAATCAGATACATTCATGCATGTTTAAGTGGACTATTAGGTGATACTAGCAGGTTGACATATTACATTGCTGGTATTTCAATCTAGTTTTCATCATAAAACGATGGTGAATTTTAATTTTAAAGACAGCAAAGATGTTAAATGCGTTGCAATAAATGAACTCTATCTACGCCATGTCAATTAAAAAGTATTCAATCACTAATCATGTAATTAGCTCTAATCCCATACGTTATAGTATATCAGAAACTGGTCTTAAGGTAGCCGGGAGAGTCGACCGCAGCCTTCCGCCACTGGTGCGGCTTCGATCCGGTTTAGACACCCAAACTCATCAGAATGCATTCACTGCAACCTTTTTAGAAATGCTGAATCACTTTGTTCGTGGCAGACGATTTTGGGCTACACATTACATTGATTTCAGTACTCGTTTATATATACTTTCAATAAAAAGAAATCTAATATTATATTATAATATTCCTTGACCATTCCACGTAAATTGGCCACCATGATGCTTAAACCCAATAAATAAAACAATCTAAAACTACATTAATTTTTGCAAATCCTTTCAAACACTAAAATTTAAAGAATTTAGTTTAATCAGATAAGAACTCAATTATTTTACAGGAGGCAGTGTTCTATAGAGCAATCAGAGCAAAACAAGGTTAATCATAATAATCATATACTATTGATACAACCTTATAAGAATGATAATATAAACAAAACGTGTCTATTTACAAATAATGAACGAATCAACGACGCGAAAGAAACATAATTGATTATTCTATCGTGCCTGATACGTGTTCATGTTAAATGCAATGACATTAATAGCATACATTAGTAACAGGCGGCAGTTGACCCGGTTTCTCTGGACATCGCTGAATTAGGTAGATCGGTGGTGGTTTTACAACTGAAGAAGGGGTCAGAAGGGAAAACGATGATTGCTTTCTTTCAACATTCAGCGCCGATAGTCTTCAATTATATGGTTTCAATCTTTGTCGTACCACCGCGCGCCGTTGCCGCTATATAGGTATATTGAAAATTAAGTATTGATTAAACTATGCTGCTAAACAGTATGCAAGCTTCATCAAAGAGAGGGCATGAGAGAAGACCTTGGGAAAGACATTAGAAAAATTATGGCATCATTGCGTCACGCGTTAAATTTTGGGATAGGGATATAGGTGTCCAAAAAACGGCCACAAACCCGGAGGTTTTAAAAGTTGATGTTATTGTAAGATGAATAGAAAGCTGTCCGAAAGCAAGCTTAAGGTCTCCTCCTCTGCAAATTTGACTTTTTCTCATCGGACATGCCATGTCGCCACCTAGACACTTGTACAAAGTTACACAAACCTGTGCAGTGTTTGCCATAATTGATAAGATTTCATAGAGGCATGAAATCTTGCAAGACATTTTGTCAACTTTTCTTCTAACAGAGAGAGAACTTCTTTCTTCTCTTTTTTTCTAACAGATTAGTGTCACAATGCTTCCTGAACGAGTCGAGAAAAGGAAACCAAATAGAAAAAAAAGGTATTTCTATCATTTAATATATGAGTTGTATGACAGCCGTGATAAACAATTAATATTAGTTCAAAATTTTTACAAGTCACCCTGTCTTCTACTTGATAAAATCCACTTTGTGTAAGGAAATCCTGACTACACTGACATAATGGGTAAAAAAAGCATTCTATTGTAAAGTTGCAGCGTATTTTTATTGATGTTTTCTTTGATTTCCTCCATTATTTCCAAAAAAACATATGTTTCGCAACACGTCTCGTAATAATTATTACGAGTAAATGAATGACAATATCATTGTCATTGACATTGACGTTTTTAAACAAGTGATCAAACCTACTTAGTCAATGTTAAGACGATGAAGGTGTTTTTTTTTCTGTAATAGGCACTTAGAAAACTTGTCTCATCGCTAATGTATCAAGTGCTACCTAAATGCCACGAGTTTCCGATGTGTAGTCATCACTGTCATGAGTGTTGTGACGGGCTTTTGTTTTATTAATAAAATATTTAATGTAAAATTGAATTCACTCCCGCCCGTCAGTTTGGAAATGTTGCAATGTTCCATTTCTGGCCACGAGTATTTTTGTGCCGTTATTTTCATACGTCTGCCATACAAAATCAACACCGTAACTGAATTGAATTCACCTATTTCAATCATCGTCAGTCGAATTAGCTTAGACAAGTTGTATTCTGACAACGCCACCGTCCGGATACAGTAAAGAATGTGACATTTGACGAAAGTGATTGTTAGGGTAATCTAACTTGGTCCTTTTGTTGATCTTCGTATTTTATCTGCCATATTATAAAACAAAATAAGCTGAAGTGTCGTTAAATCCTGTTGAAACCTATGGTCACTCAGTCAGCTGGTTATAGTCCGATTATTCTTTGTTGTTTTGGCACCAGTCCTATAAATAATACTTTTAGTTTGTAGGTCAAATTTTCCCTGACGATCATTTCCTATAACATTGTATTTACCAGAAGCACTGTATTTAATTTCAAACACAGTTGACTACGAAATGTTACATGTGAAAAAATTATAGTCTACTTACGGTTCTTACTATTTTAACTGCATCCGCGCATTCGCTAATTTAACTGGTATTGTTCTAAGTTAGATATATTAAGACTGAAAGAACGGTCCCCATTGTACCGGGGTTTATATATTTAACTAGCTTCTGCCCGCGTAGATTTCGAATATCGTTATTCCCTCGAGAACTTTTAAATCTTCCGGGGTGAAATGTAGCCTTTGTGTTAAGCTATCTCCATTTCAAAATTTATCCAACGCCTCTACCCGTTGCAGAGAGAAAGAGTAACTAACATCCATACATACATACAAACAAACTTTCACGTTTATACTATTATATTTATATTTAATAGTAAGTTTAATAAAACGTTGTTTATTTTAAAAAGGCAGGATAGTAAAAGCGTTCACCTGTCTCATCGCGGATACGCATTTCCGCTATCGCCTATTATGACAGACACCTAACAAACGAACGAAGTTATGAACCTTATGTCGTCGACGCAAGTTCCTTATTTAGGTTTGGCGTTGATGTTACAAATAGGTGTATCGAGGTGAACCATGAGGGCACTGCTAAACCTGAATCGTATGCCGTCGAATCAGCCAATGACCTACTGTTCGCTGCTGTGTTGGTAGACCGTAACCTTAAGTCAATAAGTTCTGGTGGCTGACTTTACTTTTTTGCACAATCATCAGCATCTGCTTATCCAGACTTAACCAGTCCAAATTCGGATGAGTCTTCGTAAGTCTATCTATGATTAGGAGTTAGACACCATAATATTGAGTTGTCTATTTTCTTATTGTTATTGAATCGACCGCCATTACTATCAAGAGGCATCATAACGTTGACAATGCGCGTTCCCATTGTTCGCATACAATTAGTTTACCGCTTCCCCTCCACCCACTTTCTTACGCCCAGAACGAGGATCTATTTTCGAAGAATTATTTCTAAGTACATCTCTACTATTCAAGGAATACATACATACATACCTTTACGTCTAGATTCCCAGAGTAGGGTAGGTAGAGCCACAGAATTACCAACTCTAATAATTTATTGTTAGTTCTGTAATTTTTCACATTTTTATTTTTATTTTTTATTATTAATTTTTACCAAATAATACCTCCGTGACATTATAATATTTTGTTAATGCCATTATTGTTTGGTTTCTACGAACTGGCGCCGAATTTCTCGTCGATGAATTCACCTGCAATACGGAATTACAACACAGTAGATAATCATGTTTAGTGTTTACCCGACCGTAGCGCCTGTCGATAAAAAATGGTATTGTACCAACTCCGTTATCCCGTTGTACGATCTATGATTAACATGGCATGTATACGACAATTATTTTCGTATAGTCATGAAATCGTCGAAAAAAGGACTATTATTACTCCTTCCATCTAATTATATTTTAAATTACGTACGTTTTCCGCGCGAAACAGCGTACCTGAAAAATGTGAGGCAATACGCCAATTTATCGTCAAACTATTAATCAGTTGCGCAGCGACCGGCTTAGTCGCACGACTCAACATCAACAAATATTTATTTCTTTCTAACAACAGTGCTGTGGGTGGAGTTAAATCTGTAATATAGTGTTCCATGCGAATATATCTTAATGGCTGAAAGTGTACCCCCTATGAACATACTCGTAATTTATATTTTTTATTTAAAAAACAATGGCGAGCAATGTATCGGTAAAACAGACACGACGAACGCTAAATAAGATATAACATTTAAATTGAAATGATACTAATGGTAAGTCTGCTTTTTAGAAGTGTCAAATGAAACTTTGCTTTAGGGTCAATTCACACCGAGACGCGAAGCGACGTTGCGCGCGCACATGCTACTCAAATTTTACTTCATTTACTACACGAAAATGTACACATTTCATTGTGAGAATTCATGCTGCGTGGTCCAACGTATTCTAAATTCTCATAATGAAATGTGTAGATACTCGTATGTCTGCGCAAAACATAATCCAAAACATTTTCCATTCAAAATAAAATAATTGCTAATTAGCAGCATTAACACGTAATTAAAAAGAACATTCAAAAAATATTTTTTGTGTCAATTAATTGTTACCGTTTAATACCATGATTTTGCAGCCGAGACAAAATTGATTAAACTGTACACCAAACAAATCATTGTAAAAATATTATTTATTTTCTGTTACAGTATAAACTACAAACAGATCGGTCGTTCGAGTCAGTTTTTCGTTTCTTATCGATAACTGTTTTAATATCTATGGATAGTAGAATAGAGACCCTCTTGAGTTTTGACAGCTGTTCCAAATTTAAACTCATAACGTTACAAAAATTTACACTGTAATAACATTACAGTACAGATCTCCTGCCACGGACAAGAAAGTTCTCATAGTAAAATTGGTTGTAATAATGCTGGTCATTTGCTACAGTTTCTGAACGCATAATAGAGGGTTTATGATATGTGCGTAAATAAAGTACCTAATAATCTCGATCCGCATGAATATCGTTTTATCTTCGTGTGGCGCACCGAAGCCGCAAAGCCGACCAAATATCAATTAACAATCGCATTGCTACTAACGAAAATTATACCGAAAAGCGTTAAAATAATCCATTTCGCATTCCGCAGGTTAAATATCGTAATATTCGGCTGAACATGTCAGATTTAAATTATAAATTTGAACAAATCACGGTGATTATTCACGATTCGATTACATTGTAATTTAATTATGCGGTTTTACTCATTCAATCAGTTCAGTAGAGTTTTATTTTGCTTCTAATTATGGTCTAGGCGAAGTTTATTATTGTTCCATGGTTCGGATATAGTTCACACACATCGTCCACGACATTCGATAACCCATAAACAGATGTAGGGCATAATTCGTATTTGTCATGCTATTTACTTCAGTCAACCTCAGTACTTGTACTGTGATCAACTGAAATAGCAAGACATGTTCGTACGTTTCCTTAAAAAATACGATGGTAAAAAATTATGTACTACATCTATACCGTATTAACTAAATCACGTACTCGACATAATGGACGCAATAGTTTGACGAGTGAATGAAAAGCGAACATCATATCCTAACTGAACTTTTACACTAATGCCCGTTCCCAATATTTAAACCGCGGATGGATAAGTTAACTTTGAGTTAAAATTCGCTCGCAGGTCAGATTCTCGATGGGGTGGAAGAGTCGAGTGGCGTACCTAAACGCAGCGTAGATAGAACTCCAACAAGGTGGATTGACGACGTTGCTATGGTTGCAGGAAACCGACCGGCAGGACCGGTTCTTGTGTTACGCCTATTTCCAACAGACGTCGTTTGGCTGAGATTATGTTAACACAGTTAAAATTTTGCATTTGTATTGTAAAAAAATATATCAAAATTTTACATGTGACCTGCCAAATCTATCCGCGATTTTAATATTTTGCAAACGGCCTTATATGAATATGAGGGATGTAGCCTACAGTGAGCTGGCATATTTTACGGTATATCTAGATACCGTAAAATATGATTTGAATGTAACTTCAATAACCACATAAAAACCTCTCTCTTGTTTTATTTTGGCGTTGCCCTATGAAAGACTCGGACGAATGGATATAGGTCAAAATGGAAAAGCGTCAGTTTTTACCGTATTGGATTTAAGATACCCAGGGTTATTCGAACGTAGCTACTTTGATCTACAGGTGAAAAGTGTTGTAATTTTTTTTCGTTGCTGTCGGGTGTCTGTGTTCGTTGGTTTGGTTTACAGCTCGTACATACATTTTGTTACAATTGTGGCAATTGTACATTACATTACCATTGTGGCAATCAAATATTATGCGGATCCTGTTTACACCAATGTATGAGCGCACGTAATGCCTATTGCCGCAGTTCGGTCGGCGCTAATAAAATTGTTCGTCGCTAGTCCAACGTGTGCGAGGGACATTAGAGCGCTAGAGGCTACAAATGGCATTATCTATCTGTAGGCGGTATAAAAGGATGAAGAGTATGGATATGGAATATGCGCTTACGGCCTTTTAGTTTTGATCGGCGGTATTATAGTGTTGCTCACTGTTAACTTTTTTGTTAATAATTAAATTATCGTGTGCCTTATTTTATTTACTTACTTAATTTATTTACGGGAACGTTGTAAGAGGAAGCCCAAGGCGAACAGTCCGCGATCAGATCGCTCAAGTGACATAAAACGTCTCAGAGAATAGAACGTTAACATTTGAAATTCCACTAGGGTTAAACTTCCTGGCCTAACCTAACCTAGGTCAATTAGCTGCAAAGCAATACAATCAGTATTAGTCCAATTATTATGCGGAACTGTCTGATTTAAAAAGTCATACTGGGCCAATTGTATTGCCTGGAAGTGTACACACAGTAACAATCAAATATACGGCATCCCAAGCAACTACGAGTACGCCCAATGGTTACTTTAGTATGTAAAACTATATCCAAATAATGTGATTTATTCGATAGGGTACCTGTTAATTGCCCTTTCTCTGCGTAGCTTCCGTGCAATATCATTGCCATGCTCTAATACAATAAATTCAATCGCCGCTGGTCGGATTGTGAATGAATACCGTTGCGGCTGCTCTTTGCCATTAACACATTGGTTAGTTACTCCAAACACGTACCGAACGTGAGACTCAATCCGAAACGCTTTGAATTATCGAATATTGAATGCAACTGGTAGTTAACTGGATTTTAAATTTGAATTTTCATTAGTTTTACCCGATTGCGTATCTATGTCCTGCTATCAGCCCAATGGAACCCTGACCCACCATAGAACTGTGTCACAGTGACGTTATGATTCAAGTCGTAAGAAGTGTCAAACAAATTGTCTTATAACGGTCACTGTCACACCGTCTATGGTGTGACGGGGTTCCATTGGGCAGTATAGTAGGTATGTCTGCAGCCTATACTTCTAACTTTTGAGGTGTCTATTCGTCTTGGTTACGTGTTACGTAGACTAATGTTTTTAGCAAACAGTGAGGGGGGTTTTTTTTTTATTATCGGGTGGGTTTTTAAAGCTTGCTTTTTATTAGATTTGTAATCAAATATTTCTTCTTCTGGTCGACAAATGTTGTTTCTAATACACAATTATTTTTATTGCAATAGTAATAGAAGCTCATCAGGCCAACTAATACATAGGTATTTCACTTTGTTTTTAAAGTGGATTCCTTTTGCCTTTGAAATATAAAAGCGTAATACAGGATGCTTATTTAATCATAGTCTCTGGGGAAATCACAACAAGCAAATGTCCAGTTCAGATAATGAATAAAAACCAATACAAAAAGAAACGTTCGACAAGACTTCAAAAGCAGAATATTCTTGTTATATTCGCTAATAAATAAAAAAACGATAGCGAACACAAGCAGTAATAAATACAATTTTCCATAAACGGACCTAATGAAACCGTCATTGTTATACTTGTTTATTGATCGATGGGTGACATATTCGTATTTTTTTCATCCCTGTGATCTCTGTGTTCAATTCAATTGGTTTTATCGTTTGAAATCTTTTCAATTCCGTTTATAAATACGTTAATCAACATTATGCTCGGAATAAATAAATATCAGGGGACAATATCATTTGACCTTAAACTTAAATAATAATTCATAACAAATCTTGGTGTTTTTTTCTCGCTTTCGATAAAACCCGGCCTGGGCCCTATTCAACACGGTAAAAACCATATCGACTTTGACCTGTTATGGTATTGTTTTGACGTCATCCGCCATTACTGTCAAGTAAATAAGAGCTATCAAAACGGTGACATTACGGTAACAGATCAAACACGATATGGTTTTTTCATCACACTTGCTCGTAAATGGTGTTATTCCATACCTGTATACAGAAGGACAATGGCCTAAATTGTTCCCGCGGGAATTATTGCGAGTTTGTCATCCCTAGGGAGTAATGACTTTCTTTTTAAAATTTGCAACTCTTTCGTACATCATTTCTGACTAAGGAGGTTTAATTTTCAGCCAAAAATTAAATCGGTTTCTAATTTCATCTTTAAAAATTAGCTATAGACTAACTTACATTACACAAAACCTATACGCTTCATTAAACTTCATTATTTTTATACCTATTTCAAGTTTATATCAACATTTATCATTAATTTTAGTAATTATACATTTTTATCAAATTGGCTAAATCTGACTCGAATCCAGGTCGAAACTAAACGCAGTTATTAGAGGTCACAAAAAAAATATCGTTTCCATTTACGTTCCCGTTCGTCAAAAGTTATTTCTTTATATTTTGCAGAGTTAAAGTGTTTTCTCTTTGTTTTTTTTCCTCGCAAATGTGATGAAAACCATTGTGTGTATCACAGGCAGTAAGAGGATTACTAACTCTCCTTAGTAATTCCCTTCATACTACCCTTGATGCACAATGTACTATTACCGTGTTGAATAAAGGCCCAGGGCGTGAATTTTCCCCGCTTCCCGAATGTCTGTTCTTTCGTCATGTAAATAAAAGATGCGTTGCATTCGTAGTAGAATATATTTGTTTTAAATGACCCATGAACTGATTGAAGGGATTTGTATGAAATTTGTCTTTTTTTGTCGAGGGTAGGGGGGATCTTCTGCAAGGCTTCGTCTTGGGAAGACTGTTGGGAAGTTTACCCACTAAAACCCTCTCCGGTGCCTAGCGTGTGTGCTTGTAAGCTCTGTGATCTCCATCGAGCGCGCGCTGGTTTCTCTCACATTCCGGCCGTGCACTTCAAATGTCACTGGTATGACCATACTCAACACTGGGTTTTTGTATTGGTGTGAAAGTCCCCACTTCTTTACCACCCCTATGCCTCTTTTTAGTCCTCCAAGACTAAGCAAGCGTCTTAGTCAGGGTCACTACCTACTAAGCTACCTACGTCAGGAATAGGGATAGAAACTTGAGACTTAAATGACGTTTGTCAAAAAACCTACAACAAAGTTAAATTTTTTTGCTCATTTCGTTATTTTCCCGTTACTCCCCCTATTTTAACCCCTTAGGGGGAGAATTTCCAAAAATCCTTCCTTAGTGCTCACTTACATCATCATGAAGGGAACCCCTGTACCTAAATTCAATTTTCTAGGTACAGTAGTTTCGGCAGATAATAACAGCACAGATTGATAACTTGTCCCTCCTATTTTATCTCCCGTTATAATCATCCTAATTTAAAATCTAGAGTTAAATAATATGCTGTCAGTAACAGACCAGAGATAGGTCTTAGGATAAAAATGTCTTATCGTTAAAATTACAGCATAAGAAAGCGCCTTATATCTCGGTCCAGACTAAATACGTATTTAACATTTCAATACATCTTTTAGCATTAATGACACTAGGGAAAACACACATATTTGTGAGGCTGGCGCGGCGTGGCTAAAGATAATTGTAACTGACAATTCCAGAACTTGCGCTACTATCTAAGATATTTACGCCGAGTTCTAGGTCACGCTGTACCCTTACCATGAGTTACAATTCCCTTACTCGCTAGCGAGTCGCATGCTCTGTCCCTCGCGCTCTATAAGAATACTGTATTTGCACTTCGCACAGAGCATTCGATTCGCTAGCGCGTACGGTAATTGTAACTCATGGTAAGGGTACATTGAAATAGGTATTGTTTTTCATTTTTCATTTTAAAGGCGACGCCGTAAGGCTTTAGAGAATTCTCTCTTCGTGAATAGAATTATTATTGGAACCGGCTATTAATTTTATAAGACTTCTAAATTAAAGTTGAATATATTTTCTATTCACAGTAGGACTAATTAGTGCCTGGCCGATAGACTGCCATTTTGCATGCATCACTCATGATTAGACGAGGTTACGTTCGTATTTTTTTTAGGTGTGCCTGACAACTGTCATTTCAGTGCAAACCCAAGAAGAGATACTTACTCTTAGTTGAAGTTGATTATAATGCTAGACTAAGTTGTACCATTGTAATATGAAATATAAATATGTTTAAAAAATGACTGACTGCTGAGTTTCTTGCGGCGTTTCTTCTCAGCAGTGGTCTCCTCTTGGGAAGCGCTGGTAGTATCTTGACGTGTAAAAGTGCCCGAGCGGCCTACTTACTGAATAAATTTATTTTATCTTATCTTTTAGCGGATATTAACAACAGAAAGGTCTTTAGTGGTTCAACTAACATCTTAGTTGATGTATCTAACGTCTTGCCAGGCTTGTATGAAATCAAGACGCTTATGCACAACAATTACAAACTTGTTAGAAGCGAGCAATGGTTTTTCCCGGTTTGCGATGACAGGTGTCAGGATTGCCTTCTTAACGGCCGGGCACTACAAAACAACGGATAGATTGAGAATTCGTTTTTCTATTGCCTAGTGAGTAACTTTTTTTTTTTTTCAGTTCCTGTTCCCGTATTCCGAGTATCCATCCATCCTTCTCCTGCGAAAAGACTTCCTGTTTCCCTTTCCTTTTTAAGCCTTAACCTAATAAAACAAAAGATTTATGTACCTTCTGCTGCATTTCATTTGGTAATAATAATGAGCCTTATTTTCATTACTCGATTAAAATTCCCTTATTTAACCACTATATAGACCTTTTGAATTTCGAAAATCGCATTATGGAAGACTGCAACAAACCCAAATAGCAGTAATACTGCAAGTTCTACATTTGAAATGCATGTATAAATAAAATTTGCCCTTGATACGAGTTTGCAAAGAAACGTCACAATATATAGCGCGCGGGTGGTAGGACCCTGTGCAGAGTCCGTCCGGATCGCTACCACCATCTTATCCATTAACCTACCGCCAAACAGCAGAGTTCGCATTGTTGTGTTCCGGTTTGGGGATAAGACAGCCGGTGTAATGACTAGCATAGAGGCATTCCATCTTAGTCCTCAGGGTTCGCAACGCATTTGCAGTCTTATGCTAATGTCTATGGGTCACAGTTTCCACTTACCATCAGGTGGTCTGTGTGCTCGGTTGCCTTCTCTATGCGATAACAAAAAAAATAAAAAAAAATAGATTAGTGGCGAATCCTATGAGGTCTAGGATGTAAAGCCTCTGCTTTTCTACCTCATTTCGGAACACAGCAATACCAAAAGCTGTTTGCTAAAGTATATTATAAAGTAATCATGGCAGCAAGTCCCTAGTTCTTGTACTATTAAAAGTTATAGGTCTGTTTACAGTCGAGTTCATAAATATACCTTGTCGCTTTAATCGCTGTAATAATTCGGATATGGCAGCTTGAATCGAACATTAAATAGACAAGGTACGAAAGTGTGTACATATTTATGAACTCGACTGTATAGGGTGATTTGTTTTTAAATTAAGGGGGGAGGGGGGCTCATTTACAGCAAAAAAAGACACGTTAGTGTCCTGTCCGAAAGTAAGTAGTACAAATAGTTAAGAGGATTTTTTTTAAATGCATATCTACTCGGAAATTATATGAAATGGTTTTTTTTAAATGCATATATTTTCGGAACATAAATGTAAAGGTCGTACTTTTAGCGGACAGATGTAGTGCATAATCATTCGACATCGTATTTTATCGGTTAAGCTCGTTTCCTCAATTAGCTTTTCGATGGTTGGTTTTTCAAGCTGAGGAAGCAACATAACGTAAATGGATATTTCTAACCAAATAAAATATTGTTTGTTTATTCACTACATCTGAACGAATTTCTGTAATAATATCCATTATATTGTGTAGCGATGTTTAGTGAGATTTTAAACATGGTAAAGTTTTGCTATTTGCTGTATAGGTATTACATAAATAGTAGGTATGATCGTATCGTTTTGAAAACTGCCAATGAGCGGTACAACGGCTATAAAATAAATCACCAATTGATAACAATACCGTGGAAAATGACGAGTCAACAAATTACAATGATTTGCTTGCACCGGGCCACAATGGGGGCTGAGTGCAGTCGTTTATATTTAGCAGAGAGCTCTTCAATTGATCGGCTCCCGTCGCCTTGCCTCCGGTGACACCCTCATTCGCAAACAGTTATGGCCTTCATAGCTCCTATAACAGTTGGTAATTAATGAAATGCGAAGTATCGGTTCGTTGTTAAAAGAATTGTGAGGTTGAAAATTTCGATATCGTAGGGGGTGATAAACAGTCCGAAGCAAGTTTTTGTATGGATTTTTGTTGACGGCTGTTCGATTTAAGCTTCACCTCGCAACCCTCTTAATCTCGATACTTTTTTTTATTTGGGCGAATCAGCTTGACAACCCGAAATGCATAAATGCCACAGTAAGTACGGGCAGTGTACTGTTCATGTCGATATTTAAAAAAGTTTGCGGCTTGAAATACCGAACGTCCTGTAGCTACAGGTTAGTTGCTATATTTAAATAATTTGAAATTTTCGTGTAACTTTGTATGATAGGATAGCCCGGCCGTCCCAACTTAAAATAGCTGTATGTTTCTGTAGTTTCTGTTTTTTTTGACAATGTGTTTACAGCCGATTCCGATATCTTTTTTTTTTCGAATTATAAGCGAAAAATGTTCATATTTTAATTATGAGAACATTCTCAAAAAACCACATGAGATCGTATCACCAAATACGGCGAAAAAAAATCTACCCTGTCTGTCATCTCTCCTTGCACTTGACCGAACATCCTGTATTCCATTGATAACTTACCACGTTTTCGGAATAAAACGTGCCTTATGTCTAGATATACAAATGTTTATGGCTATAAACTATCTCTTTACCCAATTTCACATCGCTCGTGGCGTTGAATTGTGATGACAGAACAGGCAAACATTTCCACATTTATAATGTAAAGAAGGAAGCATAATGATATACATTCTCATCCGTTATTAATCAATACTCAATACTCAAATTGTTTTTGCATTCCACAGCAAAAGCTACAAATTGCTTCATTTCATGAAAATTTAATATGGGAGTTAAATGCACAGCACCTCAAGTATTTGCTACCGGCGGCCGTGGTTCTATTCCTTATCGTTACCATTTCGTTCTACATCATACTCTGGGCGAAATATATGTATTCACCTTTAAAAAAATATGAATGGGTGATGGCACCACTGAAGGGCACAGTTAATGGCCACACTTATCTCTTAATTCAAAGATCATACGGTTTTAACCTAGCATGTCAAAAGCAAATAGGTTTTAGGTTATAGAATAGATCCACAGATCTTATTTACCTTCGCCAATGGAACGGACACGCCACGAAATTTTTTCTTGCGTTTTGCGTCAATATAGGTACAGATGTAGTGAATAATTCTGTCCCATCATTTTTTGTCGAATCAGTTTGTATTTATCTTGCCATGTCAATTAGCTTCAGTACCTAACAATAAGCCAACTGAGAAAGCAAGATAAATACGAAGCTATCCGACCAAAAAATATAACAAAGGATTATTCACTATATACTACCATCATGGATTGCAAACACTACAATTTAGGAATACATTGTAAAAAATCTTAGTATTTAATACTATTTATTACGAGTCGGGAAGAGAAGAAACTAGGATTGAATAACCACCGGAAGGTATTCGAGGCTCGCTCGGGCTCGTAATAAACTTTCGCATATTATCAAATGAAAAATAGAAGAAAAAACCACACTGCGGCTCCATTGATTCATCTCGGGGGCATTTTCCAGTCATTTCACGTGTTGTTCAACTTCGACGCAAAAACAGTAATTTTGACGCTAATGTATTTGTGACATGTTTTTTTTGTCATTGTAGTTTTTAAAACTGATGGGTCGTTTCGTTTATTCTCAGTTTTTTTTTCCGGGCCCAAGTACCTTTTATTATAAATATGAGGTAGGTGTAGGCTGTGTTAGTTCAGCTGCCCGGAGGGCCAAAGCACCCAGAAATAGAAGCTCCGTGACGGCGGAGCTCAGTCGACTTTCTGCAAAAGTATATAAAATGCGAACAAATCGAATTTAGTAGAAAACTAGTTCAACTAGGATGGTTCTTCGGTAAGTTTAATGAAACTCAGTTTGGGAGCCAGCAGCTCTAAAAGTAATTTGCATATATCATATTTGTTACAAGTGGATTGGGACCACAATATTCTATAGAAGCAGCAGTTTTTATTAACTAAAATAGATGGTGCACGAAAGGATGACAATTGCAAAAGGCAGTGTTGGCAGTCAGTTTTAAGCTGATCTACCTCCAGAGAAGGGCGAGGTAGCTAAGCGGGGCGCGAGAAAGAAAAACTCCTATAGGTTAGCTCCACTGTGAGAGGCTAGAAAAATATCTTATTGGTGGATTATTTACTTTTTTTTTCATGGGACAAAAACAACTGAATAAGGTATGTTATAGAGAATAAGAGTTACTATAAATATATGGCAAGTACATTCAACTACATTATCCACATATAACTAATACAGGTTATCTTGTAAGGGACGTGCTTGTGTAATGCTAAAGTACAATTTAAGTTTTATAGCACTTAGGTACACAATATTCATCGAACATTAAATGAGCATATGTAGTATAAATGAACTAGTTAACAGAAGCCATAAGTTAACGAGAAGCTGATAAATTAAATATATCTATGTCAGTAAAAATCTCATTATACTGAGAGCAGCCTACGCAGAGGCAGCCCGGCAAGTCATAACGTATTAAAAAAACTACACATTAGAAATTTATGAAAGTCTGAAAAGTTAAAGATTCCAGCGATATAAAAATGATAACTCAATGATTATGTAAACAAAGAAAATAGGATTACAATTTTTTTCGTGATACCTGTCTCCCATAAACAACCTCATTGCCTCCGCCGCGACTCGTGGCATGCATCAGACGGTTCCATCAGTTCCATGCATTTGTTTGTTGTTGCTCGTTTTTATACCTGAGTATGTAGATGCGTTTTTACCAGCGGGACGAGAATTGAAATTTGTATTAAAACAGCAACAGATTTTGTTCATTACAAATGTTCAATTAATTCTCGTCTCGTCTCGCCTCGCCTCGACGGTGGACTCACTGTGATTTATTTTTTTATTTGAATTGTATTTTTATTATTTGTTGTCACCAAATGTAAATTGCAATATTCTGTCTTTGAGTTTGATAGGTATTAAATTACAATAAATTAGCTTGGAATTATATTTGAAATTTATACAGGTGATTGGTAATGTAATGCTTTCTTTTTAAGAAAGAATTGTAGAGCTCATTTGCAGCAAAAAAAGATAGCTCAGTGCCCTCACCGAAAAGCTGTAGTTTTTTTAAATGTTATTTGAAATTGGTATTAAATAATCGATATTTTATATATATATGAATTTATGAATATGACGTACAGATTAGTCAAAAGGCTCCCTTAATCTACCAGCCATCGAATAAGGTACCACAACAACATAAATAAGGTCAATGAATATTGCAAACAATAAAGTAGTATGGAATTCAAATCGGGAAAGTAATGTTTCGTAGAACCTGTAAACTTCATAGTTTTTAAGATTTGCATAGGATGTTAAACAAAAGATACCGTTTCCGTCCAGACATGACCTTTTTTACTGCAAATAAGCTCTACTTTACCTTCCTAAAAGGAATGTACCACTATACCAATCACCCTGTATATGCCTTCGCGCACAAAGGACAACATAAGCTTGCCGGATAATGAGTCGCAGACGAGCTCGGTTCACAGACTGTAAAGACAATCATCGCCCTGAGCTAAACCGGACTGCATCTCGGAAAATCCGAGGAGCTTTTAAGGCGTATAAAGGTAGGCCATGAGATTTTTTGTGAGAGGAGTTCCGCAATAGAGCATAAGATCTACTTTGACTTGATTAAGTCTTAGCCTTTTTTTATTAACTTGCTTTTAATTCTCGGATTATATCGATGGGGCACGTGGCTCTACAGAAAATCAAATTTTATTGGTTGCCGAATTACTATTCCCGTTTTTTTCCGATCTTAATTTTTCACTGCCGTGTTTAATCACTGTGTCGTTTTTCCATGACGTATTTTTTCCATTAATTTGATAGTGCCGACGCTCCTCTTCTGTGCGGTTTGGCCCTTCGGGCCTGCTGCAAAACTAACATAACCTAAACCTACTTTTCTTTTTCGACCTAATTATAAGTGGAAAAATTGCGATTGGGAGAAATTCGGATAGGAAAATATGCGATTGGGAAAAAATAAGATCGGGAAAAAATTGGAATGGAAATTCGACAAACAATAAATTTTGATTTTCGGAAATTGTGGGCAACGCTCGATTCAAGTAGGTACTTACTGTCGGCGAATAAGAGTAAACTGGTGTTTTAAACTAAACCACCAGACTTTAGACATGTTCGATCAGACGCGAAGTCTTAAAACAGGAAATTGCTATTAAGATACACGTCTAGACATAAGAGGCCGTAGGTAGTTTTCGACTCACCGGGAGTTATTAGCGTGTAGAGTTCACTTACAGCCAGTCTTCAGTTCGATTACCTTGTTCGATTACAGTTAATCACAGAGACGTAGTTAAGGGAAAAGGAATGAATCCACCGTGACTTGCACTCGAGTAATTTGCAGTGTTAAGTTCGTTTAAAAAACAATTTAAACAATGATACATTGACTTTACACAAAATTGTATGATGGAGAAAAAGGCGAAAAACGATTTTCTTTATGTATTAATAAAAATAATTCTCAGTTTTTCGTTACTTTTCGAGATATTAGGACTTAAGTGGGTTGGTTCCTATGTGATTTTTAAATAAATTGCTGCAATAATTTTCCGGATCCGTTTTGCTGATTGATAGTCTAGACCCCAAGGACCAGCAAACTCAACTCCACTTCCGATTGTATCGCGGATTGAGTCCTTTTCCCTTAACTACGTCCAGTTGATTACTGATCAGGCATCTCATCTATTATTGTTACCTCCTGTATATCGGATTTCTCCAATCAATCAAACGTACTGTGTGTTCTTCAGCCTAGCCTCCTAATATTCAAGCGGCTAGATAGATAAGGTTACCTACTTAAATTTAATTTTGACACATTTGGCGTGTGGCAAATGCCACTTTACTCAGACTTAATAGGTATCTCCACGGCAACTAAAGATGCGTTGGTCTCGAGAATTGTTCGGAATGACGCCTTGTTCTCGTCCAAAATACCGCAGAGCCTTAAGTCGAAAGTCTTCGACCAGTGTGTGTTGCCAGTGATGACTTATGGATCAGAGACTTGGCCGCTGAATATGGGCCTCATAAATAAGCTCAGGGTCACTCAGCGTGCAATGGAAAGAGCTATGCTCGGAGTTTCTTTGCGCGATATGATCCGTAATACGGTAATACGCCAGAGAACCAAGGTCACCGACATAGCTCAGAGAGTTAGCATGCTGAAGTGGCAATGGGCAGGCCACATAGCTCGGAGAACTGATAACCGTTGGGGAAGAAAAGTTCTCGAGTGGCGGCCCCGCACCGGTGGACGGAGTGTTGGACGGCCTCCCACCCGGTGGTCTGACGACCTGGTTAGGATCGCGGGGAGCCGCTGGATGCAAGCGGCTCAAGACCGTGCTTGTGGCGCTCTTTGGGGGAGGCCTTTGTCCAGCAGTGGACGCCCCCGGGCTGATGATGATGATGATGACCCCTTGTTAGAAGTTTTGAGGAATCCTGAGAATAAGATATGGCACTAATTGTGGAATGGCACAAAGTCTTAAATGTGGCACTGTAGTGCCAATGTTCGAAAAATAAAGTACCTAATAGGGCGCACCTTCGGGGATTATAAACACTATCCCACTTATTCATAAAAGCAAAACCATTTTTTACGTTAAAGTATTCTTTGTCTCTTTCTGTCTAATTCAAATGTCATAAATATAGATAAGGGCAGCGTAGTTCAAGTACACTTTAGCTATTGCGTAAGGGATTAAAATCGGGAACGTATATCTGTAAAATTCATAAATTTTAAGATAATTTAAAGATTGCATAGGAAGTTTAAAAAAGATGCCTTTTTCGTCCAGACCCTTATTTATATTTATATTTTAAGTACACTTTAGCTATTGCCAGTTTATGACGAGGGTATAACTGGGTGGATAAACTTTTTGTTGTTGTTATTCTGTTCTGCAAGCCAGGAGACAACAGTTATAATATAATATATACCTACTCCTAGGGGACTCAGTAGAAAATCGATAAAAGAATGGCTTTGTAATTTCCAATAAAACTGATTCTTAGTCGACTTACCTATATCCTTTGAAATACTTAACACATAGTAGTTTTAAAGAGTGACCCAGGAGACGTCACCATGGCAACAAGGTACAACAAAAAGTTGATTGACCCAACTATATTCCTGCAATCTCAAACATTAGTCCTGTTCAGCTCTGTTCTTATTCTTATCGGCATCACAGGCTCCTTAACATCACAGGCCGCTAAATCGATCATATGCAGCTTCATCAGATGTCGCTTCAGGCTAGACCGGGTAACGAACGCTTTGTGGCAGTAATGACACCTAAAACAAATAAAAATTGTTAATTGAATATAAACATGTTTCCAATGTAAGGTCTCAATCTATACGGCTTGTGGAACCTGGGTACACTCGGAAATCTAACTAAGGACAGAAATCTGACAGTTCCCATCTTGATTATCTCGTTATTTTAACATTATTTCATAAAAACATGTATGAAACTCGTTTAGTTAGTAATATAAGGGTAAGTTTTATTGATAAAATACCTCTATTTAAACCGAAATGCAGTATTCAATCACATCGAATGTGCGCCCGTTGCGGTTAGGATTTTGGTCTTTAATTAGTGTTTCGAGTATATATCGATTGTTAATCAATGCAAACGTGCCTCATTGGTCTATGTCAGCCAACAGAAATCGGTAAACGTATTGATTAGTTCATAGTTCAATCAATCGATCATCATTCGAATTCTGCTTTTCGATTTCTCATTAAAACCCCGGCAGGCAGCGGCGGCAGCCGGCGGTACCGATGTGTCCGGTACAAGTCAAATATTTAATAAACCGATCACTCTGCCCTGTCATCGTTCATGAACTATGTGTTTCGTTGTGTATTGGGTAGAATATAATTATAAAATAGATAACTGATATGAAATAATGAATGAATGCATGATATTTATTTTCCAAAGTAAGTCACAAAGTAAGTAGGTCATAAATGGCCTAACCGATTTTCATTTCTTGATAAGTACCATCTCGATTACACTAGCTTTTATTTAAACCACGTCCTAATCGGCCTATCCAACCAGAGCTACGTTGCTAACTTATAACACCCCAGTCGTCCATTGCAAAAGCGTTGGGTGTTAAAAATCGGTGATAAACGTCAAGATTTTTTCATTTTCGCTGCCTTAATTTAATAGTCCATAGCGACGCTTCTAAACCGGCTTCAGCAGCTTTTGAGCCACTTCATCAACAAGCTGGCGCCGGCGACCTAGTCCGCCGCCGGGATCACAGCTTAAAAGCACCATTGACAAACATAACAGACCTCTATTCTTGGCGGTCAGAACCATACCGTTTTTGACCTGCGGGCTTATTGCCTAAGGCAACCGCAATCGACTTCAAAGCGGAACAATTGTTTTTATTTTGTATGCATACAAGCCTTCGATTTTCAAAATGAAAACTATTGCGATTGCGAGTGCGTTAGGCATTATAATAGCCATTTTTACTTGACAGTAATGGCGGCCGAGTTAAAAACGATACCATAACAGTCCCTAATCTGTCCGGCCGCTTGGCGGTTCAAACTCAATGAAGAGAAAAATCAGTTTATGCCTTTTTCTATTCTTTAAAACTGTCGGTTATTACTCATTATCAGATTTCAAACGTCATTTTGAGACCGACCGACCGTCAAGTGTGAAGTCAAGACGATATCGTCCAACAGCTTGCCGGCCACCCAAATATAGTAAATTCGACCGTGAGGCGCCTGACTTTCCGGGCGAGAGCACCGCACGCCCGACACTTGCAATTCGAAGAAATCGTCCGGCCAATATCTGCCGGTTCAGTTGATAAGTATAAAATAAAACATCTAAGACTCAGACCTTGCGTTGACGTCTGTGTGCCTATACAACACGTGGCTCTGTAGAGCTGATACTGAGGCGAAGGGCTTGCCGCATGTGCATGTTGTCGCCCCTGCTGGGTGCACAGTGAATCTAGATGAAAGACAAAAAAGTAGTGATGAACAAGTACATTCACGACCGTCCCACGGGGTGAGGGAGGGGCGGGGAGGCGTATAGGCGTTAGTGAGGAAGGGGCGCGTAACGTGATTACTACAGAGTGATTTCGAGTGTGATACATTCATTTAGGGGTGTAGTAAAGCTTATTTGTAGTAAAAGTATTTATTCTAAATAACATTCGAGGCATATTTAGTAAAATTAATTTTTTTGTAGAAAATTTTGCTACTTATATTTCATTACTTCTTCGTGTCATTTGCACTTTTTAATAATCCATGTTTAACTAAGATGGTTATTTTGACCAATATGCTTGATCTCTCAAGTGCGTTTCCAAAAAATCAAATTTGTCAGACCGATTTAGAAATACTAATCCATCATGAAATATTTCAAATCAAATGTTAAATATTTAAATAACACGCAAATTTTCAGATAGAGCGCTTACAAGACCTTTTTTTGGCTATAAGATTTTTAGTCTAACCACCTGTATAATCGACTTGCTGCCCTCAGCTCCCTGTCGCGGGATCTCGTTAATGGGGGAAGATTGAACATCGAAAAATTACCCGCTTTCTCTTTTAATTTATTTAATTTACTTAATAATACCCCACTTGACGGCGAAATTACTATAAAGTATCGCTATAAATGAAAAATAACAATAAGAAATATAGCCGCGCTCGAAATAGTCGAGTTAGTCTTCAATCCAAACGACCTTAATAGTGTCGGACTGAAAACGAATGGTCCAAAGTAATTCCTTAGACGGAAGACACGTAGCTAGAACTTTTTATGATACGAGCGACACGATACGATACGAGTTTGGGAATATGTTCACCTTAAATTGAACATATGCTATCAAATTAATTAACTTTACGTTTTATCATATTTTATCGCATATGCTTTTATTAAAATAATAATAAATACACACAGAATAACTATCACCTCTATTTACCTGGCTTGCTTTTAATTAGTAAATCTGCCGTAATAATAACTAATAATAACACATATTCCGAAAACAAAAACAACCCGCTGTCTATTACGGTCCAAAAGATACAGCTTTTTAAAGTTAAGACGGACGGATGGCTCCCTTCGGGCACGCAACCTTGAAATTTGCGTATAAACAAGTCTTAATATATAAAAATGAACCCCTATTTCTCCTGGTCACGCTATATGACTGGAGAACGGCTTTACCGATATGTTTTCTAATACTTCGTAGAAGGTTCTTACATAAAAAACAAACTACTGGAAACGTCGGAAATTTGCAGCGGGGCGCAGCCGCTGGCGGAACGCTAGTATTTAATAAAAGAACAACCCCCGTGTGGTTGCCGGGTTAGAATATTGCCACTCCATGTCTCCCGTGGATGTCGTAAGAGACGATACTAAGGGAGTACCTATATAGGCTTGCAGTACTGTTAGGCGATGGGCTTGCAACCTGCCACTAATACGCTGGTAAACATCTTAAGTTTTTAAAGTGGTTCGTAAATCTGTAGCTCTGCCCACCCCACGTTGGGATTACAGGCGTGAAGGTGTGTATATAAATAAAGAACAAACCTATGATTGAGCAAGTGCTCGTCACTGATGAACGCGCGTCGACACAGCTGACACCAATGCGTTTTGATCGCGGGGTGCTTGTACTTCACGTGGTTACGCATCGACACTGCAGAGGCGTACGTGTTCCCGCAGTACTCGCACGGCGTTTCCATTTTCTTGCAATACTCCCCGTGCGCTACTAAAGTCGTATCAGAATCAAAAGTTTTATAACACACTGCACACCGGTGCCTCCGGTGCATATACTTCACATGTTGCTCTAAGCTAAGCTGCGATGGATACACCTTATCGCATTGGCTACACCTCATCTCCTCGTTCGTGTGCTTCAGTTGTAGATGCCGGTGTAGCGTGTTCGTAGATTTGTATATTTTACCGCAGTATTTACAAGTTGAGTCTTGGTCGCCTTCTCCACTCGCCTCTGGCTCTTGGGGCACCATTATGTCATGGAGAACCGCGGTAGACGTGCGTAGGTGTTCGTCTATCACGTCAAAATCTAAATGCTCGACGACGACGTCGGTTTGTGCGTTTGCCATTATTTATTTTGTAGTACCCTGAAAAAAAGATTTTTTTTTCACTGTGCTGTGAAGTTGACAGTGATAGTTAAGTGTCAGGTTGTTGTAAAAAAAGAAGTTCGTTTTTTTTTTCATTGGCCCGTCGCTATATTGTGCTTGAGGATTTATTACGTTCTTGGTTAAGATGGTAAAACAATGATAAGTTAATTACCTAATTCAATACTAACATTAAATTTTAAAATAAACCTCTTAAAACCGCATCATAGGGAATGCAATCTCGGGATTAGCTTGTATATAAATACCGGTTCAGTTACGATATTGCATACAAACCAAATCCGGTTTATCATACCCTAACGCATACGAGCTCGTTTTACAACCGATAACCCTTACAATAGAGAAGAATAGCTAAGAATCCATTAAGAATCACCGTTCCCTTGACGAACGCAGACAGAAATAGATACGCAACGAGGTCAAACACATAGCAACCCTCTTTTTGTGTAAAGGGGTCACAGATTTACTTTTAAACCAAACAAAAAGAGCTGTTAAAACATAAATAAATGTAAGTTTCTCTTAATTCTTCTTGAAAAAATTTAGTAAATATATTATGTAGTTATAATGTCTGCAAGGTATTTGTAAATATGGGCCATGTTGAAAATAAGTCGCATAGTGTTACAAAAAAGCCAACGGTTAAGCTAACTCTAAAAAATGTCTATACCTACGTTTTTTTTTAACTACACGGCGGCGTCAACCGAGGCCTCGAGGCGATGAGTCACTAACGTACCGTGACTCAAAAGATACTTACATAAAACATAAACGTATTAAATTGACCCAGCACTATTATCTGACCTAAAGCCTACTCACGATTGTTGGCTATATTGCCGTTCGTCGAAATATATGCCAACACTTATGCCCGGACCCTAGGCCTGGAAACAGTATGATAATATCCAATTTTAACCGAACCAAGATAAAACCGAATCTAACTAAGCGTTTTAAATGTTGGGTACGAGCATCGTGAGCTTTAGTATTGCACGATACGTAAGTAAGGAAGTGCCAAAGTAGGATACAAACGAATGTAGTCGACAAAATACAATGTTCAACGTTTCTTGACTGCGTCTTATGTTAATCTAAATAAAAGTTGTCTACTTTTTTTGATGACTGTATTTACAAGCTCGGCTAAAGCACTGATTTTAATTTCTTTGCTGCCTTTAGTTCTAACAATGTTTAACATTAATAGACCTAGTTCATTGACCAAGGGGAGCAAGGCACGGCTCAGTAATCGAGTGTGCATTTACGGCCCGACGCGAAGGGGGGGGGCTCTAAGCACACGAGTTTAGTTATTTGTACTTACCCTCTAATGACAGATACTGCTTTATACTAACCCTACAAAGAAAAGAATAATACATCATTTAATTAGAAAACATAAATTAATATATATTAATTAACCAAATTATAACTAAACTAAATACAAATCAATTAAAACTAAATAAAAACTAGATAAGTGAGGGCCCCCGTGGCAAAGTACCACAGATGCTGGCAGCATTTCCTCGTTGTATAGCAATGCTAATACGCTGTCCGAGGAAGCTGCCAGCTCTGTGGTCACCGGTTGTTTCAATTAGCCTTTTTATCATTTTTAGAATTAAATTAAATACAAAAGTAGCAATGAAATTCTGTCAAGGAAGAACGAGCGCGCCATCAACAAGAAACTTTTTTTTTAAATTGTTTATTTATGCGCACCGTACAGTTTGCGCGCCAAAAGAAGTTAAAGAAGGTTAAGACGCCCCGATTCGCAGGGTACAACTTGCGTGCGGGTTAAAGCGGGTTGATTGACAACGACCGATCAAGACTTAGACTTTAAAAAAACTTAAACGGGTTATAATTGATTTTTATAAAATATTACTACCCTTATAATATAACCCGGACTTTTGAGAAGGTTGAATTAACGGGTTTTACCAGTTTTACTAGGAAAGTGTAGTATAAACAATATTATATTATGAACTTATCTAAGTTGCACACCCTTTCGACCATAATATCACATGTATGATTAAAACAAATATGAAAAAACAACGTATTATATGTAAAAACCTTGAGCTCGGGGTACCGGTGAAATGTGGTTGCGGGAGCGTGATGCCATTGCGTGTTTTTGACTCCTATACTTCTTTTGATTACTGACTCAACTGTATTCTGGGGCTAGCAAATACTTGTACAAAACATACTTAACTATACCAAACAAATTTGGAATCGACAAAAAAAAAGCGCCATTTCAAGCGTCACTTTCGCTTCCAAATTTGAATTACATTTGTGGCGTGTGTGCGTGTTACGTGTACGTGTGGTATTTTATTGGGCAGCGCGGCCGGCGCCCGGCAGGACCAACAGGCGACTTACGCGGAACGAGAGTCGGTACCACTCGGGTGAGTCACTATGAAGAACCTGACGCCATGGACTGCGGTGTGATGTCATTGGTGCATTTTGTTTTGGTGATAGGTTTATTTCTTTCTTGATTGGTTGGGTCTTCTTTCCTTATTCTGTATCATTTCCATTTGTGTTTTACGCTTTAGTGGTTAGTTATTAAATAAAGGAATGAGTAAAACAACAGTTTTTTTTGTTGTTTTAAGAGACTGTAACAGACCTAAAGTTTTTGTTGCGTAGTAGGCACGTACCATAGCTATTCAGCTTGTGTTTTTTTCCGACCAAAGACGCAGCATATAACCGGTACAACTAGTTCATCAACCAACGGCTTTCTATTTACGAGTTGGGCTCATGCAAAAATAATCGATGGTCAGTAGTACCACGGATACATTAAAGAGATAAATAGTCGTACCGTACCCTAATAACCTACTCATTACATGGGTTCACTTTCAAATTCACGTTTGACCATAGTATATCGCTGGCTTGTTTAGTGGATGTAAAGTGCTTTAACTGGTTGTAAAATATTGTTTACAAGTGCGCAAACATAAACTCATCATCTTACACTCATTCACATCACACAAGTATGGGGCTAAGTCTTTTGAAAATCGTAACGAACAATCTAATAATCCATTTCGCTTGTCCAACAGCTTGTTGCTGTAGGGAATAAGCTTAAATAATAAAAAATAAATAAAATACAAGTACCTTTTCGCTCCTGACCACCAAATGATTTTGGAATTAGAAACAGAATTTTAAATAAATTCGCCAAAGCTCGATACAGATTAAAAACAAACCAAATTAAAATGGCCGTAGCGATACCGGTAGATAATCTAGCTTCAGAGTTTTGACGACGCGCTGGCCTAGTTGGTAGTGACCCTGCCTACGAAGCTAGCGGTCCTGGGTTCAAATCCCGGTAAGGGCAGATATTTGTGTGATGAGCGCGGATATTTGTTCCCGAGTCATGGATGTGTTCTATGTATTTAAGTATATATTTCTCTATATAAGTATTTATATCGTTGTCTAGTACCCATAGTACAAGCCTAGAGCTTAGTTTGGGACTATAGGTCAATTGGTGTGACATTGTCCCCTGATATTTATTTATTTTATTTATTTATTGATTGTGAGGTGTCAGAGCATTGCAATGTGCGATTGGCGTATTTTTAAATACACTCACACCTTCAATTCCAGAATGGGGTAGGCAGAGCTACAGAATTACCAACAACTCTAAAAAACTGGTTTTTAATTCTGTAACCACATTTTGCACAATCAAGGCTAAGATGTTTACCATGTGTATATTAGTGACGGGTTGCAAGCCCATCGCCTAACAATAATACAAGCCTTCATTCCCTTAGTCGTCTCTTTAGACTTCCACGGGCAGAGTGCCACTATTCTAAGCCGGCAACCACACGGACAACACGACCATATATTTGATCGCTTTGATCGATTCGATCCTGCCATTCATTTCAGTTAATTTGTAAGCTGGGCCAAATGTAATTCGCACTGCAAACGTCAGAAATGGGAGTCAAAGTCAGACATTCCTACCAAGCTCTGAAAATGCCCCATACAAATTAGCACTTCAGTTCACTATGACGTCTCAAATCGGATCTTTAAAAACAGCGTTTAAATACATAGTTGCAGTACAGTTTGTTATTAAGTTAAAGGAAAGAGTTTTCATAATACCATTGCATATTCTATTGGATGAGAAAAAAATACACAAAATTTTCGAAACCTACATAACCTTAAATAATTTGGATATTTTTCTTGTTTGTTTTCACTTTGTTATTATAGTTAATTTCCAGATTTTCATCCATAGGTATTACAAGATAATAGTAAAGTTCAACATTAGTAACATCCCTATTATAAAAATAATTTGTCATGATCTAAACCTAATAAAAAAAACATACGCATCTTTTGTTCGACTTGTTCACTGGTCTTTTGTTAAAACTCTCCCGTGTGACACATTGTAAGTAGCCGGTTAAAGGTTTAACATAGTTGCGATACATGATTTAAAAAGGGGAGCTTTTGAATCAAAAACCTGTTGATAGACCTAAAGAGGCAGTTTAGAATCGTAACTCACACCGTTACCACAGAAATTTTGAAGAAATCGACTGCACCTCTATTTATATGTATGTAGAGCAAGAGTTATAGTAAAGAGCAAACCCATTATCAATTGAAAAAAGTACTTAATTACCCTAAGACAGTTCTAAGATGTCCTGTAATAAGTACTTGACAGAGGGCCATTCGCAACGTCAAAAGATGGCGGATGTGTAATTTGTTTTAGTTTTTATTTTTGTGTATTTATGTGTTCAAAGTTCTTTTTTGTTAGTGATTTGTACTTTTAATGCCTTTGTGTTGCTCAGTGATAGAAGACTTGGACTTATTTCGTGTATCCTGTCATCTTACTTCTCGTTTCAAGTGGACTCGCAGTTTTACAGAGGTTAAAACTATCATGGCCTCTGTCCTAGATATCACCGTACAACGTTGCCACCAATCTTCCTAGAGAAGATTGGATTGTGTTTTATTACTATATTGATTTATACTTATACAGGGTTATTGGTAAGTCGACCTATTCCCGTTAGGAGGTGATAGGGGTGACTATTTGCGATAATTTTGACCCCCATATGCATTATGCAAAAGTGAACCATTTTTGAGTTATCGCGTTTATTAGTTTTTTTTTAAATTAGTCGGAAATTCAACTTGAAAAAATTATTACAAAAAAAGTATCAATTTAAATCTTTTTTTTTCTTCTGATTTACAAAACCGATTAAACACTTCTTATTTCTCAATATTAAAACAATAATTATCGGTCCAAATTTGAAAAAGCGAGACGGAAAACGAAATTTTTTCAATATTTTTTGCGATCGCTTTCCACTAAAATGCCTTAAAAACAAAAAAAAACGTTATGAAACTTGGCTTGCAGATTATTTTAAAAACTTAATTGTTTTCTTAGCTCTCCAAAAACGCATAACAAGTAGAAAATTATTTTAAAAAAACCTGAAAAAATAATCATCACAAAGGAAGCGGGCGGAAACAAAAGTCACAAATGCAACTTCAAAAATTAATTTTAAAAAACATACCAAATTTAAATCATACATTTTTTATTTGCTTTTGTACAAGATGAATTTGTTGTTCCTATGCAAAATTAAAAAAAATATTATCTGTACACGTTTGAGAATGCGAGGCCGAAAACTAAAAAATACATGTATTTTTATCAAACTCCAACATAAATTACACGAAAACAGAAAAAATTACCAATACATTTGGCGTACAGATTATACAGTTAGAAAGCTGGAAAAAAGTCAATGTTTTATGTGTATCAAACATTGACTTTTTTCCAGCTTTCTAACGAGCTATTAAAACTAAAATGAGTTTTGTTAAAGATTGCTGGAAAAAATTGATCACAAAGGAAGCAACAAGGAAGTCACGTCCGAACAAAACTTAAAATTAACTAACTACTTAAATCTATCAAAACTAACTGTTATACTCGTAAACACAAATAACAACATTAACTTATGTACCTAAAAAGTTACAAAATTAAAACTAATAAACAATTAAAATTGAAATAATCAGGATTTTTATAGTTCATTTTCAAAATGGCTACGTCCATTTCTTATTCTCACATAAGTTAATGTTGTTATTTGTGTTTACGAGTATAACAGTTAGTTTTCATTGATTTAGTTAGTTAATTTTAAGTTATGTTCGGACGTGACTTCCTTGTTGCTTCCTTTGTTATCAATTTTTTCCAGCAATCTTTAACAAAATACATATTAATTTTAATAGCTCGTTAGAAAGCTGGAAAAACGTCAATGTTTTATGTGTAATCTGCACGCTAAATGTATTGGTAATTTTTTCAGTTTTCGTGTAATTTATGTTGGAGTTTGATAAAAAAACATGTATTTTTTAGTTTTCGGCCTCGCATTCTCAAACGTAAACAGTTTTTTTTTTTTAATTTTGCATAAGAGCAACAAATTCATCTTGTACAAAAGCAAATAAAAAATGTATGATTTAAATTTGGTATGTTTTTTAATTTTAATTTTTGAAGTTGCATTTGTCACTTTTGTTTCCGCCCGCTTCCTTTGTGATGATTATTTTTTCAGGTTGTTTTTAAATAATTTTCTACTTGTTATGCGTTTTTGGAGAGCTAAGAAAACAGTTAAGTTTTTAAAATAATCTGCAAGCCAAGTTTCATAACGTTTTTTTTTGTTTTTAAGGCATTTTAGTGGAAAGCGAACGCAAAAAATATTGAAAAAATTTAGTTTTCCGTCTCGCTTTTTCAAATTTGGACCGATAATTATTGTTTTAATATTGAGAAATAAGCAGTGTTTAATCGGTTTTGTAAATCAGAAGAAAAAAAAAGATTTAAATTGATACTTTTTTTGTAATAAATTTTTCAAGTTGAATTTCCGACTAATTTAAAAAAAAAACTAATAAACGCGATAACTCAAAAATGGTTCACTTTTGCATAATGCATATGGGGGTCAAAATTATCGCAAATAGTCACCCCTATCACCTCCTAACGGGAATAGGTCGACTTACCAATAACCCTGTATATACTTGACACTGGCGAAATCACTTCATAGTGGAAACGCCATATTCCCGCGGTAGTAGCTGTTCAAGTCAGCGTACCTACTTACTTGTTCTACGATAACTCCGACGACACTGGTTCAAAGCGAAGTTAAAGTTAGCCCAAAGTAATGTTTGCGCCATTTCTGTGGCACGCGACCGTTTGGAGGATACAACATGGCATTACAACGAATTACTTATAATATGATTGTAACAATAAAAATATAGTTACGTTAAAACAGCTAGGAGTAATGGACTAATAGAATAATGATTGAAATTTAGTACCTCTACCTGTCTAGATGTGGTTTTCTGGATAAAGTTTTTTAAAGTGCTGTTGGACATAATATGGCTTTGCGCGCTTGTGCGTTTTTTTTTTCTTTAATAATATGGATACTGGAATTTATTGTGACTGCCAACTATTAACACCTCAATTAGTTTCTTAATATGAACATTATAAATAAATTATTACACACAGTATCTTTACAAAGGTCGTATTAACTCATACTCATTTTGAACTAAATATAACCGTTTTAAGACGCGTCGAATACGGTTTTCTATCTTGATATTTACTTACAAATTGGAATTACGTTGCAAATATGTATTGTAATTGATTACGTGCGATAAGAGATATTGACATAGATAAGTAGATACATACTTTCATATTTCTTAAAACAAAGTCTTACTCAATGTTTTGCATTCAGCTGAACTAGTAGAAGCTACAACACACGACTCTAACCCCAGGTGTTAAGGGCCGGTGTAGGTATTTCTCTCCAAGTGGCCCGCACTTCAGCATGTCACCGAATGCCCTAATTCTCGGCAGCCGAGTCCTTTGCCCGTGGGTGAACCAGCTCGTTTGCAAATTGCTATTGCCCTGGCAACGGGTGCATTATGACGATGACACCGGAGCCACAGTATATATATACTGTGCCGGTGCATAGCAACGCTGGATTGTTTCGAGTGCACTACTTTTTTAGCTTTTTCGTGTGTTTTTGCAAATGCATACGTCTTTATAAGTCGATGAGGTTGGGAGCTAACTTTCAATCAAACTTTATTACTCGTAATCTAAACTCAAAAAAATAGTTTGTTTTGGGCAAGGTAATCGGTATTTTGATATCAATTGGCCAAACCACCTCGCATTTAAAAGTACGACAACCCCGAAGGATTTACCAAAAAAAAATGCTTCTATGTCCACATACTCGTACATACATATACCAGAAAAACTATTCCTTCCTTGGCAAATAGTGACTTTTATAGCGGATTTTAGGTTAGTTCGCATTTATATTGCTTTCTCGATTACCTTATCGATGGATACTAAAGTTGACTGAGACAGGAACATTAATAGAACGCCAAACCAACCAAATAGGATGTCGTGTTTCCTGATAAAAAAATATCTTTCCTGGAAGCTGGCTTAGTCTCTTTGAAGTCTATCGAGTTAGATGCTCCGATGGATTTTCCCTGCAAAATGTGAAGTAGCCTTTTAGTTCGATTTGTGTACGATTGTCTCTTGATTAACCTGGTTAGTGGGACTATACTCACGAGTGTTTTCGGTTTAACAGTATTTTTTATTAAATATACCAGAAGAGGATAATAGTTGCTTCAAACAAAATTCGATCGTATTGATTGTTGTGAATCGTCGCGTGTTGTTATAGTGATTTTACTTAATTTTCACAGAAATTACAAGACAAGGTTTTTGTTCGCGGTATTCACTCTGGACGAGGTACGCGACAACTTTCCCCTTTTCTTCAGTTAGCACTTGCCGGATACTCGGCCGTAGTGTCCGATGTCGAAACAAGATGCTAACACTTTTAACTTATATGCGTCAATTTGAGTTATGTGATTTTACATCTTGGACAACTCTCGGATTAGTTGCTGATATTATGGCGCTGTGATATACTTACGGAACAAATAAATAAATTAAATTGGCCAGTTAGGGGGCGCACCTTCTGACCTTCTGGTTATCTCAGACACATTATGAAAGTGCCTTAGGGTAGAATGCAACTAGGCTGAACCCTGATTTTAAATATCTCGCAGTAGTTTCTGTTTAAAATAGGTAAGGCCAATGAGACGAGACAAAAAATGTAAACAAACTGACCATTACTGAGTTATATTGCGTTCTGTATTTATTTCTCGTACGTGAAAATATTTTCGTGATTGTCAATAATGCCGCCATTTTATCAAGTTCATTCCTGTTTGGACTGCGTTCGAAGTAACACGATGTCAAATAAACATGTTTTGAACTCCTGTAAGCTTGTTTACATACTTTATCTCGTCTTGTTGGCCTTACTTTAGATACTTAGACTCAAAGGCATCCGCTAGCAGGATATAGCGGAGATGACTGCAGTGGAACTTCCGGGAAGGTCTCTGGATATTGCGTATGACAAGTACTGCCGTTACCTAGACATATAGTTGAATCCTAGTCGAACCTAGAATAACACTTGCTCTGTATTTTTAAACTTTAAGTAGCGTTTACTGTCAATTATTATAAGCTTCCGTAACGACAGTCAATGATTCAGATTTCCTTTTATTATGTCTTCAAGCAATTTAGTTTTTTGGATGATGGTAACCTTCACTTTCAGTTTTAAGATATAACTGTCGTTTCACCCACAAGAGTCTTGTTACAAGATTAGTAATTATGCTTAATCTTTCGCAGTACACTCTATCCAATTGTGGAATGAGTTATCACTGTGCTTAGGCAATTTAGATATGTCTATTCGTTAAAAAAGTTAAAATAAGTGGCGGAATCAATTTAAGTCTTAGGTCCGCCTAGCTTTGTTCTGTTATCTTTTGAAGGTATTTAATGCAGTGAAATACAACTCTAAACACAAACTTCTTCCGGACACAGGTGCTTATTACACCAAGTTTACCCCCCAAGGACGGACTCGAATCCATTCCCCCTCTGTCAGAGACACTACAGACAGTTCATGAAGGCTGTGCCTCGCTTTACGGAAACATTATCACCTGCGCTATTTCCACAGATAAGATAGGTACTATAAAACAATAACACTCATAGATAAATGGGAGTGAAGGTTTGTGTCTATACATACATATACATATATACATATATATATTATAGAGGTTTTTTAGTTTATGCTCACGGTTATTAGAAATACATGAAATTAAGGGGTTTTCGTGTAGTAAATAAAATAAAGTATATTTTGAGTCGCATGTGCGCATGTCGCGTCTCGGTGTGAATTGACCCTAACTGAATCATCACGTTCAGATTGCATTATCAAATGAATGATTGTAAACGAGTAACGATTATGACAGTTAAATTTGTCAAGATACTCATTGTTTGAGAGACTAATCTACAGATGTAGTGCATAATTGTTTTCCTTCGTATTTTCACGGAAACGTACGAACGTGTCTAGCTATTTCAGTCGGTCACAGTACAAAAAGTACTGAGGTTAACTGAAGTAGCATGACACGTTCGTACGTTTCCGTGAAAATACGAAGGAAAACAATTATGCACTACATCTGTACTTTACCTCGTTCTTTATCGAACGAATTTATCGTGATGAATGACGAGTGAAAAGAACCACCTATTACTAGTAACGTAAAAACAATGACGTACTTAGGTATCTATTGTCGAATGAGATGCTCCTCCCTTTTATTTTTGTTGTTGTTTAAAGGCGGATTAGAAGAATCAATATTGTATTCGAGACTTACCCCTAAGGAATAGAGTCGTGTCGACAAAATTAGAAGTTTATATTTTTGTTTAGTTAAACTATTGCAAGATTATTTTTAACATGTTTTGTGACGCTCTACTTTTTTTAATAGACATGTAATCGATGGGGCGAGTAGATACATCCCAAAAGAAAGACAAATCCCATCGCGAGAGACAGCACTTCCAACTTTTTTATTACTGAGAGATGGCCAATTAGCATACAGGCCACAATAAATAGGATCTGAGACCCATTTGTGTTTGTGTTTTTGTTTTTGTGTATGTGTGTGTACATTTTCTTTTTAAAGACTACAATCTCAGGCAGAAGGTAGATTCACGCGTTTTTAACGGTTCACAAATGTTTTACCAAATCATCATTTGGCACACAATGTCATTTTACAAACTAATTTCCAAGAGATGTATTTTCCATCGCATAATTTTATATTTTTTGTGGTTAAAAGTCTAACCTAACCTAACTTATTTAACAACCACATGTAGTCTATGTAATCTTTATAAACTGGTACGTTTGCCAATTCACTTTTGGTAAAAAGTCAGGATACCGTTTTTAACGCTTTCTGTTTGTTAAGCGTTTGGCGTGAACCTTTTCGGTTTTCCTCTTAAAATGTTTACTTCAAAATATTGGCAGAAGAAAATGGTAGAAACAATATCATCTTATTTATTGTGTCACTGTTCAAGTGTTTTCATCAAACATTTCACGAAGGGACCGAATTAGAATTATGCCATATTTATGTTTCCTCTTCTCGTTTGACTTTGTTGCTTTGTTTTTATTTACTTGTTCTTATTAATTAACAAGGTCCTTAAATAAAATATTTTGCGACCTGTCTGCTATTCTCGGGAAATAAAAGTTTATTAAGACATTTTGTAAATTTGGTCTTGGGCTACCTGAAACAAAACTGGTTCATTTTGAATCCTCGCGCACTGAAGGATCCTTACTGCCGCATAGCAGGTATTTCTATTATTGGATACGTCGATTATATTTTTGATTCACCGTAAGTTATGTATGATATTTCAATTTGAATGTTGTGTCTTTACCATATAAAAACATTTACCATACAAAACGTAGTATAACAATAAAAAGACAGTCATCAAAATATCGGAAACAGAACTTAAAAGCAGAGTAAAGCTATTGAGCGCTATTTTTTTTAGAACGCACCCATTATTAAGATCGCTAAATTATCGTTAAATTTATTTTGAATCCATAAGTATTTTAACTACAAAATACCGGGCGTCAGGTATTTGAAATACCAAATACGTATTTGTATTTCAATTACGTATTTTAATTACAAGTAATTCAAATAGTGCCCAACACTGCATATAACCTACGTAAAAAATCCTGCTTAAACTAGTTTACTTTACAAGAACCTACGTAAGTCCTAATCCGTCCGTCCGTTCGGGAGACACAGAAAAATACTCGCAGATTATTCACAGACACACACATACAAAAGAGCAAAGGTCATACCTACCTAATTCTTAAGAGAATCAAATCACACAGTCGATGGTATCTGGTCTCAGGCACAGACATTAAAAAGGATTTGCCTATGCTTTATTCACTGGGTGTTTATTAATGTTTATCTGTGTCCTCTCTTGAACCGACAACAGACCGAGTAGCGGCAAGTCCGATAATGAATTTGACACAAATCCTTAATCAGTAATTACGCTCGTTTTAGTTTTAGCAAGCCCGTCTCGCTCCGCACTTTACGGGCGAAGCCACGAGTACACCGGCTTCTATCTCTGGGGGTGGCTTTTGTGTGCAAATGAATACAAATATGGTTATAGTCGTATTACTACAAGGTAGACACGTTCGACCTATGGTATATGTTAACGGTGTTTTGGCAGGAAAAGCGCCTTCTCTACATTTCTCCTCGATAAAACCTTGTAACTTTTGATATGTTATCGTATCGTCACCGTTATGATAGCTCTTATTTACTACGATTATATGTCAAAAGCAATTTAGGTTTTAGAATGGCCCCTGTATTGTTACTATTATACAATTATGTGGTTTAACGTTTCGATTTTTGACACTGTCATGTCGCCAGATTACGCCACAAGCGCTTCTTGTTTGATAAGAACAAAGGAAAATAATGTGCGGATTGGGAATTTGAATTTCTATCTGGTAAATCCTGGATGAGACATGATTCCATTGGATTTATAGCTATTATTAGCTTGTTATACGAGTATTTCCATTTAGACAAGGGTTCTAACTACGTGTAGTTAGTTAACATAATTATGAAACTTTCGGATGTTAGTTTTATACCCTTTCTTTTTTAAATCATGAATGTACAGAATTAAGTTCAAATGTCAGACCTAATGTCTGATGGAATTATCTACCAGTTACCTTTACTTACTTCCTTTTAGAGGGTTTTATATGCACGAAGATGTGCTCTACTAAAAACATACGTTTACGTCTATGGGCGGGCGCATCTTCGTATATTTAAAATACTTTTTCCAGACCTTACCTATCAACACGTAAGGTGTTTCAGACTATCTAAAACATTGTTTTGTATAAAAGATTGCATGCATCAAAATAACACATAGCTCTTATAAACCATTATGCATGTCCTAACAAGTGAACAATTCCCTCTTTAGACTGATGCAGTTTCCAGTACATTACTGGGGTTAACACTCTAGAAATGGTTTGCTCTTGGTAAACCGACAGCTAGAATTTTGACCGCCGTGCGCAGCTAAGCGAGTCTGAATCTTAAACTAACGCAGGAAGTTTGCCGTTTCACAGCATGACCCGTTTCATCGGCGGTCAATAGACGTCTAGTGACTTTAGGACTTTTAAGTGGCTTATTAAATTTTAATTTAATTTCTTTCAAACTAAGTTTCTTAATTAAGAAACGTCCTTTATTGAGGGGTGGCGGTTTGAGTCGTTTGCATTGATGATTTTGATGTTACAGCATGATATAAGTAATTTAGTTTTGGCTTTTGTGTTTTATTAGCACGGTAGAGATGCGAATGTTTTTTGCTTATTTCAATGAAAACCCCTATACATATTGTTAGAAATTGGAATGTTAAATACTTTTAAGAGTAAGTTATTATTATTACCCTGTGCCTAATTTAATTATTTCATTTTATTGGGTTATCTTCACAAAAAATTAAGGTCCTAAAAGGGCAAGGTAATTTATTTATGGGTTTTTTGCACTTTAAATTCAGGTGGTAGCATCCAAATGTCTAAAACCTACTTCTCATCTGACAATAAAGTAGTGTTTTTTATTGGTTGCTAGGTTGCTACCATATTTTTGTAGCTCATATGTATATTATGATGCAGGAATACGAGTAAATGAGATGAAAACATTAAATCACGCGCGGCAGCTAACCCTTTTACGCTTATTTCTTCTAAACTGAAGTACTAAGGTATCATGTTCTTTGCAGAAGTGAGGCAGGAGGCGGTGCAACAAGCGCTGGCCGAGATGCAGAACCGGCCCAAGCCCTCGCTGCCGATGCCCTCGAAGAGGACATCCATGATGGCCAAGAGCCCTGACCGAGAAAGACATGACCTCTGTAAGTATTGAATCTCTTTAAACTGCTAGGTTTCTAGTACTTTGTAGCTGGTAAAATTTGATCCAATAACCATCTTCACCGTGACATGCCTGGCAACTTAAGATTTTATGTGGAGTATTTTTTATTATTAATCTAACAAATTAATTTAATTAAGTACTCGTAACTATTTAGCATCTAGTTCCGACGATGACTCGTGCGCGGGCGAGACAGACTTACCCCCACCACCAGAGCTAAACTCGCCCCCTGCACGCCGTCCGGCCGCACCGCACCCCCGTTCGCACCCTCACCCACTGCCGCAACTGCCACACCGCGAGCGCGAGCGCGAGCGAGAGCGTGAGCGTGAGCGTGAACGTGAGCGCGAACGCGAACGTGAACGCGAACGCGAACGTGAACGGGAGAGGGAGAAGAAACACGTGCGCGAGCGGACAGAGATCAACCTCTCAGAGATGACACATTTGCCTGCGTGTGAGTTTTATTCATCTAGCTATACTAGACCGCAAATTAAGTATCACACTTTATATGACATGTCATGTTCTTTAAAAGTATGATACTTAGTTTTGCGGTCCAGTGTATACCAACAAAACAATGCTTGCAATAAAAATGGTTAATTGGTGATAATATGTTTAATTCAAGAAATCCTATAACTATGTGACAAATGATAATTTTTTGACTGACTAATCCTCTTATTCATAAACACACAATAACTAAAGTAGGCTTCAAATATGGTTTAGCCGTGTGAATATGCCATTTGATTTTACAGAAAAGGACAAAGCATACATTAAGTAAAGTATAGTTTTATGAATAAAAGCGTAAGTCTTTACACTCCGCGCCATTTTCATCCGTGAAATTTCTAGCCATACTAGCCAGATCAGAAATGGTATGAGCGGTATTGCACTAGTGAGGCTTGGACAAAGATGCTTAACGCTAACGTAAACTTTTTTATTCTGAAAATGTCAAAATGTATGTGAATGACGTAGGCGCTCGACGCGACCGTCCGACAGCTTACGATCGATCCTATACATTTTGGATAACGATAAAGAACGCCGCCGAATGCATCTTGTCTAGGGTCTTAGAACCGTTACTTTAGACCGTCATCGTAATACAAAATACTAAGGACTTTCTGTATTTTAAAAATAATGTTAGACATGTCACTCTTGCCACTTTTTGGGACCTTTCTTTTAAAATTTTGTATTTCATTCGCGATGCTCGATGATGTTCAGATATCCAACCGGACGTGACACACACAACGGCGGGCGCCCGTCGCGGCGGTGCGCTTGTTGCGGATCGCGTGCAGTGCTACCAGTCTGAAGACACTGGCACTGGTACAGGCCGTTGGAAGGTCAGTCCATCACACCTACAAGCGTCTGTCAGTCATTATCTCTTGGTAACATAGGCGATAGCGCTGTGCTATGGACCATAGACTGGCAATAGCACCGAGCAAGTCAACATCATCAATGTGTGAATACATTTATCAGTTATAAGTTATAACGTTTTACTCCTTAGGTATCTGCAAAAATCCAACAACTGCTCAACACACTGAAGCGGCCTAAGCGTCGACCGTTACCGGAATTCTACGAGGACGATGACATAGAGCTTGAGATTGCCGCCAATCCCAAAGATCCTAATGCTCCCAAGCCTGAGGGTGGGACTATGACCCCAGCAGTGGGCGAGCAGTTGGTGGTGCCTGCTGGTTTACCCAGGAACTTGGAAGCTGCCTTGCAGCGGTACGGGACCGCGTCCTTCAAAGCTAATGTTGCGACGGTTCTGGATCCAAACGGGAAGCTCAGCAATTCGTTGACGTATGGTAAGTGATCTTTTAATAACACGGCGAATCTGTTAAATCCATACCAAGTACCTCGTAGCTAGCTCTATTTAGATATTGTGGTGGTAATATATGGTTGAGTTCTAACTGCGGATTTGCAAAAGGCTCTTAAAGATAATCGTATCAACGGGCATCGGGCATACATGACAACGCCAACGTCAGTTCGCCCCTTAAGTACGAGTATTTATTCATTGTCATGAATCTGCGCTAAATGAGTCTGTAGAAAACTTTATCCACTAAATGAAGTATTGATCGATGTTTTTTGTGATTGATCAAAACTCGTTCTGATTCCCTAATCTCCCTACAGGTAAACTCCTCAGTCGCTCTCTGAAAATTGCATACGCCCTGCTGAACAAAGCCTTTACGTCTAAAAGTGCTAGCGGGGGCGTACTTACTGGAGATACGTCCATTAAACCGGGAGACAGAGTAGCCCTGGTGTATCCAAACAACGACCCTATCAACTTCGTATGTGCTTTTTACGGCTGCCTCCAAGCTGGTGTAGTACCAGTCCCAATAGAGGTCCCATTGACAAGAAGGGACGCAGGACTCCAGCAAGTCGGATTTCTCCTTGGCTCCTGTGGGATTCAGTACGCCTTAACATCCGATGCTTGTCTTAAAGGTAAGCTCTGCAGCCCTGGTAGTAAGAATGACGGAAGGTTAATTATTTCTGTTTTAATCTCTGTTTCATCGGATGCGCAAATTAAGTTGAAAGGAATTTCAGAATTTTATTTACAACTTGGTTTCTGAATCTACTTCACAGATTTAAATGCATAAAATATAAAATAACTTTTTAAAACTTCCAATTGTAATTGCGCTCACTGCTGACGGGCCCGGAACATAAAAGCTGCACCGCAAAATTCTGCAATTAGTATTTTAATAAGTTGATTGAAAATATTAATTGATCCTTCGCAAAAATAAAATAATAGATTCTTTCTGAAATAACAGGCAGAATCAGGCAAAAGAAAAGGAAAAAAAGAAAAACATTTATTCAAATCAATAACACGGAGACAAACGCTCGACAAGCACCACTAAAAGTAATTATAATATGTGACACAGTGGTCGTGTCTGTCGTCTCATTTTTATGTAATTTTTCTTTGACCTCTGTGTGTTATTATATTACTATGAATCATTGTTTTGTCTTTCTATTCCTTGTTTCTTCTTTCTCAAACAATGGTAAATAAGAACTTTTAAACCTTGCCTACTCGTATTTAACGGTGATAAACAGTGTTGTCGACATGCATTTCTATATAACGCTGCTCTGCTCTGCCAGCAAACCACATACCTAAGCCTCCACTTTAATTTTCAACTCGTATTAGCCGATGAAATGCATATTTGATCGGAGAATACACTGTCTATTTCATAGGATATTTCAGGCCGGATTTAAGGTTTCCATTCGACACTAAATGGTGTGCAACGGCGTGGTAACACGTTCATTTTAACTACGATCACGGCCCGAGGCGCGCAAATTGAGCGTTACCAAATACGAGTGTGATGGATTTTAATCATTTTTCCTCAACACGTTCGGGAATCGGAAAGCTGTCGAAAAATCGGTGTTTCAATTGTAACTGAGGTGTTATTAATTTATGTTTTGTTTCAAAACCACGCGAGGGCAATTTTAATTTTGGGCTGTGTAGAGAGCATGAGCACGCTTGAAATGAAAGAGGGTAACAATGTAGCTATTGCAAATTGAAACTGCAAACTTTGGGAATTCAATCTGAGTTACGGGGAATTATCGGGAGGGTTCTGTGTGGGGCGAAATACTAGTATATTGTACATTGGATTAGACCCCTCAACAGCTCATTTTAAAGCAGACATCGTAAAGACCCTGTACGAAGCGATGACAGATAGAAGGACACAGTGACAATTAGACAAAGGGATGTTAACACGATTTATGAGACCGCTTAAAAATGCCCGTCAATGAATTCCGTGGCAGGCCGAATCTTTTCTTAGGATGATTTATTATGATATGTATTTGATATTATAATGAACTGTTACCAAAATACAGGAAGTCTTTTATGAATTACTTCCGCCTGACCCATATTTTTTATCGAGTATTATACCCATATGTTTTATTTGTTATTACGCAACATCAGTAGTGGGTGCGGAGAGGGGTTGTTGTTGTATGCTTTTATACGTTCCTCGTGATGTCTTACCTTTTTCGGCGAACAGTAAAAAGTAACATTCAGAACCTATTGGAAGATGGATTCAAATACAATCCCAGTACCTACCCGTGTCTATGAAAAACACACAGAGCATAGGGTACACAACAAAATCACTGGTCTACCGTAGGTACGGGCACAATTTGATTAATTTAATTCCTTAGGCCTTCCGAAGACGTCGTCAGGTGACGTGGTCTCTTTCCGTGGCTGGCCCGCCCTCCTCTGGGTCTCTACGGAGAAGCTCCCGCGCCCCCCGCGCGACTGGATCCCGCCCCCTCGACCAGCTGACGACAGCCCAGCCCACATCGAGCACACGTCAGCTGTGGACGGCTCCGCCATGGGCGTGATTGTCACCAGGTGAATTATGCTGTCCTAGTACTTGGTATATCATGTATATTTATGCTAGCAAGGAGCTACAAGACAAATCTACGGCCGCACTTAGAGTTAGTAAATGACGAATAAATTGTTCCGGAGTTATTATTTTTCATACGCAAGTTTGAAACCGAACGAATCAATTGTATCTAAAATGGCGGCATATCTTCAGTATGGCGGCGGTTAGCCCGAGTCGTCTTCAATATTTTTTCGATCGTTATTAAGCAAACCTGTCAATTAAGAGAACAACATGCTTTGTATACTTACTTAACGGGATATTTTTGCGAAAGTAACTCTAATGAAAACATTTTTAACGTTTACTATCCTATACTTATTGATTTCTTCCTCATCACCTTATGGTGTTGTTTTTTAATTGATAAAAATATGACGTAAGTAAATATATAATCTCATAATCCGACCGGTTTTGGTCAATTAAATTTTATCCCGATTAACGTGCTTTAAGGATAAGGTAATTTTAGGATAGTTTCACATTTAATGAAAAGCCTTCAAGCCTTTTGTTTTATTGGCTGATTGTTTAGATTATGAGATCGGCCTGGAGTCTTCAAGACACAAAGTTCAAGGTAACCATAAACATTCGAGCCATTGAGCATGTTAGTGTGCTTTCTTTTAAGTGGGTGAGCTCAACTCTTAACTTACCACAGAAAAAGGAATACTGGAGTTTTTGAAAGTTATTGGACCCAATTTAAGTCTTATCTCCGGTTGTAGATAAGTTGGCCCGTTTTTGCGGGAGGTCAAATAAAATTCTCCTCTAATAAAAATATAGCTTGACATTAAAACAAAAATTGTGTCACGTCTAAATGTTCGAGTAATGATAACGATTCAGAATTTGATCCAACTTTTTATATAAGGTGCTAACAAATTAGTCACGGATATTTTAAAAGATAATAGATTACATTAAATCAATTAACTTTTAACTATAATTAAGGAACCTTTGTATATCATTTTATTGTTTTAATTTACCGAACAAAAAAAATAAATTATAATTAATCTTTAAAATAATCACCCTATTATGCACTTGTCAAGATGTTAAACACTGTCTGTCATGTCACGTCAAAAGTTGTTTTTCGTAAATGTCATTATGACACACAACACACAATCAGAGAGCAAATTGCATGACATTGACATTCAAGTATTTTAATTATCAACTTTTAAAAGGCCTTTTGAATGATAGTTTAAAGAGGTTCTAGAATGTCTAAAGAGGTCTCATTTAATTATCTTATTAACAGGGTGTTTTAACGTAGGAAATTTGTTTCCTAGTTTTGTCCAAAAAAACATAAGAAAACCTATGATGTTTCATACTTAAATGTACTCCGAGAACCGAGTACTATCAGCTGTAAAAATATCCGTGGCTAATTTGTTAGCACCTTATATACAAGTAACTACGTCTTCTAAATATGTACCCAGTCCTTGACAATGAGTGACAATGTATACCAATAAAAAGGCTACATGACTATAAAACCGGCCAAGTGCAATTCCGACACGAGTAGCACTCGCGAGTACCACCGCAAAATATAAACCTGTCACTTGTATCGGAACTACCTTTAACTTTACTTTTATTTCATTTTAATTTAAATTCAAATTCAAATGGTTTATTGTATGTCAAATGACAAGCATTCAAAGATGGAATTACAAAAAGGTATTCTCACCCCCCTCGGCCTATAAACCATATCGTGTTTGGTCTGTTATCGTATTGTGACCGTTTTGATAGCTCTTATTTACTTGACAGTAATGGCGGATGACGTCAAAACAATACCATAACAGGTCAAAGACGATATGTCTTTTTACCGTCGAGAATAGAGGCCCTGCAAGGGCATAAAAAAATAAGACAGTAGGGCTTATTGTTAACACGTTTCATTTCAATTATACTTACCCAGTGATCTGCCCTGGCTTCTCTTCCGTTTATGCCAGTTTTCTGTAATACCTTGCATAATCCAAAACTTATTAATCTTATTCTTATTATACATAAAAACCTTCATCTTGAATCACTCTATCTATTGCTCAAAATTGCATTAAAATTCGTTGAGAAGTTTAAAAGATCTAAGTGAACAGACAGCGGAAGCGAAGTCATTTTATACTATGAGTACGTAAAGAAGATTATTGCAGTTACAGATCCGAGTACTATATGTTTTACTTCATTCTATTTTCATTGTTAAGTTTGTTAAAGCGGTGCAGCAATACACGCTTTATAAAAAAATATACTCTCTTCCTATTACGGTCCACGAGAACGATTCATAAATGTCAGTTTTCTATAATTTGTCGTTTGTGGTGACGTGTCTTAAGACGAGCATCTCAGTCATCATCGGTAAATGCATCCATTACTTTCAGAGCTGATAACTCAGCGAGCGACCTACACGATTTTAATCAAACCGCTAAGAAACATCTTAGGAAACTAGTTTCTATTTAAAAAACGGCGTCCCAATCAGATCATCCCTCCGTTTGCGTCTGGTGTTAAAAATAAGTGTCACCTGTAAAAAATCCTTTAAACTCTTTTGTCAATCAACACTTTCAGAAATCAAACTTATAGGTACTTGCTCATCCTATTCTTGTTGATATAAATTTAATAATGTAAGTTTAAGCTACAAAAGCCATTAAGCATAATACACACACACACACACATTACAAGAATACACAATGACTCGACAATACTCTCGCAAACTTCGCCCATCGCTTGCACAAACTTCACAACGCTGTAAAGCGAGACATGCCGTGCACGAAGTAAACGAAACTTTGCGTCAACTCGTAAACTTTTACATGCAGTAAGTAAACTTTCCGCATTGCAGTGACTAACGCCATCTATTCGCATTTTGTGCAGCGCGAGTGTAGGTATCGAGGATGCAATGTACGGAAATATTGCAGACCTTGTGCTTCCCGGTGGCGCACTGATTTATGACCAGATGTCGCTTCTGAATGCAACAAGTAGCTAATCAATGGAAGACTAACGTCATTCTTTAATGTTTGCTGTATCGAGATTTTTTCATCAGTAGCAAAATTCAGTTTCGCAGTGGTTTTCAGCGAGCAGTATTATAAATTAAATATAACGGTTTTAAATACAAATAATGCCATGATGCTAATAATAATTGTACGGAAGTTTTAGTGTAAAAACGGGTTAACCATATATTTTTAATTATGCAGCACTGTTGTCTGAGTTGTGATGACACTGGGATTATTAAATCCCCATATGCAACCAATGCATTTTGTAGTGTCGCTCTATTTTTAAATCACTTGGTCCTTCACAAGTCCAGATCATTTTCGTTCCTAAAGAATTTTAGAAAAAAATTCGGAGCCATAAAATTTTGTACTAGATGCTCTGCTACTCGTACAATTCAGAATGACGTAAGACGTTGGCTGATCAGTTTTATGAGGCTTTTTGTCGATGATACCTTCGTATCATATTCAGCGACCGTCTATCGTCGCTACCACTACCGCACCCGTTAAGCTAATCCTGTTGTTAGGCAGCAGAGTTGGCTCTTGTAATATTCCAGTGAAGAGGGTAAGACTGCTCGCGAAACTAACATAAGGCATTTAGCTTGGCATAAAACAGTTTGGAAATAACATGGCAGCTATCAGCATGCTCAATTTTTTACCTAAAAACTGCTGTCTCATTCGATGGTCGGTACTTGAGAATGTAGATTTACAAACCACCGTCAAACTCTTTTTGGCTAAGCTATACATGTTGACAAGGCATTTGAAATTGTCCTTTAGCCTCCCCGATCATCAGGTGTGTTCGATAGCCCTTCTTTCAGGTATTAAAAAACTTCTAACTCAAACTTCTCAACGTTTTCAGGTCGTCAATGCTGGCCCACTGCAGAATGTTATCAGTAGCCTGCAACTACACGGAAGGAGAGCACATGGTTTGCGTTTTGGACTTTAAGCGAGAGACTGGTCTATGGCACGCCGTCCTCGCCAGTGTGTTAAATGGAATGCACGTCATCTTCATACCGTACGCGCTGATGAAAGTCAGCCCGGCGTCTTGGATGCACATGATTACTAAATACAGGTATGTTAAGTTTCATGAAATAAATATTGTAATGTATTGTTTAGTATGACTGATTTTGCCAGTTAGCAAACAAATCGCTGCTTAAATACAAAAGCGCCACAAATCAAAAACAAATATAGTTTGATTTAAAACCGAAAGTATATAGCATTCCGATTTCAAATGCAACACAGACACATTTTGTTTTGCGTCGCTTTTGTATTAAAGCAACGAAATGTATTCACTTCCGCGTTTTTAGCACGAGCTACAGATAAACTTAACGTACGCCAGTCTGGATTCATCTTTTTGCTGCATGTGACTCTTAGGCACGATTGGAGTCATAAACAGAAAGCTGACTATGCCATTTATGGAGAGGCTTTTTTTATAATACCAGTATATAATCTTATGAAATATAGTAAAGTCAGACCACTTTTTAAATCGGTCCCATTTCTATTCTACCTGTTTTAAGTAAATTTTTTGAGAAGTTAATGTTAAAAGATATGTTAGGTCACTTCAATAAATTGCTTAACAGTAATCAGTTTTCGTCACCAGAGGACGATCCACAACTGACGCAGCATCTGTACTCATTAAATATGTATATATCTTAGTGATAGAACACAAACGGTTGTGGTAAACGAAACACAGTCCATAGGAGCAGCTATTAAACTAGGTGTGCCTCAGGGCTCTATATTAGGTCTTTTCTTATTTTTGGTTTATATATATGACTTACCACCCACGGTAGATAATCTTTGTGATATTGTGCTATTTTCTGATGATACATCATTTATTTTCAAGGAAGACCGAAAATCCGTCGATTACAGTAGGATAAATACCATGCTAGGTAAAGTACTTAATTGGTTTACTAGTAACAATTTGCTAGTCAATGCTAAAAAAACTAAATGTGTTAGGTTCGCTTTGCCTAATGTTATACCAATAGAATCTAGTTTATTTCTAAATTATGAGTGTTTGGAAATGGTAGATAAGGCGCTTCTATTAGGGATAACTATAGATAAAAACTTGCAATGGAGTCCCCATATAGAAGTGCTAGGCAACTCACCAATGTTGAGACAGCTCGCTTAGTTTATTAGTTATTTTCATAGTGTTATGGCGTACGGTATTCTGGTTTGGGGAAAAGCTGCTGACATACAGACTACATTCGTGTTACAAAGTAGAGCCATTCGTTCTATATAACCTTAACTCCCGTGATTCCTTAACATTACTATTTAAAAAAATGAATAGCTTGACTGTAGCGTCACAATTTATTTATGAGAATATTATTTATGTCACGAAAAATCAAGACTCTTTTGTTAGGAATTGTGATATACATAATATGAATACAAGAAATTAAAACATAATTGCTATTAAAAAAAATCGTGGCCGTAAGGTTTATAAATCATTTGTATGTCAATGCATTCATTTCTATAAATAGATTACCTGACACAGTGTTAATGTTACCATTTCCAGTACTTAAAACTTACTTGAAAAAGTCGTTGGAAGTCTAAAGCTTACTATAGGGTCGAGGACTATCTAATAGATAAAAAAGCTTGGCCTAAACTAAACTAAACACCTAAATAACTTAATAATGAATTAGTCATTAAAAATATAGGTAAATATTGTATATTCTTGTATGTCTTGGGGACACGGTTTCTGTAGGAGAATGTGTCAAATCTTTGTATGTATATTGTCTTGCACTGTCATAGGTAAGTATAATTCTTATATATTTTTTTTTATTACTACTAATAATTGGTCCCTTTGAGCATCCTGAGTTTTGACACATTTTCCTGCTCAATCTACGCCTGAATATATTTATTTTTTATTTTATGTTACATTCATTGTTTTATATAATGCTAGGTTAAGTTTTATAATTGTATAATATCATCACGCGTCGTTTTTTTAAATACTACTTGTATTTAAAAAAACGACTGATTGTTTAGTTTCTTGCGGCGTTTGTTCTCAGCAGTGGTCTCTCGCGAAGTGCTGGTAGATTTTTGACGTATAAAAGTGCCCGTGCGGCCTACTTACTGAATAAGCATCTTTTATCTTATTTTATCTTTATCTATTATAATTTTTGGTTACTCTTAAATCGTGTCAAGTTGTTACAAATTCAGAACTTACAAAAACTGCGAAAATATAGAACGTTAGATACTAAATATTGTCGGTGATTTATTTTCGCATTATTCTGATGATCGCATCAGGATCCTGTGAAACCACGTGCCCCGTCTTCCCTAGGCCCTTCTTAACGGTGATCTCCTTAACTTATGCCCTTACTCATCAACGTTTAGGGGCTCCCAAATAGTTTCAAATCTTTAAAAGTGGCAGTGCATGCCGCATATCAAATTAGTTATCCATTATTTATCATCTAATTTGTCAACAGGGCTTCAGTGGCCATTGTAAAGTCCCGTGATCTCCACTGGGGGTTGCTAGCGACGCGCGATCACAAGGAAATTTTGTTGGGCTCTCTGCGAATGCTACTGGTAGCTGATGGAGCCAACCCCTGGTCTCTGTCGTCTTGCGACCAGTTTCTCTCGGTGTTCCAGAGCAAAGGTTTGTGTAATTCCTAAACCAAAAAACCAAAAAACGCTGTATTAAATATTTGAGTATTCCTAACAATTTCGACATACATATATCATATATCATTTTTTTTGATGCAAGTGCGGAAAGTATTTCATTTTACAAATGACAGTCCCGCACGTGTATCAAACGACGTTTTTGAAAACATTTGCGAAAAAATTTCATCGAAAGAAAAATGAATCAGTAATTAAATCCGACAATGTTACGAAGACGTTAATGTCATAATTATGGTAATTTGATTACTTTTAAACATTATAAAACAATAAAGAGTTAATACGTGATAAAGGCTTAAAAGACATACTTATTACTACTTGATTTAAGAGTAAATAAGTTTGTTATTTGGTGTACGAAAGCCAACGGTCGGTCATAACACTTACTTACTTAAAATACTCTTTTAACCAGCGGTCATGCATAAAGGTGGATTCACATTACGTCGTGCTTTGTAAAGTGAATCCACCTTAATACTCATCTAATCGATCATTCGTAATACTCATTCAGATTCAGCCATCTTTATGAGAACTGTTTTGAATTTTTAATATCATCTAGATAAATTGTATGCATGTATGCTTGTAAGTATGTATGTATGTATGTATGTATGTATGTGTGTATGTATGTATGTATGCGTGCATCCATGTGTGTACGTATGTGTATGTGTAGGTATGTATGTATATTTGTATGTCATTGTAATATTTTAATTTATATTCCTGTATATATATTTTCAATGCTAAATGACGTAGGTAATCAAAAATTGGTTGAACATGCAAACTCTTTGGTTGGATGCAAGGCTTGGAACAAAGTTATATTAAAAAAACGGAAAAGTAAAACACACTAGTGCAAAATATCCAACTTTCCGCACGTTGTTCAGCTAAGAAAAATAAAAAGCTCCAGTTCAAAAAATCCAACCTCCCGCACGTTACCACGCAAGTCTTTACGCAGTGATTAAATATTATTTATCTTGCTAATGTATGTAAGTTTATGTTTTGATTTAATTTATTTTTCCTTTGGCAAAGAAAATGTTGACCGCGATTCAGACCATCTTTGATTACATTTCTAATCAGTGTCGTCGTATTTTCAGGTGTCCGTGGTGACGCAATCTGCCCCTGCGCTTGCAGCAGCGAGTCGATGACGGTTTGCGTCCGGCGTGCTGGACGCGGCGGATCTTCAGCCGGACGCGGTGTGCTCTCCATGTCTGGGCTGTCGTACGGCGTCGTCCGGGTCGATGCTGAGAACTCCCTCACATCGCTGACGCTGCAAGACTGCGGGCAGGTTATGCCATCCTGTGAGTTGCATATTTTATTACACGACTGCCCAAATAAGGAGTGTGATGTATTCAGGGTTCTTAACCTCCTAAGGCTTAATCAACAACAAAATATGTCAGTGGAATTTGAATGTATTACGAATGGTATAAAGTTAATTTTCTAATTTGATCATTTGTACAATATCAAAAGAAACCACTTTACTTTCTTTGCATTAGATCTTTATTTGAGTGGCCGTATTTTGTACTATTTTTAGTACAAGGAACCTCAGGAGGATGTATGTATGTACGATTCTTCATTCCACCATCGTTAGAATCCCATCCCGGGTGACATAGGATACCTAAACTGTTAAAATTGAAAGAACAACAATTAACATAGGTTGGTATTTCGACGACAATATTAAAAATGCACTCGGGGTTTTAAAGCTTGCTTTTCATTTTGTTAATATTATGACTAGCATAGAGGCATTTCATCATCTCAGGGTTTTCATCGCATTTCTAGTCTGCCATTGCAATCTGGTTTACTGTGTTCTATTTAAAAAAAATGGTTCATATTTATCTCGTTATTTTGCTTGTAGTTAAGGCGTCCAAACACTCCACTGAGCATAGTCCAACATGCTGTTGCCCGATTTATTAATAGAGTGGCATCAAATCACTACAAAGTCCCAGATAGAAGGGCGAGTAAGTGCCCGTACTTAATGCTCGACGACCCTTTACCGTCCGTGTTTACCTTTAGAAGTTTGCGTTAGATGTTAGGGTGACACACGGGCGAGTAAGGTTGCCGAGCCATATGTACGGCGTTCATCACGCTTGTTACTTCCTGTTACGAAATCGTTTAGGTACTTATATCAAAGTAGCAGGTACTATTGGGCGCTCGGCGCTGCGTTGAGCGCGCGTTGACAGCGCACATACACCGCGCTCAGCACGGCGTTCGGCGAGCGTTTGTAGGGTGTCCACAATGGGTCAGTTCAGAAACCTTCTCCAAATTATCATTACAATCATTGAAAATGTCTTAAGGTCTCTTTATTACTCTATTTTATAAATCAAGACATTCCATGTCCGAATTATAGCTGGTCGCCTTTGGATTTCATAATTTGTATCAATATGCGTCCACTCTACAAATAAGCGCGCGGTCAAATGTTCGGCAAAATGGAAGCTCATGTATCTCGAAGCGCGCGACATATACCCGCGCAACGCGCGTTTTTACCGAAATATGTAAACGCGCGTTTGACGCACGCTTGACCAGAAGCGAACACATCAACAGAACACCTGGTTCTCAAAACCATACCATACCATAATCAATTGTGTAGCCACTTGTCGATCTAGGGATTCCATGGTATCCAATCTGATGTAGTTATTAAAATACCTAACAGTGTAAGAAGTTGTAATTGAAAAACTCTTTAAAAGCTAAAAGTGAATAGCCACCAAAGCATCTCATGTTTACTTTCTCCTCCAGGCGTAATCGTGGTGGTTAAAATGGAAGGCCCCGCGTTCCTCTGCAAGACAGATGAGGTCGGTGAGATCTGCGTGCTTTCCGGGGCCACCGGATCTGGATATTGGGGGCTCCCAGGGCTAACAGGGAGCGCCTTCCGCGTCCGGCCGCTAGACGCGGACGGGGAGACCATAGGCGAAGAGAGTTATGTGCGGAGCGGGCTGCTTGGATTCTTAGGGCCTGGAGGTAAATTTGTTAACTGCGTATACTCTGTTCTCCTAGTACTTGACTATGGTGTCATTCTAGTTGGATTCAGACTTACAATGTTTTGTATACGTTTGTATAAGATTAAACATTGTTTCTACTGTGCTAACACTGTCTACTGTTCAGGGCTGGTGTTCGTCTGCGGTTCCCGCGACGGTCTGATGACGGTGACAGGTCGCAAGCACAACATGGACGATATTATCGCAACGGTACTGGCCGTGGAGCCGATGAAGTTCATATACAGGGGGCGCATCGCCGTCTTTTCGGTCAGAGTTCTGAGGGACGAGAGGATCTGCATAGTGGCCGAACAGCGGCCAGATTGCGGCGAGGAAGAGGTAAAGTGTAAAAGTTAAATTTATGGTTGAAAATGCGTTTTTGCGTGTGATGCTACAAAAATAGAGTCGGTATCACATCGTTGCACCTCTTTTACACAGTATACATTCGTGATGCACCTTACTCTTCATTTCCAGTCATTCCAATGGATGTCTCGCGTGCTGCAAGCTGTCGACTCCATCCACCAAGTTGGCATCTACTGCCTGGCTCTCGTTCAGCCGAACTATCTGCCCAAGACTCCTCTGGGAGGGATACACCTCAGCGAGTGCAAGCGCCGCTTCCTGGAGGGCACCTTGCACCCAGCTAACGTCCTGATGTGCCCACATACCTGCGTCACCAATCTTCCGAAGCCGAGGGAGATACACTCAGGTTTGTTCATTCAGTAACTTTACTATCAGTTCCTTAACAGCTATCGGCAATTTTCGTTATATGAAACTCGAGTTACTATACTGTTAGGTGCGAGGGCAAATGTGAAAGAAATAACCAGCCAAGTTCTATTAAGAATTTTGTAGGAATAAAGTAAATTATATGTGACTGAAAAGTCGGAAGTAGAAAATCAGTAAACAGTTCAGTAAACATAAAATCTTGTGTTTGAATTGGTATAAAGGCAGTTTATCAGACATATCCTAGACTTAAGAATTAACCTTAATTTAGTAACTGTATAGACACTGTTTAAATACATCTTGGTCACTAATGAAGCCATTTACAGTATAATAATTATGCCCGACGAATACAAGCAGCGCTTGATGCGAGACTTAAAGAAGAATGGACACAAATTTATGAACACTGGCCTTAAAACCAATTACAATAAGCACTATATCATCGGATATCCTTTTTAATTCTGCAACGAATTTGTGCGGCTGCAAACCTCAAATAACTGTGTCATCACACATCGGGACGCCTACATAGATGACCTTAGCATAATTACTTTGAAACCGCTGTCCTTGCATGGCGATAACTTCTTTCCCACAAAGATTTCGAACTACCTGCCATAGTAATAGTTTACAACTTGTAATTACCTATCCGGTGACATATCGCTTGTCCTCATTGGTCCTATGTAGGTCAATTAGCCCACCCTTTACCGAACGACGTATTACTCGTAGTATCGTAGATGGTATCTTGTTGTAAAAACAGTTTCCTGCAAACGAAGTGCTTACCTTACAGAGACCTGGAAGAGCGAGCTTATCCCTATTTGTAGTGCTTAAGTTGTGAATCGCGGTTATGATCAAACTCGTGTATGTGTGTTCGTAAAAACATGCTATTGTTAAAGATATACTGCAACGCGACTGTAAGCGAAACTCAACCCCAATTGACAGTGAGAAAGTCAGCTGCTTTTCCCCACAGCAAAATACCATAACTCATAACACTACGGAATAACTATAGTTCACAAGTATTGGTTATTTAATTATTGGTTAGCCACAAAACAAGACTTTGAGAGGACGCCGTATGAAGGGGAAGTATTTAGACTTATTTATTTACCAACAACATACCAGTGCTGAGGACAAGGGAAGGGACAAACACTACGTAAGAACCTAGGATAGGTTTAGTTACCTAGGAGAGGATACAAATTTAATGTCTTGGCTTCATTTACACATGTTGTATGTACGAATTAGCGTGTGAGAATAGATTTTTAAATAATTTTCGGTACTATTATTCTGTAGCCCCAAAATAAACAACCTCAATCATGCTTACATCTGTTTTTCTATTGTAGAATGGTAAAAGTCCACCAGATATAAATTTATTTTCTGGCCAACCATCCATGCTATAGCGAATTCATCCTAATCTTTTCCTTATATTTTGTCTTTACTTGTATGATTTTCTTATATATATTTTTTATACCAGAATTGTTAACATACAGTTCATGAGTGATTCTGATTTGTTTTGATATGCTTAATTTTTTGCATTTCATTACAAAACCTGATATAGAGGTTATGTTGGAAGTGTTGTGTCTGAACACTGATTAAGGCCGCACTATCAGTTTTCAACTCAAAATGGCAGCCATAAATATAAAAATTTCGTTATTCCGAATACAATTGCCATAACTTATCTAAGATGTTTTTTTTTTCAGTGGCGCCATCCGCGCTCCTATTTTAATAAACACAACATATTGTTCTTCTTAAACGGACAAATCGAGACTGAAGTACTACAGACACCGTCCGCGTCACGTGACTTATAGAGCTGATAAATGGAACTCGCGAAACTTGTCCACCTTCGTCTATAATAATAATAATAATAATAATAATCTTTATTTCAGAGTACCAGGACTCCATAGTTTTTGTTAGTTACATCCTAACAGCTATATTAGTTACAAACATAAAACAACATTAAATTATATAAAACAACTACAATCATACTTAGTCTAGATCACGTGCTACCCCTTTAATCTGCTCAACCCAGTGCTTGAATATAGAGCAGTCATATTTTTGAGCAATGACGCTTAGAATGCCGTTGGTGCTTTTCCTGATTCGTCCCAACAGAGATGCAATCCTCTTTCTTAGAATTGCTGGGAACCCATCGGTTCGGGCTTCGCAGAACATACCAGAGGCACTGCATCTCCTGGACAAGCCCAACAGCATTCTAAACGCATTGTTGTATTGAACTTTCAGAGCGCTGGTCTATAGTTTAGTAACCTCGCAGTCGTATGCAGCAGCGAATCTCTGTGTAATCATCGCGTTGCGAAACATCTGCCGAACGATAGTATTAGTATAGTAGTATTTCTATATTTTTAGATTCCGTGATACAAAATTCTGTCCACCCGGACAGAACACGTAGTGATGCTTTTCGATGCGAAACACAACTAGCAACTGCATAGCACTGTAGCGTCAATATTACAGTTATATTTATACTTATCAAAATATAATCATCTCTAGTGCTAGAGTGAGCATAGCATATGCGATACAACTTACGGGGCCTCTATTCTTGGCAGTAAGACCATATCTTTTTTGACCCGTTATGGAATTGTTTTCAACTCTGCCGCCATTAATGTCAAGTAAATAAGGGCTCGCAAAACGTTGACAGTACGATAACAGGTCAAAGTCGGGTTTTCACCGCCTAGAATCTCGGCCCAGCTTTTTCGTTGAGTCGCTGCCGCATACGAATGCATCGGTGTACTAAAGGCATTTGTGTGAGTGCCGCCTTTTCAACGTCGTTCGAATTTCAAAGATTTTTTTGTTTACAGATGTAGGGCCTGCGTCTGTGATCGTGGGTAACTTAGTGCAAGGCAACAGGCTAGCTTCGGCTCAAGGTCGCGACATGGGGTATACTGACGACTCCGATGCCGCCAGAAAGGTAAATATTAACTCTATAATTATTTCATTATCTCATCAGCGATAGCGAGGCCATTGCTGGACATAGGGTCCTTCCCAAAAAAATCCATTGTAATTGTTCTTTTCCTTTATCCCGCGGGTGGTTTGCTAACATTGCGCCTATTGCATCATTATTTAAAGACAGTGTGGGGGTGTACGAGGTGGGCATTTCAAATAATATGGATTACTTACCAGATCGCCAACCTTAGGCGCAAGAGCAAACCTATTCTATATTAACAAAAAAACGAATTCATCGTGAATTTTAATCTTATCGGTATATAAGTAGATAAATTTTACACTGTAATCTGTGAGGGATAAATCCGGTCGTCCAGTCGTCGTGTCGACCGCCTCCAAAGCGATTCAGTGGATTCCCAACTTAAAGGAGCGGGGATTTGGTTTTTTAATACGGTAGTCCGAGCTGTCTGCCCGGATAGAGATAGATGCGTGAAAGAATTTGATTTGGTGTACCATGTGAATTACCATTTTTCGACAAATGAGTTATTTTTTTGGTAGTCACTAGTCTAACCTTACTTAAAGCTTTCAATGATATGAAATTTTATGTACACTGCCACTTAAGGTTAGCAATTTGCAGATATATATTGGCAACTTCTTTGGGTGACCTCGAGTCTACTGTGTAATCTTGCCAGCATAATAATGTAGAGTAGATACAGTCGAGTTTGATTATATAGCAGTTTGACATGATACGTCAATTTGCCAGGCTATATAAATTCCAAGTATCGTTAGCCGTGTCACGCCGGGAAATATATAACTTGGCTCATTTACGTCACACTGCTAAACAATCAATTTCCTTGACTATACATTGAAAAATAAAAATAATCTTATTATGAGTTGGTTGGTTGGTTGGTTCCGTTAAAAACAACTAACAGGCAATCCTTATAAAATTTCAGTACCAGTTCATCTCTCAAATCCTGCGTTGGCGCGCTCAGAGCACGTCCGACCACGTCATCTTCACACTCCTCAACTCCAAAGGAGCAGTCTTCAAGGCTTTGACATGCGCTGAACTGCACAAGAAAGCCGAACGAATCGGCAACTTACTGCTGGAAAAGGGGAGGGTCAACACTGGCGACCACGTAGCCTTAATTTTCCCACCAGGGATTGATCTCATTTGCGCGTTCTACGGCTGCCTCTACGTAGGCGCCGTCCCAGTGACCATACGCCCGCCTCACCCTCAAAACCTGCACACTACTCTCCCCACAGTCAGGATGATTGTAGATGTAAGCAAGGCAACTCTAGTCCTCTCCAACCAGTCTGTGATAAAACTGCTCCGGTCTAAAGAAGCGAGCAACGTCCTCGATAGCAAAGCCTGGCCGATCACTCTTGACACAGACGATATGCCGAAGAAGAAACTACCTATACTTTACAGAGCGCCGACGGCAGAGATGCTAGCGTATTTAGACTTCAGCGTGTCTACTACTGGTATGCTGGCTGGTATTAAAATGTCTCACGCAGCTGTGACATCGCTCTGCAGATCGATGAAAATCGCATGCGAATTGTACCCCTCCAGACATATAGCGTTATGCCTGGACCCTTACTGTGGTCTTGGATTCGCCCTTTGGTGCCTCAGCAGCATTTATTCTGGTCACCATTCGATTTTGATCCCGCCTTCTGAGGTCGAGATCAACCCCGGTCTTTGGCTCAGCGCCGTATCTCAATATAAAGTCCGCGACACTTTCTGCTCATATGGAGTGATGGAGCTCTGCACTAAAGGGTTGGGAAGCTCAGTGAATCAGCTCAAGTCTAAAGGAATTAATCTGGCTTGCGTGCGGACTTGCGTTGTCGTTGCTGAAGAACGCCCGAGGATTAATTTGACTAATTCATTCTCAAAGCTGTTTTCGGCGTTAGGATTGAGTCCGAGAGCTGTATCGACATCGTTTGGGTGCCGCGTAAACATTGCCATCTGCCTCCAAGGCGCTTCCAGTCCTGAACCATCTACAGTCTACGTAGATTTGCGCGCTCTGCGAAACGACAGAGTGTCTTTGGTCGAACGCGGAAGCCCGCATTCTCTATGCTTGATGGAATCCGGAAAACTCCTCCCAGGTGTTAAGGTCATAACAGCCAACCCGGAAACTAAAGGACAATGCGGTGATTCCCACTTGGGAGAGATTTGGGTCCAATCCCCTCACAGCGCCAGCGGATATTTCACGATATATGGAGACGAGAGTGACTACGCGGATCACTTCTGCGCTCAGTTGGTAACTGGGAATACAGGAGAAGTGTACGCAAGGACGGGGTACTTAGGGTTCTTGAGGAGGACTGAGATTAGCACCACAACGAGCGCGGGGGATGAGAGCTCTATTATGATCAGGGACAGCGACACGGAGTCGTTGGCGTCTGCTTGCGGGAGTGTGAGCGCGATTAGTCAGGACACCCACGACACTCATGACGCGGTGTTCGTGGTGGGTGCTCTGGATGAGACTATCATGCTGCGCGGTATGCGCTACCACCCTATCGATATAGAGAACTCGGTCATGCGATGCCACAAGAAGGTCGCTGAATGGTGAGTTGATACTTTTTCACGCTTGATAAAATCTAAGGGCCATCTTAAAAAGTTGCTTTGCAGAGAGGTTAAGAGTAAAATAATAAGGTACATTTGATATTTTTTCTCTAATCACTTTCGTCAAGAATAACTAAAAATAAGACTTCGCTTAAACATAATTAACCATAGCGAACGGTAATAGTACATTATTGCCTAGGCACGGAAGTAGGCAATTGCGGGGCGAGGATTGGTTTAAACGGACGAGCTTGCGAGTCCGTTTAAAAATACGAGGCCCGCAATTGCCGTTCCTGCCGAGGCATATATAGTGCTTTTCTCAAAAATCGCAAGAATAAAATTATGTTGGAGTAAAGTACTTTATTAAGGAAAGAAATACCACACAATCTATACAGACAATATTATTACCTACTCTTTACCGTCTTTTGTTTATGACAAGGAGAAACGCAAGCTTTTTTTTTAAAACTACTCAAGCTATTCGAGATACAGATAAAAAAGTTATATTCCGAACAAAATTTGGATGTAATAAGACTTGTGCCCTCATTCTATTAAGGCCGTTTTCACTTTTTAAAAAGTTAGATACTAGATGGTAATGAAATTTGTATGCAACATTGCGTGCTTGTGTAGCGAGCACGCAATGTTTTTTTTTTTTAATTTTAGATCTGTCAGTAAACTATGTACTTCGCATCCCAATATATAGATAGTAATGTCAACTTTTCCTGTCATTTTTGAGAAAATATATTTGACATCTCAAGTCGGAAATTTCTCTATGACCACTATCCGTAATATGTTTGTAACATTCTAAGTTGCCCAAATTATCCATCAAATCGATTTAGACGAAAGGGGGGAGGGGCTATAAGTTTTACGTGTGTATCTGTGTCTGGTGTTGGTCGTATCGTAGCTCCTTTACCCTCGTTAGGCCCACCGTACTACAAACAGCCCATTTTTGTTAGTGGTACTTTGGTTCAAGAATACCATTTTCAATTTACGAAGAAAATAAAATTAACTCTATCCCTAGTGCAATACAGCTCAAATGAATATAGATAATGTACATCTTACTGCCCACTGGGCCTTACGAGGGTGGTTTTTTTTTAAACTAAATTAAATGGGATGGTTCTTAAAATCTTGGAAACATCTTCATCAAAATCGATTGGGTGGTGAGACAGATATTAGCTCTGAAAGTAGTATTAGGGGATCCGAAAAGGTGACGACCTTCACCCAGCATTCTTTTTTTTAAATATCTTTTCCTTGTTTAATAGACCAATTACATAACAATCGAAAATATAAAGCCTATAGAATATGCAAACGTTAGGTTGACTATTTTTTCCCATCATAACCATTGGGTATGTAAACTCTAATTCTATGGAACTTGCTAACTATGTAAACAAAGGACTTAACTTTGTTTTGTCACTGTTTCTCCTTGAATTTTCACTCCACCTCATCAAACATCATTGAAACCATACACTATTGAAACCGTTGTTACTCTAAAATACAAAATCACCAAATATATAACTGTATCTTGGATATTTCATTAAAAGTTTAAATGGTTTCATAAGTTAGGGTATTAGGACCTGATTGAAGTTTTTGTTTCTTTTAAATTCTACAATTGTCTATGATGGGTAGTGTTGTGGCTAAAAATGGCGATATAACTATTAAGGCCCCTACCCAACTCACGCTCTGTAGCCAATACACGATGATATAACGGCACCTTTTATAATAAATACTGGTGATACATCATATTCAAGTACCGTTTTTCTACTGATCGTGATTAAACAATTTAGAAATAAGTAACTACTTGTTTTCTACGTTAGGTATTTTATTATTCGATATGGTTTGACATAAGTAAAGGAGTATTGCCCATCACTAGTAAATTCATCATTCAGAGACAATTTTAATATGGCTGTTTTTATACATTGTCACTATTGTCAGCAAGTTCCATAGAATTAGACTTTAGGTGTAAACAGGTACAGGTGTAGTGTATAATTGTTTTCCTTCGTATTTTTACGGAAACGTACGAACGTATCATGCTACTTCAGTCAACCTCAGTACTTTTTGTACTGTGACCGACTGAAATAGCAGGACACGTTCGTACGTTTCCGTGAAAATACGAAGGAAAACTATTATGCACTACATCTGTAAGTCGGTACTAATCATTTGCACTAAACCTAACGTTTGCATATTGTACAGGCTTAAATACTTTGGCGACCACGTGAATCGATTTTGAAAATTTCACGCGCTTGTTGCCCGTATTGCGCCGAATCACCTGACACCCTCAGACGATGTTTTAAGCTGTTCAAATAGATTTTTACCGATTTTTTTAGGTGCGGAGCGATTCAAATGCGTGGCCCTCGCACTGGCGGATGGTTTACGACCCCCTCCATTATGTTACTTACCATATTACATTTTATATAAAATACTTTGTTTCGAATAGACAGCTGGGTTGAAGGTCGTCTCCTATTCGGATCTTAGACCATAGGGGTCGCCATTATGACAGGGGTTTGTATCTATCTATCTATTAGTTATCATACAAACTACTTTGTTTCCAGCGCCGTCTTCACCTGGACCAACCTCCTGGTGGTAGTCGTGGAGCTCGACGGCAGCGACAGCGAAGCCCTCAACCTGGTGCCTCTGGTCACCAACACAGTTCTCGAGGAGCACCACCTCATAGTCGGCGTGGTGGTCGTGGTGGACCCCGGAGTCGTGCCCATCAACTCTCGCGGAGAAAAACAACGGATGCACCTTCGGGACGGTTTTCTCTCAGACCAAATTGACGCCATCTATATCGCATACAACATGTAAGTTGACGGGCAGTGACGATAGGCTTGCTAAAGTTCGACACGGGAATGATTGCAATGATAGAAACGCGTTTGTTATATTATTTTTAGTAATGTACTGGTAATATCTGGATCTGGTATATCTTAATGATTTTTAAGACATCAAAAAATTAGAAACATGGGGCCATACAAGTGGTACTACATAAATTCTTACGTTTTGTTAAATGAGAACAGCTGACTACAAATACATGTAAACACTTTTTCACCGCATTCAATCAGAAAAGGTGTAGAATTGTATACATCAAGTAGGCTGACTAATCCAACGCAGAAGTGGCTATAAATTAAAATATCTTATCCCAGTAAATACTCGTATTAAAGTGAGAGTGGTTTGATTTTAGTACTCAACTTCTTAGCTATTTCTTAGTATGACCGTACAACTAGTTAACCTCGTGTTTTTCTAATACTTGTACTAGATAATAGAAGAACATGGGTAAATACCAGTTGTATCTTATTTTACGGAATGTTAAATATGTAGTGTTATATGTAGTACGGCTTGTGTGACTCCACTTTTTTTTAAACTGACTTAACTGACTTCCAAAACAAAAATTGAATTACATATTATAAAATCATTTAACTAAGCATGCAGAATCGTTTCTTATTTTGTTTTCCATTTCCATCGATATTGACCTAGTTATGGAGAAAGAAACAGTTACGTAACCTCAACTTTAGTCAGACTGACTTACTGGCTTACGAAAAGAACCTTGTTTCTTTTTGAAATAACGTTGGAAACGGAAACATAACCAGTTTTTTTTGCTTGCTCTTGCTCTCAATGTGTGAAGCTCTAGGTTGCAATCATTCCTTTTTATGATGACTTGGTCAGAGTAATGATAACCTAAATGTTAAGTGTCTATTTAAATGTTAACGAAATATCGTCACTATTCGTCAACTTGACACAAGTTGTTAGAGGTAAACAATTTTAATCGTTTAGGACGCATCTGTTCGGGCAGTAGATGGTATCTACGAGTTTTCATTTTTTGTTTAATTTGGAAAAAACAAATAATAACAAAGTAACAATAACTGCCGTACACTCACATCGTGAGGGCAAAAAGCTCAAAATTTCAAAGCCTTTTACATTTGAATATTTATTTTCTTTCTATTTTTAAACCGCAGAGTGTGAGAGGGATGACTCTAAAGAAGTTACGTGTTTTAGAGAACTCCTGTCGAAGGAAGTCAATAATTTATATTTTTTCTTTCGGACAGCAATAAATTGTGAACGTAACTCTAAGAGTCTGTCTACTAGCCCGAACGCAGCCATAAGGCGTTCTAAACGTGTCTCGGCCATCGCTCATGTTAATGGTATTTTCCCTGCGGGCTTTCCCGTGTCTTTAATTAATCTTACGTGTATTTTTAACGGATTAAAACCCCAATTTACAAAATTGGAGCCGTGGAACAAACAGGTGGATAGATACCTCTAGTTTTCCAGAGGCGTGTTTTTAACCATCAAAGTATAAGGTAGAGACACATGGCTGTCATAATTGGTTTCTCGCTGCCTGAACTTCAAAGTTGTCAGTTCTTACGGCCTCAGTAGTTTACTTGTTGCTTGGTATCGGCGTCCGCGAACAAGTAATTCTTGCGTAGATACTATTTAAGATTATTTAATTTGTAGTTACCAGTTCGGTGTCAAAATTGTTATATCTGACATTTGTAATAAGTTTGTTTGAGGTTAGAAAACTAGATATTTTTCCCGAACGCCGGTACCGTACCCAGTCAGTTTTAATATGTTCATTGCACGTTCGGATCGTAACTATGATCGGGACAAGACTGAATCAAGTCTGAATTCTAGAGAAGATTTTTACTTTAAGGTACTTTTACCTGGTCCCAGTCTGTGACTCTTCATTGTGGGTCGTTGTATGACAGATGGCTATTATAAAGGGTGATCGAAGGACCGCCTGGACTCGGGCTCGTGCAGTTTATAATTATATTTGTTAGAATTATAAGTAGAATGTTATAAATTATATAATAATTAACCGACGAGCAGCTTGTACCGTTTTTATTATATATACAAATATACTGTTCTGATCATTATCAATCAAGTAATTTATATTAGATGTATATGTATGTACGTATTACAATCAGTAATTAGAGTTTGACGATGATGTTTCGCATTTAATATGCTCATATTTTATTTTGCGATTATGTTTTTAATGTTGACAATAAACGTCTGCGTTTGCGTTTCAACGCGTATGGTTTGACAATCATGAACTCTCTTACCGTAGTATTTTGACGTAGTGTAATTTACATAAATAAGTATGTGTAATAAATAAAACATGTGGCTACTATTTACGCAACTGATTTTGGATTATCGTATGTGTAGTTTCTTTGATAGTTCAGATCTATAAGAGTACCTATCAGTGCGAATTCTACCAGGTTAAATGTTTGATTTTTTTGTAAGGAATGAAGCAATTGAACACAAAAACAAGCAAACTAGTATCATCAAGCAACGTAAAACTTGTTGACTGTACTTTACAAAAGAGATGTTAAGACTGCTTGCTGCTTGCTAAGACTTAGGCCCGTATTAATAAACTGATCTCAACTCTAATGCTCGTCTCGAGATGCGTCAAAAATGACAGTGTTCTAAGGTTTGGCGTTTACTTTGACGTATCTTGTGACGCGCCTCACAGTCAAGATGAGTTTATTAATACGGATCTATGAGACTTAATTCCGCTACAAATAAATAGAAGCAGAAACCTCAATTGTATACAAAACATCAACCAACATTACAATACGCCACACGAATGGAACTTACTGAGGCCAGCTTTAATTCAATTTTTCGGTTTGCATAAGCTGTTGCTCAACTAAATTTACATGCAAAACCAAACAAAATTCGGCGCACATTATATTTTATTTGCTTGGTGTGTAAACATAGCGTGTTAGTGATGGTTAGCCACTGTAGTCAGTGTTTATAATTTCATTCGTATTTTAATCTAATTGTTAATATTAACAGCGACTATTCGTTGGAAATGTTTAAATTTACCGCATTTTTAGAGTCAGGTTGTGTTGCTCAACTGTGTTGCAAATCTTTGTAATGGTAGGTTAAGAAGCTGATTGGAGGAGGGTGCACTAGGCTAGTGGCCACGTGCACTTCCTGACTCTTTAAATGCATTTTATGTGTCAAACGTGTATGTCATTGCTTAAAACGTAGGTGTTCATAATTGGACTGCAGTTTATCTCGCGTTTATCGAATGTAATACGAATTTGGTACGAAATTTAAATAGATAGGTGTATTCCTGGTATTGAAATTTTAATATTGCAACTGTTTCCTAATTGACATGAAATGTTTAGCGTGTAGCTTGGCAAAAGGTTTTTACTAGATTAAGGACGATGTTTGGAGTATATTGGGAACGTTTCCCGGTCGTCGAAGATTACATATTAGTGGCCCTTTGAAGAAATGTAGTTTTACCTAATACCACGTCAAACTCAATCTTGCCAAGTTAAACAGTGAGTTGACTACGTGGCGAATTACTCTTTCTTATTTAATAAACAAAATGTTTAGGAGAGGTGTGAAGAAAGAATGTTCCGCCACGGTTCTCTCGTTGGTCATAACAATAGATTCACTTTATAAATGGACCCTTCTACACTTCTCTGTGTCTAGAAATTAAATAACAGTTGTATAAGTATAAGTAAATAATGTTCATTATTGGAATCAAATTGGTTATAAATGTATTGATGTTAAGTGTTTGCTGTGAATTCTCGTCAGCGCAATGCACATAAAAATTTGGTACCAGTTAGTATCGTCACGGAAGGGGTTGTTAGGAAGACCTATGGCTAGGCTTGGGCACACGATGGACTTATTAAAGCCTAAAGCTTATTTAAAAAGATATTGGTTGCAATTTAGAGTCATTTACTTTGTATAAATTACAATATTGGCAACATTGATCACGCAGGGCTCGGATAGTTTATTATTTTTTATGTATTATTATAACGAAGCGGTGAAACAAAACTATTCTAGTTACTCTTCATTCCAATAACCTTCTAAAAAACCGATATCAATTTATTATTTTTTCTTGTTACGAACTATATTTTCGTAATTTGTATCTAGAATCATATTCTTTTGTAATTATTTATTGCTGAAATGTAAATATAATTTTTGTTATTTAATTTTACGTTCATGGTATTAGCTTTTACGTTGTTTTGGCTCGTCAAGTCAGCGTTTAGTTGTAAGGAAAATATATCCGCCAACTGATTGTGTAATGTAATCAGAATTCCTTTAAGTTGTCACTTGATTAAATATTTTATTGGTTAAATGTAGTCAGTACGCTGTGTAAGTGTACGCGTAGGTTTAACTCAGTTTTAAGAACAAACATTATTTGTAATCATATTGTAACTACGTTATAGAGGACGCATAATAAGGGCGCGGTGCGCGCGGCACGGGCACAGATTCAACTAAGTAGAGTAAGACTAACATCACAATATACACCGCACTAACCAATTTCTGATAGTCTATTTGAATGATTGCATTTACTGTCCACAATTTGGAGGACTCTTAACGCACAAAATTTGTAACATTTTCGGACATTTATGTTGAGGTGATTTAGTTTTGTATAAGAAACAGGAACAGCCAAAGAAGGAAGTGTGATTTGTGACCGCTTTTGAAAGTTTGTGATTCTTTTTCTGGAAAATAAATAAATATACGTGCATTCTGATGTGCATACTTTTATTTCTTATTTCCTCTCTACGTTCACTGAAATGAAAATGCTTGTTCGCAGTACTCCAAAGCCTCGAGCACCGATATAGTATCTTGTGTTCGACATATAGTTTGCAATTTGGAGAGTGTACTTCCACCATCCTTGCACGTTCAGGCAAAGAAAGCGGCTTCACCTGATATGAAGTGATCATCGCTGTGCATGTACAACACCATCACCAGGAGAGATATTGCAGCTGCGTTGCCGGCCTTTGAGGAAAGAGTATGGTCCGGAAATACTACCGCAGTAAGCTGATTCCATAACACTGTCGTGCGCGGCAAAACGATTCGTTTTGCCGCGATTCGACTGTCCGTTGACAGTGGTGAGGATGATAGGAACGCCGTTAGAGTGGTGTTATGGTGAAATAATCTAGCCGCAGGTAGTCCTAACAGTTATTCGGAGCAATCCCCATGATGTAAGGATTTGCGGTGACGACAGGATCAAGGATTTGTGCACAATTTCAGTGGAGTAATAATAAATCAGAATATAGTTACGGGTAAGTACATATGCAGCAATATATTATTGACGGCATTTTTATCGATAATATCGATTTTGACAATAATTCAAGGCGAGTTTGTGTACCTATACGTTCGTTCGTTCAAATAGGGTGTATTACACGGAGTTGCCACTAATTTATTCTATTCTGATGGTAACTTTCTATTGGAAATAAACCACGTAACCAAGTGGTGCAGCAGAAACAAAGGCATACAAATTTCCTTATGGACCCGAATTCGCTACCGTATAGTGCTTCATTCATCTTTGTGCATTTGTTTGGTACCGCTCACCGCCTCCACAGTCTCCGTCGTGCGTCGTCACATCGCGCCCCTTTTCCACCACATTGATATGTGACATATGACAACGGTACCCATACATTGCAGAGTTAATAAGTTTTTACGTCACTGGGATTCATACAAGCTGCGCAATGTACGCTGAAATGTCACTGTCAGGATAGTGAAATATGGGGCAGCAGGCCTATTGCCTATAATGCACTCGCAATCGTAATCGTTTTCATTTTGACATCCGAAGGCGAGTCTGCATACAAAATGAAAACATATGTTCCGCTTTGAAGTCGATTGCGATTGCGATTGCGTGAGGCAATAGGCCAGCAGGTCGTTAAGTTCAGTTAGGTGACTTTGGGGGGCACCCAGTAGTGCAGTCATCAGCCCACGGTGCACCGACTACCAGCCCATTGAAGGTTAACACGGTATGCTTCCATTCTGCTCTCACAGGAGAGTGAGGTGGTTAAGAGTCCGTCATATCATATAGTTTTTGATCGGTTTTTGTACGAAGGGTGTAATCAAATAAGTGCGCTCGGGTTAAACGTTTATTTCTTTCTAAACACTAAATGCTACACAGTGAACATCAGACACTTAAAATAGTTGACACACGTCACAACATTTAGATGTATCATTAAAATATATAGGTAGTTACTGTAAAATAGTGTATACCTTCGTGCTATCAGCCCAATGGAACCCTGACCCCCACCATATAACGGTCAGTGACATTGTAATACAATTTATTTGACACTTTTTACTACCTGAAACATAATGTCACTGTGACACAGTTCCATGTGGGCTTAGGGTTCCATTAGGCTGATAGTACAAACTTAGACATGATTCGAACTCTGCAACTTAAAACCCATTACACAATCTTTAGTACCTATACAATACAAAAATTGGCTCGACTTCACGCTTGTTTTCAGACTTCACTCTCTTTTCTTACATGGGTTTTGATTTATCTACAGCGTCGTATAGTAAAGATATTTGATAGTCATAGATGTCTTTCGAGTCCTCGGATCTTAAATCATGGTCTGAAAAAGAAGAGGTGCCAAATGCACTAAGGCCCCATGATCTTACTGATTCTGTTATCTTGGTCTTAGTCATTTTGGCTTTAGAAAGAAATTTCCGATCTCACAACACCTTTCTTTAATTTTCCAATGCTTTGAATATGAGGCATTTCCGAGTCATGTGTTGCGTCGCTTGCTCCTTACAACTATTGTTATACGTTGAGTTAAAATCTAACATTTAACATCAAGAAAATATCTAAAATCCATCTTTCTTTTGATGTTGAATTTTCTGCTTTTCTTTGTCCTAATGGTCCTTCTAATCAGTCATAGTTTCCGAATAAATTCGTATTTTACGTAATTTTCGCCTTCAATCTTGCCATGGCTAGTCTATGGGATCAGGGGTCACAACATAGGAGCACATTTAGAATATTAAACGTATTTTCAGAGAGAACAGCTTTCACCTTCAAGGGCTAACTGTATAGGTTAAGAGAAAGTTGGATAAGTAGGGCAAAGGCAATTTTGGAAAAGTAAGGATAGGGTTCAGATCTCTATAGTATAAGAAACTCCGAAATATATTAAAGATTATGGGTCCGCAGTTTTGATATCGTCGTTTCATTATCATTGCTTATAGCAATTCAATCCACTGCTTACGTTGTCACTGGATACCAAATGCTGTACTTCAAGTTGTTTGTCCAATAACTGCATCTACAGGCTCAAGATTTTACCGTCCTCAAAATACCATTAGAACCCATGCGGATACCTAGGCACTAGTACCTAGTAGTGAAACAGTTTTAGCTAAGACCCTAAGGTAAAAAGACCCGTCACTTCTAATCTTCCTGTTTTGACTGTAAAAGCTCTTCTCCCTATATGAAGATAAATAATTTATAACCTTCCAATAATATGTCCTGCAGCGTCCGCTCGTCCCATTGCTGGGCGAAGGCGTTTCCCTTCACCTCTCATTAGAAGATGTGATTTACTCTTCAGGGTCGGGGGAAGTCTCGCCACGGGAGCCGCGGCGGTAACGGTTATCTAAGTGGCGTATTATGCGGTGAAGGACCCACATGCAGTGATCCGGCAAGAGCAGGTCCGTGTCGAGGTCGTCGTCCTGTAAGTAAACATAAAAAGGTCATTATCTCAGTAGGTATCTTACGTATGCACTTTAATTGGATGGTTATTGGACAGTACTTGTCAAACATGGGAGTGGTCAGCTTTTTCAATCTATTTAATAAATTTAAAGATGTGCTAACTCTGATATTTGGACATAACGAAATGCCTGCTCACCAACATGGGAAATAATCGATAGTGTCAGTAACTACGCCTAAAACATGAACAACTTAATAATAATAAAAAGTTAAAATAGTTTGAAGCCATAATAAGTAGGTAAATTAGTTTAAAAACATAAATGCGCAAGCTTCAAACGGGATATATAACAAAAATAGACTGGGTACGCATCATTTCTTGTAACTAGGTCATAATATCGATTGCATAACCAAGATGGAGGCACAAAGTGACATTCAAAATGGCGGCATAGATAATGTTTTTCAAAATGGCTCCTTGAAAGAAAGTATTGCGCAACAACTACGTTGGGAAATAACATTCGCAAATAAACGCTAGAAACTTGTCTAATGGGAAGAAAAAAAACAACTACAAAAACAAACCTACCTTATTTTTAATTACACAATGGACAATTTGAATACGCACGTTCTCGGGCCGGGACACCCCGTTTTCAATTTCATGGTAATAGCGGTACATCCTCTCCCATACGACGGCCAATTCCATCGGGGCTTCTAGAGAGCGGGCCAATCTACGATTCCTGATGAAGCGATAGACCTCCGCCTTTTCTAAGCCGGTAATCTCAGCAATCTTATCTGTGCACTCTCTATAAGAGTTGCGCTTCTCGGGCCAGACCCGTGTTACGTATTGGTATACGTTGGTGACGATCTCCTTCTCTTCGGGAGTCAAATCGGTGTCAAAGCGATGGGCGGGCCGTCGTCGCACAACCGAGGCGGCCCCTGCGGCATAAGCGGCGGTATAAGCGACGACCCGGGCAGGAATGGGTACCGCGCCGGATGCAGCAGGAGCGGATGCCGCGGCGTCTGCGGCAGGAACAGCTGCCGCGCCGGCTTCGGCAGGAACGGGTACCGCGCCAGCTGCGGCGGGAGCGGGTGCTGGGGCAACTGCGGCGGGAGCGGGTGCTGGGGCAACAGCGGCTGCCACGACACCCACAGTGGTCGCGGCGACCGCGACGGTCCTGGGCGCAGTGCTTGGCATATTGGAAAGGTCGCGTTTAACGATTTTCTCTTTGTTCCGGAAACGCTTTAGCAAAAACACAAGTATCCCCGGCCGGATGCGAGCGATTATGAGCTCCTGTTGCTCCCAGCTCGCCCGTCCGGGCAACTCAATATTCCCGCGCAGCCGTACTGCCGCCGTACCGCCTCACTTCGCAGAAATTTCGGGAAGGCTCGGGATACCATTCTATTTTAAGGAATCTTATGCATCTATTCCATATTCTGACGTAAGAATCAACAAATACGTTTATAATAAAAGTGTATTTTGTTTGACTTGAGACCTTTTATTACTAAGCAGGTGTGTCTAATTTTATCTGGTATTGCTATAACAAATAAATATCTCGTTTAATTTTATAAAGTCTTCGGAGAAGCTTTAAGCAACTTAATGCGGAAATAGCAACCACAGAGAGTAAATACTTGGCCATTGTAATGAGGTAAGGTCTTAATACAGACCCAGTAGGTACACGTAGGTTAGGTAGAGAAATTAAAAGATGAACACTCCCAGAAAATTAACTATTAATGTGAAAATCTATTAGAAAAGCGTAGTCTATTAAATAGTTAAAGGGTGAATTTCAAAAATATTGTGCGTAGCTGTTAAGGACTAAATTTATTTAAGGAAAACGGTAATTTTCATTTTGCGTAACGAAAATAAGTAAACTATATAACTTAGTGTGAGTTTTTACAACGGTTAAATTAAGGGGATAATTATATATCCAATTGCATCGAAAGAAAAATATACACTTACTTCAATGTAAACAACGTTATTAGGTGCTCTAAATAAATGGTCTATCGCGACAAAACAAAATTAATAATGATGATAAATATTAAAAAGCACGTGGTATATTATAATTACTGTTGTCGAAAATGACGCCCTTAATTTAGTCGGTAGCTATTCAGAGATTTTACCTATCAAAATATGATTTTTATTGTCTTTTTTCAGTAATAATAAAATATGTGAAAAAAAAACTTCCATTTTACTAATACAATTTTGTTACCTATTGTATGTTATTCTACCTACATCGTTTTAGCTTTCGAATATTGGAACTACCACGGGCAACTTACTATAAGTAACTCAAAAAATAATAACAGTGGCGCATAGGTAGCTGCTACCGTCTCGTGGATATTTTCTTGAATTCGACCCCGCCCTTAAGAGAATGTACCTACATACTTTTACTTTTTTTTTAAATCTATGTTACTATTAATTTATTCACAATTTCAAATAAGATCACATTTAGCCGACAAGACCTTGTATAAACATATCATTGTTTCTGTTCTTGCAAAAGAAGTACCTATATTAGTTAACACAACTAACACGACTTGGTCTTAGATTTTCAGCATAGATTTTGAGCGAACCATTTTTCCTTCACAGTCACGATATCTCACATATTTTTCCAAACTCACATAATTTCCAGTAACGTGTCTCAGTGCAATTTAAAGTAAACTTAATTAGCTATGTACTAAGATGAGAATCAGTTCAATAGTACAAGAAGAACACGAATTATAAGTCCAAGCGTCTGACACTGACTGAGCGAGCGCTAGCGTTAGTAATGTTAAAATCGACCCTCTCACGCCGACTTATACGGGCGAAACAAAATGTCATATCCAATAACCTACCTACCGATCCGTTGGGGCAACGCTACGCTATCATTGTTCATGTTATATAAGAGATATGAGTAGCTCTCCGCCCGCAACTTCGACTGCGGAGTCAGAACTTCTCAACTTCTGTTTAAAGTAAGTACAGATTATAGTCATATAACCATCAAAGTTTTTTTTTAAAGACTAGAACGTGTAAGCGGTCTACATAAACAACTTATTTCATGGCTCAAATCTTAAACAACAAAATTGCCATACAAAATAAATTCACTACCCCTCTTTTACCATTACGTTTTTTTTAAACTAGATATTAAAGAGATACCTAGTTAATTATAGTCATCTAGATAATTAGGTACTAAATTTTTATACAAACAATTAACCCATTTGGTATAACATTTTCGAAAAACACCAATGCTAATACGTCATGTACCTAAAAAAATTCTCGTCTAATCATGACTGAAGCTAGGGTTTGCAATCCGAATAATCCGAATATTCAATTATCCGAATATCCGCCGAAAATAATATTCAAAATAACCGAATACTAAACCGCGAATTATCCGAATAAACGGATATTTTGAAAACACTAATAAAATCATTTATAAGAAGGAAAAATTAAAAAAAATACGAGAAAAATCACTAATGACTGATGTTTTATGTCCATCTGAATTGCCCAAATAAGGTGTTTAGACAAATGTTCCATATTAAGTATTATATTTTATTAAATAAGTATCCGAATACCAACTTACATAAATTACATAATATATTGATTTAATCTAGCAGACACGAATTGTTACTAATGTTACTATTATTAGGTATTTAAATGAGCAACGAAAACACTTGCAGATAAGGCGGATTTTCTACATGTCACTAAAATAATTATTGGTATTACCTACCTACTCTGAACCGACCGAACAACGAACCCATTCGCTCAGTCAGTCAGTCAGTCTGTATCTATAGAAGGTAGGTTGTCTGTTACTGTTTCGCGTCGTGTCACGCGTGGTATTTAAAAAAATGTGATTTGCAATTTTATTTTATTATAAAAATTACAAATTACGTGGTGCCATAATGACCACTCATATACCTATAATGATTATAAAAGCATGTTGTATTTTTAATTTTCAGGTTTTTTGTTACTTGACTTGTTGATTTTATGCATTACACACCTTTAAATACGCTAATTTTGTTTTATTTTATAAAATACCAAAATTATCCGAAATTATTCAAATTATCCGAATATTCGGATAATAAATATTGAAGTATTCAATTATCCGAATATTAAAAAACTGGGGGGATATTGCAAACCCTACACAAAAAATGGCCGTCCGTTTACGTGTATGCGTGCTTTGAAGGTTGCCATATTAATCGTCAATTTGACCATTTCAATGTAAGATCGCCCGGAGTCTTGCTAGCAGTACTTCAGGTCCTTCCGGATTAGTGATGTGCCGTTACCAGTAACTTAGTCGAAGCGGGTATTTTACCAGTAACGCTACACAGTAACATTCAATTTCGTATATATAACTATATGCTTTTATACATGTTTCTACAATTTTAGCAGCAGACGGACCCTTTTAAACTAATAATGGTAAGATGGGTTCAGTAGTTTAATATATTATACAATGTTACTGGTAAAATACTCAATATTTCCGAGTATTTTACCAATGTTACCGGGAATATTACTCTCTCTCATACTAGGTATACTGACTCGTGACATTGCCGAACAGATAAGGTACAAATTACAATGCAATGAGTAAAATGTATTACGATCTAAATACAAATATACGATTAATACGGGCGTGCTTTTACGAAATAAATATATAACGCAGATATTTATAATAACTTCAGACCATAGTCGAACGTCACATAGTTGATAAATAATAATAAGAAAAATTGTGTGGGAAGAAGCTTATTATTCGTCAAACAAACCTAGCAAGTAGCTAAATTTGTTATGTTGCGGCTGAAAATTCAATAAGTTATTCGTAAGTAATTAAACAATGTCTTCGAATAGTGATAGTGACGATCAAATAATAATTTCGCCTGAGACTTTAAAGGAAAGAAGTGTAATTGAGCAGATATTGCCGCCTAAATTGAAGAAAATCTATCTCAGCACATACGAAAGTTTTATGATTTGGAAGAACCAAAAAAACGTAAAAACGTTTGAGGAGTGTGTTTTTTTAAGCTATTTTGACGAACTGTTGAATAAATTACAGCCTCCAACCCTCTGGAGCATTTATTCGATGCTAAAATCTACCGTGCAGTTGAAACATGACTTGAATATAAAAACCTATTCTAACATTTTAATTAAGTTATAAATAAGCTAAAAAAAACTTGTATATGCTTAATCCTTGTTTTATTTCTTTGCAATCGAAGTGAAAAGAAGTGTGTAAAACTCGAGCATAAAACCCATTTTACCCTCGACGGCACTATCCACCCTCGCCGCACCGGCTCGGGTAAAATAGCTCGTTTTATGCTCTTGTTATACAATCTAGGTACTATTTATAACCTCCAGTATCAAATTTATTCTCGCTGCCAGTGGTACAAGATTGTGAAAAATAACTAGTTATAAATTATTTGTTGGATGCATGTAGTTAAAAAAGTTAGGTTATTTACTTAGTCAAAGCCGACTACAAATAGATCTAACATTTGGAACTTATACATCATTGATTTAGTATATACTAGATACACAATCCCGCACAAAACTTTATTATTAACTGTCCCAAATGACATTGACAGCTGTATTCAGATACATGCTAACATCGCTATTTTTTACCTTAAACATTCATGCAAAAAAAAACTCAATATACTAGCAGTCAAGTGTCAAATTTGCAAACTAATGTTTTAAAATATTTAAAACTCTTTAGTGAAATCGCCATTATCATACTATTTATGACAAAAGTGGACATCGAATGAATGGAGACGAATTTCTCTATTTATATTGTATTAGTTTTAACAAAATTACAAATTACAAAAAAAAACTTTTGAGATGTTTTATAAATGCTGTCATTATTACACAACTTAAGCTATATATATATACAATAATAATAATGAATAAATTAATGTAAAGCAAGGTTTAAAAACCCCACCCGTCGATTGTTTTTATTCAAATTTTAACGTTTAGGTATCCTTTGTCACCTGGAATGGTGAAATGATTCTAACAATACCACACACATATAAATTGGCTCAGGTGTTTAGAAGTTATGTTGGAATAAATAATTATACATACATACATAAATGCATCGAAATATAATAAGTATGGAAGAGTAACGTCTAACAAAAACGACTGTCAAATCCGCTCCAAAACGCCCACTTTTTGAAATGAAAAGATCTTATGTATCGAGTGGTTTCAATAATCAACGAAATATTAATTGGGTTAAGGTATGAAGTCATTTATGTCAGATGCTGATATAACGTTTGAGTAGACAGTAATTTCAGTAAGGTTTTATACCGTTTGAAAGACAAAAATCTGCAATTGGTTACAAGCTCTCTGACAGAATATTTCCATTTGTCAATTATTTTTTTCATAAGGGTTATTTGAACGCGGCCATGTCTTTCAACATTTGACGTGGATGGTTTAATACAAAAACAACACAGTAATTGAATAATGAATTTTATTAATATTTTTTTATAGTAGTGTTTTGACAAACTTACTGATTGTTCCCCTTGAATCATTTAACATACTTATGTTACACTATTATAAAGTTGTAAAATAGTATATCAGAAGATATTATGTTGTAAGAGTAGTCAGCGTCAAATAGTCTTTAACATCTAAAGTGCCAAATATATTGTAACCCCTTTTTTATTCTTATAGGCATAAAGATACGTGACAGTATAATACCTATATATAGTCGCTTTGGATGGGACAGCCTATTTGATGCTGCCGAAAAAACATGACAAAAATTAAACGAGTAGTAAGACGAAAACATCACAAATAATCCATTTGGCACTGTTTCTATTCTACAGTTAGAGATAGCTAAGAGCTAACTCTTAAGTTAGATCATATACAATAGAGTATAATTTATATTTACAATTTTAGCTTTACCAACTCCATTGCGCGGAGGTATCAAGCTGAAATGTATATCAAATACTCAGGTCTACTGTCCCTTGGAGCTGTGAAAAAATCAAACTTTCAAGCCAACGCAATCAAAAGATACAGCCGTGTATGCCGCAATTTTTCGAAACACGCAAGCGATCAAAATTTGGTACGAAGCAACGTCTCATAGCACAAATAAAAGATTGTTTTATTACTTACACAATTTTTGTACATTATATAAATTACAAATATGACGTGATTTATTTACTTACCTTTCGTTGGTAATTCCTCGATGTTTCGGACGTCACTTTACGTCCATGGTCTTGAAGGAACTGTTGACATAATGCAACGTCCGAAACGTCGGATAATTACTAAAAAAAGGTAATAAAATAAAATATCATACCTACTTATACGCGATCAATCACTTTGTGGTGATAATAAATTACAATGATTATCGTAGTTAATTAAATTTTGCGAGAATAACATATCTACTAGACCTGTGATAAACTCCTCGACGTTTGATATTCATTACAATATTATTAAAATTATTGTAAATAAATATTGACAACGTACTGTACAATTTGGGACCACTGTGACTTTTAAAAAATGTTTTCCAGTTTTTGAGATGACATAATCCGATTCATCAAAATGGATGCTGCAAATCCTGCAATGTTTGCTAGGCATCCAATTCTCGTTTCGCAATTCGCGACGAACTGCATCCACCCGAGCCAGACGGCGTTCTTCATTTTTTGGAAAACTTAAAAAGATCATATTACGTTTTTTTATTATGTACATAAACTAACGATAGTAAAGATGACATAAAATTTAATTTCCTATTCATTCGAAGTAATTGCTTGTAATTCACATTTTTCAAAGATATATTGCATAACATCGGCCATGACATTTTGGTATGGTAATATTAAAAATTCAATAACTTACTAATGAAAATAAATATCGCTTTGTTTTGCATCTGTGTGGGTCCTGCACCAATTTACAATGCAACTTGGCATGGTTGCAGCATCATTTAAATTCGGTAATCTTTAATATCGTTTTTTTCTTTTGTGTTTGTAAACAACTGTTTGACACAACGTCAGAAAGTCGACTGATAGACAGTTCGGCACTCATTAATAGCTCCACTCCCGCCGGCACTAAGTCAGTGGGGCAGATTTTGAGCGTCGATTACTCTTCCATACTTATTATATTTCGATGCATAAATGAAACATTAAAACATTACACTTTACTCCAAACAAGACAAGATCTTATCCTATCATAATCAACCTTGCCTAACCGGTTACGTATCATAATATGTATATAAAATTCAAAATACATAATGGGTCATAATTCATAATGGTCATAATATATAATGGTTTTTTTTTTTGAAACCCTGAATTTTTCAAGACTGTTATACGACAAACCTAACCTAACCTAATTTCTATACAATGGGCTTTTAAAAATTAGTACTGAAAAGTTTACTTATTATGACCATTATGTAATATGACCCATTATGTATTTTGGACTTTATATATTATGATGCGATCCCAACCTAACGTAACCTAACCTAATTTCCTTGAAATAAGTTTAATTTATTATATAATTGTCTTTTAGACCTACATTTACTTAAGATACTTTCTTTTTTTGCAATGTAATGCAAACGGACGGTTAAATATCGATCGGTAATAGATTTAATCAACAGAGTTCTATGACTATTATTGTGGTCTTCTTCCATATTCGCATAAAAAATATCTTCATAAAAGTTTTTAGAACATTTGATCCTATTTTGTGATGGTTCTGAGTTTCTCCCGCTCGTATGTTGTTTTGTTTCTAATGAAAGCTTCTGTTTTCTTGGACACAGCAAATACATCTTGACATGCGTAAAAAAGCCCACCTAAGTTTTTGATGTCAATTAATTTATGAAAATCGTGCCTTTCCTTAGCTAAAATAGAATTTGTGCATATGTTGCACCGAATCGATTTTATTAATTTCCGAACTACGTATCCGGCAATATATCCTATGACTTGTTTAATATAATCACAACAATTTCCATACTCATCGAGATCTGAAGACATAATGTCACAGTTTGCTTGAATATTTTTTTCTATCGCTGATTCTTCCTGTGAATGGGTATTAATTTCGCTTTCGGTAGGTATCCTCGCGGTACCCAACAGACGTAATGTTTAAATGGGACATTGGGTTCTGACCACTTAAAATTGGAATATTTTCCAAAGGAATAGCGTTACCAGAAAATTTGGTTCCAAGTTCTAAATGCATTAAAAGCTGTAGGCCGCCTTGACTTGCACGGTGTTGGGGTTGTTATTGTATTCTCCCTGACTACGTATGTTGCCAAAAAATAATTCGATATGATCTTGGCTTAACTTATAGGACAAGAGAAACGACATGCTTTGCGATTCGACGACAAGAGATCTGTACAAATATTCCATGCTTTCTAGACATACAATAAGTCCGATAATGCCCGTACCCGACTGAGATTTCCAGAGCGGTGTTTCTTCTGTAGAGTAAACAACCCGAGTTTCTTTTTTTGTTTTGATTGTCCTTTTTCGGTGCACTCTAATAGTTAAGGAAGTAAAATAACATTTGGCTTCGGCAATATATGCAAGAATATCTGCGGCATTGTCTTTACCGAGTGGTTTTTTGAACCCATGGTCCTTGAGATTTCTTGTGTTAAGAATGTCAAATATATTATTTACAAACATGATAAACTCAACGGTTGGCCCGGAATCTTTGAATTCTGATAAACGCAGATCCTTTTCACAAAATTCCATTGCCTTTGCTACTCTACGACTTAATAACTGTGTTGCCAACTTAACTTTCATTATTTCGTTTCTAAAAGCTATGTGCCGATGTGTGAGCTTGTTAGCTAAATGCAATTCCTTATTTTCCTGTAAATCATGAAGAGCAGGAATGAAATCCCATTTTATAGGTGTTTTATCGGCGTTGTAAAAAACATTTTTGCTCTCTAGCGTGTTGCGAATCAATTTAATCATGTGACAGGCATCCAGTAAAACTACCACATCATAATCAGCTGAAGGGTGCTTGAAGTGAGTTTTTATGTTTGCAGGGTCATCAAAATGACAACCTAACACTTTCATTGTTGAAGTGTTCGTTTTGCACCCATCAAAAGTAACAGAAACTACTTTGACACCTATCGAATGACACTTTTCCAAGGCAATATTGATTAAATTTGCCTTCATTTCCGCTTTCATACTTGAGACCAGAAAGTATGCAAATGGGATTTTAAATGGGTCATTTAACCCTACTAACATCATGTCATATACCTGAGACGCAATTTCATTTGAGGCATCCGTTCCTAAACCCATGTCGACCAGCCCTTCATAAAGATTACCCGACTTATGAGTTTTTTGTGGTTTTATGTGCATTTCATCAGCAACCAGAGCACAAATGACTTCTTTTTTGCTGTATTTTACTTTATCTTTAAGTCTATCAATAGCTTCAGCTGTAAAACCAGGTTCCGCGTCTATACTTCTGTACCAATTGCATAAAGTATTCGGATGAGGCAAGCATGTGTCAAACATTTTTCGCATATACTTATATGCTGCCGGCGAGTAGAAATTCAATGTCAATGCAAATTTCCTGGCACCTGGCGGATATTTAGCAAAGGGCCTCTTTTTAAGTTTGATATTTTTTAAATACAAGGCGTTGAATGTTTCGGCCACTTCTACGTGTTTCGATAACTCCTGAAATACAGAAAACTCTATGTTTTCGCGTTTATTTAAAATTGACATGAGATTCTTCAAACTGGAACATATTTTTTTTAATCTCTTGTTTTGTTTTATTAAATTGTTGATTGTTTTATTTTTATCTTTAATCACTTTACGGCAAAAGCGAACTTCATTCTTCAGAATTGTTTTTCTAGGGCTGTCTAAAACGGAACCGATACTCAACGATGTTGATGGCGTTGGGCTCTTTATTGGAAATGGTGGGATACTTGTTTCCCCTGATCCGGAGGCAATAGAAGCAGTCTATGAAAGAAAAAATATTATTCTTGATAAAAAAATATAGCTCTGGGACCTTCTACGTTTAAAGGAATATTTATTTTTATACGTACTTGTGAAATTTGGGCGTCATTTATAGTTTCACTATTTGATGTTTGAACCTCATGCACCTGCGACAATTATTAAGCAAAGATGAGAAAAGAAGTTAAGCGACGGATCAACTTAGCAATACATCTCTAAAATATCTCTCTTTTTGTCGTTAGATTTCGCCCTTTTCTTTACATAACAAACAGAAAGAGCTCACTTTAACAGACAGATACTTTTATCCGATGATTGTAAAATCAAGCTTTAATGGTCGTTTATATTTTTTGAGATTAATATGACAACTATTGTGTAACATTTAAGTAGGTACTTACATTCAAGACAGGTATTGCAGATTTAGTCAGTCTACTAAAGCCTTTATTTGTGGTATATACGTCTGTGTTACAGTAGGATAAATGCCACGCTAGGTAAAGTACTTAATTGGTTTACTAGTAACAATTTGCTAGTCAATGCTAAAAAAACTAAATGTGTTAGGTTCGCTTTGCCTAATGTTAGACCAGTAGAATCCAGTTTATTTCTAAATTATGAGTGTGTGGAAATGGTATATAAGGCGCTTTTCTTAGGGATAACTATAGATAAAAACTTACAATGGAGTCCCCATATAGCAGTACTAGCAGGTAAATTAAGTTCGGCAGCTTATGCTGTTAGAAAAATCAGGCAACTCACCAATGTTGAGACAGCTCGCTTAGTTTATTATAGTTATTTTCATAGTGTTATGTCGTACGGTATTCTGGTTTGGGGAAAAGCTGCTGACATACAGACTATATTCGTGTTACAAAAAAGAGCCATTCGTTCTATATATAACCTTAACTCCCGTGATTCCTTAAGATTAGTATTTAAAGAAATTAGTATCTTAACAGTAGCGTCACAATTTATTTATGAGAATATAATTTATGTCATTAAAAATCAAGACTCTTTTGTTAAGAATTGTGATATACATAATTTGAATACAAGAAATAAAAATAAAATTGCTATTAAAAAATTTCGTGTCCGTAAGGTTTATAAATCATTTGTAGGTCAATGCATTCTTTTCTATAATAAATTACCTGACTCAGTTTTAAAGTTACCATTTCCAGTACTTAAAAGTTACTTGAAAAAGTCGTTGATGTCTAAGGCTTACTATAGGGTCGAGGACTATCTAACAGATAAAAATGCTTGGCCTAAACTTAACTAAACACCTAAATAACTGACTAATAAAATAGGCATAAAAAATATGTAAATATTGTATATTGTCTAGGGGACACGGTTTCTGTAGGAGAATGTATCGAAACTTTGTATGTGGTGGTTGTCTTGCACTGTCATAGGAAAGTATATATACAGGGTTATTGGTAAGTCGACCTATTCCCGTTAGGAGGTGATAGGGGTGACTATTTGCGATAAGTTTGACCCCCATATGCATTATGCAAAAGTGAACCATTTTTGAGTTATCGCTTTTATTCGTTTTTTTTTAAATTAGTCAGAAATTCAACTTGAAAAAATTATTACAAAAAAAGTATCAATTTAAATCTTTTTTTTTTCTTCTGTTTTACAAAACCGATTAAACACTGGTTATTTCTCAATATTAAAACAATAATTATCGGTCCAAATTTAAAAAAGCGAGATGGAAAACGAAATTTTTTCAATATTTTTTGCGATCGCTTTCCACTAAAATGCCTTAAAAACAAAAAAAAACGTTATGAAACTTGGCTTGCAGATTATTTTAAAAACTTAACTGTTTTCTTAGCTCTCCAAAAATGCATAATAAGTAGAAAATTATTTTAAAAAAACCTGAAAAAATAATCATCACAAAGGAAGCGGGCGGAAACAAAAGTCACAAATGCAACTTCAAAAACTAAAATTAAAAAACGTACCAAATTTAAATCATACAAATTTTTATTTGCTTTTGTACAAGATGAATTTGTTGTTCCTATGCAAAATTAAAATAAATATTATCTGTACACGTTTGAGAATGCGAGGCCGAAAACTAAAAAATACATGTTTTTTTATCAAACTCCAACATAAATAACACGAAAACAGAAAAATTTACCAATACATTTGGCGTGCAGATTACACATAAAACATTGAACATACTCGTAAACTCAAATAACAACATTAACTTATCTAAAAAGTTACAAAATTAAAACTAATAAACAATTAAAATTTAAATAATCAGGATTTTTATTACTTCATTTTCAAAATGGCTACCTCCATTTCTTATTCTCACATAAGTTAATGTTGTTTTTTGTGTTTACGAGTATAACAGTTAGTTTTGATAGATTTAGTTAGTTAATTTTAAGTTTTGTTCGGACGTGACTTCCTTGTTGCTTCCTTTGTGATCAATTTTTTCCAGCAATCTTTAACAAAATTCATATTAGTTTTAATAGCTCGTTAGAAAGCTGGAAAAAGGTCAATGTTTTATGTGTAATCTGCACGCCAAATGTATTGGTAAATTTTTCTGTTTTCGTGTACTTTATGTTGGAGTTTGATAAAAAAACATGTATTTTTTAGTTTTCGGCTTCGCATTCTCAAACATGTACAAATAATATTTTTTTTAATTTTGCATAGGAACAACAAATTCATCTTGTCCAAAGCAAATAAAAAATGTATGATTTAAATTTGGTACGTTTTTTAATTTTAATTTTTGATGTTGCATTTGTGACTTTTGTTTCCGCCCGCTTCCTTTGTGATGATTATTTTTTCAGGTTTTTTTAAAATAATTTTCTACTTATTATGCGTTTTTGGAGAGCTAAGAAAACAGTTAAGTTTTTAAAATAATCTGCAAGCCAAGTTTCATAACGTTTTTTTTTGTTTTAAAGGCATTTTAGTGGAGCGATCGCAAAAAATATTGAAAAAATTTCGTTTTCCATCTCGCTTTTTTAAATTTGGACCGATAATTATTGTTTTAATATTGAGAAATAACCAGTGTTTAATCGGTTTTGTAAATCAGAAGAAAAAAAAAGATTTAAATTGATACTTTTTTTGTAATAATTTTTTCAAGTTGAATTTCTGACTAATTTAAACAAAAACTAATAAAAGCGATAACTCAAAAATGGTTCACTTTTGCATAATGCATATGGGGGTCAAACTTATCGCAAATAGTCACCCCTATCACCTCCTAACGGGAATAGGTCGACTTACCAATAACCCTGTATATACATATACACCGTGGGCCCGAATAACCCGACCAATTTTAACAATCGATACTAGAGCCTATTTGTAGAATATAATGGGTATAATATGTAGTCCAATAACGCATAATTTCCGAGATTTTCATTATTTAAAAATCAATTCCATAGTTAATTTAATTTGAACTCTGTCACCTTAACCTAAAGCATTATTTAATAAGAAATTGATTAATTAATTTATGTTGTATGTGGATGATATTGCTACTTACAACATGAATCTTTCTTAGTAAATAATGCTTTAGGTTAAGGTGACAGAGTTCAAATTTAATTAACTATGGAATTGATTTTTAAATAATAAAAATCTCGGAAATTATGCGTTATTGGACTACATATTATACCCATTATATTCTACAAATAGGCTCAAGTATCGATTGTTAAAATTGGTCGGGTTATTCGGGCCCACGGTGTATATATTTCTTTTTAAATATATATACATATTTTATATAAATATTTTTTTATTACTACTACTTATTACTCCCTATGAAAATTCTTAGTTTTGACACTTTTTCTTGCACAAGCTACGCTTGAATGTTTTTTAATTTTATTTTAATTTTATGTTAAATTCATTGTTTTATATCATGCTAGGTTAAGCTTTATAATTGTATAATATCATAAGTAGTACCTATTTTAAAAAACGACTGACTGTTGAGTTTCTTGCGTCGTTTCTTCTCAGCAGTGGTCTCTCGCGAAGCGCTGGTAGATTTTGACGTGTAAAAGTGCCCGTGCGGCCTACTTACTGAATAAACATCTTTTATCTTTTATCTTTTTTATCTTTTGTGGTACGAAAATGGGTCAAGCACACAACAGACGACTTATTTGCCTTGAATAGTTGATCACCCCTATCTCGTGCTAATATTGCAACCCATTTTGCACGTCGTAGAGGATTTCGTGGAAAGCTTTAATTTAAAAATAAAAAATATTAAAATTTAAATAAGTAATAGCTACTCCATAATATTTTTGTTCCTTGGTAAGTCATAATTTGTGTGCACAAAATAAATTCCTAAAAATCATGAAAACATTATAATTTTAGCTAGAAACTGTTTATAAATAAATAGAACTTACGTAAAATAAGACATTCCATCCTTTTTATTTGTTTTTTTTTTTTTGCTATTATTTTTGCAGTTTTTCGCCACACATTTTGTCATGATTGACAACTGTCACTGTCTGTGGTCGGAACAAGACTAATAGCAAAACTACGGCCCAAGTCGATTCGGTATTAGTTTTGACTTGCCATTTTTTCGTGCTGATTGTGTATCTAGTATATACTAAATCAATGTTATACATGCAATTAAATCAATAAGTGGATGTTTCTTATACTCGAATGTACAAAATCATAGAGTAGTAAAATAAGCATAATACAATAGGACGTAGTTAAAAGAAAAGGACTCAATCCACGAAACTGTTAGTAGTGTTACTCATTTTACTCACTTCTCGCTCAATCGTAGGTATACTTTATGGCCCGTTTAAAATTGTGCGCGATAGTTTTTCCGGTTAGCAAGGATATAATTTAACACTGTTATTTCCTTATTTTCGTAATAATTTCAGTTTGTGCATATCCTGACGCGAACTTTGACAAGTCTGGCATTGTCATGTCTTTTTCCAAGAGTCGCGCCATAAAGTTTATTCTATCGAGAGTTTGATCTAAAAATTATTTTGGCGCACAAGTAATTGTTTCGAAAACGTTTCTACAATTGAAAAATCAAGAAAATTAGCATCGTCGTTCTGAAAACTATAAAAGGGCATACTTCCCGCATTTATGTCATTCTTACTCCCGCTTCAAGAAGTGAACTACCTGAACTAGTACTACTAGTTCAAGTCTAACTGTAAAAAGTCACAGAGTTGTCCGTCGTTCTTCTGTGGAAGTTTATAGTCTAAGTCAGGCCAACCGCCGGCTCCATTTGAGTTGTCATTAACATAGACTCCCAGGCCGTAACCTTACCTTCGTGCTGCAACTTCTTCGGGGTTGTTAAATCAATTTTTGATTTAGGGATCCGCTTATGAAATATTAAGGTTTAAAACGCTAATTTAAATTAAAGTCAAATGCCCTCCCCAACCCCTGCAGAAAAAACTACAAATACTAAAAATCTAAAAATATCTTAAATGAAAGATCATATAAGGAATTTAATAGGAAAACTATCACAACTCACTTCATTGGTTCTTGAGTTACAAACGGTTTAAATAGTTATACCTACCGAATACTTATTTGCGGTGTTGGTAAACTGACCGCGACCTATGTCGATGTATGGGGATAACAGTTTTGCAACTGCAAAGTTAAGTTTGCCGCGAGGCCTAATTGGTTTGGCTTCGGAACCCTACACTGAGTATGGTCCGAAATGCTCTTGCCCGGTTTTATGTTAAAGGTGTGTAAATATAATAAGTGCACTCGGGTTAGACGTTTATTTCCTTCTAAACACTAAATGCTACACAGTGAACATCAGACACTTAAAACAGTTTCACAACATTAAGATGTATCATTAAAATATATATATATATATATATTTATATATATAAGTAAGTACTTGTACAATATGTAGTGAAGACATGATTGGGACACTGCAACTTAAAACCCATTACACAATCTTTAGTATACAATACAAAAATTGGCTCGACTTCACGCTGGTTTTCAGACTTCACTCTCTTTAATTTTGCATCACGGTGTTTTCTTACATGGGTTTTGATTTATCTACAGTAATCAACCATGTTTTGAAAAGGAAGGGGTGCCAAATGCACTAAGGCCCCATGATCTTACTGATTCTGTTATCCTGGTCTTAGTCATTTTGGCTTTAGAAAGAAATTCCCGATCTCACAACACTTCCTAACTGTAAATTTCCAATGCTTTGATTATGAGGCATTTCCGAGTCATGTGTTGCGTCCATTGCACCTAAAAAGTCTTAAGTTATAGATTGAGTTAAAATCTAACATTTAACATCAAGAAAACATCTAAAATCCATCTTTCTTTTGATGTTGAATTTTCTGCTTTTCTTTGTCCTAATGGTCCTTCTAATCAGTCATAGTTTCCGAATAAATTCGTATTTTACGTAGTCTTCGGCTTCAATCTTGCCATGGCTAGTCTATGGGATCAGGGGTCACAACATAGGAGCACATTTAGAATATTGAACGTATTTTCAGGGAGAACAACTTTTACCATCACAGGCTCACTGTATAGGTTAAGAGGAAGTTGGATTAGTAGGGCAAAGGCAATTTTGTAAAATTAAGGATAGGGTTTAGATCTCTATAGTATAAGAAACTCTGTAATATATTAAAGATTATGGGTCCGCAGTTTTGATATCGTCTCATTATCACTGCCATCTTCATTGCCTATAGCAATTCAATCCACTGCTTACGTTGTCACTTGTTACCAAATGCTCCTCTTCAAGTTGTTTGTCGACAAGCTCATCCTTCGACCGTCCTCAAAATACGATTTAAACCCGTGCCGGCACTTGTACCTAGTCATGGCCCTGAAACAGTTTTAGCTAAGACCCCAAAAAAACGAAAACCCGTCACTTCTATTCTTCCTGTTTTAACTGTAAAAGCTCTTCTCCCTGAGCTTAGACATGAAGAGGTACGAGTATAATGTCCTTCCAATAATATATCCTGCAGCGTCCGCTCGTCCCATTGCTGGGCGAAGGCGTCTCCCTTCTCCTTCTCTCATCAGATGTTATTTACTCGACAGGGATGGTGAAAGTCTCGCTGCGACTATTTGGGTCATGGCGGCTCTGGTTCACGGTGTGGCGGTACTTCAGGTGATGAAGTATCCGGCGGAACACCGACATGGAGTAGTTTGGCAGGTCCGGGTCCTCGTGGACTTCACGAAGGATCTGTAAGTAAAGATATGGGTCATTGACTCAGTTACGTCTGCACTTAAATCGGACGGCTTTGGTACGGTATTTGTCAAACATGAAAGTGTTTAGCTTTTTCAATCTGTTTTAGAAATTTAAAGATGCGCTTAAAACGGATATTTGGACATAACGAAATGCCAGACCAGCATCGAGGAAAATTATCGATAGTGTATGTAATTATTCCCCAAATATGCATGAACGGCTGATAAGATAATAAAAACTTAAACGAGTTTAGAAGCCTAATGGCCAAGTGCAAAGGACATATATGCGCAAGATTCGTGATATTAAATTTACAATAACTTGGTGTAATATCTTGAAAATAGGTCATCTGTCATCACAACATTGAATGCATAATCAAGATGGCGGCTTAAGAATTGCACATTCAAAATGGCGGCATATAAAATATTGCGCAAGCGTAGTTACGCTGGAAAAAAACCTTCGCAAATAAACGCTAGAAAATTATCTAAAATATAAAAAAAAACAAATACAAAAAACACAAGCTATAACTAAAAAGAAAACAAACTAATTACGTTATTTTTAATTACACAATGAACAAATTCAATACGTACGTTCTCGGGGCGGGGCACGCCGTGTCCAGATTCATGGTAAAAGCGGTAAATCTTCCGCCTTATAGCGATCAAAGTGACCGGGTCGACTAGCTCATGCAACGGAGGACGGCTGAGGCGGCGATCCCTGATGACGCGATACACCGACGGCTCTGTCAAGCCCGTTATTTCAGCAACTTTTTCGGTGCAGTCGGTAATAGAGTGGCGGGTCTCAGGCCAGACCCGTTTTACGTATTTGTATACGTTGATGACTATCTCTTGCTCTTCGGGAGACAATGATGAGCGTTCCCGGCGAGCGGAGGGATGAGCTTCCACGGGACCGGCGACGATTGGGGGACCCACGGCGGCTGCGACACTGGCAGCGGTCGCTGGGACTGGAACGCCACGGGGCCCGGCGATGGTGACAACCCTGGGCCCTGCGATAGCGACGACCCTTGGCGTAGGCACCGCGACAACCCTAGGCGCGGCACTTGGCATACCGAAAAGGTTGCGTTGGACGGTTTTTTTTTCAAGTTTAGTTCTCTTGTCCCGGAAACGCTTTTGCGACAAACACGAGAGTCCGCGGCCGGATGCGAGCGAGTAATGAGCTCCTATCAGTCCCGGCTCGCCCGGGCAGCTCGATATGCCCGCGCAGCCGTACTCCGCACGCACCCACAGGACTAATCAATAATCAAACCCATCCCGACCAAACCCAGTTTTCTCATTACACTCGACTGCCACACTTCTTTTATACTTGGTTCGTGACTAAATCGAGAGAAAGAGATGACGATAATGTTCGGCCTCCATTTTTCCTTCACTTTGTTGAAACGGAGACTGAACGCGTTTAAGATAACTTGCAAGTTACTCCTATTGTGATGTTTAGTGGATAGCCGTGGTAATATGACACTTTGTCCTAAATCTTATGAGCGCTTACTTTTGATAGAATGTAGGTATTATTTTGTTAGGGTAAGTGGCATATGACAACGGCACTCTTCTAAACATTATAATAAATATGTATTAAACACATTAAAATACATAACGTGTAAGTTATTGATTTATGAGGTTAGTAGTTAGGTTCGCTTTGCCTAATGTTAGACCAGTAGAATCCAGTTTATTTCTAAATGATGAGTGTTTGGAAATGGTAGATAAGGCGCTTTTCTTAGGGATAACTAGGTATAGATAAAAACTTGCAATGGAGTCCCCAAATAACAGTCCTAGCAGGTAAATTAAGTTCGGCAGCTTATGCTGTTAGAAAAATCAGGCAACTTACCAATATTGAGACAGCTCGCTTAGTTTATTATAGTTATTTTCATAGTGTTATGTCGTACGGTATTCTGGTTTGGGGAAAAGCTGCTGACATACAGACTATATTCGTGTTACAAAAAGAGCCATTCGTTCTATATATAACCTTAACTCCCGTGATTCCTTAAGATTAGTATTTAAAGAAATTAGTATCTTGACAGTAGCGTCACAATTTATTTATGAGAATATTATTTATGTCATTAAAAATCAAGACTCTTTTGTTAAGTAGGGGACACGGGTTCTGTAGGAGAATGTATCGAAACTTTGTATGTGGTGGTTGTCGTGCACTGTCATAGGAAAGTATATATATATATATATATTTTATTACTACTACTTATTACTACCCTATGATTTTTTTTAGTTTTGACACATTTTCCTGCTCAAGCTACGCTTGAATGTTTTTTATTTTTATTTTTATTTTATGTTAAATTCATTGTTTTATAGCATGCTTTATAATTGTATAATAATCATAAGTAGTATGTTAAAAAAACGACTGGCTGTTGAGTTTCTTGCGGCGTTTCTTCTCAGCAGTGGTCTCTTGCGAAGCGCTGGTAGGTTTTGACGTGTAAAAGTGCCCGTGCGGCCTACTTACTGAATAAACATGTTTTATCTTTTATCTTTTTTTTGAGACGATAAATATTGAATAAATTGCAAGTAACAATGTCAGATGAGGATATTTTCTAGTTTCATACTATTCCGTTGTCGGGTTTTAGTACCTATTTGATAATTTGCATTATTTATAATATTTTGAGGTTACAATTTTGTGAAAACTATTGATAACTTTTGGATTTATAGTTTCGTGATAAAGAATCTGCAGAAACACTTTTTTTTTCTGTGTAATATCAGGCGGGTAATTGGTTTCGAAAGAGTGGTGGGCAATTTTGTATGGACCCCGTCCCCACCGTCCAACAGTAACGGGATGCATGTCTATTATGTTCATTAGGACCCAAAAAAAGACAAATTTGAATAGCCACATATCATGTGTTCATTTTCAATCAAATTCCATACGATACGATTATGATTTTCCAATAAAACCGCATACATATTATGGTGATCGTCGCCATAGTAAAAATACACCATGTTGCCAAGATCTAAAAACTGGCTTATGTTTCATCTCTTTTGGTGGGTGGGGACATTTTTGCCCATCGTCCTTTGTAAGGCTGCATAACCTTGCCGACTCCTCAAGAGATCATGAGACATGAGATTTTCTACGCAATTTATTATGCTCCAAGGAATAGGTAAATAAATAATCCATTTATACACCTGAGTCTGCTGAGGGCCATATTAATCAACTATAAATATTTCAATATTGTTATAAAAACCAACATAACTAACATATAACGTATATAACATATACGATGGTGCTGAAATAAATGGCAATAGGCCGGATACCAATTCAGTTAATCCACAGGAAACTGTCCCTTTGTAACGCATTTTGAGACGATCATCTGAGTCAAGGTCCGTTTGAGACCCTTAAAGAGAATTTACAGTCCTGCCGCCCGAAATTTATTATGAATTCGAACTTGAATTGATTTTCACTTCAGTTTATATTTCTTTCGGATATTTTTTACGAGGAGGGTAATATGTGTTTATCAGCCTATATATGTATTTTAATGATTCTTATGGCAATCAAATTGCCTTAATCTTGTGACAGTTAGGGAGCTGGCGAGCATTTTGGTATATGAGTTGCAGATGTTTCACATCGAAGTGGATTGCAGTTTAGATCAGGAGGGCTAGCACAAGTTGTCCTCGATATATTTGTCGGCTGGATCTCCCAATATATCTAGTCTATGATGATAGAGACGCACTAACCGACGAGCGAGAAAATACAACAAGTGCTAGCCCTACAGTACGAATTGATTTGGTTCAGTCAATTAAGGTCCTATGTCGCTGCGTTTTCGTGTTACAGCAGATTGAAGTTGCTTAAAAAAAGGGGGTATTAAATCATTTGCACATGTATGCCTCTGAGGTTCATGGGCACAATCATCTTGAAAACGAACAAATTCGCAAATATGAAAGAGAACAGCTGGCTAATGCTTCTAAAGACTCTAAAATGCTTTAAAAAACTATTAAAAGAAACCCATTAGAAATCTGATAAAACTTAAAATACTGAACTATTAAACACTACATCTGTTAATCATGTAAACGACTACTTTGCTGGTATTGGTATAGCTCTAGCTGAGGATATATTAAATGGCTCGATTAATTACCCTGGAACTCTCCCAACTAGCAATAACCTGTTTAACTTGGCAACCTCATCAATGGTGCTCCTGGACACTGACCTCCGGGAATTCTATGGCATTGTCATGGGTCTGAGATCCGATAGCGCCCCTGGATGGGAGAACATTCAAGAAGGCATTCGATACGGTCTCTCACTCCACACTTATAACTAAAATGGAATTAAGTGGGTGTTTACCTATGAGCTTGCCGAGTTACTATTTGCAGGGTCGGACGCAGAAAGTGAAAATAGGGGAATTCACAAGTAACGAAACTGACATAACTTTTGGTGGCCCCCAGGGGAGCGTTTTAGGTGCCACGTTGTTTCTAGTATATATAAATGAGTTGAGACCGTAGACGCAAAAATAACCTAGCCCCTGTACCCACCTGCAAATCCATCTTCACTTAATACACACACACACACACAGATACACACACACACACACACACATACACACACACACACACACACACACACACACACAATTGCGCCAGCACGCACGTACACACACACACACACACACACACACACACACACACACACACACACATTGATTAGTTTTCCTATTTTATAAGTAAAATTAAAAAGGAACCTAGCTGCTTATTTTTATATACCTATAAATACATGTATTGTTTCCGGATGAGACTTGTAGTTATGGAGGAGCGTAGCTTCCTGACATAGGTTATGTATACCTACTAGGAAGTTCCCACCGTTGATGTCAAATACACTTAAGTTTAAGGAAATAAAACATTTTCATATTCAAAATATTTTCATGTGCATTTTCAATTTTTCATTCATTTAAGATATTTTTCAGATTTTTAGTGTTTGTAGTTTTTGCTGTTTGATGGACGGACACTTGACTCTATAAAAAAATTGTACTTTATTCTTAATATTTCACAAACGAATCGCTTACTCGAAAACATGTTTGCATAAACCCGTAATATTTTAGAAAGATCTATTAGGCGACAATCCACACGATGACATAGACGACAAAAAAATATCCCCACGTTACAAGTAGGGGAGGTACTCTAAATAAAATATTCAAAAGATTTTATTTTACTGGGTACTTTGTCGGCGTGACTAATTTGTATATGCATGCGCCAAATTACAGCTTTCTAGAACTTAGAGTCTCTGAGCTAACTATATGTTTCTAGTTTTCCTTTGGAGCCCTAAAACTCAGAAAAAAATGAAACTTAAAAAAATCTGTTATAGTAAGTATAATAAGTTAGATTATGGTTGATTTACGTATTCGTTGTGTTGTACAGTTTATTTTATTCGAAATAAATAGGTACATTACATTAAAATATTGAAATATTCGTCATCCCCAATTCCTTTTATCATTACCATTTCTAAAATAGTCATTCCATAGTACCATTTCGAGCAGTTATCTTTGGCGAACAGTAACTTCCGATTTAATGATAGGATAATGGTGCAGATTTTTCAAGCTTATTATTACCTATATCTTTAAGTTTCGATCGCTAAACATGCACTCCTAAATAATTATCAAAAAATGAAATATACGAGGGCTTTTTATAAGTACCCGTTTTCTAAATATATTAATATCACTGGCTGAAAATAAGTATACCACCTTTTTAAACCATTTTTCAGAGGCCGGAAAATTAAAAAAAAAATGGCGTTCTTTTGTTTTTTTCCTCATTTGACAGCGATTCAGTGAAAGCGTGAACTTAAAATTGTTAAAATGGAGAAAGAACAATATCGGTCTGTAATTAGATTCTTGTTTTTGGATGGAAAAACATGTGATGAAATAAAAGTAAGAATGCAATGTACCATGAATGTGCTCCTTCTATGACAACCGTCAGATATTGGTATAACGAGTTTAAGCGGGGGAGAACAACCGTCTTTGATGAGGATCGCCCAGGCCGGCCAATTGGGGTGACTACAGACGATATTTTTGGCGTCGGGAAGTGACGACCCCACCGCCCGTCGTGTGGTAACTGCTCACGGCGCAGTCAGTCAACCGACGAACGGCGGTCAAACCGTTCCGAGATGGGCGGAAGCCAAATGCCAGACACAGGACGGGCTGCAGCGTCCTGTGATATACTTCCGCCCCACTGCGATCCCCAACACGCTCGCCAAGCGTGGGGATTATGGCACTAACCCCCCCTTATGGTGTACACCAAAAAACCACGGCCCCTAGTCCCCGGCGGCTCCGCTAGCCCGGCCCAAGGTAGCGGGTTCGGTAACGGCGGAGCAGGGGGTGCTAAGAATCTCCGGCAGAGATCTGGCTACCACCACCAAACGAATCTGGCCCTGGTGACACACAACTGCCGCACGCTCAGGACTGACGAGAAGATCCTAGAACTGGAAGAATGTTTGGACAAGTTACGATGGGATATCTTAGGGTTATCTGAAGTCCGAAGACAGGGAGAGGACTCGATGATCCTGAAGTCCGGTAACTTGTTCTACTATCGGGAAGGTGACGCCCTGTCACAGGGTGGTGTCGGGTTTATCGTCCGTAAGTCGCTCGTCAACAACGTGGAGTCGATCGGGAGTGTGTCGACAAGGGTGGCGTACCTGATACTCAGAATTACCAAACGGTATTCGCTGAAGGTCATCCAGGTTTACGCCCCCACTTCAACGCATTCTGACGATGAGGTGGAGGCAATGTACGAGGACATCTCGAAAGCCATCCAGACCTCTAAAACGCACTACACGGTGGTGATGGGCGACTTCAACGCGAAGTTGGGCATGAGAGAAGGTAATGAGCTGAGAGTGGGACACTTTGGTGTTGGCAGGCGAAATCCCAGGGGCCAGCGGTTGGCTGAATACTTGGAGAGGGAAGGACTCTTTATGATGAATTCCTTCTTCAGGAAGAAGCCACATCGCAAATGGACCTGGATTAGCCCGGACGGGTCGACAAAAAATGAGATAGACTTCATCTTGTCTACCAAACGCCACATATTCAATGATGTCTCTGTGATCAATAGGCTAAAGACTGGCAGTGATCACCGAATCGTAAGAGGCACATTGAATATCAACACAAGGCTTGAAAGGTCACGACTGATGAAGTCTACGCTCCGTCCAACCCCAGTCCAATGCCAAAACCCCGAAACCTTCCAGCTCGAACTCCAAAATCGCTTCGAATGCCTAGCAGAATGCGAGTCTACGGACGATCTGAACAACGGGTTTGTACAGGCTGTCCAAGCTGCTGGGTCGAAGTTCTCTAAGACCCGCAGCCAGAAAAGAACCCAAAAACTCTCAGACCACACTCTTAAGATCATGGACGAACGGAATGAAATGCGGCTGCAGTCTTCAGTGGACATGCAGAAGTACAGGGGGCTTAACAGACAAGTCTCTAAGTCATTACGGACAGACCTGCGCACCTTTAATACTTCGCGTATTAAAGATGCTATCGAGCGAAACAAGGGCTCTAAGGTGTTCGCTAGGGATTTGTCTGTTGGGCAGACCCAGTTGATGAAACTGAAGACCGAAAATGGCACCGTAATTTCGTCCAAGGCCGAGATTTTGAGTGAGGTTGAGAAGTTCTACGGACAGCTGTACAAATCAACTCGACCCGTTGAAAGTTTGGCTACAGATCCCAGAGCCAAACTCACCCGACATTACACCGAAGACATCCCGGACGTCAGCCTGTACGAGATCAGAATGGCCCTGAAGCAACTGAAGAACAATAAGGCGCCAGGGGACGACGGAGTTACGGCTGAGCTTCTGAGAGCGGGTGGAATGCCGATACTTAAAGTCCTCCAGAAGCTCTTTAACTCTGTTATTCTCGAAGGCGGTGTTCCAGAGGCGTGGACCAGAAGTGTGGTGGTCTTGTTCTTTAAGAAAGGCGATAAAACCTTATTGAAGAACTACAGACCCATCTCACTTCTGAGCCACGCTTATAAGTTGTTTTCAAGGGTCATTACAAATCGACTCTCACGCAGGTTCGACGACTTCCAGCCTCCTGAACAAGCCGGTTTCCGGAAAGGCTTTAGTACCATAGACCACATTCACATGCTGCGCCAGATTATACAGAAGACTGAAGAGTATAATCGGCCCTTATGTCTAGCGTTCGTGGACTATGAGAAGGCCTTCGATTCGGTCGAGACATGGGCGGTGCTCGAGTCACTACAGCGGTGCCACATCGACTATCGATATATCGAAGTGCTGAAGTGTTTGTACAAAAATGCCACTATGGCAGTCCGGCTCCAGAACCAGAGCTCGAAACCGATTCAGTTGCAGAAAGGTGTGAGACAGGGAGATGTCATATCTCCGAAACTGTTCACCGCTGCACTGGAAGATGTCTTCAAGCTTCTGGACTGGGAAGGACTTGGCATCAACATCAACGGCGAGTACATCACTCACCTTCGATTCGCGGACGACATCGTAGTCATGGCAGAATCGCTAGAAGACTTGAGTAAGATGCTCGGAGACCTCGATAGAGTTTCCCAACGGGTGGGCCTGAAAATGAACTTGGACAAGACGAAAGTCATGTCCAATGTCCGCGTTTTGCCAATACCGGTTCACGTGGGGAATTCTCAACTTGAAGTTGTTGATCAGTACGTATACCTGGGACAAACTGTCCAACTAGGTAAATCCAACTTCAAGAAAGAGGTCGATCGCCGAATCCAACTCGGATGGGCAGCGTTCAGAAAGTTAAAGCGGATCTTCTCGTCCAAAATACCGCAGAGCCTTAAGTCGAAAGTCTTCGACCAGTGTGTGCTGCCAGTGATGACTTATGGATCAGAGACTTGGCCGCTGAATGTGGGCCTCATAAATAAGCTCAGGGTCACTCAGCGTGCAATGGAAAGAGCTATGCTCGGAGTTTCTTTGCGCGATATGATCCGTAATACGGTAATACGCCAGAGAACCAAGGTAACCGACATAGCTCAGAGAGTTAGCATGCTGAAGTGGCAATGGGCAGGCCACATAGCTCGGAGAACTGATAACCGTTGGGGAAGAAAAGTTCTCGAGTGGCGGCCCCGCACCGGTGGACGGAGTGTTGGACGGCCTCCCACCCGGTGGTCTGACGACCTGGTTAGGATCGCGGGGAGCCGCTGGATGCAAGCGGCTCAAGACCGTGACTTGTGGCGCTCTTTGGGGGAGGCCTTTGTCCAGCAGTGGACGCCCCCGGGCTGATGATGATGATGACAGACGATATGGTTAGGAAAATTGAAAATATCGTTTTAGCCGACCGCCGAATTAAACTTCGAGAAATCCTTGATGCTGTCAACGTTTCAATCGAGAGGGTTCAACACATTTTAGAAGTAAAATTGGGTATGAAGAAAGTATCGGCGAGGTGGGTGCCGCGTTTACTCACGGATGAGCAAAAACGGAACCGACTGACTACTTCGGAGCAGTGTTTGGCCGTGTTTCTGCGTCGTTTCGTGACCGTGGACGAAACGTGGGTTCACCACTACACCCCGGAAATGAAAGAGCAGTCGAAGCAGTGGATTTTACCGGGTGAACCTGCTCCAAAGAAAGCAAAAACCGTCCCATCGGCTGGAAAGGTCATAGCGACTGTTTTTTGGGATTCCCAGGGTATTATACATTATTGACTATTTAGAAAGGGGGAAAACGATAACAGGGCAGTACTATGCCAATTTATTGGATGAAGATTGGATTTAATGAAAGTTGTGATGGCTAAATTAACACAGTTACGCTACGAACTATTGCCTCACCCCCCATATTCTCCGGATTTGGCCCCATGTGATTTCTTTTTGTTTCCCAACCTAAAAAAATGGCTCGGTGGTAAGCGATTTGGATCAAATAACGAAGTCATTGCCGCCACAGAGGCCTATTTTAATGACTTTCCAAAATCATACTTTTGGATGGTTTATTGAAGCTTGAGTATAGGTGGAACAAATGTATAGACTTAAAAGGTGACTACGTAGAAAAATAAATGCATTATATACAAAAAAAAAGTTTTTTTTTCCAAAATCTGGTACTTATCAAACAGCCCTCGTATTAAGAAATAATTCAAAAGGCGAATCCACCCAAGTACGTCGTACTAATGGCTCGGCGACCTTACTCGCCCGTGTGTCACTCTAAGTACACGAACTTCTAAACGTAAACACGGGCGAAAAATGTCGTCGAGCTTTACGTACGCTTACTAACTTATTAACATTAACATTGTTGTCAATTAACATTGTTCCGTCAGTGTCAAATAAACTAGTAGAGATCAGAATCCAGAAATCCAGTCAACTCGCGGGAACTAATAAACCGATCACGAGTACCTTTCAACCTTGACACTGGCAAGTTTCACTGGACAGAAGCCACCAAAAAAAAAAAAAAAATCTTGCCGGTATTTCTCTGGGGCTTCATAATTATTATTCATGTTAAATAAGTTTGTTTTGTTAAGTTGGTACACCGCGTTTCTTTTTTTTTTACAGCAAAGCCACGAAACTGACGTTTAAAATTCATTTCTTATCTGTAGAACACTCAGCTGCGCGCTGCGTACAGATCGACCACTTTGCTGTGTAGTTTATCGCGACTTTTAAATAGTAATAATAACTTTTTATTTATATCGCTTTGTTATTAGTGCTCCTAATTTGCACCGTGTATATGTTGTAATGTTAATTTCTAGTGTTATCGTCCTGGACCGGACGATCTAATTGGGTCAACACAATAAAGAAGTGGTTTGTTTAGCGTAGTGACTCACTGGTCACATTGTTTATTACAACCGTGTAATGGCTTAGCAATGTTATCGATGTCGTCTATGTAGTCGACTAGTGATAGTGAGCTGTACTGATGGATACCCCGCCGGTCCCAAAGCCGCGTAGCGCGTTTTTGCCACATAATGATCCTCAGAAGCGGCCCGTGCCGCTCCCTCGTACCAAAATCACAACCAATGACAGGGTCTCTGCCACAGACATATTTCGGTCGATCAGTTCGGTTTCTAAACAAATAACGGAGGATGTGGCGTTGAAAGTGAGCAGCTCGGCCAAATCGGCCAACGAGAAGATAGAGAGATCCATCCAGGATGGATCCAAGTTCGCTAAGGGGACCTTGGAAAAGACTCTCACGACGTCTCGGGCTGTGCGGGATCAAGTTACCAAGTCAGTTATTGAGGGCACGAGGTCGGCCGGCATGAAGCTCCGTAGGCCTAAGAAAGTAGAGACATTGGATGAAATGGATAGTTTAAGGTGTGTATCCATGCCCGTAGTTGATGTCAGTTTATTTGATAACATACAATTCCACTCGCCTCTCCTAGAACAGAAGAGATATCACACTGATAATGAGAATCCTCAAAATGCCCATGACTTGCCTTCTCTCAATCTCAATGTGTCACACTTTGATGACTTATCAGTATTTTCAACAAATTCTGAGTCAAACATGGACACAGTCAGCAATTTCTCATATGACAGTCGAGAATCTGACCAAAACAGTTCGGTTAATTTGGAAAATGAACAATTGACATACGATACACCTAGAGCCTCTAGAGCCAACAGTATTGTAACATCACGGTCAACACCCGAAGTACCTGAGAGGCGGAAAAAACGAGAGAGTAATATTGAATTCATGAGGCAAAATTCAATGTATGAAAACTGGACTTTACCAAAAAGCAATAACACCAATCCTTTACAAACAGAAGCATCACTCCCCAGCCGGCCAAGCAAAAGCACAATATATGAGTTTGATCCCTTGAATACAAGCAACTCTGTAAAAAAATATGATGGAGTTAGTAATGAGCTTATTTTGCTTGAGTCTTTCTTGGTAGGTGATACGTATGGAACTATAGTCACCGCAGACTCATCTGATGACAGCTTTGACTTCCGAGACACTGAGTATTACAACCCTCCTACACCCCCAGAAAGATTAGATAGTCTGTATCCGGAGGATGAGAACCTACCAGCCGTAGTTCCTGTAGTAGACAAGAATAGAAACTCAAACTGGTTTGTGACGAATGAGCCTGAAGTGAAAACGGAAGAAGCTAGAGTTACTAGTACCGTAATGCAGAAGTTTTCCAACATGTTGAAGCTTGATAATGTGTTACACAAATCATTAAAGACTCCAAATGTTTCTAAAGTTAATACTGTTGAGCGGCCAACTGTAAATGCGTTGCCAGTTCAGTTCTATAGTGGCACAATGACTAAAATTGTATCAGGGGGTGTTGAAGACTTGTTCAAAAATACTCAGACACGGTTTTGTGTTTTGTCAGATCAGAAATTAATGTGTTACACGGACCCTACAAATTCTATCTTAAAGGAGTCATATACACTGGACAGTATAAACACTGTGCAAGTAGTACTGCCTTTATCATCCAGGTGAGTCTAATTTATTAATTATATAATTACAGAGCCATGTAATTGGGTCACTTTAGACATTAAAAATTAGACGAACTATTGAGTGCGACATAGGCCCTTTTTTATTGAGGGTTACCAACTAGTTGTATCAATCCTCTTAATTTAACAGTATACAGTCATAACATGTATGAAACATAATGCTTACTTACTTATCCACTGCACGCATTGTCTTGAAAGAGAATGCACTTTGTATATGTTTTTAGGGTTCCGTGCCCAAAGGGAGCCCAATGGAACCCTATTAATACACCTCCGCTGTCTGTCCTAATTTTAAACAGCTTTATATTTTGAACAGTAATAGATAGCAGGTTTTTTTTCCAGAAGATGTTTTATTGTGGTGTATTTACTAACAAATATAAAAAGTTGAATAAAGTGAAATAATTAAGGGGTCTCCATACCAGAAACTATTTATATCATATTATTATTTTGTTGTATGGTAATAACAGTTAACTATACAACCATCAAATAATTTGCGATGAATATTGTAAAAATCCTGTAAAATAAACAACAAATATTCAAAAAATGGTTAAGTGAGTTGGGTTCGCGCTAATTCGATCTGAAAACAAATTAATTAATTAATAACAGGTGGTATGGAGCCATTGCGAGACTGACTCGCACTTGACCGATTTTTTGAATGTTTTCACCTTATTATTCCATTATTTGTACAAATATTTGGTACTAGTTATTTTTGTTATACCCGTAATTATGCTATAAATACATATATCCTCCTAATGCCCAACGAAAAATTCAGCATGTAGTCACTACAGCCCCGTAGTACTCTATGTTTTATACTCATTCAAGCCGAAGTACTTAGAAGACAAAATGGCAGGTTTCCGAATTACATTAATACATTTTTTTATTACATTATGCATATACATACATTACACATTTATGCATTACATTCAATTTGTGGATTAAAAACACTAGAGGGTTTTAATTGATTACAACTAAATCGTTATTGCAAGCGTTTGAAATCTTGCATCAGGATCTAACAGACAAGGAAAAAACAAAGTATAAATACAATACCTAAATACATGGTAAACATTGATGTTTGTTGATAGATAATGATGTTTAATTTGCTTTACTTATTTTTTTCTGTGTTATACTTAAGTATACTAAACTTATAACCTTATTGTATGTATGCAATGTCTTGTAATAGCTGTACAAAACGTTTTTGTTTTTTCTTTTAAGCTTTTTTTTTTTTTAATATACATATTTTTATTTACTGAGAAAATTCCCGCTTTGTACTAGTGGTCGGGCGGAATGACGTCGTTTGTAACGTAGAAACATCATTTCCTTTCATGACCAATCTCTGTAACTATTGGCAGTTATTAGTTTTTTTTTTTTTATTGCTAAGAAACAATTTGTCATATACATTAATGTACAAACTTAAATTTATTTATATTTTCTCAGTAAATAATTAAAAATAAGTCTCTAGGAGTGTTGTGCGCAAAGTAACTAGGTAGCGCTAAATTAAGTTACCAATATGATTGGAATGTAGTAGCATGTTAAGGTAAAACAATCAGGGACGGGTGTGACCCGGGATTGACTATGGTCAATATTAGTCCGGGCAGCGAATAATTGTAGGTGGAAAGGTTGAAAGAAGAAAATTTTACTCCGGAACTTTGTTAGGACTAGTTAGGAAACAAACATACTAAAAGGTCATAAACTGTCCCATTTTGAAATAAACCATTATTACTCTATAATCCCGCACTTTTGGACATTTCGTGAGGTGTTTTGAATGATTTACACGCCTAATCATTACTTTCATGTGTTTAAAATTAAATACCCAACTATTTATTATAGGCCTTTTAAATGAAAAACTTGTTGAATGTACATTTCGAGGTTATGTGTGAAACAGTACTAATTTGTTTGGCCATTTCTATTAGCCCCAACTTTACATTTAAAATATATTTAAGTAACTACTTATCATCGGCAGGTTCTTGTTGCCTGTAAATTATCTATTGCCTCCCTGGAAGGAGTTTACAATAATAACATAATAGATATAAACGCCAGATACAAAGACGATCTCTATTTTCGTAGCTGATCTCTCCATACTGATTAAACTAGATTTCTTTTAGAAATTAGCTTCCGAATCCATCCGTTTGGCAGCTTCAATCCCACTCAGACACACACGTTAAACTTACAACAGTATTATTTTTTACGAAGCTTAAAAAAAACCGTTCTAAAACCTCTGTTAATTACAGCACGACGAACAACTCTTACATGCTCGAGCTGTCCGTAAGCACGGGCGCGCGTCCGCGCAAAGTGATGTTCAGCTGTGCAAGTGCCTCCGAGCGGCGGAACTGGGCGCAGAAGATCGCAGAGCACCTGGCTGGCGAGTTTCCGTCCAAGTTCACCTCGGAATTCACTCGCTGCGGGTGGTGCTATCTCAAGGTATGTAAATAACCAACCATTTTATTTCAGACCATGATCGACAATCGATCGTTGTATTGAACAGTATCTGCTCGCCTGCGTGAGTGCGCGTGCGTACAGCCAACCGGTTGGTGTATATTCGTACGTCGACTTCAGCGACCGATGTCAGCGTAGGAGGAAAAGCCTAAGAGTTGACATCGCAGGAGAAAGCGCAACAGATGGTGTATTTTAATTTCCCCTCCTTTCAGTCATTCTCGTGGCACTTTTGAGGTGACTTCTCCTTTATCGTCTTTTGACTCCAAAATAGTCATATCATTTATTGCCCGCATAAATATGCGTTGCAATGGTGTGACAATTATTACATTACTTCGTATTCGTATTTCGTCGCAGGTCGTCCTAAATCCTACATTACGTTTACCGAGTCGTGGTCTCCGCTCCAGAACTCATTTGCTCCAATATCAGATCTTCTGATGTGGACTGCTCACTGCCACTTTAACGAGGTAATTCTTAAGGCTAACGACCACCAGACCAAAGTTGCCCAGCGAGCTGTGAAGGGTGCTATGCTCGGCAGTTTTCGGATCGTATCTGAAATGAGGTAATCAGGTTATCACATATCTCAAAGAGTAAACTATTCTCTTTTGTTAAAATCGCTATTAAGCTTAAGCTGCCTCGATATAAGAAAGCAACACTGGTTGCAATGACAATACTTATAAAATTCATATTTATGATGAACATGATTCCTTATTATGGCTGTTCAGTTTATAGCAACAATTTAAAAGAAAACTTCACATCGTTATACGAAGTTGAAAAAATGAGCAGTCTCTAATAGAGTTCATATTCCCACGAGAATTACGGGCTCTCGTCGTCATAATCATCATTGGGCTTTAATGTAACCTATAGGGTAGGTGGATCCCTTAGATCATGCCACGCCTTCCTCTCACCCGTAATACGCCAGCTAAGTCCGACATTCAAGCATTAAACCTACTATAAATAGGTATAACACTTGTGTCTTTGACTTTTATTAAATACTACAGTCATACAAACTGCGCGACTCGTAAGTGTTTGAAATAGCGAAATATGGCTTTTATTTATAGGGATCATCCTACAGTTACCTCACTCTAGCCGTACTCACTAGCGAGTTGTAACAGTACCCGTAGCAGTTGCAGTAACGAGTTTTTAGCGGAGAACAGGTTCGCGAGCCGACTACACGTCACAATATTACGGTACAGCTCGCTAGCGATTACTCTGTTCATAAAGATCAATTACTTATTGACTAAATTCATGTTGCGTCGTTGTATAAAGCGATAGTTATGCAATTCGATTGTTAAGTACAAATACGCATCAATTATTTAAAAGGTAACTGCAATAGAAGTTCTTAGAATTTGCAACTTAATTGGTAAAGACAAAAATATACATGTGACTTGTTTGATCCACGCATCACCTGCGCCTCTATTCTAGGAGTTTAAATCCATTAGGTACTGTCAATAAACTAAGAGCCATCAAAACGTTGACAATACGATACGATAACAGGTCCAAAACGATATAGTTTTTGCGAGTTTAAGTAGTCAAGTCAGAGCGAACAAATAACATTTTAGAACGTGTATTTTCAATTAGGTAGCTTAATCGTCGTCGACGCAGAAGCAGTTTTAAGAGAATAAAATGTGTCTTCCGTAGGTACCACAGTCTTAGGGTTTGTTTCTCCAGGCCATTTAATAGTTTTAAGTTGCGAGAGTAGGAGTCGCCATTATAGGTTTAGAACATTTTTCCATTATAGGTTTTTATAGTTCGCCCCACCGCTAAGTTTTATCTTAATAAGTATGTTCTTTTTATAATGTATGAACCAGCTCTGAAACTGTTGTTGCGCCTTCAGACTAAACCGTTATAACTTTCGCAGTCGAAAATCGTAACGAGATCAGTAGGCCATTGCGCTGTGTTTCAAATGTACTACTTATTACAATGCAATAAGATCGAATTACTCTGCACATGTTCGATATGTCATTAGTCATTGCAATATTTGCTTTGCACTTTCTCCAAAGCGATCTTTGTCAGAATGAGTAAACAAGTTCTAGGTATTTAGGACTGACGGACAATGTAAGTCAACCAAGCAATGGATAAAATAAAAACTCCCAAACTTAGCTCTTCGCTTGTGCTATGGGTTCTATTATTACTATTAGTAATAAGTTTCTGCCAAAAACGTCATTTTTGGGACAAGCTTTTGTTGCCGACTGTACTTCTTTTTTTATTTTTTTTTAATCTGCTTATCAAGGACAAACGGGTCTACGGTAAGTATAGCGCAGATCCTGTCGCCACCTTCCGACTCCATCATCAGATCAGCTCTTAGATACCATGATATTTCATTGTCATCGGGTTTACATAGTGGTCCAAGTTTCAGCCCATTCTGTTGACGGGAAGTGGGTCAAATATACATACATTGCAAGTTAAAAAAAGGTAAATAGAGGTATATACTATCTCTGTGCCATATTTTTCGTCGCTCAGATGAAACCTTGAACCATTGCGCACTTAAAATTAGTTTTAAAGGTTCAATGTTGCCATTATGTTGTATTAAAATTACCGTGTCGTTTAGTCTACGAGGGAACATACGTACGGTCGATCTCGGAAGTTACAATACAATTTAGTACCTTGACGCAGCTATTGATATACTAAATTCGAACTACTTTCACTTTCATTCGTCACTTCGACAGAGTACCAAAATGTTCAGCTACTTTTGTTACCTTCACAATTATGTTCATACGGGTTCATAAAATTACCCTCCTTTTTCGATAGTCAGAGAAAACAAGACTCATGTTCAAACGGCATGACGTTTTAATTTGAAGAGTTTTATCTTTCATGTTATGGGCTTGTCTTTTGATAAACGCCGATAGTCAAATGATTAGATACGCGTTTAGCACATTTAATTTATACCTATATTTATACTAGAGGACGCCCGCGACTTCGTACGCGTAGAATTAGTTTATCGCAACCCCTACTACTTCATCCCATTAGGGGTCGATTTTCGGGGAATCCTTTCTTACTGCACCCCTAGATCTCATAAGGAACCTATGTATAGAGTATGAATACCTACCGGTTTTCGATAATATCGAAAAACCGGAATATCGGACCATAATTCCGATATTGAACTCTTACAATACCGGTATTTCAATAATTTCGATATTAAAACCTCCAAAAGAAACTTAATTTTCAAAGAGTAGAGTATTGCTGTAATAATGCAGTCTCATCTCAACTCAACACTCGCAAATGTCACAAGTAATAATGCGTTTCTCATGTAGTTAATGTTTTTATTTACTTGAAATTACATACAATATTACAATTTATAAAGATTTAACGAACATATTTTTTTATTATTAAAGATCTTAAATGTTGTGATTAATAATACTAATACTTTGTTTTTGTTTTATATACTTAACGAGAATGTTTAGTTCTTTAAAGTACTTTTTAATTTGAATTTTGGAAGAATATTAGGTTTAAATGATAATAGTACATATAAAGTACATTATTGAGTTGAGAGTGATTATTTCTTATTTTATTGCTAATAAATGTTGATTTTTAAATATCCTGCCTGTTGTTTCATTTCTAACAATTTAAAATCTAACTTGCACCTCTGGCAGGTGCCGGAAAGATGTTGGTCACGGGAAAATCGATATTTTACTAAACAAAACTAAATATCTAAATACCGGAAAACGGGTATTTGAATTTCCGATATCGAAAAAATACCGGTATTTAAAAAAACCTCCGATATTAGATGCTTTACCTATGTACCATAAATGGAATCTTTAGACTCAGCGGTTTGAATATTTGCATTGCAACAAGCTGTTATGTGAGTTCAACCTTTTTTGATTAAAATCGGATTGAGTTATTAAACATGTATCAACTTCTGAGCATAATAACCCCCAAAATAACTTTCTACCCCTTTTTCACCCCCTTAGGAGATGAATATCAATAAAATACAAAACACGTCTTCCATAAATTCTGTTAAAGAATGTATATGCAAAGTTTGAAGTAGATTGGACCAAGGAATCACGTTGTCCCATACAAACTTTGCCCCCTTTTTCACCCCTTAGGGGTAGAATTTCGGAAAATCCTTTATTATCGGATGCCTACGTCTTACAAAGAACACGCAGTCCAACTTTCAGGTCTCTACGATCAGCGGTTTAGGCTGTCCCTTGATCCGTCAGTCAGTCATTCCGGACAAAGCATTTTATATGTATAGATGTACAATGCAACAGCTTATAATACAACCTTCGGTTTTTGTTCTCTCTCATATACTCTTATGCTACTCTAACCGACTTCACCCGAACGACTTTTGATAACCTTTTGCACTGTACTTATGCCTACATTGTTTTTATATGGTCGAATAGTTTACCTACTATGTACTTATATTTGACGTGAATAATGATGAGCATGACCTTATTGTTTATACTTATACCCATCCTAGCTTCGCTTCGGTTTATGTGAATTTTCTGTAACATCTGTACATAAAACCTAATTTATAATAGGTACAGTAAACAAAAACGATGAAGAGATCATTACGAACATACAGAGTTCCTCTGCATGAGTTTGTGATAGTCCCTAAAATCAAAGTCAAAATAAGTTAAAGCATTCACTACCCGGAACGCATATAAGCGTTCTCCTAACTATCACCTTGTGCTTTAAAAAAATACGTGCGTTCTATCAAAATGCAAGCTCTGCAAAAGATGCATTTATTTTACGTTCATTTGATTATAAATAAGACAGGTTAACAAACAACGCAAATATAACAAGCTTCTGCCCGCGACTGCGTCATGGTAAATTCACCGGGAACATTAAAAAAAAAAATGGATTTCAAACTGCGTCAAACAGGGTGCCACTCAGCGTAATGCCATGTCTAGATTTTCAGTGGCCACGTGGATCAAATTGTTCTAGCCGTGTATCACTGATGTCATTTTGAGCGTGTGTCGTTGTACGAATATCTTCATAATTTTGATTCGTACCGAATTTATACTACAGATGTTACGAAAATTCGCATTCGCAATAATCGATGCGAATGTTTAGCGGATGTAAATGTGCGCAGATCATGTTGTGACTCCCCCTCCGGGCTCGCGTCGCGTCGTTTGTTTTTCGCGCAAGCGTATGGGCGCGTAAGCTGGCATCACGTGTTTCGACCAATAGAAAGCATTTCTAAGTTTCGAATCGCGAATGTGAAAAATATGACATTCGTAACTTCGCTGCTTTATACAAAACTGTGTGTGCGAAGCGTGTGTCGCTGCGGAATTGCGGCTTATAATAACCAGTTAAAGACATAACAACATACATAATATTAATCAGAATATTGTAGGGTATAAGCGAACCGTTACACATTGCATCTTCGCACAAGATATTGACTGATGAAAAAGTATTCATAGCTGGCCACAGTGGCCACCATAGGAACGAAACAGGCAGATCTTGAACATACTTATGGTCTAAGATGCAAATAGGAGACGAATTTGATATAAAATACTTTTTATCGAATAAACAGCCCGGTGAAGGTTATAGGAGGGTTAGTAAAAACCTATGTGAATACCAATTGTTTATTACACTCACAACGTTCGAAGTCTGAACTAAACTCGGTATAATTTCGCTACGGAACCCCATTAGTAGGGGAGACACTATGGGCCTGTTTCACAATCGACATGTAAATCTATTTGCCATTTAAAGTCGGCTCTCTCCTTGTCCATTTTCAAGTGCGAGAAGTCACTTTTCAGTACTTTGAAGGTCAATTTAAAACCGCTAAAAAAATACGTGTCCGTTATTTTAATACTACTCTAACATACGCTATATCAAAATCAACCAAATCGGAGCCGGACAGTTGCTTGTTAGTTACAATCTAGAAACTTACTGACTAACATAATGCCGTATCACACCACGAGCTAGTTATAGCTTACACTGATTTATCCGCATTGTTCACACCTTTCTAAGTATAAATTATTAAATTGTTGCTAAGGCGTACTTGCGTTTTAACTTACCCTGGTGCCTGTGGAGGTCCATCGCTGAAAAGAACCTCCTTAGGTACGTTGTTTTAATGGTAGCTCTCATTTAGTGTGAACGCAGGTTTAAGTGCAATTCACACAGCGCGGGTCGTGCGCCGAGCGGGGCAGAAGTTCGGCGGGTGTATTAACGTGGAGTTATATGGAAGCATTCACACACGCGGCGGGACTCGCCCGCGCTGTTTGTTGTTTTAAATGGACAGTACCAATTTTTTTTTGGTGAAAGCTGTCTGTCGAATAATAAAAAAAACTGCTCGTAGATAACAAATTCTACTTTCAATAGTAGAACATTATTATAATATACTGTTACTAACTAATCAATCGCAGCGTAAGGTGAGATTATGCTTTCATGACATTTTTTTTATTGGACTTTTATTGAATTTATTTGCACCTAAACAAATGACTGAGAGCCCTGTGTTTACGATTTCGTTATTTCAGCGTCACCGGCAACAATAATGCGATCCCTGTCGATAAATAAACAATTATGCACTCTGCATCTGTATCTTCGTCCATGTTGTTACGAAGTGAACTTGTACATACGTGTGCTATGGAATTTCGACTTTATTGTCGCCTTTATTTTATAGCTGTACTTATAAATGCGGATAAAGACATACGTCATTCTTCCGCTTAATCAATAACTTGTCGGTAAATGACGTATATTTATCCACGTCTATAGATCAAATTATAAGATAATGAAGATTCCCGTGGTAGCGCAATAGCTCATACATACCTATATAAACACATTATTACACTTTGTTGTTTTGATTTTTCATAAGTGAATACGTTGTAGAAAACTTTATGACGTCATTCTATGATTTAAATGGTTAACCACCTCTTATACGCCTCTTCGCCGTTCATTCGTTAATAGTAAGAAATTAAAAAATAAACTGTAGTCACTGGTGAAATCCCACGATGATTTCGGTATAACTATAATTTGCACAAAGAGTTATATTAAGGAAGTAGAGGACACCCACGACTTCGTACGCGTAGAATTGGGTTCCCGCTACTCCTCCTACTTCTTCCCGTTGGGGGTCGATTTTCGGGATTTACTGCACAGTTCAACCTTTTTTGAATAAAATCGGATTTAGTTTTTAAACTTGTGTGAAAATAAAATGTAATGTAAACCAAAAACACTAAGGAGTATTGATATCAATTTCGTAGCAAATCACCCCCAAAATAAATACGAAACATATTTTCCATCAATTCTGTTAAAGAATGTTTATGCAAAATTTGAAGTAGATTGGACCAAGGAATCACGTTGTCCCATACAAACTTTGCCCCCTTTTCCCCCCCCTTAGGGGTACAATTTTGAAAAATACTTTCGTATCGGATGACTGCGTCATTAAAAGAACACATCCTCCAAGTTTTAGGTCTCTACGATCAGCGGTTCAGGCTGTGCGTTGATTCGTCAGCCAGTCAGTCCGTCATTCAGGACAACGCATTTTATATGTATAGATAATACGAACAGCACTATTATTACGAGTACTGTGGCAGCTTTAGTGCCATTAGATATTATAATAACCATAGTACGTGACCCGTTGCTTCTGAGTGTAGATGGAATAAATATAAAAGGACAATCTCTCACAAATTGATCTATTTAGTCCGAAACTAAGCTCTAGCTAATAATAAACTTGGAATCATATTATATTTATATCTGTACATACTCACGGTACTCACGATAATGAGGAAAACATCAAATACTGCGAGTATTTATATACTCGGAAAAAATACTAGCGCTCCTCTCATTCATATGTATTTGCACATAGAACGGGAATACAGGTATCTGAAGCGATTCTCGGCGTAAAGGCGTGCGACCGCACCGCTGCTTAACGGTGCGTACATTACGGTGCGTTTAAAACGGCGCGGCGCTATGTTATTAATATGACCCCGTCTTTTGTTTACGCAACGACACCGTATTTTACGCAGCGGTGGGGTCGCACCGTAATTTGTATAACTATGCCTAATTACACCTTTGTAATACCAAGAGTCTCTGAGTTAGACTGCGGACAGATGGACATGGCGAAACTATAGTAACTCGACTTCGGAACCCTAGAGATTTACTCCATAATATGGTTAATTTTTGGAGGAATGAAACGAAGTTTACTCCAACTTTGCTTCGGAAACAACTACACTGAAGAGCAATGAAATCAGGTCACTTTTTCTATGGTAATTCAATACAACGTGACCCTTTTTTATTGCTCTTGATTATAGTACGTAGTAATATATTCAATTATTTTACTTGTGTTTCAAAAGTCGTATTATGGTCATTATCACGCATCACTATACAGTTCATCAGTATATGCCCACGTTGCATGCAAGCATATTGAATATATCAAAGGATGCTACAAACTGTGGTCGTGATAGAACAAACAAACAATTCACTGTTAATGATGATATGCAGTTGCCATACACTAGTTTGTGACTTTAGAGAAACACAGACACACAGATACACAGATACACCCCTCTTTTTCCGTGGGGGTTTAAAATGCAAATGTAATAGTAAAATCTTTATCTTTACGTAACGTTACGCAAAAAACATGGACCGATTCGGATGCAGTTTTATTTAACAAAAGCACCTTTGATCGGGATATTTCTTAGCTAGGTTTCTTGAAAGAAGGACAGTATAAACCAGATCGTTTGGGCCTCTATTCAAGGCGAATAAAACCATGACGTTTTTGACCTGTCATCGTATCGTCAACGTTTTGATAGCTCTTATTTACGACAGTAATGGCAGCCGAGATAAAAACACAACCATAACATGTCAAAGACGATATGGTTTTTACAAGCTAGAATGATTTGGATTTTACCGCTTACAGTAGAGGCGCTGTTAGGCCGTCTAAAGCGCAATTCACACAGCAGGCGGGAGCGGGTCGGGCGCCGCGCTGGTGATTGCAGGATCGGACGGTAATGGCGAGAATATTATTATAGAGTAGTAGGGCCCGTCGCGGGTGCGGCGGGTGATAGGTATTCTCCCAGAGCGCGTTGTAAATTCAACTCTATATGCCCGCCATTACCGTCCGATCCCGAATGCCCGCCTGCGATCACCAGCGCGGGGCCCGCCGCGGTTCGGCGCTTTGTGTGATTACGACGACCGGCGCAGATCCCGCGCGGGTACCGCCATGCTCCGAGCCCGACCCGCTCCCGCCCGCTGTGTGAATTGCGCTTAAGAGATATAAACTCTGGAATGAAAGAAGGGGATTATATCCGGAGTTTTTACCTCCTAAAAGATATTGCACTATATAATATAATTCGCTGGTTTATTATACTGTCTTCATTGTGTAGGTATATAAATCAAGGTTCTTAGTACTGGGGATTACCATGACATAGGAAAGCAATTTAGATAGCGATGGAAACGAGACAGTGCCGTGCAGCTGCTATAGCTCTGTCATTTACACTAATCCTAAACTGAATAGGGCTTCAATAAAAGCTGTTTCATGTAAAAAACGGGTGAGAAAAACATTTTTTTTGAATAGCTATAAAAATAACCAAGATATAAGCCAACAAAGATTTGTTACGACATCTTTCTAGCAAAACAGAATTTTACGTGAAGTGTATATGGCCGACCTGCACAATGACGTCACCGGTGCACTTCGGATCTCTATCTAATTAACAGTTTAAAATGCTTGTATCATCTTATCCGTATTTCTTGACTGATTTCAATTTTAATTTCACTTTTGGTGATTTGTTTTACGGTATTTTCATATTTTGTTGAGAAATGCGATTTAAAAAATCCATGCCTATTCCCTACTGTTTTACTGTGTCATGGCAAACTCCACTACGGTGCACTAGTCGCCTTACGTTTGATACACGTATGACACACAATTGGGCTCAGACGGGGTCAGAGGTGAACAGCGGTCGGCGCGGGCGCTTGCGGTGGGTCTATCTGGATCCCGTAAGGCTCAATTTCATTGGCCGATAGCACACTGCTTGTAGCGATCTAGCAATCCATTCACGGGTTTAACATTTTTGAGCCGAGAGCTATTCTGCCGTCCTAAGGCAATAGGCAGTATGTCAGATAAAACTCCCGTAGCAATATCAACCTTATTACTAACGGTATAGAATTAAAACTGCTTTGGCTGTTGAATTTGGGATACTGCTTGTTGGCTTAGGAGGGCAGTATTGCAGCAACGCAATGTATCACGAAAAGCATGCTGGCTATAGGGTTATAGAGATCGGATTATTGATACTTTATATCCCATAATGACACTTTTTGATGATACGTGCGCGGTACGGTCAGCCTCATAAGTAGCTGCACACTTTGTCACATTAACGTCATGTTTGAACTGCTGCACTAATCTGTGAAAGGCGTTAGAGCGACAAGGTACAAAAGTGCGCAGCTACTTATGAGGCTGACTGTACATAAGTCAATACTGATTATTTACATTTTCTGTGATTTATTGTTTTTAATTGTTTTCATTTACAAAATGAAAACAATTGTTTCCACTTTGAAGCCGATTGCGATTGCGAATGCGTTAGGCAATAGCGACGCTGCTCAGTGGGCCCCAAGATACAGGTTCAGCCTATGAGCCTAGTTTGGGGGTTCATGGGATATTTTGCTTGTATGTTCTTATGATTATCGGCAAATATTTTACGTGGGTGCAAATAACCAACAGGGTCTCTATTCTACTCGGTAAAGCCATATTAATTTTAACATGATATTGTATGGTTTCTAGCTCGCCAATACAGTCAAGGAAATAAGAGTTATCGTATTGACGAAACGATATATGTTAGTATCAGCTAAGCACGTGCCAGGTAAGGCTCAATAATGAGAAATTCTCGGTTAGGTACTTCTAACAATATATATGTTAAACGATCATTCTTAATGCTCTCAAATATCTCTCAAAATGATCTCAGAAATAAATCTGATCTTCATGGAAATGTTCTGCAACCCAGGCTTTCGCGGGATTCGTAACCGACTTTAAAAAAAAAGGAAGTTACTGTTGGCAATTGTTTTGTAATACACTCATATCATTATTCGTTATTTATGCATTTATACTTGTGTTCCTAGTCGTAAGATGCATTACGATCAATTGGCCTGTAAACGTAACAAACGCATCCGTTCATTAAATTCTTAATAAGGTTCAACTCATTGCGTAATGCCCCAGAAATGTGCCAGGAAAGCAGATAGTGCTTAATATTTCATAAACGGATCCCTTAATCGACGAATTGTTTTCACAAACCCGCAATACCACTTTGTTGGCGTGACTAATATGTATATTCATGCCAAATTACAGCTTACTACTACTAAAGGTCTCTGAGCTAGGCTGCGGACGGACGGACATGGTGAAACTATATGGGTTCCTAGTTAGACTACGCAACCCTAAAAATGATTTAATTTCTTGAAACTCGATTAATGATTACGAAAATGAACCTAATAGCATAGTCCAAATAGTTTTCATGTTTGTATATGTTCGCTAAATATGCAAGCATTTAAAGTGTCACTTTACAAAAAACCGCGAAACAAATTTGTCAGAAACTTTGTTACATAATGGTTAAATATTGAAATTTTGTATAGAACTTCGTCTTTTTTCCTCGCATTCAAAGTGAAAAGTAGAGTATTTAACGCGAGACTAAACAACCATAATTACACCCGAACTATTGCCACTCTCGCTCGCTGGCTCTCTCCCGTGCCTAAACATCTCCTGTCATTATGGCTTGTTTTAGTCCCTTGTTGAAAAATGGACTATTTTGATGTGTTATGGAATTGTTTATAACTCGGCCGCAATTACCTACTGTCAAGTAGATAAATAAGAGCTTTCAAAATGTTGACTGCGATAACACGTCAAGGGAGCATTGTTTTACGTCCTCGAATAGAGGCCCTATATTGAACACCACAAACAATAATAATACGGAAAGCAAGCGGTCTTTTTTTTCTAGACAATCCTGCAAAGAATGGAAGTAAAGTATACAAAATAAACTGGCAGGCGGTAAATTAATAAATAACCCAAAACATAATACAAATAAATAGAGGATATACATGAATAAAAAAAATAAAAAACCACAAATAAAAATAAAAATAATAATAATAATATTGACCCGCTGCCGGCGGCACCCGTAGGTTAGGTTTTTTATAATGTATATTTTTTGTATTAGTATTGTTATTTTACTTTTATATTTGAATGTTTATTATAAAAAACCTAATTTACAGAAAATTAAATAAATATCTATGAATAATAATATTAAATTAAATTAAATTAATTAATTAATTAAATTAAATGTTAATTGTTTGTAGTATTGTTGTAATGAATTGATGGGTTAATACCTAAATAAAGAATCATTTTTTTTATTTTGTTTATTTAATAAATAAACAATTAAATATATATTCAAATACATAATCAATACAAAAAGAGTAATATCCAAAAAACGGTTAGCGCGATTACAAATACTTATAATCGTATAATAAAAATAATGAAGCTAAAGAAGACCGCCATGAAGTGGTAACTGGTACTCTTTTAAAAATTATAAGCGATTTGGCGTGTCTTACCCCCTTATTTATAAACGGACAATAGCTAGTGTGCTTGAAATGTGCTCCGTCCTTATGTGCCACTACTAAATACTTTAACTTAAATAGGTTTATTGTGCTTTTATGAATAAGAGGGATAGTTTATTCAACCTCAAAAGCACCAGTTAAGGATGTGAAGTAACTACTAGTAAGACGTTCTTTGAGATAGCGGGAGTTGCTGAAAATAAAGTAATGCCGTAAAGAAGATTAACAATGACATGTGATGTCCCGGCGAGGACGGATTGGGAGCCACTTGAGCAGAACGCTTGTAACATGGTTCATGACAAAATATTGACCAGGACTGCATAAGTAAATTGAGGCACAATAGGCTGATTAGGTTGGGCTCGAGGAAATGGTTCCAGCAACACACCAGATACTTTTATTAAAGCAGATTATAGGTCAGTAGTCAACCACAAAGATACATGATGAAACTAGTATTAGATACTGAAATTGTTTCTGACATTGAACCTGAACGGGATATAATTAAAATTTTAGTCAAAGGATGGCCTAATTTTACAGATGCCACATAATGAACGCATCAAGTTAATCAAATCGTAGATAAATAACAGATATCAATCAAGAATATGAATTGACGTCATGAGGTACCAACATTGCACGTGGTTTTTTAAAAGCTTGATAGGTAAATATAATGGCTATGATAATAAACTTGGTCTGCCACGGCCCGGTCGCTTTGCCTCGGCTTTGCGGTTTACGTGTAGTCTGTCTGGGTCATTTATAATTTGTTGTGTGTCATAAAGTAACAAAAATACCGGGTCGGTCGTCATTCGTCAAGATGCCTTGCGACATCGTTATGGTTATCGAAAATGTATAGTATTGATTGGGCCTCAGAGACACGAGACACGATGCACAACGTAAACGATTGTCGAAAAGTGTCAAATTGTATGAAACTGACGCAAGCGCTTGACGCGACCCAGCAGCTTACGTCAATCCTATGCGTTTTTTGATCACGATAACGATCTTCAATGCTTGTCTTGGGCCACAGATAACTTCGTCCGCTTATAATATTTCGACTTCCGAGTGGATAGAAAAAAGGAACGTTAAGCGTTTGCAGCTTCTTTTCTGTAAATTGCCGTAGCAAAATTGTTAAAAGCTAATCCCAAATCAAATTATTTCTTGACTAGTGCTTTTCTTTGTTTCAACGAAACCTTACATCAGCTATTTCATATCAAGATCAATACATTACGCCCGGACCTCAGCAGGTGAACGCACTCTGCACATTACCTAGATATCTAGGACATGCGCAGTGATTGGCTGACCTAGATGCTGTACCTGGGTCCCATCTATTGATCGCCCGCCGGGCTGCATTGTACAGTTATATCTATAATGCACTTGCGCTGACGCGAATTATTTCCAGAGTTCATTCAAATAGGTCGCCGTACCATTATCTCGTTGAAATGTACTTTATGCTTCAAAATACCACCACTAGCCTAGTGCTCAGTTAAGGACTAGGTTAATTGGTGTGGGATTGTGATTAAATTGAATGATTTAGCGAACTAAGTATTATACTGAAATCAGGTCGATGTTTAGGTTATACATGAAGGTTTTGTTGTTTTAAAATTATCTATCACGTTTCTTCTTTTTTTAAGATATACAGAACGAAATAAGGCACGGCTAAAATGATTTTATCTAGGATTGACTGTCAGTAACCTCATGCGTCATCCTGTGAAACATTAACGCCCATTAACATGTTTGTGTATTTATGATTTACTGGGTCCGTCAAGATCGCTTCCTGCATCTTATCCCCTCTACAATTTTTCGCATGTAAGCTGAATACACAAGGCATTAAAAACATATTGCCACTACCCTGCGCATAAATTGCATCCGCTAAAAAAAAATGAATTCAGAAGCGTTGGAGTTGCAATGCCCTGGGACTAAAACAACCTGTGAAATTAATGGCATACGCCCTTTCATCTTAGTCTTCTGAGTCATAGTATAAGATCCCACGACACTAGGTACCTATACCTAGTTCGATAAGACTACTAGATAAATACTATAAGTAAGTACCTGGGCTTCTATTCAACACGGTAAAGGCCATCTCGTGTTTGATCTGTTATCGTATTGTCACAGTTTTTTTTTTCTTTGCCCCGCGGCGACTTGAACACCTACTACCGCGGGGAAATGGCGTTTCCACAATGAAGGTATTTCACCAGTGTCAAGTATATATAAGTATAAATCAATATAGCAATAAAACACAATCCAATCTTCTCTAGGAAGATTGGTGGCATCGTTGACTCGTTGTACGGTGATATGTAGGACAGAGGCCAAGATAGTTTTAACCTCTGTACCACTGCGAGTCCACTTGAAACGAGAAGTAAGATGCCAGGATACACGAAATAAGTCCAAGTCTTCTATCACTGTGCAACACAAAGGCATTAAAGGTACAAATCACTAACAAACAAGAACTATGAACAGCTAAATACACAAAAATAAAAACTAAAACAAATTACACATCCGCCATCTTTTGACGTTGCAAATGGCCCCCTTGTCACCGTTTTGATAGCTCTTAATTACGTGACAGTAATGGCGGATGACGTCAAAACAATACCATAACAGGTCAAAGGCGATATCCTTTTTGCCGTCGGGAATAGAGGCCCTGTCAACATTTTGCTCTTATTTACGTGCCAGTAATGGTGGCCGAGTCAAAAACAATACCGTAACAGTTCAAAGACGAAATGGTTGTTACCGGCTAAAATAGAGGCCCTAGAGGCTAAAATCCACTGAAAACTTTTAATTTAAGACGAAACAAGAATGGATGTTATAATTATAAATTATGGTTTGGTATGCAGTAGATTGCAAGAGATGGCCTTGCAGTTTAATGCTGCGTTTGATAACCTACAAACAAGTTGTCGCGCGTATAAAGACGTTTGTGACTCAGATAATGCGAAGATAATGTTTTCTCATTCAGTCATCAAGTCACGCGTGTTGGGGTTCCGTATGAAAATGGTAAAAACCGATTACGTGCGAGTCAAGTTCGAACACGAGGGGTACAATCCCAAAAATTTACTTTACCTCTATCGCATTGTATGTATAAGAACCTATATTTTTTGAATCCATTACATTGTCATATTATTTATTCAAGTAGGACTCATTCTAACGACATCGATTTGAAATCGGGCCATCCGTTATGTACCTATCTACGAGAAAATAAGAAACCATACATGAATGATAAATCACTATAGAACCTTGTCGCATAAAACCAATGATTAATTCCTATGTCATTTCTAGCTCGTCTCTTGACGCTTTCATTATGACAAGGTTCATTGGTGGATCAACATTTAAAGTCCTTGATGGTGCATATGTTCAAATCAAAAACATTACCCTCCGTAGGCAGTGGGGTTTACAAAGCAAAATAAAAAATGGTATTTCCGTGTTTGCGTCCGTGTTTCTAAATAACTATACAGTTAGCTGCATCACTACGCACAAAGCTGCATTCCCGAAGTGATTCCAGCTAAAATAGTCCGTCCATCTTCCTCGATCTTGTGTGGGTGACAAAGACAACGTCAATCGAGGAAATTGCCGTTTAAGTATCTAACATAACTAGCGGCCCTAGTATGGTTGCGTTTATCGCGTGAAATGTGTATATAAAGCATCCGTCATTCTCGTACATACACCGTGTTTTTTTTGATTTACGATAACTTTAAGGGAACGTTCTTTAGGTCAAACAAAGTTAATTTCCCGAAGACAGACAAATGATAAGTCTAACGGTTTTAAAGATATTTAATTTTTAAATTTAATCAGTTAATCGCGTTAAACTAGTGTAAAAGGCTCTCTTAATTGATAACAACAATTTTCTTTTAATACTTTATATGACTCTTATGAGTAAAGAGTTTCCAATTGTTAGGTTTGTATACGCGTCAATCTAAAGTGACAATCTTGTACCTGTCAAGGGTTATCTTTACTTGTGTGTGTATGTCACGCCAACATAGACGTATTTGACACTGATTATTAGTTAACTCTAAAGGCCCTTTTAGAATGACCAAAGATAAAAGATTTCATTATTTTGTACTAAACCGAAAAAAAATTTTTTCTTCGCAGTATTTAAAAATCTAATGTACCAATTAGTTTCTATGGATATACCTAGTAATATGCCGAAGTTATCGTAAATCAAAAAAAACACGGTGTATACAAGTACCAAAAAGTGAGGCATGTTTTATCCACATTTTGTCACGGGATAGGCCCACTGGGAGTCTATTCTACTCGGTAAAAATATATTGCTTATGACATGTCGTAAATCTTATTGTTTAGGTATAACTCGGCCGCCACTAAGCGCAATTCACACAGAGCGGGCGGGCGCGGGACGAATGCTTTAAAATAAAAAATAAATAAATATCAGGGGACAATGTCACACCAATTGACCTAGTCCCAAACTAAGCTCTAGGCTTGTACTATGGGTACTAGACAACGATATAAATACTTATATAGAGAAATATATACTTAAATACATAGAAAACATCCATGACTCAGGAACAAATATTCTTGCTCATCACACAAATATCTGCCCTTACCGGGATTTGAACCCAGGACCGCTAGCTTCGTAGGCAGGGTCACTACCAACTAGGCCAGCGCGTCGTCTTGGTGCTGGAGCTTTGTGGTGGAGTTGTAAATTATACTCTATACAATCGCCCGAACCGCGCTCACCCGTACAACTGCGCTTAGTGGCGACCAAGTTAAAAACAATGCGATTTACGACATTGCAACAACAATATAATTTTACCGAGTGGTATAGAGCCCCTGTTCAGTTCTGCAACAGACTTATCTCTTAATGCACTGAGGGTTATTATATTAACGCTTATCGCTGTTAATAAAATTGGACAATGCATCCGGCATTTTCTGCCGTGTGAATTACGTGAACGACAAATGCTGAATCTACATTTATTTACCGCGATAAACTCGGCCATAATCAAGCCGATACATCATTCGTCACTTTCTAATACGTGAAAGACGAGGGAAACAAATGCTTTATCCACATTTATTTACTGCAATACACGCGGTCATAATAAGCTGATAATTTATGATAAACTATACATCACTTTCTAATAAGTGAAGTGCGAGAGCGACATATGCTTTATCCACATTTATTTATCGCGATACACGCGGTCATAATAAGCTGATAAACTATACATCACTTTCTAATAAGTGAAGTGCGAGAGCGACAAATGCTTTATCCACATTTATTTATCGCGATACACGCTGTCATATAAGCTGATAAACTATACATCACTTTCTAATAAGTGAAGTGCGAGAGCGACAAATGCTTTATCCACATTTAATTATCGCGATACACGCGGTCATAATAAGCTGATACACTATACATCACTTTCTAATAAGTGAAGTGCGAGAGCGACAAATGCTTTATCCACATTTATTTATCGCGATACACGCTGTCATATAAGCTGATAAACTATACATCACTTTCTAATAAGTGAAGTGCGAGAGCGACAAATGCTTTATCCACATTTATTTATCGCGATACACGCGGTCATAATAAGCTGATACACTATACATCACTTTCTAACAAGTGAAGTGCGAGAGCGACAAATGCTTTATCCACGTTTATTTACTGCGATACATGGGGTGTCAGTTTACCTAATACTCGTAAAGCCAAGATATAATAACTCCCAACTCCTTGAAATAACGTCTAATTATATTAAAACATGAAAACACTACGCGATTGTGTCCCTATCGCTGAATTACGAAATGATAAAGTACTAATAACACTCCTTTGTGTTGGAATAATGTAAGTACTTGCTGTGTTACGTAAATTGAACACATAACTGCGCACGACGCTCACAGGATATAATGAAAAAAAAATGGAATGACTATATTTTTGCAACGTACCCTATTAAAATAAAAAGGAGTAATGTTACAACATTACTCCTTTTTATACATACAGGACGAGCAAATTTCGTTAGTTTTTTTCAGTGAAATTTTCCACTTCGACAATACTCTGCTTCAACAAGAACGACCGTTAGTTATGTCTGATTAGATGGACCAAAAACACAACCGACTGTGCCGCATGTAACGGCAGTCGGAAATCAAGCAGACCTAATTATAACACATGGATTATATTATTCAGATAATTTTAATTGAGGTGGCAACGATTGGTTAAATAAGGAGTAGGGAAATGAGAAGATAAAGCTAAACCAGTCAGTGAGTATTACAAAAATATTACTATCACTTATTACTTTTACCCTACGACCCATATCTATCTCTCCCACAAATGATTAAAATTGTTCGTTAAGTTTTACGGGAAGTGTCGTCTTGGTTGTCATGTCTTTTGTTTTGTTTTTCTTTGCCCCGCGGCGACTTGAACAGCTACTACCGCGGGTATATGGCGTTTCCACTATGAAGTGATTTCGCCAGTGTCAAGTATATATGAGTATAAATCAATATAGTAATAAAACACAATCCAATCTTGTCTAGGAAGATTGGTGGCAATGTTGTACGGTGATATGTAGGACAGAGGCCAAAATAGTTTTAACCTCTGTACCACTGCGAGTCCACTTGAAACGAGAAGAAAGATGCCAGGATCAGGATACACGAAATAAGTGCAAGTTTTCCATCACTGTGCAACACAAACGCATTAAAAGTACAAATCACTAAAAAAAAGAACTTTGAAAACCTAAATACACAAAAATAAAAAATAAACCAAATTACACATCCGCCATCTTTTGACGTTGCAAATGGCCTCCATGTCTTTTGTTTTTTTTTTAAATAAAATGATTCCGTCAAGTGTCAAGTCCTTACTGAAAACCAGGCGAAAACCTTACCATAATAATATTTGGCTTTTATTAGTTTTCTTATCTTCCACTAGAATCACACACGTATTAGTAGATTGTTCAACAAGGGACTAAAACAAGCCATAATGACACGAGACGTTTAGCCACGCGAGCGAGCTTGCGAGCGAGGGTGGCTGTAGTTCGAGTGTCATTATGGTTGTTTAGTCTCGCGTTAAACACTCTACTTTTCACTTTGAATGCGAGGAAATAAACGACGTTCTAAACAAAATTACAACATTTATTATAAAAAAGTTTCTAACAATTAAAACTAACAATTAGGAATCTTATTATTACTATCGTTAATCTAACATTAATGATGTTATTTATTTCCCACATTTCCAATCAATAAAAGTTTGGTATGTTTTTGAATAAATGCCACTAGATTTTGGCGGCAAAAGATTTCGTATCACCTCTTTTGCTTTCTTCTCCATTCTGGAGTTAGGCGTTAATTCTTCTTCACTGGATGATGATGACGACATTTCTGGTCCGTAATTTCTAAAGTTGCACAATTAAGTGGTGAAATTTTTTAACAACGTACGCTCAATACAAGTTATGAACATCTATTCAAAATACAAATAGGAAAAAAAAGTTACGCGGTTTTTTGTAAAGTGATGTTTTAAATGCTTGCATATTTAGCCAACAGATTCAAACTTGGAAACCATTTTAAAAGTAATCAGACCACGCATAATAAAAGAGTTCGGCCTTAATATGATTAAATAGATTCATATCCGTAATAATTAATCGTGTTTCACGAAATTAAATCCTTTTTTTTATATATTTGCACAGTTGTCATTTTGAAGTTATTACGACACCCAAAAATATGGTCCATACACAATCACTGAAAATGGCGATAATCCTCCATTCACAAACACCGTGATTGGTTGATTAGGGGTTTCCATGGTAAATTAAAAAAAAAAAACTTTAATCCCTAGAGATTAATAAGGAGCTTTAGTCCCGATTCGCAGAGATTTAAGTAGCATTTTAAGAGCATGAGAAGTGAAAAATATATTATCACTATTTACTACACTTGCATCACTCGGTTATAAAACTATTTTTATTCTTGACTTGAATATTCGCGCTCGCTTAAGGACAACACCGATTGTCAGTTCATCGTGTTAGAACACACTAGCAGTTTCCCTTAAGGTTTCTATCAATCTCTTTACAGAATTTGGCTCTGGCGGGCGTGTTGGATAAAATTTCTGATTTATTCTAATTTCAGTATTAAAGTCAAATTCAAATTTGACGCTGTGCGAAAACGCTCTTGCCACTACGTGCGTATAATGTCATTAATTGATTGTCATAGTTTCTGTACTTTTACCTGATTGCTCAAGATCTCTGTTTTTTTTGTGAGCTTCAGCAAACTAAGCTCGAAAAAACAATGGAAGTGGCATGAGCTTCGCTTCGTTTCAGACCTGTTATCGCCAATATTCAAAATATCTTAAAAAAAATAACACGCCACCATGTTTTTTTTTTGCTTTGGCTTTCGTTTTTACATTCCAAAATAGCACAATAACGCATGCTTCTCTATTTATTTCCTATATTAGAAATATTATTCGCACAACTTTCACGCACAAGCGATCGCGTCAAAACTAAGGTTGTGCGGAACTCCGCATAACTATGCCACACGTTACACGCCCACTTAACACTTCTACTGTTTTTTCTGTTCTGTGTATGCTACGCTCAAATTCTAATGATGTATAGGTACATGTCTAAGGGCCGTACTAAAAAACAAGTCAAAGTAAACGCCAAACCATAGAACACTGTCATTTTTAACGCATCTCGAGACGAGCATTACAGTTGAGATCAGTTTATTAATACGGGCCTAAATCGCGGGTTATCAATACGAAGATATTCGTGTTTTCAAAGCATGCGTATTGTTAAACTTGATTTGTACGAGTAACGCCTAGGTCTATTACAATTGATCGGGCCCCAAACACCAGGACGTCATAAAGACGACGGTAATTGTTTGAAGAGTGACTCAGTATCAGTGTCTGCGGCACAAAAATCTGGTGACGTGACTTGTGGACTGTAGCGTTCTATAAAGTTAAGGTTTTGTTTACGTGAACCAACTGTTTATGTGCTCAAGCGAAGTATGCTCATAAGATATTCCCGAGGGAAGATTTGACTTACGAAACATGTTGTGGATATGCGGTGTGCGATATTTTTGTTTGCTGTCGAAAAGGGAGAAATTATACAAATACCTGTGCTATATTTTATATCATTGTGTGTGCAGTGGTGTGTTGAGCTGTGCGATAATTCTTTGGTCTATATGTGAAATAAGGTTAACTGTGTTAAAATATACGGCTACGAAGATGTGGCTGTTTTAATCCAATTCTATATACGCGTACTTTATTAAGTATCTGCTTTATTTTTACCTAGTAAGCCTATCCTGACTTGAGCCGCGTTTAAAAATAATAACCATTGTTTTTGAACAACTGCCAAAAAATTACTAGGACTCTAGAAATTTGTTTAGTTTAGACCCTATTTGATCCAGTGGGGGTTTTCAGGAGGGCGTCAGCGGTGAATGGCGAGGGACGTGGCTAATGCTGGTCCGCCGGGTGCTCGTGTATTACACTGGGAAAGAGACCGCCGTCTGCGCTGTGGATCTCCGGAAGACGCGATGCGTTGGTGAGTATACATGTTAACTCTGCTTCAGTTCTGCGACCCTGGTACAATGGCTTGTGTAGCGGTCATAAAGGACCTGTTTTTTTTAAAGGAGACATTAATTTCATTTTATGTATTATATGCAATAATTTTATTGTTTTTGTCCAATATCGGACACGCCTAGGTAGAAACCGATTAGGTAGACTAACACGATTATATTACAATAGTTTTTACTTATCTTGACTCATTTTAGATCGTCATCACGTAGATCAAAAGCCGTATCGCTGATTCTGTGCTTATATCTACGTATGTTATGAGATACTTTGAAGTCTCATACGCTCGATATCAGACATAATAAATTGATAAGATAAATATTAAACATACACATACATAAACTCACGCTTTTAAGTATTCCCAGAATAGGGTAGGCAGAGCTACAGAATAACCATCAACTCTAAAAACTTGTTGTTAATTCTGTAACCACATTTTGCACCATTAGGCTAACATGTTTACCGGTGTATTAGTGGCAGGTTGCAAGCCTAACGCCTAAGCTATAAGCCTTTAAATATTGAAGAACATACATCAAAAATAAATAATAGATTGCTAAAACCAGGGATAAAAGTGATTAATTGCATTCTGATATTATTATTTAGGCTGCACACGTGCTAACGTTTAACAATTTAAATTTTCCACTGGGATAAAATGAACAAAAGTATTGTATGTTATTGTCAGAAACTGTATCTTAATTATCGTCATACAATATGAGTATAAAAAACAAGAGTTATTAGTGGCTATATAAGATTCTTCTTCTAAATCCTAAAATGATCCGTAATTTAATTTGCCCTGTGCCCATGGCGGGGTAGAGTGATACATTTTGTCTCTGTGGCCTTAACTGCTTTTTCCTTGAAAGCACAAACAGCCAGCTGACCATTTAGTTAGTAGTTACTTTACTTTCACCAATATCTGCTATGTATATTTAGTGAGACCGTTATCGACAAGGGCCCAGTGCAGCCGTGTTTGTATCTTATCTAGTTTGAATTAGTTGGTATCGAGCCATAGATACTATTATTATAAATGTTTTGAAAAACCAATCGGGATCGACTATTCACTGCGGTCTGTTTGCAAAACAATCGCTTTGTTATGGCTTATGGCATCACGCGAAGACTCCTGTCGCCCTACAAGATGCGATTGCGAGAAAAATGTACAGGGTTGACGTTCGCTGCCGGATGTTCACGTTGCGGTTGCGTCCATACGTTTTGAAAGTAGAGTCTGGCCATTCAAACGTGATACTGAGAAATTTGATTTTTTTGCTATTTGCCTGTATAGGCTAAAGTAGAAGAATGTTGTCATTAAATAATTTGTTATAAGTTAATGGCAAAAGCATAATAATAGTTTAATTGTAGCTCATTTAGGCGCAATACAGCTAAATTTTTAAATTACGCGGTAATTTTCAGTATCACGTTTCGATCGCAAGACTATTCGAGAATCATTTACGTTAAGCGTTATGCATCGTAGGCATCGTAGCTAACTCTTCTTATTTCGTTGACTAAGTATTACCCAGGAAACTAAAGTGGTCCATCACACGTAGGCACGTTACGCAGAGCAACGATCAGTGTCGCTTGTCGCAACGCACTCTCAATCGGCTTCAAAGTGGAACAATTGTTTTCATTGTGTATGCAGACTCGCCTTCGGACTGTCAAAATGAAAACGCTTGCGATTGCGAGTGCGTTGGGTAATAAGCCCTCGGGTAGCAACAACTTTTGGTCCGGCTGCTTTTGCCTCGTCAAATTAAATGTTTACGTATCTACAAGCTAAAATCGTATCACCTGCATTCGATAATAAGGGCAAATATTTGTGCGCTGAGTACGAGTCAGTATCTGCTGCTCACAATCATTAATGGGATCTTTACATGGTATGAAACAAAGTCGCTTCCGTCGTCTGTATGTACGCTTAGATCGTTCAAACTACGCAACTGGTTTTAATGCGATTATATAAATGATAGGGTGATTCGAGGTGAAGGTTTTTGTTAGAGATGCGCCGAATATTTGATTGCTATTCGGTATTCGGCGTATGCGGCATCTTTTTCACTATTTTTTATTCGGCCGAATTATTCGGTTTTGGTGCCGAAGATATTCGGTTTAACTATTTCTATTTTCTATTAATAATACAGCAGATATCATGGACGAAGTGAAGTTTATTTCTTTTGTTTCTACGTGTTACATGCATTTTGTTACCATACTAAAATAATACCTCCGCTTAACAAAATCAACAAAGTAACATATAATCATGTTTTAGTTAACAGGTAAAATGCCAAGCTTTTTCATAAAATAATAATGTTTAACAGACCCTAAACTTTTCGTCATTTATATAATACAGCAGGTATCATGGACGAAGTGAAGTTTATTTCTTTTGTTTCTACGTGTTACATGCATTTTGTTACCATACTAAAATAATATTTTCTTGGCTATGCGACACGGTATAGAACTAAAAGACAACAGTGACGAGATAGAAATTACATAGGAATTAATTGTTGGTTTTATGCGTCAAGGTTCGGCAATTAAAGTCCGTGACCGTACATACCTACCCATAGCACAAGCCAGGTTAGTTTGGGACTAAGTCAATTTATGTGGGATTGAGCGCTAATATGTACCTAATTATTTATATAATACTTGAATGACAAAGTCGCGCCAAAGCTACTATGAGATGCACGAATCAGCTGACTACCGGCTGGTCTCGTCGCGTTACAAACAAGTCTCGTAAATGACCTTTAGGAATACGGAAATAAAGCAAGACACGATGTTGAATAGTAAACGCAGGAATGCTGACGCTGAGTATAGTCAGGGGAAAAATAAATGTACGTGCAAAACTGGCAAACACGCACACAAATCCCTCTTGAACTCGACGGACGAATTAATAACCGGAGAGGTTAAGTTGTCCCGACAGCGTACGAATATCATTTAAGGGCGTGCATTCTTAATTAAGTAACTTTACCTATCGAGTGTGCCCACTTGTATGAGTTCGATCGCTCGATCGACCGTTCAACCAAGAGCCGTTTTGCGAAGAAACGGATTATTGCGTCGAGGCAATTGGGAATAATTAAGAATTCACTTCCATGGGAAATTAATACTATGATATAAGTTACAAGTATTGTTTTGGTGCGCCTTCATGTTTGACTTATCTATTGATCTAGCGATCGTCAGCATTAAATCCTGAGATTTTCATGATAATAAGACGTGTCTCGGTAAATTACCAAATACGTAACGGTTCGACGATGTGATGCAATGAAAAAAGCAGGAACTGAGTTAAAACGGGTTTTTCATTATTATGTCAAATCCGTAAGGGTACATACATTACAGAGACACGGGTCAATTCCGATTCCGTTGTTATTTCTGACATTTATCCTATAAACTTACGACCACCAATGCAAACACTACAATCAAAATACTAAAGCAATAGTCGCTGTGGCTTGCGATAGTAAGACAAAAATAAATAAGCGAAGCGTTCTGATTGAATTTTAATTTTACTGGTTTCTTTAACGATGTTTGCGAACGTAATATCAAATCAAATTCACTGTCAAATTAACTGATTACTGATTGATGACGTGGCACCATTAATAGAACTGTGCGGTTTAATGAAAACTTAATACATACTAATATTGTAAATGCGAAGGTGTTCTTTGTTTCATAGCTAAACCGCGAAACCGATTTAAATGTATGGGTTAGAATCAGGCCCTACGAAGGACATAAGGTTATTTCCCGAAAATTAGGACGGTGCCAGAGTGAATTGCCACGGTGAAATTCTGCTTTAGGTACGTGTCTCAATGTAGGTAATTCATATCGTTTCTGGCGTGAGGTTATTTCTGATATAAGGATAAATTATGCCGATGCTACCTATCAATGTGCTTACGAATAGGGTAATGAATGAGGAAAAAAATCGGCCGAACTCACAACGCTACCTGCTGATTGACTGGGTTTTTGTTTGTTCAAAATTATCTTTTTTACAAGTAATTTTTATTGTTACTTTTAACGACATTTAGTCCAAAATGAGATTGGAAAAAAGAGCAAAAACTGCTGCTATATTTTAAAACAGCATGCAATAAAACAGTCGCAAAAAAGTTTGCACATTGACAATTCAAATAAACTATTTTATTATAGTTATTCGTAATGGTGACATAGACGGTACTTCAAAGAATCATGTTACATATAAAACTACGCTACATAAACCGTTAGCAGAGGGCATCATTGCCACATGATGTTAAATAAAGTACCTTATGTAGACCAATATAATACTGAAACTTCCTCATTAATAATATTTTTTGTAGATATCTGGCAACTCTTTTATCAGTCAATGTAGTCGGTTGAAATTCGGGTCAGGTTCGGGTCGTACTGTTAAACACTTGCTCACAACATTAAAAAAATCACATAGGTACAGTTAACCTCTTTTACCGTCGAGCAACTATAGGCCCTTGTTACAGCAAGCCCGTAATTAAAGTATATTTATTAATCGTGACGTAACACTGTCATTATGGCAGGGTTGACAGTAACAGTTTTTGACGCTAGTAATTAAGGTAAACAGTGGATCAGCGTAATGGCGTCTACAATGATCGCGCGCCGCTCGGATGACGCTTTAAATCAACAGTAAGCATTTGTACCGGGAATCGTTGAATCAGCCAATCTCGCAAATACCTTACTTGCACGTTTGGGTTAAGAAACGAAGAAGAACGTTTATTCGAAGTGAGGTAGTAGCTATAAACTATCTTACTATCAATAGATTTATTTGTTACTAATGATTATAATACAGTTCACTTATCACTTATTTTATTAAAAAAAAATCTGGTTAGTCAATTATTTAATAGTATATCTGACGGAATGCTTGCGGGTCATTACATTCACTATTTATCTGTGTAATAAACACGACATATTTTAAAGTAAACTAATTTTCAAGAAGATACTGGCTGAATTTGAAATTTGTAGTGGAGCACTAAGAAAAGATTTTTGTAAGTTCATCTCCTAGGTTAAAATAGAGTGAGTAGCGGGAAAAGTTTTTGTTTGTTTGTCATCTTGTTCCCGAAAATAGGGGTGTTTCTGTTCAAGAATTCGATCTGTCAAGCAAGTTTACATAGGGGAATCTCGGTTTCAAACCGGTCTCCTAGGTACTTTCTAATTATACGGCAGTTTTGTCCATTCACATGCGTGATGTAAGGGTACTGGGTGCAAGGTTTTCGCAGACACGATAAAACGAATAAACAGGTTGAAACCTGTTAAAAAATAATGCAGTTGTAACATTCACGATCAAGGTTGGCAGGACGTCGCGCCAACGGATGCCATGGATTGACTGCGGCGGCCTACCTTAAATAGCCGCTGCCGCCAGTGAATGCGTAAAGTAATGTTTAAAATATGAGTGTCAGCGAATGCTGCAAGGGCATTGCTTGCGAGGAATTCAATAAGTCAATTGTAACTACCATAAACTTGATCGTTGTGACTTCATTTACAAGTCATGTGAACGGTTTACACATTGTTGATACTTAGATATTGCACTACGGCGCTGTCGGCTTTTGGTTTTATTATGCCCTAGTACCTTAACTTAGCTATTCCGGGGCTGTATTCTACGCGGAAAAAGAATATTGCTTTTGATATGTTACCGTTTTGTCAACGTCATAATAGGTCTTATTTACTTGACAGTAATGGCGGTTGAGTTAAAAACAACATCATAACACGTCATAAGCAAGCCCTTTTAGGCATTTGCGATCAAATCTAGATAAATTGGTAGCACATATGTTGTCAATTATTGGGTATGATTTGTATATTTTAATAGTACATTGTGCATCAAGGGTAGTATGAAGGGAATTACTAACGAGAGTGTTAGAAGCCCGACGCCGAAGGCGGAGGGCTTTTAATGACTCGAGTTAGTAATCCCCTTACTGCCTGTGATACACACAATGGTTTTCATCACATTTGCGAGGAAAAAAAACAAAGAGAAAACACTTTAACTCTGCAAAATATAAAGAAATAACTTTTGACGAACGGGAACGTAAATGGAAACGATATTTTTTTTTGTGACCTCTACCACAGATAATAACTGCGTTTAGTTTCGACCTGGATTCGAGCCAGATTTAGCCAATTTGATAAAAATGTATAATTACAAAAATTAATGATAAATGTTGATATAAACTTGAAATAGGTATAAAAATAATGAAGTTTAATGAAGCGTATAGGTTTTGTGTAATGTAAGTTAGTCTATAGCTAATTTTTAAAGATGAAATTAGAAACCGATTTAATTTTTGGCTGAAAATTAAACCTCCTTAGTCAGAAATGATGTACGAAAGAGTTGCAAATTTTAAAAAGAAAGTCATTACTCCCTAGGGATGACAAACTCGCCATAATTCCCGCGGGAACAATTTAGGCCATTGTCCTTCTGTATACAGGCATGGAATAACACCATATACGAGCAAGTGTGATGAAAAGTATATTTTTTATGCTTGTGACGGAAATGCGGAGGTCAGTCTGCGTCATCGGTGTCACCGTAACGTGGTCAAAGTCCGATATGCTGAGTAACTCTACGCCTGACTCATTCAACAATGACCCACAGATAATGATATTTGATTCCAACTATTTAGCGACATTTTGAGATCACTACATTACACGTTGCCCTCTAAACGAAGTTAATAAGTTCCTATTCGGCCAGTTTTAGTACCAATTTCATCAAACGATGTTTAATTTGATCAGTGTTAATCGACTGTTAATTCATACATTTCGACAGATGTTAACGCTCTAATCGTCTGTTATGTGGTTAACATCGTTTGGTGAAATTGGTACTTAATGTTTCTGTGTCACTGTTGCTGTTGACATATTGTCGTATTGTTTTTAAGTAAATAATAGCTTGATGAAAAGCAAGCTTTAAAAACACGACTGCGTTTTTTTTATATTATTATCAAACCCGTTTATTAATGCTACTATCTTCGTATATATTTGAGATGGTCACATTAATACCTTTCAAATGATACCCATGTTGTAATTGACATTTTGCCGTCGTTGTTATTCCAATTTTAAAAGTTTAGGTATCCTATGTCACCCGGCATGGTGAAAGGATTCTAACGATACCACACACAATTAAATCGGCTCAGCCGTTTAGAAGTTATGCTGGAATAAAGAATCTTTACATACATACATACATGAACCCTGAAAACATTACCTACACTCGTTTTTTCTGGAAGTCGTTTAATAAAATAAGCCATCGTAACGTTGACAATACGATAACATGCCAAAAGAATTATGGCTTTATCAAGTAGAACGAAGCCCCAGGTTCTGTGCCTCTCGCATATATCGATGGAAGCATTAGGTAGCCATTAGGTTCCCTGCTTGTGCAGCCAGTTAAAAGTTATCAAGTTAAAAAAAAAACGATCGATCTTACGACGATGCGGTTAAAACGTAGGCGGTAAAAACCATATCATTTTTGATCTGTTATGGTGGTATTATTTTTAACTCTTGTTTTTAACCATTACTGTCAAGTAACTAAGAGCTATATATAATTTTTACATACATATATAACGTTTACATAATGATAGCAGGTACTAACCACAAATGTCCATAAATTACCTGTTTGTACTAAATTATTGTGTTTTATACGACTTTCCCATTTATACATCTTTTGGGTTCCTTTGGAAAGAGTCATAACCTTTAAAAATAATGTTTTATAGCCATGAACCGAGGTTAATAAGCAACAAAACGCAACAAGCTACATCACAATTGGTTTAGTATTTTTGAAGTTACACTCTGTTTTTTACAACAGCAATCAATTTTATAAAAACAAATTAAACATGATACAAAACAGTATGCCAATAAAAAATGTCCACAAAAATACAGTTTTCAGTGAAACATAATAAGCAACAATTTTAACAACTTGCATAATATGAGATGAGAAAAATAATACTTCGCATAAGTATACGTTGTGCGTACATGGTGTGTGTGCGTGTATGTGGTGTGTACGTGAGTATGTGTAAGTTATATTTGTGAACAACTGTATGAACAAAAGTATTTTTACCTGTGAGAGTAGTTTTTTATCCCTTACGCAAACAGAGGGGTTATAATTTGGTCATGTGTCCATCTCTTGCCACCCAGCGTTTTTATGCTGCCACTTTGAACTTTCTTCAATAAGCCAGCAAAAGTTTGCGGGTGGCAACAGATGGGAATAACCCGCACCGTAACTTCCATACGAATGGACCGATACAGACGCGGTTTAAAAGAAAGCTCTCAGGATGGTTCTCAGATGGTTGTAGAGTAATCAGCTTTGAAAATGGATGTCGCCCTTATATCAGTGTTTTTATCTACATTTTTAATAGTTATGTTTCATTTCGTCATTCGAGACGCTTGTTCTTATATCGTGCTTTTCTATTTTCCAGTGACGCAGGCGGTGGACGAGGAGACGAAACTGGCTGTGCCGAATGACGGCAGCGACAATTTACTCATGGACTGTCCCCACGCTACAATCTACCTTCGATTCCCGCATGAGAGAGAGCTCAAGGTGAATGGTTTATTATATACTTGAAGGTCTTGATAGGATAGATATATTATGAGCTGTTATATTATAACCTACGAAGTTTCGGTCGAAGAAAAGCATAAAACTATAGGAATCACATTATCACATATCACTGTCTCGGACAGTACCTGGATTTTGGTGTATGACTTATTTATTTACAACAAAAAATAAATTCTGATTTAGGTTACAATATGTGTTCCAATGATTGTCAATACTTTGATATAACGATAGTTAGTGGAAAGCTAGGTTAAGGTTAGTTGAAAATTATTAATAACAAATGTATGAACTACTTAACAATAAGTCCGGAGAGTAACTAAATTTTTTTTTAAATAGTATTCTCTTTTATTCCTTAACGTAGTCTCCTTCAACTACGATACAGTCCCTCCAATGCTTTTCTAACTTTTCTATTTCATGTGTGTAGAGCGATTTATCTTTGGCTTCAAAATAAGCCTCCGCTGCTGCGATTACTTCACCATTTGAATCAAATTTCTTGCCCTGGAGCATTCTTTTTAGGTCTGCAAACAGCCAGTAGTCAATGGGGGCCAGATCTGGAGAATAAGGTGGATGAGGAAGTAATTCCAAGCCCACTTCATTTAGTTTGGCATAGTTCTCATGAATTTGTGCCAAGGCGCATCGTGCTGGTGAAAAATCACTTTTTAATTCATCATTTGAGTCAGTTTTGCCGCGATTTCGTACTTTAATCAGTCCAATAATCCCATGTAATATTCGCTACTTATATTTTGCCCCTTAACAAGGTAGTCGATAAAGAGTATTCCATACGCATCCCAAGATATAGAGGCCATAACTTTGCCGGAAGATTTTTGTGTCGCTCTCCACTCTACTGACTGCCGATTGGATTCCGGCCGGAGTGACATGGTGGATCCATGTTTCCTCCGTTGTCACATACCGACGTAAAAAATCCTTTTTATTTCTATTCAACAGTGCCAAACAGCGCTCTGAATCATTGATACGTTGTAACTTTTGATTTTTTTTAGCAAACTCGGCACCCACTTGGTAACAAGCTTTATCATAGCCAAATTTTGATGTAAAATAGTGAAAACACTACCAGTAGAAATCGTCACTATCTCAGCTATTTCGCGCACTTTTACCTTTTGATCTTCGAGGTTAATATTTTGTTGTGAGTCACTGCTTCATGAAGACCTGAGCGTTCAGCATCATTCGTGTCCATACATCCGCGTTCGAACTCGGCATACCACCTACATATTATAAGCCACTGCTGTGCTTCGACGGTATTTTTTTCAATTGTTTCAGAATAACAAAATTAGCGTCACTTAAATGTCTGTAACTCCATATTTACCAGTTCCATTAAAAAAAAAACATATATCTTGATGGCAAGTACTTTCCAAAGAATCAAAAATGGTTTTAATACATGCGCGCTCTCCTAGTTAGTCTCGGGACTTATTGAACGATCTAGTATGTACTTTAAAATGACGTGTAAATTTATATTTACCAATAAAAAATCATTCAATCAATTAGGACTACGGTCTTCTCTTCTTTATCATGGAGTAAATTTTCCTGTTATTGTTTCATATGCGTTTTATTCGACAGCGCGTAATAAAACTTAAATGCTAACTCCACGTATTCAAACTTGCGTCAATGGACATAAGAACGTCTGGCCAGCTTGTACGTGGATATTTGGATAAGCAGATTTATTTACGGACACAATCCTACAGTCAAACTGTTCTAACAGTTTTGGTGGGCCTTTAATATTATTGTACCATGTTGTTTGTATTTAATAAATCAATAAATAATAATAATAATAATAATACATGCTTGCCTACCATCTACAAGCTCCTTACATCCATTTTGAGCACAAAATTAAATGCGCATTTTAATGCAAACAACGTTTTGGCCTCTGCTCAAAATGGGTGTAAGGTTGGGTCCCGTGGTACTAAGGAGCTCCTCCTCATAGACATGACCATTTGCCAGCAAGTTAGACGAAACAAGGCGGCCCTCTCGGCTGCTTGGATTGACTACAAGAAGCTTATGACTCGGTGCCTCATTCATGGCTCGAAAGGATCTTACGAGTTGTATAAAGTTGATGCAACTTAGAGGTCCTTTTTAGGTATGTGTATGAGGCAGTGGGTCACAGTCCTTCGTCAACCAGGTGGTCAAGATGTCCCCTTTGATTTGCCTAACTTGATAAGGATTGAAATAGGCATCTTCCTGGGTGACAGTCTGAGTCCTTTGTGGTTTTGCCTAGCCTTGAATCCTCTTAGCTCTTTGCTGTCGGATTCCGGGCTTGGCTATCGACTTTGTAGAGAAGCTGAAGTCATTTCTCACTTATTGTTCATGGATGACCTCAAACTATTTGCATCGAAGCGCCAAGATCTTATCGCACTATTGAAAATCACACAAGAGTTCAGTAGTGCGATCAAGATGGAATTCGGTGTAGATAAGTGTGCGGTTATGCATGTTCAACGAGGGAAAGTTGTAAATTCATCGAATTTGCAACTTTCTGAGACAATGACTCTCAGATCTCTCTCCGAAGTTGAAACCTACAAATATCTTGGTATGTCACAGTCTTTGGGTATCGTGGTGGGCGATGTCAAGCAGTCAGTGAAGGAGCGCTTCTTCTGTCGCTTGACAAAAGTTCTTAACAGTCTTTTGTCGGGTGGCAATAAGGTGCGCGCCTTCAATGGCTGGGTGATGCCGCTGCTCACATACTCCTTTGGCATACTAAGATGGACTCAGACTGAGCTGGATGCTCTGGATAGGAGGGTCCGTCTACTGCTTAAATCACATCGCATGTTGCACCCACGCTCATCTGTTATGAGATTGTACATCCCGAGGAAATGTGGAGATCGAGGCATATTAAATGCTAAGAATCTCCACAACCGCGAGGTGTGCAATCACAGGGATTATTTCCTTAACAATAAGTGTAGGATGCATCGCGATGTGGTTGCAGTAGACAGGAACCTCACGCCTCTCTCCTTGGCAAACGGGAACTGGCGCAGACCAACGGTGTTGAGCACTGAGGACCGCAAGAACATATGGAAGAGCAAGGAGTTACACGGACGCTTCTACCGGGCCCTAACCAGGCCCGATGTAGACTTTTTAGCGTCCGTGAACTGGCTACGTTTTGGTGACCTTTTTGGGGAAACCGAAAGTTTTGTCTGTGCAATTGCTGACGAGGTCATAATGACGAACAATTACCGGAGGTATATTCTGAGGGATGGCACGGTTGACATTTGTCGAGCGTGCCGTTGCCCCGGCGAGTCCCTCAGACATATAATTTCCGGTTGTTCGCATTTGGCCAACAGTGAGTACTTGCACAGACATAACCTCGTGGCCAGGATCATCCATCAACAACTTGCCCTTCACTATGATCTTGTTGATTCTGAAGTGCCGTACTATAAGTACGCACCGGCGCCAGTTCTCGAAAATGGTCGTGCTACGCTCTATTGGGATCGATCTGTCATCACGGACAGGACTATTGTCGCCAATAAGCCTGATATCGTGTTGGCAGATCGATCTCAACGCCGGGCAGTGCTCGTCGACGTCACCATCCCGCATGACGAGAACCTCGTGAAGGCCAAGAAGGACAAGCTCAGCAAGTACCTTGACTTGGCTCACGAGGTGACCGCCATGTGGGATGTTGACTCGACGATCATTGTCCCGATAGTTGTTTCGGCCAACGGTCTTATAGCAAAGAGTCTCGACCAACACCTCAAGAGACTCTCGCTAGATGGCTGGATCAAGGGCCAGATACAGAAGGCAGTACTCCTCGACACGGCACGCATTGTGAGGAGGTTCCTCTCTCTGCAGCCCTAACCACCGGTAGCTTGAGCCCTGCCCCGCTGCCGGCGGCACCCGTAGGTTAGGTTTATTATAATGTATATTTTTTGTATTAGTATCGTTATTTAACTTTTATATTTGAATGTTTATTATAAAAAACCCAATTTACAGAAAATTCAATAAATATCTAAGAATAATAATAATAATAACAATTGTAACGTACTGCTCAATATTCCAGGGTTGGCGCTATATGGTGAAACTGGCAGCTCACAACAACGGCAGTCATATGCACCACCAACAGCTGACCAAGGAAGATGTGCCGGCGGTCGTCGACAAATGTATCAGCTTTATTTACGCACATGGTGAGTGTAGCTACCATAGGAGTCTGCAAGTTGTAAGGTTACGCACGATCTGTTTTAACAGTCATCTCCGTCTTTTAATACTCAGCCTGTGTACAAGTAAAACTGAGTTAACATTCCATATTTCTTAATTGACAGCTTAAACAGTTCAGAGAGAACTGCCAGTTAAAACTGATCGCGAGTAGCCGCCATTAGGGCTGTAATTATAAAGTGATCTTGGCTACGATGTCCGCCTCCAGTATTTCAATGTGTATGAGGAAAAGTCAATTCTGAAGCCGGCATGAAGTTAAAGACCAGTCACTGCAGGTTTGCACGAGGATTGCAGCTACAAGTTGTCAAAATTAATGAATTGAGTGGCGACACCACGGACCTGAGTGCTCCCGAGGGTAGGTCCTGTTCCTCACCTCACGCTTGCCTTCACCGGCCGGCTGCGGTGTGCAATGACGAGGAACAGACCCTCACCTCTGGCTTGCCTTTATTGGCCGGTCAGAGTGGAGTCGCAAGAGCTATATGCTCGAAGGGTGGATGTGTTGCATAAGTGGTGAGTGGGCACCTTATGGTCGTTTAAAGTCCAGAAGCACCTCTCCACCCTTAGCCCCTCTGGAACTGTTGCCTCCCTGCTGCTATATATATGTGGCTATTTCGGGAGGTCCATTCCATTGAGTTGGCGAGTCACCGCCTGCCATTTAAACCAAAGTAATTAGCATTGGCCAGGCAGGCGCCGTAGTTTCATCAATAGCCTAGTTCACCAATCCATATCAGTTCATTCATAGAACCTATTATTAGTATTCCCATCCTTCTTAAATAGTCTTTACACTGACCGGTGGTTGTCCGTGGGAGCATACTTCTTTAGTTTGAACTCAGGGACAATCGCCGGTGGGTGTCCCATAACTTTACTAAATTAAACTTGTCTAAAGGGCCTCTGCGTGTTGGCTTCGGCTCCATGTACGCCTTCCAAAGGTCCGGGACTCCCATAGTCCCGTGATTGGTAAAGACATACAAATAAAGCAGAATTGGTGTGTATAGAAGGTCATTGACATATAGCAGTAACAGTAAGCATTGGACGTAGGACGATGAAAATGCATACTTGTACGGGGACAGGCACCGGACAGGGAACCTCATAATATTGTATATGCGATCCAATGTATTTTGATCATGATCACATTTGTCTAGAAATCTTTGACGCCTAGACAAGTTGCATTCTACGAACGCTCAACAAAACTTGAAAAATATGGTATTTCCTCAAAAGTCGCCGTAGTTAAAGTCGCCTTTACGTCTTTAAAAAGTCACCTGAAAGTTAGGAATACCAGATATTACAGTGATCAAAAGTCTCCGGTAAGTAGAGAGGTTTTGAAATCGGATTGAACAAGTGTCCAGCAAAAACAAACAAGTCTTGTTTATATATGAAATTTCATACCGTATCATATTATTTGAATTTGGAACTATCGGTACTGGCACAGGTCTGTACCATGGCCTGCATGGTACAGACCTGTGACAGCCTTCAAAAAGACTACAGAGGAAAGCAAGAAAAGGTCACATGGCACAAAAAACATGTGAAAGTGAAAACTATTTTGACTCCATTACCATTTCAGCAAAAAGCTCCATTATGAAAAAAAACAATTTGAATTGCTTTTCTATTTAAAATACTCATATTTTTAACTACATGAAAAGCTGAACATTTAGCTCTAGTTGGCAGTTTGATACAAAAACATAAAGTTAGTGAATAATAAAGTGCGCGTTAAGCAATTTCTCCACAAAAGTACCAAGGCACCATAACCCAAAAGCAGTTTTCATTCAGAGCAGACATCGCGCTATTTCTCTTTATTTACTTATAGCTCATGCAATTTATGATGGCGAGTGGGCTTTACTTGTGGTAAACACATATCTGTATACGTGTCAAAGTGTGCGTGACAGCGAGAGCGGGTATGGTAAGCATAAAAAATAAAGAGAAGTATTGGACACATTATACTTATAATAAGTATAATGTGTCCAATACTGTCGCAAACCCTCTAGCAAATAATGATAAGAAATAATGCAATTAAGTATTTTAAACCGACTTCAAAAAAGGAGGTTCTCAGTTTGACCGATTTGATTTCTCCATCAATTATGGTCCGATTTCAAAAAATCTTTTTTTGTTTTGTTTGACTGAGTTTACTTCCGAGGTGATATAACGCTTATATTTTCTGTATTAAATTTACGTACAATTTTATGTTACTTATAATTAAAACCTATCTGTAGGTTTGTCTTTATGTTAGAGGGCTTATTATTGCCGTGTTTCTTGGGTGACTAAACGTGGATCAAACATCCGTCACTCTCACACTTATATGTATGTACTTGTCAGAAAGTGTCGAATGTTTTATTACCGTTTTGTCAAGCGATAAACACGGATAGGCCCACAGTTTTAAATAAATTTACTATTTTTATTTTAGGATACTTCAAATTAAAAATACGTTATACCTCGCTATGAATAACTTTGCGTTTTTTCTGGATATTGGACATGCTGACGGTAGTTCGTGGCAGTAAGCGTCGTGGAAACAATATGCACAAGTAACTCTAGCGACGGCGCGCTCGCGACTGATCGCTCCGTCAGACACGCACACTACCGCAATGTGCATGTACACGTTCAACCACTAATAAAGCCCACTCGCCATCGTGCATTGCATGAGCTATACGAGAACGTCGCTGCACCATCTCCGTTTTATGCGCGCCTAGTACATTTCGACCGGTATTGTGAATCGTTTGATTAATTTAAAAAAAACCGGCGAGTCGGACTAGTGCGCGACCTAGAGGGTTCTGTACATGTGGTCATCAATACTTTAAAAATATTATTTTAACTTTTTTTAAATCATTCTTCTTGTTCTATTTTTGAGAAAAGCACTATACATGCTTCGACCATTAAGAGCCATCCTGGACTCGTATGTATAAAAGGTCACTTAGTGGCCATTGCAATAATGCACTATTACATACGCGACCGTACATATTACGTGATAAAAGGGCGGCTTAAGGCAATCTTATACATATGTCTTTTAATTTTGGTAGGCGTAAGTCTAGGCGTCATCGATTTAAAGACATATAACTTCGAAAATGCGATTAGGTTAAACTTGATCATGACTGGAAAGTTTTGTACGCGGAATAATCGACTTTGGGAATAAGATCTAACTACTCCCCTGAGCCCTTCCTGCATGGCTAGTACAACTTCTCACTTTTTATACAGTGAAAATTAAGTGTGCCAATTTTGCTCAAGACTATGTCAAAGCTAGAAGAACATAACTGAATGAGGAAATTATATGGAACGACATCCTGTTTCTGCTGCACGAACAATCTAGATAGAACTGGCGAAATTAGGGCGAATCGCATTGATAATTGGAACGTTATAAATTTCCAGGTAGCCTGTCAGAAGGTATATACCGGCGGGCCGGGAGCAACGTCGTCCTCTCAGAGCTTCTTGCCCGCTTCCGCCGCGACGCGTGGTCAGTCCAGCTCAGTCCTGGCCAGCATTCGGAGCACGACGTGGCTGGCGTGTTGAAGAGGTTCTTCAGGGATCTGCCTGAGCCCTTATTGACCCAGAATAAAGGCGATTCGGCCTCGACGCAGAGTAAAAGGGAAGCGCTACTGGCAGCTTTAGGTGAGTGCCCTAGGATCACATAAACAAGCGGAAGTATTACCAAAGTCAGAGCAGCAAAATTCTGGTAACAATTAATTATCTTAAACAATATTTGGCTCGTCTCGACTAATTTTGCCATTTTTAGTCATTATTATTCAGTAGTTTTTAATTCAGATAGATTATTTTTGTTATTTATACTATTTAATTATTATTTGACGTCATCGGCACTAAAAGTCACCCTTACTTACAATGAATCCCTTCATTGTAACATCGAGTGGCAGAAGGTTTATACGTGTTCCCACATTGCTTTGCCGTTTGAGGTTACGAAAACTGTAGGTACTAGGTCTACATAGCTTAGTATTGGGCATCATTCAAAGCACGATGTGTTCTACTGGTTCGTGCTAAAGAGATTCACTGCCTGAGCCTTACGGTTTACATGTTTCAGTAGGGCTTGAATTTCGGAATTCCGGAATTTCGGAGCTTTTTCCGATATTTCAATTCCGGAATTGAGGTACACTCAATATCGAAATACCGGAATTGAATAAATACAGTTTTAATTAGATGATTATTTAAAATTATTATTTTACGAAATAACCACGGCAAAAATTAGTTCAATTGCAATCAATGTTGCCTTCGGCTCCGCAGGTAATGTTTTATGACCCTAAGGGTTTGCGACCGAGCTTCAGAGCGAGACAAAAACCCGTTAAAATCCTGTCTGTCTCACATTGTTCTTTCACCTAAACAATAATAAATACAATCAGTTCCTATTGCAAACCTGTTGATAAACGTTGTGTTGTGACTTGTGGCTTTGTGAGCGTTGCGAGAGTATTCCTTATTTTAAGTGTGTGTGACATGCGTGCGGCAACAAAGAACAATGTAAGTATTATTTACTTTGATTATTTCCATACCTTAATGTTTTATTTAATTCTCGTTTACAAAATTAGGGTCTTTGAGTCGCTTGGCGACAATGTCAGCCCCGTGATACATAATTTAATCTCACTAACACAAGCACAAAATAAACCTAAGAATTTAAAACATTGTGTAACATAAAACACAGCAATCGAGCTGGCTCACCCAGGGGTATGTAAAGCACGTGAGGTATGATATGGCATTTAAAAGATTTCTTAACTGACAATTTCTGTGGTCAATCTAAGTTGAATTGAATGTGTTGCACACACTCTGTATACATGAAAAGAACAAACCATTAACATGAACACCCATGTTTGTTATTGAATGATTTTTTTTAAAGTATAGTCGTCATGTTAAGTTTTGTTTTTTGCATATTAAAAACACCGTACTAAAAAGATTTCAAATCAAGTTAGGTATATTAAACGTCTATTATATTTCAGTTCTTCTACAGGAAAAAAGGTGATGTACGTGGAATTTTCAAAGAGCACATTAAAAATATGGAAACACTATCTGCAGTGACGGCTCAGTGCAAGACATGTCACAAAATACTCAAAACTGCAGGCGGGGCCACAACTGGCTTACACACACACCTACGCTCTAAACATCCAGATATCGCCTTCCCTACAAATCTCGAAGTGAATAGTGAAACGCCTGGAACATCTACAGGTATTTCTGCTTCGACACCTATGTCAACAGAATATGACCAGCCGACAAAACAAGGCAAAAAACAAAAACTTGTGACAGATTTTTACAAGTCGGCTGGAAATGAATCCTTGGAAACGATCGTGTCCAGAATGACGGCCTTAGATGGTGTTATTTTTAGACTTTTTAGTGAAAGTCAAGATCCTCGAAAATTATTTAAAAAGAGTGGACACGATCTACCTAAATCGGGCAACAGGATTGCTAAAATTGTGTTTAACCATTTATTCTTTTATTTTTACAATGTTGATTTTTTAAAGCATATGATCTCTGAGATTTTTTAAGTGTGTATTTTATGTTAACTTAGAGTATCGATACCATATTCATAATAACCAAACATTTTTTAGCTCAAAATATGGTTTGACCCGTTCTGCCAAATGCACATGACAAAAAAGGTTTAGGATTATTAGTTTTTTTGGTTATTGCTAAGACTCTGAGTTTACCTATTAATTGAATTTTATTGCATTTTGTTGTAATTTTTAAAATGTTTAGTGTGTAAGTATTTTATTTAATATGTAATCTTAATTATCGTTGCTTTAATACAAAAGCGACACAAAACAAAATGTGTCTGTGTTGCATTTGAAATCGGAATGCTATATACTTTCAGTTTTAAATCAAACTATATTTGTTTTTGATTTGTGGCGCTTTTGTATTTAAGCAGCGTTATGTCGATTACTTTTGCCAAATATTAACACTTTTGTAAATTATTATAATAACCATATGTTTTGTTTGAGTAATAATGTTTACTGTGATTATTAATTTGGTTTAAGGAAAAAACGACTAATTACGTCTGTTAATTATTAGTACATAATGTTGATTGATTGTTGTTGACATTTTGATTACAATTTTTTGTTTTATTTTGCCCTACATTGAAAGAATCGCAAAAAAAGTAATGAAATCCTTAATTCCGGAATTCCGGAATTAAAGGCTAATCTCGAAAATCAATTCCGGAATTGAGAACCGTCCGCCTATTGCATGCCCTATGTTTGTAACATGTATTAATGTTTGTGATGTAAGGCTGAGCCAGTGAACCAGACGTACTTTGATGTTGAAACCTAGGTATTGACCTATCTACTCGTACTACAGAGGTTAGCTCTCGAAATATGACTGAGTAGTAGGCGTTAGATGCCGATTTTCTAGATTTGGCCAGTCGCGTCTTTGGTGGATAAAGTTCACCGAGCCTTCTGGTATTTAATCCACGCGTGTTGCTACGAGTCGGGAATTGTTTTAGATTACGACTAACGTATTTTGGCACCTCAAAGATGTATAAACACGGTAAGATAAGAATTCCGGTTTCCTTATACAAATCCTGAGCTAGGTGGTCCCATTGGACCCCAGATTTGCAACGGATCGCTCGTTTTTGGAGTCTGAATGGCCTCTGCCGGTCCGCAGCATCCCCATAAGTCAATCCCGTATGTTAGTATGGAATTCATTCCATACTAATATACGGGCTACTTGAAAGTAGCCGTAATAAGCCTTTCTGGTGTTATTAAGACTGAGACTGGGGCGAAGACTACCTAGTGCGAAGTTAGCAGATGACAGGCGGTCACACAGCTGATCTATGTGTGTACTCCATGTGAACCCAGTCTATTACCAGGCCTAGATATTTAATGTGGTCAAACTGAGGTACGGTTTAGCCGTGGCCGGTATTGTATAGATCATGCTCCCTTTTACCTCGCAAGGAGAAGCGTAGTATGTTAGTATTTTCAATATTCAGTATCATACCGTTTACCGAAAACCACGTAGCTACTTGCTTCATTACTTTTATCAATTTAGTTTTGAGTATAACGTGGTTTTCGGCCGCTACGATAACGCAACCGTCATCGGCGAACATAACCATCGTCGTCGTCGGTAGCGGTCGTGAAATCGTTCAGCCTCTGGAAGTGTTTACAACTTTAGTTGAGTATACTAAGATTATACGAACTAGTAGAAGTTCTTCGGATCTATTATAAGTACTGATACAGAATTAACTATGGTAACCGCTATTGTTACACACACATAGATACATAAACTCACGCCTTCGTAGAGTGGAGTAAGCAGAGCTACAGAATTACCAACAACTCTAACAACTTGTTAATAATTCTGTAACCACATTTTGCACAATAGGCTAAGATGTTTACAAGTGTATTAGTGACAAGTTGCAAGCCCATTGCCTAACAGTACTACAGGCCTTTATTCCCTTAGTTCTCTCTCACAACCTCCACGGGAAGATATGGAGTGGCATTATTCTGACCCGGCAACCACACGGGGTTCGGGGACCGCAACCGGTAACCGCTATTGTTAACGTTGCATAAACTACTATTTCTTTCTAGATGAAAAGGACCCGGCCATACGCAATTCGACATACCGTCGCCTGATGTGTTCGCTTCCGCTGGTAGCGCGAAACACGGCGCGCAAGCTGTTTGCACACCTCCACTTCCTCCACACCATGTCACACGCCAACAAGATGAGCGCGGAGAACCTCGCCTCGGTGTGGGCGCCGACCATTATGCCTGCGGCTCTGGTAACCTCTATGGGAGTTGTCTTGCCCTAGTACTTGGCCACAAAGTTACAGGGTGGTTTAAGGTGGTATTCCGCCTATAATATCTTTGTCCAATGTGCATTTGATAAAAGAAATTGGGAGAGTTCATCAAGTTTACTAGAAACGCCGAAATTTGATCAAATATTACGAATGACACTTAAATTTATTTTAACTTTTAATGAAGTTCTGCTTAGAACAGAAAAATACATATATTCTGTGAAGTTAAAAATCTAAAAAGTCTCTTCTCGTTCTCTAAAAAAAGATTCAAAAATTAAAATTTGCATCAAAAGGGGCTATTTTTTCTTATATAGACTTATTATCTATGTTGAATTAGAACTTTTTGTAGGACTTGAAGTAGGCCTAGAAGTAGAACTTTTTAGGACTTGGAAGTAGAACTTTTTGTAGGACTAAAAGTAAGTTTGAAGCTAGCCACTAAAACTAAACAGGTTAAGGAAAAAAAAACGTATTTTGTACCTTTTTATTCAGCTTGAAATGTAATTGTAATAATTTCCTGATAATAAACAATTATTTTTATTATGGCACTAAAATCGCGTTAAGATTAAACAATGATCATAAGAGTTTATTTCTGTAATGTACGAATTAAAAAGGTTTATTTCTCACAAGACCACAACTAAACGGCTTAATTCCAAAACTTCGCATCAAAAGAGCTTAACTCTTAAAATTTATGGTAATTTACATAATCAGGTAGATAAAGCAATGTATGTAGTGCCATTACATTTATGTTAACTTACTTCAATACAATATGGAAAACCAAATAATAATTTCGAAATGGAAACCGTGGATTTATGTTTCCTTGATTTCCCAAAAAAAAGTTTATAGTGGAAATAAGCCCTTTTGAAAAGACACTCCTTAAATATTACGAATGACATTTAATTCAAAATGGCCTCGGCAAGAGAAAAAAAAAAGGTTTTAGTTGTAGTTTTTACTCACCACTTTTGGTTATCCAAGGTTTTTCTGTGAGCGATAATCAAATGGACCCTTTAAGCGCCAACGACGTTTAATGTGAACAAAAATTATCGTGCCCACAACGCCTCCGACGACTACAGGTGTTGTTGTTGATGCATTCATCAACATACAGCAATCTTCATGCTAGGAATAACTGGCTGTTGAGTGGATATTATGTGCCCAGTTTTTTAGGGGGTGCTAGGCACCAAGGCATTGTTAGGCGCCCTGCTCGATTCTTCGAAAGTAATATTATTAAAGAAGATGACGACCTAGTAAGTAATGTACATTGATGATTGATGATTTACTTCTTAACATAAGGTTTCTTTTTCATGACTACTAGGGTAGATCTTGAAGCGATTTAGTGTACAGTTTCGTGTTAGTCTAAGGAACATAATGCACTATGTGTTAATTCTAGCCAGCACTTGGTCCAACTCGCATACAAAGATGGTCAATCTCCTTTCGTATATGTAGAAATAGGTCAAAGATATTGGACAGATGGAATACCACCCTAACTGATGTTCCGGCTGGTAATGAGCTTGTAGAGAATTGTAATGTCCTAGTACATACCACGAAAAGTTTGATCGGCCAATTCACTATTGTTAAAGCTCTCATTCTCACCTTCATCGGCCGAATAAAAACCAATACGATTGCAATGGGTTAAAACAATGCCCAGAGTATAACGTTTACTGTATAGGGACTTGGCATCTTTCTTAAGCATCTTTTGCCTCTATCAGTGTACTAAATTATGACAGAGATACAAGATAGGCGACCTGACCGCAGATCGCAGAACGCATCCAGTGTGTGAAATCCCTTACTTGATGAATTTTTACATCACATCACAAAATTTGAGGTTTTATCAATAATGACTTAAAAACTATAGATTTACACCAAGATTCCGGACCCTAGTAAACTTACTGTCTTTTTCTTTTGGAAGCCATTTCAAATATATTCTAATCATTCAACAGACAAGCAGCACTCTCCAAACGGCTTGGTCCTCCAAAGAGGTGTTCGTCGTTCGCGACCTGATAGCCCACTACGAGGCTATCTGGGAGCCCACGGAGGCGGAGAAGCGGCGCGAGGGTGCCGTCCGGCGGGTCCTCATGAGGGTCCTGAGCAACATAGCGCCCGCCGCGCCCCGGGCTGCGGGGGACCTCAAGGCCTGGGTGTACGTTAAGGATCGGAGCACTTGCTACCAGGTCGCGGTAAGTCGTCGGGATTTTTTTAAACCCCTACGCAAACAGGACGGTCCATCCTAAATTCAAAAACTTGTATGGCTTTGCTGTTATCAATATTCCTTTACACGTATTAAGTAATTACGGCCCTGCTGTTAACATTATCAATACTCACTATCTTAATCTATTAAACACTATTAGTAAAATAATATGAAATCTTATCACCAGCTAACACCGAATACCACAAGCGCCGACATCTGCATACAGTTATGCGAGAAAGCTAACTCAGAGTCTCACCAACTGATGCTAGAAGAAATAATATGCAACGAATCAATGAAGAGAGTAGTACATATCGACGAAATTGTTCTCGACGTAGTGCTGAGATGGGGCTATTGGGATGAGGAGGACAGGAAGGACAACTACTTGTTGGTCAGGGAGAATAAAGTACTGCACGAGATGGAAGCGCTCAGGAGTACTTCGCAGGTGTGCGCGGAGCTGAGGTTCGCCAGCGAGAGCGCGAAGACGTTCAAACTGCACATGTTCGAGTTTCAGAATGGGAAGCTGTGCTACTTTAAGGATAAACAGGTAAATGCACTCAGAAGCAATAAAAACGGGACACTTTCTATTGTAATTAAATACAAAGCGACCCTTGTTTCATTGCTTTGGCCTATAGTATTGAAGTCATCTCTCAAAACTTGGTTAGAATATATGAAGCAGTGATATGAAGGTTACGTGTAACATTTCTGGTCACCTAAGTAACTTTTTGAGGAATAGGGATTTGAAAGTTCTGAACTACCGTAAAACGGGGCTATTTGGGAATCACGAGGCTATTTGATACTAAGTAATCATAAGATTTTAGTTGATACATTTTTGTCATGGCTATGATACAGGTGTAGTGCATAATTGCTTTCCTTCGTATTTTCACGGAAACGTACGAACGTGTCATGCTACTTCAGTCAACCTCAGTACTTTTTGTACTGTGACCGACTGAAATAGCAAGACACGTTCGTACGTTTCCGTGAAAATACGAAGGAAAACAATTATGCACTACATCTGTAGAACTATAAAACTTCGCCGCGAAGTTTTCAGTTCTACCATTGCCATAACAAAAAATATAACAACTAAAAGCTTACAATTAATTACTTTTTCATTCAAATAGCCTCGTGATTTCCAAATAGCCCCGTTATACCGGGACGTCATTTTCGTGTCGAGGTTTTTTGAAAGTCAATAATTTAATAGTTGATTGTTCAAGGGCATAAAACAAAACATTTTATGCAAAATTTGTGGTATGCATCCTAGCCGGCAACCGAGGTTGGATAATAGCCGGCAACCGAGGTTGGATAATTAAGTCGGGGATTAAATGGGTTTTAAAACCGAGTTATACACTGCTATTCACTTCGATTACGAGGAAATAAAACAGTGATAGTGTAAAAAAACTTACATTAGTGAGAATGTAATGACTTGTTTAGCACTTTTACAGCACTAAAATTTTTCATACGTTTTAAAATGTTTTTTTTTTGGAGTTAGTCGGTAATGTCTGTTCAATAAGTTCTTTTGCATTTCTTTCTATTAGTGTGTTACGTGTGAGCATTATTTCCTCTTCACTAAATTACGTAACATCACAAGTTTTGCCAAGAAAACAACTACCTAATTAATAGTCCAAAACTATTAACCAAACCTTCTTCCCGACACTTTTACTTTTTAATTTTCAGCGTGACATTTTTAATTTAGGTCGAACGCAATACTGCCAAATCATTCCTTGATTATGTAATTGTTCAATACACATTGAACATGAATAACAATCTTTATTCTTTATTTTTAGTGTTGCCTCCTGGCAACACCGTCTTTCTCTTCCTACAAAGTACAAATGTCTCAATGCGAGCACGCATCTTTTTCTTGTAAAATAGTTTATTCCATAAATAAACACCGTTTTCCAGTGTTCTCTGTTTTATAACTAAACTAAAGTGGTCTTTCGATATAAAAGTTCTTAAAAATAGATGTTCGAGCAAAGAAGAAGTACATCCATTCCTTGACTAAAAACTCGTACTTATATTTCATATGATAAAATGCATCCTATTATAATGCCAAAATCATGTCATGTCAATCGCCTGCGTATAGAAAGAGAACATTTAAGATTATTACATGTAGGTGCATAATTAGTATTAAGTTCATTAAACCAGAAATATACATTAGTGAATGGTATAAGGGAAGTAAAAAAAGGTTTTATTTAAATTCATAAAATGTTTCTAGTAAAAGGCTGTAGCTGCTATAGCTCATGCAATTCACGATGGCGAGTGGGCTTTATTAGTGGTTGAACGTATACATGCACATTGCGGTAGTGTGCGTGTCTGACGGAGCGATCAGTCGCGAGCGCGCCGTCGCTCGAGTTACTTGTGCATATTGTTTCCACGACGCTTACTGCCACGAACTACCGTCAGCATGTCCAATATCCGGAAAAAACGCAAAGTTATTCATAGCGAGGTATAACGTATTTTTATTTTGAAGTATCCTAAAATAAAAATAGTAAATTTATTTAGAACGGTAATAAAACATTCGACACTTTCTGACAAGTACATACATATAAGTGTGAGACTGACGGATGTTTGATCCACGTTTAGTCACCCAAGAAACACGGCAATAATAAGCCCTCTAAAATAAAGACAAACCTACAGATAGGTTTTAATTTTAAGTAACATAAAATTGTACGTAATTTTAAGACAGAAAATATAAGCGTTATATCACCTCGGACCATAATTGATGGAGAAATCAAATCGGTCAAACTGAGAACCTCCTTTTTTGAAGTCGGTTTAAAATACTTAATTGCATTATTTCTTATCATTATTTGCTAGAGGGTTTGCGACAGTATAATAAGTATAATGTAATATACTTCTCTTACTCCATTACTTCTCTTTATTTTTTATGCTTACCATACCCGCTCTCGCTGTCACGCACACTTTGACACGTATATACAGATATGTGTTAACCACAAGTAAAGCCCACTCGCCATCATGAATTGCATGAGCTATAAGCAGTTAATGGGTTCCTAACCTGGTGAAAGAGTCTCTGTTTATCGGCCCTTTCAAGTAACTGGAGTTGATTTTAGTGGCCCATTTGATCTGAAAATAGGATGAGTTAGAAAGCCAATAAGAACCAAATCTTATTATTACAATTTTTGTGTGTTTTGCTACTAAAGCAGTACATGCAGTACTTGTTAGTGGCTGAGATTTTTTTTAAACTAACCTAACCTAACCTATATTTTTCTACACGATAGTCCTGAAATAAATCCTGAAATATTTACAATTTGGAATAAAAGCATTTGCCCAAATGAAACAGTCGCGAAATGTTCAATACACATTGAACAATAATGTAAATCTTTATTTTTGTTTTTTTATGCTGCCTCCCTATCGTGAGGAACACAGAGCTGCGCTCCAGAACTGGTATTGCTGATGTTGGGGTAAAGACCGCAAAGTTGAAGTGGGACTGGGCTGGCCATATCTGCCGCATGCACTATGAGAGATGGGCCAAAAACACCACCCATTGGCTTCCACGCGATGGATATCGTAGCAGAGGTAGACCCAGGAGATGGCGAGATGACCTTGAGTCGTTTGCGCGGGATTGGCAGGAGTGCGCTCTGGATAGAGACGAATGGCGAAAACAAGGGGAGGCCTTTGCCCAGCAGTGGGACACAAAAACAGGCTAGGAAAAAAAAAATGCTGCCTCCTGGCAAACACCATCTTTCTCTTCCTACAAATGTCTCGACGCAGGCACATATCTTTTTCTTGTAAAATTGTTTATTCCGTAAAACACAATTTTTCAGTATTCTGTTTTATTACTAAACAGTAATATTTTTATTAAAAATGCTTGTTTTTATTAGTTTTAAATTTATTTTTTGTTAGATGCAACATAGAAGGCAAATGTAATATGTAAAAGTACTCGTACTATGCTCAGAGGGCAATAAATGTTTTTCTGTTTCTGTATCAAATTAATTAAGGTAAATGTATTCAAATGTGGGTGGGAAAGAGAAGTGTTGGCAGGCCACCAGCTCGATGGTCTGATGACATTAGAGAGAATGCTGGCATTGCTGGCCCTCTATGGACCAGACTAACTCAAAACAGGGCAAAATGGAAAAGAATTGGAGAGGCATCACCCAACAGTGGGCATCTAAATAAATGCTGTGGAAGAAGAAGAAGAAGAAGATTCAAATATATTTTAGTTTATTTAATGCGGTCACCTCGTCAGTCTGGCTGTAGGGCTTAATTGTCTTAATCTAGATGACGACAACACTTTATGACCTAGTGCATAAAATGCCATTTTATGCAGCCTATACCCAGCATAAAGAAGAACTTTACGAGCATGAGAAGTGAAAAGTTATTTATAGGTATCTGTGGTATTTATAGGTATTGGTAAGTAATAGTTTATTGTGAACTCTTCATTTTCATGTTAAAATGTCCTTTGTTTAATTGGACTAGACTTGTTCTTTCCTTGTACCCTTCATATTAAGTGCACTGGAGATTCTGTTGCCACTTTCTTTTATGATCAGTGGCTGTAGGTGGATTTATGACCTGTGGAGTGTCAGGTAGTTTATAATAACAATAATAAGGTTTAACACATTTTGTATTTTCCTAGTACCCGTGATAGTAAATCTGTTACGCAATTGCCTGCCTTTCAGTATGTTACGTTACGTCCTGGCAGTGAACGGGACAACGCCATAGCAACTACATACCTTCTTCCCGTTCACTCCCTGGAACTTGGGAGATTACCTTACAATAATGCTTTAGAAATTCTGTTGTAAGTTTAGTCATCGGGTACCAATCCACTGAGTAACATATCTTTAGTATTTGCTTTTCATGCTGTTATTGTTTGTGGTGTTCAATAATAGTAGATTGTAACACAAGGGAGCAAAATGATATATTTACGGCGAGGGCGTACATTGAATCCTGAACGAAGCAAAGGATTCTATAATTGAATCTCAAGCGTAGTGAGGGATTCTAAAATAGAATCCTGAGCGTAGTGAGGGTTCTAAAATAGAATCCTGAGTGTAGTGAGAAATTCAATTGTTAACGCCCAAGCTGGAAATTATTTTGCTACTGTGTGACACATACTGCTTTGCTTTTCACATCACCCATGTGGGAAATAAAAGATCTTAGTGATGAAACGAATTTATTTACACTCTAAAAGTGCTGAAATTATCAAATTTAACAAGAAAATTAGTGGTGAAAAATGTCCTTCCACAGAAAAGTGCCACTCCTAATAGGTGAAGTGAAAATAATATTTGTATTCTTGATTAAATATTTATTGCACAAAATAACATACAAAAGCCGTAACGCAGTCTAACAGTTAACCTTGTCCCTATCTTTATCGTTGCCTATTACCCAGTACCTACAAGCCTAGAGATTAGTTTGGGACTAGGTAAATTAGTGTGAGATGGTCCCCCCTAAATAAAACGTGGTTGAACTGTTATTTTTACGTTCCAGGGCTCGCACAAGATAGACGAGTGGAACATCAAGGACATATTGTGGTATGTCGGGCACGAGGCGAAACGCAACCCGCAGTCGCGGTGGGCCATCACCTTTATACCGAGGAACAACAAGCCCAAGAGGTGAGCTCGACTTTCTAACCCGTAGCAATTACGTCAGGGGTAACACGTACGGTCATGGACTAATTGATTTACCACTATAGAACCTTGTCGTATAAAACCTACGATAATTCCCATGTAATTTCTATCTCGTTACTTGACGCTGTCATTATGACAGGGTTCCATAGTGGCGTAACAATTAAAGTCCTCGACTGTACAAGTGTACACACATCAGGGGCCCTAACAGTCCACACCGAGACGCGACGCGACGCTGCGCGCACATGCGACTCAAAATATACTTTGTTTACTACACGAAAAGGTATATTCATAATACGTTGCACCACGCAGCATGAATTCTCACAATTAAATGTGTACCTTTTCGTGTAGTAAATAAAGTATATCTTCTCGGTGTGAATTGACACTAACAAGGCTGCGTTTATTGCGTGACAAAGTTTGGATGAGGCATCCGTCACCTTCTGACACGTAAATAAGTACGTCAGTGACAGCCATACTGGGCCCACATAAATGTATAAGGATTATTAATATTCTTACACATTTTTGATATTTTACACCGTTTTGTACAAAGAGATGTGTCCACATTTGGCCACCTTATTGCAATGTAATAAATAAGGTTTAAAAGTGGATACGTCTCTACTAGACTGCATTGCTATATTAATGTAGGAATATTTTTGTGTGTTTACAAACAAGCAATTAATAAATATGAATATGTATGACAAAAATAATAGAGCTCGATTGGTCGGTTTTTTGTCTTTACTGCATTTGGGACCATTTCGGGACATGACGCCTTTTCCCCTTAACTCCTGTTCCTCAGACTTGTTTTAATTTAGAAACCGGATGAAAGTGATGCATGTCAACTCTAGGGAAGAAAAGTCATTTGAGGAAACAACTATTCTGGCAGAAACCTTTACAGCCTCTCTGTAATAAGATTATAAAAAAAAGTTAGTAACTTTTTAATTCAAGGATTGTGTATGTATCGATTTAACCCAATTTAATGCGTAATTTTTAGGGTTCCGTAGCCAAATGGCAAAAAACGGAACCCTTATAGATTCGTCATGTCTGTCCGTCCGTCTGTCCGTCCGTATGTCACAGCCACTTTATTCCGTAACTATAAGAGCTATACTATGGAAACTTTGTAAGTAGATGTATTCGGTGAACCGCATTAAGATTTTCATACAAAAATGAAAAAAAAAACAATAAATGTTTGGGGTTCCCCAAACCCATACGTGTGGGGTATCTATGGATATGTCTTCAAAAATGATATTGAGGTTTCTAATAAAAAAAAAATCTAAACTGAATAGTTTGCGCGAGAGACGCTTCCAAAGTGGAAAAATGTGTGTCCCCCCCCCCCGTAACTTCTAAAATAAGGGAATGATAAATGTAAAAATAATATATGATGTACATTACTATGCAAACTTCCACCGAAAATTGGTTTAGAACGAGATCTAATAATTAGTTTTTTTAAATACGTTATAAATCGTAAACCGTATTTTACCTTTCATTCAATCAACTCCAATATAATAAAGAATAAAGAAAAACATTTATTTAGATGTATAGTGGTACGGAACCCTACGTGCGCGAGTCCGACTCGCACTAGGCCGCTTTTTTATCATGTGGGTACTGAAACTCAATAGTGAGTTTTACTTATATAAGTTTTATTGACAAGTTTTTTTCATAGTCGTCGTGAAAATTAGTGTTTAACTTGGGTACAGTGCCTTCACCATTTAGTTCACACTCGAAACAAAAATCTCGTGTGAAATTGGTGTTTCTCACCCCTTGGTTAAGAATTTCCTATACTCCGTTAAATTAGATACTTAAAAATGTAAACAAACAACCATGTGATGGTTCGTCAGCCGTCACCAGAACACTGATACCGCAAAGTGCGATAAAACAGTTTTGATTGGCTGTTTAACAATTTCACGTGGTTTGGATGTGGATGTGGATTTTTTTTTAATAACCTATACAAATAGATATTTTCTTTCTTTCACAAACTTGCTCCTATCCCCAGGAGCAAGGAGCGCCCCTGGTTCGGCTGCACAGTCGCCGGTGCGGTCAGCGAGGAACAGCTGCGCTGGACGGCCGCCATGACGTGCGCCGAGCACACCTCCCTGCTCCCCCCACCCCGCCTCCTCATCCCCTGACCTTGCCCCCTGGCCTTGCAGGCGTGGAACGAAGTAAGGCTCGCAATCAAAACCTATCAGAAACATCATGGCGTCAACAACTGGCTATGTTTAGACTTCAGCCGTGTACTATTAGATTGTTAAACTGTTTAGAATTTATCTTATCTTATTGGTGGGGTCCTTACATAGATAGATACGCTTCGACCGTATGGGATCTTTTGTGTAATTACCCCTCGACTTTAATGTTTAGAATTTAGATCGTACTATATTAAGTAATAGATATATTCTAATCGGCAAGTTTCGATTACAATGCAAAGCGTTCTTTTTCAGCGCTGTCCCCCAAAACCGAACGTTTACACGATTGCATTTTGGTTCTATGTCGCTCATGTGTATAAGATGGCGCGGCGCACTGACAACTTAAAACATTTCGTGGTAGCCATTTTGGCCATATCGGTTTTCTGTACTTTAAAAGTTGGTCTAAAATGTCCCTACACTTTAGAGCAAAGTAAACGGGCACTGGACATACTTTACAGACAATTATAACTCTCATGTGTAAATGTTGGATGAAACTGTAGTTCAGTATAGTTCAGTCGATTAGTATAGTTCAGTCAATAAAGGAGGTGTAGAAGGCTTGAGCAGGAGCCTAAAGGTGCGACCACACTGCTGTTTAAGGGTGCGTATATTACGGTGCGTCAAAAATGGCGCCATGTGTTACTATGACCCCGTATTTTGTTTATAAATATACAGGCCCGTTATTCAACACGGTAAAAACATATCGTGTTTGATCTTTTATCGTATTATCAACGTTTTGATAGCTCTTATTTTTCGTGATAGTAATTTCGGCTGACGTCAAAAAAATACCATAACAGGTTAACTACGATATCGTTTTTACAATCGGGAATAGAGGCGCTGGTCAATTGACTATTGTCTATCCATCCACGCTGGCGCGCCCAGCGTACGTACGTTGACGTCACTGTTCAACGTCAAATTGAGTAGAAGGCGCGCCTTCTTGGATTATAAACAAATCATGTCTGGGTGATATTACCCCAGAAATTGTGATCGGTGACTACTCTGTAGTTTCTATTTTCTTGCTTCAAATCATACAGAGTTAATAAGTTTACCAAATAACGAAACTGTGGCTCAAAAAACTTAAACTATAGTTTAAATCGGTGCTAAGATTGTGAAATAAATAAATTTATCGCATCGGCGTCTTTCGCTTGCAAAGCTACATGAATTTTAAGCATAAGGTTGCATTTCCACTAAATCTAAAATAATCGACAACAGGATCTGTGCAGCAAATGTAAATGTAGGAAAATCAAGTGATCCTATTGCTGATATTTTTCTTAGCTGCCTTGCACAGTTCAGTTAGACATTCAGGATCATTTGATCTCTTTATAATGTCATTAATTTGCATACATATCGTGATTATAGTCTCCGTTATGTGGAGGCGTCGTGAATGTGTATGTGGTTCATAATTCAAAATATATATTTAGTAAATAGGATAAGGGGTCTTTTAAAAGTCTTTTTAATGAAACCACTTGCCTCTGTGTTAAATTGTACATAAATACGTTGTCTATAATGTTGAATATGAAATATTAAAAAATATTAATGCAATGCTAATGTTATTTAATAGGTAATGTATAGATTTTTATTCTTTATGAAAATATTATATGTGTAACCTGCGACCCGTTCTCTCTTCGCTTCGGTTGGTTTGGGTTTTCTGCAACGTCTCTGGTTGCGTAGTTTGAAAGATCTAAGTGGGTCAGTCAACTTTTCTTTGTCGCTCGTTGCCATGGTGACGTCTCCTGGGTCACTCTTTAAAAGTGTGATTTTAAAGGATATAAGTCCAATAAAAATCAGTTTTATTGGCAATTACAAACCCATTATTTTATGGTATTTTTCATGAGTGTGCTAGAAGTATATATTATAACTCTTTTTCTAAGAAACTCTATCAATTCTGTCTCCTGGCTTACGGGACAGAATAACAACAACAAAAAGTTGATCCACCCAAGTGTACATATAGGGGTACGGTCGGCGGGGAGCAACGTTGTTTTATACTGTGGAAAAATATCAAAAAAAAACACTTGTAGCTAAGTTCAACAAGTAAAAAGAGTATTTAACGTTTTAAAAATAAGTTTTATTAATATATTCCGATGTCTTCTAGATGTCAATTGTAAAATACTTATGCGTGTATGTATTGGTAAGAAGTAGGTTAATTGTAAGAATATCCGCTGAATGCGAAAAAGTAACTTGCCTTGGAGATTTTTAGCAGGTGATCTACGGGCGTCTTGTACTATCACAAGAAATAAACTCGATTGTTACCGACTAAACGTTGCCGAGAAATGTTCTCCATGTAACTATATATATACGTGTATAGACTGATATGATTGTGACAGTACCACAGATATTTTGCGAACATAATAAATGTACATAAGTAATTATGGCGTATTAATACGCCAAACGAAAGGCTCAATTGGATTCTTGTGCGTAAAGTGGTTATAATAATGACAGTAAGTTGTCATATAATAATATAGATAATTATGAGAATCATGTAATGTATTAGTAGTATATTGATTATATTTTAGTTTACACAATACAAAAACCTAAGTAAATGGTTTTGTGCAACATTGTCACGTTTGTGCTTCCATTAAGTTATTAACGTGTGTCGGCATATGTACCGGGTGGCCAACCGAGTCTATAATAACGTGTTAATAATTGACCGGTCATGTTATATCATTATGGCATACGCTATGATATAATAATTTTCTTCTTTAACAATTATATTGTATGCAAAGCACGAGAAATGTGTGAGAGGGTTGCATGAGAGAGGGACAATCTGTTGGCGCCGCTAAGCTTCCTCGCACTAATGGTAGAACGCCAGCGACTAAGCTTCGTCTTTTAACGCGACTGCCCAAAGAAAGGAGTGTAATGTTTTCAGGGTTCATGTATGTATATATGTAATGAGAATGATTCTTTATTATATGTAATGATAATGATATCCTAGTACCCGAAACGAAATAAGTTTCAAAATTCAGTTTTACATCCGCTTGGGACCTATTGTCGATTTTAAATTAAAAGCAAGCTTTAAAACCCGACTGCATTTTTTGATATTGTCGTCTATATAAGTTATAAAAATTAAGACATATTAAAAGCAATTGAATTTTTAAAAAAGCAATGTATGTTCCCACTCGCGCCATCAAGACGAATCTAACGACTTATCATTTAAACATTTATTTTTTCGTTGAGTAGTTACGACCGGACATAGGAACGGACATAGATACAGGTCAAACTAGTAACCACCCTTTGGGGCTTAGCCACAGTCGGGTAAAAACACGGGAATACGGGCCCTGATTTCTCTCTTCCCACTAAACAAGTAATCATTAATCTCCGTGCAATCGTGTAAGATTTGTATGAAAAATCGTTACTAAGGCATTGGTCCCTCCGCCGACGATGGGCGGGGAGCGAGAACAGCCTTCGATCAACTATTAATATTTGTGTATCTTTTCTTGACACGGGATCTATATTTTGTTTCGAAAAACTAGTGGAAAGAGTTCTCGCCGGCAGTGTGAACAGCCAGCATCAATAATAATAATACGTGTCTCATTTACTGACAGGGATCTGTATCTTTTGTTCGTTTCTTGGGCGAGAACATCGCCGATAGCTAATCGCTTCCTCGCCCTTGGGGGGACCAGTGCCTAAGGAAAGACAGTCGTCATTAAATATAACTTAGTCATAATAACAATATTGCTCTTGACATTATCGTATTGCAAACGTAAGGATCCTATTTACTTTAAATACAGTTTATTCAGTATTTTTTTGTAATGTTCTATAAAGGAATAGAACGAATTTACAATGCTTGAAAGTTAAGATTTAAATGAAATGAGACATCTAGTGCCATTTCCAAGTAATTGACATTGTGTCGCTTTCAAAAATTCTGCAATCACAAAACTCCAAATACTTATGTCATTTCGATATTGTTATACAGTAATAGTTCATCTATTGTGGTAATTATAGTATACAGACAGGGGATTTATTCTACTCTGTAAAAACATGTTTGTGACATGATACGTTAGCTCTTATTTATTTGATAGTAATGGCACCCGACTTAAAACCAATACGCTAATATATCAATAGTAATATGATTTTATCGAGAAAAAAAGCCCCTGTAAATGCAATTGGTTGGCAGTGTAGCATCGTTTACTCGCACAGTGGCCGTATTATGAGATTACAAAACCTCTCAGGTTCCAGGCAGCGAAACAGAGTACTATAGTACCAAGCAGCACTTTTCACATCGTTGTGCGAGGATAAGATAACCTAAAATTGCTAGCTTAGAGCCATTCTATCTTGGTCCTCACGGTTGGCAACGCATTTAAAGTCTTAAGTGCAGTCTTGGGGTGTTTATGTGTCGCAGATCACACTTACCATCAGGTGGACTACGTTGCCATTGCCTTGCCATAAAACAGATACATATCCCCATCCTGAATGCCTGGAACTTGAAAGGATTTGAAAACTCATTATTAGGTACGTCTTGTTGGAAATTCTGTAGCTCTGCCTACCCCACTCTGGGAATGAAGGCGTGAGTTTATGTATGTATGTATGTAGGTACGTCTTAACCTAGTAAAATATTGTACATAATACATCCATGATTGGTAGTCTGAGCCGACGTACAGTCAAGTAAATTGATTCCTAGACCACTGTGGACTACGTCACAATGACGTAATCAATCGAAACGTAATTGACTTCATTTAGTGTCACTTTGAGATAGTCCCAAAGTGGTCTAGGAATCAATTTCCATGCCTGTACACACCGACGGTCTAGCCGCTGTCCGGAACAGAGTCGAACTTTACATGACACGACTGCCGGTAAAATTGGTGTAACTATGACCATCAATGTAACTTCAGTTGCATCAAGTAAATATTACGAGCTTGAAATTCCAAGGTCTCCCCAAACGTATCCTAGTATGACCCAGTATGGTTGCGTTTATCGCATGACAAAATGTGGATAAAGCATCCGTGACTCTACTTATATGTTAGAAAGTGACGAATGTTTTATCCACATAAACGAACGCAGCTATATAAGGCCCCATGAAACTTACTGTAGCACCGACGGTTTTAGTGAACGAGTAATGTACTAAATTATAATAATCATTATTAATATTATAGATATTCGATGAAAGATGGCTTGGTTCGACTGTATGTTGAACATTTTTTACTGTAGATATGACTAATACATACAGGGTGGAAAATCCGAAGGAAACTACATCCCTAATTTATAAAGGGCGTTATTATAATATCAAATATAGTAAATCAAATATAATATTTATTGGTATCAATCAAGTAACTTGATTAATTGTAAGATTTAAGTAATTATTGTAAGTAGTACGGCATTACCAAATTATGTCATAATGAGAATATACAAGTATTTATTCGTGTATTGAACTATTGACAATACTGAGTAATCAATTTGAAACATATTTTAAATTATAATAATACAATATTTACTATTTGTAGAGAATATATAAAATATAAATAATTAACACTAACCACATTACAAATTGTAAATTAAAATATAAGTGTATTATGCGCATAAACAATGTAAGTATGTAATTAATTCTAATGTAGCACTTTTGAAAAAAATATTATTTTCGTCAAGATGTCAGAGTACATACTATTAAAATATGCATGTTTGTTATGAAAGCTAGGTAATTTACATCACATAAGTGTTCCGAAATGTTGTTAAGGTTCTTTAAAAAAAAAACTACTTTTCCAAACCGTTAATCATAATATCATGTACCTGTGTCTGATATATAATAAGACTTTGCAAAAAAGTTATTTCGAGAGTGGGGGCAAGATCAAATTTAACCAAAAACTGCTACTTCACATGGTGGTTGCCACTTGAGGTTACTGTAGTAGCCCCTGCAACTAGGTACGGCTCTTTTTTGCCAAGCTATACTTACTATGTCATGTATCCGAATAGTAGAGCGTATATAAAAGATTTTTCAATGTGTCTATCATGAGCAGCTATGTTTTCAATTCTATGTATACTATAACCTGAATGCTGTAACTGATAACCTCTTAGCTAGGAAGAAGACTCTATAGAAAGTTTAAAATAAGCTTATAAATTGTATTGTACTAACTTACTTAGTTCATAATCAGGGCGCTATTGCATTTTGCAATTTGGCTTCTGTATCCTAATATTTATGAAATACATTTTTCTAGTTGTATTATCCTGTAAAATACGAAAGAGAACGAACTCTGTCGACAACGTTGTATCTCTCAAATTGACAACATTACTTTACTCACCATTGGAAATTTATAGTTCCTTAATAAACATGAAATGATTGTGTTAATAACCGTTCTGTTAACACAAGGGACAGAAAAGTCATCGTTAAACCATAATCCATATTTTCGCGGACCAGTGTGATCGATACTGGCTTTAATTTATCATTTTGTATCTCGTTGGCAGTCGGGTGATAGGCAATGCTTTTGTCAGCACAGCTTCCGAAAAAATAGTTTGGAAGGCTGTTTGGCGTGAAATTAGCTACATGATCAATTTTTTCCCTAAAACTTAATGCTTTATTTGGTTACCACCCGAGAATATTGTAGTTTCATCTTCACACCACTATTTTTACCAAGTAATATAACGTTATTTTATAAGAATTACTTTTACCGAGACTTTACATGTATTGATTCTCATACTTTAGTTCAACAAAGAGATATGTGTGCGAATTTTGTTTTAAACCGACAGTAGTTGATAATAATCATGCATTAAGATTACTCTTTCATGGTGAGCTTTTATATTATAAAGTAAATAAAATCATTCATTGTAATTCCGATATTTTATTCAACCTCTAATCCGTCCCCATTATTAAATTTGCTCGATAGAGCCTGACCAATGAGTGGTGACCCAAAAAAATGGGTCAAAATTTAAAATATCATTAACAGGTAACACGAAATGCATAACGCCTGAATAGGTACTGATTATGTGACAGCTTGTTGGGGAAAAATTAGGAAAAAATACTTGTATCACCACTTTCTGGTCAGACTCAAGCACCAAATTAGTGTATGGTCATTCTAGTAACAGCACCTGAGAAAAAGGTCATAACAACGGTGCCACTGTTGGTTGAAAAGTGTCACAAGTGATTGATAAAGTGATACCTACCTACCTTACATTACCGTTCACCATTTACTGGATATTAATTTATAATTTTGAAACCCTGCGAGTCATGTGCAAAGTTTTTTTTAATTTCATAGTCGGATCAAAATATTGTGTTAAAGGCTGAAGTCCATGGGTTAGGATACTCAGAGTTCAGATAGGTAATAAACACGTCGAACGCCAGACTAAAAACTATGTGTAGCCCAGTGGGTCGCGGCGGACTCTTTGTGACCGGCAATATGTCGAGTCCTGGGGGCCGCGTCGGACACCGTGTGTCCGCATGTCCTCGATCACTACAGACGCCTCTAGGCGGCCGACGGACAGTGTTTCGAGTGTTTTTACTAACTCAAGTGACCCGCGCGGCCCCGCAATACAACCTGGCAACTTGGCACAAAAAAAACGAAAAGATTTAGAATTTATGGACTTTTCAACAAGATGTTTACAAAAAAATTGCACGTACGAGTACATAAAGTATTTTAAATCGTTCATATCACGCACGGATAGAGAAGGATCTGCCCCAACTAGGTCCAAAATATTATCTTCCTCTCCTCGGGTGGGTCTTCCTTCACTTGTTCCACCTACACCCTGACCAAGAATTCTGCCTTCAGTGAACGCATTATGTACTCTATTAAAAATCCGGTAGTCTGGATGGCGCCTGTCAGGGTAGCGTTCGGCGTACAAAGCCGCTGCAGCACTGGCGTTGCCTTGACACTCACCATAAATTAAATGCATTTGAGCATATTAACGCTGTGTGTATTGTGTTCTTAACATTGTAAATTAAAAAAAAAATACGTCAACGATCAATTCACATTATGCAGTGACACCAAAGTTTGATATAAAATGCTGAGAAAACAAAAAGCGATCGAATGTTTTAAATTTCGAATAAATGGCATTTAAAATTTTAGTGGCCAGTATTGTTATTATTGAAATAAAAAGGTTGCCCAGAACGTAAATCGTTTTAAATAAAATACTTCACAAAATTAGTGGCCAGTATTCTTATTTTAGCAAAGAAAAGTTTGTCATCATTAGGTACCTACTCTATCTGGAATTCTAGAGCACAAATTTAATATGAAATAATCGACTCAATTACGGAGAACTGAAGTTATTTTTTTATTCTAATATTTGAATAAAACAATATTTAGTGTTTTTAAAATCTCTATTAAATGGGCATGTTTTTAAGCTAATGGGCTACCTTGTGGTAGTGTATTTTTTTTTTCACTGCAACAGCTCAAAGTTTGGTAAATGTTCAATCGATGATGCAAAATTCAAGTTTGCGATAAAAAAAATTACTAAAGCACGGTAGTAGTGACGCCATATATTGGTAATGTTTATCTGATAGCACCACTATTAAACATTAATAAAATAAAAAGAAAATTAAAAAAAATATCTTCGTACACTAACCATGACCAAAAATTCGACTAAGGGTGTCAATTTTCAAAAAAAAACAAAAAAGAGTAAAAATCTCGAAAACCGTGCGACTTTTACTAAACCTATTTTACCTTTTTCATAACGTCCTAAGTGCCCTCTATCCGTAGTTCAAGGATTATCCACTACATACCTAACACCCTGTATAGTTTCGCTATGTCCGTCCGTCTGTCTATCCGCTGCTTAGCTCAGAGATCTTTATGACTTTATTACTAGAAAGCGGTTATTTGGCATGGGTATACCTACAAATTAATCAAACCAACAAAACTTCACGCTTAGGCTCGCGTGTGGGGGCTGCTGCGACGCGCGGGGGAACCGACGGCGTGACGGTTGGACGTTCTCGCAGGCCCCGACGGACACTGGTGTCTGCCATATGACAGCTCGGAAGATAATGAGTATATATCGCTGTTTCCGTAAGACGCGCGTTATTTCCTGACTATATTTGCAAAAAAACACCCCAAACGATTTTTAGAAGATTATTGATGTAACACTCAGGCTCCGGTGGAAAGTATGGTGTCCGCCGTGGCGTTCAACTTGTTAATAAAATGAGGAAGTCTTTTGATCTGTTTCGAAACAAAAGTTATTACTTTTTTTGTGTTAATCTACCTTCAACATCTGAACCATGCAAAGTTAATGTATTGTTCTACGATTGATTATATAACGATTTAAATTAGATTTTTAATTGAATCAGCGGAAGCCCAGCTCACACTTATTAACCATTTTTTAGGATTATTTGTCTTTCTTTACATCTGGGTTTGTACTAAGTATAATCATACCCGATTTGACGCTTCTATGTTCTACCGTTTTTACCATACAACAAAAATAAACAAGGTATATTAAAACGAAAAAAATGCATAGGTATTGGGTAGGATTCGAACCCACATCTCTGGCTATCCGGACCAACTTTTTTCGCTTTAAGTTAAGATTTTTTTAGCAGACGTTACTGTATAGTTAAAAAAAAACGTTTAACGAAAACAAAAGTCCGTCGCATAAAATGAAAATACCTTACTTCTATAGCGTGTGTATAGTGGTGTGACAAACTGGTGTGACCACGAGTCAGCCCCTCTTACTTCTATAGCGACCCCTCTTATTGTTTCATTTGCTTTAATTAACTCGCTATCTATTTCGGTTGAAAAGGTAGGTACATCTCTTCAAAGTTAGGACGGACGGACAGACCAACGCACGGATGGACACCTTAGGCATATTGCGTAAGGAACTTTTAAAACCAGGTGAGTTTGGTCATGAACGACCGTTTAAAATAAATAGGAACATAGTTGTTCAACTATTTATTTTTAATTAACAGCGAACGGACGGCAGCTTTTCTATTGAAAGTAAAACAAACAACGATTCGTATCTTTAACTTACTTCCACTACCATCTGTTTCATTTTGACTTCGTTATGTGTACCTATTGCACAATCAATAATAATTATTACCTACAGTAAAACAATTGCAACCAGAGTAATACGATATTCGTAGCATTGTAGCCTCTGCTACGAATGGCTACGCCGTAGAGTCAGTCTGCACAGAATTAATTGCCTTCTTTTAATTAAAGTATTAAAATGTCGTTCCGGTTCGTGAACGCCGTCTACATAGTGAAAGTGAGGAAGTGAGAAAGCAGGACCAACATAAAAGTGTTTTCAATCAATGTATGCCAAGTGTATTTTTTTAGTCTATATTTTCTTAAAAACAGATTAAAGCCTCAAAGTCCCATACATGTTCCCATATATCGACCGAATCTAAATCTAAAACGCACGAGTAACCTCGAATCATATCGATTTAACTTTATCAATGTCAGGGGGACAGGGACGTACGTTGCCCTCGTCACAAGGTTAGGTTCGCGGGGCGTGCACCTGGAGAGTCCCCTTCGTGATAGCTTGTAACATAAAGCTCCAAATTGAACAGTTTACGTACGACTGTGCTCTTTTAACTTTATTTCAAACGTGCGAGGAGAAGCAGGACGGATATGTTTACCGATTTCATGATTGTCTATCACCCGTTTTCATGCGGCGTACACTGCTGATATTCTCTTCGCAAGTTATGTTACCCTGGTAACTTAGTAGGCATTTGCTCTGTGCGCGGCTCGTGTAAGTTAGAAGGACCTTGAAAAACGTCATAACTCTTAGTGAGAAATGTGTGCCATTTTTTTTCTGAATGTATATTAAGCTATTAATATCTTTTAACAGACGATTAAAATGTTTTTATAAAGTTACTCTTATATTTGATGCGATATTAATAGTACAACTGATACAAAATGAGAGGTCTTAAAACACCACTATGCTATTCGCCTTCGGCTTGTTTCGTAAAAAGATCGATTAACGAGTGATTAAAGGCCTAATTATGAACAGTTGCATACATTATTTAATCTACACTCATATTATATTAAAATAAATAGTAAATCATATCGTTTTTGATCTGTTGTCGTATTGTCAACGTTTTGTTAGATATAATTTTCCTGACGGTAAAGTTAAAAACTATGCCATAACAGTGGGGCTAGACAAGTTGCCATCCGATACAAAAGGTAGCGTTTGGTGATCACCTATCGCTTTGCGTTGTCAAAAATGAAAAAGCTAGCTAAGTTGCCCTGAGATACCGACGTTTATATCGTGATAGTGCTCGTGTTGAATTCAACCTGTCAAAATAGTACCACGTAATGATTCGCTATTCGATTAGCTCGAGTGATAGTGATCACATTACAGCGTGTCAGTGGTAACGAGTGATATACCACGTGACTTACGTCAATTCCACACATCTGTGTAAGTGACAGGTGATCACCAGACGCTAGCGTTCGTATTCGATGGCAACTTGTCTAGCCCCGCAGGTCAAATACGATTGCGCATTGCTAGCAAGTGCTACCTGTAACTGTAACATATGTGATATAGGTGCTAATCTACATACGTATACAGGGTGTCCGGTAAATAGTGGACTTCCTTACAGGGCTGGATAGCTTAGCTCAGGAGTGGCCAAAATATGATAAATCATGTTTAGTAAAAGTCGCACCAAAAATGAGATATCTCCACATTTCAAAATTTTGGAAATTTGGTACCCTGGTCCACCATTTTCAATGCCGTGGCCACATTTATTAGTATTTTTCAGTTTCGTTTGCTGTGAAAGATTGCTGATTAATTTTGCTATAAGACCTTATCAACGGAATTAATAAAAAATCAGCAGTTTTTTTAATTTTTCAAATCAAATTTAAAGTTTAGGAATCTGAGTTTAACTTGCGGCAAGTTTAACATCGCACGGTGTGAAAAAAATGTACCAAGACTTGTAGTGCTGCTTTCCTAAAAATTGGCCAGGTTAATGGAAATTTTAAAATGATATAACAATTGAGTTTATTGATTACACCAGCGAAGTTATTATTAAGTTTGTCCAACAAAGACTGAATTTTATCAAACTAGCGAATTTAATAAAGGACTTTTACTTCCGTTTAAAATGAAGTTAACTGATTTTAAATGTTTTAAAAGATAGTTCACCTGAGTGTGAAATGCTACAACTCTACGATAAAAGGTAATACTACGACTATTAGGTCGATAAAAAATGTCACATCATCAACATAGAACTAACGACTGTGGAAATGGAATTTAGGATTACAATCATTATTGCAGAAATTAGTTTCTGTTGCATTTAACATTCACGTAAATTGTCTATTAAAACATTTCAAATCAGTCGACATGATTTTAAACGGAAACAAAAGTCGCTTTTTAATTTCGATTGTTTGATAGAATTCAGTCTTTGTTGGACAAACTTAATAATAACTTCGCTGGTGTAATCAATAAACTCGATTGTTATATCATTTTATAATTTTCCATTAACCAGGCCAATTTTTAGGAAAGCAGCACTACAAGTCTTGGTACATTTTTTTTACACCGTGCGATGTTAAACTTGCCGCAAGTTAAACTCAGATTCCTAAACTTTAAATTTGATTTGAAAAATTAAAAAAAACTGATAAATTTTTATTAATTCTGTTGATAAGGTCTTATAGCAAATTTAATCAGCAATCTTTCACAGCAAACGAAACTGAAAAATACTAATAAATGTGGCCACGGCATTGAAAATGGTGGACCAGGGTACCGTAAACTGGGGGTACTTTGATTTACGGGGTAACATTGATCACCCCAAAAACTATCTTTAATATTTAATTATTCTATTAAATGTTTCATCAGGACTAAGCTACTCATACAGTTATATAATTACTTCAACAATTTAAGAAGATAACAACTAAAACAGTTATCGTTTTAAGGTCGGTCAATGTTACCCCGTAAATCAAAGTACCCCCAGTTTACCGGTACCGCATTTCCAAAATTTTGAAATGTGGAGATATCTCGTTTTTGGTGCGACTTTTACTAAACATGATTTATCATATTTTGGCCACTCCTGAGCTAAGCTATCCAGCCCTGTAAGGAAGTCCACTATTTACCGGACACCCTGTATAAGAAATACACACAAAACATCCAAGTCTCCGAAACTAATACTCGCATTACAAAAACATTTGCTAAAAATATTCAAAACTCAAAATTAAAACGAAATGAAAATGACTCATAAATACCCGTACGTTACGATTCTCCATAGACGCTCTTGCAAGGTCTTAATTTCGTTTATGAATTTAGAATTTATACAGTAAATTATTTCCGAATGCATAAAAAATTGAATACGCGTTATCTGAAGTTACATGCACTCTTTCAGTAACATTACAAGGCTAGCGTTAAAATGAGATATAGAGCTATTGTTTCACAGGTACCACACCAATGTTTTGAGACTAGATACAAGTATTGCAGTATATCTCCTCGATGTTATTTACTCCTAGTATTGTTTTGGGTGTGCTGTATTATATACCTGTCGCGCTCTATCTATCTGCATCTGAAGAGTAACCGTTACGAAGGTTACAAGAACTCTAAAGTCGCTGTTTGTATATCTACCCGGTGATATTTATGCCCTGAAAATTAGTTACTTCATAGTGTTAATTACCTAGTATTTTGCTAATCTCTTTTCTAATTAAATCTATGTCCTTGTCATTACGTCGGGTTTGATTGTTTGTTTGACCTTTACTTCTTGCATATTGACTTCGGAAACTGACCATTTATTTATTAGTTGATTATGTACTTATTAATGTTGTCTTTGATTATTTGTGTGTTATTTTTATTTTATTACCATTTTATTATTTTTGTATTAATGTTGACGATACCAATGTAATTTCATATTTTTTGACATGCAATGCAATTAATATTGTAACATTACATTGATGAATAAATAACTAAACTAAACTAAACTAAACTTCCAAAGCAGTTTCACCTATAAGTCCTTCGCCTCTGCTCAATGGCTATCTGTAAAAGAGGGCTTCGGCTGGGCTGTTCCCAATGCCTTTGTTAAGAGTGTTATCAACAGGGATCGGATATTCGGATCGATATTTACCTATACTTTAGCGGCGTGAAAGGTATGGAGACGGACTCAGCTTTATTTTCGTAATAAAATTCCCGGGATTACTTAACTAAGTAACAACGCAGTTCAAACTCATATTTGAGAGTTTAAATACGCTTATTTTTTATGTATTTAATGTAATTTTCTATGGGAAAATATTAAATCTAATTTACCTGAGTTTTATTCAACTAGGGAAACATCATTATCATTACTTAGTTTATCGGAACTTGCCGTGAGTACTAGTACTTTTAAACTACTAGTACGTTTAAAATTGTTTACTTCCGACGTTTCAAGGACAATATTATCCCCGTGGTCTCAAACCCCACCGCTATCTCTACTGCCGCCGTTGTCTCACGCATAGCAGGTAAAAATACCCATTAACTAATTATGTTACTAAATTTGTGCCTTCTTATGTTATTTTGTGCGATCCCGGAGTCCCGGAGCATATTTATTAAACTGATTAAAATTAAAAAGACGCCTCCATATTAGCCCAACATTTTCCGGGATTTTGCTAAGTTTAGGTAAATATCGATCCGAATATCCGATCCCTGGTTATCAAGCCCCCCTTGTATTTTACCTATTTCTATATCCCTATTGTTTTTCTCAGATAGTCAGTATATGCTCTATAAGTCTCCGACTAGCCAAGACAGTGCTGTAATGGTGTCCCACTAGACTGTCGGTGTGTGGATACGAAACTGCATTTAACGCATGTACTTCGTATTCTTTGCAAAAAATCTTTATATTCTGTTGATGTGAGACATGTACCTCTATCCTATTATCCGAGACGGATACAGAACACATCTTCCGGCGCTCTGACAGCTGGCGCTGACTAAGTATTTCGTACTGGTTTAATGATACAGAACTTTGTGTATCCGTCAATGATAAGGAGGATTATATTGATTACCGGAACCACTTTTAACAAAAGGTCCCAAATCACCCACGTGGATCGTGTGAAACAGTATATACATTTTAAGTATATTGAGTAAATACCCTTCTTTCGGTCCTGCAGGTTCTTTTGCAAAACTACGACACATACTCGGAAAACCCCACATATTAAATTTATATTAAATCTCTTCATTTTTGGAAACCTAAACCCTTTTTATCTTTTCCAATGTTTTTTCAGCTGAAAAATGACCATTTTCGTTGTGAATGCGTTGCCAATTTTAGGACCCATTTATTCACCAATTTTTCGATAATAATGGTAGTTTTAATAACAAAGATCTGTTTAATATTTAAAAGTTCTTTATATTGAGGATCTTCAAGAGCAGTGTAAATGAAAGGGAAAACTAAAGTTACAGCGGCTTTTCTTCCAAACGATCTAATTCTTAAATTCGCACGCACGCCTCAGAGCGCAACTAACCAGCCAAAATACTTTTAGTAGTTTAATCTTCAAGTAATGAAAAACGGATAAAAAAACGGAAATAGACGAATAAAGTTGCGAAATATCGTAGTTGAATCAAGTTAGCGATTATCACAAAATACCTATCTTTAAGTGGTTTGTGGTGGTCTTTAAACAGCCGGTGCCTTATGGACGAAAAAGCGTAACGCGTAGCATAACGTACAATACGCTGGCTGCCTCTATCGCCATCATCCATCTGAATTATACCCATCCTTACGTATGTTAGCGTAAGGACGAATTCAAAAATTAAACCTTCTCAGTACAAGTAAAAACCAACAAACAAAATCAAATAACACTAAGTATATTCGTTTTGCGGGAACAAAACGACTTCGCAATCTAACCTACATCTACCGCCATCTATCGAAACGTTGGGCAACTCAGTGCGTTTCCACTCCGGGATGTTTCATGAAGCCCTTACTAAATATGTTTATCAAACTAGTATAGTTTGATGCGTGTAACGAAAAGCAGTTGGGTTTTTTTAGGCTTTAAAAAAACCCAACTGCTGTTTGGATAATGTCGTGAAAGTAATGGTATGTACAATATCATGTATTATTTTTTATTACGCTCAATTTACATTTAGATAAATTTAATATATATATATCAAGTGGTTAAGACGAATCTAACCTCGTATAATGTATTTAAATCGGTTAAGCCTTTTAGTAGTTACGAGCGGACATTGAGTCGCACATAAACACAAGTCAAACACAAAACCCTCATTTTGGGCTTATCCGCAGTCGGGTAAAAAGGAGGCCGAACTGTTTGTTTCTGTCACAGTATATTTTCGGAGATTGTAAACAGATTTGTAAAGCTAATTATTTCTTTGTTGGAAGGAGATGATTCGAATACTTTAAAGGTTCGATGATATCTATTTTACCAATGCCCACGGGTCTATTAGGTATGTTCACGTTGTTCGCTGTGTATAAACCACCCTTTAACATCTGATAAGTACGTGTTTGCGAGGATACTTATCGACATCAATTGTATTAAGTAACGCGACCGTCCCGCGGATGATGGGACCCATTCACAATCGAACGAAACCCCCGTAGTTCACGAAGCAACACGAGCATGTCCAACTGCGGTATTTTTACATAAAGGTACTGTTTTAAATACACGAACTGGCCTTAAAACTGTATTTGACGTACATTCCCGCAAACCTGTAACGTCGCAAACAAATGGTGGCGCGCGTCTTGATTCCTTATTTAAACCAATAAATACAGACGCACTCCACGATATAATTTACAAGTGAATCAATACTAAAACAACCTTTTGTTTCCGATGGACTAAATTATCCATTTTAAGAATTCTAATCATATAGAGGTACTTTAAGTCCTCGTTTATAATATGCGTCGCGGAGGATGGGCTTATTATTTAATAAGTAGGTAGTTAACTAAACTAATTGGTTAAAAATCGTAACCAATAGTTAAATCTGAACCAGCGTCGATAGTTCGGGGACCGCTAAGTCGCTGGGATATTTTACATTATTTCATTTACTTAACGGTTAACTACCTACTTATCAAATAGTCAGCCCTTACTCCTCCGCGACGACACGCTTGGATAAAAATATTTGTAGTTTTACATTAATTTCACGCTTTTTAAACTTCCCCTAATTAACAATACGTATGTATGTATGTATGTAAACTCTTTATTGCATGCAATGGGATCTCTTCCAGCTTACCCTGAAGTAGATCAGTAAGGACAATGCATACAATGCAATACGTTGGCGAGTCGAAGGTTAAAAACCACATCCTATCCTGTTCACCCGTTTAAGAGTTATGGTGCTGAGTGTCTGTTTGTGGCATCGTAGCTTCCAAACGGATGAACGGATTGTGGCGTAAGTTTAAAAAAAAAAAATCTACATTAATCGGGATGGTTCTTAGCAAAATGTCATGAAAATTGATTGGGCCGTTTAAGAAATATCAGCTCTAAAAGTAGGCGTCGCTGTCATATCGGGGGCTTTTAACCAACTAAAAGCTGATTACCTCAAAAAATTATGAACCGATTGTAATAAAACATGTCTTAGAACCACCGCTTGAAAATCTAAATAAGAACAGTAACTACGGTGCCACAGACACTCACACACACACACACACACTCGCACACGCACACACACACAGACACACACACACGTCAAACTTATAACAGCCCTCGTTTTTGCGTCGGGAGTTAAAAAAAAGAAAGCTGGCATAATGATACTAACCATAATAATAAGTATAATACAGAAGGCAGGACTCCTCAACACGCCACCCACGTGAGGAGGTTCTGCAGCAGTAACCATCGGTAACTTAAGCCCTCCCATTTTTAATATTTATTATAAAAAACCTAAGGTACAGAAAATTCAATAAATATCTGGGGTCCTAGTAAAAAGGGTATAAGTCTCCTGAAGACCAAGGGAAAAAAGGGTTGAGTCTGGTAACACTCCGGTCATGTATCCTTCTCCTGCTTGTTGTACCCTTTTTGTTAATAGACTTGTGCCCTTTTTACCAGATCCCCAGATATGTGCATAATACATAATATAATATAAGAATTGTGAACTATTATGGAATGGAATCTAAATTATATGTAAAGTAGTTGAAATTAATTAAAGAAGGTTGGTTAAGTTTCTTGTGCTACTTGGTGTTAATATATGTACTCAACCTAGTATATTGAATAATGTCCAGTATAAACTGACACGCACTAAGTATGCACTCACGTCGCGTCTGTTTAGACTGGACAATATTCTACATACGAGGTTGAGTCTCAGAATCGTCGATATGGTTATTTTACTCTGATCCTATGTATATTTTGCAGGTTCCTAATTGGTGGTGGGATGTGTGGATTGGTTGCTATACAAAACTTCCTAGAAAGCAGCTGAAGCATGTCGGGTCCGGGTGTCAACAAATAGATCCGGGTGTCATTGACGAATGCCACGAAACCTTTGACTAGTCAGCTTCTAAGAGAGATATATTGGTGCTTTGTGACGGTGTTGCATTTTGAGAATTGCAAATTTAGGTATTTAAAAATGGGAACTCACCCAACGGAATGCTTAAACAGAAGCGAACGCAGGCATTTTGATTTAGTATGTGTTGTAAGTAAACGTGAGTCAACACAGTATCCATTTTATACTTAAATATTGATAAAACAAGTGACTTTACAAGTTGAAGGCGCGATTTTTCATTTATGAAAGGTTTAATCTTGTATAATACTTAGAATTGGAAATATGGTTCTCGTATCGAAGTTCAGCTTGCAGTTTAATGAAAAAACGGACGCGTCTTTGAATAGCCATTTCACTTAACTGATCAGGCAGACCCTTTATATTGAAGAATAGGTCACACATTCAAATCTTTTCAATTTTCAAGACACCATAAAAATGTAAACGTTATTTGACTTTACGTTTTAGGGTAGTCGATACCATAATTTAAGCAAGGGCCTTATTTTACACCTATTGCTATCGCATTGTCAACGTTATTAGTAACAGCAGCAGAGTTAAAAATAATACGATAACGTGTCATTAGCAATTAGGTTTTAACGTATAGAATAGGGTCGTAGGGACTTTATTCTACTTTGTCTCCACACGTTTAGTTATTTTTTAACTCGGTCAATGTGGTACTATCTAACCTCAAATATATTATAACTCCTTGGTCCGTTGGACAGCCAGGCAGTTTTTCTGTGTGATCGATTTATTTTTAGTTCAATAACGTCGTCAATATATACCAAATTACAATCGGGAGATAAAAACTAACAGGCTATGGACCACCCGAATACTTAAATATTGGTAGCCCAAAGTCTCGATAAAACGTGGGTTATATGGGTTATGGACGCCATCTAGTGTAATTTTTCGATAAAGCACTATGGTACCGCGGTCTCTTCTCATTCTACTACTTGATTCAAATGTATTATTAACATCGTCAATATATACACACCTACAATAAGGAGGTAAAAACTATCAGGTATATCAAACCATATTGGTAAGCCAAAGCCACAATAAATACGTGGCTTATAAGGGTTATGGACGCCATCTATTATTTCTTGCCGATAATAGTACTGTGTCACCGCGCTCTCTTCTAATTCTTCTACCAATTAATTAAAATGTATTATTAATGTCGTCAATATATACAAAACTACAATCGGGAGGTAAAAACTAACAAGCTATCAACCAACCGACTAAGGAACTACTATATTGGTAGGTCAAAGCCACGTAAAAACGTGGCTTATATGGGTTATGGGCGCCATCTAGTGTCATTTTCCGACGGCAGTACTCTGTCGCGGCGCTCTTTACTCGTTCTACTACTAATTGATTCAACTGTATTAATAACGTCGTCATTATATACCAAAATACAATAGGGATGTAAAAACTAACAGGCTATGAACCAACCGACTAGGGAACTACGATATTGGTAGGCCAAAGCCACGTAAAAACGTGGCTTATATGGATTATGGACGCCATCTAGTATCATTTTCCGACGGCAGTACTCTGTCGCGGCGCTCTTTACTCGTTCTACTACTAATTGATTCAACTGTATTAATAACGTCGTCAATATATACCAAAATACAACAGGGATGTAAAAACTAACAGGCTATGAACCAACCGACTAGGGAACTACTATATTGGTAGGCCAAAGCCACAATCAAACGTGGCTTATATGGGTTATGGACGCCATCTAGTGTCAGTTTCCGACGGCAGCACTCTGTCGCCGCGCTCTTTACTCGTTCTACTACTAATTGAAATATATTAATGTTGTATGAAATTAATTAACTATTGTAAAGTCTATAGTAAATTATAGACTAATGTTGCCCCTGAAACTGGATCTCTGCTACTCGATGAGATGTAACGATTTGAAGTGGCAGTCTAAAATATCACGACCCAAACAAGCCGTGACCCGACATGCCGAGTTTTTCTAGCCATATTAACGAGCTTAATCGAGGAACAAAGCGAGATGGCCGTACCTCATGACATTTTGTAAGGTTCCTCATGATTTTACTTGTTCCAATTAGGATACTCGCAACGCTCACACAACCGAGAGCCCTACATTCAACCCTTTTTAAGACGTTTCGACTTAACCCTCAATAAGTGTTTTTGCGTGATGCGCGTATAAACAGACATACACAAATTCAAATTGAGACAAAGTCTTAAAACCGTTGGACTGTACTCCTCAGCTATTTCGAAGGTTACTTATATTAAATGTACACTTACTTTCTACGATTTTAGTTTACAGGTTGTCCCAAAATTTGACGTAAATAGGACAAAATAACCCTTTCTATAATATTTGTTCCTGAGTCATGGAGTTTTTCTATGTATCTAAGTATATATTTCTCTATATAAGTACTCTAGTACCGTAATATCGTTTTCTAGTACCCATGATATAAGCTTAGAGCTTAGTTTGGGACTAGGCCAATTGGTGTGACATTGTGCCCTGATATTAATCTACGAACTGACAAAAATGCTGAAGACCAAGGTGGCATCTTGTTGCAAAAGTTAGGGTAGTTTAACAAGATTTCGACATCGTGCAACACTAGTGAGTACTAATTATTAAAGGCAAACATAAACGTACAGCGGCTTTTCTTCCAAGCGACATAGTTGCGGTAACATTTGGAACTTATAGGTTGTGGCGGGCTCTTTTCCGCAACTCGACGACTTAGATATGCGCCTATTTTGCGTATCTTAAATGCTCAGAGTTGGAATTGGGATTGTTCTTATTTCTACAATTACTCTAATTGGAAAACTATTTCGAGGAAAAGTATTTAAAGCCGTTCTGGATTATTAGGTTTTTGAAATATTTATCTATTAATGATATTTCGACAATTTTACCTTTGTTTGAATTTAGTTTTTAGCCTTAATAGCCATTGTACAGTTGCCGGCAAACTTCTTGAACACGTAACCTTGCTTGTGCAGAAGCGATTTTTAGGTTTCGTTGGGAGGGGGGCCGCGGGCGGCGGGAGGTGGCGGCGGGGGAGCACGCACCATTGGTCAATCAGTTGACGTTTGCGTCCCGCACCGCGTCCACGTCCCTCTGCCTCCCGAGTACACTTGCGTGCACTGATAAAGCCGATTGTTATCATTAATTTTCATGTTATAATTTTTTGTTGAGTTTTTGTTGATTGTTTTAAAGTAACTTTGTTATTATGGTTAGTGGTTGACTTTTTGTTATTGTTTTAAAGTGAGAATATAATGCCACGCCAAAGGAACGTAGTTTTAAAAAGACAAACTCGGAAGATGGTGTACGATGTGTATTGTTTCTTTAAGAAAGACGGAAAGGGTTTTGTGGAGACAGTGAAAAACACTGCCGAAGCTACGAAAACGTCTGTTAGCACAGTCAGTCAAATTATTAGGGAAGCGAAGGGCTCCGACCTGCTCACTGTATTTCGGACCCTGGAAAAAAAGAGATCTGGGAAGAAGATCTGTTTTAAATAGTTTCCTGTATTTATTAGTGTTATTCTAATAATAATATAAACTTTTTTTTTCACTTGTGTATCATTTATCCTAAGATTTGAAAATATTCTGTAACATAAATTAGGTACTTTTTTTTGCACGTATGTGTACGATGCGCGAACTTTCGCCTAATGTTCAAGAAGTTTGACGGCAACTATACGTGTATTTTACGGTTTAGCGAAAACAAATTGAATAGTATGTTTTCATATACTACTAAAAACACTTTTTATCATCAGATATCATTTAATTGTTGTAATTTATTACCAAATACCATCCCAAGATTTTAATAACCATCTCATAACACGTCATAAAATAAAACGTAACATAAAATAAAACGTCTGCTAAATAAATAAGGATATTCAAAACAAAACTATTGAGTCAAATGCAAAATTAATAAAAATTGGTCTCTTAAAATGACTTATTCTTTCGAATTATAATGTAACAACCGTGAGTTACTTTTTGGTCTATCTCAATAATGTTATAATGAAAACAAGCAACGCAGTTCAGTTCACGCAGCGAGAAAAGGACAGCGCTATATAACTGCTATAGCGCTGTCCTTTACGCTCGCCGTAAAATGAACTGCATTTCTTTGTCATTGTAAGCCTTCTAATGGATGTAAATAGAGACTAGGGATTTAATGCGATTTGACTAGTGATACACCTGAGACGATAAAATTGCATTCGATGTAAAAGTTTTACATCGAATGCAATTTTATCAAATGTTAGAAGAATTATTTTGTTATGTTCGAATTAGTGCTTTTTTTCACTCGAAGCTTTTGCTCTTAAAACACAATCTTTTTAAAAATAACTTCTATCGTGCTGAGTGTACCTACGTGGCGTAGTTCGGTTGCCACGCAACGTGTTATTGACGTGGGTCAACGAAAATGCCACGATGTACTAGGGGCGCATAACACGGAGAGCGGAGAGTTGTTCAGAGCAGGACAGTATTGATTTGAGGGAACGGTGCAACTGAGTTTTTTTTAGCCTGCTAGGTACCGCAAGTCCCTCATCCGTACAACTATCCTAGAGTACCCACGCTCTTAGGCAACCTATAATTTAGTTATATTATGTGACGTAATGGAAAAGTTACCGTTGTTAATATTAGTCCTTAATAGGTACTTTTTTTAGAAAACATCAAAAGACCAAATTGTCTTTTACCCGTTATGTATGGTATTGCTTTTGCCTCGGCCGCCATTAAGTAAATAAGAGCTTGTCAGTCATAAAAACAAAGGAAAATCCATTTTCCTTTGCAATGGATCTTATTCCCACGGCTGTATTATACCATTACCATTACCATTTTTTGTACGCGGGGCCTTACGAGGTTTTCAACGTTTTCATAGTATAACAGATCAAACACGATAATATGGTTTTTACCGCCATAAATAGATCCTGGGCATACGAGCTTGTGTCGTTTTCAAATTCAAATTAATACTCACGTTAAGTAACGTTATTTACATCGTTCAGTGCTACGGCGCTAAACCAAACGTAAGTATTACGGGCGAAAATGGTAAACGGTATTTGGTCCTACCAGCTGACGTCATGCCGTATTCTAAACATGACTACAACATACAAATAACTTTTATGTGTGTTACGCTCACAGCGCTGCGTTTAGAATACCTATGACATACAAACACATACAATAGATCTCCATCAAAGTTCTCTCGTAGCTCTCTCTAACCTCTGCGTTCCTGGTACTGTTGCGGTTAAAACCTTTGACTGGTCCGAAGTGACGTAATTTTCGGGTAGCGTAAACTGGACGACAAAATTGAAATTGTTTAGTTCTGTTGTATTTTACCTGGCTAGCGAAGAAGTAGGATAAAGTTTTTGATATGTAGCAAAATAAATACAATAACATGTCAAAAATCATTAGGTAATAATAATACCCAGTGTAAATTTGGGATATGCATACATACTCGTAGTGATGTAGCGCGTAGGTGTGCTCGAAATGTTCTTGCTTGAACTGCTTCAATTTATGCAGTCCTAGTATAGGGGTGGGCCTTCCATCCGAAAATCCCGCCCAGCGCCCGCTACTACTATATATTTTTAACTTGTACGTCAACGATCTTATCGAGGGGCTCAGATGCTCCAGGGCCGGTTGCCATGTTGGTAATGTATGTGTTAACAACATGAGCTACGCGGACGATATGGTCCTTCTCAGCCCTTCGTTAAACGGCCTCGTGAAATTATTGACTATCTGTGAAAACTACGCATCTACACACGGTCTAAAATATAACGTCCTCAAGACTGAAATGCTAGTTTTCCGGTATAAGAAGGGTCCGGGAGTTGTCCCTACTGTTTGCATGAACGGAGTGCCAATTCGGGTTGTTAGGAGTTTTAAATATCTCGGTCACTTGCTACACGAACACCTGAAAGATGACGCAGATATGGAGAGGGAGCGCCGGGCTCTCGCGGTGCGCTCTAATATGCTCGCCCGTCGCTTTGCGCGTTGTTCGAGTGATGTTAAGATCAGCTTATTTAAAGCTTACTGCCAATGTTTTTACACTTGCCAGCTCTGGGTTAACTTCAGTAAGCACTCGTTCAACGCGCTAAGGGTGCAGTATAATAATGCTTTTCGCATTCTGCTGAAATTGCCACGTTTCTGTAGCGCGAAGGGTATGTTTGCGGACGCGGGGGTCCCGGACTTCTTCGCCATACTGAGGTTGAGATCGGCCGCCTGTTGGCAGAGGTTACGAGCCTCAAAAAATGAAATACTGTCGCTGATATCTGAGGATTTCAGTGACGTATTTAAAAAGTATTGGCTCAAGCTGCACCGGTCGGAGAACGGACATTTGTAAATATTATGTTTACAAATTATATTTCTTTGGCCCATTCTACTGTCCTTTTTTAAATGTTGTAATGTAAATTTATATTTTTGAAAGTTTTATTAATTTAATTTAATTTAATGTAATTATGTCAATATTGTAATATTGTATGGGTTTTTTGCCTTTAAATAAACAATTTATTATTATATTTATTTATTTATTTTATTTATTTGTTCCTTGATAAAACAGAGTTTTACATGTCAAAAGTTCAAAACAATAAGTTATACTAATTTCTATAAATATTAACTTAAATTATCTATACCAAGTATGTCAATATAATATTATGTACCTAATCAATTGTTTGGGCAGCAAACCAGTAACTAGTCAGTTAGCCATTGAGAAAGTCGTCGATAGTGTAATATGCGTGAGATACAAGTTTAGCCTTTAATTTATTAACAAAACGCCTCATATTTGGTGCATTTTTAATTTCTAGGGGTATTTTGTTGTATATCATAGGCCCTATTGAGTGGAGACATTTTTTTGACTTTGCGAGACGTGTGGCGGGTGGGCGCAGTTCGCCACGCCGCCTGGTGTGGTAGTTGTGCGAGTCACCGCGCGTCGGGAATCGTTCGAGGTTACCTCTCACGTACTTGGCTACTTCAAGGATATAAAGGCTCGGGAGCGTGAGAATTTTGGTTTCCTTAAACAATTCACGAGCCGGGTGATCCCAGGCAACGCCACATATGCAGCGAATCGCTCGTTTTTGAAGCCTAAAAGGCCTATCGCGGTTGGCTGAGTTTGCCCACAGATCAACGCCATATATTAACAGGGAGTGGAAATAGCCAAAATATGCTTTTCTTACGCTGTCAGGGTGTAGACAGGGTCGCAGTCTACTGAGTGCGAAACAAGCGGACGACAGACGATCGCATAGTGAGTCAATATGGGAACTCCATGTTAATCCATAATCTATGATAAGACCCAGATACCTGACTTCGTCAACCTGGGGAACAAGTTTGTTATAACAGTATATATTTAAGTTGTGTTCTTTTCTCCCGTGTAATGAAAATTGTATTATGCTCGTTTTTTCTACGTTCAATAACATGCCGTTAGCAGAGAACCAAGATGCGACCTCTGACATCACCTTATTCAGCTTTACTTTGAGGTCCTGATGATTATTAGCAGAGACGATGACACAACCGTCATCTGCGAACAGTACAAATTCCGCGTCGTCAGAGGCGGTTGTGAAATCGTTCATAAGTATTAAAAACAGGTTGTTTCCGATAGCGGAACCTTGCGGTACGGCACAGTCACCAAGTTCCAACAAGTCAGATCTCGCACCACGAACGGATGTTAGTTGTTCACGGCCATCTAGGAAGGAAGAGATAATGTTTCTAAAGTTACCAGTAACACCATAGTGGTCTAACTTAGAAATAATGAGAGGGTGAGCGACCAGCTCGAAGGCGCGCGACAGGTCGCAGAATTAATATATTATTATATGCACCTGAAAAAGATTATTCCCGTAGGAGTAACCTTTTACACCACGCCCCTTATTTCTGTCCTAGCTACTCAGCAGGTACCAGGAGCGCAAAAAGGACACCTTTTAGTCCTGCATTGTAAAATTGTAGTTGTTCGCATAACAAAACACTTATTTATACTACTTGATTCTTTTGATCGTCGAATAAATGTTTCTATTTCTATATTATTAAATTGAGATTTTTCGCAACTTGTTTCACTGTTTAACGGTGATTATTGATTATATTTGTCAACGATCGACATTTACTAGACTCATGTCAGGTGGTTTAGATAGAGCAAAGTGTCTCAAGATTCGTGACAAAATCTCCTGTTGTTGAGTATTTGTATAAAACCTTTAACATATTGCCGTATAACACAGCTTATAGCTATTCTATACTGCCTTGTATTGACTACTGATTAAAATTGAACGCTTTCGCGATGGATAGTTAGAAATGCTGTCATCTCTTTCCGATACGTTTTCGCGATATGACTGGCTGTCTCACCCGATTAAAGGGTGCATGCAATACGGGTGCGTCGAACACTGCAGCAGTTATTAGCTCCTGGTATATGAATTCGTCGTTACACTGTGATTCATCACGGTGTTCCTGTGTCCTCGACACGGTGAGTAGCGTTCTCCTCACTGAGAGTGCACTAATGTTAGTTTGATCGAAGAAACTATTAGTTTATTTGTCTTTTTTGTGTCCGATTTACTTAAACGTACTTACTTTTTGTAACCGTTTTAAATAAAACCGGGCAAGAGCATGTTGGACCATGTTCAGTGTAGGTTCCCGAAGCCGCTAAGTACTACAAACATTAATTTCTATTTAAATTCATTTGGTGCCATCTTAGATGATTTTTGTAGGTACACTTTATTAATACTACCTTAATCGCTTGTATCTCAAAAACCACTGATGTCTACTTAGTCGTGATCGTTTTTCTTTTAAATTCGTTATATGCGTTTTCATTGAAGATATTTTTCAGATTTTTAGTATTTGTAGTTTTGGCCGTAGGTTGACAAAATTAGCGCTTTAAAGCTTAATATTTCATAAATGGATCCCTTAACCGAAATATTGTTATTTTACAAATACGCAATATTTTTGAAAGACCTATCCAACGACTCCCCAAACTATTGAGAGAGAAAAATCTCTTTTTTTCAACATTTAATTTTACAACTTTGTTGGCGTGACTAATTTGTATATTCATGCCTAATTACAGGTTTCTTGTGCTAAGAGTCTCTGAGTAAGGCTGCGGACGGACGGACGGACGGACATGGCGAAACTATAAGGGTTCCTTCCTAGTATGACTACGGAACCCTACAAGTTAATTGGAGATTTTTTCCTGACCTGGGACCTAAGTCATGATTTTAATTGAAGTACCATAATCTTAAAATACCAGTGGCATCTGGCATTTAGCGAATAGTATTGATAAAAGATGCCGGACAATCCATACATTTTGACTGTTATTTAAAATAATAGCCTTAAGCATCTTGTCTAAAAGCCTCAATATGCTGGAACCCCAAAACTTAATATTTTAAATCTTGTGTTTTGTTTGAAAATATTTTAAAGAGAGTAGTCTGCTATTATGTAAATGAGCGAATAGTTTAAGCAGACAATCTGAAAAAAAAAGCAAAAATAAATTTTTAGAAACTTCTTCATTTCTTGCAATCCTTGTGCTACAGTTTAAGTAACCTATGTTAGGTGCAACGTCAACGTCTTCACTCTCAATTTCAATAGAAAACTCTCTGTAAGTTATGTTAGCCTAGTACAAACATTGCAAATGGCTCACTTCTGTACCGAGTTGCAAAATCGGTAGCCACTATTTGTGCTCAGAAACGAGGGAGGGTTTGCCATAAGTTGTTTTTTTTTTAAACGTTTATAACTATATACTTACGAAAAAGACAATAACTTCACATTCTTTATAAATAGTAATTTAGTTAACTGGTACTTGAAAACTTAACGGTATTAAGTTCGCCTTTTGTATATTAAGTGTGTGTATTCTTGTGTGCAATAAAAATCAAATAAATAAATGAAATGCGGACGGAACGACGTCGTTTTCGCTCTTATTGCATGGACAATAGGTAGACAAAACTTTTTCCAACCGGCTTGAGCCAATTCAGCGTCCATAGGACTTGGCAGACCCTTAATCAGCAATAGTAAATAAAATATTATGTTTTCAATCTTCAAGTAATGGAACTCGGGTTAAAACACTAAAACAGATGAATGAAGTTGCTATTATCTCACAAACCTTTATTGTTGAGATGTTTAGCTAAAACAAAGGCCGGGAACTGTCTATTTATTTTAAATTATTTACGGCCAATACGAGCAGAGTAGTCATTGACGCCAGTTTACGTACAATAACTGCCTCCTCCGTCATCAACCCTCTGATACACTGATTTATAGCCATCCTTACTTACAGCGTAAGGACGGACTCAAAAATTGATAGATATGTCGATAAATATCGAAGAAATAATACGTCCCAGTGACAAATGTAGGATCACACAGATCACACTATATACATTTTGGAGGAACACAACGACTCCGCGATCTAACCTACACTTACCGCCATCTATCGAACCGCGGGGAACTAACCGCGCGTCGACTTCGGATGAAAATAACACGTTTATTAAAATTGCTGATCTAAGAATATTGTGGGTCATCCCACTGTTATAACAATAAAAATATAAATTAATCGATTTTCTTAAGAGTCTAACCCGAAGTTTTTACAAATGAAACTAAAAACGCACGCACCTTCTACTGATGTTTTTTGTTCAATGAAAACAATATTTATTACTGAAAGAGTCATATCATAACCTTAAAATTTAACAGGTACTGTGGATATTGTAACATTTTAGTTATTTATTCATTACCATCCTTTGCCCGAGTTTCAATTATTTTTTTTTAGCCTAGTCTGGTGTCCCACTGCTGGGCAAAGGCCTCCCCTCTTTTCCGCCATTCGTCCCGATTGAGTGCATGCTCCCGCCATTCGCTTTGAAACGCGTCTAAGTCATCCCGCCATCTCCTTTTTGGTCTGCCTCTGCTCCGGTGGCCATCTTGCGGAGTCCATTCGGTGGCAACTTTGGCCCATCGTTCCGGATGCATTCGGAAGACGTGTCCAGCCCAGTCCCACTTCAGCTTAGCGGTCTCAATAATCATTTAAAAAATATCTTACCGAGGGTTTATGTCTAGAATACGTGTAAATATCACTCGGATCGGACGAAGCCAGGGTAGGTCGCTAGTTATATTTAATCATAGATTTAAATAATAAAAAAAAGACTGTGGCATCCTTATGGTGCTTCTTTTTAACAGTGGTCTACCCTCGGGAAGCGCTGGTAGGTACACACCAAGACATTTAAAGGTGCCCAAATAGCTTACTTCCATAGAATACATACTCAATTATTCAATCTGATGTTTACATATATAAAAAGAAACAAATGCGAAGTTCTATACAATCACCATTTTGAATGGACCATCTATACACATTAACGATTATGTTACGCTTTAAAATGATTGCTGTAATGATACAGAGCGAAACACACTATGCTTTTTATATAGGTTCGAATAGTAATAACGAAAACCGTCAAAATGACAGGTTTATAACCGGCCAGTTTGATTTAGTGAATCCGGTGTTGCCAGTAGCGTAAGGTTGCAAAGTAAACATTTTAACCAAAAATAAATCCTGTTACTTATTTCCATGTATGGTATAAGTTGAATACAGGTAAGTACCTAAATTATGCTCCAGATATAACGGAAAAGATTAAAAAAATATATGACTAATTACTAATCGAAATTATCCTTATTTGGTACTTGGTACTGGTAAATCAATATGTGTGTGCAATAACGTAAAACGTGTCCTTTTCTGAAAAAAAAAACATTGTTTTCTTAAACCTCGATACAACTTACTGTTATGTCTGACGCGGCTTTGCACGGCCATTTCACTTCACTCACGATCAGTCCATTTGTGTGGAAGAAGATCCCAAATTCAAGCTATTTTATTTTTTCAAGACAGCTTAAAAAATGCAAACGTCATTTTACTTTGCGTTTAATTTAGTTAATACCAGAATTATATGCAAGGGCCGTATTTTACAACTATTGCCATCGTATTGTCAACGTTATTACTAATGGCAGCAGTTAGGTTTTATGCTTGTTCCTGTTGTTTGTGTCCTTGTTCTATGTTGTCTCCACACGTGTAGTTTTAAACTCGGTTAATATGGTATAATATTACTTCAAACATAACACAGAGGTGCTCATGCAAAGTGTTTTAAAATTTATAATAGCCTGCCTAAAGTACTAAAAGCGGAACAAACATACACCTCTTTTGTTTATAAACTAATTTCCTAATTAAGAAATGTTACTAGACATTACAAGAATACTTGTTTTGTTTTTATGGAGTAGAGTAGGCAAACGAGCACACAGGCCACCCGATGGTAGGTGGAAACTGTGACCCATAGACATTTGCATTCACAAAACTGCAAGCCTAAGACGGCAAATGCGTTGCCAACCCTGAGGACTAAGATGGAATGCCTCTATGCTAGTCATTACACCGGCTGTCTTATCCCCAAACTAGAATACAACAATGCGAACACTGCTGTTTGGCGGTAATCATATACATGTTTAAAAAAGAACCTAATACAACCTCTAAATTTTTTTTATATTATTATACATAATATAGATATAGATGTGATGTTAAAGAGAGCTTGGTTTTATGTTTGATACTTTGTAACTCTTTAGTTTATTTAATACTAGCTTTGTTATATCTAGGTTAATATCTGTTATTAAGTTTTTAATATTGCTAAATAGCCCGGGGAATTTGGACAAAAGATTAGGCCAACCTTGCACGAATTAAAAACAGCATTTTTTTTCATTACATGGGTTGAGTATGAAACAAGAGAGTGTATTAAATTGTGTCCCGCAAAAAGTTCCGTTTTGAAGAATTTACTTTATAAATGTAACTTGATCGAAAAAAAACAGGCTTGTTTGTTAAGGATTTTTTGTGGATGAGACAAGGTTTTATTTTTTTGGAATATCATATATTTTGATATTGTACTAAAAGCAAAAATACTAACAGGACAAAAAAGATGCTAAATGCATTTTAATTAATATATTCAGCTATTATTAAGAAAATTTAACTTATATTACTTTGCACTTCAGAAATATCCAAAAATATCAAATAGCGGTTCAGGCGACCACGTGACAGAACCGGTGGTTGTTCATTAATGGAACATATGTAATCACAATATACATTTTAATAAGGTAATAACATGATTAAATTATTATAACACACGATTTGCATCTATGTGTTTAATTTTCTTGTAAATAAGTAAGATTTTTGTTTTTGTTCTTTGTTCTTTGTTACATTTTTGCCAAAACCGGTGTTTTAAAAAAAACTTTTAATATTATTTTGCTTTATTCCAATTTCTTTAATTTAGTTTGTAACCGTATTAATAAGTATATTAATTTCAATTATTATATGCAAAAAAATCGCTGTAATTTTTTTTGCTAGACAAAAAAACCCTTTTTTTTTTTTCGTGTACGCGTTTGTTTAATTCTGCAAAAATATGTAGGTTCTACCAATTTTTTACGTACAGTAACTAAAGTTATCCTGTAAATTATTTTGCCTTCAATTTTATACACGAAAACGCGTTTTTTTTACCTTGTTCCGGTAATGGAAAGTGTTTTTTTTTTCTATATTATTTGAAGAGCTTAAAAGCTAAAATCCCCACAGTAATAGGTACCCTAATAGGGTCTATGATTAGCACTATATACTACGCTGTAAGACCACTGTAAATACAATGGCTGCAATAAATTGAATATAAATTATGTTTATTAATAACTTCCTGGTTCGCTGGACTTTAGCCTGGTAACCTTTTTATTTGACCGATTTATTTATTGCGTAATAACGTCGTCAATAAATACAAACGTACAATTGGGAGGTAAAACTGATTGTAATGGACCATCCGACTAGGGAATTACAATATTTGTAGGCCAGAGCCTCGATAAAACGTGAGTTATATGGGTTATGGTCGCCATCTAGCGTCACTTCCCGACAGCACCACTTTTTCGCCGCGCTCTCTTCTCATTTTGATACCAATAATTGTTTCAAATGCATTAATATTAGGCGGTTTCGTAGAGATTTAAATCTTAAATATTCATTTTCTATTCACATGTAAACTTTTTAACTCGGTTAATATGAAGTATCTAGACTCGAACATTACGCCCTGGTTCGCTGGACTTTAGCCTGGCAGTTTTTCTGTTTTAGCAATAACGTCGTCAAAATATACAAAAGTTCAATAGGGAGGTAAAGGCTATAAACTGTCCGACTATGGAATAACAATATTGGTAGGCTAAAGCCACGATAAAACGTGTGCTGTGTTGGTTATGGACGCCATCTAGTGTCACTTAAGTAAATGAGAGATATATTAACTTTAAAATAACACAAAGCTTTTGTCAATGTTACCCTAGAATCAAAGAGACCCTGGTATACAGAACTAAATACGTGCGTGTATAAGATTTCGTCATTCAGAAGATAAAATAATTACTATACCCAGGTGATCCATGTCATATCGAGCGTATTTTTGACAGCCTGTGGTTTATTACTATTTTGAAAGTATTTCAACGATGTAATATAATGTTCGCAAGACGTTAGATAATCCTTTCATCGCTATTAATGACATTTATTAGGTACATTATGGGATACCCTACTCTTATTCATAAAGTGCACGATATGTAATAGAAATAGCTTTATAGTGCATTTATGAATAAGGGTTGTGTTTAATGTCGTTCAAATAACATAACTAGATTTAAAATAGAGTACTTATGCGTCTTAAACACCATGATTTATTAACGTGATATTATATGAATCGGGTAACATAATGAGCCATTAAAGCACTCCGAAAATGTGCAACGCCATTGCAGTGTCTTTAACGTTTTGAAATGTGCAAACTTCACACTTCGGCGACACAACCGACACAGACGGTAGGTGAACAAAGGCAAATTCTGAGTGGTAGCTAAACAAGGGGAGCGGAGGGGACTATTCACCTGCCCGGTAGTCTGATGATCTGGGGAGGATATTAGCTAGAAGTTTTACCTTGCATTGGGTTAATGTGAGCTTATAGGATAGATAGGAATAGGAAGAATAAGACAGACATAGACGACACTTGAAAATATTACCAATTCACGTCGAGTTCCAACAATTTGAAATCTTTTCAAGCCAAAATAAATGGATAGTGGGATCTGGGAGTAGCAGATTCATGACCTTTTGCAATCTCAAAACTACAATCTCAAGGTAACCTAAGTATTCGTTTGGCTTTTTGGTTCAAAATATTGGACCACTGGCTCATTGTTTATGAAATTACCAGCAATAATACATTCCAACATTAGGCTTTTCCATTACCAGAGACATAAGAGCGTGTCAGATATTTTTAAGCGCGATATTGAACAATATATTATTGCTGGTGACTGTACAAGGATATCAATGTAATATAAGATCTAGTTCTAAGAGAGTTAAGACATTATACTGTTGTTTCAAAGTAATAAGAATTATCATAACGTTAATAATACGATAGCAAGAGATGTAGAGAAGATTTAGAATTTTGAGCTTTAAAGTTCAGGGTGCGGATTGGTTATGGGGCGGAGCGACGGGCTATTTTTAGATTGGAAGCACCAGGAGAGCATGGAGCTGTAAGGTTTGACGAACATTTTGAAATTGAAATGTTGGAACCATTAGATACAATGGGAACCTTATGTAATATTTGAAATTTCGAGAAACATTCGAAAAAATAAACCTAAGTATATCATTAGAAAACTCATCATTAAATTTTCAAAGTGTAATAATAAGAATTATAATTTTCAAAAGGGCAAAAGTGTTTTGCTTGAATATTTACCCATTACTATTCGTTACAAAGTAGTAAGATATTAAGAAAGTGTATTCATATCATTATTTGTTTTATAATGAATCACTTTGAATGATATATTGTAAAACTGAGTCGATGATGAGTAGATGATGATTTTCAGGTCAAGATTGTCTTTTTTTTGACAAACGATTCTCCAGCTTTTACGCTTTGGTTACGCTATGGGTGGCGTATTATACATTAGGGGCTATATATATAGTCAAGGGCATTAATATACAGGGTGTTTGGTGCATCGTTTGCCATTTGCGTGGGGTCATTTGCTATCTCTTTCGGCCCCTAAAACACATTTTCTCTCAACGGATTTTTTTTAGCATTTTTTTTTTAGAAAAAACTGATAATTCATGGACTTTTAAAATTTAATAAAAAAAAAGGGGTTAAGCGTCCATTTTTTATTTTATTGTAATGGGTGATGTTGTAGGGCTCTACCAAAATTGAAATGACGTGCAAGTGATACCTAGTTTTTTTTTATATTAATTGAGGTAGTTGTCCCCGTTTAGGTTATCAGGCAAGTAATGTGGGCCGATTACTTTATCACCAATGACTCCTGCCCAAACATTGATGCTGAATCTTCTCTGAAAACACCTCTGTCTTTTTTTTCGTGGGTTCTCTTGTTTCGGCGCCCAGTAGTGCAGGTTATGCAGGTTAAGAATTCCCTCTTTTGTAAACTTAGACTCATCTGTCCATACAATACTTTTTAAAAAGTCACTATCGTCTAGATCCGTGTGTAGCAAAAAACGACAAAACCGGTGTAACATACATAAGTATTAAATATGCACAAGAATGATTTATTTACCGTAAGTACACGCAAAACAAAAGCAACAAGATGAGATGCTTGGTAAAACCTCAGAAGAAGAAGCGACTCCCTGTGACAGCAAACATGCGAAAATAAACCTTCTCAGAACGCGTTAACGATTCACCAAGTTTGACCAAGTCATAATTAAGTATTTACCTAAGAACCAGTAGATGACCTTGCTTTAGTAGGCAGTCACTAGTACTGGGAGATCTACTTAAATTGAACTTTCTTTGAAGGTTAGTAGGTAATTGATTTTTGTTGCGTCGAGGGTTGAAAACTGTAATGATTGTGTGAGTAATCAAGTACAGATACTCGTAACAACGAGTACCTACATAAATCGAAGTTATAAATAATTAATAATAATGTTACCTTTCAATATCCGCAGTCTAAATAATGACAATTCGTAATTCCAGTCATTATTTAAGCACCCGTATGCTATGCATCAATCATATTAAGTTCAAAAATTAAACTACCTTGTACTGGAGTGAAATGGAAAGCATGTTTGTTATTTTGCCGAAGAACCTTCCACACTTTCCAGGTAGAAATTTCGAGTAATGAAGCTACATCTCTAATGCTTCTGGTTGGGTCTTCCTCAAACAATGTCAAAATTCGCTCATCAATTTGAATATTGTGTCGCACCACAACCCCTCTTGGTTCTGTAGCATTCAAATTAACAGTTTCTCGTAAACGTCGGTAAGTATTTTGGAAAGTGTGTCGGGATGGCAATCGTCTATTGGGAAATCGTTCCTCGTAGATTCTTTGCGCTTCTCGTGCAACACCATTAGCATTTCCGTATACCATTAAAATATCGGTGTATTCTTCAATAGAGAATAAAGCCATTATCACGTGAATAAACTTAACAATAAAAGACTACAGAACTAAACTTAACTAAACTTAACTAAACTAAACTAAACTTAACATTATTACAAACACGAACAATTACTTAGGTAGTACAAAATTAACAGAAATAACGATAAGAAAGTTTCTTACAAATTTGATTCGCGGTTTTTTCTTCTTTTTTATGTAAAGTGCCGCTTTAAATGCTTGCATATTTAGCAAACAGGTTAAAATTTGAAACCCTGCTTCGCGAGGAATAGCGCTTAATATTAGCCTAATGTGCCCCTATTGGATAAAGTTGGCAAATTAACGGCCGAAGTGAATGTTTTATGGCTTTATTGTACATGTTTAGAAAGAGTATAAACCGGAGATGTTTTTAAAACAATTTTAAGAACATTATCTTTTGTAGTTTTTTTTTAAACGTATATCAAAGTTGACCTTCTTCTGAATTTTTACACATGTTACATCTTTTGAGGGTCAATAAAAAAAAAACTAGGTATCACTTGCACGTCATTTCAATTTTGGTAGAGCCTACAACATCACCCATTACAATAAAATAAAAATTGGACGCTTAACCCCTTTTTTTTATTAAATTTTAAAAGTGGCAGGTCCATGTATTATCAGTTTTTTCTAAAAAAAAATGCTAAAAAAAATCCGTTGAGAGAAATTGTGTTTTAGGGGCCGAAAGAGATAGCAAATGACCCCACCAATCCGCCATTTTAATTTGGCAAACGATGCACCAAACACCCTGTATATGCGTTCCCAAGACGTCAAAAATATCTATACTCATTTATACCACTGGCCCGTGTAAACATATATTTGACGTGATGGCTGTACAGATTCGGTTTATGTGAGTTTGTAATACCTGCATCAAAATCCATTGCGTAGTTTGAAAACTACGCGTTCATACAGAGGGATACACGGCGGAAAGCGACTTTGTTTTATAAATACTATGTTTAAGATTGAGACGGCAAACACTTTGGGCGCGAAGTAAATTAATCATGTCTCTGCTTCGAGCTTGTAGCGCTACGCCATAGACATTTGTGCTAAATATAACACTTAATATCATTTGTGACTTTTTATTATGATCATTTTATTACCTAAGGCTTGGGGGCGTTAGAACAAATTAATAATACTTAATGGGTTTTACATCCACAAATGGTAAATAAAGGTGTTTAGATTGCATAGTTTGTAACGCCATCTATTAGATTCTCCGAACATATCTAACCAGTCTTGGCTAGATATGAGCAGATCTATACGGGTGTTCAACGCAAGCTTCTAATAACCTATGCACTCCTAGTACCACCTGCGGTGCCGTAGCTTACGCGAATGGGAGTTTCTTGACCCCCCCAGATACTTGATTTATGACAATCTGTCCAGAAAAAGATGGAAAATATGTGGTTGTTTAGGTAGAAGTACTTCGGCCTTGCGCGGGTCCTATTAAAAATTCAAGCTTTAGATTTTGAATTGATAAAGCCAAAAAAGTATTGATACTGTAAGGGCGTCTAGGAATATAAATTTTAAACAAGACCAATGGAAAATTCTAAAAGCTAGTTTTAGGTTAACAGTTTTTACAAGTGAGATTTCTGTGATTTCATTATCATTTACTGAATACATCACCTTTTATAAAATAAATCATAAATATGAAAGTAAAATTACAAGTGGTGAAAAGTTGTAGACAAATACATTTAACTGTATTTTGACCTTGTGAGCGGTCGGCAATAAAATAAAATTAAATATGTTGCCATAGATGAAGTAGGTAGTTACAATAGATTAAGGTGCCCCGTGACTTAAAACCAGCGCCTCTATTCAACACGGTAAAAACTAAATCATTTTTGATCTGTTATCGCAATGCCGGGACAGTAATGGCGGCCCAGTTTATCAAAGTGTATTATGCTGGTACTATAATAAAATTATTTAAATTATTTACAAAATAAACACCAAAACAAAAAGTGTTGGATAATTAATACAGTCGCTGCGAACTATTTATGACATTGCCATAATAAACAAAACAACTCGGAAACTACACGAACCAGGTATCTATTCAACGGTACCAAGAATAGTAAACGTTTACGTGATGAGTCACGTAAACGTGTTCCATTTTAATCAAAAACGATTCGAAGATCGATTAGATACTCGCTATCGACTGTAGAACGAAATATTAAGTCTTCGATAGCGACTCATGGTAGTGGTACAGTACTCTGTATTTCATATCGTCCTAGTACTTTAGCAATAAGTATTCTTGGGGGATGGGGTGCTCTTGGTCTTTGCTTTATTATACAAGATGTTCCAGAACTTGTTGTAAATATTAAGGGAGAAAGTCCTTTACTGGTTTAGAATATAGTTTTAACTTCTCAATCTGTTAACTCCAAAACTTGATATTACTCCTTAATTCCAAAATATCAACGCATTCAAAATAAAAAAACGTGGTTTGAATATATTGGACGTAGAGCTGGGCCTCTATTCAACACCATAAAACTATATCGTGTTTTAGCTGTTATCGTATTGTTACCGTTTTGATAGTTCTTATTTCGCGGCTGATGTCAAAAATATACCATAACAAGTCAAAGACGATAATTATGTTTTTACCGTCGGGAATAGAGGCCCTGTAAATGTTGGACTAAGGCCCGCCCAACTTTGTTGGTTTCAGCGTTGAGGCCCGAGGGCCTAATGCTACTAGGACCACAGAAGCGCACAGAGTAGATATTGCAATGATTACAGAAACCGCAATTATCAGTTTTCAGAAGGTCAACATCAGTCAACATTTTATTCATATGGGAAGAGTACCTAAAATAGTAGGTTGTTAGCATTAACTAGACTAAATATGCTAAACAGTTTAAAAATTCAAAGCTTGCATCGTTGATTTTAAAACGTTATTCGTAACTCGGTTTCTTGTATTCCGCTGACTGTTTGTTTATCTGTTTATTACCAACTCAGCAATCGATTATAAACCAACTTTTCGATTAATGGAATCAAAGACATAGCTATCAAACAAATGAATGATAAAGAAACAAATATGTTAACAAAAGATAATATAAACTATTTTTTTAAAGGTCAAAATAATTGCTTTTAAGAGCATGCTTACCAATATACCAGAAAGTTGAGATGGGTCAGTTAGGGTAACAAGGAAACTAGCTGCTGCCCTTATTGGTCCATCTTAACTCTCCTCTATCAAAACGCTTGTGTTAAAGAAATACATTTATCTCGTAACAACTTTTACTGGATTTTAACCTTAACTTTCCTTACTCTGTTGTAATTGACCATTAATAAGAAAAACAATAAAAAAAAAAACAGATTTTATCCAAATAGTTTGCGTCCTAGTTACTTATTTTGACGCTTCAGTAGTATTTTTATTTCTTTATGTTTTTTTTCAGTACAAATGTAATATAGGTGGTAGAAACCAAATCGTAGACCACCATTAATGTCAAGTAAGTAATAATATTAAGAGCTATCAAAACGTTGACAATACGATAACAGGTTAAAGACGATAGATATAGTTTTTCCCGCCTAGATACCGGCCCTGGCTGGGACTGGCTGGCCCTGAGACGGGTCACAAAGTACGAACGGTGTACTAGGAGCTCATAAAAGAGAAACATTATCCAAAGATGGAAGAAGATTAATATACACAAAATCTCCTGTTAACCAACGATTGATTTTGATATGTATCTCCTTCACATACAGTTGAATTTAGTGATTTACATTTTCCTTGCAAACTAGAGACATCTAACGGCAACACCAAGCATCAAATACTTTTACCCGCGAAAGTACAAATTAAACTTGCCAGGTCGCCACAAAATGGCCGCCCATTTTTCATGCTTATCCATAGATGGAACAATTTCTCTAAACTTGACAAATAAAAGATTGTATATTTTCTACGAAAATAGTGATAAATATTTGCAATATTAAGGTATCCTAGGTACCCAATGAGGTTTGTACGAACGAGTAAATAGGATTATTGGTGGACAGTAAAAATAATTTAGGAGTGGACATCAATTTTACCACCCAGGTTTAGTTATAGCTCCGTCATTTTGAAAGCTTTCACTTTTATATATTTTTTATTCATTCAACAGCTAATGATAAACTAAGGAAGTTTAAAAAATACATGCTCGCTACATTTACTAAATTTATTTCATGGAAAATGAAGTTCTTTTACCTTAAACAATTTAATGATAATGAGTAGGGCTGAAATTGGAAATATAAAATAACATTATTTCAAATCGAACTTATAACGAGATACAAATCCCTTCCGAAGTTTTGCCTTTCACTGTCGATTTGTATCCCTCGTATTGTACCCCTGTCTCGTTCCAACCCCCTCGATCGTTGATAGTTTTGTGCCAAACTTGTTGGCTGGTTTACCTTCTGCTTTGGTAATAAGGTTGATATTAAAATAAATACACTGAAATTTGAATCGTCTGCAACTTATGCGCTCCTGGTGACTACACTATATGTTGGAACGGCTCTATATGGAGAGACCGCGTCATACTGGTCCATAGCTAGTGTTACTAGCTTTTTTTATGTTTACATACTATGTTTGGTTTAAAATGATCGATTCTCGTGCAATTAGTATGCAGAGCAGATACCAGGACTTTATGAAATGCTAAGAGTTAAAATGCTGAATGCACTTAATCCAGGGTGCAGGTAAAATCAATAACTAGTTTCCGTGGAAACCAATCGCTGTCTTGCTCTGCCACATACATTGATGAATACGTTGAAAGAGTCCGTTTTTAAGTAGACGGTTACGAATAAATTTTACTATGGAAATACGTTATCGAACCATTGGGCGTTTATAAATCGTGTAAAAATATGGTGAGCGAGTGAGTAGGCCTATTGTTATTATCCTTGGATGTCTGACTGAATGCTTAGGGCCCGACTGTATAAAGAACTTTTCATCACACTTGCTCGTAAATGGTGTAATTCCATGCCTGTATACAGAAGGACAATGGCCTAAATTGTTCCCGCGGGAATTATGGCGAGTTTGTCATCCCTAGGGAGTAATGACTTTCTTTTTAAAATTTGCAACTCTTTCGTACATAATTTCTGACTAAGGAGGTTTAATTTTCAGCCAAAAATTAAATCGGTTTCTAATTTCATCTTTAAAAATTAGCTATAATAGACTAACTTACATTACACAAAACCTATATGCTTCATTAAACTTCATTATTTTTATACCTATTTCAAGTTTATATCAACATTTATCATTAATTTTAGTAATTATATATTTTTATCAAATTGGCTAAATCTGGCTCGAATCCAGGTCGAAACTAAACGCAGTATCTGTGGTCACAAAAAAAATATCGTTTCCATTTACGTTCCCGTCCGTCAAAAGTTATTTCTTTATATTTTGCAGAGTTAAAGTGTTTTCTCTTTGTTTTTTTCCTCGCAAATGTGATGAAAACCATTGTGTGTATCACAGGCAGTAAGGGGATTACTAACTCGAGTCATTAAAAGCCCTCCGCCTTCGGCGTCGGGCTTCTAACACTCTCGTTAGTAATTCCCTTCATACTACCCTTGATGCACAATGTACTATTATGACTTGGTCACTCGATAGAAGTTTACGAAGCACCACTGAGTTTCGTGATTCGTTTAATTCACATTTGTTTTGAAGTCGGTCGAATCGACTTTTAATCCGATACTCGTACGTGCGAGAGAGGCTCTTTATGTATGCACATAAAGAGCCTCGTCCTACGTCCTTTGTTTATTTAAATATGATGTCGACGCGTGTTTGCGTCACATATATCCTTGGTGTTGCCAGCAAGAACTGGATGCAAATTTTTGGTCGTTCGAGATTATCTCGAATGATTCTTTGTTAATTCATGTTGTTTTTCTTTTAACGTGTGTGTGTGTGTCACTTTCCGTGTCTTCGCCAAGCGAGTCCAACGGAAAATCAGTGCTGGCTTTACGGCTAGCGAATGCTGAGTTGGGACCGTTTCGCAACAATTTCTCTGTGTCTTGTTCTTTTTGTATATATGTGATGTCATTTTAAAATGTTGCGAATAAATGTCTCTTTATCTTATTTTATCTTATCTTATAATATTAACTTCAAACATTTGTGGTGTTGACATAACACATCCACAGATGCATAAACAGTGTATCCTTGAATAAAGTGCACAAACGAGTAGGGATGAAACTAAACGAAATTTCACCGACCGCAAAAATAAATAAGTGGGGTCATATCCCCGCCGCGCCATTCATAATAAATTTGTTTGCTGTGAACCCTATCGGAACAAAGTGAAATAACTCGCCTCATATGAGGTCTATTGAAAAAAAAAACGGTTTTTTAATCCCAGAGCAGTTGTGTCAAACAAAAAAAAAGCCAAACGCAAAAAATACTGGTTTATTAGCAACTCATAAACAATATCTTTGGCCTCTCATCAAAAATGTCGTGTATGCATTAGACTTAATTATTATTACATAAGGTAATAGGTATATTTAATTTTAGGAACTATAAGCTATTTACAAAAAAAACACTTGAATTTAACAAAAATTTGCACTTAAATACATCTTAATATTTCACAAACGGATCCCTTAACAATTTTTTTTCACAAACTGAACTATTATTTAAAGATTTATTTAACGACACCCCGCAACCATGGGGTCGACGAGGAAAGAAAGCATATCCACGTTAAAAAAAATATTCACTTCGATCATTACAAAGTTATCAATATTTTATTTAACTACTTTGTCAGCGTGACTAATAAATTCGCCATTCTCGTGATAGCGAATTTTGGCGTTTCCGGCCCAATATTTAACGCTAAACATGGTCAGAAATAACTGCATATATTTTTCTTATATAGATAATGATTTTATCTTAAGATATTCTAAATAATTATATTAGCTTTGTTATTTTATTATTATACATATTTTATTTTTCAAATCCTTATTTTCTAATTACCGTAGCCTGTCCGCACACTACCTTGGTCTTCAAATTTGCTTCTAATTTCAATTAGGAACGGTTTCTATGTGTGCCATTTTAAATCCTGCTAGGCTAAATACTGCCTATATATTCTGATTAACTATAATTGACTAAGACCGTTCCTTAAAAATATATTATTAAAAAAACTATCTGTCCGGCCCGAACATATAATTACCGTAGCCATTACTTTTCGAAGGGCTCCTCCCCAAGTAACAAATTATTTTTTCATTAAAATTGCATGAGTCGCTAAACATGGTCAGAAAGCTGTCAGGTGTCAGCTGAGGGTTGTGCCTCGGTACTCAAACTATGTGAACGTAGAGTCTGGCAAATGAAAAAATGGCAAGACTGTAGTGTCATCCCTTTTTTCTTAGATTGATTTGAAAGGGACGACACTACAGTGTTGCCATTTTTTCATTCTCATGTTTCATTAGCCAGACTCTATCAGGTTTGCCGTATTTTGCCACAGTGCAAGTAAGTTTATAAGTACCGTAACATTGGTTTACAAATTTTCTAATTCCCGTACCCCGTTCTTTAAATTTGGTCTTAAAGGGAAATTTGCTGTCGTTCATTACAATAAAAGAACTCTCTCTGTGCACAACAATTTTGCTGTATTTTTACAACGGCCATTCTCACGATTGGGTGTTTTCCGCCTGATTACCGGAGCCAATTTTTTTTTTCTAATTTAATGGACTTAATAACATAAGAATATGAACAACAGGAAGCTAAATAATCAATAAGTTGAAATGGCATCTGAATATTACAAAGAAGTTATCGAGTTATAGAGATTCAAATATTTCATGAGAACTGTAATTAGATTTTGTTTGCGATGGATGTGGTAATAAGAAAATTAATTTGACTAAACAAAGTATTAGCTAATAATTTATGAATCAACAACTAAAAAGATGAATTTTGAATTTTTATTGTTTCTAAATTATCGACATCGACATTTTTATATTAATATTTATGAAAAATTAACTTTTATTGCCGAAAATACACAACGATAAACATACTGATATAGAGAAATATATACTTAAATATGTAGAAAACATCCATGACTCAAGAACAAATAAGATAAATACATAAATAAGTTTTTAAATCAACTGACTGTATAAATAAATATTATAATTTAATTAAATTTGAATCTTTGCGTGCTCGACAAACCTATATCGAGCAAAGACAGGCAGGAAGCAGAAATCCCTGCAAGGAAATCTGGAGCATAGTAAATGAAGAGATAGGTGCAAAATCTAGGTCACAAAATATAACACTTAGAGACCCGACATCGCAAACGACTATATCTGATAATGACATTCCTAATATATTTAATTCCCATTTTTTAAACATAGCCTTAAATAACGCCGTTGACATTATAAAGTCGTTAAGCGAACAATATCTCCGCAGACACCTGCGCGACACAGACGTGCCCGTGCTCGCCCTGCCCACCGTTACCAGCGACATGCTGGACCAGGTGCTGCGGTTTATGTTAAAAACGCGAAAAATTGCTGACACCTATGACATATCAGTTACTTAATATTTTATTATGTATTTGGCCGATTATTGGCAACATATTAGTTAAATTAATTAATGAAGTTTTTGTTTCTGGTGTATACCCTGCCGTACTTAAAAGTACTAGAGTGTGCCCTGTGTTTAAGGGAAAAGGAGACAAGTGTGAAGTAAATAATTATACTTAAGCCGATAACGATAGTTCCTACCATCTCTAAACTAATCGAGTCAATCCTGTCGTCGCACATTATGAGCCACCTCGAGGATAACGACCTACTGTCGGACCGTCAATTTGCGTATCAGCAGAAGATGTCAACGACCGCGGCAGCGTGTAAAATATTTGACTGCATTGTTACTGGTCTGGATGAGGTACAAGGTAGCGGGTATCTTGTGTGACTTGTCCAAGGCCTTTGACGTGATCAATCACGGAATCCTTCTGGACAAGTTGTTATCTGTGTCAACGATGTTAGCCACCGTCTACTCACGTCGTTTCTGTTCGGCCGTCAACAGGCAGTCAAGTTGTCCGCAAACGGCAAAAGGATGCAGTCAATGGAAGTGTGAGTCTAGGTATTCCTCAAGGGTCTGCATTAGGAAACACACTGTTCCTGATTTACACGAATGACCTTCCGACGGCCATTACAGCTGGCCTGTCAATGCTCTTTGCGGACGACACGACTGTTGTGGTTAGTGCGCGCACGTATGAACAGCTCGGGGAGAAAATCCATGTTGCGTGCCAACAGTTGCAAACCTGGTTTTCGGCTAACGGTTTGATTTTAAACATCTCCAAATCTAATACCATGGTTTTCTCAGGCCGATATGCAATGAATGCAGGTTCCTCGGCTTCACACATGACTCTAATCTTAACTGGAAGTGCCATGTTGACAAATTGTGCGATAGACTGAGTGGTGGTTGCGTAAACTGGGAAGGCTTATTGCAAATGATGCATTAATACAAGTGTACTTTGCACATTTTCACTCCCTAATGTCGTATAGCACGCTCCTATGGGGAAACTTCACGGATGCCAATAGAGTGATGATCATGCAAAAGTGTGCCTTACGCACGTTAGCTGGGGTGAAACCTAGGCACTCTTGCAGGGGCCTTTTCGTAACGTACCGCATATTGACGCACTACTCAGTTTACATTTTCCAAATAATAATGTTTGTAAGAAATAATATTTCCTCCTTTGCACGCGTGAATATTCCTGGCAAGGAGCTCCGCCACACCGGGCGTTTGAGAACAGTTCCCCGTCGCATGGCACTTGCGGGTAAGAACCCGCGTGTCATCGGTCCCACGTACTACGAGCGTCTACCCGCCAAACTTAAAAATGAAAATGGAAATGTAAATTTATTATTTTGTTGACATTTATTACTCATTGTACATATTTTGACATCAGACGAATGACCATTATTAGATGTTTAACTTTTATTGTTTTAATTTATGAATTATTATTGTATTCTATTCTTTGATTATTAATATTTATGTTTCTGACGATCTCAATGTAATTTCGTATTTTTTGTCATGCAATGCAACTAATATTGTAATATTACATTGACAAATAAATAAACTAAACTAAACTTTTAGAAAGAAAATTTAACATTTTTATTGACGTGTGGTTTTACCAATCACGGGAGATCACGGGAGTTCTGGACCTTTAGAAGGAGTACATAGAGCCAAAGTCGACACGCAGAGGCTCTTCAGGCAGCTTTTATTAACTAAAGTGATGGTAGAATGAGAATAAACAAAGTAAAAGACTATGGAGCTGAAATGATATGGATTTTTATTATGCCATTAAGATACATGCATATATATCTTATGGTCAAATGCAATATGTACACATTTTAATGTGTTTTGTTTGCTTATAAGCCGCAAGTGTCTTAATTTAAGGGCCTGGTTATTTTCCTGTTTTTTTTAGTCATACAAATTGATTAAGTAATAAAAATAATGTGAAAATCTGGTTCACGATATGGTATATAACCATATCGTGCTTTTTAGGCATAATATTTTGCAACATTTATTGTATTATTGCAAGTCCTTAAATATTTTCATACTGGATTGGTAAATCCACGGTAATTAGATAATTCACATTTTCGTAAAAATATAACAAAACAGAAATAATAATATATAAAACAAATATAATAATAAAAATAATATGGCGCAGCATCTGGTCGGTGCCTGTTGTGCACACAGAAGGAGACTGGATGCGTGCTGTTGAACATGTGTGTGAGGCTATTGAACCAATGGGGCCTATTACCATCTGCCTCGAAGACGTAGGTTGTGCAATCCGAGTGGCTCAGAACTGGAAAAGTCCTGGACCGGACGGATTACATAACTTCTGGATTAAATGGTTCAAAGCCTCACATGAGTGTTTAGCAGCGCAATTCCAAAATGCTCTTGAGATCGGTTCCTTGCCACCTTTATTAACAACTGGTGTTACCTTCCTGCTCTACAAGTCCGGTAGTACCGCAGACCCAAATAACTACCGACCCATTACATGCTTGCCTACCATCTACAAGCTCCTTACGTCCATTTTGAGCACAAAATTAAACGCACATTTTGTTGCAAACAACGTTATGGCTTCCGCTCAAAATGGTTGTAAGGTTGGGTCCCGCGGTACTAAGGAGCTCCTCCTCATAGACATGACCATTTGTCAGCAAGTCAGGCGAAACAGGGCGGCCCTTTCGGCTGCTTGGATTGACTACAAGAAGGCTTATGACTCGGTGCCTCACTCATGGCTCGACAGGATCTTAGAGTTGTATAAAGTTGATGCAACTTTGAGATCCTTTTTAGGTGTGTGTATGAGGCAGTGGGTCACAGTCCTTCGTCAACCAGGTGGTCGAGACGTCCCTTCTGATTTGCCTAACTTGATAAGGATTGAAAGAGGCATCTTTCAGGGTGACAGTCTGAGTCCTTTGTGGTTTTGCCTAGCCTTGAATCCTCTTAGCTCTTTGCTGAAGGATTCCGGACTTGGCTATCGACTTCGTAGAGAGGCTGAAGTCATTTCACACTTATTGTTCATGGATGACCTCAAACTGTTTGCATCGAAGCGCCAAGATCTTATCGCACTATTAAAAATCACACAAGACTTTAGTAGTGCGATCAAGATGGAATTCGGTGTAGATAAATAAGTGTGCGGTCATGCATGTTCAACGAGGGAAAGTTGTAAATTCTTCGAATTTGCAACTTTCAGAGACAATGACTCTCAGATCTCTCTCCGAAGTTGAAACCTACAAATATCTTGGTATGTCACAGTCTTTAGGTATTGTGGACAGCGATATCAAGCAGTCAGTGAAGGATTGCTTCTTCTGTCGCTTGACAAAAGTTCTTAACAGTCTTTTGTCGGGTGGCAATAAGGTGCGCGCCTTCAATGGCTGGGTGATGCCGCTGCTCACATACTCCTTTGGCATACTAAGGTGGACTCAGACTGAGCTGGACGCCCTGGATAGGAGGGTCCGTCTACTGCTTAAATCACATCGCATGTTGCACCCACGCTCATCTGTAATGAGATTGTACATCCCGAGGAAATGTGGAGGTCGAGGCATTTTAAATGCTAAGAATCTCCACAACCGCGAGGTGTGCAATCTCAGGGATTATTTTCTTCGCACTGAGTGTGGGATGCATCGTGATGTGGTTGCAGTAGACAGAAGCCTCACGCCTCTCTCCTTGGCAAACGAGAACTGGCGCAGACCAGCGGTGTTGAGCACTGAAGACCGCAAGAACGTATGGAAGAGCAAGGAGCTACACGGACGCTTCTACCGGGCCCTAACAAGGCCCGACGTAGACTTTTTAGCGTCCGTGAACTGGCTACGGTTCGGTGACCTCTTTGGGGAAACCGAAGGTTTTGTCTGTGCAATTGCTGACGAGGTCATAATGACGAATAATTACCGGAGATATATTCTGAGGGATGGCACGGTTGACATTTGTCGAGCATGTCGTTGCCCCGGCGAGTCCCTCAGACATATAATTTCCGGTTGTTCGCATTTGGCCAATGGTGAGTACTTGCACAGACATAACCTTGTAGCCAGGATCATCCATCAGCAACTTGCTCTTCAATACGGTCTTGTTGAGTTTGAAGTGCCGTACTATAAGTACACACCGACGCCAGTTCTCGAAAATGGTCGTGCTACGCTCTATTGGGATCGATCTGTCATCACGGACAGGACTATTGTCGCCAATAAGCCTGATATCGTTTTGACAGATCGATCTCAACGCCGGGCAGTGCTCGTCGACATCACCATCCCGCATGATGAGAACCTCGTGAAGGCCGAGAAGGACAAGCTCAGCAAGTACCTTGACTTGGCTCACGAGGTAACCGCCATGTGGGATGTTGACTCGACGATCATTGTCCCGATAGTTGTTTCGGCAAACGGTCTTATAGCGAAGAGTCTCGACCAACACCTCAAGAGACTCTCGCTAGATGGCTGGATCAAGGGCCAGATACAGAAGGCAGTACTCCTCGACACGGCACGTATTGTGAGGAGGTTCCTCTCTCTGCAGCCCTAACGACCGGTAGCTTGAGCCCTGCCCCGCTGCCGGCGGCATTCGTAGGTTAGGTTTTTTATAATGTTTATTTTTTATATTAGTATTGTTATTTTACTTTTATAATTGAATATTCACTGTAAAAAACCTAATTGTACAGATACAAAATAAATATACGGAAAAATAATATATTAATATTATAAAACAAATTGAAGTCAATTTTTCGATTAAAATATCGTGGGACATCGATATCAGTTTGATTTACCTATTGTCATTCAATAACTTTACCTAATTATCATTTGAAAGCGAGTTATTTTTTCATTTTGTAATTTATCCTTTTTTTTTCTTTTTGATTTGCATTTTATCTGACAATAAGTTACATTAGTCTAATGTCAAAGTTCATAAATTTTTAGAAATGATCGCTTTTCCCGACTCAGGAACGTACATTTTTGAGGTCTCTCGCACTGCGTGTTTTCGCAACCGCATCAGGCGCTTACGAAAATAATATTTTCACGCCACTGCTCGGAAATGTGGCGAAAGATGGTCTATTCTTGGTCCCCAAAACAATCGATAGTTGTACATTGAATGAGCAGGCCTACTATGAATTTAAACAGACCAACTATGTTAACATTGTTGGTCTGTTCCATTGACCAATAACATAGGTCCGCTGATCACTAATTTGACCAATCAGAACACACTTTGTACTGCATATGAAATTGAATTGGCCAGTGAGAAGTCGTTTTATTTTTTTAATAATATTCATCCCTTCACGGATAGGCAAAGGAATCAGATTCCATACGGCCATATATGTCTGCTTTTAATTATTTTACATAAAGTTTTTTTTTATTTCCTCGCAGTAGTCGTGAAAAGCACTGTGTTAAGCCTCGGCCGAAAGTGCAATAGATGGACTCGTACTTTCGAGGGCCTCCGCTACGCGTCGGCCCTCGAACTAACTCGTCCATCTATTGCTTACTTTCTAACCTCTACAACAATGTACTATACCTCCTTTTAATTTATGAATTCCTGGTATACGACGATAATGAATAGTTGAAATTAAGACGCCTCTGCGGATCAAAACGGCCATCAAGGCCATCAGAACTACCCCCCATTACTATGTTTCACGCGTTGCGATACGATAACTTTAATTTGATTGCTAACATATTGCTAAGCAATTTATGCTCGTCAAAACGCATATGGTGAAGTGGATCTGATGGTGAATTACTTCCTGGTACAAGGGGGGGTTATCCTTAATGCATACATATTGACTGAACTATAAATGTAGTTAGTTCAACGCCGTTTTGATTCGCGAAGGCGTCTTAATTTCAACTATTCATTATCGTAGTTTACCAGGAGTTCATAAATTAACGGAAGGTTAAAGGCGCGGTCTAGGTAATATTTTTTCGATGTTGCGAAAACACACGGGGTGGGACACGCAGTGTGAGAGACCTCAAAGGAACATCTCTTTTTCTCAAAGGTGAGTAATTACGCTTTAAAAAAAATACATTTTTGATTACACGATATTTAGCATGGTTTTTGACACAAGTTTTTAATTATCAGTCATAAGAATATCACTTACGATTTAATCCATAAACGTTCTTCAGCTCTTTCAGGAGAAGCTTTATGAAGAAGTACTTAGTGCTGAGATGTAGGTACAGTCACCAGCATAAATAAGTGATCATTTATGTACCTTGTCGCTTTCAATCGTTTGACAATTTTGTATGACATTTCAAACACAACGTTAAAGTGACAAGGTACTTAAATGATCACTTATTTATGCTGTTGACTGTACCAGTATATTTTTATGTTATGTAATTTGAATCTGATTTCGAACCGAATCAGGGCGAGCTCAACTCACACTTGACCATTTTTTTGTATTTGTTGGTTATTTAATGGGGTTTATTTGACGCTTGTGTATTTCAACCGTTTTAAAGATACAAAAATAAAAATACGTTGTATAAAAACGTTTCTTTTATAGGGACCACATAGACTTTCTCAAAAACATGCCATGACATGCCATTAGTTGCATAAAACCTCTTTTCATCACACTTTCACGTAAACAGTATCTAAACATACAGATTAACTGGGCCGTAAGCCCCATATAAAACCCTCGACCTTTTTTTTTCATGAAAACCTAGGTCGGTAAGTAATTTTTTTTTAATTTATAGCGCAGCACATCGTTCATGCAAGTTCAAGCAAGGAGTTTACACGAAATTGAAAAAATGTTTTAAAATGTTATCTAAACAGTTTTTTCATTGCAATCATGTTATAAATTTTAATAAATAATTTTTTTCTGCCCTATAATTTCATTTATTTACTCGCAAATGTGATGAAAAACATTGTATGTTTCACGGGCGGTACGGGAATTACGAACCTCGACTCAGAAAGCCTTCTACTAGAGCCTCGGTTGTAATTCCTTACTTACCGCCCTTAATACACAATGTACTATTACAGTACGAGTATATTTGAACTACTTAACAAAATCAAAAGTGCCCGCTCTCTTTGCAAGGGGTGTACGAGTATTTGAGTATGAGAGGGGCCGTTGCGTGTGGCGCCGTGTGAGCCTCCGCGTGTGTCGCCGCGCTCCGTCATCCCTCCCCCCGCGCCCCTCTCCATAAACGGAAAGTTCACTAGTCGCGGCGCGACGCTCCTAGCGTCGGGCCATCGGTCTCCGAGTGAGACCTCAGCGACGTTGCCCTCGGCGATCCCCATTTCACCGAGCACGTCGCCGCTCGGCGCCGAACGCTACTAGGGCCGCATGAACATAAAGAGTTCCGCTGCATGCTTAGATCAAACACAGATAGACTGATGTTCTTTGCTCGGTGTCGCTTTTTAACCTGGTTTTTACCCCTATCGTATTGTGTATGAATAGATATAATAAATATATACCAGTTAATAAGAGCAATCATAAAATTACCAAAACGATGTGCCTACCTATTTATTTGATGCTTAATGTAAAGGATGCCACTTGATAAGTAGTTCCACAATATTTTTACCCGACAACCGACGATGGAGGTTTATGATTATGATTTTTAACCTATGAGGCAAATGATTTTGTACGTATGCTTCTTAGTTCCCCGTAGAGGTTAAACGGATGGCATAGATAAACGAAGTGTGATTCACTGGATACTTTATTTGAATAATGTACCAAAATGGTGAATTTAAAAGTATACAACTTGGCTTTTTAATATAGGTAGATTGACGACAAATTACAATGACGGACATGTGAACGATGAGAGTTAAATAAGTTTACTAATAATTACTTTTTATTTTACAACAACAGTACTGGTATTTTAATAAAATACTGAATTTTTCGAATTTATATTTCAGTTGTAGTGAAATTCAAATTAAATAACGATCGAAAATTTTCAAAACAAGGTATGTTTTGCCTTTTAATTTATGTTATAAAAACTGATTGTCTTTCACAAAAAGCTCTTCCAAAAATAGCATCAAAAAGACAACAAACAAAAAATATTCAAAACAAAGATCCGTTTCTAAAACGTAATATCACCGTAGCCCTTCTTTGCCTCGAGCTACTATACATACTTACAGACGCTGCTGACGAAAATATTGATGCCATTCATTCCTTCGATGCTCTGCTCACTGTACTAGGAATTCATAAAACGATTTTCAAACTGCCCGCTCTGTACTGCGTTAGCCAATGGAGCGCCTGAAGACCGCGGAGTTTTAGGAGCTCCTTTGGCGGTCTAGACCTTTGGCTCGTACACGTTTTACTCACCATTGGAGCACCGCCTTTACCGGGAGCCTACCCTAAGAGAGTACGTGTCACGAAAAATACTACATTATACTCGGGTCACATAAGGCACAGTACGTTTGATTTATTAACAGTTTCATCGATTCCAGTGAAATGCTGGCGGTTTGAAAATGTACCCTGAATGAATGAAAAAAAGTAAACGCCGGTCTTATTTTAATCGGAGATCATCGGTTTCCGCCCATAACTTATTCATTCAGCCGCGTAATCGACTAGTCCGCTGTATGCCACTGCTTCATTTATATGTGCTCCTAGTACAGTCGGGGCTGATTTCACTGCTTTGCTGCGCAGCTGTGTGGTGGGCGTGTCCAAGCTACGAGAAGAGGACGTTTTGTATGTGTACGAAGTACTGAAAAACAAATGCTCCAGACAAACATGCGGTTGGCGCAGTTAAACGAGATTTCGAAATCGTGTTACGATTGATTACAAATCTCGTCAGCCCGCTTCCACATTCAAACTGCGTTTATAAGGACGGCACTCACACAATCACAATTATGTAACATTAAGGTTTCGTTCATTTTATTCGTCGCAGCTTTTATGACGCAATGTACACACACAGCATGATTTTAACATTTTTAACTATAAATGTGTATGTGGCGCACACAGCGCTGTGCTAACGTAAACAACGTTGTGTAGCTCTAACAATTTACCTTCGCAGCTCTTTCGAACCTTTGTTTCCCTGGTACGCATGCGGGAGAAACTTGCTATGGGTTCGAAACGCGGTGGAAAAGGGAAACAAAGTTTTGAAAGGGCTGCGAGTCTTGGATGAAATCGAATGATGAGTAAAATTTAATTGGGTAATTAATTGTACGAGTAAGATAGATATCATTCACTGACATATTTATAATAATAATATTTTAGGCCACAGGGCAGCTATTAGCGAGCTGTTGGTGATTGGCGATACCACGGACCTCACGCTTGCCTTCACCGGCCGCCTGCGGTGTACAATGACGAGGAACAGGCCCTCAACTGTGGCTTGCTTTTATTGACCGGTGAGTGGTGAGAACTATATGATCGGAGAGCAGATGTCTTGCATAAGTGGCGAGTGCCAACCTTATACCTAGTGGTTTATTTTCCAGATGCACCTCTCCGCCTTTACACCTGTGGAACTGTTGCCTTCCTGCTGCTAAATGTACATGCGGTTTCTTCGGGAGGCCCATTCCATTGAGTTGGCGAGTCACCGCCTGCCATTTAAACCAAAGTAATTAGCATTGGCCAGGCAGGCGCCGTAGTTTCATCAATAGCTTAGTTCACCAATCTCTATCAGTTCATTTATAGAGACTTTTACTATAATGTTCCCATACTTCTTAAATGGTTAATGCTTAAGAGGTTCGAACAACATTACGATAGCTAATTTGTGCCATAACAATTGTAATCTTGAATTCCATTTCGATAATCGATCGTCCTATTTTGATATTGTGACATATTTTTTATTGACTGAATTGGCTATTGTTGTAGTTACCTTTTATCGTAGTATCGTAGCATTTCATATTCCAGCAAACTGTCTCTCATTCTTTTTTAATCCAGTTATGTTCATATTACTTACTTACGCAAGCAAAAGTCGTTTCTTAAAATCGATAGTTTGATAGAATTTGGTCTTGGATGGACAAACTTAATAATTACTTTGCTTCTATAATCAAGAATCTCAATTGTGATATCAGTTTAGAATCTCCATTAAACAGGCCCATTTTTGAGAAAGCAGCTCCACAGGTTTTGATAAAAACAAAAATACCTTGTGATGTCAAACTTGCCGGAAGAAAAACTCAGATTCCTAAACTATAAATTTGATTAAAGAATTAAACTAACTGCTAATTATTTATTTATTACGTTATTAGGGTCTTAGAGAACATTTAATCAGCTTTCTTTCACAGGTAAAGAAACAAAAAAAATCTAATAACTGTGGTCGTGGTATCGAAAATGGTGAACCAGGGTACAGCATTTCCAAAATTTTGAAAAGTTGAGTTAAGTATCTTGTTTTCCGTGCATTTTTTTTGATTTATCATATTTCCCACACTCCTTAGCTGAGCTATCATGCCTTGTAACGAACACTTGTTTTGGCCGCATTAATTGCAACGTTCCAATTGATTTGTGAGCTCTTAGATTATTCATATGAGGTAATTAGTTTTCGTCACGTTGGGAGAAAAAAAATGCTGACGGTTGACACGTAAACCAACAAAGAGAGTGACAGAACTGGATTTGAATTACAGTCAATTTAGATCTCGCAACGTCGCAATTATAAAGCTATTTTAAACTGGAGATTGCACTTCAATTTCTTTACACAATCCAAGCCCAATCAAGCGTATATTATAGGACATCTTTATCTTTAAATATGATCAGGAATACTATGTTAAAATCTTTGTCAATTCTCCCGGGCTCCGTGAATTCACGTACAAGAAATTTGTGAACGTTCGATTTTGCATCTTAGTTTAACGAATTCTGTAATAATGTTGATTTTAGCTAGATGCGGGTTCTCATCTAAACTTTTTTTCCAGAAAATATGACGGTTGCTTTGCTACAAATATATGATAATAATAAATGTTAAAGTCCTTAACCAGTACAATGCAGACCCTTTGGTGCCACTGTTCCGGATCGGGAAATAATAATCCGGGAGATGGTAGACGAACTCCTAGAAAATAACATAATTCGCGAAAGCCATTTACAAGGCCAGCCTTGCTTATCAATAGAACAAATAGAGAAACAAGGCTCTGCATTGATTATCGGGCATTCAACAAAATCTCCGTCAATGATAAATATCCTTTGCCACGTATTGAGGAACTGGATTCAAAGACTGGCTTCAAAGACTGGCTTCAAAGACAGGCTTCAAGGACAGGCTTCAAGGTATTAAATGTTTTACAAGCTTGAATTGAAAAGCGGGTTCTATCAAATTGCATTGAGTGATGAATCAATTCCTAAAATCGCATTTATAGCAGAAGGTGGTCACTACGAGTTCTCAATGCTCCCTTTCGGCCTAGTTAATGCGCCAAGCTGTTTTAAAAATATGATCAATTAGGTTTTGGGAATTTTGAGGTTTACAAACGTCATACTTTACCTAGATGATGTTTTCCTAGCAACTGTAACTGTCGAAGAAAATTTTAAACTGAATAAATTACTTATTTTTTCGGATGCAACATTAAACCGGATTGTGTTTGTTATACGCAATGAAAAAAGTTAGAAGCTGTACTTTTTTTTTTTAATTTTCGCATCTCTAAAAACTTTCCATCGACTCCGTTAATTTCTAAGATTAGTTAATTATTTTAGGAAATTCATCAAAGACTACGTCGTTATTTCAGCCCCATTGACTAAATTGTTAAAAATGTCATTTCTTGGGAATGGGATTCACGTCATGAAAATTCGTTTCAATTTCTCAAAAACAAGCTAACGTCAGTAAGTGTGTCAGTATTGTATAAACCTACTGTAAGCGTAGCGTTGAAATATTAATGCAAATAACTAACGAAGACGAAAAACATGTACACTTTTATAGTTGACAGACTACCGCAAAAGAACTTTTAGCAATAAGTTATTTACAAAAGTTCCGGTTATAAACATCAATTAGAGTCAAAATTCAAAGTTGTCACGGATTGCAACGCAGTTCGATTTGCGTTAAGAATCAAAAAAAGAGATAATTACACGAATCGCAAGTACGATTTTATCTCCGCAGGAGTTTTCATTCGGTATCTTGTTTCGCGAAGGTAAATAAATGCAACACGTGGATGCATTGAGTCGAAACTATGTGCCATCCGTGGAAAGATCAGAAACTGAGATTACGGAAGCTGCTTTCCGTTCAACTGCAAGACCCGGAATTACAGAAAATAGGGATCTTATAGAATCTGGTGACATTGACAATAGTAAAACTATTTTTTCTCAATATGAAGTAGGTAATAAGTGGAAAAGTCTGGTGCCAAAAAAATCGATATGGCAGATAATTAAATGCAATCATGATGACCTGAGGCATTTGGGCAAGTATGTACCGGTTTGCAAGGATGCGACACTATTATTTCAATTGTATTTATTACAAAAATAAAGGTGTTCCTGAAGAAGGTGAATTATACCGGTTGTCCAAATACAATCAACATTTTAACACACACCATCTGGATCATTTAGGCCCATTTGTGAAAACTAAAACTAAAAATGAATATGACCAACGATTTTGAAATAATGTCCAGTTCTTTTATCGCACAAGATGGTTTTGTGGTTGACAGCCGAAATGAAATTAAAAGCATCATGTGCGATAAAAGAACTGCGTTGCTATTGCCTAACGCACTCGCAATCGCAATCGGCTTCAAAGTGGAACAATTGTTTTCATTTTGTATGCAGACAAGCTTTCGATTTTCAAAATGAAGATGATTGCGATTTCGAGTGCGTTAGGCAATAGCCCCTCTGGCCATTATTTAAAAATATATTGGTAACCTTAAACGAATAATAACACACCCCAGGACGTGTTTTACTTCTAGAAAGTTTCATTCAATTCAATGCATTGCTCAAACAAAAATATCAATATTTAGACTATAGCAGCGGGCATGCCGCGTTCGAACGGTTTAATAAAACAATTCTAGAAGCCTTAAAGGCAATTGGCGCGAACACGACATGGCAACTAACCGCAAAGATCCAGTAGCCACCTTCCAGCTCTACCAATAGATCAGCTTTATAATATAAATTACTTTTCATCACACTTGCTCGTAAATGGTGTTATTCCATGCCTGTATACAGAAGGACAATGGCCTAAATTGTCCCCGCGGGAATTATGGCGAGTTTGTCATCCCTAGGGAGTAATGACTTTCTTTTTAAAATTTGCAACTCTTTCGTACATCATTTCTGACTAAGGAGGTTTAATTTTCAGCCAAAAATTAAATCGGTTTCTAATTTCATCTTTAAAAATTAGCTATAGACTAACTTACATTACACAAAACCTATACGCTTCATTAAACTTCATTATTTTTATACCTATTTCAAGTTTATATCAACATTTATCATTAATTTTAGTAATTATACATTTTTATCAAATTGGCTAAATCTGGCTCGAATCCAGGTCGAAACTAAACGCAGTTATTATCTGTGGTAGAGGTCACAAAAAAAATATCGTTTCCATTTACGTTCCCGTGCGTCAAAAGTTATTTCTTTATATTTTGCAGAGTTAAAGTGTTTTCTCTTTGTTTTTTTTCCTCGCAAATGTGATGAAAACCATTGTGTGTATCACAGGCAGTAAGGGGATTACTAACTCGAGTCATTAAAAGCACTTCTAACACTCTCGTTAGTAATTCCCTTCATACTACCCTTGATGCACAATGTACTATTGTTTCCATCCTTAATGCAGCATTTCAACTTCGTTCTGTGTAAATCGTGACGTATAAACAGTCCGTTTAGTTTAGTGGTAAGAAAACTATTTCTTAATTTGAAATGACAACGACACCAGCGATTCATTTTACGCAAACTCCAATTTTGACCATTTAGAGTTTTTTATTCCGAAATGTTCTATTATAAAGCGCCAAGTAGACGTACTTTTTATTATCATCCGAACTATACCCCACTAAATACAGTTAGCCGGGTACGCGCGGGAAGCGCTCGGGGTAATGTTTGTTTAAATGACGGTGACGGTGACTATTCGTTGGCGTGGTGTTATTACGAGTAGAACGATCAAGTAATAGAAAAAAAAACCATATGTTACGAAAATGAGCTAAATACTTAGGGAAATTAACTAAGAAAAACTACGTGTCGGTGATAATTGTGACATACACTGTAAAGTAACGGATGAAACGAGGGAGGAAAGTTTGATTTTCAATCGGCAGATATAAGTAAAAAGTCTATTATTTATTGTTTAAGAAAGATTTCTGTTGATTTGCTTCTTATTAGTTCATTGCCGGATAAAAATACGGTATTTACGGTGGCGTAGTATGTTCCGAATGTAAATGATTAATGTGAGTACGATTTAGCTTCAAACAGATGAGTTTATTGTTACTTTTATAATTATTTTAAACCGTATTGATAGTATGATTATAAACCGTTCTGTATTAGTATATAGTAATACCATATATAAATATATATATACTTAAAGTTCGTATTAATAGGTCAATTAAATTAAACTGGTTTCTATTATAATAGTAATTAAGTGACAGAAAACGTAAACCTATACACAATAGTGGCATTTCCAAGGCAAGGCAAGGTTTCTGTTATTGATGAACTTCAAACTTCAAACTTCTCGCCTTCTTGTGATTTTATAAACTCTCCACATTTTCTGTGAACGTAAATATTACATCGACTTATGAAATCGCTTCGGAAATTTTGAGTACTTATCTATGAAACAAATTGCCCCTAACTAGAAGTTCAGATAAATTCTGTACCGGAGATCTTAATACTAAGGCAAATTTGATTAACTGTTGTACGACAAGCATGTGAATTCATGCTTATGGTACAACAGTTAATTCTCTCGACTATACCTACTGAGCAATCTACACCAGAAAAAAGGCATTCCAAAAAAATAACCAATGTTCGAAATAAGGTATTAAGCATAAAGAACCCTGGATAACTATAAAAAAAAAAACAAGTTTTTTTTCCACCTTTGTCGACGTGACTAAATGTTTGTAATTGATAAAAGCTTTGTAGCAGGTAACTACCGTGAGTTTCTGAGTCACCTATGGTGCCACACTCATACGTAAGAGTAGCGGCTTAGGCACATTGTAGTGCAAAAAAAACGGAGACTATGCGAACCGAACCTGAGCATTTTTTTGGGGAACGGAACTGGCAGTCATACGAATATAAACGAGTCTACCTATTGGGTATCACATCCCACTTACCATCAGGTGGCCTGAGTGATTGCGTGCCTTTTTATTGCCATAAAAAAAAGATCGCCCCAATCGTAACTAAATACAAACAATTCTTTTTTAGGGTTCCGTACAAAAAAAGAAAATAAAAAACGGAACCCTTATAGGATCACTCGTGCGTCTGTCTGTCTGTCCGTCTGTCACAGCCAATTTGCTCCGAATCAAATGGACCAAATCAGTAGAAATTTGGCAGGATGGTGTAATCCTACTTTGACATAAACACGTGCGAAGTTCAGGGTTTAAATTATTAATTTACAAAAAATGTGCAAACCTTACTGTTACAAATTAAAGGGCTCGACATAATAATAATAATTATAAATTTGGCGCTTATGGGAGCCCTAAACGCCTTGCTGGTGTCATATTTACAAGCCAGCGAGGATATTATCGATACCCACTCAATTTTGTACTGCGGGGCCATAGCTGCGTGCCGCGTAGCTCGAGTCAAGTTTCCGGACACTGACCGAGCTCCGCGTGCCCGCGGGTCTGTCCCCGCTTGGCAAGTACGAATTGAGCGGCGTATCGATAAATTTAGGACTCTCATAGCAAAGCTAATCTGCTTCAGGGGGGGCAATGAACGCCCCCGTATCATGCGTTTCGTTAACCAAGCCTTTGCTGGGACCGGAATAAGGCCCCAGCATTATATGGCTTGTGTTACGGCACGTATTGACTTCCTGAAGCAGAAGGTTATTGCGTGGGCAAGCCGTATTCGTCGCTTTAGAGAGCGCGTGGATAGATACCAACAAAATAAAAAGGTGTACAGAAAGTGGGAAGGAACTGATCAAGGTGTGAGTGATGGGCACCTACTGGATCCTGTTGCTATGATTGATTTCTGGCGCAGCATCTGGTCGGTGCCTGTCGTGCACACAGAAGGAGACTGGATGTGTGTTGTTGAACACGCATGTGAGGCTATTGAACCAATGGGGCCTATTACTATCTGCCCCGAAGACGTAAGTTGTGCAATTCGAATGGCTCAGAACTGGAAAAGTCCTGAGCCGGATGGATTGCACAACTTCTGGATTAAATGGTTCAAAGCCTCACATGAGTGTTTAGCAGCACAACTCCAAAATGCCCTTGAGATTGGTTCCTTGCCACCTTTATTAACAACTGGTGTCACCTTCCTGCTCCACAAGTCCGGTAGTACCGCGGATCCAAAGAACTACCGACCCATTACATGCTTGCCTACCATCTACAAGCTCCTTACATCCATTTTGAGCACAAAATTAAATGCAAATTTTATTGCAAACAACGTTATGGCCTCTGCTCAAAATGGGTGTTAGGTTGGGTCCCGCGGTACTAAGGAGCTCCTCCTCATAGACATGACCATTTGCCAGCAAGTTAGACGAAACAAGGCGGCCCTCTCGGCTGCTTGGATTGACTACAAGAAGGCTTATGACTCGGTGCCTCATTCATGGCTCGAAAGGATCTTAGAGTTATAAAAAGTTGATGCAACTTTGAGGTCTTTTTTAGGTGTGAGTATGAGGCAGTGGGTCACAGTCCTTCGTCAACCAGGTGGTCGAGATGTCCCCTCTGATTTGCCTAACTTGATAAGGATTGAAAGAGGCATCTTTCAGGGTGACAGTCTGAGTCCTTTGTGGTTTTGCCTAGCCTTGAATCCTCTTAGCTCTTTGCTGTCGGATTCCGGGCTTGGCTATCGACTTTATAGAGAAGCTGAAGTAATTTCTCACTTATTGTTCATAGATGACCTCAAACTGTTTGCATCAAAGCGTCAAGATCTTATCGCACTATTGAAAATCACACAAGAATTCAGTAGTGCGATCAAGATGGAATTCGGTGTAGATAAGTGTGCGGTTATGCATGTTCAACGAGGGAAAGTTGTAAATTCAACGAATTTGCAGCTTTCTGAGACAATGACTCTCAGATCTCTCTCCGAAGTTGAAACCTACAAATATCTTGGTATGTCACAGTCTTTGGGTATCGTGGTGGGCGATGTCAAGCAGTCAGTGAAGGAGTGCTTCTTCTGCCGCTTGACAAAAGTTCTTAACAGTCTTTTGTCGGGTGGCAATAAGGTGCGCGCTTTCAATGGCTGGGTGATGCCGCTGCTCACATACTCCTTTGGCATACTAAGATGGACTCAGACTGAGCTGGATGCTCTGGATAGGAGGGTCCGTCTACTGCTTAAATCACATCGCATGTTGCATCCACGTTCATCTGTTATGAGATTGTACATCCCGAGGAAATGTGGAGGTCGAGGCATTTTAAATGCTAAGAATCTCCTCAACCTCGAGGTGTGCAATCTCAGGGATTATTTCCTTAACAATGAGTGTTGGATGCATCGAGAAGTGGTTGCAGTAGACAGGAACCTCACGCCTCTCTCCTTGGCAAACGGGAACTGGCGCAGACCAACGGTGTTGAGCACTGAGGACCGCAAGAACATATGGAAGAGCAAGGAGTTACACGGACGCTTCTACCGGGCCCTAACCAGGCCCGATGTAGACTTTTTAGCGTCCGTGAACTGGCTACGTTTTGGTGACCTTTTTGGTCAAACCAAAGGTTTTGTCTGTGCAATTGCTGACGAGGTCATAATCACGAACAATTACCGGAGGTATATTCTGAGGGATGGCACGTTTGACATTTGTCGAGCGTGCCGTTGCCCCGGCGAGTCCCTCGGACATATAATTTCCGGTTGTTCGCATTTGGCCAACGGTGAGTACTTGCACAGACATAACCTCGTGGCCAGGATCATCCATCAACAACTTGCCCTTCACTATGATCTTGTTGATTCTGAACTGCCGTACTATAAGTACGCACCGGCGCCAGTTCTCGAAAATGGTCGTGCTACGCTCTATTGGGATCGATCTGTCATCACGGACAGGACTATATTGTCGCCAATAAGCCTGATATCGTGTTGGCAGATCGATCTCAACGCCGGGCAGTGCTCGTCGACGTCACCATCCCGCATGACGAAACCTCCCTCGTGAAGGCCGAGAAGGACAAGCTCAGCAAGTACCTTGACTTGGCTCATCGACGATCATTGTCCCGATAGTTGTTTCGGCCAACGGTCTTATAGCAAAGAGTCTCGACCAACACCTCAAGAGACTCTCGCTAGATGGCTGGATCAAGGGCTAGATACAGAAGGCAGTACTCCTCGACACGGCACGCATTGTGAGGAGGTTCCTCTCTCTGCAGCCCTAACCACCGGTAGCTTGAGCCCTGCCCCGCTGCCGGCGGCACCCGTAGGTTAGGTTTTTAATAACGTATATTTTTTGTATTAGTATTATTATTTTACTTTTATTTTTGAATGTTTATTATAAAAAAACCTAATTTACATTAAATTAAATAAATAAATATCTAAGAATAATTATAATAATAATAATTTTGATTTTATTCATGAAAGAAGAGAGACCCTTGATCTCCGAAACTACTGAACCTAAAATAAAAAATATAATAAAATATAAAGTTTAATATTTCACATAAATTTTAAACTTCTATGACCATCTGTAAAAAAGAGACAAGTCTCAAAAGTGCCTCAAGTTGCTTCAAGAAAAAGCTGTATAGCCATGCTCATTCGACTTTGTGCTGGCACTACCGTGCCACATGTGATTTGAAATTAAAAAATGTTTTTTTTAGCACTACTGACTGTTTTTACCTCAAAATTTACTCAGAACGAAGTTGAAGTGCTGCTTGAAGGATTGAAACAAAATAAATTTACTACAAAGCCTATCTAATGAGATCTAGAGTCGGAAGGTGGAAGAAAATTTAATAAAGTACTGCTGAAATACTGTTATCATTTCCTGCGAAGTATTTTTTCATTGTTTATCCGTGACGTTGAGTGTTGTGTTGAGTGTCGGTTTCTGGTCGCCGGAGGCCTGTTCCGGGGTGCCGGTGGTCTGTTCCGTGGCGCCGGTTGTCTGTTCCGTGGCGCCGGTGGTCTGTTCCGGGGTGCCGGTGGTCAGTTCCTGGGCACCGGTGGCCTTTTCCGAGGCGTCGGGTGTCGGTGACGGGTTGCCGGGTGCCAGTTTCGGGACTTTGGGTGTTATTCCCGGTGCTGCTCAATTAATGAGAAACTATATAAATTTACAAGCCCTCAGCAGGCAACGCCGTGGGAATATCTTAGTCATATTTAAACCTAAATGTGCTCCCTCTTAGTCGCTCAAATATCTTAATCGAGATATCTTATCGCCACCCTTCTAATAGGTACCGTTATTTTTATTTTTTAAAAAGTTTTGTAAGAAGGCCCTGTAGGCACTTTTACAAGTCTGAGTCTACCAGCGCTTCCAAAGAGACCACTGTTGAGAAGAAGCGCCGCAAGAAACTCAACAGTAAGCCTTTTTTCTAAATAAATCACTTATTACAATACAAAACTTAAGCTACACAATTTAAATGTCACAGGGATGTACAGGTCCCAGTAGTAATAATAATTAAATATATCCAAATGTCGGATTAAAATAAATAAGTTAAGGTTAAGGAGTTCCGGTGGCTATCTGTGGTTGAAATCACTGTAGGTGTGCCTATATTATATGAGGAGTTCCCTTGATTTCTCCAAGACCCCATCATCAGATCCTGACATGTTGACAATGGGACAAACTTAAAAGTATACCCGTTCAAACAACGGCAAAAAAAAAACAAATCGGTCCAGTGGTCTTTGAGTAATCGAGAACACACATAAAAAAAGAAAAGAAACGATCCCGACGAATGGAGAACCTCCTTTTTTTGAACATTTTTCTAGGATATATACAATACTTACAACACCACACAGGGCTTGTTTATGTTTACGCGTGGCGAGCGGCTTGGCGTCGCGCGGCGATTTGGGCGTTTTTTTCGTTTGCAACGGACCGCGTCATCACACGCGCAAACACAAACATATGGCAATATACGGTGTTGTTTATGAAGATGCGTGGCGTGATGCGGCGCGTAGTGCGGGGCGTACAGAGTAATAGTGCCCGCCGCTGCATCCGCGGCGGACTCTCGGGAGTGTAGCGGAGCGCGCGGGGGAGCACAAGTCTATCAGAAGGTTCCCCCGCGCGTGCAGCGAACGCGGGTAAAACCGCTTCGCAGTAAACGCTCTGTCAACATACGCTCTGGCGCCATATGTCTGAATTTAGTGCGGACCGCGCCGCCCAACGCTACGCGCGACGCCCCGCGTCTCGTGAACAAAAAAATTAGACATAGAGGTACTTTGAAATGTGAACCAAGCCGAAAAACCAGACAAGAGTGAATCAGGCACGGACAAATAGGATTCCGTACAAAAAAAAGTGGTCGATTCAACTTATTACATTTAATTTAATTAATCGTCCTACATTGTAATTTTAGTCAAAACTTTGTCATGGAATACTATGCAGCAACACGGCGTATTGTGCCTTGACTCATCATGTCTGACATCTGCTGCTTTAAGTCGTCTAAATCCGATAAAATGTGCTCATTGTCATTGTACAGCTTAAATCTGGTGCGGAAAATGATCTGAGCGTTATCACGGTCAGGAAGCGGCGTTAAATTAGCTTCTGTACATTTAGCATGAGTTACAATTACCGTGCTTGCTAGCGAGTCAAATGTTGTGTCCTTACAGTATTCTTATAGAGTACGAGGGACAGGTTAAGCGATTTTCCCTATACAGCGCAACCATAAGTTTTATATTTCGTTCTCGGTTCGCTTAGGGCAAACTTATATTATTCGTCCTGGTAAGATCAAATTCGACAGTCCGCGCCAACAAAGTCGCGAGCAGAATCCTATAATATGAACAACGCTATTTTGTGTGTAAAGTTACAAGATATGTGACTATTATTACTAAATAGGGTTCTACCAGTACTTCACATTTGGTTCAGTTGAAAGAAGTTTAGGTACTAAGTATAGTAACTCGTAATGCTTTGTAGTGCAGTTCTATGTATAGTTGAATTTAAAGCTTACCAGGCTTGTTGGGCTTCAGTCTGAAAAAAAGGTATTGTTACGTATGCAATTAAATATTTGTACGCTATAAAAGTCTTTATAAAGTTCGCACAATACACGAAATAAAGCTCTTGTAAGTGGACCAATGACCTATAACTAGGAACTCTATTCTACTGTTATTGCCCCTATTGCTATCGTATTGTTGACAACTCGTCTGAAAAAACTTTTGAGATAATACTTAAGAGCTATCGATTATTTTACAATACGCTATCAATATGAAAAAAGACAACGCATTCGTAGAATAAGGCACTGGTCCCACCAAGGGCGAGGAAGCAACTAGCTATCCGCGATTCTCTCGCCCAAGAATGAACAAAATAATTGATCGCTGGTTCACAACGCGAAAACTCTTTACCCTGGTTTGTCGAAACTAAAAATATAGATCCCGTGTCAAGAACAGAGACACTAATATTAATAGTTAATCGCTGGCTGTATTCGCTTTCCGCTCATCGTCGGCGGTGGGACAGTGCCTAAGAACCCAGGCGTATTTTAGCGACCGTCATGTTTTTTTTCTACTCGCCTTATATAAACCGCTAACTAATATTGATACCGTTAACAGGTATCAGAATACAACCTATAGCGTAACCGAACCGTGAAAACAATTCTGTAATGAGCGTTGCCATGATAATAACAATTCTACAATAATTATTATAGCATCGTTATTACCATGGTTACGGTCATTCCGGATAGAATCAGTCTTGGCGTTTAGTGAACACATGATATCGTAATTTGAAAAGAAAAACGGTTTTTTATATCACTTGAAATTGAAACATACGTATTAAAAACTAAATTAATTCTGAGACTTACTTAGTGTTTATTTTTATGTAAATATTTAGCTAAAACAAGATTATTAAGATCCATCGATTTCTTGTTCGGTTACCATGGTTACGCTCTATGGATATCAACAAAATAGCGTTTCGTTTGTTTTTATGGAGTCTTTATTTGGATGTGTGCGAATAAAATACTTTCTTAGTCTGAAACTCTGAAGTGGTTATATAATTATTTATATTTCTTTCTCAGTTAGTTTTACTTATCGATAAGCTTATCGAGAAAGCAAGACAAATACTGTGTTATAACTTATTACGGTCAATATACGGTGTCCTTTGAATGTGCACTAGTTATATCAATTTCTGAGCTTACTTACATCTTGGCGGGCATCTCCCGGGCGGCCACCGCTCGGTTCATCATTATATCCCTAAAAAAAAAAACCGGTAAGTGCGAGGTGGGCTTGAAGATATACTGCTATTTTTAAAAACCTTGATTCTAATTAAAAGTTCAATTTTTTTTTTTTCCTTACGATATTGAAAACTTCTTGTAATTTTTGAATGTGAACGTAAAAATCATCTATAAAGGACGTAGTTTTGCAAACGCGAACCAACCCCCACAGTATTCAACATGACAGTGGACATTTTATTGCCAAATCTTTGTGGGTTGGGCCCGTTTGCAGGACTACGTCCGTAGATATTTTTTAATTTCTTGACCCATAAAGTTCAAAAATAAGTAGGAGACGGGACGGTTAGGTTCTGTACACACATATTTGGCTATTTTTTATTAAAATAGTTATGTAATATGCAGAGTCCTTCTATAAATAGTATAACAACCAATTTGTTAAATTACTTAAAATCAATGAATCTATCCCGTATAAGACCCCTATATCGTACTAATAAACACCTTAAATTAATGTGACTCTGTATATGAATAAAAGAACACTGCGGATCACGAAGAACACGATCGCATCTTTAGAAATATAGTGACCTAAATAACAAATTTTGGATTTGGAGTTAGGTCTCTATAACAATAAATTTATGACTCGATATTAAAAGTTGAAATTTTGAATTAGGTAACTATAATTCTAAAGGTGCCACGTATTAATATTAGGGAATGGCCCGACACGTAAGCTGCGCGCGATCGACTATCCGATCTCAGCTTAACGTGCCTTTAATTTCATATTTGACGGCTCTCTAGCTGCTGATAAATACAGATGTGCAGTACCCCAAGGATAATGTTAAGCACTTTAGTGCGTTGTCATAATAAAGTTCAAACAGAACATCAAATGACACACGACAATGACATTTACAATGATAAGGTTGTAAGTATGCTCAACATTTTTATCGGGTGACTGTACATAACATACCCACTGACATGAAATTTCACTTTAAGGGTTTCTTACGTAATCTCACTATACGGGTATACTAAATATTGAAATAATTTCGTCGCTGTAGCAGAGGTGCTTCACTTTAGCAACCAGATTTTAACCTTTGTACAATGTTAACCGTAACAATTAGACAGATACATTTAGAGACCCTCGTAAGTTTTCACACGAATAGAAGTGAATAAGGGTGAAAGTCGGAGTAACTCTTAAAAGAAAAGGGTATAAATTGTAAGCGGAGTATGCTAGACTTAGACCCTTTTTCACTTGATGTTATGAAGATATACCCTTATTCACAAGGACCATAGAATTTACTTTAGTAGTTCAACGCTTATCCTTGCGCTTGGAAGCCGAGACTCCACAGGGTTCGTCACGAGGATGATGGCGGAGGTGTCGCTCGCGTTGAACACGTTCACTTCATCAGACGCCCAGTACTCCGCGCTGTCGACGCCGTCGTAATAGAAGTTGTCTATGTGGTCCTGAACAGTACATCACGAACCATTAACAAAACTTTAGTCTATCATTGTAACCTGGTTTAAGTGAAACAGTGGAATTATATAAAGCTCTATTCAAAGAGCCTTAGATGTCGAATAAAAATGCTGTTGTTATTTTATTGATCGTTTTCGCGTGTAGGGTCCGTTCACCGGCTCGGAGAGGAGATCAGATTTTTATCACGATAGAAACAGACGTTTGAGTCATTTAAATAAGGTTTATTGTTGCATGTGCAATTCTTTTGTCATTAAGAATAGTCAAAAGAAGTGAAAAAGCAAAAATAAACCTTATTACAGTGACTCAAAACTCTGTTTCCAACGTGATAAAAAATGTGCTCTCCTATCCGAGCTGAAATAAAGTCAATCGCTCGGCCGACGCGAAACGAAGTCTATGAACCGGAAATTCTTAGTTCTCTTCGCATCCGTACGACGCTGTTAGCGGTCAACCGCACGCGTTCGCATTCTTACATCGCCTAGTACCACCGATCGGCGCCGGCGAGGACTGAATAGCTACGATGAGCCGATTAGAGCTGGCGACAACCATTCTGCGTCGATAGGTGTGTGGAGACGCTTACTTTTACATAGAGGGCTATCTGACATTTCGACGGCAGTACGGGGCACGCGAGAGCCGACCGATTGCTCGGTAAATTAACTTATTTACTGCAAATGAGCTTTGTAGACAAAAGCAAAGCGTGTAATCAACATGAATCTGACCTTGGCCAAGCTAGGGAAGAGCTTGAACCTGTTCCTCCCAGGCTCGATAAAAAGTCTGCGGGTAGGCTTCAGCGCTTCGTGGATGGTGCGCCGCAAGGGCAGGTTGTCGCTGGATTGGATGAGCGTGAGAAGTCGCATGACGGAGTCGAAGTCCCAGGCCTTTGAGTCTTCGTAGCCTGGGGGCGCTTTCTCAATAGTAGCTGCAATATTATTAACTAGGTAAAACCCCGATATAATCTTGACCAACGGGCCTATACTATCCACAAAATAAAGTGGCGAGTCGGGTCATAAATTATCGGAATCATGTTATCTCCTTCGCACCTGCACGGCATTATGGAGCGGGCCGTGCAACAATATTGCAGGTAGCGGTAAGTACAAAATGGACCTGAAGTTTATTGCATGACTCGCTACTTAATTTTGCGGATAGTATAGTATGATAAAAAAGATAAAGAATATGTTTATTCAATAAGTAGGCCGCACGGGCACTTTTACACGTCAAAATACACGTATACACGTATGGCTGCGTCTATATATCGCAAGGCAAATGTGGATAAAGCGTTCATCCCTATTCTACTTACGTTTCGTGACGGGTGCCTTATCCATACTTTGTCACGCGATAAACGCAGCCATATTAGTTTAGCCTTTGAGGGCTTATTGTCTAACGCACTCTCAATTGCAATCTTTTTCATTTTGACACTCCGAAGGAGGGTCTGCATACAAAATGAAAACCACTGTTCCACGGTTAAGTAACCTAACCTAACTCAACCGATTTTCATGAAACCAAAGTAACCGCTAAAAAAATATAAAAACCGTATCCAAATTGGTTTACCCGTTTAAGAGGTACGGCGCCACAGACAGACACACACACACACACACACACACACTTAGCGGTTCAACTGAAACACTCCTCTTTCGGGGGTTAATTTTTTTATACCCTTTACAAGAGCGGGAGAAAATGATTTTCGATTATTTCATCATTTATTTTAATGCTCGTTAAAAACATCTAGATATGTGTACAAGTATCCGTATTTTAACTTATATAGTTTCTGAGAAAAAGTGAGTGTAACACACATACACGTATATACTTAGACACACAGACCGACATGGCTATAGAGGTTCCTAGTTTACCCCTTATAGACATTTAACCCTCATAGTTTTTTTTAAATCCATACTTATACTACGGTAGTAAATATAATGAGCATAGTTATGGCTATGTAAAATATTGCATTCAGTTTCGTTACACACCAGACTCTACTAATTTGTATTTACGTGGAGGCTTTATTATTCAATAAACAATATCAAGATCAGGTTAACTTGAACTAAAACCTACAAATTTACAAACGCCACAAATGGGAACCTTTTTCTTGAACTCGTGTCTACCGACCAATACAAGAGCAGGAAAAACAATATTGTACTGATTGTACATCAATAAATGGTTAAGATAAACTTTGGAATTTAAAACGATTTATTAGAATCACTGCACATAAAATAGAGAAAACAATATATATTTTGTCTGGTCTATGGGTTACAAAGGAAGGAATTAAAAATAAAATACTGTTTTCACAATGAACCGTTTCTTTAAAACTGTTCTAATTTTTAAATACCAAGAAAACTAAAGTGTTTTTTGTAGTAGCTGTATTATTTTGAGCAATTTGGTAGTATCTTAAAACGGACCTACCCTGGAAGGGCACCGCAGGCATCTTTGACACCTCGGTCAAGAATACCTTCTTGTAATGGAATACTAGGCGGTCGAGCCAGCTCGGCGGGCGGTTTTCCATAGCAGACCATGAGTTCGTCACGTAGAGAATGAAAATAGTAGCTGAAACCTTCACCTAAAACATTCGTAAGATACATACTCAATTCGTTTTTGCTGTAATACCAGTTTCTTAGTAATTATCGATACATTTTGTTTTTTATGACATGTCATGTTTTGTGTGTGTGTGTCAAAGTTATATTCATTAGTTACTTTATCTACACTATTATCATAAGTCCTCTATTATGCGTTCAAAACCCGTTGGCAAAGACCAGCGTTACCTGTGGTAGTAGGTTACAGCATACTTATTCTGTGGTTACAGCAATGACAGCATTAGCTTAATATTGGAATTACGTTATCAAATATTATAAAATAATGAGTTTCAAATTTGGAACATCTCCCAAAACCAACACAATTTAAAAAGGCGCAATTTTGGCATCAATTGAAACGTCAACCCGGGTATTTTCAGTACAGTATCGTACGACATTTGTTTTCGAACGACACGAGATTAGGGAGTATATTAGTTTGTCTATGATTTAAAAAAACCCTTTACAGTCGTAACATTGAAACAGTACAAGTTTGTTTTGCCGCCATTTTGTCGTCAAGTCGTCGGCTTCTGAACCCATCTTAGAGTACTTATAATAAACACTCGCGTGATCTTATTATGAAACTCGCTTTTAGCTCGTTAATAAAACCACAATCGTGTTTTAAGGACTCATAATATGTATCAGTTACATACACTACCAATGTACATGAGTTGATACTAATACAAGGGTAGCTTCATCAGAACTGTCAGTAGCGTGTGTGAATGAAATAGCGATAGCGATTGGTAAGAAGCCGGGCATGCTAATTAAATTAAAAAATACTCTTATTATTTTTCATCAAGGAAACATAATGCGAATCTGACAATTGTTATAATGTGTATTACACTATTATGCAGTGAGACTATCTAGACAAACTTTACTCATATTATTATCGTATTGTCAACGTTATTATATTTTTTAATATCTTGACAGTTAACAACAGACGTGAAGACAAAGTAGAATTGACCCCAGCGTTGGTGAATAATTACATAAGCCGCCGCACTTAGAACCAGTTAATGAAATTTTCTTGGTATTTTTTTTAAATTATTATTTTAGTTACCTATTTAATTTTCTACAAGATACTGTTATTGGTTCTTGTTATTCATCATAATTTAATAATTATTTTAGAGTAGTATTACGCGCTTCAAAATGGTTAATAGTCATGTTTAACAAAGTACACAATAAATAGCAAAATACATTAAGGTAAATGTTATTCTACTCACCATCATGATGTCTCCTTGATAAAAAAGTCAATCTGCAATTCTGATCCTAAACAACTACGGCGATACGAATATTTTTTATATTTGCAGGGATCTTACCTACAATGACTCAATAAATTTATTTTCACACTAATTTCACGCCTGTTACCAGAAACAGCAGTAAAATGAATAAAAGTCAAGAAGCAGAACTATTTCCTATAAATATTACAAATACATTAAAAATAACAATTTCGTTTTTCTGCTCTCGTACGTTCAACCGCTAATATTAATATCGTTATCGGTATCAGGATACCTTTAGCGTAACCGAAGCGTGAAAATAATTATATTATGAGCGTTTTCATGATAATAACAGTTCTTAATTATTATAGCGTTTTTATTACCATGGATACGCGCATAAGCAATTTTTTGCACCAATTTAATGTTTAAAAATAAAGTTAAAAATAATATACGTAATAACCATAACAGGAACTTTAAAAGAAATAATAATAAGGAACAGATCAACTAAATTTCTTGGTTTAAGTTTATCTTAGTTTGCTAATTAAGTGCTATGGCGTAGAAGTACTTAGTATTAAGAAGTTCTATTTATATTTTTTGGAAAGAAGTTGTACTGAGACCAACTTCATTTTGGTGTTTCTGGTAAATAATTAGTATAAATACGTGTCAAAGGACAATTTAACAGACAGAATAACCTTATATTACTTGGCCTTGGCATCTTTGATGGAAAGTAGATTTTTTTTTTGATGCTAATCCGGACAGTTGAAACACTAGGTCAAACATGCGCCTTCTATCAGTTAATGCACCCATTTTAAAGTTATTTGATATATGATATTATAGTCATTTGCTAAGAGACAATAAAAGACATTTCTTTGAAATCAAAAGTTGTAATTATTAACCAATTATTACTGTTTAATAACAGTTACTACACACTTTTTTTTGACATTGTGAGCATTTATAGTACTTACTTATTTTGTACGTGTTTTGCGTAGGTTTGAAGAGATGTTTGGCCTGATGCGTGATTTTAAAACATATTCCCAACGGGTGCATGCCAGCAAAACCGCGAGCAACAGCTAAGAAATAGTTTTTGAAATGCGCTAATTAAGCTTTTTCATTTGATACCAAGCACGGCGACATTAAACAAACATTTTTATTTAGTTCATTTTTTATGACCTCTAGAGGGCGTTGTTTTATTTTATTTTACGTCTCTAAGCTATAACCAGCGGACAATCAAGACGCTTCCATTGACACCTCATTTGTCTAATTATTACAAATAATGAGGAGATTCTTAGGGAACAGATGAACATACGTACATAGCCCTCATAACTCTTCTTTTTGCTTCGCCATAGTCGGGGATAAATAAATAAATTGTCCCAAAAAAGAAAAGTTTAAAGTATTTGTTTCATAATAACGAGTAATAGTGCCGTTATAACAGCAAATATATTTAATTGAAAACATTACACTGGAGTGACGACCTCGTCAGGATCGCGGGACCGCGGTGGATGCGAAAAGCACAAGAGCGTTCTGAGTGGAAAGCCGTGGGGGAGGCCTATATCCAGCAGTGGACGTCTTTCGGCTGACATGATGATGATGATGATTAAACTCCTATTTTTGGGCAGTCGTGTAACAGTAGTGTTAAAGGAAGCCACAAGCATTGGCCACTTGCAAAAAAAATAGTACAGTTAGTAGTTATTGAAGTTTCAGTTTTAAATCAGGGCTTCTATTCTACTCTGTAAAACTATATTACTTTTGACATGATTGTTTTCGTATTGTCAATGTTACGTGTCAGTAATGGCGGCTGAGTGAAAAACAATACGATAACACAACAAAGGCAATATGATTCTGACTAACAGAATAGAGGCATAGTATTTTATTGCCCCATGTGTAGGAAACGTCTTTTAGGGGACGAATGTTCCTATTAATTTAAAGACTCAAGAAAAAATGTAATAAAACCAGTGTTATGCCAAATTATTAGAAATTAAGTACCTAGATCACAATATGAGAATTTACTTCTACTAACGCCATCTATCGAACTTCACAAGCATCACAAAGCTGTTGAGAGGAAGTCTCGACATCCAGACAGTCTAACCTTTATCGGCACATATTCATATAGCACCTTTGGTTTATGATGTCTTAGTATTTCCATTTGAGCTGCATTTGGGCTAGCTGGGCTCTGTGGGAAATCAGTTTGGTTGCCAGCTTGAAAATATTTATCTCTTTTTTTTATTACTTCACATCCATTTATTATAATCCTAACACTTAAAATCGTTTTGTTTTAAATGAACAATATTATTATGAATATATTACTTTTAAATGCTTTCAATAATCATAAACATAGGTTGCATTAGCTTGTATTTATTGCCAGCAACAAAAAAATGCTGCACATGCGCAGTTTTAGTTTAGCAACGTTCAGTACGTTTAGAGGGATTCAGCAAGAAAATTGTACCAGGAACGCATATTCAACTAGAGTAGGCTATGGAGAGGGGTACCTAAAAATCAATATTTCTGAGTACGCATGCGTAGAAATCAATTGCACCACTCCTCGGAACAATGTTGTTGCATTCTATCGCGATACGTCATCTATACGACACTGTCAACTGGAAAAAAGTTTAAGGTGTAGAACAATTGTGAAATTAGAAACCATCAGACGGCGCTTATGGATCGCAACGCGAAGACAGCCTGTAAGTAAATGTTGAATACTAATATTAATTTATAAACATGTCTGCATTGAAGCCAAGCGAGTTTAAGCAGACCCGCTGAATTCTTGTGAAATATCTATCCGTGAATAAGCTTATAGTAATATGCTGAGGGAAGAGTTATACGTCACAGTCAAGGTTAAACACGGGAGTTGACGGGACAGAGCAATGACTTGATAACTGATGAGTATTAACTATTTTTACTTGAAATAAATGATTTATTATTATGAATAAATATTTAGGTAGGTACCTCAAAATTTAAGTCACTTTTAGTATATGGGAAAAAAATATATGTATATATCCCTAACTATTTTATTTTTATCTTATCTGAAAAGGCAATAGCGCTGTGGATAGGAAGACGATTATTTAAGGTGCATGTTGGTGCCTATTTCATTCATTTAAGAAAAACTTGTTTTTTCCAGGTACCCGGAAGAATGCAGCCTCCCCAGATCAAGCATGCAGAGAACAGGTTTCGATTTTTAGAATATTTTAATGCAGTCCAGTTAACACAGGGTGTAGTTTGGTCGAGAATAAACTACATCTATGTATAAGTGATCTTTAATTAATGTTAATTATGTAGATAGGGGGTTCGTTCATTTCAATTCTCGCAAGTAAACGTCTTGTGCTTAATTAATGTCCAGATAGGACGACGTCAAAGTCTTGAAACGTCCTTGTCGTGTTATGTCAAAATCTTACAACGACAAGGTCTTACAACGTCAAATTCTCACAACGTCAAGGTCTTACAACGTCAAGGTCGGACAATGTCAAGGTCTTACAACGTCAAGCTTACCACTCTGATATTCTACGATCTAGGCAGCTTGACATTTCAAGACGTTGACTTAAAAAGATGACGGTGTTTAACTACCTGGTCATTTTGAGACATTGACGTATTACTAGTGTGACAATCTAAGATGTTGACGTTTTACTATCTGGTCATTCTGAAACTTTGACATATTACTACTCTGAGATTCTACTATCTAGCAGCTGACAGTTCAAGACTAACTGTAAACGCCGGAGGGCTTTAAACCAGTTCTCTGTATGGGAATGAACAGCAACGTAGAGATTTACATGATCTTATTAAATTGGTCCTTATGAGCAGATTGGCCATTCTACTCTTCTATGCCTAAAATAGGACTGAAAATATAAGTAACAGTTTAAAAATTGCAGATATCAAAAAATACAGCGGTTAATTCTTAACCAGACCTCACTTTTGGTAGCAAAATCCACTTTTTTGTTTTTGTATACTTTTACAACAAGCACCTCTATTCAAATTACCACTTCATTTACCAGTTCCCATGTCCACACGTTAATAACGACCACTACGTTACTATAATAGCCTTTTTTTATCCAGCCCTACCCAATTTGGTCTAAAACGTTAGCCAGATTCGTCCACCAGAAACTGAAAATCGTGTATCTCCAGTTTAAAAAAAACTATGACTAAATGTAGGTTCTCGTTAATAGCCATTTTATTAGGCATAGTAAATTAGAATGGCCCCGTTAACGACCACTAATATGTACAATCGGCATTTTTTGACTAAGACGTGTTTTCTCTTGCTTGTATAATACAAGTTAGAGCATGAATTTACAAAAAAAAGTATAATCTGCTCATTAAAACTAATTAAACAAGATTAACGTTTATCTAATACAAAGTGAATGACTTCTCAATGAACAGATGGTTTTGTGTAAGGAAATAGTATTTTATGCAACTGATGCATAATGAGAAGCCTTAAAACACGAGCGTACGTTTATCAAACGAACGTCAGCGAGTTTCATAATAGGATCACACGAGTTGTTTAAGGCCTTATTATGTACAGTTCACTACACTACTTAATCGAGTTTATATTTGGAACAGGTGTTAAAACTCAAGAGTTATTCTATTCTAGTCTCCATAGTTATTAAAACAGTTATCGATACGAAACGTCAATTCAGTATGGTTTTTTTTTAATAAACCGCGTGTCATTTGATCTTGTGTCACATGAGAATAGGGACTTCATTCGTATGTTTATGTTTTTTTTAAACCTTCATATTCGTGACACTGACACAGCACAATTTTGTTTTGTCGCTATTTTTGTCGTCAAGTCGTCGGCTTCTGAACCCATCTTAGAGTACTGTAATAAGTAAAAACTTATACTGTAATAACATTACAGTTCAGATTTTACCTACTACCACAGACAAGAAAGTTCTCATAGTTAAATTGGGTATAATAATGTTAGTAATTTTCTACGATTTCTGAACGCATAATGGAGCGCTTATTATAATGTGCGTAGATAAATAAATATTCTTGTTTCTATCAAGTAAAATTGTTGAGTTCAAAATTACACCTTTTTTGGTTCCGCTTATTCTGCCGGTGAGTGTATTGTTTGTTTTAAAAAAATACTTGTGCTTAGACAAACAAAGCTCACTCCAATCATTCAGTTTATTCACTTTTGTATTTATTTCTTATTAAATTTCCTTATTTTCTTCTTTCTTACTTGCGAGATTAGAAATGAATAAACGGACTATCAAACAAATCTAACATTTAACTAAGAGAGGAATTTAGAGTATTTCACTTATTGATGTAATTTAGACTCATCACGATACTTTCATTGGCCCCTCATGGGACAATCTTTCATTTCGCACTCAACAATTAACCATTTCTTGAATGACTCTGAGAGCTAAATGCAACTTAATTTGTATAGAAGTTTTATAGTTGTTTGTAAATACTTTGTGTACCACCCCGAAGGATAGAGCGTAGGTAGGATTTACGAAGATTGTTCAAGATTTCTTTTTTGACTTAATTGTGGTAATCTCTTTGAACGCAAATTTTAATTGGATAATCAAGCCTAACCTATTACTCTAAGAACTGAAAATTAATTGCAACTGTTTAGATTTAGTTAGCGTTATTAGTTGGTAAGTAATTGTAAGTGATAATAATTCATAAAAGTATTATAATTTTCCAAAAGTATTTATTGCTGAGCTCTATCGACCAGCTTCGTTATATCCTTGACTGAAGTTAATCCGAAACAAAATACAAAATAGATAAAGTAAAAAATGCATTTGGGTAATAAATTGCTTGGATGAATACGCGAACTAGATCTGTGCAGGAGCCTGAGGGCCCTGCCGAGATGCACTACGCTAACTAGCGTTTCTATTCGTTTCGTTTTTAGGATTCCGTTGCCAAAGTAGGAACCCTTATTATTTTGCCATGTCCGTCCGCAGCCTAGCTCAGAGACTCTTAGTACTAAAAGGCATGAATATAAATATTAATCACGCCGAAAAAGTAGTAAAATAAAATATTGAAAATATTTCTGTAGGTTACGTCTGGGTTGTCGTTGGATAGGTCTTTCAAAAATATTGCGGGTTAGTAAACAATTTTTTTATTAAGGGATCCGTTTATGAAATATTAAGCTTTAAAGTGCTAACTTTTGTTAGACTCAAGTGTCCAACAGCCAAAACTTCAAATACTAAAAAACTAAAAAATATCTTATATGAATTTAATAGAAAAACTATCACGACTACGTAGACTTCATTAGTTCTTGAGATATTAACGGTTTAATGTTTATTATTTATTTACCTACCGGATAATTGTGGCGCGGTTGGTAAACTGAACTGACCGCGACCTATGTCGATGTATGAGGGTAACAGTTTTCCAACGACAAAGTTAAGTTTGTCGCAAGGCCTTATTTGATTGTAGTAATGGCTTCGGAATACTACACTGAGCATGGTCCGACATAGCTTGCCCTGTTTAAACCCAAGCGTCACTGGTAGATCACGTGACTTATCGTATCACGTCATCTACCAGTGACGCGAATGGTTTAAAAATGAAAAAGAATAGAAACGTTAGTCTTGGCAGGGCCCTCGCGTTTTGGTTTGCTTATAGGATGGGGAGGTTGACGGGGATAGTTATTCTCTTACACCAACGAAGAACAATCAGTTTTAAATAAACATTTTAATTCTACACTGTTTAAAAGTTTTATTAGCATTCGTTGGATGGCTAGAGAATCTGAGAGCTAGGCTAGAGAAATGTTCTCTTTTGTAATTATTACCAATCCACCTCTGTATACTAAGGCTAAATAACAATTAAATATATTCAGTTCGTTTTTGCATTGCGATGTATTTAATCTGATTAAGTGTTAATATTTTTGCAAAGCGAGTTTGTAATTTCTGTGAGCTCTGCATTGTAAATTGTAAAATTTGATAGTTTTAAGTAATATTAGGCCGAATACAGATCAGTGTTTTCTAATTTTATATAAACAAATTGAATGAAATTAAATGAAATATATTTACTTAACAATAAATAAAATTAAAATATAAAACTTGTACCAAAGTTAACTTAAAAAATATCCCTACATCCACTTGCGGCATAGTGCCGAGGACACTTGCAGCGTTACCCCGCTGCAGTGTGGTCGCCTGAGACGTCGATTAATTTATCTGACACTTCTTTGATAAATTTTGGTGTCTGATGACCACGGCCGGTTTCCATAGCAAGTGCAGATAATTCGTAATTTGTCTTTAATAAAGCATATTTCCGGGACTTGAAGGTTTGGGCGTGGTCTGCGGCGGTCTCTGGCTTGCGAGCAGAAACTTGGACGTGAGACGATGCAAGCGTATCAACGCAAGCGACGTTCCACGCCAAGGTACGACCAAGAAGCCACGGTATTAAAGTGCATCCGTCGGATCTCTATCCATCTGAGGCAGACTGGCCAGTGGGCACAAGCAAAGCCGGAAATGAAATTGTACTAAGAGCCCGATGGATGAAATTGGATTGGCAACGTAGACCGTGGCATCCGAGGTCATAGACTGCATTTCCACATCGGCAACAAGGATGTGGCTCGCAGAATTTAAGACCGAAGCGGAGGCGCACTGCAATCCTTAAAGTATTGGGATCTAATTTATAATTTTAAATATCTGTAAACCTATATGTAGGTATGTGAAACTCTATTCTTGACAGAACATAACCAAGTTTGACGTTCAAATTTCAGTTTAAGATTTCAAAATGAGCGAACACAGATCTATATTGGCCCTATTATCTGGCTAAGGCTCGCGACTACCTGCGCGCGTTTGAACCGCCCATCCAGTGTGTGTTTCGATAAATTATTTTAGATCGTGGACCTAAGTGCTTACTGCTATCGAATAGTTATCGAATTCATCCTTTTACACATGAAATTGTTCGTCACACACGGGATGGGGAGTTTAAATGCTATTTAATGTATATTTTGTAAGTTATATTTTAAGAAATACTATTCACTGTATGTTTAATCAATTCTATTATTGTTAGCTTAAAAAAACTGCGGTAGTTTTATTATCATGTGATATATTCAACTTAAAAAAAAACACTGCAGTATATTTTTAAGCTTGAATTACAACCTATATTTACGAAACATGTATGCCAATAAATAAGCTATAAAAAAACTGTAAAGAGGTAAAATTATTTGTAACTTTGTAAGTTAGGGGTAATATCTGGAACTTCACAATCGATTTTAAAAGTTGTTTGACTACTTTACTCGAAAATCTAATTAAATACTACCAAAATCTGACAGTTCCCATCTTGATTATTTAGTTGATGTAATATATTTTCGTAAAAACATTAATGATAACTCGTGTCTCCAGTAATATTAGGGTAAGTTTTATTGATAAAAATACCTACTATTAAACCAAAATGCAGTACTCACAGCGAATGTGCGCGGGTTGAGGTTAGGATTTTGGTCTTTAATGAGATTTTCGAGTATACAAAACTATGCTCAACTGCGTACATTTTATTTATTAATGATGTAAAATCAGCAAATCGTGACGCACACTTATGTATATAATTAGATTTTTATTCCAAAGTAAAAACTTCAAATTCTCGAATTAAAACGCATTAAACACCACTTTTACTTTGCCATGAAAAAGGCATTGTGTTTTTACTTTGTTTTAGATATACGAATCTACTCATTTTTATTTTTAATGCATTTTCTGGATGGGTAGTGATTCCGACCACATTTTTGAGCGACGGACGTGATAATCGGGGAGTAAAGTACATGTATTGGAAAACTATTTAATTTCTAGATAATCTTAATCTCAATAAAGTTAAAATGATTATTAAGTCATCATTATTATATAATCGTCAAAAATATTTTCAATCCTATTTCAATTTTGGTGTCGTGGCCTGTGCTTTTCTCATATACTTATATACTGTGGTACAAAGTAATTAAACTAAAACAACATTTATATTTTAGCTATCGGTATTCCCTTAATAATTATGGTACTTTCAAATAATTTGTGAATAAAGGTAAACTGAGAGCAGTGTAAATAAAACTGTCCTAGCGAAATAGTCAATTTTGATTTTGAATATTGAAATTGATTTTATGATCAAACCAAACGCGATTAAACAAACAAATATGGCGTCAGTTGTTCGTTGAGTTTCACTCCAGCGATAAATGGTGACAGATTTGTACCATTTTGCTGCGTCTTCCCACTAAGCCCATAAGTATCTAATTTTGGTGGTATGGAAATCATTTACACAAAATAAAGTCCAATTTATGGAAGACTGATTGCCTTATGTATTTGTAACAATGAATAAATAAAGATTTATTTCTTTGATTTAATAAAAACAGACTATAAATAATCACAACATGGTGAGAAACACATGTTTTATCTTTTTTTTTAATAAATATTTTATCTATAACTAGAGGACGCCCGCGACTTCGTACGCGTAGAATAAGTTTCCCGCTACTACCCGTCATTTATACCTTTAGGGGTGAATTTTGAAAAATCCTTGTTTAGTGCTCACTTACATAATGAAAGGAACCCCTGTACCAAACTTCAAGTTTTTAGGTACAGTAGTTTCGGCTGTGCGTTGATATCTAAGTGAACGATAAATCTAGACTAAAATTACTAAAAATAAAATAAAACTTAAGTATCCATTCTTTAAAAGGTCATTGTACCCATTAGGTTAGGTTAGGATTATTTTATAAAAATCAAAATTATTGAACCGTTATGATCCATTATTATTTATTTATTTTAAACTTTATTAATTATCATAGGTACCCATAACCGACCATGATCCAATTGGATTCGCAAAATTATGGTTTCGTATCTAACAACACCATCTACATAATTCAACTCGCATCGCATTAGTAGCAATGTGATTCAGAAAATAAAATTAATGCATTATTTACAATTAATATTGTGATTGTAAAATACTAGACAACAATAAAAAGTTTAAATAGGATCAAATTGGGATACACCTGTATAATAACAAAGTATAAAAAAATAAAAACCATTTCGAGGAATACGGGTAATCTCCGGTCAAGTGAAATCAATCTCTGCAGTTAGGTTTCAAAATATTATACAATGGGTTTATTATTTTTATCAACAGTATTCCCAGTTCCTTAATAGCTTTAGGTTGGTTATCTCTGTCGCGCTTGCACTCGCAACTGACACTATATTTGTCACTCGGTATAGTAAAACGATCATTCTGTCAGCTTATTACTGTGTTCCACTGTATCAGCCTATTACTGTGTTCCACTGCTGCTGGGCAAACGCCTCCTACCTGGATGTCCATAACTCCTTGTCTATTGCAACTTCCGGCCAATCTTTTAGGATAGCATCCATGTCGTCCCGCCATCTCCACCTGGGTCCTATAATGCCGAATTGGCCCACCTCTGTGGGTCCATGCGGCAGATATACCAAGACCAGGCCTACTTATCTCAGTTAGATGGTCTTTTTGCCCACATCCGCTATGCCCGTTTTGGAACTCGGGGTGGTGTTCCGATCTCGATCCGTTCTTTTTACACTTATTAATAAACTGTGCTCCATAGCACTCTAGCAAACCTTGACTTTGGGCTTTTGATTTTCTTGTAAGGACCTCGACTGAGCACCATGAGTAAGAATGGGCAGAATACACATACGAGTTTACGCTTGAAAGTGAGGGAGAGGTTTGCCTTCATCAGTTCATGGAACAGTAGTTCTTCCAAGCATTGTCGACACGTCACTCAACTTCCATGTCTTGCCTTGCCGGGTGCTAAAAAGACTAGTTAGCTGGCCCAAATAAATGATATAATATTATATTGCTTGCCGTTGAAGACATAAAAGCAATGTCGTCAGCGAAGCGAAGGTGAGTCGGCCTTCTCCTGCCGATTTTAATACAAAAAGGTACCAAATCAAATCAAATCATTTACTCACAGTGCGGCTAGCACAAGTTGCCCGCGATTGTTTGTCACTCGGACCTCACTTTCTGTCTAGTCAGTAACGATAAAGACGTATGAGCGACCAGATAGAAAATACAACTTGTGCTACGCGTGCTGGGTTATAAAGACTTCCTTCAGGGCACTTGTAAATAATTTGGACGAGAGCGGATCTCTGTGTGCAAGCGGGTGTGTGTGTGCGCTGTGGTAGTATGTGATTATTGTATGCGTATTATTTATATAATTATATTATATAATTTTGGTAGCAAAACACAGACAGACGTCTAAATGATAATTAAAAAGAAGATGTAAGAAATAAACCAGCATTACGATGAAAAATGGTTGAACAGTTTTAAAAAACACCGGTTACTTATGATTCGTTTCTTCGTAAACGCTCGCTACGGAGCAGAATTGACTAGCGAGCGTTATGATCGCTGGGCTTCATATGGTGACTTGGGTTTTTGATTTTTCCTGCACTTGGATGGCGTGGCGACTATGGTGATTTAACGAGAAAAGGGCGCGGAAGGGTGGTGGCGTACCGAACAAATCAGTGAGCAAAATTAACAATTATTTTGACCTACAAAAGTTTTCTTTTGCTCTTTAGTCAAAACCGTAATAATATCGATTATATTCGTTCGGAATCAAAATGTATATGCTCTTTTCCAAATGTGTGGTGATTCTAAAATTAACAAGGTTTCCAAACTCTGCTTTTCTGTGAAACATAATAAATTTTCTTTAATATTTACGTTATAAGTACAATTAACATAATTATTTCGATGACAATTAATATAGCCAGCTGACAGCACTCGCTACACAGACACACGTTCAAAGACAGCAGAGCGGTTGTCATGTAGAATTTATTTGTTTACATATTATTATCATTTGATTTAATAAATATCAATGAGACCACTTCTTTTAAGTTATCCTGTGATAAATGTTAATAACTGGTGTGGTGAGGTTATCTAAGAGGTTCGACACGACATCCAGAACATTTATTGCAGAAACTCATGATTGTAAATACAAATCCCTTCAATAACAACTCAAACTTCAATCAACTTTAAAAATGAAGCGTCACGCAACAAATGATATATAATTTAATGTCTCTGTAATAATTAATACGCGAGTGCTAAATAATCTCTAAAATAATAAAAATGTTGTATTGCAATTAGTTGTTTACATTATTTTTAAATGACGTTGTCAACTTATGACTTTCAAAACTGACAAAAATACTCGGCAAGAACATGTCTGACCATGTTCAGTGTAGGGTTCCGAAGCCGTTACTACAATTACAACTATTTCTAAAAACAGCGAGTATAAACGTATTTCCTATGGAAACTTATTCGGTAGTCTTAAGGAGCGTCCCCACTGAGAGCATTCGCGGGACTATTCGAGTGTGGACGTTGAGCCGAGCGTTACAAAGCTTAAACACCACTCTATTCACGCGAATGCACTTAGTGGGAACGCTCCTTGAAATAACTTTTAGTAGTTATTAACACTTTAGTCGCCCAAATATACATTCGGCCAAAAGACAATATACCATATTTCGGCCAAAAGACAGGATACCGGTTTTAACATGTAACGATACGCCTAATGAGCTATAGTGATGGTATTCATGCACGCATGCATTAGGTACTTATCCTACTGTCCTGGGCCTCTGTTCAACACGGCAGTGTCGTATTGTCAAAGTTTTGGTAGGTAGTTCTTATTTTCTTGACAGTAATGGCAGCCAAGTTAGAAGCAATACCTTTCAGGACATATACTATTTGGATTTACCCGCCTAGAATAGAGACGCAGTTCGACATCTACCCATTACATTATGGACATATACTATTTGGATTTACCCGCCTAGAATAGAGACGCAGTTCGACATCTACCCATTACATTATGGACATATACTATTTGGATTTACCCGCCTAGAATAGAGACGCAGCTCGACATCTACGCATTACATTATGGACATATACTATTTGGATTTACCCGCCTAGAATAGAGACGCAGTTCGACATCTACGCATTACATTATGGACATATACTATTTGGATTTACCCGCCTAGAATAGAGACGCAGCTCGACATCTACGCATTACATTATGGACATATACTATTTGGATTTACACGCCTAGAATAGAGACGCAGCTCGACATCTACGCATTACATTATGGACATATACTATTTGGATTTACCCGCCTAGAATAGAGACGCAGTTCGACATCTACGCATTACATTATGGACATATACTATTTGGATTTACCCGCCTAGAATAGAGACGCAGTTCGACATCTACCCATTACATTATGGACATATACTATTTGGATTTACCCGCCTAGAATAGAGACGCAGCTCGACATCTACGCATTACATTATGGACATATACTATTTGGATTTACCCGCCTAGAATAGAGACGCAGTTCGACATCTACCCATTACATTATGGACATATACTATTTGGATTTACCCGCCTAGAATAGAGACGCAGCTCGACATCTACGCATTACATTATGGACATATACTATTTGGATTTACCCGCCTAGAATAGAGACGCAGCTCGACATCTACGCATTACATTATGGACATATACTATTTGGATTTACCCGCCTAGAATAGAGACGCAGTTCGACATCTACGCATTACATTATGGACATATACTATTTGGATTTACCCGCCTAGAATAGAGACGCAGTTCGACATCTACCCATTACATTATGGACATATACTATTTGGATTTACCCGCCTAGAATAGAGACGCAGCTCGACATCTACGCATTACATTATGGACATATACTATTTGGATTTACCCGCCTAGAATAGAGACAAAGCTCGACATCTACCCATTACATTATGGACATATACTATTTGGATTTACCCGCCTAGAATAGAGACGCAGCTCGACATCTACGCATTACATTATGGACATATACTATTTGGATTTACCCGCCTAGAATAGAGACGCAGTTCGACATCTACCCATTACATTATGGACATATACTATTTGGATTTACCCGCCTAGAATAGAGACGCAGCTCGACATCTACGCATTACATTATGGACATATACTATTTGGATTTACCCGCCTAGAATAGAGACGCAGCTCGACATCTACGCATTACATTATGGACATATACTATTTGGATTTACCCGCCTAGAATAGAGACGCAGTTCGACATCTACGCATTACATTATGGACATATACTATTTGGATTTACCCGCCTAGAATAGAGACGCAGTTCGACATCTACCCATTACATTATGGACATATACTATTTGGATTTACCCGCCTAGAATAGAGACGCAGCTCGACATCTACGCATTACATTATGGACATATACTATTTGGATTTACCCGCCTAGAATAGAGACAAAGCTCGACATCTACCCATTACATTATGGACATATACTATTTGGATTTACCCGCCTAGAATAGAGACGCAGTTCGACATCTACCCATTACATTATGGACATATACTATTTGGATTTACCCGCCTAGAATAGAGACGCAGTTCGACATCTACGCATTACATTATGGACATATACTATTTGGATTTACCCGCCTAGAATAGAGACGCAGTTCGACATCTACCCATTACATTATGGACATATACTATTTGGATTTACCCGCCTAGAATAGAGACGCAGCTCGACATCTACGCATTACATTATGGACATATACTATTTGGATTTACCCGCCTAGAATAGAGACGCAGCTCGACATCTACCCATTACATTATGGACATATACTATTTGGATTTACCCGCCTAGAATAGAGACGCAGTTCGACATCTACCCATTACATTATGGACATATACTATTTGGATTTACCCGCCTAGAATAGAGACGCAGCTCGACATCTACCCATTACATTATGGACATATACTATTTGGATTTACCCGCCTAGAATAGAGACGCAGTTCGACATCTACCCATTACATTATGGACATATACTATTTGGATTTACCCGCCTAGAATAGAGACGCAGCTCGACATCTACGCATTACATTATGGACATATACTATTTGGATTTACCCGCCTAGAATAGAGACGCAGCTCGACATCTACGCATTACATTATGGACATATACTATTTGGATTTACCCGCCTAGAATAGAGACGCAGTTCGACATCTACGCATTACATTATGGACATATACTATTTGGATTTACCCGCCTAGAATAGAGACGCAGTTCGACATCTACCCATTACATTATGGACATATACTATTTGGATTTACCCGCCTAGAATAGAGACGCAGCTCGACATCTACGCATTACATTATGGACATATACTATTTGGATTTACCCGCCTAGAATAGAGACAAAGCTCGACATCTACCCATTACATTATGGACATATACTATTTGGATTTACCCGCCTAGAATAGAGACGCAGTTCGACATCTACCCATTACATTATGGACATATACTATTTGGATTTACCCGCCTAGAATAGAGACGCAGTTCGACATCTACGCATTACATTATGGACATATACTATTTGGATTTACCCGCCTAGAATAGAGACGCAGTTCGACATCTACCCATTACATTATGGACATATACTATTTGGATTTACCCGCCTAGAATAGAGACGCAGCTCGACATCTACGCATTACATTATGGACATATACTATTTGGATTTACCCGCCTAGAATAGAGACGCAGCTCGACATCTACCCATTACATTATGGACATATACTATTTGGATTTACCCGCCTAGAATAGAGACGCAGTTCGACATCTACCCATTACATTATGGACATATACTATTTGGATTTACCCGCCTAGAATAGAGACGCAGCTCGACATCTACCCATTACATTATGGACATATACTATTTGGATTTACCCGCCTAGAATAGAGACGCAGTTCGACATCTACCCATTACATTATGGACATATACTATTTGGATTTACCCGCCTAGAATAGAGACGCAGCTCGACATCTACGCATTACATTATGGACATATACTATTTGGATTTACCCGCCTAGAATAGAGACGCAGCTCGACATCTACGCATTACATTATGGACATATTTGATTCTTGCACATGTATTTATTACATAAACGTATTGATTTAGTGGTTTATTATTATAATCGTTTAACACAGCTCCAAATAACATTCAATGGAAAACTAGTTTTTTGCGTCTAAGTATAGTAAGTAATTTTAATTTATCGTTAAGTTTGTTTTATTCAAATTGTTGTATTTGTATGTTTATTGTACCGTTGATGCGCAAATATAATTTAAATACATTAAAAATATATAATAATTCGCTCTAAAAGTAGGGTTTGCTATTGTACCGAGGGTGTTGATAAGTGAGGATGATAATTGGTAATTAATAAATAAAACTTTCTTGGTAAAGAACAGTTTATTTCACTTTTTATTCTAAGTAGTCACATGATCCTTTTGCTAGTTACATTTTGTTTACGTAAAAATAGAAGTCGGAATGCCTGAAGACAAAGTTTAATTTGGCCCCGTTTGAAAGTGCATTAAGGGCGACTTTAGAATTATTTTAAGTATGATTTAACCTTTTTTTAAGACAGTGATATTATATCAATGAAAAAGTATAAATATAAAAGGAAAGGCGATTTTAAGCTTCATTTAGTTCTTGTAGTTAATAATTTTACAGACAAATGATGGCAAAAATTCAATTTTAGTTCGTCGGTCATGTAAAGTTCACGTTCTTATTTGATACACGGTCTTTAAAAATAATTCAGAACTAATAACAAAATTCACATAGATTATTACCGAACATAAGGATTTCTTTAAAAGTAAAATTATTTAGCGGGTTCTGATTTAACTACCAATTTTAGAACATACTCGTATAACAATTTTAATATATTGTATAAGAAACAATATTAAAAATACAATCAACGAATAGGATTCCAAAATGAAATAAATATTTTAGTATTTGTACAAAATATTTTACATAAACTAAACACAGTAAATCTGATTTTTTTACGGCCTTTAAACATCTAACTAAACTAGTAACAATATTCACGAAGATTATTGCCAAAGTAACCTTAAATTTGTAGGTTTTATTAAAAACTAAAGTTATTTCATTTTCTTATTTAACTACCTATTTTAGAACAGTATACTCCTTTAACAAAGTTAATATAATTTATGAGAACCAATATTTAAAACTTAATATAAATATATATTCTAATATTTATACAAAATATTTTACACAAGTACTTATTACACGGTAAAATATAAATTTATAAATTACATTCTCAACATTTTAAAATTACCATGAATTTATAATAAGACATTCATTCATTCAAGTTATGCGTAAAAACCAGATTTAAGACAATCTTGATTGACGTAGGCTTAAAAAATGGCTTGTCGAGCAGGCGTTCTACGACCATAATGAAATGTTTACGTAAACAATTTAATATATTTTATTTATTAGCAATTGTAAACTGACATGTAATGTATACATTACCAATAAACAATTTGAATTTGAATTTGAATTTGATTAAGTTGAATATAAGTTCAGTTGTTACCATTCAAGACATTTCATTGACCTACAAACATACATAAACTCACGCTTTCATTCCTAGAGTGGGGGTAGGCAGAGCTACAGATAAACCAAAAAAAATACCAAAAATAATAAAATGATTTGTATCCACATTTTGTACATTAGGCTTAGATTACCATTGTATAAGTGACAGGTCGCAAGCCCATCGCCTAAAAAAACTACAAGCCTTTAATGCCTTAGTCGCCTTTTACGACTTCCACGGTAAGACATGGCACGGCAAGAGGGACACTATTCTAAGCCGGCAACCACACGGCATTCACAAGTGGTTATAATGTAAACGTATTATAATAATCTTTTTTTCGCTGCATTCGAATGCCCTTGTTGTGATATTCTGAATAAAATTGTAATGTCGTCACTAGCAATGCTACAAATACAAATACAAATACAAATAATTTATTATGTAAGTAGGCCCTGTAGGCACTTTTACAAGTCTGAGTCTACCAGCGCTTCCAAAGAGACCACTGTTGAGAAGAAGCGCCGCAAGAAACTCAACAGTAAGCCGTTTTTTCCAAATAAATCACTTATTACAATACTAAACTTAAGCTACACAACTACGACTACGCTTGGACTATAAATATATTCTTATGTTATTATTGTCTTAACTGAGTCCTTTTTTATATTCTACTACCTATTCTATTAAATTATTACCTTCTCTTTTATTAAGGACGATAAAATAATTTGTCAAGCACTATATTACTTCACTGAGCTAGAAAAGTTCTTAAGGAGAGTTTAAACGATATAGGCTTTTACGTAGATTTTTGGGTTATAATAACGAATTCGCTGCCACGTAGTGCACGGAGCTGCGCTCCTAGTCGATTATACAATTTTTTGCTTTGTAGCGATAACTGCTAACAAAGAGAGCTCCCACCTGCCGAGCAAGTTACCGGCACTCAAAGCGTTAACTCTATCAGCTTCCCGGATATTCTGTCTCGAGATGCACCTGGAAGATAATATATTCCAAGTTAAATGGGTATGACCTCTTTGTTCCATATAGCTAGTCATTTTGCATAAATATGTAGAAATATGACGTTAAATTTGATCAATATTCGTAGATTAATTCCAGAGCAAATGGCATTCTATTTTCGTTAGTTTAGGCGGTATGTGTTGTCGGTCAGCCTCCTGTACTGCTGTACTGCTTGCTATCTTCTGATACAAACTTTGCCCTTTTAAATGATTCATCACATGACAAGAGAGTCATCTTATAAAGGTTGCGTTTTTAGTAATTAATACGACACCCAAAATAAAGGAAAAAAGTCACTTATTGATTCCTGCGACGACAATGTATTTTGTACGTTAAGTTTCAATCTATGAATTAAGCATACCTTTTAGGAACAACCCGTGAACGTAGACGTCCTCCGCAGGGCCGCCGGCTTCGTCTTCCCGGTTCAAGTCCTGTGCAATGTTCGTAACTGCGTGCCGGTTCCTGACGATGAACAGCAGAGTAGGGAGTTAGTCCAAGCAAGTACCTAGCTCTGTAGGTTTATCTATGATTTTATTCATATTTTAAATGTTAATATTACCCTATGACTCGATTTATTAATAAACAATTAATACCTATTAAATGACGGTTTTCTTCCGTTTTTATAATGATAAGTTCTCTCTGTGTTCTGATTTCAAGACCTTGGCCCATTACGACTGCTTTTGTCTCTAAAATTACAGCGATGTTTTAAAAAAAAAAAGGCATAAACTTGCATTAAATTTGATGATTGCAATATTTTGTTTGCGGCTTGTTAAATTAAAAAGGCGATCTTACGTTTTCCTGCAGTCTTAGCTAGTGAAGCAAACTGCGTCGAGGGGTCGGATGCAAAATACAGGATGCAGATATGTGACGTCCGTGACATCGACTCTTCCCAAGTAGCGCTTTTGTTAAGGGCCAATCTTAAAAAAAAAAGATTCTAAAAATAAAAATTAACTTCAATATATATGGTTGTGAAAATACATTGATGTATTCAAATAAAAAGATTCAATTTCAGAAAATTAGGCATTTTTTAACTCTTTTTGTCAAGGATTATGATGTAAATATATCTTTAAAAGCGTCTAGTTTTTCAATAAGGTAATGGTATCGAAGACTTCTGCCTATATCAATACCATCACCAAAAGAAAACATTCCATCTTCAAAAAAAATGGGAAGAAAGGTAAAAATGTACAGGTTAGGGATAGGGGTGTGACCCGTGTGACAGGAATTTAGGCGCTCTTTGTTTAAACTAGTGGTTTCATTTGAATATTTACCGACTAATTATACTTCCTCTGTCGTAACATGGTGCAACCGGGAGTTGGGAAAATGCTTCAAGTCTCTTGTATTAAGACGCGTGGCTTTCTCACAGGTCACATGTTTTGCGAATTTCCTCATTCACATAGACGAGGTTTTATCAAGGCGTTTCATCCTCCCCCAAGGCTTCATAAGTGATTACTACCTATAGTTAATAAAAGTGAATATCGTATTTCATTACAAATGGTATCCAATATTAGATTAACAATATGTACAGATGAATAAATTTAGTAAATGTTTTTATTGTAGAAAGGACAAAGAAAGGGTACTTATCTTGTAGCGAGGCTGCACTGCACGGCGTGTCAGTCTGGTCTTTACACCGATGCTAGATTAAAACCCGTATTTGTGATACTCGTTGCACCATTCACTCCTTGGAAACGATTTCCAAAACTAAATACGCGCTATCATTAGGTTTCGAATTAAGCTTTGATGTTCGTAATTTATACGCGTTTATTTAATTTTCTTTATGAATTTTGCCCAGTGGATCATTTATTGGACTAGGCGGACATAATTAAGGGATTAATTTATGCGGTACTAGTCTCAGCCACGGTTTACAAGAAGATACGTTGCAATCATAGCATTTTTTTTATAGTTGTACTAAACATTTTTATATCATTACAAAAATATTTTTTGAAATACGACGTATGTTATAAGATTACGCTCAACGTTAGCGTTTTGACAGAAACGTTCCGTTATGGCTCTCCCACGATCGTGTACTCGGCTGTAGTCGCCGAATATCGTCTATGATCACCAGTGACCCGTAAGTTGTCAGTTTTCGAGTACGCTTCAATTGAAATTTCCAGGTTGTTGCGTTGACGTGCCCACTCGATCGCCGATCATCCTTAGTAACGAATATTGTACCTACTTACTTCGTTGCTATTACGTTTAACCAAACACCATTCCTCTATTTATTTTCACAAGGTTTCGTTATATAACATTGTCATAATGGCTGTATACCTAAATTAAAATAAATAAATCAGCAACATACTCCACTTCCATCTTGTATGCTTGCTATTCGACGAACTACTACGAACGATCGTGTGGATGCTCGGACTATGATCGTGCCGATTATAGACGATCACACGATCAACTATCATCACCGATCGTGTTACACCGCAATACCACCCTCGTGACGCACCGCTAGATTGACAGCTGTCAATATCTTTCTGACATACCTACCTCGATAGATGGCGCCCAAGAATACGCTGTCTAATACAAAACCGTATATAATACTGTCCTCTCGTCCGTAAATTGGGTGGGTATAATACTCACTGCAATCAAGATGGGATGACATTTCAATTGGAATCAATAGACAAGGTGCAGTCTGGCGGATTCCGTGCATCCGACTCTTCCCAAGTCACCACTTCGTTAAGGGTACAGTTTTCGCCCTAGCGCATCTGAAAAGGGAAATGGTTTATTCAGCCTATGTGACCAATAACGATAAACGATAATGAAACCAGATAGGTTATTTTAAGGTCCTTAACTTTCAGTAAGGCCGGTCGTCCCAAATATGTGTTAGAAAACATATCACCATATAATTTGCTAGTAATATTGGGAGTATTTTGCATACTTACCGACTATTATAGGGACTTCTTCCTTCATGACACGCTGCGCTCGGGACTCCATCAGTGGATAAGTAGATTTGCAAAACGCATCAAAACTCTTCTATCAATCAGTCCTTTTCCATTGTAGGAGGAGATATAATTTTGTTAGAGAGATCTCAGGTACCTATTATATGCCTGGAGACCCAAGTCCATTGGAATGAAGTTGGAAGTGGTATATAGTTCAACTGACCGGGGAAGGTTCGTTAGCGCGATGTGCGCGCTGTCAGATTTAGTTGTGCTGTCTGACGCTGTTGGCGCTGTCGAGTTGATTGTCATGTGTGTTGTCGCTAGGTGTCGCTAGGTCACTGTCTACACCAGAGCCTCCCTTTGAGACCGAAGGTTGATAGTGATGACGTGCAGACTGTGCTTTGAATTGCCGGTTGCAAGTGTCAGTGGATGTCTTCAGTGGTCTCAGAGCCACGTTCGCGAACTCAAGGCTGGAACATCATTTGTCTTCCCATTCGTGTACTAAAATCAGTATACTGCTTTAAATTAAAATGTAATGCACTTCAATTTGAGGAACATAAGGCAATGTAATGTAACGAAAACTTGTCAATTTATTACTTCGGTTTTTAAATTTACTTGCCTGTCCCGTCTCCAAGATGTCCTTATCTCTGAATGTATCTTGTTTTTATTTGTTGTACTAAATACTCTTGCAAAACACGTCATTATAATACACACCAGTTTTAGCTTCTTTATTTGTTCTCCGTAGATGTGATTTGCATTCATGCGCAAGTGACGTTATGGCGACGGTGGCACCGAGGCGAGGGTAATACAGGGCGGTCGTGCCCGATCCCTGCCAGGTCTTGTGTTCATAGTCAAGAATGAAAAATTGGTTGTTAAACTGTGTGCGTCATTATTTCATATTGGTTATTTTAATTTATTTTATTTACTATTTCTTTGTTATTTTTTAATTTTTCCTTATCTACTCCTCCAACGTCTGTGATAAAGGGCTCGATTGAAAATCAGCGGCGTATCTTGCCTTGGCGTAATAGAGTGGGTCCCTGGTTGATGCCACGTACGGCACTGATGAAAATATAAATTTTATTTCTTTGTTTATTGTTAACTGTGTTATTTTGTGTCAATTTTATTTTATTTCTTTTTTATTTCTGTTCTAGTTGGAGATAAGGAGTGTGTTGAGAATACAGTGACCCGTGTGGTTGATGGCAACATAATTTCAATTTGTTATGTTGCTCAATTACTGCGAATTTATTTCCTTTTGGTCTGAGACTTGTTCGCGTTACCACCCTTTGCTTTTCTTCTTCCATCTTGTTTGCGCACGTATAATAAACTCGTTGGTTGGCAAATAGTGGCTTTCAATCAACCAGCAGTAAATACTAGTAATACTAGTACTAATAGTAGGACGCAGTGTGGCGCGTTGTTGAGTGAGAGTGTTATGTCAAAATGCTATCGGTGCACAGTGCGGGTTGCCTGGCTTGCTGTGAGACTGCGTCATAGTGCTTAAAGCTCGCCAGGATGCGTAATTGTCCATTCTCGTTGGTAGTTAATGTAGGATGACGATCACGTCGGGGTCACCCACGTTTCTTTTTTCATTTTATCAAGTTAGATTTGGAATATAGTTCAACTGACTAGGAAAACTTTACTAGCGCGATGTAGCGCAGAGTAGCGATGCAGCGCTCTCTAGGTCGCCACCCACACCTTTGTGCGAACCTGAAATATCAGTTACAAAACTATAAATGCTACAGTGTTAAAAACAAGAGTGACGACGCGCTGGCCTAGTTGATAGTGACCCTGCTTCCGAAGCTAGCAGTCCTGGGTTCAAATCCCGGTAAGGGCAGATATTTGTGTGATGAGCGCGAATATTTGTTCCTGAGTCATGGGTGTTTTCTGTGTATTTAAGTATATATTTCTCTATATAAGTATTTATATCGTTGTCTAGTACCCATAGTACAAGCCTAGAGCTTAGTTTGGGACTAGGTCAATTGGTGTGACATTGTCCCCTGATATTTATTATTTATTTTTATTAGAGTAAATTACAGATTAAGAAAAAAAGAGTTTTAAGAACGTTACGTACTTATTTATTATAACAAAAGGACTTTTTATCGAATATTATCTTTTCTTTTTTATCCCGTCTCATTTTAGTACAGGGCCTCCGTTTGATTATTATTATTTGTACAGGCCAAAAGTTAGTATTTCCTAAAATCAAAAATTATACGAGGATCCATATTAGAGTTGTTATAAAATTAAAATATCAATAAAACTGCCATATCACCGCAAAATATATTACATCGAACATTTTGTGGTAAAAATATGGTTGTGTTTTTTTGTGTTATAAGTGTGGTAGTTTCAAAGTTATTACAATAATTGCACTCTATTACGTGATTATGTTAAAGTTAATTCTAGTGTTGCAGATTTACTTTAAGAAGTTTTCGTGTTATGTCTAAAAAAAGAACTTCTAGGATGTTTACTTTTTGTACCAAATGAGCATGTCATTGTAACTGCAATTTAATATTAAATAGTCAACAGTTTTTCCATCAATACTTTTCCTTTAATTATGTTTTCGTGTTGGACAACGTAACATTTTATCCACTTACTTGGATCGTATATTGTTTTGTTATGTTCTTCTCGTTGTAAATTGTTTATTTCAGGTGCTCGTACAATAACATTTGATACCAAAGCAGATGTAGCAGGAGTAGCTAGCCAGTAAGATTTTACTGCCGCTAAGCAAGCCATACGTAGCAATGGGTTGTTCCTGTGAATGAATTAGAGCACCGCATTACACATCTGCAACAGGTGTAATAGGTGAGCATTTATTTTGAACGTAGTATAAAAACAAAACGTTCGAACTTTTAATATAATCCGTGTCATATTTCATTTGTTTTCAAGTATATATTTTTTGTATACTAAAATCCACGCACAGTCTTACGTGATGAATGCGAACAAAACTCGTTCCAAGGTCCGTCGCTGCAGGCGACATGGAAGGCTCACCCGTTGCCGTTGGTGGGATCTGACACAAAAGTTATTATTATAGTTACAATTTAATAAATCAATTATTCCCTTACTGCATACTGCCTTTTTGTTTTGATTGGTAGTATTATAGAGTTGTGAACTGTTGATATTATTGCTTTTTAGAGCAGCGTTTCAGTAGGTCTTTTGGCCTAAATGGGAATAATGTGTAACGTTTTTGTCTTTTTACATTATTCTTGAAATCTGTATTGTCTTGTTTGCTTGGACATATAAGCGTTTTATACTCCCATCTTGTAAATCAAAACAAATTTGTTTTGTTTCTTGTAGTAAATTAAAAAATAAATTTGTATCAAACATTAAATTTACAGTTCTCATAATCTGGTCATAATTAGTATTGTAGGATGTATAAACGAAGGGTACTTATCATATCTTGTAGCCAGACTGCGCTGCCGGGCGTAGTTCTCTGGACGAACCAACGCCTGATGCTGAACTTCAAACCTGTACTGTAGTAGTTGCGTCCACTCCTTGGACACTCGAAATCAGCATAAGCGCTATCCTTATGGTGTCAAATCTGATCGTATCGCAGCGCTAAGCTAGTAATTAAATCTCTAAGCATAAAAGTACAGACAGCAATAGGTGTTATTTGTTTTATTTTATTTGATTTGATTTGATTTGCCTCACCGGCATTTATAAAAAATACTTCTAATATTTGTATACGCTTGTATAACAATTTGCAAATGGAAATAAAATTCGAAAGTAAGAAAATATTAAAATTAAATTAACTAAATGGCTTCCAGTTTTTTTTTAGGGTGAATTTCAACAAGCGTCGAATTATCCTAATTTTGGTGGTATTTTTTATTTTCTTAGTAGGGTTTACAATTAAAGGTTTTTTTAAGTGACGTCATTAGTCATTATAAAAACAGTGTTAAAGTGGCCCTTTATTATACCAAGTGTTTTTTAAGATATAACGATTTTACTAATTATGTACCACCAAAATTGTTATTATCCACCAAAATTACTTTTCTTAGAAAAACTCACGATCAATAATAACATATCGGGCTAATTAAAATATAATCGTTAGGGAATCTTCCTTGTTATTTATGAAAATCCAAAACGTAAGTTTCTAATATAATAAATAATGATTATTTGTTGTTTAAATAATTTTGGTGGAGACCAGAAATTTTGATAATTTTGGTGTTTCGCAAAAGCCACCAAAATTGTACCACCAAAATTATAAAATTTAACATTTTTTAAAAATAAAAAACAAATGTTTTAGTTTAACAAAAACTTAACTCGTTACAGTTAAAAAGACACCATAAACATACTTGAAAAAACTATCACACAACAAAACTTTTTGCGAAATAATGACTTATCTAAGTTATCACGGTTAATAAAGTGTATTTCATACCACCAAAATTAGATACTTATGTGCTTAGCGGGAAGACGCAGAAAGATGGTACAAATCTTTCACCGTCTATTGCTGGAATGAAACTGAACGAACATTTGACGCTATATTTGTTTGTTAAATCACGTTTCGTTCGCTCATAAAATCAATTTCAATATTCACCACCAAAATTAACTTTTTCGCTTGGACAGTTTTATTTACACTGCTCCCAGTTTCCTTTTACTTGCAAATGCAATAACTGATACATTTTAAAATACCTCAACTAATAAGGAATACAGATAACTAAAATATAAGTCTAGTTGAGGCTTAGGTAATAAGTTTGTACCACGACATATCAGTATATGCGGGAAGTACAGGACACGACACCAAAATTGATATTGGATTGAAAATATTTTTTTACGATAAATATAATAAGTTAATAATAATTTTAACTTTGGCTCAATATGGTACTTTGAGTAAGATTATTTATAAAATAAATAGTTTTCCAATACATGTACTTTACACCCCAATTATCACGTCCGCCGCTCAAAAAATGTGGTTGAGATAATTACCCTTTATATTATTGAATATTTAACGTCCGTAGTGAAAACTTAGCTATATTTAATGTAATAATTTGCACCCCCGTATGCGGGTTGAATACGCACGAACTATTTCATTTGTAACATTCTGTGACCGTATTTTAGCAAATGAATATATTTCGAGTTTTAATTTGAAAATTGGCATAATTGTAAGAAGACTAAAGTACATTCGCCCTAACCAAGATACTTTACCTACGCTAACTACATTTTCTATACGTTTCGTTTTAAACTAATCAGGACACTGGTAGATGACATGAAACGAAGAGTCACGTGATCTACCAGTGACGCGATTGGTTTAAAATCAAAACGAATAGAAACGCTAGCGTAATGGACCTTGGCTAGGGTCTCTAATAACAAATGAAACGTAATTTCACCGTTATTTTATACTACTAACTACTAATGGAAAAATCTAAAAAACTAATTCTTAACCCTAACATTCGCGCCAAAAAAAAATCGCACACCGTGTTTTTTTTGATTTACGATAACTTCGGCATATTACTAGGTATATCCATAGAAACTAATTGGTACATTAGATTTTTAAATACTGCGAAAAATATTTTTTTTTCGGTATGGTACAAAATAATGAAATCTTTTATCTTTGGTCATTCTAAAAGGGCCTTTAGAGTTAACTAATAATCAGTGTCAAATACGTCTATGTTGGCGTGACATACACACACAAGTAAAGATAACACTTGACAGGTACAAGATTGTCACTTTAGATTGACGCGTATACAAACCTAACAATTGGAAACTCTTTACTCATAAGAGTCATATAAATTATTAAAAGAAAATTGTTGTTATCAATTAAGAGAGCCTTTTACACTAGTTTAACGTGATTAACTGATTAAATTTAAAACTTAAATATCTTTAAAACCGTTAGAATTATCATTTGTCTGTCTTCGGGAAATTAACTTTGTTTGACCTAAAGAACGTTCCCTTAAAGTTATCGTAAATCAAAAAAAACACGGTGTAATCGCTAGGCCTGTATTCGCTCAGCTTGAATTCGCTCGGCGAGAGTAAGACAATCGCTCAGCATAAATCGCTCAGCGTGAATTTGATTCGGTCGGCTTCCGGTACTCCAACTCTTCCGAGCCCCCTCGTTGGTCACGCCGCAACGTATCTGAAAATTTGATCAGTATCTTTATTATAATTCTGTGTATCTTATAAAAATATTCGTATTTACATAATTAGCGATTCTAAACATTTGTCGACAAGTTAGCACGTCTAAACTACTTTATCAAGAATTATTCTTAAGAGGTCACATAATTATGCAGCCACGTGCACACAATAATGAAAAAGACCGTGAGATTGAGATAGTTTGCAAGCGCCTTAATCGCAGCGTCATATTCAAATAATGGTTGTTAACTTTAAATCCACAACATTTATAACATAAATGGTTTATCATGATTGAGTAGTTAATACTTAATACTCAATAATTGAATCAAAAATCATCGTTAAAGATCGCCGGGTTTCGAAGACTCATCCAAAACAAACACAAAAGTTTTCTACGTTTTACAGTACGAGGAAATATAATCAAGCTTAATGTTATCTAATTAACAGAAACATAGTCGTTATGGATATTGAGCTATATATCGCGGAATATTAGTCTTTGTCTTATCATATGCGGAATCTTAAAACACGTTTTGTTTTTCAAATAAGTGATGGGAGCGATCTGGAGGCCCTGCCGAGATGCATTACGCTAACGGGCGTTTTCACTAAAACGTGTACCCCAATATTAAGGACTAAAATTAAAGAACTTTAACTTAGTCAGTTTTGTGACGAAAGTTAGCCATAAATTGCGGCCGTAAATGTATAGCTAATTTTCGTCACAAAACTGACTAAGTTAAAGTTCCTTAACTTTAATCCTTAATTGGGGTACACTTTGTACTGAAAACGCCCTAACGAGCGTTTCTATTCGTTTCGTTTTTGAGCCAATTGCGTCACTCGTAGATCACGTGAGGTTTCGTATCACGTCATCTACCAGTGACGCGATTGGTTTAAAACGAATCGAATAGAAACGCTCGTTAGCGTATTTCACCTTTGCACGGCCTCCAGAGCTGCTCATGAATCCCGTCACCAAAGGAAGGACCAAAGCGTGCGTTCCCTCAAGGAATAAAAAGAGAAAATAAGTTAAAAAGTGCGGGTTATGGACATAAGTGTGACAGGGATAAAGGCACTTGTTGTTTTCAAATATGTGCTTTTTTGCATAACTAATAAAAATATACCTGTTATATACGTCCCTGTTCTTGCTCGTGCCAAGGTGCGATCAGCATTTGCAAAACGCGTCAACCCATTTGATATATCTGAAATGCAATTGTACAAGTTGTATTATTTCTGGGATTTTTTAAAATCATTCATGGAAAATGTATGGGATTCTGGTTAAATAAAAAAAACAAGTTATTGACATTTTTTATTTTATACTTTAAATGATTTACAATATGTTGTTTATACATTTTAAATATTAAAATAAGAATGATGCTTGTTAGAGTTCGAAATCGTTCCAATAGCCATCGGTACAGGAGAAGTCGAAGGCTTAACATTGTTGGGGTTTCAAACATACATAATTGAAGCATAAATAATTGAAATCAACGTCGTGTTCCGAAATATTTGGCAACAATAATGATATAATCATTTATTGGTAAAAATAAACACAAGACTTGTTTGTACATTCATTGCTTCCGGAAATATTTTTATGATGGAGATATCATAATATTATCAGAACTGGGCTGTCAGAACGAGCTGGTTTTCTTTATTATATTCTAAAATAAGAAAAATATGTTATTATTTGCTACTCAATAGCTGCTACACGGATGTCTTACCAACGCATATTATCCTTCACTCAAAGCATTTTTCATGATGATAAAAAATCAATTAAGTAAATATCGAGTAGTATTACAATTGATACCCAATATTTCATTAACAGTACTAATGCATAAATTGAAGTCATAATTAAAAAGGACAGAAAGGGCACAAATTATCTTGTAGCCAGGCTTGGTGGGGTGCTCTCGATGTTCCATCGCCCGATGCTAAACTTGAACCTGTATTGTGGTTTTAGACACGATCTTGAAAAACATCCTTATGGTGTTTTTTTCCTTGGACATTTCGACCGCGTAGTACCAAATTTGAAGACATGTAACTATAGTTAAAATGTCAGTTAGGAGTTCATGGTGTGTACCTGTATAATATCAAACACAAATTGCTGTTAAAAGACTATTAATTACGAAAGTTAATTATCAACATTACAGCACACGGAAAGGAAACTTCGAGAGAAAACTTTTATCTGTCAAACGTGAACGTGACGTGGTGCGTTCGGAAATTAGTGATGTCCTCAATCGATATTCTCTATAATAATTATCTTTATGTCTGTGTATTTGTGTTCGTCTGTTTTATAGCTCTTTGGACAAGGTTTGTTTAAGAACCGGAATAGTTCTTAATTATTGTTAGAAGTAGGGGGTTGCCATTATATAACGGTTTTCGTGTTTTTAATTACGCGTTTATTTCCTTCATTATATCACCATGTCCTGCGAGCCTAGTATCGCTGCCTCTATATCGCGTAAATGTGGATAAAGCATCAGTCACTCTCGTACTTATTAACGTGTCAGAAGGTGACGGATGTCTTATCCAAAATGTTAGGGACCCTGGCGTACAAAACGTTTGCTTATTTTCAAACTAATCCAGAGGCAGATCTAAATTGGGAAGTGAGGTTAAAATACTAGACGCGATAAAAACAAAATTCGCTGAGCAGACTTAAAACTAGGAAATCAGATTAAATCAAAAAATCGAAAAACGCTATATTTTTAGTAGGAGCTAAGATAACAGAGAGAGCTTTTCTTGTTTGAAACTGCTTTCATTGTAGAAATGGTTTTTATTTCCTAAAACAGACAAGAAAGAGAATTGTCAAAATTCTTCTTATTGTTAAAAAAAAAGTAGAATTTTGACGATTATGATGAGGGGTGCAGGCGGGCAGTCGGAGCAGGCGGGCGGTGACCAACGTCGAATTTTCGGTCATTCCGCCCTGTTTAACCTGTTTCACTTGGGTAAGTCGTAGCCCGGCAACACTTCCGTCCATCATGATTTCCATCTTCTTGTTTTCCTACAGAACAAATGTACGTCCTGTAGGTAGTGAATTTTAATGCATCTTAGTCTCTCTTCAGTAATTGGTCCTTCCCGATATGCAGTCTCACTGGCGAGTTCATGACACACCCGGCATAAGAATAAATAATAATACACGTAAGCGAATCTCCTTTACGCAGGCCCAAAGTATCGCGTTTTAAATACCTACTTCCCCCTTCACCCCGCTACGCCCCTCTGTCTTCCGCGCACAAATTTAGGGCTGTCACTCGCGAAATATTTTAACCGGTTTATGGAGTGTTGTACAAGTTTAATCCCAAAAGGTTATTTATGTTTTTCTTCAACGTTCTGGCTAAATTAGTTTCTTACATTTACTTTAAATTATGTAATAATAATATTTAAATATATTAAAATTATCTTTAGAAAACTATGGCTTATTTGGCTATTAATTATATGTATAAAACACGGAAACGAGTCTATAAACAACCTTTTTTTTTGACATACGTCTATAACGAAATACTGAACAATATTACGGCGAAACGAATTTCGTCGGTGGGCGGTCGATTTTTATCTGTAACCTTTAAAATAATAATTAATATCAATAACTTTTAGTCTGGGATCTGGAGTTACTTTTTATGTTCTTTTCCGGACCATTAATTTTTATTTTTATCATATCAGTTAGTTTTAAATCGCGACACGCGCGTTACGACCACAGATATAACATCCGAGCCGCACCGCGCTGCATACGGCCTCAAGCCCATCACAAACGGAGCTACAATAATTTAAATGACTAGCTTTTGCCCGCGATTTCGTCCGCGTAGAACTCATATATCGCACTTATATAAATTAATAGTATTAAGTAATTCTATAGTTTGATGTCCTCCCTGGCCAGAATGATTTTAAAACAAAAAGGAATACTGAGCTTGAAACTTTCCGGGACAGCAACTTTAAGCATGAACGTACGATACCAATACGATACCGATAAGAGTTTAGGAACTCTAAGGGTAGGGCGAGATTTGTTCGGTGTCTATGACATTGTCTACCAAGAGATACTCCACAACATCGCTTTCTACGTGAGACATTTTTTTTCGTTTATCCACCCGACGATTTCGTTTGTCGGTGTTTATCGCACAAACATTCTCTATTCTTTGTATTGTTTTGTAAATCGGGGTACTTACACGTTATTTTTTAGATCATTTGTATTTTGTACAATATTACACAATTCGCGGTTTACTGTAATCATACTACTACTACTACGTACGTACTCTGTCGTATGTTTTATGTCTTGCCATACGATCTTCGCCAATTTTTAGTAGAGCTGCTGCATATTGCCCCGACTGTGTTTCATTCTGCAGTTCCTGGCATATTTGTACTCATGTTCAAAATCTGCGTCCCCAAAATCTGGGACAATCCTATCTATGAAAACTTTTTCAATAATAATGATAGCCGCCATTTTGAATTCCAAATATGATATCATTTTAGAAGTCTGCGTCAACGTAGGGGCAGTTTTTCCAAAATGTATAATCAGTAGCTTAAATACCAATGAACACTTAAAAAAAAACAATAATAACCATCGTACAAACGTTCCATCATACAAACTTCCGCCCCCTAACTAAACTACGTAGGGGATGAATTTCCAAAAATCCCTTCTTTGTAGGGAACCCAAGGCTTATTTACTTAAAATTTCAAGTCCTTAGGTTCAGCTGTTTAGGGTGCGCGTTGATCGATTAGTCAGTCAGTTTTACCCCTTTCCATCAATTCGGGCATGAAAATATCAAAAACGCCGAGGAATATATACATTAATTTTCAATCGTTGAGCAAATAACAAACAAAACTTAACATTTTAACTCTAACTTCAAAACTGACGGACCTTCATACAAAATTTCATCCAGTACTTGTGTAAAGTACTGGATGAACCCCTTTGGGGTGAAATTTGCAAAAATCGTTCCTTACTGTATCACTACTCTGAATAAGGTATCTATGTACAAAATTTCAAGTTCTTAGCTCCAGCGGTTTAGGCTATGCGTCGATCAGTCAGTCAGTTTTACACCTTTTGACCCCTTCGGGGAAAAATATCGAAAACGCTGAGACACGTATAAATTTATTTTCAACAGACGAACTTTCATAAAAACGGTTATCCCATATCTTAGGGATGGAATTTCCAAAAATCCTTCCTTAGTGGATCTCAGCAGTAAATAAGCTTTATAATTATGTGCAAAATTTCTAGTCTTTCGGTCCACCACTGGACCTGGAAACTCTGGACTGGATATTATAGAAAAAGAACCACACAATACTAAGATATCAAAATATATATCCATACCATTCATTATAGTGGTGAGGAACAGAGATAAATATATCTTACAGCAAGGTCTATATTATAGCCGCTTGTGTTGACTGTGTTAACCCCTGAATGACTGGTGTCGCCGGGCGGTAGGTATCAGGAGCGCCGATCGTGCGTCGGCAGCCGGGATTTTCGCTTCTATGTGTAGTTAATATTTATTCTTATGCACCCGGCTAGGACATATTGACTAAATTTCTCTTTCCCACCAGTGGTGCGGGGGAACACCCTAAAATCTCGAATGATTTAATTCCAGATTTTAAATTACCGAATTGCATAATTCCAATTTTTTACAAAACCGATTAAATAAAAGGGCGAATTGTCAAACTCTAGATTTTAATAAAAATCTCGATAAAGTTTTTCCGAATATTATATTTACGAATGTTGACAATTCCGAATTTCCATTTTTAACTAAATTGTTATTCCGAAAATTCACAAACCAGATCGGTAATGTAAAATTTGGAATTATGAAATTAACCGCTTGAATTGAGTTGAAGTACTTGAAACAAAAGTTAGGTGAGATGACGAACACATTACTAAATCAGCTCAATCTCACCTTGATAGGTTAGGTTAGGTCAGAGTTGCTTCAAGTAGCTCAGCAGAACAGGAGCTCCGCGAAGCGGTGCTCTGTCGACTTTGTCGGATATTTCTTACATTTCTTACAGAGCATTAAGTTATAAACATTATCCACCGTTTATTTTATCAGGCCGTTATTCGAAATAAAAAATCTTAGAAAATTCAGGTCGCTAAAAATTTCGGAATAATGAATATTCGGGGTTCGGAATAGGAATATTCGGAATAAAAGAAATTTTCGCCATTTTAAGTAATAATTCGGAAATGTGAACATTCGGGATTTAAAAACATCGTGATTATGATAGTATTCGGAATAGTGATGATTAGGAAATTGCAAATTCGGATTTCTGCAATTCGTGTTCATCAAATATTTCGAGATTATGTAGTGTTCCCATGGTGTGGGCTTTGAGGCTCGCTGTTTAAGACATATCACTGTTAGGTGTTTGTTAAGCGGACAATGGGGCTAGTTTGGATCAGTTCAAAATTTAAATAATAAACCTATATTTATATACGTTATACTCTATTTTTATACAGTCGAATTTGAAGATTATGTATTTAGCTTTACAGAGAAGCTAGTGGTCCTGGGGCCAAATCTCGGTAAGGGCAGATATTTGTGTGATGATCGCGAATATTTTACTTTATTTAATTTAAAATAGATCTATGTGATCCAAATTGGCTCAACTGTCCTGTTAGCAAACTTGTTAGTTAGTAGATTGTACTTACCATGATTTACGAGAAACTTTTTGGGTTTGTTTACCCATTCTATCATGATCTTGGACTATCGGTTGTGCCGTGCGCCGTGCCTCATTTGTCAATGTTTCTATTTTCCTGGCAATGACTCCCTCCGTGCAGAAACCTGTTGGTCCACTTCTGCTTTAGCCAATTTATTTTCCTGCTCATTTCCCATTGTTACACTGTTACCCGCTCAATATGGTGGATACTTAGCATTAAAAAGGTTGATTTAACATGGGAACGAATCGCAAAGGTGTCATTTAAAAGTCTCTGTTTACCTAATTTTTGATGTTTCTTTTACACATTTTGATAAAAACAGATATAATTTAATGAAAAAGGGAAAAAAGACACACCATTTTTTTTCTTATTACTTTTTTTTTGAATTCTTCCCTTTTTAATTATTTTGAATAAAATTTCACAAATTGCACATTAATTAACTTGCTAAAAATTACATTTACTTTTCTCAGAACCAAGATCGCAATAAAACCATTGGCCGGCTTTACCCCACAGTTTCACATTACGGGAAGCGATGAGATAGAACATCTTACTTGGGGAAAAGCCTGTCATTACTAGTGATCGCTATCAACGTGCTGTATTGCTAGCAAAGTATGTGGACAAAAAAACAAATACACAAGTATTTTAAACAATTTAGATATTCCATTATTATTATTTTTTTACCCGACTGCGCTTCGCAAATGAGAGTAATGGGTTTATCAGCCTATATAATTATGTATGTATGTGTGTTCCTTTGGGGCACTCTACTGACTGTCACTAAAGATATGACAGTGACCCAGATTCAATATGGCGGCAACCAGATGCCATAATATAAAACAAATAATTTAATTAACTATGAACATTCTTAAAATCATAATTGGCGAAAAGAACGCGATATATGAAGTTCCATCCTCCATTTTCTTAGGAATAGTATTCTTCCATAAAAAATATTAAAACCCTTAGGGTCCTAGTGAAAAAGGGTTTAAGTCTCGTGTACTCCGTGCATGTGTGTAGCCTGTTTTATTACGAGTTAAGTCGACGTGTACCCTTTTTCACTAGGATCCCATAGTAAGATACTCATGAAAAAAATATTGATTAAAATTTATTGACAATTGGTGGAGAATTTAAGCAACACACACATATGTATATTTGAAAACAAAAAACTACCTTAAAAACGCAAAAATAACTAATTTTAAAATGGTTAAAATATTGTAAGACGCTGACCTCAGTTGGACTGACCTATAAGAAACCTAAATACCTTTTTAGAAGAAGTTATTTTTTCCTTTTATAAGGCGTTTCTTTGTTTTTTTAAAATATTTATATTATTTTATATTTATTAGTAATCATAATAAGTTGTTATGTAGTCCCACTTCTTGGTTGATACGAAACTATGAGATATATCAAGCTCGCCGCGAGCAACGTCGCTGGAAAGTCATAGCCATATTAAAACAATTAAATGTTCTTTGTTATAGTTGCTCAACTATCTTTATCGAAATATCTATCTCCCACCCTTGAAATAGGTACCGTTTATGAGTTCCGTTGGTCATCTACGGTCTTCATCATCAGTTCCAGTTCACCAAATGATTCTACTGAATGCAAATGCTAAACTTGTTATTAAAAATACTGAAATTGTTATTTGTATGACCATAATATTTGAGGAGTTACCTCAATCCTTCACGGATGGGATCATATTATTCGGAATTGGTGCCAATGGGACCATCTCCTTGGGGGCATCCAAGATTGCCGGAAAAATCGGTGAAAATTCATTTAAAAAAAAGATACATACAGTGGAACGTATACCGTCCTCCTCTTTTGAAGTCTAAAAAAATTGAGAGCGTCTTCAGTTTAAATAAATGTACAGTTTTTGGATCACGCATCATCATATTTTTATTTATTTATTAATATTTATTAACGAAACAAAATTAAAAAATGGTTGCACAAAACTGTTTACAGTTTAACTGCGGGATCATTGAGTCTCTTTACTAGGATAATGTAACTTAATTAACTTAATATTGGTATTAAAATGTATACAATACTAAATAAATAATTAAACAGTCTTCTTTTAAACTTTGTTTAATTGGCCTCCAGCCTAATTAGGCAGGCTATTAAGAATGTAGGATAGACTCACCTTAATAGTTAGCGACCCTCGGCACAACGCAGGGGTGTTATCCCCTTTATAACGGTGCTTGGTCGGTCGAACGAGTGAACCAGTGAACGCGCCACACCGGCGAGATTCGGTAGTCCCGTCAGAACGCACAAAACACATTTTAGCGCGTGCTTTATCAGTTAGGCAGCTGGGCTTCTGTCGATAAGATCAAACGTTATTAAGAATGCACTCGTCGACCTGGGATGTTTTACAAGGGATAAAGTTCTAACAGGAATTATGCTTAGAGCTAACCGGGACAGTTTTACACATCTCGAATAGTTGATGATATTTTAGAGATTATAGACCACACTCAAAGTGGTAGCCTAAATCAAGCTATTAAAAATGTTCCTCTCAAGCGCGGCGGCGGCCATTTTGATGACATTATATTTTTTTACGAAGCCCCTTTAGAGATTGCATCTTGAAAGTTTAAAAATAAAAATTCATCATAAAACATTTTACAAAGTGGAAGGAACTTTTATACGTTAAGGGAAAGGACTTAAAATAATTACGAATAATCTTTGTGTCACTCACTGGTTCCCCGCACATTCTGCATGTTGTGTTGTCGTATAGGACATCATTGGTTAAATGTTTTAACCCCCGATGTCCAATCAATGTCCCCGGTTTCAATTGATTCTGATTATCCGGAATTCACTAGGTCTAGCTCGCGCCCACTTGGCGTACCTAAAAATCGATAGATGCTTTACGAGTACGCATGTGCAAGGTGCAGTTAAATAACGATCATTTTAATAAAATACCTTCGTACCAAACAATACAAGGTAACATTACTTGGTAAATTATCATAATCATAATAGTCAAAAATAAACGCCACGGTTAATTTAACTGTTTTATTAATTAAATAAATTAACTAACGTTACTTTTACCGTTGAGTTGAGGTTTTGTTTTTAACGCTGCTCAATCACTTAGTTTGGTTTTAAATAGCATTGTTTAGTTTATTAGGAATGGAATTTACACGAACAATATTGTTTTATTTTAATATGATCATTTTAAAAGTCGAGTATGTGTGAATGAGTATTGAGTTTTATTTGTGTAACTCACCTTTTTCCCGCAGACTCTGCATGCTGTATTGTCGAATAGGACCATAATGGTTAAAATATGGTAACCCACGATGTCCAACCGGATTGTTTCTGATTATTCAGAATTCACTGGCCACGTCCGAGCCCACTCAGCTAAGCGTACCTAAAAATCGATAAGTGTACCTTACGAGAACGCATGTGCGAGGTCAGTAATGTTAAAGAACGTTCATGTTAATGAAATACCTCCGTATCAAGTAATTTACGATAACATTACTTGATAAATTATATTTATCCCAATGGTCCAAAATAATCGCCAAGGTTAATTGTTTTATTAATGAAATAAATTAACTAACGTTATTTATAACGTTGAGTTAAAGATATTTTTTAAGAACACTGTACATTCACTTAGTTTGTTATTCAGTATTTTTCATTTTCATTAATGTAAAATCTTAAAGCTGATCACATTTCGCCGCTCCGTCATACAAAAGGTCTTCAATAATGCAGATTTTTAATAATAACAGCTATTTTGGAATGTAAACCAGTTAGTAAAAATCGTTTGTCCGGGAAATCGACCGCACAATGTTTTTTTAAAATAAAAACTTAAGATTTTTTAATAACATTACCTATTTATATCTAGATAATATTGCTGTTTTTTATTTAGGTTTTTTTTTGTTGAAAAACTAACAAGCCGATTGCATTTTACCATCGTGATAACGAAGGCAGTTTACAATTAGGTAAAAATGGCATGACAATGTCCTGGTTTTCAATCCATGACTACTAAAAAAACATTTAATCACGTTCAAACTAATGTTGGGTCATACACCGCATGTAGTACATTTCTTGAATTTAAGGCCGCTTTCACGTAACATACGTCTCGTAACGTTTTATTTATCATTGGACGACGGACGTTTCTAGCTCCTATATCTCAACCGTGTTGAGACTGTCTTTTATCGTAATTATGACGTTGTTACAACTGAGAGGTAATTCAGTTAATGGAAGGTCGCATGTTTAGTCGTAAATATAGTAATTGTTGAACGACTGTCGCGTCTAGCTGTTGCCACTGGTTTATATGTACTAACTGTCGTTACGTTTATATCGTGACGTTTTAATGTCTCATTGTCTTAAACTGATAGTTCGTCGACGTTAAAAAGTCGTCAGCGTCAGTTTAATCGTGTTCTGTTACAAGTAAACAACTCTATTTAAATCTACAAGCCACGACACTTAAAACTGCATTAATAAATATCAGTCGTCACGACCATGTGTGAACGCGCCCGTAAAAAGTAACGTTAAACTGTGTAATGTTCGTTATAAATATTTATTGGTGTTATTTTTTGCAAACCGTGTTTATTATTTTTGTGAACGCTTCTTTGTTAACCTTTCTTTGCTTAAATTTAAGTAGGTAATGTTATTCATTGTACTACGAGTACTTTTCTGCTTTAAAACATCGCAATATCTTTTTCTTAAACTTGTATGGCAACATTCCTGTTTTATTTATCCGCTATATTATTAAAGTCCGTTTTATAATATTATCCGTTACGGAATTATTTTGATAATGAGTATGTGAAATACTATAGGATAGTAAAATTTATAGTTTGTTTATATTGGAAGTTCTGGACCGATTGTAGAGGCTCTTTAACTATTATTACATTATTAGAAAGATTCGTCTTTGGGACGTGCAGTTTTTAAAATGTCGTTATTGAGATTTAGAACCAGCACATTATTATGATTAATGTGTTTATGTACATTATTCGTTTAACAGCCTACTTAAAAGTCTGTACGAGCGGTATGTGAAAGTGGTTTAAGAATAATTTATAGCTTTACAAACTAAATTGCATTTTACTTTGCATGTTAAAAGGGGGTGTAAATTAGGTATTTTTTAAATCTACTCGTCGTCAAGTTTAAGAAACATTAAGTTTTATAAACCCCAATTGCATATTTTGATAATGTTGTCTAAATAATGTATTATGTTCATAACATGTTTATTTAAATCCACCATCTTGAGTTTTAAGATTATAATGTATCTCCCAAAATAGCGGATTCAAATTAGTATTCCTACTGGAAGTCTGGGTTTTTTATAACATATCAAAATCTATATTATATACTGGACCAAAAAAGGAAGTATCACACTTTATATCACATGTTTTTTAAAAGTTTTGTTTTGAGGTCCAGTGTATATAAAAAAAGGCAAACCTGACTCACTGACTTATATATCAACGCACAGCTGAAACTACAGTACCTAGAAACCTGATATTTGGTACAGGGCTTCCTTTCATGAGGTAAGTGAGCACTAAGAGAGGATTATTGGAAATTCACCCGCTGAGGGGTTAAAACACGGGGAGTAGCGGCAAACTAATTCTACGCGTATAAAGTCGCAAGTTTGTAGTTATTAATAAAAGGATTATTAATAGCCTAGGTTGCCCTATAAGTGCATGCAAATAAGTGCCATCGAGTTCAAGAAAATATTTTTTTTTAGAAACTAATCACTTTTTTTATTCCATCTTCCGGCGTCCAACAGGAAAAGGCATTATAAGTGTGAAGTCCTTTGCACATTCGGCCTTTATGGTATCAGTGATATAAGACCTATTTATATAGGTCTACCAGATTTTTATAACAAATCGATTTTTACATGGTAAATATGGCCTTAAGTCTATCAATTAAAATTTCACCGCTTGTCTTTTTGTTGATGACTAAATTTGTATTTCTATTTTTGTTATGAGATTCCGGTAGATATTGCCCACTGGTAATTTTTATTTTGCTTTTCAAAATATGGGGTACTCTCAAAATTCCCTATTATAAAATAATCAAATTTTGTAACGCCGCTTTGAAAATGTCAACAACGAGATGACGCACGATATGTGATACCAACTCGCGCATATTTTGTGCATGTCCTTGAACTGTAGAGGCGTAGTCTAGAAGACTGTTCACGTGGCTAGTCACTTAAATATGTACACTAAAATAATTAAACGACCTTAACCCTAACTGGAGTTCCATCTGGATTATCTTGTCTCCATCTTGGAAGATTTTAAAACGTTTATTTTGCGAGTTACAATCGTCTAGTGAAGAACTGTCTATCTACTCACATATCTACCTGCTTCAGAATTATGAAGGAGTTGATATAAGGGGCATATAAAATGGTTTCTCATCTCCGTTCTCCAGCTCGTAACCAACTCAGCTTCAACTAAAGCCAAGCTTTTAGAGTAGCGCCCGCTCGGTCTTTAAAGGGAGCGTTCTGATCTCGGTTAATCTGTCAAGGGATCTATTCAGTGTTTTAGTTCCTTTCGATCCTTTAGCTCCAGAGCAAATTTTGAGATATGAGCAGGACACGCTTTGAAATAGGTACTATTTGTCTCGTTCACATCGAGAGCCGTGCCGTGTGCTTTTCGTTCGCTCTGTTTCGCTCATACGTTCAACAATTGCTACTGACCTAAAGGTCCGAAGACCGATTAAGAAGAACTGGTTCCTTTCAATCTGTGACGGGAATTCATTCCCTTTAGTTCCTAGTTCCTAACCGACACAAGCCTACAAGCCTCCTTCCTTAGTCCTTAAGTATTTTTGGAGAAGGTGACCACATTTATCAAAAAGAGGGGTAATATTCGACGCAAAGAAAATACTTTAATACTCTTCGACGAAGACAGGATAACTATGATCGAACTTTACTTACGGTGCACTTTTGATCTCCTTAATATCATGTCTTTGTCCAAGAGATTAAACACTTTGATATTATAATAATGTTTGTATAGGTACCAAACGGCACTGAATATGTGACATTTATTTTTTGATATCATTCAGTAATGTGAATACAAAATAAAATATCATCTTAACCTATTTATCATCTAGACCTTAACTAAAGCTAAATATTACAGACGATAAATTTAAAATTTAGATCACTGCATCATTATTTCCCTACCGGCCTTAAATTTGTCAAGTAGGTATGCACATGCGAACATCTAATAACCCACAACAGCAATATCTATTCACTAACATTGAGATTTGATTCCAAATATTCTAAATTACAATATTTTGAACGCTTGTGAGTCAGATTATTCTTATCTTATTTTTCCGTCTTAGATTATTGAATCGAAGATGACGATAATAGAGCCATTTAATTAAGGACTCTTTTTTCGTTATCTTTAATATCCACAAATAAACTCAACACATTGGTAATTTTGACACGACCGCACTATACAACGTCAATATATAAATGTTCACGACACGTCTCACAATTGTTTATCAAAGTTCTATCAAATACTTTCTTATTAATCTAAAATAAGTATTTCATTCTTTGCAGCGAGTTCTTTTAGGCAGAAACTCATTATAATATACAAATAGAGAAATAGACAGATCTTTTATTTTATTACGCTAAAATATGGTCATAGGCAAATGTAAAGTCCGTATTTATAGTTGTATTAAAAAAATACATACACGGATCTTATAAATACATGTCAGTAGTAGGTACATGGATATGTTCTGCCACAATTTGGCATGCAGAAGTCTTAATCTCCATTAGAAATAAATGCTACTATTACTTAAAAATATTATTATAATTATCAAGTCATAGGCAAATGAAAACGGGTCACTTTGTACTGAATTACTGTAGAAAGTGACCGGCTTTCATTGCTTTTGAGTGTATTGCTTATTGCCTTTGACCTATATCGTATTGTCAATGTTACCACATTACGATAGCTCGTTTACTTGACAGTAATGGCGGCCGGGTTAATAGCAATACGATTACAGGTCTAAGGCCATATTTACTTAACTTATATATAACTAAAATTTCCTCCCATTCAAGATCACGTGTAGTTTTATGACTAAGTATGAATTAGGTTTTTGTACAAGTTTTGTCGTGTCTGTCCGAAATTTCATCTAACGGATCTTTATAAAACCCAGCCTTAGTCGTGATAACTTTTCTCTTTACTTCATTGTCGATAATAAATGTATTACTTTTACTTGTAGCTGTTAACGTAAACTATAGCGCAAATTAAACTTTTCGAGTTCAATATTTTCTAATCGGTCCCCCAAATCTAAAAAGACATTGTAACTTACGAGGAGTGTTCAAGAAATTCTAGGTAAGGGTATGCATAAACACACTTACTTACTCTCGCTCGCAAACGTACTAAACTAAAACTCTTTCGTACTATTAAATTGTATTTTTTTCTTTTAATATGGAGAGCTAAGAGTTATTTTTGGATTTAATTGTTACTGATATTCCTCACATTAACATGGTTCCGTGTTCCGTATTCTTGTGGTCATCTGCCATCAGCTTTATTTATAGTGCATATTTATAGTTCACATTAAACTGTAATGATGTTGATGTCCCGAATAAAAATATATTTAAAAAAGCACTGTGATATATGTTTATTTTTTGACGTTATCATTTTATAATATATTTAAAAGATTGCTCAATTAATTTATTGACACCCTCATAAAATATGTTTCCTCTATACAGTCAAAATGTTCGTAAATTGCTGCGTTCATAATCAGGAAATCGGTTTCCCTAAAGGGCTTTTTTACATAAGGAAACCAATAATAAGCTTTGGCAACTCGAGCACTAAAAACTGGGGCATTGTCATGGAAGAGTAAAAATATTTTTTTCCAATTTTCCTCTAACTTTATTCTAGCGGTCGCCTGTCTGTCTTATCCGAAAAATAGTCGCGGCAGCCCGCCATTTGCTTCTATTACCGTCAAAATAAACCTATGATTTCACTCTTTGATTTCAATTGAGTTTTAGGGGTCGCTACCACGTGTCAAAATTTGAACTTATTATACAGCAGTGCAATAGAGTACCCTAGTAGAGGACAGTCCTGGCAGAAATCTGGAGATGGTGAGAACAAGTCCACTTGTAGCACGAAGGAAGCCTGGGAGTCTATGTTAATGACAACCCTAATAGAGCCGGCGGTTGGCCTGACTTACACTAAAAATATCCACAGAAAAATGACCGTCAAGTCTGTGTCTTTTAAAGTTAGACTGGAGCTAGGAGTACTAGTTACTTCAGGTAGTTCACTTCTAGAAGCTGAAGTAAGGGTGGCCATAAATGCTGGAAGTATGCGCTCTTATTTTAATAATTCAATTACAGGAACGGTTTTGAGACAATTTTATGTGTGCCAAAATATTTTTTAGATCAAACTCACGAAAGTAAACTTTATGGCTCGACTCTTAGAAAGAAAACATGACAATGTCGTGTCGATCTGTCAAAGTTCGTGTCAAAAAATACTAAAAGTGAAATAACCATGCAGAAACGATAATAAAAGTGCTTATAAGTGTTTAATCTGATCGGAAAAAGTAATACGCACAATATGAAATGGCGCATAAAATAATCACTGCAGTGATTAGTGATTATAATACTGCTTGGAAAATAGGATCCTCAGGTAAGTCGCTATACCATCCGTCCGTCCGCAGCCTAGCTCAGAGACCGACCCTTAGTACTAGAAAACTGTAATTTGGCATGAATAAACATATAAGTCACGTCAAGAAAGGGGTAAAATAAATACTTAATTATTTTGTGTACCTTCCCTTACATTTAACATGGGGATATATTTTTTTTTCTCGTCTACCTTATGTGTAGAATGTCGTTAGATAGGTCTTTCAAAAATATTGCGGGTTTGTGTAAGCTTTATTTTTATTAAGGGATCCGTTTATGAAATATTAAGCTTTAAAATGCTAACTTTTGTTAAAGTCAAGTGTCACCCCCCTACAGCCAAAACTACAAATGCTAAAAATCTGAAACATATCTTAAATGAAAGTTCATATAATTAATATAATAGAAAAACTATCACGACTCAGTACTTCATTGGTTCTTGAGTTACAGACGGTTTAAATGCTTATACCTACCGAAAACTTATTTGCGGTGTTGGTAAACTGACCTATGTCGATGTATGGGGCCGGATAACAGTTTTCCAACGGCATAGTTAAGTTTGTCGCAAGGTTTAATTTGTTTGAGTAACGGTATCCGAACCCTACACAGAGCATAGTCCGACATGCTCTTGTCCCGTTTTTTTCTTTTCTTTTGGGTTTAAGGGATCGCTACCAGGAGTCAAAGTTTGAAATTATTAATAAAACATGCTATTGCAACGATTTGTCACATTATTTCAAGGCGGAATACTTGTGGTTCACTCTTGTGATGGAAGAATACAATGAATTATGAGTAATTACCACCAACGGAAAACCCAAACGCACACCTAATCTACCCCTCCCTTGACTGTAAATATCGGGCACAAAGAACTACCCTAACACAAAAAAACAATATTATTAGACATGTTTCTTTTTTGAAAATAATTTCTAAAAATAATAGATGTTTAAGATTGTGAATTTAAAAATTAATTAAAAAAACATATAAATGTTAATTTTTCATTCGCTGTTACTGACCTCTAAAATATTACTTTAAAAATGCGAAATAAAAAAGGCTCAAAACAGATTAAAATAGTGACACGTGATAAATTTAAAAATAATAATTTTGCCCATTTAATAAGCACCCTAGTCCTCCCACTATATTTACCAATTTATCTTTAGATTCACTCATCATGAAGACAAATCTATATTTGAATATGTAATTGTGTATCCTTCTTCTGAAGTTTTAATTAAATCAGCAATCATTAATTTTGTTAACCTACTATTTTAGAATTGTAAGCGTAGATATTTTATGCGAAGCAGTGGCCAGAGCTAGCAACATCTCAATATTAAAACGTTTGCATTTCCAAATCACCTGATTCAATTGGGTAATAGCGAGGCAAGAAATCACGCTAAGATAATAATTGGATTTTAGATAAAGTTGTAACGAGGGAACTTTGAGTGAGAAATATTTTAAAGTTCTAGAGATATAGGTAGTTTAGCAAACCCGGCAACAAACCGTAAATCTTCGAGACTTTACGTAAAATACATTCCAAAATCATTTTTCGTTTTTTACTTAACATTTAATTTATTTCTTCACAGACCTGCGGGCGTGGTCTATATCGCGTGTCAAATGTGGATAAAGCATACGTCACTCTCGTACCAATTTACGTATCAGAAGGTGACGGATGCCTTATACAAACTTTGCCACGCGACAAACGCAGCCATCTTAGGCCCCCTGTTATAGCTAATCACAAGATTAAAAAATAAGAGCAGTTAAAAGTACCCTTACTTAGTCAATTTTATTATTTTCATAAAGTAAACGAGTACCTGCATCTTTAATACACAAAGCAGGTACAAGTAAAAATGAAGTATATTCAACAAAATCAAAATTAATAATGTGATATGTTCTGATAGAGTTATTAATCGAATCTAACTGTCACTGCAGTTATACAAAAATTAAAACAACTCATTGCTTTGAACAATCAAGATTTAACGTAACATTTATATTATTAATTGTAATATTACAACATAAAATCGCAATCTCGATCAGGTCTAGTATAGGGAATGCTGCCACGAATAGCTGGTATTTTTTTTACTTTTCCGCCCGAATAACCTGGTTCTGATTCTACCGGTATACCTAGCATCTCGATCCATTGGTCTGAACTCGGTATCTCTATTATATCCTCATATCTAGCCTGTGTCTCATTGTCTTTTTCTGTCTGACATATCTGTGTGTTGGGTGTTTGTGTTCGAATTAACTCATCTGTATGCCTGATGACTAAGTATCCATCTCGAGACTTTACTCGATAGCTAGATGGGCCTTCTTTGCTGTCTATGAATCCTGATAACCAACGTGGTCCAGAGCTAAAGTTTCTGTACATGACTGTGACCCCTAAATCTGTTTGCTCATATTTTCTATTACTACTACTTATTACTTTTCCGTCCCTGATTTTAGTGGTTGTCGCTAATGTGAGCAGTCGCCTATTGAACAAGAGGTCCGCTGGACTCTTGTTTGTGGAGGCACACGGTGTAGCGCGCAGTCCTAACAGCATGTTAGGGATTTGAATGTCCCAGGACGTGCCATCCATTTCGCGCAGTTTCTCTTTAATAGCCTGTACCATTTGTTCTGCCAACCCATTGGTGGATGGTAGGAAAATACCTGCGATGATATGCTTAATATTATTAGCTTGTAAAAACGGTTTCATTTTAGACAAAATGAATGACGCGCCGCTATCGGAAACCAAGGTCTCGCACAATCCGTGAGTGGCAAAAATCATTCGTAAGGTCCGTATCACTGAAGCTGGAGTCATGTTATTGAGGATGAAGACTTCCGGCCACTTAGAATAAGCGTCGACAGTAATAAGAAATTTTTTTCCGTGAAAAGGCCCAGCGAAATCTATGATTAACCTAGACCACGGTTTTGTCGGCATGACCGATGAGTCATACATTATCTTCGGTAGTATATGACGGTTTCTCAATCTTTTTTTGCCGTTTTTTACTAAAATCGTAATGTCATCATTCAATTTCGGCCACCAAACATAACTTCTGATCAATAATTTTGTTGATACGATGTCACTGTGCGGTTTGTGTAAAGCGCGTAAGACAGTTTCACGCAGCGCTAGAGGTATCACAACGCGAAAGCCCAGGAGAATACATTCATTGTATATCGAAAGCTTAGTACGACGCAACCAGTAAGGACGTAGTTGATTGTTTGATATCTTGGCTGGCCAACCATATAAAATGTGATGGCTCACCTGATTCAAAACAATATCACACATGGTAGCTGATGCTAGTTGACCCACGCCAATTGGAAAATTGTTTGGAGGCTCGGCCATGAGTAGTATGTCACTCTGCTCTGGCTCCGGTTGGTCTCGAACTCGCTGCGGCCATCGACTTAACGCATCAGCGTTACCTATCTGTGACCTTGGTTTATATTTTATATCATAGTTATATTGGTAAAGCAAAAAAGCCCCTCTTACCATTATTGGTGACAAAAAATTAGGCATAGGTATTTTTGGATTTAAAATTCCTATCAAAGGTTTATAATCTGTCACAATAATGAAATACCTGCCCATCAAATATTTATGAAATTTAGTAACGCCATACATAATAGCCATAGTTTTTTTTTCCAGCTTAGAGTACCGTCGCTCGTATGTGTGCAGTGTTCTAGAGCTAATAGCTATAGAACGCTCCTGATCATTCATCTTGAGTTGTGACAAGACAGCGCTTGCCCCGTACTCGGAGCTGCCACAGGTGAGCACCAGTGGATCGTTAAACTGATATTGTATGAGTCTCAAGTCAGACGACAAAAGTCTCCTGATAGTATTAAAACTGTTACGTTGACGGTCAGTCCATATCCACCTCTGCGATGCATCTAGCAATCTATGTAAAGGCTCGAGAATAATGGCTTTATATCGTACGTATCTCCCGTAAAACCTGTATAGATCTAAGAACGCCTGCAACTGTTGAATATTTTCAGGTTCCGGTGTATTCAATATCAACCCAACCGTACTCTGTGCCGGGTGTATACCGTTTGCGTCTATAATGAAATCCAAATATTTCACTCGTTGTTTAGCAAACTTAAATGTGCTCCCATCAAGCTGCAGACCTGCATTCTTGATCTGCACCATCACAGCGTCTAGATGCTCGATCATCTCGGGCATGGTGCGGCCGCTGACGATAACGTTATCTGGGACCACAGCAACGCCTGGCAAGCCTGCTAGAAGCGCCGTCATCAGTCTATAATAAATGCGGGAGCACCCTTTTACATTAAACGGTAACCTATGTAGAGTAAACAAACCTTTGAATGTGTTCAAAGTAAGGATACGCGCTGTGGCGTCCGTCACGACCACTTGAGAGTAACATGAATCAACGAAATGAAATGTGCTGTAATATCTCCCCCCAGAAATGGTCGCACAAACTTCCCTGGCGGTCGGCATTGGATATATATCAGAAACTGTATCCTGATTTACTGTGCTCCTATAATCTCCGACAAGTTGGATCATACCATTATCTAAAAACAATGGAACAACTGGAGATGCCCATTCTGAAACTGAAACCGGCTTCAGAACACCTTGATCCACCAGCCTGTCTATTGCTTCCTCGACCCGTTTTTTGATTACGTATGGTACTGGATTCGCCTTTAAGAATTTGGGTAAAGTATTTGGTTTTAATTGAATCTCAACTGGGTCTCCCCGGTATGTCCTGTTTATAGCTTGTTCATCAAAAACCTCCCTGTACCTAGATAATGCAGCTTGAATCGCGTTCATGTTTATGTCCAGGCTATCACTACGTATTCAATACACAACAGCGTCCAATAATTAATAACTAAAAACTGAAATTCATGTTGGATTTTCGATTATTGATTTAAAATTTTACACCTGGCAGACGTAACTGCTCTGTTTATACCAGGTCATCAGCTCAGTTGTTAAAATCACGTTTAGAGATATATATTTTTTCAGTACAGTATTTTTACCATAGCTTCAAACCCTGCGGCTTCTAGTACTGCGACTTCATGTATACCGTTATTGAGGAAAGCATTACAAAAAGCTCGATTTTGTGATTCCTTTATAGTAAAGCCTTTCCTGATGACTCGTTCGCAGCCAGGGTGCGGTGAAGGCGCAGCCGGCGGGTTGATCTAAAACGAAAACACAAAAGAAATTAAATTTAGAGGAAAAAATAATTGTATTTTATTAAAAAGGGGTTCTAGGATTACTATACCTCTTAAATGGTCGCTGATATTAAAATGTTAAAATGTTTGTTTTGGCGAATTACTGAAGACTATTTTTGGTAAAAACAATATAGTTTTCCCTCAGCAAATTACTAAGATTACTATGTCAAAATTTACGTACAAGTCTCAGATGTATCATAGTTCTTAAAAATCAAAAAATATTAAGTCCTCTACAGGGACTAAGTGCCTATATAAGGCCAACCGTTGCCTCTCTGGGTGGGCTCCTATCCAGGTGCCTTATGAAACAGGCAAACTCTCTTAATTGAGTTATCTTCAATAAGTTTGTGGTGGTCATCGTCCAAGCGACCCCGCCCTTTGAGCCTCCCTCCAGCCCTGCAACATTAAGCACCACTGGCACAGCAGGCCGCCGGTGGTCCTTCGCTTCACCCCAACGACGCAAACCGGATTCAGCCAACCCACCGAACGCACGTTCAATTTGCTTGCCAATTTCCTTACGAGATTATAAAATGATTTGGACGCGGTTTTTGAAGTGGAAACTTGTTCCGCACCGTTGTGATTTCAAACTTAATGAAACTAAAATGCTTCCATAGGCTGTTGCCCCTCGTCACGTATAAACAATGATCGAAGCGTCATATCTATATTTACCTAAAACGTTACAAAGTCACATATGCACCCAAGCCCAAACAAGAATGAAAAGGGATGGCTTTCAAATGATAGCTGTTATCTTTAAAACCACCATATTAACTACTAAACTGGTTACCAGGATTAAGAAGTCATAAATACACAACTAAGAGTAAAAAATCTTCGTTAAATCAACTTTAGGTTTTAAACATTGAACAAACAACAAATGAAAAAGGTGTCAATTTTGAAAAATAAAACTGTCGATGATTTTGTTTCTAATCGTATTATTCTCAAGGAAAACGACATCAAGTTTCATATCATCCAAAGAACACACACAAAGCGTTATATAAGAGCGGACTCTTAAGAAGAGTCTCGCTTGTCTTATAGGTGCGCCCATGAATACCGTCATCTTGGAAAAAAATTACAAGCGTGGTGAAAAAGTGCAGGTTAGGGATAAAAGTGTGACAGGGATTTAGACGCTTATTGTTAACGATTACGGGCGTATTTTGAATATTTACCGGCTATTATACGTCCTCGTTTGTGACAAGGTGCGATCAGGACTCCATCAGCGGGTAAGAAGAAGTTTGCAAAAGGCGTCAATATTCCCGATAAAGCCGCTTGCCATTACGACAAGTACATCACGCGGCCACTCCTTCCTTTTTGAAACAGACAAAACCGGTACTTAGCCTAGTAAGTGTACGTATAAAATAAGCTTTTATCAAAAATTTCATTATTGGGACAAGCTTTTGTTGCCGACTGTACTCCTTTTTTTGCAAAATATTTATCTGCTTATCAAGAAAAACTATTGAGTCTAGGTTAAGGATAGCGGAGATCCTGTCGCCACCTTCCGACTCCGTGATCAGATCACCTGTTAGATACTATAATATTGCATTGTCATCGGGTTTACATACGTGGTCCAGATTTCAGCCCATTCAGTTTACGGGAAGTGGGTTAAAATTAACTTGCAAGATTTGACCCATACATATATACATTTTTATTATTATTTATTTATTAAAAATTAGATGAAATTACAACATATATAGGAACATATGTCCCACAAAACCGTTTGCACAGTTTGACTGTGGGATCGAGCAGTCTCTACTCTCTTATTAAATCTATGATGAATCTAAACACAATAAAGTATCCTAAACTACTATATGTTTTTAATAAGGCAACTATACAGCTTTCTACCAATCTTTGCTTTAATGGCTTCCTGCCTGATGTCAGAGGGCAGGCTGTTGAGTATATAGGGTAGGCGTTTCTGGAGACACCTATCGCCGTAGTAATTAAACACCCTCGGCACAACAAACTTGCCAGCCGACATCGACCTGGTATCACAAGCATCATTACGGTGTAATTGTAATTGGGTATGCTCTCGACATCCGTGATTATTTAATACTAATAAAAATTTATGCTTAAGGCTCACCGGTAAAATATTACAAATTTTGAACAAATTTCTATAATCCTTTTTATTCTTATCTTTAATTTTGTTAGTAACTAACAGTTTTAGGAATCTTACTTGCATACATTCTAGCTTGTTTAAATTAGTTTTATTCGTTAACCCATAGCAATCAAGAGCATAACCAATTATTGATTCCACTAGGGATACATATAAATACTTTATATGCAAAGGCACTTTAAATCTTAAGTAATAACATCTTCCCAAAATAACTTTAAGTTTGCCATAAATGAAATCTACATGATGCGTCCAAGAAAAGTGCTCATCTACCTTGACGCCTAAATACGTCACACATTTGACGCGTGAGATGGGGTTGCAGCAGCAGTCTAACATATGGTTATGCATACAAGAAAAATCATGGGTTATAATGGGGGTTGACAGGTTAGAAACTTTTAAGTAGGGAGATCGGTACTTTGACAGTATACCTACAGTGCAAGATAAAATAAAAAGGTTGCAATATCACAAAAATACCGATCAAAGTTAGCTGTGTAGTTGAGCAACTATGTTTTTTTTATTATTACGAGTAAGTATGTCATAAATATTTTAAGGAGACACCGCTTGTTCACAATTAAACATTGAATCAAATATAGTTTGATTTGGTCAAAAGTAAAAGTACCTATACAATTATTGATACTAAAAAAACTAGAATTTACAACAAGAACTTTTATAAAGGTGTTTTGATAAAAAAAGTTTTTTCTCAAACATGCTCGGAAAAAAGGGTTTTCCGATTGAAAGACAAGGACGGAAAGAGCCTTATTTTACTCCTAGGAGTAAAAAAACCATATGAAAACACTTTCCGTCCATGTCTATATTTTTCTTAAAAATGCTGTCAATTTGCATACAAAATCAAAAGAACCAAGACAAAAATTCCAAACAGCCAAGGTAACTGCTCGCTTTTTTAGCACAGTGCGTGTGTTTCTTTTTGAATTTGCATTCCAATTTCTATGGTTAGTATTTAAAAACAATTGACAGTCGGTAACATTCATTCTGCATAATTAAATTACTTGCTTTTTAAAAATGTATTTGTATTATTTCCTCACATGTTTGAGAAAAGCATTATGTATGCCTCGGCGGGAACGAGGATTTCCTGACTCGTATTTTAGCAGGCCTCGCTATTGCTCTGCCTGCTAACCACCTCGTCAGGAAAACCCTTACTTTCCGCGCCTAGGCAACAATGTACTATTTTTAGCCGCGTCCCGTAACACTAGCTGTGACGTAAACCCAAAACACACCTTCAAAAACACAAAATAACTTAAAATGGTAGTTAGGTTAGTCCACCTGAAGTCGGTTTTTGGTTAAAAATATTGTGGGACGACGACTTCAGTTGGACTGACCCACCTACAATTTTAAAAGAAATTATTTATTACGTTTTTAAAGGAGGGGTTTAAACTTTAATGTTTCTATACTTTTTAGTCATCCTATTTAAGCTGTTACGTAGTCCCACTTCTTAATTAATGAGAAACAATAGAACATTTCAGAACGCCGCGGCAAAGTCATGGTCATATATTTAAACCTAAATGTGCTTCGTCATAGTCGCTCAACTACCTTAATCGAGATATTTTATCGCCGCTCTTGAAATGGGTACTGGTTCCAGTTGCCATCTTCAGTTCTGTTTCACTAAATAGTGGTTTCCACCATAAAGGTCCATTGAACTGCATTATTCAGTATTACTATATTTTGTAACTGAATGCAATATTACATAGGTTTATATTATAATTTATAATATAAAAAATAATGAGTGGTGAATTTACTATTGAACGTTACATTGAGCATGATCAACACGCTCTGCGGGGTTATTATGACATAGCTATGCAGTTCAGTTTACGCTGAGAGAAAAGGACAGAGCTATATAACTACTATAGCTCAGTCCTTTACGCTCGCCGTAAAATGAACTGCATAGTTACGTAGTAATAACGCCTCGATCCTGTTAAAAAAATGTTTTACTGAGTTTGACATAAAACAGCTTACCTTCATTCGTATTTTTCTCTTTGTCGTGTCACTTAAATAGATGATTCTGTTTACACACCGTCTCCGTATTTATTGTCTATGTTTATTTTTTAGTTTATCTGGATATCTGGAAAATATAATATTCACCCATACAAACCGACTTTCGGTAACTAATGCACGTACCTTAAAAATATTTTTGGCAGTGTTAACTAAAATCAGGGTCTATAGAAATGGCAAAAAATGTTAACAAATCAGTACAGTTTTTATTTAACCCTATAGTTAATGATTAATTTAATTGAAATGGAACGTGAAATTAACGATCAAGCGTGTAAATAGTTAAAAATACCTCAAGCGATGTCCAAAAGTACGTGATTATGGAGTACATATATGCAAACCGTCACGCCTTCATCCCAGAGTGGGGTCGGCAGAGCTACAGAACTACCAACAACTCTTATCAACTTACTTGTTTGTTTGTTTTGTTTACATCCTTTGCCATTTCTATTGATCCCGACTTTACTCGCGCACGGGTTAAAGAAAGCTGATCTTTAAGGCAATACCTTTATTCTACTTAATATTTACTCTTATTACTACCGTTCCGTTAAAAAATCTGCCGATTTGCTGACAAATTATTTAGATCTATCATAACATTACTAATTTAATAGCACAAAGGGGGTAATGTGAAAAAAGCCACTATAAATGGTGACGAAGAGCGGGGATGAACATCAATTTGGTTCTTTCCCTCCATTAGCATCAATCCTGAAGCGGTTAGATTTACTAGAAAGTAGTCACAATACACAAATATTACTGACAAAGACAGCATAATTATTATTAGCTTCAATTCTTTAAAAGCTGAGTCGTAAGGCGAACTTAGTAATGCTTTGCTGCTAAGATATATATACATTTTTTTGTTTTGTAATTCATCAAACCATTTTTTTCTGTTGCAATAAATTTTTTATATTTTGTATTCATACAAATAGTATAATAATTATAGCATAACAGAACTGGCCCTCTATTCTACTGGATACAATCACTATTGTCATTTACGTGTTATAGTATTGTTTTTACTCGGCCGCCATTTGCAAAGTGATTAAGAGCCATCTGAACCATCAAACGTTGTCAAAAAGATAACGCGTCAAAAGCAATATTCTACGTGTAGAATCTGTAGAATCTCAGCCGGTCACGTCCTTACCCTATCACAGACAGCTGTACGCGGAAGTTGCTTCGCGCCACTTTTAGTCTTGCATTGAACAGATATAATTAATTGCTAGCCCGCACGATACCCCGATCGATAGCGTAGTTGATATGCACTTTCAATACTCACAAGTCTCACAACATGTCTCGTAACAAAGAACACTTGTAGGAATGGTTTACGAAATAGAGTTGTTAACGAAAGACGGCGAATGTAACCACTTGCCTCTTAATAAATTAATATTGCGAATTCAATATTGTGTAGTTGAAAATGGAGTGCTAGTAAAGAGGGGTCGCACGGAGCATGCGCAAACCCTATTTTAATTTCACGTTCCGTTTTACTGGCAGCGATTACTATGTGCGCGAATACTAAATAAATATAATAAGTGTACGAAACGCAATAAAATACAAAGCGGCACAATAAATAATTTGAAATAGAATGTACACAGAGAACTTGTGTACAAGTATCGTAGGAAAATGTAAACTTTATTTAAGAGGATACATTGCTTTTGATGTGAGAGTTGATTTAATATTATTGATATTGACATTGTACTATGACCAAATAAGTAAAAATGTACGTATGTTTGATACCTATGCTGTATTTTTAGCACTTTAAAAATCTAGCTGGTCTGGCTTATTTTAGGTTACTGCTACAGTATTAGGTTAGGTTAGGTTCGTATGGCAGTACAGAATAAAACTTATCCGAAGCATGCAGTCAAGTTGCGGGTCCCTAACACAGCGGTGGTGATGCTGACCATTGAGCAAGATGCCGCCAACAAAGGGATTTCTTATACTCAAAGATGCAAGAGTTAAAATCAAAGTACAGGAACTGGATATCCCAAGTGTCCGATTCAGGACAGCCATTAACGGGGCTAGAATGCTAGAGGTGTCTGGCCCCGACGCCTCTCGCAAAGCTGATGCTCTAGCTAATAAGCTCAGGGATTGCCTGAGTGCGGACGTCGTTCGGATACAGCGACCCGTTAAGAGAGCTGAAGTGCGTGTCACGGGGCTGGATGACTCCGTATCGGTGCAAGAAGTTGTGGCCGCAGTGGCTGAAAAGGGAGGATGTGCGGCAGCTGATATTAAAGCTGGCGTGATATTCCACGGTTCGGCAGGGTCCGGGTCGTTATGGCTCAGCTGCCCAGTAGCAGTTGCAAAAACAATTGCTTTTGGTCGACTCCTTGTGGGCTGGGTATCAGCACAAGTCAAAGTGCTGAAAGCGAGGCAGCCACGTTGTTACAGATGCCTGGAGCTGGGGCATAAGGCAGTGAATTGCATCTCTGAGGTTGACCGTGGAGACCAATGCTATGGCTGCGGTAATCTCGGCCACAAAGTACGTGATTGCAATGCTGTGCCACATTGCACTTTATGTGATGCGGCAGGTAGGCCATCTGGCCATAGGTTAGGTAGCCAAACCTGCAGCTCTGCAAAAGGTACTAGGAAGAAGGCTAACGGTGACCCCAAGGTCCCATTGCAGCCTGTCCCCCAGATTTTCGCGAATGTTGAAAATGTGGAAACTGGGGCAAAGAAGGTACCGATAACCGTAGAATAAATGGCCACTCGGGTATTACAAGCGAACCTCAATCACTGCGCCAGTGCGCAAGATCTTGTGGTCCAAAGTATGGCGGAGTGTCTGATAAACGTGGCTGTAATCGCGGAGCCTTATTGCGTCCCTTCTAGATATAACTGGGTAGGGGAATGGGATGGCTTGGTAGCATTGGTCACATCAACATCGACAGGCACCCCTCCGATTGAGAAGATTGTAAAAGGTCAGGGCTGGGTCTCGGCTCTTGTAGGGAACATCACCATAATAGGCATTTACTTCTCCCCGAGCCATACCCTATCCATCTTCGAGCGTCACCTGGTTGAGATCAGTGCATTAATCAGCGAAAATCTCTCAGGTCTAGTGCTGGTGGCTGGCGATTTCAATGCTAAATCTACTGCATGGGGATCCCCAGCTACAGGTGCTCGGGGAGAGATGCTGGAAGAGTGGGCTGTCTCTATGGGGCTAGACATTCTAAATAGAGGGTCGGAGAATACGTGTGTGCGACAGCAGGGCGGGTCTATTGTGGATCTTACCTTCGCATCCCCCACCCTAGCACGCCGTGTTCAAGGATGGAGGGTAGAGGTAGACGTGGAAACTCTTTCGGATCATCGCTATATTCGGTTTGACTTTTCTACGCCCATCTTAGCAAGAACAAGTGGCCAACATTTTACTGTGGATAGACCAGGCTGGGTACTTGGGCGGTTTGATAGGGAGATAGCAAAAGAAGTGGCCATAGTAGAGTCCTGGGCGACTAAGTCGGGCCCGATCGAGGATGTAGGTGCAGAAGCGGAATGGCTTAATGGCGCCTTAACTCGTCTATGTGACGCGTCGATGCCAAGGAAGCGACCCTTCCCGCCGCGACGTCAGGTGTACTGGTGGCGCCCAGAACTCCAACAGATGCGAAAAGACTGTGTAGCGGCACGCCGCCAATATACACGTTGCAGAAGGCGAAGGGTACGAAGCCAAGAAAACGAGGACGCCTGCTACGTGGCCTACCGGGCGGCGTGCAAATCTTTTCAGACTGCCATTTCAAAGGTTAAGGAGACTTCATGGGAAGAATGGCTTGGGATCCTTAATCGAGACCCATGGGGAAGGCCATATCGTGTCGTAAGAGAAAAACTCCGACCATGGGCTCCTCCACTGACAAGAGTAGTCTCAAGTCACAGTTTCTGCAGCGTGTCGTGAGCACCCTTTTTCCTCAACGGGAAGAATGGACACCGCCACAAATGGTACCTACCAACACTAGGCAACGGGAAAATGAGCAAGTGGCACCCCCCGTGACTGAAGCGGAAATCGGGGCGGCCGTCCTGAGGCTTCGATCTAAAAACACCGCTCCAGGGCCGAAAGGTATCCCAGGCCGCGCCTTGGTACTTGGTATAAGCGAGTTAGAGGATAGAGTGAGGGCCCTGTTTACCGCGTGCCTTACTCAGGGTCGATTCCCAACCTGCTGGAAAACTGGCAAACTCGTTCTCCTACGAAAAGATGATCGTCCTGCCGACCAGCCGACGGGTTACCGGCCAATTGTACTACTCGATGAGGAGAGCAAGCTTTTTGAGCGTGTACTCGCTGCTCGCCTCGTCAAAAGTATGCATCCAGACCAAAACGATGCACAGTTTGGATTCCGATGCGGTCGGTCAACCCTGGATGCAATTGCACGGGTCAGAGACCTCGCCGAGGAGGCGATTTCACGACGTGGGGTCATGGTGGCAGTGTCATTGGATATATCCAATGCCTTTAATACCTTGCCCTGGGAATCCATTAAGGCGGCACTTCAGTACCATGGCGTCCCCCAGTACCTGCAGAAAGTAGTGGCAGACTACTTTGCGGAAGGACAGTAATTTACCCGACAAAAGACGGTTGGGCGAATACATCAATGTCGTGCGGTGTACCACAGGGCTCGGTCCTCGGGCCGCTCCTGTGGAACATCGGCTACGACTGGGTGTTGCGCGGGGTAACTTTGACAGGAGTTGACGTGATTTGTTACGCAGACAACACTCTCGTAACTGCCCGCGCGGACACACATAGAGATGCAATACTACTTGCCACAGCGGGCGTGGCACAGGTGGTTCACCGTATTAGGGCGCTGGGCCTCAAGGTTGCCCTTCATAAGTCGGAAGCCTTGGTCTTCCATGGGCCACGCAACAAGCCACCTGCAAGAATACAAATTACAGTTGGAGGAGCCTCCATTGCTGTTGGGTCGACAATGAAGTACTTAGGACTTGTCCTCGACAGTAAATGGAGATTCGAAGAACACTTCCGACGCCTGACCCCAAAGGTGGTGGCTGCGGCTGGGGCTCTGGGTAGGATCCTTCCGAACGTAGGTGGGCCAGGAGGGGCGTGTCGGCGCCTATACATGGGGGTGGTGCGCTCTATGGCACTTTACGGAGCTCCGCTCTGGGAGGACGCACTGGGTACCCGTAACCAGGTTTTACTGCGACGTCCACAGCGAGCCATGGCACTAAGAGCTGCCCGAGCATACCGCACTGTGTCTTTTACGGCAGCGTGTTTGCTCGCTGGTAGTCCGCCGTGGAACTTTGAAGCCGAAGTTCTCGCGGCGGTCTACTGACGAGCGGCGGAAGCGAAGCTGGAAGGAAACCGTCCACATCCGCAAGAAATAGAAGAATGGAGGAAAGAAGCCCGGAACAATCTCTTCTGCAGGTGCACGGTACAACTCGAAGATCCGGGAGTTAGCCAAAAACTAGTGAATGCCGTTCGGCCTATCCTTCGAGAATGGGTAGAACAAAAACATGGAGCGCCGTCCTACCACCTGACGCAGCTCCTAACAGGGCACGGCTGCTTCGGAAAATATCTTTCCGAAATAGCAGGCAGGGAACCAACAGCAGCCTGTCACTATTGCGGAGGATGTGCCATGGACACAGCTCAGCACACGCGTGAAGAGTGCCCATCCTGGGCGGTGGCTCGCGCTGCTCTGTCCAAGGAAATAGGACCAGACCTCTCACTACCGACTCTCACAAAAGCCATGGTCAAAAGTGAAAATGCATGCAACTTTTAGCGACGCAGTAATGTCGTTTAAAGAAGCGGCAGAGCGGGGGCGAGAAAACGATCTTAACTCGCTCCCAATACGCCGCAGAAGACCAGGCAGGCGGCGGTTGGCGCATGTCAATCGGTTGCCGCCGTAATGGGGACCCGCGGGCGATGGGACGGGGGATCCATCGCTTGCACTCAAGAGTCCCGAGCTGGAAGGCACCCAAGTGTTCCGGAGCGCCTTAACCGGAAAAATAAAAAACAAAAAAAAAACTTTTGTAGACGGGCCCGTGAGGGCGAACGCTGATAGACGAGTTAGCGGATGGAATACCACTCCCGCGACCTCGTCCAAGGTGGGAGAAGGAACAACTCAGGGGTTTTAGTCGGTGCGAGTCCGACATAACCGCTCGGCCCCCTCCGGGTCGCTTGGTATCCATAATGGATTTCCCCTGAGGAAAAGAAAAAAAAAAGGTTCGTATTGTGACTGACTTTTCCCGAACTCGAATACATTTTTAAAGCTATTGAAACAAGCAAGCATTGTACCCATTTGATAATGGGTTTTTTCAGGTAGATTTTTCAAGGACATAACTAGCTCAAATGTATAAAAAATAACAACTAAGTAAAAAGGATTATTTCATCGTGGATATAGACGGTGTAGTTGGTTAGTTTCATGTTTATTTCCACACAGATGTACCCTACGTAATTATGATATCCTGGTAGTTTTGCTAGTGTGTACCGCCCAGTTTACGTCCAACCCCGTAATCAGCTAGGTTACCAAGCTTTTCACTCACCCAATGAGGGACTTTAGAAAATAACGAGGCATTGATAAATCATTATTTTCTCACTCTTGCTTAGTTTATCGTCTAAACTTTTAAATGTGCAAGTGTGACAGCTGTTACATTTCACCTCCCTCCACGGTCTCGTGGCCGCGCCACACTCCCCAATGCCAGTTCAAAATCAAAATTGGAAGTCACGTCATCTCCATCGGTTCCTTCTTATTGGGGTTTAAATCACGAGTGAAAGGAATGGGGTGTTTGAAGTTTTGCATTAAGTAACGTCGTAGCCATTTTCCTGTATCTGTAACCAACCGGGAGCATTGAAGAGCCTCAATTCAACTCTGTTCAACTCTGTTCAACTGTATTATTTTTGACGTGTTTTGGTTTTTTGTTTAACTTGGCCGCCATTATTATTGTTAAGTATCAAAACGTTGAGTATACGAAAAAACTTCAAAAACAAGACGTTTTTATCGTTTAAAATCTCAGCCCAAATTACGTTCTCCAAGAGCAATGTAAGCGTATACTTGCCAATATAAAGAAGTTGGAAACCTTCAAACTCAAATATCAAATTTTAATACTTAATTCGTTGTACTTTTTGGAAATCATACCCACAATTTTCACCAAATTTCCAGAACAGACGACGCTTTAACCCCTCGGACGTTGATCGCAATGGTGTCAGAACCGCACGTTCCATAATAAAGGTATAAAAAGGTGAAATAACCTCTTGCCGACGATCCAGGGGTTAAAACAAGATACTGAACGAAAATAATCTAGCGCCCACGGTATCTAAATCACAGTAACACAAAACACAGTAAAAGCCCAGACGCAAATAGCATAAAACTTAATGACTTTTATGGGGATCAAATATAATCAATTATTGTATACAGGGTTATTGGTAAGTCGACCTATTCCCGTTAGGAGGTGATAGGGGTGACTATTTGCAATAATTTTGATCCCCATATGCATTATGCAAAAGTGAACCATTTTTGAGTTATCGCGATTTTTAGTTTTTTTTTAAATTAGTCGGAAATTCAACTTGAAAAATGTATTACAAAAAAAGTATCAATTTAAATCTCTATTTTTCTTCTGATTTACAAAATCAATTAAACACTGGTTATTTTTCAATATTAAAACAATATTTATCGGTCCAAATTTAAAAATGCGAGACGGAAAACGAAATTTTTTCAATTGTTTTTGCGATCGCTTTCCACTAAAATGCCTTAAAAACAAAAAAAAAACGTTATAAAACTTGGCTTGCAGATTATTTTAAAAACTTAACTGTTTTCTTAGCTCTCCAAAAATGCATAACAAGTAAGAAATTATTTGAAAAAAAAACTGAAAAAAAGTCATCACAAAGGAAGCGGGCGGAAACTAAAGTCACAAATGCCACTTCAAAAATAAAAATTAAAAAACATACCGAATTTAAATCAACTTTTTTATTTGCTTTTGTACAAGATGAACTTGTTTTTCTTATGCAATATTAAAAAAAATATTATCTGTACACGTTTGAGAATGCGAGGCCGAAAACTAAAAAATACTTACATGTTTTTTTATCAAACTCCAACATAAATAACACGAAAACAGAAAAATTTACCAATACATTTGGCTGACTGAAATTAGTCTGACTAATTTAAAATAAAACTAAAAATCGCTTACTTTTTTCATAAGTTAATGTTGTTATTTGTGTTTACGAGTATAACAGTTAGTTTTAATAGCTCGTTAGAAAGCTGGAAAAACTTCAATGTTTTATGTGTAATCTGCACGCCAAATGTATTGGTAAATTTTTCTGTTTTCGTGTAATTTATGTTGGAGTTTGATAAAAAAACATGTATTTTTAAGTTTTCGGCCTCGCATTCTCAAACGTGTACAGATAATATTTTTTAATATTGCATAAGAAAAACAAGTTCATCTTGTACAAAAGCAAATAAAAAAGTTGATTTAAATTCGGTATGTTTTTTATTTTTTATTTTTGAAGTGGCATTTGTGACTTCAGTTTCCGCCCGCTTTCTTTGTGATGACTTTTTTTTCAGTTTTTTTTCAAATAATTTCCTACTTGTTATGCATTTTTGGAGAGCTAAGAAAACAGTTAAGTTTTTAAAATAATCTGCAAGCCAAGTTTTATAACGTTTTTTTTTGTTTTTAAGGCATTTTAGTGGAAAGCGATCGCAAAAACAATTGAAAAAATTTCGTTTTCCGTCTCGCATTTTTAAATTTGGACCGATAATTATTGTTTTAATATTGAGAAATAACCAGTGTTTAATTGATTTTGTAAATCAGAAGAAAAATAGAGATTTAAATTGATACTTTTTTTGTAATACATTTTTCAAGTTGAATTTCCGACTAATTTAAAAAAAAACTAAAAATCGCGATAACTCAAAAATGGTTCACTTTTGCATAATGCATATGGGGATCAAAATTATTGCAAATAGTCACCCCTATCACCTCCTAAAGGGAATAGGTCGACTTACCAATAACCCTGTATATTTACGTATCCGATTAGTAAACGTTATGAAAACGCTTTGACTTTTGTATTATAGGCAGTTGTCCCGAAAACAATACGATTGCAATTGGCATAAAACTAAAGAAGAATAGACAATTTGGACGCTGCAAACGCGGCATGTAAATCGCCACACAAAAGTGGTGACGTTTCAGCTAAATGACTGTTGACATCGCTGTACGAATTATTTTTTACCGTGCCAGACATAATTTTACTTGTCAAATGCAAACATGCGGCGCATAACTTTATCTGAGAGATAGTGTTTTCAAAAACTGGTAAAGACTTATGCCCAGACATATAAACGTCGAATTTAACCGCGGGGTAAGCTAAACCGTTTTTCGTCCTTATCTGTCATTGTAATTTGACAGATTAGGACGGATTAGGCATGGTATAGCTAACTTCGCGCTTATTCCACGTTTGTAAGTAAGGTCGTCACAGTTTAATACTATGTTGACATATCTAAATATAAGACTGGCCTTACGACTAACATCGTTTTATATCAATTTATTTTTTACTATGTCTGTGGGATAGCACCCGAGGGTCGCGGGTCGCTCATAACTTATATTTAAATTGCAATAAAAGAATAATAATAAAAAATGTGATCGAAGTATTTTTAACGTTTTGTTTAAATAAAAACATCTTGTTTAATAAAAAAAGCTACATGAAGAAAGTCAAAATAAATTCCCCACCTGGGGCTGGATCTTGATATGTTTTACTTATTGCCGTATAAAAACTCGCCCTGCAATTTCCAAAAAAAATAATAATTTCACATCCAGGGTTTGAACTCTGGTTTACAAACGTAAAATAGCAAAAGCAGCATCGTAGTCGGGGCTCGACCACGATGCTACTGGGTATACCTCGACGAAAATATCTATGCTATTCATTATTCGACCTCACTGCGCATGACAGAACGTGTGCGTGTTGAATAGGAGCGCCTACCTCAGTGCCCAGCTTGGTAATCTTTACTGCTGTGTTATGTCGAAATGAGTAAATAATAATAAATACCCTACTGCGTTACAAAAATTACATGTAATTATTGATACGTTACAGGATGTTAGTTGTTAGGGTGAAATATGAAGGATAATTGTTATTGTTTTGTTTATTTTTTATGTTGGGTAAGAAAAAGGTAGAAAACATTTAAACATTGGAAAACTATGTTTGGTAAATTTGAAATTGGAAAAAAAATGAATAAAAAGGATTATACAATTTCCATTTTTTTACTATCTCAATGATAGATCTTGTTTGGCAGTTTTAGAGATATCCAATATTATAATAACAATTTAAATCCATTTTAATCGGTTCTGTTTGAATAATCGGAATTATTGGCTAGCCAACTTTATTATTTACTAGAGGACGCCCGTGACTTCGTACGCGTAGAATAAGTTTCCTGCTGAATAAATGAATTTAAAAAAACATTTCATAGTGCTCACTTACATCATGAAAGGAACCCCTGTACCAAATTTAAAGTTTCTAGGTACAGTAGTTTCTAGGCTGTGCGTTGATATCTAAGTCAGTGAGAGTCAGGTTTTCCTTATAAATATATATAATAGTTCACATGTATTTAACGATAACGAGACTATGAGAGTCCTCGCCTTCATAGAGCCAAAACTAACATGCAGAGGTCCTTTAGACCACTTTATACGCGCGCGTTATATCATAAGTATTCCGTATTGACCTTTTACTATTAAAGGTTGTTTCATTCGATTATACCTACATGTTTTGGCTTTCGATTCCAAATTAATAGGGAGCAGTCGCTTCAAAACCTGTAATATTACGATATCAGTCTACTAGGAGCTCATGACACAGAAGCTGCAGCTTGACATGAACTGACGTCGTACCTACGCCCGCAATCCGAATTTACTACCGTAATATTTGCAGTGTGAATTGCTAAACTTTGATTTTTAATTACGTAGAATTCTGTCTGCTGTCACATTCTGACTTCATAGGATTTTCAATAGTATTTAACATGATTTAAGTACCTACATAAAATACTTAACATGGATTTGTAACAAAGAAAAATTAACAATGATCAGAATCAGATACACAGAGATCAGAATACACAATTGAACGTGAAATTATCCCTTTAAGGAATATCTTCTAGTTAACCATTGGGTGATAGAGAAAAAAAAGTAAAAAAATAAGTTAGTTATCGTATTGTAAACGTTATGATAGCTCTAATGAGTACTCGTATTTACTTCAATTCAAGTTCCTACAAAGTTCCTTAAGTCAGTGACTTCAAGAAAAATAATATTTTTAGGTACAACGGATTCATAAAATAATATGCGTATTATAATCTACCTATTACTAAATTAAGTCAAGTTAAATAAATTCTTGCTCATGTACTGGTGTTACAAAAAACACACATGAACCGAAGCGAAGCGAGGGCGGGCTGCTAGTAGGTTATAAGGGTTAAAAACTACGCAGAGAGCAACCGCAATAATGTTTTATCCGCAACCGTACCAGGTTGACATAAAAACGCAGCGTTAATCCCGAACGCAGCTGTAGAGTAAATTGAGAATTTTCCGCCATGATGTCAGGTCATGGACGCATGTCTATAATACGTGATGACCTCTAAGACAAAAATAAATCAAGAGTTTCTTGCGTTTATTTTCAAACGGTTTGGGTAAAAGGCTGAAAAATTATGAGAGATTAAATCAAAAAAATATATCGTTATGTATGTTCCAATGCTCTTATACATCGGGACAGAGTTATTAAAATATGGATACTGAGGCTTCTATTCTACTGCAAAAAACAATATTGTATTTAACATCGTCCGTAGCCGCTGAAAAGAAAAGGCAATGGTGTTTACACGACCCTACCCAAGGCCCTTTCAGGCGTCGACTGACGCTGTGTTAATGTGTCTCTGCAGGGGTACGGTTTCTTTCGCCGGCGCCGCCCGCGCCCCTCATCGGTCCTGCGCTCTCTTTATCACTCCTGTTGACCGGTATATATCGTTTTCTCACTTACTCACATTTTTATTCATACGCCAGTTACGAAGTTCATTGCGTACTAGTGTGAAACTTGTTATCGAAGTGTGTGCCAATGTTGGTATCTCCTACTAATTTTGTACTCCTGGTACTTTTTCCATCGGACTTTTTCCAATTTGTGCGTCGAAACCGGCTGGATCGGCACATTATCCGCTCACACTCTTTTGCATACGGAAAAATAACTTAAGCATTATAGAATGAACTATAAAATTAAAAGCGGTAAATTAATAGCTTTGTGTAGCGGTAAAAAAGTAATGGAATATACTTGTGTATTTTTTAAGTATAATACGGATCAATTGTACTGGTACATTTTAAAAATAAACACAATTATCTTAACTATTGTGGTTGTATAATCTTAAATTAGTAAATTGGTGAAGAAAGAGGAACATACATGCCAATACCAATATTCCTTTGGGTGCCTAGCCTATTCAATCCTTGGACTTCCACTTGACAATATTTCCGGGTCATCCCTCTCTACTATTAAAAACATGGGGGACCATAATCTCTCCTTTCTCGGTATCAGACCATTCATTAAGTCTGAATGAGGTTTTAAAGAACCATACGAGGAAACATTTGACGAGACGCGGTGGCCTAGCTGGTAGTTGCCCTGCCTTCAAAGCCGACCCTATCTCATCCATTTCAAATGTCAGCATGTGTCTTGCTGACTTTTAAAATGATAAATCGATGCAATATCGAGTTTTAGTTATATTTAAGAGGATTGAAGCGTAGCGCTGCTCAAATAGCGTAACTGTCAAAAAATATCCGTTCAAATTAAGCTCCGGCCGATAACGTTTCTCGACCAGAATGAAATTATGTTTGAAAAAAAATTGTTTTCTAAATTAATTCATTCTAAGAAACGTTTTCTCGGAAAAGAAAACATACTGATATCTAAAACATATTCAATAATCGTATAAATCGGACTAGGTTTAAAGGGAGCGAAAATTTATCGCATTTTGAATGAAAATTTTAGCTTCAAAATCGTCTTAATACTACAGCATCTTGTATTGCGTTCTGCAAAGATTCTCTTCGGGTGTTATGCTGTCCTGGTAACGAGTAGGTATTGGCTCTGCGCGCGGCTCGTGTAAGGTAGAATGGCCTTGAAATCTAACTCTTTCATAAGAAATGAAACGAAATTATTTTACTCCGGAAAACAGGTTCCATAACAACACAAAATACAATAATGGCACTATTTATAAAATGTATTATTCTAAATGGCTTCTTTCTACTGATATCTAATTATTTGTTTTAATCAACGAACCTCTCTATAAGGTCCTGAAGGCTTTTAGAATTCAATTACTATTTTTATTCGGAGATTACTTTTTATTAAATTGTCATGAAAATATCACAAAGAAATTAAAAAACATAAATGAAAAAAAATATCGACGAATAGTAAATTAATGGTTTCTGACTCGCTTTGCCGTGTGAAGATATTTTGTTGACGTACATTCTTTCATCATCTGTTGATGGAGACCAAACTATTCGTACTGAAATTCTGCGGTATAAGAAGTCCCTATTGACACCTTCGGACTCATCGTCAGTTCATTTCCACCACACACACATCACCACATACCACATTCATCATAATATTATACTACCTTATGATTGTAAATTACAGCTCATAATAATAACGGGCAATGTTTCAAAACGTATTATACTTAGGTCATGACAGACTCACAAACAGAACAAGTAAGTGCAAATACAGTGCTACTCGTAATGTAGGAACTTTCAGCTATTATCGAAGTAAATTAAAAAATTAAACCCCATTTTCACCACTGGGTATTCAGCATTTTTATTATAACACCATCTGTGAGGGAATATGGACATTACAAACGCATTCCAGGCTATCAGCCAGTAGACGCAGTATCGAGGTAGAAGCGAGAGGGCAGCTTTGTCAAAAAGAGAAACTGACGTAACTCAGGAGGTTGGTTCTGATTTCCTAGTACGTTTCATTGCTTACGATATATTTTTCCTAACAAAAATTATGAAATCATTTTATAGATTTTTAAACTGCAATGGATTCCTTATTAATCTGCGTCTTGTTATATCTAAGAAAAACTTAATTGTCAATAACTTTTCATTCATAAATCATTGAAAAACGATTCAAACAGTTGTCCTCGTTTCTTAGCACGGAATAACAGAGATCTAGTGTAAACAATTAAATTACGGCTCGAATGATATAAAAAACAATCGAATTAAATATAGATTGGTTTTATTTCACATTATTTAAATAATAATTGTTCGACAGGAGTGTCACAAACAAAAATTGACACACCGTTCGCACTTCGGAGCTGTTACGAAGTTCAGCTTTTCAGCAATAACTCAAATACGATTATATTTTTCATTTGTTTCATACTTATTGTACACACGGTTTAAAATATTAAAGTTGGGGGAGGGGGGGAGGCGGCACAATTTATGCAAATTTTATTTCGAAGCAATTATATCCAAAAATATTAGCTAAATAAAAATAAAAAGCCAACGTAAGTGTTTTTAAAAGGACTGCCGAAAAATGTTCCACGCGTTAGTATTTGATTAAAAAAAAAAACGGTTACTTGTATTTTGCCCCTCTCAGAAGTATTTATTTTTGTTATTTAACTAAAGTCAAAGTCAAAGTCAAAGTTCTTTATTCTTCAATTTAGGCATAATATAATGCACCTATGAATGTCAAAAAGCATTACCACCGGTTCGAAAAATAAAACCTTTGCCCCGAGAAGAACCGGCGTAAGAAACTCGGAAAACTAACACACTAGTAGCGGTTTGTAAAAGACACCTATACTCCAAATTTCGTTAATATACATCGTTGAGTTTTTACGAACGGATATGACTATAGGAAATTATAAACTAGGTTCTGTTTGGTCATTTTGGGGACGAAACCGTAAAAACCATTAAAAACATTCAGTTCTTTTTTATTAAAAGTTACGTGATACCCACTTAGATAATTTTTATTAGCTTTAACATATTTGTCTTCTATAACTCAAAAACTGACTAAGTACCTATTTTAAAATGTTATAGTTAATAATTTGTTGCATGTGCTTTTATTACCCAACTGCGGCAAGGCCCAAAAGGATGGGTTATGTCTTTGACTTGTATATTTATATCCGACTCAATGTCCGAGAGTAACTACTAAACGGCTAAGCCGATTTTAACAAATTATACGTGGCTAGATTCGTATTAACCACTGGAGTGTCATAGGCTATATTTAAATTAATTAAATGTCAAATTGGCTAAATAAAAAATAAATACATGATAAGTAACATTACTTTTACGACATTATCCAAACAACAGTTTGGTTTTTTACAGCTTACCTTTAGTTAGACTTGTTAGACATATATTTTAGTTTTGGCTTCAGGGGGCGGTGCAAGTAACAAAATATTTAATAATTTTCTATTATGATATTGTTAAACAAAACCACCTTGCTTAATATGTACAGGTGATACTGAATTTTTTTTTTATTATTATTTCATTATTGATCTAAATCTTTATATGTTAAAAGTTGTTGCTATATTGACGATGTAGTTCTTACAAAACCACTTTATAATTGTCTCTAAAAATTACCAGATTTGATTTAATAAAGGTAATTCCAGCATTACAGCATGTTTGAAATTCTTGACGGGTATCATTTAATAATATGACAAAGACAACCTTTAACCGTAACTCGCACAATTTAAAAAAAATATATAATTTTCATACACCCTATAAATAGTGTATTCATTTAATACAACCAAAAACCACTTTTCGACTTCAACACAATAGTTAAGTTTATTAGAAAACTCAATAATAGCAATTAGACGCCAATGGACGCTCGGCGCAGTCTCACCGCCTGTTTCACAATCGACAAAAAAGCATATTTGACAGATAAAATTAGCCCCTTCTCTTTTTTACATTTAAAAATGAACAAGGAGAGAGAGCTAACTTTAAATGGCAGATAATACTCGTCGATTGTGAAACAGGCCCTTAATGAAATGAAACACTATACGGGTTGTAAACAATAGAAGTTTCGTAGCGCAAGAGTCTACGGCGTAGCGCTACATGGTCGTAGCCGATAAATTAATATTAATCTGCGCGCATAATTCTTTTGATGATCTTTTGAACAACTGGCACTCGTTAATAAAGTATTATAAATCATTAAGACAGTATATAAGCATTTTTATTAATAATTTTAATTGACTTTTAAGCTATGCAAGGCTATGCCGTCAAGTTATTCAAAGTTATGCGTGCTGCTAGATTACAAACATATTATTAACTTAAGTTTAAAGGGTCTGGTCATTTGGGATGGTTCTATATGAAAACTTGGTTTCACTAGACAACTAGTGCTACCTTTTTGATAATAATATATCGACCATTGTAAAACACTGTGAAAATACAAGTGTCCTGGACCTCCATATCGTGATTGAAAAGGTGACTACGATACGCTTTTACGTCTTTGTTAGGAAACTCATTCAGCATCTTATCGTCGAAACTAGCTAAACTCCAAGTTATCGGTCGTTCTAGTGTAAGTAAGTACCTATAGAGTCTAGTTAGGATAAATTTAATTTAAAAGGTATTTTTTTTCTTGAAATATTTTGCATGAATCAATACTAGTCGACTTTGAAAAAGCAAAAAAAAAGATCTTAAAATGGTCCCAAATTTATGCTTCGATTCATTTGAGACGGCAGCTGTCTACCGATACAATAGTCCCGCATCACATTTACATGATAAGATCAGTTGAATGACCTCCTTTGTATGAGTATAAAGAGATCTCGCGTGGCAGAAACAATCTTGGTTTCAAGTATCACAACAATTTACATATACACATATGAAATCATTGATATATATTATATTATACTTGTGAACGTATTGAATTTCTTAGGTAAATTATGTTTAAATTTAGACGCTCTTGGATCAAATAGTTTAATATGTAAATAAATAAACATTGCGAGACAATCTCACAAAAATTGACTTCATCCCAAACTAGTAGGCTTGTAATATACTTAAAAATAAAGCACTAAATACTAGTGTAAGTACATCAAAACAAACAAGACCCAGAAACAAATACTCGTGTTCATCAAAAAAATATTTACCCTGACCGTGAATCGAACCCGGCACCGCTAGCTTCGTAGGCAGGGTCACTACCAACTAGGCGTACTAAAATTAGGAATGCAATTGTTTTTTGTACGTATTAGTATGTATATTATTTTTAACTTACTGCCTTTACTGTCAAGTTAAAAATAGCTAAAACGTTGACAAATCGATAACAATAGAAAAAAAAGATAAAGTAAAATTATACTCCTGAACACTCACATTTATAACAGCTCACACACATAAGAGCCTACAATTTTCCACAGTGCACAATTAAGTGTGTGTATGTGAAAAGCGGCCGTGGCCTGACTACGTAATCGCATTTTAAGGTGATCACATCCCCCCTGGAAGCTGGTAGTGGAACAGTGGCACTGATTATATCATCTGTCCTGGTTGCACATACAACTCAGCCAATTGAAAGTAAAGGAACATTCTATTTGATCAGTTAGTTACAAACCCAGTTGCAACATCCGTGCACATGTGTGTTTTAAAATGGGTTAACCCTGCTTTAAATGTACTGTTGTAATTTATGAGCTCCTAGTCATTCACAGCGTTGATCGAACCTTCGTTTCGAGATTCGTTGCCACAATTCTATATATGCATGGCTTATGATTGTAGAAGGAAAAAAGGTTTTGCGTTTACCACTTACTCGTACCAGGCAAAGATTAGAATAATCTATTTGATTTTTTTATGCCCCAGCACACCCAGCAACAACGCTGAGCTTTTGTTATTTTTTACTGCTTCAGCGGTGTGCTGGCTTCTAGGCTATATAGTTAAGGCCTTGAGTGGCAGTGAAAAACGTTTGTTTGTTATTAACCTCGCGCCGTACTATTCCTCGTTCCAAACATACATGCAAATATAAAAGTCGCTCAGCGGTCCATACTCTAAGAAACATATTGTTAACACGCACAGTGGTTCAACCGCAGATAATTATAGATTGAATCTTGACTCCAACTGGCTGGGCCTAAAATAACCTCTTTGCATTTTCTTATTTTTGGATATTTTTTGACTGAATCTAATTAATTAGGTTATTTTGCTTGTTTGCAGAATAAACGGGAAGAATGCAAGCGCAAAGCGAGGAGGGGGAATGGACCCCCGGCTGGAGTTCACCTAGCCGCTGGTAGACGGTACGGTGCTCCGGAGGCACTCAATTATGGACCACGTCTTCGAAGGAAAAACAAGGTATTGAAATTTGACTTGCCCAAAAAAAAAATGCGTACTTTATCACTGTAAACAAACAACGAAAAAAATCCACTGGCAAAATGGTGACGGTAAGAAGTATGTTTTTGGTTTCTCTTGGGATGTATTCTTCTTATACAACATTCTACAAACTTATAATAATACATATTATTTTATTTGAGACGTTACAAGCTTTGGGAACATAAAAAGTGACTCTTATGCTTCAGTCACATTTTTTACGAGCAACTACTTGTATTAAATGTAATAAATTAGTATTTGAATTAAAAAATGAGCGAGAGAACTAACAATGTTATAAAAATTAAACGTATCCTTAAGAAAATAGAATAACGCTTCATTCTATCAATTGTAGTGCCCAGTGATTTCTATATTGGAGCTGGTTAATTACAATCCTGCTTGTTTTCTTTCACGTGAAGAACAAGCTTCTATGATATTATCAGGAAATGGACAAGGTAGATCAAAGTCCTACAAAGATTCATAAGTATTATTTCAACAAGCCAACTGATTACATTTAAGTGCTGAAAACTGTTGTCCTTGAACTTTGAGTGGCGTTTAAATTGGTTATTTATTTATTTTTAAATAGATTGCTTGTGTCCTAGATAATTTGATTCAAATTTAAATCACGATTATATTTGGTCCATATTGTACAGTCGCAGTTTTTTTAAGACTTTATTACATTTCTCGTCATATTTTTTCATCCTAATACGGGTACAGGTATGTTGATTGACTAGGGTAATATAACTCTGATCTTGCAGGATACGATGGCATAGTCTACTGTAGTGTATATTCTACTGTCGGTTTTAAAATATAACTTCAGATTCTAAAGTTATCGCATTTATTGAAATAAAAGTCAATTATTGAAATAATTTATTCAATCATATTGAAATCGGCTTCGTAGTGGCTCCGTAGCTCGTAGGTCTATTTTTGTAGCACTTAATACTCTCACCATGCGTTTTATTTGAGTAAATAAAGTGATTAATTAAGCACTTTGCCAGCCAAATAAAAAGACATGTCGCAACTATGTTCAACGATGGGCTTAATCACCGTTACTACAAACACATAAAGCCTTTCTCGAAAAACCACGAGTATAACATTTTTTCAAGTTCAACCTACCTTGGAAGATATCGGGTATTGCTATTTGTAAATATGTTCCTCAGACGCCCCTATTTCGAAATTGAGTTTTTGACTTTAGGGTGCTGCCACGTGTTCTAAAGAAATATTAACGCTATTGTCCATTTTAAAACACACTTATATTAGCTTCACAGCTTCACTTGTAAATAAAAAACAAACAATGTGATCAAACGTATATAGTCAGTTTTAACGTCCTTATTGAGATCAGATTAACATGAAATTTGCATTTTGATGCAATTTTGATACCAACATAACAGAGGTATAGTACCATCAAGCTGACGTCTTGATGGAGACGGACGGGAGGGCTAGTAAAGCATCAGTCGAGTTTGAATTTGTTCCAGTTGTTTTTAATTAAAGATATTATCATCGGTATATGAATTGAGATGGCAACAAAAACGCCTAATGGTCTTACTACGTCTTTCAGTCAAATTAAGTGTCTACTAACTTACCACATGCTGTTTATTTGGTTCAAACCTAGCATGTAGTTTCGCTGTTAGCGGGAGTTGAATGGAAGCGACGACGCCCGCACTACTCTTTATATTCAATCCCCTATGACGTCATTGAGGGGAGGGAAGTAGGACTTAATATATTATTAATTATTGTTGAGAATATAAAACTTTACAAGTACGAAGCTTTCAAAATAAAAGTTTTTATGGGGACATTTTCCAGGAAGGTACGCCAAATTTAACGTGAGATGTTCATCATATTTACATTATAAACCGCTACAAGTTTACATTGCCTTGAATGTACGCGTGAATTTAAATTCCCCCAAGCGCCGGTTGTTATGCGGGCATGCAACGTCGCTCGAAAATGGTTTGCGTTTACTAGGATCCCATGACCGCTGAGGAAGTCGAAATTAAGCATTTCTAAAGTAACAGTGACTGTGAATAGTACACCTTTATTTAGGGGAAAGAGATCAGTGCTTAAGAATAGTAACTAACATTATAAACTCAGTATGAGTTGTTTTGGGATTGCAATTAAAACAATAACCATAAAGTCGACAGGAATGCGAGCCATTTTGGGCGTAATGAATAAAGTAGATTAAAAAATAATTTTAACTAATATTATTATCATAACACATCGATGGACACATTTCCGTAATAAAATCTTGTACTTAATATTTTACATCGCACTTGCTTCTAGAAAAAAAATCCAACACAAATTGACTTGGTCCCAAATGAAGAAGCCCTAGGCTTGAATTAAAAGTGATGTTTTAAAATAAACAGACAAAAAAGGTGCTATGTACCGCTCGAAAATACTCAACTTAAAATTTATCATCTAGTCATCGTGTGTGGCTTAAATAAAGTATTACCGTGGTAAAGGAAACCCTCACAGGTACACATTATACGTGAATATTTACCTGTGTGAAATACAACCTCCATAAAGGACTGATTGACTCTTTTAACTTACGGGGCGATACAAACGTTAGATAAGGACAGCACTTTTAGTGACCTAATAAATCCAGGCGCACGTTACGCGGTTTGTCTCTTGAAACATATGAACTCCTGGTACTTGGTAGGTAAACTTTTAGCGTGAATTTTTAGAAAGTTTTTGGACCAAAACTAAATTCCATAAAAGTAGTACACTAAGGGCGGAATGTTAGATAATTAGTTAACTGAACTAATGGTCAAATTTCAAAATCGAATGGAAAATGTGACACATTTGGTTGACAACGGTTAACGCTCTAATCGTCTGTTAAGTGGTAAACATCATTAAGTGAAATTGCTACTTAGTATGTTTAACATGTCACGAGATGGCAATAATTTCTTATTCTGTTGGAAGCCTTCGTTTCATCAAAGATTGCAGTGTGGGTTGAAATGTCAGATGTTTTTATACGACATCTCAAAGTTGACTTAAAAGTATTGCTATTTAGCTACGGGACATGTCCATCTTCTTTATTTATAATTTTTTTGAATGCATAAACACAACAAGAGAAGCTAGAGGTGATTCCCTAAACATCTTTTTAGTGACAACGTCCGAAACAACCATTTAATATTCGGCAATACGCGCAAAACTTTCCAATCAAAAATGCAAAACCAAGAAACCGTCATCCCTGATAATCTAGGTACGAGTATGTACGCGTCGCTAACTGACCCCTACTAACACGAGTGCTGCATGTGTGTAATGAACACTCACAGGCACGTTAAGGGTGAACGCGTGTGTGAGTGACACCCGGTTTATTAATCTCTCCTAGTTAGTATGCACTCCTGGTAGTATTTCGTTTCGGGGTTTCTGACGCGAGTTTTCTATTTTAGCGACACAGGCGACATCTAGCGAGAAGTAGATAATAGTGCCTTCTACGCCAGTATACGCAACGAAATCTGATTGTGAACAGAAATGGCACAAAAACAAAATTTACGTATTAGTAATGGACGGAATATCCGTAATCCAAAAATCTAGAATTGAATAGCAAAACGAACTTTGACGATAGTAAGAACACACATACCAATTGCGTAACAAGTCAAACGAAAAGCAAGCTTTAAAAAACCCAACTGCGGTTTGGATAATGTCGTCAAAGTATTGTTACTTATCATGTATTATTTGTTTATTTCGCCAAATTTACATTTAGATAAATTTAATATAGCCTATGATACTCTAGTGGTTAAGACGAATCTTACCAAATATAATTGATTAAAATCGGTTTAGCCGTTTAGTAGTTACGAATGGACATTGAGTCGGACATATATACAGATCAAACAAATAAGCCTAATTTTTTGTCATCTAACAAATTAATAACTTACACGTTATATATTTTAACTAGCTACTGCCTGCGACTTCGACTTCATTATTTTGCAAAACATTATTTTATCGTCCTAATATACGCTATCACCCATAATAATATAACAGTTTTCTAATTATTAAAAGATATTCATAATGAAAAACGTAATTACTATTATGGTCTAAGATACGAATAGCAGACGAACTTCACCCAGCTGTTTGTCCGATAAAAGTATTTTATATCAAATTGAATTGGTAAGTAGAATATGGCCAACAGGTTGACTCAAAAATTTCAGTCCAGTACAGTCCTTAATTCAAAAAAAAGAATAAAAGATATACATATTTTTAAATTGCAATTGCTTGCTTAATAGACCAATTACATACTAATCGAAAGTATGAAGCCTATAGAATATGCAAACGTTAGGTTTAGTGCAAATGATTAGTACCGACGTACCTGTTTACACCTACATACCCCATGGTTATGATGGGAAAAAATAGTCAACCTAACGTTTGCATAGTCTGTAGACTTCATAAAATATCATGTTTTTTTTTCGTTTTCGACTGTAATGTACTGAAATTTTTCACTCAAACTATTGGCCATATATTACTTACCATGTTAAATTTGATATAAAATACTTTTTACTGATAAACAGCTGGGTGAAAGTCGTCTTCTATTTGGATGCCCTACTAATAATTTTTATGTATTTTGTCTAGGTTTGAAGCAAAAATATGGTAGGCTCACATCTGAGGCGTGATTCTAAAACCCATTCCTAATCATAATGATAATACAAAACCCTAAGAAATTCATGTGTGAGTCGGGCGGTATAGAATTCTCAAGTCCGACTCCGCTTGATTTTTATAACTTGGCTAACATGGTAGGTACGGTTACGGTCTTTAATTTATATACCACCATAAAACCTTGTCGTATAAAACCTACGATTAGTTCCATAGTGGAACAACAATTAAAGTCCTTGAATGTACTAGAAAATTACCTTAGAGTAAAGAAGTTTGGATCTAATGTCCGTCAGGTTGATAGATGTCGCTGTTACGTGCGGAAACTAGCTAACGGAGTGTCTCCCAAAAACATAGGGTCGCCGAAGGAAGATCAACAGTCAGAGAACGAAAAGTACTTGGTTAGATTTTTTGAAGTGCAGGGCGTAAGTTGCCTTATGACCCTGACTATATATCCTTACAAATAACTTAGTTAAGTAAGAGCGATGCCACGTACAGTGCCGGGCCGTAAATATTAAACATCGACTTTTTGGAAAGAGAAAGAAAAAACAACAACCAAATACTTAGTTCTAAATTCAAATTCTAATAAACGATAAATCTAATAATTGACGGACATGGAAATTAGTATTAGTTTGTATTCGGAAATGCAGCTGCATGAGATTTGCCGGTAACGCCGGTGCGTTGCGTCGTCCGAACGCTGTGATTCCAACGTAGAGCGAGAGCGTAACACGCAACGACTCCCCACGCCATGTGATAGACGAGAAAAAAACTCCCCCACGTTACGTGTACGAGAGCTAGTACAGTATTGTTTTCATTTTTAAGCTTCCGTACAAAAAATGATAAAAGGAATCACTCGATTTTAGGACCACTCGTGCGTCTGTCTGTCCGTTCGTCTGTCACAGCCAATTTGCTACGAAACTACTGGACCGATTGAGTTGAAATTTAGTACACACAATGTAAATTTAAACTCAAACACAGAAATGCGAGGTAATAACTTTCATTTTCGGGGGACAAATAAGGAAATTAAAAAAAAAAGTTAGCAAACCTTACTGTGTCATATATCAAATGAAAGGGCTCGTTATGTGGATCTCTAATAAGTCAATTATTATACGTTCACTTACGGAAAATAGTTCACTAAAATACCACTAGATAGCGCTAGTAGTTATGAACTTGCGACTAATTGTGATGATTTACTGTTCAACTCGCACTTGGATATTCATCTCAAATAACAGCTTTCCAGAACTAAGTCACTGAGTTAACCTGTAGACGGATAAAGAGACGGACGGACAGAGTTTGATTTCAGGACCATAAGAAGACTCCGAAGAATTACGCATTGTACAAGCTTTTGGCAAAAGCGCGCTTATTTCGTAACTAACTCAAAAACGACTGAACGCATGAAAAAATGTTCAATCCAAATTAGTCGCAAATGTAATGTCTACAATTTTGTTTTAGATTTTATCATATAGAAACCTAACTTTCAATAACTTAAAACTTATGATTGATGATTGTATAGGTATTATGATTTCATGAGGGTTTAGGTGACTTTTGAAACCACTTTTAGAACGCCAAAATGAATGTGTATACGAGTTTCCAGCTTATTATTCTCTCATTCCGAGGTTGACGCCTTTGTTCTCATTATTTGATGGGGTTATATTAGAAAGACGACCACAAGAATAAAAAAAAAACATGGCTCAAGTCCGCGGCCGAGCGATACTGATGTAGTAGTTGCTAGCTAGGACACATCCAACATCATTAAACAATTTAACCTAGTACCCGGTACCTGTTGAGGGCTCCACGGGTTAAAGGTTAGTAGCTCTCTTAGTCTTACTCTCTCCTCCATATGCCAGAAACGAGCCTTGAGCTTCTTCGGACATATTATGCGGTCTTCTAAGCATCACTTGGAGCAGCAAATTATTGTTGGGCAAATGGACGGAAGGCGTGCTCAAGGACGGGCACCTACAAGATGGTCTGACCTATTGAAGAAGGCGGTGGGCGGCAGCATGCACCGAGCGATCCACACTGCTTACGACCGCGCTGAGTGGAAAACCCTAACATGTGGTCGCGATCCTCAGCATTGAGGGAACGATGAAGAAGAAGCTCTCTTAGTAACACTTTTTTTCTGGATAAAAAATATCAGTAGATACATAATTTGTCGAATAAGACTTTTTGGGCGCATTTCAAAATAGTGTACATAGTTAAGGGCTAAAATTAAGGTACGGTAACTTAAGTCATTTGAGTCACGAAGATTAACAATACCGTTATAAAACAAATGGTGGTATTTCAGACGAAACTTCTGTAGCAAGTGCTACCATATTACTAACGGATGAAGCTTGAATCTGCTTCATTTATTGTTTTTGAGATATTGCCTATTAGGCGTATGAGGGCAGTATATGAATGATTAAATTTCGTGACTCACCTGACATTAAAACCACCCGTTAAAAAAAAAAGTAAATTAAACTAGTACTATCAAGTTGACTTACATCTTCAAAACACAGCGTTCATTGACTGCAAAACGGACACATTCCAAAATCAGTCAGTATTGCATTTTGAAATTAGAAGCTGTTCATATAAGATTTTCGGTGCAAGAGCAAATTATTTTGGAATGTGGCCGTTTTGCTTTCAATGAGCGACAGGTGCGTGTAATTCTGATTTTATTTATTGAAAGTTGGCGTTAGTAAAATCGTTATGTTTACATTGATACTTCATCAAGATGACACAGAATACTCATAGATCAACTTGACATTTATAAAGTCATAACAAGCTTTGTCTTTTATCGTGAAGTCGACACGCAGTCCCGACGAAATGCCTAACGTTTCGATAGATGGCGCTAAGTGTACGTTCGATGGCGGAGTCGTTGTGTTCCTCCGAAATACACATAACATGTTCCTTTATTATTGTCCACATACTGTACAAACATAGATACAGATTGATTTAATAATGATTGTATTTTTGAATTCGTTCTTACGTTAAAAACGTAAGGATGGGTATAATTTGAAACTTTTATGGCGGAAAAGCCAGACATTGTACGTAAACTGGCGTCAATGGCCATACTTCCACCATTGTCCATAAACAATGTAAACGCAGTATCCTGTATATTTAGAGATCCGCAATCTGCCTGCATAAAGTCGAGCCTTTGTTTTATCTTAACCACTTAATCTTGGGTCCTATTAGTTTAAAAAAAAATGGATTATCACAACTTGCTAAAATTACGATATTTCGCAACTTCATTCGTATGTTTCACAAAAATAGTAATTTGGCTGATTACTTGCGCAATAAGGTGTATATAACAATGTTTTATAAACGTTTTTAGGTCTAATGGGATTTAATGTCGAAGCACGGTCCTAAAAAAAATACGGACATGACCTCGTCTAATCATGAGTGGTGCTCACAAAATGGCTATCCGTAGTCCGTATACGAGTATGCGTAATTTGAGGGTTGCCATATAAATCGTTAATTTGCCAATTGTAAGCCTTTTTACCCACTGCAACTTTTTGCAGTAATGCAAATGCGCATTTGACAGCCGCGCAACTGTATTGCGACTAAACGTAGACGATTTGTGACTGTATCGATGCTGCATCGAAACTGAATCGCGATTGTATCGCTGCAAAAACTTCATACAATTAAATCATGTTATCATTTATGTACTACTGTTTAATGTAATTGTAATTTGGTTTGCTCATTTTGTAATGACAAAACCAATTTTAACAAAAAAATAATGGGACGAATAAATGAGAAAATTAAATGATAATTTAAATTTTAACGGTTGCACGACAGAATAATGCTAATAATGTTGATATATAAAACTACATTAGTATGAACATAGTGATTAAATATATAATTTAACGAATAAAACAATTTATTATTTACATTAAATTATTACTGACACGTGGCCCGCCTGGCTTTGGACGGGTGCATTTTTACAATATCCAACCTCGCGTATATATGGTATATAGGATTCTTCCTGATTTAAATAAAGTTTTATACAGTTTCCTAAATCATAAAAAGGATTTCTATTAATTTAATAGTGTAAAAAACCCTAAAAGAAACACTTGAGCTGTGTCTGATTGTATTGTCTGTGTGCAAAATGCAAACGATTCTGTGTAATAAACGTGAAATGAAAACTGATTGTCACAAACACTGTTACCTCTCTGTATAGTTTGTGCTGTTACCGATCGTGTAATAGTTAAGATAATATCAACACTATAATACTTTAGGTAACAGTTACCAGCAAGTTGTAATAAGGAGTTATTGGCATGTTTCGTTGGGAGAAGTCACATAAGAGCTTCCCTCCGGGTTAGCTCATGAACGCGTTTGCTGCCGAATAGGATATATTGTTCCCAATCAAAGGTAAATAATTTAATACGTATGAATACATTAGATATGATAGCTTTCATTATGTGCTAATTGTTTTAGAGTTGTTATAAAGATCCTTATATTATATGATTCGCAGAGGCGTCTTAATTTCAACTATTCATCGTCGTATACCAGGAATTCATAAATAAAAAGGAGGTAATATTGTTTTCGTAAGCGAGTGATGCGGTTGCGAAAACACACGTGGTGGGGCACGCGGTGTGAGAGACCTCAACAATTTACGTGCCTGTTTCGGGAAAAGAAAAGCGGAAAGAAATGTTAAATTTAATCATTTTATTCCTTTAATTAAAGTTTAAGCGTATCTTTGATGTCGACTGAACCTCCCCTACACGTAACGTGGACATGCTTTCTTTCCTCATCGACCCCGTGGTTGCGGTGTGTCGATGAATACGTCTTTAAACAATATTTCGGGTTTGTGAAAACAATTTTCGATTAAGGGATCCGTTTGTGAAATACTAAGATGTATTTAAGTGCAAATTTTCGTTAGTCGTGTTTTTTTGGATATTCCTTATAGTTCCTAAAATTACTTAAAAATATACCTATTACCGTATGTTATGTTTAGCTATAATTATTGTAACTCAAGTTTTTTACTAAAAAATGTCTACTTATGTCTAATGCAAATACGTCATTTTTGATGAGAAGTCAAAGATATTGCTAATAAACCTGTATTTTTAAATGCTCTCGGATTAAAAAAAAACTATTTTAATTTTAATATATCTTCTATGAGGCGAGGTATTTCACTGTGTTCCGATAAGGTTCACAGCAATCAATGTTATTTTGAAATCATAAAAAAAATACACCACTTATTTATTTTTGCGGTCGGTGAAATTGCGTCTAGTTTCATCCCTACTCGTTTGTGCAGTTTATTCAAGGATACACTGTTTATACATCTGTGGATGTGGTATGTCAACACCACAAAAAATTGAAGTTAATATGCAACGCAACCACCCCTCGACGCCATAAATAAACAATGGACATGCACATAAAGAGCCTCTCGCGGACGTATCGGCTGCAGAGTCGATCCAACCGACTTCAAAAAAATGTGAAGTGAACTAAACGCGAAACTCAGCGGTGCTTCGTAAACTTCTATCAAGTGACCAAGTCATGGACTTCTTTATACAGTCGGGCCTTAAGTATTCAGTCAAACACCCAATTATAATAACAATACTCCTACTCACTTTTTCACCTTATTTTTATACGATTTATAAACGCCCAATAGTTCGATTACGTATTTCTATAGTAAAATTTATTCGTAACCATCTACTTAAAAACGGACTCTTTCAACGTATTGATCAATGTATGGGGCAGAACAAGACAGCGAATGGTTTCCCCGGAAACTAGTTATTGATTTTACCTGCATCCTAGATTAAGTGCATTCAGCTTTTTACCTCTTAGCATTTCATAAAGTCCTGGTATCTGCTAGATACGAATTGCACGAGAATCGATCATTTTAAACCAAACATAGTAGTAAACATAAAAAAAGCTAGTAAACACTAGCTATGGACCAGTATGAAGCGGTCTCTCCGTATAGAGCCGTTCCAACATATAGTGTAGTCACCAGGAGCGCATAAGTTGCAGACGATTCGAATTTCAGTGGTTTATTTAAATATCAACCTTATACCCAAAGCAGAAGGTTAACCAGCCAACAAGCTTGGTACAAAACTATCAACTGGATCGAGGGGGTTGGAACGAGACAGGGGTACTATACGAGGGATACAAATCGACAGTGGAAAGGCAAAACTTCGGAAGGGAGTTGTTTCCCGTTATATGTTCAATTTGAAATATAATACAAATAATGTTATTTTATTGTCCCAATTTGAGCGCTACTCATTATCATTAATTGAAATTTAAGGTAAAATGTAATAAATTTAGTAAATGTAGCGAGCATGTATATTTTTACAATTCCTGAGATTATCATTAGCTGCCGAATGAACTTTAAATATATAGGTACCCGGAATACCGAGATTCGCTCGGGTTGAAAACGAAATATCCCGAAGATGACAACTTGACAGATCGATTTTTTGCCCTTGTAAACTCCAATATTTCAAGTTATCTTTGGAGCCGTCTCTGAGATTCAGATTATATTGTATATATGTGCACATATATATACAACAATTGCTTGTTTAAATGTATTAGATAGGTAATGGCTATTCAAAATGGCGGAGCTGTATCTAAACCTGCCTGGGAGGCAAAATAGATATTCCTACCTAAATTATTTTTACAAGTACCCTATGAAACCTTTTTCCAATATTTTGCAGTAAACGAACTCGACTTAACTCCCTTAGAGGAATACGTCGATTTACCAATAACACTACTTCCTCATAAAAACCTCATTGGGTACCTCTTGCTAGGTACGTACCTCAATTTTGCTGATTTTTTATCACTATTTTCATAGAAAGTAACAATCGTGTAAATGCTAAGTTTAGGGAAATTGTTCCATCTATGGATAAGCATGAAAAATGGGCGGCCATTTCATGGCGACCTGGCAAGTTTTATGTGTACTTTCACGAGTAAAAGTATATGATGCTTGGTATTGCCGTTAGATGTCTCTAGTTTGCAAGGAAAATGTAAATCACTAAATTCAACTGTATGCGAAGGAGATACATATCAAAATCAATCGTTGGTTGACACGAGTTATTGTGTGTATCAATGTTCTTCCATCTTTGAATAATGTTTCTCTTTTATGAGCTCCTAGTACACCGTTCTTACTTTGTGACCCGTCTCAGGGCCAGCCAGCCAGCCAGGGCCGGTATTCTACTAGGCGGTAAAAAACAATGTCGTCTCTGACCTGTAATCGTATTGACAGCGATTTAGCTCTTATTATTACTTCATCATGTCAGCCGAAATGTTTGCCGAAAGACGTCCACTGCTGGACATAGGCCTCCCCCTAAAAATAAAGGAACAAAAATACTATTGAAGAGTCAGAATAAGTAATTAGGACACGAACTGTTTGGATAAAATCTGCTTGTCTTTTTGATTGTTTTTCTAATTAATTGTCAATTTGTAAACAAATTTTAATGCAGTTTTCATAGAAATGTTACAACAGAGTAAGGAAAGTTAAGGTAAAAAACCAGTAGGAGTTATTACGAGATAAATGTATTTCTTTAACAGAAGCGTTTTGTTAGAGGATGCAGAGTTAAGGTGGGTCAATAAGGGCTGCTGCTAGATTCCTTGCTGCCCTAACTGACCCATCTCAACATTCTGGTATATTGGTAAGCATGCTCTAAAAAGCAATTATTTTGGCCCGTTATTTTGTGTAATGACTTGACTTTTGAATGTTTAAACTGTTTAGCATATAAGTCTAGTTTATGCTAACAACCATTTTTTTTAGATACTCTTCCATTTAAATCAAATGTTGACTGTTGTTGACCTACTTAAAACTGACAATTGCGGTTTCTGTAATCATTGCAATATCTACTCTGTGCGCTTCTGTAGTCCTAGTTGCCTTAGTAGCCCTCGTGCCTCAACGCCAAAAACCAACAAAGTTGGGCGGGCCTTAGTCCACAATTACAGGGCCTCTATTCCCGACGGTAGAAACATAATTATCGTCATTGAACTGTTTTGGTATTTATTTGATATCCACCATTACTGTCAAGTAATAAGAGCTATTAAAATGGTAACAATACGATAACAGCTCAAACACGATATGATTTTTATACGTCCAATATATCCATACCACCATTTATTTTGAATGCGTTGATATTTTGGAATTATGGAGTAGTTCGATACATTTCTACATGATTGAGGACAGAGGCTCATAGATATATATTCTAAACCAGTAAAGGACTTTCGTATTCCTTAATATTTACATTAAGTTCTGGGACACCGTGTATAAAAAAGCTGACCATGGGTCCATCCCCCAAGAATATTGCTATAGTACTAGGACGACATGAAACACAGAGTACTGTACCACTACGATGAGTCGCTATCGAAGACTCATAATTATTACGTTCTACAGTCGATAGCGAGTAGTTAAACGACCTTCGAATAGTTTTCGATTAAACTCGTACACGTTTACGTGACACATCACGTAAACGTTTACTATTCTCGCTAACGATGACTTGATAGTTCGTGTAGTTTCCGAGTTGTTTTGTTTACTTATTATACCAGAATAAGTGTACGGGAAAGTCAAACAAATTAAAATATTTTTTAAACTTGTGTACATTTGGGTATGGTGTTTAAAGTTCACTACTCTCCCCCCCACTTGGGACAACTATAATAGATACGAAAAAAGTGTTAAGGTCAAAAATGTTCCCTATTACATCCTTAAAAGATATGTGATTTTTTGATAGGCTCGACGGTTTTCAAGCTATAGCTTCGGGTACCGGCCACTAATAGATCACCTTCGTACTTACATCTCGTACGGTTCCATACAAGTAGGACTCAACAAAATTGACAACCAATCAAGAATTAATGAACCAATTGCATAACTTTTAACGTATTTCGTTAGCTGATTAAGTGAGGTTCAAAAAAGTGTATAATAAATGTTAGTACATTCCGTAGTTTCCACGAAGGAGGCATTTAAAAAACCATATTTATGGCGTTCATACAAACTATGCCATGTCATACATAGTTCGCAGCGAATGTATTAATTCTCAAACGTCTTTTTGGTCTTGTTTTTGTAAACATTTTTTTATTTTGTAATTCTTAATAAATAGAACTACAGCTTTAGAACTTCAGTCACTGGTCGGGTACTGTAAATAAACATTTTAATAACGTTATTATAGTACCAGCATAATACACTTTGATAAACTGGACCGCTATTACTGTCCCGGCATTACGATAACAGATCAAAAATGATATAGTTTTTACCGTGTTGAATAGAGCGCTGGTTTTAAGTCACGGGGCACCTTAATCTATTGTAACTACCTACTTCATCTATGGCAACATATTTAATTTTATTTTATTGCCGACCGCTCACAAGGTCAAAATACAGTTAAATGTATTTGTTAACAACTTTTCACCACTTGTAATTTTACTTTCTTATTTATTATTTATTTTAAAAAAGGTCATGTATTCAGTAAATAATAATGAAATCACAGAAATCTTACTTACAAACACTTTTATCTTAAGAGCATTTATTTTTTTAAAATTCCAATTTTAACTTCGAAAACTTAAAAATATCGAGCAAGAATTATGGAGGGTAAGAAACTAGGGTGGGTTGTTTAAATTCTCCTTACCTTGACGCCCTTATAGAATCAGTCGCTAAGGCTTAATAATAAAATAATATTTTTATGGCTTTATCAATTCAAGATTTTGAGATTGAATTTTTATAGAACCAGTGGAAGGACTCTACCTAAACAACCATTTTCCACATTTTTCTGGACATAATGTAATAAATCAAATATCTGGGGTCAAGAACCTTCCATTCACGTAAGCTATGGCACCGCAGGAGCAACTAGGTTTGCAAAGGTTATTAGAAGCTTGCGTTGAACATTCGTATATGCCCTCATATCTAGACAAGTCTGGTGAGATATGTTCGGAGAATCTAATAGATGGCTTTACAAACTATGGATTCTAAACGCTTCCGCTTTACCCCTTGCCCTCTCTGGGTTCGGAATTGTATACTTCATATATATCCATAAGTAAATCCAGGGTTTAACTTATTCATCATCATTCATACAATTGGCTATCCGTTCAGTTTTTACATGTGTCAAAGTCATTACGTTAATACGTTTAGTATTTACTCGATCGCCGCAGTTTTTAACTCGGCTGTCTTACTGTGAATAAAAAACACAGCAGTAATGTTGATACAACTAATAATTTCGGGGTGGTTTGTGTGGTGTTTATGATGCATAAGCACTCGATTTTAAATCTAGCTATGCTATTTGTACGACATTAAACACAACTCATTTTATTCATAAATGCACTATACAGCTATTCTATTACGTATCGTGCAATTTATGAATAAGAGTAGGGTATCCTATAATGTACCTAATAAATGTCATTAATAGCGATGAAAGGATTATCTAACGTCTTGCGAACTTAATATTACATCGTTGAAATACTTTTAAAAGAGTAATAAACCACAGGCTGTCAAAAATACGCTCGATATAACATGGATCACCTGGGTATAGTAATTATTTTATCTTCTGAATAACGAAATCTTATACACGCACGTATTTAGTTCTGTATACCAGGGTCTATTTGATTCTAGGGTAACATTGACAAAAGCTTTGTGTTATTTTAAAGTGAATATATCTCTCATTTACTTAAGTGACACTAGATGGCGTCCATAACCCACACAGCACACGTTTTATCGTGGCTTTAGCCTACCAATATTGTTATTCCATAGTCGGACAGTTTATAGCCTTTACCTCCCGATTGAACTTTTGTATATTTTGGCGACGTTATTGCTAAAACAGAAAAACTGCCAGGCTAAAGTCCAGCGAACCAGGGCGTAATGTTCGAGTCTAGATACTTCATATTAACCGAGTTAAAAAGTATATATTTGAATAGAAAATGAATATTTAAGATTTCGATCTCTACGAAACCGTCTGATATTAATACATTTCAAACAATTATTGGTATCAAAATGAGGAGAGAGCGCGGTGACATGGTGCTGTTGTCGCTAAGTGACGCTAGATGGCGACCATAACCCACATAACTCACGTTTTATCGAGGCTCTGGCCTACAAATATTGTAATGCCCTAGTCGGATGGTCCATTACAATCAGTTTTACCTCCCAATTGTACGTTTGTATTTATTGACGACGTTATTACGCAATAAATAAATCGGTCAAATAAAAAGGTTACCAGGCTAAAGTCCAGCGAACCAGGAAGTTATTAATAAACATAATTTATATTCAATTTATTGCAGCCATTGTATTTACAGTGGTCTTACAGCGTAGTATATAGTGCTAATCATAGACCCTATTAGGGTATAGCTATATTAAAATTTAATTATCGATATTAACCTAGATAAAACAAAGCTAGTATTAAATAAACTAAAGAGTTACAAAGTACTGTTACCACAAAAAATAAAAAATAAAAAGGTGAGTTTGGACTAGGTACTTTCTTAAACATGAATATAATTAATTATTTTCTAAGTATTCTTGCAATGTGTAGTAACATTTCTTAATTAGGAATATTTTAAGTTTATAAATAAAAGAGGTGTATGCTTGTTCTGCTTTTAGTTGTTTAGGCAGGTTATTTTAAAATTTAATACACTTTGCATGTGGATCTTTGTGTTATTTTTTGAAGTAATATTATACCATATTAACCGAGTTAAAAACTTCACGTGTGGAAACAAAATAGAGCAAGGCATAAAACCTACCGGCTGCCCATTACTAATAACGTTGACAATACGATAGTAATAGTTGTGAAATAATACCCTTGCTTATATTTCTGGTATTGACTAAACTAAAACGTAAATTATACTAAATGTTTATTTTTTTATGCTGTCTTAAAAATTAAAAATATTTTTGAATTTGTGACTTTTTTTCACACAAATGGACTGATCATGAGTGAAGTGAAAAGGCCGTGCGAAGACACGTTAGACATAACAGTTAATATAATGGTTTAATAAAAAAAGTTATTTTCTTCAGACAAGGACGCCTGGGACGTTATCGCACACACATATTAATTAACCACTACCCTAAAACAAGGAGAATTGCGATTACAAAGGACAATGGGCAAATTTGTATGGGCACTGTCCCCCCCCCACCAACAGTAACGGGATGCATGTCTATATGTTTATAAGGACCCAAAAAAAGACAAAATACTTATTTTAGTAGCAAAATCAATGGGATTTTTTTAATGAAAACAAGGGCCAAATAAGGCAAATCATCCATAATTATATTATGTGTTCATTTTCAAACAAATTCCATACGATACGATTATGGTTTTCCAAGAAAACCCCATACATCTGGTGATCGTCTCCATAGTAAAAATACATAATGGTGCTGAGATCTATTAAATGAGACATGTTTCATTTCTGTTGGTGGGGGGGGACATTTCTGCCCATGGTCCTTTGTCAGAATTTAATTTTACAGTCTTCTCTGTTATATTTTATCTGGAGCATAATTTTACTTACTTGTATTCAATTCATATAATTTACATTATTATTGCATTTATGCCTTCATGGAAATAACTAACAGGGTTTGTTTTTGGTTAAAATGTTTACATTACAATGAGGGATCAAACTGGCCAGTTATAAACCTGTCATTTTGACTTTCCTATGTAAAAAATCCCTTTGAACCTATATAAAAAGCACATTGTGTTTTCGCTCTGTATTATTACAACAATCATTTCCAAACTGTCGCATTAAAACGTAACATAATCGTAAATGTGTACGGATGGATCGTCCATTCAAAATGATAACAATAGTTTTTTTTACTATTTCGGCAAAATAACCCCTTGCATTTCTATGCATGCAATATTAGGGTGATTCTATAGAACATCGCATTTGGGTTTGAAAATAACATTGTATTATACATAAATAGGTAAGTAAGCAATTTGGGCACTTTTACATATCTTGGTATGTACCTACCAGCGCTTCCCGAGGGAAGACCACAGTTAAAAAGAAGCGCCATAAGGATCCCAACAGTCAGTCTTTATTTCATTTAAATTTATGATTAAATATAACTGGGCAAAAACCAAAATAAATGTACATAAAAGACTCTATTTAAATGTCACTTAAATGATGTCTAATTTACAATTTCGTTACAAAAATGTATGTGAACCTACTCTGGCTTTGTCCGATCCGAGTGATATTATAAACCCTCCATAAGATATCTTTTTAATGATAGTTGAAACTCTATACCTTAAAAAATTACACAGCAGAAATACATTTCAGATAACAGTAATAATGACTTTTCAATTGTTACTTCGGTGTTATTAAAAACCAAAACTATACACACACGTTGACGCGCGCACAGGTTGGTAATAAATATATAACTAAAATGTTACAGTTCCTGTTAAATTAAAGGTACAGAAGTGAACTATTTGCAATGTTAGTACCAGGCAAACATATTTTACAAAGAGCTCTCTAATGAAATTGAGAGTGAAAACGTTGACGTTAAACCTAACAAAGGTTATAATTAAACTGTACAAGGATTGCAAGAAATGCAAAAGTCCCGCGGATAAGTTTCTAAAACTGCATTTTTGCGAAATTTTTCAGATTGTGCGCTGAATTGCAAAATAGCAGACAACTCTCTTTAAAATATTTTCAAACCAAATACCAGATTGAAAATGTCAAGTTTTGGGGTTCCATCATACTTATTGAGGCCTTAGACAAGAAAGATGCTTAAGGCTACAGATATTAAATAACAGTCAAAATGTATGGATTTGACGATTCGAGTGTCCGGCAGCTTGTATCAATACTATTCGCTAAATGCAAGATGCCACGGGTGTTTTAAAGTTATGGTACTTCAATGACTTATGTTTAGAGTTCCGTAGGCCCCCATAAAGTTTAGCCATGTCCGTCCGTCAGGCCGTCCGCAGCCTTGCTCAGAGACTACTTAAAACACAATGTGTTTACTAGAAAGCTGTAACTTGGCATGAATATACAAATTAGTCACGCCAACTTAAGCTTCAAAGCGTTATTTTTTGTAGAATCAAGTGTAAAGACAAGTAAGTACAATTAAATAAATGGCACAAAAAATACACAAACTAACTAATATATTCTTCAATCAAACTAACATTAATGCACTCTCAGTGAGGAGAACGCTACTCACCGTGTCGAGGACACAGGAACACCGTGATGAAACACAGTGTAACGACGAATTCATATACCAGGAGCTAATAACTGCTGCAGTGTTCGACGCACACGTATTGCATGCACCCTTTAATCGGGTGAGACAGCCAGGTGGGTAGCGGAAATGTATTAATCGGAAAGGGATGACAGCATTTCTACCTGTCCAACGCGAATGCGCTCAGTTTAAGTCAGTAGTCAATGCACGGCAGCTTTTATACAAATACTCAATTACAACCGTAGATTTTGTCACAAATCACACAATACACTTGTCACAATACAAATAAACTATTTTTTCTTTCTGCTACTATTATATTCATTACTAAGATAAAAGTTTGACCTTTTGGTCAAGCTTAAACCCGCCACGATTATCATTAATAATTATTGAGCGTCGATACCTGGCGTGTCGACTCGTAACCGTAAGATGCAGTCGATATCAATATATACCAATTAGTTATTCTAAACACAATGTATATTCTAAAAGGGATGTTACACGAGTGGTGCCAAAGCGTTGTTTTACATGTAAATTAGAACGACATGCCACGCAATGTGTCAACGCACTTACGTCCCCGTATGTTTAAATCACAGCGTTGCGGTGCTGCAACGCACCAGCAACGCTTGTGTGCGGTTACACAAAAGATTCTCCAGGAAGTGTATTCGAAAGGGCCCATCCATACAAGATAAGTTTATTAAATGAAAATAATATTGATAAGTTTTGTAAATTTGTAAGTGTTGTGCCTTAATTATGTGGTACTCGTGGCCCGTTCAAGACGCCACCTGAGCAAACTGGGCGGGATTTTCGATTGGAAGGCCCACCCCCATACTAGGAGTGCATAAATTGAAGCAGTTCAAGCAAGAACATTTCTATCATATCTACGCGCTATGAGTATGTATGTATATCCCAATTTTACACTGGCTTATTACCTTATGATTTTTGACATGTTATCGTATTGTATTTATTTTGCTACATATTCAAACTTTATGCTCCTTCGCTAGCCAGGTTAAAATATAAAACCAAATTAAACAATTTCACTTTTGTCATCCAATTATCGCTACCCGGAAGTTTAACGTTACTTCGGACCAGTCAGAGGTTTTAACCACAGCAGTACCAGGGATGCAGAGGTTAAAAGGGGCTGCGAGGGAACTTTGATAGATATTGTATTGTATGTATTTGTATGTCATAGGCATTGTTAACGCAGCGCTGTGAGTGTAACACACGTAACATTTATTTGTATGTGTGTAAGTTTTGCTTAGAATACGGCATGACGTCAGCTGGTAGGACCAAACACCGTTTACCATTTTCACCCGTAATACTTACGTTTGGTTGAGCGAGGCAGCACTGAACGATGAAAATAACGTTATTTAACGTGAGTGTAAATTTGAATTTGGAAACAAAACAAACTCTTACGCCCAGGGCCTCTTTCCCGGCGGTAAAAACATATATCGTCTTTGACCTGTTATGGTATTGTTTATTGTACTACACCGCACGAAACATTTTAATTTGACCTTTTTTTTTGTCATCGAATAGTAGGGCTCTCTAAAGCACCTCTGTTTTTTCAACATTCATAATTTTTTACAAGTTATGGATTTTTTCCTTGTGATAATCGAAAATTTCAAAAACAAGTTTTATTTTATTTTAAGTATACATTTTAACTTCGGAACGGTGTCAATACGATACCGTAAACGAATTCGGCATCCTCAATTTATACGAAAACGATGCCAAACGTGGCTTAGTACCTTATCTGGTGTAGATATAAAGATAAAGTTGACGCTCCCCCGCCCAAAAATTTACATCCAAAATCTTAGTGGCTCCACTTTCAAAACCCATCCTTGGGTCCTAAGGATCAATCCTGCCAAAAGGAAATCTTTGGTTCACGAAACGCCGTATTTCATCTGCTACAACAGCCACTAATAGTTAAGGTCTAAAACTATCAACGGTAACTTTGCCATTACGTCACGCCAGTTAACTACTATACTGCTCTAACACAAAAAAATAAGTCTATGTAAAGTCAAACGGCCTGAAATACCAGCGGCCGATAGCATAATAAAGTACAAGCTAATAGTATTTGTGGTTTTGTATGGATTTTTACTAACAGCATGGGCTTGTACAGTCAAGGGCATAAATATATATGCGTTCCCAAGACGTCAAATATGTCTATACACCTTTATGCCAGTGGCAATAATGTCCATGTATTTTTGTCGCAATGGCTGTATATATATTAATGCCTTTGACTGTACTTTATTATGCAATAGGCCCCTGTTTAGCTTTAGAACCGGTACTTATAGGTACGGCGTGGCGTGCGACTGCAAATGACCTGACCTGGCCACGTGTGGGCACGCGCAGCCCGACCACGAACGTGGACATTGCACGGAGCGTTAGAGAAAAGTTTCCAGCCCTGGAATTAGCATTATTAGGATAAGTAGAAATAGGTACAGAGATTTCGTCGCCATCAATAAGTAGGCCGTGGCTAAGTTGTTTATCGGGTAGGTGTAAGGTTTTCGCCTGGGTTTGAATAATAAATAATAATAAATATTAGGGGACGATGTTCCACCAATTAACCTAGCCTTGTAAGCTCTAGGCTTGTACTATGGTACTAGACGACGATATAAATACTTATGTATATAGAGAAATATAAACTTAAATACATAGAAAACATCCATGACTCAGGAACAAATATTCGCGCTCATCACACAAATATTACCCTTTACCAGGATTTGAACCCAGGACCACCAGCTTCGAAAGCAGGTTCACTACCAACAAGGCCAGCGCGTCGTGAAATCCTAGGATAGAGACATTCTTTTTGCATTATTATTTTTGAAGCTACGTTAATTGTTACTAGTATGCGTAAACTTACGGCACGCTCTCGCTTCTCTTCGGTTTCTGTGAATTGTCTGTAGCGCCTACATATACACCAGAATATATCTATATATTTTACAAACAAAATGCAGCGAATAACTAAAGTCATAATATTACTAAATTACAGGTTACCTCAGAACGTAGGTATCCTAGGATACTACGGGGGAGGCACTTGCGGTACCTAGCAGGCTAAAAAAACAACCAGGTGCACCGTTCCCTCAAATCAATACTATCCTACTATGAACAACTCTCCACTCTCCGTGTTATGCGTCCCTAGTAAATCGTGGCATTTTCGTTGACCCACGTCAATAACACGTTGCGTGGCAACCGAACTACGCCACGTGCACTCAACACGATAGAGGTTATTTTTAAAAATATTATTATTTCATGGCGATTGATTTGAGTGAAAAAAAACACCAATTCGAAGATAACAAAATAAACATTGTAACGTGACGTGAGGCAAAAGACCTTTGAAAGAACTTGGTTACCACCATTATCGGATAGATCTCTCACGTCTTTTGTTAGCGAAACCGTTTTCAAACTTGTGGTTTTTACACGACTGCCCAAAAAAAGGAGGTTTTCAGGGTTCATGTATGTATATGCAACGATTCTTTATTCCACCATAACTTCTAAACGGTTAAGTCGATTTAACTGTGTAGTATCGATACCTAAACGGTTAAAATTGAAAACAAGGTCCCATTTTTTATTTTTTATTATAGATAATTTTCGTCCTCCCTATTTGCAATATATTACTCAACATAATAAATTTGATATGAAGGTCGTCTCCTATTCAGATCCTCTTCTATAAAACAGGTCCTAAATTTATCTTCACGTTATTTCAAAGTAGGTAACTATTATGGCATGTATCATTCAAATTATTAATTGCATGTATAAATATTGTGCTACCATGACTCTGCAAACAACTTTTGTTTGTATCACAATATTGTGAACAAATGAATAATATAAAACAAATGAAATCCGTACGACACCCGTTGTTTAATTATTGCGTCACACAATAGTTGAAGTTTTTTCAAACTCGTCTTAAATCTACCAGCGCTTCGCAGGAGACCACTGCTGAGAAGAAGCGCCGCAAGAAAGATAACAGCCAGTCTTTTTTTTAAATAATACTTATAATATTATTATTATCTAAGATAAAATAAGTCTAGGACGCTACCCATACAAAATTATTGAATACTAACGTACCTATAATAGTACTTACCTATTTAGAAAACTCGACGGGAGGGGTAAAGCTAACTCACTCTTCTTTGTACTTTCAATGAATAAATAGCGTCAGTAGGTAGGTACATCACGTGTCGACTAAGACTTTTTTCACAAACAATATTATACAACATGTTAATTAAACTAGTATTGTTGCAAATGTAAAAATTGTTGACTGACACCTTTAAAATACAGTTGCACGTGTTTCTAATCTAATTTAGTGAAAGTTGGTGTATGATTCTTAATAAATCTTGCACTTGACAAAAATCAAGATTAAGCTATAAAAATATCGTGGCCACACAATGCAATTTTATTGTCTCAGGTGTATCACTATTCAAATCGCATTAAATCCCTAGTCCCTATTTACATCCATCAGAGGGGTTATTATGACAAAGCAATGCAGTTCATTTTACGGCGAGCGTAAAGGACAGCGCTATAGCAGTTATATAGCGCTGTCCCTTTCTCGCAGCGTGAACCGAACTGCGTTGCTTGTTTTCATTATAACCCCCCAGGAACGGTCTAATTGAGATAGAACAAAAAATAACTCACGGTTCGTGTACATTCCAATTGGAAAGAATAGGTCATTTTAAGAGACCAATTTTTATTGATTTTGCATTTGACTCAATAGTTTTGTTTTGAATTTTCTTATTTATTTAGCAGACGTTTATTTTATGTTACGTTTTGTTTTATGACGTTTTATGAGACGGTTATTAAAATTTTGGTATGGTATTTGGTAATAAATTACAATAATCAAATGATATCTGATGATAAAAAGTGTTTTTAGTAGAATATGAAAACATACTATTCAATTTGTTTTCGCCAAACCGTAAAATACACGTACAATGGCTATTAAGGTCAAAAACTAAAGTCAAACAAAGGTAAATTATAATGTTGTCGAAATATCATAAATAGATAAATATTTCTTAAACCTAATAATCCAGAACGGCTTTAAATCCTTTTCCTCGAAATAGTTTTCAAATTAGAGTAATTGTAGAAATAAGAACAATCCCAATTCCAACTCTGAGCATTTAAGATACGCAAAATAGGCGCATATCTAAGTCGTCGAGTTGCGGAAAAGAGCCCGCCACAACCTATAAGTTCCAAATGTTACCGCAACTAGTATGTCGCTTGGAAGAAAAGCCGCTGTAAGTTTATGTTTGCCTTTAATAATTAGTACTCACTAGTGTTGCACGATGTCGAAATCTTGTTAAACTACCCTAACTTTTGCAACAAGATGCCACCTTGGTCTTCAGCATTTTTGTCAGTTCGTAGATTAATATCAGGGCACAATGTCACACCAATTGGCCTAGTCCCAAACTAAGCTCTAAGCTTATATCATGGGTACTAGAAAACGATATTACGGTACTAGAGTACTTATATAGAGAAATATATACTTAGATACATAGAAAAACTCCATGACTCAGGAACAAATATTATAGAAAGGGTTATTTTGTCCTATTTACGTCAACCTGTAAACTAAAATCGTAGAAAGTAAGTGTACATTTAATATGAGTAACCTTCGAAATAGCTGAGGAGTACAGTCCAACGGTTTTAAGACTTTGTCTCAATTAGAATTTGTGTATGTCTGTTTATACGTGCATCACGCAAAAACACTTATTGAGGGTTAAGTCAAAACGTCTTAAAAAGGGTTGAATGTAGGGCTCTCGGTTGTGTGCGGGTTGCGAGTATCCTAATTGGAACAAGTACAATCATGAGGAACCTTACAAAATGTCATGCGGTACGGCCATCTCGCTTTGTTCCTCGATTAAGCTCGTTAATATGGCTAGAAAAACTCGGTATGTCGCGTCACGGCTTGTTTGGGTCGCGATATTTTAGACTGCCACTTCAAATCGTTACATCTCATCGAGTAGCAGAGATTCAGTTTTAGGGGTAACTTTGGAGGGTTTCGTAGAAAATGAAAATGGATACATTAGGCTATAATTTACTATAGACTTTACAATGGTTAATTAATTTCATACAATATTAATATATCTCAATTAGTAGTAGAACGAGCGCGGCGACAGAGTGCTGCCGTCTGAAAGTGACACTAGATGGCGTCCATAACCCATATAAGCCACGTTTGATTGTGGCTTTGGCCTACCAATATAATAGTTCCCTAGTCGGTTGGTCCATAGCCTGTTAGTTTTTACATCCCTATTGTATTTTTGTATATATTGACGACGTTATTAATACAGTTGAATCAATTAGTAGTAGAACGAGTAAAGAGCGCCGCGACAGAGTACTGCCGTCGGAAAATGATACTAGATGGCGTCCATAATCCATATAAGCCACGTTTTTACGTGGCTTTGGCCTACCAATATTGTAGTTCCTTAGTCGGTTGGTTGATAGCTTGTTAGTTTTTACCTCCCTATTGTATTTTTATATTGACGTTATTAATACAGATGAATCGGTTAGTAGTAGAATGAGTAAATAGCGCCGCGACAGAGTGCTGCTGTCGGAAAATGACACTAGATGGCGCCCACAACCCATTTAACCCAACTTTTGTCGAGGTTTTGGCCTACCAATACTGTAGTTCCCTAGTCCGTTGGTCTATAGTCTGATAGTTTTTACCTCCCGATTGTACATTTGTATATATTGACGACGTTAATAATACATTTAATTAATTGGTAGAAGAATTAGAAGAGAGCGCGGTGACATAGTACTATTGTCAGCAATAAATACTAGATGGCGTCCATAACCCATATAAGCCACGTTTTATTGTGGCTTTGGCCTACCAATATTGCAATTCCCTAATCGAGTGGTCCATAGCCTGTTAGTCTTTACCTCCCGATTGTAGTTTTGTATATATTGACGACGTTAATAATACATTTGAATTAATTGGTAGAAGAATTAGAAGAGAGCGCGGTGACACAGTACTATTATCGGCAAGAAATACTAGATGGCGTCCAAAACCCATATAAGCCACGTTTTATTGTGGCTTTGGCTTACCAATATTGTAATTCCCTATTCGGGTGGTCCATAGCCTGCTAGTTCTTACCTCCCGATTGTAGTTTTGTATATATTGACGACGTTAATAATACATTTGAATTAATTGGTAGAAGAATTAGAAGAGAGCGCGGTGACACAGTACTATTATCGGCAAGAAATAATAGATGGCGTCCATAACCCATTTAACCCACGTTTTATCGAGGCTTTGGCCTACCAATATTTAAATCCCTATTCGGGTGGTCCATAGCCTGTTAGTTTTTATCTCCCGATTGTAATTTGGTATATATTGACGACGTTATTGAACTAAAAATAAATCGATCACACAGAAAAACTGCCTGGCTGTCCAACGAACCAAGGAGTTATAATATATTTGAGGTTAGATAGTACTGTTGACGCCTTGCATGTGTGCGCTTAGCAACCCGTCACGCACACACGCGCACGACATAGGATGCAGCGAGCCGCTGGCTGCGCCCGCGGCGACCACTCGCCCATAGACCTCAGAACTCACATCACGTACTTCGTAATCTTGTAGATCGGTAATTAAACATTTTTTTTTATATTTTCAAGAAGTCGTTTTACTAGCTTACTATTCCCTCCGTCTCACTACGTGAAGCAAAGTACCGGCGTTCCCAAGTACCATATTGACCGAGTTAAAAAATAACTAAACGTGTGGAGACAAAGTAGAATAAAGTCCCTACGACCCTATTCTATACGTTAAAACCCAATTGGTAATGACACGTTATCGTATTATTTTTAACTCTGCTGCTGTTACTAATAACGTTGACAATGCGATAGCAATAGGTGTAAAATAAGGCCCTTGCTTAAATTATGGTATCGACTACCCTAAAACGTAAAGTCAAATAACGTTTATATTTTTATGGTGTCTTGAAAATTGAAAAGATTTGAATGTGTGACCTATTCTTCAATATAAAGGGTCTGCCTGATCAGTTAAGTGAAATGGCTATTCAAAGACGCGTCCGTTTTTTCATTAAACTGCAAGCTGAACTTCGATACGAGAACCATATTTCCAATTCTAAGTATTATACAAGATTAAACCATTCATAAATGAAAAATCGCGCCTTCAACTTGTAAAGTCACTTGTTTTATCAATATTAACGTATAAAATTTGTACTGTGTTGACTCACGTTTACTTACAATACATACTAAATCGAAATGCCTGCGCTCGCTTCTGTTTAAGCATTCCGTTGGGTGAGTTCCCATTTTTAAATACCTAAATTTGCAATTCCCAAAATGCGACACCGTCACAAAGCATTAACATATCTTTTTTAGAAGCTGACTAGTCAAAGGTTTCATGGGATTCGTCAATGTGGAATCCATTTGTTGACACCCGGACCCGACATGCTTCAGCTGCTTTTCGAGGAAGTTTTGTATAACAACCAATCCACACATCCCACCACCAATAAGGAACCTGCAAAATATACATAGTTTCAGAGTAAAATAACATATCGATATCTGTGACTCAACCTCGTATGTAGAATATTGTCCAGTCTAAACAGACGCGACGTGAGTGCATACTTAGTTTTTTTTTTTTTAATTTAAACTGTTTATTTCCAAATGAATTAAAAAAATTAACAGTCTTAGCTATAATCTTTACTTCTAGGATTGTATTAGCTAAGATTATGTAGTATAAGTAGAATTAAATAACAATAGCTTTACTTAATTAATAATAACTTTGCTTAATGTTACTTTGGTATCGCATGAGCATCTTTATCTTTCCAGCCACTCATCATAGCCCTCTTTATAATATTTTTAACATATTTTGGCTTATCCATAATTTTTTCTATGACGTGACTAGGGAAATTATTTTGCACTAATGGTAAGAAGTTAGACCACACTCTGCTGCCGTAGTGGTTATTGCTTCGCGGGACAATGAAACTTTTAGCGTTCGTCAAGCATCGGAGGTTTGTTGGTCTCTTATATCTAGATAACTTCCCCAGCACGTCCTTATATTCTTAAATTACAGCGAGCTTAGCCTTATCAAATACATTCAGTATTCTACAGTATTGGAATAACTTATCGTAATTATGTCTATATTGGTATTTAATCTTTAACGGAACTATTGTTTTACATACTAATTTGGATATTGTAGATGCGCTGTAAGTGAGTAGTATATTTAGGTTACAGAGAATGGCTCTTAATTTCTTGCAAACATGGTCAATGTGTTGGGCCCAGTTAAATTGGTTGTCAATTTTTAAACCAAGATAGACATGTTGTTGGACTATTTCTAGTGGTTTACAATCGCAAGGCCACTGTGGGGCGTGTCAGCAGGAATGTTTATGAGCTAAGATTTTAGGGGTTGTGTTGGATTTTAAATATGGTGAATGTATGTGCATAACTTTAGTTTTATGGTAGTTAATAGATAGCCCAACATCATGCGCCCATTTGCATAATACATCGAATTCGCTCTGCATCAGACATTCGGCATCATTAACTTCCTTGCTGGCTGTTATCAAACAAGTGTCATCAGCAAACTGGTATACCGAGGCGCGCTCGAAGATGTTGCAAATGTCATTTACATAGACTAAGTATTCAGTCGGCCCGATTATAGATCCTTGTGCTGTGCCGCGCAGAGAGTGCCGCAGTTCACTTTGCTCTCCTGCAATACTGACTGTATTAAACCTATTCGTATGATAGTTTTTTAACCAGTCTAGAGTTGGCCCCTGTAAACCATTTTGCTGAAGTTTGTTATACAGTATTTCATGAATTAGAGTATCAAATGCTTTGCTGAAATCAATCATCACAATTTAAAACATGCTTTCTCTCGTCCAGATGTTGATTTACCTCATCTGTGAATCTAGCCAGTAATTGTGATGTATTTTTCCCTTTTTGAAAGCCGAACTGCCTCTCATGAATGATATTAGAATTGTAAAAACGGAGACTTATTTTTTTTGGTCAATCCTAATTCATTTAGTATTTACGGAAACTTATCTCATACATACAATTATAATAACGGGCCTTATTATGATAATAAAAGTAAGTGTCAATACTTATTTTATTCTTTAATCATGGTGTATGCTATTTTAAACTATTTTTAAACTAACCGTTTTTGATTTCTGCATACTCTACATCACTTATCGACTAAGATTATTCTTACAAAAAGATATTATTACATTATTATTACATTAGGATTACACAGGATTATTATTAGATAAGCAATTTTACTTTATTGGTCCTGTTTTAGGCTTCACAAACATGTTTTTATATCCCAGAGTCGAAACACACTGAATTGCCCAACGTTTCGATGAGTGGCGCTGAGTACAGGTTAGATTGCGGAGTCGTTGTGTTCCTCCACAATATACATAGCGAGATCCTTTATGATTTGGTTTTAGGAAGCAATCACCTCATCTGAGGTAATATAAATTTTTGAATTCGTCTTTACGTTTTTAAGTAAGGATGGGTATAATTCAGACAAAGTATCCTGTATATTAAGAGGTCAAAATGTACTTGTATAAAAACTTAAACTCTCTCTAACTGGCTACAACAACGCTATTTCGTAACTGCATTCATCTGTTTTAGTTTGAGTAATCCATTTTCAGTTACTAGAAGATTAAAAGAAAAAAGTATTTTTGCTAGTTGGCTGCGATATGTGTGCAAAATTGAAACAAAATTAGGCCACTTGGAAAAAAAGCACTGTAACTTTAATTTCGCCTTTAATAGGGAGTACTTGTCACACAATTTCGAAATCTAGTAAACTGTCCCCTTTTTTTGAAGAGAAGTTGCCACCTTGGTCTTGAACATTTTTTTCAGTTCCTACGTAGAGGCTAAGTCACGAGTATCGTATGAAATACGAGAAATGCTTTAGCGGTTTCGAGTGTATAGCCTTATTTCATCATGCGTTGTTATTTTGTAATTATAGTGTTGTTTAATACTTTGCTACGATATTTACAATAAGATAATCGTATCTCGCTTTGACATCTGAAATTATATATTTTTTTAGCCAAGAGAGGCAAAGGTCTACAGTAATGTAGCATTTTTTACCACTATCATTAATTTTTTAACTAAGCTACATGGTGGAATGATAAAACTGTATTCCGGACTAGTATAAAATTTGCATTTTTATCGTTAAATATTTACGCCAAGTACTGAGACAACCAGCATAAAAAAACCTGTCAACTGCGTATAGTCCAGCTGCCTACCCCGATTTTTTATTTAAGTAGTAACAATGCTGCGTTCCATTGTCAATTTAATTTACGTATCCCCACTAAGTTCGTCACTAAGAAACCTTAATTGTCATTAACTGACTCTGAGAGCGGCCGTTATACCTACATTAAGCGAATACCCGAAACAATTTAGCAAAACCTTTGATTAATCAATGAAATCAAACTCTGTGACAGAAATGTCAAATAAAGTTTGAGTCAAAACCGGCTTATCACTGATAACTTAAATTTAAATGGTCTCAATCATTACTCTGTAGTTTCGCTTCAAATTGTGAATTGGCCTCACATTGGGCGCCATTTCTTATGGGACCGTAGTCACGGTAACGATTAAAACACCGTTTAAGTATGAATATAAATTACGACCGTTTAATAATGAAAAACAGAGTCTTAACTAAATCCTAACACAAAATAAATCAAGTAGTTACATATATCTAACATTTAGAATTTTGCGAGTGACAGGACAGGTTTTTTTCTATGGTTGGAGGGGTACTTTCCTAAGCTTTTGCCTACGGCCAAGCTCAGTACGTACTTTTAAATATTTACTTGATGGTAAAAATAGCGTCAAGAGAAGCTACAGCGATAAATAATTTTGGTAGGAAATAGTCTTGGTGTGGATAAGTCTGGGGTTGATAAATTAATGTCAACACTAAACACTATTGAAGATAGAGGCATAGGTAAAATTATACTGTGTGCGCTACCATACTCACAAAGTATCTCATTTAGTCATAATAATAGAATAGCTCACTTTAATTCAATAATATATAATGCTATATGCTTTAATAAAAAATATCATTTCTTTGATTTAAACAAATTTATAAAGCACCTTGATCTAACATCAGGAAAAGTCATTTGCCCAAGAAACATATTTTGACCTTGGTTGATCTATTAGCTTTTAATATAGAACCAAATAGATATAATAGTTCACAGCCCCAACAAGCCAAAATTGGCAATAATGCTTTGCCTCTTGATTTAAACTAAATTATAGGACAGCGGAAACACCCTTGAGTATAAATTTAATTCACCAAAATATTCAAGGTTTTTCCAGCAAAGAACTAGAAATAGGGTTGTTCTTAGATAATGAAAATGTACAAATAATGTGCATTACTGAACATTGGCTTAGACAAGATCAATTAATTTTTGATTTTTTAAATTTTAAATTAGTAAGTTGTTTTGCCAGGAAAAGTGCCATTCATGGTGGCTCTTTTATAATTATTAAAAGTACTCTTAAATCCAAAGAAAGAAAGGATATTGTAAAGCAATCGATAGAAAGGATTGTAGAAATTTCATGCGCAGAAATAGAAAGTTATATAATAATATGTGTTTACAGACCACCATTGGCTGATTTTTGCACATTTGAATCCACTATGGAACATGTGTTAAAATTAGCATGTAATAGCCAGAAGCATGTTATAGTTTGTGGAGATTTTAATATTAACTTACTTGAAAAGTCAAATAATACCACTAGGTTACTAAGTTTATTTAAATCTTTTAATTTAAGTAATCTGTTCTTAGAACCCACTCGGATAGGTGTTAGTAGTGCAACTTGCTTAGATAATATTTTTTGTAACTGCGATTGTTTGGATAAAGAAATATTTAATTGTTTTAATTCTGACCATAGTGGTCAGAGGGCATCTTTCATCTCGGTTTTTTATCAAAAACCTCACACAATAACTTACCGACCTATAACTAGTAATCGTTTGAAATTATTCAAAAATAAAGTTCAGAGTAATCTTTCAGTGTTACCTTTTTCACAGAATGAATGTAATAGTATTTATAAAGACTTGTTTGGCGTAATTCTACATCAATTTAACAACAATTTTAAAATCAAAACTATTACTAGGTCGAAAACCAGATTTAGTGAATGGGCTACTGCAGGCATTCATAAAAGTAGAAATAGGCTTTATGACCTGTATAGAGAGAGGGAGGACAATAAGAATGCTGATTTCCTAAATTATGTTAAGAATTATTCGAGGACCTTTAAGCAAGTTTGTTTAACTGCTAAGGCATTTTTTCTTAGTCTTAAACTCAAATCATCTGAGAACAAGGTAAAAACTGTATGGAATATTATAAATAGAGAAACGGGAAAATCAAAAACTCGTGATAATCAAGTCACCCTGAACACAGGTGGCCATCCAATCACGTCAAATAAAGATGTTGCATTAGCATTCGAAGATTATTTTTCCAACATGGCAATTAATACTACGAAATGTCTTAAATCATCCGCGGTTGAAGCCCAATCATTACTTTGCACTAATGTCAGTAAATGTAATATAAACTTTGAATTCAGCCCTGTAAATTCAGATTCAATAGTAAAGATATTTAAATCGCTTAGTTTAAAAAAGACTGAAGATTTGTGGGGCACATCAGTTAAGGTGCTCTTTCATATCATAGATGTAATTGCACCCCATCTAGCATTAATTTACAATAATTGCATATCAGAGGGGATCTTTCCAGATCTCATGAAATATAGTAAAGTCATACCTCTTTTTAAATCAGGCGAGATGAGTGATATAACGAACTTCCGTCCCATTTCCATACTACCAGTTTTAAGTAAAGTCTTTGAGAAACTAATGCTGAAGGATATGTTAGGTCACTTTAACAGAAATAAACTACTTAGCAATAACCAGTTTGGCTTTACAAGAGGTCGATCAACAATTGATGCGGCATCTGTACTCATTAAATATATATATAACAGTTGGGAAAAATCTTGCGACGCAATAGGAATATTTTGTGATCTTTCTAAAGCTTTTGATTGCGTCGAACATATGACCCTTATTTTAAAATTAGAACATTATGGATTGTCCAATAAAGCTTTAAGCCTTATGTCTTCTTATCTAAGTGATAGAACTCAAACAGTTGTTGTAAACAAAACGCAATCTGTTGGAGCTACAGTGAAAATAGGTGTGCCTCAAGGCTCTATTTTAGGTCCTTTTTTATTTTTAGTCTACATAAATGACTTACCACCAATAGTACATGAACTTTGCGATATTGTACTTTTTGCTGATGATACTTCACTAATTTTCAAGGTAGATAGAAAAACCGTAGACTACAGTAGGATAAACGCCACTCTAGTTAAAGTACATAATTGGTTTATTAGTAACAACTTGCTACTAAATGCCAAGAAAACTAAATGTGTTAGGTTCGCTTTGCCTAATGTTAAACCGGTAGATTCTAGTATTTTTCTAAATAACGAGTGTTTGCTAATGGTAGATAGGGCGGTTTTCCTAGGCATAACAATAGATAAAAATTTGCAATGGAGTCCCCACATAGCTGCACTGGCAGGTAAACTAAGTTCGGCAGCTTACGCCGTTAGGAAAATTAGACAACTAACTAATGTTGAGACAGCTCGCTTAGTTTATTATAGTTATTTTCATAGTGTTATGTCTTATGGTATTCTGGTTTGGGGTAAGGCAGCTGACATACAAACTATATTTGTGTTACAAAAAAGGGCCATTCGTTCTATTTATAATTTAAATTCCCGTGACTCATTAAGAGAACTTTTTAAAGAAATTGATATCTTAACTGTAGCGTCTCAATTTATTTACGAGAATATTATTTATGTTATTAAGAATTTAGATTCGTTCACCAAAAACTCAGATATACATAATTTAAATACTAGAAATAAAAATAAAATAGCTATTCGAAAATTCCGTGTCCGTAAAGTATATAAATCATTTGTTGGTCAATGCATTCATTTCTATAATAAATTACCTGAAGTAGTTTCAAAGTTACCCTTTCCAGCACTTAAAAAATATTTGAAAAGGTCGTTAATGTCTAAAGCGTATTATAGGGTCGAGGACTATCTAACAGACAAAAATGCATGGCCTACACCCGAAACTTAGTCAATAGTAATTTGTTCAAATGCAAAGGCTTTATCCTGCTTTTCTTGTCTGGGGGACACCGTTGATGCAGGAAAACATATCGAAACTTTTATGTGGTCATCTTGCACCATCTTATATACACATATATAAGTAGGTAGTTGTAGTTATTTTATTTTATTCTTTTCTATCTTTCTCTCCCGTAAGATTTTTGGCATGTTTTCCTGCTGAACTACTGTTATTTGATATTATATTTAATTTAATACTTGTAGCTTTATATAATGCTAGATTAAGTTGTACATACCATTGTAATATGAAATATGTAATAAGTTTAAAAAATGACTGACTGCTGAGTTTCTTGCGGCGTTTCTTCTCAGCAGTGGTCTCCTCTTGGGAAGCGCTGGTAGTATCTTGACGTGTAAAAGTGCCCGTGCGGCCTACTTACTGAATAAATTTCTTTTATCTTTTATCTTTATCTTTTTTAAATGATAACAAATCAAAACCCACTTTTTTTGTTTAAACGTTCCGAATTTTATCTTATTCACTTAACGTACCCCTTGGTTAGACCTAACTCTTATAATAAATAATTAATAATGATTCAATTCAATTATACTGCCACTAGTTATATGCTGTCAAGTATTTGTAGTATAGTGACTACCCCACACCAGAAGACTATTCCCGACGGTAAAAAATATATCGTCTTTGACCTGTTATGGTATTGTTTTGACATCAGCCGTTATTACTGTCAATAAAATTAGAGCTATCAAAACATTGACAATACGATACCAGAATGATCAAAAACAATATTGTTTTTACCGTGTTGAATAGAGGCTCTGTGCAGTGTGTATGCGCTCGTTAAGGAATACCGTCGAAGTGTCCCCTCGTTTAAAATTCAACACCTGCTAATAACAGAATAAAATGGACTGGAATCGAACCTGCGAACTGTGACTTCCGGCTCCAGCTGCGCAAATCTCGATAATCAAAATCGAATCTTGTGTCAGTCAAGTTAAGTTTAAAGTAGCGTTAAAAAAGTCCGGAAAAAAACATTTTTTCCGGTTTTTTAGGAAAAGTAACAAACGAATAATGACAACTTATTCATAGTCAATCACTGCCACTCTCGCCACCTTTTTCAACTGCTACTGCCTTCATGTCGTCGATGTCGCTCGTTTGTAGGTGTAAATAAAACCGAATACAGATTACAAAAAGAGCTAAAAATTCATTCATTTTTGTTTTCTATAAAAATCCGAAAAAAATGTGTTGTTTGGAAAAAAACTGTTTTTTTTCCGGACTTTTTCAACGCTGCTTCAAACTTAACTTGACTGACACAATATTCCTTTTTGAATTATCGAGATTTGACGTGAGCCTTCCGAGGTTATACCCGCATTACTTCCTTTACTATTATTATCTAAGATAGAAAGTTCATTATTGCTTAAAAAACCAGACTAGAGATAAATTTGTCGTGGTACTTCGATGGAACCAACCTACCTACCCACCTACTTTACATGCCTACTTTGTCATAAAAATACCGATAATTTAATAGTGTCATGACTACGTTGGGGGCAATTTTCTGACTTAATTGTACTAATAAGGTAAAATATTGGACAGTTTTTATATTGATAAAGAACCACAATATATCGCAATTTGAACTGCTTTCACAGGTCACATCAAAGTTGCTCCCTTAATTTTAATATTATTATGAATATATTGTAACGTTTTAGTTTTCAAATGAAATAGATTAAAAAACATATATTGTAAAATACAAGCGTATCCCAACTGGTTTAAAAATTGGAGCAATGTAATATAATACTAAAACTAAAAACATAAGGGAATTATGAAACAAAATAGAGGACATAGGTTGAGCTTTGAACCCGGGTCCTCCTACACCGCAGGAGCCCTACTATTCAACAGATCCACCGATGCTCTACTTTAGTCGGCGAATTTCCCTATCCCTTGATAAAGACAAGTAGCAAATTTACAGTATAGCGATGTATACAAATATCATTTCTCAAGTAATGACATAAATAAAACGAATACAAATAAAGATTGGCGTGTTCAATTTTTTAAATACTTAGGATATTTAAAAAATCGAACAAAATAGGACGAGTTGAACTCTCCTTTGCCTTTGTATTTATTAAATATATTCAGTCACTTAAATCAAATAAATTGCTACCAACGATTTTGTGTAAATAATAATAATATAAACGTAGGTAATTTATGTTGAAATAAAAGTAAATAGTAAGATAGTCCGGCGTGCTTAATTTAAGAGTCGTGGGCGCCATCTGTGGGCCAGGACGCATATTAGTTGTCCGGGATGAATCCCATTTCGCAAACAGATTGGCGAAAAGAGTAAAGGGTAGCAGGGGGCGCTGTTTGGAGATAGGTGGCAACGTTTTATTTGCCAAATTAGGTATGTTGGATCGTTATTATTACTTTTATTATAATGTAGATATAAACGGATACAACCAATCAAGAGTGTAGACTATTACTTGTTGAATAAGTACATGTTTGCTTTTAAATAATAATTTAAATTTGACAAACATTCGAAATATTTTACATTTATTATCAGTTTCTTGTTAAAATAAAAGAACATACTCGTAATTATTAAATGTAATACAAATGAGTGTAACGCCAAGCTTATTATTTTATTTGAATAGGCAATAAGCCTTTTAATTTTTTTCTATTGTTGTTGCATTGCCCTACCATTCTCTTAAACCTTAAAAAGGCCTTAAAAATAAAATAAAAATGACAAAAAATTCGACTCGTGAAGGATTCGAACCAACGTCACCGATGGATGGCTTCCACTAAGAAATCGGCGCTCTAACCAACTGAGCTAACGAGCCTGACAATTTGGCTGGCAAAATTGCAATCTCTTTGATAAAAATTACGTCACAATAGTTCGCTCCGAGTAGTCTAGACAGATATCTCTGTAACCATCTGCATTTCAGCCATATCAAGGATGGAAACGTTAAGGGTGGGTAAGGTCTATGAGGAGCTAACCTAAACCGCTTCTAGCTCTGTATCATTCGATTTTATCACTCAATAATATTTTTTTATTAAGCTAACAATAATATATTACTGACATAAATACGTTCATAAAAAGGATAACAATAAAATACTCGATGCACTTATAGTTATTTAAAAAAATACTTTATCAAATGCAAAATTTACCTATATTTGTGATGATTAAAAATGGGTCAATCAACTTATCATTGTAGCTCGTTGCCATGGCGACGTCTCCTGGGTACTTATATCCTTTAAAAGTATGATTTTAAAGGATATAAGTCCACTAAAAATCAGTTTTATTGGCAATGACGAACCCATTCTTTGATGGCTTTTCTGATGAATGTACTAGAAGTATACAGTGGTCGTAATTAAATTAAGAAATAACCTAAATCTCATAAACACAAATGAGTTAAAATATGGTGTATTGTGTATGTGGCTGTAAGGCCTGATTACCTTCTTAACTTTTTTTTTAATTTTCTGCTATATGACGTTTGACAGATTTGACTATGGTCTGATGCTTAATGCCAAGTTATTATAAATATATGCGTTGTATTTTTTAAAGTAAATGCACGCCGTATGTATAATTCGCAAATTGGTATTTAGATAGTTATACAAATGTCGTAATTAAATTTTATTAAGATGTAACCAAAATCTCATAAAAATATATCAATTAAATGAAGGTGTATTGTGTGAAGGCTGTAAGGCCTGATTGCCTTAGTCTTAAAAGAAGAAATTACTTTATGCACTAGTGTATAAAATGCGATTTTATGCAGCCTATACCCAGCATAAAGAAGGACTTTACGAGCATGAGAAGTGAAAAAAGTATTATTATTCCCCCTTTTTTTCGCGTACGCCATACTGCAATATTATATACCCCTTAGAATAATAACACATAGAATGATAGTTTCATACAGCCAACCCGTCAAAAGTGTCGCACAAAATGGATTCATGTGGGCGTAATCAACGCGTACTAACACACGACAACACGCACACAAGTAAACAAATAATGTTGCTAGCGGATTACATTTCCCCCTAAACTAGGTTTTTTTTTCATATAATCATTTTTGTTAAATTCGATCATTTTTTGTAGTTACTTAGTAATAATAAACGTTTGTAACGTTTATTAACCCTTATGTAATAAGAAAATGTTTTGTCTCTTTCTAATTCGCATAAAATATCATATTTTAAGTAGGTAGTTTAAATGTTCTAAGGTACTTTTTTGGCCGGTGGTTTTTTGGCGGACTAAAATTCAATTTATCCAGGGACACCCAGTATATACTCGCAATCACCTTAGTAGGAACCACGTCCCGACGTAGTCTGCACAAGCCACCTTTAGTAAGATATTTGTCTGTGTCATTAAAATGTACCGAACATATTTTTGTCCTCCTAGACGGCTTCCACCAGCTTTCATTTCGATTAAGCATAATTTTTTCAATCCAACGTGCTGCAATAATCGGATTAGAAGGAAATCTTGAACGAGAAAAACAAGTAATTCAATTCGTATCACAGAATATCACAAAATAGAACAAGTACTTACTATAACAATTTAGGGGGAAACATTTCGTTATAATGGCAACATTTTCATGTAATGTCGTTGGAAAATAATTTAATATTTTAGTGAATGTTTTACGTAAAACAACAAGTCAAAACATATTACTTACACGTGGAATGTTATTTTATAGTGTTTATTTTCTTGGTCTGAAGTGTTGTGGCACCCATTAACAATACAAATCGTCATAATCAATAAAAATCCGGGAGCTGTTGACGCTGTGTGACGTGATTGCGACTGACAGGCGGCGATCGCCGAGTACACCAGAATGGTGTAGTTTAAGTCTGACGGTTTTGGTGCGCGGACTAGGTTTCTATGTGTTATTATTCTAAGATATACCCTATGACACTTGACAATGAAGACGAATCAAATGACACGCCGTTTAGCCTGCAGAGCGTGCCCTGATATAGACATACATACATACATATACGCTCGAAAAACAAAACCCTCCTTCTGACGCAGTCGGGTAAAAATATAAGTTTTGTATGTGCACTCGTGTACGAGTAAGAATGCATTGTTATTTAACGATCTAAATTATTCATCTTATAAATTATAAATAAATGACGATGACAAATGATAATAAAACGTACTTTCATATAGCTACGTGTGTGATGCTCAAGGGAAATTTATCCTCCTCCTGCCCCTGCATATCTTCCAATTCGCCTTCTACATAATAAAATACAGGATGAAACTAGACATATTTTTTACTCATTATATTTTATCGTTGATAACACTGCTTGTGACTGATGGTTTCTGAACGCGTGTTAGACGTGGAGCTGAGCGGTTTTGAATCCTATAGTGACTAATGGACATCCGAGTACATAGATAATTAGACCACTTGGTAGAAATTACCATGATGCCACTTTTCTCTAAGCGACAAAAAATTCGCCTCACAAGTCTTCAGGCTCGTTACCAGGCAGGCAGTTGGTTAGAGAGCATCGATGACCTAATCGACACCATCCATCGACGACGTAAGTTCGAACTCTTCACGAGTCTATTTTTAATAATTATATATTATTATTATATAACCTATGTGGTTCGATGATAATTATAAAGATTTCCGTTTTAAATATTTTCAAATACAGGATGTAAAATTTATGTCATAAAATGACAATTGATAATGTGCACGTATAAAAACACTTATTTTCATTTTTAATCAAGACAATTTAAAGGTTTTTTTTTGGCTCATTTTGCATTTGAGCCAATTTTTTTTACTAACTACTAGTATGACAGCTTTTTTCCTCTCGCTTGCTCAGAATCATCGGAAAATACTGTTTCCCCCACCACCCTCGAGTAAACGAGAGGCCCCTTATAATTTCCCTCTCACTTGCACAGAAGCCTCGGAAAATAGTCTGCCCCCCCGCGACCCTCGAGTAAACGAGAGGACCCTTATAATTTCCCTCTTGCTTGCACAGAAGCCTCGGAAAATACTGTGCCCCCGCGACGCTCGAGTAAAGGAGAGGCCCCTTATAATTTACATAAACGTTTTCTGTTTCAGGTATAATAATCTAGAATTAAAATGTAAGTTCCATAAATTAAAATTATAAAATGATCTGAAATATGGTGCAAACAAGTTATAAGTAGAAAAAAAAGAAGTTAAATATAAGACTGACCACGCTTTGCAGTTTTAAAGAATTTATCATATCGAAATTTCAGTACAGAAATTTAATGTGGCACATACGTATATGGTAATATTGAAACACAGCAGTTATGTAGTACGTGATATTCGTGCGTTATGTAGCAGCAGCAGATAAGCAGTCGCATAGACTTTCTCACGATAGTGACGCGTTACATATATTTATAGCACGTCAAGTTGAGCGAGCAGTACCTTACATTCTTTTTCTAGGTGAACTAGATTTCTAGATGCACTAACCCGTATTTTTTTAAAGGTTATCAATAGTAGTAATTAGTGCTTTATTCTTATAGTAGGAGATCCGATTAGGAGACGATTTGCACCGGGCTCAAAAGTAATCTATCGATAAAAAGCATTGTATATCAAATTTAATATGCTCTGTAATATACGGCGAATAGGTAGGCTGAAAAAATTCAGTCCAGTATATAATTAATTAAAATTGCTTGTTTATTAGACAAATTACGTACCAATGTAAAGTATGAATAAAGCCTATAGAATATGTAAACTTTAGGTTAACTATTTTATTCCCTTCAAACTAAACCTAAGGTTTACATACTCTATAGGCTTCATAGTTTCGATTAGTATGTAATTTGTATAATAAACAAGCATTTGCAATTTTAATAAAAGTTCATTTTTTTATCATATAAGTACTGGAGTGAAATTTTCAGCCTACCTATTCGCCACATAATATTTAGCGTATTAAATTTGATATAAAATACTTTTTATCGAATAAAATAGCTCGGTGCCAATAGTCTCCTATGCGGATCTTAGACCATTACGCTCGTCCTGTGGACCTACAAGTAGTATGGTTGCGGTTATCACGTGACAAGATATGGATTAAGCATTCGTCTCTCTCGTACTTACATACGTGTCAAAAGTTTGTTCTTCCACCGTGCGTTTTACTAGACACTTTTTGCCTCGTACAGCGAAACTGTGAACGAACTCCCTTCGGCGGTATTTCCCACCAGTTATAACATGAATGCCTTCGAAAAAAGACCTTACATCTCCTATTTGGCCGGCAACGCACCGACATCTCTTCTTGAGTGGCTGGTGTTTATGGGCGGTAGTGATAACTTCCCATCAGGTAACCTACATGCTCGTTTGCCTCCTACGCTTATAAAAACGCAGCGATAAAGCGATAAACTCAGCCATATTAGGCCCCTAGGCCTGCATAAAGCTTCCTTTACTTTCGCATCTACGTACTGGTCAGAAAGTGACAGATATTTTATCGACGTTGATCCACATCAATAAACATGACCGTACCGTAATGTATGTTTAGTTCTTTGTGTTTTCGTAGAGGCTAAACGAGTGGTCTGTTTTCGTCAGACGAGATGTCGTTTTATTTCTATAACAGGAAGAGTGTTACGGGCATACGATGTTTTTTAAGTGCCTAAATGGAAGATTTAAAACTAGGAATTTAATATACTTAGGTGACTTTATTTAAAAATAGTTGGGTTTTTTAGACCTGTGACTTCCGAGTTCAATGTTTCCTGAACGGTCCCCCAAATGGATAATTGATAATAACATATTTATCAAAATTTCTTTAATGTTTTAATTAAAAAAAAACAACTTTGCTTGACGATTAAAGGGAAGGTACCAGAATGTTTTTTTTATAAAGGAAAATTATAAACTTGGTTTGACTTCCCCATAGAACCTAGCGGTCCTGGGTTCGATTCCCGGTGTTAACGAAACAATAGTGTTGGACCTATCCATTCATTACTTTTTATTTTTTTTACTGTGTTTTCAAGTTTGTATTTCTCTTTAAATGTATGCTTATTGTTTTTTTAGTTACCATAGTTCAACCAGCTTAGTTTGGAACAAGATCAATTAATGTGAGATTGATCCTCCCTATTTTTTGAGTTTTTATACGGAAGCAAGCAGTTGGGTTTAGTAAATTTTGTAACGTTTACGCCATCTTTTTTTAATCATCACAAGCCTTGTCTAGATAAGAACTAGCTATAAGCTAACCTACATATTAAGCCTCCAATAACCTATGCTCTCCTGGTAGATACTGTCGTGCCGTTGCTTCATTAATCAATAACGGAGCAGTTGGTTGACCTTGAGTCGCTAACATATTGATTTATTGCCATCTCATAACCTCAAGGAGCCTTAATTAATACCTTTTCTTCACCAATAAGCTATGAAAATGAACTGTTTTGGAAGTATTTTTGCTTAACATTATTATTTGTTTTAAAATGTATGCGTAATTCGGCTAGAATCCACAGTAAAGTTAAGATAAAGCGCATGCGTCCTAAAACTTGTGACGTCATCGCAGCCTAGCAAAATACAGTGTATGAATGAAAGCGTAGTGTGAGTGAGAGCGTAGGCCTGGTGGTGTAGGGTTTTAGTTTGTGATCGTCAGGTACAGAATCAAGCTCCGGTGTTTAACATGTACCAATGAGTTTTCAAGCCGATGATGTTACAGTAGAACAGAAAAGAAAACGTTAGAGGGGCAAATAAACTAGATTTTATTCTACACATATCTTGAGCAATAAGGATAATGATACGAAGGATCAAACCATAATAAGACTTGCTTCAAGTCACTCGATGTTTATACAAATTTAAACAATTTAAAAAAAAAACAATGAGAAGAAAACGAAGTAAACGGGTACTTAAAGTTTTTAACTTTCGTTAGGATTAGAACGCCATTTAGAATTTTCGACATTAAAAAGCCAGCAACGTTGCCAACGAGTTGATAATGTAAGCGTCCAATAACTCATGATGTCCTAGTAGACACCGTAGCGGAGTTGTTTACGTCGATGTTTACAAACAAATCGATACCCGACGTACAAGGGTTGTAAATAAGTATCACGTTATACAAAAACACTTATGTATCGATGTGTTTGTGTCCTTATATCTCTGTATTATCTTGTTGCATCGCAAGTCGTGGATTTATTTTAAAGAAAAGTATAATTAGTCATGATGGTTTAGATTAGGGTTTCATACAAATCAGTTGGGTCGTATTAGAGATTACTATTCGTTCTGGATTTACGGGTCGCTAATTTGTATGTTTGATTGTTATATCCAACTGCCTCTTACTCCGTAGGTTGAATATTCATTTCTGTGCTACGCCGCCGTAGACGCACGCTACGCCGTAGACGTAAATGAGCCACGCGTAGAGGAAATACCTACCCGTTACCAGGATACCATAACTCCCAAAGAGAATAATCGTATGTAGTATGATAATGTATTATATGTTCGTTTTTTCCCGAACATTACGTATGAAGTTGAAAGATCGCATTCGTAAATAAACTATTCTAATTGCGATTGTTATGTTGATGTTAGTACATTTAGAAATATCCATGACAATACGCTCTTAGTCTAGACGCCGTGACCTAACCTCTCTTTTCAACACGGTAAAAACAATATCGTTTTTGATCTGGTATCGTATTGTCAACGTTTTGATAGTTCTTATTTTCTCGACAGTAATGGCGGCCGAGTTAACGATACAGTAACAGGTCAAATAGGTACGATTTGAATTTCACCGCCTAGAAAACAGATCTGATGCAGTTTTGACGGCATTGTCAGCTAATTGTCCCACTGACATTGAAAAACATTTATAAATCGATATTAAATTAAAAGGTGTTTTTACTACAAGGGCACATTCTAAATACTGGACAATCAATATTTAATTGAAGTCCTAAAAAAACCTTCGGATTTTAGAAGCATACTTCGGGTATTGACGGTGACACGCGATCGTGATATGCAGTTCTGTTCTGTTATCAACTTGCAAAACTTTTTGAGGTTATTGTAAAAAGTTATGTAAAGTAAATTTCAGTACAAAATAAACCTTACTGTAATAAGAATACGCGTATTTATCTTTTTTTTATGATACAAATACAACAAACACATCATTTTCGAATTCTTCCACCTGTGAGTTCGTAGTAACAACTTTAATGTACTGGTCGAAATCCCCGTTACTTCGATAACTCGGTCTTGAACCTTATTAAAATATGTATAATTAACACTACTTGAAACTTTCAGCTTCTTTAAAAAAATATTTGTAAACATTATAAACAATTTTCCGCGATTGGCTATTTACAGAAATATACAGAGACATAAACTCACGCCTTCGTTCCCAGAGTGGGGTAGGCAGAGCTACAGATACCTTCAACTATAAAAGCTTGATGATAATTTTGTAACCACATTTTGCACAAAGAGGCTAAGATGTTAACCAGCGGCAAATATAAATCTCTCCGAAAAATAACAAACTAAATCAATAAGTCAGTGGTTTTAACTGCTCTATATAAAACATCGAGTGTACTCTTCGCGTGTTGGATTGCTGCTAAGTCAAAAAGACAATTTTATTGTTATTTTGTACTACACGAAGCATTCCGATTTCCAAACCCAAAGGTTTTTCTCAGAGCTCACGGACTGTACTAATCTACTGCTGCTGCGTTTGCTTTTTAGTTATATTCTTTCTTACCTATATATTACTTTCTGTTTTGCCGAAAATAAAGGAACCGTTATCTTACCTAGTGATTCAACTATTCATTTTCGTTTTTAGGGTTCCATAACCAAAGGGTGCCATACGTGACCTTATTACTAGAGCTTTGTAGTCCGTCCGTCCTAAACTAACTTAAAAATTCAACCATTTAACCGGTTATCAATAGCCTTGTTTTTGTATGAAAATATAAATTGAGTCAAAAAGTTTTTTAAATACACCGTGTTGTTTTTGATTTACGATAACTTCGGAATATTACTAGGTATATCCATAGAAACTAATTGGTAGATTAGATATTGAAATATTGCAAAAAATATTTTTTTTTCAGTTTAGAACAATATAATGAAATCTTTTATCTTTGGTCATTCTTAAAGGGCCTTTAGTGTTAACTAATAATCAACGTCAAATACGTCTATGTTGGCGTTGAATTGATGGAATAGTTGAATCACTAGGTAAGATAACACTTGACAGGTACAAGATCGCTTGGCTCGGCGGTAAGTGTCTTGCTTACTGTGCAATTAGATGCGGAATAGGTCACCGGTTCGATTCCCAGACGTGTCACTTGTACGTTTTGATTTTTGTTTTTTTTTGCGTTTTTGGTATAGTTGTTTACTATTCAACAATAATGTGTGTATCGTACTTATCTTTTAGGATAGATGTGTTTTATTCTAAATGCATTCATAACGAATGGTTTATAATAATTAAAAGGAAATAATTGCGTTGTTTAAAAGAATTTTATTTAAAATGTAGATGAATGGCCGCACAAAACTCAACAGTCAGTAATTTTATTACTTATCTTATTATTTATTATAATATGAAAAAAATTAACCTAGCATTACTAAAAACCTGAAAAAAAAAGTATCAAAACAATGAGCATAAAAACCAATAATGTGCGTATCTTCAACGTATTTCACAGTAAGTAATGTTTAGAAATCGTTCAAGCGGGATGCTCTGCAGACCATAAGTTATCACAAAGAACGAAATCACCTGATTTTAAACAACAAATTGTGCCTTGTCCATCCACAATATTTTCCCGATGATTTGTGGATCTTCTGTCAAAAATGCGTTCATTCGTTGGCAGAATGCAATCCGTGAAAAGTTGTCGTGTGGCAAAAGGCCTTGCACTTTGCGATAATGGTATGGATGTAGACCATACCGCTTCCAAATTCTTCAAACTTTATCGTGACTTACGTTGTAAATACGCCCAACACTACCAGCGTTTCCCAAGAGGAGACCACTGCTGAGAAGAAACGCCGCAAGAAACTCATCACTCAGTCATTTTTTAAACATATTTCATATTTCATATTACAATGGTACAACTTAGTCTAGCATTATATAAAACTACAAGTATAAATTAAATATAATATCAAATAGCAGTAGTTCAGCAGGAAAACATGCCATAAATCTTACGGGAGAGAAAAATAGAAAATAATAAAATAAAATAAAATAGAATCAACTACTTATATACGAGTATATGTATAAGAGATGGTGCAAGATAACCATATAAAAGTTTCGATATGTTTTCCTGCATCAACGGTGTCCCCCAGACAAGAAAAAGCAGAATAAAGCTTTTGCATTTGAACAAATTATTATTGACTAAGTTTCGGGTGTAGGCCATGCATTTTTGTCTGTTAGATAGTCCTCGACCCTATAATACGCTTTAGACATTAACGCCCTTATCAAATATTTTTTAAGTGCTGGAAAGGGTTACTTTAAAACTACTTCAGGTAATTTATTATAGAAATGAATGCATTGACCAACAAATGATTTATATACTTTACGGACGCGGAATTTTCGAATAGCGATTTTATTTTTATTTCTAGTATTTAAATTATGTATCTGAGTTTTTGGTGAAAGAATCTAAATTCTTAATAACATAAATAATATTCTCGTAAATAAATTGAGACGCTACAATAAAGCTATTAATTTCTTTAAAAAGTTATCTTAAGGAGTCACGGGAATTTAAGTTGTAAATAGAACGAATGGCCCTTTTTTGTAACACAAATATAGTTTGTATGTCAGCTGCCTTACTCCAAACCAGAATACCATAAGACATAACACTAAATATGAAAATAACTATAATAAACTAAGCGAGCTGTCTCAACATTAGTTAGTTGTCTAATTTTCCTAACAGCGTAAGCTGCCGAACTTAGTTTACCTGCCAGTGCAGCTATGTGGGGACTCCATTGCAAATTTTTATCTATTGTTATGCCTAGGAAAACCGCCCTATCTACCATTAGCAAACACTCGTTATTTAGAAAAATACTAGAATCTACCGGTTTAACATTAGGCAAAGCGAACCTAACACATTTAGTTCTGTTGGCATTTAGTAGCAAGTTGTTACTAATAAACCAATTATGTACTTTAATTAGAGAGGCGTTTATCCTACTGTAGTCTACTGTGGTTTTTCTATCTACCTTGAAAATTAGTGAAGTATCATCAGCAAAAAGTACAATATCGCAAAGTTCATCTACTATTGGTGGTAAGTCATTTATATAGACCAAAAATAAAAAAAGGACCTAAAATAGAGCCTTGAGGCACACCTATTTTCACTGTAGCTCCAACAGATTGCGTTTTGTTTACAACAACTGTTTGAGTTCTATCACTTAGATAAGAAGACATAAGGCTTAAAGCTTTATTGGACAATCCATAACGTTCTAATTTTAAAATAAGGGTCATATGTTCCACGCAATCAAAAGCTTTAGAAAGATCACAAAATATTCCTATTGCGTCGCAAGATTTTTCCCAACTGTTATATATATATATATTTAATGAGTACAGATGCCGCATCAATTGTTGATCGACCTCTTGTAAAGCCAAACTGGTTATTGCTAAGTAGTTTATTTCTGTTAAAGTGACCTAACATATCCTTCAGCATTAGTTTCTCAAAGACTTTACTTAAAACTGGTAGTATGGAAATGGGACGGAAGTTCGTTATATCACTCATCTCGCCTGATTTAAAAAGAGGTATGACTTTACTATATTTCATGAGATCTGGAAAGATCCCCTCTGATATGCAATTATTGTAAATTAATGCTAGATGGGGTGCAATTACATCTATGATATGAAAGAGCACTTTAACTGATGTGCCCCACAAATCTTCAGTCTTTTTTAAACTAAGCGATTTAAATATCTTTACTATTGAATCTGAATTTACAGGGCTGAATTCAAAGTTTATATTACATTTACTGACATAAGTGCAAAGTAATGATTGAGCTTCAACCGCGGATGATTTAAGACATTTCGTAGTATTAATTGCTATGTTGGAAAAATAATCTTCGAATGCTAATGCAACATCTTTATTTGACGTGATTGGATGGCCACCTGTGTTCAGGGTGACTTGATTATCACGAATTTTTGATTTTCCCGTTTCTCTATTTATAATATTCCATACAGTTTTTACCTTGTTCTCAGTTGCATATTAAGGCTGTATCACAAGTTAGGAAGGTAGTATTTTTTCAATAAAGGATTTCTAGGTTTTCCCAATATTCAGTGCTATTTCAAGCTTTAACTCGTACTGACAAATTATTATATCTAGCTTTAGTCATTTTACGACTGAATTTTTTATATTATATTAATTATTATAAACTGAACGTAAGCCATATAATTTTAGTCTAGTTAATTTAACAATTAAAGCAACCGAATTAGAAATTTTCCTATTACTAATATAATTTTTGGTTTATTCGGAATAAAATAATATGTACGAGTATTATGTATTTATTAAAATATTTTTTCAAGCCGTGTATGCTTGTGAAAAATAAACACGTGTATCTATCCATCATAAATTGTTATAACATTGAAATAAAACATAAATATTTTTTATTTCTATTCTTGTCTTATATTTTTATACTTATATTGGTTGTTTTTACTATACGGTAAGATATATATTATTGATTCATATTGTTTTATCGTTCATACATATAAATATGTTCCTAATAAGCAATGCATTCGTGCAGGTCAAGAAACGAATAAAAAAAATGCATTTGAGCACGTGAGCAAAGCCTCAAATGTTGCCGTACAACATAAAGAGTAGCTATTCTATACAGCCGTGCAAAGTATTGACGTTAACTGAACGTTTTAATGTTGGGCGAACAGAAATGGTGTTATCCCTTTCTGATAAACGGGTGTCACTTACGTAAGTAAGGGTGCGATATAGATGCCCCCGTATGCCTAAACCGTATACCTAGATTGTATACCTACACTACGTGGTGGCTTTTGGTGTGACGTCATTTTCAATCAAGCGACTGCAATTTTCGCCAGGCCGTCTACCGTACTCGTTAGCTCAGTTGGATAGAGCACCGGTTGGTTATAACATCATAAAGCCATGCACCGGAGACGGGGGTTCGATTCCTTCACGAGGCCCACTTTTTGTATTATTCTTAATTGGTTAAATTGTGCCAAATAACAGTTTTTAACACACTTATAACTGGTTCACTTTCTTCTCACAAATAATGTAATGAAATCTTGAAAGTCCTTATTTACATTCTTATAATTATTAGATCGATTTGTAATTATGCACATTTAAGTGATTCTGATGACAATACAAAATATATAATAATAATATAAAATATTTATTTACAATTAAAATGACAACGCGCCACCACAACGGTACAGATGTACCTAGTGAATAACCCATTCCCATCGTTTTTTGTCGGAAAATTTCACATTTATCTTGTTTTCTCAGTTGGTTTATTGAGAAAACTAATTGAGAAAGCAAGATAAATACACGCCGCCGCCGCTTAGATTGTATACCTAGACTACGTGGTGACTATGTGACGTCATTTTCCATCAAGAATCTGCAATTTTCACCAGGCATTGCACCGTACTCGTAAGCTCAGTTGGATAGAGCACCGGTAGCTTTTAACATCATAAAGCCATGCACCGGAGACGGGGGTTCGATTCCTTCACGAGGCCCTCTTTTTGTATTTTATTAATTTATAGGTTAAATTGTGCCAAATAACAGTTTTTTAACAGACTTACAACTGCTTCACTTTTTACTCACAAATAATGTAATCAAATATTGAAACTTCTTATTTACATTTCTATTATTATCAGATCGATTTGTAATTATATGCATATTTAAGTGATTCTAATGACAATACAAAATATATAATAATACTATACAATATTTATTTAAAAGTAAAATGACAACGCGCGATCACCATGGCACAGATGTGGGGAATAATTCTTGTCCATCGTTTTTTGTCGGAAATGTACGCATTTATCTTGCTTTCTCAGTTGACTAATCGATGGGTGCTGATACTAATTGAAAGCAAGATAAATACGACCTTATTCGACACAAAACGATTGGAAAGGATTATTCACTACATCTGTAATGGTTTTATGCAAGTCCGGCCGCTCTCTGTACAGATAGAGCGTTCTATTACAACATAGTGCATAAATAAAATAAGGTTATACTCGTAAAACGAAAGAATACAACATCATTATAGTCAAAGTTTAATAATATTTTTCATGCTTTAAATTTCCTACCGATTCAAGTACAGTCGAGTAAAGTTCATAAATATGTATACACTTTAATCGCTGTGATAATTCGTATATGGCAGTTTGGGCTGTACCGTACAAGTGTTTGTGTCGTGGAACAATAATATGGTTTACTGCGATCACGCCGCGTTTTTTAAATTACTGTTAACATTGTTTCAATTATATCATTAAGAATATATATTTCATACCAATATCGAGTACTTACTTACTTATTTTCTTAATTTTTCAATTATTGGTAGAGCTTTGCGATGGTAAAACGCCTAATTAAATTAGATATTAAATTTGATAAGCCGGCAGCTTGAAAAACGATGACAACTGTTTGAAAGGTTTTTCCATTATTTATGAATGAAAAGTTCTTTTAATTATGCTTTTGGCAAACATAAAATGGGGCAAATTATTAAGGAATCCATTGAAGCTTAAAAAACTTTATATTATTTTCATAATTTTTGTAAGCAATAAATTAACGTAAGCAATGAAATGTATTCGGAATTCAACCAACGGCAGGAGTTTATCAAAGTTACACTTGTTAACTAACCTCCCCTCTTGTGGCTAGCTCCACTGCGCCATCACTGGTTGATGACCTGGAATGCATCGCAATGTCCGTATTTGCCAACAGATGTCGTTGTAATAAAAATTGTATGTTATAATAAAAAGCAACTTAATTTTGGCTTATAAATACCTATTAAGTAATAATTTTAGATTTTTTTCGAAATTAGGATTAACTGCACAAATTCCTGAGTCCCGATGTCATCTTTGTGTTTGTACATAGAGTCAACGTTGCTTAATGAAAAACCAGGTAAGCTTAAATGTCATAATGCGTTGATGTTTTGAACTAAATATAATTGAATACATTGCTAAGTTTTTGCGGATTTGATATAATTTATTGAAACTACAAAGTATTATTTTTTTCCCGGGAAGCCAAAACAATGTAGCGTTCTTTGCCAGTATCATTATCACATCAATAACTCTTAAATAAAGTAATACGTATTGGAATATAAAACATTCTTGACCAGTGCAAAAGTGGATTCCTTGTGCCCTATAATGCTTAAGTAAATTTCTGGGACACCCTGTATCTAACTTGCTTTATCCGTTTTTCTGTCAGTCCGGTTAAAATCTTGCAAGTCAATTAAAGTATTTTCCGTAATCTTCATCAGTTGAATTTGGGAATACATGAGTAAACCCGAGCGCAGTGCGATATTGTAGGATTTAAGAACAAATACCTGATGATGGAGTCAAAGGATAGCAACAGAATCTTGTTGTATATAACGTAGTCTCTCCAAATTTGGTCTTTACTCGTATGAGCGAATGATGAGTGTACAATAAAATCCAGCCGGCAACGTAAGACCGTCTCAAAAAAATATTGTTGTATAGTATTGTAGAGATCGTAATCGTCTTGACGAACCTCCTTACAACGTTAACCTTTAAACGTCCTAGTAAACACGTCATATAATGTCATTGTTAGCCACTGACGTCACGGTCCGATCCGCATCGATCTTCAGGCACTGGTCCCACCAAGGGTCAGGAAGCGATTAACTATCGGCTATTTTCTTGCCCAAGAAACGAACAAAAGAAAAAGAAAACCTGTCAGTAAAAGGGACACGTATATTAATAGTTGATCGCTGGCTGTTCACACTGCCGGCGAGAACTCTTTCCACTAAATTGTAGAAACAAAAAATATAGATCCCCTGTCAAGATAAGAGACACAAATATTAATAGTTAATCGCTGGCTGTACTCGTTTGCCACTCGTCGTCGGCGGTGAGCACTTGTCACTAAGCAGGCATAACCCTAGTAGTGGGCGTCTAACGCCCGTCACAAGATACGTCAAAGTATATAAAAATAGAACAATTTCTTTTTTGTCAGTGTTAGAGTTGAGATCAGTTTTTAATACGGACCTAAGACTAGTTTGTTAAATAATTTGATACAGTTGAAATCAAAAATGTTAAAACCTCAGGCGTGCCTAACGCGCTGACAATCGTAGTCGTCTTCATTTTAAAAATCGAAGGCTTATACATACATTTCACTTTGAAGCCGATTGCGATCGCGAGTGCGTTAGGCCCCTCTGGTTCCTACAATTATTTTTTACGAATAAGTAAATTTTATGAAATACTGGTGTTTCTGATTGTGTTTAACTACCTTGTTTATTGTTATATGTTTGAATGACTACTGTATCTTATCAATTTTCCCAAGGATACCACCAATTAACCTACCTACTCGTACCTACTTGTCTTTTATATTTATGAATGAATAAACTATTTATTCGCTGTTTGTACGTATAGGTTAACAAATGGTGTTTCTTTTTTTTATGACCCCATGAAAAGAGTGTAATGTTTTCAGGGTTCATGTGCTGATTTAAATGTGAAATGTGAATGTTAGAATACCACCCCGGGTAACATAGGATATCTAAACTGTTAAAATTGAAATTACAACAATGGCAAAACATCAAATATGAACATAGGTATCTATGTCGACAACATTAAAAATAAAATAAAATAAAATGTTTTTATTTCAATTGTTGTAGTTTTACAAAAGTATGTGGTTGATGCCCCTTTTTAAGTATGTAAACATACTTGTGTTAAGGAACATCGCTCTTTCTTAATTGGCGTTAGAATAAAAATAAAACTAAGGGTAACAAATGGTTTTAAAATAACATACAGAACACAGAATAATATGATGAGCATGTAGGTCGTCCACCCGCCCAAACATGGCCACAGAACTCATAATAAATATAAATATGCTTACATGACATGCAGCCACGTTATGGCAGACACACGACGTACTTCACTCATACACATACACATTGCTACACATACACACTTCCTCATTCACACACACATACACACACACAAATACGCAATACACAACAGTTTGTTAAGAGATTATTTCAGCTAATTATAAAATTCATAAAACATGTACATTTTGGGATACTTGTCAATTTGATATTAATCAAAACTAGTGATAATACAATAATTAGTGATTGATTTTTTTCCCTTTATACCCTTTATACAATTTTATATTTTTTTTTTATATTTTTTTATATAGTAATAGATCTTCAACTTCATTATAATTCTTTGTTTGTAACCAAGATGAGAGTGTTTTTTTGCATGCATGATATGTAAGGGGATAAATGTTTACTTGTCTATTTACAGTATCGTATAGATTAACAGAGCGGGCAGTGTATTGCCGTCTAGCATATGCAGAGTTCGTCTTGACAACTGGGGTTACATTTCTTCTTCTCCTCCCAGTTATCTATGGGCCTAGTAGCCTGAAAATAAAGTTATTTATTATTATTATTATTATTATTATAACGGTTGGATTATATGTTAGACGTTTATGCATGTTTAGGATAATATGTAACACATACAGTTTCCTAACTGAGAGAACACCGTTATAGTTATAAAATGGAGTCCGGTTTTTAAAGCTTGCTATTTATTTTATTATTGATTAATATTTACTATAGATCGCATACTTATCTGTTCCCAGCATGCAAAAAATTATAATATTATACTATCTTAAGTTAAGACTACATTTAAACATTTTTATAATTAGAAAACAATACATTAATAATGTCAAACTTTACATGAACTTAATAACCTTGATATTGTTATCATTTTTGAATTATATAAAAACATTTATCCTTCAACACCTACATAACTTTAATCTGAAGTAATTTAGTGGCATTTCCTTAATGCACACAGGTGGTTATACACCTTTATAGACATTGTATAACAATAATTTCAATACAGTGTTCTTCTAAATTTTGAAATCTGTAGCTTGGAACGATCACTTTGTCGTAGTTTCGAGTAAATTACATTTTTTTTAAATAGCTCAGTATGTGTCCTTTCAAATATACATATCTCCATGTTGTAGATTGATGTAAAAGTAAAAAAAATAAACGCTTCAACAAAGGTCTGCATGGCTCTCGAGGCATTACATCGCAGATTGCTCTAAGGCACTTTATTGGTACGTAAATGCTATACTCATGTCCTTGGAGTTTCCCCAGACAACCGTGGCAAGCTGTAAGCGCGGTCGTTTCAACAGCTATACGTTTTAATCTCCTGAGGGCGTACCTATGTACAGTCAGCTGCAGAGATAAGTATAACCCCCTGCATAGGAAACTTGTATGCAGGGTATACTTATCTCTGCAGCTGACTGTACATTTTCCTAGTCAAGTGAAGATGTTGTATTTTTTGTAATCTGTTACAATCCCTTAACCCTACAATGCATGGTTATTCTTTTTGGCCGGAAAAAATGATTTGGTTTGTTTTTGGGCGCGTAGATGACGGGTAAAATAATGTGTTTTTTAATTACGTTTTAATATCAAATATTATTTTAATGGTGGTGACACATTATGGAAAATCATTAGTATATATAATTTCAATGTAACTATTTGCATGAGAAATCTGAAGCTACGAAAAATCGGGTCTTACAACCACAAAAAAAAAACATTTTAATAGAAGTTATTTATTGCGTTTAGGAAGGCGGCTTTTTGTTTTTTTATCCATTAAGTGCTCGTAAAGGTTCTGCGTCGTCGGGATCCGCCTTGCAAGGGCACTTTCAGCCCTGGCAAGGTGTATTATGCCGACTCTTAAAGCTTTTATACAGAGAGCGTAAGTAGAACAACTTCTTTGTATAAAACCGAAGACGTTGGAGGAGGTGACGGCAGCGTAGATCACGTCTTGTTCTGATGATGGCGGCACCGCAGAACTACATTTGGTTACGGTCGTTGGTGAGTGTGACTGCGTTGTAATGTAACCTGCGCGCTCAGCAATTGTAGCTGGCGCTGATCCCGGATTATCTGAAACATGCATTAGTTATCGCTTAGAAAATAAAAACACGTACAAATTATAATTATACTTCAGTTTACAGACATATAACGTGAAATGTTTAACTTATTTCCGATATCGTTATTAGTTGAAATTGGGAACACTTGGGTATGCAGTATTATACATAGTATCTGAGAACAGATCTGATGAAGGAGTCGAAAGGTGAGAACGGGGTCTAGTTGCACTTAAAGTAGACTCTCTAAATAGGGATTCTGTAATTTGTTTGTTTCTTTTTGTATTATTTTAAGACTTGTCACAAACTTTAAACGAAGGAACTAAAGAAACAGTTTCGAAAAAAGTTAGAAACTTCCAACATACGAGTATATCATCACGCCTTCTTTCCCATAGGGGAGTAGGGCAGAACTATTGAATTACCAATAAGTCTAAAAACTTCTTGATAATTCTTTAACCACTTTTTGCACAATCCATTTTACCAGTGTATTAGTGACAGGTTGCAAGCCCATCGCCTAACAGTACAAGACGAAACGTAAAGATGAAGAGTACCAGTACAAGGAAGACAACGAGTGGCTCTATTCTGACCCAGAAACTTCATCAAAAATTGAAAGTAAAAGATAAAGATAAAAGATAGAAGATGTTTATTCAGTAAGTAGGCCGCACGGGCACTTTTACACGTCAAAAATCTACCAGCGCTTCGCAAGAGACCACTGCTGAGAAGAAACGCCGCAAGAAACTCAACAGTCAGTCGTTTTTTTTTAAATACTAGTATTGATATTATACACTTATAAAGCTTAACACGGCATTATATAAAACAATGAATTTAACATAAAATAAAATATATAATATAAATTATTCAAGCGTAGCTTGAGCAAGGCTTGAGCAGGAAAATGTGTCGAAACTAAGAATTTTCATAGGGAGTTAATTAGTATTAGTAATAAAAAAGATACATATATATATTAAAATAAAAAAAAAACTTTCCTATAACACTGCAAGACAACCACCACATACAAAGTTTCGATATATTCTCCTAGAGAAAAATAATCATTTTTATAAAAGATATTTATCATCCAAATTGGCTACACGAAAGCTCTTTAACAATATGAAGTGAATCTAATAGCGTTTTGGTTAAGCAGTGAACTAGTATAGCCTGATTGATATTGTGTTCTATAGCCTATTTTTAAACCCTTTTAAAATTACCTTGAACATCGCGACACTCCACTTTATCTTCTTTTTATACAACAAGCGCTCGCAAAAAATCTGCGTCAAAGAGATCCGCCGCGCGAGGGTACTTTCAGCCTTTGCAGGGTGTACTCCGCTGACTCCCAAAGCTTGTAGGTATACGGAGAGCGTAACAACAAACTAACCAACTTAAAAAAGAAACTTAAACACAAAAGGTATGTACAAAGGCGAACTTATTCCAGTTAACCTTTGAGCGATTGAGAGTTAGTTATCGTGAAAAAAAAAACGAGTATAAATTAATATATTCAGTTTAAAGACATTTTCACTATTTCCCTATTTTAGTTATCAGTTGAAATTGGGAACACTTGATTATGCAGTATTAGTTATATTTAAAGTATCTGATAACAGATCTGATGATGGAGTCGAGAGGTGACGACGGGGTCTTGTTGCACTTAAAGTAGACCATTTCAATAGAAATTCCGTATTTAGTTTGTATTTTTTGTATTATTTTAAAACCTGTCTTAACTTTTATCGAAGGAACTAAAGAAACAGACAGGTTTACAAAAAGCTACACATTTTCAACATTCGAGTAGGTATAATCATCAAAATATAAGTAAAAATAGTTTTAAAAAGGTATTTATTGACTAAATTGGCTATATGAGGGCAGTTTAAGTATATGAAGTAAATCTAATAGCGCTTAGGTCAAAACGCCTATGTCAAGCATTGAACCGGATAAGCCTGACTACTAAAGTGTTCTATAGCCTATTTTTAAACTCTTTCAAAATTACCTTGAACATTGCTAGACTCCACTTTATTTTCTTTTTATTCATCAAGCGCTCGCAAAAGTTCTGCGTCGAAGAGATCAGCCTCGCGAGGGTACTTTCAGCCTGGGCAGGGTGTACTCCGCCGACTCCCAAACATTTTATAGGGAGAGCGTGAGTAGTACACGTTCTTTGTATAAAACCGGGGACGTCGGAGGACGAGACGGCACGACGGCAATGGTAGCTGGCGCCGACCCCGGATTATCTGAAAAATGCATTAGTTATCGTGAAGAAAAAATAAATACTAATTATAATATTTAGTTTAGAGACATTTTTTGATACATAGTATCTGATAACAGATCTGTTGATGGAGTCAAGAGGTGACAAAGGAGTCTTGTTGCACTTAAAGTAGACCCTCTAAATAGGAATTCCATTATTCGTTTGTATTTTTTATATTATTTTGAATCCCGTCAAAATCCCGTCAGAAAAATTAGAGAAAGGATTACATAGGTCCGGAAAAGCTAGTAACAATAATTCTAAAAAAAGTATTTATTGACTAAATTGGGTATATGAAGGGAATCTAATAGCACTTGGTCAAGACGCCTATATCCAGCAGTGAACTGTTATAGCCTGATTGATAAAGAAAAGTTTCTACAGCCTGTTTTTGAACCCTTTTGACATTACCTTGAACATTGTTACACTCCATTTTATCTTCTTTCTATTCATCAAGCTCTCGCAAAAGTTCTGCATCGAAGAGATCCACCTCGCAAGAGTACTTTCAGCGTTGGCAGGGTGTACTCCGCCGACTCCCAAAGATTTTATAGGGAGAGCGTAAGTAGTACACGTTCTTTGTATGAAAACGGGGACGTCGGCTTAGGTGACGGCAGCGTAGATGACGGAGGTCACGGTACCACTTGTTCTGATGATGGCGGCACCGCAAAGCTGTGTTTGGTGACAGTCGTTTGTGTGTCGACTATGTTGTAATGTAACCTGCGCGCTCAGCAATTGAAGCCGGCGCTGATCCCGGATTATCTGAAACATGCATTAGTTATCATTAAGAAAATAAAAGCACGTATACATCCTAATTTTCACGGCAGTGTGTCCGGCCAAGTTCAAAGAAAAAATCGAGCGATACTGCAGTGTGTATATTAACACGAACCCATTCAGCCTTTTTCCCACCCTAGCTACTTTTTTATAGTACGGACAGGAACCTTATTTTCTACAGGTATTTTTTTGTCTACGATCTATAAGCCTCATATAAAAATGAATCATCTATTATTACGCTAGAGTTATTATTAAAATAAAAACGGCTTATTTGCTACTGACTGACTGACTCACTCATCAAAACCTAAAGGGTACTTCGCCATGACCTAGAGCTTTGTAATTTGGCATGGAAGTTGATCTTACAGCACAAATAAGGGGAAAAACGGACTGCAACGATCACAAATTAAGATTAAACGCCTTAATACACCAGCGTAATACGTAATATTCAGCATGAAATAATCCGGAATTCGTTTAGTGTTCAACTAGGTGACTTTATATGTGGTGTGTTACAAAAGCAGTTGAAATAAAAACACTGTGTTAAGATAACTGTCGTATTAACTCTGAGCAAAAAATAAGCTTTTATACTATATAACATATTGGCTCTAAAATTATTTGTTCTGCGACACATCTTTTAGAGTTCTATACTCAAGCAGGAAACTTTTTTGTCTCGTCCATCTCTCCTTCTGTATGTCATACTACCTATTTTAAAAACCGTTGAAATATCAAAACCTTATCTCGTACACATCATATTTATAACGCGAATTAAGATAAAAAAGTAATTAATGAGTACATTTAGATGGGTACTGAAATTGCATAAGGTCAAAGCTTCATTGTGTTGTAAATGCAAAACCCCGACAGTAATTTGCACTCTCACTGCTAGAACATATATATTTTAACCGGCGCACCTAATTTTTATCAAACCGGGCGAAAAACCACCCTAGCTATATTTATATCAATGGTAAATCAGCAGCTGCATAGCTACGAAAATGGTATGAGCGATTTGCGAGGGGTCACAAGGGTTATCTGTTGTGTGTAGTATGCATTCATGAGCTCTTACTAGTGTGCGTACTTGAGCTAGACTTCGCATGTGCTCTTTCTTTCATCGTGTGCCGTGTCCGAGGGGCTCATACGTCGTAGAGGTTGGCCTCTCGTTAGATATGCACTCCTAGTACAATCTCTAGCTTGATGGAATTCTTTTAAACACGTGCTTACTTGATCTTTTTTAATAAAAAATATTATTCACACTCGCTCGGAAAGACCTTTGTCAAAAGTCAATACAGACGAATAGGAATTCTAATGTTAATAATTTTCTGAGCATGCATTTTTCCTCGATAATATTTAAGAAAACTTCAAATGCGTCTCGAGCAAGCATCAATTTGGTATGCAATGTACCCAAAATTGATGCGTCCTACAAAAATAATAAACTACATATTTTTTTAAACAATATTAGACACATAGCCTTGTATGTACCGATTTAGTATAAAATGCAATTTAGTCTGTTTGGTTAAAATCTGTAATTAATTTAAAACTGTATTAATAAACTAATCTTGATTGTGAGGTCTGTCACAAGATCCGTCAAAATAAATGCCAAACCATAGAACACTGGCATTTTTGACGCATATCGAGACCAGCATTTGAGTTGAGATCAGGTTTATTACTCGTAATACCTAATAGGGCCTAAAGCCTCATTTTTTGCACGCACATTTATCAATTAATTATTGGGAGGCGGGACCAACTTGCCGAGGTGTAAATTGATAAGTATACGCTAATACGATTTACGATACGGTTACGATTTACGATTTATTTTGGAAATAATTCTCAATCAGGCTAAATGAAGAGATAAAAACTACGAGATAATAAACAATTTCGATGAAAGTGGCTTCTTTTTTCCATGGTTAAAATATTTTTTACCATCCTAAGTGTCAATTCAGCTCAATGTGAAATTAGTAGCATGTATGAGATATACTAAAACTGAGCTGATATAATTAAATTTCATTTCAGTCATGCAATAATACTAATTATTATTCATTTTGAGATGCAGTAACAAAAATAACAAAATTTTGATTATATTTGAAAGAAAATGAACTAATCTGTATATTATATTCAAATTAGTAACTATACACTTAGCATTGTGCCTCTTTTGTTACATAGATAGATATATTGTTGTGTCTTCACGGGAAGAAATCGTAACGTTACTGGGCTGGGGTAATCAATACTAACTAATGACTATCAAACACTGACTACCTACTAGCTAATATCAAAAAGAAAACCAGCCACATCTGTAACATATAACGTAGGTAAACAGTCTGATAGTTAATAACAAAATACAATATCATTAATTATAGAACGCCACCAAACGGTTAACATCATAAAAAGCTTTTTTGTAAAATTACAAATGTTTGTAAGTGTAAAGTTTACTCTCTGTGGGTGGTGTTTACGCTTTTCACCGTCAATACCAAAACCATTTCTCAATAAAACAATAAAATTTCTCAATAAAAACTTCTTTTAAACATTAAAAGAAGTTTTCAAGTTCTTTCTAACTTACACGAGGTACACTCGGAGCAAATGCCTACTCAGTACCAGGATAGCATAATTTCGAAGAGAATATCAGAATATGCAGTGTGTAACACAACGAGCAATAAACGGGCGATGAATTTTATCATATATCTGTCCTGCTTTTGCCTGAACATTTGCAATGGGGTTTAAAGAGTGTATTCATAAATGAACTGTTTTCTATGTATAAACGTATATTTATTATTACCAGGCTATAACGGAGGGGAGTCTAAACGGCCCCGACCTTCATCTGCCTCGAGAGTAACGTAAGCAGCTGCGCCACTGACATTGAAAAAGTTAAACCGATAAAAACCGATGCTTCTCGAAAATCTACTTTGTGTTTTAAATGTATAAACACGTCTTGAATATGGATATACTAAACCATTTGGAACGTGACCCCTTGTTAAAATATTCCGTATACCCGACATAATAATAAGTACCTGGAAGACCGAGCGTCGCTCGGGTTGAAAATGAAATTTCCCGAAGATGACCACTTGACAGATCAATTTTTCGCCCCCGTAAACCCCTATATTTCAAATTTCATCGAAATCGTTGGACCTGTTTTCGAGATACAGATTATATATAAAAACACATATACAATGTGTGGCCCAAAACCGGGGCGAAAAATTAAAACGTAGATTCTACTCCTCAAACTAGACAACTTTTGTTTAGCAACTTTTTTAAATCATAAAGTTTTTAGATTGTTCATTTTTCAAACAAAGTAAATAGTATAATCAATGTACTTAAAACTCCGTCTAATTGACATCGCCTGTCAGTCTAGTCACTCTACAGACATAACCAATTTCATAGTACATTGCGTGTTCGAATTAACTTTATAATGTAATAAAATTCAAACCGCAAGTTTTTTTTCAAAGTCGTCAAACAAACGTTGCGTAGTTTGAGGAGTAGAATCTACGTTTTAATTTTTCGCCCCGGTTTTGGGCCACACATTGTATATATAAACAAGAACTGCTCGATTATTAGATTAGATAAATAGATAATAAAATATCATTGAATATGATCACGATCGGGATTAATCTGCTTTTTCATTATCCAGATAACACAATCTGTCAGAATAATGTTTAATTATGTCCTTATAACATTTTTTTTAACAGAGATGTTATTATTTTACACGTTAGATACTTTTACTGTGGGAAACGGAAGAATATTTAAAAGTTTAAGTGCGCAGTGTATTACGCGGCTAACGACAAAGGAGCGTTACATTCAAGGGGTATTGAGGTCATATTCAGCTGTGTGAAGTACGAGTACAGCATCGACGGGTGACGCACACTAGTAAGAGCTCGTTCTTGCTTTACCGACCGATGCCTCTCTTGGTTAAGTATGCGCTCCTGGTACCATTGCCTCTAAACTGTTGAAATCCAAATCCCGTTTAACTCATATGCTTTTAAAAACTTGAACATTTTTATATTTAAGCTCTATCGCAACAAATAGGGTGCACCAATTGTGAAATAAAATAGTAGTACCCAGGATCCAAGGCGAAGTTGATAAGGAACCAGACTCAGCTGGCTTAATATACTCGAGAATAGGGGTTTCAAACAGGATTATTATTTGTTAGCGCTCAATCTATGAACACCCGTTCATTGTTTAAATTGTGGAAATCAGACAATATTAAATGTACTGTAGGGCCTAAAGTACTAACGTGTTTTTCTGTGTGTCTGTCTGTACATAGAGTCTTAGCTCCTAATTCATTAAAATATGACCTACTCAACCTTACAGCAACTTTACTTCTTCTGCTCTTTACTTTGCTGCGGTAAAGTAAACAGCAGTATCTTTCTCGTAAAAAGACGATCCAGGGGCTTTTTCAAAACAATATTGCTTTTGACGTCTTATTGTATTGTTTTAACTCGACCGCGGTTCTGTTTAGTGAATAAGAGGTATCGTAATGTTGCCTTTACGATAACACGTCCTAAAGAATATAGTTTTACCATATTGAATGGTTGCATTATCATTATCACTGTATGGAGAGAAACATGTTCAGTCCAGATTATTAAACGTACATACATACATAGTTACGTTGCCATGGTATTTAACCTAGCGCAGTTATTTCAAGACAATTGGCTCTAATCTAAAGGTAAAGTCACGAACTCTTATACAGGGTTAGAGCTACAGATTTACAAATCCGAGAGATTGTCTTTTTTTTAATTCATAACTTTTAACTGTAATGTATCGAATGAACACTTATAGGTTAAAATGATTGGACATGACTGCCTCTATGTCCGTGTTTGATTTGATCCACACTTCCAAGAACACCTGCGTTTGATCCAAGTCTGGGCTCAAAAATATCTGAAATATCTCTATTACTAGAGGCATAAAATCGTGTCAGACATAATTGAGCTCTAGATTAGATTACATACTGCATTATTGTTGATGATTGTAACACATTGGCGAACTTCAGTAGTGGTTTTAATTATAGCTTACCTTTTTACTATACTGATGGACGTAATGAACTAATTATACTGACGGCCAGTCAAACATTTCGGATAAATACAATATTAAATGTAATTTTGTAAATACACGATTTGCTTGATTTCACTTTTGTTAATTTCTAACATAATTATGGTTATTTGGTTGACTCCATGTATTTTTAGTGCAATAGAGATTAAAAAAGAAATAATACAATTAAATATTGAACAAAAAAATGTCACAAATATTTTAGTAGCACTCGCACAATACACATTTCCTGGAACGTTTCTCCATTCATAACGTGCGCCAGTAACTCGCGGTGAGCACGCGACAACATAAAAGTACGTCCACCCTCTATAAGCGCCTCGCGCGGACTGAGCTGGGATTGAGAGCGACGCGAGTCAGAGCGTAATTTATAGGTCATATTGTAATGAAAAGTCGTACAGAATAAGAAGATAAGATAAAAGTTAAATTTACTCCCAAAGATCTTTTACACCAAAATCAAAATAAATTATAATCACCCAAACCCTTCTTTTTGACAGAAATTACACATAAGAATAATATCATGAAAGGAATTGTTAATTCGGGGCGTGACCAGGACAGTTTTCATTATTATATCAGATTTCAACGAAACATCATCATTATCAGCCGCAAGACGTCCACTGCTGGACAAAGGCCTTCCCCAAGGTTTTCCACAACGAAACATACCACAATTTAATTCAGAAAATTACTTTTAAATCACGCTGAACTGCAAAATATTAAAAAAAACCTGTTTATCGGGAGCAAAATCTTTTTTATATTGAATAATTTCATTACGGCCTTAGCTAATACAGTACCTGTACCTTTATATTGGCCAAACGGCTTTACTTAGGTTGCACAGCACACCCGCTTGAAACACAACGTCTAGTTAAATAATAATGATCTATGTAATTGGATATGGCATCGTTCTTCAAATGTTACCTACTTGGCTTAACCTAAAATGTGACTTTATCTTTCTGCTTTTTCCGTATAAACATTTTGGCTTCTATCCACAGACACAAATACACGTACATCGACTTGACGCGCGAGCGTGCGCGCCCATACGAGCTGTTCCTACGACGACACGGTCACTGCCAGGCTGGAGTTCCTGAATGGGGAACGGGCCCGTGCCTGGGCTAGCACCGTCAACAAGGATCAGCTGGAGAAAGTCATCGGGGAGGTCAGTCAGTAGTTATTTTACAGCACGCTCGCACTATTAGTTAAAGTTGATTACACGCCAGGGCTATTGCTAGTACTTCAATACGCCACTAAAATTGAAGCTTCACGGAGGCGTCCCATTGACATACTTTAAAAAAACGAAGAGAGATGTCTTTACAATAACAAGAGCCTAGCATTGCATTTTTTTAATTTGATTAAGCTGCAAAAGTTGCGGCTAGAAAAACTGGGTCGACCGCGCCCCGGCTTGGCAGTTTAATTGTGCGTTGAATTTCAGTATGGCAAATGGTTATATTTCATAAAGGAGCAGTGATACCAGCATCACCTCGTCCACCCATCACTATTGAATTCCTTTGGAGAGACATCTAACGACAAGTAAAGGCAACTAAATTTAACACTTAAAAGAAAATATTTGGTAATGGTCTAAGATCCGTATAGGAGATGAATTGCACCGGGCTGTTTACTCGATGAAAAGAATTTTATATCAAATTTAATACGCATAAACATGTGGCAAATAGGTAGGCTTGAAAATTTCAGTCCAGTACTTAAATGATTAAAAAAAATATATTTTTTTTTAATTGCAAATGCTTGTTTAATTGACAAATTCCATACTAATCGAAAGTATGAAGCCTATAGAATATGTAAACGTTAGGTTTGGTGCAAATTATTAGTACCGACTTACCTGTTTACACCTACATACCCAAATGTTTGCCGAGAAAATATAGTCAACCTAACGTTTGCATATTCTATAGGCTTAAAAGGTAATTTTTCCAGGCGTAGAGCTACTGGTCGAAGAAAGGAAACCTTCCACTATCACTCAAGCGAAAACTCGTTAACAAGTGTATTCTGCCTGTCCTACCCTACGGTGCCCAAATATGGCACTCAGTGAGTGTCAAAATTCCAAATTGAAGGTTTATCAACGGGCCATGGAGCGCAGTGTGCTAGGTGTCAAAAGGACAGATCGCCAAACACCAAACTGTGCTCCAAAACACGCATAACTGACATGGTTGAAAAAACCGCCAAGCTTAAGTGGGATCGAGCCGGTCACGTGTGCTACATGCATCCGGACCGGTGGGCTAGCGTGGCCACCCTTTGAGTGCCACAAAATGGGCGAAGTGGACGGGTAGGCCTAGACGGAAATGGCGGGATGACTTGGACGCATTCCTCATTAACTAGCCGCAAGGGGCACCTAATAGAGACTCATGGAGATCAAGGAGAGGGAATAGGCTAGAAAATAAAGTTGTAAATCGTCTCCTATTCGGATCTCCTACTATAAGGGAATACAGGAATACTAATTAAAAACGTAAAGTGGTTTCAAATAATTCCGTTTTACTTTTAACTAACTGCCAGAGAATGAGAGCAATGTGTTTTCACTAGAATGCCTGAATCTAATGTCAACGAAAGATTACATTATAACGCCATCTATTTGAAAATATAAACACTACAAAGCCATTCATGCTAACATCTAGTTCTCCCAATGTCTATCTAGTCAAGAAAGGGCCGATATATCCAAACGACTTACTTTAATATAACGCCTCCAGTTGTTCATGTTTTCCTAGTACCTTTCATTGCTTACGTCGAACGCTTCCATACATATTTTTTTTAAACATTTTAAAAACTAAAAGTGCAATGGATACCTTGTTCATCTGCGATGTTTTATCACTAACTAAAACTTAATTCTAACAAACTTTTCACTCATAAATCTTTGAAAACCTCTCAAATTATTGTCAAGCACGGCATAATAAACACCTAGTTTAATAAAGTTTTTTACGGCTGTAAATAAAATAAAAATCAACAGAAATACAGGTAACTATACTAGTTAAGTGTACACTATTATAGTTAAAAAAAATGTGTACCATAAACATTTAATTCGGCAGTAAATCCCTAAATGCGGACCAATCTAACAAATATTACGAATGTAGACCAGCCTCGTCTCTAACGCGCTACGGTGCTGCAACAAAGATATTAAACCGTGGTTAAGGCTGAGAAAACATATCGTTATTTGCATGTATAAAAATAATGATAATGTTTTTTGGGTGTCAGAAAACGACATGATGGATTTTGAAACGAGAGGAATCGTAGGATTGCTAGGTATATGATATTTTTATCAAACGAATGTCATAGGCACGTGGCTACGTTAGATCTTATAAGCATTTTAAATATATAGATGTACTGTCTTCTAAACCCGCGCGCGTTATTCGTATAGACAGATACGTTTTAAATCTTGTTTTTTTTTATTTATAAATAAACAAATACCAGTTCAGCGGGCACTTAAAACTCCTTAAATATTTTTGTTATATGACCACGTCAATTTCTTGGGTTAAATTTTTTCTTATTGTCACCAGCCGGGTCACACCGGAAAATTAGCACGGCTTATTTACATGTTATGTCGAACTGGTAAACATTCAAAGCTTTCGATGGTTAATAAGACGTCAACGAAAAAATAAAACGATATGAAAACATTATTTAGCTAAAACAATATAAGTAACTATGTGATTGTGTTGTTAAAAACCAAATAATTATTACCACCAAACTGGAACTGGGGCTCTAATTCTACTCGGCAAAAGCATATATATTGCTTATGACACGCTACCGCTTTGTCAAAGTTATTACTGCTCTTATTAATTTCGAACAGTAATGGCCGCTGAATCAAAAACAATACTATGACATGCTAAAAGTTACATAACATTTTCCCAAGTTAAATAAGAGCCATTCGAATATCGTTGATAACGTTTCTGGCTAACGAAGCTCACCTTTAAATGTAACGGAATCTACTAGGAGCTTATGACAGCGAAGATGTTGTGAACTACTAAAATCGCATTTAAACTAGAATATTGGCAAAACGCAAGCACTATGATAATTATGTGGAGGCGGGACTTGAAGTACCTTGCGTGCTAAAAAGAGAAACCTGGTTGCACCTTTCCCACAAATCAATACTCTCAGCTCAGCTGCAATCTACAAACATTCGCCGCTTTCTATGTTATGCGTTCCTAGTGAATCGTGGCATTTTTCAATACCACGTGCGTTGCGTGGCACCCAATCCCACTTGGATTGGGTGCCACTCCTAAACCTTTGAACTGTAAATCATTTGAAAGGACGTTTTATAGTTATTTGCTAACAAGGCAAAAACAACTATTACAAAAGTATTAACGTTATTCAATTAATTTACTGAGTAAATGAAAGGATTTTGGAATTTATATTAATTGTGTTCTAAAAATTAATACCTCTCAATGCCTAGACAAAGTAAATATTAAATTAAGAGTTCAAATATAATATATAATAATAATAATAAATATTGTTCCGAACTTAGTCTGAAAATAATAGTCACCAGTTAATTAATTTACATAATTAATTTGTATAAATACACAAATACAATTGTACTAATATTTATTCTCTATTTAATTCTACTAGTCACTTATAACGATGTATTAAAAATTAACAACATGGGGTCAAGCCAGCCGTTCAGCCTTTACGACGAAACAAATAAACGAATTACAAACATACCTGCGCATCAACAAATCAAACAAACGGCAGGCTACAGGCTGCGCTATTGCCTTACACACTCGCAACCGCCTTCAAAGTGGAACACTTGTTTTCATTTCGTATGCAGACTCGCCTTAGACTTTGAAAATTAGAACGATTGCGATTGCGAGTGCGTTAGGCAATCGTTTTGATATCGTCCTCTATACACCGTGTTTTTTTTGATTTACGATAACTTCGGCATATTACTAGGTATATCTATAGAAACTAATTGGTAGATTAGATTTTTAAATATTGCAAAAAAAAATTTTTTTTCAGTTTAGAACAAAATAATGAAATCTTTTATCTTTGGTCATTCTAAAAGGGCCTTTAGAGTTACCTAGCTAATAATCAGTGTCAAATACGTCTATGTTGGCGTGACATACACACACAAGTAAAGATAACACTTGACAGGTACAAGTCACTTTAGATTGACGCGTATACAAACCTAACAATTGGAAACTCTTTACTCATACGTATTAAAAGAAAATTGTTGTTATCAATTTCAAAAGCCTTTTACACTAGTTTAACGTGATTAACTGATTAAATTTCAAAATTAAATATCTTTAAAACCGTTAGACTTATCATTTGTCTGTCTTCGGGAAATTAACTTTGTTGGACTTAAAGAACGTTCCCTTAAAGTTATCGTAAATCAAAAAAAACACGGTGTATATAAATAAATGTTACGCATAGCACCCATAACTTTACTAGTTAAATGTTTTATTTCCATGTCATGTTAAATATGGTCACTATGTAGTTAAAATTTAAGTTCACAGTGAAACCTAAATTAAAAACAAATGAATAGTATTTTTTTATATATAAACTGTTTATCACCCGAATATCAAGCAAGAAGTAGGGCAATTGTTTCTTGTAGCAATGATCTACAGTGGACACGTTTTAGTCGGCGCACCGTGGCGTGACGTCTAACCTAACCTAACCTAACCGGGGATCATAACCGATGAGGTAGTCATCCAGGGCGCACCAAATATGCATCTGCAGTAATCTGCGCTCGCTCCCGCTGGTAAAGTTTCATTCATAAAGGCATTTATCGGAAAGAGATGACGCTACATCTTTCCGTCTAACTTGAACTAAGTTTAAACAGGCTGAATCGATGTTGGCTCGGCCCAATGCAGGGTGCACTGCTGAAATGCTGTAGGTCTCTTTTAAACGAAGCGATGCATCTACAAGTAAAGTGAAACGCATTTGTATTGCCATTTTCTACATAAAGCACTTTTGTGCAAATGGATGTTTGTTTGCATTAGTAGCTTGTACAAGTTGAGATTTAGTAATTTACCATAAAAGTTTATTCATGAATTATGATTTCACTCAAAATGAAAAAAGGAATGCGTTATTTGTGGTGAAGTGTGTATATATTAAATGTTATAAAAAAATATAATAATTATGTTTGTTTGCATAGTATTTAATTAATTTGGAATTTACTAAAAATTACGGTGGTTAAAGTAGTTCATTGGTGATATCATACAATGCTTCTGTTTTTGCAAAGTAAACACTAACGCACGCAGTTTATATATTATTTACTTTGCTACAACCTCGTAGCGCTACGCCGTAGACACCTTTGTATATAATTAATGTTAGTATTATTATCATTGCATATTTTGTTTTTTTACTTATAAACAGTGCTATGATATACTGCACCGCTCGTATAAGCTTCATTATTAGGGGGATAATTAATTTATAACATATAATCTTTTCTTTTCAGGCAATAAGTCCCAAAATTACAAATATTTTACGGACTTAACATAACAATATGCAACGTAAACCTAACGATAAGGCAAGTAATGCAAAGCAGGCTATAGAATGTCTAGTTATATGGAGGAGGGACTTGCAGGATGAAAGTGAAACTTGCTACCCCACTCCACGAAATCAATGCGCAACTATAACATCGCGATGCACCGCTCTCCGTGTTATGCGTCCCTGGTGGATGCTTGCGAATTTCTCGAATCCGGTCAATACTATCGCGTTGCGTACCATTAAAACTTGCGCCCAGCACTTGCGTGATAGATTACTAGGAGATACTAGGTGCACTTGCCCTCCCCGGGCAAGTCTAAATGGAGCGAAGCAATTTTCCCATTTTCCCATTGAAAGTCTATGGGAACATATTTTCGGTAATTTTTTCCTCAAGGGTATGTCCGATTTTCAATTTTATTTTACTAAACTTTCTAAGGCTAGATGTCGTATTACGGGCTTAACTTGATACTGATATCTCTAATTGTTTGGGAGGAGTATTCGGACAAACAAAAATCTGAATCGTGGAAGAATGGAGCTAACGTCGAACAAGGGCTAACGGAGTATTGGCGGGGATTAACAATATAGGGGTTACCTTTATTTTGACGAAATATATTTGCCAAATTGTATCGTTTCCCAACCATATCATTTGCCAACCCGCTTTGTTTTCTGTATCCGTAAATATTTCAGGACCTAAGGGTTCTACACGATGGTACTGAAATAAATCCTGACATATTTACAGTCAGAGGATAAAAAATTGGATTGGCAAATGAAAAAGTTAGGAAATGACACGTTTTGACATACATATTTCGCCCACACGGCAGGCTCCCATTATGTCACATTCTTCTATGTACCACTAAACGACCAATCATTGCCTTTCTTGGCTGTGACTATCGCTGTTTCGGTACTGTCAATCTCGGCTGTGCGAGAACGTTGATCAAGAACCACAGACTTTTGTTTCGTCTGTCGTTCCCGAACTCTGCTGCCCTTTAAGTAACAGCGTCGCCAGCTGCTGTACTGTATACTTATAATAAAAGGAAAAAACATAGTATATAGTTTTAAAGACACGTCGAAGCTAAAAGTTTCGTGAAACATATTAAATATTGAGTTTTTCGCACTCTGCTCAATTTGACTTATTAAAACAATGATCTAATATATTTTACAATAGCTACATGGGTTTACCCCGGTCTCGCTATATTTGGTTCAATGTTGTCACAGGATCGTAATTTGAAGGTGGTAGCAGTGGTACCAGGACGACAAAACAAAAAAACGACGAATCAGGAACCAATCGCGCACAGAGCCAATTACCTACTCATTACAAGGACTGCATAACTCCCGAAGAGAATAGACGTTGCAGTACGCAATTACAATGATGCAACAAAAAACGGGTGATAGAAAATTGATAATATCTGTTACTATTAGTCGTCCTGTCTTTGCCCAAACATTTGCAATTAGCTAAAAAGAGCAGTGTTAAATAAACTGTTCAGATTTAATTATTTCTGAGCTGTGACTTACATTGTGCTCGTAGCTGAGAAACCTCTACTATTCGTTGAGAAGTTAAAAAGGATAAGTCGATATGAAATTCAATTATTCGTTAGTTTTAAGTTGAGTTAAGAGCCACTTGCAGCTACCTGTAGACAAACCAACTTTCAAGAACTCGAGTGTCGTCAATGTAATGTACCTTCCCTTTACTTATATATATTATTTGAGAAACTTAATAAATTAAATGTATGCATCAGTAAGTTCCATTTGTTAAAAAACTGGCAGCGTTATGTATTCCTGGAATTAAAAGATAAAAAATAACCTATTGCGTAGCTTTGAAAGTAAACTTAACACTCAACTTGAAGCTTTACGTCAAGCAATGTGAAATAAAATTACATACAAGGGTAACATGGTAACGTAGCATTAATTGGAGGTTTTTAAGTTATTTTATGGATCCTACTAAATATCACATCAAAAGTCAATAAACATGCAACGTTGCGTGCACAGTTTTTGTAATGAAAATTAGAAAAAGAGTCAAAGTTACAACACAACTTGAATATTCAGCTGAGAAAAGGTTTTTTTTGGATTGCCGTATTATAACAAAAATAAAAATAAAGACACATAACTAAATATTAAATTTACTTTACTCTTGATGTGAAGTTACCCAAAAAGCTTATTTCACTCAAGGGATTTAAAATATTACTACCTATGTTAAAAATATTAAATCCCTTTATTTCCGTCATACCTCACAGCTTCATGGTCTCCTGGTGCATTCAGTTAAAAATAAAAATAACCCGTGCCTCCCCACGCGAAATCAATACTTGTTGCACCACCACCCTTACAGGTACAAGTTATAAAGCTTAGTTCTTTTTTATATTGCTTTATTATTTCGTCTTTATCCAATTAATTAATTAACTTTTGTATTATTCTTTGACTTTTCTTAGTCGGTTACTTCCATTTTATTCTTCAGGATTGGCAACGCACTTGCAGTCTTATTATTGCGGTCAGTTGAGTTGAGATTGTATGCAAAAGACTATTTTTAGTCACAGATATTATTTCGTTCACTTTTGTTTTTAAAAAGAATCTGCTATTTTGGCGCTAGTTTATATAGTAAATTGTCACGTGGCAATTTAGTTTGGCAAAGTGAGTAGTGGTTTCACTCGAGGAAAAAGATATGCCATGAAGTATATACTTTTCCGTCCTATTTGAATGGCATAAGGTGCAATAATATATAGAAATATTTTTTTACTGAACTGTGTACATTTCAAACCTCTAGATACCTATTAAGTAAGCTCTTAATATTTCATACAATAACCTGATTTATTCAATATTTTAATCAAAATACTTAAATCGTGTTTATTACGGCTCACATTACTAGCATAATTCTAAGAATAAACCACATTCAGCCAGGCTATGAAAGATTACATACAGACATTATACGTCTGTGCGTTGTTAGGCACGTCATGTATAAATTTCGTGTTAAAATTAATGACTGCGATACGAAGTCAAGTGAAAAGAAAGTTGTAATTTAATTAGTTTTTTTGTCAAGATCTCGTAATGGGGATCCCATGGGAAGTCAATGGAACTCGTTTATAATTTGGAGTCTCTTCATTGTTTTTTCAACCGGTATTTATTATTGTTGTTAAATTCCTTTCATGTACTCGGTACTCTACTTATATCCTTTTAAATGAAGTACCAGGAAGACCGAGCATCGCTCAAAAGGATGACCACTTGACAGATTGATTTCTCGTCCTGTAAACCTCCATATTTTAAATTTAATTGATATGGTTAGAGCCGTTTACGAGAACGGGATTACGAACAAATATTGGTCGATTTCTAAGGCTACGTGGGCAATTTAAAGTGAACAAAATGGTGAAGCGATCCAATGCCGACACGCGATTTCAATGCAAAGCGGTGCGACGCGGTGGACTTGTCCTACGTCACCCCGCGCCTGTATTGGTTACGAACGACACTTCAACAGCTGTCAACTGGTTTTTTTCTTTCGCTCCACGTAGCTCCGCGTCATATTCGCGTGGCATTCGCTCACCGAGGACGCCGCCTAAGGACATTTATTGCGCACTTGCTAAGCACACGTGGGTTGGTTGCCACGCAACGCGCACGTGGTATGGACGTAAATAAACAAATATGGCAGGATTCACTAGGGACGCATAAATGGAAAACGGTTCATTGCTTTTTGGTGGCATCTGAGCTGGGAGTTACATATTGATTTGTTGGAACGGAGCAACCAAGTTTCTCTTTTTTAGCTTGCAAGGTACTTCAAGTCCCCTCCCCCATAAAACTATCGTAGAGCTTGCGTAATACTAATATTTTATTATATTATCTGTGAGTTAAGTAGTTCATTACCTCTTCATTGTCATGAAATTCTAGTAGAGGTGAAAATGCTGATGAAACGCTTTTATCTACCCGGTAAAGTCATACTGTTTTTGTTATGTTATGGTGCACTTTAAAAGTCAGCCGCATGTCAATTAAATAAGAGCAATCACAACGTTGACAATATGTTGACATGAATGTGTAAAAGTAAGTCACGCGATGATTTAACTTCAGAGCTATTAAAAATAAAAGGCGTAAGAAACTTTTAACATTACCAACCCGCAAATAAATCATGCGCGTTTCTAGTATGTTGTATGTAAATAAAAAAAACTTGCAATGGTAGAATTAATAATAATATTTTGACATAAAATCCTTCAAATGTTATTTAAAAAACCTTCGTTTGTGTGTGCAAAATTTCAATCAACCTATATTTAATTCTTGTATACGCTCACTACAAATATATATTATGTGCAGTGTGACGTCATCATTACTGATGTACCGTACAGCCGAGCGGCCGTACTAACACTTTCATAAATGAATCCATCATCTGGTTAGCCAATACTGCGTAGGCATCTTGGAAACCAATATTAAGAGATTTGCGCAAAACTTCTGACACTTTGTGTTACCCTGGTAGATCGCCCCAATCTTACATACCTATGATGTCGAAGGCGTTGGGTGTAATAGTATAATCGAACGCTGTACCCATAATGAATTTGATCGATTTTACTCCTCCATAGCCTTTCGAATTCCAGTTGGCATTATAGGTACCTGTTAATATGTTTTCTAAAATGAAAAGATTTTCAACCATTGCCTGATTAGACTCTAAATTCTTTACATATTTTTTTTTAAATACTCGGTGAGTTACCTCAGTGATAACGATCTGTTATAAATAAACGCAGTGCTTTGTGTCTTTAATAAAACAAAAGATATATAATGTGATACTCCAATAGCCACACATAATTTCTTTGAAATGCTAATTAAGCCGCATTATTGGTATAATTACTAAACATTTCCACGTCGTTTCATAGCAGAATACTTATATTGGAACCCTATCTTGAACAACTATGTCATATGTTCTCGTGAGTAAATAATTTACTTGCTTGTTTTCGGAAACCAGCTTGTTCGATGGGCTGGAAGTCAACCAACCTACGTGCTAAAAAAGTTCGTGAAAACAGCTTATAGATATAGCTTAGAAGTGTGATGGGTCTGTTCTTTTTCAAATGGGAGTTATCACCCTTCTTGAAGAATAGCACCACCTCGCCTCTATTCCATGATCGTGGCGTCTTGTCCTCGAGTATGACTTGAAATTACAGATTAATTTAAAAAATGCCTGTGTCCTGGCTTTATACAAAAAAAATAAGTTTAAAAAAATACGCTTTCTTTGGAAATCAAGTAGGTAAGTAATAAAAACATATATTTTTTAAATTCTATCAGTTAAACCTATTCTAATCATACAACAAAAGGAAACTGTTCAAAACTTGTTTATGTGAGGCTCAAGTGAGTTTAAAATATATCGATACATTTAATCAATGTGTACGTATTAAGGAGCTCCTAATAAGGATGAGTATTGTAACAATAAATGCCTCTCATACAAACTGCACAATCAGCATTTTTTTTAAAGTGAAGTAACCGTAAAGTAGTTTAGCCATGCTATGTCTTTATCTGTCACTGTGACATTCGAAATCTGATAAAGCATGTCGTAGCTATTTCATGGTTACTCCACGTTTATTCATAAGGGCATAAAATATTTTCGGCGGCAAGTCGGTGAACTTGTAAATCCCTTTAATACTCAGCTAACCGAACTGCGCATGTGCTTACATTTATATAACGCTGTGACCAGATTAATTGGCTTCGATTAAGGTGTGTTCTGCGTTTCTTTTCGCATTTATGTAAAAGAAAGAGACGCCTAAATTAGCCTTTGCCGAATCCCGTAAGTGTGGCCACACAAATAACAGACTACGTTTAGTCTGACTTCTCTCCTTGGTAAGTATGCGATCCTGGTACCGTTTTGACCGTGCATAGTTTGTTGACCCCTGAAGCTAGACCCAGGGTGTCATTATTCGTGTAATCTGTCTGTAGCAAAGTAACTTCTAAACAAATAGATCGATTACGACGCTTTCTTGTAGAATAGTAATTTAGTTTAACTGGTATAAGTAGTTTTTACTGACTGCCGCACTCAGAGACGTCTATTTAATTTAATTCTTGATTAGTGACGTGTTGTCTTGTTCTATTGCTATAGCAAAAAAAGTGACAGCAGCAACTTTAATCAAGAATTATATTTAATTGACGTCTCTGAGTGCGGCAGCTAGTCTTGTTAAAAATTTGTTAAGCCATTAAAAATAGATCAGCTTCAAAGTAGGGACGTTGCGATTAATATTTAAAAAAAATATGATGTTCTTGATGTCATTACTTTCGTGTTTGTATCTGTGTAGATTTGTGGCATCATAGCTCTCAACTGGACGTAGATTAGCAAAAACGTTCCAACTCACAACTTGGTCAAAAATGAGTTATCTAATACCAATGAGATCAATTAACATGGTATTTTCATGTAGCAAAAACGTTCCAAGCTACCTTGTGTGTGTGATTAGATATGACCATAGTGGTCCAACCCACACATATAGCAGGTGTGAATAAAAAAAACACAGAAGCGTTCTAACATGTCTGAAACATTTTTGTTATATTGGACGGTTTAGTGCTTGTTAATATTATACCATTACGAAAAGGATCGAAGCGGCCTGGAACAATTTCGAGAAATATGTATCATGATATTCAAGATGAAAAGTTACTCCCAAGACAGTTCCAAGTAAATTGGTACGTTTTCGTGATAGGTGTCAGTTTATATAAGTATGGTATAGATGTAATTCGCAAAAACGTTCCAAGTATTTCTCCGCTCAATTCTTCAAAACTACGCAGCTGCTTTTAACAGGGTCTTTGCTTATTGGTTAGTAATCAACGCGGATATAATTTTTAGAAATTACATCTGTCCAAAGCAGACGCGTGTCCATAGTATCTACTACTTAATAATATGGAACGTTTTTGAGAAATAGATAAAGGAACCACGATAAATAAATCGTAATTAATTTTAAGCGTTCCACGCCCTTTTTTCCCTATTATCAAACAATTAAAGATATTTAAGAGGATTCTGATGGATGTAAAAAAAAAAACTTGCTTAAGATTAACACCAACACAAAGTAATAATAATGATCCATCGCTGAACATTAATGTTAAACTTTAAAAAAAAGTTTTTTCTCTTAACTAAGGTTGAATGGGTTGGAATGTTTTTGCTAATCTACGTCCAGTCGGGATGGACCACTTTATTTTTTAAAGCTTGCTAGTCATTCTCACCGAGTAATACGAGTAATATTGTGCCTTTATGATTATTTCTTCCCATGTCTAACAATACTAGCCCTGTTGAGGTTCTTATCAAACGCAGAGGTTCTTGCTGGCTGTTTTCTACAGTACAAAAAAGTTATATTTAAAATTGACGTAGTCTTGGTGACGTAATTACTGTTTGATGCTTGTATAAGCAACACAATGTATTACAATTTGTATTGTTTCTTTGTGATTTTTATTGTCATCGTGCAGCCTTTCGCTAAATCTATGGCGCTACTCTCCCCGTAAGTCTAACAAACCCTGCCCTAATAATAGTAATAAAGAAAAAAAACAAAGCGGAAATAAAACACAAGTGGAATTCTAAGCATTTTGGTTTTTGGTTATTATAAATGTTATAAAAATTAGCAGTTTAGTACGAAAAAAAAAGTGTCTACCTGTGACGATAACATACCGGGTATGCTTAGTACTTATTCTTTTTTATAGTTGAGAAAACGATTTATTATCATAAAATAAGTTAGGTTAATACCGATGTATTACTGTTATTCTGTCAGGTCAGTAGCCGTTATTTAAAATCAATAAAGTGGTTCAGGTTATTTAATCAGAATGTTGAAATCAGCGAGTACGTTAAAAAAAAGAGTTTCGAATATTTAGTTTTATAACATAACATCTAATAATAAATACATATGTACACAAGCGTCGGAGGAAAATATATAACTCATATTTGTTACAAAATTATAGAGGCTACATTATCTTTTTGGGTAGATTTGCAGTTTAATTAAGCTATTCAGGGTAAGTGTCTTGTTTTGTGGTGTAGGTATAGGCCTAAATGCATAAATTTTGAATTTGGCAATTCCATTAGACATTCACAAAAACACAAGTATCTTTATAAAATAAGCACGTGTTTTAATGCAATGTGAACAGTAGTCATCTTTCAGATTAGTTCATGTACCGAAAGGTAGGATAAAAATACAGTTATTGAAGTCTCAATTGTTGGCGACTCGCAAAGTCAAATGCTGACGCTTAGCGAGGGGCTTAAGGATATTAAAAAAGGTAAAGATAAAGAGATGAAAAGGCATTTATTCGCAACAATATAAAATACCAATATGAACTATGAGCATTATGTATGATGCATTATGAACTTTAACGCAATAAACTTAATTAAATTAATATGCTTGCCACGCTTATCAGCCAGCAGGTGTTTCAATGAGTTCCAATAAGTCAGATAGATGGCGTTACTAACCTCAAAATTCGTGACATTCTTGTTAAAAAAATACCATAAAACAATTAAAATTTGCCCTAGTTTATGTGTTTTAATGCTGACATAATAATAAAGCTTTTTTTACATCAATGCAATTTACAAAAAAAGTTATTAAAACTCCACATTAGAGGACAGGTCACGACATCTAGTTTAAGGAAGTTGAAACTAACTAAACCAGTAGTTGTTAAGACTGGTGCGAGCCTGTGTGTGCCTGGACGCTATGTGCGTTGTGACGTACGAGTACAGCATCGATCGCTGACGCGCACAAGTAAGGGCTCCAACTTGCTTTGGCGGTCCATGCCTCTCTTGGTTATGTTATCCTGGTAGCATTGCGTCAGGAATGCAGCAGTCCGATTCCCGTTGATGCGTATGCTTCTAAGAATGGAAAAAAGAATGAGGTGTTACGATAAGTTTAACGTGTGTATATGTGAATTTGTGTGTTTGTGTATGTGTATATCTGTCCGCAGCATCCTATCTCCCAAACGGATTTGTTTTAGGCAATAACTATTTGTTGGTATGAATAGTCTAGGTGGTATAAACGATATCGTAGTTTACCTGTTAAGATATTGTTATGACGTCAGCCATCATTGTTGTCAAACAAGCAAGAGCTATCAAAACGTTGACAAAATGATAACAGATCAAAAACGATAATGGTTTTGATCGTGTTAAATAAAGGCGCAGGTAAAATAAACAAATTTTGTGATTTTTTTCATTTAATGTGCTTAGTGCACATTAAATGATGCACACCTAGATTAGCATCAGAAATAGCTTGTAGCTATCATTATTATTCGTCATGATTATATTCAAAGCAAGTTGTAACAACCGCTACGTATTCTATAGTGCTACGAGCTACGACCATGAGCTACGACTCCGATTAATTTTTCATAGTGCAGAGGATAAGTTCGTGTTTATTTTTAACGCGTTTAATATCCGCCAGTTAAATAAATTACATTTAAATAAAATGGCATAATTACCGCTATTATAATTGTTTCTAATTCACAAAGACGCGGCGCCCAACTAAACGAATAATCTAGTAGTGAAGATATGGAAACAGAATAGAGGTCGAAAGGTGCGACCCCACCGCTACGTAAAATACAGTGTTGTTGTGTAAACAAAAGACGGGGTCATAGTAACAACATGGTGCCGTTTTTGACGCGCCGGTGCGGTTCAATTCAATCAACAACATTTAGCAGCGACCACACCGGACCTTAAATGTGCGTAAGTATATTACGGTCCGTCAAAATTGGCGCCATGTCCATTATTTTGTTTACGCAACCACCGTATACTATGCGTCTGCCGCGTGTGGCCCCTTTTTTAATCTAGACCAATGTCAGGCTGTCAAGATAAAACAAGAGCTCGTCGGTTAAAAATATATTGATTGCTGGACTGATACTTACGGGATCACCCAGTATCGGGTCAGTTAATTAGCAAGTGCTTTGAAGAAACAATGATATCATGATTCCTATACCATATTCAAGTACAAATAAATATTTTCATTTCACGCTCAAATTGTTTTAAGTTTTTTGATCAATAATTTAAACAATATTCATTGTACCTGTAAAATTTGGAACTTTTTTATTCCGTGTAATTTTTCATTTCATAATTTAGGCCACAGTTCCGCAGCATCCGCAGAAGAATTTTCCCGCATTTATACCAGGCTGACATAAAACGCAGAGTTAAGGAATTGATAGTCACAGAAATGTTCTTTAACGCCATCTATATTAACTAGTCTGGACTAAAGACAAGCACTAAGTTTTCTACATGCTTAACGTTCAACACAATCATGAGTTGAATTCCCTTGGCGGAAGATGGCGCTGGGGTGAAGGTAGCGTTGTTATTTTATATCCTACTAATATTATAAATGCAAAAAAAAGGTGTCTGTGTTAGTTTGTTTCTTCTTCACGCTGCAACGGCTGGACTGATCTGGCGGAAATTTTAAATGGAAATAGTTTATATTTTAATATAAGCTACTTTTCACAAACTAACATATTTAGTAACTCGCATAATTCATATCTGTCTTTACAAATTATTTTACACACATACGCAATGACAATTATACTCAAATTCGAAATCCATTTCGAAGCATAGGGTTTTAAAGCCGTTCTGCATTATTAAGTCTTGAAATATGAATATATTTCGGATATTTTGGACAAAAGTATACTAAACCTTTGTTTGACTTTTGTTTTCGGCTTGAAGCCCTCCTAGTTATATCTTATGAGATAAGCGAAAAGAGCTCGAAATAGTTTATTGTAATACAATAATGACAATAACTTTTTATCACTAGAAAAAAAATATTTGTTGAAATTTATTAGAAAATGCCACCCCAAAGGCTGATGGGCAATTTTGTATGGACTTCGTTCCCAGCCTCCTCCTACAGTAACGGGATGCATGTCTATATGATCATTAGGTCCCAAAAAAAGACAAAATACTTATTTTAGTAGCAAAATCAATGGGTTTTTTTTAATGGAAACAAAAGCCAAGCAAGGAAAATCATCCATATTTGTGTTCATTTTCAAACAAATTCCATACGATACGATAATCTTTTTCCAAGAAAACCCCATACATATGGTGATCGTCGCCATAATAAACATACATTATGTTACCAAGATCTATAAACTGGCACATGTTTCATCTCTGTGGGTGGGCGGGGACATTTTTGCCCATCGTCCTTTAAAATAAAATATAATTACGTCATCCATAAAATTACTGCTAAATAAATAAAGATATAAACAAAACCATTGGGTCAATTGCAACATTAATGAACTTGGTCTCTTAAAATTACGTATTCTTTCGAATTAGAATATAACCACCGTGGGTTTTTTTTGGTCTAGTTAATTTGCAGTATGTTGTTCTGTTACTCTTTAGACGCGCCCTACAAACAGTAAAGACAGCCTAGTAGTTAGTACTATATATAAAGGTAAAAACATGCTTCCGTTTATCGCAAACAAAAACTGTTCTTTTGGGATGGTCAACGCGGATGGAGTCGTTATAAATAAAAAGAATACCTGGATGACCGATCTTTTCTCGGTACTTTATTATGGTAAGTTTTCAAAAAGGTAAGCTTGCTTTCAAGCTAGATCGATTTACCGCCCACGAAACCCGCGCAATACTAAATTTCATGAACATAGTTGGAGCCGTTTCCGTGATTCAGATTGTATATACTCGTATTTATATTGAAGAATTGGTCGTTGAAAGGTATAGATATCTAATGAGTTAGTAAATAGATACTAGTAGGATTGATGGCGCCTGGTACTTCTTTGACTGTTCACAATGTAGCGCTGGCCCCTACTCTGATGTATGGTAGTGAACGTTGGGTGTGGCAGGACAAGCATGAAAATCGTATAAATGTGTGGTTGGTTGTAAGGAGTTTAAAGGTCAGAGAGAAATGTGGGCTAATTGATGATGTAATAAGATTGAAATGTACATGATTCGATGGTTAAGTTATTTGGAAACGATGGACCAAAGAGATGGCCTGATTTTGACAAACCAAATACTGAGAGAGAGAGAGATTTGTCTCAGCGCCACGAGTGCCACAGGATAAATAAGCTAGTGAAGGATAAACGTGATTAATAGTTATGACCACACCAAGACGGCACTCGGTTTAACGAAACTAGTGGTCCCGGGTTGGATTCCCGGTGTTAGATTTTTTATGTGTTGATTGATTGATTTATTTTTGTGTTTTGGTGTTTTCTTACTGTGAATTTTTAATTTTATTTTAGATCATTTTAAGTACCCATTGTTCAAGCATAGAATGAATCAAGGCCAGTTTATGTGATATTAGCTCACCCTTTTTTTTAGTTCTTATATTAAAGCAAGCAATAACGTTTAGTACATTTTGTAAAATTTACGCCATCTATTCAAAATTTCAAACATCGCAAACTAGTCTAGTGTAGATAAGAGCTAGCTATGAGCTAGAGACTAGGCCTCCCATAACCTATGCTCTCCTGGTATACACTGTCGTGCCGGTGCTTCGGTAATCAATAACGGAGCAGTTGGTTGACCCTGACTCACTGACAATTGATTGTTTACTATCTTATAACCTCAAAGAGCCTGAATTAATATTTTTTCTGCGCCAATAATATATGAAAATGACCTGCTTTGCAAGTCTTTTTGCCTAAAATTATTATTATTTAAATTAATGTATGCATAATTCAGGTCGAACCACAGAAAAGCTAGTCGACTCACGTGAGCGGCTAAAAGCTAAAGCGCATGCGTCCTGACACTCGTGACGTCATCGCACGCTGGCAAAATACAGTGTATGAATGAAAGCGTAGTGTGTGAGTGAGAGCGTCGGCCTAGTGGCGTACGGTTTTAACAAGATAAAGGGGTAACTATACCAGATGTATCTCTATCTTGAAAAATAACGATTACGATACCAAGATGTCACACAATATCATTAAAAAACATTTATTACTTATAAGATCAAATTAAATCAAATCCAAATCGTTTATTTGGTGTAAAACACACTACATTAATAACAAAATAAAATAATAAAATGAAACAGTTAAGAAAATAATACAGAACAAAAACATAAAACAATTTTTAATGCACCAAATATGGTGTCACTCAGCATAGTGTCAGACATGTAAATGCCGTGACGCGGATTTACAGGGCAACCATGAGGAGAAGGAGGAGAAGAGGTGCTGCAGGTCGTTTCATATGTATGTGTATGAGAGCGTAGGTATAGGTAAAGTACCTGAATGGTAAAATGCATAAGTAAGTAAATATATTAATAGATTAATAAGATAAATAGGAATAAACATACACAAAGAGGTGCTTTAGTAGATAAAATAAAACAAAGTGAAAGCGACAGTGCGATTCCGACACAGTGCAGCTGCTATGTTGTGGATAATTGTAGGCCAATCAAATACTCTTTGAGGTTATTCTTGAAAGAGATCAGAGATTTAGCGTTTCTGATAGGCGGTGGAAGATTATTCCATAACTTCGTGGCAGACAGTTTTTTTTAAATATAACCAATAGAAAATGTTATAATTATTAAATAAGACAAAACACAAAGTAAACAGAAACGGAAACTGCACCACAACAAGGACAAAATGGAGCTCTCAAGGACTGAACAAGCTCATGGCATCGGTGTTTGAACATAAAACCTTATGCATGCCCATCGATGACATGCATACTGAATATAACTTTAAGAAACTATACTCAGCGGAGATAAATGCCGTAAGAAAATCCTACTTAGATGGGAACTAGGCACTCCAACAGTGATGGAAATGACATAGCAGATGAATTGGCTAGGAATGGTGCTGAAAACCCCCTGGTCGACCCGGAGCCGTTTTGTGGCATAATATAACGAAAAACATTTTCCCTGCTAAGCGACCTATAATAAATATATGAGCTCGACCATCGAGCTGTGGAAGTCCACAAAAGGACAAAATCACTCGAAATCACTAATAAAAGGGTTCAGAAGCAAGATCTCCAATGAGATTCTACAACTCAAAAGAGAAAAGACTTGCGCAGTGTCTAGGATCCTAACTGGCCACTGCAAACTGAACAGCCATCTGTTTCTAATGGGTATGAAACAAGACGCGACATGCAGGTTCTGTCAAGAGACAGTGGAGAAAGCATTGCACACCCTCTGTGCATGCTTACCACTAATGCGCATCAGAAGTATCCACTTAGGGTGACATATTATGGACCTACAAGAGATACAACTCCTCACTGCCCAAAGCATCTGGAAATTCCTAAACGCAACGGGTCTTTGCGGTGAGCTCTAAATAAAGGGCTACCACAAAAGATCAGCAATGGTCGAAGCGGCACACAAAGCCCACGTCAAGTCCCCAATAATATAAATAAACGGATACTTTTTAACGTCAAGTAACGTAGAGTTGTTAACGTTGATGTTTACAATAAAACCGATTTATTAAAATCCCTGATGTAATAACTAAATGTCACTTTAGTATTTCTGTATATGTGAATAATGTAGTCCTTGTAGTTAATCCGAATAGACGCGGCTTTTGTTTAATCATCGTCGTTAAATATATTATGGATTTTTATTATTAATCTTATATTATTAATTAGGTAGTACCCAGATGACCCAGCTTAACTCGGTTTTTTTTAGTCAGTTTTCTAAAAATTAAACCTAGCTAGACCGATCTATCGCCCCTGAAACCCACGTTAAAAATTGCATAATAAATATTATTAGAATCGTTAGAGCCGTTTCCAAGATTCATGTTACATATACAAGAATAGCTCGTTTAAAGGTATTAGATAGATACCCAAGTGCCGCTTGTTTTTCATCATTTATTTGCTAAGTCGCCGTATACGTGCGCTACGCCGTAGACGTACGTGCTTCAAGTCAATTATTAGGTTGGTGTGGATACTATTTTGCGAGTAAGTCTATAAAAGCAGTGTCGCGAAAAATGTTTCTCTTTTTTCCTCGAGATTTATTTCAATAAAAAAATAAGATAACTTGTACTTTTACGAGTCATTAAACCCTGCCTAAAAATACCGCAAAAATAAACTGTTTATTTAGATTAAATAATCATTACCCTTAATCTTACTTTAATATTTTTACGTAGAAATGTTTCGTTTTCTTGTTTGTTGCAAATTTACGGTTCAAAGTCTTAACAAACTAATGAAAAACCCTTTACGAAGATAGTTTATAGCTGAGAGGCTGCGTAGATGTAGGTTATTTTTATCCCAGTGAATATGACCAGCGAATTACCACTTTTCTTCTGGGACGTGACAAAACAGCTGCTAAATGAAACTTAAAACACAACAATAATTTGCCAGTACTCCCTGATCCTTTATGTACTCCTGCGCCTCTATTCCTTCAGTAAAAAACATATCGTCTTTGACCTGTAATGTTATTGTTATGACGTCAGCCGTCATTACTGTCAAGAAAATAAGAGGCATCAAAATGTTGAAAATACGACAGCAGATCAAAACTAATATTGTTTTTACCGTGTTGAATAAAAGCCCTGATACATAACTTTACTGGGCCTCCATTCCCGACGGTAAAATACATATTGTCTTAGACCTGTTATGGTATTGTTTTGACGTCATTCGCCATTACTGTCAAGTAAATAAGAGCTATCAAGACGGTGACAGCACGATAACAGATTAAAAACAATATGGTTTTTACCGTGTTGAATAGAGGCCCTGGGCAGCTGACCGCGCATGTGAAGCAGTTACAGCTACCGCTGCCGCCGGACACGTGCAGTCCAATGGATCTCTGGGCCCTCTATGAAACTAAATCAAAGTAACGTAAGGAATCAAATACTATGAAACTTCATTTTTTTGCTACGCCTATGCTACGCCTCTACGCTGGGGACAGAAACATTATCGCATTTTGTATGAAAATATTTAAATTCACAATCCTCTTCACTCTTCTTGTTCGCATGTAATTCCTCATCAATTTAAATTAAATAGCCAAGTTGTATACTTTTAAATTTGCCATTATGAAACATTATTTTAGCATCCAGTGACCAACAACACCTCGTTTGTGTAAATCAGGCCATTCGTTTAAACTCTACGAGGGAACTAAGATTTAAACGTACAAAATCATTATTCTCATAGGTTAAAAATCATTAACCTCTATCTTCAGTACTCGGGTAAAATTGTTATGATGTGGTGGCAGGTGGCACTACATTATCAAGTGGCATCCTTTAGATTAAGCATCAGATGTTGGGTAAAAAACTGGATTGTTACCAATGTGTTACTTTGTACAGCGTAAATACATTAACATGGGACAATATAACGCAAGTTGATCGTATTGTAAACGTTAAGATAGCGTTTATTTACTTGACAGTAAATAAAAGAAACCAACACAATAACAACAAAACAATTACAATTCGATGACATCTCAAAGGTAAATTATTGAATCAAGATGGGCTTCATCTTGATGCGATAATGATATTATAAGAAACGCACTATTTTCGTTACATTGTGTTTCTCCCGTTTACGAGTATGTGTATGCCTTTTAAATTGTTATGATTGCTCTTTTTAACTGATATTAATATATTTTATGTATTCATAAAAAATATGATAGATAAAAAGTAAAAGCAAAGAAAATTACAGTCTTTCATCTATGAATGCAGCGATACTTTTCATGTTCGTGTGGCCCTAGTACCGTTCGGCGCCGAGCTGCGACGTGCTCGGTGAAATCGGGATCGCCGAGGGCAGCGTCGCTGAGGTGTGGCTCGGGGACCGATGGCCCGACGCTGGGAGCGTCGCGCTGTAACTAGCGAACTTTCCATTTATAGAAAGGGGTGCGGCGGGAGGGGCGCGGGGAGCGGGGCGGCCCCCCTGGCGACACACGTGGCGACTCACACGGTCCACATGCAGCGTCTCTATGCAACAAAAGTTAATTCAGCGTATTTTTATTATAATAATAAAATTAATTCATCTTTTTGTAGTCGACTGTACAAACCCAGAAAAAAATACCTTAAAAGTGGTCAAGTTTGAGTTGGTCTAGCAATGTATCGATTTGAAATCGAATTCAAATACATAACAAAAAATATCGTCCACATACCATCTCCGCACTAACTAGCATTCTTCTGAGCGAGCTGTAGAAAGTTCATGGATTAAAATCGTAAGTGATCTTCTTATGATTAATAAATACTTTCAGTTTTGCCCAAAAGCATGCTGATTTAAAATTATAATCACATTTACTAGGATTTGGTTTCAATTTTAAAAGCCCCATAATTCACTTTTAGACATATTAAAATTAGGTTATTAATATATATTATTAATTACTATTAAAATATTATTAGAAAACAGAAAGAAGGGCAGAAATGCAAGGTAATATATATACAGGGTGGAACAAATATGGGCCCTGGAGGGAAACTACCTTAAATCCTTTAGTTAGCTCATTTTACTGAAAGGAAACATTCCTTTATTTTTAAAAAGAAACAAAACTGCAATTAACGATTTTTAAATTTTTGCTTGTCTTACCCGGAAATCGAACCAACTAAAAATAAAAACCCAGCATAAAATTTGTCTAATAAACATTTATTTGGTCATTTTAATAAAAAAGTGAAAACTAAATTTATTTTGTTTTGTCATCAATAAGAAAAACATAAACATGAAACATTTTTTTACGTAGACGGACATTAAGAAGAGAAAAGAATCTTAGTAATTTTCTGATAAGTTGCTCGAAATGACCCCCTTCGTTCCGGATACACAAATTTAGTCTACGTTGAAATTCATTTCTTGTAGCCCTCTGGAAAGTGTTGTGGTGTATGCTCCTAATAACATTTGCTACCGCAACCCTTAATTCTTGTACAGTATTATAACACGTTTTGTAAACTTCATTTTTTACATGACCCCATAAAAAGTAGTCCAGAGGCGTCAGGTCCGGACTTCTCGCTGGCCATCTAATCGTCCCGTTTGTACCTATCCAGACATTGAAATTTTCATTCAGGTAAGCCCTGGAAATTCTGCTATTGTGGGCAGGTGCACCGTCTTGTTGAAAAATGATATTATTTCGTTCCTCCTCCGGTATAAGGTTTAATTGACTATGTAAAAGGTCTAATATTTCAATGTATTTTGCCGTATTTAGATGTCCTTCATAAATGTGCACCAAAACAACCATATTGCTTCTAATTCCGCACCAAACATTAAAGGAAAATCTGACCTGATTGTTTGTTTCGCGAACACGGAATGGATTCTGACGGGACCAATAATGATTGTTATGTCTGTTATACATTTCATTATTGCTGAAATTTGTTTCATCAGACCATACAATAAGTCTAAAAAATTTGGGTTGCGAGCTATTTCTGTTTGAATATTCTGACAGAACTCTAATCTCCTTTGACTATCTCCCGGATGTAGTTTCTGCACCAATCGCCCATCACGAAAACATTTGTATTTGTACTTTTTCAAAACACTAAGAACACTTAAATCAAAATTGGAAAGTCTAGATTTTGCTGCTGCGGGCGTTCTAAACATTTTTTGAAACTTCCAAAATTCACTAGTTTTTTCACCATTCGCGACAAAACTTTTCTAGATGGTGTTTGTCTGTCTGGATACCTCTCACTGTACCACTGTAGAGCTAAATTGCAATTCTTGTTGTTTGAAAAGTAAGCTTCTAATAAATCGAAATGTTCTTAATACGCCATTATTACAGAATAACGGAATGAAAGCAAAACAAAACAAAATTTGAAATTCGAACGAATACTTCTTTTTTATAGTTTTTAAAAATGTTATCGTTCGAATTTCAAAATTGTTGCCCCGCGTTGCAAGAAAAGTACGTTCCATTTTAAACTTTTCGTCAGAACGAACGTCTAGTGTAAGAAGAAATCGTGCTGTGCATAGATTTATTATTACCATTTACCGATTTTGTTATCCAATACTTCAACAAGGTACTTAGAAATAGCTTGTCACAGGATGCCGGATCAGGTAATGTCGCGGGATCCTGGATCAGGTACAGGAACGGGGATGGTAATAAGGGACACCAGGAGTCCAGGGCAGGGTTATTTATTAAAAAGGCCTCTAGTAATTTATAATAAAAAAATAAGGCACCTGAGGACAACAACAAAGGAAAACTTAGAATAAAATAAAACTGTGGTAAGATGAATTTAAAATGGTCTTAGATATAAAAGGTATAAACTTACAATAAGTGCCATAAACAGGGTTAACAGGGTTATTCAAATGAAGGAACTTTATATAATTTACTTCACTTTTTAAATATTTATGTAATTGACTTGATTTATAACATTTTAATTATGATGGGAACTTGTTCATAGCTTGGAAACTCGTGAGCAACTGATCAGTCGTTGTGTCCAGGCGAACGTAGATTTTGAATGAACTCAAATTTAGAATTTTGATTAAAAATAGCCATATAGGTGAATGCCAGAATCATTTTAACTGAACGAGGTGAAATATAAAAGAAAAGGTAGATACACCTCGTTACAAGCTAACATTAGCAAGCTTGTACTTCACACGATGTCTTTAGATGTTGAAGAGATAAGAAAATTATAACGTGTCATTTACTTGTTAAACGTGAACAGTACTAGGTATTGTTAATAAAGAACTTGTAATAAATATTATTCATGGGCATCTCGTAGAACAGATGAGTGTAAGACCAAATGTTTATTAGACATTATTTTTATCCTGAACAAAAATCCTACCTTTTTTATAATAAAATAGCGAGGGTTTATTTTTTTATTTTTAGTTTGTTAGATTCCCGGGTGTGATAAGCAAAATTTAAAAAATCGTTAATTGCAGTTTTGTTTCTTTTTAAAAATAAAGGAATATTTCCTTTCAGTAAAATGAGCTAACTAAAGGATTTAAAGTAGTTCCCCTCCAGAGCCCATAGATTTTTTCCACCCTGTATAATTAGTAAATTAAACTTTCTTTGTCCTGTTTCTACTCGATTATTTCACGAGTGGAGTGAAAAAGATCACTAAAACTTTAGAATAATTGGAGCTCCATCTTTGCTCTTAGGATTTGAGGGTCACTTGTGAAGAATTTCTTTCAAGCAAATGTTTTTTGTACATCAACCAATTTGATTCCCGGGTCAGTATAAAACTATATCAAAGTGACGTAACATTTCAAATTGAAGGAGATCATACGAAATGATTTATAGCGTCACTGTGACATAGTTTCGTAGCTGTGATGTGACGATATATCGATAAGACGACCCCAAGAATACATACAATAAATCACGGCTGTTTCCCAGAGGTTCTTTCCACATAAATAAATAAAAAAAATCGCTTCTGTCCACGGCCGAGCTTAATTACGAACTTAGTATCTAGCTAGAACGCTACCCATACAAAATCATTAAATACTAACGTACCTAGTACCTATTTTGGAGGCTCCATAATACTTCTATTTTTTTCACTGAACAAATATCGTCAGAAGGTTGTCTTCAGGTCAAAGAAATCACTTGTCGACTTAGACTTTTCTTACAAAATAATAATAATAATATGTTAATTAAATTAGTCTTGTTTTCACTGCAATAATATATATATATTACTATCTAGTTGACTAACACCTTCGAAATACAGTTGCACGTGTTCCTAATTTAATTTAGTGAAAGTTCGTGTCAAATTTTTGATAAAATCGATTTGTTAACATTGTTACTACATAATGACCACAGAGAATATTCATAGATCAGCAGTAAAAAAAAATGTGTAAAAGCATAACAAGCATCGTCTTTTATCGCGATGTCGACACGTGGTCCTAACCAGAAGCCCAACGTTTCGATAGATGGCGCCAGGTGAACGTTAGATAGCGGAGTCGTTGTTTTCCCCCAAAAAGTATATAGAGTGTTAATACATTATTGAAGTCCATAAAAGCCGGATGCATTAATCTAAACATGGTCCTATTTTTGAATTCGTCCTTACGTTAAAAACGTATGGATGGGTATAATTTAAAGGTTAGATGGCGGAAGGGGCAGTTCAACTGCCCTCATTGTCCATAAACAATATAAATAAACGCAGTAACCTGTATATTTAGAGATCCAAAATCTGCCACAAGGCTTTGTTTTATCCTAACCACTTAAACATGAGTCTAGTTAGTTTAAATGGTCGTACTCACGGTTTACAATCAGTAGGTAATAATTAAAAGCATGAAAAATATGATAATGAAGTTGTATCCTTTCGTTTTACTGTATTTTTTCATATTATATTGATATTATACCTATCTTATAAGCTTATTTTATTTATGCACTATGTTGTAATAAAACGCTCTGTACAGAGAGCGGCCGGACTTGCATAAACCAAATACAGATCTAGTGAATAATCCTTTCCATCGTTTTTTGTCAGATAAGGTCGTATTTAAATACAAACATTTTTGTCAAAAAACGATGGGCAAGGATTATTCCCTACATCTGTGGCGGCGCGTTGTCATTTTACTTTTAAATAAATATTTTATATCATTATTATATATCTTGTGTTGTCATTAAAATCACTTAAATATGCATACTTACAAGTCGATCCGATAATCATACGTAGGTAAGAATTAATTTTCAAGATTTGATTACATTATTTGTGCCTTAGAAGTGAAGCAGTTGTAACCGCCTGTTTCACAATAGACACGTAAAGACTATTTGACATATAAATTTTGCCCTTTCTCTTTCTTTCACTTGAATATAGACAAGTAGAAAGTGAACTTTAAATGGCAGATAAATTTACTCGTCGATTGTGAAACAGGCCCTTAGTGTGATAAAATAGTGTAAATTGTCACAATTTAACATATTAAGAAAATACAAAAAGTGGGCCTCGTGAAGGAATCGAACCCCCGACTCCGGTGCGTGGCTTTATGATGTTAAAAGCAACCGGTGCTCTATCCAACTGAGCTAACGAGTACGGTGCACTGCCTGGCGAAAATTGCAGTCGCTTGATGGAAAATGACGTCACACCAATAGCCACCACGTAGTCTAGGTAGGTATACAATCTAGGTATACGGTTTAGGCATACTGTGCAATCTATATTGCACCCTTACTAACATAAGTGACACCCATTTATCGGAAAGGGATAACACCATTTCTATTCGCCCAACATTAAAACGTTCAGTTAACGTCGATACTTTGCACGGCTGTATAGAATAGCTACTCTTTATGTTGTACGGCAACATTTGAGGCGTTACTCACATGCTTAAGTAAATGCATTTTTTTATTTTTTTTATTCTTTTCTGGACCCGCACGAGTGCATTTCTTATTTTTAACTAATTCATATGTATGAATGATACAACGACATGCATCAATAAGATATATATTAAAAAAACAAATATAAGTATTAAATTATAGGATAGAAGAATAAAAGTAAAAAAAAAATATGTTAAATTTCAACGTAATAACAATTTATGATAGATAGATAAACATCTTTATTCTTCACAAACATAGACGGCTGTTAAGGCCAAATATATTGATATAATCTTGTATTAAATAAATAATATATGTCCGTTTTCGGATGTATGTACTTTCTTTTATTTTTCTGTTTTTTGGAAATTTGCCTATGCTCTTGCATTGTCCTTGCTTATTCTACTCCAAGGTTAACTGCATGAGATCCCACATGGGATAAGTCTCGCCTATGTCACTATCTATTATATAAACTGGTATTTATATGCAATAAAGAGTTTACATAAATAATACAGTATCATGTATACGGAAAGAGCGTACTATATAATTCGGAATTAAACCAACATTATAATATTAGTAAAATTTCCAAGTCAATTGTTTAACTTGTTAATCTAACTAGACTAACTAACTATATGGCTTACGTTCAGTTTATTAAAATCAATATGTTTAAAACTTTCAGTCTATAAATGACTAAAACTTGATACATTAATTTGTCAGAACGCCTATATATAAGTTTGAATACTGTGAAAACCTGGAAAACCTTGATTGAAAAATACTACCTTCCTAACTTGTGATACAGCCTTAATATGCAACTGCACACATTGGATGTCTATCTATACTCTCGTTACTACCTAAATCGCATAGGTGTGCAACTTGTTGTCGATGTGTGTGGCCGAAGATAGATCTTACCAGAATATGCAATCCTAGTACTTTATGCACCGAGACGGCCTTCAATGCTATCCTTGGCCGTGACGGGGTTGAACGACGCATGCGCAAACCAGCTTCTCTCGCTCAAACATTATTCCTTCTTTCTTAAATCTTCATTGTCCGTCAGTCCGTTCGTTTATCATAACTTAAAAGAGGTATATCTTTTGTTTTGCTAGCCGGTAGTGGATTTATTTCTGAGTATGACATTGTTATAACGGCTGATTCCTTAAAAACTCAGTATTACTTAAAACTCCAGTGTTGACCAAAAAAACAAAACGTACATACGTTAAAAATGACTTAGTTATTTTTCTAAATACTATTTTTTTACTTAAAAAAAACATTTTATCGCTATTTATATTTTCTTAGAAAAACCACACGCTATTGATTACGGGTTAAATGGTTGAATTTTTAAGTTAGTTTAGGACGGACGAACTACAAAGCTCTAGTAATAGGGTCACGTATGGCACCCTTTGGTTACGGAACCCTAAAAACAATGAATAAGTATTTTCTTTAAAAGATTAAATAGTTGAACGGTTGCCTTTATTATAATCAAATCAGAATATTTCATAAGTAAAATAAAATAAAATAAGTTTAGTAGTGCGATCAAGGTGGAATTCGGTGAAGATAAGTGTGCGGTCATGTATGTTCAACTAGGGAAATTTGTAAATTCATCGATTTTGCAGCGTTCTAAGACAATGACTCTCAGATCTCTCTCCGAAGTTGAAACCTACAAATATCTTTGTATTCCACAGTCTTTGGATATTATTGACGGCGATGTCAAACAGTCAGTGAACGATCGCTTCTTTTGCCACTTGAGAAAAGTTCTGAACAGTCTTTTGTCGGGGGGCAATAACGTGTGCGTCTTCAATGGGTGGGTGATGCCGTTGCTTACATACTCCTTTGGCATACTTAGGTGGACTCAGACTAAACTGGACGACCTGGATAGGAGGGTCCGTCTACTGCTTAAATCACCTCGCATGTTGCACCCACGCTCATGTCATGAGATTGTACATCCCGAGGAAATGTGGAGGTCTAGGCATTTTAAATGCTAATAATCTCCACATCCGCGAGGTGTGTTTTCTCAGGAATTATTTCCCCGGCAATGAGTGTGGGATGCATTGTGATGAGGTTGCAGTAGACAGAATCTTCACGCCTCTCTCCTTGCCAAACGAGAACTGGCTTAGACCAACGGGTTGAGCACTGAAGACCGGAAGAACGTATAGAAGAGCAAGGAGCTACGCGGACGCTTCTACCGAGCACTAACAAGGCCCAACGTATACTTTTTAGCGTCCGTGAACTGGCTACGGTTCGGTGACCTCTTTGGGGAAACCGAAGGTTTTGTCTGTGCAATTGCTGACGAGATCATAATGTCGAACAATTACCGGAAATATATTCTGGGGGTTGATGGCACGGTCGACATTTGTCGAGCGTGCCGTTGCCCCGTCGAGTCCCTCAAAAATATATTTTCCGGTTGTTCGCATTTGGCCATTGACGAGTCCTTGCACAGACATAACCTCGTGGTCAGGATCATTCATCATCAACTTGCTCTTCAATATGGTATTGTTGAGTCTAAAGTGCCGTACTATAAGTACAAACCAGCGCCAGTAGTCTAAAATGATCATCGACGCTCTATTGGGAACTATCTATCATCAAGGACAGAACTATTGTTACAATTAAGCCTGGTATCGTTTTGACAGATCGATCTCAATGCACAGTAGTCGTTGACGAGAACCTCGGGAAGGCCGAGAAGGACAAGCTCAGTAATCACCTTGACTTGGCTCATAAGGTGACTGCCATGTGGGATGTTGACTCGACGATCATAGTCCCGATAGTTGTTTCGGCAAACGGTCTTATACTCGTAGCAAAGGCTCCAACACTTCAAGAGACTGTCGCAAGATTGCTGGATTAAGGGCCAGATACAGAAAGCAGTGCTTCTCGACACGGTACGCATTGTGAGGAATTCCCTTTCTCTGCAGCCCTAACCACCGGTTAGGTCAGCTTGATACCTGCCCGGCGGCACTCGTGGGTTAGGTTTTTTATAATGTATATTTCTTCTATAAGTATTGTTATTTTATTTTTATACCGTAACAGGTCATTTGATTTGGATTATACCGCCTAGAATAGAGACGCTGTTTTGATAGCATTTTTGCTACTGTCCCACTGACATTAAAAAACATTTATAAACCAATATTCAATTAAAAGGTGAATTTACTACAAGGGCGCTTTTCGCGATCGTTTTTAAATACTGGACAATCGATATTTACTTCCAGTCAGTGAGCTCCTAAAAAAACCTTCGGATTTTAGAAGCAAGCTTCGGGTAATGACGATGACACGCAATCGTGATAATAATATGCGGTTCTGTTCTGTTAGCAACTTGCAAAACTTTTTGAAGATAACGTAAAATGTTATGTAAAGAATAACCGTCAGTACAAAATAAGCCCTTTTCATCACACTAGCTCGTAAATGGTGTTATTCCATGCCTGTATACAGAAGGACAATGGCCTAAATTGTTCCCGCGGGAATTATGGCGAGTTTGTCATCCCTAGGGAGTAATGACTTTCTTTTTAAAATTTGCAACTCTTTCGTACATCATTTCTGACTAAGGAGGTTTAATATTCAGCCAAAAATTAAATCGGTTTCTAATTTCATCTTTAAAAATTAGCTATAGACTAACTTACATTACACAAAACCTATACGCTTCATTAAACTTCATTATTTTTATACCTATTTCAAGTTTATATCAACATTTATCATTAATTTTAGTAATTATAAATTTTTATCAAATTGGCTAAATCTGGCTCGAATCCAGGTCGAAACTAAACGCAGTTATTATCTGTGGTAGAGGTCACAAAAAAAGATCGTTTCCATTTACGTTCCCGTTCGTCAAAAGTTATTTCTTTATATTTTGCAGAGTTAAAGTGTTTTCTCTTTGTTTTTTTTCCTCGCAAATGTGATGAAAACCATTGTGTGTATCACAGGCAGTAAGGGGATTACTAACTCGAGTCATTAAAAGCCCTCCGCCTTCGGCGTCGGGCTTCTAACACTCTCGTTAGTAATTCCCTTCATACTACCCTTGATGCACAATGTACTATTTTGTTATAATATTACGCTTATTTATCATTTTCTAATTTAAATGCAATTTGACTTTTTTTATGATACAATACCTGTGGATTCTTACAAACTACATGTATATATTATATTTTTAATGTACTTGTCTAAATTCCCGTTGCATCTATAACTCGGTCTTAAACCTTATTAAAATATTTACGATCAAACACTACTCAAAACAATCAGATTCTTAAAAAAAAATATGTATACATTAAAAACAATTTACGGCGATTGGATATTCACAGAAATACACTATTTAAGTTGACTCACCATGGAAATACACATACTTATATATATATATACATAAACTCACGCCTTCCATCTTAGAGTGGGGTAGGCAGAGCTACAGAATTACCTACCACTCTAAAAACTTGTTGATAATTCTGCAACCACATTTTGCACAATTAGGCTAAGAGGTTTTTTTAGGCTGCCACTTCAAGTCGTTAAATCTCATCGTGTTGCAAAGGTTCTGTTTTAGGGGTCTAACTTAAGGCGGATTCGAATAATTTCATACATTTTCATTATTTAAATTAGTAGTAGAACGTGTAAAGAGCGCGGCGACAGAGTGCTGCCGTCAGTAAGTGACGGTAGATGGCGTCCACAATATTCATCCCAACTTTTATTGAGGCTTTGTACTACCAATATTGTAATTCCCTATTCAGTTGGTCCATACCCTATTAGTTTTTACCTGCCAATTGTACTTTTGTATATATTGACGATGTTATTAATACAATTGAATCAATTGGTAGTAGAATGAGAAGAGAGCGCGGCGACATAGTGCTATTATCGTCAAGGAACACTAGATGGCGTCCATAACCCATATAAGCCACGTTTTACTGTGGCTTTGGCCTACCAATATTGTAATTCCCTAGTCGGTTGGTCCATAGCCTGTTCGTTTTTACCTCTCGATAGTACGGCTGCTCTACGGTAAAAGAAAGTAATTACAGTCGAGTAAATTTTACAGGAGAGCGAAAAAACGAAACATTCTTTATTTAAAACGTATTTTTCATTGTTTCATCAGCTTTAACATTTAATAATGTGTAAAATAATTTGCTCTACCTACTGTGTAATAATTTTATGACAAATTGTTTTTAATTATCTTTTAAATTAACAAAAATTGTTTTTCGGTAGTAAATTATTTTGTTAAAAATAAATGTGTCATATCAAAAACACAGTAAAGTACATTTACTTTCTTTTTAAGTTGCGTATAAGCATATCCCTTACACAAGTTGAAATTTAAATAATGAAGTAATAGTACTTACCTTGTTTTTAGAAGTGTTAGGAGGCCATTTCAAAATTAAAATTCTTTACTAAACACAGTAATGGCGTTTACTTTATAGAATTTTAAGATTGTCATCATGAGGGATCGGGTGGCTTACTAATAGGATATTATGTTACTGTAGGTACCAATTTACAATAAAAAATGATAGGCGTAAATTGTAACTTTTTTATTACATATTGCACAGTTTTTACTTGTAATTATCACATACTTTTAATTTTTAATAAAATTTTAATGGGGTGTTTCATAAAAATAGCACACCTTTTACAATTTTTAGGGTTCCGTAGCCAAATGGCAAAAAACGGAACCCTTATAGATTCGTCATGTCTGTCCGTCCGTCTGTCCGTCCGTATGTCACAGCCACTTTATTCCGTAACTATAAGAGCTATACTATGGAAACTTTGTAAAAAGATGTATTCGGTGAACCGCATTAAGATTTTCATACAAAAATAGAAAAAAAACAGTAAATTTTTGGGGTTCCCCATACTTAGAACTGAAACTCAATTATTATTTTTTCATCAAACCCATACGTGTGGGGTATCTATGGATAGGTCTTCAAAAATTATATTGAGGTTTCTAATATATATATTTTCTAAACTGAATAGTTTGCGCGAGAGACGCTTCCAAAGTGGAAAAATGTGTGTCCCCCCCCCGTAACTTCTAAAATAAGGGAATGATAAATGTAAAAATAATATATGATTTACATTACTATGCAAACTTCGACCGAAAATTGGTTTGAACGAGATCTAATAATTAGTTTTTTTTTAATACGTTATAAATCGTAAACCGCATTTTACCTTTCATTCAATCAACTCCAATATAATAAAGAATAAAGAAAAACATTTATTTAGATGTATAGTGGTACGGAACCCTACGTGCGCGAGTCCGACTCGCGCTTGGCCGCTTTTTTCAAATCTGCACGTGAGTTACGATCATCAATCTATTTTTCTTACTTAGAATGATGATCCCAAGATCCCAACCCCCGTGCAGATTTTGTCACAAATCTGAAGAATTTGTAAAAGGTGTGCTATTATTTTGAAACTCCTCAAATACTATACGTAACCTCTGGCATACATGTCATGACACATGATCCTGTTTAGCTCAATGACAAAACGTAGCAACTTTGAAACGAAGATTTGAATAAAAGAAGTTTAAAAGTTTCCATCTTTAATTCGTTTTAATTATGTATACAGGGTGGCACATTTAGATCAGTAAGTATGGGGAAGTCTGTAACTATAAGTGATACAAAGATCTGTTCTTAGGAACCATGTCATAGATTTTAGTGACAAGAAAAACTGCATACATGGATTTAAAAAAAAACCTTGTACTCAGTTCGAGAATCGAACCAGGTCATATTGAAAAATGAAACTTACATTATTTGTATATTTTTGGATATCGATTGTGTAGGTCGTAAGCAGTAAATGTTACTAAGTACGAAACATGATATCTAAAAGAATAAAATGCATTAAATTTCATATCCTTTAGTTTAATAAAATGGGTCTTCGAATGACACCCATTTTTTATATAGCATTTTCTTTTTCAATACGACCGGGTTCGATTCCCGAACAAAGTACAAGTTTTTTTTTAATCTATGTATGCAGTTTTTATTGTCACTAAAATCGATGACATGGTTCCTAAGAACAGACCTTTGTATCACTTATAGTTACAGACTTCCCCATACTTACTGATCTAAATGTGCCAACCTGTTTTAGAAGCTACGGGGGGGGGACACACATTTTTCCATTTTGGAAGCGTCTCTCGCGCAAACTATTCAGTTCAGAAAAAATATATATTAGAAACCTCAATATCATTTTTGAAGACCTATCCATAGATACCCCACACGTATGGGTTTGATGAAAAAAAAAAATTAAGTTTCAGTTGTAAGTAGGTATGGGGAACCCCAAAAATTTATTGTTTTTTTTCTATTTTTGTATGAAAATCTTAATGCGGTTCACCGAATACATCTACTTACAAAGTTTCCATAGTATAGCTCTTATAGTTACGGAATAAAGTGGCTGTGACATACGGACGGACAGACGGACGGACAGACATGACGAATCTATAAGGGTTCCGTTTTTTGCCATTTGGCTACGGAACCCTAAAAAGGGTACATAAGTTAAAGGACTAAAGTTAAGAATCGGTAATATATCCTTTCATCACGAAAATTAACGTGTGAAAATGTATGACTAACAACTGTTAGTTTACTCGGCCAAAAAAAAAAGTAAGTGCCATTAAATTATATTTTGAAAATATTAAAATGGAGTTTAACAATTTATAAACAAAGTAAATGTTGGTTAAAAACCAATTTAATTGAAATAAAAATATAATAAGAAAGTAACTGCCAGTAAACTACTTTGTTTTTGCTTAATCATTTTGTTTACTTTGTTTTTGCGTAGACACATCGGTAAATTTGATACTTTTTTACAAAACAAAAATCAAGCAATGCTACTTAATTTCTTTTTAGCTAAATTTCAGTCCTAATATAAACATTTTTACCAAACAGAAAACGAAGTGAATCAATTTACAACAGAAAAACAAAGTAATCGACATGCAATTACTGTATTTATGCTTTGTAATTGTGTTTTGCTTTGTTTTTCGGTAGATATTTTGTACCAGTGCCTGCAGTTACTGTCTTTAGTGAAACTGTATCTCTAAAACTAAAGCTCTTTTGATGATTCCGAGAATGTAGCAACATCTGTTACTGTCTAAAAGTGCCAAAAATGTAAAAACATCGATTTTGAAAAAAATGTCAGTTACTTTCTTTTTCCGTAGGGCAGCCGAGTACTTTGGTATATTTATATTGATATTATTGCGCAATAAATAAATCGATCAAACAGAAAAACGGCCATCCTAAAGTCAAACGAACCAGGGAGTTATAATATACAGACATATACATACAAGTACTCCAGAGGGCTTTTTTTTCAAACGTCTACCTTTAAGAGAATAACGAACTGACAGTTCACCTGATGGCAAGCGGCCATTGTTACCCATAAAAGTCGATAATGCCAGGAGTACGATGAAAAGTTACTGCCTTTCAGTATATACCCTGTTTTCATTCTCTCTCTTTTTCTAACTTCTGATACTGTCATTGGAGTAGAATATTTTACTTTTGGGAAATATTATTATTGCTAGGATCACTTAAAAGTATCTGAATTTAGTGCAGATACAAAATATGTGTGACAATTTCATTAGGCTTCTTAATCATTTGGTAAGATTGTTATTGAAGCAAATCATATTATGCCCATTACCTATTGATTGACTGGTGGCCTCGGGGCTGCAGTACAAATGTTAGTTGCCCAGCGCGGCATGGCCGTAACAAGCTTATAGGCCGAATATGCGTAGGTGGCCCAGCGGCAGTTGTGTTAGCCCAGCCCTCATAAGTTCTTAAGGGGGGCCTAGGCGCCGCAACTAAGCTTAGTTCACTCCACTTTCTATTTTAATGCTGCGGCTTGTACGAGGGCAGGATGATAAGTAACTAGCCTACACAATTTAAAAAGGTTTATTAAAAAAAATACAACCTCATTTTAAAAATGGGGTTTCTGGCTGCCTGTATTCTAAATTTGAATTCGATAGCGTCGATAGTTTTTTTTTTACTGACATTAGAAAAATTACTTTTGGCGAATTTTTTCAAAATTGATAGAATTGAACAAAGAGCTGTGATAAAGTTTCTTTATATGAAAGGAATGAAAGGGGCGGATATACATGACGACTTGAAAAATGTTTTGGGTGAATGTGCTCTATCTTATGCTACGGTGAAGAACTGGGTGGCTGAGTTTAAACGAGGACGTACAAGTGTCCAAGATGAACTCCGTCCCGGACGTCCAAAAAGCGTCACAACTTCGGAAATGGTCTCCAAAGTGCATGATATGGTTTTGGCAGATCGACGGTTGAAGCTATCCAAGATAGCTGATAATACAGGTATTTCAAAAGAACGGGTACATCATATACTTAGTGGAGAATTGAATATGAAAAAGCTGTCCGCCCGTTGGGTGCCGCGATTACTTACACTCGATCAAAAAAGAGTTCGAATGCAAAACTCTCAACACTGTTTGGACCGTTTTCAAAGAAATAAATCTGATTTCTTACGACAATTTGTAACAACGGATGAAACTTGGGTTCATCACTATACACCAGAATCCAAAATTCAATCGAAACAGTGGACAGAATCCGGGTGCTCGGCTCCAAAGAAAGCTAAAGCCATGAAATCAGCTGGAAAAGTGATGGCATCGGTCTTTTGGGATTCGAACGGAATTTTGATGATAGACTACCTCCCAAAAGGTCAAACTATAAACGGGGAATACTACGCTAATCTATTAAATAAGCTACAGGAATGCATTGAGCAAAAAGACCAGGTTTGGCTCGAAAAAAAACAATTTTTCATCAAGACAATGCAAGAGTTCACACGTGCCTTAACGCCATGGCCAAAATTAACGAATTGCATTATGATTTGTTGCCCCACCCACCTTATTCACCTGATCTTGCACCGTCAGACTTCCATCTGTTCCCCAAACTCAAACCTTTTTTGGGGGGACAGAAATTTAAAACAAATGAAGAAGTCATAGCTGCTGTAGAGGAATATTTTACAGGCCTTGAGAAAAGCCATTTTATGGAGGGTATAACAGCGTTGGAGCGAAGGTGGATTAAGTGCGTAGAACTTAATGGAGATTATGTGGAAAAATAAAAACAATCTTTTACGAAAACTGCAGTATTTAATTTTTAGGCTAGTTACTTATCATCCTGCCCTCGTATCATTTTTAGCTTGTAGTAAAACTTATGTATGCAACGCTAGACAATTAACTCAGCACTCGTGCCTTAAGAACGTACCTCATTATGTAACAGTTTCATCAATAACTAACTAAAATGGCAGCCGATTAAAAAACGGCACCATTATAATTCAATGATTTTAATAGTTTCCACATAATGCATAAAGGCCGTCAATAAAAACACACTAAAGATAATACGTATTTAAAATTAAAAACCCTTTTTTAAGAATCGTTTTAGGTCGTCAAGGCAACGCACGTGGCACGCAAAAATGTTATGATACACCCGGGACGCAGAAAATAGAGTGGGCTACATATATTGATCCGAGGGAACGGCGCCATCTATGCTTGTGTCTCTTTCAGCCCGCTTGTCCTACCAACGTATAACACAGGCATCCTACAGCTTGCGTCTTATAGTGGAACCTTTAAAAAAAACTGTTGGACTTGACTGTTACGCAAGATAGTTACGTCACTTATTTTCAACGGTCATTTTAATGCTTTAGATGCGTTCTCCGCATTCTGAGAAATCGTTTGTCCGTTTCAGAGGTCTCTACCAAATACTAGAACATCTAAATTTCGATCAAGTTGCCGTTGTGTTCAGGCACATGAAACATGTTTTCAGTACGTTTCAAACCAACCACTAACCGCCGTAACGTGAAAACCTGTTTTAGGACCCCTTTGCGTATATACCTAGTTCTTTACTTACAATATTTACGCACGCACACACACACACACACACACACACACACACACACACACACACACACACACACACACACACACACACACACATAAAATGGGTAAAATAGTTTTAAGAAGGGTACTATATAACCTGTAGATACGGAAGAGGGGTGCCTGATATAACCTACAAGGAGACGCCGGCCATCATAAGATTTGTACTGGTTTGCTAAGGAAACAAAGAATATTTAATTTGCATTTTAGTATCTATGGCAATTTTCCAGTAAGAGTGAAGAACAAGAGTAGAAAGAAACACTGATACTGAGAACCTTCAAGAAACGAGTAAAAAAGATGGCGCGATTAGAGATGAGACAGCAATTCGCTGGACATCGCGATAATCACGGTGGTTGAACAAGGTCGCGATGCGTAAAACATTCCAGCAACGAATCATAGTCTCGGTCGTCCTCGGCGGGTCGAAGTACATCGATCATCGAGTTATTGCTCTTAGATCACTAGAATGGCCGATGTCAAAATAACGTTACGTTATGTAAGCAATCGATACTTTTTACGTGTAATGTATTATATTTAGTGCCAAAAGTTTCGATACATTTTCTTTATTGGTAAACAAAATTTAAAAGAAATTACTTTCAAAACTTAATTAGAAATGGATGTAACAAAAACAAAAGAAAGTGATTGCAAATAGAATGCGTTAATACTCGTAATGACAATTCTTCATGAAACTTGACAAGCAGTTCCTTCTTAATACAAAATGGCGGCGCAGTGGTTGCCTCTTAAATTAACAAACAGTATAAATATTTCATTATGTTATAAATAAAGTATTTATTCCTAATCAAAACATCTAACACAACAACAAAGACTTAAAATAGAAAGCTCGTCTATACTTAGAGGTAGTTTTTTGTTTTACTAATGGTGACGGAATTTACACTAGCAAAGCCCAACATGCTTTTGCCGCGTATTTTTCGATTTAGATGCACTGGGCGTAACTATTCTGTTGTTATTGATTTCTAGAGCTAGTTGACCCTTCTGCGTCATAAGCTCCTGGTAATTTATGGTTAAGTGACGTCACAGGATGACGTAACGTCGCTTTCACTGGTTACCAATGTGGCAACGATATTCATTTAAATAAAGTCTTATCCCCTAGTCGAAATTCTTTGCCTATTGCGGCCTACTATGCGGCCTACTTACTGAATAAACATCTTTTATCTTTTATCTTTTTTATCTTTATCTTTTATTTTTTTTATTTGGTTACATTTTTCCCTTAATCTTTAAAAAGACATTTTGAGTCATTTCGATAAAAAATCTACACAAACTTTGACTCATTATGGATTCATAATCATAATAATTATTATATCAACCAGATTTTCAGCTTGGGTACAAAAAAAAACACGCATGTGAACTGACCCTTATTTAGTTAGTGAGTCTTTCCTCTACATAGACGACATACGTGTAATAGATTATTCTAGTTCGAAACTGATGGGCGCTCTTCAAGAAAAGCTTCACTGTGCTGTTGTCGTGCATAATATTATGGTTGATTAGATTATAATATGGTTAAATAAGGTTATCTTTACGGTATTAGAAAAAAAGATGTTAGAGTCTAACGACGACGCTAAACCTTGGTTGTATCAGTGTTTTCGGTCTTGGGACTAGGCGAGCAATAGTCTAGTATTAGAAATTTCTGGTAGCTATAATTATTATTCAGCTTTCAAGGCAACTTTTAACAAGCAAGTACGTATTTCAAATTTGAATTTACTTAAATCTTAGCTGAAGAAGCTAAGCTAAGCTTGGCTTGACAGGACTGCATGTCTGTCCTTTCTACTTTTCATTATTTTATTATATTTATTTATTTATTTGTTTAGTTATGTATTTATTTTTTATCAAACAAGTTTAAATCGTTTATAAATCATATTTAATATAAATATATAACTACGTATTAATTTGTTATTATTATGTTTATTTCCTGTATCTTTAATTGGTGTACGTTTAGCAATCCGTTGTTTTTATTCATCTCTCAATCGCTCGAAGGTTAACTGGAAGAGATCCCTTAAAGGGATAAGTACATACCTTTCGAGTTTCTGTTTCATTTTTATATTAGTTATTTTCGGTTTGTGCAATGAAGTGTTTACATACATACATACATATTCCGTAGCGCTATGAGCTACGACAATGTGCTACGACTCTGATTAAAATTTTCATAATACAGAGGATAAGTTTTTATCTTTGTATAATTATGCAGTAAATTATGACTGCACTATTAATTGAAGTCTGACGTTCAAAGTACCAATTACCTAAAATAGTGTCATTTACAAGGACGAGCCGCACCACTTTATTTGACAACATCATCAGAATGTTGCTAACTGCACGAATAATTAACTGTTAAAAAGAGTTTAACATTTTTCTAAAGTTAGATAATAATTTGGATGGCGTTACAAAACATATAAAATTTAATATCCAAAAACAACCGTTAAAAAGACAACTGCATGTTGATTGACTCACGCGCGTTGTCTGCTTTCTGTCAAGCATGGCATAACAAATGCATAGTTTATTCAAATGATTTACGGTTCGAAATTAATGAAAAAACTTAAGAATAAAAAGTACATTTGTTTTGAATATTGTTGTTTGGCGGGAAACTTTTGATTATAATACCTAAATTATTATATAACAAGTTTTTTGATCACAGGCCTACACCACTCTACGAGCTTCGGGGCTGTTACGATTTCGCTTAGAGGACTGGCTATTCCATTTTTAATTTGTCACATGTTTGAGAAAAATTAAAATATTAACATGCCTCACTGAAACCAAAATTACATGACTCAGCGAATCATCAAGTCAGACTATCCCCTACTTTACTGGCCTAGGTTTTGTGAATATAGTTATACTCGTAATATTTAGAGTACAATGTAAAAATTCTTGTTATTGCTGGATGCTGTTCTTGCAGCATTGAGCCAAGAATGCTGATTTGGCTGTACTTAGATCGCTTTCTCGTGAAATATCAGCTCAACGGTTAACATTAGGAACATGTTACTTTGAATCTATTTTTAATACTTGTAGTAACACTAAAACACACGGTCACGTCAGCCCAACCTATCAACATAAAAGCTTAGAACTGTCCGAATTTAAGTAGCAATCACTGTAAAATCGCTCTATTCGTTCTGGAGTTGCGATGCCACATCAGAAATACAGATACACAGAAACACACCTTAAACATATATATAGACACTCCTCTCTTTGTGTTGGGGGTCTAAAATAAACATATGCAAGTTGTTAGAAGCATACGAATTAAACGGGATTCGGATTCCAACAGTTTAGAGGCAATGGTACCAGGAGTGCATACTCAACCAAGAGAGGCATGGATCGCCAAAGCAAGAACGAGCCTTACTAGTGTGCGTCAGCGATCGATGCTGTACAACTACTTCATACCGGATATGACCTCTTTTACCTTGTGACGTAACGAGAATCCAACGGATAAATATTTTCACGGGGGTGATGTGCTTTTTATCCCGTAATATAAATATTGTTTTCTAGTTCATGACATACAATGTTAAGAAACTTTCATCTTTTCCATCATTGACATAAACACCCCTCCCCCCTATATTAGAAATTAGCTTGCCGATTTCGAGAAGTAAGAATTGCAGTATTTGAATTAACCATCCTTTTCGAAGTTTTTAAAGCAGTGATGAAATCTCTGTTGGTAAGTAGAGAACTGGGCCTCTATTTCCAACGGTAAAAACATATCGCCAAAACGGTGACAATACGATAACAGTTTAAACACGATATGGATTTTACCGTGTTGAATAGAGGCCCAAAGCTATTTGATCCGATACTACCAGGCAAACATTATTTTCAGAGAGGTCTGCAATGAAATCGAAAGTAATTGTCGCTTTAGGTGTAAAGTGCAGTTGGCGTAGTGTTTAACTTCATAATAATACACGTTTGTAACTTGAACTAAAAGCTGTTGAAGCTTACACCTTGCTTTTAAAGCTATATTATTTTATTGAGTAGAATAGACTTACTTTGAATAACCTTTAAAAAAAACTTTTTTATTTCAAACCTTTGATATAACTGTGTCCTGTAGTGATAATTTCATAATAACCATAATTAAAAGATATAAATAGTAAACTGACAAAAAAAAGTATTAATAAATGTGTTTTTTAAAGATGATTTACAAAAAGTGATTCATTTCAGACGCGGGCCAGGGAGGCAGCGATCACGCGTCCACGCTCAATGAGTCAACGTCAAGCAGGTAGCAGGATTGGTCGGCGGTGTGGGAGTGCTTTTGGGAGTCTACACCAGCTGCTGTCCTCGCCAGCTGTCGGGTGTTCTAAGAACATGAAGGTTAGTTTATTTAAATTAATTTGCGTTGTATGTTGCTGCTGTGTTTTTTCTTTTAATTTATTTTAACGAAGGTGTTTTCAAACCTTGATGATGTGCTCCGCCTGTCAGTGATGTTGCATGAAAGAGAAACAGTTTTACGGATGAACACAGCTTGAGAAACCGCGAAATACTTGGCGCGCCAATGTGTCTGTTTTGATCATACATTTTGAAATACTTTGACAATTCACGTAGAACGTTTCGATTAGCATATTTATTTATGTGTTTATTTATTTATTAGACAAACTAACAAAATTTAGATTACAATAATCATGATTATATTACATGCAATTTAGCTTTATATCTACGTTTCTATTACTACCATTCAAAACACTCGTTTAGTATTTAATACATAATGGAGAAATAAAACGGAGCCTACCTAGTGAGCGTTTTAATATTAGTCAGCGGGAAATACAAAATTATTTAAATAAATAAAGGAGTGCTAGTTTACGACAAAAGATCCAATTGCCAAAATACATTTTTTTTATAATTAAAACTCAAATAGAAAAAATTAACATGATTACATGTTTTGGTGTTCATTATTATAAGACAATATTATGAAATTTAGAAAAAAAACTTTTGTCGCGAAAACGTGTGTTTTTTATTTTAAATAGTGAAATCTCAATTACGTACAGTAGTTGTTATATTTGCCCGTTTTCTTTGAAGTGGCGTGTATTTCAATGTATATCAATCTAAATTTAAATCCGTATATTCTCAAATGTGGCAGTTTTGTCACCATAATAAAAACTCACGGTATGTGGCTCGGTTTGTCACTCCTTTTTCCCGCATGTAACTTCGCTGGTTGATGTTAAATTCATGTTATTTTTACCTTTAAGTTATATTGTACCGATTGTGCCCAAATAAAATATTAAAACATGTGTCGGTCTAGTTTGAGTAAAACGTTGTCGCTTTAATTAAGATAATATAGAAAACGAAAAAAGAAAAACAAAATCTATTACAAATTGTTGGCCAAAATTTTACATACTTTGCAGGCATAAATACTTTAAACTAACATTGACGCAAGCGACGCAAAGGAAGCTCTATAATGTCTAGTTATACGAAAGAGGAATTCGCAGCCTGAAAGTGAAACTAGTTGTTCCGCTCACTCAAATCAATACTTGAACTAAGAACATTACCGTGCAACGCTCTCTATGTTATGCGTTCCTTGTGACTCCTGGAGCTTTCGTCGGACCACGTCAATACTAACGCGTTGCGTACAACCCGAACCTGCGCTTACCACATTCGTGGGGTCCTAGTGCTGTTAGCCTTATTAAGGAATTGTCAAAGAGACTCATTGACGTCACTGGAGACCGAAGAGCTGGCAGTTTCCTCGCTCAACGAATAAGTTTAGCCATTCAACGAGGAAATGCTGCCAGCATCTTTGGTACAATGCCGCAGGGGCCATTCTTAGATTTAATGTTTTAGTGTATATACAGGGTGTCCAGTAAATAATGGATAACCTTCTACCCATCCATGGGGCACCTCAGGCTGGTCCCTAAAAAGGACTTACAGGTTTGGTAAAAGTTGCATGGTTTTCGAGATAATCGAACTTTTCTATTTTCTTAATAATTAGCACCTTGCTTCACTGTAATGACTGCCAAGGTCACAAATAAAGAGATTTTGTCGTTCTGTTTGCTGTTAAATATTCTTTAATAGTGATGCTAACGGATGTGTCTTAGAGCATTATGGTAGCGACACTAATTTCTTGTTAAACATATCTTAATTTATAACTTCACATTTTGCTTTAAAGTTTGCAACAACTTTGACTGCTTGTGGTGAAAAAAAATTGTATGAAGACCAGAGTGGCCAATATGTTGAAAAATAGTGTATCTAATACTGATTCTAAACTGGTATAACACATGGTGTTTACGTCTTTACAGATAAAGTTATTGCTGTTAGTATTCACTAAGAGCGAATTTTACCAAAACACCAAGTTATCGATAAGTAACTCTTTACTTGATTGGGTTAGTCATATCATAAAAAACGCTTCTCTTATGAAAACCAACGTCTAATCACTGCAAAATAATGAATCACAGAATACTTGAAACCTACATCAACAATAATATTTGTAAATAAAAACCGAATCTGTTTTTACGATTACATTGACGACGTTATCTAAATTCGGTTTTTATTTACAAATATTATTGTTGATGTAGGTTTCAAGTATTCTGTGATTCATTATTTTGCAGTGATTAGACGTTGGTTTTCATAAGAGAAGCGTTTTTTATGATATGACTAACCCAATCAAGTAAAGAGTTACTTATCGATAACTTGGTGTTTTGGTAAAATTCGCTCTTAGTGAATACTAACAGCAATAACTTTATCTGTAAAGACGTAAACACCATGTGTTATACCAGTTTAGAATCAGTATTAGATACACTATTTTTCAACATATTGGCCACTCTGGTCTTCATACAATTTTTTTTCACCACAAGCAGTCAAAGTTGTTGCAAACTTTAAAGCAAAATGTGAAGTTATAAATTAAGATATGTTTAACAAGAAATTAGTGTCGCTACCATAATGCTCTAAGACACATCCGTTAGCATCACTATTAAAGAATATTTAACAGCAAACAGAACGACAAAATCTCTTTATTTGTGACCTTGGCAGTCATTACAGTGAAGCAAGGTGCTAATTATTAAGAAAATAGAAAAGTTCGATTATCTCGAAAACCATGCAACTTTTACCAAACCTGTAAGTCCTTTTTAGGGACCAGCCTGAGGTGCCCCATGGATGGGTAGAAGGTTATCCATTATTTACTGGACACCCTGTATAGATTTAGTCTTATTTTATATTAGTTATTTTTACAATTTAATTAAATATAATATCACGTTAAGATGTAATAAATGAAGATTTAATTTTATTTATTAAAACATTACGTTATAAAGTGATATAAATATTTGAAAATATAATTATTATTTTACCGAAAGAACTACTGGTAAAATTAGTTTTTGAATAAGTAAATGAAAAAGTTATTAAATTTAAATTTCACTATACTTAAACACGACGGATTTCGTTTTTTGAATAACATGAATTTTTTCTTCAATTATACTGTATTTAAAGCAAGGTTTTTTGTTTTTAAGCTTGAATCCCAAAGTACTTAATGTTCACTTCACTATATCGTCAAATTTTTCCAAGGGAATTTAGCCAGATACGTCGGCAGATTAATTAGTTCAATTGGTAACAGCGCTAACAATAACAAGCAGTACCAGAAGTCAGTGATAAAGGTTGAATTTCCCCACAAATATGACCTACATTAAACGGTTTTTGAGTCTGTCGGGCATACTAATATGTGGCTTAAAAATTGTCTTTGGATACAGGATGTCCAAGGGCATCCATAGTTTTATTATTAAAGTATTTAAAAATAAACAAAACCTAACCAAGACGTTTAATAATAACGAATCTATCTAGACTAAAAAAAATGTATTTAGCAAAAATTTGTCTGAAGCATGAAGCGAAAACTACCAAGTGCACGTTAACAGGTTGCTTTTGGATTTTGATACCATTTCATTGGTTATATTGTCTTATAATTAGGCCAATATATGGGGATGAAAGAGCGGTATTTTACCCCTTCTCTTCTCTCATCTCTTGAGCCAAGGCAACCTCAACCTGCACGTGGTCATCCTGCTAAACAACAGAAGAGGCTCTGGTGACTGGCTGGAGTTGGGCAGCAGCATCTCCGGTGTAAAACTAAATTCTACAATAGCGTGGCAATTATGGCAACATCTCACATGGCAAATACACATATACCACGGCCCCGAGTTCCCGGTCGCCCCGATATTCCTGGGCAAAGTGGCGGCCATGGTTACGGCGGCAAGGGGTGCTAAGAATTCCTGAGAGTCAGCAGGCCGACTGACACTGTTTACGTACAACGGACGCACGCTACGACTCGATCATCATCTAGGACAACTAAAAAAAAACTGAAAAACACAAGATGGCACATTTTGGGGCTAAGTGAAGTCCGAAGAGAGGGCAGGATACTGTTACCTTAGAATCGGGCCATCTTATGCCTTTCAGAAGAGGTGATCAACCATCGCAATGCGATGTCGGTTTCTTGATCTACAAGATCCTCTGTGACAATGTAGTAGAAATCTCCAGTGTGTCGACAAAGGTAGCATACATTGTGATCAGACTTACCGAGAGGTATAACCTCAAGGTTATCCAAGTGTATGCACTGAAATCGACACACGCGGACGATGAAGTGGAGGAAACGTACGAGGAAATTTCTAAAGCTTTGCACCACACCCAAAAGGCTCACTTCAACGTTGTCATGGGGATCTCAACGCTAAAGTGGGAGTACATTCAAGTGGCGAATTGGTAGTACACATCTCGCACCTGACATTTGCGGACGATATCGTCATCGTGGTTGAAACCGCTGAAGACTTGCAGTACATGCTGAACAGCCTAGCTGATTCTTCAGCATCCTCCGGATGAACTTGAACAAGACCAAGACTATGTACAATAAATATGTTGTTCCGGAACCGATCGCAATAAAAGTGTCCCTCTCAAGATCGTCAGCGAGTATTTTTACCTAGGGCAAATATTCCAGTTAGTCTGGAACTTCGAGGGATAGGCCCGTCGAAGAATACAGCTGGGCTGGGCAGCATTTTGAAAACTCTGTCAAGTCTTTTCATCGCTTATACCGCAATTTCTAAACACGTAATTCTTTAACGAGTGTGTCATGCTAGTTATGACATACGAAGCCGAAAAGTGGACACTAACAGTGCGATTGGTTCACCAATGTAAGGTCGCTCAGCGGGCTATGGAGAGTGATTTGCTTGGAACATCTTTGAAGGATCGAATCCGAAACGAGGTGATTTGACAGAGAACCAAGGTCGTCAATAGAGCCCAAAGGAAGGAAAGGAACATCTGTCGCCGAACCGACAATTGCTGGGGCAGACGTGTTCTGGGGTGGAGACCACGGCTTGGCTAACGTAGTAACGGTTCAGCTAGAAAGAGCAATGACATACAAAAAGTGGCTGGCAGCGGTTGGAAACAAAAAACTCAAGACCGAGCTCAGTGGCGTGCCATGGGAGAGGCCTTAGTCCAGCAGTGGACGGAAGTGGGCTGATGATGATGATCATGATAATTGGGTATATTGTCTTATATTAGGTTTTATTCTTGTTCACTTTGCTCTTGAGGTAGCACCTTTAAAAATAATCGAGTGGACTCCAATCTGGGTTTCTTGAAGGCCACACGACAAGCTAAAAATTACGAAATACGTTGTAGACACACATAACAATATGCAACTAAATATAACACAAAAGCAAGTAATGCACAGCAAGCTCTAGAATGTCTCGTTATATGGAGGAGGGACTTGCAGGCTGAAAGTGAAACTGCTTACGACACTCCCTCAAATCAAAGTGCAACTAAGAACATCACGATGCACCGCTTCCGTTTTATGCGACCCTAGTGACTTCTGGTGGTTTTCTCGAATCCGGTCAATACTATCGCGTTGCGTACCGTTTAAACTTGCGCCCAGCACTTGCGTGATAGGTATATTTGAAAAGTGCTGAAACAATTATTTGTACATAAAAAAACCGTTTATCGATAAAGTCACCAATTAGTTAAGATAATTTACCTTAATAAAAGATTTAAAATTAATATTTATGGTTGATTTAATTTTCAATGACCGTGGAAGTTATAAAAATTAACTACTTATTACAACGGGTAAGGGGGTATTAACCGGGACATGGTGAAGTGAAATAAAGGATTATTAAATGATTATTCGGAATAAGGACTAAGATTGTATCACATTCAAGATTTTATTAGTTAACCAGATTTTCCTCTTTGTTGTATGTGTAAATAAAATAAAACTATTGAAAAATTAGAAGCAAGACGCTTTAAAGATTTCTGAAATATCTACACACATCATTTTAAACAACTTATTATTTAATATACAGTAGCCTATTGTAATTGATCCAGGGTAAGAGCTATCTCCATATCAAATTTAATCTAAATCCGTCCAGCCGATGTAGCGTAAGTGACTAACAAAGTGATACACACACACACAATTTCTGTTGTAAGTAGGATTATAAATTATGTATTATTACTTTTATTTACTCATATAGTTCTAGTAGGGAAATTTACTATAAAATCACGCGGCCTGAGCACGTGGGCCGGTTGCTATGCAACGCAAGATGCTTCAAGTCCCGCCTCCACATAACTATCGTAGTGCTTTAGTAGTTCACTACATCTTCGTTCTCATGAGCTCCTAGTAGATTCCGTTACATTTTAGGGTGAGCTTCGTTAGGCCAAAACGTTTTGCTTCAAATAGGGGTCATAAAGTGTAACAATGCTTTTTAACAATCCTTGTGACCCATTTTGTTATAACAAAAAAAAAAACATTTTTTTTTCGTTGAATCCTTATTAAAAATTCACCATACCATCAAACTAAGGCTTTGAATGTTGATTAGTTTGACATAATACGAAAACAAGCCGTGTTAGAGATTTCTCGACGTGACGCGGCTAATGACACGTGGAAAATGTATAACCCAAGAACTTAACGTACTTTCGGAAACTGATAAACATTCGAATTCCTCCATAGTTTTTTAATGTCATTTAAGAACAAATATTTTAGGATTTAAAAGGTTCCACGGACGCTGATTGGGCTCTTATTGAACATTACATGTTTATTATTCAAAACAAGCTTTGAAACCTTATTTCCTTCGGAACTCTGGACTGGATAGAGTTTTTCTTGAATCTTCAATACGAAATTAAGTAGTATGAATAAATATGAATAACGCCTGCAAATTAAAAAAGCAGTATCTCAATTAAAAATTATAATAATTGAACTTAGCCACGACCCGTGGCCTTTAACATTTGTAGGATGAAAACATAAAAAAACAATCAATGATTCCTCTTTAAGAATCCGTCATGCCATTTTTTGACATCTTAAAAACATTAATATACTTTTTGAGCTGTCAAGTAGGCTAAATGATTTTTTTTTATGTTTGTAGCTGTATCGTAGCGCGTAGAGACGTGGTAGGTCTTCGTTCGCAACACTTGTTAGATTGGGTGCGCTTTTAGGGATTTTACAGACAAACTTAATGGTAATGAAACACATTTATTTTCCAATTTATAATACATAATTTTAAAACTAATGTTTACAGTAAATTTATCTACTTACTTCTAAGTCTGATTATTTTTTTGTTTGCTAAGAGGCGTAAATATCTAGATTAAACTACATAACGTATTTTATAAGTCGTGCTAGAGAAACGATGATAATAATTTAAGAGGTTTCGCAAAGATTTATGAATGAAACATTCTTTGGAATTAAGTTTTAAATAGTGATAAAGTATCGCAGATGAACAAGGTATCCATTGCACTCAAAGTTTTTTCAAAATATTTTCAAAAACATTGTTCGGAAGCGTTCGACGTAAGCCGTGAAAGGTACTAGGAAAACATGACCCACTGGAGGAGTTATATTAAGGTTAGTCGTGTGGATATAACGGCCCTCTCTTGTCTGGATAGCTGTGGGTAACCTTGATGTTAGAATGAACTGCTTAATAATGTCCACATCTTAAGACAGATGGCTTTGTTATGTTCATTTTCTTAGACATTACGTCCAGGCATACAAATTAAAATACACTGCCCTCCTTATTTGCCACTTAGGTAAAACATAAAATGGATTTGTTTATAAATCTACTTTATTTATTAATAAGCAATCTCGTGTTCCCCTATCATATTTTTTGGTCTGACTGTTGAATTTAGTTGCCTTTATTTGTCACTGGATGTCGCTCGCCGAGGTGATGAGTTAAATATTTCCTAAACGGTAAAAAAATATGCTTTAACTGTACCCCCGACAGAACGTCCCTAAAGGACAGTATCAGGTTGATTTTATCACCAGAGGACTAACATATTATTATGTTTTTATACAGGGTGTCTTATATTTAGAAGTCTACAATAAACCTATATATCTTTTCATTTTTAATTACAGTCTTTATGTTTTTTATTTAAAACTTTTTGTAACTTAAGTCAGTTGTTTTAAAGTTATTAACGTTTAAAAAAATTGGACATGGCAAAAAAGTAATTTCTATAGATATAATATAGGCTCGTCATCTATATGCAGATTTATTATTTGCCTGTAAATACAATATAATGTATACGGTAAAAGCGTTATATATAATTCCAATTAAAAAAAATGATGTAGAAATATAAATTCGAAATTCAGTTGTCTTTATCAATATGTATACAACTATACTCGTAAACTTAGAGCTTAATAAACAACAGTAACTCCATCAAGAGTTGAATATATTAAATTGAAACGAGTATTTAAAATTTCTTAGATGAGTATGCACTCCTGGTACTATTTCTTCCCGGGGAATTATTACTCGAGATTTCTATTTGAGAGACACAGGAGACAAGTAGATGAAAGCGACTTCAGCGCCAGTGAACGCAACCGAATAAGAAAGTGCACAGAGATGGCCGAAATACAAAAAAAATCTTCGGAACAAAGCCGTGATCCACGAATCTTAACTAATGTTCTGCTTTTGCAAATCGTTCTTCCATAAACCTAAAAGAACGTATTTACAGTTTATTTTTAACTACGTACAATAAAAATCATTCAATCTTTTGCTGGTTAGTTGCGCTATGAGGGGTGTGTGCGAAATAAAAAATTGAAATTTAACGTAAATTTTTACGAAAAACATAACAACATTTACAGTCGGTTTTAATTGAAATGGGCAAATATGTAAACCAACTAATTTACCATTATTACTCCATAATCACGTACTTTTGAAGATCGTGTGTGGATTTAATAATGATTTATATACTAGACTTATCACTTTCATTTTAAGTAAAATTTTGAAAAACTATTCATTATACGTTTTTTTAATAAAATACTTGAACTCGTTTGTGTCAGATGGTACTGATTTTTTTTCATCTTTGGCGATTTCATCTGACACCTGACACCAACTGACACCTGTACATTCCTGGTACCAGCGACGCAATTGCCTAACGCACTCGCAAATTACAATCGGCTTCAAAGTGGAACAATTGTTTTCATTTTGTATGCTGACAAGCCTTAGATTTTCAAAATGAAAACGATTGCGATTGTGATAGCCCCTCAGAATACTTTCTACTCGTACGTACCATTTTACGTTAGTTATGCTACATACTACTAAAAAAGCAAGTAAAATGGGTTGTATGTGAAGGCGTCGCGACGCGCCGCGTCACGTCGAGCTGCCTCTTCTGTGCCATGAGCTCCTAGTATACCGGTATCGTAATATGTCAGGTTATTGAACGATCAGTTTCCAGACTATAAACGACATATACACAATTTTTGAACTTTCCGTTTGATTACTACAGTTTTCTATATCAGAATAACATTTCTATACCTGAGGAAAAAGAAGATAGAAATGCGAAAATAATAATTATTTATGTAACTGGTACATAATGAAGTTTCTTAAGGTGCAAAAACTTTATGTACATTCTTGTACAAGCTTAAATGATAGTTTTCTTCTATACTTTTCTTGATTTTCCTGCTATCAAATTACAATTTCGTTATTTGGACGAAATTGTATTTGCTTACTACTGCTAACCTGCTACTGCTGTAACCGCTAGGTTACAGTTTGTAAATTTTACTGTCAAATGATTATAATTTCATGCGAACTTTTATTTTATTTTTTAAGTCAAGTATTTTAGTTCTGACAATAAATCATAAAAAATGGAATGCCGAACAAAACGCAAAAAATATTAACATTCATATTGAACGTAAGAAAGTAACCTCCTTAAATTAGATAAAGTTAAGGTTCAAAACGAACTGCTTGCTATTGACTGGAGCCAAGGTCTAACCTACGATAATCCTGAGGATGTACTTGATTTTGTTTTAAATAAGTTTAACGATGTATATAGCAAGTGTCAATTTAAAGTAAATTTACACGAAAATAAAAGAAAACAGTGTAAATGGTTTAATAATAAAATATTATCGATGTGTAAAAAACGGGACGAGTTATTTAAAAGCTGGTACAAAGATCAAAACGACGCAAATAAAAGATTACTTTACAATAGATATAGAAATAAAACAAATACTTATATAACTAACATAAAAAATCAGTCTATAAAAAGTGAGATTTGTAGCAGCTTTCGTAACTCGAGAAAAATATGGCAAATAATCAACAGGGTGTGTGGTAAAATAACAAAATCAATCGACGACATAATTGTTTCTACCTTTAAGAATATTAATACTTACGAAGTTGCTAATAAGTTTGCGAAAGGATTTAGGGAAAATGTAAAAAATATATATACCGAATGTAACGAGGCTTTAATTGAGGATTGTTTATATATTAGGACCCCTGATTTGTCAATGAGACTTTCTAAGGCTAAAGAAGATGTTATTTATTTAATAATTAAACATCTTAACGACAATAAAAGTCCTGGACTGGATGGTATTCGACCATGTGATATTAAATGCATAAATGCTGAAACTACTCCTGTTATTACTCACCTAGTTAATTTATGCATTGGTAAATCTGTTTATCCTGATAAATTGAAAATAGGCACCATTAGACCCATTTACAAAAAAGGAAAGTACAGTGATATCAATAATTACAGACCCATCACAATTTTATCGTGTATAGATAAAATAATTGAAAAATACCTTGGTAATGAAATACGTAAATACCTTACTGAAAACGATATCATTCATAATAAGCAGTATGGTTTTCAAAAAGATAAAAATACATCTCAGTTATTGAGCAGATTTACTAACGAAGTAAATAATTATTTGAACGATAAAAAACATGTACTCGCAATTTTCATCGATTTCAGTAAGGCATTCGACACCTTAAGATATAATGTCCTTTTTTCAAAACTTTGGCGGAATGGTATCCAGGGACCCCTTCTCGATTTCTTCAAAAACTATCACACAAATCGGTTTACGACAGTTAAAGTCAGTAACGTTTTCAGCGACATGATCCCAACAGAAGAAGGCACGGCTCAAGGGTCCATTTTTGGACCAACTGAGTACTTAATATACGTGAACGACATGTGTGATATATTCAGGGAGGGTTCTGTTTACCAGTTCGCAGATGATACCTGTCTTCTAGTGGCAGATACTGATATTATTAAGGCCAAAATTGCCATGCAGGAGAACTTCGATTTATTATGTAAATGGGCCCATGATGTGGGTCTAGTTATAAATTATACCAAAACTAAGCTTATGTACATACATTCTCCCTACTTAGCAATAACCACGAACCCCACTATTGTAGCCCATAGTCACAACTGCCTTCATAGACATAATGATACGAGTATGATACCAAATATAATTTGTAATTGTACGCAATTGGAATTAGTTAAAGAGCACACTTACCTCGGCTTGGTGATTGATGACCGATTTAACTGGAGACCGCACATTAATTACGTATGTAAGAGACTGAGATCTATTCTTTCGAAAATCACATTATTAAAATATAAACTTCCTTACAACATACTTAGAATGCTTTATTTATCTCTGGCAGAATCTGTTATCGATTACGGGTTAAGTAGTTATGGCAGAACTTTTAAAACCTATCTTAATAATATTTATACATTGCAGTTAAGTTTACTCAAAGCAATCGTTCCAAATTCTATCAGACTAAAATTTATTCATAGAGAACTAGAACTTTTTAAATTTTGCCAGATAATTAGTGTTTATAACAGAAGTAAAATGTTAATTGTTAGTGAAGAAATTAGTAACTTAAATGACCTTAAAAAGACCTCCAGGCCACAACATCTTAGAATTTTGGAACGTTTGCCCAAATATATTTTGCCGAAAATGAATAATTTTTATGGGAAGCGTTCGTGGCAATATTTACTTCCAAATATTCTAAATGGATTATCGCCCGAAATATATACAGGAATCTGTAGCAACCCACACCGTTGTAAGCGCATCATGAAAACAGCTTTCCTATGCTGATGTTGACCTCATGCAAGGGCATTTGCATCGGCTTGGGGAACTGTTTTTGCCTATACCTAAATATATTTTTAAGTACATAGGTTAGTTAATAAGTTATTTGTAAATAACAAGAGTGAACACAGCGGCAGATAAACTTGTATTGTTTTGTCCGCTGTCAAGCCATTTTCTTCAACTTTCATTATATATAAATAAATTAAAAAAAAAAAAAAAAAAAAAAAAAAACCATGGTAATAAACTCCATGAAAATTAATCATATTTTTAGTGAATTAATAAAAAATAATACTTTAACATATTATTTTTCTCGAAGTTTGTTTTGTTTTTAATCTACATGATTTCAGTTACCGTAAACTGGGGGGGGAGGGGTACTTTGATTTACGGGGTAACATTGGCCACCCCAAAAACTATCTTTAATATTTTATTATTCTATTAAATGTTTTATCAGGACTAAGCTACTCATACAGTTATATAATTACTTCAACAAGTTAAAAAGATAACAACTAAAACAGTTATCGTTTTAAGGTCGGGCAATGTTACCCCGTAAATCAAAGTACCCCCAGTTTACCGGTATTATAAAAACATTTTTAATAATAACTTACACCAAGACTGATATCCGGAATAACCGTAACCATAGTAATAAAAATGTTTTAACAATTATTATACAACTGTTATTACCATGGCAACGCTTATTACAGAATTGTTTTCACGTTCTGGTTACACTAAAGATGATGGTGGTTACACTAAATTCCGATACCGTTAACGATATAAATAATAGCGGTTTATATAACGTGAACAGAAAAATAATAATCTAAACTTATCCCTTTTAACAACTGACAGCTCAAAAAACCAATATTAGACTGTACTTGAGATATTTGATATAAAATACTAAATAATTGTACGCTCGAATGATCACTAGATTCATAAGGAGTTTATAAAATTTCCGTAATGTCGGAGAGTATTGCAATTATGTTCACCTCACAAATACATACATGTTCACACCTTGAGCTCTCATGAAGTCCGGACACATTATATCTGTCTTTTGAAAAATACTACTTTATTCTTTTATCCCTGATATTCACTCAGATAGCGAACGCGTGTGTGAGACCTGGTTTATAAATAATAACGCCATCTGTAAGTTAATACAGGCATTACAAAACAATTCAGGCTCTATATAGCTCGTGGCTGATGCCAGCCTGCGCAATAGCTTGCTAGACAAGAGAGGGCCGTTTTGTCGAAGTGAGTAGCTCTAACATAACTCCTCCTGTATTTCATGTTTTCCTAGTACGTTTCATTGCTTACGATTGAAACATTCATACTATTTTTTTGTGAATATTTTTGTATAATTTTTAGCTGTAATAGATTTTAAATTTAGCAAAAATATTTAGGTCTAGCAGGAAGTAAATTATAAAGAAGTTTTCATTCATAAATAATTGAAAAACCATACAAAGAGATATCAATGTGTCTCAAGCCTGGGTTACAACATATCAAGTTTTATCAAAAAAAAACAATACCAAATTAATTAAAAAAAATTAATAAGAGGTTCATCAGTATAATTTAAATAAAGATGTATTTCAATTTTGTTTTGTGCAACAGAAAAATTAATAACATCTCCATCAGCGGAGTAATTATGCAAATGCTACGAACTACTTTACGCAGTACTACATGTTCCTGTTTACCTCCTGAGCATTAGTTTGATCATAAAAACTTCAAGTCAGTCACTGCCACCATCACATCAATCATTAATATGCAATCGCGAGTGCTAAAACACCAGACTCAACTGTGACGAAAAAAGCTAACAGGTAGAGTTTACATTTAGATAATAAAACTACTTATAAAAAATCAAACTTAATACCTACTCCTTGATTTCAAGTACTCCAGGTGGTTATTTTTTAAACGTCTACCTTTAAAAAAAAATGTACTGACACGTCATCTGATTCGAAGCCGCCAGTGTTACGCATAAAAGTTGATCATGCCAGGGTACGATGAAAAGTTACTGCCTTTTAGTATATACTCGTACTCTGATTTTTTTTCTCTTTTTCTAACTCCTGACACGATCATCAGAGTGGAATACTTATCAAACTATTGGGCTATATTTATTGTTGCTATGATCACTTAAAATTATCTAAATTAAGTGCAGCTACAAAATATATGTGACAATTTCATGTCTCTTACATGATTTGGTAAGATTGTTAGTGAAGCAGATATTATATAGCAGAAATTTAAAAGTAATTTGGTATCTAAATATTTATATAACTTTAAAACACATCATTACGTTCAAGGTGCTGTCTCCTCAGATATAGAAAGAACTTTGTTTTGTGCCTTTCATCACTGCGTAGCACAAGTCTTTCCGTAGAGGCCGTATTGATACCTCCTTAAAGTTCTAAAGAACGGCACAGAGTGATACCAATCATATAGCTCGGTCTCTTTCGTTGCGTGATACTTATTCGTATTCGTATTTTATTGCCTTTTATTATGTAACAGTCACATACTAAAACTGTTTACTTGAGAGTAATGGTGGCTGAATAAAAAGATAACATTATATTTCAAAGACAATTTTAATATAAACAGTAGTTAAGAATTGTTTTAGGTTGTCAAGGCAACGCACGTGGCACGTGTAAATGTTAGGATTCACCCGGGACGCAGAACATAGAGTAGGTTGCATAAATTGATGTGACGGAACGGTGCATTCTATGCTTGTGTCTCTTTCAGCCCGCTCGACCTACCAACGTATAACACAAGCATGCTACAGCTTGCCTCTCACAGTGGATCCAAATAAATAAAAAAATGGGCTTTGAAAGTGTTCTCAGCGTTTTTAAAAATCGTTTCAGTCCGTTTCAAATGTTTCTACCAAATACTAGAACATCTAAATTTTGATCAACTTGCCGTTGTATTCAGGAACATGAAACATATTTTCAGTACGGTTCAGACCAACCACTATCAGATTACGGCGTTAGCCGAAAACCCATTTCAGGCATTTTTAGAACCCCTCATGATAGGCCTTTGAAGTGTATTTTAGTATCTATGGTAATGTTTTACTAAAAGTGAAAGACATAACATGATTAGAAAGAAACAGCGATACTGAGAACCTTCAAGAAGCGAGTGAAAGAGATGGCGCGATTTGAGATGAGACGGCATTTTTTCTTAGATTATTAGAATGGCGGATGTCAAAATAACGTTACTAGGTTTGCTACTACTGTTATGTAAGCAATCGATACTTTTTGTGTGTAATATGTACAATACTTATTGCTAGAAGTGTCGATACAATTTTTATTGGAAAACAAAAATATATAAGAAAAAGAAAACAAAACTTAAAACACATGGATTTATTAAAAAAAAGTTAAGCAAACCGAACTGAACTCAATCGAAAACTGATTGTAATTAAACGGCGTTAATACTCGTAATGACAATTCTTCACGAAATTTGAAAGTGACAACATAATACAAAACCGCGGCGCGGTGGTTGAATTAACAAGCAGTATAAATATATCATTTTGATATCAATAAGGTATTTTTGCCTAATGAAAACATCTAAAACATCAACAAAAACTTAAGATTGAAATTTCGTCTAAACTTAAAGGAAGTTTTTTGTGTTACTAATGGCGTCGGAAATTACTCTAGCAATGCCCGACATGCTTTGGCTACGTTTTCTTCAATTTCGGTGCGCTGAACGTAACTATTCTGTTCTTATTGATTTTTAGAGCTAGCAGACCCTTCTGCGTCATAATCTCCTGGTAATTCATCCTTTAGTGACGTCATCGGATGACGTAGACTCGCTTTTATTCGTTACCAATGTGGCAAAGATATTCATTCAAATAAAGTCTTATCCCCTATTTTTTTATTGTGATTACATTTTGCCGTCAATCTTTAAAAAAAAATCTATGTCGATAAAAAATCATACAGAAACTTTGACTCGCTATGGATTCTTATCATTATATCACTTACATCAACACGATTCTCAGCTTGGGCAAAACACACGGAAAATGATCCTTATGTAGTTAGTGAGGGTTTCCTCTATATAGAAGACATAAGTGAAATAGTAGTTTATTCTTGTTCGAAACTGACGGGCACTCTTCAAGAAAAGCTTCACTGTGCTTTGGCCGTGCATAATATAATTGTTGATTAGATAACAATATGGTTAAATAAGGTTATCTTTACGGTGTCAGAATAATAGATAGTAAAGTAGAGTCTACCGATGACGCTAAACCTTGGTTGTATTAGTGTTGTCAGTATTGGGACTAGGAGAACAATAGTCACGAAGTAGTAAAATCTGGTTTTTGCGGGGCTATTTAGCTCGTAGCTTCAATTTATATTAGAAATTTCTGGCAGTTATCAGTACCTATTCAAGGCAACTTTTAACAAGCAAGTACGTATTCGAAATCTCAATGTTGCTTCACTTAAATCTAAGCTGTAGAAGTACCGGCTTTACTCTTGTTCCTGATCTAAGACTGTATGTCCTTTCTACTTTTCATTTTTATATTATATTTATTGAGGGATGTATTTATTTACTGTAAGCCAAGTTTATATTCGTTTAGTTATTATATTTAATACATATATCACTACATTTCTATTTTCTATTATTATTTTTATTTTCTATAGTTTTAATTGTTGTACGTTTACCCATCCTTTGTTTTTATTCATCTCTCAATCGCTCATGGGTTAACTGGAACAGTTTGCCTTTGTCCGTACCTTTTGTGTTTCTGTTTCATTTTTTATAGTTTTTTTTATTTTCTGTTTGTGCAATAAAGCGTTTACATACATACGTACATATTCCGTAGCGCTACGAGCTACAACAATATGCTACGACTCTGATTTTAATTTCCACAATACAGAGTTTTTATTATTATTCAAAAAATTATGAATGCACTATTAAGACAAGTCTGATGCCGAAGTATCCATTCCCTAAAATAACAAATTATACTAGGCGCTAATATAGTGTTTCACATTTACAAGCACGTCATTGATAACATCATCACAATACTGCTAACTGCGCGAATAATCTACTATTAAAAAGAGGTTAATCTTTTTCTAAAGTTAAGATAATAATATGGAAATGAAATAATGGTGCTCGTACAATGGTACAGTTTATTCAATAACACCAAAAAGAGCAAGACCGCTGATGATGCATGTTTTATTTCTAAATTCGCCCTTGTAAGTGCTACTTAAAAATCTGAAACGAAATGCGCAAAACGAAATTTTTAATGAATTGCACGTATGTTAAAAACCATTTAAATTTATCGAACTTAAACAAAGGCGCGTATTATAATACAAGTCGGTAGGACTGCTAAAAACGGAACAAACCAGTAAATGCTCGGCTATTTAAGACCTGCTCTATAAAATCAATAATTTCATGTTAAAATGTAACTAATACTGCCAGATAATAATATTTAGGTTAAGCTAATTTTTATTTTTTACATTGTTTTATTTAATGTTTGTTTTAGCTTTCAGTCATTTATTTATTTATTTATCATGTAGTTATCATTTTATATCGTTTGTTTATTAAATAACTAGGTATAACATATTAAAGTAAATATTAGTTTGGCGAAATTAGTCACGCCTTATTGTATTAAACATTATGAAAACATTATACGATTTACAAATTAAACATTTTGGCTTCATATAAGCTCTAGTTCCGCATTAAAAGCATCCGCAGAGAGAATCTTCCCGCAGCTATACCAGGATGACATAAATACACAGAGTTCAGACGGAGAGCTGATAGCTTCACAGAGATGATGTTTAACGCCCTCTCTATTAACTAGTCTGCACTAAAGAGAAGCGCCCCAGTGGTGGCCGGAAAATGAACTTACAAGTTTTTCACATTCTTCGAATTTAAAAACAGAGGGTCATATTGACAGTAAAGTGGCATCTCAAAAGTTTTCAATCTACGTTTGTTAATATTGAAGTTTCTAAAAGTCAATAGTGTTTAAAGCGCTTCCTTACATCATTACTTAGTGTGTATTAAGTTTAGTGCTCTAGTATTTTTGACATTTTCATAAATATACATTTGAAAGGATTGACAACACCGTTATGAAATTAATCATAATAGAGGTACACCAAGAAGTCGCGATGTTCCTACTTTATTATCAGTAGTTGTTTGTGTAACTGATACACAATGAGAGTCCTGAAAACATGAGTGTGGTTTTAACCCTTTACAGGGCAAAATGAAAATAAGAACTGAATTCTTTTGCCTCATTAGATTTCATTTATTCGCACAAATTGTTTGAAAAAATAAAATTTAGTTTAAAAAACATGTCATGCGTATCGCTAACATATTATGTTAATTACAATTCATAATAACCGTCCTTAAAATACGCGCGTTTTAAATTTATACTCTTTTCATCACACTTGCTCGTAAATGGTGTTATTCCATGCCTGTATACAGAAGGACAATGGCCTAAATTGTTCCCGCGGGAATTATGGCGAGTTTGTCATCCCTAGGGAGTAATGACTTTCTTTTTAAAATTTGCAACTCTTTCCCACATCATTTCTGACTAAGGAGGTTTAATTTTCAGCCAAAAATTAAAACGGTTTCTAATTTCATCTTTAAAAATTAGCTATAGTCTAACTTACATTACACAAAACCTATACGCTTCATTAAACTTCATTATTTTTATACCTATTTCAAGTTTATATCAACATTTATCATTAATTTTAGTAATTATACATTTTTATCAAATTGGGTAAATCTGGCTCGAATCCAGGTCGAAACTAAACGCAGTTATTATCTGTGGTAGAGGTCACAAAAAAAATATCGTTTCCATTTACGTTCCCGTTCGTCAACAGTTATTTCTTTATATTTTGCAGAGTTAAAGTGTTTTCTCTTTGTTTTTTCCTCGCAAATGTGATGAAAACCATTGTGTGTATCACAGGCAGTAAGGGGATTACTAACTCGAGTCATTACATCACTCTCGTTAGTAATTCCCTTCATACAACCCTTGATGCATAATGTACTATTTTATTAGTGACTTTATACATTTTTAATCAAAAGCACATGGGAGTTTTAACGTAAGATATTGTTACTTTGTTAAAAGTAAGTAATATAAGCTGGAATTTACGTTGAGATGGTAAATCAATATGTCAGAGTTCAACAAACTCTCATTGATGAAAGCTACATTTCAGGTAGCTACTAGGAAATCATAGGTTATTGGAAGCTTGTTCTAAAAATGCAGCCCAGCTCTTTTGTTGATGATCCTGATTACTTATGTTCAAAAATATCATAGATGGCGTTACAAAACATACAAAATTTAATGTTGTTAATAAATACCAATAAAAACAACAGTTAAAAACCCAACTGCATTTTGATTGACCCACCTGCGGTGGCTATTATCTGTCAAGCATGGCATAACAAATGTATAGTTTATTCAAATGATTTACGGTTTGAAATGAATAAAAAAGTAAAGAATAGACGGTACATTTGTTTAAATTCTAGATGTTTATCAAATATTATTGTTTGGTGATCGATCTCTGTTACATCAGTCTATTTGTTTTGGACTTGCGATGACACATTAGACATACAGATACACAGAAGTACAGACACACAGAAACATACCTTAAACATATATATAGACAATCCTCTCTATGGGTTGGGGGTTTAAAATAAACATGTGCAAATTGTTAGAAGCATACGAATTAAACGGGATTCGAATTCCAGCAGTTTACGACGAGCAACGAGCCTGAGGACTACTGTGCGTCACCGATCGATGCTGTACAACTACTTCACACAGCTGGATATGGCCTCTTTTATCTCATAACGTAACGAGAATTCGACAGATAACTGTTTTTGTGAGGCTGATCGGCTTCATGCTTTACTTGAGTTATGATTATATCTTCGGCCTAAATCGCAAACCTTACCTAACTCAATCTGACAAAATTCTTAAAGGAGGCATAAAAAACTACACTACCAAAAATTTCGTATTTTTTTTACATAATTTTAACTTAAATTTAGCCTTCTGATGCTTAAAACCTACTTTTTTAAACCCCCTAGATTTGGAAAAAAATTGTTACGATTTTTTCTTGAAAATATTAGCAAGCTAATGGGAGTTAAGAGTTTTGCTATTAAAATCCCTAAAACTAGTCAATATTATTTGGATCTTAACAAGGTAATTGTGGGTTACTTTTATTACAGACATGATTTCTTATAAGAAACGTCGGGATTTATAAAATTACTAGTGACCCGCCAGCGGCTTCGCCCACTGCAAATTTCCGACTTTCCCGGTGGTTTTTTTTTCTTTCACCGACCGAAAAGAAATCAGCCAAATCGGTTCAGCCGTTCTCGAGTTTTAGTGAGACTAACGAACAGCAATTCATTTTTATATATATAGATGATTATTGTTAACATGAGACAAAGTCTCTACCAAAGTCACAGAAAAATTAAATAATTTGCTTAGAAAACCACGTAACTAATCTTCATGCGTAAATATCCACAAGAAGCATACCTCGTGTCTCCATGGCCCGCAACCAAATGACATTTTCAATAGTCTAATGTGTTTAAATATGACCAATATCTATCTATCTATCTATCTTCCCTTTTTATGATGTTTACTGTGACAGGTTGGAGATGGTTCAGAAAAGGTTTCTGCGCCGTCTTAACTTTAGAATGCGATCTCCACGATGTTCCTATGACCAGCTTTTGGTCAAATATGGAATCCTATCCCTCCGAGATAGGCGATTTATGCCGACGATATCATGTTGCGTAATATTTGTGTAGGCGACGTCGATTGCCCAGAACTCCTGTCAAGAATTAATCTCCGTGCTCCTCTTAGATCAACCTTGCCCTGACAATAACGAATACAACCGAAAAGGAATCAGCCAAATCGGTTCAGCCGTTCTCGAGTTTTAGTGAGACTAACGAACAGCAATTCATTTTTATATATATAGATGATTATTGTTAACATGAGACAAAGTCTCTACCAAAGTCACAGAAAAATTAAATAATTTGCTTAGAAAACCACGTAACTAATCTTCATGCGTAAATATCCACAAGAAGCATACCTCGTGTCTCCATGGCCCGCAACCAAATGACATTTTCAATAGTCTAATGTGTTTAAATATGACCAATATCTATCTATCTATCTATCTTCCCTTTTTATGATGTTTACTGTGACAGGTTGGAGATGGTTCAGAAAAGGTTTCTGCGCCGTCTTAACTTTAGAATGCGATCTCCACGATGTTCCTATGACCAGCTTTTGGTCAAATATGGAATCCTATCCCTCCGAGATAGGCGATTTATGCCGACGATATCATGTTGCGTAATATTTGTGTAGGCGACGTCGATTGCCCAGAACTCCTGTCAAGAATTAATCTCCGTGCTCCTCTTAGATCAACGAGGTCTAAACACCTTTTCAGTCTTCCGAAAACCAGGACTAACGTCGGGAAACGTGCACCCATATATAGACTGTGTGGCCATCACAATACATTTCTTAGCGACATAGACCTATTTTTACAATCCCGCGCCCAGTTCAAAGCTTCTGTTTTAAATTAATACAAGCGTTAATATTTCTCTGTGTTCTGCTGTGTAGTGTTATTTTTATCATTAAGTCTTAATTAAGTACATTGCATACTGTGATTTTAACTTAGTATTTCTTATGTTCATAGTGAGATACATTCAGGGAAGCATCTGTATCTATAGTACCAATTTACAAATTATGTTACACTCTATGTATGTTTCTGTGTTATCTCCTAAATAAATAAATAAATAATAAATAAGAATAGACAAGCAGTAAAATTGTAAAACCTTATTACAAATACCTATTAACCAGCACCCGTTTTCTTCCTGAATATTTACGCAAAACTGACGTGCACTCTCAACAAACGAGTGGCGGGAGGGAGATACGAGGTTTTTCTTTTACAAAATGGCGGTCGGGAGTGGCGAGGTTTTCAAATTTATTTTTTAAACGGAACGGTTTTATTTTTGGTATTTAAGAGTTTTGCCGTTAGATGCGTTCAGAATATTACTATCACTATTTAAAAGAGTCAAAACATGATTTTAAAAAAATGGATTCAATTTTGCGATATAGGCCGCCGATATAAAATGGTTATATTGCGATTAAATTACGTATTTGTATAGTCAGTGCCAACTGAAATGGGCAAAAATGTACACATTACCAAACGGAGCAGTTTTCCATTATTACTCTATAATAACCTGATTTTAAAGATCAAGTGAGGTCTTAGCAAATACTAATACACTTGATCTTTACTTTCACGTTAAGATTAAATAAATAGGTATTATTTCTAAGCTGTTTAAATAAAAAAACACGCTTGATGAATATTTGATATTAAGTGTCAAATAATACTAATTTGTAACTTTGGCAATTTTGATTCACACAGACTATATAAGTATATTTATTACACAAATTGCTTTTTTTTTCTTAACGCTGACTTTTTCCGGATCCTAACAAAAAAGCTTTACTACTCTAGTAATATTAACAACTCTCTGTTCATCAAGTTTTTCATACATTTTTTATTGATGTTTTCATAAGTATTTTTTTGTATTGAATGATTTATCTCGTAATGTTAAATTTAATCTGTGTTTTATTTGTTTTTTCCTGTGATCGTCGGATAAATATTTTCTATTTCTATTTTTCTATTTCTAATAATTGTAAATTATTGTTTTCTAGTTCATGACATACAAAGTTAAGATACATTCATCTGTTGTACTTATTGACATAAACGTCCCTCCCCGCTATATTAAGAAATCAGCAAGCAGAGAAGTAAGAATGGCAGTACGTATTTGAATTCACCATCCTCTAAGAAGTATTGAAGAAAACATTGACGAGTACTTGGTTGGAGAAGTGAGTTATTTGATCCGATACTACCAGGCAAACATTACTCACAGACAGCTCTGTAATGAAATCAAAAGTGAATGTAACTGTAGGTGTAAGGTACAGTTGGCGTAGTGTTTAATTTCATAGTATAACACGTTTGTAAGTTGAACTAGAGTTGAAGCTTAGAGCTTGCTTTGAAAGCAATATTATTTTATCGAGTAGAACAGACTTCCTTTTATTAACTTAATCAAAATCTTTTTTTCACTTCCCATGATCGTAAAGTCCTTCTTTATGCTGGGTATAGGCTGCATAAAATCGCATTTTATGCAGTAGTGCATAAAGTGTTGTCGTCATCTAAGCTAAGACAATTAAGCCTTACAGCCGGAAAGAGGAGGTGATTGCATTAAATAAACTTGTTATTTGAATATATTTACTTTAATTTATTTGCTTTGTATGTAGCGTTTAAACAAAAAAGAATTACCTATTTAGCTATTAAAAACAAACATTACTAACAAAATACTAAAAAAATACAAAATCAACGAACTATGACTTGGCAGTTTAGCGTTTGACCTAAGTTAAAAATGGAATGCAAAAAATATAATCAAAAATAAAAACAGTAGCGGGAAGGAGGCTTTTGTCTTTAGATTTTTACTATTAATTAGGTATTTGTTTTCCTTGCAAAACTTGTGATGTTACGAAATTAAGTTAAGAGGAAATAATGCTCACACCTAACACACTAATAGATAAAAAAAACAAATGAACTTATTGAACAGACTTTTGCCACCTAAATCCAATAAAATCTATTATAAAACATGAAAATTTCAAAGTCTGGAGAAAGCCATGATACATTCTCATTTATGTACATTTTTAAAATTATAACTGTTTTATTGCCTCGTAATCGAAGTGAAAAGCAGAGTATATAACTCGGTCTTAAAATCAATTTTATCCTGGATTTAATAATCCAACCTCGCCTGCCGGCTCGTATGGATACCATAAGTCTCGGATCAAATGGTTTGTTTTATGCCCTTCTTGTACAATCTACAGTTATTTGACATCTTTGATATCACTGTGTCGTGTAGCGACCATTTAATAATAATCATGCTCTTAATTTAAAAAGTATAAAAAGTTAACTGACAAAAAATATATTTTTTTAAAGAGATGATATACAAAAGATGATTTATTACAGACGAGGGCCAGGGAGGCAGCGTCACGCGTCCACGCTCAGCGAGTCAACGTCAAGCGGGCAGAAGGATTGGTCGGCGGTGTGGGAGTGCTTTGGGAGTCCTCGCCGGCTGCTATCCACGCTAGCTGTCTGGTGTTCTAAGAGCATGAAGGTCAGTTTTTTTTATAAATGTGAGCTATATGTTGCTCGTGGTTTTTTTTTTTCATTTCTTTTTACAATTTCAAACCAAAGTGATTTGGCATCTAAAAGGAACAGTTTTACGGATTAACACAGCTTTGAGAAACCGCGTACTGTTCGGCGCGAAGTCTTTTTTGGTCTTAAAATTTGAAATACTTTGACAATTAACGTAGCACGTTTCGAGTAGCTTTTTTATGTATGTATTTATTTTATTGCTCGTAGAACTGATGGCCGTTGGAGCGGAAAGGTTCTAGAGTGGCGACCGCGAACCGGGAGACGAAGTGTTGGCAGACCTTCCACAAGGTGGACTGACGATCTGATAAAGGTCGCGGGAAACCGCTGGATGACAGCAGCAGAGGACCGATCGTTGTGGAAAACCTTGGGGAAGGCCTTTGTCCAGCAGTGGACGTCTTGCGGCTGATAATGATGATGATGATGATGATTTATTTATTTATTAGGCATGGTAAAATAAATACAATACAATAATCATGATAATATTCAGAGATCGGACAAATGGATGTCATTACTCGCAATAACGTGGACATGACTCCAAAGATTAATAAATGAATAAATTGATTTCTTAGTGATAATTGCTAAGACTTCAATCGGATAATAAAAGAAAGGATATCATACCTGTTTTGATTTCCTTCTTAAAAATACAATATTTTTTTGACATTGACATTAATATGCTGACATTCATTAAATTAACTTTGTGATTCTTTCATTCTTATGGGGGATTTTGCTCGTCGCCTTTTGAATATCGTAAATTTTCCACCGAGCTCATGGCAAAAATTGAAGTAAATAAAATACTACGTCCAAATGGTATGTCAAAATTGTTTTAATTTTTATTGCTTAACTTATACATTTAGAATGAGAACTCAATATTATTTTCTCTTACATACCTATTAGGCAACCAAGAAAAATGTTTGTGTCGCTGTTATTTTAACTTCAAAGAGAGGTGTTTGAAGTTTAACTTAAAAGACATTGATCCATCAAAATTCGACACATATCCGTACATGCAAACAAATTTTACAATCAGATAACTTTTTGTCGCAATTAAACTTCATTTCATATAATTTTCAACCAATACTGCACGTAATAGAGAGTTTGCAATCTAACTTTAATACTATAGAATATTCATTAAGCAAAATACGATGTATAATAAATAATCTGGATAGTATATAAGGAGAAATAGGAATCCGACAACAAGGAAAAGTGAAAGCAATACCTAAAAGAAATCCAGATTTTGAAACTGTCATCTAATACTTAGAAGATAAAATAGACTCTGAAAACCATTGGCATAACGGTATTCCCATTAAACTACTTAAGTTTGCTCCATTAACTTCAGTAGATTGCGAACGGAGTTTTTCAGCTCATAAGTATATTTTGGATGTGGTTTGCTGCCAATAACTTAATGTTAAATCCAAATAAAACTAAATGTAAAAAATTCTCATCAGCAAATTCATCAAATATAAACTTAGCCTCGAATATTAAACTTAATGGTGAAACCATAGACTTTGTAAAAACAACTGTTTTTCTAGGTATTAGATTAGACTCTAAATTGCAGTGGGGTTCCCACATATTTGCGTTAGCAAGTAGGTTGAGCTCCGCTGCTTTTGCAGTCAGGAGAATAAGGCAACTTACCAATGTAGCGACGGCACGGTTGGTCTACTTCGCTTACTGTAACAGTATAATTACGTACGGTCTTATTTTGTGGGGATCGGCTGCGGATATCGGTACAGTGTTTATTTTGCAAAAAAGGGCTATTAGAGCTATTTGTTACTTGGGGTCGCGTGTGTCATTGAGGGAATTCTTCATGTATTGGAAATAATCATCTTTGTTAGGAAGGATCTTCATAATTTCCCAACAAACATTGATAAGCCAAAAGCAACCAGGAGCACAGGAAAGCTCAAAACCACATTTTATAGACTGGCCAAAACTTCAAAATCATTCTTAGGAAATTGTATAAAATTCTACAATAAAATTCCAAAAAGTAGGTATTACTGAACTTACTGACTCTAAATTTAAATCTGTCGTAATACAAAAACTAATTTCCCGAGCATATTATAAAGTAAACGATTATATCATGGATAGGGATGTTTGGCAGTGAGTCGTCCATCCTGCATGAGTAATCTACGCATACATTTACCTACGCTTAAAAAAGGTGCACCGACTGTGCCAAAATACTGTGATATTGTAAACTATTTATAATTATTATGTAAAGATGTAAACCTTTTTCTTAAAAAAAAATTTCCCTTGCCGAGTTTCTTACACGTTCTTCTCGGGGAAAAGGTTTTATTTTTCGAACCGGTGGTAATGCTTTTTGACATTCATAGGTGCATTATATTATGCCTAAATTGAAGAATAAAGAACTTTGACTTTGACTTTGACTTTTGAAAAGGAACAAACTTACCCCTGAAAATTTAGAAAAAATATTTTTTATTTACTTTAATAAATCTACACAATAAGTCTGTGTTTAATTTATTTATTAATATTTTACTAAGTATACAAATTAAATGACAGGTAAAAATAATTGATTGATCTTTGGAGTCATGTCCACGTTATTGCGAGTAATGACATCCATTTATCCGATCTTTGATAATATTACATGTAACTTACCTTTATATCTTCATTTTTATTACTACCACACATAACACTCGTTTTGTATTTAGTACGGTCAGCTGCAGAGAAATGTAACCCCCTTTGCAAGGCAACTTGTATGCAGGGGGGTTAGTTTTCTCTGCAGCTGACTGTACATAATGGAGAAATAAAATGGAGCCTAGTTAGCGTTTTAACATTACGCAGAGGTAAATGCAAACTTATTTACATAAATAGTAAACATTTACATCATAACATATTTGGTGTATAACATTTAAGATTATGACATTTAAAAAAAAACCTTGCGTTTAACTTTTTTCATAAAAAAATGTATTTTTAATGTTGTACAGTGAAATCTCAATTCTTTACAGTACTTATATTGTCACTACCTGAAAAAATTACAAGCGCCCGTTTTCTTTGAAGGGGCGTGTATTTCAATGTAGATCAATCTGAATAAAATCTGTATATTCACAGATATATATATATATATATATATTTATATCTACACTACCTACATATAAAAATATATATGTTGTTGGTAGTTTTGTCACCTTAATAAAAACTCACGCTACGTGTCTCGATTTGTCATTCTTTTTTCCCTTATTAATCGGTCTAGTCTGAGTACTTAAAACGTCGTCGCCCTGATTAAGCGATTATAAAAGAAAAATGATTAAAAAAAATCGTTTAGACCAATAGACCATAATTACAAATACCTTATAGGCAAAAATACATTCAAGAGCAATGACAACGGGTCTCTTTCTATGGTGATTCAACACAAAGTGACCCGTTTGCATTGCTCTTGACTATACTTAAAACTAACACTGACGCAAGCGACGCAAAGGAAGCTCTATAATGTCTACTTATACGAAGGAGGAATTCGCAGCCTGAAAGTGAAACTAGTTGTTCCGCTCACTCAAATCAATACTTGAACTAAGAACATTACGATGCAACGCTCTCTATGTTATGCGTTCCTTGTGACTCCTGGAGCTTTCGTCGCACCGCGTCAATATTACCGCGTTGCGTACAACCCGACCCTGCGCTTACCACATGCGTGAAAAATTATATCCTAATAAAGTAAAACAATATTTGGAAATACAATATTTATTTTCAATAGAAGTACCGAAACAACTACTACTGCTAAATTTAGTTTAAACACGACGGATTTCGTTTTTGATTAACATTAAATTTTACTTTAATTATATAATTGTATATAAAACAAGGTTATTTTGTTTTTAAGCTTGAATCTCAAAGTACTTAATGATCACTTTACTATATCATCAAAAATTTGCCAGATAAGTACGTCGGCAGATTCATTGGTTCAGTTGGTAACAGCGCCAAATATAACAAGCAGTACTCGTCAGTGATAATCGTTGAATTTCCCCACAAATCTAACCTTGTTTAAACTTTTTTTTGAGTCGGTCCTGCATACTAATCTGTGGCTTAAAAATTGTCTTTGGATACAGTTTGTCCAAGGATACCCCCCCTAGTTTTAATATTAAACTATTTAAAAATCACACAACCTTAGGAAACACCTCATTTTTTAGGAGTACATATTATCAAGTTATAATGGTGCATAGGTTAGTTTTTTGTTATGTAATTTTATGTAAAAAAGTGATGTAATGTAAAAGTTGGTACATAAAGTTGGTAAGATTATAAACTAGTCTCCATCGAAGTACCACAATATAAAGTATTTCGGAAAGAGCAAAAATACCTTTCTATTTTAGGTGATAAAATTATAGCTCTGCTAACGTGAATACACTTTAAAAATAATTTAGTAGTTCTGTGTTAGATGTTGCGTTAGAATACTGTTTTTTTGGGTCATAATTTTACCTTGCCTACCGTCCCGTAACAAATGGCACCCAACACGGGGCCATTTTCCAATTTCAATTGACACACTATAATTCAATAATGAAACAATTTCTCTTTAATTAATCGGTGCTTAAAAGGTTGTCATGTCAGTGGCCATTTAGACAACCTAATTTTTCTGAATACACTTTTATTAAGTCTAGATAGATTAGTTTTTACTAAACGTCTTTATTAAGTGTTGTTTATTTTTAAATACTTTAATATTAAAACTAGTGATATCCTTGAACACCCTGTATCCAAAAACAATTTTTAAGCCACAGATTTGTTTGCCAGACAGACTGAAAATTAAGTATGTTTCAATATACCTTCTGGTCAGATTTGTGGGGATACTCAACCTTCATCACTGACGAGTACTGCTTGTTATATTTGGCGCTGTTACCAACTGAACTAATGAACCTGCCGACGTATCTGGCTTAATTTCCTTGGAGCAATTCGACGATATGGTGAAGTGACCATTAAGTACTTTGGGATTAAAAACAAAAAAGCGTTGTTTTAAATACAATATAATTAAAGTAAAATTTCATGTTAATCAAAAACGCACGCCGTGGTTCGCTTTATACCACGTTGTTACGTCACGAGCCGTCACTCCCGAACTTTGATGCGCGTTATATTTGTCAATATTTATTGATTTGATAAAGCAAAAAATACGTGGCCAATATTTTTTGATAATCTTACTGACGGACTAATTAGAATTATTGTACTTTTTACCCAGGACACGCCCCTATTAATAAAACAACGTTTCATGAGTTTGTAAGGCTGCAAATCATGATTGACATAGAGTTATATTAAATAAAAAAAGGTTAATTTGTTCACTTATAAATTACACAAGACAACGTTGATAACCACTTACAGAGTAAATTGAGTTAATAAATTAAATATCGGGGAGTTTTTACATCAAAATATATCGCAATTTGGACTGCTTTCACAGCGCAAATCAAAGTGATCCCTTAATTTTAATATTATTCGTTTATTGTAATTTTTTGTTTTCAAATCATTTATATTTTCATAAATTGTAAAATACAAGCGTTTACCAATTTGTTATAAAGAAGGCTAGGTTATAATGTCAAATAAAACATTTTTATAATTGAAGAAAAAAAAAAACAAAATAATGCGTTTTTTTTTTTGAGCTTTGGGTGAGCTTTGAACCCAGGTCCCGCAGGAGCGCTACCATGTCAACAGCTCCACCAAAGCCCTACACAAGTCGGCGAATTTCGCTATGCCTTGATAGAAATTAGCAGCGAATTTTCAGTATATACTTGTATACAAGTGTCGTTCCACATATAATGATCTAAAAAAAAAGATTTCCAATAAATTTTGACTTACGTAATTACTTAAAACATCGAAAAAAACAATAAACTAGACTTTTCTCTACCTTCGTTAAATTATATTTTGATACTGCAACCAAATACGTTGCTACCATATTTTTTTTGCAAATAATCATTAAAAACTAGGTAATTGATGGTAAAATAATGAAGTAAATAAGAAAATAGTCCTTTGTACTTATTTTAATAGTCATGAGAGCCATCTGTGGGCCGGGAGGTACGTTAGTTGCCAAGACTGCGTCCCATTCCACATACAGCTCGGCGAAAACAATTAAGGGTAGAAGAGGGCGCTGTTCCGAGATTAGTCGCCAACGTTTTCATTCATTATTAAATGAATATGGTTTTCCCGAACTAAAACTAAATTGTTATAAAATAATTAGCAAAAATCATCATGTCAGCCGAAAGACGTCCACTGCTGGACATAGGCCTCCCCCAAGGCTTTCCACTCAGACCGGTCTTGTGCTTTTCGCATCCACCGCGGTCCCGCGATCCTGACATTAGACATTATGAAGTTTAATGATTATAACATAAATTGGTATGACTATGAATTTTATGACTTTCAACAAATATGACGCAAAAAAATTGACGTTCAGATTTATACTCTTCAATATTATAACTTATAACATTATGTATAAGCATAATGTACAGCGTTTTGGACAGTGATAATAGAAACTTTAACTTTATGGCAGTCAATAGAGACCCGTAGCGCTTATCATACGATTTTTTAACAGCTTATTGATATATAAGAGTTCTCTTTCAATTATTATTAAATAATTTAAATATTTCCTAAACGTCAACTACTGTTTTAACTGTACCCCCGTCAGTACTGTAGTGCAAGAAGGTTTTTGGAACCTTGTTGCACTGTACTTTTTGTATAAACGTCGCTGTTAGTTTTAATATTTTGAATTCGATTTTAGTAATTCGATTGAACAGCGATTGTTTATCTCGTTTGTTTTCTGGAGACTCGCTCCCTGAACGTGGTACAAGACACACGTGTCCTTAGACTGGTCACTGCTAGACCAGTATAGTTAATTTTTAAAGTTAAATAAATAAGCTCTACCAAAATATTAAATAATTATTTTATTTATAGGAAAGCTACACCTACCTTTATAGTACCTTCCTGTTGGACAGCATCAGGTATATTGTATCAGGAGAGAACTAACATATTATTAAATTTGTAATATAAATCTTCTTTTTCTTTCTAAGGTTTTTATAAAGACCCTGTGTTTTATATTTAGAAGTCCAGAATCAACCTATATAATTATAATTATATTTCTAATATAGCCTTTACGTTTCCTAGATGATAGCAAGAAAGTTTCGGTTTTGTACATCTAAAGTCGGTTTATTTACAGTTATTTTACAGGTAATTTAAAAATTATGGACTTAACATAAAAAATCTTATCCAGCTGCGATAATCTTGAAAACCGTAAGATTGTCACTAAGCCCATGTTAGTTTAAGACTCGTCGTCTATATACAGGTTTATTATGCGCCTATTAATAAAGTATAAAGAATACGGTAAAAGCGTAATATTTAATTCCAAAGAAAACAAAAAAAAAGTAGACCGCTAAAATTCTAAGTTCAATTGCTTTACTTCATTTATATAAATTACTATAAATAAAACTTAAAGTATCAAAACGATAAGTATGTATAAAACAAAAAGTTTAAAAATGACTAAAGCTAGGTTTAAGTTTGAAAAATGATCAAAATACTGTGAGAACCTGAGTAATACTCTTGATTTAAAAAAACAACCGTGTTTACTACTTGTGATACAGCCTTAATATTCAACTGGACACATTGGACGTCCATAGCTCGTTACTACGTTCATCGCATAGGCGTGCTACTAGATGTCGATGTATGTAGATTCCAAAGGTTCCTCTTATAGGAATATGCAATCCTTTTTACTTTCGTTCCGAGTCAGCATTCAATCCTGTCCTTGGTCATGATGGGGTTGAATGAAGCATGCGCAAACCAGCTTCTCTCGCTGAAGCATTATTTGTTCTTTCTTACATCTTCGTTGTGCGTCAGTCCGTTCGTTCATCCTAACTTCAAAGAAAACTTTGACATACAAAACGAGCTCTTTGGACGGCCGGAGACGTAAGATAATAACGAATAATTACTAGTGATTGTGGAAGCGGATCCATCGCAAGCAACGTCAAGAGTTAGCGACAGGCTTCGGTGTGAGTGTTAAACAGTTTTAATTCACCTGAAAAAAAAATTAAAGGTGAAAGAGGTCGAAAAATGTTTTTATTAAAATTTTATTAAACATATTACATACATTTTACTAAAAAATATTTTTGCCATTTAAAACGCCAATACAAATACATTAAAACAACAATATACAACTTAAAACTAACACAGAGGCAAGTAATGCAAAGCAAGCTCTAGAATGTCTAGTTATATGGAGGAGGAACACGCAGGCTGAAAGTGAAACTTGTTACCCCTCTCCGTCAAATCAAAGTGCAACTAAGAACATCACGATGCACCGTTTCCGTCTTATGCGACCCTGGTGACTTCTGGTGGTTTTCTCAAATCCGGTCAATACTATCGAGTTGCGTACCGTTTAAACTTGCGCCCAGCACTTGCGTCATAGATTATTAATTAAAAAGTGCAGAAATAATTATCGATACATTAAAAACCTCAGTTTATCGATAAATTCACCAGGTAGTTGAATTAATTTACCTAAAAAAAGATTAAAAAATAAAATTAAGGTCGATTTAATTTTCAATGACCGTGGAAGTTATAAAAAATTATCTTCTTCCTCTTCACATTAGGTACAACGGGTAAGGGGGTATTTACCGGGATATAATGAAAGTGTAATAAAGGTTTATTAAATAATTACTCGGAATAAGGAGTGTGCCACCATCAGGATTGTATCACATTCAAAATTTTATCAGTTAATCAGATTTTCGTTTGTGTTGTACTCGTATGTGTAGATAAAATAAATATATGGAAAAATTAGAAACACGACACCTTAAATATTTGCGAAATATCAAGACACATAATTTAAAACAACTTACAATATAATATTATATAATACACACACAAATTTTCGTTTTTATACGATAAGTAGTATAAATGTAGTATTCCTTTTTCTAACTCATATTTACTGCACTGCAGACCTAACAATAAGTGTCACACTTTATATGACATGTTCTTTAAAAGTCTGATACTTACTTTTGCCGTCCAATGTAGTTCTAATAGCGAAGATTACTATAAAACACTTGCTATATAGCACGTGGGCCGATTGCTACGCAACGCACGTGTTATTGGAAAATGCCATGAACCACTGAGGTCGCATAAAATAGAAAGGCTGTTTATGACTTGCACCAGAGCCGGGAGTAACGTATATATTTGTTGGAACGGTGCAACCGAGTTTCTCTTTTCAGCATGCAAGATACTTCAAGTACCGCCTCCACAGCCTCGTAGTGCTTTAGTAGTTCACAACATCTTCGTTGTCATGAGCTCCTAGTAGATTCCGTTATATTTTAAGGTGAGTTTCGTTAGGCAAAAACGTTATTTTCCAAATAGTGGTCATAAAGTGTTTTGTTTCAACCTTAGTGACCCATTTTGTTTATATGTAAAAAAAATACATTTTTACTCCTTGTATCCTTATTAAGAATTTACCATGCCATCAAACTAAGGCTTTGAATGTTTATTAGTTTGACATGAACAATAAGAAAACAAGCCACAAGCAAGTGTTATATATTTCTCAACGTGACACGGCCATTGACACGTGGAAAATGTATAACCCAAGAAATTAACGTACTTTGACAAACTAATAAACAAATATTTTAAGATTTAATAGGACCCGCTGTTAAACATATAAATGTATTATTAACAACAAGCTTTGAAACTTAAATGTCTTCTGAAGTCTATACTTTCTGTATCTTCAATACAAAATTAGAATGAAAAAATATGAAATACTATCAAAAATTAGGAAAGCAGTATCTCTTTTAAAAATAATAATAATAGATTGTAGCTACGATCCGAACCTCGACATTTGTGGGATAAAAACATTAAATTCGTGTCGTGTCGTGTCGTTTTCTGACATCTAAAAACATAACACTAAATAATTTTTGAGCAGTCAAGTAGGTCAAATTAAATTAATATGTTTTTATCTTTGTAGCAGCACCGTAGCGCGTAGAGACCTTCGTTCGCAACACTTGTTAGATTGGGTGCGCATTTGGGTGTTAGATTGGCGTTGTAATGTAAGGTGTGTAGGGATTTTACAGACAAACATAATGGTAATGGAACCCCTTTTTTCTTGAAACTATTATATCCCTAGTAAACTTATGTACTAACCTCTAAGTATGATTTTTCGTTTGTTAAGAGCTGTAAATACCTTGATTTTAGTTTATTCAAGGTAATATTTGATATGTCGTGCTACGTGTGAGGTTTTTCATTGATTTATGAATGACAAGTTCTTAAGAGTTAAGTTTTAGTTAGTGATAATGATAAAGTATCGCAGATGAACAAAGTATCCATTGCACTCAAAGATTTTTCAAAATATTATCTAAAAAAATGTTGGAAAGCGTTCTACGTAAGCAATGACAGGTACTAGGATAACATGACCCACTGGAGGAGTTATATTAAAGTAAGTCGTGTGGATACTCGTACTTGTATAACGGCCCTCCCTTGTCTGGATAGACATTGGGTGAACTTGCTGTTAGCATGAACTGCTCAATAATGTCCACATCTTCGGTCCACATTACGTCCAGGCATACAATAGTAGATTGATAACCAAGGGTTGAAAGTGACCCATTTCACCCGAGATATTTCTGGCGCTCGAACGAAGAGAGAGCGCCAATAGTTCGAGGGGAAATGGGTAATTTCACCCGAGTTAGACACTCTACTTTTCATTTCGACTGTGAGGAAAAAAGACACGGTATACCTAAATATATTTAATCTCGTTTCCCGCTTTATCTGTTGATTTTTTTTTCTAGATTCATAAAAAAGTAAAAATACACATGCTGCCAACATTAGAAAAGTTAAATCGAGTTGGTCACGGCCAAGGAGCATGACTTCCATCTCATTCTTACCCTAACTAAAGAAAGAGATGGAATATATTCGTGACGTAATAAAGGTCAAATTTCTTGTTTCGAACGGATGTTCGGTGTTCAACCTCCTTGTTGTATAATAAGCTCCTTGGTCGTGACCAACTCGATTAAACTTTTCTAATGTTGGCAGTAGTGTATTTTCTAGATGGCCATGCTAAAACGTGAAAGAAAAAGTGTCATGCTATACTATCACGGCATTATGGCGGGCAGCAGAATAGAGGAATAATTTTAAACGTTGATTTTCTGTAATTGCGAAAAAAATAGACCAGTTAAACGTATAGTCGAGTTTAGATATATGAAAATCTTTTATTTTAATAATATGACGTAGCTCAATTATCTAAGATTCCGTGGCCAATCGTAACTATTAAAAAAAAAATACTTTCCACCCTAGAGATGAAAACGCAATTTTCCACCCGGCTATCCACCCATTCAAATTAAACTTTCCGAACAGGAGAGATGAAAATTAAAATACATTACCCTCCTTCTTTGGCAGTTAGGTAAAAAGTAAATTGGATTTATTTATAACCATTCAAAGTAGTTATTAAGCAATCTGGTATTCCCCAACTATATTTTAGGTCTGGCTGTTAAATTTACTTTTTATATTTTATTTTATTTATCACTAGACAAATACTTTTCAGGGCCGGTATTCTAGGCGCTAAGAACCATATCGAGTTTGATCTGTTATCAAATTGTCACCGTTTTGATAGCTCTTATTTCCTTGACAGTAATGGCGGCTGACGTCTTAACAATATCGTAACAGGAAAAATACGATATGGTTTTTACCGCCGGGAATAGAAACGCAGCTTGACGGAAAAACCCAAACTCAAAAACAAACTACCTTCTAGACTCAGGACTCTTCAGTTAGGTATTCCCAGTGGAACTTGAAATTGTGGATATAACTGTTTTTTCTTGATATTATATTCAACTAAAAATTTAAAAAATGTCTTAACACGTAAGTAAACTAAGAATTTGAGGATTGTCCACTAAAATATAGCACATTAGCAAGTCTTTGCTTTGCGAAAATTTTAAAAATAGCCTGCTGCTACCAGTCAATGATTATTTTCTTAAACCGGTTAAGTAGTTCCAGAGATTACCCTAATTTACAAACGAACAAACAAACCCACAATTTACATTGTTATGTTATTACGAGTATATATTATATATTAATTGTAACATTTCTTGTGTCAAGACCAATCTAACGACTCATTTTATTGAAAAATCCGTCGAACTCTTTTTACACTGGTCATAAAGTAACGACTATAATATCTTATACAGCAGACATACATTTCCCTTGTTATTAGGCCGTTGGGTAAAATAAACGAAATAATTAATAGTTATGTTGATGAACCCGAATCGTAGCAGTCTCGAAGCTCGTAGATTGGTGTAGGAATGGTGTAGGTCTACGTTGTTCGTAGCACTTGTAACTTGTTTCTCCACCTTTAGGTATTTTTAGTAGTTTAATGATGTGATTAAATAAGTTAACAATATTAAAACCACATTTCTTTTAGTTTAAAACCGTTTATCTCTTGATTAACTGGGTATTGATCAGCCGCGTGCTTGAAAAACAATGACGGGCGGACCGAAAGGTTTTTACCGATCTATGAATTAAAACTTCTTCGAAAATAAGTAGACATCATTGCAGATTAATAAGGAATCGATTGCAGCATTAAAATATAAAATATGTCGCAGTATTAACGAAACGAAACGTCAAGCTACAATCGACTTGGGTGGTATTCGGAAACGGAGGTTGGCAGCACTGTGCGAACTGTCACATGGACAGTTGAGTTTGCGCGGGAAATGCGTTGGCATCTGACAGGCTGTTTGGCGGTAACTCACTTTTTGCTTGGAACCTCAAACGAGACGGACGTGCTGTTAACCTCGATCCGACTTCACCGCGTTTCGATCGTAATCTGTTATCATCTGCCCCACGTGTGATTACTTTGAACTGATTCTTTGTTAATTGCTTCCTAATAAACCTACGAGTGCATATCGAGTCTTGTTTTGGAGCCTCATCATGGACGACGAACTACCTGATGATGATCGCCCACACAACTCCCCGTCATCAGAAGTGGGATGTAACCGCGAAGAAAATCAGCGTGGAACAACTATTAACGACGATAAAAAGTGGCAACTACTAATCGAGCAGCAAAATCGCAACTTTATGGCGCTAATTGAAGCAATGAAAGTGCCGTCTGCTAACAAAGACATTCAGCTGCCCGAGTTCAACCCGGACAAGGATAACGTCGACGCTCGTGCCTGGGTTACAACCGCGGATATGTGTGTCACGGATCCGGAAATGCAAGGAGCTCCACTTATGATGGCCTTGAGCCGTGCAATGAAAGGTCAGGCCTAAGCGTGGTTGTCACAAGTGTCATTTCACGGAATGACCTGGACCAAATTCAAGGACTTGTTTACTGCAAGATATGAGTGTGCTGAAACTGCTGCTGCAGCTTCCTGATCAACCTCCATAATGGTAGACTAAAAGAAAACGAGTGTTTGGCTTCTTACGCTGCCACGTTAATGACTTCCATCATGTCTAAATGGAGTAAACTCTCAGTGGAACAGATTGCGGTGTCCACCATGTTGGCACATATTTCTCAATTTGAACATCGTGTCCAGCGCTTGTCTTTCACGCAAGATATTACCACAAGAAACCGCATGCAGCAAGAACTCAAAGCTACCTCTTTTATGAAGCGAAAATCATCTCACCCAAATGATCATTCTCACGACGCGAAGAGACCTCGCTTATCCGGTGAAACATCGTCTGCAAAGTGTTACAATTGTGGTAAAATGGGCCACAAAGCGTTCCAATGTCGCTCACGAAAGGGATCGACAAATCAAGATTTAAGACCGAAGACCCCAGTTAATGACGTCACACCCAAGAAAACTTTCGTGGCGCCATCTACAACCTGCTTCAACTGTGGCGTTGCGGGCCACTTTGCGAAGAACTGTCCACGAAGGTGCGGTAAGGAGAGCAGCACCAGCAGCGGGACCGGGCCGTCACAGGAGAAGCGTGTCAACGTCTGCGTTGTCAACGCGCCAGCTGGAAAACTACGACATGCCGGTGAGCAGTTTCGTTTTACGTACGATTCTGGAGCTGAGTGCTCATTGATTAGAGAGTCTGTTGCTCGTAATTTTAGAGGAAAGCGGTGCGATAATGTTGTTGTGTTAACCGGTATAGGGCAAACTGCTATTTCTAGTACGGTTCAGATTTTGTCGCAGATCGAGATTAATGATATCTCCATGGAGGTTCTTTTCCATGTTTTGCCCGATCATTGTTTACATTACGATATCATGATTGGACGTGAGGTGCTAGCTTTAGGTATAGCTGTAAATATGACATAATCTGACCAATTGACATTTTCTCGTTCAAAAATTGTAAATCTTTGTGACGTGACTAAAACTGGCATTAATTTTGACGTTCTTGACACTGATGTACCCCCAGAATTTAAAACAGAGCTAGTAGACCTTTTAAAGACATTCGAAGCTTCTTTTACGACTGGTGTGCCTACTACTCGTGCTGACACTGACCCCATGACTATACGACTGAAAGATCCTAAGAAGACCGTGTACCGACGTCCCTATAGGTTGAGTCCGGCCGAACGTAGCGTAGTACGCGAGAAAGTAGACGAGTTACTTGCGGCAAATATTATTCGACCCAGTTCGTCACCATACGCCAGTCCTATTCTCCTGGTAAATAAAAAGGATGGGAGCGAGCGAATGTGTGTCGACTATCGTGAATTCAACGATAACACAGTACCTGATAGGTTCCCTCTCCCTCTCATTTCGGATCAAATTGCCAGATTACATGGTGCTCGGTTCTTTACCATTCTTGACATGGCTTCAGGCTTCAACCAGATTCCAATACATCCCGATTCCATCGAATGCACTTCATTTATTACCCCTGATGGCCAATACGAGTACTTGGCTATGCCATTTGGCCTACGGAATGCGCCTTCGGTCTTTCAACGTGCCGTCATAAAAGCTCTGGGTGATTTGACTAATACTTTCGTCATTGTTTATATGGACGATGTTCTCATTGTTGCCAACGACCCAAAAGAGGCACTTGAACGACTGAGGGTGGTTCTTAAAACTCTCACAGACAAAGGCTTCTCACTTAATTCCAAAAAGTGTTCCTTTTTGAAGCAAAAACTGGAATACCTCGGATTTGAAGTGAGTCAAGGTGAAATTAGACCTAACCCAAAGAAAATTGAGGCTCTAACTGCTCTACCACCCCCAGAGACTATTACTCAGTTGCGCCAATTTATTGGTTTAGCTTCCTACTTCAGGCAGTTTGTGCCTAAATTCTCACAGTTGATGGCTCCTTTGTACTCTCTAACAGCAGGTCATGCAAACAAGCTTGTCTGGAAGCCAGAGCATGAGGAAATTAGGCGTCAGGTCGTATCCATTTTAACAAAAGAACCTGTTTTGTCGATATTTGATCCCAATCGAGAGACTGAACTTCATACGGACGCAAGCTCGATCGGTTATGGCGGTATAATAATTCAGAAAGTCGATGGTGCGCCACATGTCGTTGCCTATTACAGCCGCCGCACGACGCCCGCAGAGTCCAAATACCACTCTTACGAGTTAGAAACTCTTGCGGTCGTCAATGCGGTAAAACATTTTCGACATTTCCTGCACGGACGCAAATTTATCGTCGTCACCGACTGTAGCTCACTGAAAGCAGCCCGTAAAAAAACTTGATCTCACCCCAAGGGTTCACAGATGGTGGGCTTTCTTACAAAGTTTTGACTTTGATATCATACATAGAGAGGGCAAACGTATGGTTCATGCGGACTTTCTCTCTCGGAATCCTTTACCCCCGAAATCGGTCAAAACTTTTGATAAGGTAGAGCCGAAGCAGATTCTTGCGTCTGAAATTTCTGAAAATTGGCTTCTTGCTGAGCAACAGCGTGATGGTGACATAGTGAAGCTAGTTAGCGATCTCGTCAGCGATAATATTAAAGAGGACATCGCAAAAACTTACGAGCTGCGATCTGGTAAACTCTATCGCAAAATACAACGTAATGGAAAGACACGTTGCCTCCCTGTTGTTCCTAGGTCTTTGCGATGGTCTATTGTTCATAATGTGCATGAAGGGCTGGTACATTTGGGCTGGGAGAAAACTCTTGAGAAAATGTACGACTTTTACTGGTTCGAGAACATGTCCAAATTCGTAAGAAAATTCGTGGAAAATTGCGTTACGTGTAGAGTTTCGAAATCCCATTCAGGTAAAACCCAAACAAAGCTGCACCCCATACCAAAAGTACCGGTTCCCTGGCACACAGTGCATATAGATGCCACTGGCAAGCTTAGCGGAAAAAGAGATGTAAAAGAGTATGTCTTCGTTTTAATAGACGCTTTTACGAAATACGTCCTTTTGCATCACACTCACCGTATCGACACTGCTAGCAGTATAAGGGCCGTAAAGCACAGTGTCGCATTATTTGGTGCCCCGACTCAAGTAATAGCCGATCAAGGTCGCTGCTTTGCTAGTCAGGAATTTCGTGACTTCTGTGATTCGGCTAATATTAAATTGCATCTGATCGCTACCGGGAGCTCTCGAGCCAACGGACAGGTCGAGCGAGTGATGTCAACCCTTAAAAATATGCTCACAGCCACCGAAACATCTAATAAGTCTTGGCAGGATGCTCTTCCCGATGTTCAGCTAGCGCTGAATTGTTCATTGAATCGCGTATCTAAATCGAGCCCGTTAGAGTTGCTGATAGGAAGAGTAGGCAGACCGTTAGAGGTTATGTTAGCTGACGATGTAGAACAGGACGTTGACATAGAGCAAGTGAGGGCCGATGCTGTGACTAATATAGAGAGAAGCGCTGACTATGACAAGAGACGGTTTGACAGGACAAAGGCTAAGATTGTTCCATATTCGTTGGGCGATTTCGTCTTACTAAAAAATGAGGAAAGAAATCAGACGAAACTCGATCCCAAATATAAGGGGCCCTTTAAGGTTATCGAAGTGTTAGAGAATGACCGGTACACTCTAAAGTCATTAAACTTTAAACGGACCTCTAAGTACGCACACGATCGTCTGAAAAAAATGCCTGACAATGACGTTCCTATAATAGAGAGCAGTGATGTAGAAGACGTAGGATCCATTGACCACAATGAGAGTGACTGATTTCTTTATGTTGATTTATATTGAGTTACTGTGTTGATTGTTGAGATATGTTTTGTGTCATTTGCTAAGATGACATTGGCTGTGTTGCTTGATGGAGGCATCACGTGCCTGCAGAGTCACTCGATAGAGGTGACTAGATGTATCGTCACTCGATAGAGGTGACTAAGACATATCGTCACTCGATATAGGTGGCTAGATGTATCGTCACTTGATGGAGGTGGCAAGGGTATCGTCACTCGATGGAGGTGGCATGAGCTATTATCACTCGATGGAGGTGTTAATAGCGACACTCTACGCTTGATAGAGACTAGGGTGATAGACTTAATGAATGATCAAAATGATTGATGTTGAGAATGATTGAGACGTCATAGTACAGTTGCGAAGTATGTAAATACCGGTCAATAGTTTGAATTGTTCTTTCCTTACAAAAATGTGAGATGTTGGTTACTATGATGTTATTGGTTTTATTTGGAAATAAATGTGTTGTTTACCATGAAAGTGATCGTTTGAAATAAAAGAGCCCGATTGACTCAATGTTAATCAGGATGGGCCGAGACGAGATTCCTTTGATATTGTGGTTGCCTTTCTCTTTTTTTCAGGACCATCACACAGGGACGTGTGACGAGTCAAGATGGCCGTGTCGCAGTATTAACGAAACGAAACGTCAAGCTACAATCGACTTGGGTGTATTCGGAAACGGAGGTTGGCAGCACTGTGCGAACTGTCACATGGACAGTTGAGTTTGCGCGGGAAATGCGTTGGCATCTGACAGGCTGTTTGGCGGTAACTCACTTTTTGCTTGGAACCTCAAACGAGACGGACGTGCTGTTAACCTCGATCCGACTTCACCGCGTTTCGATCGTAATCTGTTATCATCTGCCCCACGTGTGATTAATTTGAACTGATTTTTTGTTAATTGCTTCCTAATAAACCTACGAGTGCATATCGAGTCTTGTTTTGGAGCCTCATCATGGACGACGAACTACCTGATGATGATCGCCCACACAACTCCCCGTCAAATATATTGTTAAAAAGAAAGTTCGGAAGAAACTTGCGTAAGCAATGAAATGTACTAGTAACCCATAAACCAACAGGAATGTATTAAAAGAAAGTTACTCTTGTGGGTGTTTGTAGTGTTCACTGGCTGACATCCTTGAAAACTTTGTATTGACGGTATTTGTTGATGATGAGATGGCGTTGTAATGAAAGTGCTCGAAGATATTGGAAAAGTAGTTTTTGTTTAGCCGCCACGAATGATGAGGCTTTGTTCAGCCAAATAATAAACCGTTGTAAATTAGAAAAAGTGTCTTTACAGACTGACAGACAGACCGACAACCAAGCCATCTTATATATAAGGGTTCCTTTTTTAGTTTTCATTACGAAAATCTAATATATGTGAAAATGTTAACAGTCAATCCACACCAACCACACGGTAAATTTTTTAAGCCAAGATCCTTCTAATTTCAAGATTATATTATTATTGTTATATAAGTAAATAATGTTGGTTTTACCAAGCCAAATAGAGGCCCTAGAAAATTAATTAAGGACCTGATTAACGAAGGAATTACGTTAAAGTTAGCAAGAACAAGCGCCCTTCTGGATTTCATGAATCCCTAGTACACTTTTGTATCAACAGCAATGCATCTGAGCTGAGAACACTTCGTGAATGTACCCCAGTCGCCTCTTACACGCGGTGGAGTATAGACGCTTGCGGTTGGGGTGGAATTATAAAGAGTTAATATTATTACATATTTTGGTTTTAACTTTCTTAATACATTGTTAGCACACATATATTGATCAGTGATCTGATCATATTATTTACTCTTGCAATCAATGTTTGTCAAATTAAAGCCTGGTACAAGAAAAATATGCTTAATTGTAGCATGTCCTATACACTCACGCTAGTGGGTAGCATTTGCTCAATAGTAGCATGTTTTCGTGCTAGTAATGAGCATGTATAACAGAAACTTAAGTGGCGATAGATTTACCAAAAAAAGGGTAGTATACTTCAATTCGATCGCGAGCGTCCGTGCTGCACTGAGTTTAAGGGGCCACTGGGTCTACACGGCTTCTAATTCGCATGCGCAAACGAAGTGTAACAGCAGCTCCTTGGTTTCATACTGTCCTAGTACTCATCGGTAGCGGAAACACACGAGCGGCCGAGCGAAATCATGCCGAACCTTGTTGGCACCGGCCTTAGCAGCAACTCTTATGATTACGGTGGTGGGCGGATAACGAACATTCACCAGCGTTTTTACAAAACTGGTAGTATTGACGAAAAAGTCATAAATATCGTTAATACTCGTAGTTAAAGTCATTTAATAGGAAACCAACGTAATATAAATGTTTTAGATAAACAATGAACCGACTCTTAAAAATATTAAGGGGCTCCATTTACTTTCCATAGAATGTACCAGATCGTGACAAAATGGGACTTAAATTGAGACAACTGGAAATATTCCTTATTTGATAAAACTGGAATATGGTCTTATACCTATACATTAAGCGCTAAATTTGTGTAGTTTAATCTCGGAGTAAGTTTTATTCCAAGTTTCTATGCCTTGGATGCAATGTCTAAGAAAATCAATGTACAATTATTAATTGTTTTAGTGACAAAGTACAGACCATCTTAGGCCACATTTCCGAGCAGTGGCGGAGAAAAAAAAATATTTGAAAAGAAAATGTTTGGAAGAAACGTACTAGGAAATTATAAACCAACTAAAATTTTAGGAATGTTACTTTTGTGGTGTTCACTGGCTGATATCCTTGAAAGTTTTGTATTGGCGGTATTTGCTAATAGATGGCGTTGAAATGTAAGTGCTTATGATGAGTGGTGAAACTATGTTTAATGGTAATGAAAGATAGTGGTAAGTAGTTTTTCTTTGGCCGCCACGAGTGATGAGTCTTTGTTCAGTCAAATAATAAGCCGTTGTAAATTAGAAAATGTTTCTAGACGTACTAACGGACAGCCAGACAACAAAGCCATCTTATATACAGGGTGTCCAGTAAATAATGGATAACCTTCTACCCATCCATGGGGCACCTCAGGCTGGTCCCTAAAAAGGACTTACAGGTTTGGTAAAAGTTGCATGGTTTTCGAGATAATCGAACTTTTCTATTTTCTTAATAATTAGCACCTTGCTTCACTGTAATGACTGCCAAGGTCACAAATAAAGAGATTTTGTCGTTCTGTTTGCTGTTAAATATTCTTTAATAGTGATGCTAACGGATGTGTCTTAGAGCATTATGGTAGCGACACTAATTTCTTGTTAAACATATCTTAATTTATAACTTCACATTTTGCTTTAAAGTTTGCAACAACTTTGACTGCTTGTGGTGAAAAAAAATTGTATGAAGACCAGAGTGGCCAATATGTTGAAAAATAGTGTATCTAATACTGATTCTAAACTGGTATAACACATGGTGTTTACGTCTTTACAGATAAAGTTATTGCTGTTAGTATTCACTTAGAGCGAATTTTACCAAAACACCAAGTTATCGAAAAGTAACTCTTTACTTGATTGGGTTAGTCATATCATAAAAAAACGCTTCTCTTATGAAAACCAACGTCTAATTACTGCAAAATAATGAATCACAGAATACTTAAACCGAATTTAGATAACGTCGTCAATGTAATCCTAAAAACAGATTCGGTTTTTATTTACAAATATTATTGTTGATGTAGGTTTCAAGTATTCTGTGATTCATTATTTTGCAGTAATTAGACGTTGGTTTTCATAAGAGAAGCGTTTTTTATGATATGACTAACCCAATCAAGTAAAGAGTTACTTTTCGATAACTTGGTGTTTTGGTAAAATTCGCTCTAAGTGAATACTAACAGCAATAACTTTATCTGTAAAGACGTAAACACCATGTGTTATACCAGTTTAGAATCAGTATTAGATACACTATTTTTCAACATATTGGCCACTCTGGTCTTCATACAATTTTTTTTCACCACAAGCAGTCAAAGTTGTTGCAAACTTTAAAGCAAAATGTGAAGTTATAAATTAAGATACGTTTAACAAGAAATTAGTGTCGCTACCATAATGCTCTAAGACACATCCGTTAGCATCACTATTAAAGAATATTTAACAGCAAACAGAACGACATAATCTCTTTATTTGTGACCTTGGCAGTCATTACAGTGAAGCAAGGTGCTAATTATTAAGAAAATAGAAAAGTTCGATTATCTCGAAAACCATGCAACTTTTACCAAACCTGTAAGTCCTTTTTAGGGACCAGCCTGAGATGCCCCATGGATGGGTAGAAGGTTATCCATTATTTACTGGACACCCTGTATAAGGGTTCCTCTTTCAGTTATCAGTAAGCAAACCTAAAATAGTTACCTATTTATTTTTAAGCCAAGTTCAATTTGATTTCAAGTTAATATTTTTATTAAAATATAAGTAAATATGTAAGAGGCCATAAAAATACTAAAATATGACAAAGGCAGGATTTCACCAAGATAAATTGAGGCCCTAGAAACTTAAAAATCACCCGAATAACGAAGGAATAACGTTAAAGTTAAGCAGCAAGAACGAGCAACCTTCTGGATTTTCTGATTCCCTGGTACACTTTCGTATCAACAGCAATGCATCTGAGCTACAAAACATTCGTGAATGGACCCAGATGCCCTTTACACGCGATGGAGTATAGACGCTCGCGGTCGAGGTCGAATTATACAGAATTGATAATACTAATTATTTGATTTTCACTTTCTTAACACCTTAGTAGCACACAAATTATTGATCAGTGATCATTAACATTATTTTATAATACTACGTACTTTAATAATACGTTTGTCAAATTAAAGCTTAGTACAATAACAGCGTCCTCCAAAAAACCATGCTTAATAGTAGCATGTCCTATACACACATGCTAGTAGATTAACCAAATAAAGGATAGTGTCAACAACATATACTTCAACCTCGGCCGCGAGCGTCCGGGTTGGACTGAGTGTCAAGGGCGACTGGGTCTACACGGCTTTTAATTCGCATGCGCAAACAAAGTGTAACAGAAGCTTCTTGGTTTCATATAGTCCTAGTACTCGTCCGTTAGCGGAAATAACCGAGCGGCCGAGCAACAACATGCCGAACCTTGTTGGCACCGGCCTTCTGAACTGAGCATACGGTACAGACGCTCCCGTACCGCACCAAGTTCAAAGAGCAACTAGTATGATGACGGTGTGGTAGCCGAATAACGAACATTCCCCAGCGCTTTTACAAAGGTAGTATTGACGAAAAAGTCATAAATATCGTTAATACTAGTAGGAAACCATCGTAATATAAATCTTTAGATAAACAATGAACCGACTCTTAAAGATATTAAGGGGCTCCATTTGCACTTAATGCACCAGATCGTGACAAAATGGGACTTAGATTGAGCCAACTTGAAATATTCCTTATTTGATAAAACTGGAATATGGTCTTATACCTATACATTAAGCGCTAAATTTGTGTAGTTTAATCTCGGAGTAAGTTTTATTCCAAGTTTCTTCAGCTATAGGTATTTGCTTTATTATTAAACTTAACTGCAACTTTACACTAACCTGTAATGTGCAGATACGGTCGGCCAAGAAAGTTGTTTACCAGTTCTGACAAAAGTTTCTGTGAGAACTTATTGTCGCTTAGGTTGACACTTGTCACTGTTATAATATTGTTGCAAGGGAAAATTGAACTTGTTGTATCATGCATGGCTTGCAAATGAACTTTAATTGAAATGGACTGTTCATACTCGTATACAGGGTGTCCAGTATTTATAGGTCCAAAACTAACCCCTACATAGATGAGCTTTTGCAAAACATTACAAAGATCTAAGTAGGCAGCCTTACGGTTTTTTAAAAGAAAATGGAGAACAACTTATTGCATTATTTAGGATGTTTTTTATTACTTTTCCATAACTTGAAATTTTTACTCAATTTGTTTAGTTGAAATATTTACTTATTAGTTGCGCTATAAGATGTTTATAACAACATTAGAAACACCTTTTCAATATTTTCGTACATAAATGTTAAAGTAGCAATCTAGGACCTTACAAAAAACGACGACGAAGTTTGTTGCGGATTATATTTGGTCAGTATTTTATAAGATTATTTGGAATAATCGAATTATAATTAAATAAAACTAAAAATGATCACACTTTAAAACTTTGTATTTTTGTAAACTCCTGGTTCACAAACATAAAAACATTTTTATTTAAGTGAAATTAAATTTATCGATACATATAAAAGGCTTAAGGGTTGTTTTCTAAAAATTACTTGGTGATGAAGTAATTCTAGTGTTTATATGAAATGATAAACGAAAAGAAAAAATAATTTAATCAAATTTGTAACCAGCTACAAATGGTTTTAGTTTGTATCCGGAGTGATAAGCGTGTTATTAATGTGAAATGAATACAATCATGTCACTAACGGTTTATCCACCTCCTGCAGAAGGTACACACTCGTGGGCAACTAACAGCAGTGCTGAGGCTTCATGGTGAACTACCTACTTTTCACACGTTTTTAATAAGTAGTCACATTTTGTAATCTATGCTACACCTCCTTTTCACACACAGTCATCAATAACTTATTAAGACCAAACATAACTGTGTCTCGAGTGTTAATTTAAGTATAGTTGATATCTTGTGATCACCACTCGACTACCACAATGGTAGATAAGTTTAAAAAACCAAAATTAATATTAAATTATCATTTTATAAACACGTAATGCCGAATTTCAGTTTGGAGTTGCCTTTTTCACTTTTGATCGCCTGGTCTCCAAACCTAGATATATATATTGTTACTAATTTTTATAATAAAGTTGGTTTACTAGGGTCAGAAAAGATTCAGTGAAAATGATGCTATATAGCGTGTCTGTAAATAAGTCCAAGATAAAGTCGATATCTATCTGGCTGTCCACGTTTCATAAAAAAGACATAATAATAACATATGAATAAAAAAATACCTTACACCAAAATCAAGCTTTAAATAGTCCTATTGATTTTAAACTCTCTTGCTTTATAAAAAAGCCCGTGTAAGTATATTATTTTTGACTGAAGAGAATATTCCTCGAGAAACTAACTCTACGCGTGAAGTCCCGGGTGTCCTCTAGTTATAAATCACTTATAAAAAAATTAAAACACCTACACCATAGTAAAATATAACCGAAAAAAAAAAGAAAAAAAAAATAATTTCCCCATCCGGGGTTTGAACCCGGGTTTACAAACGTTTAATAGCAAAAGCAGCATCGTGGTCGGGTCTCGACCACGATACTACTGGATAGACCTCGACGAAAATATCGATGCTATTCTTTATTCGACCTCACTGCGCATGACAAGCCGTGTGCGTGTTGAAATAAAACGCCTTCCTTAGTGCTCAGCTTGGTAATCTATTCTGCAGTGTTATGTCAGTATAAGTAAATGATAATAAAAAAACAGCCTGTACCGTAACAACAATTAAGAGTAACTGTTGATACGCAACAGGCCCTCTCTTCAACACGGTAAAAACAATATTGTTTTTGATCTGTTATCGTATTGTCAACGTTTTGCTAGCTCTTATTTTCTGTACAATAATGGCGGCTGACCTAAAAACAATGGCGTATCCGGTCAAATACAATTTGGATTTTACCGCCTAGAATAGAGGCGCAGGATGTTAGTTGTTAGGCGTTAGGTTTAAATATTAAAGTGTGTTGTTAATTTTTTGTATGTTAGTGTGTTTTTATGTAAGGGGTCAATAAAAGAGTTAACATTTAAACCATTCGAAATGTAACAGTTTTAAGTACAAATATGATACGCGTAATATCCACGAAACTTTAAGAATGACCCACTCTTTGTTAAAAAAATCATGAAAGCAATCATTATCTATCTTGTTTCTCCCTAAAAATTTGCAGTGAGGTTAAAATAACGCGGCAAAAGGTAGATAAGACTTTAGTTTTGATTTTTAAGTTGAAAAGCGTACGTCCTATATTTGCTAGGACTTCCAAAGAGAGGGGAGTCAGAACGCCCCACCTTCACCTGCCTTTTGTCGAGGGCAATGCGCTGCCATCCTGCTGACATTGAAAATTTTAATCGATATAATATTATCCGTCCAGAAGGCTCCGCGCTCCACTCTGGTAGTTACATTAGAATTACAATTAGAACTTAATAAGCACGTTTTTTTTTTACCTACCATGTTTTTTTAATGCAATCAGGTGAGTTTTAAGGACATCCCCCGACTGCATTAAAAAAATATACGAACAAAACTTTAATAACAAAAAAGGATTATGGAGGTACAATACATAGTCATGAATTTTTAAGATTCCATACGAACATTTGACTATGTCAAATAGGCACCTAAGTAAATTGGTTTTCCAAATCTGTTTCCTTACTTTTCAAACGTTTTAACATATTTTTTACTTTTTAGTAATTTTTTTCTTTATTTTATGATTTATGAATGAAAAGTGACTTTAAACTTAAATTGAATTATTTAAGAAGAAAGCAACACAAATTAATAAGGAACCCTTCTTTGTATCAAAGTCATAATATCAATCATCATCATCATCAATATCAATATCATCAATCAATCAATACATAGTAAAAAATGATGACAAACGCGGACGTCTGTCTGTATTTCCGCTAACTCCTTCTAAACCACGCAACGGATTTTGATACGGTTTTGACCGTCATTTAGATAATTCATTCCGTATGGTCAATATGCACATTTTATTCTAATTAAATATTAATATAGTTGAGAAAACTCAATGATTTCTAACCAAAACTTCAAAAAATCGATTTTGGGACGCTTACATAGCTTACGATGGCTAAACCATAAGAGATTTATCAAAATATTGTACTGAAGAATTGTAGATATTCAAAAAACTTGGAGAAAAATCTGCAATGGTAGATGACTATCTCCTAAGGTTGACTTACAGTAACCATTTTTATCTTTAACTTTTTATTAAAAAGTTAGGTTATTTGCGAAGCCATTTTCTCGGATTCAGTATTTATCCTTATCCAGATAAATAGGTTAGATGCATGGGGCATTTAATAAAGATAAAATTGTCCCGTTCACTATGTTATTTAAATAAATTCTTTATGTCGCAGATTCAAAATTACGCGCTACCTAAATCTGTATTATAGAAACGGTTGGCCGGGCGTTTAGCCGCGCTTCGCCCTATAGTACTGTCAAGGATTTTAATTGTTGAACAAACAGCAACACTCTTAACTGTAAATCGGTGGACCTTCATTCTAAGGTCTACCGATGGACGGTTAACAGTGTGGGCGATGGAACTATGGAACCCTGTCATAATGACAGCCTCAAGCCACAAAAAATAAATTACGCTAAAATTAATCATCAGGTCATCGTTCGTGGGGAACTGTATACGCTACAATAAGGTACCTACTGATATTGTCAATATGCCTTTCAATAAAAAGCCTCACATTAAGTACTTCAGGCATATTATACTGTTAAGGATTTCTTAGATGATAAAGGCGTTTTAAGTAGTGTAAGCTATTACTGAAATTATGTTTTTCTTTTGAATAGAAATAATAGCTGAGGACCGAGCTGCGCTTATTACAAATTAAAATGCCTTTAATTCAATAATGTATGACACTTTAGAAATGAGAACACATTGGTATGTTTCTAGCCAGACAGCTACATTTTTATTGAAATATTTTGTCCGGCAGCATGAGCATGTCATACTAACTCAAAGGGTTTTTGCTTACGGCGGCGTCGTCGGTCGGGTCGCCGCCTTCCCGAACACATCGTTGAGAGAGGCGATGGCTGAGATACGCGTCATACTCATGAACGAGTGCTGTCTGTGGGGTCCGGTCTGTTCACGCTTGCAAGGACCTGTTTTTGTGTTCCTAGTTTCACTACGGAACCCTTATAGTTTCGCCATTGCCGTCCATCCGTCAGTCTGTCCGTGCGTCCGCAGCCTAGCTCAGAGACTCTTAGTACTAGTAAGCTGTAATTTGGCAAGAATCTGCATATTAGTCACGTTTACAAAGTGGTTAAATAAAATATAAGTAGAAAACATATTTTTTTAGTGTACCTCCCGTACCCGTAACGGGGGAACTATTTTTTTTCTCTTGCCCGGTTTTCAGTTCGTAATTTCGATTAACGTTCCTTACGTAGGAACCTCGTCATGTTGTTCTCCTAGTCACACTTGTAATGGTTTTTATTTGTGTTACTTTTCAAATAATTATTCATTTCTTTATTACCTTGTAATGTTACTTTTAAGTATCATTGTATTTTATTATTGGAAAAAATGACCTTCTGCTGGAGTTTCTGGCGGCGCTTCTTCTCCGCAACGATGGTCTTGTACGAACCGCTAGTAAATGTACTCCATATTACCGACGTGGAAAAGAGCCCTCATGTGGCCAATTTACTGAATAAATATTATGAATTTTAAATTTTGAATTTTGTGTTACGTCATTAACTGACTCTGAGTGCGCCGGTAAATGTACATTTCAACTGTAAAAAGTTCAAGGACCCCAGGACACTCCGGTTTGCAAAAAATTTGTAGACTCGTAAAACGATTGAGAAACTACTACATGGCCAGAGGTACTTTGGTTCACCTTAAATGCAGAAATCATAACAACTGTTTATAATTAATACAATTTTAAAATGTGACACAACTAACTACTCCATCAATTTTTGCCCACCGACAGACACCTCCGACGTTTAGGACGGCATGATTGGCAGGAGGTTTGGAAAACGGCGAAAATAAAATAAATATTTTCTTGAAATATGTTGCTTAAGATGTCATTGTGCTTAAGATCTATTTTTAAGAGTGCATTCGAAAACTAATGTGATGATTGGGTTTTTTTGTACTTAGTATATTCATATATTCACCGTTGAGAGTACTTTAAAATAAATTAACGGTAAATTAGCATTCTCTGTACTTAACAATAAATAATCTGCAGCTCACCGATTGTAGGGTAATTTTAAGCTTTATGCTGTATACCGTGTGCATTGAAAGCCTCTACTAAGAATGCTTCAGTGATTTAAGCCACGGCTTGCTTTGCACAGGTTTCTTTTTTTAACAGTTCAGAATCAAGTGCCAAATAAAATGTTTGTCCTGCCAGCATCCATACTAATATAATGAAAAGACTCGATCTGTCTGTTTAGAACGCTGATGAACTGATTTTTTTGAAATTTAGTGAAAAAATAGCTGAAGCCACAGGAAATGACATCCTTTTTATCCTGCAAAATTAGGGATTATTCCAAAGGATGAGCGATCAACGATAAATGCGGACAAAGTCACGGACAATAGTTAAGCAACAAATACCATAAGAATGCTTTCAAGTGAGCGTGACGCAAACTTCTTTTCACTCCATCTATTAATAAATTTAAAAAAAAAAATAGTTATAAAGCAAAGTTTAACCAATTAACGTACCTATTTAAATAAAGATTTCAAAACTTGTCAAGTTTTTAATTGATTTTATATGGTACAGCGGTACACGGTTAACTTTTGCTTTTCCTCCACCGATTTGTGAACCTTGTTAACATCGCCCTCGATCCTCTCTACGAGAATTTGTAGCAACCATGTTGGCTGGTCAACCTTTTGCAGTGGTGATAAGGTTGATATTTGAATAAATACACAGCAATTCAGATCAACTCCATGCATTTATGCGCTCCTGGTACCCGCACTGTATATCGGGCTCCTCGACGGAGAGACCGAGTCATACTTTGGTGCAAGCGAATGTTTTCGTAATTAAAAAAGTTTTAAAGTACCCGTTATGGGAATGAGCTGAAATTAAGAATACGTATTAAAAATCCAACGGCAATGCAATATATGTTGTCTAATACCTTTAAACCAGCAATTGTTGTATAATTATACAGTAGCTCAGATCAAGGGTGTCGAAAATATCATAATACATGTTTTGTAAAAAACGCATGGAAAACGAGTAATCTCAACTTTTTTTTTTAGAAATTTGTCACCCTGGTTCACCATGTTCGATGCCACGACTACAGTTATTAGAATATTTCAGTTTCCTTTGTTGTATAGGAAAGCTGATTAATTTTGCTTTAAAATTCTACTAATGAAATTAAAAAATAAATACCAATTTAAAGTTGAAGAATCTGAGATTTTCTTCCGGCAAGTTTATTATCGCACAGGATATTTTTTTAATCAAAATCTGTTGTGCTGCTTTCTTAAAAGTTTTATCTGTTTAATGGAATGTAAAATGATATCACAATTGAGATTAATTATTATAGCAGAGAAGTTATAAGTTTGTGCAAGAAAGACTGAATTCTTTTAAAACTTTTGCATTCTCGTATAATAAAGTAAACAGGTTTTTTCAATTTTTGTAACGAATTTCATCTTCAAATAAAATAACTACGCCAGTTAATTAATGTGATATTTAAGTTAAAATTTCTTTGATATTATGACACGAATCAGCCTAAAACGGTATGCATAATGCATACCCATTATTTATATTTTTTTTACATCTTTATCACGTTTGTGAACCCATCCCTATTATTCTAGGATCACAAAATAACACTTTAAATATAATGTTTTCATTACAGTTTTTACCACTTTCAACAGTTTTTTTGTACTACACCCATATGAAACATTTTAATTTGACATTTCATTATTTTTAGTGAACGAATAATGGGGCTCTCTAAGAACATTTCTTTTCTTTCAATATTCGTAATTGTTTAAACTTGGCCTAGTAGGTTGACCGATGTAGATATCAACATTATGTTGACACTGCCCCGTCAAAAATTTACGTCATAAACCTTGGTGGTTTCACTTGTAAAATCCATCCTTGAGTCCTAAGAACCAATCCTGCCAAAGGAAATCTTTGGTTTACGAAACGCCGTATTTCATCTGCTACATCTACCATTATAAACACCGTGTCGTGGCTCAGAAACACGGAGATGAAACACAGAGTAACTATGAGCTCGCATACCAGGAGCTAATAACAGACGCAGTGTTCAACGCACCTGTATTGCATCCACCTTTTGAACAGGTGAGACGGCTGTCTCACCACACGTTAATAGTCAATACACGGCAATATAAAATAACTACGCGTTTGCACAAGAGCTCAATTGCAACAGTAGATTCGATTCACGACAGAATACAAGTACTCCTTTACTAAAAAGTACAGTAGAGTTCATAAATATGTGTACATTTTAGTACCTTGCCTATTTAATGTCATGTTTAAACTGCTATTATATGAATTATCAGAGTGACAAGGTACTAAACTGTTCACATATTTATGAAGTCGACTGTACACTATTAAAGTGTACTTGTATGAGCATTTGCTCTATCTAAACAGCCTTACGTTGGTTTAGTAAAAGAATTACGGCCTCTAAGAAAAAAGGATTAGTTTATAACTAACATCGTTAATAAAAGTACGATTAAAAAACTGAATCAAGTTGCGGAAAATCTTAGTTAAACGGCTATAATTTTGAAAGTCGTAAGATTTCCCTACCACCTTGTTAAATGGTTTAGATGAAAAAAAGGATTTTCTCTATGTTTTATAAAGGACTAGAGGACGCCCGTGACTTCGTACGCGTAGAATTAGTTTCCCGCTACTCCCCCAAATTCTTGCCGTTGCGGATCGATTTTTGGAAAATTCTTTATTAATGCTCAACCCCTAGACCTCATAAGGAACCTGTACTTTGGTTTGCATTGCACCAAGGTTTTATGTGGGTTCAACCTTTTTTGAATAAAGTCGGATTGAGCTTTTAAACTTGTGTCAAAATAAAATCTAATGTAAATCCAAAGCACTAAGGAGTATTGATATCAACTTCGAAGCAAATCACCCATATAAATAAAGGTAAGTATATAGTTGAATCGTACGTATGCGATTGCGGGTGTTTTTTATTCTAAGGCTACTTGCAAAGAATGATACATCTATATTAATGATTAAGTACAATTTAGTATATGTAATTGAGTATGGAGATGTATCTATTTTGTACAAGTGCCAATAAGTATTTAAGTATACGATAAAGTTTGAAATATCACAAAATGCTTAAAGATTCTAAGAACCAGGACCTTTATTCTAGGCGGTAAAAACCATATCGTCCTATTTTGGAATTGTTATTAACTCAGCTACTGTCAAGAAATAAAAGCTTTGTCATACAACAAGAATACTGTTATTTTCTCCCGTATACACTGACCCTATTGGACGTCGTCTATACGCTAGTTCCTTACCCCCTAACTAATAAACGTTGAGTAACCGTGGTGTAGTTAAACCATGATTTGTCTTTATCTGTCAATGTGACACTTGAATTTGACAGATAAGGATAAAGCATGGTTTAGCTAACTACACCACCGTTACTCAAAGTTTATTAGTATGGGGGTTAGTTTATAGCATAGGTGTGTGTAACTGTTTATCGATGTGTGTGTGTTTGCATGCCAATGTAATCTCTTGTTGAATATGATCCCCTAGTACAATTTGAACCGAGTTGACCCTTTCCTTCGCCGATGCGGGTTGAACGGCCCATGCTCAAAGTTGACTATAAAAAGATAAATCCACTTTTCCACCTAATTGGATGATAAAAAGGTATAAAACGAACATATTGTTCAAACACTTTGTAGGCGACTGTAAGGAACTGCTAAAACCAATATCTGAACTATTTTGTAAAAATCAGAAACAGAAGGGCTGAGTAGATAAATCAAAAGTAACTAAAAATCTTTGTATATCTACATTGTTAAAACATTTGGTTACAACGTTAAAAAAGAACTGCTAAAACCAATATCTGAACCATTTGTAAAAATCAGAAACAGAAGGGCTGTGAAGATAAGGGTCAATTTCCCAAGCAATAAATTGAGATGGCAGTGCTGAAAACGTGGGTGAAACAAGTTTAAATATTAAGCTGTTATTTTTTTCTAAATACCTCACCGGATTGCAAACCTTAAGTGGCAGTGGGCGGGGCACATTGCTCGTAGAACTGATGGCCGTTGGAGCGGAAAGGTTCAAGAGTGGCGACCGCGAACCGGGAGACGAAGTGTTGGCAGACCTTCCACAAGGTGGACTGACGATCTGATAAAGGTCGCGGGAAACCGCTGGATGACAGCAGCAGAGGACCGATCGTTGTGGAAAACCTTGGGGAAGGCCTTTGTCCAACAGTGGACGTCTTGCGGCTGATAATGATGACTATTACTACTAAGTAATCTTAATTGGTTCTTGAGATACAGGCGATTAAAGTGTTTATGTAAGGTTTATGTCTACTAAAATCATCTAAGACAGCACTCATCATCATCAGCCCGGGGGCGTCCACTGCTGGACAAAGGCCTCCCCCAAAGAGCGCCACAAGTCACGGTCTTGAGCCGCTTGCATCCAGCGGCTTCCCACGATTCTAACCAGGTCGTCAGACCACCGGGTGGGAGGCCGTCCAACACTCCGTCCACCGGTGCGGGGCCGCCACTCGAGAACTTTTCTTCCCCAACGGTTATCAGTTCTCCGAGGTATGTGGCCTGCCCATTGCCACTTCAGCATGCTAACTCTCTGAGCTATGTCGGTGACCTTGGTTCTCTGGCGTATTACCGTATTACGGATCATATCGCGCAAAGAAACTCCGAGCATAGCTCTTTCCATTGCACGCTGAGTGACCCTGAGCTTATATATGAGGCCCACATTCAGCGGCGAAGTCTCTGATCCATAAGTCATCACTGGCAACACACACTGGTCGAAGACTTTCGACTTAAGGGTCTGCGGTATTTTGGACGAGAAGATCCGCTTCAACTTTCTGAACGCTGCCCATCCGAGTTGGATTCGGCGATCGACCTCTTTCTTGAAGTTGGATTTACCTAGTTGGACAGTTTGTCCCAGGTATACGTACTGATCAACAACTTCAAGTTGAGAATTCCCCACGTGAACCGGTATTGGCAAAACGCGAACATTGGACATGACTTTCGTCTTGTCTAAGTTCATTTTCAGGCCCACCCGTTGGGAAACTCTATCGAGGTCTCCGAGCATCTTACTCAAGTCTTCTAGCGATTCTGCCATGACTACGATGTCGTCCGCGAATCGAAGGTGAGTGATGTACTCGCCGTTGATGTTGATGCCAAGTCCTTCCCAGTCCAGAAGCTTGAAGACATCTTCCAGTGCAGCGGTGAACAGTTTTGGAGATATGACATCTCCCTGTCTCACGCCTTCCTGCAACTGAATCGGTTTCGAGCTCTGGTTCTGGAGCCGGACTGACATAGTGGCATTTCTGTACAAACACTTCAGTACTTCGATATATGGATAGTCGATGTGGCACCGCTGTAGTGACTCGAGCACCGCCCATGTCTCGACCGAATCGAAGGCCTTCTCATAGTCCACGAACGCTAGACATAAGGGCCGATTATACTCTTCAGTCTTCTGTATAATCTGGCGCAGCGTGTGAATGTGGTCTATGGTACTAAAGCCTTTCCGGAAACCGGCTTGTTCAGGGAGCTGGAAGTCGTCGAACCTGCGTGAGAGTCGATTTGTAATGACCCTTGAAAACAACTTATAAGCGTGGCTCAGAAGTGAGATGGGTCTGTAGTTCTTCAATAAGGTTTTATCGCCTTTCTTAAAGAACAAGACCACCACACTTCTGGTCCACGCCTCTAGAACACTGCCTTCGAGAATAACAGAGTTAAAGAGCTTCTGGAGGACTTTAAGTATCGGCATTCCACCCGCTCTCAGAAGCTCAGCCGTAACTTCGTCGTCCCCTGGCGCCTTATTGTTCTTCAGTTGCTTCAGGGCCATTCTGATCTCATACAGGCTGACGTCCGGGATGTCTTCGGTGTAATTTCGGGTGAGTTTGGCTCTGGGATCTGTAGCCAAACTTTCAACGGGTCGAGTTGATTTGTACAGCTGTCCGTAGAACTTCTCAACCTCACTCAAAATCTCGGCCTTGGACGAAATTACGGTGCCATTTTCGGTCTTCAGTTTCGTCAACTGGGTCTGCCCAACAGACAAATCCCTAGCGAACACCTTAGAGCCCTTGTTTCGCTCGATAGCATCTTTAATACGCGAAGTATTAAAGGTCGCAGGTCTGTCCGTAATGACTTAGAGACTTGTCTGTTAAGCCCCCTGTACTTCTGCATGTCTACTGAAGACTGCAGCCGCATTTCATTCCGTTCGTCCATGATCTTAAGAGTGTGGTCTGAGAGTTTTTGGGTTCTTTTCTGGCTGCGGGTCTTAAAGAACTTCGACCCAGCAGCTTGGACAGCCAGTACAAATCCGTTGTTCAGATCGTCCGTAGACTCGCATTCTGCTAGGCATTCGAAGCGATTTTGGAGTTCGAGCTGGAAGGTTTCGGGGTTTTGGCATTGGACTGGGATTGGACGGAGCGTAGACTTCATCAGTCGTGACCTTTCAAGCCTTGTGTTGATATTCAATGTGCCTCTTACGATTCGGTGATCAATGCCAGTCTTTAGCCTATTGATCACAGAGACATCATTGAATATGTGGCGTTTGGTAGACAAGATGAAGTCTATCTCATTTTTTGTCGACCCGTCCGGGCTAATCCAGGTCCATTTGCGATGTGGCTTCTTTCTGAAGAAGGAATTCATCATAAAGAGTCCTTCCCTCTCCAAGAATTCAGCCAACCGCTGGCCCCTGGGATTTCACCTGCCAACACCAAAGTGTCCCACTCTCAGCTCATTACCTTCTCTCATGCCCAACTTCGCGTTGAAGTCGCCCATCACCACCGTGTAGTGCGTTTTAGAGGTCTGGATGGCTTTCGAGATGTCCTCGTACATTGCCTCCACCTCATCGTCAGAATGCGTCGAAGTGGGGGCGTAAACCTTGATGACCTTCAGCGAATACCGTTTGGTAATTCTGAGTATCGGGTACGCCACCCTTGTCGACACACTCCCGATCGACTCCACGTTCTTGACGAGCGACTTACGGACGATAAACCCGACAACACCCTGTGACAGGGCGTCACCTTCCCGGTAGTAGAACAAGTTACCGGACTTCAGGATCATCGAGTCCTCTCCCTGTCTTCGGACTTCAGATAACCCTAAGATATCCCATCGTAACTTGTCCAAACGTTCTTCCAGTTCTAGGATCCTCTCGTCAGTCCTGAGCGTGCGGCAGTTGTGTGTCAGCAGGGCCAGATTCGTTTGGTGGTGGTAGCCAGATCTCTGCCGGAGATTCTTAGCACCCCCTGCTCCGCTGTTACCGAACCCGCTACCTTGGGCCGGGCTAGCGGAGCCGCCGGGGACTAGGGGCCGTGGTTTTTTGGTGTACACCATAAGGGAGGTTAGTGCCATAATCTCCACGCTTGGCGAGCGTGTTGGGGATCGCAATGGGGCGGAAGTATATCACAGGACGCTGCAGCCCGTCCTGTGTCTGGCATTTGGCTTCCGCCCATCTCGGAACGGTTTGATCGCCGTTCGTCGGTTGACTGACTGCGCCGTGAGCAGTTTACCAGTGGTAACTAAGTAAAGAACCAATATTTTAGTTACAAGTTTGTTAAACTTTTAAAATTTAAAATTGTATTTTTTATATATGTATAATTTAAGTTTTATAATTTAATTCGTCACTTGTTGATTTGTTTTGAAGTTTATAAAGATGATGAGAAGAATCATATGCTTTTTATTTATTCGCTTAAACATTTCTAAATATATTATAAATATATAAACATAAATAACCGTATGTATAATTAGTTTAGTACAGAGTAAATCATTTAAATACCTATTTACATCTAAAAAAATACGCCGTTTACACCAAAAGTAACCAAGAATAGTAAAATTATCGTGTAATTCTTCGATTTCAAATAGTTTGCAAAAAACCGGTTAAACACCGGTTAACCGGTTTTGAATCCGTCGAGGCGGTTATTAGCCGGTTTTTTATTTTCACCGGTTTTTGCATTCCCTAGTTACCACACAACGGGCGGTGGGGTCGTCACTTCCCGACGCCTTAAAGACAGCACTAAGACAGCACTAAATAATTTTAAATAGACAATTAGTTCATACTTTTTTTATTTTGTAATAGTTTTTGTGTAGTAATGGCTTAGAGTAATGGCGTCGGGGCCCTTCCCTGTGCATGGTCATACATTATTTGTAAGATTCTTCTCTGCAACGTTGTCAATTTTATCGCGATAAAATCCTAGAGGCATTTCACGTCTCATTAGTCTTGTCACGTCGGGAAATGTATATAAGTACGGATTATTTTCGTACGATATCAAACATCAAAACATTTAATTAATTTAAAATAAAAGTTTTACTAAATTAGTTACTGCAAAAATCTAATGCAAAAGTTTCTCAGTCAAAGCGCAGTTTATAAGAACATGCTTATTATCAAATTCTTATAAACCTTTATCGTATTGAAGCAAAATAGCAATAGTGGGGAATTTTGATTTCACGCTCCAACTATTATTCGGCGTCAAGACCCTTGGTCCGTGGGGTCCTAGCACTCAAAGCCTCTTCAAATTTCGAAAAGGCTCATTAACGTTACGGTAGACCGAAGAGCTGGCAGTTTCCTCGGTCAACGCATAAGTTTCACTATCCAGCAAGGAAATGCTGCCAGCATCTTCGGGACAATGCCGCCGGGCCCTTTTTTAGATATAGTTTTTTAATTTTAAAGTAGAATGAGATGAAAAAATGTTATTTTAGTTTTGTAATTATCATCACATGTAATTTATTAAATATATTTATTGCACACTTTAATGCCACCATTTGGACAGGAAAGTCAAAAAACACGTAAATATTAAGCATTAAACTTATAAGGCTTTTCAAATAATAAAAAAAAGATGATTGTACCAGAGTAAAGATTTTTTTTGTAAATATATTTTTTAATTTCATTCAGCTAGTTCCGCATAAAGCACCCGCATAAAGAATCTTTCCGCAGTTGTACCAGGTTGACATAAAAGCGCAGAGCTCTGAGCTCAGAGAGTTGATAGTCACAGAAATGTTCTTCAACGCCATCTGTATAAACTAGTCTGCACTAAAGAGGAGCACCTCGTTGGTGACCGGAAATTGGACTTACAAGTTTTCTACATGCTTGTTTAATTTCTCCGGCGAAAGTTGGCACTACGGAGCCGGTCACTTTGTTATTTAAAATCCTACTAATATAATAAACAGAAACTTTGTTTTGTGTTAGTTTTTACAACTTCACATCTCATCCCTAATAACGTAGCAAAATAATAAATTCAAAATATATCCTCAATATAACGCATTTAAAATAAATTCATACTTACTATGCCACTAAGGTATTTCAGGTTTTTCAAAAAAAAAAGTACCATGATTTCAGTAATGGCACGAACTACTTAAAACCTAGGAGGTCATTTACAGTATAATATGCCTTACCCAGCAAGCAGTACTTAATGCAAGACTTAAATTTATTGAACGTTAAATTGCCAATATAAGTAGGTATCTTATTGTAGAAGCGTATATAGTTCCCAACGAACGACGTGCTTCCTTTACGAAGACGGTGACTTAGGACTACGATTTTATCTTTATTTCGTATATTGAGCTTGTGAACGTCACGGTTATGCCTGAATTCATGTATATGCTTGCGAATATACATGATATTTTCAAAGATATACTGAGACGCGACAGTAAGAACATATATATATATATATATATATATATATATATATATATATATATATATATATTTACTATATAGCCACGGATATGAATGCCAGCTTCATAAAAAAAAAAACGAGAACGTGTTTGCAAAAAGTCAGACTCGTGAGGGATTTTAATCCCCGCCTCAGCCTGCCGCAATGGGCGCTTTAGCCATCTCAGCTAACGAGTCTGACAACAAGTCCGTCTAAAATTGCCACCACTTTGAGTAATTTGACGTCACAGTGAAGTGAATTTGAAGATTTTTGGCACTCAAGCTTAGTTTAGAACATATCGCAATTGGATGAATCGGAAATATTTCAAACAAATAAACATTAAGTATTGTTTAAAATACATTTAAAAGATACTAAATTAAAATAAAAAGTACATGTCATGTTTTTTGTTGTAAAACTTTATTAAATTCCGCGGTGGTTTTTTTTAATAAACGTCGGTTTTCTTTGTCAAAATTAGTAATTTATCTATTAGGTTATCACGCAAGTGCTAAGCGCAGGTATGTGTGGTACGCAACGCGTTAGTATTGACCGGGTTTGGCAAATACGCCAGGAGTCACTAGGGATGCATAACAGCGGTGCATCATAATGTTCTAGTTGCACATTGATTTGGGGGAGTAGTGGAGTAACAAGTTTCACTTTCAGCCTGCTAGTTCCTTCTCCATATAACTAGAAATTCTAGAGCTTGCTTTGCATTACTCGAGTCGGTGTCAGTTTAATGTTTCGTAATATTATGTATGTGTTTAATAAGAAAGGTTAGGTCTTGTTGCTTGAAATAAAAATATTATTAATAATCTATTATATTCTGTATACAAATACATTACGTCATACGGAAGTATATCGAAAACTAAATGTCAGCACAGTAAAATGAAATATTACTTCAATCACGCTATGCTACATTATTTGTAGCACAAGATGTCTACGGCGTAGCGCTACGATGTTGTTGCAGATAGATATGCATATATTTCACGCTGTGCATATTATTTCAACTTGAGACTTGTATGATGTCACAGCAGAGGTGACGCTATGTGTGTGGCCGTCGACTACAAACCGATCGTATTAACTAGTATTAACGCTGAGCTACCAGCACAGCTTCCTACTACGTGGAAACAGAACCGCAGTAAACCCGTTCGCGGTGTATTGCCTTCGACGTGTCTCAAGCCGAACAAGGATGGTTTTACCCTCTTGGAGAGAAGGAACTAGCCTGCCCTGAAGAACCTTTGCGACCGGACCGAACCTCTTCCTGCTTCACCCACGACGCAACAGTACTATACGTGTCCCAATTACATTACTCTAAGGAAGCGAAGGAGCTCGTAGAGTATGTACGCGTTAAAACCGGAGTTACTCTTAGGGTTGAGTGTTTTGAGCCTCGCTACAAGGTTAATTTTCAGTACTTTGTGGTGAGAGTACAGACCAAAGATCTATCGACCTTTTTAAAGGAGGATTTCTGTCCGAGGGGTGTCACATTTTGGTGATTTTGTGGCCGCCGTCGGCTACCTGACTCCGTGAATGTATGTGTTTTAGGTTTTGTAAATACAGGCCTATTCTATTTACTCTAAACATTCCAAATAAATATGTTCTTAATTTGTAACATTTAATCTACACGCATTTCTTCAAAAATCATTGTCATAAATTTACTCAACTTGTACAAGCTACTCACGCCAAGCAAACATCCATTTGCAGAAATGTGCCCTAACGTTGAGTATGTATCTGACAAAGAAACCTATTTGCACTCTACACTACATGTAGTTGCATTGCTGTGTGTAAGAGACAAACAGCATTTTAGCAATGCAGCCTGAATTGGGGCGGGTTATTATCAATTCAGTCTGTTTAAACTCAGTTCAAGTTAGACCAATAGACCATGGGTTATCTTTTTCCGATACATGACACTTCACCTGTTGGAAAGAAAGACAGATATATAAAGGGTGGTCCAGACATAGAGGCCGCCTGTAAAAACACAAATTAAAAAAAAACTAATATAGTTATACAAAATCCGAGTTTTGTTTTGAGATCAACATTTATTTACATTAAAAATATCAAAAAATTATATTCCAACGGGACCTTGTTTTGCACATTTTAATAGTTTGGAACGGAAGCTTTTGAACAGCGATTTTCCAGATTTGGCTGCGATCTGCTTGGAAATCCGCGTCCATATTCGCTTCATACTTGCAATGTTGGTCGCCGGCTTATTTAACTCGCAATATCGTTGCTTACAAAGAGCCCAAAATCTTTCCATCGGCCGAAGCTGGGGCACATTCGGTAGGTTGTCTCGTTTTGGTACAATAGAGATACCTGCCTTCTTAAGTTCATCAAGCACAGGTCCAACGTAATGTGACGTAGCGAGGTCTGGCCAAAACAAAACGGGTCTTTGTACGTTTAGCTTCCGAATAAAAGGCACCAGCCGTTTCTTAATACACTCTTTCAAGTATATTTCGCCGTTTACTGTGCGGTTAGTAACGAACGGCTCGGATATGCCCACCTTCGGAGATGGCCTGCCAGATCATATAGCGGCTCTCAAATTTCCCTGTCGAGAGTAAAGTGTCTTCGACTGGTGTTTCTTGTTCATCATCCGATAAGTAGTATTTGTCCCCCGCTACTTGAGTCGGATCTAACGGCACGTAAGTTTCGTCATCCAGAACAAAGAAAAAGTTACGCCCGCTGGGAGTACTGTCCTTGTACAGCTTAGCTGCACCTTTAATGCACCGATCTATTTGACCTGGATTATATTTAGGACTACGTCTCTTCTTTCTGCTTCTAATCCCGGCTGCTTTCTTTACTCGCCGATAAGTAGAAAGTGTCAATCCGAGCTCGCGTGACGAGACACGGTCAGATTTGCTGCGATCTTGTCTCACCTTCTTCAACACCTTTTTCTGTAATCGAGGCGTATTTACAGACGGTTGCTGCCCAGGAAGCTGCTTGAATCCTACTTACCCATCTTCTATGTATCGCTTTAACACATTTCGGATGGTCCGGTCAGGTACTTTTTGCTGGCGGAAGTGGTACAAAGTGTCAAGACGATTTTGAGAATGGCGTTCGTAAAATTCTATTATTGACCTAGCTCGACATTCGTGCTCGATACGTTTCATTATGAGCGAATTTTTAAGATTTCAATACCGAAATGCAAACTAGGATAAATTATATTTAAGATACTTTTGACATTTGGTTCAATTGTTTATGCTTGTTGCCATAGAAACAGTTGCAACAAGCGGCCTCTATGTCTGGACCACCCTTTATTTAGTAATCCGTGAATTGACTACCTCTGCGATTCTGAATCCCTGGTCATAGTATCGCTTGGGAAGAATGTCTTCACGACACGGTGCAACGTCTATAATCACTGTAGTGTGTGTGGGCGCAAGAAAATGCACCCTCCTTTCGTAAAGTAGCTGGGTTTTACAGTTTTTATGATTATATAATTGCTATTTAGCTTTAATAAGTAAAATGCAGCTATTTTGAATTGGTTGCAGATTAATGTCAAATATTAGATATCGCTGCAGAAAAATATAAATAAATTATAATTGCAGTCTTAAATCATCCGCGGTTGAAGCTCAATCATTACTTTGCACTAATGTCAGTAAATGTAATATAAACTTTGAATTCAGCCCTGTAAATTGAGATTCAATAGTAAAGATATTTAAATCGCTTAGTTTAAAAAAGACTGAAGATTTGTGGGGCACATCAGTTAAAGTGCTCTTTCATATCATAGATGTAATTGCACCCCATCTAGCATTAATTTACAATAATTGCATAACAGAGGGGATCTTTCCAGATCTCATGAAATATAGTAAAGTCATACCTCTTTTTAAATCAGGCGAGATGAGTGATATAACGAACTTCCGTCCCATTTCCATACTACCAGTTTTAAGTAAAGTCTTTGAGAAACTAATGCTAAAGGATATGTTAGGTCACTTTAATAGAAATAAACTACTTAGCAATAACCAGTTTGGCTTTACAAGAGGTCGATCAACAATTGATGCGGCATCTGTACTCATTAATTATATATATAACAGTTGGGAAAAATCTTACGACGCAATAGGAATATTTTGTGATCTTTCTAAAGCTTTTGATTGCGTGGAACATATGACCCTTATTTTAAAATTAGAACATTATGGATTGTCCAATAAAGCTTTAAGCCTTATGTCTTCTTATCTAAGTGATAGAACTCAAACAGTTGTTGTAAACAAAACGCAATCTGTTGGAGCTACAGTGAAAATAGGTGTGCCTCAAGGCTCTATTTTAGGTCCTTTTTTATTTTTGGTCTACATAAATGAATTACCACCAATAGTAGATGAACTTTGCGATATTGTACTTTTTGCTGATGATACTTCACTAATTTCCAAGGTAGATAGAAAAACCGTAGACTACAGTAGGATAAACGCCACTCTAGTTAAAGTACATAATTGGTTTATTAGTAACAACTTGCTACTAAATGCCAAGAAAACTAAATGTGTTAGGTTCGCTTTGCCTAATGTTAAACCGGTAGATTCTAGTATTTTTCTAAATAACGAGTGTTTGCTAATGGTAGATAGGGCGGTTTTCCTAGGCATAACAATAGATAAAAATTTGCAATGGAGTCCCCACATAGCTGCACTGGCAGGTAAACTAAGTTCGGCAGCTTACGCCGTTAGGAAAATTAGACAAATAACTAATGTTGAGACAGCTCGCTTAGTTTATTATAGTTATTTTCATAGTGTTATGTCTTATGGTATTCTGGTTTGGGGTAAGGCAGCTGACATACAAACTATATTTGTGTTACAAAAAAGGGCCATTCGTTCTATTTATAATTTAAATTCCCGTGACTCCTTAAGAGAACTTTTTAAAGAAATTAATATCTTAACTGTAGCGTCTCAATTTATTTACGAGAATATTATTTATGTTATTAAGAATTTAGATTCTTTCACCAAAAACTCAGATATACATAATTTAAATACTAGAAATAAAAATAAAATAGCTATTCGAAAATTCCGTGTCCGTAAAGTATATAAATCATTTGTTGGTCAATGCATTCATTTCTATAATAAATTACCTGAAGTAGTTTTAAAGTTACCCATTCCGGCACTTAAAAAATATTTCAAAAGGTCGTTAATGTCTAAAGCGTATTATAGGGTCGAGGACTATCTAACAGACAAAAATGCATGGCCTACACCCGAAACTTAGTCAATAGTAATTTGTTCAAATACAAAGGCTTTATCCTGCTTTTTCTTTGTCTGGGGGACACCGTTGATGCAGGAAAACATATCGAAACTTTTATGTGGTCATCTTGCAACATCTCATATACACATATATAAGTAGGTAGTTGTAGTTATTTTATTTTATTATTTTCTATCTTTTTCTCCCGTAAGATTTTTGGCATGTTTTCCTGCTGAACTACTGTTATTTGATATTATATTTAATTTAATACTTGTAGCTTTATATAATGCTAGATTAAGTTGTACATACCATTATAATATGAAATATGAAATAAGTTTAAAAAATGACTGACTGTTGAGTTTCTTGCGGCGTTTCTTCTCAGCAGTGATCTCCTCTTGGGAAGCGCTGGTAGTATCTTGACGTGTAAAAGTGCCCGAGCGGCCTACTTACTGAATAAATTTCTTTTATCTTTTTTTATCTTTTTATCGTTTTATCAACGTTTTGATAGCATTTATTTATTTGACACTAATGGCGGCCAAGTTAAAAATAATACCATAACAGGCTAAAAACGATATTATGGTGTTTACTGCCTCTAGGCAGCATCCCTGCATGGTAATTAAATTTAAATGTATTGTCCGCTATTAGCTTAAGGTAACTGAAAATGTATCTAAGCCTTTGCTTGTTTAGAGTTATTAAATGAACTAATTCTAAATTATTTACAAAATACTCGAAATAGGTTAGTTAATGAAAAAACAAAATTAAAAAATGTACAATAATTATAACCAGTCTTTGAAAGATTTTGAGGTTATCAAGGCACGTAGCTCGCCAGGAATCACTCGGGACGCAGAACATGCAGGTGGTGCATTGTTCATAGTCGTATATTGATTCGAGGGAACAGTGCAACCTTGTTTCTCTTTCAGCCCGCTAGACCCACACAGCTTGCATCATCAGTGGATCCGTAACAAAAGCTGAATATAATTTCAAAAGTGGGATGAAAGTGATAATTTATGTATAAAATACCTGATAAGCAAATCAAAGTTATTTTCGAACAAAATATAAAGCTTTTCTCGTTATTAGAAAGTCAGATTTCGTATTATTTTACCAAAAAGGTAAAGATAAGATCAATGTAATACCTTAAAAAAAAAACATCTGAAGTGCGCGTTCAACTCTCGTGGAGAGGTTTTGTAAGCAAAGATTACAGTCTACTAAAAATTGACACCACTCAGGAACTTAGTGAGTCTCAGTTTATACTAGACTTTGAACGAACCTATCAACCCTCCTAATCCTCCTAGGCCTATTTACTCATAATATATATAAATTAGTTAACTGTAAACATTGTGGTCACGTTTAAGGGTAAAATAAAATGGAAACGTAGTAGAAAAATAAAATAAAAGGACTCGTTGTGAGGTTCTTTAAATAGGAAAATAATTGTTTAGTTGTATTGTTTTCAAAAGAACTATTTTTGTAGATATTTAATGGGGGAATGGTGGTTTTTCTATTATTTTCTTTTTCAAATTATTCTCTTAAAGATTATAATAAATTACTTATAAATTTTGTACGTAAAGAATTACTCTATAAAACAGTATAATCAAGAAATGGGATGGGGGGGATGTTGGAACTTAATTTGGAATTTCATGGAACAGAAAACTAGAAAACCACTATCTCGCAATTTCATGGTTGCTTATCTTAACCGCTTTAGATTTTGATCCACTGTGCGTGACTATTCTGTGGTTATTGATTTCCAGAGTAAGCAAAACCTTATGTGTCATGAGTTCCTGGTAGATCATTGAGTAACGTCACCCGATGTCGTAGTGCCACGTCATTCGGGCGTGGCAGGTGCGGGGAGAGGGAACGCCGGCAGCTGCACTTCCCGCCTTAGTGTATTCTCCTATTGGTTCCCCCATGACAAATACTTACTGCATGTCTCCTAGACTTTCCACTCCTTAAAGGAAATGAAAATAGCATGAAAAAACTTAAGACAAGTTCTGTTATTAAAATCATATAATTTTTTTCAAAAAACTCTCTCTCATAATATTGATCGTGAAATAAGGCTATTTATACTCATAAATTTCACGATTAATCATACGAGGGGCGGCTGAAAAGTTCTAAGCCTAAGGTATTTTGAGGTTGTATATGCGTTAGCGATACTTTCCACTAAAAAGACCATTTAAAAAGTTAATAAATAAAAGAAAAAAATGTCGTCTTTTGTTTATTACATCTCGAGATATCCGACGCTAAAGGTCATCATGTGTGAATTATCAACGCATATCACGAAAATTGAGCACCGTGCAGTCATTAAGTTCTCACGAAAAGTAACAAATCGCCGAAAATAATTTTTGAAGAAATGTCTAGTATTTACGGTGAATCTGGCCCTTCTCATGCCACTGTTAAAAAATGGAGTCGACTTTTTAAACTTGGACGGGAGTCGATCGAAGACGATCCTCGCTCAGGAAGGCCAATATCGGTTGTGACTGAAGAAAATACTGAAAAAGTCAAAAAGTTAGTATTAGAGGATCGGAGAATTAAGGTTTAGCAAATAGCTGAAGCCTTAGGTATTAGTAAGGAAAGAGTTGGAGAGATTTTGCATCAACATTTGCATATTACAAAAGTAAGTGCTCGTTGGGTGCCGAAAATGCTCACAGCTTTCGATAGAGAACGTCGTGTTCAAACTTCTCAGGTATTTTTAGAATTATGTGAAGAAGGTTTAGATGAAGTTTGTTCCCGCATAGTAACTGTTGATGAAACATGGATCAGACAGTAAGATCCAGAGTCGAAGTCTGAATCTATGCAGTGGATCGAAAAGGGTGAAAGGCCGCCAAAGAAATTCAAGGTTCAAAGATCGGCGTCTAAGCTAATGGCCATCGTGTTCTGGGATTGCGATGGCATTCTTTTAATAGACTATTTGGCGAAAGGCTCTACAATAAATGCAGTTTATTATGCTGAGCTATTAAGAAAAGTGCGACAAGCCATAGTCGAGAAACGAAGGGGCAAACTGAGCAAAGGCATTTTGTTTTTGCAAGACAACGCCCCCGTTCACACCGCTCGTGTTGCCAAGCTTGCTCTGAAGGAAACTGGCTTCGAGGAAATTGATCATCCACCTTACAGTCCAGATCTGGCCCCTAGTGAATATTTTCTATTCAACAATTTGAAGAAAGATTTAAGGGGAAAGCGATTTGGCAGTGATGAAGAGATGAAGGCGGCTGTACAGGAACATTTCGACAGCCAAAATAAAACTTATTTTTTTAACGGTCTAAAAGCATTATTTAAAAAATGTAATAAATGGGAGATTATATTTAAAAATAAAAATAGTAAAAAAAATCTTAACATTTTTTTTCTACCTTAGGCTTAGAAATTTTCAGCCGCCCCTCGTATCTTAGTGGAAACTGTTGAGGAGTAGGACCCATGTTTTGTTTAAGGTCTAGAAAGTAAGTTTATTATGTACGTTTTACTCTGTTTGTTTTCCAAATAAAACCTAAAACATAAAACATATAATTATTATTATTGTTATTACAATATTCACTCTTATTCCAAAATATCAATCTAGGCGTTTAATGAACACTTGACATCTTAATTTGTATAATAAACCGTAAAAAATAAATTATTAAATATGGATATTAATAAAATGGCGCTTCGTTTAGTTGGAATGCCAAACGAAACGCTTTTATGATTATTATGATAAACTAGTGACCCGCCAGCGGCTTCGCCCGCTGCAAATTTCCGACATGTCCGGTGGTTTTTTTTTCTTTCATACAAACCTTGCCCTGACAATAACGTATACAACCGAAAAGGAATCAGACAAATCGGTTCAGCCGTTCTCGAGTTTTAGTGAGACTTAACTAACAGCAATTCATTTTTCTATACATATATAGATAGATTGTCAGAACTGCTTTAGTACCTATTAAAATTTGCATGAAATGTTTTAACATTTAACAATAAAATTCACAAGCTGTTAACGCCAATCGGAATGATGATAATGACTTTGCTGACAAGTAATTTGTTAGCAGAAACATCAAGTAAAGTTGTATGATGAGAAAAGTTAGCGATTGTTTCTTTTTGTCATTATCATTTTAAGCTCGTATAAAAAGTTATGCATGCAACGGGACATAAATACCTGTTAAGGTACACGTACCTGTAATTAGAGCGCTTACAAGCTTGCGGTCTAACCTCGGCACACTTACCTTATGAAGCTTCATTATGTACCTACCATTATTGTATTACTTAATAACTTTTAAACGCATACTTATTATAATTCGAAAGAAAATCCCCATGTTTTTACATCCTGGATCTCGGATCTGGCATGAGATCATAGATATAACAGTTTTACATAACACTTCCCGCTTTACTCGTCGTCGTACCTCGGTTTACTCAAAAATAAAATTGTGGAATAGAGAAATATGTAGTAGTTATAGTTATTCCCATATTTATGCAAGTTTGGTCATATTAACACTTAGTTACCAAAATCCAATAAGTTTATCGGCAATTAAACAGCACCTCCATTTTGTTTTTTGAATTAATGCTTTTGATGTTAATTTCCCGTTTTGAATAATTATCATGCCCCAGAAGTATAGTTTCTGCCCAGCGAAAGACATTATTCCAGTTTTAGACCTTATTACAATGCAGCAAGGTAAAAAAAGAAATAAATCTCTCAACGGAATATATCCGAATAAGCCCTTATTTTAACGTGTCACGGTGGGCCTACATAAAGGCCCTATGACTCCTGTGAGTGTTAATATCAAACACAGATTATATATAAGAGTTTATTATTAACATTTTCTTTTGTAGGATTGTTTTATGACAGGTTAAGTAACGGCTACGAGTAACAGTCAGTTTTCACATGATTTCCATAGAACCATACCATTTGTGTTTTGCAAATAATACGTATAGACACTACAAACAGACAGATTTAAAGGGTTTTTACACTTTTTAATAATTAGGTATCCTTTTTAAAATTTAGAAAAAATGAAAAAAATGCAATTTAAACAGTAAGGATCCTATTTACGAACAGTTAAATCATTAAGGCTTTGATCCAGTTTAGAATCCTAAGTACCTATCGTATAAATTTACGCGGGCTCTTTAGGTGCCATATAAATTTACAAAAAAAAATGGTAAAAATCAGTGAATATCAAACTAGCGTCTAACTATAAGTTGAATATATTAAACGTACACTTTTAGCGATTCTCCAATTTAAGATAATTTTATCTATTGTAACTTCAACATAAACGGTACTCCGAATACCAATTGGCGTCTAACCTAAAATTACATAACTTAAAATTACAGATTCATAACCTAAATTGGCGTCGGGAAGTGACGACCCCACCGCCCGTTGTGTGGTAACTACTCACGGCGCAGTCAGTCAACCGACGAACGGCGGTCAAACAGTTCCGAGATGGGCGGAAGCCAAATGCCAGACACAGGACGGGCTGCAGCGTCCTGTGATATACTTCCGCCCCATTGCGATCCCCAACACGCTCGCTAAGCGTGGGGATTATGGCACTAGCCTCCCTTATGGTGTACACCAAAAAACCACGGCCCCTAGTCCCCGGCGGCTCCGCTAGCCCGGCCCAAGGTAGCGGGTTCGGTAACAGCGGAGCAGGGGGTGCTAAGAATCTCCGGCAGAGATCTGGCTACCACCACCAAACGAATCTGGCCCTGCTGACACACAACTGCCGCACTCTCAGGACTGACGAGAGGATCCTAGAACTGGAAGAATGGGATATCTTAGGGTTATCTGAAGTCCGAAGACAGGGAGAGGACTCGATGATTCTGAAATCCGGTAACTGGTTCTACTACCGGGAAGATGACGCCTTGTCACAGGGTGGTGTCGGGTTTATCGTCCGTAGGTCGCTCGTCAACAACGTGGAGTCGATCGGGAGTGTGTCGACAAGGGTGGCGTACCGGATACTCAGAATTACCAAACGGTATTCGCTGAAGGTCATCCAGGTTTACGCCCCGACTTCGACGCATTCTGACGATGAGGTGGAGGTAATATACGAGGACATCTCGAAAGCCATCCAGACCTCTAAAACGCACTACACGTTGGTGATGGGCGACTTCAACGCGAAGTTGGGCATGAGAGAAGGTAATGAGCTGAGAGTGGGACACTTTGGTGTTGGCAGGCGAAATCCCAGGGGCCAGCGGTTGGCTGAATTCTTGGAGAGGGAAGGACTCTTTATGATGAATTCCTTCTTCAGAAAGAAGCCACATCGCAAATGGACCTGGATTAGCCCGGACGGGTCGACAAAAAATGAGATAGACTTCATCTTGTCTACCAAACGCCACATATTCAATGATGTCTCTGTGATCAATAGGCTAAAGACTGGCATTGATCACCGAATCGTAAGAGGCACATTGAATATCAACACAAGGCTTGAAAGGTCACGACTGATGAAGTCTACGCTCCGTCCAATCCCAGTCCAATGCCAAAACCCCGAAACCTTCCAGCTCGAACTCCAAAATCGCTTCGAATGCCTAGCAGAATGCGAGTCTACGGACGATCTGAACAACGGATTTGTACAGGCTGTCCAAGCTGCTGGGTCGAAGTTCTTTAAGACCCGCAGCCAGAAAAGAACCCAAAAACTCTCAGACCACACTCTTAAGATAATGGACGAATGGAATAAAATGCGGCTGTAGTCTTCAGTGGACATGCAGAAGTACAGGGGGCTTAACAGACAAGTCTCTAAGTCATTACGGACAGACCTGCGACCTTTAATACTTAGCGTATTAAAGATGCTATCGAGCGAAACAAGGGCTCTAAGGTGTTCGCTAGGGATTTGTCTGTTGGGCAGACCCAGTTGATGAAACTGAAGACCGAAAATGGCACCGTAATTTCGTCCAGGGCCGAGATTTTGAGTGAGGTTGAGAAGTTCTACGGACAGCTGTTTAAATCAACTCGACCCGTTGAAAGTTTGGCTACAGATCCCAGAGCCAAACTCACCCGAAATTACATCGAAGACATCCCGGACGTCAGCCTGTATGAGATCAGAATGGCCCTGAAGCAATTGAAGAACAATAAGGCGCCAGGGGACGACGGAGTTACGGCTGAGCTTCTGAGAGCGGGTGGAATGCCGATACTTAAAGTCGTCCAGAAGCTCTTTAACTCTGTTATTCTCGAAGGCGGTGTTCCAGAGGCGTGGACCAGAAGTGTGGTGGTCTTGTTCTTTAAGAAAGGCGATAAAACCTTATTGAAGAACTACAGACCCATCTCACTTCTGAGCCACGCTTATAAGTTGTTTTCAAGGGTCATTACAAATCGACTCTCACGCAGGTTCGACGACTTCCAGCCTCCTGAACAAGCCGGTTTCCGGAAAGGCTTTAGTACCATAGACCACATTCACACGCTGCGCCAGATTATACAGAAGACTGAAGAGTATAATCGGCCCTTATGTCTAGCGTTCGTGGACTATGAGAAGGCCTTCGATTCGGTCGAGACATGGGCGGTGCTCGAGTCACTACAGCGGTGCCACATCGACTATCGATATATCGAAGTACTGAAGTGTTTGTACAGAAATGCCACTATGTCAGTCCGGCTCCAGAACCAGAGCTCGAAACCGATTCAGTTGCAGGAAGGCGTGAGACAGGGAGATGTCATATCTCCAAAACTGTTCACCGCTGCACTGGAAGATGTCTTCAAGCTTCTGGACTGGGAAGGACTTGGCATCAACATCAACGGCGAGTACATCACTCACCTTCGATTCGCGGACGACATCGTAGTCATGGCAGAATCGCTAGAAGACTTGAGTAAGATGCTCGGAGACCTCGATAGAGTTTCCCAACGGGTGGGCCTGAAAATGAACTTAGACAAGACGAAAGTCATGTCCAATGTTCGCGTTTTGCCAATACCGGTTCACGTGGGGAATTCTCAACTTGAAGTTGTTGATCAGTACGTATACCTGGGACAAACTGTCCAACTAGGTAAATCCAACTTCAAGAAAGAGGTCGATCGCCGAATCCAACTCGGATGGGCAGCGTTCAGAAAGCTAAAGCGGATCTTCTCGTCCAAAATACCGCAGAGCCTTAAGTCGAAAGTCTTCGACTAGTGTGTGCTGCCAGTGATGACTTATGGATCAGAGACTTGGCCGCTGAATGTGGGCCTCATAAAAAAGCTCAGGGTCACTCAGCGTGCAATGGAAAGAGCTATGCTCGGAGTTTCTTTGCGCGATATGATCCGTAATACGGTAATACGCCAGAGAAACCAGGTCACCGACATAGCTCAGAGAGTTAGCATGCTGAAGTGGCAACGGGCAGGCCACATAACTCGGAGAACTGATAACCGTTGGGGAAGAAAAGTTCTCGAGTGGCGGCCCCGCACCGGTGGACGGAGTGTTGGACGGCCTCCCACCCGGTGGTCTGACGACCTGGTTAGGATCGCGGGGAGCCGCTGGATGCAAGCGGCTCAAGACCGTGACTTGTGGCGCTCTTTGGGGGAGGCCTTTGTCCAGCAGTGGAAGCCCCCGGGCTGATGATGATGATGAACCTAAATTAAAATTTAGACAGCACTCATCTGAATCGGCCCCAGTATGGTATACAAGCGGGTGCAACAAGTTGGTTTCTCGTAGGGAGGCACATGCTATTTTTAGATTCGATGCACCAGGAGAGCATAAAGATGTGAGGTATGACGGAAATATAGAGATTAAAATGATGTCACAATAAGATTTTACTATGGATAACTGCGCCTCTATTCTAGGAGATAAAATCGGGATCGTATTTGATCAGGGGCCTGTTTATCAAAAGCTTGTAACTTGTAATAATAATACAAGTGGAAGTCTCTTTCTAAACCATATTGTTGGAAAAATATTTCCGCGTTTGATAAACTGGCACTTGTTATGGTACTAAATAAAAGCGATCAAAACGTTAAAAATATGTACGATAACATTTCAAACACAATTTTAATTTTATGGCCTAGAAGAGAGGCACAGGTCATATTTGCAAAGTCCAACAAGATTAAGAGAGGACCGTTTTGTCAACAAGACCAACTTAAATAATTCGTTTAGTTGGTTCATGTTTTCCTAGTAAGTTTCATTGCATACGTCAAAGGCTGCCAAACAAAATTTAATAATTTTTTGATAATACTTAGGTTGCATTAGATTCCTCATTAATTTATAATAATTTATCACTAACTTAAATCTTAATTTACACATACTTTTCATTCATAAATAATTGAAAGACTGTTAATATTTTTCCCATTATTTCTCTAGCACAGCGTAAAAAATTCCTAGTTTTTTAGAGTTATTTATGGCTCTGTAAAAGCAAAATCAGCAGAATACGAAGAGGTCAAAGTTTTGTTTACATTGTTTTTCAGCTACGATGAGTCCTGTGACAGTCGTATTTTGTAATTTCAATCACTTACTACAAGTACTCACGTACGGGTTATTTAAAAATAGGCGATTAATTATTTAAGTTTATTGAACGGCGCCGCTAGGTGTGTACCAGTGTAGTTTTACGTAAAGTTAAAAAAACAAGTTTAATACGTGTTTATATGAGCTGTCACAGAACTCATCGTAGCTGAAAAACACTATGAATGAAAATATTTTTATTACCATTATTGATAGGCAGTAGATTACAATTCAATAAAATCCGTTACTATACGGACGTCTCTGCCACGTGCTACGATCGTAGACCTACTACGCCTCTCTACTACGGTGCTGCTACGAAATTTTGGCCATATACTACTATAATAGTATATGGCTTGAAAAAATATTATATTAATTTACTTTTAACCCAACTGCCCATAAGGGATTTAAATGTTTTATTCTACCTATGTAATATTCAAAATTGGCTAGTATTTCCATTGTTTTTTTAAATAACAGAATTTTGATTCTACTAGGTAATTAGCTAGTTTTTCACTTGATATGGTATTGGTTTTAACTCAGCCGCTATTACTCTCACAAGCCGAGTAAAAACATTACCGGATTGAATAGAGGGCCTGAGTAGAATAGAAAAAATGGATAACAAACCGTTTTCGCCTTACGAAACTAACCTGAAATGGAAATGATGACCCCAAATCTACTAGGATCTCATGAAAACGAATAGGTAGTGAACTACTAAAATCACAGTTACACTGGAATATTGAATAACGAAATTTCTACGATACTTATATGGGGGAGGGACTTGCAATACCTTGCAAGCTGAAAAGAGAAACTCTATTGCGCTGTTCCCGCAAATCAATATGTAACTCCCAGCTCTGGTGCAATCTATAAACAATGCACCGTTTTCCATGTTATGCGTCCCTAGTGAGTCCTGGAACTTTTGTTGTATCATGTGGATACCTCGTGTGCGTTCCGTGGCAACCAACCCCCGTGTGCTTTGGACTTATATTATCGTAGACTTAAAGCTTTGGACGTATATATGCAATTAAATATAACTACAAAAATATCGAATTAGTAATTATTAATTTAAAAGAGCATAAGGTTTTTTCGCTAAAAGGTCGGAAAAAATTACTTCATGTGTTTTTATTGTGAACTAATGCTGTATTAAAAGAGTCGATTTAAATTAATTTATTCAAGTTAAAAAAAAACTACTGTTCATCGCGATCATACGTTGAGCTCAACTTCAAACTCAGTGAATCCACGTTAAGTACTATGAAGATTATTTATAGTAACGGGAACTGGTACAAAATTTACTTGAAAGATTTGAGCAAAACGGTTTAACAGATAAAACCTCCCATGCAACTTTTGGAGCAAGTACCTATCTCAGAAAATATTCCCCTAATCAAGGAACCATCAAGTGTTTAAACAAATTACTCAATCAAAGTAAAGTATTGCGATGTAAACAAATTATAATAAAATTATTTTCGGGTACTTACGAATGAATTGAAACATTATTTCTTCCTTTTACAGTTACAGTATAATTCCATTAGCCTCGAAAAACACAAGACAGCATTTTCTATGCCATATATTAGTTACTTTCTGGTAATAAAACATTATTATCTTTCACGCGTGCGTGTCAGCGGTCGCGGCGCAACTGATCGGTAGTAAGGTAATTTACCTTTCTTTTTGAGGAACGCTTTTGCGCGCAAATGACGTATCTTAATATAAAATATCATTATTTTGTAACTGTATGGAGTGCCTCCACTAGAAATGTATATTATTGTTATTTAACTACTAAACTAAGCATCGCCTTCTACAAACACCTATACTCCAAATTTCATCACTGTACCTCTTGTTGTTTAGGTAGGTATTAGGGTTCCATTTTAATATTTAATCAATGTTCCAGTTATGTTAAAGAATACGCAATCACTTTATGTGCGTAAGTTTAGTATTATCCATGTCTCTGCTACAAGCTTGTTGCGCTTCGCCTTAGACATTTATTTATTTTGTGCTGCAACGCTTTTTATCGTTTAACTTTATTACTCTTATTACTTGAAGCTCCCGTTTTCACTGTGAAATGAGGTAAAACAAAGAACTATCTCAAACGTTTTTAAACTAAAAAATAGTACGTATATGGCAAATTTTAGATATATTATAAATAATTGATTTACTCCAAATATAGCTGTATTTCCCTTATAGGGAAATGGTCAATTTTCGTCTTCACCGTGAATAAAATCAAAACTATTTATTTTACAATAATAACAAAAAAATGTTTGAAATCCTCATAACGAGCCCTTTCATTTGATATATGACACTATTAGGTTTGCAATTTTTTTATTTCTTTTTCCTTATTTGTTTCCTGAAAATGACGTTTATTAAAAAAAATGTTATGTACTTTGCACATCTGTGTTAATGTCTTCAATTTACATATGTGTACCAAATTTCAACTCAATCGGTCCAGTAGGTACTTTCGGAGCAAATTGGCTGTGACAGACGGACAGACGTGACGTGATCCTATATGAGGTTCGTTTTTCCATTTTTGGTACGGAACCCTATAAAATACTTAATAGTTTCATGTTCAAACTTGGTATCTTACAAGTTTTCGACATTAATTTCTTGTAAGGTTGAACTGACACGTTAATCAGGAACACTATTCCACTTGATAATTCAATTCCAGTTTTTGATACGTTAACGTATTATTTTCGACACTGTTGTCATTGTTGTGAATTAAATAAGAGATAATATTATAAATCCCGGACCAAGGGGCGCATGCTTTCGTCACCACTGAGCTTGACATTAAAAAACGGAAACCGACGCCGACAAACATTACATACTGACCTCTAAAAGATATTGCCTTTCGTGACTTCTACCAAGACCTAGAGACAATTGACTGGGACCAAATACTCCACCTTAACGATGTTAACGACATGGTGCAGCGCTTTAATGACCTATTACTTGGACTTTTCGACAGACATGCACCTGAGAAGACGATCGTGGTGAAGGAGGCTCCCAAACCTTGGCTGACAGGGAACGTGAGGCTTATGATGCGTCTTAGAAACGCAGCTCATAGCAAGTTTAAGCAAACGAAGTATGACGCACAAAGACAGTACTACCTCGACCTGAAGTACCTTGTCGTTGGAGCTATGGCGAGCCTTCTTCGATCACCGCATCAACAACGCGACTGACACAAAAACGCTGTGGAAAGACTTAAAGCGTACCGTTATACCCGACCCACACTCTCAACCCGACCTACCGACCCATTTCGACGACCCTGACTTAATAAACTGTCATTTCCTCGATACACCTGGGAAACCAGAGGTCACTATATCCGATTTGACATTTTATGAATTTAGTAGACACGGAGACACGACTTTTACTCTTATGCTCACGACTTCGACAGCTGTCAGTAAAATTATAACGTCCATTAAAACGACTGCAAAAGGACTTGACTCGATTTCTATTGACATGTTGCATTCGACTCTTTCGAGGACCGCTGAAATCCTGACACACATTATTAACACGAGTATTTTAACTATGACTTTCCCGACTGACTGGAAAATTGCTCAAGTGACCCCTTTACCCAAGATACCTTACCCAGTGAACCTGTCTGACCTCCGTCCTATTAGCATTCTTCCCTGCGCATCTAAGATAATAGAAAGGGTAATTTGTGATCAACTGTCGGAATACCTAGAGAAAAACAGTATCCTACCTGAACTACAGTCGGGTTTTCGTAAGGGTCGGTCGACTGCTATTGCGTTGCTCGATGTAGTCGATAACATATTACAGGCTCGGGATGCTGGTAAAAGTACTATTTTAGTTCTTTTAGATTTCTCTAGGGCGTTCGATTGCATTAGTTTGCCCTTGTTATTATCTAAGATGTCCTTTTACGGGGTTGATGTCGCTGCGCTAAGATGGTTTGACAGTTACCTGTCTGGTCATGCGTAGGTGGTCAGGCTTCGGAAACCATCAGGAAGTTTTTTGCTGTCCTCTATTAGCCCTGTGACTAGGGGAGTGCCGCAGGGTTCGATCCTGGGTCCTCTAATCTTTATATTGTACAGTGCTGACATTGTAACCAGTATAAGGAGTAGTAAGTACCATCTTTACGCCGATGACTTGCAACTTTACACTTCTAGCACGTTCTCAGATACAGTCAACGCCGTAGAGATCATAAATGCTGACCTCGATCGTGTTGCTTCCTGGTCGATCGGTCGGTCGGTCGGTCGGTCGGTCGGTTGCCTGGTCCTGAATCCCAAAAAGTCCAAATATTTGGTATTTGGATCGAAGCATCAAACCCGTAGAACTTTAGATAGCCTGGCGTCCGGGGATATTGCTATCATGGGCGAACCGATAGAAAGGGTGGTGGAAGCAAGTAACTTTGGCCTGCTTATGGACAGCGAGCTGCGCTTTCAGAGCCACGTAGCCAAAGTCGTCAGTAATTGCTTTTACCGCCTCAAGGTTCTTTATAATATTCGTAATTACCTTAGTGTTGATATGCGGGTCCACCTGTGTGAATCACTTATATTATCTAGATTAAACTATTGCGATGTCGTTTATGATAGTCGTATACTTGGTCGGTCCAAGAGGCTAATAAAACGAGTCCAGAACGCGTGTGCTCGTTTTTGTTTTAGAGTCCCTCCCCGCTCCCACATCACTCCGTATTTGAACGCCGCTAACCTGCTAAACATGGTTGCGCGGAGGCGCATGCACCTGGCGTCCCTTATGTTCGGTGTGGTGCAACACATGATCCCGTCGTACCCCTTTAAAAAGATCCAGTGGTCCAGTAATGTACGCAGGTTTAAAGCTAGGACGATTGTGCCGCTGCACCGAACCGCGGCGTTTCGGGGTAGTTTCAAGTTCGCGGCGTCCAAGTGCTGGAATGATCTACCCCCTCCCATCCAAGGAGCGCCTAGTAAGTACACCTTTAAGCGTAAGCTGTGTTGACGCTCCAAAAATCCTATTTCCCAACCAGCACTTTGTAAATCAGATTTTAGTTTTCTTTTGTTTTTGTTAATTGTGCCAAATTGTCGATGCTGTATACTGGCTAAGTACGTACTCGTATTTCTACTTAAAATATGTTTATGTAAGGTATTTTCATGTAGATTATATATATATTTTGCCACCAATTCTAAGTATTCGTTTAATGGTATCTTTATTTATGTATATATATATTTATATTCTATATTTCCTTTCAATTACACTTTATTCGTTTAGCGTACTGTCCGCCTGTCACACTCGGAGCTGGCTGAAAATCAGCGCTGCAGGTGTTTAACACCTCAGCATTATGCTGAGCCAGTGTCCGATTCACTGCCGCGAAGACACACTCACTACTTGTTTATTGTTGTTACTGTTTTCAATTATTTCTTTTTCTGTGTGTCTTGTGTGTGTAGTGAATAAATGTATTTTGCTTTTTCGTTTTCTTTTCTTTTCTAGATTGGAAGCACCAGGAATACATTAAATTCAGAACTTCCATGGAAAACCTTAAAGAATAAAGGAACATGCGCATTGCACTGCGTATGACGTAGCAGTAACAGATGTGAGGCCGTATTAAGTTCTCATGATTTAAACGCTTCCATTTTCTTTCAGCAAACACCAAGTGCTAAATTTAGATTCAAAGCACCAGGAACGAATGAAATCAAGAAGTTTAATGGAAACGTTCTAAGAATGCGCATGCGTGTTGCACTGACTACAAAGTAGAAACAGCAGGATGTTAATTAGTATTGAGGGTATCATGGCAATAACGCGTCACGTTTTTAAGCTAAAAAGGATACGTGGGGAGGTTTATAAAATTATAGTTATAGTTATTCAATTTAATAACCAAAAAGTTACATAGACAAAAAACTGTTCAATTTCACCTCGCAGAGATATTTTGATCATGAGAAGAAATTATTAATTAATTATCCGGAGAAATTGAACGCACAAACGGATTAAAAAGTCCATAGCCGTACAGGCGTGTGCGCAGACCCTCTATTAAACTGCGTAAAACTATATTGTTTTTGAAGTAATTGCCGAAGAGTTAAATAGCACGGTAAAACCGTGTTAAAAAGAGGCACTACAGTGTTGTCTTGGCGAAAAAATTTACCTCACATTCTGCTTTTCGGGCGATCGTCACAGCACCTGGGATGACCGCGGTAGGCAGACGATGCTATACCATTGGCTAGTATCCATTTTCCGATCAGATCACCTAGGTTTCGGAAAAAAAGCGACCATTTTTTACACGACTGCCCAAAAAAAGCAGTGTATTATTTTTCAGGGTTCATGTACGAGTATGTACAGTCCACAGCATAAATAAGTGATCATTCATGTACCTTTTCACTTTAACGTCGTGTTTTAATGTCATACAAAATTGTGAAACAATTGAATACGACGATGTAGATAAATGATCACTTATTTTTGCTATTGACTGTATGAGGGCTGTTTGATAAATACCCGTGATACAAAAAGTTTTTTTTTTATGTATGTATATATTTATTTCTGATCAAAATCTCTTTCTAATTTCATTCATTTATTCCATTTTGTGGTTAAGAATTCGGTAGTCCTTAAAATAGGCATCTGGAGCGGCGATGACATCTTCGTTGAACGCATTTTTTTTCAGCTAGTATTTTTTACGAGATTTTTCCACTTGTCGAGAATAAGATGGGTGGGGCTGCAATCAATATTTTAATTGTGCCAATATAGCTGCAGCGACCCCCATAAAATAAACTGGATTGATCATGGTGCAACACAATTTTTCTTCTTCTTCAATTGGGGTATTTTTTCCTTTAGGACAGTATTATTAGGGTAAGTTTTAATGATAAAAATACCTACACTTAAACCAAAATGCAGTTATAACAGCGAATGGGCGCCTGTAAAGGTTAGATTTTTGATCTTTAATGGGTATCATTGATAAGACAATTTTATTAAATAATTACTTGAGAGAGATATGCCTATTGGCATATGAGGGCAGAATATAAATATATGAAATAATTATCGTGACGTAATGAAAAATACAACGTTGTTGTTAAGTTTAGTAATTAACTACGTGCATTTTTTCTCCGGCGAACTTAACTTGACCGTGACCCGAGTTGGACGCGTTCAGTTTGATCTTAATACTCATAAGCTCATGATGGTTGTACAAGTTAGAACATCCAGTCATGAAAATCATGTCGGGTTTTCATCGGGTTTTTCAAGCTTGCTTTTCATTTAGTTATTAGTTATTTTTAACTAGGGCTCAGTTCCAAACCGTTTTATTTTCCTACACCCAGATTGACCAGATTAACCCTTTAAAGCACTAACGGATCAGTAAATGGCAGTAGCACTATACACATTCCCGGCGCGTCCTCTCCATTCATAAACGTACGCCAGTAGTTAAGTAGCTCGCAGTGTGTTCCCGACAAAACGAAGTACGTCCCCTCTCCGTAAGCGCAACGCGCGGAGTGTATTAAGCGCGCAGGTGTGTTAGAGCGTAATTTTCGATCATTTTTAAGATTCTGAACTCAAAGTACGCCAACGGGACCCTATTATATTACTAAGTCAGGTAGTCGTCTGTCCATCCCTACGTCGCCTGTGTGTCAGCGTGGTGTTTCACATGACATGAGCCGTAATGGATAGACAGTTGAATTTTCACAGAGAGTGTATTTTTAAAGACAATATATTGCCCCCATTATATAATGTCCGTACTTGCTAACAGATGGCGTTACAATGGAACTGGTGAACAGGTTTTAATTAACTGAAATTAACTTTGATAACTACATATGTCCGAGTAGATGTCCTACTTTAGCATCGACACCGTCTTACTTGCTTTGTTTCAGTTGTCTGTTAAAGTTCAAATATTGCAAGGAAATTTAAAAATACATATTATTATGTATGTAACTAACAAATTTAATGAGAAGCAAAATTCAACTTACTTAGACAGACAGTAAGGTAAAATACACCTTGAATGATTGCTTGATGCTGTAATTTATTTTTAAACGTAACTTTATTACTCACCAGTTATTCCCAACGTCGAATAATATCTCAACACACACTTTGTTAAAGATTGACGACGCTGCCCGCATCAGTGTCAACTTGGATGGATCACAGTCCGGTTACTTATACGAGAATCTGATTGCTTGGTGAAGATAGATGTCGACCTACCTATAGTCTGCCACTCTTTGTACGCCAGGAAGAATTAATTTTCTCTAATTAACGACTCTTTAGTGGTTAACAATTTGACTTTTATTTAAATATTACCTTCTGTAATTTTTCCAGTTCCTTCGACAAGCCGTCGTACTGATCAGGAAAGCGGCGCAGCAGATCAAATCTACGAACATCAACCCAGACTTTTAGTTCCTCATCGCTGATAGTATGTAAGATTCAATATCAATAGTTACTTGTAGATACAAACTTTTGTACTTAGTTGCTTTAAACTCACGTCCAGTGGGCCTAGTATGGCTGCGTCTATATCGCGTGTCAAATGTGGATAAAGCATCCGTCACTGTCGTACTTATTAACGTGTCAAAAGGTGACGGATGCCTTATCCAAATATTGTCACGCGATACACGCAGCCATGTTAGTGCCCTTGGGTTAGTTACATTGGTAAATACTAACACATTGTACAGTCAGCGTCAGAGAAAACGGACCCCCCAAGACTTTAAAGATTATCGCACGACGGCGAACGTCACGTGATGTTCGCCGTGAGCGGCTAGCTTCCCCCGCCCCGCACCCACCCCATCTCTACCTCTGCCCGAGCATCCACCGATAACATTCAAACTTAGAATAATAACACATAGAAACCTAGTCCGCGCACCAAAACCGTCAGACTTAAACTACACCATTCTGGTGTACTCGGCGATCGCCGCCTGTCAGTCGCAATCACGTCACACAGCGTCAACAGCTCCCGGATTTTTATTGATTATGACGATTTGTATTGTTAATAGGTGCCACAACACTTCAGACCAAGAAAATAAACACTATAAAATAACATTCCACGTATAAGTAATATGTTTTGACTTGTTGTTTTACGTAAAACATTCACTAAAATATTAAATTATTTTCTAACGACATTACATGAAAATGTTGCCATTATAACGAAATTTTTCCCCCTAAATTGTTATAGTAAGTACTTGTTCTATTTTGTGATATTCTGTGATACGAATTGAATTACTTGTTTTTCTCGTTCAAGATTTCCTTCTAATCCGATTATTGCCGCACGTTGGATTGAAAAAATTAGGCTTAATCGAAATGAAAGCTGGTGGAAGCCGTCTAGGAGGACAAAAATATGTTCTGTACATTTTAATGACACTGACAAATATCTTACTAAAGGTGGCTTGTGCAGACTACGTCGCGTCGGGACGTGGTTCCTACTAAGGTGATTACGAGTATATAATGGGTGTCCCTGGATAAATTGAATTTTAGTCCGCCAAAAATCCACCGGCCGAAAAAGTACCTTAGAATATTTAAAAAATACCTACTTAAAATATGATACTTTATGCGAATTAGAAAGAGACAAAACATTTTCTTATTACATTAGTGTTAATAAACGTTTGTATTATTACTAAGTAACTACAAAAAATGATCGAATTTAACAAAAATGATTATATGAAAAAATCCCCTTGTTTAGGGGGAAATGTAATCAGCTAGCAACATTATTTGTTTACTTGTGTGCGTGTTGTCGTGTGTTAGTACGCGTTGATTACGCCCACATGAATCCATTTTGTGCGACAGTTTTGACGGGTTGGCTGTAGGAAACTATCATTCTATGTGTTATTATTCTAAGCATTCAAATATCATAATTTCTATATTTTGTTATTTGGCTTCTGGTCGAACCGAATACCAAGAACTTACAAAAAGACATCACGTCACATGTGCGGTTGAGGATTCGAACCCGTTTCACCAGCCGCTGCTAGCCGATTAGCTTACGATGCGACGCCTTATACCACTAGGCTATCGACTCCGTTGATAGTTTTGGCAAAAATTTGAATTGGATTACTCCTTAAATTGAACAATGTTGATAACGACCTTATCTTCTAAACGTTATGGTTTAAATTGCAACTTCCACCATGTTCCAGTCCTCAATTTATTATTAGGTTGAAATTTGTATATAGATAGATATGCTTTCATCTTTGTTACTGATTGTTGCGTCTACCGTCATTTTATTTCATAAAGGTATCGAAGATTGCTGTATTATAATACAGCGACTTAAAGTTGAAATTAGAAACGGTGTGCTTGTAGTATTCGTAGGAATATAATAACTTACTTACAATATACATATATGTAGTTTATTAAAACTGCGAACTTGAATTGTGCGTGTGAATCACTAAGAAAGAACCACCATGCTAATCTATAAATATAGTATAGCAATTTACATCTTTCTGTTGTCATCACTTATCACAATTTGTTATAATTATTTTATCACAACTTTAAATAGTGGTATAGGTAACGCGTGGGGTCAGATGGTGTGTCACCTACACATGAATAAAGAAGGAGAATTATGAATTAATGATACCAAACTTTGTTTATTTTAAATTAATTATAGGATAAGGTACCATAACTCGTGCCCACGTTTGTATTTTTATAAATTTTCAACTAACATTATAGTTATCGTTAGTTAAAAATTAAAAAATAAACCAAAGTGGTCACAATACCACAAATACCCAATATAATGCAAATAAATGCTACTCGTAAGTATATTAATATCGGAGAGAATAGCCGTTACTTTCTATTACTTCCTGAAGCCGATTTGGCATACTTAAAACCATTTTGTTACACGCATCACTACTTCGCATCAATTCTCACGTTCTTTGGACCTCTTGGTCCAGATTATTTTTCGTTTTTATCTCACTGGAATCCCAGTTTAAAACCTTCTGACCCCACAAGTTCTCTATCGGATTTAGGTCCGGACTTTTTGACGGCCAGTCCAAAACCGTTATCTCTTCTTGGAAAGAGAGCCATTCCTGAACAAGGCGGGAGCGATGCACAGAACAGTTATCCTGCACCAGGTAAATTTGGCCTACAGGATACGCAACACGCACTGACGGCAGCATCACGTCCTTCAACACCTCCAGGTATCGCTCGCTGTTCATGCGGCCGCCTATTTCCAAGAGCTCACCTGGGCCCATGGAAGACATCCATCCCCAGTAGCCTGAAAACAGTCATCTTATATAATCTACTGTAACATTTAATATACGTAAAAGTCAATAGAATAGAATATATCGTCGGCTTAGTGCAAGAAGTCATTAACTAACAAAAAGTCAAGTCGGAGAAAAACGGGCTCAAAGTTTTGACACAGTCAAATGACCATAATTGTAATAGGTTCGGTTCTAGATTTAAAAATTAAACATCAATGGTTAGCTAAATGTATTTACTATTAAATCCAATTAAAAACTTTGTACAATAAAGTCAAATAACTTTTTTAAAAGCCTAAATATGTAGTTAGTGACTTTTGGTCTTTCTCGCTCTTAAGGGAACTTACAATTAGTTATTTTTTATTTTCATTACAAATAAATCGGGTAACATAGTTTTCTATAACAAAATTGGTTTAACCAGTCGTAATTATTAACTTAGAAGCATTATAAATATTACTTAGTAATCAACGACGAATAAACAGATTTATTTAATTCTACTTCACAGATTATAAAGTCTGCAAGACCACAAAAATAACACGAAATTCTCGTAATGACGTTATTTTTAACTTCAAACTAAAATAATAATGAAATATTCATTGTTGATAGACGAACTTAATATTATAATAATTCTAGACAACAGCAAGCACCATTAGTATAGGTAAAACGTGAAAACTTCTAAAAATTTAAATAAAGACATCAGCTTTTGATTGAACTAATACAGTAGGTACGAAAAAGAGTAAAAAAAAACCCTTGACGTCCATCGTTTTTACTTTACGTCTTCTGAGTTAGAAGACATTTCTTCAGGGACATAATCACGACACTCTTTGGCTGGCAAGTTCCGGTACCAGTGGTGAAGTTCCGCGAGTATTATTTTTTCATTGCACATTTTTAGCAAACCGTAAACTGTTCTACTTCCTTAAAATTCGTTAGAAGGACTGGCGGCGTATCTTTCTGTGCTTGAATGTGTCTAATAGGTGACTCTAAGCCATTTTTAATATCCGACAAAGACTGTAGTTTCAAATCAGCATTCTGATTGTCACCCATTAAGATCAAAAGTAAAATACATTTTACACAGGGTGGCCGGTGCCAGATTTTTTATATTTTCAAAAAGTCATTTTTATAATTAAAAAAAATGGGCTTTGACATTTGGCGGGATTACACGGTTCAATATTGCGAATTTTATTTTCATCTTGTTTCAATGGTCAGAACGCCGTCATTCTTATGCAGTTGAAGCGTTTGCACGCTATATAATTTCGTTAAGAGACGGGCCGAGTGTAAAATTTATTCGGTCATGGGTGCAAAGGTTCCGAGAAACTTCTTCGGCACATAATATACCGAGATCAGGCCCCAGCACACACGGACGCCGGAACACATATTGAGTGTGCAACGGAGTTTACAGGAAAATCCACGACTTTCAGTGCGGAAGAGAGCAGCTCTCTTTAAGACTCCAAAGTTCTCAGTGCATGAAATATTGAAAAAATAATTGAAGTTTCATCTCTATAGGATTCAACTGGTTCAAGAAATTAATGAAAGTGATTTAACCAAACACAAAGTTTTTTGTGACACAATGTTGCACAGATTTCGTACCATAAATTGCATTTTTTGTAGTGACAAGGCCCATTTTCACATGAGTACTCATGTCAACAAGCATGTAGTAAAGCAAAATTGTCGCTACTGGGGCCCGCGATCGTCTAATCCACGGTTAAAACACCAAAGACCTTTGCATTGTCTAACTGTTACTGTTTGGTCTACCTCATCCTTGAATAGAATTATTGGGGGTTATTTTTTTGAAAATGCCTAGCAGTAAAATGTAAATAGGTAGTGAAAACTATAGGAAAATGATAGCTGATTAATTTTTGCCTAAATTGCTTGTACATCCGTCCTATTCATCACACGCCTGGCTTCAGCAGGATGGTGCTACACCACACATGGCCACAGTGTCGATGAACGTGCTTCGCGAACATTTCCCTCGAAAATTGATAAACCGCTTTGGAGAAATCCGTGACCGCTGAGATTGCCCGATTTGACCCCTATGGATTTGTTTCGATGGGGGTATCTCAAAACCAGAGCTTTTAATAACAACCCACGGTCTAAATATAGGTGATTTCCAAAAAAATATTGCTTTCGAAATCAACAATATTACGCAGAATATGCTGCGAGTGGTACAAAACGCGAGGCTCCGTTTTGATGAATGTGCACGTGTAGGGGGACGACATTTAGAGGACATATTTTTTAAGTAATTAAATCCGCATTTGTGATCTTTATTATGAGATATAAATAAACACTATTCGCCTCAGGTGATGGTCAAAACAAAACCTAGGTACCTATACAAAATCTCGCCCATCGTGTAAAATCAGTCTTTTGCAAATGAAATACTTAACTAAGTACTTACTTACCTACACTATAACTTACAGCATAAGCAATTTGAACGTATCTTATTATAATTTAATGACAATAGGTACAAACGCTCTTCATTCGCTTTATTTAGAATCTTTTCTAGCATCAAAGATCCTCGTCCTGCCTTAATGTTAATATTATTTCGCTTCATTTTGTAAGAAGTCACTACCATCTCGCATAACGTCCATCCCTGGTCGCAGCTGCAACGGTATGACTTCGATCGCGATGACCGAACGAGTGGCGGGTTACCGCGAGAGCAAGACGTACTCGTACGTAGGCATAAAAGAGTTTAAATATGAACTTATCAGAGCAAGAATAATTTCACTAAAGGTGTTCAAATTGAAACAACTTTTTGTTAAAAGTCATTAACCATAATTTAATCACTTGAATTACGTATCTTTGGACACAACTAAAATCGATAACTATCATTGATTACTTTAAAAAATCATTCTGGCTGCCATTAATGCTGTTTCTTTTTTTTTTTAAACTGTATAATGTACTTTAGTTATTTTATACTTAAGTAAAAATAGTAATATGCATCCAAATGCTTATTTTGTTAAAAATCATTAAAGCGTTATAATAACATTTTTTTTCGTTTTACTGTTTGCTAAAAGTAACTATATGCATATAATGAATTCTAGCTCAAATACTTTCAGAGCGATATTCATATTATTTTATTTTTTAAAGTTAATAAGTAACATTAGTGAATATTCAAACGTAATAAAATGTGTAAAAATAAAAAAAGATGTTTTGATTAAAGTAACTAATGGTCATAAACCATTTCCGTCAAATCAATAAAGCAAAAATTGAAATTAATGACTTAATGTCATTGCTGTAACATCGAAATTACTTAACGTAAAAAGAAATGGGTCAGTGCGTTAGAAAGAGTAAGTCGTGGCGAATCCGCCTGTGTTTGTACCTGTACTTAGTAACTTTATGCCTTTAATGACTTCTTGCACTAAGCCGACGATATATATATATATAGTATTAAACATAATATTATTAAAATGTGATATGTTCATTATGCTTTTATTGAATTTGAATTATTTATTTAAGCTTGTGTAATACATTTTATTTGAATACAACACAAAATATCTCATAAATTCTATAAGTACATTATATTTAATTACATTGTAAAAATAACTAATATTAAATAAGACTAATGTTAATCGCCCGCTTGTCCTGAGGTCTAAAACGTTTTTAGGGTTAAACCTCTCCCCAGTTCTTCTCCATAAAATTTTTTGGTCATCTTTATCTGATTTAAAACATTTTTCGTCAATTTAAATACCGAGTGGCAAACTCTGTCGATCGATGTTTCTCAGTAAGTTTAATTTTTCTGGCCGGTTTATAATTATGAATACCCCAGCATGCAGGTGTCGCCGAACTGTGCTAAGCGACACTCCATAAGTCTCAGCAGTTGAGCGTGTTGTTTTGAAGGGTGCCTCAGAGTGAACTTGCACTATGTTACGGTGTCGCTCCGATTCCTCGGTGTAAGCAACCGGGCGAGGGCCTTGGCGGGCACAGTTCACTTCACCTGTCGCTTGATACCTTTGTATGTATATACCTACTAACTGTATTTCTCGGCAGATTTAAAAAAAAACATAAATTATTAGAAAAACATACTTAAATAATCATATAGGTATTATCTCAGTAGGTATTCATATAGGTAAAATAATTTATAAAATAAATAAGCTATCGTATTATTCTTACCTTTATTCCCATATCTCGTGCTATTTTCTTATTAGATTGCTCCTGTTCCCACAGAACAACAATCTTACCGTTCAAAAAAGTAGTTAATCGAACCATTTTAAGGATTATTAAATCGGATAATATTATCAAGCAGAGAGATTGACACAGCGGATCGGCACAAATCGTAATAATTTGTGAAGTCATTATAAAGTTACCCTCAATCACAAAACATTAAATGCGGTGAACAATTTCAAGTAAGTAAACTACCACTTATCTATTTTGTGAAATCTTATTAAAAAGTTAATGAACAAATAACGGTTACGCATAACAATATTAGGCATAGATAGAAACTGTATAGTTGTAATTATATTTTAAAGCCCTAGAAATGTAATATTATAATTAGGACCTCTCAATGTATTTTTCTCGTTATAATTATTAATCTGTAAATCCGTAGTTAAGCTATTTGAAAATAAAAAAAGATTATGATTGCATGATTATTATTATGTTATAATTTAACATAAGTTACGCAAATATAGCGTATACTTAAATATAAAATGTATATTTTTTCACAATATGCCTATCTTTTTTTACATACTTACCTAAAATATATTAATTTAAAATAGTTAACATAAGAAAGCATTATTAAAAATGTAAAAATGCAAAAAGCAAACATGTCCCCTTGATGGATTTGAACCAGCAACCTTCGTTACACCAATCCGACAGAGTAGCCACTCGACCATCGAAGGTAACTTGGTCGAGTGGCTACTCTGTCGGATTGGTGTAACGAAGGTTGCATGCATGCATACATGCATATATATATACATACATACATCATTAAGAGAAACCCGTTTATAGATCTTATACATACACACTGACTGAAATATGAATATCTTGGTTCTGCAATGGAATACAACTTGGTGCCTATAGAACAAAATGAAGTATATTTATAGATCCTTTTAATGACCTAACTCTCAGCTGTGTTGGTTCTGGGTCCAAGCTCCATACTAAGTTGCCCATGGTCCTTTACTCGTCGATTGTGAAACAGGCCCTTAGTGTGTTAAAATAGTGTAAATTGTCACAATTTAACATATTAAGAAAATACAAAAAGTGGGCCTCGTGAAGGAATCGAACCCCCGTCTCCGGTGCATGGCTTTATGATGTTAAAAGCAACCGGTGCTCTATCCAACTGAGCTAACGAGTACGGTGCACTACCTGGCGAAAATTGCAGTCGCTTGATGGAAAATGACGTCACACAAATAGCCACCACGTAGTCTAGGTATACAATCTAGGTATACGATTAAGGCATACTGTGGCATCTATATTGCACCCTTACTTACATAAGTGACACCCATTTATCGGAAAGGGATAGCACCATTTCTATCCGTCCAACATTAAAACGTTCTGTTTAAGTCGATACTTTGCACGGCTGTATAGAATAGCTACTCTTTATGTAGTACGGCAAAATTGGAGACTGTTACTCACGTGCTCAAATTCAATCTTTTATTTATGTTATTCTTTTCTGAACCCTACGAGTGCTTTGCTTATTTTCATCAATAAGATGTATAGAAAAAAAACAAATACAAGTAAAAAAAATATAGGACAGAAGAAAAACAGTAAGAAACAATTATGTTATATTTAAATGTAATAACAATTTATGATAGATAGATAAATATATTTATTCTTAACTAACATACACGGCTGTTAAGGCCAAATATATTGATATAATCTTTTAATAAATAAATATTGCAGTACCATGTATACGGAAAGAGTGTATTATGTAATTCAGAATTAAACCATTTTTTCATGTCATAGCAGAAATTCAAATTCCATTGCTTAACTTGTTAATATAACTAGACTAGAATATATGGCTTACGTTCATTTTATTAAGATCAATATAATATATATATACATACATACATACATAAAATCACGCCTGTTTCCCAGAGGGGTAGGCAGAGACGACTTCTTTCCACCTGCTACGATCCTGACAAATGTCTTTCGCTTCTTCCACATTCATACATCGAGTCATGCACGCACGTCGGTTTCGGGTACTTAAGATTTGGCCCTTTTCCAGTATTTCTCCGATTTGATTCGAAAAAGTACGCCTAGGGCGGCCTCTTCCGACCCTTCCACTCACTTTCGCTCTGTATATCTCTTTCGTCAATCTTCTTTCATCCATCCTTTCCAAATGACCGAACCATCGAAGCATGCCCTTTTCAATCTTAGTCACTACATCTTCTTTTAGTCCACATTATATATATATTTTAGCCTTAAAATTACTAACACTAGATATATTCTTTTGTAAGTAAGCCTTTAAATTTAAAATAGCACTGAACACTGTGAAAACATGTGATACAGCCGTAATATGCAACTGCACACATTGGACGTTTATACTCTCGTTAGAAAATAAATCGTATAGGTGTGCCTCTTTTTGTCGATGTGTGTGGGTGTGGCTGCCAAAGAGAAATCTTACCAGAATATGCAATCCTGGTACTTTATGCAACGGAGCGGCCTTGAATGCTGTCCTTGGCCGTGACGAGGTTGACCAACGCATGCGCAAAGCAGCTTCTCTCGCTAAAGTGTTATTCGTTCTTTCATTCATCTTCATTGTCTGTCAGTGTGTTCATTCATCCCATTTTAAAAGAGATTTATCTTTTGTTTTTCTAGCCAGTGGTGGATTTATTTTTGAGTTCGAAATTGTTAAAACGGCAGATTCCTTAAAACTTCAGTATTTTCTAAAACTGCAGTTTCGACGATAAAACCAAAACGTACAAATGTTAAAAATGACCTTGTTGTTATTCTTAATGGGTGTGTAATGTTTTTCATAACAACTATTTGCGAATTTTCATGTTGCATAAAACTAACTGCATAATTTTGTTCTGCAGAAATTATTAAATAGTATAATAATAAAATGCATATAAACGAATTGCATAATTTCAAAAGCAATAATTGTTTAGTAGCATACTAATGAATCTGCATAACATACAATCAGTATAATGGTCACTTTGTATAATATTTAATGCTCATAACGTTCTTTTTTAATAAAAACCAAGATCATAATAATCAAAGCATATAAACGCCTACTAAAAATTAATAAGCAAAATACAATTAATAGTATAATAGTAACTTAAAAAGAAGACTACGTACGAACAAGTCGACGGAGCTCCGCTATGCGGAGCTCCTATTCTGCGTAGTTATGGTGCTTCGCGCCTTGACGCAACTCTAACCTAACCTAACCTATAAGTAAAAGCAAAATTGACCTAATTTGGCAGATTCATTTGCATGACCTTGATTTAAACATATTATAATTTATTAGTAGATTGATAACCAAGGGTTGAAAGTGACCCATTTCACCCGAGATATTTCTGGCGCTCGAACGAAGTGAGAGCGCCAATAGTTCGAGGGGAAATGGGTAATTTCACCCGAGTTAGACACTCTACTTTTCATTTCGACTGTGAGGAAAAAAGACACGGTATACCTAAATATATTTAATCTCGTTTCCCGCTTTATCTATTGAAAACTTTTTTTTCTAGATTAATAAAAAAGTTAAAATACACATGCTGCCAACATTCAACATTAGAAAAGTTAAATCGAATTGGTCACGGCCAAGGAGCATGACTTCCATCTCATTCTCACCCTAACTAAAGAAAGAGATGTAATATATTCGTGACGTAATAAAGGTCAAATTTCTTGTTTCGAACGGATGTTCGGTGTTCAACCTCTTTGTTGTATAATAAACTCCTTGGTCGTGACCAACTCGATTAAACTTTTCTAATGTTGGCAGTAGTGTATTTTCTAGATGGCCATGCCGAAACGTGAAAGAAAAAGTGTCATGCTATGCTATCACGGCATTATGGCGGGCAGCAGAATAGAGGAATAATTTTAAATGTTGATTTTCTGTAATTGCGAAAAAAATAGACCAGTCTTAAAATGATTTTCATATGAACCTATAGGCCGTAATAAATACATCGTTTAACGTATAGCCGAGTTTAGATATATGAAAATCTTTTATTTTAATAATATGACGTAGCTCAATTATCTTAGACTCCGTGGCCAATCGTAACTATTAAAAAAAAATTACTTTCCACCCTAGAGATGAAAACGCAATTTTCCACCCGGCTATCCACCCATTCAAATTAAACTTTCCGAACAGGAGAGATGAAAAATAAGTTACATCACCTGATCATTATTGCAAATGTTTTTATAATTTTTAATAATTATGTTTAATGTATATATCAAATGGCATTATTCCATATGAATGATATACAAAAGGTCATTATGTTAAGTGAGTATTATATTATGTGACTGTTATGCTACAACAAAATATACATTTTGTATTTATACTAGATGTTTGTTATTCATTTCGTATAGCTCATGCAATTCACGATGGCGAGTGGGCTTTATTAGTGGTTGAACGTGTACATGCACATTGCGGTAGTGTGCGTGTCTTACGGAGCGATCAGTCGCGAGCGCGCCGTCGCTCGAGTTACTTGTGCATATTGTTTCCACGACGCTTACTGCCACGAACTACCGTCAGCATGTCCAATATCCGGAAAAAACGCAAAGTTATTCATAGTGAGGTATAACGTATTTTTATTTTGAAGTATCCTAAAATAAAAATAGTAAATTTATTTAGAACTGTGGGCCTATCCGTGTTTATCGCTTGACAAAACGGTAATAAAACATTCGACACTTTCTAACAAGTACATACATATAAGTGTGAGAGTGACGGATGTTTGATCCACGTTTAGTCACCCAAGAAACACGGCAATAATAAACCCTCTAAAATAAAGACAAACCTACAGATAGGTTTTACTTTAAGTAACATAAAATTGTACGTAATTTTAAGACAGAAAATATAAGCGTTATATCACCTCGGAAGTAAACTCAGTCAAACAAAACAAAAAAAGATTTTTTGAAATCGGACCATAATTGATGGAGAAATCAAATCGGTCAAACTGAGAACCTCCTTTTTTGAAGTCGGTTTAAAATACTTAATTGCATTATTTCTTATCATTATTTGCTAGAGAGTTTGCGACAGTATAATAAGTATAATGTGTCCAATACTTCTCTTTATTTTTTATGCTTACCATACCCGCTCTCGCTGTCACGCACACTTTGACACGTATACAGATATGTGTTTACCACAAGTAAAGCCCACTCGCCATCATAAATTGCATGAGCTTATAGTTAGTTAAATGAAATTATGCAAAAAGTTTGTATACAGATTGAAGCGCACCCATTCTTAATACTATTATTTTATTTAAAAAACGTATTAACACGTATTTTCTAACAATAACCACAGGCTATTGATTACGGGTAAAATGGTTGAATTTTTAAGTTATTTTAGATGTGACGGACTACAAAGATCTCGTAATAGGGTCACTTATCCCTACCCTAAAAACAATGAATAAGTATTTTCTTTTACAGATTGAATAGTTAAAGCACTAGGTAAGATATAGGTTGCCTTTATTTTAAGCAAATCAGAATATAACATCAGAATAATAATTAAAAAAAACCGCTGACGCTGTCTGTCGTGCTTTTTCGTTTTCGTTTTAGATTAATTTCGTTTTTGTGTTTTGTATTTTTTTTAAAGTGGTATCACTCCATTTTATTTTTTTGTAACATCATCCTGCATTATAAATATATGAAATGAATACCATGTCAAAAAAACTCTGCAGAAGCGCTTAAACTAAACGTCAACATGTCACGAAGCAAAAACGGCAAAAACAAAGCGTAACAAAGAATGATAACAAGATCGAGACTGCACAAACAAGCGGATACATGTAACGCACGCCCTCCACCCCAGCCCGCTTCGTCCAGCTCCTCGCCATCGTCGTCGGGTGATGAGTTTGCCACTGCGCCCGACACCAGAGAGTCGAACTTGATCAGCTACGCCTGGCTTTGCTACCTATTCGTACACCCTCCTGCCGCGTTATCGGCTTCGATGCCAGTCGCCCAACATAGGAGCTCTGAATTCCTTGCAGGCGTCATACTTACTGTAATATATGTAGGTACTCGCATAAACACCTACCCCATTTGTCATACGCGTTTAAGTCAGTTCGGAATAAATCGCTAACCTCAGACTACGTGTTTCTTTGTGTGTCCATCTCCTCGAACCCCCGAACAGTGGAAATACATCAGTGGCGACGAGATCAGTACCTACGCAATTAAAATTAAAAAAGCGAGGAAAAAAAAAAAAACAGTTAAGTAATGTCGATTGGGAAGTTGCAAGAATTAAATGTAAGCGGCAGGGTGTGGTCATCGTACTTCGATAGGTTGGGGATGTACTTTACGGTAAACGACGTGAAGGACGATATGAAGCTGCCGACATTGATAGCGACCATGGGGAACGAGGCGTATCAACTGCTGGAGAATCTGGCCAGGAGGGGCCGCTCAGGCTCCAGCGCGGGCGCCTTTGTACTTCGGAGATGCCGATCGGGGATTTAACGAAGATTGCGGCGAAGAAGTAGAAGAAGAGTTACATCAATTATTATGTCTAAATAATTACCAATCTGTAAGTTTACCCATAAAGATCGATAATATTGTCATTAGAATGGAGATAGATACAGGTACAGCCATATCGTGTAAGTCGACTTATGATAGATATTTTACACATTTGGATATTGAGAAAGATAATACGACACTTACATTTTATGAGGGCTCAAAAATCAAACCACTCGTCCTCCGACGAGTCCAAGCAGCAAGCAAGCAGTGGATGAGTCCAAGCAGTTCACCGTGATAAACACCCACCGGGGGTTATTTCGGTATAATAGATTGGTGTATGGATTGTCCTCGAGCGTAGGAATATTCCAGCGCATTATGACTAACTTGTTAGGTAACATACCAAACGTACAAATATTTTTGGATGATGTTATTCTTGGAGGAAAAACGGAATCTGAGCAAATGCTCAGATGCTCAGATGCTCGTAAATACGAGCATTGGAAGCAGTATTTCAACGTTTACATTTAAATGGACTTAAGTTGAAAAAAAGTAAATGTGTATTCTTAGCAAAGGAGGTAACGTATCTCGGGTATATAGTATCTAGGGAAGGTATTAAACCTGACACATCCAAAATTAACGCTATTTTAAAAATGGCCCAGCCACAAAATATTTCTGAGTTAAGGTCATTTTGAGGTACCGTTAATTTTTTTGGGAGGTTCGTTAGGAACTTGAGCTTAACCTTATCCCCTCTGTATAACTTGTTACGTAAAGGGGTAACTTGGTACTGGGACTCCGAATGTGACCGGGCGTTGTCGAGCACTAGTGTTCTGGCTCACTACGACCCCGAGAAACGATTAATAGTGACGAGTGACGCGAGCGGGAGGGGGGTCGGGGCGGTGATATCGCAGGAGGGGCCGGGGGGGGGGAACGCCCGGTCGCATACGCATCCCGCACCCTTAATAGCGCTGAAATGAATTACTCACAAATTCATCGCGAGGCTCTGGCCATAATATTTAGCGTCAAGAAGTTCCATCAATATCTTTACGGTCGACATTTCACATTGCGTACGGATCATAAACCTCTAGTGTCTATATTCGGCCCTAACACGGGTATACCGACCATGACCGCTAGTAGGATGCAGCGATGGGCCATCATATTGTCAGCGTATAATTACGACATTGAGTACGTTAACACTAGTAATAATTGCGCGGATAGTCTCTCTAGGTTACCGAGCACCACCGAGACAAATAGTAATTCTTGCGAGACTATACCGGAACAAACTTATCTCCATTTCGCACAGGATGCTTTATTGTTAGATTAATTATCAGATTAAAAAACAAACTTTGAAGGACCCAATATAATATTAGCTAGAGCTAAAATTTTATACGAGATGGATGGCCGGAGCAATGCGAGATATCAGGTTTACAACCGTACATGAATAGAAAAACAGAGCTATACGAGGAGTTAGGCTGTGTCATGTGGGGCCACAGGGTCGTGATTCCTGAGGGGTGCCGCAGTAAGGTGTTAGGAATTTTACACGAGCCCCACATGGGCATAGTCAAAACAAAGGCCCTGGCTTGGAGCTACGTGTGGTGGGCGGGCATCGACGAGGCGGTGGAGCGCGAGTGCCGCGCGTTTGCCGCGTGGTACAGAGATCAACTGGTATTATTACGGTGGTATGCGAATAACGAACATTATCCAGCGATTTTACGAAACTGGTCCTATTGACTAAAACGTCATAAATATCGTTAATACTCGTAGTTAAAGCCGTTTAATAAAAATGTATTTGAGAAACAATGGACCAACTCAAAAAAATATTAAGGGCCACCTTTGACTATTTCATAGAATGACCCAGATCGTGACAAAATGGGACTTATATTGAGACAACTTGAAATATAGCTTATTCGATAAAACCGAAATATGGTCTTATACCTACATTAAACGTCGAATTGTGTAGATTAATCCGGGATAAAGATAAAAGATAAAATAAATTGATTCAGTAAGTAGGCCGCTCGGGCACTTTTACACGTCAAGAATCTACCAGCGCTTCCCAAGAGGACACCACTGCTGAGAAATAACGCCGCAAGAAACACAGCAGTCAATCATTTTTTAAACATATTTCATATATCATATCCGTGGCTGGCGTGAAGACGTTGACATCTCGACTTGTATGTTTTTTTTTTATTCCTTTAAACGCTTCGTTATTTTTTTTACTATATAGGTAATTTTTTTCATATTTTTATCTTTATTACTTTTTCAGTTATGACCTTTGTTCATACATTGATAACTATATTTTGGCAAGTGATTGTGGATAAAAAGACATATTACACATCACATTGTGTGTATAGATTTATAAATGGTTTTATCAATTTACTCTCGATTACAGTAATAACGTTATTATTTTAACATAACGACGTATCAATCAAAAAAATCATATATAACGAGTTATTAACGAACGCACAGTAACTAAAACTAAGTGCGTAATATGACATCTCAACTTTTTCAACTTTCCATCGAGTTATCAAATTTTGTACAGTAACCAAAACTAAGTGCATAATGTGATATCTCAACTTATATTACTGGCCATCGAGTTGTCAATTTATGTACGGTTAAAATATGTAAGTTGTTAATATAATATCTCAACTTATACTTATGTCCATTAAGTTGTCAACTTCCGTACAGTAAATAAATCTGAGTACGTAATATGACATCTTAACTTGTACTACTGTCCACCGAGTTATCACGTTACGTACAGGTAATGAAACAAGTGCATGATGTGACATCTTAACATGGAAACTTACGTTAAAGAATTATGAACCAACGCAATAATACGATATCTCAATATATATTTAAAAAATATTTTAATTCTCCAGAATATCTTAAGATATTAACTGACAAACAATTAAAATCAGTGCTGAAACCTCGACGTGTATAGTTAACAATGTTTTTATTTAAGGGAACAAACCGGTATACTTGTATATTTTCAGATAATAATGTAAATAAGAATATGTAGGTATAGTTGTCAATATTACTAATTGCAATAAAAGTGTTGTTTCTATTTATTTTTTCACTATATTAAAATAATTTCACTAATTTATTAACAATCGCAAAAATGTTTACAAAAAAAGCAATTGTAAAAAATCAGTTATGTTCAATCTCTATGACACATAAAGTTTCCGGCCAGGGCGGCGACGACGACGCTTGCTCACTCTAGAACTTTATTAAAATAATTATAAATAAACAATAATAATTTGAACTGATTTGTTTTAAAGTAAGTTTGTTGTTAAAGATTGTGATCTGCAACGGTGGGCGACGAAAAAGTAAGTAGTAAGCTACACGTCGTCCGTCTAACATTAGCGTGAATGAAATGTACCCACTTTCTTATTTAATAATGTTGTATTCGTGGTTTTGCAGAAGCGAATGATTTGATATTTATTTAGTAGGAAACGCAAGCTGGAAGAACCCCGAGAACAATTAAAATCTTCTAAAAATCGATCGATCGATCTTCTAGAAATCAATGGACATGGTAAGATAGGTAGGTACCTAAAACTTTCTTAATATGTTTTATCTATGTAAAACATTTTTCTATGCCATCATATTAGCCTAATCCTCGTCATGCCTGTGTTTTAATTGTATCCATACCTACGAGTCTAGTAGGACTGGTTATTTCATGTGCGGCTGTGGTAAGTACCTATTACGACTTGCAATATAGTGTAGGTATACTTACTACTTAATAAAAGAAGAGAAGAGTCATGGCCCTGCCTGGACCACGACTCTTCAGGTGGTCTGAGGAAATTTGGTCAGTCCAACCATCTTGAATGGTTCGTAGTGTCCACGTCTCGTGTTGCGTCGTCGGCTGGGTTGAGGTATGTCGGAACCCACCTCCAGTCATGAGAGTCTGTTAATTCGGTCACCTCGGCGACGCGATGTGCAACGAAGGGCTTAAAACGTCCAGTTTCCGATCTGATCCAGTCTAAGACCATCTTGGAGTCCGTCCAGAAAATCGTCCTTTCTAAGGATGTGTTGACATACTTCCTCAAACCCTGGGAGAGACGGGCGCCCATAACAGCAGCTTGGAGTTCTAACCGTGGAATACTAAGGTTCTTTAGGGGAGCTACTAGTCCACGTGCCATTACGAAGGCTAAGTCAGTCAAGGGTCTTCGAAGGTAAGTGACGGCTGAAAACGCTCGAGAGCTGGCGTCGCGGAACACATGAAATTCTACTTGGCCTTCCTTTAGGCAATTGTCGGTCAGTAGCCAATGTGGGATCCGCGTGTTCTTCGGCCGTTCTAGTTCGTATAGCCAAATCTGTCATCTGTCATAGTGGTTTGCACCTATTTCGTCGTCCCATCCAATAACGTCTCTCCAAATGTCCTGAAGTATCAGTCTTGCCTTAATTGTCGTTGTCAGTACGAATCCCCAAGGGTCAAAAACATTCATGATTAGCCGTAAAATGTTTCTCTTACACGGTCGTTTGGTCCCAGATTGAAGTTCTTTATCGACTTTGTGATACTTCATGCTAAAGACAAAATTATCTGCGTCGGGATCCCAGTTGACACCCAGAACCCGCTTCAGTTGTTTGTCTTCGGAGTTTCAAAGAAATTTTACACCTCCCGGCGCCAACTTCTCTTCTGGTAGGTGTCGCAGAAGCTCTTTTGCGTTAGCTCTTTTTTATGGTCACTACGTCCTTCACCAGTCTTGATCGCTTCCTCCATGTTGTCTATGGAGTGGATATAATCGTCGACGTAGTGATTATGGCTTTGACCCTCATTGGGTGTGTATTCTCAAATCGGCGGGCGTTTAGATTCTTGACGATTGAGCCGACGATGGGGAACAAATCGTTCCAAAGGTCATCACGTTCATGAACTTCAAGAACTCTATGGAACATTTCTTGGATGCCCCAGCTGACCCGGATATAGACGAAATAAACCCAGATTTGGAAGATCTACAAGAGCAAAATTCTTGGGAAAACTCCGAAAATTGCATGTCATGAATATTTTAGTTTCTTTTATTAAAAAAATATTTAAAAAAAAAGATGTTTTATTTCTAATTTTTTCATACTAATACGGTGAATTAGTTGATAACTCGTCGCCCTCGTCGGTGAACCAATTGATATGTCTATTATTATTAAAACTAGACATGATTCTCTAAATCACTAATTTCCACTTGAAAGATAATAAAAAGTTGTATTTAACAAAACTTTTGTGTAGTATAATAACACAAAATGGATTTTTCGCGATTTTTTTTCCCTCGAAACGTTAGTTTTCCCCTCTTTGTATGGTGAATACGTTGATAACTAGATGAAACGTAAGTTGATAAGTCTAATATTAATCAAACTAAGAGGAATCTCACAAATATCTTCTAATCATTCAAAAGTATGCAAAAAATTATGGGTAAATCAAGTTTTACATCAAAGTTTCAAACAAAAACCGATTTACCAGAAAATGTCAAACCTTAAAATTGGCGCCCTGTAAAATTGCCGTTTTAGACATATCAACGTATTCACGCCAGCCACGGATATTACAATGGTACTACTTAGTCTAGCGTTATATATAAAGCTACAAACATTAAATTAAATATAATATAAAATAAAATGTGTAGTTCAGCAGAAAAACATGCCAATAATCTTACGGGAGAGACAGAGAGAGAAAAGAAAAAAGAATCAACTACTTATGTGTATATGAGATGGTGAAAGATGACCACATAAAAGTTTCGATATGTTTTCCTGCATCAACGGTGTCCCCTAGACAAGAAAAAGCAGGATAAAACTTTTGCATTTGAACGAATTATTATTGACTAAGTTTCGGGTATAGGCCATGCATTTTTGTCTGTTAGATAGTCCTCGACCCTATAATACGCTTTAGACATAAACGACCTTTACAAATATTTTTTAAGTGCTGGAAATGGTAACTTTAAAACTACGTCCGGTAATTTATTATAGAAATGAATGCATTGACCAACAAATGATTTATATACTTTTCGGACACGGAATTTTTGAATAGCGATTTTATTTTTATTTAGTGTTTAAATTATGTACGAGTATATCAGAGTTTTGGGTGAAATAATCTAAATTCTTAATAATATAAATAATATTCTCGTAAATAAATTGAGACGTTGAGTTAAGATATTAAATTCTTTAAAAAGTTCTGTTAAGGATTCACGGGAATTTAAATTATAAATAGAACGAATGGCCCTTTTTTGTAACACAAATATAGTTTGTATTGTAGCTGCCTTACCCCAAACCAGAATACCGTAAGACACAATACTATGAAAATAAATATAATAAACTAAGCGAGATGTCACAACATTACTTAGTTGTCTAATTTTCCTAACGGAGTAAGCTGCCGAACTTAATTTAGCCTGCCAGTGCAGCTATGTGGGGACTATATTGCAATTTTTTATCTATTGTTATGCCTAGGAAAACCGCCTTATCTACCATTAGCAAACACGCATCATTTAGAAAAATGCTAGAATCTACCGGTTTAGGCAAAGCGAACATTAGGCAAAACGAACCTAACACATTTAGTTTTCTTAGCATTAGGGAGTAAGTCTTATTCCAAGTATCTTCACCTATTTGCTTCATTTTACATTTACTTAACTGCAACTGTACACTAACTTGTAATATGTAGGTACAATTGGCCAAGAAAGTGGTTTACCAGTTTTGGGAAAAAGTTTCTGTGAGATATAATTATCGCATTGGTTGACACTTGTCAATCGAACTTATTGTATCATGGTACTTGTTGTATCAGAAATATGATTTAAAATCCAAGTACTTGTATCAAGAACTCACTGTATCATGGAAAATCGAACTTGTATCACATATTGGTAGATAAGTTTTTGAACACCATAATTATTATTCAATTGTCACTTAATAAACACGTAATGCCAAAATTTTAGTTTACTGTTTCCTTAATTTGGTTTGATTGCTTAAATTAGTTTATAATTCTAATCACCGCACCACCCTTTATTTGAAAAGCATGTACTACATGTCCATCCAAATTTTTAATAACATTCCAGATAGTTTTAAATCGTATGAATTGTATAAATTTCAGAATTGTTTGATGAAATGGCTTTTAAAAAAACAATTTTATCATTTAAAAGACTTTTTTGAAAACAGCGGATGCCTATAGACTATTTATTACCTACTATTATTATTATTGTAGACTTTTACTTTATTGTTTTACCCACCTAATTAGATTAGCAATTATTAATATTTTTAGTGATTAGATACTCGTATTTTAATGTAAATAAAAAGCTTAAAAAAATTAAAATTATATTATTATACAAGACAAATCTGTAAATACAAAGGATAACAAGGTGGTGGCGTGTGGTATAGTATGTAAGTAGTCTTAGTAACGAGTAGAGTTAGATACTACAGAAAATGTCCTTGTTTTTTTTCTTTTCTATTGAATTACCTATTTCTTTATAATATTAATGTTACCTACTAAATGTAGCTTAATTAAGTAATAATATTGTTATAAATTCATTTTTTTTAAACATATGACATATGTCAATTATTGTACACCATAATTATGGTAGATTGTAGTGATGCACACACAAATGTATTTAACACCTGTATAATGTTATTATACTTGATACCCACCAGTCATGCAATAAAAATATTTTGATTATATTTTGATTTTGATTTGATTTTTGATTTTGCCTTGTTTCCGAACCAAAATAAATATTGTTATTTTCGATTTCAAAATGAGATTTTTTGGAAACTAACTGATTTGTATTATAAAATTGGTTAACTAGGGTCAGGAAAGATTCACTGTTTATTGATGCTGTATAGCGTATCTGTAAATTAGTTCAAGATAAAGACGTTATCGATCTGGTTATCGTCGTTTCACATAAAAAAATCAATAATATCATTATGTATTTTAAAAAAACTTTTAGGAAAATAAAGGTTAAAGTAATCTTATTGATTTACAAACTCTCTTGCTTCATTAATAAGCTATTTTACAATATTATGAACTGACATGAATATTAATCGAAAAGCTATCTCTACACGTCAAGTTGTGAGTGTCCTCTTGTTATAAATCACTTACACCAAATTAAAACTATAACCGGAAAAAAACAAAAAAAAATAAGTGTAAATAATTTCCCCATCTGGGGTTTGAACCCGGGTTTACAAACGTACAATAGCAAAAGCAGCATCGCGGTCGGGTCTCGACCACGATGCTACTGGGTAGACCCCGACGAAAATATCGATGCTATTCAGTATTCGACCTCACTGCGCATGACAAGCCGTGTGCGTGTTGAATAGAAACGCCTTCCTTAGCGCTCAGCTTGGTAATCTAATCTGGAATGTTATGTTAGTATAAGTAAATAATACTAAAACTACATCCTGTTGCGTAAGAATAATAAAGTGAAATGGTTGTTACGCAACAGGGCCTCTGTTCAACACGGTAAAAACAATTTCGTTTTTGATCCGTTATCGTATTTTCAACTTTTTGCTAGCTCTTAGTTTCCTGACAGTAATGGCGGCTGACTTGAAAACAATACTGACAGGTCAAATACAACATGGATTTTACCGCCTAGAATAGAGGCGCAGGATGATAGCTGTTAGTGGTTAGGGTTAAGGTATTAAAGATAATTGTATTTTTTTTGTTTGTTGGGTGAAAAAGCGAGATAACATTTAAACCATTGGAGAACTGTACAAAGATTTTTGGAACAGTAATTTCAGGTTAAAAAAATAAAATGTGTAATATCTATGAGGCTTTGAGAAAAAACAAGTTGGATATGGTTGCTTTTTATGAATTTTTGAATACTGAATGAAAATTTGAATACCCACTCAGTATTTAAAAATGCATAAAAAGCAACCATATCCGACTTGTTTCTTAGTTAACATTTGCAGTAGGGTTAAAATAACGCAGCAATAGGTAGATAAGACTTCAATTTTGATTATTATTTTAAAAAGGGTACCTACGTTCTATATTTGCTAGGACTCCCAAAGAGAGGGGAGTATGAACGCCTCGCGACCTTCACCTGCCTTTGTCGAGGGAAATCCGATGCCATTTTACTGACATTGATAATCTAAATCGATATAGCATCAACCGTCCAGAAAGCCTCCCCGAGCACCACTCTGCAAAGAACATAAGAATTTCAAATACACTCTTTAATTTTATATAGCATAGGTAGCATATTTTTTTAATGTCATCGTGGGACTTTTAAGGACATAGTCAAAACATTTCCCCGATTGAATTTAAAAAATATACTAACTAAAACAGCATTGTATAGGTACACAATAGTCGTGAATCTTTATCCCATACGAACTAATAATTGATCGGGTTTGACTAAGTCAAGTAGGCACCTAAGTAAACTGGTTATTTAAAACTTATTCCGCCCTGTTCGGAAAATAAAACTTATTTATTACTTTTCCATTAATGTTATCTTGATTGCAGTCGCATTTTTTTATTTTATTTTTATTTAATGTTTTATGAATGAAAACAGACATGAAATTAAATTTTAATTAGAATTAAAGCAATACAAACACGTATTTATCAGATATTAAAGGGTGGTTTACACATAGCGAACAACGTGAACATAACTTATAGACCCGCGAGCATTGGTAAAATTGATATCATCGAACCTTTAAAGTATTCGAGTCACCCACCCCCTTCCAACAAAGAAATAATTAGCTTTATAAATCTGTTAACAATCTCCGAAAATATACTGTGACAGAAACAAACAGTTGAATAGGATAGCTTCCTTCTTTTTTCAAGTGAGTTTAAACACAGTTCCGTACCATCCACTTGTGTTTCTTTCTCAATTCAATTATTATTTTGAAAATATGCCTCTTACATAAAATTAAAATAACGGGCCTCAGGAGAATAATAATAGCAAGTGTCAATACTTCGTTATTCTTAAATCATGGTGTTGCTATTTAAAATTATTTTTAAACTAAAGGTGTTGGTTTTTGTAGATTTATTGTGGCCAATTGATGTAGAGCCTCTACATCACTTGTCCACTAAGATTTTTCTTACAAGTCTTACAACAAATTATACGAGTACTTAGTAATTTTGTATGTCAAACTAATATAGTAATTTTGTATGTCAAACTAGTACACTCGTACCCATCAAGTTGACACATTCAAAACCTGATTTCATTTATTTAAAGTCCGTGTTAGACTGTTAACATGATCGATTTTTTAACTTTGTTATTATATTGGGATTACATGGGATATTCTCAGATCAGCAGTTTGACTTTATTGGTCCTTTTGCAAGGCTTCATAGACACACTTTATGATCCTGGAGTCGACAGGCGTTGCTTAACGTTTCGATAGATGGCGGTAGGTGTAAGTTAGATGGCGGAGTCGTTGTGTTCCCGCAAAATGTACATAGTGTTAACCTTAGATTTTGGTGATTGTTGGATTACCGTCAAAGATGACTATATTTTTGAATTCATTCTTACGTTAAGAACGTAAGGATGTGTATATTTCAGAGGATTGATGGCGAAAAAGGCAGTTATTGTAAGTGAACTGGCGTCAATGACCATGCTGCCTTTTCGTCCATAAACAATGTAAACAAAGTATCATGTATATTTAGAAGTTCCAACATCTACCTGTATAAGACTGCGGCTCCACTGAGGCGGAGCGGAGCGGAGCAGAGCTGTGCTCATCGAAGGCGCATGCGGTCACGTCGAGCGCACCTTGCGCACTTTTGTTAAGATTCTATGGTTAATATTGGCACAGCTCCGCTCCACTCCGTTCGTCTCCTCCTCAGTAGAGCCGCAGTCTTAAGACGATATCTAAACAGCTTAAAGATAGGTATTTCGAGTCGAAATTTCACAACCTCATTTATGTACTTAAGATTTTTAACCCTTTTTCAACAAAAAAAAACACTGTTGCTGGTTACTTGCGAGATGAGGGGTGAGCGCGAAATATAAAATTGAAATTCAACGTATATTTTTACGAAAAAAAAAACATTACATAGGTTACAGTCGGTGTAAACAAACTATTTTACCATTATTACTTCATAATCACGTACTTTTGTAGATCGTGTGTGGGTTTAATAATGATTATCACTTTTAATTAAGATAAATTTCGAAAAACTATTCATGATACGTTTATCACGGGCAAGACGAATCATCGAAAATGCTTTTGGCATCTTAGTAAGTCGATACAGAATTTTCGAAAGGCCCCTACCCTTTTATCCCAACAAGGTGGAAATAATCGTAAAAGCCTGTTGCGCCATGCATAACCAAAGAACCAAAACATATCGCAATATGGACTGCTTTCACAGGTCAAATCAAAGTCGTCCTTTAATTTAAATTGTACAATACAAGCGTTTCCCAATTGATTATAAAGAAGGCTTGATTATAATGTAATAAGTAAACATTTTTATAAATAAAGAAAAAATACGCGATTTTTTTTGAGTTTTTGCTGAGCTTTGAACCAAGGTCCCGCAGGAGCGCTACCACTTCAACAGGTCTACCAAAGCTGTACACAAGTTGGCGAATTTCCCTATGCCTTGATAGAAATTAGTAGAGAATTTGCAGTATATGCATGTATACAAATGTCGTTGCACATATAATGATCTGAAAAAATGAATTCCAATAACATTTGGCTTACGTAAGTACTCAAAACATCGAACAAACAGAATAATTTAGAGTTTTCTCGGCCTTTGTTAAATTATATTTCATTTGAAAGGCCGGCAACGCACCTGTGACTCCTCTGGTGCTGCAGGTGTCTATGGGTGACGGTAATCGCTTTCCATCAGGCGATCCGTCTGCTCGTTTGCCTCATATACCATAAAAAAAAAGAAAAAAAATCAAATACCTCAATCAATTTTTTTTGCAAATAATTATTGAAAACTAGGCAATTGATGGTGAAATAGTGAAGTAAATAGGAAAATAATAGTCCTGCGTACTTATTGTAAGAGTCGTGAGCGCCATCTGTGGGCCAGGAGGCACGTCAGTTGCCACGACTGAGTCCCATTCCGCAAACAGCTTCGCGAAAAGAATTAAGGGTAGAAGACGGCGCTGTTCGGAGATTAGTCGCCAACATTTTAATTCATTATTATAGGAATATGGTTTTCCCGAACTTAAACTAAATTGTAATAAATTTAATTAGCAAAAAGTAATTAAAAAAAATAGAAATTAGATATACAGATCAAAGTAATTTTTAATAAAAAAAGGTAAATAAATGTAAGAAAAGGTAAAAAAGGTATAAATATTTGTACCTTTTTATAATGTTACGGGCATGACCCTTGTTGCCGCGCGCCGCGGGTTCCGGGTAGACGAGCGGGATATACGCTCGGTGCTCAATTTACCAGACGCTGAGATCACCTGGATCGATATTCTTTTTTCTCGAGGTTCTATTATAAAAAAATTAAGAATGTTTTCGTGTTACTTCCCGCATAATATACACCAAAAAGACTCACTACACACCTTTTTTGAATATTTGTCGGATATTTATATCGATTCCCCTGATGACGTATTTGTTGTTTTGGGTGATTTTAATATCAGCGACGCCATTTGGTTACCAACAGCCCCTGGTCAAAATAGTTTTAAAATTACAAATCCAAACCACAATGCTTTGACAAACAAATTGTCCGATTTTATGAGTTTTACCAATTGGCAGCAATTCAATAATATTCCCAATATAAACAATAGACAACTGGACCTAGTTTTATCAAATAATCAATGTACTTTATCCACTGTAGATCCATTGGTACCCATTGATGGTCATCACCCAGTCTTTTGCGTAAAGACTGATGTAGGGTCGATTGATCACTTCTTAAAACCCGCTTGCCAAATCGTACGCCGCTTTTTCGCGGCCGACTATGACGTCATTAACTCGGAATTGGCCAAAATAGATTGGGAACAACTAATTTCCTCTCAGGATAACATTGAAAGTGCGGTCGATGGTTTTTATAAAATTATTTACAATATTATTGACAACTTAGTTCCATGTAAAACAATTAATTCGATTAAAAATAGGTATCCCTCGTGGTATTCGTCATCATTGATTTCTTTAATTAAAAAAAAGTTAAAAGTACATAAAAAGTGGAAAATATATAAAAGAGCAGTTGATTATAATAAATTTGCTAACATACGTTCTAAAATTAAATTAATGGAAGCTTCAGACTACAACTTGTTTATATCAAGAACGGAAAATAATATACGTCATAATTCGAAATCATTTTGGTCATTTATAAAATCTAGAATGAATAGTAGTGGTATTCCTGATACCCTTTACCTGGATAATAATATCGGCAGTAACGGGCATGATATTGCAGAATTATTCAATAAGTTTTTTCAGTCCGTTTTTATTCAGGATACTGTAAATAACTATGTTTATTCCAAAAACTGTTCCAATGACGTACTTATTAATAACGTTAGAATAACGCCAGCGATAGTCGAGGAGTATTTAAAAAAACTTGAGGAATGTAAGGGTAGCAGCCCAGATAGGGTGCACCCTATATTCTTGAAAAAATGTCACAGGACCTTAGCCTCTCCAATCAGCATGTTATTTAACATTTCTTTAAGTGCAGGTTGTGTACCATGTTCTTGGAAACGTTCAATCGTCGTACCTATCTGCAAAAAAGAAGATAAACATGATGTAAAAAATTATCGCGGTGTTTCTAAATTGTCTTCTATTCCAAAATTATTCGAAAAAATCGTTTACGACACACTCTACCACAACGTAAGACCATTTTTAATAAAAGAGCAGCATGGATTTGTGAACAAACGTTCCACTGAGTCGAACCTTTGCAAATTGCTCGATTATACTCTCGAGGCAATGGATAAGGGCTTCCAAGTCGACGCTGTCTACACAGACTATTCAAAGGCCTTTGACAAAATTTCGCACTCCTTGCTAATTTTCAAGTTGGAATCATTTGGCATCCATGGCAACCTCCTTAGGTGGCTCACCTCGTACCTACGCGATAGAACGCAAGCAGTTGCAGTTAAGGGTCACACTTCTAGTTTTGTTCCGGTGTCATCTGGGGTCCCCCAGGGATCCCATTTGGGTCCTCTGTTATTTAATATATTTATTAATGACGTTAGTGACTGCTTCCATCACTCTCGCGCGTTACTATATGCCGACGATACTAAAATATTTAACATCATAAAATCGGAGGCTGACTGCTTTAATCTACAAGCAGACTTAAACCGATTGACTGAGTATTGCGACACCAATAAACTTTATTTGAATGTAGGTAAATGTTGCAATATATCTTTTTCACGCAAACGAGACCCCATTGAATTTACATACTCTCTTGATAATCAAGTTCTTAATAAAGTGTCAGAGGTGAAGGACCTGGGCGTATATATTGACTCTAAGGTACAGTTTAATTCTCATATTAATAAGATCACGTCAAAGGCGTATAGAATGCTTGGATTCATATTTCGCCAAAGTCATGATTTTAAAAAGCCCGAAACTTTGGTGATGTTGTATAATTCTTTCGTTAGATCTCACTTGGAATACGCGTCTACCGTTTGGAATCCTCATTATTCGGTATATATTGACGCGTTAGATAAAATACAAAAGAAATTCGTTAGACGAATGAAATTTAAATTTAAATCCTTCAAACCGGAGGGCATTGAGTCTCTTCACGCGCGACGCGAATTAAGAGATCAAGTATTTCTGTTCAAAATTTTAAATGGGTCGGTAGACTCTCAAAATCTTCTCTCTAGCATTTCATTACGATGTCCTGATCGCAGAATGCGTTCTTTAAATGTTTTTGCAGTCCCATCCACTCGTACAGTGTATGCAAAGAATAGATTTATTGTAAGAGCATGTAAAAATCATAACGTTAAGTTTGTACATACTGACATATTCCACATGTCGATAAATAGATTTATCTCCGCCATAAAAAAAAATAAGTGGTAAATATATTATATGTTTAAAAAGATTACTTAGAATACATTTAGTTTTAAAGATAAGGTAGAATAGGAATAAGTGAAAAAAAGAATAGAATTTAAAAAATATTGTTAATGGTTATCCAGTCTCATAGTTATTATAAAAATATGAGGTTACTCCGTTTTGAGCAAAAAATGTAATTTAAACCAGTGGTGGAAACTTCTTTGGCCTATGTATATTCTGTAATGTATTATCTACATATGTATTATTTTGTGCTGTTTGTTTTCCTTAAATAAATAAATAAATAAATGAGTTTTCCGTCTGCGCGTCTGTGCGTATAGCCCGACCATGTCGAGCACAAAGAGAGAGGGATATAGAAACGGGTAATACTTTGCATATTTTAATGACGTGCTCATGAAAATCTGGCCTAGAGTCGAGATGTAAGCAAAGATCACGGATGCTGTTTACATGACTTAGGGGAGTAAATGCTCGGTTATTTAACACCTGCTCAATAAAAACAATACGTTTATGTTATAAAGTAACTAATACTGCCAGTATTTTTAAAGCAACATCTCAAAACCTTTATATCTTAATTTTTATACCTTACATTGTTTTATTTAAGGTTTGTTTTAGTTTTCGGTTCTTGTTTTATTCATCATTAACTAATCTTATATCGTTTCTTCAATAAATTAATATTATATTACAGTCAAGTAAATTTCTTTATTAATTAGGCAAACACCATCGCGAGATTTCAACCAAACGCTATAAAAATAATAATAATAACGGTAACGGTAAACGGTATTAACTATAAAAAATATATTATGATTATAAGCAAGTTCCGCATTAAAAGCATCCGCAGTAAGAATCTTACCGCAGTTATACCAGTGCCCTATACCACAAAACTTTACAAGTGCACAATTCTACAAAATTGTTAAATTGTAAACAAAAAAATGTACCACAATCATTACAAATATGTTTTTGTTACAATTTGCGGTACACAAATATGTCACTTTTTTTAAAGCGTACCACAAAGAATAAAGGTGTGTCACGACAGCTACATATTTGTAGGATTGTTAACTTGTAAATATACAGGTGAAAAATTGTAATGTTACAACACTTACAACCTTGGTTACAACTACAATTATGTCATAACTTATTTCGCCTCTTTGAGTTTGAAGGTAGTTTCACCTTATTCGCAACACAAAAGAATTGCATTAAATCATAATTGTAGGTACATATATACTGAAATAGGTACCGATATACGAGTATCCACGGACATTACCTATTACGTACGTCCGAGATTACAATGGACTTACAAGACTAACTATTTTAGGACTCATAAATGAAAATAAAGAAATATTATGATAAATTATTATAATTTAATTATATTGCAATTAATGACTAGTGCAGTTGTAAGAGGGTGTGACAAGCGTTGAGAGAATTGTTAACTTGTAGGTACAATTCTACATATGTGTATAATTGTTACTACAATTTAATGTAGCACAGAACAATTGTCAGCTACAAATTTGTACATTTTCCGGAAAAGATATGTAACGTATGTAAAGTTTTGTGATACGATAAATTGTAGGTTATTGCTACAATTTACATATTTGTAGGAATTTTCCAGTACAAATATGTAACTTGCAAATTTTGTGGCACACACATTTGTATTATGACAAATTTGTAACTTGACACTTGTCCAATTGTAATTGTAAGTTTTGTGGTATAGGGCACTGGATGACATAAATACACAGAGCTCAGACAGAAAGTTGATAGTCACTGAAAAATGTTCTATAACGCCATCTATATAAACTTGTTTGCAATAAAAAGAAGCGCGCCCGTGGTAGCCGGAAAGTTTTTTACAATCCAAGTTTTTTACATGCGAAAAATCGAAACCAATTGTTTGTTAATATTAAAATTTCAATTATTGTTACCGAAAGTCAATGCTGTTTGAAGCGCTTCTTTACATTGCTTAGTATAATTATATCAATAGCTCTAATATTTTTGACATTTTTATAAATATATATTTGATAAAATTGACCAGACCGTCAGTTTTCTAATCAGTAGTGATATCAGACAACTATAATAGAGGTGCACTAAGAAGTCACACTGTTACAACTTTATTATCAGTAGTAGTTTATGAAACTGATACATTATGAAAGTCCTTAAAACTTATGAGTGTGGTTTTATTTTTCTTATATAAAATTACGCGAGTGTTGTAACCCTTTGTAGGGCAAAATTAAAAGTAGAACTGAATTCTATCCTCATAAGATTTCAATTATTCGCACAAAATTCTTTAAAAAAAAAAAATGTCATGCGTATTGCTTACAATTGTGTTAATTAGAATGCCTAATAACCATCCTTATAATACGCGCGCATATACGCAAGCTTATATACTAACACGCTTTATACGCTACACGCTTTGTAGTGACTATACATTGATAATCAAAACCATGTGGTAGTTTTGACGAAAGATACAAGCTAAGTTAAGAAAAAAAACCAAAAACCTTTTGTTTTTACTACGAAACCGTGCTAACGCATACTAGGGCATAATTCAGAAAATTACAATCTGTATTTCAAAGAAAATCCGGGTTGGCAAAGCAGCACATACCTATATTGAAAAAAATAGCACCTGTTAAAAAAAATATAGTTCAAAAGTAAGTATTATAGGCTCGAATTTCTGTTGAGATGGTAAATCAATATGTCAGAGTTCAACAAACTCTCATTGATGAAAGATAAATTTCAGGTAGCTACTCGGAATGCATAGGTTATTGGAAGCTTGTTCTAAACATTCAGCCCAGCTCTTATGTTGATGAGACTGGTTACTGATGTTCAAAAAATATCATAGATGGCGTTATAAACAAAATTTAATATTCTAAGTAAGTACCAATAAGAACAAGCGTTATAAATCCAACTGCATGTGTTTTGACCCACGCGCGGTTGCTGCTTTCTCTCAATCATGGCATAACAAATGCATAGTTTATTCGAATGTTACGGATCGAAATTAATGAAAAAATTAAAGGATAAAAAGTAAATTTATTTCAATTCTAGATGTTTATCAAATATATTGTTATGCGGTAAACTTTTGATTACAATACCTAAATGACGACTAATATAACGAGTTCCACGATCACAGGCCTACACCACTCTACGAGCTTCGGGGCTGCTTCGATTCAGCTTATACGACAGATTAATTAATTTTCATTTTGTCACATTATTTGGGAAATTTATTATATTTACAAGCCTCGGTGAAACTGGAATTGCTTAACTCAGCGAAATATCACGTCACGCAATCCCTTACTTTACGGTTTAAATCATATTTTTTGATGTACTGGTCGAAAACCTTATTAAAATATTTACAATCAAAGCTTAACTCGAAACATTCAGCTTCTTTAAAAAATATTTGTTTACATTATAAACAATTTCCCACGATTGGCTAATAACAGAAATACACTGTTTCAGTTGACTTACCATGGAAATACACATACTTATATACATACATAAACTCACCCCTTCATTCCCAGAGTGGCTTAGCCACATTTTGCACAATAAGGCTAAGATGTTTACCAGCGTATTTGTAACAGAAATAAATTTCCGAAAAATAACAAACTAAATAAATAAGTCAGTGGTGGTTTTAACTGCTCTATACAAATCAATGGAGACACGAGTGCACTCTTCTGTTTTTTTAGGCTGCCACTTCAAGTCGTTACATCTCATCGAGTAGCAGAGATTCAGTTTTAGGAGTCTAACTTTAGGTGGATGAATATCTATAATTTATTTTCGACTTAACAAGAATCAAATGATTTCATACAAAATTACATTTTCATTATTTTAATTAGTAGTAGAACGAGTAAAGAGCGCGGTGACAGAGTGCTGCCATTCGGTAAGTGACGGTAGATGGCGTCCACAACCCATTCATCCCAACTTTCGTTGAGGCTTTGGCCTACCAATCCTGTTATTCCCTGGTCGGACAGTCCATAGCCTGTTATTTTTACCTCCCGATTGTACTTTTGCATATATTGACGACGTTATTAATACATTTAAATCAATTGGTAGTAGAATGAGAAGGCAGCGCCGCGACTTAGTGCTTAGGAACACTTGATGGCGTTCATGACATGATAAGCCACGTTTTATCGTGGGTTTGGCCTACGAATATTGTTATTCCCTGGTTGGACGGTCCATAGCCTGTTAGTTTTTACCTCCCGATTGTACTTTTGTATGTATTGACGACGTTATTAATACATTTGAATCAATTGGTAGTAGAATGAGAAGAGAGCGCTAAAATGGCAGCCGACTAAAAAACGGCACCATTATACTTCAAATATTTTAATAGTTTCCTCGTAATGCATAGAGGCCGTGAATATAAATACACAAAACAACAGAATCGTTTTAGGTCGTCAAGGCAACGCACGTGGCACGCGAAAATGTTAGGATACACCCGGGACGCAGAACATAGAGTGGGTTGCATATATTGATCTGAGGGAACGGTGCTATCTATGCTTGTATCTCTTTCAACCCGCTCGACCTACCAACGTATAACACAGGCATCCTACAGCTTGCGTCTCACAGAGGAATCAAATTAAATAAAAAACTGTTGGACTGTTGTTTTATAAAGGGATCTATATAACCTGTAGATATGGCCGAGCGGTGCCTCCTGGTACAGGTTATTTTGAAATAACCTACAAGGAGACGCCGGCCATCATAAGATTTTTACTGGTTTAAGGAAATAAAGAATTTTGATTTTGAATTTGAATTTATGATGGGCCTTTGAAGTGCATTTTATTATCTAAGGCAATTTTTTATAACAGTGAAAAACAAGATTAGAAAGAAATAGCGATGTGGTTTTTAACAACGAATTATAGTGTCGGTCGTCCTCGGCGGGACGAAGTACATCGATCTGCTAAAAGTGTCTATACATTTTCTTTATTGGCAAACAAAAATATATAAGAAACTACTTTCCAAACTTAAAAAACATGGATAACACAAAAGGAAGTGATTGTAAATAAAAGGCGTTAATACTCGTAATGACACTTGACAAGCAGTAATAACATGATACAAAATGGCGGCTCGGCTTAATTTAACAAGCAGTATAAATTAAATATTACACTATATTATCAAACAAGTATTATACTTAATCAAATAATCTAACACAACAACAAAGACATACGATAGAAAGTTTGTCTAAACTTACATGTAGTTTTTTGTGTTACTAATGGTTTCGAAATTTACACTGGCAAGGCCCAACACGCATTAGCGCGTATTTTTCGATTTAGATGCGCTGGACGTAACTATTCTGTTGTTATTGATTTCTAGAGCTAGGTGACTCTTCTGCGTCATAAGCTCCTGGTAATTTATCGTTTAGTGACGTCACTGGATGACGTAGCGTCGCTTTTACTCGTAACCAATGTGGCAACGATATTGATTCAAATAAAGTCTTATCCCTTAGTCGAAATCATTGTAGTAATTAAATTCATACCTTTTTCAAAATTGCGCCCCCCGCTCAGGCTCTTTAAGGGAACACGAAACCATATACGTACAGATCGAAACCGTTAAACTCCTTCATATTTAATGACGCTCATATATTTTTTATCGTCTATATATTATGAACACAAAACACAAGTAAACGGTAAGAGGTACCTATGGAATCTACACACGTCGATAGCCAGTAGCACGCCTATGCGATTGACGTAGTAACGAACGTATAGACGTGCCAAGTTGCCAGTTGAATATTAAGGCTTGATCACAAGAAAGGAAGGTTGTTTTATTTTAAATTAAGGGTAGGTATTTTAGTTCTCACAATATTTTTATGCTATTTGAAACATAAACGAAATCTAGTGATATATCAAGGCAACTAATTTAAACAGCCGGACCAAAAAATATGGTAGGGGAATACGGGAATCCTTATTAACAACTTTTAGAAGTTATGAATAAATGCATTTTACTTTTTATCTAACTGCCAAATAAAAAGTATTTTCATTTATATGCCTGGATGTATTGCCTAAGAAAATCAACATTTCTGAATATATGGACATTATTAAGCAGTTCAAGCTAATAGCAAGTTAACCCAATATCCTGCCAAGAGAGGGCAGTTATATTCACACCACTTACCTTTATATAACTCCTCCATTGAATCATGTTTTCCTAGTACGTTTCATTGCCTACGTCGAACGTTTCCAAACGAAATTTTTGAACATATTTTGAAGATACTTCGAGTGCAATCAATACCTTGTTCATCTGCGATACTTTATCACTAACTAAAACTTAATTCCAAATAATGTTTCATTCATAAATCTTTGAAAAACTAAGAGGTTGAAGACAACTGTTATCATCGTTTCTCTAGCACGACACATAAAAAACGTAGTTTATTCAAGGTATTCACGGCTCCTAACAATCGAAAAATCATAAGACTTAGAAGTGCAAGTGGTTTTGCGGGACATTATTTATAAGTTGTACTGTATTTTTTGTGATTAATGAATAAATAATGAAAAAAAGTAAGAACATAAGTTTACTATAATTATAAAATAGTAAAAAATGGTGAGAGTCAGAATGGCGGGTGTACCTTCACAAATATATAAAATGATTATACTAAAAAAATGTACTCAAAATGTACTATTTAGTACCAACTTTAAAATAAATTGTACCGCTCCACAAATAATGTTTTTACAATGTGAAGGTACACCCGCCATTCTGACAGTCAGGACGGCGGGTGTATGCCAATTCACCAAGAACTGATAGACTATTGACTAATGTTATTACTCCAAAAAAATGTACTAAATTTGTACTTTAAGATGCAGATAAAACTTCAGCAATCAGATTCGTAATCTGTGAATTGGACACATTTAACTTTTTTCTACTTAAAATTAGTCGATAAGTGCCGTTTTACTATGAACTATCGATTATTGACTAATGTTATTACTTTAGAAAAATGTACAAAATTTGTATTTATATATACAATTAAAACTTGAGCAATGTTATTAATAATCTGTGAACTAAAGAAATTTAACTTTTTGTCTAAATAAAAAGAGTGCATAATATTAGGAATGAATTAGAAAGGAATGTGACACTTGTGAATAAATTGCAATTTAAGGCTTTTCTTGCTTTAACACCTTGTGTACTCACGTACACTCAAAAGCAATAATAACGGGTCACTTTGTATGGGAATCCAGTACAAAGTGTATACAGTCAAGGGCAAAAAGATGTGTACACATTTTAACTTATTTCAATGGAACAAGTTTTACTCTTGTAAAGATATTTATACCGTTGACTGTAACCGTTTTTTTTGCTCTTTACTATGTTTTTATAGCTCTAGGTTTTAGTGAAATTAGACAGATTTTTTATTTATTTGAATATTTACTTTTGTTTTCATCCACGTATTTCAAATAACTTAAGACATATGAAGGGTCCACGGAAAGAACATGTCTAGTCACATTAGTAACTTTTTGAGATATCGCGATTTGAAAGTTAGGAACCGTGTCATTTTCTACGTAATTTTCGTGTAGAGGTGTTTTTAAGAGTGAAAAAATACAAGTTATATGAAGATTTATGTCTAAAACTGAGTGGTAGGTAATAGTTCATTTCGTCTTCTACATTTCGGGATTAAAAACTAATTTTCAAAAAAAAGTGACTAGACATGTTCTTTCCGTGGACCCTTCATATACTAATAATTACAAATGTTTTCGTCCATACAGTATACAGTTTGCAATCATACGCTTAGGGCTTTTTGTTACGTAATATTTAAGATCATCATAACATTTCCACGTCATATTATGGCGACAATGGTAAAAATTCAATTACTCCTAAAATGTCGTATTTTATGTTGTTCAAATGTATCTCAATTGGCACATCGTTTAGAGAAATTATATCAGTTTGATTTAATTCAAACGCTATAGAGTTAGACAAATGGTATGTGAATGTTCTTATACCATTACAATCGTTGCGTCGACATTGTACAATATTATTATCTTCGCATAACATAGATTGAGCTGATTTATTGAGCGTAAATATAGGCATATTACAATTTAATGGTAAAAATGAAATATGCCTTTGAACATTATTGATCGTACATGCCGTGTTTGTGCAAGATTCGCTTATAGTAGCACTATACATTTCACTTATTAAAATATTGTCAAAAATAAAGTTTACATTGCATTCACAACTAACGTAAATTTTATTATCAACGCACTGTTTTTTAAAATGTTGCTGCAGGATATCTGATCTAATTCTATATAAATCTGGTCTGATAGACTTGTTTTCACTGTTCATGGCTTTACTTTTTAAATCATCCCATCAACACATGCAGCTGCTATATTTGACAAACTGAATCGAACGCACATGTATTTGATACGTAAATGTCCTTATTACCAACTAGTGTCCTTGTTCCATTTAGCAGCAGTGGATCAAGCTTCTTCTGGGCTTTTTGCATTTTTGTTTCTTTTTTATTTGATTTACCCTTTCCCTTCCTATATTCGACAAATGATGGAGTTGTAGAAAAAATTGAGTCATCTGTAAAAATCTTTTCTATTTCTTTTTCCAATGATGTGTTCTTTTGTTTTTTGTATACTTTCTTTTTGTTTGTGTTTGTTTTACAGGTTGTGACTAATTTTTTTTTTTTTGCTTATTGCCTCCTTGACTTCTCCTTCTATGAAATCAATATGTTTTACAATGAATTCGTCCAATCTTAATCTATTTGACTTTATGGCAATTTGGCATAAGTATCTTTTTAGTGTTTTAAAATAACTCTCAACATTTGATGAAGAAGGTATAAGATTTTCAGATTGGTATATATTGACCATAACATTACTCCACAACGGAAGCTGTCGAACTAATCGCGTTAGTGTTGGTATCAATGAAGGCATGTAGAATAAATTCTCATGTGCTGACAAATCATCATCATCCTGTGATAACGTAACTAATAATTGTTCACGATCTAATTTGTCACGAAACCATTGCGGAATAGAAGCATTGTTATCTTTAGAGTTGAATAATTCCGAATTAAACTCGTCCTTATTGTTATGTTCAAGCATTTCGCTGTCTTCGGTTTCTTGAAGATTGAGCGATTTTCCTAAGTGTTTAAGTCTTAATTTGGCTTCTTGACATCTTGATCCATCATTATCATAGGTATTTATTGATAGAAACTATAACTATATCCGAAATTACTCGTTTAATTTCTTCATAGTGATCAAGAGTTTTAATATATAAAATGCACTTACAGTAAAAACATTTCGTTCTCGAATCCACATTTTTGAAACAAGCGAGATTAAAAATCATCTTCATAAAGTGACTCGTGTCGAGGCGAACATAACATTCTTGTGAAGTTTTCTTGTCCCTCCCTAACTTAAGGAAAGATTCTGCAAGGTAATCATTGGTAGAACTACAATTAGTGAATGCTTTAATTGTTGCTCCTATCAAAGCCGAAGAATCGTCCAATATTTAACTTCATTTGGGACTAATTTTGAGCCTCTCTAGGTTTTTAACCATGTACATATGGCTTTCATAGTGTGACTGCTTGAAAGCATCTGCAAAATTGGAATACTTCTTTCATTCGGATCACTGTATATTATTGCTTGATATAAGAAAACATGTTTTTTCTCGACAAGATCAGACTCTTTGATCATGCTTCCTGTTGCATCTACACTCATAATAACTCTATTGGATTCAGAGTGTGTTGTATAATAAGTATCCTGGGGCGACGACCAATAGTAAACAAAAACATTAGGATGTATAGTTAATTTTGTTTTATAAAGTTGTCATATGGTTCAACATTTTTTGCCATAACGCTTGAATAGGGTCGGAATGGTAATGCTGACTAACTTTGTGCTCATGTTTAATCTGCCGTAAACAGCCGTGTGTAGGCAAATGGGGTGGCTCGAGGTCACAGACTTCCAAAGCCGCACTGACCAATCTTTTATGAACTGTAATCGGAGCTTAATTCTTTAACTCTTTTAGCAAATCTTTACGCTTTATGGATGACATTTTCATTTTTTTTTGTGTATTGTGATGAAAGTCTTTATCGAATCCTGTTATTATGCCCGTACAAGAGGCTATATTATCAGTAGGCCATTTAATGAATATTTGAATTCCTGCGCGGCATTGTTTACACTCTCCAATACAAGTCACTCTATCGCCGTCTTTTATGAAATGTGTTTTGAACGACCAACTGCACGGAGATCTTGATGATGTCCAAACTTTCTCGCGTAGTAAGTCAGCCCATTCATATTTAGCAATACAAACTTTTGTTGTCGAACATTATGTCCGGTGTCAATTTTCCTTCTAACTGAACACTTTGATATACTCGTAGGCTGAATTTTCTGCCACTGATATATATCGAGTGAAAATGTAATACTTTGAGCGTCAGTATTTTCGGCTAATCCTCTTACATCTTCTGTATCTAATTGTAATAAACCATAGTCACTTCCATCGGAAGAAACGGTACATTGATTTTCTTTTTTAAAATCATTGTATTTTCTTTTACAGAGACTTGTTTCATTGCTATTAGTTGAAAAAAAAAACTTGTAATTTCTCTTCACTGACAAATAAATCGCTTTCACAGAGAGTTTATGATTAAGTTCACAACTAATTTCGGAATATATTTTATCATTACATGAAGGCAAATCATTTTGTGATTGAAAATACTGTGTATATTTCACTAAAACTTTCTTCTGTTCTTCTAGTTCAACCGCACATTTTTTCCGCGTTTCATGGTCGATTTCCATATTACCATATAAAACAATTGTGCGAATTAATCAATTATTTACTTTAGAAACAAAAAGATCTATTTTACATATTTACAAATAGGTATGTTATTATTAAATGGTTCTATTTTTATAAGTAATAAATTTGATGAAAAACCTATGAGTCTAACCTGAGTCGTATTTTTTTCTAAGCCGCGTTTCCCGCTTTACTGAGTTTTTTTTTTAATTCGCATACAGCCACTGAGACTGAGGCAATGACCGTTCCTGAAATGGCTATCGGCACAAAGTAAATAAAAATAATGCATTTGCTTAGACTAGTAGTTAATACTAAAACAATATTAGTAATTAACTATTAATAGAAATGTATTGAACCTAACAATACACACTTATTTTTATTTATGCATTGCGGTTGCACCTATACTTAAATCAGTGGCTTATTATAGGAAATCCACAATCTAATTAGATTATATATTTAATAAAGATACTAATAAACAACGTACTGCTGCAAGTACGACATTATTATTTATAATTTGTTCACATATGTAGTAGGTACCTACTTAATTTATTTTTAGACTATTAGTTGTAAATGAAGGGGAACGGTACGCCTACCCATATATTTTAAGTAGAAACATTATAAATGTGTATTATTTAATTGCCATAAATAAGATTACTCAAATTTTAAATGCATATACATATAAGTACAAATTTTGTACATTTTTCTAAAGTAATAACATTAGTCAATAATAGATAGTTCATAGTTAAACGTCACTTATCGACTCATTTTAAATAGAAAAAAGTTAAATGCGTCTTATTCACAGATTACGAATCTGATTGCTGACTAAGGACTGAAATTAAGGAACTTTAACTTTGTCAGTTTTGTGACGAAAATTAGCCATACATTGACGTCAATGTATGGCAAATTTTCGTCACAAAACTGACTAAGGACTGAAATTAAGGAACTTTAACTTTGTCAGTTTTGTGACGAAAATTTTCGTCACAAAACTGACAAAGTTAAAGTTCCTTAATTTCAGTCCTTAATTGGGTACACTTTTTAGTGATAACGCCTTTTATCTGCATATTAAAGTACAAATTTAGTACATTTTTTTGGAGTAATAACATTAAATTTAGTCAATAGTCTATCAGTTCTTGGTGAATTGGCATACACCCGCCGTCCTGACTGTCAGAATGGCGGGTGTACCTTCACATTGTAAAAACATTATTTGTGGAGCGGTACAATTTATTTTAAAGTAGGTACTAAATAGTACATTTTGAGTACATTTTTTTAGTATAATCATTTTATATATTTGTGAAGGTACACCCGCCATTCTGACTCTCACAAAAAACGGACACTAAGTACCTAATAGTTTTAACTTTTGTAAGGCTAATAACGCCATTTATAACAATTTCAGACGTGGCCTACGGGCTGATAATTCAAGCTGGAATGATCTGGTAGACACCGTAGAGAAGTTGTTTACGTCGATGTTTACAAACAAACCGATTCCTTTCACGGGCGACCTCTAGTTTTTTTTATATTCCGGTGTATTCCATCAATTTACAATTATTTTAATGCCGATCTTGAAAATCTAGGACCTCTTTGTTTCCGAAATTAAAATTTGTATTTTTTTTACTTTTATGACAGCGAATTTATAGATGACATAAAACATGCACTTCCAATAAATATAATTATTTGTTTTATGTAGGGTCATGTACCTACATGAGTATAAGAACATTGAAATTCAGAAGCCACCGTGACATCCACCTGGAAACAAAATTGATTCATGGAAATTCAGATAAAAAGGACATTGGGTATCGTACTTAGAGTGCAAACAAAGCTGCCATGGGGAAAAATACTCAATAAATTTGTATTAGTTAAAATTCTCATTTCATCTGACAGAGGCAGCTACAAGAAGGAGGACCGGGGACCATGATATTCCTAAAGACATGGCTTGTGTTTATTATCATAATCATAAAGCGCTGCCTTGTCGTTTTTTCACGTGTCCGCTGAGTCAAATTGCGCAATTTGACTCATCTATTATCATTATTATTTATATAAACTATTTTCAGGTAAAATAGGATGATACCAGTATACTAGGAATGCAATAACAAAGAAAAGGCAGCTCCTGTCTCTGTCAGAAAAATTAAGTGACGTTAGCTGTAGGAGTTGAGGTGAAAAGTAGGTCTTGCCGTTCCCTCAAATCAATATGTTACTTCAAATATTTTCCCCTCGATGTGATGAGCCCCTAGTAAATCCTAAAAATTACGGGTGCCACGTGATTTGTATTATAATTTTATCTCCCTAAAACAAGGCTAACAACAATTAAGTTTTAAAAACTGGAATGTTTAGATATTGTCGTCTATATAAATCACTATTATTATACATAGTTCAGCAATTTTTTTTTCCGTGTATAATCTTCACTGAGATCTTTTTTTTTATATCAAACAAATGGTGATCGTAAAACTGCCCTCGTATTTCAAATACGAGGGCAGTTTTACGAGCTAAATCTTAACGCAGAAAACAACGATCGCAAAGTAGATAACAGGCGGCCAAATCATATTTCCTGAACTATATTCAAATTCAAGAAATCAGTGTCACTCAGGCCGCTAAGACAAACCTAACGACCTGCTTTGTCAAAATCGGCCTTTCCAATCGCCTTTTTGAAGGAACATAGAACCAAGTATATACGAATGTATCTGAATAGATCAAAAGTTTTATATTCCTATAATATTTTGACGCATATATTTTATTTAGTTGTCGATATAAATGTTAATAACCATTAACACATGAAGCAAGTAAACATACAATTATATGAAAAATGAAAATGAAATGAAAATGATTTATTCAGAAAAAACTTAACTTAAGACAACAATGGTTTTGGGTCCTGCGCTAGGATCCCCTGTGTTGCAGGATATAGCTGGTCGGTAAAGTTCCCACTTATCTTGCTTTCTCAATCACGTTAGGAACTCATCGCTGTTTAAGAAAACCAGAAGAAAATGAACTTATCTGACAATACCGTATCGTATGATTATACGATTTATCACTTTATGGCACGCATGTAAGTACGAGAGTGACGGATGCTTTATCCACAATTTGTCACGCTACTAACGCAACCATATTAGGCCCGCAGAAAGGGCACAGAAGATAAAGCTTTTTGAAGTTAGGATGAACGGACGAACGAAGTCTAAAGAAATAAAATTATTAATGCTCGTGCAAGAAAATATGGTTTGCGCATGCGTCATTCAACCACGTCACGGCCAAGGACAGGATTGAATGCCTCGAATCAAAAGGTACTAGGATTGCATATTCCGGTAAGAATTACCTTTGTCATTCACAGCCACACACATCGACAACAAGTTGCACACCTAGGTATGCGATTAACGTAGTCACGAGCGTATGCAACTATGCAGTTGCATATTAAGGCTGTATGTACAAGAAAGGCCTTTTGTATTTTTTTAATCAAGCTTATTTTTCAGGTGGTCACAGAACTTTAGTGCTATTTCAAACATAAACGCGTTCTTAAAAATTGATAAAATTTGCTTATGTCATTATATGATTGACATACATATCGATATAAGTAAACTGAACTTAAGACAAATTTGGAATTTTCCTTGTTCTGAATTTAATTTACGCTCTTTTCGTACACATAAAAAAATAATAGATAAAAGATGTTTATTCAGTAGCAGGCCGCACGGGCACTTTTACACGTCAAAATCTACCAGCGCTTCGCAAGAGACCACTGCTGAGAAGAAACGCCGCAAGAAACTCAACAGTCAGTCATTTTTTTTAATACTAAGTATGATATTATACAATTATAAGCTTAACCAAGCATTATAAATAAAACAATGAATTTAACATTTTTTTTTTTTTTTTTACTAGCCTGTTTTTGTGTCCCACTGCTGGGCAAAGGCCTCCCCTCGTTTTCGCCATTCATCTCTATCCAGAGCGCACTCCCGCCAATCCCGCGCAAACGACTCAAGGTCATCTCGCCATCTCCTTCTGGGTCTACCTCTGCTACGATATCCATCGCGTGGAAGACAAAGAGATCGATAGGCGGATTGAAAATGCCTGGAGGAGCTACTGGTCCATGAAGGAACTGATGAAGGGCAGCCTTCCTATTACTTTAAAAAGAAAACTCGTCGACATGTGTATCCTGCCCATCCTAACATACGGTGCCCAAACGTGGTCATTAACTGAGGCTCAAAAGTCCAAACTCAAGGTTTGCCAAAGAGCAATGGAGCGTAGCATACTGGGTGTCCGAAGATCCGATAGGGTGAGGAACACAGATCTGCGCTCCAGAACTGGTATTGCTGATGTTGGGGTAAAGACCGCAAAGTTGAAGTGGGACTGGGCTGGCCATATCTGCCGCATGCACATGCATGCATGAGAGATGGGCCAAAAAAAATTAACATATATGAAAAAAAAAAAACATTCAAGCGTAGCTTAGTACTACTAGTATTTAGGGGTTTTATAATAAACCTATATGTGGACTAGTCTTTGTTATATCTATATATATTAACATGGCCTTATTACTGGTGAATAAATATTAAATAAATCGCATACAGTTTTTTAGGCTCAATCCTAATTTTAGGAATGACTTAACTGTAAAATTGATTGGGGATGCAAAAAATATAATTTTGATTAAAATGCAAGCATGTGAAAAACCTTACAGCTGATAGAAATTTACAGATTAACAGGTTGATTTTAGATCTCTTAATATAATATATAATATCTTTGAATATAATATATTAGTCCTCTCGTGACACAATCTATCTGTGCCAATCTATTACCTACGTCCTGATAGGTACTAACTTACATAAATGTTTTACCTTCTTTCCTACACCCATATATTTTTAAATAAAGTAATTATCGTAATGTTCAGCTTTAACAGCCATGTACGAGTATGTTTGAGAATAATAGAGACGTACATCTTTCTATCATATTTTTCAAATATAAATTAATGATAATTTTATTACTACTTTTATTCTTCTGTTCTGTCTATATATTTTTTATATAACAAGAAATAGACCTTTATCATTCGTAGATACATATACATTTTGTTCAAAAAATTAGTTTAGCACTCGTGCGGGTCCAGAAAAGAATAAAACAATTATTTTTTCTATTTGTGAACGTGAGCAACATCCCTTAAAATGTTGCCGTGTAGAAAGTATTGATTTTCATTAAACGCTTTCATGTTGGACAGTTACAAATGATGCTATCCCTTTCCGATAAATGGGTTTCCGTTATGTCTCACCTATGTAAGTAAGGGTGCAATATAGGTGCGTTAGATACTGCGTCACGATTTTCACTTTCTATTTCAATGGAGAGTCCTTCCATTTTTTAATTTATGTTGACTTAGTAAGTACTATCATTGCAAATATTTCACTTGTGTAACAAAGTGCGTAATCGGCAGCACTTCCCATTACACGCAAGCCAGAACTAATGAAACACTTCATTATTACAAAATAACGTAAATACTGGCATATTATTTTAGACGGAAAAGATAAAAGCAAAATATTTGATGAAGAAGACCGTTTTTTTTCTTTTAATGTGTTCTTTTTGCCAATTTTTGGCAAAAAAATCGTGGGGTAAAAAGCGTTCCATGTACCTCTTAAGAAATTATTATACATATCGGTTGGGAGAGCGAATCCACGTAAATACAGATGATTATCTCTACTAAATCTATTTCCATATTCTCTTTGCAGGGAAATCATTATTTTTGCTAATTGCCCATAGGTAATATGGTTATTATTGCATTTTTTGCCACAGTAACCCCCTTACTAATAAACGTAGAGTAACGGAGGTATAGGTAAACTATGCTTTGTCCTTATCTGTCAAATTCAAATATCACAATGACAGATAAGGACAAAGCATTGTTTAACTAAACGGTTACTCAACGTTTATTAGTAAGAGCGTATGTCCATACCGTTTACTTTGATTATATACCTAGACCGCAGGGTGGATATTGCTATGACGTCATTTTCCATCAAGCAACTGCAATTTTTGCCAGGTTGTGCACCGTACTCGTTAGCTCAGTTGGATAGAGCACCGGTTGGTTATAACATCATAAAGCCACGCACCGGAGACGAGGGTTCGATTCCCTCACGAGGCCCACTTTTTTTTTTTTTTTAATCGTGTCAAATTACAGTATTTTTTAACACTTACTTATATATTAGTTTCATTTTTAACTCGCAAACAATGTACTCGGAAAAAAATCTGGAAAATCCCTTTTAACGTACTCCGTATTGTTAGTTTGAGTTATAATTTTGCATACTTATGTGGTTTTGATGATATTACAATAATAATAAGATAAGGTTGGATAAATTATTTATTTAATAGACAATTGCAATACACCCTATAGCTCTTAAATTATTCAACTTAGAGTAAACATGCATGAAACAAATTTTACCCCCTTACACCCTCACCTCCACCACAACCTCTACCCTTGACGACTTTTAGTATGTTCATCTGAATACTGCAAGGTTTCACTGTAACAATTTACAAAACTATACGAATTATTTGCCCTGAATTATTTAATTCTCTTGAATTATATACCTAAGAGATTTCAAACTCGCCGTAGGCAAAGCCGCTGAAAAGTCTTAATCGTTTATTTAACCTATTTAAACGTGCTTCGTTATAGTTGCACAAACTATCTTCATCGAGATCCTTAAATTAGGTACCGTTGAATAGTTCCAATTCAATAAACAGCGTTGCGTTCCAGGAGCAAATGCTTGGCTTAATATGAAAAATACCAAAGTCGCTATAGGAGTGCCTATGATATTTAAATCATCTTTCGTTATCATTCTAGTCCGTAGTCGTCCACTTACTTCCTACCATGTTTATAATCGTTTTTTTTTAAATTAATGTAATGGCGTCTACGTAATAACGTAATTTTGACAATGTCATGACTGGAAGATTTCGATGACACGGCAGGATTCACTGTACAACGTTGCTTAAGGTATATAAGCAACGTTGTACAGTGAATCCTGCCGTGTCATCGAAATCTTCCAGTCATAGTCGTTACGACCCTTGAAGTTGGCCAGCATCCACTTCAAAGGCTTGGTGTGATCTTGACCGGTTATTCATTTGGAACCATCTTTTCACTGTTATTTTATTAATTGCAAGTTCTTCATCAATATTACAAGTGGACCCACTAACTGCTCTGGCTTTGCGAACCAAAATCAACGGTAATTGGACAGATGTTTTCAGAATGACAGCCAGCTATAGACCTAATAAAATATTGTAGAAATTTAATTTAAGGGCATAATTTGACACATTAGGATACGTGGCGAGTTACAGTGATTTCCCTAAAGCGAGCAAAAAAAAAACAGCCTTGCGTTTGAATTAGGTAGCTTTGAACTCACTCATTTTGACTTCGACCAATTGACCATTTACTAGATTGTAAAGCTTTATTCACTCTCAATTTGCTTACGCCTTCACTTCCAACAACCCAGTCATGGTGGTGGGAAATAAAACGTAATATCGCGTGGGTATGGCTTATGACGTACTCGGGGAATGTACCTATAAGTAGGTAGGTACTATGTATATTTTCTTCCACCACAGAACGCATTTAACTCTTGTGGCATTATAAAGTCCTGGTGTTTTATGCTGATCAACGCCCCCGCAAATTAAAAGCCTACAAAATGCATAGGAAATGTTAGCGATTTTAGAAAACTGACGCAATGTATTGAATTGACTTATGCGGCCGACGCGATAGGTAGATAGTAAACATAACAATGTAATTTCATATTCTTTGACATGCAATGCAATTAATATTGTAACATTACATTGATGAATAAATAACTAAACTAAACTAAACTAAGTCAAACTTGTTATTTTTCAAAATTAATGAAATATTGCTTCGGTTGTTGCTTATCGCAATCGGGCCAATCGGTAAAAAAAGTACACGTGAATACTTCTAACTAAGCTTACTGCGGTGTCAAAACATACACAAACATATATAAATATATGTGGTAGCGAAAATAGGTACGTAGTATTTACATGGATAAGGCTTATAATCAACAAAGAACACATTTATTATCACCAAGTCAGTCCCTCCGTCGGCAATTGAACTCTGAAACAGAACTACAAAGCTCTCTCGTGCCTGTGACTACTAATTTAATATATTTATTCGATTATCGATAATGTTTATTATTTAACTTAATTAAATAGTTAAAAAATAATTGGCATAAATATACAAAGTAAATTAAATGAAATTTTGAAAAAAAACGTGCTAGTCAGACACGTAAACCGGTTAAATTTTATTTCATTTATCCAATTTTATTGTGTAGTGTTTTGAATAGCTTTGTAATAATTAATGAGTTTTTTTTATGTACTGTTTAGGAAATATTTAATTATAAAACACCAAACATCACTTAGTCTATTGAATCTCTTTGTAGTGACATTAGCGAGCGACATCTAGTAATAAGTAAAAGCAACTAAATTTAACACTCAGACGAAGAAATATAGTAATAGAATAAGGGATTACTAATTAACAACGTTGAGTAATTTCAAATTAATCCGTTTTACTACTAAATATATTTTCACATTAATGAATGAGTGTAATGTCTGAGAAAAATAACATTATAACGCCATCTGTTTGAAAACATGGACATTACAAAGCAATTCAAGCTAACAGCCAGTTCAGCCAATATCTATCCTGCCAAGAGAGGGCTGTTATATCCACATGCCTTACTTTAATATTATTTCCTCCTGTGGTTCATGTTTTCCTAGTACGTTTCATTGCTTACGTCGAACGCTTCCAAACATTTTTTTTGAAAATATTTTGAAAAAACTTTGAGTGCAATCGATACCTTGTAAATCTGCGATACTTTATCACTAACTAATAATTCGTTCTATAGAACTTTTCATTCATAAATCATGAAAAACCCCATAAATTTTTACCATCGTTCCTCTTGCATGGAATATCAAATATCTAGTTTAATAAAGTTACTTACTGCTCTTAATAAAAGAAAAAATAGCAGAACTATAGGCGAGTACGTAAGTTTACTATATAGTTTACTTTCAATAAAAATGTGTTCCATTATCGTAAAGTTTAGCAGTAAAATCTCTAAATGCGGACCGGATGAACAAGTGTTACAAACTAAGCCCTACGACGGCTCTACGCGCTACGGTGCTGCTACGTAGACCTGCTGCCGCTAAGGCTAAAAAAAAATCCATTCATTAATTTGACCTACTTGACTGCTCAAAAAGGAAGGTTATTGTTTTGTGGGTGTCAGAAAACGGCGTGACTGAGTTTTAAATGAACGAAATTGTAGGATTTGGCTCCGTTCATTCATCATTGTTTTAATAATAAATAGTTTGATTTCCTTTTGCACGAGTGATGTCCTTTTTTTTCATTTTTATTTTTATAGAAGTAAAAAAACCCTAGCTTTTTAGCATCTTTTACCATAAATAAATATTTTTGTACCATGACATTAAAAATTATAGTTAAATTAAAACATTTTTTTTGCTATTACAAGTACCTATGCGATGCGTTGTTAAACAAAACACATCATGACTACTATTTTGGATATGCTTGTATTACCTTAAACAGAAACACAAAACCCTATTTTTTTTTGACATGCTATCGCTTTGTTAACGTTATTACTGCTCAACTTTACTTAAGAGTAATGGCGGCTAAATTAAATACCAATACGATAACATGTCAAAAGTTTGGTTTACCGTGTTAAATACTATCGTTGATAGCGTTTTTGGCTAGTGAAGCTCACCTTTAAATGCAACGGAATCTATTAGGAGCTCATGACAACGAAGATGTAGTGTACTACTAAAACTGCAGTTAAACTTGAATATTGGTAAAACGCAAGCACTACGATAGTTATGTGGAGGCTATACTTGAAGTACTTTGCTGCTGAAAAGAGAAACTCGGTTGCACCTTTCCAGCAAATCAATAAGTTACTCTCAGCTACAAACAATGCGCCGCTTTCTATTTTATGCCTCCTTGGTGAATCGTGGCATTTTTCAATACCACGTGCGTTGCCTGGCAATCGGACAGCGTGCTCTTAGCCCGTGCAGATTAACCTTTCAATGTGAATTATTTTGAAAGCACAATATAAAAGTTAATAAAACACAATTGTTAAGGTGGCTTTAATAAAACCTTTATAACAATTCAATAGTAAGCTTGTTGGTGTTTCCCTCTGTTACGCGTAAACAAATCATCATCAGGTAAAAAGACTGTTGAGGAGTGACGTCGACTATGTAAACACATTATAACATTTAAGTTAACTTATAATTGTTATCTTACATATTTTACGAATGATGAGTCATCTCATCTGATAATGTTGATAGGACTGGGTGTGATAAGTTAAATATTTATATCTGATGATCTAATTAAGAACATTGTGTTTATTTGTTACATCTTCACGGGTTACGGCCTCAACCAAAAATAATCTATTTATACATTTCACTGCCTGTAGCAGGGGGACAAGTTTACCTGAATATATATAAAAGAAACGAGATAACTGAAATGCAGAGAGAGGTTTCTTCTGACAGTAAGTGCCATGAAGTTAATAGTTTGTAATATTTAGCCTGACATTGCATTTTTTTTTACTTAGTTGCTGTCCCCAACAGTGTTCATAATGCTTGTAAAATTGCTGAATCCTGTACACATTATGAATTGCAATAAAGTATTGAGCATTAAATTTCAGTAAGGTTTCTTTGATCCAGCCAGATCGCACACAACGACTTTTTTGAAACGAGATTTGAAAAAAATCCACAATATTGAACAAGAATCTTTTACAGATCTTTTTCAATTCAATTTTATTACAAGATAACAGTACAGCAAATGGCGACACTTTTATAAAAAGTACAACAGAGGTCGGAAACGTTGGTTCAATGACAGATGATACAGAAGTGTATGGTTCTGAATCAACGAAAGGCACAGTTGAGATCGAAAGTACCAAAGCAGCCGAGAAAGGCAAAGTTTGGTCATTTAGCCCGTAGAAAATGTAGTGTCTTTTCATTGTATGAACATCTATCTCTTCAAAATTTCAATTCAGTATATCCCGTATAATATCCCCTTACCCCTTGCAATTAAAGTTACTTTTTATTACTTTCTGTCATCGAAAATGAAATCCCCATTGTTTATTATTTTTAAAACTTTAGCTTAGATAGGTAAACTATTTCAATTACGTAGGGGATTCATCAAAAAACTCAGGCTGTTAATTTACCGATAACTGATTCTGTACTTTTCAAATTTTTATTTTATCACGCAGGGCAAGGCGCAAGTACAGGTAGTACGCAACGCGATAGTATTGAACGGGTTCAAGAAAACTGCCAGCATCCACCAGGGACGCATAACACGGAGAGCGGTGCATCGTAAAGTTCTTGTATGCACTTTGATTTGTGGGAGGGGTGCAACAAGTTCCTCCTCCATATAACTAGACATGTTAGAGCTTCCTTTGCAATACTTGCCTCGGTGTTAATTTTAGGCTGCATATTGTTATAATAACTCGACGATACTAATACTACTGTTACTTATATAACAATATGTCTAGACGGCGTTGCGCTACAAGGTTGTTGCATAGAAAATATTATTTTAAACTGCTTGCGTAAGTGTTTACTTCCGGATATTTTGAAAAACAGAAGCATTGTAAGATATAAAGTTGAACTACGAAACAAATCAGCAATATTTATTGTTTATTTCATATTATTTAAATGCTATGAATTAATAAATTAATATTTAGTTATTTTATAACATTTGATAGTATACCAACTTCACCACAAATAAAACTATGATTCAATGGAAACTTTTATTCATTTTAATTACTATATCTCAAGTTGTAAAAGTTACTAACACAAGCAAGCATACTATCACATCTCATAGAACCACCCGTTTCACTCAACATATAGGATGCATCGCTTTGTCTAAAAGAGACCAACAGTATTCCAGCAGTGCAGCCTGCAACAGGGCGAGCTGACCTCAATTCATTCAGCTTAAACTTAGTTCAAGTTAAACTGAAAGACGTAGCGTCCTCTCTTTCCGATAAATGATTTTATGAATGAAACTTCAACTGTGCGAATAGGTGCAGATGCATATTTAGCGCACCCTGAATAACTACCTCATCGGTTCTGATCCCCGGTTAGCCTTGCTGACGTCACGCTACTGTACAATGACTGAAACGCTGCCTGTGTGTGTGTGGCAATAATGCCACTCAAGGAGCTAAGAAATAATACCCTTTCATGTAAGTATTACGATTCCATCAGTTTTAATTTAACATTTTATTTATTTTTTATAATTTCAAGTGTCACCTTAATTAAAGGTTAGGTTTAACTAGTTAGAAATATGATAGGTTTACTACGTGAAACGTCTACGTGTGGTTGCCGGCTTAGAATAGTGCCGCTCCATGCCTTCCTGTGGAAATCGTAAGAGGCGACTACGGGATTAAAGGCTTGTAGTATTGTTAGGCGATGGGCTTGCAAACTGTCACTAATATACACTGGCAAACATCTGAGTTTGTTTGTGCAAAATGTGGTTATAGAATTAACAACAAGTTGTTATAGTTGTTGGTAATTCTGTAGTTCTGCCTAACCCATTCTGGGATGAAGGCGTGACGGTATGTATGTGTATGTATGTAGGTACAACGTGAAAATACACTTTATTATTCGGGATGTTGATTTATTTATACATGGCATTATCGAAACGTGCAGTCTAATTTTTAAAGCATCCTATTTCTTTGACTTGTTGACGGGCATGTAAGGTAATGGTACGGAATTCCGTAAACGTACGGAATTCCGGAATTTATCACTTAAGGCCCAAAAATAAGAAAACTATCAAGTATTTCCAAAAAAAATATTATACGTATCAAGTGTGGACAATATTACGTCAAATGAACAAGAGGTCAACGAACTGTGAACATATCGAGGGTTCATGGGCTATTTGTATTAAGCGACATTCTGGCCGATATTGAGTTATATACATATTTGGAATCGCCAGATTTTACTGCGTCGTTTGAGCCTGGTTTCGTGGCGATCTGAAACACTTTTTTGTCGCTTGAAACATGAGTAAATTAAGGTCTAGTTTGAGTCTGATGTGATTGACGCGACACAAATTTTATTCAATTATTAGAAAAGATGGACTTCATACCAACAAGATATTTCGTGATTTTGACTTAAGCGGTTTTTCCTGACATACACTACGTATTATAGGGCGTTTAAATCGTTATGCCTGCATCCTGAAATCAGTCCTTGATGTCGCTTCAAACATTAAGCCTGCACCTGAAACCCATCGTTGATGTCGCTTCAAACATTTAGCCTGCACCTGAAATCGATACTTGATGTTGCTTCAAACATTTATCCATCCACCCATATTAATACGCGACTACGCGTAGGCGCTTTAAACATTTTGGTTTTTAATGCAAATTATTTTTACTTGGTGGTTAAACTCTTTGTTTTGGACTAATTTAATAATCATCTGTCACATCAGACATATCGAAAATGTAAGTGGTGTAAATTAAAACATTTTTCCTGTACCGAATTTAGGAAAGCTATGTTCGTTATGACATTCAACATTTTGTATGAATCTTTTACCTACTGTCGGCTAATAGGTACAAAGTGTTTTCGGCGCCGGCGCCTTTGAACCGCGTTAGTATAAACACAGTGCGTGCCCCCCGCGGCGCTTCAGTTAGCTTCAACCGTGAGCGAGAGAGGAATCAAAGTTAATTGTTTTGTCACCTACTTAATTGTTATAATTTTAGAAAAGTCTTTCTTTGTTGCAAGATAGTGAGATTATTATAATGTAGAAAATGATGTTACTCGTAAGTTTCGCTTTATGTGGACTGAAACTTTTCAATTTTTATACTACACTGGCCCGCAATACTAAGTATCACACAACTTAGTTTACAATAGTTGGAAAGAAAGCTAATAAAATTTGCTATAAAAGTATTTTATTTTAAATCTCTAACTTCCATAGATAAGAAAAACAAAATGTATGTGTGATACTTAGTTTTGCGGGCCAGTGTATTTCATACTATACAAAGCCAAAGGGGCTCCATGTGTTTAAAAAATGTTCCTACTTGAAATTTAAAGAGACTCTGTTAACAATATTACTGAACATAATAATATATGGCCACACTCGTTCAGAAAATGAAAGATTAAGTTGTCCATTAGTAAAGATTTCATATTATGGGGAATCTAATATAATTATACTTAGGAGCAACTTAATCATTCATTAACGTTATATTCTATTCTATATCTAAGATTTATGAAACTTATCGTTAGAACAAGCTTTAAGCTTTAGCCAAAAATGTTATTTATTAGGTTATTATTACAATAAAGCAACAAGTTTTTTGATTTATATATTTTTAAATTTTCATTCAAATCTGCAAAATAATTTTGTTCTAGCCGCCAATCTTTATTTATAAACACAGTTTTACTGTGACTTCAAACATTTTACTTTTAGTGTAAAGTGCTACATAAATCATTATGATCTGCATCTACTTTATTATACTTCAGGTGCTTAAGCGGACTATCCTGATTCTATTTTAATATCGCGATGGTTGTTAATACATTTAGCTTTACACAAGCACAACACCCTAGTATCGCTTAAATCCTTTTTTCTGAACCTAAAATGTTCAGTTTATGGCGCTTCAATCAATTAGCCTGTTTCGAAATAAAAGTGATTCGAGGTCGTTTTGTATCAAGCAACCTTTATTTTTGGTAAAAACCACTTTAAAAAAATGACAACTACCTAGGCTAAATTGTGCGGATTTAGATAAGGAAAATAACATAGGCCACTTTTTTGTAAAAATATTGATACCGTTTTTGTTATGATTTTTTTTTCGAAAAACTAAACTTTGATATGCTCCCTTGTAAAGTTTCAAAAATGTCGCTTAACACAAATAGCCCGTGACCCCTCGAATGGTATGTTATTACGTAATCTCTTTTGGTCAGTGCGCGTCAAACCGCCGAGACGATAGGAAGTAGACGCGTGTGCGTAAGTGAAGCAACGGATTTTATTAAGGATTTCACAAGTAATGGGTAAGCATTTTCATTATAAATTGTTTTAATAATTGTGTAGAATTTCATAACAAACTGAGTAAATAAATTTTCATGAAAATTCAGTGAGTATTTAGTAAATTACGGTCGATTTACTGATTGCCGCAATTACATACATCAAAAATCAACCTTGTCCCGAAAAGCGTCAAAATTACGCAATTAAAGAAAGTAAAGGGATTTTTCATCTCTCCTGTTCGGAAAGTTTAATTTGAATGGGTGGATAGCCGGGTGGAAAATTGCGTTTTCATCTCTAGGGTGGAAAGTAATTTTTTTTTAATAGTTACGATTGGCCACGGAGTCTAAGATAATTGAGCTACGTCATATTATTAAAATAAAAGATTTTCATATATCTATACTCGGCTATACGTTAAACGATGTATTTATTACGGCCTATAGGTTCATATGAAAATCATTTTAAGACTGGTCTATTTTTTTCGCAATTACAGAAAATCAACATTTAAAATTATTCCTCTATTCTGCTGCCCGCCATAATGCCGTGATAGCATAGCATGACACTTTTTCTTTCACGTTTTGGCATGGCCATCTAGAAAATACACTACTGCCAACATTAGAAAAGTTTAATCGAGTTGGTCACGACCAAGGAGCTTATTATACAACAAGGAGGTTGAACACCGAACATCCGTTCGAAACAAGAAATTTGACCTTTATTACGTCACGAATATATTCCATCTCTTTCTTTAGTTAGGGTAAGAATGAGATGGAAGTCATGCTCCTTGGCCGTGACCAACTCGATTTAACTTTTCTAATGTTGGCAGCATGTGTATTTTTACTTTTTTATGAATCTAGAAAAAAAAAATTCAACAGATAAAGCGGGAAACGAGATTAAATATATTTAGGTATACCGTGTCTTTTTTCCTCACAGTCGAAATGAAAAGTAGAGTGTCTAACTCGGGTGAAATTACCCATTTCCCCTCGAACTATTGGCGCTCTCTCTTCGTTCGAGCGCCAGAAATATCTCGGGTGAAATGGGTCACTTTCAACCCTTGGTTATCAATCTACTATTATTTTTATGTTTTACCGGGAATTCAGATAAGAGAGTCAAACAAACTTTGCCGTTACGAGCGTGATGTTTGGCAAAATTTCATATGATGAAATTACGTTTTACGATTTTGTGGACCATTGTTATGAAAAACGGTGTCTAAAGTAATCAATTTTGCCTACTTCGTAAAAAGTTACGACAAGAATTGCTCATGCTAAATAGCTAAATTATATTGCTAAAGTCAAATGTTTTAATATACTTCATAGTACATCTACTAATCTGAATAGATTACCTACTATAGAATTTAAGTAGTTTCAAGACGTGGAAAAGACTTACTTCTTAAAAACATCTGCTTTTCTGACTTCCGCAATTGCCAACAATGTTTTTGGCTGTGCTTCTAATTGCGTTAAAATAATTGCGTAGTTGTGCTTATGTTTTCAAATGATTATTCAGTATTTTCCGAGTTATATTTAGTTAAAATATATAACACACGCCAATTTTTATGATCGTACACTTAGGGGAAATTGGGGACACTCTGGTTTTAGGGCCCATTAGTCCCTAAAGAATCTAAATCAGTCCCCAATGGGGACAAATTTAGGTTCAGATTCAGAATCAGATTTTCCTATTCGTCTCCACTGGGGACAACTGGGAAGATATCATTCCTAATTTTATCCCCGCAAAATTAGGGGAGACAGGGGTAAATTGGAATGTTTTCAACCAAATCGGCTTTACTACTCTAACTCTAAATGAGAATGAAAATTCTTAAATGTTAACAATTGACCTCAAACTTACATAGGGCTAAGTAGTGTTGTATAATATACGCATGTTAATTTTATTCAAAAAAAATCTGGACGGCATCTCCTCACCCCCGTCTCCTCTTAAAATTAAAATAAATCTTTTTGTCAAATATGTAAGGTTATTTCATTTCTGATCACGTCTTATTTAATTTATATTCCCTACTTCATTAATTTGGCAGGAAAGGGGCATTAACTTAATTTACCGGATTTACATGCACGCATTTACGGAATAACCGACAGAGACTATTTTTAATCCGTAATGACGGACATTTAAGAGGTTCATAAAAATGACTATTAATTATACAAAACACAGTTTAATAATTATATATTTTTTATATAACATTCTATACTCTGATAGCCACTCTTTACTAAGTAGTACTTAAACCAATTTCAATTAGCTAAGATTTCAGGTTTTACTGGAAATAGCTTACAAAGTCAAAAATGCCTTAATACTCCGTAATTCCGTACTATTATACTTATGTTTGTATGTCCGGTTATTTGATCCCTCGTAAAGGCTAAACGGCTGGTTTGACCCCATGTTTTTTTGATTTACGCATCGTTCTTAGTGACTATAGGAATTCCAAAAAAGAAACTCACTGTTACATAAATGTTCCTCTTTATTTGTATATTTATTTCCAGTTCTTAATCTCTTTTTTTAAGAAGGACATTTTTGCCTGTAGTTTGGTATTGAAATTCATTTTACTTTTTATTGCCGCTGCCGCTTTGTTTATCAACAGTACATAATTCGGAAGAGTCATAAATTTGAATTGATGAACATCCAAATTTTCAAAATTCCGATTTCAATTTTTTGATAGAAAACTTAAGTTTTTGCTATCGCTTATAATTCAAACCTAACCTTACCTAGGTTTGACAATTAAATATGCATTTATGGTAAAATAGCTCCAACGTGACAAAGCTTTCGTATAAATGAAAATGCAGAAAAATTACCTAGTCGGGCCATAAGTTCTGTTACTAAAGTTTATTACAATTTGAAAAATAAATTAAAGGAGTTTTACATAAACTTGTATATTAATCAAAACTTTGATTTATAAAAAATAAAAATAAAAATAAGATATTCTAAAACTATTTCAATTATTTGATGTACGAGCTTGAAGTTTTCCCATTCGGGACTAGAAAATCATAGTTTAATTTACGCACGACGATGATACTCATAACGGCCACAACTTTGGTGAGAGTTCTTGTACAGAGTTCAAATTTGCGTGCCATATTGAACAGACTTTTAGCTTTAAATTCTGATACAAATGTATTTCAAGCAACTAAAGATCCGCTTGTACACTGGTCAATCTTGATGTCTCATTAAATTTACTTTACGATTTCACGACAATTTGCAGTAATACGAAAAACACACCAAATCTCTTGCTTCATAAGCTGGAATTGTGTCTTGTTGAGAAATATAATGTTGATCTCTAAACATACACAAAGAAAGGAAGTTTTATAAAGTTAAACAAAAAAGTTCCGTGGTTAGCAAAAACTAACTTTTAAGCGTTTTTAAAAAGTGAAATTTACAAAATATTCATGCGTAATTTTATCGATCCCGGCTGTGAATGCTAAAAGATCGTATCAGAAATTGCGGCGAATAGGTATATAGAATGATTATTTGTTCTTAAAAAGGTACATTAATTGAGCTTTTAAAAATAAATATTGGTTAGTTTTATTTGACTCAACCTTAGTAACAGAACTTATGGCCAGACTAGGTAATATTCGGAAAAAAGTAATTTGGAATTTTCAGGTGTTCGGAGGTCGACGCACTTAAAACCCCTGTGGCAGTACCCTACATAATAATATTCAAAAAATACTTTGTGAATGAAGTAAACTGAAGTGAAATAAAAGACTTTAATTACAGATACGATTATCTTCCCGACTTACACCTAACTCTTGGTATGCGAACCGATACGTAGAATCCTTTAGTGAAAATTAATAGAAACCTACTTTGCTTAAAAAATGGTTCCTGTAGACTTCATAAACAAACATCTTCATTTCAGCGAATGCCACGTCAGCAGGCTACGCTACTCAGCAACATTACAGCGTGTGCTTATTCAGAGTAGATGATAAACAATTACTGATTACATTACAAATGATCTCAAGATAAAACAATTTTCAACTCGATCAACACATATTTCAAGTAATGAAAATCGTTACGGAATTTAGTAACAAAAAATAGAGCGTTGTAAAACCCATTTTGCTTACATTTATCTACTTTATTGCACATAATAGAGTATAAATAGTTACATTATATTTAATGAAATTGTAAAAATAACTGAAAATTAAAAAAAAAAAAAAACTGATTATTAAATAAGACTAAATCTATATATACACTTAAACAATAAATCTAAGAACGGCCCCTGCGGCATTGTTCTAAAGATGCTGGCAGCATTTCCTCGTTGAATGGCTAAACTTATTCGTTGAGCGAGGAAACTGCCAGCTCTTAGGTCTCCAGTGACGTCAGTGAGTCTCTTTGACAATTCCTTAAAAAAGCTAATAGCACTAGGACCCCATGGACCAAGGGTCTCGACACCGAATGGAATAAAATTATATTCTGGGCCGAGACCACTATATTTGCCAGTCTTAATGTTTTCAGCCGCTTCGGCCGCTGCACCAGCCCTATTAGAGGTTCGTGGGAGATATGACGGGGCCAGCGTGTCTACACAGGTTGCATCCCACACTAGCACCCGCCCCATATTCCACGGGACCAAAGACATTCCGTCAGGTCTCTTGCCATAATTTCTGGAGATACCGGACGGCTCTAAAAGGGCCGGCACGTTAACAATGGCAAGAGACCGACGGATGATGTCGTTTAGTGCAGCATGTCTTGAGAAGCGGCCAGCACTTCTCTGGCAAGAAAGTCCGTGATGTCCTAGCCGATCGACGTCACTTCCGCAGGGGCACCGATGTGGAGCTCAGACCGGGACCCCAAGACGAAGGCAAATTTATCTACTTACGTATAGATTTCACAAAATCTCATTCTACTCTGTCATTTACCTATTATTATTGTATTGTCATGGTTATGACCGCTCTTATTACTTTTGACATGTTTTCGTATTATCAAAGTTATGATAGCACTTATTTTACTACACTACAGCGGCGGTCTAGTTTAAAACAATACGTGTATAGACCATTATTGGTTAAGTTAACTACGAATCAAAGAACTCGCCCTTAGTCTGTAAACCATTCACATTTTCCTGCTTGGGGTTAAAATACTGTTGCGCAAAACGCCTGAGCACCAGGGTTGCATAGACATCAGAAAGTTTATTGGTTGCCTAGTGGTAGTGTAGTGTAGAGCAATAGTAATACTACTTCTACGATTAGCATACTCGCAGTTTTGGCAGTTTTTGTGAACAAAATAATATCGCTGCAACGATAATATAAATCCCCCTAATATTAAAAATGCGAAAATGTGTCTTATTAAAGTTTTGTGTGCAGTTTTCGAATAAATCAAAATAATAAAAAAACTAACTTTAAATAGACTTTTCCGAGGCAACACGGACAAAGTCATGATCAGAATAGGTACCTATTACGTTAAATACCTATTTATTAACTAACTAGTATACCTACCTAATTTTGATACTTAGTACAACCATATAATACTGATATCTCACATAAGCTAAAAACACAAACCCTTGATCCTCGGAATTTGCCTATTTAGTTACTAATGTCATTAATCGTAGTTCTGGAACGCATGAAACAAAATCAGTATTTTTTATTGATGACCTTTTAGTCAGGTCCTTAGGAATTATTATCCTTTTATTTTTGGGGCGGTTTCATCACTTGATCGTTTATGATTTCCCAAGTAAATTGGCAAGAAAAAGTTCTTTAGTCCCTAGAGATAGGAAGTTTCACTTATATGCCCGCATAATTATCGCTAAAGCATTAGACAAGTCAATAACTTAAACCCGAGAATCTTCAGAAATATTCATTTAAGTCATTCTAAAACATGTCTAAATTTATTTTTATATTTATTATACCTAGGTTTTTAAGAAAAATATGGTAAACAAAATGAAAAAAATAATCTTTACATGTTTTATAGGTTATCGAGGCACGTAAATGTCAGGATTTACTAGGGACGCAGAATATGGAGGTGGTGCATTGTTTAAACTTGCATATTGATTTGAGGGAGTGGTGCAACCTGGTTTCCCTTTCAGCCGGCTCGACCCACCAACGGATAACTAAGTAGGCATCGTACAGCTTCCGTCAGGCAGTGGATCCAAATCAAATAGGGAGGACCAAATAGCGTAACTACAAGGTGGTTGAAGAAAGATCCAGCAATGACTTCCAGAAAGCAGCACTGTAAAGCCAGGCCGATATAAGTAAATCCTGACAGATTGCACAACCAAGAAGTTTCTGAATATGGATAATGTTGACAGCAGTGAAATAATGCTGTTATTACTATGCAACAAATAATTTTAGCATTGTTTTACTCCACACGCAACAAATAAGTTTAGCATTGTTTTACTACTGTCAACAATGTCGATGGACAGAAATTTCATGGTCGTGCAATGTCTTAGGATTGACTTCTTACCTATACCCTGTCCACGATAACGAGCTAATATAGCGGTCTCTCTTTTGCACTTTTGTATGCAGATGAAAGGGACCAAAAAGGAGAGTGGGCGTGAACGATGGCACCTCACTGTCATGCTCGGCTTACATGCTCCGTCGCTCGAAATATTTATCTTAATATCCCTTATGATTTTTCTGGTTTAGTTAAATAATAAAGGACCCAATAAGTATTTACTTATGTATTCATTTATTCAAACAGTGAAGATAGTCCAGTAAACAAGCCGAGTCACAGATTAAACCAGTAAAAATTGAAAAGAGATCACTATAACGCGTCCGCACCGTGCAAGAGACAGATGTTGACTGAACTTCGACCGCCATGTAAACTCAGCCGGTGCACGTGCATCGCCCTTATCGCTGACCAATGACGTGCTGTCTAAGTTTTCTAGTACTAGCTCGTTATCGTGGACAGGGGGGGTTAGTAGTATAGTGCTGCCATCTGTTGCAATTTTGCAGTTGCCTCATTAAGTTATAAAACAGAAAACAACTATTAAACCATCATATTGTTATCTTTTAGATTTCCACCTTTTTTATCCATTTTAACCGGTGTTTATTCACTGTGCGTGACTATTCTGTTGTTATTGATTTCCTGAACCTTCTGTGTCATAAGCTCCTGGTAGGTGACGTCATTCGATGACGTAGTGCCGTGGCAGCCGAGTGCGGCGGGCGCGGGAAGCGGGAAACTCTGCAGCTGCATGTCGCGCCTTATTGTAGGTATTCTATTGGTGCCCCAAGAATATTATACTAACTGCAAGTCACATAGGCTTTCTGACCTTTGCAAAGCTGTGAAGGATTTCCTTACTCCTAAACTTATAACATTTGTATTTTACATTTGGCTCCAAAAATCTTAACACTGTTAGTAAAATTTACAAAACGAGGTAATTTAAATATCAAGGGAAAGTGTCACACAAATCAGTCTAGTCCCAAACTAAGCCCTTTATTTTTACAATGGGTACGCAGAAAAAAGCGGCATTCAAAATATAATTACAGTTTTCAACACATTTTACATAGACGACAATATTATAACATGCAGATGGGCTTTTACTTAAACCTTATTTTTGTTGATATTTATTGAGGATATTATATATTGAATGGTTTATAATCCCATCTGTGACAAATTTGAAAGTTAACCAGTGTAGTCTAGATAAGATCTGGCGTGCAAACAAATATTAGTAAAATCCGCAACTGAAAAAATCTGTTAAATACGTAAACATACTGGTACCCTTATCAGTTGAATAGACCCATACTTACTTTACACGTTAATTAAAAGTATTTAGGTATTTAAAACCTAGCGTGACTTATATTTTTGCCCCCTTAGTGGTAGTAGCATCGTAGCCGAGGAGGGCTACTATTTTACGTTTTACTATTAAATGTTTTGTGAACCCGAGTTGGAACTCCCGATTGGAAATTCTTCTTGCTTTCTTTTCGTAGCATTTTTTTATTTTTAGACAAGTTTAATTAAATGTATATAAATTATTATTATTTTTTACCCGGATTTGAACCCAGGACCACTAGCTTTGTAGGCAGGTTCACAACCAACTAGGCTAGCGCGTCAAAATATCTATTTATATTATATTTTTTCTTACCAACTACAATTTATTATGATAAATAGTTCGTTCCTATTCTGTTTTTTAAATTTGTTTAATTCTTAAATTTAATTCATCTCTAAATATTTTCTTGGACACATTGTTTTTCATAACATCAACAACTTATTCTAAAATCGACTTCTTTTAGAGTAAAAAAATGTTGTCTCATTTTGTATGTAAAAGTTCAGATTTACTATCCTCCAAATGTGGAACTAGAGCTTGTATGAAATGAAAAAAATAACTTTGAATAAATTATGTCTTCATTTTAGGGCTAAAATGCCCCACCATGACTATTTTCCTAACTAATACAGATATTTTTACTTGAATATGGTATAGCATGACATAATATTTAGTCATGACATTTTTATGAGGTTTTAGTGGGTATTTCCGTATTTATCAGTCCAACAATCAACCTATTTTTAATAGACAAGCCATTTTTCTATTTGACAGCCAGATAGGTGTATATTAATTGTTTTGCGTAAGTAGTTATCTCGTGTCAGATTGTAAAAATATATTTTTCACTTCTCAGGCTCTAAAATGACTCACAATTGGCTTGTATAGCCGGACTAAAGTGATGTATTTAATCTCTAGGGAATAAAACTACACTTTACTCCCTAGGGACTAAAGTACTTTTTCTTTTTAATTTACTTTGGAAACCCTTAAACTGCCAATCATCGCCTTTTTCAGTGATTGTATATGGATCATTTTTCTTGCAAAAAATATAAATTAATCGATTTAATTTCACGATTAATGATTACAAATATGAATCTATTTAAATATATAAGGGATAAAATCTATTTTATTAGGCATGGTCCAAATAGTTTTCAAGTTTGTATCTGTTGGCTAAATATGCAAGCATTTGAACATCACCGTGTTAATGAATGGAGGATTATCGCCATTTTCAGAGATTGTGTATGGACCATTTTTAGGCCGTGGAAATAACCTCAAAATGCCAACTGTGCAAAATTATTAAAAAAAAGATTTAATTTCGTGAAACACGATTAATGATTACTAATATAAATATATTTAAATATATTAGGGATAGTTCTATTTTATTAGGCATGGTCCAAATAATTTTCATGTTTGTATCTGTTGGCTAAATATGCAAGCATTTAAACATCACGTTGTTAATGAATGGAGGATTATCGCCATTTTCAGAGATTGTGTATGGACCATTTTTAGGCCGTGGAAATAACCTCAAAATGCCAACGGTGCAAAATTATTACAAAAAGATTTAATTTCGTGAAACACGATTAATGATTACTAATATAAACTCTATTTTGCCCACCTTTATGCGTTAGTTTAGGTTACATCTAAAGCGTTCGTCGTCATTGAGAACTAATTTTAAATAAACTTGGCTGTTTTGACCAATGTCCTTTGCCTTTCGTTTCGGGATAAAATGTAAAAAATAAAATAAAAAGAAAAAAGCCGCGCAACCAAGATAGACTAAAAACCCAAATTAATTTACCGGGAAAAACAATATCTTTGAGTATTAAGAATTGTTCGAATTGTAATTTTAATTTTTAATAAAAAATAAAATAAACAAAAAGAGTTTTTTTTTTCTGGCATTCGAAGTGAAAAGTAGAGTGTTTAACTCGAGACTAAAACGCCATAATGACACTCGAACTTTATCCACCCTCGCTTTGCTCGGGTGGATAAATATCTCGTGTCATAATGGCTTACTTTAGTCCCTTGTTGAACAATCTACTATTTTAGTGAGGCAAATGAATAATGTTGTACCAGCACCAATAAGTTTTTTTTATTCAAAGTTATTTTTCATTTCATATAAGTTCTAGTTCCGCATTAAGCACCCGCAGTAAGAATGTTTCCGCAGTTGTACCAGGTTTACATAAAATCACAGAGTTCAGATAGAGAGAGACCGATAGTCACAGAAATGTTCTTTAACGCCATCTGTATAAACTAGTCTGCACTAAAGACAAGCACCCCGTTGTGGCCCGAAATTGAATTAACAAGTTTTCTACATGCTGAAGGTTCAACACAAGGGCATGCGTTCAGTTTCCCTGGCGAAAGATGGCGCTGGGGTGTAGGTGAAGCTGTGATGTAAAAATCTACTAACATCATAAATGCAAAAGTTCTGTATCGGTGTTAATTTGTTACCCTTACACGGTGCATTGGCTGGACAGATCTGGCAGAAATTCAAAATTGAAATAGCTTATACTAACGTGATAATGTTGAAAACATAAGGCAGGCTACAAAGTTTTTATAGGGTTAATAATTTAGTGTTAGTTCCGCCTACTTAGTTAGAAATTTATTTTCCGAACCTTATGTGCAAGCAAGAGTGAAATTATAAGGGATCTCTCGTTTACTCGAGGGTCGCGGGGGACAGAGTATTTTTCAATGCTTCTGTGCAAGCGAGAGGGAAATTATAAGGACCTCTCGTTTACTCGAGGGTCGCGGGGCGGGGGGGGCAGAGTATTTTCCAATGCTGCTGTGCAAGTGAGAGGGAAACTATGAGGGATAGAAACTTGTCTATTAATTACTGGGCACCCTGTATAATCGGCTCCATATCAGTCATACCAAGGCTGAAACATTTAAGGACGGTTAGGCCCTAACTGCTACTAGCTTTTTATCATTAGATTACGGGTGATAGGGATTTTAAAACGTCGCATTTTTCTAATTGGCGTACTTTTTATTTAAGGGAAATAACAATTGTTTTGATCTGTTTATGTTCATGTTTTGAATCACAGCCATTATTTAGGTATCTAGACCACGTCGTCGAAATTATTGTGACGCCAGTTTTCTCTAAGCAACTGTAATTTTAGCCAACAAGTCGTAAGGCTCGTTAGCTCAGTTGGTTAGAGCACCGATTAGACTGGACACTCAATCGGAGACGTTGGTTCGAATCCTTCACGAGTCCGTTCTTTTGCAACTTTTCTAACTATAGATATGAAATAAAAGGTTAACACGAAACAACGTTTTCGTTTTGACTGCTTATAATATTAAAATTCCTTTTTACTTATTTTTAAACAGAAGATGTGAAATGTAAATAATAAAATGAGAATTCGATGTAAGAATGGAAAACAAGAGTTTTCATTTTAAACAAAACCATTAGACAGACTTTCGGCTTATTTTGCATTTGATCAAATATTTTTTAATGACGTTTAGTGCGTCATGTATTCCATTATTAATCGCCTTTATGACCGCTTTTGTTGTAACTAAAACATTATAAATTACTAGTAACCACTAGCATATTTAGATGACGTCACCCTTAGGTATGTATATATAGCAAATCCATGAGAATCTACCTTTAAAGTACAATTAAAAACTAAAAATCGGTGCAGCTGCTGATCTGGCCTAAACCCTCAAGCGCCGCAAATATTCATCATTATTAAATAATTACGATTTGTGGGGCTTGCAGTGGGGACCATGGGAATTTGGTCAGGTGATATGAAATGCTTTATCAGAGCCCTGGTATCCCAGCTCATATACTCCTGCAGAGATCCTAGAGCTGGTGCTTACCTCTCGCAAAGGATTGGGCTAGTTATCCGGAGACGTGATGCAGACAGTGTTATTTTTATTGTTTTGATTATTATTTATAACTTTATTATTTGAGTAGCTTAGTTTTATTTTATTTATTTAAATTAACACAAAGAGGTCTCCATCACGCCACGGGCATAACCATCACATGCGCGTTAAATATAAATGAATCCCTTGTTTATAAACTGCGTCGTTAGTTACCTACTGGACATACTATTACTTTGTTTCCATGAAACATATGGAGGTCGTGCAAGTTGGGCCTATTTTGATATACGAGGCTACTCAGTAGATCTACGCGTGTAATATTTTCTACCTTTTCTGGTCAACCAGTGACTTTACATGGCTTTAACGATGTCAAAATGTATATGTCAATTTGCATATAGCACAAAATAAAGTTTTTAAGGAAATTTAAGTTCTCTTTCCTCTATCGATCTGTGTAGTCAAAATTGAATTATCTTGCTGAAAGTATCCTGGTATCCTCCCTTAGTATCCTGGGCACACTTATCAAATGTGAGGTTAGACAGAGAAAAACCAGAAAAAGGAAAAAATATAAGATGCTTATCGCTGACGAAAACGGTTATAAAACTGTCAATTTTTATGGAATCGACGTAGGTAGGAGCTCAATGGAACCGTTTGACAGCTCGCGACAATCCTGTGTTTTCGATAGCTATAATGATTGCCGAATGCATGTCGTTGAAGGCTACTGACTATCATTGGATAATCACTTACGTGCGTCAAGTTTCCAAATCATCGCATTATTTTGAAAATGATTTATTTGCATAACCATTTTAAATATGTATTAGGGAAAAAAGGAATAACATTTAACTAAACATAACAAGAAACAAAGATGGCATTTAAAGTTAAAATATATTTTTACAAGGTTCATAAAACTTACAAGAGACGCGCGCAGGGCAAATGCCCACTCGTTACCAGGAAAGGATAACTTCCGAAGAAAATAATTGCAGTATGCAATACGGTGTCCTGACTTTTTACCAAAAGTTAACTCGCAATTTTTAATTTAACAAACAACGTTTAGCAAAAAAGCTCTGATTCGTCACTACATCTTTATACAACTATCACGTTTAACATATTAGGTATATAAGTGGTAAAAATATAATTTAACAAATTTTTATTTTATATCTCGTCACTTGAGAAACTGTTCATTTATTATCGATTTTTATTGGCCAAACAATGCATGACAAAAAATGTTTCACATAATGCAATATTTGAGATTTTGGTCATTACGTTTGACAAATGTTTCATTTTACAAATTACATCCAACCATTGTGTCGTTCCTGAAACATAAAGTTAATATTAAAAATATAGACACATCAAATATACACGAAAATTATAATTAAATAAACTTACCAAAACGCCAATACAAGTATATATTCTTCAAGTGAATCTGCTGCGCGTGGACTCGCGATGTCCCGGCGCGGCTACTCGTGCAGGATTATTGTGTTGTTTTATGTATCATACCTACTGTGTTGCAAACTAACAATCATCTCGTGATTATTAACCTTGTTTTTAGTGACTAACTAACGTAATAAATATAAGAACACCGTACATGTAGATCTAACTCAATAAAGTATATTACAAATTGGACTGACTTGAGTGCTGACTTACCTACCTCATTAAGATCTAAACTGGTGATTCGTCAATAAAGAGCGAGAAACAAGGTGACAGAAATAGCGCGGCCCCGCCCATTTCACAACCGTCTACAAGCGCAGAATAAAAAGAAATTTCTCCGAATCAGCAGGGAATTTTATTTCAAGGGTTCCGCCATTTTGGTCAGACTGACCAGCACTTTGGCTCACGCAGATTGAAGGTCAGTTTGTACTTTCGGGAATTACATCCGATACGATCTAATTTTTTACGTCACATCACACTTAGACCATCAATTTGCAGCAGAGGTCGAAGACGTAATAACGAATCCCCCCAATGAGAAAAAATACGCAGCTCTCAAGGCCGAACTGATAAGCTGACTGTCCGCTTCCCAAGAGCAAAAGATAAACGGCTACTTTGGCACTAAGAGCTGAGAAAAATCTCAGCAGATGGCGTAAGACCACTGGAAACCATGGTAGATGCCATAAACTACTAGTCTAAAGGACTAGTCGGGTCGCCAACTTACTCTTGAGTGGACGTGTGTCACCTTTTATGTTAATATTTAATTTTATTCGAATTTAAAAATTCGTGATTGGTCAGTTGTGTATTTTTCGATTCTCGTTTCTTCTTGTGGCAAACTTACGGAAGACTCCGCCTAGTAGGCGGTGCAAGTGAGAAGCAAATAGCGACGATACCAGCTTGGGCGGATCCTAAGAAAATAGAAAAAGTAACCAAGTGACGGGGTCGAGATTTGAACCAGGAACCTCTTGCACGTGAGTCCGCTCTAGTCTCCACGGAGCCACGGTAGCAGTGACGCGCCGTCGCGAAATTAAGCTTCACAACTGACATATTGCTTGCTTCTCTAAAGCTTTAACTACCAGTCGCTAGATGGCATCAATGGCAATTACCTGTGCGGGTTGTTTAACTGTTATTGGCAACCAGCCCTTCTTAAACTGCTGTGTGTGTAAAGAAAATTATGATCTACAATGCGGCAATGTCCCGGAACGGCATTTCTTCGACTCTATGACAGATAAGCATAGGACGGGTTGGAAATGTCAGCTATGTGTTTGTGGGCAGCCAAAAGGAGATAATACAAACACGCCGGTCAGAGGTTCGGCGGCTGATGACGCTACTCGGGTTCATAGAGTACACAGTGATTCTTTGAATTGCATCAAGATTCGTAGTGCCCATGACGAGTCGTTGGATGGCAGCTATCTAAACGTATCAAGAAACCAGTCGGAGCACGTAACATATCGTCAGAAACCTCCGAACCAATCTCGGGATGGCGAGCTGGGAGACGACTCCGTGTGTTTAGATAACATACGTGTTTTGGTGAGGGAAGAGCTTTTGCTATGTTTAAATGAGCGCCTGCCAAACCTTATTAGCTCTGCAGTCGCGGTTCAATTGGCTGCTCTGATACAAACTGTTGGACAACTGAGCGCAAGGGTGACAGCTCTGGAGGATAAGTTTAATTCAACGTCAGAGCCGCAAAACACTGGCGGGACGCCGACGAGTTACTCTACTATAACATCACATGCGCGTAGTCAACCACCGAATCAGGCCCCGCCGCGACGCCCAATGACTAGTGCGCCTAAGGACCGTTCCAGCGAGGTACAAGTTTCAGTTCAGTCACATGCCACTGAGAGTATCCCTGTTGAGCAACCGCACAACAAGGTTGTAGTTGCGGAAAAGATGCCTGAGCCAGACAATAAGAATTTGAATAAAACTCAGAAACACCAGCGTAAATCGTTCGATGTCAAGCGGGGCACTGCTGCCCCAGGTACTACGTGCTCATTGGAAGCAGCAGAGAGGCAAAGATACATACATCTGTTTTACGTAAAAATGGGCACCACGGTCGACCAGGTGCGTGCTCATTTGCTTGCTCTTTTTAATGAAGATGTCTGCTCAGTTGAGAATCTGAAGGCAAAAGGAAATTACTCCTCCTTTAAATTGATTGTCCCGTCGAAATATGTTGACAGAGTGTTAGACCCGGCTAATTGGGCTGAAGATATTTGCGTTAAACCTTGGCGGCAGAACTTTCGTGCACAAAACCAAACGGACAAGGAAAAATCATAAAACGTTTAGCGTATATTACCAGAATGTGAGAGGCCTCCGCTCAAAAACATCGGTTTTTCATGCGAACGTAGAAATGCATCGACCTGACATTGTGGCTTTAACGGAAACGTTTTTAAATAGCTCGGTAAACAGTGCCGAGTTGTTTCCAGCAGATTACACTGTGCTTCGCAAGGACCGCGACGGCGACGTCGGCTGGGGCGGGGTCCTACTTGCAGTTAGTAGTTCCTTCAGTGTGAGTGTTATCGATAATATTGACGGCCTGACCAAAGAACGCGAACTTATATTTGCCTTGTTAACTGGTAGAAACATTCGGTTGTTGCTTGGTGTAGTATATATACCTCCTAATTATAGTGATAGTCAATTTTTGAATGTATTAGAATGTATAGAAAATGCTATCTGTACATTTTCTTCTTTAGATATTTTGGTTGTAGGCGACTTTAATCTTAAGTCGTTTAACTCAAATGCCGTTTGCCAATTTGATAATTTTCTAAGTTTCTGCCAATTAAGTCAATGTAATAATGTCAGCAACTCGCACGGTGGTATCCTGGATCTGGTGTTGACAAATATGTTTGCCGGTGATGTTTTGGTGGAAGGTAATATCGACCCTTTAGTTCCCTTAGACGCCTATCATCCCGCGCTAGATGTTACTATATCTACTACGAGTGTGCTGACGACCGGGGAGAATGAGCGCTGGTCTGATTCTCACGTGTCGGTGCCGCAAGCGTTCCGCTGGAATTTTAAAAAGGCTGACTTCGTCGGTCTTTATCACAGCTTGGCCAATTTGGACTGGTCACGTGTTTACGAGCAAAGTGACGTTGACCTAGCTACCGAAACCTTTTATGGGCTTCTCAATAGTACCCTAGACGTCTATGTGCCTCTAAGGTCGACGCCTAAGCAATCTCGTCGCTACAATTATCCTCAATGGTACACGCCGGATATCATAGGAGCCATACAGCTTAAGCATTTCCATCTAGTTAAGTTCAAACGTCATGGTCTTCAATTTAACCGCGAGTTATTCCGCTACTATAGAGGCCAGGTAAAGTCTCTTATTGGCAGCGCATATGAGCAGTACATGGCATCAATTGAGCGGGACATTTGCCGCCAACCTACTGAATTTTGGAAGCACGTCAAGGATAGGCGAAGTGGGAGACACGCGAAAGGTATGTTCACGTATAAAAACAGAAATGTTGCTAAAACGGAGGCTGTTCAGGCGTTTGCTGAATACTTTGGTTCAGTTTTTCACCCCGGGGCGCCACTGCTGGACGTGGGGGAAGCAGTACAGAGTGCAGCAGAGTACCAATGTCCAGCTGATATCCAAATTTCCCACATTTCTTGTGCGGAAGTGAGACGCGCGGTACGTAAGTTTAAAACCACTTCGTCTCCGGGGCCTGATGGAATACCTATTCTTATTGTCAAGGACTGCGTGTCAGTATTGGAAGAGCCGTTGGTATATATTTTTAACCTCGCTATTGCTAAGGGTATATATCCAATGGCCTGGAAAATATCTAGGGTGACACCTGTCCCTAAAGAACCTTCTACGGACGTCACCACATTTAGGCCTGTTGCCATACTATCATGCTTTGGTAAGATTTTCGAAAATGTAATTAATCAGTGTATCTCATTGCAAGTCTCACCTGGGTTAACTGACTCACAACACGGCTTTAGAGCTGGGCGGTCTACCTGCACTTCTCACATTAACTTCGCAGATTATGTGCTCCAACATATGGACGGGTCCCGACAAGTCGATGCGGCATATTTTGACTTCAAAAAAGCATTTGATTTAGTTGATAATGATGTCTTGCTTCGAAAACTGGCTCTGTTTGGTTTCTCTTTTGATCTCCTTAAGTTGCTTGCCAGCTACCTTGGCGATCGAAAACAATATGTCCAAGTGTCCGGTCATACTTCCAAGGAGTACTATACCCGATCAGGGGTAAGCCAGGGGAGTATACTCGGCCCGACCTTGTTCCTGATTATGGTCAACGATTTACCTGCAGTCATCCGTAGAGCCGAGTGTCTGCTATTTGCGGACGATTTAAAGTTGTTCTTGGCAGTAGCCGAACTCTCTGATTGTGACGATTTGCAGAGGGATATTGATGCGGTATTTGACTGGGCTGTCAGCAACAGGTTGTACTTTAACACGGCTAAATGTAAGGTGATAACGTTCACAAGATCCCATGCGCCAATAAATGCCACTTACAGCTTAGGAAATGTGCCGCTAGATCGCGTCCAAGTTATTCGGGACCTCGGCCTGTATCTTGACCCAAAGTTTGATTTTCATCAGCACATCATCTCGAGATGTAAAGACGCGAGTAAAGCTCTGGGTTTCATAATGCGAACAGCAGCTCAATTTAAAAATGTGAAGGTTGCAATTATTTTATTCAATGCATTCGTCAGGAGCAAGCTTGAGTTCAACTGCGTTATCTGGGATCCAATTGAAGCCAAGTACACACTGCTTTTGGAAAGGGTTCAGCGGAGGTTTGCCAGATATCTATATAAGAGGATATATGGATATTATCCATTTTTATATCCCTCTCTATTTGTGCTGGGTATGGTAGGATTGCGCACACTGAGTTGCAGACGTAAGGAGCATCTATTGGTGCATTATTGCTTGCTTCTGCGTAACAAGGTGCAAAATCAGACCACACTCGAGCGGGTCCGCTTGTTTGTCCCTGACCAGTACATAAGAGCTGGGGAACGCCGTCGACACCCGCTGTTTGCGGCGCTGGAGGGATTCAGCACGCGCCGCGCTAGGAACGCCCCGACCGCGAGGGCGTTACAGCTGCTCAACGAGCTTCTGCACCAGCTGCGGGATACCGACGTGCTAGCTGGCAATTGGCACTCGCTTTTATCTAAAATTGATTTATTTTTAGCCACATAGTTTTTATATTATTTTTAGTAGTTGACATAGGTACCTACTTATTTACTTTTTTTTTGTTTTTTTTTATATTTTATATGGTTTTAGATGTGTATATATATTTTTTTTCTTTTTTCTTTGTTTGTGTTAAAATAAGTTAACGTAAAAGGCGCCTTGGTTTTTACTGTAAGCCTGTTACTGTCACTGTAAATAAATAAATAAATAAATAAATAAATAAATAAAAGTGTACCCGACGACTAAAACTGAAAGAATAAAGGAGATTTTAGGTATGCTTAACTTCTACAGACGCTTCATACCCAACGCCGCCCGTCTTCAAGCACCCCTGAACGCTTACCTATCTGGTTCAGTGAAAGGCTCACACCCAGTGGACATAACCGGCGATTTACTCAAGACATTTGAAGACTGTAAAGGGAGCCTTTGCCAAGCAGCACTATTAGCCCATCCAAACTGCAACGATAAGCTTCCATTGGTAACAGATGCATCTGACTGCTCAATTTGCGCAGCCGTACATCAGAACCACAACAGCGTTTCACAGCCTTTGTGTTATTTTTACGCATACTGTCCTCAATCTAGCAGAAGTACTCGCCATACGATCGAGAACTCCTCGCCATCTACGAGTCAATAAGTTATTTTAGACACTTATTAGAGGCCAGGGATTTCAAGGTGATTACGGACCACAAGCCGATCACTTTTGCGTTTCCCACAAGGCCCGACAATTGTTCACCACGTCAGCATCGCTACTTAGACTACATTGCTCAATTCAGCAACAATATTATGTCATATCTCAGGAAAAGACAATGTAGTCGCCGACCCCCTTTCACGAATAACCGCCGTTGCTGTCATCCACTACAAAGCACTTGCAGCTGACCAGAGCATAGACCCTGAACTGCAAGAGCTCCTTACTAAAGTTTCGTCGTTGAAGCTCTAAATGGCCAGTACAGAAAGTGCCAACTTATACTGCGACTTTTCACAGAGTAAACAGAGGCCATACATTACTCTGAGCTTCCGCAAGCAAGCCTTTGACATTCTACACAATCTGAGTCATCCCGGGACTTCAGCATCTGCCAAATTAATAGTAGGTAGATTGGTGAGGTCTGGCATTCATCCATCACGATTTTAGAACCTGGGCACGGACTTCAGACTCCAGACCGCCAACGCTCCAAAATTAACCGGCACACCTGCACCCCTTACCCTTAATCCCATCCTCACTCCTTATATTGGACTGACTTAAGTGTTTACTTACCTACCTCAGTAATTCCTAAAACAGTAACACAATACGTTACGTTTTTTTCAGCCAGAGTAGAAGAAAATCAACAGTTAGGTACGACTACGAGCGTAGCGAGGAGGAGTGTTAGGTTAATTTGCAACAAACAATGCAGGACCTATCTGATGGCATTTTAATAGGTTACAAAGCGTCATAATACGTGGAAACGAAACTTAGATATGCAAATAAAGTTATAGTAAACGGTCAGACGGACGGAATTGCAATCTAAAGGGTTCCGTTTTTGACATGGAACCCTACAATTTGAGCGTTTGTCCGTTTTAAAATCATAACGTTTATCAAACAAGTCCTTAGGTAGGATAACAATTACAAAATGTTATGTTGTGTTGAAATAAAACTTGCGACAGCATAAAAAAAATTAAAAAAAATTATTACAGAATCGATAATTTATCATTCAAGACAATTATAAAATAAAGTAGTTGTTAAGTGAGTGTTTGTCAAATGAAACTTTTTAATAACAAATCATTTGCGGAATGATGCGTTTGTGAAATGACTATTTTATAAAACGTTGGTGATAAAGTAATAATTTGCCATATAAGTTTTGGTAATACCTAATGTTCGGACACATAGCGACACCTGTGAGCAACCTACATGAAGCAGCCACACATCGTCACACTCTACGTCACACATTTGTTCCATACATACCCCTCTCCTAAAACTTTTTGTACAAGAACGTTCGCTACAATATAAGCTGCACGCACGTTAAGCTCTTGGATTTTTATTTAACCATCCTTTCGCAATTGCCTAAAATTATTACGCAAATTAAGCGCCTGCTATCCAACATATTGATCCTTCTTCGCCGATCTACAAGAAACGGTACCTTTGGAATTAAAAAAATACGCTTTGACTACACGTGTTGGTTGATGGGCGCGTTTGCTGTACTCTGAAGACACCCAAGGACACGCAAATTTGGGGGAGTTCGGATCTCGGACAAGAACTGGACGTCGGCACGAGAGTATACGCACAAATCTCGGTACGGACGGCCAGCCTTCCTACTCCAAAACCCTAGTCTTCTTTTGCTTACCATCGTGCTTAATATCATTTCAGTGAGCTCCGCAATCAGTTCTCGAGTGTGTTCCGTTCCCAGCCGCTACAGGGTTCACACGTGAGTACTCCACATTTCACTGACTACCAAAATGAGCTTAGAAAAACCACGCGATAAATCTCCTTACCGAACTATATGCGATGACAATAATGAGCCGTTAATCCGCGACCTTGTTAAAAAGCGCGGAATCGTTAAGTCTAGGCTCACAAAGTTTATAACCTACCTAAATAATGTTAATGAGAATCCTAATTTAAGTGCTCAATGCCGCATAGACTTAAAATTACGCGTTCAGGGTGCCGCAAGCTTGTACACCGAATTTAACGATCTTCAAAGTAAAATTGAATCTAACGTGGTCGATTCTAACCTCGAAGATCAGCTGACGAATCGAGAGCAGTTTGAAGATGGTTACTACGGTGCACTTGCTTTGGCCGAGACTATGCTTAACAGTAATGCCACACCAGAGAGTTCCACGAGTTCACACAATACATTAAATTTAAAATCAATTAAATTACCAACTATACCTATGCCTACCTTTGACGGATCATACGATAACTGGCTCGAGTTCAGAGACACTTTTCTATCGCTAGTTCATGAATCTACAGACCTTTGTGACGTTCAAAAGTTTCACTACCTAAAGTCTTCGCTAAAAGGCAGTGCTATACTAGTGATAGACTCGCTCGAGCTCACGGCGACCAACTATGCAGTAGCTTGGGAGCTTCTTCTTAATCGCTACAACAATAGCCGCTTGCTAGTTCACAATCACGTCAAGGCATTATTTACATTAGAACCACTTAGCAAGGAATCGCATATGTTTATTAGAAAGTTAATCGATACTACACACAAAAATCTACGTGCTTTAAAGATATTAGGAGAACCTACGTCGTCTTGGGACACTTTAATTATTTTTATAATCGTATCGAAGCTTGATAAAACTACTGAACGCGAGTGGGAACAGTACAAAGGCAGTTTTACTTGTCACGATTCTCAAATCAGGCTTAAATTGGATGATTTAATGCAGTTCTTAAAGAACCGAGCGGACATGTTGGAGACATTACAGACGTCATACACTACGCGCGATAAACACGAAGTTAACAAAAAACAAAATACTTCTAACTTCAATCACAAAGTTCACTGTAACGTTTCCACTAATAAACCGCAAAAATCACACGCTGTACCTAAGTTTACGTGTTCGATGTGCAAAATGAATCATCCACTTTATTCCTGTGTTAAGTTTCTTGAGACTGATTACGATTCAAAATTAAAATTAGTTAAAGATAACAATCTGTGCGAGAATTGCTTGCGCGCGGGGCATAAGGTTGAGACATGCGTGTTCGGGCCGTGCCGGAGGTGCAATAAGAAGCATAATTCGCTAATTCATCCTCCGAGCGATGACTATTCCAGCTTTGCCCCCGCCGGACCTCCCGTCCCCGCAACGTCCTACACTGATATGTCGTTCAATGCCCATACACAGATTGCTATGCAATCCGCACACCGATATGCATCTAAACCGGTATTATTGTCCACCGCCCTTGTTGATGTGACGGACATAAATAATATTTGTCACACCGCTCGCGTATTACTCGACAATGGCAGTCAAAGATGTTTCATCACTAAATCATTAACGGAATTATTAGACACGCCATTGATACAGTCCACTCACGAAATTCGCGGAGTAGGTAACTCAGTTACGCAGTGCACGCAGACCTGCTATGTAACGATTAAGTCGCGCATTAATACCTACACCACCAATTTAAATTGTTTTGTACTACCGCAAATAACTTCTACTATGCCAGTTGTACATGAAAATCGCGCTAATTTCTGTATTCCAGATAATGTACAACTGGCCGATCCGCATTTTCTAGATTTCCAAAATATTGACATCTTAATAGGCGCCGATAAGTTTTGGGATCTACTTACGCAGGGTAAGATAAGGTTACGTAACGGACCTTACTTATTAAATACTAAATTAGGCTGGATAATTTCGGGTCCCGTTCATTTAAACGCACGCATTGACGGCCATATCCAGTGTAATTTAACGCATTCGATTGACACTTTGTTACGACAGTTTTGGGAGATTGAGGAGCTACCCGCGGCTCGGGACGTGTATACCGACGAGGAGAAGGCTTGCGAGGAGCACTTCCTTCGCACCACTACGCGCAATAGCGAAGGAAGGTTCTGTGTTAGTTTGCCATTTAAATACTCACCCGAACTGTTGGGAGATACTTATTCTCAAGCGGAACGTCGTTTTCTGTCGCTTGAAAAACGATTAGAGCGATCAGAAAATTATAAAAAAATGTATAGTAACTTCATCCATGAATATGAGGATTTAGGACACATGACCAAAGTTACATCCCACGGTTCACCACACTATTACTTGCCACATCACGGTGTCTTCCGCGAACACAGCACCACCACTAAATTGCGTGTCGTTTATGACGCCAGTGCCGCTTCTACCTCGGGCAAGTCATTAAACGATCTCCAAATGGTTGGTCCAGCGATACAAGGCGACCTCATCTCCATTTTGCTTCGTTTTAGGCAGCACCAGTTCGTAGCCTGCGCCGACGTTGAGAAGATGTATCGACAGTGTTTAGTGACAGACCAGCAACGTGACCTTCAGTTGATTCTCTGGCGCGATAGTCCTGCGCTGCCTCTCAGCGTGTACCGGCTAAACACTGTCACATACGGAACCGCGTCCGCTCCGTTTTTAAGCGTACGTTGCCTAAAACAATTAGCCGCTGAGTGTACTAATCCCGATGTCCAACGAATCATTACGGAAGATTTTTATGTTGATGATATGATCACCGGGTCAGACGATAGGCAAAATCTATTACGCGTTTGCAAGGAGACCGCGCAAACACTGCAGTTAGGTTGTTTTCCGCTAAGAAAGTGGATATTCAACTTTAATGAGTCATCAATCGGTTCGAACCCGGGCGACTCACTTGACGCACAAAAACAGCTGACGCTCGATAGCAACTGCAGCTCTAAAACGTTAGGAATAGGATGGAACAATGTTGATGATATGTTTTACTTTAATTCTCAATTTGATTTCGTTAACAATGACAAGGTCACTAAACGCACTATTTTGTCCCATGTGTCGCAAATATTCGACCCTTTAGGTTTACTGAGTCCTACGATAATGCTGGCTAAGGTCTTATTACAACGTTTGTGGTTAATAAAATTGAACTGGGATGATGAAGTACCCAGTGACGTCACGCGCTCTTGGAACCAGTTTGCTAAGTCGTTATCAGCTGTTTTAAACACCATTCGTGTATCGCGTTACGTAATGGGCAGTAGCAGCAACTATACTCGCATAGAATTACATATATTTGTGGATGCTTCTCAGGAGGCTTATGGGACTTGTATCTATATTCGCACGGTAAATGATGACCTCGAAATATCAGTACGCCTGTTATGTTCTAAAGGGAAAGTTGCGCCTTTAAAACCCTTAAGCATTCCACGTTTGGAATTGATGGGAGCACTTTTAGGGGCTAGGTTGTACGACAAGGTTGTCAAAAGTTTGCACTGTCAGTTTAACGACATTTTATTTTGGACGGACTCGACGATCGTTTTGGGATGGTTACGCATGCCTCCCAATATGCTTAAAACTTTCGTGCAAAATCGTGTTGCCGAGATACACGAATTAACTAAGGACCTTCCATGGCGACATGTTAGCGGGAAACAAAACCCAGCTGACTTAGTATCGCGCGGTGTTGACCTGGAGCATTTGGTTGATTCGGGTATCTGGTGGACCGGGCCAAGTTTCTTGCACGATAGTCAATTTGATTGCGCATCTTTATTATTGATTCCTAATTCTAATGACGTGCATGTTTTGCCAGAGGTAAAATCAAATGTAAATTTTGCGCTAACTTCGGTGGCTGACGAAACGTGGTTCCCATTCAAAAGGTTCTCTCAGTTTTTTCGCATGATACATGCCGCTTCATACATATTACGATTTATTTTCAATTCACGCAATAAAAATAATAAACGTAAGGGCAGTATCAGCGTTGAAGAACTTGGAGAATCATTGACGTTATTGGCCAGACTGTCGCAACTGGAATCCTTTCCAGATGTGTACAAGTTATTGGCTAATAAGCAATCATTGAAATCTAAACACAATTTAAGTAAATTAAGTTTGTTTATGGGCGAAGATAAAGTTATACGTGTTGGTGGTCGCATTAAAAATTCTCCACACTTTTCTTTCGAGAAAAAACACCCAATGCTGATCGCCAGCAAACATTATTTTTCAATATTATTATTTCGCAGCGAGCACAATAAACTTCTTCATGCTCCGCCTCAAGCACTATTGTTTAACTTACACGACAGGTGGTGGTCTATCGGGGGTAGAAACCTTGCACGTAAAGTGGTTCATGATTGTGTTATTTGCAAACGATTAAGAGGAAAAACCCTTACGCCTCTGATGGGCAACCTCCCCGCAGCGAGAATAACTCCTACCTACCCTTTTCTCAAATGTGGAGTAGATTACGCTGGACCAGTTTTTATACTGAACCGCAAAAGCAGAGGCGCGCAAACGGTTAAAGCCTATATTTGTTTGTTCGTCTGCTTTGTGACTCGAGCTATTCACCTGGAGCTTGTGAGTGACCTCACAGCTAACGCATATCTCCTAGCTCTTAAACGATTTATATCGCGCCGCGGCAAGCCTTCGGATATTTTCTCCGACAATGGTAGAAACTTTGTGGGTCTAATGAACGATTTCCGCAGCTTTCTATCCAGATGCAGTTCGGAAATTGTTGATTACGCAACCAGTCAACAAATTAAATTTAGGTTTATTGTACCTTACGCTGCTCATTTTGGTGGTCTATGGGAGGCTGGGGTGAAATCATGCAAGCACCACCTACGTCGCGTGGTAGGAAACGCTCACCTCACTTTCGAGGAATTCAGTACGGTGCTAACGCAAATTGAGGCTGTCCTAAATTCACGTCCCTTGTCCCCCATGTCTTCGGATCCGCAGGATTATGCTCCGCTGAGCCCTGCACACTTCTTGGTTGGCCGATCCTTAACGTCACCCGCTAGCGAAGACCTCCGAGATGTCAACTCGCATCGACTCGACCGGTACCAGATGGTGGAGAAGATACGGCAACATTTTTGGGAGCGTTGGGCGAAGGAGTACGTCTCCGAACTACAGGAGCGATCCAAATGGAGGACGAGTACCGAAGACCTGCAACCTAACTCACTCGTCGTCATAAAGGACGACAATCTCCCCCCTTTAAAGTGGCACCTAGGGCGAGTCGTCAAAAGTTTTCCCGGCAAGGACGGCGTATCAAGGGTCGCAGAAATTAAAACCGCATCTGGCATCGTGAGGCGCGCATACACCAAAATCTGTCCGTTGATTTCCCAGACTAACAACGCGACTCAATAGTTTTGAAAGTCAGTGCTTTCAAGGCCGGGGGCATGTTCGGACACATAGCGACACCTGTGAGCAACCTACATGAAGCAGCCACACATCGTCACACTCTACGTCACACATTTGTTCCATACATACCCCTCTCCTAAAACTTTTTGTACAAGAACGTTCGCTACAATATAAGCTGCACGCACGTTAAGCTCTTGGATTTTTATTTAACCATCCTTTCGCAATTGCCTAAAATTATTACGCAAATTAAGCGCCTGCTATCCAACACCTAATGTTTTACATTTTAACCATGCAATACAAAACGCCGTATGAAAACGGGTGAATAACTGTTACCATATCCGCCCTGCTTTTGCCTGATCATATGCAATGGGTTCAGGAGAGCGCAGTCTTAAAGGAACCTGTTCCTTCTTTTACTATCTTATATTTTAATATTAACTGGCTATAGCGGAGGGTAGTCCTGAAGCTATGATCGTGTTGAAGGAAATGCCAGTTACTGTCTTACTGACATTAAATATGTTAAATCGATGTAAACTGATGTTTATGATTTAGACGTGTCGACAAGTATAGAACTGTGAGTCTTAAGTATGGTACACTAAGACTGGATATAACTATTCGTTGCAAATGGTCATAAATAAATACCAAAGTGAAGTATGCAAACTAGGTTTACGAGTATCGATTTCAATCGTGCGTTCCTATATTTAAAGCCGACATTTTCTGCATAAAAAAAGGTGTCAAATTCTGACGTGACGTTACCACTCTATCCACGGTTTTGAATATTGGAACGCATAATAAGACAGTCCGTAGCGGGCATTGCCCTCAATACAGCCATAGCGTCAAGACTGCCCTCCGCTATATAGCCATTAATTACAGAACAAATACGGGTTTGCTGCTTTTTCGTTCTCTCTTATGCAGTTCAAAGGTTGTTTAAATACATTGACAGTTCAGCACCAGCAACCCGCTTGGCTCGCTATTCATAGTCAGTTTACGGTAAAATGCGGAATAATGCTGTTAGTAATTGGATACTGCTACGTTGCAGTGAATTCATTAATACGGCGCAGCCTGCTAGCGATAATTGCTTTACTTTAGATTCATGAAAAAAAACATCGAATTATGATTGCAATATGAAAATATATATATTTAAAATAGGGTATGCATACATTTTTAAATAACATTTCTGAACAAAACATGAAAATACCGGAAACGAGATCGCTAAAAGTTAAATCAAAATTAAAATCGGCCAAAAAATACGGATGATATAAGCATTTTTAACTGCTCATTAGACAGCGATAAGACAGAGATCCAATATGCACTGTAACGTCTTATAACAATATGTCGCCATTATAAACTTTTGTTTTTCCAGAAAGATATAAGAACAATAGTACATTGTTGCCTAGGCGCGGAAAGTAAGGGTTTTCCTGACGAGGTGGTTAGCAGGCCGAGCAATAGCGAGGCCTGCTAAAATACGAGTCAGGAAATCCTCGTTTCCGCCGAGGCATACATAATGCTTTTCTCAAACATGTGTAATACAAAAACATTTTTAAAAAGCAAGTAATTTAATTATGCAGAATTAACGAATGTTACCGACTGTCAATTGTTTTTAAATACTAACCATAGAAATTGGGATGCAAATTCAAAAAGAAACACACGCACTGTGCTAAAAAAGCGAGCAGTTACCTTGGCTGTTTGGAATTTTTGTCTTGGTCCTTTTGATTTTGTATGCAAATTGACAGCATTTTTAAGAAAAATATAGACATGGACGGAAAGTGTTTTCATATGGTTTTTTTACTCCTAGGAGTAAAATGAGGCTCTTTCCGTCCTTGTCTTTCAATCGGAAAACCGTTTTTTCCGAGCATGTTTGAGAAAATGTTTGTTGACTTATATCTTGGTAATTTTTAAAGCTATTAAATAGACGTTTTTTCTCAACTATTTGTCATTATACTATACTAGCTTTTATTGAAGGTGTCAAGAAAAGTCATGAATATTCCCTATTGTAATGAAAATAAGTTTCGAGATATGAATCGGTGTTTTTCCCAAGAGCGAATTTGAAGCTGCTCTGTTAAGTAATTTATCAACATTATGAGGACTGAAAACTTAACAGTAAAGGCAAGTGAGTCGTTAAGCGGGCAGTGTTCCGTTGGACAACGACAGTGCGGAATTGGAGGGTTGTACCGTAGTAAAGTCTGACTGACTATCATTTTGACCTTATTAGTGCTTCTTTTGTAGTTGATAAAAATAAAGAAAGATAACGTTCATAATAAATTTGTGATTAAAAACATTATTAATAATAAAACGTTTTTGTACATAACGCTTAGTTAATATTTGAAGCTTAGTTAGTACTAATTCGTAAATATTGATCATTTTTACAGATATCCATTTAACATGGTAATGTTGCTGGCAACTTGATGTCTTTATTGTACTAATAACTTAAAATATTGGAGAGGTTTTATTATAAAACCACATAAAAGGTTGATTTATCGCCTTAATTTTGAATTATTGTTAATTAAGAATTAATTGATTGTAACTTTTTATTTGAGTATTAATTGATTGTAACTTTTTAGTTTCCAAATGGAAATAATTTTGAATTTTCGAACATTCTTAATAAACATGCATATCCCGACTGAGCCATTTGCGCATGTTAGTAATTTTGGACCAAAAAATCAAAACCACCGGGAGATCATAGAGTATAAAAAATAAAAAAGAGAGTTTAGGTCGAGCTTTGATCCTGGGTCCTCCTGCATCACAGGAGCCTTTCTTATCAACTGAACTACCGAAGCTCTACAAAAGTTGACGAATTTCCCTATGCCTTGTTAAGTATTGGTAGCAAATTTGTATTATTTGTATGTATAAAAATGACATACCGCAATATTAATGAAGTAAATAAAGCTAATCTCGATAAAAATTGGCTTTTCTAAGCAGTAAAAAATAGTCCCACATGCTTAATGTAAGAGTCGTGAGCGCCATCTGTGGGCTAGGAGGCACATCAGTTGCCCCGGATGAGTCCCATTCCGCATACAGCTCGGCGAAATGAGTTAAGGGTAGAAGGGGGCGCTGTTCGGAGATAAGCGGAAATGTTTTATTTGCCAAATTGTGCTGAACCGTTATTATTACTTTTATTACAATGTAGGTATAAACCGATACTTTACCACCAATCAAAAGGACAAGTAAATTCCTTGTTGATTTGATACTTTTGCTTGCAATATTTGTCTCAAGTTGCTCCAATCAGGCCTCAATTAACATACCGGGATGGAGTTCCAATCAGCCAACACACCAACGTATATAAATTAATTTCTGGCTTACTATGTAACTAAGCAAAAATAACGTAGGTAATTAAATAAATCTTAATTACTAGTAATTTCAAATTATTTAAGTGTCGATCTTCACGTATTAACCAGAAAAATCGTGCACTCGTTCTGATGTTACCTTCACTTCGATATTTAAACCCAGGAATCAAACTAAAAATGAAAAGATAAAAATATTTTTTTTTGGTTTAAAGCACAGAAAAGTTACAAAAGTTTAATATTAATTAATTACATAAATCAAGGTCTAACATTTATACAAAAATACTTATCATTTATAATTATTAAATTCCAATACACTCTAATTTCTACATATGCCATTTTACATATATTTGCCTACTTTTCAGTAAACCGTGACTTACCAAAATAGTCAACCGTACCTCGGTTAACTCTTAAATATAAATATAACAAAAATAATTAAAAAAAAGGTTAGTAGAATGACCTTACAGCTCAGCCATCCTACTAAGAGCATGACCTCATGCTCAAAGATGCTCAAAATAAATTCATTTTTTAAAACAAAAAAAATCACTAATGTGGTAAAATTTGTATTTACAAATTTAAATTCGTGTCACTATTGGCCGCGCCGATGGAAAAGCACCTTGAGTGAGACTGTCTCTGGACTGTACCAGCTAAGTACTCCAAGCTGAACAAACCATTAGGTACTAACTCAGCACCTACTTACACGTAATTTCATGTGACGTTGCACAGTTACAATGAATATAAAATGTAAACATACTTCAGGCCTCAGTGAGAAGGTTACTTATCTTTAACAGGTAGAACATGTGATGCGCAGAATGCACACTGTCCCTCATTCTACTGCCAAGATTATTGCTGTACCAAAACAATGTCCTTAGTCACCTATTACTAGATACAATTATTTTCAAAAATAATTAAAATAACATTTAATTTTATCATAAACCAATAACATTTTAGCCGGAAAGAAACTCTAATGTGACTTCTCTCAACGAAACATGCCAATAACTTCTTATTACAACTTACTGGTAACTGTTAAATGAAGTATTTAGTGTTAATATTTTCTTTACTTTTTCACGACCGGTAACGGCACAAACTATACAGATTGTTACATGTATTTGTGGCAATCAGTTTTGATTTCACGTTTATTACACAGAATCATTTGCATTTTGCACACAGACAATACAATCAGAGACAGCTCAAGTGTTTATTTTAGGGCTTTTTCTCTATTAAATAATAACGAATTCTTTTTATGATTTAGAAAACTGTTTAATATTACCACCATTATAACTATTTAAACGGTTACCATTGGTATATCCCATTTAAACGAGAGGTTAGACGATCAAGCCTCCATTTTATTTTTAGGATTTCATGCTATCTGTCAATAAATTTACACGCCACTGTTTAGATGGCGTCTGAATTTATAGAAACATTCGTTTAAAATCGTTTAAATTAATTAAATTAATCGTGTTTTGATATTTGACTAAATTTGACTAAATTTAATAGACTGTATGAGATTCTTAAAAATGACATTCCTAAACGTAGAAATTCCTAAATTAAATTTAAAAAAACGCGCCATGCCTCTGAATCGGACCCAATTTTGTAAATATTTAAATTCCACCAAGAAATGTATCATGCAAACATGGTGCTGTTATTGTTAACTGAACTACCTACTTTACGGACTAAAGTTATTGACTCTACGGTTCAATGTAAAAAATCGCTCTACAAAATAAATAAATAAATAAATCAGGATCACTACAATGTCACACCAATTGACCTAGTCGCTATTTGTACTATGGGCAGTAGACAACGACATAAATAGTTAGATAGAGAAATGTATACTTAAATACATAGTCGTAATGATGTTAAGTATAACCAGATTATTAACTCTAGTACACTGATCAAAAGGTAACGCAGTAAATTCTTAAAGAGCTTGGATCGTTTCTATAATAAACAAGGCGTATCTTCTTTTAGTATTGATATGGATCTACAACTAATCATGATTCATCTTCGTTGCCGACCGGACGAAGTGGTGCCGGGCTAGTGGGGTAGTGGCCAGGGACGCTCGGCTTCTACTCTGGTATGCTGTTCTGTAATCCCCTCCCTAGCTATGGTAGGAGTTATTTCCATGAGAATCCAATCGTAAGGGTGCGGATCCACTCAGGTGGAGGTAAGTGGAGCGGAGCGGAGCTGTGCCAATATTAACCAGAAGAAGAAGAAGCCGCACCGTAATGAGCCTATCACCAGCACGCTCAGCAAGTTAAGCAGGTGTGATTCCAGACGACCTGAAAAGTGCAAACATACACTGATCAAAAAACGCAGGGGTGGATAAATATAATGTATACCAAAATATATATTTTTTAGTTTAAAATACGGCATGAAATTGGTTTTTATAAATAGCTACGAGTATAAAATGTTAAGCCTCCAGAAATCAGAGCCACAGCTAAGTCTTTGCTTTGCAGTGAATACTCTTTTAAGCTGCGTTAAAACGAGGAGTTTTCAGAGTGTCGAGGAAACGCTGAGGAGAGAAGAATACTCCACAGAGTGATGTGAGAATAGACGAGTGTACATTTTACTTTTAATTTCCGTGGAAAAAAATAGTCCGTGTTAATATATCGTCTATGTATATGTTCATACAAAACTCTTCTGTGACTGAATGACAGATAAAGCACAGCGTAATGTGCTAAACAAAAGGGACTTGAAATTTAGAGAAAATATTATTGTGCCCTAGAGGTGATCTAAGAAGCCTTTATTGGAAAATCTTCCCCTAGCTTGAAAAAATAGAAGGAATAGCGGGTAACTTGTTATTTGCATACATCGAAGACAAGATAATAATAATAATTATTTTTGATCAAAAGCTGCACCGCCTCGCCTAGGACAAATGGCTCTCTATAAGAGTTTTTTGCTCCTGAGATAATTACACAATTAGCATCACTTTCGTACTGGAGCTAACGTCTATAATCTCGGCCAATAACGACTTATAAATAGGTTTATGTTTAGACAGGTCTTTATCCATAAACACTGGGATTTGTAGATGTTGGAGCTCTTCTTGCGCCATGTTTAGTCTTGCATTGCACTGATATAATATAATATGTGCATATTAGATAATTGCCAGCCGGTGCAACGCACTGTTCGACAGCTTATTTGATTTGCGTTCCTGCAGTTTGAATGAAACTTTACCTAGTGTAATTCGAAGGACCACTTGTACGAGTGGTTGAAGATGGTTCAAAAACAAATCATTGTTGCAAAACAAACCAGTGACGTCAACCTATCCTCCTAAACCGGGTCGAGACGTCTTGAACAGCGCATGTGCAAAAAGCGTTTCGTTTTACTGGCAAATGGCAAACAAAAACCATTTTCTATAATGCTCTTTACCGAATATAACTAAATCATAGGAGCTGCAGAATGAAATCTGATTAAAAAAGCTGGATGTGTGTGTTGTAATAAAAAAAAAATAAAAAAAACTCAAGCCTTATTATTAGCCGTAAAAAGAAGTGATATTTCATTATGATATAGCACATGATAGGAAATAAAGAAAAAAAATTGAAGAGGCCTTTACCCAAATTGGGGACCCTGTTACAACACATTGTGTACTCGCTCCAAAATAGTTACCTATATGTTTAAGTACCTAAATGAATTCTAGTTCTTGACAAATCTGTAATAACAGCTGGAAGTAAATATTGTACGAGGAGTAAAAGGGCTTTTGTATTATTATGCGTTGCTGATTAACACCTTATGCTTCTAAGTTATATTATACATATATACCTATACATTATACATTACATTATAAATTATACATTACAGAATTATTCCGAAAAAAATTGCCACTGAAAGAAGTAAACTCCTCTCGGGTGCTTTTTGAGTCGGAGATTAAAAATACAATTTTCGGCGATTTCAAAATAAAAAGCAAGGGTGTCAAAGGGGTTGAAAATTTTGTAAGGGACATCAATATTTTTCGAAATTGGATATTTGAAAATTATCTGTAATTAATACCTGTTCTTTTTTGTAAATATCTACCTCTTGTAGGCGATAAAAATTGTTTTAGTACTTTTTAACGAAATTACTGACTCGCTTTAGACGAAGTCTCGGGCGAAATACTGGTATTCATAATTAATGAGCTACAATTTGGTTTTTGAATTATTTATGGGCCTCTTTCCCTTGTGGTAAAACTATATTACCTTTGACTTGTTATCGTATTTTCAACGATACTATAGCTCTTATTAACTTAACAGTACTAGCGGCCGAGGTAACAACAATACCAAGTATAATAGAGACCTACTTAATACATTCTAAGACACGACACTTTAAACTATGGACAGTTAGAACTTTTTGCGCACAATAGTACATTGTTGTAGAGGTTAGAAAGTAGGTAAGCAATAGATGGACGAGTTAGTTCGAGGGCCTCCGCTACGCGTCAGCCCGCGAAAGTACGAGTCCATCTATTGCACTTTCGGTCGAGGCTTAACACAGTGCTTTTCACGACTACTGCGAGGAAATAAAAAAAATATATCTTATAATTAAAAGCAGACATATATGGCTGTATGGAATCTGATTCCTTTGCCTATCCGTGAAGGGATGAATATTATTAAAAAAATAAAACGACTTCTCATTGGCCAATTTAATTTCATATGCAGCACAAAGTGTGTACTGATTGGTCGAAATAGTGATCAGCGGACCGATGTTATTGGTCAATGGAACAGACCAACAATGTTAACATACTTAGTTGGTCTGTTTAAATTCATAGTAGGCCTGCTCATTCAATGTACAACTATCGATTGTTTTGGGGACCAAGAACAGACCATCTTTCGCCACATTTCCGAGCAGTGGCGTGAAAACAGTATTAGTTGTACTATATGGGGGTTATCAGATTCTAAGTCATTGTTACTCATTAAAGGTTCTGCACTCTTTCATTAACTAAAATCTTACTACCAATTAGTTACCGATATGACTGAAAATACATGCCTACCTACCTAGTTAATTTTAATTAATAATCAATATAAATAACTAAAAGATAAAGTATCCACTACCTAAACTCATAAAAAGACACTTTTTCCTTTACAATAATATCAACAAACATGCTGATAACTATCCCAATTCGTAGTAGTTATTAATAAAAAAATTAAATAAACTTAAAGCGCTATTTTCTCTAAATTATATTTTTAATACTTACCGTAAATATTGTTAGCGCAGCAGTGTTGTATTCGTTCAGTAAATTATCGTTAGAATATCAAAGTAATAACTTATCTTCCAATAACTTGACACGTATCGTCCTATTACTAAAGTACGGCTAATGACGGCTAATGTTTTGCGGGTGGTAGGACTCTGTGCAGAGTCCGTCCGGATCGCTACCACCATCTTATCCATTAACCTACCGCCAAACAGCAGTGTTCGCACTGTTGTGTTCCGGTTTGGGGATAAGACAGCCGGTGTAATGACTAGCATAGAGGCATTCCATCTTAGTCCTCAGGGTTGGCAACGCATTTGCAGTCTTAATCTTGTAGTCTTGTGAATGCGAATGTTTATGGGTCACAGTTTCCGCTTACCATCAGGTGGCCTGTGTGCTCGTTTGCCTTCTATATGTCATAAAAAAAAAAAATGAGACGAAAAAATACGCTTCGGCGTTTAAAGTCAAAGTCTAAATGTGAAGTGCTCCAATTATGTCAAGATAGGATGACGTCAAAATCTTGAAACGACCTTGTCGTGTAAAGTGAGGGTCTTACAACGTCAAGGTCTTACACCGTCAAGGTCTTACAACGTCAAGGTCGTACAACGTCAAGGTTACTACTCTGATATTCTACGATCTTGGCAGCTTGACATTTCAAGACTTTAAAATATGATGGTTTTTTACTACCTGGTAATTCTGAGACTTGGACACATTACTAGTATCATATTCTAAGATTTTGACGTTTTAATACCTGGTTATTCTAAGACATGGTATGACATTTTACAATCTAGGCTGTTTGACAGTTCAAGACTTTGACTTCAAATGCCGAAGTGGAATAATAATGTAAACAAACTGACCGTTACTGAGTTACATTTAAATTCCGAGCGATTATTATATCTGTTCTTATTTCTCGTACGCAACAATATCTTCATTTAGTCGATGACGGCTATCGTTGCGTGATCCATGGTACAGGAAAGCTCTTCTGTACTGACACAGAGGTTGTTAACATAACAATCGCTATTTTGTGAAGTTCATTCCGGTTTCGACTGTGTTCGAAGTGAGACGGTTTTTCAAAAGCTTGTTTACATTCTTTATCTCATCTCGTTGGCATTACTAGGCAAGAGCTTCAAAGTTTTAATATTATGTTATGGACACAGCAGAGTATCTTTTTCATTTGATCTGTGAAACAGCATTAGTTAACACAATATATTTTTTATGTCAACATAGCAAGCTGACAACATGCTTAGGATACATGCGTAGTGACGACGTGGCCAGAGTTCGTAATCATAGGTATCAGGAGCCACGCTGCTTGAATACTATTACTTTTCAGGTTTTCATCTGATAACCTTGGTAAAGATACGCGAGCCAATGAAAAGCAGCCTGTGGTTCAAAATGAACTTTATTTATTATAATATGGTAATTTAACATACATTGTGGGGCAGTTCGACACCTAGTGAAACAATTAAATGTGCGATGAAGGTGAAATTGTGATTTGAAGAATTATTACAAGGAATTTATGATTTTGAGCTATAGTAACAAATGTTTGGATCAGGGTTCTCTAATTTTAAATATCGGTTATTTTAAAAATATGACACTACACATACAGATACACATACTACAGACTACAGTTACACTAGAATATAGTTTGACGGTTACAAATTTACTTTTACAAATATTTAAAATTTGACGACAGCAATCAGCATTTGTTCGAGTATTTTTATATTTCTTGGAAAAGGGCCTTCTGGTTTTTTTTCTTGTAGCCTTCCCGAATAACACGCGCACTGTTAGGACGCGGAAACGGTGCAGCTGGTTGATTTATCTGAAAGGAGATGAGAAAAGGAATTACTTTGGGGGGCCAATATAATTTGCATATTACAGAGTAGTTTTAAAAAAGAGTACGGTCTACGTTCCATTTTTGTTGTTTATAAATAACATCACTGACATAACAGACCACAGCTGTATTTTTTTGCTGTCATTATTTCTATCATTGTTACATCCAATAAAGATATAATTCAGTTATGGATCATAAACAAGACATAAACAACACCATTAAAAACAGAACAGACTGGCTTTATTCTTATAACTGAACATTAAACCTGGATAAATCGACATTAATAGTATTAAAAAAAAAATGAACCCTATTGTAATATCACTCTTACTATTCCAAGTAAAGAGAAGATCTAACAGAGGAAAATTCTAGGAATATTTATAGACAAGTAATAAAAAATAAAACAAATAAATATGTGTTGGCCGTTAAACATTTTAGTAGAGTCACTGGCACGATCTGTTTTGTGTTGCAGTTCACGCGCTACTAGCCAAAAGCACTTATTTCAGTCGGGCGTTTACTGCACAAAAAAGTGCATTAGAATGCGATCAGAAAAAACATGTCAGCCACTGTTTAAAAAGCTTGGTATATTGCCACTTCTTGCTCTCTATTATATACCAAGTGTGCGTGCTTGTTCACAGACACAAACTGATATTTAAAAAAACATGTGATAGCCGTCTATCCACCCACGCTCCTGTTGAAATCCGGTAAAGTATTAAAAAGCTGCCTGAATACAATATGATACTAAATGAGATGAAAACAATGAATACATTAAAATTTAAAAGCAACTACTCCAATGGTCTTACTAGTAAAAATGTATTTAGTTTAAATGAATTCTTAATAACCGTGGTATGGTTGAAATACATTTTTGCATTCAAAAATTAAATATGATTATACATGTAAACCTACCAATTGAAAACTGTAATTATTTTAACACCACACTGGTTATGTTTATTTCAAACAAAGTATTTTTATTCTTATTCTTACACAGAGATATATCCACTGTTTCACCTTATTGCATTGTAATAAAGCCTAAATTGCATACAGCTTTTTGTAGTCGACTGTACAAGAGTAGAAAAAGTCAATCCGGTACTCTAATTACACCAGCGGCTTGTTTGGTTCCGTCTTCACGGTTTAAAGTTTTAACTGATTGACATGAACCATGCTATAATGAATATTTTCCTATAGCCCATACACGGCCACAGGTTCAGGTTTTCATTATTGTAAATTGGATAGTTCCCGAGGTTAAAGTGGTACAAACGACATTTAAGTGGATGAAGTTACGGGAAAAAGCTGGTTTGAAAGAAAATGGTAATTTTTACGACTTTTTATGAGTATCAAAAGTATTAGAAGCATATACCTGAGAATTTGTGTTGGTCTCGGGGCGGCGACGGCTGCGCCTAGGGTCAGGTGGGCGGGTCAGGGCAAGGGCGGGAGTGCTGTTCCGGTATGCTGTATTCTGTGCACGGCCTCGGCAGAGGTACACACGTCACTGCCTCGAGGACGACGTAGGCAGGACGATCAGCCCACCAAGTTAAAAGTAGAGCCTAATGCACTCGCAGTTCTTCGGGCACGGCCTCGGCGGGGGAGGCGGCCGTGTGGGCGGTTTATAATACAGCTTGATGCAACCGCCCTTATTTGGGCACTTCGTAGGTTGAGATTTGGGTGGTTGACTCGAAGACGACGCGGGTTTGACTTTGGGTTTTGGAGGATTATAGTAGAGCTTGACGCAACCGCCATTATCTGCGCCTCGCCTTGGTTCGGGCACAGGTGGCTTGACTTTGGGCTCATCGGGAAAGTAGAGCTTGATGCAGCCACACTTTTTTGTGCACTGCTTCGGTTGGGATGCGCGTGGACGCCTCGAGGACGAGGCGGGTACGACTTTGGGCTCATTGGGTTTTAAGTTGGGCTTGATGCAGCCACTGTTCGTTACGCACTGCCTCGGCCGGAGTTCACGTAGACGCCTCGATGATGACGCGGGCACAACTTTAGGCTCGTTGGGTTTCAATTTGGGCTGGATGCAGCTGCTGTTTGTTACGCTCTGCTTAGATTGGGATTCCCGTTGCCGCTTCATGGACGACGCGGGCGCATCCTTGGGCTCATTGGGTTTAAAGTTGGGCTTGATGCAGCCGCTGTTCTTTACACACTGCCTCGGCCGGGATTCACGTTGCGGCTTCAAGGACGGTGCAGGCGCATCTTTGGGCTCTTCACGTTGCTGCTTCAAATCCGACCTGGGCGCATCCTTGGGCTCATTGGGTTTCATGTTGGGCTTGATGCACCCGCTGATCTTTACACACTGCCTCGGCCGGGATTCACATTTCCGCTTCAAGGACCTTGCTTTTTCAACTTTGGGTTCTTCACGTTGGCGTTTCAAGGCCGACGCGGGCGTATTATTGGGCTCATTGGATTTAAACTTGAGCTTGATAGAGCCGCTGTTCGAAACCTGCCTCGGCCGGAGTTCTCGTGGTCGCCTCGGGGACGATGCAGGCGCATCTTTCGGCTCTTCACGTTGCCGCTTCAAAACCGACGCGGGCGCATCCTTGGTGTCATTGGGTTTATTGTTGGGCTTGATGCATCCGCTGTTCTTTACGCACTGCCTCGGCCGGGATTCACGTTGCCGCTTCAAGGACGATGCTGATGTAACTTTGGGCTCTTCACGTTGTCGCTTTAAGGTCGACGCGGGCGCATTTTTGGGCTCATTGGGTTTAAAGTTGGGCTTGATAGAGCCGCTGTTCGACACCTGCCTCGGCCGGAGTGCTCGTGATCGCCTCGGGGACGACACGGGCGGGACAATGGACCCTTCCAGTTTGAAGTGGAGCTTGACGCAGCCTCTATTATCTGCGTACCACCTCGGCCGGGGTACGCGTGGTCACCTCGAAGACTAAGCGGGTGGGACTGCGGGAGCGGTGACGTCGCGTTGATCAATGAGCCATTTTAAATTGTACCACGTTGAAACGACGGCTGTCTGTCTCGTAGAAACCAGCGTCTGGAATTAGTTTCTCAGTGCGGAAAGCCTTCTGGAATCTCAGATCCCATCAAAAACATAAATGTAAAAACGCGAAAGACATTTAGTGCTCCCAAAATTAGTTATATCTGAAAATTCGCTAAGTTTGATACTAGAATGTTGACGGTTACACCAATTTTTTGATACTTCATGCATTTTGAGCTATAACTTGGCAGTTTTCTCTACAGTATGTCACAATTATATCGTGCCATGTAATGAATATGTTATGACTCAAAATGCAATTAATGGTAACCAGACATCGGACTAATGGTAGCAAAATTGAATGACAGGTATACAGTTCTTATATCGATAAACTGACTTCGTTTGTAGTATGTACTTTTTTATAAATATTATTTTGGAGACGAGGATAAAGGCTGTTACACAAAGCATACTTTAAATAATCGATAGCTTATTTTTGTACCTTTGCACTATGCAATATAGCTTAGACCAGAGTTTCATTAATTCAGGATGTTTTAATAGAATTCTTTTTATTTTTTTAAGAGGCATTTTCTATTTTCACTCGTAAATGTTAATTATTTAATAGCACGTCTAAACAAATGACACTGTTCCACGAAATTGACAAATATTGTTTCATATTGAATGAGTGTCCAAGTAGGGACGCTATTCCTATTTAAATATCTAAAGAGTTTTAATAAAAATACAATAATTACAATTATACAGTGCAATCGTTCTCATAGCCTTTGAGTAACTCAATTTATCATCGTCTCCAAACAAAGCGGGGAGCGCGCTCACTGGTAAAGGAGAAATGTATCGATAGTTAACTTTATCGATATGGGAACTCCCTACCTGTCATTAAATTATGCTACCAAAACCCTGATGTATGGTGGTAACTAATACCAAACTTGGCATGTTTTTAGAACTTTTGGTGGCACTTGATAAATTGGCCTATTTTGTCATTAATGTTTATAATGGGATATGAGTTCTTTGTGGAAGATAGTTGAAATAATTCTATTGAATATATAGGGTGGAGAGGGACTACTATCCGACCAAAAATTGGGAGATGATGTAAATATAATAGGTACTTGGTTTTTCTCCGCGAAACTATTTTAATACCTGTAACCGTTTTCGAGTAGCAACTCATTCGTAAAAAACTTATCATTTCAACTCTACCAAGCGACGGCCAATAGTTAAACCTTGAATTAGGTGAAAATCTGATATTTTTTTTATTTACGTTAATGGATATACTATTCAATGTCAATTATAAAAAGTCTTCGTTCCCTCTCACCCTGTATTTCTAATATACTACCTTAACAATTAACATTAAAACACACAAAATAAAAAAATATATAAAATACAAATAAGTACAAACATTCTGGAAAATATATAAAATGTGAGGACATACAAAGTCATAAATACATATACGTTAACTGTCACCAAGTCAGTATCTGATAAGGGGATCCATGAGGAATTGAGGGAACTCCTCAAATATTGTGTCTGCCACATAATTATGTCATAACGATTTTGGTATTTTCAGTAAAAAAAATCAGTAAGTATTTTGTATTTTCAGAAAATTTCATTTGGTAAAGTGGAACTGATGATAAAGACCACAGATGGCCACCGTTTTAGGCATTATTGAAATAAGTCATTTATTTGTTTTTTTTTTCTGAAGTTAATCATTGACATGTATCAATATGTATGGATGTTCGACTCTAGCGTGGTTCCTAATTAACCGATTATGACAAATTAGATGTCTTGCGATTCGTTTTTCTTGTAAAATGGTTATGTTAAAGGCTGTATTGTGGCTATACGAAGCTGTTTTTAAATATTTTTCGTATTCGAAGGCGAGGATGAATATACCAACGTGCATCGTAGTTTAGCCTTCGGCTACGACAAATATTTTGAACAGCCTGCTAAAATGCAGTCTGGATGACAAATATAATGGATGGAGTTCCACACACAGGTGATTCCTGCTGTCAATGTGTTATATTTTGCTAATTTTGCCTCTTAGTCATCATTCAAGGACTAGAAGTAGATCTATTGTACATTTTGTCTGTCGGGTTTTAGTTTTTTTACTATTTGTTTTATTTAAGACATTTTTGCAAACGGGTATCAGTTGTTTTTAATTTAATGTTTTTAGTTTTTTAAACTTATTTATATAACGTATATAACGACAATATTATAGACGTCGTCCATTAAAGACAAAGCTGTAGAATAAATGGATTTCCATAGGGGAAGTAGAACAATTACGCACGTTAAAAGCCCTGAGCTCAAAATCTGCTGTAATACAAATTAAAAAAGATATCATTACTAAGTAAGAATATTGGTCCTTTGGAAATAGGCGACTACAGTGTTTTTCTACTCGCGTACTATAAACAGCTTATATTGATGTCGATAACGGTATCCGAATACCACCTATTGCGTAACCGAAGCGGGAAAACCATTCCATAATGAGCGTTGCCATGGTAACAACAGTTCCATAATAATAATTATAGCATTGTTAATATTATGGCTATGGTCATTCCGAATATCAGTGTTGGCGTTTAGTGAACTCTTGGAATCCTAATTTGTATAATAAACTTTTCAAAATATTTTACACCAATTAATATTACGTCTATTAAAAGCAAAACTAATTTTGAGACTGAATTATATATTAAAAATATATTTTTTATTAAATTACTAAAAATAGATGGTTAATATCCAATGATTTGTTATTTGGTTACCATGGTTACGTTCAATATTGCTATCAACAAAATGGCATTTCTTTTGGCATTCCAAATTTTATGATAAATTTTCAGTGCTGTTTTAGTTGCTGTTAGTTGTTGCGTGAAATTTGTTAACATTTAACAATGAAATTCACAAACTATAAACGCCAATCGGAATAATGAAAATGACTTTGCGGACAAGTAATTCTTAAGCAGAAAAATCGAGGAAAGTATGATTAGTTCATAATTAGCTCCTAAGGAACTCGTACCTTAAAAAGCTTTATCATGTACCAGCTACATAAATAGCTATTATACGCACTATAAATCATCGAAAGAAAATTCGATTATGGGAAATACACAATTTAAGTTGAACGTCTTTCGTGGGGACATATCCAAAGTTAACCTTTTTTGAGACTGAACCGCATATACGGCATCAGGTCCACTTTAGTCCTTTCATATAAAACATAACTGATATGCTCACAAGCATTTAATTATTGACCATTGGAATGACAACTTTTGTTTTTACGAGTATGTATATTCCTTTTATAGTTTTTATTTTTCGATATAGATCTTTCTGTGTTTGTTGTAACGGCGTCAGAAATCTACACTAAGTGTGATCGGCGCCTCTATTCCTGACGGTAAAAAACATATCGTAGTTGACCTGTTATGTATTGTTTTGACGGCAGCCGCCATTACTGTTAAGAAAATAAGAGCTATCAAAACGTTGACAATACGATAACAGATCAAACACGGTGTTGTTGTTACCGTGTTGAATTACCTAGAGGTCCTGAACTGCTACTCTTGCCCGGTTTTGTTTTAAAGGGTTGTCAAAAGGGAAATGCCAGAGAACGCTGTGTTAAAATCGGATTTACAAGTTAATGTTTATTTCTGTTTCTGTGATATTTGGTTGACATTGCGGCAAAGTGTTAAGAGTTGCTGACTTTGCGTAGGATACGCTTTGAGCAAACGAGTGCTTTAGTTTTTTTAACCCCTTTAGGATAATATTATATTTTTTTAACAAGCTAAGCAAGATAATGTAAAGAATGATGGGCAACAATGTATGTAAGCCAGCCCAATCGTCAATATAATTATAATTTATGTAGGCTTATTGATCCCACCACTTGCTGTAATTGTTGTAAATAGTAAAATAGGTTAAGAATGAGTCGGATATACGGGAAATAGCATTGCATCGCATGCGGCGCACAGCTAGTATAGTAATAAACGTTGTGTGTGTGAATATATGAAGGCTCCCCGTATTAGAAAATGAAGCTTCGATAACTAACTTTGACGTGGTATACATGAGATTTGTATTGGTTATTTGGGCCAATTTGCCCATCATTCTTTGCCGAATTTGCTAGTTATTCACCAAGGGCACGTAAAAGTTCAGGATCAAAGCAATCTGCCTCTGCCAGAGTACTCTCAACTTTGCCGGGGAGTAGTACCGCGCCAATACTCCTGCCGTTTTCGGAATGCCGTGAGTAGGTTGTACACTAGAATTCCGAAAGCTAAAGGGATATCGGCGATGGCGACGACAGCATCGATGACGGAAGTCGTAGTACCATCTCTGCTGATGGTCGCGGCACTGCAGTGCTCTATTTTGTTGCGTTCGGATGTACACGTCCGTGGAAAGACGAATACTAATTGTAGTATTTCAAATACAAAGGTAATGATATTTAAGGCTACAAAGTTGTTGTTGTAGCACTATAACTCATTTTTATAGTAGGTATATTTAAACACGCCGAGAAAGTCTAAATTATTACTCATCTTTCCAAGGGAATTTATGTACGTATTTGTAATATAACCTGCGCGCGCAGCAGTTGAAGCTGGCGCCGATCTCGAATGATCTGGAAAATTCGTAAGATAGCGTGAGCAAAATAAAAGTATATTTTAATATTTTAATTGATCAGAAGGCGGCTTAGAATTCTATGAACTCTATCTTTGTTAAGGGGTAGACTGTATTTAACATTCACAAATACTTTATATTTGATTATTTTTGTTGTGTCGCAGTGTGTTTTTGACAAAATTTATTTCATCGTACAAAGCCTTTGTTTTTAAATATGTGAAAAAAAACACAGTAGTAGTATAATAATGAAGACAAAAGAAAATCTAAGACAGCTAAGTAAGCTTTTAAAGTTAGCAAACGAGAAATAGTCGATGGTCTTACAAGAGTAAAAAATCGAGAAAGTTCATAGAAAATGACTCTGACGATGTTTACCAAATTAGTTAAACCCGGGTTCCATTATTTTTAAGTTATTTAATATACCGAATACCTTAGCCATCGCCTTTAACATTATCAAGAACCATGACGTTAGGAAGGGCTTTGAACGAGCCTGACTTGCCCATTGTTGCCGGATAAAAAAAAAGAAGACATCGTGTAAAATCTACACCTAACAGCGTAGATACTACATCTACTATATATATTTGTCATTAAGTAAGTTATTTAGTATATAATTTGCCCTACCATATGGTTCCAACGAAAAACCAGCGTTGGCATATGCTAGCATGACGCTGAGTGGGAACCATTTTGTGACAACAGTTCTTTTGTCTATGTCAGTATTTTGTTCCTTTTGTGTACCTATCACGAATAAGTGTTCATGTGAGACATAAATTTATTAAACGCTATATTGACGATATCTGTCGTAAACAAGTACTTATTTAGTACAAATTATTACCTTACCCCGTCGAGGTAAACGAGGCTCTCATATATCAAGTATTGATTTTGTGACGCCACGGTTCATGCCTGAACTCAGAGATGAACGCAAGATATTTATTATAGTATTGATTCTTCAAAAACTTTAATGTCTTGTCATAAAACAAATATAATAATGGTTACCTGCGATTAAAAAAAAACATTATTTTACTTACTTGTTCACAACACCCAACTCAGATGGCTAGATGTGGTAGCTCCGTCGCACCATAAGCTGTTTTGCGTTCAACTGGTATTATTAATGTCGGGCCGGCACGGTAACCTGATGGATACCTCAGTTGATATGCACAGTTAATACTTGTTGTTAATACTATTAATTTACTTGAAAAAAGTGATTACTACACACTGACGGTACTACAAGAGGTCGAATCTGAATACAGGCAGACTTCGTAATGATTTTTACCGGTGAAACGTCTACCACCCCTTGTGAACCGGCCCGGGCAGGGGTGAACGGCGCATGTGCCACTTATTTATAAAACGCGTTCCGTTTTTCTGGCAGCAATCATTATTAACAAGAACCTAACCTACACAAATATGATAAAAGAATTTAATTGCATATATGTTTTTGCTTCAGCTGTTATTTTATGAGTACCTATAATAAGATTTTTTTTTTGGCGGAATGAATGAATACCAACGCCAGAGACATTTAGAAACAGTTTACGCGTTCCGTTTTAAACTTTTGTATTTAAAAAAAAACAAGAGAGTTATTTTATCTGGACATGAAAACATTGTCCCGTATAAGCTCATGCACAGTTGCTAATCTAATAACAAGTAAATTTAGAGAAATTCTGCAAGAAAATTGTACCAGGAACGCATTCTTAACTAGAAGACATGCTACAGAGAGAGGTTATCTAAAAATCAATCTCTCCCGAGTACGCATGCGCAGTAGTCATGCGCGTCACCTCACAATAATCTTGTTAAACTCTATAGTGTCTTTGTTTGATTTTTACGCCACTGCCAAATAGAAAACTTTAGTTTAAAGTGTTAATCGGGAAATAAGAAACTATCTGTCGGTGTTTATTGATCTCAGCGGGAGCATAGTCTGTAAGTAAATATTGAATAATAATAATACACTCTAGAGCAATGAAAACGGGTCACTTTCTATGGTATTTCAATACAAAATGACCCTATTTACGAGTTTATCTGTCTATGTGTGTTTATTATTTTATTAATATATGTGCATGTACAAACATACACATATAGACACACACACATATTCCTTTGTGGCGCTCTAGAAACTAAACGCATGGACCGATTTTGATGATTCTTATGGCAATCGATTTGTTTTAAACTTGTAAGTGTCATTAAAGATATGAAAGTCATTATAATTCAATATGGTGGCAGCTACGCGTTAAATTGTAAAAAAGAAAACAAAAGTCGACGAGCTATTACCAATGGGGTGTCATTCAATTTTTAGGTTTTTTTAATCAGTTGTCATTTTAAACAATCATTGAGGATTAATAACGATTTAAAGTTGGTCAATAACGACATTCGGGATTTTAAAGCTTGTTTTTTGTTGTTATTTATTTGTATTGTTTTATAGTATTGTTTTATAGGAAAATATATCTGCATTTAACCAAAGTAAGTAAGAAGACCTATTGGTTATGTTATTGGTCTTGTCAAGAATGAGCCTATGCTGATAAGAGCTAGTTATAAATCAAGATAATCACGTTTAATGCCTGGTGTTAGCGAAACAGAAGTAAAGTATAAAAACAATGGCTTTATCACTACCAACTCAGTCGTACTACTTCTAAGTACCTACTATGTACTACACATCGATATATCAATTTATGTCCAGTAAATATAACAAAGTTCGTATTATGAAGTCTCCACTTGTTGTACCTACTGTCCATCGAGCTCTCAACTTAAAGAAAGAAAGAATAATTAATTTCATGTATATATTTCATGAATAATATATATCGTGCGTTAAAAAGAAAAATGACGTTATTCAAAATCATCAAAATTTACAGGACGAGAGTTAAAAGTTTCGGGCACGCTTATTTCAATATGTTGAAGATGGTATAGAACAAGTAACTAAGTATTATATATCACTTTCTTCGTAATTTTTTTTTCTATTTCTTTTTATAAAAATGTAATGTGAAAAGTAGAAATAAAGCCTTGTTAGCCTAATAAATGCCACTTTTCCATAAAAATAGTTAACCTTTTACGGTGACCTTTTATGAAATAAAATACAAATTGTGGAAGAAAACTTTGTTTATTGAATATAAAAAGCAAATGAAATTACACTGAAGTGTTAAAAATGTTGCCAATAGCAAGGTACATGATGCGAAATAAGTAATATTTTTGGCGAAACAACCAAATCAAACAGGTAGATTTTTTCGAAACTCGACATAAAATTATTATTTTTTTATATCGATTCAAGTAGGATAAAAGTGGGTACTTTTTAAAGAAATAAAAAAGAAAACATAAACTTATACTCAATAATTCGCAGCGCTTTCGGCTGCGCCATTTCAAAACCTAGCAAGTCTCAAAAATTCAATTTTGTATTTCTTGCATAAAACGTGGTTCCTAGTAAGTCCCTACCGGATGCAAAATCATTTAGAGACCTATCTCGGTCAGGTTCACAGATATGAGTACCCCGAAACCTACTAAGTACCTACAGAAACAAACGGGCTTGACCATTTCAAAATCCAGTATGTCACAAAACTATTTCAAATACCTAGTATATGACATGCACTTACTAGGTATTCAAAAAGTCATAGAGGCTTACTAGGTTTTGATGTGGTCGAACGAGTTTAATCATAACTTTTTAAATGTAGTATGTGTTTTTTTACTTGAAGTTACTAGTTTTTGTAAGTCAAGTGTTATATTCATAGACGTTAGTCTTTGTTCGTTTCATTTGACGCGTTTAGGTTGGTAGTACCTGTTCCCCCACCAACTACATGCCATTGCCGTGCGCCGGAGCCGTTCGAACTCATTCAAACCGTTTGAATGAGTTCGAACGGCTCCGGCGCACGGCATTTGGCTGGCGACTGCGCGTTTGAATCAAACGCGCAGTCGCCAGCCAAATGTCGAGTTAGCCTGCACGTGTTATGTTAAAATTTTGGTTAAGTGGTGTGATTTGGCTACGAAAATCAATAAAATTAGTAGTCGCACTAAGCGTATAGTGAACAACGCTTTGAATTTAGATAACCACAAGTCTGTGTAAGTAAATGTATATATTATACCTATCCTGATTAGACTGACACTTTCTCGTAGGTATTCAAGTGTTATAAGTTAGATTTTTTGTTGCCAAACGATTCATTTCTATAATATACCTATCTTGATGACACTCTGACACTTTCTCGTGGGTATTCAAGTTTAATAAATTAGATTTATTGTTGCCGAATGATTAATTTCAATATAATTATGTTTTTCGAGTTTACCAGCTTATTTAAATTTATACACAAGACGCACGTAAAATTCTATTTGATATCATAGTGTGTTAACGACATTTTTTTGACAAACGTTTAGGTATTTAATTATTACGCTTCACATCATCTATTTATCTTGAGTATGGGACAGGGTATCAGCTCATGGTATTTTTTTGCTTAAGCATGGTGTTATGTTTTATGTCTGTGCATTTTAAATTGTTTTTCGGTGGTTTTTGCTATTTTATGTTTTCATTTCAGCTCATTATTAACAACTAACGTTGGTCAACTAAAGATGGTTTTAGGTTATTTTGATTTTCCATTGACTGACTTAATTGTGACGTAAGTAAATCTTACTTATTTAAAAGTCGCAAACAAATAAATTTTATACTCCTAATTTAGAAAAAACAAAACTAGCAGTTATTTTTCTATTAGTCACCATAAAATTTCATAGTAGTATTTTGAACTTAAACATCTCATTTCTAAAAGTGACGCTTCACATTCAATGAACCCACGGTAACTCTAAATAAATAAATAAAGAAAAACGTCATCTTACAAAAGGTATCACTTTGGTACAAAACTTTATTCTAACTTTCTATACTCAAATCAAAAAGTGTCATTTTAGTATTTTAAATTACGTTGATAAGTTAAAACTGAAGAGTAGTTTTTTCTAAAATGTCATTTTTCATTAAATAACATTTACCTGTTTATATCAAATTTTCACACTATTCCGAGATATGTCAGATTTCCACAAAAACACACGTCTATTCACCACTGTGACTGGATTGCAACTGCGAGAGCGTCGCTCTTCTACAAAAAAGATGGCGGACTATAGCGTAGTGGAAAAATGACAACGGTGCCATCTGTAGTGATAGGAAGAAAACTGCGGAGGGCCGCTTTGCCAACTTAAAATATAGGCAAAAAGTAGTTGATTTATGTAATAAAACACTTTTGATATTTTTTTGAATAACGCCACTTTTCTTTTTAACGCACGATATTTAAACGTAGGTTCTTTGCTTTTTAACAACAAAAAGAAATGTCCTGTTTTTTAGTGTGCTTCTGTATTTTTTAAATTAATATTATGTTTAAGAAGATAATAGCAGTATGGAAGGGAACTATGCCAAGATGAAAGTTGGAGGAGCGTGTTTGTGCGTGCTATGTTTATTAATGAAAATCATGTTTTTTCCAGTTACTTGAAAAAAAGGATGCAACATGAACACAAACTTGCAGAGAACAGGTTCCAATTTAGAATAATCGTATCTTATAGTTGTTATACGCGGTGTAACTTTAGTCGAGATTAAATTACATCAATAAGTGAGATTTAGTATAAGTAATTAAAAACTAGCGTTACCTAAAGTGAGCGAGTGCGTGCTATTTCAAATACTCCTAAGAGCAATTAAAACGGGTCAATTTCTATGGAAATTGTATACAAAGTGACCCGTTTTCATTGCGCTTGATTATATTTTGAGTAAATTTTAAACTGCTTCTGTACGTGAACGGAAAATAGTTTTTAAGGACATGTAATCTTGATAATATTTATTAATATCTCTAAGTGATGATCTAAAGTAGAGGTCAGCGCATTAGTTTGACCTTGTTAAATTATTAGAAGTAATTACATTTTTTCCTATATATTCGTCAACTGCCCATTAAGGCAAATTTAACAAGGTCAACATAGCATTTAAGTTTAATTTCACTTATTGATGTTCTTTAGACCTTAATAATTTTACTAGTTTAACGATAGTAAGTTTTATTCAGTGTTACTCAGGTTTCACTTTAAGAAAAACCCTAAATTACTCATTTAAGGTTATTAATTAATATGTTTTGCATGATCCTGACACCTAAATGTAATTAAATTTGTATACAATATTTATTGTTACTTAGCACAGATTTTGAAATAGTTTGTAGGAAAAAACGCTGTGTCAACTTTTTTGACCCTTGACATGACCCCGATAAAGAGCTTAAATAGGTTTTTCGAAGATTGTTCATGATCTATTTGTACTAAAACTGGTACTTTTTATGACCATAAATTTAATTTAATACTCATGGATTAAGTACGAAACAAAATGTATAATTGTTGTCCTCTATCGACCAACGCCGTTGCTTCCTCGACCGAAGTTACTCCCATTTAAGTGAACCTTGCTCGTCCCACTCAAACAAATAACAAATAGATCAGATGAAAAATATCTTAGGTGCATACACGAACCACAAATGGGCTGGAAATAGAGATGGCGGTTCGGTTTATTTACAGTATGAGGTGGGTGACGAGGATAGTTACACATGCGCAAATTGATTTCCATTGTTACCTTACATTGACGAAGATTTCTTCCGATAATCAGTAATTTATGTACTTAGTCGGTCCTTAAGTTCTGTCACAAAGGTTTAGTCAAATAAAACTAACATTTGTTTATTTTTTAATTTCAAAATATATAAAAGTTAAAAGCTTAATAATAATACATTTTTAAGAATTAATAATTATTCCACATAGTTTCCGCAATTTTTGATACGATCTTCTAACATTCACGGCCGAAACCGATTAAAATACACACCAGTTTTCTGGAAATAACACTTATTGAAAACGCTTTAAAGGTTAGTTTTTGTTAAGTAACAATCTTTTTTGTTTAATATTGTGAAGCCTCTTATCTGTGGCTATGTTTAGAGATCAGCATTATTTTCTTAAAGACCCTCAAAAACCAGCTCACGAAGCTCGATGTTTGGTTTGTTTTCGTATTGCTGCCAATTGATGTGAAATCGTAGGGTCGATCTAATGAGTCGTGAAGATTGACCGGTGTACAAGCGGATCGTATTTGCTTGGAAAAACATTTGCATCAGAATTTAAAGGTAAAAGTCTGATCAATATGTCACGCAAATTTCGACTCAATACGAGGACTTTTACGAAAGTTATAGCCATTATCAGTATCGTGGTCGTGCGTCTTTTGACCCATGATTTCTGGCCCCGAATGGAATGCTTAAAGCTCGTTCATCAAATGATTGCAATAGTAAAAAATATCAATTACACTTATTTTTATTCTATATAAAATAAGGTTTTGATTGATGTACTTCAAGTTTATGAAACTCTTCTATTTATTTTTTAAATTGTAATAAATCTCAGTGACAGAACTTATGAACCGACTAGGTACAATAACACTTTGTAAATGTTTTATTACTTAGCATCCATTACATTTTTGGCATCAAGCATATTAATTATTTAAAGATGTTCGTTTTTGTAATTTATATCAATTCATCTGCAGTGCTGAATGTATAAAAAAAACTGTACGCTTAATATAAATAGTATAAATTAGATTTATAATAAATTATTTATGCAGAGCGATTGTATATGACATAAATAAGTTTGCTAAGCGAGTTTAATATTTTACTGAGCTCTGCATTATAGTAACGTTTGTTAGTATTAGGTTGAATTACGCACTATTTGTACTATTAAAGCAATGTTTGTTTGTTTACACTAAGCGATTTTATGTGTTGGGATAGGATGAATTAAGTGTTTAATCAATGTAATTAATCATTGTAAGCTTTAAAATACTGCAATCATCATATTTTTTGAGATTTAAAATATCTATCCTAATAGTTGTTTATATGAGTGGTGCATAATGCCTAATTATGTACACAGTCGCATACATAACTATATCTACATGCGTATCATACGTTTTCTACAATTTTAGAAACCTGTATCTGTAGTTGTCCTGTATTGGTGACCGCACCAACACTTTAATCACATGGATTACTTTAACGTTTATATAAACATACACCCATAAATAGTTCTTAATATAGGGCATTTGCTAATCGTTTCGGAACATAGTGTAATTGTAATAAGGAAAAATAATAATTTATTACTGCAGTTTTTTGACCTTGTATTACAACTTTCCTACATTTATTTTATAATAATATCCGTTACGAAACATTTAATGTCAAAAAATAATCTGTAAAAATACTAAAAGGTCCAAACCAATAGTCTTTTGGTTTGTATGTATCTTTGGGGTAATTTTTGGAACAACGAAACCGATTTTATATTTTTTAACTAAATATAGCCACATTTATCATAGATTCCAAAACGGAGTAGTCATCATTTTGCTGAATTTGTCTGTTTATAAGTGATTTAGAATCAACAAATCGTGACGCATATGAGAAGTTAAACAATCGGTTTTAAAGTCTAAAGCCTACTTCATAGTCTCAAACTAGAACCCAACAAAATAGCTAAATTTTTATTTGTATTTTTATAAAGATAATGAACTTTATTTTTTAATGAATGATGACTATTTAAAATGCATTAGCTAGCTAATATACTACTTTATATATATATATGTATGTAAGATACTTTGTTTCGTAATAAAAAAAAATGCAAACAACAAAACCGACTAATTGGTCGGCAATTATTGAAACATTTTACTGGTGATTTGCTGGGTCCATCGAAGTTGCTGCGTTTTAATTACATATTGTAGATTCATTATGGACTTATTATATTATTTAAGAATTTAATAATGTTGTGCATTCCAATTTGCGGTTTTCGGGTTCTTTTTTGGTATAACACGGCATTTGATTGATGATCACTTGATCACATCTCGGTCGCAGTGCGACGAGGTAGGTGGCGTGGCGACTCACGTGACCCTAGGCAAGCCGGTTATATTACTATTTCGATGTCACGCATCCCTTATTTTGCTACGCAAAAACGCATTTATACTGCAATAAAATATCATCCTTTAAGGGAAAATAAGTTTAATACTTAATTGTTTTTTCACTATAAGTACCTAAATAATAAGTTTTGTATTGTTTTTTGGAATAAATTTGGAACACCTATTTTGTTTATTTCATATAGACATTTATATTACCTAGGCATAAACAGGGCATTATTATATAGATATTGAGATGGTTAAATTAAATTATTTATAGGAATTTACATTTGCAATCATACATACTTTAGGTCCTGCTAACATATTTGTCTAACGCACTCGCAATCGCGTTTGACTTCAAAGTGAAACATACAATTGTTTTCATTTTGTATGCAGACTGGCCTTTGTACTGAAAAAAATAACGATTACGGTGGTATTTGCGAGTGCGGTAGGCAATAGGCCAGCAGGTTCAGTTTCACTATCAAAACATGCAACTAGTGACAAAATGTAACTTTTTTCTCAGTAAGATGGAGAGTAAGATAGAGGCACTGCTGTTCTAGACGGCAACATCCAAATCGTATTTCACCACCAATTTATCTGGTCCCAAACTAAGCTCTAGGCTTGTACTATGGGTACTCGACAACGATATAAATACTTATATAGAGAAATGTATACTTAAATACATAGAAAACATCCATGACTCAGGAACAAATATTCGCGCTCATCACACAAATATCTGCCCTTACCGGGATTTGAACCCAGGACCGCTAGCTTCGTAGGCAGGGTCACTACCAACTAGGCCAGCGCGTCGTCTTTTTTTTTTGACCTGTGCCTCTATTTTAGGCGGTAATATCTAAATCTTATTTGACCTGTTTCGGTTTTGTTTTTTAGTCGGCCGCCATTACTGATTACCCTGAATACTGATTATGATTATTGATGGAGTGGTGGTTGTATCATTTAATTAATACATTTTTGTTTCTTTTCTTTATTTATAACTGACAGTAAATTTATAATTGTACCTAACGAGATTAAGAATTATTATGAGAGAATGCCACTAGACATTTCGTCCGTTTTAAATGTTTTTTGTTCACTAAAGATTCAAATGAATAAATAATAATTTATAATAAATAGGTACATTGGTTATTGCAAAATTTTGTGTTGTTCATAGTATTAGGTAAAGCGTTTTAAGTTCTTTTAAGTGTTTCAAATCAATTTGTTAGATTGTAATATATCAGAATTCATTAAATTCAAAGATTTAATTTCTAATTGACTAGAGGCCTAACCTAGTAAAACATATCCATAAATAATGTTGTGGCTACCCGACCCTTTACATAGTGTCTCCTGGCTAAAACCACTAGGAATTCAGCTTTAAAACCAATACCCAAGTCCATTCTATGTACCTAGAAGCAAAAGTTTTAATTTCTGTTTTTAGCCTGAGACTAATTTGTGCCCAAAGATTTTCAAAAACCCTTGACGTTGACTGTGCTGACTTAGTAAGATACAGTTGATTAGTAGTCGATGATTTATCCTGTACTTCCTATTTATATTCAGATAATTTTCCATGATTAAGTTTTTCATGTTGCAAATTAACTTATTCCTAGGTTCAATGTTACTTTGTGAATTTGAAAGGGTTTTTATTTATGTAACACAGAAAAGTTACAAAACATTTAAAAACTAACTGAGGATTAAATAACTATAAACTTGACAGTAAGAAGACACAATTGATTAATGATTCATTTATTTGATATGGATACAGCATAATATGGCAAGTACACATAAGCAACATAACTTAACAATAAAAAAATTACAGAGTTAGCGACAACATTTACTAGGTTTTGAAATTACAAATTTTCATACAATATACGGTTAAGTTACACCCCCACTAATATGTCAAGCTAATGAGGCCAAAGTTGTCTCAATTCATAGTTTAGGGCTAGTGGAACGTAACCCGAAACAATTAATTTTATGGCTATAGGATGTCACTTGTCTAAGTATGGTGGCATTTCACAATTCAGGAATATGTATGAAATGTTACGTTTTATCTGTACCTCTTGAAAGAAATATTTTTATATGATCAACGGGATATAATAATGAATACTGCAGAGGTCGGGAAGAGGTTCGAGACGCAGTCAAGACCGCGCTAGCTACGAGCCCAACAACCGTACCTTGCGGCTGAACATAAGAACAAGAATTAGTGCTTTTTTCTAACAATGCGACAAACTATTACAAATAATATTTAAGCACCTTTTGTTAATTGCCTTTAAATAGCCTTTGAAATCGCTGCCTTTTAATGTAATTTTACATTCTGAGCATGTGGAGAAATTTGCATTTCCATCTCCATCGGAACAATGTGGTTTTGATATATTTAATCATTTTACACTCCAGAGTAAATATGTTAACAAATAAAATAACAATTGTAATTGTTTGACCATTACTAAAAGGGTCTTGTTAGACACATCAAATAGTTTTAAAAACTCACCTACCTAATACTTATACTTAATTTTCCAGCCTTCTTATCCGAAACGTCATTCACAAGGAAATCTCCTTAAACAGTCCCCTGGCCCCCCGGCTCTAGCTTACGAGCATCAATCCCAAACAGTACATGTACAAATCATGTAGCCTCGGTTGATGAGTTTTTTATTCTTTAAATTACTTTATAGAGTTTAAACTTCTTTTACCACATTTAACATTTATGAGTTTTAATTTAATTTTATAAATAAAACAGCTAAACTTTAATGGTGCGACCCCACCGCTGCCTAAAATACTGTGTTGTTGCGTTAAAAAAAAAGACAGGGTCATAGTAACAACATGGCACCGTTTTTGGCGCACCGTCAAACAGCGGTGAGGTCGTACCTTAAATGATATTCACAAGTTGGCTGCTATTTCAGTCAACAAATCTGTGGAAATCTCGTCACGTGAACAACTTTTTTAACAACACATCCTAATTTAAAATCTGTGATTATGTTACATAATATGATAATATTAATATGATAATTTTAGTGTGAGGACATGAAACATCTACGATAAATGGTTAATAATGTATCTAACCAAATAAGGTTAAATACTTCATTACGTCAAAATAGCTTTGCAAATACCCTTCTTTTTTCCTTTCTTACTAGTTTCTAAAACTTTTCTGAAGATTTTTATAGTATATTTTAGGGGTAATTTTTACCACGTAATTATATAACATCAACTTTACTATACAGTGTGTAAACTTAGTAAGAATATATCATTATTACACATGAACTTTTAAATAGAAGTTTATAGTTAGTTGCATCAAAGTCACATTACACAAAAAAACTACTCCACAAATAATGATGTAGTATTGGTTATTTAGTACGTAGTAGTTGAAAAGAACTAAGCGAACGAACAGATAGATAGATGCTGAAAGAGACTTTATTCTGTACTGTTTTAGTTACACTCAACGATAATTCACCGGATTATTTATTTTTGATTACTATACGTTTTGCCTAATCCTTTTCTCTAAAGTGCTTATTCTACGAAGAAGGGGCACTTGCAAGGAAAAGTTTATTCTACATTTAAGCTTAATTCTGGATTTAAAACATTTCTATAAAATTTAGCACAACTTAAGCTCAGTTTAAGCTTAAATGTAGATCTACGACTGACAGGCCAGTCAGTTCAGCACACACACAATCACAGGAGACATCAGCTTTGTTAATTTCATTCGTCAAAACCACTTGTGAGCAATTAAATGTCACAGTAATAACATTGTAGACATCTAAACGTTAGTAGGTAACCCAGAATTGAACAACTTAATCTTGGTTAGCCAAGAATCTTTGGAGGAGCACACAATATGGTTTGTTGCAAATCCTTACAACGATTTCGTCCGGCAGCTGGACCCCAGCCAGGCGGCAAGCCGCTATGCCCCCGCAATACAACACCGTCAAAGCACGAGTCGGATTGCTGAAATCCAAATATGGTTCCAGATAGTGGCCTAGAACCCCAATAATCTCGATGGTAATTTTGTTTAAAGGGAAGTGTGGTAAAGGCGGCCTCATTTCAGGCAACATCTCAGAAAAATGAGCAAGTGTATGCTCGAGCGTTTTACGTACAATAATATAATAATCTTCGTCGAGTTCATCGTCCTCGTCGATCATGTCACCTGGTGACAAACCATGTTGAGGTATTGTCCACGGAGCCGGCAACTCACTATGACCCTCCATGCTTGGCGTTAGTGAAGAGCAGTGCTCCACAGGTCCCGCTTGAACAAAGTGCAAGCTCCGCAAAGGCCTGCAGGCGCCGGGGCTCGCGGCCGCGCTGGCGCGGAGCTAGAGACACGCGAAGGGCTTTCAGATAACAATGAGAGGATGAGACGCCGGCGATTTTGACTTTATATAATAAATATAGTTAAGATTTCGAGCAAATGCGAGGTCCTTTCTCAACTGAATGTCACTTATGACGCGTTGTTACTAAATCAATAATATCTAGCACATGCGCAGTTGAACCTAGGTACATTATGAGAGGCAAACATCGTTCATCGTTGGGAGTGGCGTTCAATTCTTTTAACTTACTTCGTTTAGGCTTTTAGTAATGCGCTCTAAATTTTCTTCCACTAGTACTAAGTCGTCTGAAAATCTTAGGTATGTCAGTTGAACCACGTTTATATATTTTTTTTAACCATCCCAGTTTAACTTGCGGTATATTAGACGGAAAATAAATTAGCAACATACTTGTACGTATCAAACCTAACAATGAAATTAAAACATATGGAATTTATTTTATCTTGCTCTTCTAGAGTATAAGACATTATTAAAATCTTTCGTGTCCATGCTTTTGGTGAATTTACAGGTTGTAACTCGCGAATCACACGACCCTTTACCACAAAACATTACTTATACGGAAGTCAATAGCCGAAAACGAATAATGAAAAAGTATTTGAGGGATCGGCTGTTAGTTTGTTTGTACTGGGGGCTTATTGTGACACAGCAATGCAGTTCTGTTAAAGCTGAGAGAAACGCTCAACGTCAAATCAACTGCATAGCTATGTCATAATAACCTCTCTGTAATAGAAAGAGACCAAGTTACATTTATCTATTTTAATGAGTTTTTCGGATTGGTGATGGTCTTTACAAAAACATTTTTAATTGAAAGGAAATTTAAAGGGTTGTTACTTAATATGAAACGACAGTATGTTAGGAATTATTTGTTACAAAATTAGCACCAGAATAAGACCGTAATAGGTTTTGCCGTTAAATTCGTATTTTCATGCATTTTAAAAATTTAGTGTCTCACTTTACTTAATAATGTTTTATAAATTGTGTCGTTACTAGTCCCAATATTTCAGATTTTTCTTGTGACCAAGAATAAAGTCACACAAAAACCTGGGGTGTGTCTCACTTGGACCGTGGTGTTATATCAGTCAGTGCACATTTGCATGTATTTTTCATTGCTCCTATGTCGTAGACATTATTGACATTATTTGTACATGCGCATTGCGCCGGTGAACTGTTGCTAGCGAGGTTGTCATAAAAAGGTTAAGTTATAGGAGTTGCATTTTGGATTAAACAAGGTATTAAATCAAACTAATAATATTAATTCATAACGTGTAAATCTTACACGAGCAACTATTTAAACTAAACGTAGGTTTTAGCTTTATTAATCATCTAATGGAGAAATTCGGTAGATAACTCTAATCGATTTTGCGTAGTTCATTTTTAAAGGGTCCATCGAGCAGCCATGTTTTTGCTCAGTTGTTAATTTACCCTTTTACCCAGAGCTGCCGTATAATTATGAATATCCTAACTAGTATTACTGTGGTAGTAATCGTAGAAATGAACAATTGTTTCGTAAAAGCTGTTTTATTTAGTGTTATTATTGGTTTAACGACGGCAAACGTACCTCAGTGATCATATTCAAGCACGTATCCGGCCAGTCCGTTATCTATACCCAGTGCTTAACACATTATTTACACATTATAATAGTATTGTGGTTTAATTACAATTATTAAAATCATATGAATTTAATATTAATTTATTGGTTTTTTGTGTTATTAACTAAACTTATTTATTAACAATGAACTGAAATTAAAATGACATGATCATTTTATAATATATTATGAGAAATAGACAGAAGTTGTATATATGGTAGTACTTTATTATATAAACAGTTTGCATAATAAGACAAGCAACTCTATGCAAAAAACAGAGTCTAGTAAAACAGAAGACTGTAACATAATTTGACATTGTACCTACTGCTGGAATTTTGCTCCTTTGTTTAAGCTTTGCTTCTTATAAATAGTAGGTAATAAGAAAAATACGGCTTGAACCGAAAATAGTTTTCATAGTGCCAATAAGTTAGAAAACTGTTTAATGGACATTTACACTTTGGTATACCTGTCATTACTTGTGGCCGGCAATCACAGAACTATAGTAATTTTCAATCGATGTTGTTTGTTGTTAGATTTAACATCTGCAAAATAAGAATGATTTGACAATAAATGTTGCCCCATATGACAAACAAATAGCATCGAATACAGTGCTCTTTAATCTTTTGGAATTTTAAGGAATCTATCGCAGCCTTTACTCGTTTTGTTTTTTTAACTTTAGTGTTAAATAAATAAGCGATTTTTCGCATTGATTTTAATTCTCAACTCACTTTAAACACACTTCTTAAATCGTAAACAAACATAGTAAAGGACTTCTAATGTGTGTTTGTGGTGTCTCTCTCCATCACTCTTTGAATCCAACCGATTTGTCTCGAACCTGAGGGCCATTGAACCTATGGTCACTTGAAACAAAAATTCATTCTCAGGTAATTGTGGAGTCATTCATTCTCAGGTAATCTCAGTGCAAGTTGAGGGATGATTGAGATATTTTTCATACAAATGATTTCATATTAATTACGACAAAAATTACTGTTGTTAAAATATTTGCTCGTATTAGATTTATACACTGTATTATACAGGGTGACTCCTAAGTCGTGAACCGAAATTATGGTTTCTAACGCAGCATTTCAGGTGAATTCAATGCATTAGCTCCAAAAACCAACATTTAAGCTTAGTAAGAGCAAAACTTAATTTATTTAAAGAGTAAATACTACCTACCTTGCTTACCCTAATCCACTAAACAAGTTACGTGGATAAAAGTATTCAGAGTCTATTACAGTTCCACATAAGAAGTAGGATAACCATCAGACATGGTACTTTGTTTTTTTTTTTATTAGTTATTTAAAATATATTTACAGATTCATAGTGTTACGAATGAGTGCTTAACCAGTAAAACCAATTTAGGTTCACGAGTTAGGAGTCACCCGGTATAATGATATGCATTATTTATAGAGAGGTGGTCACATAATTAGGGACGCTTGCGTTTTTTCCATAATATTGACTACAGAAATGACTTTCCAGTTTTGAACACCAATCAAAAAATTCATGACCAATTTAATTATTAAATAAAATTAACTTCAGATCTACTGTCCTGTGAACTACTGTCAAAAACGAATCTTGAATTTAATAGATATTTAAAACTTAGTATTTACTGTACGCAAAACATGTATTCTTTTAAATTTCTTTTCAACCGAAATAAATTCTGCATATATATAAACTTTAGTTTATTAGTTGACAATGTTTTTAACCTACAATAAAGTTTGTTTAAAAATTTTTGATTGGCATTTAAAATTGGATAGTCATTTTTGTAGGCAATTATGATTGTTCATATTTTTACAATTAGCCATTTCAAGGAATACGGCTTTAACGCCGTTCTGCATTATTAAGTTTTTGAAATATTTATCTATTTCGGATATTTTGACAAAAGTATAATTTTAAACCTTTGTTTGAGTTTCGTTTTGGGCTTGAAGCCCTCCTAGGTGTATATTTAGGTGAAAACCGCTTGAAATAGTATGTTTTAATACACTATTACGGTCACTTTTTATCATTAGATATCATTTAAATGTTGTAATTTATTGAAAATGCTAACCTAAATTTAAAATTATCATAATTAATCTATCAAATTGATCTCTTGAAATTGATTATTCTTTCGAATTAGAATGTAAAAACCGTGAATTATATTTTTTTAATCTATGCTACTTGTATGGGGAAAACGCAACCATCGCTGTATATGTTTTATACATTCTTTCCATCTTTGCCTAGGTTTACCTTGCCGTCTGCAGCTGTCCTGGGAGACCCACTAAGTCGTCTCATTAGCCTACCTCTGTGGGTGCATGCGAGAGACATGTCAACCCGGCCCTCTTAAATTGAGTGTCTTTTTTTATGTCTTTCTCGGACTCTGAAACACGCCATTCATCTTTTTAAGAAGACGTTACTGCGACTGTAGAGTCTTTTCGCCATCGGCGCCATTTTTATTGGCCGTCATTTCAAGCTAATTACTGACCAACAGTGTTTATTTCATGCACAGAAGCACTCCAGTAAAATAGAGAACGAGGATATAGAAAGTTGGCGTTTGGGACTATCATAATTAAAATTTGATAATATTTATCAACACGGAAAACAAAGTATTGTTGCCGACGTTTATCACAGATCAGCATGGATTTAAATAAACTGTATGGATTTCACGATTCATTAAGCCATCCTGGACTTGTCAGGATGTATCATTGGGTAAGAGCAAATAATTTGCCTTACTCTGAAAATGATATAAAAACAATGATAGCGAAGTGTCCGGTTTGTGCCGAGATAAAGCCACGTTTTGATAAAGCTAGAGGGAAACTTGTAACAGCTTTGGCACCGTTTGAAAGGTTATGTATTGATTTTAAAGGTCCTATGAAATCTAAAAGTAACAATGAATATTTGTTCACAATAATTGACGAATTTTCGAGGTTTCCTTTTGGTTATCCGTGCAACGATTTATCGAACTCCACCATCATCAATTGTTTAAAACATCTCTTCTGTATATTTGGCACACCCCAATTTATTCATTTTGATAGAGGATGTACATTTATCACGGGAGAGCTAGAGCGTTTTCTAGTTTCGCTTCGGATTACGAGTACTAAGACAACTCCTTACGATCCACACGATGAGAATGATGAGCGCCTCAATGGGACATTGTGGAGAACTATTCAGCTATGTCTACGCTCAAAAAACCTTCACCCCAAAGATTGGGAACAAGTTTTACCGGTGGCTTTACATTCCGTTCGCTCCCTAATTTGCACTTCCATCAACTCAATTCCCCATGAGAGAATATTTAACTACCCGCGAAGAACTGCTAATAGCGAGTCTTTACATACTTGGCTACTGACACCAGGACCAGCGTTAATCGAGAAAAATGTAAGAAACTCTAAATGCGACGCTTCCGTAGAAGAAGCAGAGCTCCTCGAAGCGAACCTTTCCTACTCTCATATCAGGATGCCTGAAAGCTGCGAGGCAGCTGTTTCCAACAATACACTGGCGCCGCTACCTCCTGATGCCTCCTTTACGTCAGATACCTCAGAAAGTGAGTACTTTACTGCTGATGAGGAGGATCCAAGCCACATAGGTGGAACCGAGCTTAACAACGTCGCAGCGGCTGAGCAGGAAACCACTCAGGTACCTGAATGGAGAGAGGAAAGCGAATTGCGTCGTTCTTGTCGGGTCCGTCGAGCCCCTATCTATCTTCACGAATATACCAGGAAGTAATCAAAGGAGGAATTATATCTGTCTCTGATATTTTGACAATATATATCTATATATAGACTCGTATCTTCGTTTTTTTCTTGTGTAATGTAACTACTATGCCCGTTAAGGGGCGCAGGTGATGTTCCAAATTCAATCCGTTCTTTTTATACTTAGGAAACTGGATTCCATAACTCCGCTCTCTTGCAAAGCTAAGGTTTGCACTTTTGATCATCGGTCGAGGACCAAAACTGAACACCATAAGTTAGAATGGGATTATTTGGCAGAATAGAAATTGTGTTTTAAAAAGAAGGTTACCTCATTCACAATTACCACGGGGCGAGCGTCTAAAGGCTATCGCACAATTATTTTTGTACTTAGAAAATGTCACGAATAAATACAAGTATTATACACCATCTCATTGAAAGTGATTTTTGTCTACAACGATTGTTGTAAATTTAAATGTGAAAGGTCATGATAAATCCTTATTTTACTTCACAACTACACTTTTTTTAAACCACATTATAGATTTATCTCACAGTTTTATTTTTCATAATTAAATTAGAAGCTAAAACTTATATCATTATTAATAAAAAGCGTGAGATTAGATTTAATCGGGATGTAACCTGCATATAAGAAAGCACATATTCACTATCATACCGCGTCCCTACAATGTTGGAGATAGGCTTTTCCTATTGCACGTAACTTTAAAGAGTGGCATAGTGGTACTTACTGCTTTGCATTGGCCCGGATAGCCAGAGGAGATGTAGGTTCGAATCCTACCTAAGAAGAACGATTTATTTTGGCTTTAGAGGGGCACCTGAGACGCGACGCGACGCGACGCGACAATGCGCCCAAATGCGACTCAAAATATACGTTATTTACTGCTACAAAAGGTACACTTTTCATTGTGAGAATTCAACGCTGCATGGTGCAACGTATTCTGAATTCTGCAGGATGCGAAATGGTGTCATTATAATAAGCACATTTATTTTATCTTAAAGGGCACGTTAAAATAAGAATGTTATTACTGGAAAACGTTTCTCCATAATCAAAATTAGCTGAGATACAGGAGCTCAAATGTTGGTAAATTACAAGGCACCAGGGAAAATTATGTCAATATTATTAGGTCTGTTTAAGATGATTTAATTGTTTAGAATATACTAAAACAAGCATATTTTTTTCATGTATGTACTTAGGTTAAGTTTATAAACTTTTCACTTAAACCAACCAATGAGGTTGTAGACTAGATGATGATAAAATAATTTTAATCATTAATAAAACTTTCTTACTTACAAACAGTTTATTTCAATTTTTATGCTTAATGGCGCACACATATTTAATATACTTAACTTTGTATTGTACATTTTGGTTGAATATTTTTTTCCTTATTTTTTTTTGGAAAGCTTGAAGGCTTTACAATCTTTAGTTTTAAATCAATAAAGGGTGACGGCACCAATGATGGACACTTTAAGCTGAAGGCACCAATAATGGAGACTTAAATTATAATTCAAAGATCATAAGGTTATAAATTAATTGTTTCTTAATAATTAACTCTTATCATTTGTAAGATAATAATCAAGTAACCATCATTGGTAATTGTTCATTTCTAGTCCATTACCCTATGGAAATTTAAAAACCATTTCAAGGAATAAGTGTCTCAAATCAATCCCTGTAGTTATATTAAAAATGTTACAATTTATTCATTATTATAAAATTAATCAATAATCTTCATTTGACTCCTAAATGTGATCCAAACTTCGTTGGTATTGGTCGCTGATGTCTAATTCTCCGAATGTCTAGTTGCCATACATCCATTCCCTGAATGTCTCGTCGCCATACGTCCAAAGTGGGTAGTGTAATGCCTCATTTGCCGCCAGTTGAAGTGGCAACATTGTACACCCTGCCACAGCCAGCCCTGCCACGTCATCATCCCCACCAGCCAGCTCCCACCGCGCAACGGCCGCAAGCCAGGGGAAGGATGACAAGCCTTTATAAGCCCGTGCCTGCCTCCTTGTGGTCTGATTTTGGTTGGAGACAACACAACTAATTGTTATGCTGCCCAAATATAGATCAGAACTGATTTTCACATTCTGGAGTGTTATTTTGAGCTACCTACCTTTTAATAGTAGGTTAGGTTCGTCAGGTATCTTTAGATGCCCGAAGGGCAAAACCGCCCGGAAGTAGGAGCCCTGCCACAGGCTGGGCTCCGTCGAGTAGCAGTGGTGTGACAACCTGGGGTCACCACGAATCTGAACCCCATCGATTTAGCCGCCGCTGAGAGAGAGCTGTCAGCGTCATCCCATACAAGTCTGTCATCCTTTACTTCTACTCTCCATACTACTTAATATATATAGTCATTAGATTTACACATTCGCGGATTTAGACATTCAAGGAATTAGACGTCGGCGAATAAACCGACCTCGTTTGTGATTTTACATAAAATATATAAAACCTCTACAATATTTTACCTCATAAGTACAATTTAGAAATCTATCTGACACCTACATTCGAAGTCAGTTGTTGTCATGTCATATATATTATTTGTTAACAAATTGACTGTAATTCTTATGACAAAATATATATTATGAATGAGTTTTGTGTGATACATTTTAATAATTTGTGTGGTGAGGTTTTCCAAGAGGTTCAAAACGTCGACACCAACATTTATTGTAAAAACTCATGATTACATACGTCCCTTACATACGTAAGGGATCCCTTTTCAACAAATTGATTGTGATTGTTAAGTAAATCTAATCTAGAAACAAGGGGTGCTGTATTGAGGTCTAGGTAATAAGCAATGGTCGAGTGTCTATAATACTCTGAAATAATATACATATAAATATCTCGTATTTCGATGGTTTGTTTACATTGTGTTTGAATGAAGTTCGTCTCTTATGACATTGCAAACAGATCACAGATAATAAAAAAAATGTGTAGGCAAGGTTACTTATAAATAATAATAATAAAAAAAAAATACACATTTGATAATGAAATGCATTAAATTAGATCCTTATAAAAGTCTAAACTGCTGTATACAAAAAAAGCTAGCAGGTTTTTTTTAGGCCATAGATGTTAAGTGCAAATTAACAGCGACTTTAAACTTATTTTAATTAGGATTTAACCTCTTTTTTAGACCATAATAATAATATTTACTTTGGGACTAGAATATATTTGATGTCAAGTTTAGAAAGATAGTATAATTAAATTGTAAAGAAGCACTACCTTATACAAGAGAAAACTAATATAAAGCTACATTTATTTACTCCATGAAATTTAATATTTATTCAGATAAAAGATGGTGACAATGTAACGGTAGTTCATGGATCGTGTAGAAATCACAGGTTTTCTTACTGAAAAACCTGAATAATAACCAAAATGTATGAATATGTGACTAAAATATATACAAACTTTTAATTAAAGATTGTCTTAAAAAAAGAAATAACACCCATATTATTATTTCATTATGAATATTATGACATAAATAACAGTAACATTAAATGATAGAAATTAATAGAAACTTAAACTAAAAGACAACATATTTAAAAAACCTTTGTTATTAAATTGATCTTTTAATTTTTCAAACAATATATGATTCATATTCGTAAATATAAACAGGGTGTCCAGGAACTTGACGTTAATATTGAAGTATAAAAAAGTCCATTAATACCGGTCCAGTAGAAAGATTAAACTTTCCATTGAGTTAAGTATATTGTTAGCCAAGGGGTGCAAAGGTGTACCGCAAGGTAGCGTTCTTTACTAGTCTAACAAAACCTTAATAATCTTAAAAACTAATCCACATGTTTAAAGTTACACCTATGTTTTAGAATGGTATAGAAAGGGTTTTTAGTATGCAGTTACATTAACTTCAATTTCTGGGATACCCTATATAAACAGATAAATGAAATTGGTCTTAGCAGGGGTACTACTATACCTCTGATTATATAGTATTACGTAGGAATATTTAAAAAAATATTCAAAACAAAAGCCCATTTATTCAAGTTTAGTGAAATTAAGATAAAATAATCGTACTAAGGCAAACGAAATAGCGAATTTACTTTAGCCAAGTTAGTTTATGTGATACTACTTGTTAGTTATATAATATGTCGTTGTTTCAACGTGATTTTAAACAACCCACTGACAGTAACAAGCGATGAGAAAGTAAAGATATGATAATGTCCTCCAGGTTTTCCGATTTGTAGCGACAAGTGCTTAAATTTAGTCTTTAATGTAATATTATTTTAATTTTATTGCTCTGATAAATGTTTTGCACGCCTGCATGCAGTCTGAATACAATGGACATATTTAATTTCTTTGAATCTTTGAAACTTTGAATACAAACAGAGAACCCGTCAAGTGGGTTACAGGTATTTAATTCTAACAGCAGTTATTTCTATCAGCTTCCCGGAATTTCTTTCTTGAGTTGCTTCTGGAAAATAATAATATATCTTAAGTAAAATAATGGGTATGCCCTCTTTGTTCCATAAAACTAGTCATTTTGCATTAATATGTAGATCTATGACATAATACTTAATACAAGTAGGGTAAAGTCACCAGTGGTCAGCTTGAGACCAGTAGTCGACTTTATACGAGTGCGAAGAGTGTGTAATATATATTTCGTAGTCTTTCCACTCATATTAAGTATAGACAGAGGCTGACTTCAGGTCACTAGCTGACCACTGGAGACTTAACCCTACAGTAGTTCCATTCGGTAGCAAATCTCACCCTATCTTGTTGCTTATGTTGTTTATCAGCGGCTGACGGAACAGTTTTATAAGCATCGTTGTTGAATCATAACCATTTTGTGATTCAATTGTAGCATAGACTGTACTCAATATATTAATAAATTAACAAATACGTGACGAGAAGCACCCTGTTGTTTTGAATAGATTATTTCATGGGATTTGTAATTTTTCTTATTTTTATCCAAAGAAGTTTCTGAAATTTAAATAGTACAGGGTGTTTTACTTCGCGATCCACGTTAAATACTCAAATATGTCAAAACTTATCACTACCAAAACTTTAAATTAAAATATGTTTTCAAATCAAGGGCTTTAAAATGATTTATCATGAGACAGGGACAAGCGGACAAAATCATCTTATAAGGGTTAAATTTTTCACTATTTATTACCACATCTCAAAAATGGAAAAGACACACTTCATGATTCCGCTGTCCATACATGGATAAATTGTTATATCCAACGACATGTATTTTGAACGAAACGTTTCAGTCCATTAATTAAAACATACCTTCTAGGAACAATCCATGATCATAGACGTCCTCCGCAGGGCCGTCGGGTACGCCTTCCCGGTTCGAGTGAAGTGCACAATGTTCGTAACTGCATGCCACTTTCTGAGAAAAAAAAACAATAATAATGTAATGTGACTTAAACGACGAACAAAATTATGACAGGGAGTCAATGCAGGCAGGTAGCTTTGTCAGTTTGTCAGTACTAAATTAATTTAATTTTAATTATTGTAGTAAAATAATTAATAACAACATTAACGACAACTGCCATTTGATCCGCGTGAAAAACTAGAACGCATATAATATTTTTATACGATTATTATTTTGTGCGTATTAGGGACCTCTTGAATAAACACGTGTACTAAAATTTGACTAATACAACGTCTAAACTTTGAAGTATTCTGGACTGGTATAAAAAGGGTTCTTATATTGTAATATTTACGACAAGCTTCGCGTTACCCAGTGTTATTTCGTTACAGATCAATACTTACATACATGCATACCGTCACGCCTTCATCCCAGAGTGGAGTAGGCAGAGCTACAGAATAACCCACAATTTTAAATTGTTGTTAATTCTACACCGTGTTTTTTTTGATTTACGATAACTTCGGCATATTACTAGGTATATCCATAGAAACTAATTGGTACACTAGATTTTTAAATACTGCGAAAAAAAATTTTTTTTTCGGTTTACTACAAAATAATGAAATCTTTTATCTTTGGTCATTCTAAAAGGGCCTTTAGAGTTAACTAATAATCAGTGTCAAATACGTCTATGTTGGCGTGACATACACACACAAATATAGATAACCCTTGACGTGTACAAGATTGTCACTTTAGATTGACGCGTATACAAATGTAACAATTGGAAACTCTTTACTCATAAGAGTCATAAGTATTAAAAGAAAATTGTTGTTATCAATTAAGAGCCTTTTACACTAGTTTAACGTGATTAACTGACTAAATTTAAAAATTAAATATCTTTAAAACCGTTAGACTTATCATTTGTCTGTCTTCGGGAAATTAACTTTGTTTGACCTAAAGAACGTTCCCTTAAAGTTATCGTAAATCAAAAAAAACACGGTGTATAGCCACATTTTGTACAAACAGGCCAAGATGTCTACCAGTGTACCTATGTTAGTGATAGGTTGCTAGCCCATGGCCTAACAATACTACAAGCTTTTAACTCCTTAGTTACCTCTTACGAATTCCAAAGGAAGACTTGGATTGGCACTTTTCTAAGCCGGCAACCATACTGCACAAATTAATATTTAAAAGCTATTTTTTATTAAATATTACCCTAGTTATCGCATTTAAGGTGCCTGTAACTCTAACTTATATCAAGGCACTTTTTGGTTTTGGAAACAGCCTTCACTGTTCTTAGCCCCTAACGTTTTTAATACAATGTTCAAGACCTTCATTATGTAAGACAGTAAAAAAGAGATATTCTTCAATTTATGCAAAAAATTCGTGCTTATAAACATTTGTCTGCAAAATAACGTATAAATTAGATTTTCAAGTACAAAATGATATGTTTTAAAAAAATGTTCTTTTTTTTCAAATACGTTTTGAAAGCGATCTGTGCTGTCATAAACAGTGAAACCAAAGGAATAACTAACGCTTTGCCTAAGAATATTCTATCTTTAAAGAAAACGGGAAGAGAGGAATTTAGGCAATTTTTTCCGGGCGTGCTCATATTTGGCATATTTCTCGACGATAATACAACCTCTTGTATGATAAGGTGCGTAGTAGTGTAGAAATTTGCAAAACCCGTTAAGACTCTTGTACCAAGACGTTGGGAGTTCTCGTAGATCGCACGCCACTCTTTCTCGTTCAAAGTAATCTGAAAATAATATCAGAGTTACAAAAGTAGGCACATGAAGATATTGTGTTATAAATATAAGTTTATATTAATAAGTTCTTTTAAATGAGGCGTGGGCAAAAAGAAAATCAGTTATTATGTAGCTAAAAATATTTTAAGCACTTTAATTTTCTTCTTTAATGTTTTTTTTTATCTGAATAAATAACTAGACCTTAGAAATATTATTTAGAAAAAAATCAAATATAATGTCATAAATATAGACTTTGAGGTATTTCTTTTTTTTAAAATGCCATAACATCGGATTAGGTCCAGTCGACGTGATAATCTGAAATAGTTATCATGTAGCAAAATATTAGATATCAATTAATGACTCAAAATAATTAGTAACTATGGTGATAGTAACAATGTTTTTTAGAATTTATACTCACAAGACTAATTTTAAATTCATTGCTTCGGGACATGTGGCAGGCTGGTCGATCGGTTAGCTTTTTGGTTGGATTTGCTCATTCACATGGACGCAGTTTCATCAATGAATTTTGTCCTCTCCTCAAGGCTTCATAGACTATTACTGTAGTTAATTAAAGCAAAATAAGAGTTTTTACAAATTGAATCCAACGTTTCATGTAGATTATAAGTACAGAACAAAATAATGTCAAAATTAGTACTGTAGGAAGGACAAAAATAGTACTTATCTTAAAGCCAGGCTGCTCTGCGTAGCGTGGTACTCTCAACGTTCCAACGCCCGAAGCTAGGCTCGAAACATGTATGGTGGGAACTCCATCCACTCCTTGCACACAGTCTTCAAAACTGTACACGCGCCAATTTTACGGTGTTGAATGAGCCTTAGACTTTCGTAATCGTTAGGCGTTCACTTTATTTTTAACCGACTTCATATTGATGAGTGTAGCCTCGTGTTTCACTCAATTTGTCTTGACGGACAAATGTGCCTTCGCTTTCCAAAAATAATAAGTCGGGAAGTTTGGACTACTGGCAGTCAGCGCTAGTGTCCTCAAACAAGATGCAGAAACACAAAAAAAAACTAACATGAGGTTTTATCCGTTATCGTCTAGCCAGATGTACGATCAACATGGCCGCCGCAATACCACCCATGTGATGAATCGCTAGATTGACAGCTATTGATCTCCGTCTGACTTATGAAGATAATTGGCACCGTCAAATAAATCGTCTACTCAGTTTATACTAGCTTATTTCTTGCTAACATCTTTTCTTCATATATAACGTAAATGGAAAAACAGGTGAAAAAGTACAATTTACGTATTTAGGCATTTTATGTTAATAATATTCGGCGGTTGTTGCATATTTACCGACTTAATAAGTCCTGCCTCGTGGCAGGGGCGCAGATTATATTAAAGTAACTACGTCAGGGGTACCAGTTTGCCAAACGCGTCAAACCTCTCGTTTAAGCCGCTTGACTGTTCTTGTAGATAACACGCCACTCCTAGTTTGACGAATTTTGAAATAAGTACCAGAGTCACACATACACATGTTAATCTGGTATAATTAAAGGTACTAGAATCATAATAAATAGTAATTTATTTATTTAAGAAAAAAAACGAATTACTTTATTCTCGTTTTACTTAGTGTATGAAAAAATATGTTTGTGTGGAATTAAATAAATGCCAAAATATAATTTATATGCATAGTATTACGAAATGGTACTTTCTTAAAGCGTTCCGATATTTTGCTGTGGTAGCGATTACAAAAACACACTGCTAAAAAGGGAAAAAATAAATTGGGTTCATGAGATACAGCCCGGTGACAGATAGACGTACAGTATATTTAGGACTAGTTATAAAGTTCCATTGGCACCATTTGGATAAGGGACCCTAAAAATAAAAAATAAGTAGGATCTTGCGCATTAAAATTATGTATGTGATTCATAATAACAAAACTCTTACTGAGATCCTTCGCTGCAGGAGACGTCGGAGGCTCATCCATTGGCGTGGCCTGAAAAAATCATTTATATTTCATTTGACCTAAAGTACAAGTTCTGCTTTCGAGCTTGAAAGGCTTTCTGGCTTGACTTTTTTAATAATATTTATGCGCTCGTGTATGTCAGATATTTATAAAATTTAAATGTGATGTGAAATTGTCGACGTTCCGGTATCGAGCCAACCTTCATGGTAATAGTGTTACAAGTACCTACATCTCTTGTAATGTTCCACGTAGGTACATATTTTAAATTATACAACTAAACTTAAGCTACTACTTACAAATTAAGACAATAATTACAATAAATTATTATATTTTATTTTTACAGCTAATGAAATTGTAATTTTTATCAGTACTTGGTTATTATTTAGGCTTCTAGCATATTGGCTCCTGTGATTCCGTTCTGCTTGTGAATGTAAACACGCCAATGCTATGCCGGCTTTCCCTTTGAGCTTAAATCCATCATCTTTGGTGCCGTTACCCGGGATACCTATTCGCAAGTTTAACGGAGCGAGCAGGAACCACCAATTATGACTGCGCATGTTTCACAGGGTGCGTCCTTTACGCTCAAGCTACCACTCAACACCATCTCGGCGACCGCTGGTGCCATCTTTTCTACCCGGCGCTTGTTCGTGACGTCGTCGACGTAGTCTGCGACGGTAAAACTAGAAGGGCAGTAGAAACCACGACTCTAAACCAAGTTTCTCTGGGGACGTGGTTCTCCAATAAAATTTAATGTGGACTGGGTAGTTTTATTCTTCTCACAATAAAATACCTTACGTCACACTCTACTGGCTTCCTTCATTCATCTTGACATCTGTCAATTGAACCATTGTGTAGCTGTTGAGGTCTGGTTACTCCAAAAATAAAGGCAAAATCCACGACAATGAATTTATTATTTGTAGAAGTGGTAGGGTACACGTATAAAATACCAGCTCAAGGGACGTGCGGCGAGTGCAATGGCTTGTGACGACTGGCTACCTTTTTTTTAAAGACGGTAAGCTTTCGGGCGGGTCGCCCCCGCGCGCTTCACCCTCACCGCAGGTCCCCTAGCTTTGACAAGTACAATTTAACTAATGCTATTAGGTCGCTAACATCCCCCACCCTAGTGCTGCGTCAGCAGCACTCATCATTTATAGGTATCCGAGCCACACGGGCGGCGGATCGGGTAAGCCCACCTCCTTTGGTTTTTATTTGAACCATTCTGACCCGTCCGTCTCTGCCGGGGTGAACGTGCTTTACAATTCCTCGCGGCCACATATTCCTAGGTCCATTAGGGTCGACAACTAGAACTAGGTCTCCGACTTGTAAGGGCCTTTGTTCTTCATGCCACTTCTTGCGTGGTATCAGGTCAGGCAATACCTCTTTTACCCATCTTTTCCAGTATAGGTCTGCGAGTCTCTGGGCGATACGCCATTGTTTACGAAGATAAAACTCCGAATCATCAAAAACGCCCATGTGTGGGGTGTTGGAGGATGAGCCCATCAGGAAGTGGTTTGGTGTCAACGTCTCTTTACTTCCAGGGTCTACCGCGACATGGGTAAGCGGGCGACTGTTAACAATATTCTCGACTTCAGCCATTAGGGTGTTAAATGTTTCTTCTCTGGGTGCTCGCTCTTTCAGTATAATTTTTAATGAATTTTTCACGCTTCGAATGAGCCTTTCCCAAGCCCCACCCCAGTGTGGGCTAGCGGCGGGGATAAAAGTCCATTTGGTTCCACGATTCGCTGCCTCGCTTATTAGAATTTCGTCATCGAGTTCATGAATTGCCCTTTTTAATTCCGTATCTGCCCCTCGTAAGTTTGTGCCATTGTCCGAGAAGATCTGTTGGGGCCATCCGCGCCTTGCAGCCATTCTCCTAAGTGCCATTATTAACGAGTCTGTCGTCAGAGTGGCGACTGTCTCCAAGTGAATAGCACGAACGGTAAGGCAAGTAAATAATACTCCATACCTCTTTTCTCTTCTCCTTCCGATTGTAACTTCTAGCGGGCCAAAAAGGTCGACACCACAGAAAGTGAATGGCCGCTGGTGGTGAGCAATCCGCGCCTTAGGTAAGTCTCCCATTCTTGGTATTTCTGGTTTACACTTTCTGATTCTACATATCATACACTTAGATGAAATATTTTTTACAGTAGGTCTAAGTTTTAATATCCAATATTTCTGTTTAAGGTTATTCACTACCGTCTCCTGGTTCTCGTGAGCGGCGTTAACATGGTAAGATTGGACTAAGAGTCTCGTTATGTAATCCCTGCCGTCGAGTATCGCCGGTCTCTTTGTTTCAGGCAACACGTCGGCAGCTGCATCTATTCGACCACCAACGCGCAACACTTCGTGCTCATCGATGTAAGGTGACAAGGTAAGTAATTTGCTAGTTTTAGGTATTAACTCGTTACTTTTTATTTTCAGGATTTCTTCAGGGAACGACTTGGCTTGAGAATATCTCAGCAGTAACCTCTCCGCCTTCTTCATTACAGCGGCATCATCTTCTTTGGTACGTTTACATTTGTTTATAAATTTCAACACGTTACAACTAGCTCGAAGCAAACGTAACCAGGACGAAAATATTGTAGGTTCGGGAATCGGTACGTTTATTTTCATTTCCGTAGTAGTCAGCGCGCATATTAATTCGCCCGTGTTTATTTCAGCGCTCAATATATCCTTTGGCCACTCCGACTCGCACTTTAGCAAGAATGAAGGGCCTTTAATCCACTCAGTAGGTAATATTGAACGATCATATGTTTCTCGGGTAGCTAAATCAGCGACGTTCAGGCCCGTAGGTACGTATCTCCATTCGTTTATTTGCGTCAGGTTATCAATTTCTCCCAGCCGATGCGCCACGTAACATTTATAATTACGCGCGTCGTTTCTAATCCAATGTAGCACCGTCGTCGAGTCGCTCCAAAATATCCGACGTTCCGGCTTTATTCTGTGTTCTTTTATTATTGTGTCACATAAGCGTGCGGCTAGCACACACGCCTGCAGCTCCAAACGCGGCACAGAAATAGGTTTCACCGTGGCAACTCGAGCCTTGCTTGCTATAAATGCCTGATGCACTACGTCACTCTCAATCCATCGCCAGTAAGCTACTGCGCATATTGACAAAATAGAAGCGTCGCAAAAAATATGCAATTCCAGGCTTGAATAACAACCAGGCGCGCTCAGAACAGGTTCTTGCGCCGGCCCCGGCGCATTGATAACAGAGCCTGTTTGCATCCCGCTCGCGCCCGCGAGGTGTGTCCCCATTTCACTCGCACTTGCAGCGGCGTGATAATGTCTAGGAAGACGTACTTCACTGATTGATTTAAGTTGAGAAATCCATTTTAGCCACTTTTTGTAGATGTTGTCTGGTATTTGTTCATCCCAACTCAAATTGATTTTCCAGGTTTCTTGTAATAATAATTTTCCATTTATTGTAAACGGCGCCAATAATCCGTATACGTCAAAAATTGACATTATAATTCGTAAAATGTCTCTTTTCGTTGGCCTTTGTTTACCAAGAACAATATCTTCGGGAATTTTCTTCAACGAGACATCGAACCCGAGCGTATCTTCATCAGGCTGCCATAACAAACCAAGCGTCCGCTCGCCCGCATACTCCCGCTGTTGTCCAATTTTGAACCTTACTGCCGTATCTCCGAGGGTCTCATTTGGAACGTCTGGGATAACATTTTTTCTATTCGTGTTCCAGTTTCGAATCTCAAAGTCGCCTTGCGCGTGTATATAGGTGACGTCACGAATCAGCTGCTTAGCGGTTTCTTCATCAGGTAAGCTATCTATGTAGTCGTCCATATAATGTTGCGTATATATAGCATTGACTGCGGCCGGCATAGAAGACTCGAAACGTCGAGCATTTTTATTTTTCACAAACTGCGCAATGAATGGGGAGCAGTTTGCACCGAATATAAGCGAAGTCATCAGGTACGTATCAACCGGGTCGTCGGCCTTCTCTCGGTATAAGAAGCGTAAAGCGTGTTGATCATTAGGTTTTATTTTAATTCTAAGGAACATGTCCTTGATGTCCCCGGTCACGGCCACCTCGTTCTCCCGAAACCGAAACATTATTCCCATGAGTGACATCAAGAGATCGGGTCCGGTATACAGGTAATCATTCAGTGATAGACCTTTTGTTTTAGCGGCGCAATCAAACACTAACCGGAGCTTCATTTTGTTCGGGTTATCGACCCCGAAATGTGGTAAGTACCACGTTTTCGATGAATTTACTGGTCCTTGCAGTTTCTCTGCGTAGTTATTGTTTAATAAATGTTGTATGCGTTCTATATACCTCTGAGCATAATCATAATTTTTCTTAAATTTGAATTCAACTCCTTTCAGTCTAGAAAACGCATTGGGGAAGGAGTCAACCATCACACAGTCTTGATTCCTCCAGGGTAGTTCAACATGCCACTGGCCACCAATCAGTTCGGAGGTTTGTTCCAGGTGTTCCTGGGCCCGTACGTTCTCAGAGTTCAGCCGCGGCTCGGCCGAAATACCCATTGAGTCAATTGTAAAGTAACGGCGAACGTCTGCTTGCATCTCTTGTAGTATTACATTGTTGTCTATGTTGTTTGCATCTTCGTGACATATATGTAACGTCGAGTGTATGTCCGTTTGTGACGTCACATGTCGTGGTATCCTTCCATGTAGACACCAACCCAAGGGCGTGCGAGTGGCGCAGGGTTCATTCGAGCCACCCGTCACAACTTCCAATGGTGCAAGTAAGTTATAGTTGTCTTGCCCAATTAACATTTCCGGTTTTACGGTATTATTACATAAGAGTCCTTGTATTTCATGTAAATAAGTATAGTTCTCGCAAGTAACCAAACTCAGGTCCTGTACAGGTAAGTTAAGATTACTAACACTGCACGCACTTATTGAAAACATTGTCCCGTTTTTACTTGATAGTGAAAAATCGATCAGCTGACTTTCGCAAACCAGTTCTGTACTGTCCCAGGCGCCGCGCACACGTAAACACTCCCGGCGGCCGCGCAGGCCCGCGCGCTCGGCCAGCGACGCGCTTATCAGCGTCACTGTTGACCCGTCATCGAGCAGAGCGGTCGTGCTTATGATTCCGTTAGGGCCATGTATGTTTACCGGCACGACTTTTAATAACACCGCGCACTTTCCAATGTTTATATGTGTCACGGTTTCAGTCTGGGCTTCACTTTCTGTCACTGGCACTAAATTGTTATTGTTTTGACGCGAACTTTGACCCGGCACATAGTGTAGGAGCCGATGGTGGGATTCTCCGCACCCCTCCACATCGCATACGGCAGCGGTGCATGATTGTCTATCATGGTGCGATAATAAACACTTGTAACAGAGACCGACCTTTTTTACGTGCTGCCAGCGATCCTTGCGAAGCGCTTTTTTAAATCGCTTGCATTCTGTTAAATCGTGTTTAGACATTCTACAATAACGGCACTTGAGATCACTCGTTCCACTTTGTACTAACACAGTGTGTGTATTAGAGTCATTTTTATCGTAAAATTTACGCTTAAAATTGTCCGGTCGTTGATTTAACAACGTAACACTGCACTTAGAGATTTTTAGCGCCTCTTCGTGAAGAAAGTTGGCTAATAAGTCGAACTTAGACGTCTTATCTTCTTTGATGCGTGCGTAGCTATAATCAGCCCACTTGGACAACAGGATGGTTGGAAGTTTCGACAGTATAATAGTGACTAAACTCATTTCTTGCAGGTATTCTTCACACTTAAGGGCGCGTACAGCAGCGACATAGTTTTTAATCTTATTTGAAAATACGATAATATCTTTGTGATAATCAGGAGACATCGTATTTAACTTTTTGATGTCGTAAATTATTCGTGACATTATGGTGTCACTGTTCCCAAATTGTAGTTCCAATGTAGACAGTAAAATGTCTGGAGATGTGGCACTGACTAGTAAGGCATTAACGGCGTCCTTGGCGGGCCCACGGAGACACTTTCTCAACCGCCATAGGTTCTCCGTGTCACTAAATTTGCAGACGCGGGTGGATTCTTCGTACGCCGCCTTAAATTGAAGCCACTCCATAGGTTCGCCGAAGAAGAGAGGTAGTTCCCTCGGCGTGCTAAGTCGGCTAAGAAGGTTAGTGTTTTGAGTGTTGGAGACGGAGGCGGTAACTATTTCCTTCAGTGCGTTTGCTAGTTGTTGAACTGGTCCATCGGTGTCGGCGACCACTGCCGCCGGCGGACACAGCGAGCCCTTGTCGTTTCCAGTCTCGGGGGCAAACTGTGACACCAGTTCCTGTTGACTACGCTCGACCCACCTCGCGACATCACTCTTGATGGAACCTTCACTGGCTTCGGTTGGTGGACTGTATTCGTCGTCGTCTAGCTCGGCAAGATCTGCCTGTAGCTTTTTATCTATTAAGTCCATTTGAATGCGAGCTTTGGCTTCGGCTGCTTCCAGCTCCAGCTTCCTCCTTCGTGCCACTATAGAAGATGAAGATGATTTCTTTGATCCTGTGTGAGTAGTAGTTTTGCGAGAACAATGCGGTTTCGGATGATCCATTTTTGGTACTTCTGATTTAACAACACTTCCTACATCCAAATCAATAGCTTTGTTTTTATTTTCCATCTGTACAGGTGTCTGTAATTCCTGGTTTGTATTTTCCCTTTGTTCATCTTCAACTTTTTTCTGTTGCTCCCTTCTGGCAGTGCTACGTGTATTGACCATTTTTGCTGGTGTATGAAACATAAAGATCCGGTCGAGGGACCACTTTTGTAGCTGTTGAGGTCTGGTTACTCCAAAAATAAAGGCAAAATCCACGACAATGAATTTATTATTTGTAGAAGTGGTAGGGTACACGTATAAAATACCAGCTCAAGGGACGTGCGGCGAGTGCAATGGCTTGTGACGACTGGCTACCTTTTTTTTAAAGACGGTAAGCTTTCGGGCGGGTCGCCCCCGCGCGCTTCACCCTCACCGCAGGTCCCCTAGCTTTGACAAGTACAATTTAACTAATGCTATTAGGTCGCTAACACATTGGTTGTTTGTTATCCAATAAATAAGTACGTTTTCCAATTAAGCACTCCTTCAAGGTTTCATTCGTGGTGCATTATACTTGTCGTGTATAAATAAATCTGCTCATAATTAATAAAATAGAAAGGACAAACAAAGGATACGTACGTATGTTGAAGTCAGGCTGCGCTGCTTGGCGTGGTACCTTCGACGTTGTTTCTTCGCCCGACATTGAACTCTCAGTCTGTACTGTAGTATTGACTGTGCCAATTGACATTGGCAAAGATGTAAACACAACCAAATGAAGAATTTACCATTATTTAAATACATCAATTATAATTTCAAAAATACGAATGCGCGGCTAAAGCTGTGGACTTTACAGAAAATGGCATTGTAAGTAATAACTATGTAAATTCGGTAGAAGCGCAAAGCAGGTGATGTTTAGAACTGCGCCGATTACCCAGTGGTACTCATTACCATGATTTTGTTTTTTATTAAATTGAAATATTCTCTTAATATGAAAGAGTGATTTTTTTATGTGATATAATTTATTAATAATTTGATGTATGGATGAGTAACTTTACCGGGAAAAGCCACGCGCGGTGTATAATTAAACTACTTATTACTATAAAAAAAATGCATGTCTATAATTTATTTATCATCTAGGTTTTTTCTGGCTTTCCACTTTCTATTTTTTTTTAAATATTAATTTGCTGCGTTATGAGATCGGTGTTTTTTGTTTATCGAGTCTTCCCGAGTGTCATCTTAGTAAATAATTCGTGGTGCATTACAATTGTTGTGTATTAATAAATCTGCTCATAATTAATGAAGTAGAAAGGACAAACAAAGGAGACGTACATATCTTTAAGCCAGGCTGCGCTGGTTGGCGTGGTACCTTAAACGTTGTTTCATCGCACGACATTGAACTCTAAGTCTGTACTGTAGTATAAAGAAATAAACACAACCAACCGAAATAATTTACCATTGTTACTCGATAATCACGGGCTTTTAAAGATAAAATGCGGTCTAAGCAATGATTCATACTCATTATCTTTACTTTCGCATTAGGTTTATGAAAAAATAACTATTAATAATACGATATTTCAAATAAAAACACGCTTAATGAATATTTGAGGTTATGTGTCAAACAGTACTTATTTGTTTACATCTTTGGCGATTTCAATAGACACGGGCTACGGCTTCATCCACTCCTAGGACGTGACTATGAAATCTGCATACGCGCCATCCTTACGGTGGTCCTTTATATAATAGCCTGCATTTGCATTCTTGAGAATGTCGTAAGATGGCAATCTTGATAGTAATAAGTAAAGAACATCTTCATTTTTTTCTTACACATGCTAAAGTTTTTAAAAGATCAACTTGTCATATGGACAAATTGTACCTACCTCTTGCAAAATAAAGGATTTAAAAAAAAAATACATATGGCAATTACATTTTTCAATAAAATACCAAATTATATACAGTAAGTAATGCCCCCCAAATCAATTTAACAAATTAATAAAATAGTCGCTTCTTGAGAAATGTTTTTACTCCGTTCAAAAGTTTTTTCAATCATCGACATATTAATACCTGAACCCAATTAATAAATTTACATTTGGGTTCCAATACCACTTTGACGGTCACAGCCCTATATGAAGATTGCATTTAATTCTTCATAAACGTGGCAGGCTAGTTATATGATAGTTCATTTCTTTGCATGACTAATATTATATATATGATATGATATGATAAGTTTATTGGTAAAAATTAATATTTTACATGTCACGTACTTAACTAAGTTACAATTTTATTTATTTTTAGTGGAATTACATTTCAATTCACTTTTAAGGTATTATTTTTTAAATACATTTCAAATTATATTATAAAAAATCATTTTTCTTAAATTTCCTTAGATAATAATAGTAGATAATAGTGAACATATAGTATTGTTTTCAATAATGCATGCCTAATATTTGTAGAACATAAGCACATCCTGTAACACTAAGAACTGTCTGTACCTACTGTGTTCTTGCAATAAATGCCTTGGTCTTTGTCTTTGTCTTTGCCTATATATCAATTATAATCTCAAAAATACAAATGCATGGCTAAACCTGTGGACTATACGGAAAATGGCATTGCAAGTAATAACTATTAAGAAAATGGCATTGCAAGTAAATTCGCTAGAAGCGCAATGCAGCACCCACATTACTATGATTTTGTATTTTAATTAACTAAAATATTTTCTTTATATCAAAAAGTGTTTTATGTTATTCAAATGAATGCAAAATTATAGTACTTGTGACATAATTTATTAATAATATGATCTATGGGCGACTAACTTAACCGGGAAAAGCCACGCGCAGTGCATACTTAAAATTAACATGAAAAATTCGCATATGTCTATAATTTATTCAGCAACTAGTTTTCATTTTTCGATTCGCTGGAAACGCAATGCAGCACCCACATTACTATGATTTTGTATTTTAATGAACTAAAATATTTTAATATTATCTTTGAGCTTAAATCCATCATCATTTATTCGGTGCCGTTACCCGGGATATTCGCAACTCAATTTACATTTGGGTTCCAATACCACTTTGATGGTCACAGCCCTATATAAAGATTGCATTTAATTCTTCATAAACGTGGCAGGCTAGTTATTTAGGTGTATGATAATTCGTTTCCTTGCATGACTAATATTATAATAGTGAATATATAGTATTGTTTTCAATATTGCATGCCTAAAATATGTAGAACATAAGCACATCCTGTTACACTATGAACTGTACCTAAGTGCAAAATGTTGAACGTTATTATTTAAATTTTCAATAGATAGCTTTGCTTCTGCTTACTGTCTATTCACTCATTCATTATTGTTTATTGCCATTTCATAATGTTATTTTAAGTATGCTGATCACGAAACTACATTTGTAAAGTATATTCCTTCGTTCTTCTAACGAGTACGCCTATGTTCATACCCTACTTGTAATATTTATCAGTACTTGGTTATTATTTAGGCTTCTAGCATATTGGCTCCTATGATTCCGTTCTGCTTGTGAATGTAAACACGCCAATGCTATTAATTAATAAAATAGAAAGGACAAACAAAGGATACGTACGTATGTTGAAGTCAGGCTGCGCTGCTTGGCGTGGTACCTTCGACGTTGTTTCCGCTCCCGATATTGAGCTCTGAGTCTTTAATGTAGTATAGACTGTGCCAATTGACATTGGCAAATATGTAAACACCACCAAATGAAAGAATTTACCATTATAACTCGATAATCACGAGCTTTTAAAAATCAAGTGAGGTCGTAATATATCAATTATAATCTCTATAATACAAATGCGTGGCTAAACCTGTGGACTATACAGTAAATGGCATTGCAAGTAATAAATATGTAAATTCGATGTAAAGCAGATGATACGTTAAACGTTGTTAAACGTTGTTTCATCGCCCGACATTGAACTCTAAGTCTGTACTGTAGTATAAAGAAATAAACACAACCAACCGAAATAATTTACCATTGTTACTCGATAATCACGGGCTTTTAAAGATAAAATGCGGTCCAAGCAATGATTCATACTCATTATCTTTACTTTCGCATTAGGTTTATGAAAAAATAACTATTAATAATACGATATTTTAAATAAAAACACGCTTGATGAATATTTGAGGTTATGTGTCAAACAGTACTTATTTGTTTACATCTTTGGCGATTTCAATTGACACGGGCTACGGCTTCATCCACTCCTAGGACGTGACTATGAAATCTGCATACGCGCCATCCTTACGGTGGTCCTACATATAATAGCCTGCATTTGCATTCTTGAGAATGTCATCGTAAGATGGCAATCTTGATAGTAATAAGAAAAGAACATACACATTTTTTTCTTACACATGCTAAAGTTTTTAAAAGATCAACTTGACTTAAGAACAAATTGTACATACCTCTTGCAAAATAAAGGATTTAAAAAAAATTACATATGGCAATTACATTTTTTAATAAAATACCAAATTATATACAGTAATGCCCCCCAAATCAATTTAACAAATTAATAAAATAGTTGCTTCTTGAGAAATGTTTATACTCCGTTCAAAAGTTTTTTCAATCATCGACATATTAATACCTGAACCCAATTAATAAATTTACATTTGGGTTCCAATACCACTTTGACGGTCACAGCCCTATATGAAGATTGCATTTAATTCTTCATAAACGTGGCAGGCTAGTTATATGATAGTTCGTTTCTTTGCATGACTAATATTATATATATGATATGATATGATAAGTTTATTGGTAAAAAATAATATTTTACATGTCACGTACTTAACTAAGTTACAATTTTATTTATTTTTAGTGGAATTACATTTCAATTCACTTTTAAGGTATTACTTTTTAAATACATTTCAAATTATATTATGAAAAATCATTTTTCTTAAATTTCCTTAGATAATAATAGTAGATAATAGTGAACATATAGTATTGTTTTCAATAATGCATGCCTAATATTTGTAGAACCTAAGCACATCCTGTAACACTAAGAACTGTCTGTACCTACTGTGTTCTTGCAATAAACGCCTCGGTGTTTGTCTTTGTCTTTGTCCTAATATATCAATTATAATCTCAAAAATACAAATGCATGGCTAAACCTGTGGACTATACGGAAAATGGCATTGCAAGTAATAACTATTAAGTAAATGGCATTGCAAGTAAATTCGCTAGAAGCGCAATGCAGCACCCACATTACTATGATTTTGTATTTTAATTAACTAAAATATTTTCTTTAAATCAAAAAGTGTTTTATGTTATTTAAATGAATGCAAAATTATAGTACTTGTGACATAATTTATTCATAATTTGATCTATGGGCGACTAACTTAACCGGGAAAAGCCACGCGCAGTGCATACTTAAAATTAACATGAAAAATTCGCATATGTCTATAATTTATTCAGCAACTAGTTTTCATTTTTCGATTCGCTGGAAACGCAATGCAGCACCCACATTACTATGATTTTGTATTTTAATTAACTAAAATATTTTCTTTATATCAAAAAGTGTTTTTATGTTATTCAAATGAATGCAAAATTATAGTACTTGTGACATAATTTATTAATAATTTGATCTATGGGCGACTAACTTAACCGGGAAAAGCCACGCGCAGTGCATACTTAAAATTAACATGAAAAATTTGCATATGTCTATAATTTATTCATCACTAGTTTTCATTTTTCAACCTTTCGCTTTATCCTTTATATTCGATATTCATTTGCGGCGTTATAATATCAATGATTTATGTTCCTCCGAGTCTTCTCAAGTGTCATCTTAGTTAGTTATATAGCATCCGCTTTTTTCACGCCGCAATCTATCTGGAAATTTATTTAGGACCTTCATTAGAATTATGTCAATTTGTAATTAAAAAATTGTATTTAAAAAATGCGCGATTCTAAGTCGGGTGGTCTATGTATATGTTAGAAGCGGTTATTAAGCAATGTTGTTAGGAATAAATGCGCGTATTTTGTATATTCACCGGCTGTATACGGGCTGCCATCAGGACACGCCGCTTCTTCCCTTTTGACCTTATCTGAAAATCCAGATTTACAAAACGATTAATAAAGGTTTTGTATTTTTATAGTTAACTGTATAGATTCAAAAACATTAAATAAACATGGGAAAGGAATAAAGATAAAAAAAAAGTTAATATAATATTTTTAGGGTTCCATAGCTGAAGTGGTAGCCCTATGGGGTCCTATTAATATGCATACACTGTAGACCTGTCCGTCCTAAATTAAAAGAGCTGTATCTTTTGAACCATATTGGAAATTAGATGGCGGGTTGATAATTTAAATTTCCCTAGCCAAAATGGCAATAACGGAACCCGTTTAGTTCCTTGTCCATCCATATGTATGTCACAGGCATTTTACTCAAAAGCTAAAGTAAAGGTGTCTTGTAGAAATCGCTTCTTAGTTTGGTAGTTATAAACAAAAATAAATATTTCTAGCGAGGGAACTTCATACATGTAACAGAACATACTCGTATTTGTGTGTGGCACATATTTGTACAGTTCTTTTACAAACACATAACGTTCCGAAGTAGTTATTTAATTAGATGAATGTTTTCCACAATAATCGCTCCCAAAGTTGCATAACTTCTGCCACTACCCCTTTATCTTTTAAACCGTATTCTGTGTCCATCAAATATGACAAAATCACCAACGAAAACTTATTTCAAAAGGATCGAATATACCGCTTTTGAATTATTGCCAAAAACTGCGCTTCTCAACAAAAGGACGTCCATGAAGATACGCTTTCTTTTTGCTAATGCACTTTTTCATAAAAACCGTATTTTAACATTTTTAAGCTAAGATAAGATAAGATAAAAAGACATTTATTCGCAATAATACAAAATTACAGCACATAGATACATAAAGAAAAAGATACAGGGAAATTGTTTCAAAACGTTCCCAACTCAGCATTCGCTAGCCGTAGTATTTTGGGACTTTAGTTTGTTAAAGTTATTACTGTCATTCTAAATGTTATTGTATGGTATTGAAACACAATAACGCTATTTTAAACCGACACCGTCGAAGCAAAGATTAAGTCACTTGCTCATAGTGATTAGGTTAGAGTTTCTTACTGTCAACCTAGTTTGAGAGTTTTTCTGAAGTAAAGACTTTAGAATCCTACACAGTTATTATGGTCAGACATACGCTTGCCTGGATTGCCTTTTTCAGAATTTCGATGTGTTATTATGGCAGTTTTACACATTTTTTTTAAACGATGTGAAATTTTACTGGTTATACATAGAATTTTTGGTCTTTCAACACTGTTTTAATTTTTGTTGTATCGCAAAAACATTAAAATATACAGGCAACAAATTTGGTAGAATTATAGTACTCGTATAATCCTAAAAAAAACAACGGGTACTAAAACTGATCAAGTGTAAGTTTGACTTACTGTGAATTATTTCGGAATCGAATTCAAATCGTAATATTATAATAGCTACTGTGTGGCGGTACGGAACCCTCAGTGCGCGAGTCTGACTCACACTTGACCGGTATTTAATTTTTCACTTTAAATGTCATAACAATAAATATTAATACCCAATTAAAAAAATACATTAAAGGTAAAGGAGACGTGCAAGGCACATCCATTATTAGTAACTGAAAAATTAATAAAATGATGTGAGTAAGCATAATTTTATTAATCAATACTTGTAATGAATAATTTACTCTGACTGTGTATCTTAAAATTATTAGCAATAATAATGATTTAAGTACTCGTAATTGTTGAATTTTCTAGTAAATAATAATCACAAGACTTGGTCGAAAATTAATTGCTTTGGAAAAATTCAATGGGAAAACTTTCGTGGCACCTATGGATACTATTTATTCGAAATTCAAAAGATTTATTCATTAAATTGGCCACATGAGGGCTCTTTTGCACGTGAGTAATATAGATTGAAATTAGTAGCGCTTCCGACAAGACCATCATTGCGGAAAATAATCGCCGCAAGAAACTCCACCAGAAGTACAAATTAAAAGGTAATAAATAAATAAATAATTATTTTAAAAAGTAACACAAATAATATCATTACAAATGTAAGGTCAATACAATTAATTTGAAATAATGACAAGTTGACATGGTCTCTTCGTTAGGAGTGATACTTAAAATAACTAATACTAAAACAGGCCTTTTCAAGCGTGTACAGACCGGACCCCAATGAAACACAAATGTGAAATTACACGTGACAGCGTATTAATAAATATAATAGCTCTTAAAAGGGCCTTCCAGATAAAACTTTCCTCTCATTCGCTCTCACACGTACTTTAGCGAGTCTCACCGACTTCCCCCGTTTAAAGACTTTTAAATCTCTCCTGTTCGGAAAGTTTAATTTGAATGGGTAAATGGCCGGGTGAAAAACGGCGTTTTCACCCCTAGGGTGGAAAGTGTAATTTTTTTAATAGTAACTATTGCCCACGGAGTCAAAAATAATTGAGCTACGTCATTTTATTAAAACGAAAGCTTTTCATATATTATCTTAACTCGCCTCTACGTTAAACGACGTATTTATTATGATCTACAGTTTCATATAGAAATCATTTTACGACAGGTCTATTTTTTGCATATGCAGATAATCAACATTTAAAATTATTTTTCTTTTCTACTGCCCGCCATAATGCCGTGATAGTATAGCATGTTTAAAAAATACACATACTGCCAACATTATAGTTTAAACGAGTTGCTCATGAGGAGCTTATATACAACACTGAAGGTTGAACGCCGAACATCCGCTCAAAACAAGAAATTAGACCTTTATTACGTCATGAATATATTCCATCTCTTTCTTTAGTTTACTTTCCTCACAGTCACAATGAAAAGTAGAGTGTCTAACTAGGGTGAAATTACCCATTCCCCCTGAAACTATTGATGAAATGGATCACTTTCAACCCTCAGTTATTAATCTACTGTTCAAGCTCTCTTGCACTGTAAATACATTAGTAATTCTTCGAGACAGCTATTGCTACATTAGTGACACAAAACTTTACCGCGTCAGTAACATAAAATATAAAAATGTTAAACTCTGAAATTAAAAAGTAATGTGGACAAGTCGATGTTTGAGTACCGGCTGGTTTTCTATATTTTAATCTTAATCTGAAATTTAATTTAGCATTGGTTACCCGGATCTTAAATCCACACATTTTATACTTTTTTTCATTTTTTTTTCCTGACATTTTTTTTTGCAAGTGTTGTTGCAAATTTAAAGTGTGGATCTTTATATTATTGTGTCTATGTATCGGTGTTTATGTTTGTCTATGTATCGATGTGTGTGTGTACGTGTCTGTCTGTGGCATTGTAGTCTCCAAACGGATGAACTAAATCAGACGTGGTCGTTTTAACGATTCCGTAGTCAAACTAGGAACCCTTATAGTTTCGCCATGTCCGTCCTCCCGTCCGTCCGCAGCCTACCTCAGAGACTGTTAGTACTAGAAAACTTAAATTCGACTTGAATATACACATATTAATCACACCAACAAAGTGTTTTTTTTATTTTTTTTTTATTTTTTTTGTGTACAGTCACGAGATTAAATTTGGGTTCCACCTTAGGTCCAAAGTCAATCTGACATTCTACAGCAATAAGGTCGAGTTTCCTAGAAGTTACAAATGTCTTGACATCTCTAATGACATTGACAACTTCATGCATATTTTTCTTAAAATGGGTCCCAAATTAACGCTCGTGACCGTACCTTGTCCCCTACACGTAACGTGGGGATGTTTTTTTTCTCGTCTACCACAGAGTGCGGTGTGTCATTGGAAAGGTCTTCCAAAAATATTGCGAACTTGTGAAAACATTTTTTCATATGTTTAATGCTGCCCGAATGCCCTTAAACAAACTTATTAACGGCTGCTGAAAGTTCATTATTCGTAGTTTCTTGCAAAAATATAGTGATTTAACGGTATGGCTAACAACACAACCAACATAAAAACCAATTTTAATAAACAAGCTTTTACTTAACATGCAAAATGTTTCCTTGTTCGTTTGTTTGGTGGGGTTAAATCTTGGACGCAGACACAACACAAACATTTTTGTAATAAGTAACAATTTTATACCGGTGTCCGTTATGCTTATCTCTATATATTTTTCTTAAGCACCGTGTGTTGTGTACATCGACGTCCCCGCCCATTATCATCATCATGTTGCGATGGTGATGATGGTCGGGGGCGGCTAGTCGTAGGAGTTTGGCCGTTGATAGATGTTATGGTCATTTCCTTACGCGAGCGGTTGATTAGTGGTCCGGCAATGCTTCCGTCCAGTATGATTCCCATCTTCTTATTATTAAACAGATAGAGCTGAAAATGCTACCTTTAGTGTTTTTGATGCTTTTAAGCGCCTCGGTCAGTAATCCGTCTTCTCCAAATATGCGGTGTCTCAGTGAAGGATTCAGGACACACTAGGCTAGCATTTGACGACGTGCTAGCCTAGTTGGTGGTGACCCTGCCTACGAAGCTAGCGGTCCTGGGTTCAAATCCCGGTAAGGGCAGATATTTGTGTGATGAGCGCGAATATTTGTTCCTGAGTCATGGATGTTTTCTATGTATTTAAGTATACATTTCTCTATATAAGTATTTATATCGTTGTCTAGTACCCATAGTACAAGCCTAGAGCTTAGTTTGGGACTAGGTCAATTGGTGTGACTTTGTCCCCTGATATTTATTTATTATTTATTTATTTGTTGGCTTGTTTCCACTTTGCCACCAGTGTGGGCATTGAGGATCCCTGTTTAACACCTATTACTGTTAGGTGGCTGCTAAGCGGACATTGGGGTTAACTCAGTTCAGGGTTTTAATTCCTTTACTTACTTTTAACATCTGTTAAGTGTTTTTTGAACGTCAATCTCTATTCTTATTTACACTAGAATCAAATTTGACGCATTTAATTTAGGTTTACAGATTAAAAGTAGATTTGTCTGATCCAAATTAACCCCAGTGTTCAGTTAGCTGAGCAGAAAAAAATGAGATTCAACAAGTCGAGTTATATTACATACCTTGTTCTGATTTTGTTTACCCTTCTCGTTAAGACCTCGGACTGTCTGCACCCTTGTGTCGTGTTCCATGACTCATTCGTCTTTGTTTCTTTCTTCTCGGCGACGACTCCCTTCGCGGTGGATATCGGGAGAACTGGACCGGGTAGGCTGGTCCATTCCTGTTTTATCCAATGTCCCGCTTATAATGGTTTATAATTGCGATTAAGACCGGTTTATTTAAGATGGCGAGCCATCAAAAAGAAATTATATTATTTTATTGCGTATGGATTATTTCATTTTTGGTGTAATTTTGTGTAAAAAAACATGGTAAAAATAAACGTTATTATGACAATGGAAAGGTAAAAACGCTTAAGCGCCGTTGGAACTTTTATAGAAATAAGGTTTAAAGTTTTATTTTGAGAAAAAAAAACTGATTTCAAGCTGTTTTACAATTTTTTTCATAAAAGTATTAATTAATAAGGTCAAATATACCAGCTATCTATTCATAAAACAAAATAATGAACTGTCTTCCAGTGACAGAGATAGATGTCGCTTAAGCAATAAATTATGTCACTGGTTTCAAAAATGTTATTAAGGTAAAAATGCTTAAATCGTAACTAACTATAAAGAAAAAATACTAAGAGAACAATTCTTGTATAACAGAGATTAAAAATTGACTTATTTAGTTTATCTTTTTACAAACTAGTAACGTAAAAATCTAACGAAGTATTATCATGGAAGGTGATTTTACTGAAAGTCACTAATTATTTCTAATACTTCAAAGATGTATCACTTAAATGCCTAAAGTTTATTCCTTATTCAAGTAGAAAAAGGTTTAAAGCAAGCATTAATTTCTAAACGGACTACTTAATGCAAAAATTCTAACATTTCTCATTAATATATTAAAAACTTGTAAGTTTGACGTCACTTAAAAAAAACTCCTTTTGCATTGTATTTTCTCTTTTCATTAAGTTTCATATTCAATGGTTTTGCTGGCATCAACCACAAGAATAATTTGGAGCCCCCTTATTTGATTCGTACTTACTTTTGATTTCGTTTTTGTTAGTAGATTTCATGTAAATATTATATTAAATTATTATGTCATATCTTTTTATTTATTCCTTTTTAGGCTATTTAAATTTTTAAAATAGTTTTAAGTTTTAATTAATAATTTCACGCAGCACACCCGTAGCTCATATGAATAATGGATTATCATATATGAATATATTGCAGTTACATTAATAACAAAGATGTATCACCCAGTTTGTACAATAAGCAGAGGCCCTTTAGATAACAATAATTTTGTAAAATAATAGGACATTAACGGGCAATTGTCACTGAATCACACACTATAGAAGTAAGCTCCCACAGACAATTATCGGTTAGTGTATAATATGATAGGCTTAATATGAAATGATATGGATTGGTGAACAAGGTTATTAATTGGCTATGACGCCTGCCTGGCCAATGCTTATTACTTTGGTTGAAATGGCAGATGGTGACTATCTAAGTCGTAGCAGACTGGCAACAGTTCCATAGGGGCTAATGGTGAAGAGTTGCATTTGGATTTTAATTGACGATAAGTTGCCTACACGCCACTTATGTAACACATCCGCCCTTCGAGCATATAGCTCTTGCGACTCCATTCTGACCGGCCAATAAAAGATAGCCAGAGGTGAGAGTCTGTTCCTCGTGAGGTGATGAACAAGAGGTTCCCTCAGATGCACTCATGTTCGTGGTGTCTCTACTAACCAACAGCTCGCCACTAGCTGCTCTGACGCCACATACTTATTATTATTATTATCTCACAAAATGCTTAAAAACAAAAAAAATACGAGATTTTGCCTGCTTAAGCGCCAAAAAAGTTCTCTGATCGACATGATTCCTAGACTGATCGATACAGAAAAAAAAAAGAAATTGAACTGTACATATAACTCATATTCGGCCAAAGTGGCACTTAAGCGTTTTTACATTTCCACTGTCGAGTGAGTTTAGTGTCTATATAAACGATTCAACATTTTATGTGAAAGTTTAAGAGTAACAGAGCAAATATTGTTTTGACGGTGTGAAAACCTATATCGCGTACCATTTCCAATTTTTTACGTATAAAATATGCCTAAAATGTAGATTTACTAACACATTCTGGCGGTATAGATTTTAAATAAAAATAGTAGCTTAATTTTTATATTTTCTTTACTATTTCACTGATTTTTGAAATGAGTATCGCGTACGCAGTGGGTATCAGAAATAAATTCCTCGTTGGCGATTAATACGAAAATATACCACACTCGAATAGTAGCCAAAATCAAGCTATTAATAATTTTCCTCTAAAACGTGACGGCTGCCATTTTAGGGCTTGTGTTTTTTAATTAAAATAAACTGCGGAACAATATATTAAATGCCATACGTCTGCAGCGTGTTGCTACAAAGACATTTTTTGACGCTAAACGGGTCTTAAGGGATTATATTTTTGTAACTCACCACTTTCCCTCAGATTCTGCATGCTGTGTTGTCGTATATAGAACCATATTAGCTTTAATTGTTTAACCCTCGATGTCCAATGAACACTGGTATAGTAGCAATTATTTCACATTTTCCAGAAATCACTCGGTTTAGCTCACGCCTATTCAGCGTACCTAAAAATCAATAGGTAGGCAAAATTCAGTATCGAGGAATCAATGGCAATATTACTTCAAAAAAATGTAGTCCTAGTGGTCATAAATAAATGCTAAGGTTATTTGTTTTATTACGGATATAAATATTAACTGGCGTTATTTTTACCGGTAAAACTATTAAATATTTATAAAATACACTGTAAAATAGGGAATATTTTTGATCTTTTTTCCAGCTTCAATAAAATATGATTCATGTTACAAACAGTTAAGAAGTAGTTGGGCAGCTAAAAAAATAGCCATGATACCAGGAAAAAGATTTGTTCCTATCACTTTCTAGAAAAACTTAATTTAACGAAGAGTTTATATGGCTGACGTGTTACATGACGTCACACGGCGTCTCGGACCTCTTTGTCTAATCGCTGCCTAATGAGCAGTTTGCAATGCTTGTTTATGCCGTATTTTTTTGCCGATTTTGTACAGCAGTCACTTTTGGTGATCTCGTTTACGGTGGTTTCATATTCTGTTGAGAAAAGCAATTTTAAAATCCATGCCTATTCCTTAGTTTAGATTTCAGCATTTCTCGGTTTTTATTAAAACAGATCTGACGGGTTATTAACGGTTCTCTTATTTATCGCAGAAAATTGTATGGCCGATTATCATTTCCCAACTCACGTTTGTCGAATATCAAAATAATATATTTGTTGACATCTTAAACGAATAAAATTATGTATTACAAAGTGCGCCTACCTAAGAGGTTTAGGAAAAAAAAACTTTCTTTTAAAAGAGGCTTTTTATAGGGTTGAGGAATTTTATAACAAATAATTTATAATTAATGGATGATAAATACAAGATAATAAATAGCTTCAAAATTCAAAATTCAAAATCTATATAATTTATTCTGTAAATAGGCCACATGAGGGCTTTTTTACACGTCGGTAATACAGAGTGAATCTACCAGCGCTTAGGACAAGACCATCATTGCGGAGAAAAAGCGCCGCAGGAAACTCCAACAGTAGGACCTTTTTTCAATCATAATAACAATAATACTTAAAAGTAAGTTACATTAAGTAAAATAAAGGTAATTAAGTAATTAATTATTAAAAATAAAAAGTAGTCAAAATCATATTATTACAAACCTTAAACTGAAAATAAAAATAATGACTATGAGAACAACACGATGAGGTTTCTACGTCAAAAGCAATAATTAATTGAACAATATAAATTGGTAATTATATGATATAAGTATAGATGACTTATTTAATTGAATAATAGTGTTTTTTTGTCAGGATATGGAATAAGTTGTTGATATTTGTACCTGCAGATTTTACTTTTTACTTTTATTTTTGATGTTTCTTAGCGTATGCTTTTATGCAATAAACATTTGATTGATTGATTGATTGAATGATTATACATCGACTGAGTTTGCGTGACTTATAAAAGTACTTACCAAACTCGCTCCAAAATCCATCGCGACACCAGATGAGAAAAGCTTGTTCAATGGTGGGCCTGAAACATTATTTATAAAATATCTTAATGTGAAACACAGCATTAAAAATCATATAAATACTTAAATATTAATGATTATGCTTTTTTATGAACAATGCCAGATCTTGGCTTAAAACACTTTAAAAAAGAGCCCGCGGATACGAAGGATATTGATATGATTTGTTTTGTATGAGATTTAAATTCAGTATTTTATAAAATGTAGTGAACTTATACGAAAAATAGAGCCAGCTATTAAGATACTTTATAAATAAGACATCTTGCGAGTAAAGTGTTGAAAATATTATTTTAGACGAGTTCTTCCCGAACGTCTATGAGATTGTTTTAAATATTTTTCTTCAACAAATAAACCGTATTATTTAATTATCCGTCACATTTTTTTCTTAGGCCAAAGCTTCTATAATGACCTTCTGGCATTGTCCTTTGCGTATTTTGCAAACAATAATAATAATAAGAAATCAATACCTAAAATCAAATCTGGAAACCATCTCCAAACCTATTTTTGTCCCAAATTAATCTCTAAGCTTTGTACCGATAAATTAAAGCAAATGGATTCCTAATAATAGTTTCCGATAAACCAAATTATACAAGTAATTACTTTATTGACGAATCAATAAGAATATATTTAAGTTTTTTGTTTTTCATTTTAACAAAAGAGTGCTTGGAAAATACTCGACAGTGTGTAAAATTGACGCTAAGTAAACACTTTAACGTCCTATTTACTACCAAAGAGGATTATAAACCTTTTGTTGTGCTTTTATCTTCATACAAATGAGCGCAGTTTGGGCACAAGCGCCACACTTTAGCTAAATAGAGAATGGCCGTTCAAGCTGGATCGAAGAATAAAACCAAACAAACAAACAACAATGTATTAAAGAATATGAGAATACAGCCGGTTTGTAATATTTTCATTCTGTAAATACCATGTCATTCATTGTATTTTATGACACATGAATGAAGCAAAATACTCTTACCAATTAAGAGGTTGTTTATTTTTAGTTTTCAATGACTGCACAACTTTTATTTTAGGACTTAAAACGCTTTTTTCCATTTGAACCACAAATAACCACTGCCAATTCACAATTATTTACGATACTTGATGGATAGTCGAAGACTCGCCAGCAAGAAAGGGGTGCGTTAATAAAAGTGAATCATTTTCTTTTATCTCTGTCACTCTTATTGGTTTATTAGCGCTTGTCTCGTTTCCTCGCGTGGATGTTGATAATAATATTTTTTTGGTCCTTGATGAGTTGAGGGGTTTGAACAGCGCATGTGTGTGTTTTTTTAATAAAACGTTCCGTTTTACTGATAATTTTGACTGATTTGCATTTTAGTTGACGATCTCAATGTTGTATAGTATATATTAACACGCAATTCAATTTATACTGTAGTATTAAATTTATTGTTAAATAAAAGAAACTAAACTCAGTAGACTTTTGACTACAAGATGTTTTGTTGAATAGGTCAATTTTGAACCCGTTAAAGACGCTGAAAGTAATAGATTATTATCTAAAATAGATGACTACAAAATACTTTTTTATGTAGATTTTATTGCAAAGTACAAAAAGTAATTACAAATGGCAAACCTAATGCGTTAAAGCATTATCTACTAGTCAACTACTAGGCCAAACAGAGAATAGTTGAGCTGGTTGCGAGCATTTCAGTAAGAGCCTGTAATTATCCTAAAAAAAATATTATGGTATTGAAGAGCTGTTCTAATGATAGAGTTGGAAGGCGGCAACAAGATTTCCTCTTTGCAACGCGGACTCCCCACGAGGGGACTTGTTAGTTTGGTTAAGATAAGCAGGTGAAATAATAAAAAGCTACCTTGACCTGGAAATATGATTCTGGACAATAACTTATTTATTAAGAGCAATATAAGTAATAAATTTGAGGTCCTAGTGAAAAAGGGTATAAGTAAGTCTTCTGAGGATCATGTGAAGAGGGGCATAAGTTTAGTATACGCCGTTCATGTATGTGCCCTGTGTGTAGTTAAGTCGACCTTTTTCACTAAGACCCCAGAAATAATCCACCAAAACACTTCGCCAATTTGATATTGATACATGTTGCATCCGTAAGTTAATGTCATTAAACAGATCTCCCTTTTTCAGAAGGCTACAAAGTATTAGTGCACATTTATCCATACATACACATACATACATACCTTCACGCCTTCATTTTCAGTGTGGAATGGGCAAAACAGAATTATCAACTCCACTAAAAATTCGTCGTTTAATTCGGTTACCACTAAGGTAAGGTAAGATGTTAATTCATGTATACTCAACATACAACTCCGTATTACTACACTTTACCTGACTAACTCCACCTTAACCGCTGAACTTAGGGACTGAAAATTTGAAGTATTCCTCAGGTACGCAGAAAACGGACACAACAGGTAGAAATAGGGGGAATAGAAGGAAACTGATGCGTACGAAGTCACTGTGACGTCCTCTAATTTAGTTAGCAATCGAGGAATCCAGTGATTCTACGCTTTCAAGGTCTCAATAGTACTTTAGGAAAAGGTTTCGGTCTGGTTTTGTCTACGATTAAGAAAAAATTACAACCTAGTTCAAAATATAACATTGTAGACGACCTCCGACTAATGAACCGTTAGCTTCGTTGCATCGTAGATCATATACTCAGGCAGTATTATCTTGATATACCTATTTTTATTTTCAGTCAGAAGAGTATAGAGAGCTGTTTCTTAAAAACGATGGAGGCATTTGGGAACTGAACCAAAATCCATAAGGTAGCCTTAAAAACACTTACGTTTAATTTTCTAATAAATTATAAGTATTCCTACAAACGAATGCGACACATTAATTTACTTTCGATTCTAATCTAAAATCTTCCATTTTGCTTGATAATAGAGTAAAAATTGCACTGCTTTGGTCAAAATTAAAGGAGTTCGAAAACAATGTTGTTGAATAGGCATATTTTTCATCTTCTTCTCTTCTGCTAGTGCCATCTCCTACCGGAGGTCGGCGATCATAATGGCTATCTTCACCTTGTCTACTGCCGCTCTAAACAAAGACCTCGTGCTCATTCCGAACCACTGTCTGAGGTTTTTGAGCCAAGATATCTTTCGTCTGCCTGGTGGTCGGCGTCCTTGAACTTTTCCCTAAATTATCAGTTGCAGTAGCATATTTTTCATACATGATCTAATCAGTTCAAATATCAAAATTGAGAGAAAAGGAACAGGTGAGTTAATGTTTAGCTAGCGCTATAGTTGGTTATATTAATGTTTGAATTCTGACGGTTATTTCATTTATTTTTATTTATTTATAAAGTTTTGTAAGTAGGCCCTGTAGGCACTTTTACAAGTCTGAGTCTACCAGCGCTTCCAAAGAGACCACTGTTGAGAAGAAGCGCCGCAAGAAACTCAACAGTAAGCCTTTTTTCTAAATAAATCACTTATTACAATACTAAACTTAAGCTACACAATTTAAATGTCACAGGGATGTACAGGTCCCAGTAGTAATAATAATTAAATATATCCAAATGTCGGATTAAAATAAATAATACAATTTCGGAGATGTAAACAGTCTCCAAATGTCAAATTAAAATTAATAATTAAATATAATTTAAAAAAAAACACAAAACAAGGGAGATGTAGAAAGTCTCCACCGTCAATTTTGGAGCTGTAAAGAGTCTCCAGAGGTGCTTTCCACGAGGTGACTCCTATACTTTTGGATTCCTGGTGTTTTGCTCAGACCACTAGGACGACATGAAGCGAAGAAGGTTGGTTTTATTTGCCACACTATTGATTTGTGTGAAATAAAATACTATAGCGTTCCTCTTTTAGCAGGCTAGTACCGCCCTAACCGCTCCCTTACACGATCACCTTTGCAACAAAACTTTTTCTCAGTTTCATAAAGTTTGGAGCCATAAACGGGGTTGTGATTAATCATATTCTCTCACTCTAGCACTTAGTTTATCGTATGATCTGTTTTAGGTGTAAGTGACACCACCCTATAACATCGACGTTCTGTGATCTTTTTTCACTTATTTTAAATTGAATCTAAATCAAACCAAAGAATATCACGATAGGCTCTACTGTTACGATGATAAGGTGCATATTAGAAGCATTCCAGTATGTGTCGTTGACATCCTGAATCCTATGTTTTCCTGGTGCATGCGCTTGCATTTCGTTCATTCTTCGATTTGTGCAGAGTGAATGGCGAGATTGGTTACTACTTCAAATAAGGGAGAAGTTCATGTTCCGATGTTATCTTTATTTGAATAAAAAACAAAGTAATTGTCTTAACACTTTAAATATATTAATGTATGTGGTAATGAAGTAGTGAGTTTTAGTTTACTTTGTTACTATATGACCCCGCAGCGCCCTGCGCCTCTATTCAACACGGCAAAAACTATATTATCGTGTTTGATCTGTTATCGTTTTGTCACCGTTTTGATAGATCTTATTAACTCAGTGGCGAAGCGTCACGTAAATAAATAGACAAGCCGGAGCAAAAAAAGGTGTATGGCGTGTGTCGGTTTTACGTTTTGTTTGTATACCTACTCTATGCATAGGAATTTTTGGTAAAGCCGTAAATAATCGGCTTGTACGAACGCCTCGCGACATAACTTGATAATAATAGCGGATGACGTCAATACAATACCATAACAGGTCGAAGACGATATGTTTTTTACGGTTTTTATATAGATATCATGTTATTTGCTTGACAGTAAGGGCGGGCGGTAGGGCGGAGTTAGAAACAATACCATAACAGGTTGAAAACGACATGGTTTTTATCTTCAAGAATAGAGGGCTTGTATTCGTCAACATATCCACGGAAAGTATTAACAAGCGCTACGTATTCTATAGTGCTACGAGCAACGACCATTTGCTGCTACGACTCTTTTTTTAAATGTTCATAATACAGAGGATACGTTCGTTTTTATCTTGTTATATGAGTTTTTTGTGGACAATAAATACATATTAAACCTATTCTAATAAAGCAAAACAAATTTCATATAATACTAAAGCATAATTGCCGCTAATATTTATTGTTTTTTATTAACAAAGGCAATCCCACCAACTTATTTAACAACATCTTCCCACTATTTGTTAACATTACGAGTATTCCAGTTTTCTTTTTCTTTTTGTGACGCTTAGATGTGAAAATAAAATAACGCTGCACTTACACTGGCAATTGAATCAGTAATACTTCGTCAACATTTATGATCGTCTCATTCCAGTCGCCATCAATAAACAATAAACTTTTAAATCTTACACGAAATGCGCAAAACCGATATTTAAATAAAATGCATCGATATCTTTGCCGCACGTTCCCTACTAACAGTTTAAAAGTCTAAAATCTGTAACGTTGATTGGACGACTAATCATCAGACAACCCAGTAAAAGCTCAGTTAATTAACACCTGCTCTATAAAAGCAATAATTAAATGTTAAAATGTAACCTATGCTGCCAGCATCTTTGGTACATACATACATTCATAGATTTAATATCTTAGTTTCGTGTATTGTTTTATATCTTGGATTTAGTTTTTTTTTCAGTATTGTTCATTTTATTTCGTTAGCCCAATAAATTACTATACGTATTTAAGTAAATATCTAAGTCAGTACGGAAACTGCCATCGCGGGATTTTGAATTCACGCTCTAATTATTATAAGCTTATTTCTCAATAACGAAAACCATTCCCATTTTGTAAAATTTTAGATTTTGATTCATTATAAGCTGGATCCGCATCCGCAGAAAGAATCTTCCCGCAGTTATACCAGGTTGACATGAAAACGCAGAGTTTAGACGGAGAGTTAGTTGATAGTCACTGAAATGTTCTTTAACGCCATCTGTATAAACAAGTCTGCACTAAAGAGGAGCGCCCCGTTGGTGGCCGAAAATTGAACTAGCAAGCTTTCCACATGCTCAAAAGTGGCGTCTTAAAAGTTTTCACTTTACGATTAGTAAGTTGGTTGTAACAAGCAGATTATATACGTCATTGTTTATTATCTTGATATACCTATTGTTATTTTCAGTCAGAAGGGTATGTTGGGCTTTATTTAAAAATCCATGGAGGTTTTATTTTGTAATAAATCAAAAGTACATTTGCTTAAAAAGTAATGCGACATATAACTTTATCCATCTCAAAATCTTCCATTTTGATTGCTAATGGAGAAATAATTGCACCACTTTGGTCAAACTGTATAATGTTTTTAAACAAGCATCTATTTTCATACATAATCTAATCAGCTCATATATCAAAATTGAGTGATAAGGAACCAGTGATCTTAATGTTAAGCTAGCGCTATAGTTATTTATTTTAATGTCTAATCGTAAATTCTGATTTTTATTACTACGAGGTGACTCCTATTATGTCGGATTCCAGAGGGCCCTGCCAAGGGGCATTGCGATAATTAGCGTTTCTATTCGTTATATTTAAAAAAAAATTGCGTCACTGGTAAATCACTTGACTTATCGTATCACTTCATCTATTTACCAGTGACGCAAATGGTTTAAAAACGAAACGAATAGAAACGCTAGTTAGCTTAGTGCATCTTGGCAAGGGCCTCTGGTGTTTTGCTCAGTACACTAGGACGACATGAAGCGAAGAAGGTTCGTTTTATTTGCCACACTATTGATTTATGTGAAATAAAATACTATAGCTTTCTTCTTTTAGCAGGCTAGTACCACCCTAACCACCCACCTACACCATCACCTAGGCAACAAAACTTTTCCTCGGTTTCATAAACTTTGGAACATTAAACGTTGTAGTGATTAATCATATTCTCTCACTCTAGCACTTTGTTTATCTTATGATCTGTTTGAGGTGCAAGTGAAACCACCCTATAACATCTACGTTCTGCGATCTTTTTTCATTTTATTCGCTTGAAATCTAAATAAAACCGAAGAATATCGCAATGGACTCTATCGTTACGATGATAAGGTGCATATTAGAAACATTCCAGTACGTGTCGTTGACATCCTGAATCCTGTTTTCCTAGTGCATGCGCTTGCATTAATTCCATTTTCCGATTTAAGAACAGTGTGTAACGGCGAGTTTGGTGACTTTCTTTTGAAAGTAAATTTTATCTTGTTTGATCTTATTAAGTTTATATTTTTAACTGAGTTCAAAAAAGGGAGGAGGTTCGTGTACCGATGTTTTTTGTATGTATGTTAACTGATTTTGCCGTCAATAACTGTTGCTAATTTAACCTTGGTGCTCTTCCCGTCCCCGGGCAATTTTACCATTTATTCCATTGAAGTCTATGGGAACACATTTTCGGTGATTATTCCTCCGTGGCAAGTCCAATTTTCAATTTTGTTTTTGTTGTTGTTTTTTGTTTTCTAAATCTTGTATTAAATAAAAAATTGCTATTACGGTAATTTGGTATTACGGGCTCCTGATATTTCTAATAGTTTGGGAGGAGTATACGGAAAAATGGAAATCCGAATTGGGAAAAAATCGAGCATCGCTCCAAAAAATCTTTTTTGTTCAATAGTACATAAGAAGTAGTCATATTGTCGTTGTTGTGTGGCGAGTTGAAATTTCCCATAGTTTTTTACTAACGGATAATAGGGACTACAATACATTTTTTTTAAATAATTTGCTTGGCCTCTCTCAAACAACGGTAAAATTTATCTAAACCAATGCTGTCAGGATAGACAAAGGTTTGACTATTCAAAATCCATCGTTAATTGGACTTCTAAAAATGTGACAAACCAGTAAAAGCTCATAAATATTTAGCACTTGCTCTATAAAAATAATAATTCCATGTTAAAATGTTGCAACATCTTATGTTTTTTTTGTTTTCGTTAGTCCAATAAATCTTAGTTAGTTAGGCAAATAGCCACTACACACGCTAATTATTAAAAGGGTATTTATAAATACCGAAAACCTCTGCTTTTTGTTTAAATTTTACTGTTTGTTTCATATAAACTGGATCCGCATTAAGCATCCGCAGAAAGAATCTTCCCGCAGTTATACCAGGTTGACATGAAAACGCAGAGTTCAGACGGAGAGTTAGTTGATAGTCAATGAAATGTTCTTTAACGCCATCTATGTAAACTAGTCTGGACTAAAGAGGAGCGCCCTGGTGGTGGCCGGAAATTGAACTAGCAAGTTTTCCACATGCTTAAAAGTGCCGTTTTTAGAGTTTTTACTTTACGTTTGGTTATATGTAAGCTTCGGTATTGTCGCTCAAGGTGCATGGTGTTTAGAGTTTTTTTTATATTGCTTGTATTGCGCTCGTGTTTCTGTAATTTTCATATATTTGTTATGAGGATTAACTAGCTGAGATATTATATTTATTTCATTTTGTAATGAGAAAATAGTTAATTCGTTTTATATTGATAATCTTCAGAATATTAATACCGCCAAAATTTACTCGCGTTACAAGACGAATAATTCTTATTTAATTTGCGCCACACCTCTTAACCTGAATGCTGCGGTGACTCCTGTTCAACGGCCAACCTTTAAACTATAGTTACTTTAATCTGAAGATGTGCAGTAGTTTCAGTTTCTTAACTGCGTTAGTCTAGCTATCACGTTTGCACTCGCACTTACGAGTATAATGTATCTATACACCTACCGTGTCAAACATATTATATACACAGACATTATTATCAGTGGCATAACACTGAATTGTAACCGATTTCAGGGCTTTTGTCTATGACACTATTTTGTTCCTTTTTGTGTGTCTATTTGCCAAAAATAAATATTCGTTTTTTTTCTTTCTTTCAATTATTGACTTGGCTAGGGTGTTTAAATGAACACGTGTCACTTTCATTTCGTAGAAAATCTTAAATTACGGATAGCTATTAAGAAAGTGGCTTATGGATTTCTGTTTAAACTTTCGTACCCCAAGTGTTTTAAAAGGGACGCCTATGTAGGCGTAGTGATAGAATCCCTAGAATAATTGGTCGGGATAGTTTTACGATGAGGCGACATGAACATTTATAGTGAAAACTCATGATCTCTTTATTAATAAATTGAATGTTATATTTTGAGCAAATCTTCTCTAGGGAGAAATGTCATGCGCGAAATGTATAAATTGAAGTTTAGATTACATTAGGTACTAGCAATAGGCAAATATAAAAAAAACTACATATTAAATTAAAAATTAAAATATAATTCTTACAAAAGCCTAGTGAAGAAAAAAATTAAAAAGCGAGAATTTTGTTCTGCATCTCCTAAATATCTAAAATGTTGATATAATCTGTTCTTAATCTTTTGAAACTAGGGGGCATAACGCATTCGCAATCACGATCGCTTTCGAAGCGGAACTATTATTTTCACTTTGTATGCAGAATAGAATTCGATTTTCAAAATGAATGAACGATTGCGATGGTGCCAGCGTAGGCAATAGCCCCTCAGGTGTAACAGCAGCATTCAAAGACGTTAATCTACCAGGAACTCAAAAATTGCCTTTATCTATTTTAGACAACAGCCGGGAGCCAGGGAGGCAGCGGTAACGCGTCCATGCTCAGCGAGTCAAGCGGGCAGCAGGAGGGAGTCTCACTGACTGCTATCACGCTGGCTGGCGGGCGTCTCAGAACATTAACGTTAGTATATTTACTTATGTGTTTTTATTGTTGATGATAAAAAACGGTCCAGTGCGAGATGTTGTGTAATAAGGTAGGGGTGCGTATTGGTGAATAATAATTAATATTTAAGCGGCAATTTGGATTGTTCATATTTTTACAATTACTCTTATTCGTAAACCATTTCAAGGAATAGGGTTTTAAAGCCGTTCCGCATTATAAAGTTTTTGAAATATTTATCTATTTCGGATATTTCGACAAAAGTATACGTGGGTGACACTGAAAGTTTTTAGAATCTCAAAAATTTAACATGATATAAAGATGTAAACTATTTTATTGTTTTTCAAAGTATTCTCCACAACAATCGATACACTTTTTCATTCGATAAAACAAAGCATTCAGCCCAACCTTCTTTAGGCACCTCTTCTACTGCCGTTTGGAACGCCACTACAGCCTCTTCTGCATTCGTAAAAGATATTCCTCTGAGCTTATCCTTCATTTTTGCAAATAAATAGAAATCGCAAGGTGCAAGGTCGGGGCTGTAAGGCAGATGACCCATCAATTCAATATTTTCAGAACTCAAAAATTGATTTGTTTGTCTGGCGGCGTGGGCTGGTGCGTTATCGTGATGGAGGATTACTCTGCTGCGAGGGCGTCGTTCTATATTTTTTTGTAAGACGATTGGCAAACATTTATTCACGTACCAGTCGTTTCACGTTTATTTTCTAGTAGTACAGTAGCATAATGACCCGATTTACCAAAAAAACAGGCAACCATCTTTTTTTCAGCACTGCGTCCTCGTTTCACTTTTATTGGTAATTCCTCGAAAGGGAAGACCCATTGAGCTGATTGTCGTTTAGTCTCGGGCTCAGCAATAAATCCAACTTTCATCGCCTGTGACGATGCCAAAAACTGAATTTGATAGACCACTGTTAAATTTTTCTATCATTTGGCGACATCAATTCACACGGCAGAGTTTTTGTTCTTCGCTCAAATTGTGCGGTATCCACCTAGCACAAAGCATCCTCACTTGCAGGTGATCATGTAAAAAAAAATGAACTTGACTCATGCCAATCCCTACTGATGTCCGTATTTGCTGGTATGTCGTTCGTTTCTCCTCATAAATCATGAGCCGCACAGCGTCAATGTTTTCCTCGGTCACCGCCGTAGAGGGACGACCTTCAGTTCAGCGTCACTGAGCTGGGTACGGTTTCTTTTAAATTCATTGAACCAGTTATAAATAGTGGCAATAGATGGGGCTTCATTATTAAAGCTTCATCATAAGTCTTTCATAACTTTGTTTTTGATTTAGTCCGCAACAAAAGTCGTAAAAAATCATGGGACGAAAATGCTCTTAAATTCATTTTTAAGCAAACTCTCTATTTTCAAATTGCCGCCAAAATTACAAAACAAATGACAGATTAAAAAAGTTGAAGGCGTTAAACTTTTAAAGAGCTCCATTTTGAAAATTCAAATTGTTTTTTTTTCTAAAGGAATTATAAGTGGTCTATTCTAAAAACATTCAGTGTCGCCTATGTATTCTTGAAGCCCTCCTAGGTGTATGTTACGGGTTAGGCGAAAACCGCTTGAAATAGTATGTTTTAATACACATTTACAATCACTTTTTTATTATTAGGTATTCTTTTGCTTAAAGATATTATAACAAAATTATTGGGCCAAATACAAAATTAATGAAATTTGTTTCTTAAAATTACCTATTCTTTTGAATGAGAATGTAAAAGCCAATTATTTTTTTTTGTCTATCCCTATTATGCTTTGTTATTTTATGTAATTTGTTTCGCTTTTTAAGACTATATATATTTATATATTTACTTGTTTTATATATTTATAATCTACAATAAACTTATATTACAAGATAAAACCAAACGTATCCTCTGTATTATGAACATTTAAAACAGAATCGTAGCAGCACATAGTCGTAGCTCGTAGCGCTATAGAATACGTAGCGCTAGTTAAAAGTTGAGTTGCATATGTTGACGAAAACAGCACCCCTATTCCCGACTGTAAAAAACATATCGTCTTTGACCTGTTATGGTATTGTTTTAACGTCATCCGCCATTACTGTCACGTAAATAAGAGTTAACGATAAAAATACGATAGCAGAACAGGGCCTGTATTCAACACGGTAGAAACAATATAGTTTTTCTTCTGTTATCATATTGTCAACGTTTTTATAGGTCTTTTTTTCGTAACGGTAATGGTGGCCTATTTAAAAACAATACCGGAACAGGTAAAACACGATGTGAATTCACTTTGTTGTCGTGTAGCCACAAAGTAAACTAAAACTCACTACACCGTTAGGAAGATTTTCAGATTCAGATTCAGATATTTATTGGTAAAAACACGTTTTTACAAGTCATTTTTCATGGGTACATAAAGTAATAGATTTAAAAGCGTTAAGACAATTACTTTGTTTTTATTCAAATAAAGAAAACATCGAAACATGAACGTATTTGAAGTAGTAACCAATCCCGCCATTCACTGTGCACAAATCTGAGAATGAACGTAATGCAAGCGCATGCACCAAGGAAACATAGGATTCAAAATGTCAACGACACATACTGGAATGCTTTTGATATGCACCTTATCATCGTAACGGTAGAGCCCATCGTGATATTCTTCGGTTTGATTTAGATTCAATGTGAAATAAGTGAAAAAAGATCACAGAACGTGGATGTTATAGGCTGGTGTCACTTGCACCTCAAACAGATCATACGATAAACTAAGTGCTAGAGTGAGAGAATATGATTAATCACAACCCCGTTTATTGTTCCAAAGTTTATGAATTCGAGGAAAAGTTTTATAGCCTAGGTGATCATATAGGTGGGCGGTTAAGGCGGTACTAGCTTGCTAAAAGAGAGAAGCTATAGTACATTGTGCATCAAGGGTAGTATGAAGGGAATTACTAACGAGAGTGTTAGAAGCCCGACGCCGAAGGCGGAGGGCTTTTAATGACTCGAGTTAGTAATCCCCTTACTGCCTGTGATACACACAATGGTTTTCATCACATTTGCGAGGAAAAAAAACAAAGAGAAAACACTTTAACTCTGCAAAATATAAAGAAATAACTTTTGACGAACGGGAACGTAAATGGAAACGATATTTTTTTGTGACCTCTACCACAGATATTAACTGCGTTTAGTTTCGACCTGGATTCGAGCCAGATTTAGCCAATTTGATAAAAATGTATAATTACTAAAATTAATGATAAATGATGATATAAACTTGAAATAGGTATAAAAATAATGAAGTTTAATGAAGCGTATAGGTTTTGTGTAATGTAAGTTAGTCTATAGCTAATTTTTAAAGATGAAATTAGAAACCGATTTAATTTTTGCCTGAAAATCCCTCCTCCTCCCTCCTTAGTCAGAAATGATGTACGAAAGAGTTGCAAATTTTAAAAAGAAAGTCATTACTCCCTAGGGATGACAACTCGCCATAATTCCCGCGGGAACAATTTAGGCCATTGTCCTTCTGTATACAGGCATGGAATAACACCATTTACGAGCAAGTGTGATGAAATAGTATTTTATTTCACACAAAGCAATAGTGTCGCAAATAAAACAAACTTTCTTCGATTCATGTCATCCTAGTTTACTGAAAAAAATCACCTCTTGGAAATAAACGTCAGAATTCAAACATTAAATTAACCAACTACAGCGCTAGCTTAACATCGGGGACTCTATTCAATATGGTAAAAACAATATCGTTTTTGATCTGTTATCGTATTCACGACGTTTTCATAGCTCTAATTTCCATGACAGTAATGGCGACCGAGTGAAAAACGTTTTTTTACTGCCTAGAAAAGAGGCGCAGATCACGTGTTGTTTTTCACTCAATTTTGATGTACGAATATGAACTGATTAGATTATGTATAAAAATAGATGCCTATTCAAAAACATTGTTTTCAAAATCCTTTTGACCATTGCGATGCAATTTTTACTCCATTAGAAAAGAAAATTGAAGTGTTTAAAGTAATAATTTTCATTAAATCAAAAGTAAAATTATGTGACGCGTTAGGTTTTACGCATATAATTTATTACAAAACAAAGCATTACGGCTTTATCTTAGGGTGCAATATGGTTGATTTCCCAAATGCCTCTATAGGTTTTAAAGAAAAGCCCGCCATACCCTTCTGACTGAAATAAACAATAGGTATATCGTCCCCTTACTTCTAGAACCGCTTAACTGCATGAAGTATAGTTTTGAGAAAAACGCATTTAAAGGTGTGAGTGCTTAAATTTCTAGTTTAACCCAATTCTAAGTAAATTATGTTTGTGATTTCATTACGAGAGGTTGTTAGTAATCAAAACTGTACGTAACAAATTAGTATATTCTAAACACAAATGGGTTAAATTGAGGGTTTTGTAAAAAAGGTGGTGCAGATAAGCGGTTTTTGCTGTAGAGTCAATTTAAATTTATCTTTTAAACTAATAGGCTTAGGCAGTATTAACTCAAAGTAAAACTTTCTTACTTATATAAACTACATTTTGTAGTAGAAAAATATTAAAAATTGTGATAATTATGCAGTTATCTTAGTTTATATTATAGTCACGCGTCAGTTAGTTGGTTTTGGCTGTAGAGAATATGATATTTTAGGATTAAGTGCACTTAAAATGCAAAATATTACTAGTATGTTTTGTCATGTAGCTAACTTTACCAACTGCCACGCCCCTACAAGATATAGCGTTATGTTTGGTCACGTTTGCACTACTCAAGACTTTAACCTATTAGCTTACAAAGTTTCGTCGAATTATGTTTACTAATAGGCGTTAATTAAATAATAAGCAATTTTAACACAAACATTAGTATTGACTGGAGAATATTGTAGTCAAAAAAAAATTAACAAGACATTGGTTTCAAAAATAGTTTATTAGGGTAAACCAGTCGTGACACTCCTCTGGTATAATGCTTTTATCACTTGTACTTGAACCACTGATAATAAAATCGCTATTCAAAGACGAATCCAAACTCTATGGACCTACTATAAGCTGTTGAGGAGTTCTTATGGCCACCTTCCCTCTCGATCATCATACCAGCTCGATGGTACTGTGGGGGTGGTGGGGTAAAGGGCACCCCACCATCATCATCATCGGAATCAAATTAGCATGCAAAATTTCAAGTCTATCAGACAACGAAAAGTAAGTTAAAAATATTTCAAGATTTATTTAAATAGTTTTTGACTGAGTCAATCAAGGCCGTAGATATTGCGACAACGATGACCTTGCGTAGGTACTGTGACTGTGATAAAAGGGGTTGTGAAAAAAAGAACCTTCGTGATTATCTTAAAGCATTCTTAGTAGCGTAGCAAGTTTTTCCAAACAATCGGCGCTGTTTCATTTTATCGCATAAACAGAGTTTGTATAGTTTAAATCAATTGCGACACTTAGTATGCAACAAGTTTAATTCTACAATGTTTCTAACTACAAACAATTATAAACTTATTATTATAGGTACATCCCTCGTCCCTCTGGAAACAAGAATGTCACCTATCAGGCTCTAAAATCTACCCACACAAAGGAAATCACAATTACTGATTGGATCTTTCCAATAGATCTTATTGATTATCGTATACTTATACTTGAATCTTATACAATGTAATGTAGTGTGTTACGTACGCTAGCCTATGGGCGACTTACAGATTGTTTTTCAAAACGATCGGTGGCCTTCTATTACATCTCATTAATTAATTACATATTTGATAAAAAAAAACAAAAACCCACCTTCAAAAATGCAAAAACTTCTTATAAAATGGTAGGTAGGTCTGTCCAACTGTATTTGGATATCGGTTTAAAATGTTGTGGGACCCCGACTTCAGTTGGACTGACCTACCTACAATTTTATAAGAAGTTATTTTATACATTTTTGAAGGCAGGTTTTTTGTTTTTTAAACATTTATTTTAAACTTTTATTATACTTTTTAGTGATACTATTTATGCTGTTATGTAGTCCCACTTTTCGATTAATGAGAAACTATAGAATATTTCAAGCACGCCGCGGGAATGTCAGTCGTACTTAAACCTGAATGTGCTAAAAGATGATAGTGTGTACATACATTCACGGTCATAAAACTCTATAAACTTTTTCGCCTTATGTCATTGAAATATAGAGAGAATGTGTAAATATGTTTATGACTGTGCCTGTACACCTATATTCCAGTTTACATTTATTAAATTAACTACCATACCTAAAAAATATTTCTAAGTTTTTTCAGTTTGTTTTTAAACAGCAGTCGTGTTTTTTATTTTATTTTACTATTATTTTTTATTTTATACCTTTTAGTGACAGAAAATACCTAAGAACTTAACGCATTCACTGCCATAGGGCGTGGCCTAACATAGCCAGAAGTCATTTGAGTCATATACTTGTTATAATATTATCCACACTTCTCAGTTGAAAAATATCGTAAGCGCCGCTAGCGCAGTCACGTCTTATATAGCTGCCAGTAAAAAACTTCATTGTGCGCGATGTAGAGCATTTCGTGTTTCCTCTCCAACGGTAGGTACAATTAAACATAATAATATGAGTATCATATATTTTTATGACTGTCTTTCAAAGTGCTTTCTTTAGATACCACACTCAATAGGTTCGGATGCCATTTTTTTTCTGCGTTGTAGTATAAGATAATAATAATTATTATTATTGTAAAAGACTTTTTAAAATAATTTAAAAAATCTTTTTCTACCAAAATAAGCTTTAAACACATAAGTTTTATATATATTTGTAATCGTCTTTTAAATCTCTTTATTTTGAGACCCCACTTGATAGGTTTGTAATTATTTTTTTCTTTCTGCTCCGCAATGTGGAGTATATAGTCGGCCATTTTGTTTTCATTCTAACGTCACATAGCCTATGTTACTCGGGATGACGTAAGGATTCTAACGATACCTCAAACATCTAATTCGGTCAAGGGGTTTAGAAGTTACAGTGGAATAAAGAAACTCACATACATACAAACATGAACCCTGAAAACATTACACTCTTTTTTTGGGGCAGTCGTGTAAAAAGGTGAGATGCGACATGCGACTAAGCGGGGAGGGCCTCACTAGAGAGAGAGCAGAGCGTGAAGCGCTTACGCGCACGTTAAACGGTTTTGGCTGAATCAGATTCTACCGCCGAAAGCAAAATCGAAGCAAGCAAAACCAATTATAATATATTTTAGTGTTTTTTGCTGATTAATATTCTTACCTGATGAGAAATTTTGAAGTGGCAAAACATTTTATCAATTGGTTTGAATGTTTTTGTAGATGGCAATATAAAGGTTTATATCTTTATGGTTAGCATCAAAAAACTACTACACATTGTTTAGTATGTTTTTGCAGTAGTCAAATTGTATTTTTATTAAATCATGAAACCTGCTAAAACCGCTTATAAGAGGATAAAATGTTTTTCTTGTTAGCAATTTAAAATATTGATTATTATCAGACATTTAGTAGTTTCTGGCTGTTTAAAAATTTAAAAATATCGTTTTTAACAGCCATTTAGTAGCTTTTGTTTGTTAATAATTTAAAAAATCGCCGTTAAACTATTTTATGCTAAAGGCTAACTCGAGAACGGAGCATCGTATTAAAAAACGGGTTTTACCAAAATGTAGATCTTGGAAAGTACTTTCTAACGGTATTCTTAACTTGATTTTGCCTAAAAGGGACTTTAAGCTGTTTTAGAAGTGAGGGGACGATATCAAGACAATACTGACGTATAATGATCTACGATGCAACGAAGCTGCGGTTTATTTTAGTCGTAGGTCGTCTACAATGTAATAGGTAGTCAACCATTATCGTTGTACGTTGTGGCTATTTTATTATTTTTCACAGTATCAAAAAAATATGTACAGACATTCTAAATTTTGAACTAGGTTGTAAATTATTATTTTTATTTTTTTGTCCAGCGAAAACGTTTCTTTAGTGGCATGAGGTCTCTAGTGATGCACTTAAGTATGAAAGGACATAAGTCAATTAATTGTTATTGTGATATCAATCTTATTGTTACGAGTTATGGTTGTATTTTATAAAAGTAGAATTATTAAATATGGAGGTCGGTCATTGCCACGTGTGTGAGTGGTATCACCCACTTTCTCCCCTTTGTGTACGGAAAGGGTCCCTATGTAGTAGTGGATACACTGAGACCTGCGCTGTAGAAGCCACAATTCTGTTGCTTTGATGAGAAAAATAGCTGAATTGGAACCTCACTAACGTCGAAATAAGCGGAATCAGATGGCCCAATTTTGACCAATGCGGAGCGGATTACTTACATGATGGGTGTAAAAATAATTATACGCAAATCGTACTTCGCGTAAAGGCGTGCGTTAGGCAATAGCCCTCTGAGCATATGGCGATTTTAAAATGTTATGAATTAATCCCGCTACATGCCCAAATTAAGGATTTTCTTTTTAATTTTGATTATTTTACTTTGAAAATCTCATTTTATAAAACTCATCTATTATCAATAAAAATAGGATGGAAAATAATAAAACATGTTAAGAGAAATAAACAGTTTTTACTGTCCCATATAAAGTAGACGATAAAAAACATGGAGATTTTGGAATCCACACCGACGAATAAAAATATATTAAACAATTTAAGGGGTTTTTAATTTTGTCAAAAAAGAGCAAAAGCATAGGTAGATTACGGAGAAAAAAAATAGAGATTAGGTCGAGCTTTGAACCCGGGTCCTCCTGCACCGCAGGTGCCCTTACGATCAACTGATCCACCGAAGCTCTAGAACTGTGGGCGAATTTTCCTATGCCTTTATAGAAATGAATTAGTAGTATATACATAGATATGTGTATGAAAATTTCATTCTTCAATAAAGCGTCAATAAAGATAAGCTTATCTAAGAGCCGTAATGAAAAAAATGAACTAAACTCTCCTTTACCTATTAATATAAGAGTCGTGAGCGCCATCTGTGAGCTAGTAGGCACATCAGTTACCCCGGATGAGTCCCATTCCGCATACAGCGTGGTGAAAAGAGTTAAGGGAAGAAGAGGTCGCTGTTCGGAGATAGGTGGCAACGTTTTATGTACGAAATTGTCTCGGACCCTTATTATTATTCTATTTACAATTCAGATATAAACCCACAGGTATAAATGCACACAAATAACGTAAACACCATACCTGTATGAAAACCAACCATGTCACTTTTTACTACCGCCTGGGACGTACCAAGACAAAATAGTTTTCCGTTTACAACGCAAAATCGATTCAAATTCTTCGCTCTATTTGGGCTATTGCACACAACAAGGCATTTTCTAATTTTCACGGTCAACCGGCTGCAACAACAGGCACGCGGAACGCCAGTAGCGACGCCCAACCCCGACGCTTGGTCAGGGTTTAAGTCGAGATTCGGATACGCGAACTAAATGCATTTGCGTTATCTATGTGTATTTATATCTGTGCATAAACCGATACGAATCAAGAGGAAAAAATATAGCTTTTTAAATTTATACAATGTTTGCTTTAAAATACTTATTACAATTTAAGCTCTTTTTTTGATTTACCTGGCGGATAAAGTAGACTTTTGTATATAAGCTTCCTGCAAAGAAAGCTGAGAGGTATATACTAGGAGCTCGTTAAAAAGATGATTCATCTAATATTTATTTCTCTTCCCGCCTGTTTCACAATCGACCAATAAATAATATTTGACAGATAAATCTGGCCCTTCCTCTTTCTTACACTTTAATATAGACAAGGAGAGAGCCAAATTTTGAATGGCAGATAAATGTACTCGTTGATTGTGAAACATGCCCTTTGTTTAGCTAACAGATTCAAATTGAGACGTTTTAAAGCTCGTATATGGTGGTGAGTTTAAAGCCTAATTATGTACGGTTGCACGCATTGCTTTATGTACACACATCATATAATGGGGGTCCCCGGGTGAAAATTCAACTTAGATATGAAACTAACGTTTACGTTTATAAAGTTTATTAAAAATCTAAATCCTCGACAATGTTATTTTTCTCCCCCATGCTCGGAAATGTTAACTTTACTGTTGTAAAATCAGACCGCGAAGTTCTGAGTCCTAGACCCAGGCAAATAAATAAAAAAAAGTTATTCTCTCTCTTCTCTTCTCTTATGGCTCTCTTCCCAAGAAGAGATAACGGTTTTGGACTGGCAGTCAAAAAGTCCGGACCTAAATCCGATAGAGAACTTGTGGGATCAGACGGTTTTAAACTGGGATTCCAGTGAGATAAAAACGGAAAAAAAACTGGACCAAGAGGTCCAAAGAACGTGGGAATTGATGCGAAGTAGTGATGCGTGAATCGAAATGGTTTTAAGTATGCCAAATCGGCTTCAGGAAGTAATAGAAAGTAACGGCTATCCTCTCCGATATTAATATACTTACGAGTAGCATTTATTTGCATTATATTGGGTATTTGTAGTATTGTAACCACTTTGGTTTAATTTTAAATTTTTAACTAACGATAACTATATTGTTAATTAAACAATTATAAAAAAACAAAAGTGGGCACGAGTTATGGTTCCTTATCCTATAGTTAATTTAAAATAAACAAAGTTTGGTATCATTAATTCATAATTCTCCTTCTTTATTCATGTGTAGGTGACACACCATCTGACCCCACGCGTTACCTATACCTCTATTTAAAGTTGTGTTAAAATAATTATAACAAATACACATTTACAGGATAAAAATTATGGGCCTGGTCTTTGGAAAAGCAGAGATATGGACGGTTCTCCATATGAACCAAAGTAAGTAGTTAAAAAAGACTTCGATGAATACTTCTGATAAGTTATATTTAAAAAAGCATCAAATAATCATGGTATAGATGTTAAGTTAAGCATATCGACGGTTCTGTGACTTAACCTCGTATATTGAATAATGTCCAGTATAAACTGACACTCACTAACTACGCGACTGCATACTTAGAGCGTGTCAGTTTATACTGGACATTATTCAGTATACGAGGTTGAGTCACAGAACCGTCGATATGCAACATGATTATTATTATAAGAACATGAATAAAAATTCCAAGGGCTACAATATGGTTCAGTATGCATTTGGTCTGTGAAACAATGGATAGCGTAGAAGGCAGAATTAATATGTTATGGAACTTATGGAGGGTACTTCTACCCTCATTTTTTTTAAATGTCCTACTACGGCGTATTACGGTAAACAGAAATCAACAATGTTATTTATTATTGTTATATTTTAAATCCCATAGAAAAAAAGTCTGATACTTCACAAAGAGTAGTTAAAAAATACATCATTAATTATTGTTTTAGTTAGATTCCTGTAACGGCTAGGCCCACTTTCTCCTATCTCCTTTGGAATCACCAGAAAACAAGGTTTGCCCAGAGCCGCGGCCTGGAACATCACGCGACAGCGGCCCTGATTTCTTGTCGTCTCCTGCTCGTGCCTTAACACAAACATCAAACTACATCGGAAATAATTGTTCATCGCCAACATTCACCCAAGACAATGAAATAATTAACAACATTACACAAACCGTAATGCCAAATAAAACTGTTCAGTACCGTTTTGAAAATTGTAAATTTTACCAACTGTTTTAATAATTAATTAAAATTTGACGAAAAAAAGAAGATAAAAGAAATTTATTCAGTAAGTAGGCCACTCGGGCACTTTTACACGTCAAGATACTACCAGCGCTTCCCAATAGGAGACCACTGCTGAGAAGAAACGCCGCAAGAAACTCAGCAGTCAGTCATTTTTTAAATTTACTCCATATTTCATATTACAATGGTATGTACAACTTAATCTAGCATTATATAAAGCTACAATTATTAAATTAAATATAATATCAAATAACAGTAGTTCAGCAGGAAAACATGCCAAAAATCTTACGGGAGAAAAAGATAGAAAATAATAAAATAAAATAATGATGAATGATTCATGAGATGGTGCAAGATGACCACATAAAAGTTTCGATATGTTTTCCTGCATCAACGGTGTCCCCCAGACAAGAAAAAGCAGGATAAAGTCTTTGCATTTGAACAAATTACTATTGACTAAGTTTCGGGTGTAGGCCATGCATTTTTGTCTGTTAGATAGTCCTCGACCCTATAATACGCTTTAGACATTAACGACCTTTTCAAATATTTTTTTAGGTGCTGGAAAGGGTAACTTTATAACTACTTCAGGTAATTTATTATAGAAATGAATGCATTGACCAACAAATGATTTATATACTTTACGGACACGGAATTTTCGAATAGCTATTTTATTTTTATTTCTAGTATTTAAATTATGTATATCTGAGTTTTTAGTGAAATAATCTAAATTCTTAATAACATAAATAATATTCTCGTAAATAAATTGAGACGCTAAAGTTAAGATATTAATTTCTTTAAAAAGTTATCTTAAGGAGTCACGGGAATTTAAATTATAAATAGAACGAATGGCCCTTTTTTGTAACACAAATAAAGTTTGTATGTCAGCTGCCTTACCCCAAACCAGAATACCATAAGACATAACACTATGAAAATAACTATAATAAACTAAGCAAGCTGTCTCAACATTAGTTAGTTGTCTAATTTTCCTAACGGCGTAAGCTGCCGAACTTAGTTTACCTGCCAGTGCTGCTATGTGGGGACTCCATTGCAAATTTTTATCTATTGTTATGCCTAAGAAAACCGCCCTATCTACCATTAACAAACACTCGTTATTTAGAAAAATACTAGAATCTACCGGTTTAACATTAGGCAAAGCGAACCTAACACATTTAGTTTTCTTGGCATTTAGTAGCAAGTTGTTACTAATAAACCAATTATGTACTTTAACTAGAGTGGCGTTTATCCTACTGTAGTCTACAGTTTTTCTATCTACCTTGAAAATTAGTAAAGTATCATCAGCAAAAAGTACAATATCGCAAAGTTTATCTACTATTGGTGGTAAGTCATTTATGTAGATCAAAAATAAAAAAGGACCTAAAATAGAGCCTTGAGGCACACCTATTTTCACTATAGCTCCAACAGATTGCGTTTTGTTTACAACAACTGTTTGAGTTCTATCACTTAGATAAGAAGACATTAGGCTTAAAGCTTTATTGGACAATCCATAATGTTCTAATTTTAAAATGTTCCACGCAATCAAAAGCTTTAGAAAGATAAATAAAGAGTCTTGTTTTTTTTTCGCAAGTGTGTTAAAAAACGGCGTATGTAACACGTGTGCCTGTGACCATAATATACGCGGCTTTCTTGTGGCGCACTCGCTTTCGCTCGTGCGCACACAATAGCGCCTTGTATACAATGGTCAACTTAGCACACTTGTATCATTATGTACTATAACACTTGTCTTTTTTTAAGTATTATTTAAGCTGTTATTAAGTTTAATACGGAGAAGTTTCAAGATAAGTACCCTTACCATGAGTAACAATTAACGTACTCGCTAGCAATTCGGATCCTCTGTCCCTTGCATATTTGTAATAGAGGGATAGAGCATTAGACTCGCTTGCAAATACGTAATAAGAAACAGTAAATACAATTAATTTAGCCTTCGAAGCAAGCTTTGATATGCAGTTTAATTTGATAACAGACTAGTTTTAATGAAACTAATGATGATATCTTACTTAAAGTTTAATAATAAGAGTAGTTATATTGATTAGTTCATAAGAGATATTTTTCAACATGCAAAGGGTTGTAAAAAATTACTAATTATTAAAATACAAATTATTATTTCCATTGTTCCATTTTCTATGAAATAAAACTGTTAAAAATGGTGTCTGGTATCAAAACAACAATGTCGGTTATCAAAAATAAACTGCGTATCAAAGCTTGCTTCGTAGGCCAAATTAATAGTATTCATTAATAGGATTAGCATGAATATACTACTGTCATTCGTTAAGTACTAATTTGATTAGGCTTTTTTCCAAAATAGCCTATTGGGCCTATTAGGACAGAAAATAATGTAACGTTTTTATACAAAAATCAGGAAATTAATTAATTGTTTAACGAGAAAAACAGGGGAAAAGGGGCAATTAATCCCATACGTACATGACAAAATTGGCAAGTATGCAAAAATACGACAGGGCCAGTCCTGCCAGTAGCCGGCGAGCTGCCGCCGAGGACGCACTGCACCCGCGTATTGAATTCACTTTGCATTTACTGGTCCATGTTGCCGTGATTTCGTGCAAGCTATGGTGCAAGACACCTGGCAACTGACTAGTTTATCTTTGTTTTTGGCAGGTTACAGTCAAAGCGGAGAGCAAATTGCATGTTATTAGACAAGGTGGTTTTAATATTATTCAACACGTTTATTTTATGAACACTACACTTAGATCATCTTACCAAAAACAATTATTTCATCAATCAATCAATCATTGTAACTCCACCACCAACCACTTAACAGACGATTAGAGTCATAACAGTTGTCATAATGTATGAACTAACAGTCGATTATCACTGATTCAACATCGTTAGTTTACTTTATTTTTACATTTTTGATTTATTTTATTTAGGCTTTGTTTAAGTTTTAAATTTTTGTGTGTCCATTTAATGACTATACTACATTGAAGTAAATATTGATCGCTAAATATTCTGTTTTTACAACAATAATGAAAACGTTGCTATTTTATTAAACAAACTATGATTTGGTTTCATACAAGCTAGTACCGCATTAAGAATCCGCAGAAAGAATCTTCCCGCAGTTATACCAGGATGACATAAATACACAGAGTTCAGTCGGTGAGTTGATAGCTTCACAGAAATGTTGTTTAACGCCATCTGTGTTTACTAGTCTGCACTAAAGAGAATCGCCCCGGAGGTGGCTGGTAATCAAAATATATTGATTTTGACAATGAAGTGGTGTCTTAAAAGTTTTAACTTGTAGTATTTTTAAATTTGTTGCATCGTTAACACATTAAAACATATAACTAGCAATTTTATTTTTAAAACAATAAAACCCTAAATAATCAACAAATACTGAAAACCAGTCAAACAAAACTTACAAATATGTGCCAAAAACATTTCTGAACAAAAAAAAATGTATTTGTGGGTCTACGTTAAATACAACAAAAAATCGTTGCCACATTCCGACTCCATTTGATAATGGAGTCGGAATGTGGCAACGATTTTTTGTGTATCGAGTAACTCGCATTCTTAATTTTTCCTGGACGCATATTTACCACTCTGGATTTTGCAGCTGGCCCGAAGGGCCAAACCACCTAGGAATAGGAGCTGCGCACTAGAAGAGCTCCGTCACCTCTGTAGAAATGATATAACTATTCAGATTAATACAGATTGAGAAATTATGCTATAAAGATTATTTCTGCAGAGAAAAAAGGTGAAGCAAATTAAGGAACTGAAAAAAATAAAAAAATAAAAATTTTACGAATGCTAATATTGCTCCCATTATGTATTTCCAACCGATAACTATAACACTAAAACAAGTTAGATACTATAAATTCAATTCTATGTTCAATGCTAAGTAGGGCATTTCTGCATCTTATCGAAGTAATAAATTATTTTGTTAAATCCAGTTTTACCACTTGGCACTTAGATTTTAATTATAACGCCATCTGTTAGCAAATACGGACATTACACAGAATTCCAAGCTTTCAGCCAATTTACGCAAAGTCACGTCAAGCACGAGAGCTTTGTTAACAAGAGTACTTTGATAATATAACTCCTCATGATCATGATTTCCTAGTACGTTTCATTGCTTACGATAGTTTCTACCATACAAAAAAAACAAAAACATTCAGAATTTTTTCAAACCACAATAAATTTATTGTAAATCTGCGACGTTAAATGTCTGACTAAAATCATAATTTTAAGAACTTTTCATTTATAAATCATTAATAAACCCTTTCAAACGGTTGTCATGGTTTCTCAAGCATGGCATAAACAAATACAATACCTTATTTAATCACTTTACAGAGCAAAATAATTAAACAATCAATAGAATAATAATGAGTACGTTTCGTTTTAATTTGAGATTGTTACCAAATTTTTATATTCGGCAGTATTTTATGATTAAAATACATAAATGAGAACTAACATAACAAGTGCTACGATCGCAGCTCTACACCTCTCTATGATATTCGGGGGTGCTACGATTCAGCTTTTATATATGACTAAATCGGATACTTCGTTAATTTCACGTTTATCATAGTATCATAGAAGAACTGTTATTTTTTAGATGTACATATTTATAGTTATTTTGTTTGTAATGATTCAGCTTTTATATATGACTGAATCGGATACTTCTTTAATTTCACGTTTATCATAGTATCATAGAAGAACTGTTATTTTTTAGATGTACATATTTATAGTTATTTTGTTTGTGATGATTCAGTAAAATAATATATATAATTAAACGGAGATTCCCTCTCAAATATTAATTTGAAATGGGGAGGGGCTCATCATCAGAACCTTCTGACCCCATCGGCCATATTAAACTAATAACTTGGTAATATAAAAAAAAGGTCGGGATTTCAAACCCGTTTTGATTTTAAACTTATGTTATGCATGTACAAGATGAAGTGGTGTAGGCTCGTTTCATAAAATCACACTTGTGTTTTAATGTCTCTAATTATGCACCAGTCACATAAAAAACTATTTTAATATTAATAGAAATACACACAGTCACGTCAAGCCAAAGGATTAAAAAATATATATGACTGTTCCGTTTAAATTTGCGATCGTTCATTCGATCTTTCCGTTTGGGAGATACGATGCCACAGCAGACACACAGATACACAGACATACAGATACACTGAGACACACGTTAAACGTATAATATAACACTCATGTTTTTACGTCTGGGGTTAAAAATAAACATTGTGTAAGTTTTTAGAAGCATACGAGTTAAACGGGTTTCGGATTCCAACAGTTTAGAGGCAATGGTACCAGGAGTGCATACGCGGCCAAGAGAGGCATGGATCGGTTTAGCAAGACCAAGAACACACACGAGTGTACACGCCCTAGTGTGCATCAGCGATCGATGCTGTACTTGCATTTCACACACCTTGATATCGTGTAGAGAACTGAGCTATTCGCTCTGATACTACCAAGCAAACATAACTTTCAGAGGGCACTGCATTGAAATGGAAAGTGAACGTAGCTGTAATTCGTAAGCCAATACGCGGTATCTCACATTCAATAGCCAAAACTGATTCAACTCTCTCCTCTTAGTAATAAGGTTGCACTTGCTACAGGGGGGTTAATGTGACATAGTAAAACAGTTAATTTTACGGCGAGTGTAAAGGACAGTGCTATAGCAGTTATATAGCCCTGTCCTTTTCTCGCAGAGTAAATTGAACTGCGTTGCTATGTCATAGTAACCGCCCAGGAGTTTTATCTGAGAAACCGCGATTTGTTTTAGCAGGGTAGTGTAGGTGTAAAGTGCAGTTGGCGTAGTGTTGGATCTGCAATATTACCTTCGTTAGTACATTACTTCTATAGTTTAAGTTTAGACTTTCCTTTTTTTGTTGTACGCTTAAGAAATACAACTAATTTAGAATTACAATGGCTTCTTCTAAAACGGCCATAGGTTTAAGGTAAAACTTGACTGCATTACAACAGAACTACATTGGCGCGCCCTTACTTTATACTTATATTGCAAACATGCCGTTGATGTTAATTTCTATAAAAGGAAGCATAAACAGTTTTGAAACGTTGAATTCCCTTGAAAACGTAAGTGAAACCGATAATCCCGCTAGACCTTACTCGTAATTGCACTCCTTCGTATGAAATGTTTATTTTTACTAAAATTAGTTGACAGTTTCAATGAACTCAATTAATTTCCACTTCCCGGGTCACGTTTCAATTTTTTATTTTTATTAAATGAATTTTATCATGAACACGATATAAAAACATCAAAAACATTTTCAAAATTACAGACTCAGCATCAGCAGTGTGGCAAGGGCGCGCCATCGTTGAAGCCAAATAAGCCAAATAATTTGGCTAGTGGTTTTAATTTAAATCGTATCCCACGTATGCACATGCTTGTGGCACGGATCATTGATACAATATATAATGCGTGATCTTAACCATTCCATTACTAAGCTTAAAGATCAGTCCCATCGATTAGCTTCTCTTTCTACTTCTTCTTCTTGACGTTTCACAAATTATCTGTATACTCAAGTGACATTCGCATTCGTAATATAACCAAATAAAAATGTTAAGCATACTTAGAACCTTGTCACTGTGAATGTCATTGTCACTGTCATGTGTGTCATTTGATGTTTTGTTTGAAGTTTACTGTGACAATGCACTGAAGTGCTTAACATTTTCGTTGGTACACGCACATCTGACAAAGTATATAATAATTATCAAACTTTAAAATGTATCATAAAAACAAAATAATGTGTGTGTGTGTGTGTGTGTGTGTATGTAGTCATAACCTAATTTTCAAACCGCGGATAGATTGGGCTACCCCAAGTTCAAATTTTGTTAGTGGCCAATGTATTTTTTACGCAAAATAAAAACCTATCCGCGGTTTATACAAGACAAGTTTATCAGCGAGTTAGACAGCTAGCGACTACGAATAGTTAGTTACTATGCTACGATACCACTTGGGTGAGTGAGATAGGACATCAACATAATGTGCTACAGATGTAGTGCATAATTGTTTTCCTTCGTATTGTCACGGAAACGTACGAACGTATCTTGCTATTTCAGTATGTCACAGTACAAAAAGTACTGAGGTTGGCTGAAGTAGCATGACAAATACGAACATTTCCGACAAAATACGAAGGAAAACAATTATGCACGACATCTGTACTGCTACCAAGCAGCAAACAATGTATATCAAACTATTTTCTAGGCTTTATGAACTCCTAGTACTTTTTCTTATCAAAAGCACTGGATTGGAGCTTCTGTAACACTTCGTTAGCGCATGTGCATTAGAAGCCGTGGTCTACACGGCTTCTAATGCACATGCAGTTGCCCTATAAACTTGGTGTAGTACGGACGGTCGTGGTTGGGAAGGAATAATATAAACTTTTATTACTCTTTATTAGATAACATTATACAACTTTTTAATTTACACATAATTAATAATGACTCCGCTTTAGAGTAAATATATTGACGACGTTATTGCGCGCTAAACAATTTTTGTTGTCTTTATTCATGTAGCATTGAAAACCCTTCATAAGAAAAGCATGGCATTACAAATTTATTTTTAGTTGAATCAAGTGATTTCGATTAAAAATAAACGGATTACCCAAAATAATAAGAACTTGTACAATTTTAATTGAGATAACGTATTTGTTACATATGTATTGTTTGACAGTCGTCTAAATAAAATCCCTAAATGCAACTATACTACTATACTATGTTAGTTTGATCTTATGACTTTTGACGTAACTGCCCAAACCATATAAAAATAAAAAACAACAAAGAGACTAAGTTGTTAAATAAAAAACAAGAAATGCTTTAGTGGCTTAGAAAGAATGAAATTTAAATTAGTTGGTCCTTTGAAATTATGGTATAGTTCAATACATGTCTACGTTACTAAGGTTTAAACTTCAAGTTTTGGAATCTGAAATTAAGCTTATTTTCAGCCAGGAGAGTCAAGAATTAACCGCAAGGAACTTTATACCAGTATCATACAAAAATCAGAATTTAGAAGGCTCTTTCTTGCATTAATAATATTAACGTCAAGTTAATAGACAATTTTATTGCTTATGACAAATGCAATATCTAAAAATAATCATGAAACACCTGCTCTTCAGGAAAAAATGTATAACTGGCGTACATTGACCTCGTGATCAGGGTCTCTACTAATTAGATGCCCCTGTCGTTTAAAATGAATACCAGGCTTCCGTAATTATAATAATGAATAATTTATCTGTGCTTGTTTTTACTGGAGATGTTTTTCCAGAAGTATTTATTTATTTATGATCTTTATTATTGTGAATTTTTGATGAAAGTATCTCGGTATCTCTCTTTAAAAAAGTGTACATTATACATTGCAGCTCCCTGACACTTACAATTGAATAATGTTATTTAATATTAACATTAATTTATTACAACGTTATCATCATTAATTATTGTTTACTTTATTTTAATACCTTATTAGTTTTGAGGGGCTCTTTCACACTCAGCTAACTAGTCTGACAACAAGTCCGGCTGAAATTGCGACCACTCTGAGTAATTTGACGTCACAGTCAAGTGAACTTGAAGATTTTGGGACTCAAGCTAAGTCTAGACCAAATTTTATCGCAATCGGATGAACCGAAAACATTTCAAACAAATAAACATTAATTATTGTTTAAAATACATAATAAAGATACTGAATCAAAATAAAAAAATGCATGTTTTTTGTTTTTTTTTTAACCTTTTCAATTCCGTGATTTTTATTAATGAACGTCGTTTCTCCTTGTCAAAACTATTTATCTATTAGGGTATCACGCAAAAGCTAAGCGCAGGTATGGGTGGTACGCAACGCGTTAGTATTGACCGGGTTTGGCAAATACGCCAGGAGTCACTAGGGACGCATAAAAGCGGTGCATCATAATGCTCTAGTTGCACATTGATTTAGGGGAGTGGGATAACGAGTTTCACTTTCAGCCTGCAAGTTCCTCCTCCATATAACTAGAAATTCTAGAGCTTGCTTTGGATTACTCGACTCGGTGTCAGTTTTAAGTTTCATAATATTATGTATGTGTTTGTTAAGAGGGCTTAGGTCTTGTTGCTTGAAATAAAAATATTAATAATATACCTATTATATTCTGTATGCAAATAAATAAGGTCATACGGATGTATATCGAAAAATAAATGTCAGCACAGTTAAATGAAATACTATGCTACATGCGCTATGCTATATTATTTGTAGCACAAGATGTCTACGGCGTAGCGCTACGATGCTGTTGCAGATAGATATGCTATATTTCACGCTGTGCATATATTTCAACTTGAGACTTGTATGATGTCACGGCAGAGGTGACGCTATGTGTGCGGCCGTCGACTACAAACCGATCGTATTAACTATTAACGCTGAGCTACCAGCACAGCTTCCTACTACGTGGAAACAGAACCGCAGGTAAACCCGTTTGCAGTGTATTGCCCTCGACGTATCACAAGCAGAACAAGGATGGTTTTACCATCTTGGAGAGAAGGAACTAGCCTGCCCCGATGAACCTTTGCGACCGACCGAACCTCTTGCTATGTCCTGCTTCACCCAAAGTACTTACTATACGTGTCCCAATTACATTACTTTAAGGAAGTGAAGGACCTAGACTCTAGGTCCTTCACTTCTCCGCGTACATACTCTAGGTCCTAGAGTATGTGCGCGTTAAAACCGGAGTTTCCCTAAGAGTTGAGTGTTTGGAGCCTCGCTACAAGGTTAACTTTAAGTCCTTTGTGGTGAGAGTACCAAAGATCTGTCGACCTTTTTAAAGCAGGAATTCTGGCCGAGGGGTTTCACATTTCGGCGATTTTGTGGCCGCCGCCGGCTAGCTAACACCGTGAAAGTGTTTTAGGTTTTGTATACACCGTGGGCCCGAATAACCCGACCAATTTTAACAATCGATACTAGAGCCTATTTGTAGAATATAATGGGTATAATATGTAGTCCAATAACGCATAATTTCCGAGATTTTCATTATTTAAAAAACAATTCCATAGTTAATTTAATTTGAACTCTGTCACCTTAACCTAAAGCATTATTTAATAAGAAATTGATTAATTAATTTATGTTGTATGTGGATGATATTGCTACTTACAACATGAATCTTTCTTAGTAAATAATGCTTTAGGTTAAGGTGACAGAGTTCAAATTTAATTAACTATGGAATTGATTTTTAAATAATAAAAATCTCGGAAATTATGCGTTATTGGACTACATATTATACCCATTATATTCTACAAATAGGCTCAAGTATCGATTGTTAAAATTGGTCGGGTTATTCGGGCCCACGGTGTATATGGGCCTATTCTATAAACTCTAAACATTCTTAATAAATATGCTTATATTTTGTAACATTTAATTTATACACAATTTACTACATATAAAATCATTATTTGGTTCGTTTTGAATTAAATCATGATCAAACGTTTATTTGAGTTAAGTATTAAAACTCAACTTGTACAAGCTACTCATGCCATGCAAACATCCATTTGCAGAGATGAGCCCCGACGTTGAGGATATATATGACGAAGAAACCCCGTTGCGCCCTACATATAGTTGCATTGCTGTGTGTAAGGGACCAACAGCATTTCAGGCATGCAGCCTGCATTGGGGCGGGCTGTTATTGATTCAGCCTGTTTAAACTCAATTCAAGTTAGAATGAAAGACCTAGCGTTATCTCTTTCCGATAAATGACACTTCACCTGTTGGAAACGGAGGCAGATGTATATTTAGTATGCCTTGAATTGACTACCTCTACGATTCTGAATCCCTGGTCACAGTCTCGCTTGGGAAGAATGTCTTCACGACACGGTGCAACGTCTAAGATCAGTCTATGTAGTGAGAGTGGACGCAAGAAAATGCACCCTCTTTTCGTTAAGCAGCCGGATTTAACAGTTTTTATGATATATCATTATTATTTAGTTGTAATTACTAAAATGCTGCATTTTTGAATTGGTAGGTAATAAATGTCAAATATTAGATGTTGTTGCAGTCATAAATAAATTATAATGGCTGATTCAAAAGTTTGTAACGTACAAATTTAACTCGATAACCGTGCATACTATTTATATTGATGACATATTATTTGTATTTGGGTGTTTAAGTCTTATTTTGTAAAACTTTTAGAATTAATGTACTTTCAGCCCAATGGAAACCTGTCGCACCATAGAGCGGTGTCACAGTGACATTATATACAATTTGTTTGATACGTCTTACGACTTGAATCATAACGTCACTGTGACAAAGTTCTATCGTGGGTCAGGATTCCATTGGTTAGATAGGACGTAGCAACACTCGCGACGCTAACACGAATGTTACGATACCTCGTTAGTCAAACTTGGGTTATCTATTTAGCCTAAACGAAAGAACAAATTCATATTCACATTCATATCAACATACATACAGCATAAAAATGGCAACCTTTTACAAAATGCCTGCATGTTCATTATTTTAAAGAGCTTAAGAGTTGTCCCCTGTAAGGTTTTATAAAATAATGACAAAACGGCACCAGGACTGGAGGTTTGAAATTGTAGTCAAGCAAAGTGCTTGGTGCGACTCGCATTTGACCAGATTTTTAAAGTAAAGCGAATCGAATAAAATTCGTGCAAAGATGAAGGTTTCTAACACAAGTAGGATACGTGGCTGATACGTAAAAAATAAATAAACCATGATTTAATATTTTAATGACGAATACAAAAATAGCTGTTTTAATTGCTTTTATGTTTTAATCAATTCAAAATTAAATATCCAGGAAGCTTGTTTTTCCAAATGGTTCACAATAATGCCTATGTTAGAAATGTATTAGGTCCTACGTATAATAAATCAGTTCTCTTTGTTTCCTTCATACCTCTCAGTTTTATGCGCTCCTGGTGCATTCAATTTAAAAATAGCCTGTGCCTTCCCCAGAGAAACCAATACTTGTTGCACCCGCTCGTAAGGGTAACGATGCATTTTAAAGCTTAAGAGTAATAGAGCTAGAGCTAATTTAAAGTAAGTTTGGTTGTTCGTCCATATGCGTAATTTAATTTTGATCCAATGAGATGTTCGGAAAATAGGCCTTATAAATTAGGATCCAGAAAGTCATACAAAAAGAGTATGTGTGTACTATGGTATGTAATCAATTTATTCAACAAAACAGATAATCAATAGGAATGCAAAGTATAAAAGGGAATTCCTCATATTATATACTATCATACCAATACTACCAATACCTTACCTGGTCAAATACGATATGAGTTTTACCGCCTAGAATAGGCACCCTTTCAATTTTTCAAACGGCTGTTAATCAGGAAGAATTTAAGAATGAGTAATTATGTCTCTAGATATATACGGTGTTATTACAAAAACTTAGCCATGCCCTAGACACGTCTAAAATGACAGTTTTCTATGGGTTGACATTTCCTTAACAAGTGTTCAACTGTTGTTGTTGTTGTAATAACACCGATTAAGCTAATATTGACCGCTATTAGCTTTAGATACATCAAAAGGAGTCAAAGTTCTTCAGCGTGGTGTTTTTAACTCATTCTGAATTAGTAATAAATACTCTAAATACTCGTAGGTGGTTTATATAAGAAAGACACGTCAAACACAACAATAATATTGAAATAATACTGAATAATACAAGAATAACAATTTTTCAATATAAACTTTCGATAAAAAAAATTGATGTAGTCAAGGCACGTGGCTTACCAAGGATCACTGGGGACGCAAAGCATGCTGGCGCACTGTCATAGTTGCATATTGACTTGAGGGAACGGTGCAACCTAGTTTCTCTTTCAGCCTGCGAGACCCACACAGTGGATCTAAAAACAAAAGGTAAAAACTTAGAATACCAAAAGTAAGATTAAATGGATAATGTATTTATATATAAAGGGATAATTTAATTTAAATATATTGCCCGCTCTTAGCTTGGGATAAATCAAAACGTGTCTAAACCTGCGTTTATTTAGAGATATTACTTTAACTCATTCTGAACCAGTAACAAAACACTTTAAATAGGTCACATCAAATAAAACAATCCTATTTTAATAATATTGAATGAAAATCAAAACTAAAAAATGTGTACAATATAACCTGTGTTTGAAAGATTTTGAGGTTGTCATGGCTCGTAGCTCGCCACAGATCACTCGGGACGCAGAACATGCAGGTGGTACATTTTTCATAGTTGTATATTGATTTGAGGGAACGGTGCAACCTACCTATTTTCTGAAATATTATTCAAATTATTATCTTAAGGATTATAATAAATTATTCAAAAAAACTCACAACGAGCCCTTTTATTTAAATTTTCTGACGGTACAGGTTCCTTCTTTTTATTATTAGACGTGACCACAATATTTACACTTAAATTATTTAATTAACACGTCCTATTTTAAGTAAAATATATACATAATGTAATGTGTAATTTTTTCTTTACTTAATTAGTCCAGTAGTTCCAAAACAAATCGGTTTTAAGAGAATACACATAGACAGACATGCAAGTGATCTTTTAAGGGTTCTTTTTTTTCATTTTGAATTACTAAATCTTAATCAGCTTAACTGCGCGGCCATCAATTACAATTTTTGAGTTGCTTGATAAAACAGATTAGTCGAAGCATGGGACTAAGTGTTGGAACATAGTTCGGAATTTCATGAAACAGAAAAATAGTAAAGAATATATCGCAATTTTTTGGTTTACCTATGTTAACCGCTTTAGATTTTGATCTACTGTGCGTTACTATTCCGTGGTTATTGATTTCCAGAGTAAGCGGAACCTTATGACATCATGAGCTCCTGGTAGATATCGTTGAGTAACGTCACCCGATGACGTAGTGCCGCGTCATCTGGGCGCGGCAGGCGCGGGGAGAGGGAAGCCTGGCAGCTGCACTTCCCGCGTTAGTGTACATCACATACATAAACAAACATGGCTGTGTCGTAAATGTATTCTTATAATAATTGTGATTATAACTTATATTTTTATTCAAAGCTAAGCAGATCAACTCACGCACATGCACCCAACATAGTTTAAAGGGGCTTCTAAACGGGCCATGTTTTGCTGCAATTTGTGGCCGGCAACTAGTGCTATCTTACTCTTACTTCGTATGTTAGAGCAAGATGCGTATAGTTGCCGGCCACACAATTAAGGACCGTATGAAAATTAAATTAAGAGTGAAGAGTGAAACGTCCATTACTGGTGCCGGTGAGCTAAAAGTCTCCATCATTGGTGTTGTCACCCTATTATACCCTATAACCGCGAATTTTTTTGTATCATCATTAACGAGATTAGTATACCACCTATAGTTTTACCAAAGCATTGTATAATGAGCGTTGCCATGGTAATAACAGATCTATATTCTATAATAATTATTACGTCATTGTTATTACCATGGTTACTATTATTCCGCATATAAGTCTAGGCGTTAAGTGAACACTTGACATCCTAATTTGTATATAAACCGTAAAAAAATATTAAAATACCAATTACAATTATGTATATTAAAAACAAAAATATTTTTGAGACTAAATGTGTGTTTAAAATTACATATTTATCCCTTAACCACCTACGCAAGGTCTCTCAGACCTTTGCAAATACAAAATAGTGAATAACTCATCGCGAGTTCATTGCACGGACCTCTGTGACCTTGGACCTTTCCCCGCCGCCATCCCAGTGCCGGCCATGCAACTGACGCGTTCGGACGTATGTCTCTATAAATTTGGTGAGCATAAAACATCGTCAGTGGGTCTCAGCGACCTTTCCTAGGTGGTTACGTACTATAACTTGCTGGTACTTGAGACCTTGCCGAGGTGGTTAGGTACTAAAACTTGCTGGTCTCCGAGACCTTGCCTAGATGGTTGCGTACTAAAACTAGCTGGTCTCCGATACCTTGCCTAGGTGATTGCGTTTATTATGAGCTTTTAATTTTTTTATATTTATTTATTTGCATGTTATATTTTTTTTAGTTAAAAATACTTCCCAGTGATGCAACCATCGAAAGATGGTTACGAGAAGCGTCGTCAGGTGAAGATGACTTGCCGGAGGACATTAAAGGCAGCGATTTAGAACCGGATGAAGCACCAACAAACTTACAAGAAGAACAATATTCTCAACAAAGATACCAACTTACCAGCACTGCCAGGTCCCAGCAATTCTGAAGAGCTACGAACTACGAGCTCGGAAATGTTGCTCCACTTGTGACCCTAAAAAGCAACGGAAGACGCAGTACATATTATGTATTTAATGCAAGAACCCAAGATCTGCATTCAATGCTCCAATAAACTGTGTAATGACTGCCGGCAAAAATGGCTATTGTAATAGCTTGTAATTTTTAAATAATATTTAGTTTTTAAATAAAAACTAAGGTTAATTAGCTTGACTGATTAATGATAATAAAGTATTATCAATAAAAAAAAAATATATTGTTAGAATATTCTGTGATTTGTTTTTCTAAAGGATTAATAGTTTTAGTTTGTTAAAAATGATAACAGAATTTGTTAAGTTAAGTCAAAACAACATGTTGTTGATTAATGTCGTACGATTTTTTTTAAATAAATACTTAAGACCATTAAAACAGTAAATTTTATTTAAATACACCTCTTACAAAAATTATTTTAGACATTTCAAGTAGTGGTCTCCATGACCTCTCGTAGGTGGTCAGGCTATAGAAATCGGACGTAGGTAGTTAAGGGTTATTAAAGTAATAAAAATAATATGGTTAATATCCATCGATTTGCTATTTACCATTGTAACGTTAAATATGGATATCAATAAAATGGCGTTTTGTTTGGTTGGAATGCCAAACCAAACGCTTTAATTAATTTTATGATAATTGTCAGAACTATTTTAGTACCTTTTAAAATTTGCATAAAAAATTTGTTAACATTTAACAATAAATTTCACAAGGTGTTAACGCCAATTGGAATAATGAAAATGACATTGCTGACATGTAATTTGTTAGCAGAAAAATCAAGCTTTATAACGATAAAAGTTAGCGATTGTTTATTTTTGTCATTATCATTTTAAGCTCGTAGAAAAAGTTATGTATGCATCGGTACATAATTACCTCTTAAGGTATACGTGCCTGTCATTAGAGCGCTTACAAGCTCGCGCTCTAACCTCGGCACGCTTACCTTATGAACCAGTTACTCATTATGTACCAGTTACTTAATAACCATGAAACGCATACTTATTATAATACGAAAGAAAAACCCCATGTTTTACGTCCTGGATCTCGGATCTGGCATGAGATCAGATATCACAGTTTTACAAAACACTTCCTCGCTTCACTCGTCGTCGTATCTCCGTTTACTTGAAAATAAAATTGTAGAATAGATGAATATGTAGTGGTTTAGTTATTGGCATATTTATTTAAGTTTGGTCATATTGTTGATATTAGTTACCAAAATCCAATAACTATTTCGGCAACTAAACAGCACATCCATTTTGTTTTCTGAATAAAGGCTATAAATGTTAATTTCCTATTTTAAATAGTTATCGTGCCCCAGAAATACAGTTTCTGCCCAGCGAACAAGATGATTCCAGTTTTAGACCTTATTACAATGAAGTAAGGTAAAATAATGATAAATATCTTCGTACTCGTACATGGGCCGTTTCAACATACATCGGCGAAGTACAGGGTCAACTCAGTACAAACTGTAATAGGACATCATATTCAGCAAGAGTTTAAATTGGCTTTCACACGCACACATCGATATCCAGTTACACACCAATGCTATAAACTACGGAACTAGCGTATAGGTGATGTCCAATAGAGCCAGTGTGCAGGGGAGAAAATAACAGTATTCTTGATGTATAATAATTTTGAAAGATCATTTTAGTTTAATTTGAATTTATACAGATCTATAATTAACTGAAGCATTCATTTATCTTTTTTCCTACAAGTAGAGTTAAAATAATAAAACGTCTTTGTTTTATCTAAACGCCATAATTAAATGTGCAGTAAAATTCTTACGTATTTCTAAAATATCGCAGTTTAAAGAAATTTTCTGTAACCCGTGTCAGTTTACGGTATTTATTCAAACTGAAACAAGATGCGTTCTTAAAGACCGTGTGACATTAACTAAAACCCATGTTAGGCTGTTTAGATGCAGCAGATACATGAGTGAGCAAGTTGACGTGCTGGCCTAGTTGGTAATGACTCTGCCTACGAAGCTAGCGGTCCTGGGTTCAAATCCCGGTAAGGGCAGATATTTGTGTGATGAGCGCGAATATTTGTTCCTGAGTCATGGATGTTTTCTATGTTTTTAAGTATACATTTCTCTATATAAGTATTTATATCGTTGTCTAGTACCCATAGTACAAGCCTAGAGCTTAGTTTGGGACCAGATCAATTGGTGTAACATTGTCCCCTGATATTTATTATTTATTTATTTATATATACGGAACCGTAAATAACAACCGTAACATTTCCAAAAGTACGAACTCTAAAGTTATTTAAAAGTAACAACCCTAAAATTATTTCAAAGTGACAACCTTAAAGTTATCTAAAATGGCATCCCTATTATTACCAGAAATAACAATACTTGTATTAATCATAAACAAACAGCTTATTCGAGATTACAATAACTATAACTTGTATTCGCTTGTAACTCGTGACAAAATCTACTGTGGCAATTGAACACTTGTGCTAATGCTTTAGTATATTGTCGTATATACTGTTGACTATTGATTTAAATTGAGCGTTTATGCGTTGGATAAGTAGACATGCCGTCATCCCTTTCCGATTAATACATTTATTCGATTGACCTGGCTGTCTCACCTGATTTAAGGGCGGATGTAATACAGGTGCGTTGAACACTGCATCGGTTATTAGCTCCTGGTAGTTTAGCTCGTAGTAACTTTGTATTTGGTCACGGTGCTTCTGAGTTACTTACGACACGGTGCTTAAGCTTAGGGTGAAAAAGCATTTAATGTATGTTTAACGCTCTGATAACAGAAAATATTACCGCATTTGATTTGTGTAATTATTTTTGTCTGACTAACCTAAACGTGTTAAAGTAATTTACCTTGGTACAAGATGCTTATGTTTTATAATATATACTAAAGATTCCATTGTTTATTAGCCGGCCATGCACATAATTTTGCTCATAATCAAAATAAGTATGTACCATAATTTAAAATACCAAGTCCAAATTAGGCAATTGTTTATTTTCTTTACCCAATGTTTCAAATATGGTGTTTTGTGTAAAAATCTGTTAAAGACAAATGAAAATGAGCGCATAATATTCAGCGCCCAAAACTCTTCTACCAGCTTATCCTATAAGAAACTTCTGCATCTTTGGCAATCCTTGTACTTACAGTTTTAATATCATAGATTGTCAACGCCAGCCAACAACTTCACCCGCAATTTCAATAGAAAACTCTTTTGTAAGTTATGTATGCCTAGTACTAACATTTCAAATAGCTCACCTCATTACCGTGTGGCAAAATCGTAGGCCACACTATTTTGCGGTCGGTTTCAAATGAGCCTTGCCAAATGTAATAGAAACTTTTCCAAATGACTGAATCCTGGTGTGAGTTAATACGTTATTACCCGACTGAGTCAGAAAAGGTTATGTTCTCCGAGTGTATGTTTGTTTTATTTATTGTAGTCGTTTTATGGCCGAATACTATAATCAAACCGCGGTAGATTGGCTTACTTCGGGTTAAAATTGGACACATTTTGTGTAGGCAAATTTCAATTTTCAACCAAATTAAATGAAATCAAATAAAATCACATTTATTTGCCGAAACACTGTATTACATAAAGTAGACTGCCAATAATTAAAAATCCATTGCGTTCAGCCTGCATGCAAACGTGCAAATATTAATAGTTAGTCTAAACATTTAATATAAATGTAAAATACAATTATCAATTACAAATAAAAACATACAAATTATAATTCAATAAATAAATAATAACCCGAAGTGAGACCTAGCTTAACTCATAGCGATTTGCGATAGATTATTTGAAATGTGACGGTCATAGATCGACTTTGTCAAGTGTTGGCGACACCTAGCCTACAGATGGCGTTACTAGCCATTCTTTGTTACCTTTCATATTTAATCTTTTATTAAATTTTAGTCAACTTAAATGTAAAAAAAATAATTAGTATAATCGTTATTATAATTAACATTTTATTAAATTATTTTCTTTACCGTGCATGAGAAAATGTCCCGTTAGTGTTGCGCATGACGCGAAGTGAATTTCTAAAATGTCTTTGCTCGCCCTACTCATTTTAAAAATGAACCGAAAACGGGGAAATGTTATAAATAGGCCACGCTCACTTAATTCACCCTCTTACGCACCACAGCTACTTCTTGCAAACAACATCTTGCAACTAAATAGGTACCTATACCTAAGTATTTTAAATCGGTGTTATTCCCCATATCATTCAGTGCAACGAACTAATTATCTATTCCATTTCTATTTTGCTGTGTAGCGTTCTTGTGTTTTACGTAGGGTAGAAGTACCGGTTTTGGCCATCTTAAGACCGTTTTTGGCCACTCTACATTTTAATTAATATCTAAAGCATAATGAAATTACAAAAACATTTTCATATTTTATCTTAATATTAGTCTTCAGTGTGAACTATTTATGAATATTATTTTTAATTTGATAGTATTTTTTATACTCATTTCAACCTTAAATGGCCAGAAATGTTACAGTGGCCACAAACGGTCCAAATTGTTATTTTAGCCTTTTAGTACAAATATACCAACTTCATACATTCTGTTTGTTTAGAACAATAAACCCCTTAAACTTGATAGACAAGCAGGATGCTTCAACGCGGTGACAAATGTTCGAAGGGTTTTTCTTTTATATATGAATTAGAGTAAGCAATTAAACGTTCTAGGATATCATGAACCAATGGACAAGCTTGATAGCCAGGAATGCATTGAAATGTTCTGATTTGCTAACAGGTAGCGTTGTAATAAAAAATACAAGAGAAAAGCAGATATAACTTTGTTTCTATGATATCAAGTAGTAATTGTTGCATGATTTCGAAATTTGCAGTTACTTCTAAGACAACATACAATCTTGTTCAAAAGCATTATTTTAATACATTAAAGAAACAAAGTTGATAAATGAAAAACCAGAAAAGCTTTAATGGCGTTGAAACGTGACTCAATTTCAGCTTATGAAGAAATAGATTTGGTGTGTTTTCTCACTTGCTGCAAATTGATGTGAAATAGTAACGTTGATTAAAGAGATAATATGAAAATTTACCAGGGTACAAGCTGATATTTAGATGTTTGGAATGCATTAAATCATTAAAAAGATTTATTATATCGTACTTATGTATCAAATGCAAACGTTTGTGTGTTTGTAAGAGTTCTCGTACAGAGTCCAAATATAAAAACACATTGAACAGATTTATCATTAAATTCAAAAATAAGTACGTTTTCTTAAATCTTTTGATTGATGTGCAGGTAAAGGAAAAAAAACTTGTATTTACTTTTCACTTGTAATAAACCAGCTAAGTAGAAAATACCTCTGAAATTACTTCACAAAAATAGATTGAAACCCCGTTTTGACTTTGTTTGAATTATGGCAGCTGTTAAAAGGAAGGTGGGCTAATTGGCTTATATGTATAAACAATAAGGCAATATGTCACCTGAGAGGATATTCTAAGTTGTAAGTTGTTAAACTACACTTGAGAGCAAATAAATCGAGCCACTTTTGCAATTTTTACGTTGATGCCAATTGTGTAAAGGTCGTAAGTGTTATCATGGAAATTCGAATGCCAGATGATAGATAATTTTGGCTTTTATCGAATGATACAATTTTTAGTGGTAGGGATGGATATTTTCATTTTGTTAAGGGCCGAAAACCGCACGGCCTTTACAATGCATACTTTAGAACCAATGAATACCAGGGAATAATTAAAGGTTTTTTTGAAAATTAAAACGAATTATCAGGTTTTAATAAAGTGTATTACCTCCTCTAGCTAATCGACATGCACGCATGCGATTTTTCATTGACCGTACGAGTTTATTAAGAAAGTCTTGAGGTATGCCCGCCCATTCTTCCCCAATCGCTGTCTTGAGCTGGTGCAGGTTCTCAGGAGCGGGATCCCTGGCCCTGATTCGTCTTTTGAGCTCGTCCCAGACGTGTTCTATCGGATTCAAGTCCGGGCTCCGTGCTGGCCAATCCATGACAGGGATATTGACCTCTCTTAGGTAGTCCTGAGTGATCCGAGCTGTATGTGGTCTGGCGTTATCTTGCATCAGCATGAAGTTGTTGCCAATGTAGCCAGCAAATGGGAGCACATGTTCAGCGAGGACTTCTTCAATGTACCGATGAGCGGTCAATCCTCTTGAATTTGGCCCGACACCAGGCCCAGTAACGAACACAATGTCTGTCTTCGCTTCCAAAGAAATGCCGGCCCAGACCATGCATGAACCGCCACCATATGCGACTCTTTCTTCGATGCAGCATCGCTCTCTAGGCCTTCGGTAGACCCTTTTCCTGCGGTCATTGCCAAAAAGACAAATCCTGCACTCGAGAAGAGTACCGTCCTCCATTGCTCAAGGGTCCAGTTTTCATGTTCCCTAGCAAAGTGAAGTCGTGCTTGACGGTGACTCGGGGTGAGCTTGGGGCCATTCGCAGACTTGTGTGACGTCAAATTCTTCTCTGCAAGTCTCCTTCTAACTGTCCATCGGCTGATGGACACATTCCGGGTCTCTCGTAGCTTCTGCTGAAGCTGAACAGCACTGAGTCGCCGATTCCGTAGCGAGGTGATAGCAATGAAGCGGTCATCTCGCTCCGAGGTAGAGCGTACTCGGCCAGTGCCAGGTCTTCTTAAGAAAGCACCAGTCGCTTGGAACCTCTGAAACACTCGTTGGACTGATGATCGCGTCAGGTTAATTTGTCGGGCCACTTCACGTTGACTCAACCCTGTTTGCAACAGAGCAATTGCTTGAGCGGCTTCAGACGGGGTAGTATCCATGTTTATTAAAGGTTTTCCCAGTAGAATTGAGCAGAGATGTCATAAACAAATGTTTTTTTTTAAATTGACTTTAGTTGTTGGTGGCCAGCACAACAAACAAAACGGTTATATACCTAATGATGTGGCACAATCAGTATGACATGTGTACTAATGAGCTAATTAGAGGTGGGGTATTGTTATTGCCCACAGTGACGTGAAATATCCATCCCCACCACTAAAAATTGTATCATTTGATAGAAGACAAAATTACCTATCATCTGGCATTCAAATTTCTATGATAACACTTAAGACCTTTACACAATTGGCATCAACGTAAAAATTGCAAGGGTGGCTCGATTTCTTTGCTCTCAAGTGTATTACGAGGGCTGCACTGAAAGTTTCGGGAATCTAATACTTAGAAACATATTTTTGATACATATCATACGTTTTTATAATCTCTAAAGTTTCATTATTTTAACACACTGGCCACATAGAAAAAAAAAGCGATGGTTCGGTTTCAATTGTTTTTTGAAGTCGTCGAGTCGCTGCTGAAAATGGAATTGGCCCGTGAAAATTTAAGAGCTATGATTTATTACGACTTTAAAAGTGGATTATCACAAAAACAATGTGGAGACCGGATGATTGTTGCTTTTAGTAATGAAGCACCTTCAAAGACGACAATATACAGGTGGTATGCAGAATTTCAACGTGGCCGTCTATCCCTCACGGACGACGTGCGTAAAGGTCGACCAAAATCGGCAGTCACGCAAGAAAACGTCGATGCTGTGCGTCAGCTGATAAAGGAAGACCGACATGTGTCGTATCGGGAGATTTAAGAGTGTTTGGGCATTGGAATGAGTCAGATACAAATCATTTTACAGGAACAATTAGGCGTGCGAAAGTTGTTTTCCCGTTGGATCCCTCACTTATTGTCTGAGGAGCAGAAAACGACTCGTGTCAATTGGTGCCTCAGAACTTTGAATAAATTCAATGGAGGAAGCTCAAATGCAGTTTTTAGCATTGTATCCGGTGACGAGTGTTGGATATATGCATATGAGCCTGAAAATAAAAACCAATCTCGAGTATGGGTCTACGAAGATGAGCTCAAGCCGACAAAAGTTATTCGTTCTCGCAGCACGGCCAAAAAGATGGTGGCTACGTTTGTCTCTAAATCGGGTCACGTGGCTACTATTCCTCTTGAAGATCGTAGAACGGTCAATGCCGATTGGTACACCAATATTTGTTTGCCGAGTATCTTTGCTGAACTCCGAAAAAAAAACCCTAGTCGCCGCATTATCCTTCACCACGACAATGCCAGCCCTCACACCGCTCGGAAAACAACTGAGTACCTGGATGGTGAAAAAGTCGAATTACTGGACCATCCTCCATACAGCCCCGACTTAAGCCCCAATGACTTTTTCACATTCCCCAAAATTAAGGATAAGTTGCGTGGTCAGCGGTTTCAGACGCCGGAAGCAGCAGTGGAGGCTTTTAAAATGGCCATTTTGTCGACCCCTACTTCAGACTTCAATAAGTGCTTTAATGACTGGTTTGATCGCATGGAAAAGTGCATAAAATATAAAGGAGAATACTTTGAAAAACAATAAAAATACTTTTATTCAATTTAACTGCATATTTTTTTCTATTCCCGAAACTTTCAGTTTGACCCTCGTACTATGGCAGGTAGTTCGCAATCTTTGTGTGAAAAAAGTTATCGCCATGCAAAGACAGCGATGTTTCAAAGTAATTATGCTCACGTCGCCCATATAGAAGGTGCCCCGATCTTATAGTTTTTTTCCAAATATTTCTCACAGTTATTAAGAGGTTTCCCGCTACACAAAATCGTTATAGTATTAAAAAGGATACCCCTTGATAGTGCTTATTGTTGTTGTTTTCTAGGCCCTGTTCATACAACTCTGCCTATTTTTCCTTGACCTTTGATAAGCATTAATGTTAAATCACTATCTACATAACAATAAAATGTTATGAGCTATTTCCAGATCACGGGGTCACGAGGCGCGTGTAGTATTCAGAAGCACTCGATAGTGTGCGTACTTGAGATAGACCGCGCGTGTGCTCTTTCTTTTATTGTGTGTCGTGTGCATTCAGGAGCTCTTTACTGGTGTGCGACTTGAGCTAGACTGCACAATCATGAGCTCTTTCTTTCATAGTGTGTCGTATGCATTTAGGAGCTCTTACTGGTGTGCGACTTGAGCTAGACTGCGCATGTGCTCTATCATTCATCGTGTGTCGTGCATTCAGGAGCTCTTACGTGTGCCGGTCCTGGTTAAATATGCACTCCTAGTACTATCGTCTGGCTTGCCAGAAACTTTACCTTGCTCAGGCAAGTCTTTGTCAACAGTAATGTTAAATGCAAACGTGACTTATTAACATGCATTTTTTCCTGATATTTAAGAAAAGGCCACGTGGCGTATATCTTGCCAACTGTTGGTATCTTCAAATTATGTCTAAGTCTTGTTGTTTCACATAATTATTAGATCTTCGTTAAACTAAGCATTTTCATTTTTAAAATAAAGAAACAATTATTAATGATTATGCGTACTTGTCATTGTATTTCTAGTGAATCAAATATAAGAGACAACTTTTAATCATTAAACATTAATATCACGAAAGTACTTAAAATGGGGCTATATTTAGTAAATACCTATGGCACAGATCATAATTATCATAAATTGCATACATCATAGATATGTTGTTATGAATTTTATTTAAAAGATATTTTGAGACCCTTTTAATAGAAATAAAGGCACACTAAACTCTTCCTGACCCTTCAGATATCCTATCATGTCAGACTCTTGAACCAGAACTCAGGCAAAATATGCTCAAATAGTAAAGTAAGTTCGTTCGTTCGAATAGTGTGCACTGCCCGCGGTGGCTTGTTAATACCAATTTTGACGGCACAATAAAAGCATGCAAACTAAACTAAAACTAACAAAGTATATGATTTTTCATTTAAAGCGCTTTACCGAGTTTCTTACGCCGGTTCTTCTCGGGGCAAAGGTTTTATTTTTCGAACCGGTGGTAATGCTTTTTGACATTCATAGGTGCATTATATTATGCCTAAATTGAAGAATAAAGAACTTTGACTTTGACTTTGACTTTTAGGTTGCTTTTTCTCCTTATACGTATTTTTACCACCTAGAATAAAGGCCCAGATAGTAAATAATAAAAAAAACTTAATTCTTAATCAATTTATTCCATTATTTTTTGTTACTATTAAACAATATACTACTTAATCAACTAGATATTTGATAATCCAGATGCTTGAAAAATTATGACAACTGTTGGAACCGTTTTTGATGATTCATGAATGAAAACTTCTTTGAACTTACGCTTTTTTCTTACGTAAATTATTGCAGGTTAATAAATTATTCATTGCAACCCAAAGTTTTTATAAGTTTTGTTGGGGACAAACTATCGTAAGCAATGAAACGTACTAGGAAATCATGAACTGACACGACGAGTTTATCAAAGTGACTCTTATAACCATTTCGTGCCTTCCCTCTTGTGGCTAGCTTGACACCGCTATGCTGGAATGCATTGACATGTCCGTATTTTCCAACAGATGGCATTGTAATAAAAAAGCAGTGGTATCTTTTGTTTTGCCAATATCAAGAAAGTGCTTTAGTGCAAACAGTCAGTTGTTTAATGAACAACTAGAAAAGCTTAATGGCTTAGAAGCTTTACTTTTTTTTTTGCATTCTTTGACATTGCAAAGTCCTTGCTGTTCCTTTCTGACGTGACCCATTTTATTATAGAACAAACCTCCTAACCTAATATTTAAATGTACCTACCTATTTTATAAAGAATCGGACAGATAAAAAACTTGGTAGAAAAACAAAACTTAGGATTTGCGACAAATTACTTATCTAGTTATTTTAAGGCATGTATGACCATAACCCGTTTAATAACAGGACAGATGTGTTTCATTGTACTCTTTTCTCTTCAGTACTATTTAATGTTACCCTAGTACCAATTGTGATAATCATGCGTGCGCCTCGTGTAAAAAACAGATGGCCTCGACAATCCATTGGAAATGGAAATGAGAAGATGCGTTAGATTTCAGATCATCCATCCATCTTGTCTTTACTATTTATAACTTTAATATTATAAAGAGGTTAAAGGTGTTTCTATGTTTATTTATTTGTTTGTATACTAAGTGATATCTGGAACAACTAAAACGGTTTTTTTTTTTAACGCAATTACGAAATAATCTATTATTGCTGATGAATATAGGCTATTTTTATTTGGTTTATAAGTAACGAAGCAAAACGTTCTTTCTTTGCAGCCATTTAAAAGCAGGCTGTTGCAATTTTTCTGTTTGGTTCCTAGCCTCGATATTTTCCATGGGTGAAAATAACGATCAGTTATTTATTTTCTGAATCTGCGCATACTATAATATTTATTTAAGTGCAGACTAACACGTGTTCAGCATAATCGCTGTTTATGAATTGCCGACCAAATGATTTAAAGATGACCGAACAATTTAACTACAATTTATTTCTGCTCATTTTTCTTATATAATATATTTCTTTAGGTACAGTTCAGCTGTTTGGTAAAATTGTCATAATCATATCTAAAACTCTTCCGTGACTGACTGACTGACTGAACAGAAAAACAACTAAAGGACAGCCTTTGATAAACCTAGGGTCTTGAAATTGGCATATTTCTCGGATGTCTCAGACAAAATGTATATAAATATACACGCAAAAGTATTTGCGTTGTAATTGCATATTGAACCTTAATTATTTTTATTTATTGCCAGCTTGAATGAATCGTGCGGAATGAACGCGTATCATAAACACAATTTAGAAGTGTTCAGACTACTTTTGTATTTTATGCTCTCCTAGTACTGTTCGGGTATGATTTGTCTGCTTTGCGACCGATCGGAACTTTCCGAACGGTCCGATTGGAATGGGGGCGTTTCTGGGGGGTTGGGTTGAAAACAGTTACGCCCATTAGCTTAAAACAGTGGTATGTTAGTTAGTAACATGATTTATTCATTTATGGTACATTAAATTAAAATTTGTTGTTTAACAATCACAAAAGAAATGTTCCAAAATATGTATTGTAGGTACTATGAAATGTTTAACCGTTACCAACTCCATCTGTTAGTTAACATAGAAACTAAATTGTAAGCTTGTGAACGATTTAACTAGAATTCCTCAAGAACTTATATCGAGTTTAGTGATTGTTTCGTTTTACAGAAAGATGTCACTAAATTATTGTTTTACATCTCCGAAATTGTATTATTTATTTTAATCCGACATTTGGATATATTTAATTATTATTACTACTGGGACCTGTACATCCCTGTGACATTTAAATTGTGTAGCTTAAGTTTAGTATTGTAATAAGTGATTTATTTAGAAAAAAGGCTTACTGTTGAGTTTCTTGCGGCGCTTCTTCTCAACAGTGGTGCTGGTAGACTCAGACTTGTAAAAGTAACTACAGGGCCTACTTACAAAACTTTAAAAAAAATAAAAAAAATCTCTGATTTTCGTATCCGTGGCGTAAACATAATTATTATGACCGTATTTAATATGAATGTTAAATCATCGTTTCTGTACGGTCACGGAAGTTAATTTACTACCCATTTCAAAGAAAATCTGCTTGAAGATGTCATTGTCATTAGAGATGCATTTGTTATTAATAGGAAACTCAACCTTGTTGCTGTAGAATGTCAGATTGAATTTGGAACTAAGGTGGGTGACAAAATTAATTCCTTGACTGTACAGAGATTCCGTCCGCGTAGAAAATTAAAACATAAACTCAGGGATGATGTAGCATTCGTACGTATGTACGTGTTGTACGTAGCGAGACTCCATCTTACCTTTTTAACCGGATTAAATGGTCGAGAAGTGCGCGCAGGTATAAGGCAATCGCTATCGTGCCTATACACCGGACTGCGGCTTTCAGAGGTAGTTTCAGGTTTGCGGCGTCCAAGTGCTGGAATGATCTCCCTCCTCCTATCCAAGGAGTGTCTAGCAGGTACACCTTTAAGCGCAAGTTTAAGGGCTATTTGTTGACACTCCAGAAATCTTAGTCCTCATCCAGCACTTACCTACACACATAATTATTATTTCAACCAGTTGCTTTTAAGTTAACCCTTTAATATATTTTTTTAGTTTTATCTAGGCTGTATATCGGTATTTATGTATGCGTTTTATTTTTATTATTATTTTCACGTTTATTCTTCCGCTATAAGTATCATGTAAGTAGTTTACACGTATAGTATAGTATGTTTGTATAGTGCTCCGTGAGTCACCGCCGGTACTGGCTGAAGTTCAGCGCTGTAGGTGTCTGACACCTCGGCATTTTGCTGAGCCAGTGTCCGTTTCACTGCCGCGAGGACACACAATTGCGTGCTATGCCTGTTACCTTTGTTTTCTTGAATCATTTGTATATTAGTGTGTCTTAAGGTTAGTGAATAAATGTATTTCTACTTCTTCTTCTTCTTCTTCTTCATTCTGATGGTGAAAGAATTTTCTAGAATCGGTCTAGTAGATTTTGAGTTTATTTGTTAAATACATACAAAAATAAAATCTTTTCTCTTTATAATATTAAAGTGTGGATAAATAAATAATAATAGATTGTATAATAAATAATAATAGATAGATCGTAGATTTAGCCCAATGTGACTCCATTAAATCTTAAATTTCGTCATTTATGTCGTTAAAATCAATAACTTTGGCCTTCGGACGGGTTACAATCTCCCAGCGGTGTACTAGGTTATCATAAAATGAAACATCATCGTCGTCAAAGCTAAAGGGGAATCTATTAATAAATCACGCATTCAACATAAACAATAACATACGTTGTTTGACTGTCAATGACTTGAAAATGTCTTTGTTTTTAAGCATACTTTTTACTCTTACCACCTGAAGTATAAGGTTGAATTTTTGTTGTTATATTATTTTCAATAGCAAATATATTGATTGTATTATGGACATATTTATTCCACCTCTTTTTATGTTAAATAACGAATAGCTTGACAAATAAACTAAAAACAGTTGTCATGTCACAACTGTGATTTTCCAGCCAACAAATTCCCCACATATTATTTTAACGTATTAAATTTGATATAAAATACTTTTGTTTGAATAAACAGCCCTGTGCAAATCGTCTCCAATTCGGATCTTATACCACTAGTACCAAATAAGGGTGAAACGCCCAGCAGCTGAACGCCATCTGTTGGAAAATACGAACATTACTAAGCGATTTTCAGTCTATCAGTCAGTTTACGCAGTGTTTATCTAACTAAATAAGAGAGGGCCGTTATGACAACAAAAGTAGCTTGAAATAAGTCCTTCTGTTGTTTCATGTTTTCCTAATACGTTTTGTTGGTTACGTGAAAGACCCCCCAAACAAAAAATTTGAAATTCATAAAAAAAAATAAGTTGCATCGGATTCCTTATTTATCAGCGATCATTAATTACTAATCAAAACTTCGTTTTAATGTACTTCTCATTCATAAACCATTGAAAAACCCCGTTAAAATATCATCGTTTCTCAAGCATTGCATTACAAATCCCAACTTTAATAAATTGAATATTTATCAGAAAAATAAGAAACATGTCGTAAGTTTTGTTTTATGTTTTTTAATGTAATTGGTTAGCGGTAGACTAAATAAAGTTCGTAATTATGCGGCTCAATATTTACACGAAATTCGAACACAGACCGCCACTTTTCTTAATAATGACAATTAATTACATAAGCTGAGTTCAACACATGACAGTCCTAATATAAATGTTAAAAGCGATATGGTTTTAATGGACAGAAAAGAGCCTGAGTAGAATAGAGAGAATTGGGATAAACAAAAAAAAACATCTCACGGTTTTATCTTTTATCAATGTCATTTTATGGAAACATAATTATTTTAAATTAGGGTTGAACTTTTTATGAAATTCAACAATTAAATTATATCTTATATAAAAAAGTGATTGTAATTGTGTTTTAAAACATTATTTCAAGCTGTTTTCACCTAACCCGTCAGATACACCTAGGCGGGCTTCAAGCCGAAAACAAAAGTCAAACAAAGGTGAAATATACTACATACTTTACATACATACATACATATATATATATTATTTTGTCGAAATGGTTTTCAAATAAGAGTAATTGTTCATAACAATTGCAATTGTTGATATGATAAGAAAACGTTGTCCTTAAGGAGCGTCCTCAAACGAACAAACCTGAAAATTATTTGAAATCTACTAGTACCTCATGAGAACGAAGAGGTAGTAACTAATATCACAGTTATACTAGAATATTAGTTTATCGCAAGTTCTACGATAGTTATTTGGGGGAGGGATTTGAAGTACCTTGCATGCTGAAAATAAAAACGCGATTGCACTGTTCCCGCAGATCCGCCCAGTTCTGGTGCAACCTGTAAACAATGAACCGCTTTCCGTCTTATGCGCTCCTAGTGAGTCCTGGCATTTTTGTTTACCTAGAGGTTTCCACGTGCGTTGCTTGGCAACCGAACTACGTGCGCTTAACGCGAGCGCAATAATAAAGTAAAACGTTTTATTCGCTAGAAGATGAGCTATTATTTTATAGCAAAGACAAAGATACGTTGTTTCATTTGTTTACCGAATAAATGAAATACTAATATTATAAATGCGAGAGTTTGTGTGTGCGTTAGTTTGTGACTCCTTCACAAACGTAACGGCTTTACGAAATTGGATGGCATTTGGGATGTAGTTTGCTTATACCCTGGATTAACACGTAGGGTACTTTTCATCCTGTTTTTTTTTTAAATCCTGTATTAATAACGATGATTTAAATCTACGCGGATGAAGTCGTGGGCAGAAGCTTATGATTAATAATTGTTTATAATACAATGAACCGACTCAAAATTATTACGGAGTTCCGTTGATTGACGAAATTTTATCTTGCCTAAGCACACTAAAAACGGAATTATTTAAAAGAAGTTGACAATTGCCGGAGAAATCAAGAAACACACACACCAAAAAAAGAGACGATGGAGAACCTCCCTTATTTGGAGTCGATTAAAAATAGTAGGTCATCTACATATGTACACGTATATATAATATTGCACATAGTATATTCAGTACTATTATGAATTCTGTGACATAACACAAGCAAAAAAATATACAATTGTGTTGTTAGTGTCTTTCTTCCTTTCCTTTTCTTGGCAAAGCAGGAGAAGGATAGAAGATGGCAGTTTCCCAAAAAATACAACAAATTTAATGTCTACTAAATGTGGCGCCTCTAGCAAGGATTCAACAGGGTTTGGTACAGGGAAGCAAGACTTCTGCGTTTGTCCACCCGCACCAATAACTTTGTCAATTAACATGCACTGTTAGCCGGCGAGCATCGTCGTCACAGGGTATCCGATTTCGCTTTTCATAACCTCTAGTATGTTAAACCTATGGGCTTTTCTTTATTAATAAGCATCAATAAACTTCTTGTTTTAGATATTTTAGGTAATACAAGTTTCAATCTTAAACTCTACATACTTCTTTGATGAATAGAGAGCGTTATTTAGATTTATAAAAACCTCTCTAAAATTATGTTCCCCTAGTACTTTTCCACTGGTTTCTTTGTTTCCCGTCGTTCGTTTGAGCACAACGCGCCTGCGTCGTGCACTTGAATAAAGTTAAGGTAACACGAGAGTAACAAACTAGGCCAAGTAATTGTTACGAGTACATAGTTAGTTGCAAGGAAGCTACTACTATACTGGTGTCGTGTGAAAGAAGCGCTTCAGAACCAACTTATCACGCATTTGGTACTTACAGAACCACATAGTAATTATTAACACGTTGATGATCACTACAACGATTGTAGAATTACTTGGGCCATCTTGCACGTTAATTGAACCCTAGGTTTAATTACTAAACCTTGTCAGATTTATGTAAGAACTGGCAATTTTTACAAATTAATCTGTTAATCTACGTGCAATAAATCGTTCTTTGGTAGATAAAAAGAAAATCTATACATATACTCGTAAAATGCTTTGTCCTGAATGACTGACTGACTGACGGATCAACGTACAGCCTGAACCGCTGATCGTAGAGACCTGAAACTTGGAGAGTGTTTTCTTTGTATGACGTAGGCATCCGATAATAAAGGATTTTTCAAAATTGTACCCCTAAGGGGGTTAAAAAGGGCGGCAAAGTTTGTATGGGATAACGCGATACCTTGGTCCAATCTACTACAAATTTTGCATAAATATTCTTTAACAGAATTGATGGAAGATGTGTTTCATATTTTATTGAAATTCATCCCCTAACGGGGTGAAAAGGGGTAGAAAGTTATTTTGGGGGTGATTTGCTTCGAAGTTGATATCAATACTCCTTAGTGCTTTTGATTTCCATTACATTTTATTTTGACACAAGTTAGAAAACTCAATTCGATTTTATTCAAAAAAGGTTGAACTCACATAAAAGCTTGGTGCAATAAATACCTAAACCGCTGAGTCAAAAGATTCCATATTTAGTACATAGGTTCCTTATGAGGTGAAGTAAGAAAGGACTTCCCGAAAATCGACATCCAACGGGAAGAAGTATGAGGAGTAGCGGGAAACTAATTCTGGCGTGCGAAGCCGCGGGCTTCCTCTAGTATAACTATAAAATTTCTCACACATTTCCTACTATTCACTTACTTCTTACCGTTTTTATCAAATTGCTATCACTGTGCTAAACGAGCGAATTGTGTTTTCACGTCGCACATCAACAACACTGACACTGGATTAACACCAGGTAAAAAAATAAAGGTTAATAATGATTTGGTTATGATATTATGTAAAACAATATTTTTTTGTAGGATGTAAGATAATTAAATGTAATATACAAAATAAGAACCCGCTTCAAAAATAGTAAAAAATAAAGTTTTCATTATTTGACGTAGATACCGTTACCATTTTATAAGTTTCGGTGGATATCATCTAAGTATGTATGGTCTTCTTCATTAGATCCGATTCAACTGTATCTGAATGCGAATAATATTTAAAGAGTCCCTCAATTTCGTATGCATCTCTCTCCTCATTATTCATCAATTCTGATTTGGTGACAGTGGGACCTAATCAAGACCAACAAAAGGAAGAAGGATTTTTCAAAATTGATACACTATTGAAGGAGAATTTTGTAACAACTACATTCAGTCAGCCGAAAATAGAACCTTCTCCTGTCTATTAAAAGAACGGTCGGCCCGCGCCCCAATTATGTAGACACGTCGTCGTCAGTTAAACTGGCACGCCGTACCTATTGGTACTAAGGCTGCATAAAACAGAACCGTTCTCGCAATCCATATAAAAATGCACACATTCAAGTTTCGAAGGGCGGGTGAGCGTTACCATTTCACTGAAAAGAGGAGGTTCCAATTTTCAGCGAAATGGGAACGCCCACATGAATCAATACAACTACATAAATCAAACTTCTGTGCTTTATGTGACCCTAGTATAATGTATATTTTTCTAGACGTGCTCCCTTGAAAACGTGCTTCTTTCCGATACTGTTGCGTTCTCTTTGGATATTTTGCAAGCTTTTATTGACCTTGCAAAGTGTATGTGTTCGGATCAAATCTCGCAAGTTAAATGTGACCCACTTGCCGTTAACGGAACGATCTGAAATTTGGACCACAAAATGTAAACTGATAACAATGCAATACTGTCGTATCTAAGAGGTGATCCGATGATGGAGTCTGAAGGTGGCGACAGGATCTGTAATGTTTTTTACTTAGACCCACCGTGTTAGGGCTCAATAGTTTGATCTTGAAGCAGATAATGATTTTGCAAAAAAAAAGTAGAACAGTCGGCAACAAAAGCATGTCACAAAAATGAAATTTTTGACAGAAATTTATTAAGTAGAAAGTAGCTAAATAGAAAAAATATTTCATGCATTAATGTATAAATAAATTATTAAGTAACTAAATGTTTAAACTTAGTCTTCACAAGTCACGATCTTTATAATGTTTAAAAATCCTTGTACAAAACAGTTTTTTAAGTTTTACTAACACGGGTAACCGTCAAATTTTGTTATTCTATTATATAATTACTAGTCATTATGGGCACACATAGTGAAGAGTTAATCTATCTAATCTAATCTAATCTATATATATAAAGAGGCTTGTTATACAGTGTGTGGCCCAAAACCGGGGCGAAAAAAGTAAATGGGGATTCTTTAGAACATTTCAATTAACTATCACAAGAATCTAATATTACAAAGTCTATAATTTTGGAGAAAACAGCCTACAAAGTTAAAAATCGTAGGTAATGTATTTTCCCGTCGCGATATCGTCGCTTGGTCACTTGGTACGCGGTGTGTCTGAGTACAGGGTGCCATTGACAACACGCGGTAGATTTAGCGGTGTTTGCATTACATTGAATTTGCGATTAAGTTTGTTAGAAAAAAACTGAAAGTTAAGTTTTGATTTTAATTAGGTAAGACCATTATAATGTAATTACCGGTGATCTATAGAGCCCCTGTTTTAAATATTATCCCCGGTTTTGGGCCACACACTGTATATAAAGAGGCTTGTCCTGACTGATTCATCAACGCCCAGCCAAAACCGCTAATGCTAGAAATATGAAACTTGGACAGTACTTTCTTTTTGTGACGTAGAGATCCGATAAGAAGGGCTTTTTTGAAATTCAACCCCCAAAAGGGTGAAAAGGGGTGGCAAAGTTTGTATAGAAAAAAATATTTTTATGGTCCAATTTACATGAAACTTGGTAGAAATATTATTTAATGCAAATAATATGACACGTGTTTCAGCGATTACTAAAATTCAACCCCTAGAGGGATGAAAGAGGGTTGCAAAGTTTGTATGGGAAAGAATATTATTATGGTCAAATTTACTTGAAACTTGGTAGGAATGCTCTTCAATGCAAATAATGAGACACATATTTCAGCGATTAGTAAAATTCAACCCCTAGAGGGATGAAAGGGGGTTCCAAAGTTTGTGTGGGAAAGAATATTATTATGGTCAAATTTACTTGAAACTCATTGAAAGTGGCCGTCCGCGTCCATCGCGCCATGGATTCAATCACGCCCATTTTGTTTCGCAATATGAAAAGAACCCTTGAAATCGATTCACCAGTTAAAAAGTTATATGTGAATGCAATATCTATTAAAATATGTGAATAGATAAAACCTTTTCCTTTATCAAAAACTCAATTAAAAATAATATCATCAAATTCGATTCATTTCACGGACATTCGAAATTCAAATTCAAACGTTGTCGCTATTTGCATCAAACCGAAGTTACTTGGTAAGGCGCATCCGTAAGTTTTATTATCGAAATTTCACATTTTGTTGTGCTAAGTAGATAACTTTTGCGAGTACTTTCGTAAAGTGTGAATTCTTTACGTTGTCCTTCTAATAGCTTTGTGGTTCTATTAGTCTGGTACAAATATTCTCTGTATTTAATTCTACTGTTAAGTACTTTTTTATTTTCTAATATAGGTAAATTAATATTCTATCTAGGTATATGCCATTTTCTTCTACAATCAATATTCCAACTGTCATTTATTCCATTACCTATTAATATGGTAGTTGAGGTCTTAAACATAAGCGATGCAATGGTGCCTCATACCGTTGTTCCGATTATCGGTGACGGTGCTTACCTATTTAGGGCAATATCCTACGTTTTGTATGACACTCAAGTAATGGCCAGAGAGGTGCGTGAGGAGATTGTAGAACACGTGGTAAACAACTGGGATTATTTCTGCATTTTATCTCATGACAGTGATGGGAATAGCTATAGCAGCTCTGCTAACTATTTTGCCGATATGTCACGACTTTACACTTATGGTGGTTTGTGCGAATTAGTTGCAGCCGGACGAATATTTGGGACAATGTTCGAGATCTACCATAACGGAGGGTTGTACGAGAAATTTGGTTTAGAAGGGAACCCCGTACATAGACTGCTCATTTTGATGTCTATGTACCCGATGATGGTATAGCAAGAGCACTTCAGATTTCTCAGCCTGAAAGTATTAGTACCTCGGGAAAAACTGCTAAAAAGCGTTGAACTAGATTAACTAACACAATCAGAAAACGGCAGCTCAAAGACGCTGCAATAGCTTACCAACAGAAGAATCCCGAAGTTCACAGAAAAGCAGCAGCTATCTATCAAAAAAGTAACCCGGAGGTTCACTGAGCGGCTGTTGCGACACATGAACGAAATAATCTAGGAGCGAGATCAGAAAGGCGGTCACTGCCATGGACGGAGAAAACTTCTTCTGGGATGATGTACGATCCCAACGTAGCTTATGAGACCGATAAAACCGTTCCCCTGGGTACTATGAGTCATAAATGCATGTACTGTAACGCCGTCAAGTGGAAAGAAGAGGCTCCCGGTATGTGCTGCAGTGGTGGTAAGGTGCAGCTTTCAGCTTTTAAGCCTCTGCCTGAGCCACTTCATAGCTTAATTTTTGGCCTTCATCCAGAGCACACACATTTTTTAGACCGAATAAGAAAGTACAACAGCTGCTTTCAAATGACTTCTTTTGGAGCAAAGAAAGTTGTAGAAGATGGTTTTATGCCTACTTTCAAAGTACAGGGACAGGTATACCACTTAGTTGGTAGTCTCCTGCCATTGCCTCAACAAGTGCCTCGATTTCTACAAATTTACTTTGTTGGAGAGGATGAAAGAGAGGCTAAATTGAGATGCGGTAATTTTACAGGCTTAAAACATAACTTGGTTAAACAATTGCAATCTATATTGCACAATAATAAATAACCCGTTCATAAAAGACTTAAAAACGACTCTTGAGAAAGTACCCCCAAATTGTGAAAAGTTTGAAGTGGTTATCCACGCTGATAGAAACCCAGGCAATACTCACAGAGGACGCTTTAATGCACCATCAGCAAGTGAAGTGGCTTTGGTTATAGTTGGACAGCAATTCGAACGACGAGATATCATTTTACAGAGTCATGACAACAAGTTGCAACGGATCAGCGAGTTGCACCGTTCTTACGATTCTTTACAGTATCTCTGTAAAGAATGCTTTTCTGTCATGGTGAGGACGGTTACTCAATTGACATACCCGAATTCGACCCTAAAATGAAACTGCCCCTTAAAAAAACGGTATCTGCGTTGAGCTTTTATTCTTACCGCATTATGTTTGAAGCAGATGAAGTGCAGTACAAGTCTGTAGATTCAGTCTTGCAAACTGAAGACGCAGTACATTACCCTGTAGAATTTTTAAACACTCTTAACCCAGCAGGTCTACCTCCGCATAATCTCTTTCTAAAAACTGGCGCACCAGTCATGTTGTTAAGAAATATGAAACCTCCAAAGTTATGCAATGGCACCAGACTGCAAATAAAGGTTCTTCATCGAAACATTGTTGAAGCTACTGTACTCACTGGATGCGCTCAAGGGGAAACTGTATTCATACCTCGAATACCATTTATACCCTCAGAATATCCATTTGAGTTTAAAAGACTACAGTTTCCCATAAAAGTCTGCTTCGCAATGACTATCAATAAATCTCAAGGGCAGTCGTTGAAAGTGGCCGGAATAGATTTAAGGGATAACTGTTTTTCACACGGTCAGTTCTATGTCGCCTGTTCTAGAGTGAGTTCCGCCAGCAGTCTGGTGATTCTTGCACCGGAAGGCATCACCGTAAATGTTGTATATAAAGAGGTCCTTCAGTAACTTCATTTATTTTTTAAACATCCAATCACAATATCGTACGGAGACATTTAGTTAATCATAAAAATAAAATATAACCAATTCTTAGGCCAGGTCCAGACGAAGCGTTTTGCACGTGTTTGCACTCGCGCGTAGACACTCGCGCGTTCCCGAGGAACTAGAGCTCATACATCGCGTCCAGATAATGGTCTTTATTTGGAAACGCGCGAGTGCAAACGCATGCAAAACGCTTCATCTGGACCTGGCCTTATTCAAAAGTTATACTTTTTAACGAAAGTACTGACTCTCCGCAGGCGAAGTCGCGGGCGGAAAGCTAGTATTGAGATATAACTTTATCACTGTACTAATATTCTGATCCATTCCGACTGTTAAGTACTTGTGAGCCATATAAATAAATACTTTAGTTAAAGCTCGTGTGAGCAAATGCAAAAAAGCAGGAGTTCATACATCGATGAACACCATTAGAGGATTTTAAAGCGTCCCAATGGTCTTCATCTACCTTTATATAAGCTCTGTGATTCCATGATGATTGTCCACCAAACTTTTAAATATACTTCTGTCCTTAATCTGCAACCCGGTACTGCTATGCTATATGGTGGTCTCCAGGTATTGCAGCTCGTCGCGTTACAATTAATGACTTGAAATTCCTCAAATTGAATTCACATTATTTCTACTTTCCAGGTAGGCAAATAACGCAGTGAAGGTGACGAGGGCGAGTACAGGGCCAGGTTGCGAGTCTACCACGGCTTGGCAAACACATGACGTATAGTAAAATCCAGTCACTATAACAATTCTTCAACATTTTTTTAATAATTATTATTTAAATGCGAAATGACTGGACGGATTACGATGAAATTGGAGATAGTTTTTACCCTGGTTTAACACATGGGCTACATTGCATCCCGTAAAATTTAAAATTTCCCGAGACAATAATCGAAATCTACGCGGACGAAGTCACGAGCAGAAGCTAGTATTAAATAAAAACAGCGTCGTATTGTTTTAATTTGGCTTTAATTATTATTTCCACTAAACTTTCAAGTGAGCTTTCTATCTAAATACAGCCCCACATTCATACAATAATGGGTCAACTGCAAAATAGTAACTTAAATATAGTAGTTCGATAAAAATAGCAAGGAGTTCAATTGTTTCAGTCATATGTTATATCTCACGCTCAGCTTTGGTTTAGATGATTACATCGATCAAAATTTATTGTACGCCTATTACACGATTTCATACGCGTAGAATTAGTCTTTCACCACTACCCTGTTTTATGGATGGATTTCTAAAAATCTCTTCTTAGTGTACCTCTATTGCCTGCACTACACTATGGCCCATCATTGGCCAGCGTAGGAATGGAGTGATGCGTAAGAGAGATGCAAGAATATGTGGCCCGCTCTAAGGCGTAAATACGTCCCTTACGTTGGCTCCTGATGGGCCACCGTGTATAAGGGCCATAAGGTATGAATTCTATCAAAATTTCTGGTTTCTAGGTCCAGCGGTTTCCGTTCTGCTTCGATCAATCGTTTTTTATCTTACATTGATGGCTGGATCTAGCGCCAGCTACAAAAATCGTTACTCCTCGACACGTTACATATTGTGAGGAGGTTCCTCGTTTTGCAGCCCTAATCACTGGCAGCTAATGAAAATGTTCTAATTTTAAAACATTTATTTTATATTTATAGGTGGTCAAATGGCAACGTAATTGGCTCGCTTAAATGCCAAAACTAGGGAGTCAGAACACGGAGATGGTGCATTGGTTATAGTTGCATATTGATTTGAGGGAGCAGTGCAACCTAAGTAGTTTCCCTTTCAGCCCATTAGACCTACTTACGTATAACTAGGTATTTCACAATTTGCGTCATACCATGGTTCCAAAACGAAGAAACGATTCATTGGGTGATTTTATGTATAAAATATATCTAAGCCAGCTAGCTGGAACATTTTGTTATAACAACCACCACGTGTTTTTCGAAAAACACACCATCTTCTTGATGAAATGGCCCAATTTAGTCTACTCGGTCGGGTTTAAGAATTAATAGCACTCGCTACTATATTTAAGTCTCAATGGAAATTTCACGTCCAAGAAGACTTGATTGGTTATAGAGATAGATACATGAAACTAAAGTAATTATACCTATTAAAACTACGTTATTTTACTGACATGGCAATTCTCCTCAGCACCAGGGTAAACAGAGTAAAGAGGATTATTCATAGTTTGGGTTAAAAAAGTTCTTTCTAATATATTTATTTAACCTGTAAAACTACTATCCAAAAATGTGTGTAATGTACTTTTCTAGTTAGTACCTAGCATTCTTGAATTTGCACTCACCTTAAAACTACTACTAGTACTTAATACCTCAAGTCATCACATTTTTATTTTTAAAACTAATATCCTACGCAAGATACAGTTTTAATGTAAGTGTATTGTTTGGGTTACTCAAATTATGTTGAGGAGACAGAATTGGAATCAAATCAAACAAGTATATTTTCTATTTAAACTACTAATTTATTACATTACAGCCATTGTCACATTAATCACAGTTTTACAGTTTGAATATAAATTCGACATTTAACACCAAATCGCCTACTTCTGGGTAAGTCACTTGTTTAAATACCGTGACTTGCCAAAGAAGTCTATCGAGCTACTCTTATATATAACTAAACCAAGTTAGTAAATGGAATTTGACCTTATTGGTCTTAAAACCGAATAGGAGACGACCTCCATCCAGCTGTTTATTCGATAAAAAGCATTTTATATCAAATTGAATATGGTAAGTTATACACCGTGTTTTTTTTGATTTACGATAACTTTAAGGGAACGTTCTTTAGGTCAAACAAAGTTAATTTCCTGAAGACAGACAAATGATAAGTCTAACGGTTTTAAAGATATTTAATTTTTAAATTTAATCAGTTAATCACGTTAAACTAGTGTAAAAGGCTCTTAATTGATAACAACAATTTTCTTTTAATACTTATGTGTAAAGAGTTTCCAATTGTCAGGTTTGTATACGCGTCAATCTAAAGTGACAATCTTGTACCTGTCAAGTGTTATCTTTACTTGTGTGTGTATGTCACGCCAACATAGACGTATTTGACACTGATTATTAGTTAACTCTAAAGGCCCTTTTAGAATGACTAAAGATAAAAGATTTCATTATTTTGTTCTAAACTGAAAAAAAAAATATTTTTGCAATATTTAAAAATCTAATCTACCAATTAGTTTCTATGGATATACCTAGTAATATGCCGAAGTTATCGTAAATAAAAAAAAACACGGTGTATAATAATATGGCGCTGAATAATTTCAGTCCAATACTAATATAATTAAAAAATATTAAAAAAGACCAACTTTTTAAATTTGCTATTGTGTGTTTAATACACAAAATACATACTAAACGAAAGAATGAAGCCTAAACAATATGTGAACGTTAGGTTTAGTTCAATTTATTAGTACCGACTTACCTGTTTGTACCTACCTACCCAATAGTTATTATGGGAAAAAAAAGGTAGACCTAACGTTTGCATATTTTATAGGCTTCATACTTTTGTTTGGTATGTAATTTGTCTATTAAACTAGCAATTGGTTTTATTTTTATTTTAAAGTTGATTTTTAAATTATTACTTTATTATATACTGGACTGTTTTTTTTCAGCCTACCTATTTGCTATATATTATTAAACATAAAATTTGGTATAAAACATTTTTTATCGAATAAACAGCCCGGTGTATTTTGTCTCCTATTCGGATCTGCTACCATTTCTATAGTTCGGGCATCCTACATAAAATAGGACCCGTTTCTTAAAAATGATAATAGTTTTTTTTTATATCAAAAATAAGTAAAACTTTTATCAAAATCCGGTAAAAATAATGTAGAAATTATTTCGGCGCCCCAACCGCCGTCGTCATAGTTGTCTTCAGAAATTATTCCAGATAAAATTATCAAAATTATTATTATTTTTCAAATGGATGGAACTAATTTAGTTATACTTCTTTTTACATTAGGAGTGTCTGGTAGTTATTACTATTTTCGACAACATTTTGAAGACAACAATGACTGAATATTCACCTTGTAATGTTAACTTGATTACTCGTATTCTTTTAAAAATACGTATAAAGACAAAGTTACGTATACGTATAAAGACAAATTTCATTACTATATTCTTTCAATATGAATATAAAACTAAGTTACTGATTGGCACCCAATTTTATTAACTGTGCTTTTTGACAGTTTTATTTGCTTTTTTCACTTACGCTCTAATCACAGTGATACTATATAAATAATAAAACATTGATAAATTAGGTCATGTTTAGATCATGATTCGGTCAGTCACGCACGTTGTCCTAGAGTTTTTGCCTCTTTACACCTTTTGGTACACTTCACAGCCTATAAAGTTCTACTGCTACTGCTCATCAATGTTGATCGTGCGGCAAAAGTAGGTAATATGTAGGTTATTACTAATTACATGCAGCATGATGCCAACCATCCATATCTCACAGCTGTGAGTATAGAATTACATTTCGAGCATGTAGATCAATGAGTTCAGATTTACAGTTACTTAATTACAGAATTAGACCGCATCTTATTTCATGACTGTTGCATTAACTAGGGCTTCTTTTACTAGTATGTGTTATTGATGTATTACATTTTGGAACACCACCAATTTCTGGTACTCATACTGAGATCTGGTAGGAAGTAGAAGCTAAGTCCAATAAGTTTAGTAGCTACTTGGTTAAAATAGTATCACGGTAAATCGAAAAAAAACGTAAATAATAGGGAAATTATTCCCATTTTAATGTAGCTGCCTGGTAGAGAATGCTTGTAGCATTAAGTTCGTCTTACGTACACTATTTTGTTTTTGTGCAATAAAGAATTGAAATAAATAAATAATAAAGTAAAACGAAAATACCTTTTATGTGAAAGAACACGTCTCGAGGTCGATATTGAGCACGTAACATTTTAAGCCGAGGGCATCATGTACCTACTTAGGATTTTTGTCGGTGGTTGACTGGTTAGAGGGGGCAGTGCCTGCATCTGGCGCTGGGCTAGTGGGGCTGTGGCCGGAATCGCTTGCGTCCTGCACTGGTATGCTGTCCTCGGTCCTCAGCTGAGGCAGGAGCAACTTCCAGGAGAATTTCATCGACATCTCCTTTGCATCTGCGTGCTTAGCAAGTGAAGCAGACGCTGGTTCCAGATGATCTGGAAAATGCATAAGCAAACGTAAGTAATAAAAAAAGCACGGGTAAACAATATATTTGTAAATGTATTTTTATCCTTTTAGCCCCACTTACACGTAAATTTAACCCTAGGTTAACCTTAGGTTAAAATTTTAAACAATGTCAGAGATTCATATAAGTACTGTCTGTAATTTTATAGGGCAGTGTTCAACAACAATTAAACGGACGGTTAGCGGTTTCACAGTTGTCAAATGTATTTACTCCCTCACGCCTTGTTAAAATTTGTCACATTTTGTACGTAGCAAATGTCATAACGCCCGTAAGGAAAACCATTCGCTTCTTGAATATAGGAACCGAGCATAACAGCTGACTAAACCTTAACCGTCTGTTAAATTGGTTGGTGAACTCGGACCTAACCTGTTAACCTGAGGTTGGGTTGGGTTGGGTGGGGACGGTGGCACATGCGGCCGCGTGTGTCTTGGCCTGCATCCCGCCGTGGGAGCTAGATGCTCAGGTGCAGGCCAAGACAAAACGGAGGAGGGCGAGGTTCCGGGCGAAGAGAGAGCGCCCGGAGTCGGAGACGGTGGAGGGGGCCCGTCGAATGACGGAGCGGCGCTTGCGGGAGCGGTGGAAAAGCGACCTGGAGGACTCCCCCTATGGACTCCGCACCATGGGGCAAGCCTCCCGTTGCTGAACCACTGGTTGGAGAGGAGGTACGGTACCGCCACGTACTTTCTTGTGCAGGTGATGACCGGGTACGATTGCTTCGGTCATTACCTGCTCAAGATTAGGAGAGAGCCCAGTCTGGTTTGCCATGAGTGCGGTGATCCGGACGACACGGCCCAGCTCACCCTAGAGGTGTGCTCGAAGTGGGATCCGGAGCGCCGCACTCCGGTTGCGGACACAGGGCTCTCCGATCTCTCACTACACAGCGTAGTGTTGGCCATGCAGCAGAGAGAGATCGTGGTTGGCGGTTGTCTCCTTCTGCGAGAGCATTGTCTCGCAGGAAGGAGGCGGTGGAGCGGGAGCGCGAGGAGGACGTGGATGCGCACTCGCTCCGGCGTAGACGTGTGGGGCCAAGGCGGAGGCAGTTTGCTGCCCGCCTGAACCCCTAGTAGAACCGTGGGGATAGGGTCCCACACAAAGGTCCTACACGTCTGGGGGAGGGTTCGGCGTGTTAACTGAACCCTCTTTCCTTTGTTGCAGGTGCCTCAGCAATAGGCTGGGGTGGCTGGGGGGCACCCAGTGGTGAATAACCATCAGCCCACCCACAGTGTCCCCGTTAACAGCCTATGGAGGTTAACACTGGTGAGGTTTTAGTGGGTAGGCTTCCCGCTTCCCCTTCGCTCTGAAGGGTAGGGGGTTGTGAGTCCAACATAACCCTCGAATATGGTCGTCGCTAGACCGGAGGGTACGCGTAAACGCGTTTAAACACCGTTAAAAAAAAACAGTGTTAACACTTACGTGCAAGAGGGCATTTTTCCTAAACACGCATTAGCTTTAGGTGTGCTTTTAATATGCTTTGTCAATAACTGTCATTATGACAATGTTTATGACACTTTGGTAAAAAGTGACTATACTGTAACTAAAAAAGGTTAAGGCCCGCTTGCACGTAAATTTAACCTGGGTTAACCCCAGGTTAAATTATTAAAGAATGTCCGATTCATAAATGTGAATGTGAACAAATTAACCCGTTAACCTGGGGTTAACCTACAGTTAACATTTTCGTGCAAGCCATACGGTTTAATTGTACGTTTAAGGGAGTATTTATAAGACAGCATTCAATTATTTGCTATTCAATTATTTTCTAACTTAAAGCTGTAAAAATTCAAACGAGCAGACGGGCCAATTTATAGAAGACGGTCACCTTCGCCTTTGAACGTCACAACGCCAGATATAGTGAAATCACTGCTAATTAGTGAATATTATTTTAAGCCGTGTTTTAATGTCATAGTGCTCAGGAGACACAACACTGCAGTGAGATGGTGATTTCATAGACTTGTATGAGAATAGGCAATTATTACATCACACTTTTAAATGCAGTCTAAAAATTCATACTCAACTCATATTAAACTCTTTCGTAACTGACCGACTAAAAAACAATGCACAGCCTAATTTGCTAAATCCAAGGACTTGAATGTGAGGAAATATTTTTGGAGTACACTTACAATATTATAAAGTGAGAAGAAACAAGAGGAGGTAATTCTATGCGTACGAAATCGCAGTCATCCTCTTGTCTTAAAAAACTGTGAGTATTAATTTACTATTGGTCTATATTCTGTACTAACTACAATAATAAATAATTCATTTTTTTAATGGCAATAGGAATGCACGCAAACACTCAGGCCACCTGATGGTGAGTGGGATCTGATACCCAATATCTCAAGACTGCAATTTCATAACTACAATCAAAGATTTCAAATGCGTTGCCAACCCTAAGGACCAAGATGGAATGCCTCTATGCTAGTTTTTAACAGTTGTCTTGTCCCCACACCGGAAAACAATACTGCCGCTTGGCGTTGGGTTAACGGATAAGATGGTGGTAGCGATCCAGACGGACTCTGCACAGGGTCCTACCTAGGGCATGCAGTACCGGTATCGGTTCCAAGATTTCCATTTCCCGGTACTGGGCATCAGCAGTACCGGGAGTCCCGGTTCTCCCGGTTCTTAGTGTAAGCTGAACAAGTTGATGGTTTTTTTAATAATTTATTTCTATGTGAAAATGAAAATGAAAATGAAAAATAATTTATTCGGCACATAAATAAAAAAACAGTTTACAAGGAAAATGTCTTAACCTATTTTTTTTTTATTATGGCCAAAATGGTCTCCGCTCAGCTTTATGCCTCTGAATGTTGGTAAAACATACACAGGCGCTGGTTTTCAGTGAGACCAGGGAGAGTAGATATATGGCTATGTTATGTTAAGAAAAGAAATAAAACGATTGAAAAAGATTATTCATATATATTTATCATTTAGTAACATAACAAAAAAAATATCTATTACAAAATTATCTTAAAAATAAAATAATTTGTTGTTTCTTATATAAAACAGGTAGAGATAATTTGTAAAAAGTTATAAGAATAAAATTTAACTAATTATTTCACTTTTATTAATTGACTTAGTAAATCAGCCTTTAGATATGACAAAATTGACAAAGACCGAAGACGGTTTATTTATTAATATCACACATCAATATTTGTTATTAAATTTTAAGGAAAGAACCGTGAGAACCGGGATGCAATCTCTAGTACCGGTTCTGCGGATACTATAAAATTCCCGGGATTTCCCGGGAATAACAGAACCGGGATTTCCCGGGAGCATGCCCTAGTCCTACCACCACTAAAAAAACTGATTTGCTAAGCTCTACATGAAACAACATACCTTCGTTTAAATAATTTCTCTCGATACTATCCACGAGCCTCTTTTTCTCTTCATTTTCCGTTACCGTATTGTTGGTGTCGTCCATTTCGCTGCTGCTACGCTTCGGCATCTGGAAGAATATTTGTTCAATTCATTTTGGAATAATCACAGTACTTAGTCAAATATGCACGGTTTTAGTGCGAATTCCGCGGGTATGGAATAAACAGACGTGATCCACCAGAGCAGGGAGAAGCCACATTTTTCAGTTTTCCCCGCTTCAGGCATTTAAATACTAAAACAGGAAAATACGCAAATAACTAGACACCTGCTGGACAAATATAAGATACTTGATGCCTTTTAGACTTCTTTAAAGGTGAACAAAATAATGCCTCGTCATAAGACAAATCTACCAATATGGTTGGTTTTCTATGAGGGTTCCTGCTTCGCTGAGATGTTAACGCAAATAGAGTTAATTTTCTACCAGAGCAAATCTTATAATATTCTCATGAAATAAAATAGTTCTATGAATGCTAATTATTCGGACTCTCACTCTCTAACAATGAGATGTCTAGATGCGGAAGCTATGTTGCGCCTGTATTGCACAAATAAAATTACTATTCAACAGGTGCAACAGGCTGATCTATATTACTTGATTTACATTTCTAACATTTGCAGTTTAATGAAAATTTACCTCGTGTAGTTTGAAGGACAAGTTGTAGAAGTGTTTGATTGGTTAAAATATAAAAACAATGTTGCAAAACAAGTGTCTCCTGTAACTGCTTGGATACTTCGTAGTGACGTCAACAATATCCTTCTAAATCAGGTCAAGAGAGATTAAACAGCGCATATGCAAAAAACATTTCATATTACTGCTAAACGGAAATAATTACCGTTTGCTACAATTGTTACAGTTACTTACTGATAAATAATAATAAATTAACAGGCGTTGATAACTAAAATAGTAAATAGAATAAAAATCTCAATATAAAAATGAATAAGAAATAAACATAAATAGGTGAATAAAATAAATACAAAGGTATTAAGAGTAATTAGTGTAGTAATTAGTAGATAGAGATTGTGATTACAAATATTATATTTCAAAACGAAAAGAAAAGGAAGATTGCTAGGGGAGAGTTTAACAGGTACATTTCGCGCGTCTTAATTCAAAATAAAGATAGTCCCACAACTTAGTAGACTGACTAGCCGCGATCTCGTACGCGTAGAATTAGTTTCCCGCTACTCCTCTTATTTCTTCCTGTTGGGGCTGATTTTCGGGAAATCCTTTCTTACTTCACCCCTAGAGTAGACTATTGCACCAAGGTTTGTATGTTATTTCAACCTTTTTTGAATAAAATCGGATTGAGTTTACAAACGTGTCAAAATAAAATTTAATGTAGATCAAAAGCACTAAGGAATAAAATACGAAACACTTCTTCAGTCAGTCAGTCAGTCAGTCAGTCAGTCAGTCAGTCAGTCAGTAAATCAGTCAGTCATTCGAAAGCATTACAGCTTGCTTAAATTTGACCATGTCTCCTAGTAACTTTCGGGAGCAGCTGAGCTTCTACTTTTCTGAGAGGTTAAACTTTATGGTCACCGAATGCGCGTAAAGGTTAACCTCATTTTCACTTTTACTTATCCGCATCCTCTTTTCAATTAAGGAGTGTGACAAGTTGTGAAATCTGCTATTAAATAGTCTGCAATAGGTAATCCTAATCAGCAGATCTCCTATGAGATAAATTGAGGAAGTTCTGGCTTGAATCTATAGCTTCTTAATTTTGTACGGGTATCAACTGTCTTCTACATTAGCTTGAGCCGTTATGTACCAATACTTTATGTAAGTTTAAGATGCATATAGTAGCAAAATGGTAAAATTCCATATCAATTTCTGTAAATGGTAAAATTGATTGGTTTTTTGGTGCTTCTATAGGTTATAATTATATGGAATTGTAAAAAGACAAGATTTTGAATCTAGTATTCTAGAGTACAAATATATACTTCACCTAAATAATTTTGTACTCTAGAATACTACTTTCAAAATCTTCTCTTTTTTACAATCTTCCAAAGTTTAGTCAGTAGAGGTGCCTTAGATTTTAATCTAAATTGTATTGTTTTTGTTTTTCTATTGGACAAGGAACTCTTTACATAAATATCAGCTAATGATTTTTTCACAATAAATTGTAATTTTTTCCATTTATTGTCATAATATTATGTCGGTAGTGTTCAGTGATCTGCTACTAAATAACCATAACGCCTTAAGAGACATAGTATGTCTGTTCTTGACTTTGTTTAATGTTTAACTTGATAATGTTTTCTTCAAAGTGTTAAACGTGAAAACCCATAAGAAACAAAAATATGTAAGCATGTATATAATTATGTTTATCTGTACCTTATATTTGGCTCTTAGCACATTCATCTTGTAAAGTAATCAAAATTGATCTTATTTTTGGGAAGTGGTTAATCAATTGGCAACTGTGAAACTATTTATTTATCTGTTTTAGGAAGATTTACAGACTAATACAGGAAAGTAAGTATTAGGTATATATGACAATCTGTAAATTGCTGACGACAAGTCTCCGCATATTACAAGCTATATTATTGACAAAGATAATTCACTCAAGATGGTTCGAAAAACTACTAATATATTACTAAACAATATTTAAAAACATTATTATTTAAAGTATTTGAAGAAAGCATTACTTAATTTTCTAGTAGCAACATGAGCACTAGTGTAAAACAAGTCAATGTCAGTCACCGAAGATACCTCGTTAAAATACTTGGCACCACGCAGTAAATGATGTAGGATGGTCGTATAATTAAAATGCACTTAGTGAAGACATTTTACTGCAGTGGAGAGTAATATGCTGCCTTCAGCTTTACAATAATGTATATATTTTAAAATAGAATTCATTGAGCCAACGAGATTGCACAAACGAAATAAACTATAGAGAGGAAAATGGGTTCTCGTCTCTGTACAAAATCTTAATTTTTTCCATTGTTAATGAAATGCACAACGTATAAAAATAGAATTATTTTTTATGATTTCTACAGTTCAACAAATTGGCACAAATTATTTAATTTCGCCAAAAACGGATAAAAAAAAGTTTATTTAAATATAAATACCCTATAATAAAGATGAACTTCACCTAGCATATTAAATAAAAATTCATTTTGGAAATAAAAATAAAAATATGCGTTTTTGAGCAGAAAAACGTGACAAAAGTAAAAAATAAATAATAAAGAGCAAATAAATAAAATAAATAATAATATTTATACCAACTTAGGATTGACGGTGCAGGATTTTTAACAGGTTTTGTCTGTTAAATAGTCCTCGACCCTATTTATAGTAAGCTTCAGACGTCAAAAACTTTTTCAAATAGTTTTTATATACTTAAAAAATTACTTTTAAACTACGTCATGTAAATTATAATGAATTTGTTTTTTAAATGAAAGAATTGACCTACAAATTAATGTTTTATGTATTTATTTATTAATAATGGCGATTAGTATTTATTTTTTAAATTAAGTAGTTTATGCCAATTAATACTTGAGAGCCGAGATTTTAAATATTAAGGTCAAGTTCAAGTTCAAGTTCAAGTTCAAGTCTTTATTCGTGACAAAAAATAACACATACAAAAATAAAAAAAAACTAATAAATAAAAAAACACACTTTGTCACGAAACGGACCGTTGGCTAAATTAAGTAGTTTATGCCAATTAATACTTGAGAGCCGAGATTTTAAATATTAAGGTTGTAGTTTTTTATTCTAAATTTATTACCTGGCCTCCGATGCACTTAAAAGTACCTATTACATCACATGAATCATTCCACTTTCACAAACTTTCACTTTTAATTTAGGTTTTTCCTGATTTGAACGGGTTTGACCTTATACGAACATTCGTACAAAGACAGGTCACTATTATCATGATAAATGATAACACCGGCGAAATCATGCCGCCAACACCGGTACAACCTTAAGTTAATACAATGTCCATCAAGACTAGATACAGCTATCCAACACATGGTGAACCGACCATAATTGTATTCATGCCGTTAGTCTCTTTCTTTCCTTTATTTCATGGCAGAGCAAGAAAACGACAAAACACAGGAGTATTCCAAATAACCGTAAACTTAATTTCCACTGGAAGCGGCGCTTCTGGCAAGGGTTCAACAGGGTTTGGTACCAGGAAGCAGTAGTTCCGCGTTTGTCCGCCCGCATCAGTAAATTTGTACTCAAAGCACATGCGCTGTCAGCCCGCGGGCATCGTTGACACAAGGTATCGATTTTGGTTTTCCATAACCTCAAGCGAAACAAACCAACCGTGTTTTTTATACTTATAACTATCAATTACCTACTTGTTTTAGATTTTTTTCATAGAAAAAGTTCTAATCTAAATATTTACATATTTACTTATTGCTTAAACATCGTTCTTTGAATTTGCAAAAACCTCCGTAAAATTATGATTCCCTAGTACTTTTTCACTGGTGTCTTCATTTCCCGACATTCGCTCTAGCGCAGCGCGCCTGCGTCGTGAACTTGAAAAAGTCAAAGGTTGCACAAGGTTGTTAAACTAGTTGATCGTGCTGGCAAAACAGCAGGGCCTCTATTCAACACGGTAAAACAAATTCGTTCTTGGCCTGTTATCGTATTGCCAACGATAGTATAATTATGAAAGTTACCATTCCATATTTAAACTAAGTTACAAAATGTGTTTTAGAACATGTTTACCGGTTTGACGGTCAACTATTGCATGTGCAGCTATTTTGATAGACAAAAACATTATGAGTATCCTTCTTGGTTTAGCTGTAACTTGTAACGCATTTTAACAATCATGTCTTGAAACACGTTTTCCATAATCAAATGGGCAATTTCTAATTCATTCCAAAAGTTTTGCCTAAGATTAAACAATCATATATCGTGCTAATAGTAGCAAATAAATTAAAGTCAATAATCAAGTGATATGACAGTACTAGGTATCGTTAACTTCGGCCGACAATTTTTTTTAAAATTTCATCTTTGGGCATTAAATCAGCATTAGCTTCTATAAGAAGTACTGTGTTATAATGTAAAATATTATCAGTACTTCACTTTTATTTACTTGATACGTCACAGTATCACAGTATCTACACCGTAGATATGCAAAGAGAAAAGTAGGATAAAACGAAACGTTTGGTATTTTAGTAGATAGGATAAGTACACGAGCGAATGAAAGACAAGATGGCCATCTGCGTCGCTATTGCCTAACTCACTCGCAACCACAATCGGCTTCAAGGTGGAACAATTGTTGTAAGTTCAATCTTCGGTAAGGATTCGCTCTTAGATTCAGTTGTGCTTGTAAAATAAATATCTTGAACGGTGGTTGCTGTCTTCGAAGTCAATATCATTATCCCACTCCATAAGGGTTACTCCTCGATTCAATTACCATCCTCTTTAGACGCTTTTGCAGTATACTAAATCTTACGACACCTAGACTTATACTTTGTGAAATTTATAACACGCTCTATTAACGTTCCTGTCATAAGCTTTTCGTTTTTCTTCACCACTCCGGTCTTATCTCGTACAGCAGCAACTTCTTTAGGTGATTTAACAAATTGTGCCTTCGTTTCGTGATTTAAAAAAAATCTTCATCTTCCGTCACAACTGTCCGCTCCGTTAAATTAATTAATTAATTAATTTCATTAGGTGGTTTAGCAGTGTTCCGTCCTTTCTTGTTTGACCTCGGTCGAGCGGCACTCGTTGGCTGAATCGAGGACAACTTGCAGGCTCATCTGCAAACAAATAAGTTCTATTTAATTTATGTCTATAATGTGAAATGATTTCAACATTAATTGCAAGAATAATGCATGAGGATGATGATTTTTAAATACCCATTCAATGCTACCCTGCTTGTATAGTTCGAAGACGTTATTTTTTATTTTTAACAATTTGTCGAATTCAATAATTGGTACGACCTTAACTTATCTTTAACGATATAAAACATCATTAGGTATATCACTTTGTAACTTTAAATGAGACTAACTTGAGAAAGAGGTCACTCGTCGTATCCGACTCGAATAGGCAGCGTTCGGGAAGCTTCGCAGCACCTTTACGTCCAAATTACCGTTGTGTTTGAAGTCAAAAGTCTTTGACCAGTGTGTGTTGCCGGTGATGACTTACGGATCTGAGAAGTGGGCGCTAACAATGGGCCTCATAAGGAAGCTCAAAGTCACTCAGAGGGCTTTGGAGAGGGCTATGCTCGGGGTTTCTCTACGTGATAGAATCAGAAATGATGATATCCGCAGTAGAACTAAGGTTACCGATATAGCCCTAAGAATAGCTAAACTGAAGTGGCAGTGGGCGGGGCACATTGCTCGCAGGACTGATGGCCGATGGGGTCAGAAGGTTCTGCAGTGGCGTCCGCGGACCGGAAGACGAGCTGTAGGTAGGCCTCCAACAAGATGGAGTGACGACCTCGTCAGGATCGCGGGACCGCGGTGGATGCGAATAGCACAAGACCGGTCTGAGTGGAAAGCCTTAGGGGAGGCCTATGTCCAGCAGTGGACGTCTTTTGGCTGACATGATGATGAACTTTAAATGAAGTAGATTAAATGTTTTTTTAGTTATTTCGTTATTGTATTCACTATGGTCAAGTGCAAATAAAACTCGCGCGATGAGGATTCCAATGTGATCAAAAATACTCGTAAAGTTTATTTCTTTAATTCATTATATTTGTCTCGCCTTAATTTATTTTTTTGTTTACTTTTGGGATAAGGAAACAGCATTTTTGCAAATTTGACTTTAAATAACAAATTAAGCAGCGAAGGGAATGTTTAATATTGTGCAGATTAAAGCCCTTTCATATGGCATCCCATTTGTTATTATAGGTATAGGTTATGGCGGGCTCTTTTCCGCAACTCGACGACTTAAAAACTGCGCCTATTTTGCGTGAGGGGTTGGTGTTGTTACTCCTGCCAACCCAGTTCTACCAGAAAGCCTAGCAGACCCTTGACGTTGCCGACGGCGTCTGGTAGCGATCTCGGTGTTCCGAGATGACGTGCCCGGTATGTTGCCACCCCCGGGCATTCCATGATGACGTGGGCTGCGGTTTCCTCCGCCGCCATGCATGCTCTGCACAGGGGGCTGTCTGTAACACCTAAGTTGAACAAGTGTTTGTTAAATAAGGCATGGCCGGTTATGGCTCCAGTTAGCAGTCGGAGTTGGGCCCTTTTGAGCAGTCGTAACTTACGCGACAATCCGGGATTGATTGTCGGAAGAGCTTCCTTGCTTTGCCTGCAGGTGTTTAGGTTGCTCCAATAATGCTGGTGCTTTACCTTGGTGATTCGGCGCAGTTTATTTCGCAGCCAGCTGGTCGGAAGGGGCAAAAATGGTTCGGGACCTATCATTTCCATTTCTGAGCCCCTTCTCGCGAGTATGTCGGCTGCGTCGTTACCGCGTGAGTTGCTATGTCCCTTTATCCACTGTAGGGTGATGGGGTTAATGTTACATACCTTGGAAAGGGCGTTGTGACATTCGTATATTAGCCCTGACGTTGTTGTATAGCTCTGTAGGGCTTGGAGAACTGATCGGCTGTCGGAGAGTATCCGGATGGGGAGATCTTTTACTTTCCTTTGCTCGATCGCTTCTGTAGCCATAATGATGCCCACGCATTCCGTCTGGAAGACTGTGCTATGGGCTCCTAGTGGCGTTGAGATGTGTATGTTTAGATCTTCCGAAAAGGTACCTGCTCCGGATCCCGACTTAGTCTTGGATCCGTCTGTGAAGATCCTTACTTCCCTGGGATTGAGACCTTCCCACGGATCCTCGTGCAGTTGTATTTTGTACCTTTTGTCGAAGATAAACTGTTTTGGTATACTGTCGGTCGCTGCCTCCATGAGCGGCTCCTCGTTAACCGCTTCGTAGAGTATTTCGGTGTGCGGTACCCGGGCAGGTTTCCACAGGTGCAAATTTCTAAGACGTGCCGCTGTCGCCGCCGCCTCCTGCTGGATGAAGAGATGCAGTGGCGGGAGGTCGAGTAGGGCTTCCAGGGATGCTGTGGGTGTAGTCCGCATGCATCCGGTGGCTGCCATACCGGCTAGTCTCTGGAGTCGCTGTAGTTTAGCTTCCACAGTGGACAGTCTAGTGCGTGGCCACCAGACTACCGCACCATAGGCTATGATTGGTCGTATCACTGACGTGTAGAGCCATAGGATGATCTTGGGGTGCAGTCCCCAGGTCTTGCCTACCATCCTTCGACACTGCCGGAAAGCGATTGTTGCTTTGTCCATCTTGCTGTTTAGGTGATTGCTCCAGTTCAATTTGCTATCAAGTATGACTCCTAGATACTTTACCTCATTTGATAGCTGGAGTTCTGTTCCAAACAACTTGGGGAGTTTATAGTTGCCCAGGTTGCGTTTGTTTGTGAACAGTACCATCTCCGTTTTCTTCGGGTTGACAGATAGTTTGTTGCTTGTGCACCAGCGTTCCACGATACCTAGGGCTGAGTGGGTGACGTCACATACCGTGCTGGTGACACTGCCACTTGTAAGTATCGCTATGTCGTCCGCGTAGCCTACCGCGTAGTAGTGACTATCGTTCAGTTCGGCGATCAGCTCGTTTACAACTATGTTCCATAGTAACGGGGAGAGAACGCCGCCCTGAGGACAGCCCTTTGCCACCAGTGCTAGTTGGTTGTTGTTTGCATTGAGTCTGATGACCCTTTTACTGAGCATATTACCTATCCACTTGACCATGGTCGGGTTTGCCCCGTGTCTGGCTAGTGCGGTTGTTATGCTGTTGAAATTGGTCTTGTCGAAGGCCCCTTCAATGTCTATGAAGACGCCCAGGCACATTGTCCTGTTCTTGATGGCTTCCTCTGCCTTGCTTACTACAGCATGTAGGGCTGAGTCTGTGGACTTACCTTGGCTGTAGGCATGTTGGTTTGGGTGCATTGGTATGTTCGCCAGGCTACTCTCCCGTAGATCCCTGTCGCACAGCCTTTCCAAGGTCTTTAGTAGAAACGAGGTTAGGCTGATGGGTCTGTAGGATCTGGGGTCTGAGTAGTCACTCCTACCTGGTTTTGGTATGAATATTACTTTGACCTCCCTCCACCGTCTGGGCACGTACTTGTGTGCCAGGCTGGCGGTCAGGATCCCGGTGAGGGTCTGAACCAATCGCTCGCCCCCCCACTTCAGAAGGGCTGGGAAGATCTCGTCCAGTCCCGGTGATTTAAAGGAGTCAAAGCTGTTGATTGCCCATTTAACTTTATGGGGGTTGATTACCTTGAGGGCCTGTTCCCAATCTACCGTGGTAGGGGGGGCCTCTACGCTCGCCCAGCTGGTCGACTGTGATATCACGCAGTCAGGGAAGTGCGTTTCTATGAGGAACCGCTCTGCCTCTTCTGACGAGCTAGTGAGTGTGTTGTCTGGCTTGCGTAAGGAGCCCATGGTGAGCGTGGTCTGGTTGGAGAGAACCTTCCTTACCCTGTTTGCCTGTGAACATGTTTCTATGCTGTTGCAGAAGTTACGCCATGAGCTCGTACTCCTGTACCTAAGGCGTTTCTTGTACCTAGACTTGGTCGTTTTGTAGCTCTCCCAGTCTTGGTCTGCGCCAGTGTTCATTGCTCTGTTCAATTGTCGCCTCATCTTCTTCCTGAGCCTCTCCAGCTCAGGGCCCCACCATTTTCCTTCGCTGTTGCGGTTAGCCGGTGGGTTGGAGAGAGGACAGGCATGGTGGTAACTTGCTATAATGGCGTCCGTTAGGAGAGTTACCTGGTATCCCATTTGTTATAATATGATACTACCATTGTGGATCCCCTCTTATTTTAGACCCGTTTTTAATACTACTTTCTAAATCATTTAACACCTGGTTTAAAATAGAGGTTTCGGCTTTTTAAGTGGTCTTTTCGATTATATTTCTATAACAATAATTATTATCACTACGCTTATTATTTTTTCTTTTCCTTTAGTAATTGGTTAATAAATTTCTCGGCTATACGAGTAGTCAAGACAAAAGAAATGTAGACACAATATTATTAGTTCCCAAGAGAGAGTGAAGTATTAAAACTGGATGAAAAGAATTGTGAGATCGTCGATGTAGACGCTATAGTTAGATGTAGTTATGAATGATTTCTCAGCTTTATACCCAGGCAGATGCATTCTAAGCACTTATGAATCCCTGGTAGTTTCACTTCGATTCACAAGGGCATAATAAATAAAGAGGCTGATATATTAGCGGAAATGATATTGCTATCCTCTTTTAGCATTCTTGTACCACCCCGTTACGACCCAGCTATATGATCACCAATGTGATTGTGGGATGTGAGCTGTCAAACATAAAGTGATATTGATGAATCAGTATGTTTCTCACTCTTGCAGTATGGTTTATCGTTTGAGGGTTTTAGGTGCAAGCATGACCACTAAAAGAAAACACCTCTCTCTGTGGTGTCACGGCCGCACCTTGTCTGGTTGCATTCGGACCCTACTCTGAAAATTAAAGTCCGAAGTTACATTATGTCTTTCATTTTCCTCCTATTATAATGATTTAAATCAGGTAGTAGGCCGCACCAGCGCTTCCCAACAGGAGACCACTGCTGAGAAGAAACGCATTCAGCAGTCAGTCATTTTTTAAACATATTTCATATTACAATGGTACCTACTACTTAGAGTTGCATTATATAAAGCTTCAAATATTAAATTAAATATAACATCAAGTAACATGCGTATTTAAGCAGGAAAACATCCTAAAAAATCTTACGGGAAAGATAGAGAGAGAAAAAGAAACAAGAAAAAATTATTCAACTACTTATGTGTATATGATATGGTGCAAGATGACCACATAACAGTTCCTGCATCAACGGTGTCTCCTAGACAAGAAAAACCAGGATAAAGCTTTTGCATTTGAACAAATTATTATTAACTAAGTTTCGGGTTTAGGCCATGCATTTATATGCACGCTTTAGACATTAATGACCTTTTCAAGTATTGTTTAAGTGCTGGAAAGGGTAACTTTAAAACTATGTCAGGTAATTTATTATAGAAATGAATGCAATGACCAACAAATTATTTATATAATTTACGGACACGGAATTTTTGAATTATCGTTCATCATGTCAGCCGAAAGACGTCCACATAGGCCTCCTCCAAGGTTTTCCACTCATTACCGTTACGTTACGTTAAATTATTACATGTAGAAAATGGATAAAAAAAAATCTCATCCTACAATGCAAGTTTTTTATTTTGTTTTATTAATAAGAAGATTATCGTTTTGTATTAATTTAAGAAATTTTTGCGTTGCTGTTTAAACTTAAGACTAAGACATAGCGTTTTTTTTTCCTATTTATAGTTATTTTTCTTTACTTCTTCTCAATTACGGGTTTTTTTTTGTATAATTTATTATTACTAGACTAGTGTCTCATTGATTAATCGTAGAAGCACGCTACGTCGTAGACATGCGTGCTACGAGTTTATAATTGGTTTTTGATTATTAGTAAAAAAAAAGTTTAGCAAAAAAAATATTATTTAAATATATCTCTATTTTACTTGGTAAAACCATATTGCCTTGTTGTCAACGTTACGATAACTCTTAATTACTTGACAGTAACGGTGTTATGGTGGCCGAGTTAAAAGAAAACCGTTAATACCAATATTTAGTACTACTACTAAATTTAATGTAAACCGTCTGTCTTGGTAGGTGGAGTTTCTAAAGTATGAGGATAGCAAGTAGCAGCGGGACTTTATTCGGTTTAAATACTTCACAAATACACTACGTAGGTATGAAACCTGTATCTCTGAAATGCAAAGTATTGATGTTTTTAATAATCATATTGAACATTTTTAAAATACTCCGTACAAACATGCTTGTACCTTTATCTACTAACTTAAATTTTCCAAGTAACATTAAGACTACAAATAAAACTTTAAAACAGTTCATTAACAGTTTAAGACTTAAGAAAAGCCGATTAATAGAGTTAATACTTACATAAGGCTGTACTGGAGCATAAACGGTCTCGTTTTAAACAGAACACCTGGTTTACGGCGTTATATTGTCGAAATTACTTTAAGCTTCTTAAAGCATTGCAAAACACAAAAATACAGTGTTAAGTATAAAAAAAAACTTTAGGCAGTTTTAGCACACTATAGTTACATAACGACTGAATACAGCTCTTGATTTATTCTTTTGTACTGCTTAACGCTATACAAGGGCATGTAATATTGCTACAAACTGGATATTGGTGTAAACCTACCCTGTTGTAACTCTATCATATGAGGCTTGATAATAGCTGATTAACAGTTATCTAAGAAACCCTTCATAAGCAATATCTTTTGCAAGAGAGTAATATAATGCTGTTGGCTGACTAAAACTTTATTGGAAGTTTATTATAAAACTGATGTGATTAGTGTAGCTTTAACCGTATAGTTCAGCCATTAGTATTAGTTTAGCATTATAGTGGGTTATTTTCAGTTGTATAGTGTCTATAAAAACAAATGAATGATAATTCAGCTTAAAAGTGAAACTGTGAACGTTAAGTTATTAGAGTGTGGTGCGTTGTTCGAATTATAAACTGTTAGGTATATTAATATATTTTTATAATCATATCAAAACAAGTAAATAATTATTATCGAACTTAAGAATGGGTTTGCGTTCAATTTAATTTAACCATAATACGCTGTAATAATTATCCATACATTATATACTTCTAAGCAGCTATTCAAATAATTAATTTCCAAAATACAGACATTATTAAATACTCTTTAAGCTGTTACTTATTCTAATATTATGCCTCAGTTCAGCAAATAGCTTCATACCAGAAGAACAACTGCTATATACCCTGGGGACGCCGTCAAAACATAACCTATGAAGTTTATTTCATATTACATTTAATATTATTTGACACAATAGAATTTGTTTTTATCCGTAGAGCCTCTACTATAAGAATAAAATGGCCAAATCGTAGAATTGTAGCTGAATAATGGTATTTTATTAAACCCTAAGTAAGCTTGTTATTTAGCTTAAATAGATATAATACTGCTATTAACCAGCTGTATTTACACTTGGAACTGTATAATTTGGGGCCCCTTTTGGATGTACAATGGCTGTATATCGGATATACAGCCAAGTTATATAGCCTAAAGTAAAAATATATATTTATAGTACAGCCTTTATACAGTTATGAATGTTACTTGGGTGACAGCCTTTTTTTAAACTAATACAATATTAGCGCGGGGATAATGTTTTTTGCAGGATAAGTACAACTTAATGTATTCCCCTCTATATTCAAATTATTACACAAGGGCCTCTTTCAACACGGTAATAACAATAAAAACGTTTTTGACCTGTTATCATATCGCAACGTTTTGATAGTTTTTCTTAGATTTTCTTGTCAGTAATGGCCGCCGACTTAAAAACAATACCGTAACAGGTCAAATACGATTTAAATTTTACTGTGTTGAATAGAGGCGCTGGTTGGTTTTGCGGTGTTTCGTTTGCGACACCCAAATCAAAAAAAAAAAAAAAAACAAAAATATTTATTCGCTGTAAATTTTAAAATACGGACTGTGGGGGCGTTGATCAGAATGTGTATGCCAGGCCTTAATGATGCCGCAAGAGTTCAATACTGTGGTTGTGGTGAATGCGAATATACATATCATAGGTACATTTTTCAAGTAAGTCTCCATGTTATAAGCACGCTGTACTACGTAGCATTAGACTTTAATTAGTGAGTAAAAATGGGTTGGATGCGCAGGCGTCAAGTCACGTCTTAAGCTGCATCGTTTTTGTTATGAGGTTCTAGTAGAGTTCAGGTTGAAAGAAAGAAATAAAGAAAGAAAGGAAGACAAAACATTTTGTTTGTGAAACAGCAAAACATAACAAAATCCTGACATAGACAAAATACCTGTTGTCACGAAATGGTTCCAAATCAGCGTCATGCTGGCGGAGTAAAAATTAAAGAAGGGCGCTTCTTTCTCGTTACGTAACTGTCACATTTTTGACGTAAAATGCTTAAAAATGGAAGAAATACATTGGTTTTTTTTAGTTCATCCTTTTTATTTAATTTTGTACTCTTTTATGTCACACTGTATGTAAACACTGAAAATCCTCCTTAACTTTATCTCAATAAATTCTCCGAAAAAATCTTCTGTCTCAACGGTCCAGTTGCAACAGCAGCATTTAAACGCATTTCCAGACCAGGAACTCAGAAATTGCCTGTATATATTTTAGACGAGAGCCATGGAGGCAGCGGTGACGTGTCCATGCTAAACGAGTCTACGGCCAGCGAAAAGCAGAAACCCTCACCGGCTGCTCGGCTGCTATCCATTTCAGCTGGCTAGCGCTCTAAAGACACGCAGGTGGGTTTGTATTTATCCACGACGACGCACCACGCCAGTCATGTGACGTTACTGTATGACATAAAAAGTATTTAGTGACAGTAGTGGTTAAGGCTTGATTCCTCCTACGTCCTACGAGGGTACAAATATATACCATGTTCTATGTGACACTGCACAGCAACGCTGACGTCCGCAGCAGATTTATTGCTATAGGCGAGTAGATACTGTTCAATACAGCAATCAGTTTCGCACCGCGGGGGGTTTCTTTGCTATACGTGACCGATAGTACGCTCGACCGATGTTAGCGTAGGAGGGACACAAGCCTAACGTTTGGAATTTGTGGATTAAGTGTACCTATAATTGCGATTTTTAGGTCGAAGCATGACTGTTTTATTTTTAAAATCAAATGCTGTTGTATTTGATTGTGAGTGCAACTGATACTGAGTTATTAATTTTGGAGAAATTTAGTTTCGAGTAGCGTTGAAGAGAGAGAGAATTTGAGACGTAGAATTAAATCCTTCAGAAGTCAAACTTTTATATCTTACATTGTGCATTGTAGCTTGTGCAGTAGCAGTGTTTGCAATGTTGTATTACGAGTGGGTGTAAAACCATCAGTGTAATTACTAGCATAGAGGCATTCCATCTTAGTCCTCAGGGTTGGTAACACGTTTCGAGTCTTACGATTGTAGTCTTTAGATTGTGGTCCTGTGTACCTAGTATGGCAGCGTCTATATCGCGTGTCAAATATGAATAAAGCATGCGTCATTTTTGTTGTTATTTACGGGTCAGAGGGTGACGCATGCCTTATACACACTTTATCACGCGATAAACGCAGCTTTATAAGGCCCCTTGAGAATGCAAATGTCTATGGGTTACAAGGCCTATTTCCCGATGGTAAAAAACATAACATATTACTGTAAAAGTAAATAAGAGCTATAAAAACGGAGACAATACGATAACAGCTAAAACACGATATGTTTTTTTCCGTCAGGAATAAACGTCATCAGGTGGTCAGTGTACTCGTTTAGCCTTCCTGAAGTCAGGAATCATATCAAAACCTAGTAAGGGACAATTTTTCGCAAAATGATATTTTTACATATTATTGCCCATTTATTGCCCATATCAAAACCTAGTAAGGGACAATTTTTCGCAAAATGATATTTTTACATATTATTGCCCATTTAGTATGTCCTCACAGGATAGCAAAAACACCTGCTTCAAAATCGCCATAGAAGCCTGAGATTTTAATACCTCCAAACCTAGTAAGTACCGTTAAACTCTCGTTTGACCAATACAAAACCTAGCAACTCAACTTAACCATTTCAAAACCTAGCAAATATTTGAGACTTGCTAGGTTTTTGTGTGGTCAAAGCACCTTACTAGGTTTTTGAACTGGTAAACGCCGCGCAGCATAGCACCTTACTAGGTTTTTGAACTGGTAAATATTTGAATACCTGCCAACCTAGTAAGTACCATTAAACTCTCATTTGATCAGTAAAAAACCTAGTAACTCATCAAGTATTTGAGACTTGCTAGGTTTTTGCGTGGTCAAAGAGCACCATACTAGGTTTTTGAAATGGTAAACGAAGCGCGCGGAGGACGGGAAGTGGGGCAAGGAGTTTCGTTCGGCCAGTTCATTCCACGGCGACGCGCCGGCGCAGCGACACTCAAGGCGGTTTTGTGCTAGATATCGTCGACGTAACTATGGCGTTTCAACGCCACTTACAGTTTCATCGGTCGAAACGAATGCTAGAAGCGGTTATAAACAAAAACAATGGAGTAAACCACTTAGAAGACTAAGAGTAAGTAAATAAAATTTGCTAATAAATACGAGTATACCTACAATTTTGCTTCCACGACGTATTTTATAGGGAGATTATAGCCAAGAAATGTATAATGAATGTTTTATACTTTAGTAGTAAGTAGGTAGTTCATTTAATTCTGTGCTTTGTTTGTTACGAAACTACATTTTTACGTGTGTGGTTGGTTTTAGATTAAGCATTAATGTTGTTTATTACTTTTATAGATTTGATGAACCATTCTGCGAGCTGGACTTCCTAATGAAGAAATTTAACATTATGTCAAGCCCTCCTCCTATACTTCACCCAAGGGGTATACCAAAAGCTAAAAAGGAAGAAATAATATCAAAACTTGCCTGCCTCATGCCGAAATCGAGACGATCATTTTGGATGGATCTGTCAGTGAACGACGCTTCGGTCGATTTGGTTGTAAGCGGCCAGGGGGAAGATTAAGGATGCCTTAATGGGGTTACTAATGTCTAATGTTAATGATTATTATTCAATAGAAATAATTATTAAAAAATATCACACAGCATTTTTATTGAAAAGCTATGACACGCAGTTATAGATTAAAATTTTCTTAAAGATTGTTGAAACAATTACCAAGTTAAAAACCTAGCAGGTGCTCTTGCTATATTTTGAAAAAAGATTTTTACGTGAACTAACTTAGGTGCATACATTTTCAAAGTTAGTAAGGGGTATAAAACGTGTAATATATAAATATTTTATCAAATTCAGACTTTAATACATGGCTTAGTTAGTATTCAACCTAATTCATATTGATTTTTTCCCAAAAAACTTGAAACTTTTCGAAGGCTGACTAAATTTATGTTTTTGCTCTCTCCTGTAAAATTTGGTCAAAAGCCCTTACTAGGTTTTGATATAGGGCAGCCGACTTCTCGCTACTCATTAGTAGTATTTTTGTTACATTCGGGGCTCTTTCCGATTGAGCTAACGAGTCTGACAATACTCAAATTGCAGCCGCATAGAGTAATTTGACGTCACAATAAGGAAACATGAGAAGTGTTTTTGCACTCAAGCTTTATTCATACTGGTCCCTACTAAATTACTTGCAATTGGATAAACAATAAGATTCCATCATAAGCATTAATATGAAAAAAAAACCGAGTTCAGAAACGGTTTTGATGACAAAAAAAAGATCTCACGGAAACTCAAGTTTTTCAAAGTTCCTTAAATCACAGTGGTTCCTGTCATGCAAAACGTTCAAATGTTTAAATAAGTTGTTGTGTTATTTGCTACTTTCAAACTAAATATTATTTTTATCAACAAAATATAAAGATAAAGAGACATTTTATTCGCAACAACACCCAGCCACATTACATACATACAAAAGGATAAGACTATAAGGGAAACAGTTGCGAAACGGTCCCAACTTACCATTCGCTAGCCGTAAAGCCAGCACAGGTCTTCCGTTGGAACGGCTAGGTAAAGAGACAGAAACACAACACAAAATTAAAATAAAAACATCAAGGATTAAATACAATCATTTGTCAGAGATTATCTCGTCTCTCTCGTATCTCTAAAACTAGTCTATGGGAATTTAAACAAAAGCAAGCAATATAGTTTACGTAACAATACTAACAATATGAGCAAAAATTGCCATAACCACCAACCATAAGTCCTGTATAATGCGTTCAGAAAATCTGCTAAAACAAACACAATTTAAACAGGCCCGAATTCTGGAGATAAGGTCACAGGTAGCACTAGCAGCAATGCGGGGCATTTGCATTCGGCTTCTAAACCAATCTTAAAATATTAAAATCATTTGTGCAGGTATAATAATTAGCCTTCAAACACTTGTAAGATCTTATTCTGAAACTAGCCTTCAGGTAATTTCATAAAACTGCACTCGTGTTTAAAGACCTCTCATTACGTATCAGTAATCAGTTCAACTGAGATATTACTCGTAGGTGATCTATCACGCAAGTGCTAGGCGCAAGTTTGGATGGTACGCAAGGCTTGATATTGACCGGGTTTGAAGAAAACGCCAGGAGTCACCAGGAACGCATAACACGAAGAAGAGTGCATGTTCAAAGTTGCATGTTATTGATTTGGGGGAGTGTTGCAGCAAGTTTCACTTTCAACTTGCAAGTCCCTCCTTCATATAACTAGACATTCTAGAGCTTACTTTGCACAGTTGCCTGAGTTTGCATTACTCGCATTAGTTTTAAGTTTTTTATTGTTACGTAAGATATTTGTACATTTGTGTCTTGTTCTATATTCTCATACCTAAGCTAAGGACCTAATTCAACTACTTAGGTTGATTACTGCGGAAATAGTGTGACCAATTGGGAAACCTACCGCAAGTATCATATAAAACCACAAAAATGTTGAAAAACCTCACGCGCTTATTATCAGTTTGTTTACGACACAAACCCTTTACAAGCAATCACTCGCTGGTATCGTTATTTCTATGGTCAGCTTTATTATATCAGCTCTTTCATACCACACCGTAGTATTATATTATTTAATGATGTATTTTATGTTTTTACGTGAATGCCTGAATGTAATATCTATGTATCTGTTTGAAAAAATATAGAAGTTAAAAGCATTTAAAGTTATCAGTCAGTTTAATGTCTACTGTCTACTCTTGTAGGCAAGAGAGGGCCGCTATATCAACAAGAGTTCATAAAGTATAACTCCTCCTGTCGGGTTATGTTTTCTTAGTACTTTTAAATGCTTACGTCAAATGCATCCAAACAAATTTATGTAAAATATTTTGGAAATGATTAAGCGAAATGTATTCCTTACTTATCTGCGATGTTTTATTACTAATTATAAATACATTTTAAAGAACTTTTCATTCTTAAAAACCTCTAAAAAGCGAATGAAAAACTTAAATTTTATTGTTATTATCGTTTATCAAGCATGGCCTCCACAAGTAATACCTTTTGTGGTCAAAGGGATTTAATAGTATTTTATGGCTCTAACTAAATATACGATAAGAGGTACCTAAGTGACAAACTCTATGGTCCAGCCAAGATATTGGTTTCATTTGGGAATACTAAAATTTCATTTTTACAGCAGTTATGATGTTAAAAAACCATGACTGCCATCTTAAAAATAATAACATATGGATTTATATTCAAATACATAGTCTAGATTAAGCAGTCATCGACTAGTTTAGGACTATGGGAGATGCACGAACAAATTTTTCAAGCTATACGGTGCCAAGTTATATTGCAAACAAATAATAACTCCGCAGTCTCCAAAAAAATCTTTACATAAAAATAGAAAAAGCTGATGTTCAAAAGAATTGGCAAAAGAGATAGCGAACATTGCTAGCAGCAGCTGCCAAAAAAGTGCAGAAACTCGAGCAATATTGTGAGAGAAAGCCAGTCTCTGTCTCTGTTAATCTGCGCAACCTCTTCACCATATAACGAAATTTTACCGTCTTAATCACAAAAAACATTTCTCATTAAAATTGAAAAGAAGTTTTTTAAGGTCCTTCTAATCATAAACAAGGACCACGCAGAACAAAGGTCTTCGCAGTTCTCAGTCCCAGGAAAGCATAAGATCCGAAGAGAATTATCTGTATCGTACAATACACGAGTATTAAAACGGGCGATGTATTTTTACCATACCTGTCCTGCTTTTGCCTGAACATTTAAATGGGGTTAAAACAGCACAATCATAACAAAATCGGTTCCTGCTAAAAAGCTACATTTATTAACTGGCTGATAGAAGGGGGGACTACGAACACCCCACGACCTTCACCTAACACGAGAGCAACGTCCGCTGTTGTCCCACTGACATTGAAAAGAATAAATCAATAACAATGAACCGACGTTACCATAAATGTATAGTTACAGTTTTGTATATAATAATAATATTATCAACGTGTATAATGTCTGTCTGTCTTTAACATCGATTTACTTTAACGAGATAAGACATGCAAGTAGCTCTAAACAAAAATATATAATCGTTTTACGCATACCTGACATTAACTAAAAACACGATCGGGTTAATGCAGTTTTTCAGTATCCAGGTAACACTTTTTATCGGACAAAGATAAGCTCTCTCGTTACTTTTGTTTTTGAAAAACACAAGTGATTATTTCATACGTCAAATATTTTAATTTTTGAAAAAATTCCACCGAAATAAGGTTTTGCATTATTATGGTGCAGTCTCATTCCACGGCGTTACCACTTTTAGAAGAAGCCACTAACTGTGGTACGTAGGCCACACTAGGGAAGGGTAATTATACTCCTGTTATATGGACAGAATCCCGTGCAACAGTTAAATTTACATCATATTTGATCCACATAAAACTTATTTATCGAATGGCCAATGAAATTGACATTTTAAATATTTGTCATTTTGTTTCCATAGTGTTGTATAAATAAAATTGTATAAATTATTATATGTTATAGATATAGGGAAATTAAATTATCAATTTAAATAATTTGTTGTAGGTCTGCGTTCGTAGTACTTGCTCCACGTATCAAAATAAAAACTATTTTACTACCAAACAATAATTAATACAAATGTACTGAAATGAAAACAATACACCCTTTTTTTATTTATAATTTCGAACCATATATTTCACTTGTTTTAACTAAGTATTGATAAGCCATATGCTTGAAAATCGATGGCAGCCGTTCGAGGGGTTTTCGAATGATTTATGATTGAAAAGTTCTTTGAAATAAAGTTTTTCTCAGATGAGAGTCATTGCAGATTTATAAGGAATCGATTGAAGCGTAATAAAATAAAAAATATTTTTGTTTTAAATTGTTCGGAAGAAACTAACGTAAGCAATGAAACGTACTAGGAAAACATGATGCAACCGTAAGAGTGTATCTACGTTTCTCGCATTAACAAAGCTGCCCTCTCGTGTCTAGTTTGATACCGCTTTAAATGACTCATTGCCTGGAATACTTGGTATTGACCGTATTTTCTAAGAGATGGCGTTAAAATAAAAAACGCTTTAGGTTGTTGTGGTGAAACAAGGCTCTTTTTCAGCCGTCACGGATGGTTTTTCTCTAATTACGAGTATTTAGAGGGTTTCATCTACGCATCAACAAAGATAATTTAATGCATTTAATGCCGTTAAACACGAGATATTTCAAGTTTTTGGTACTGAAAGTCAATCAATACTTAAATATCTTAGCTCTGAAGCACGTAAGAGAATATTATGAAATAAAATACTTTTGTTTCAAATAGATATGACTATTTACCATACGAAACAAATGACAAACCTGTTTCCGAACCCTTTTACAAAACTTGCACAAATGTCTTACTTCAGCACTAACTTGTATCTACAATGGTGTCCAAAAATTTGACGTTATAATACTATCATAAATAAGTTATTTACGAGTATTATACGATTATACCTCTATACTGGGTCAATGTATAGTTATAACTTAACAATATCGTTAGTAGTTTACGTGTTAATTTAGTTTTAATGATACGGGCAAAGAGCGCTTACTTGCGGAATACCATTGGCTTCTTTTGGCTGTTCTTCCAAAAGGTGATATCTGGTTCTCAATAAGAATCCGTAAAGATTTAGTTCAATTGCTGTCACAAAAGCTTTTCTCTATTTGTTTTTTTTTTGTTTTTCGACTCGTTAGGCTCAAAAGTTGGTGTTATTAATACAAATTTCAAAATCATGCTATAAATACCACATAATTTGAATAAAAGAGAACAGTTTAGTTTCTTGTATCAACTTTACACTGGTCTTTTAAACCTTAATATGTCCCTAACTCATTAACATATTCGATAGTTAAAACTATATTCAGAACCGGTGTAAGAGTGGGTTAAATTTTGACCCTTAACTTTGGCAGATAAATAAAAATGAGTATCAGAAATGTATGCATAATATTATTATATTTCCTTAATTGGCTTACAAATATGATCTTTCAAATTAAAAACAAAAATGTACTGCAATAATTCCTTAAAAACGCATGTCAGGTATGCTTAACAGAAACCTCATGCTTGCTTGCTTGCTCTTACCAGCTCAAAAAACAAAGTTTACTATTCGATTTCAAATATACTTAACGATTCGTTTATATTCAAAAACCGACACAAAAACATGCCAATTTCTAAATAAACCAAACTAAATCTTAAAATCTAGGGCAAGTACAAAAATGGTTGCTTTCTTATGAGTAAAAAGCATAATAGGACACTGGCACATTACACTTTATGCAATGCATATTCAGTGTTGCCTTTTTATAATAGGCGCAACGTCAATTGAAGCGTCAAAATTAAAGCTAATGGCCTACACGATCACGATTATTTAATGTTATAATCGTTAATTACTCCTATGTAGAAGTATCGACACTTTTTTTATAGGAGTTGATACTCTTTTGCCTACATTGACCAGCCCTTGAACTTTTTTAGTTCTTGAATAAAGCCATTTACGCTGCACTCGGTGGGCATGGCGAATTTTTAAAAATCTACCAGACAACCCGCTTACTTTCGACTCCGCAAGTCCTGAGACACCCTGTATAGTGTCTTACCTTGCTTTGTTCGTTCGTCAGTCAGTCCAGTAGGCTTATTGCCTAACGCAGTCACAATTTGCAACTGTTATCTTTTTACAGTCCGAAGGAGAATCTGCTTTCAAAATGAAAACGATTGTTTCTCTTTGAAGTCAACTGCGATTGCGAGTGCGTTAGGTAACAGGTCAGCGGTTCAATCTCACAAGTCAATTTAAAACATTTTCTCGCTAATATTAATTGTTTTGTTTTGAAATACATAAGTAAATTGGAAGGTAATGCAATATTATGTTATCTAAGGACTCTGATGATGGAGTCGAAAGGTGGCAATAGGATTACGAGTATATTATACTTGACGTAGACCCTCGGAATAGACATTCATTTGTTTAGTCTAAATGAGCACAAATGTATAAAATGGTTTACAGAAAGTATTTCAGTACAAAATAAAAATACTTTTCGACTTGCTATTACAAATCCAAAATCCAAAATCCATGAAACCATAAGTGTAAAAAGTAAACCTAATGGTTTTATACAAAAATGTAAAGCAGAAGATGCTCAATAACTTTTGGATTATAAACAATCTATAATATTTTATTTTATTATTCTTTTAAAGCGTATTTTTTGTGCGAAACTATTGATTATAACTATGGAACAGTTAGAGATGTCGTTAAAATGTCTGCTTTAATTTCACCAAGGGCTCGTTAAGGTTATGTAATGTTATATGTAAAATAATCTGCATCAGGCAGTTTCCTAAGTACTTTCTGCCTTACCGAGGAGTACCCTGTTGACGGTACTGGTATTAGCACTTTTAGAAGCATTGCTCGCCAATGGTGTGTGTGGCAGGAACGTAGGTGGTTACGACGATAGCGTCGACGATGCGGATCACCAGTGCCCTGTGATGATGGCGGCACCGCAGAACGTCCATTACAATACCAAACATATACGTGCTTTATGCAGTAGTTTGTACATGTGAATGTATTGTAATGTTACGTGTGCTCAGCAAACGAAGCCAGCGCTGATCCTGATGATCTGAAATTTGCATGAGCGAGCGTGAGTAAAAAAAACAACTGTACTAATATACAAGACAGCAAGTTATTCACTGGATTTTATTGCGTCGACAGCAGTCGATACCATAGTTAATACTGCATCGCAACAGATAGGTTGTTTTGTGATAATATATCGTAGCTATTAACTTTTAGCATAATGAGCTTTTTCCCAATAGTTATTAACTCGTAGCATAACTAATATAATACATTTGCCAACCTCCTTTGTTTTCTGTAACCGTATATATATCAGGATTTTTTAAAACACTATCCAAACTTTCAAAGCTCAAAGTCACTCAGAGGGCTATGGAGAGGGCTATGCTCAGGGTTTCTCTGCGTGATAGAATCAGAAATAATGATATCTGCAGTAAAACTAAGGTTACCGACATAGCCCGAAGAATAGCTAAACTGAAGTTGCAGTGGGGAGGGGGGGGCACATTGCTCGCAGGACTGATGGCCGATGGGGTCAGAAGGTTCTGGGGTGTCATCTGCGGACCGGAAGACGAGCTGTAGGTAGGCCTCCAACAAGATGGAGTGACCACCTCGTCAGGATCGCAGGACCACGGAAGATGCGAAAAGCACGAGACCGGTCTGAGTGGAAAGCGTTGGGGGAGGCCTATGTCCAGCAGTGGACGTCTCTCGGCTGATATGATGATGATCATGATCCTAACTTTACCCATAGACACACCTTCGATGGTACTGAAATAAATCCTGAAATATTAACAGCTATAGGAAAAACATTGTGTTGGCAAATAAACCGGTAGGGAAAAGACGCATTTTGGCAAACGGCAAGCTCCCACTTCTAGGGTTCCCTAGTCAATTAGAAAATTCTAATAATCTTACTGCCTCATTCTGACTGTTTATTTTTTAATTTTTTAGAAACTATCAATGTCACAAAGTTATAATTGGTTTCACATAATTAAACCGAAACCTAAAAAAAAAGATATAATCAACAAAAATTTAATAAATAAATGTTAATCTCTCAAATTGATCCTCGAAGAACACGATCACTTGAGACTTCCGCTGGAGCATTCAGAGATTGACAAAGCATGCTTAAATCTAAAAAATGTGCATAGCCGGCGGATGGAATGAGATTAGTGTTTAAAAAATGAAAAATTTGGACCGTTGTCTTGTAGAAATGTTGTGAAATTATAAACATTGAAAAAATCTAAAGGTATAAAAACAAAGTTTTCCCCAAAGAAGTCTTTTGACCCTGATCTTATTCAACGTATACACAAATGACCAAGCTGTTCTTGAAAAAAATTACCAGGCGGACAGTCGCGGGCAGTATATAAAATTACGAGTATAAATGCAAAGGTTTGAATGTTGTGCCTGAAAAAACATAAAAGCTACTTTTTATCTTGGAAAAAATGTATCCCAAGAAAATTTGGACAAATTACTTTTACGCAGACACACGTAAGAGTAAGACTTAATTTTTTTTTTTTGATAAAGTATTATTAAATTTTTAAAATTATAATGAATTTGAGAAAAAGGAAATGAAAACATCAAGGAGGTCGGCGCTGGTTCGTGATTATCTGAAAAATGCAGGAGCGACCATGAGCGAAATAAAAGCCCGGTTAAATAAAATTACGAGTATAAATGCAAAGGTTTGAATGTTGTGCCTGAAAAAACATAAAAGCTACTTTTTATCTTGGAAAAAATGTATCCCAAGAAAATTTGGACAAATTACTTTTACGCAGACACACGTAAGAGTAAGACTTAATTTTTTTTTTTTGATAAAGTATTATTAAATTTTTAAAATTATAATGAATTTGAGAAAAAGGAAATGAAAACATCAAGGAGGTCGGCGCTGGTTCGTGATTATCTGAAAAATGCAGGAGCGACCATGAGCGAAATAAAAGCCCGGTTAAATACTAATATAAAGTTATATTCAGTAAATAAGCACAGAAACTTATTTTTTTCTTGGAAAATTTAACAATTCCCGAGAATATAGTAATATATGACTTCTAAATAAACGGATGTAAAACCAGACTTAATACTTTTTAGTTTTATGTTGAAGTGAATTGAGTTATTAAAATTGAGTATTACAAAGAAAATAGACAAAAATGAAATGAAAACTTGGGTTGTAATTTACGCAAGTCAAAATAGACTCGTATTAGAATGGTACCTACGAAATAGAGATCGTAAAAATTTCAACCTGATTCTAGATTTTATTTTAAAAAACGAGTCAATTTGTTTTTGTAGATAAAAGCGACAGAGCGTTACGCCAAGTATGCTACGACAAGCTATTGTCTTGTTTAAATACAACATATCGTACCTTCGTTTGTTTGAATTTACTCTTCAGTCAAATACACAGGTTCGCTCCTCACTACGTTATTTCACGGATATAACTTAAATATTTTTCGATTTCGTCGTTTCTTCTGGTTCGATACTTTTACGTTATTTTCGTTACCTTTTGACGCCTGGAAAACACAATAATTCAAAGATAATGCTCCTAAAACATATTGTCGTATTTATGGTTCTAATTGTTGGTCTTAGCTAGAGCAAACTGAGATCAGGTGGTGCTAAGGATGAGGAGGCGATGCCATTTTATTTATTTTCTTCAGAAGCGCTTACATCGTGACTCACTTTAGTCATTTTGTAAAATACTGCACCCTTTAATTAATTTTTAATTCAGAATAGGGACGACTTGGACAATGTATGTAGAGTAAATATCAGACAGCGCTGGAAGAACAATACAAACACAAAGTTATCTTTGTAGTTCCATACCCAAACGGTACTTTTTGGATCCTATTTCTAATGCTCCGCTTTCGGTCCATTAGTCTATACTTCTGTGACAAGGTTTTATGTTTTGAACCGTAATATCCAGAGTGAAAAAAAAATACCTTCAGATATTACTAAAACTGCTATAGGTATAAGAAAATGTCTTGAAAATAAAGTAATATTGAAAAACTTAACACACTACACAATTAACACGGTTTATGCTCAATATTTTTATTTTACGAGGGACGGAACCCGTCGTTTGCGATTTGAATGATTTTAAAAACCAATATACTCACTTTAATTATTTTTCTGCCATATAAAGGGTTAGCAAGATCATGTTGATTTTGGCCGCACTTCATTGAATCTGCTTTAAATTCACGAAAGGTTTGATAAAGTTCTTCATCAAAGGCCTGCATCAGTGACACCGCAGAGCTGTATTCAGTTACGTTACAAATACATTAATATAGTTTGCAAACGTTTGTATAAGTGAATGTATTGTCATGTAACCGGCGCGCTCAGCAAATTCTTGATTATCTGAAAAATGCAGGAGCGAACATAAGCAAAATAAATTCCTTTTAAATAGTTATATTCAGTTTACAACATACTCTTGTGAGGTACGAATATGACTCGACAGCACTTAAATACACAAAAAAAGTATGTTTTACATTTAAGGGCCGGCTGCAAAGTGGCAGTTTGAGGGCAGTTCTAATCCAATTGACAGTTGTAACTAAGGCAGACTGCACTTCAACTGCAAGCGAAATGCTCAGTTAGTTTGCAGTTTTGATGCAGTTCATCAAATGCATCAGATTTGCCATTTTGCACTTGGGTTGCAGTTCAATTGCAGTCCATCTGTACAGGACTTAAACTATTTACGGTTCTGTACCAAAATAGTGAAACAGGGACCATTATAATAAATGGTACTGGAACTGTATCTTTTAGCCTTTCCACCGTTATCCCTGATAACTTTACCTTTGGCGTAATTAGTAAAAGCCATTGGTAAGAGTGGCAGGAACGTAGGTGGTGGTGACGACAGTCGCTTGACTAAAGTCACAGTACCGCCGCTTATACTTCTCCAAAAACTCAGATATACATAATTTAAATACTAGAAATAAAAATGCATTCTTTTCTATAATAAATTACCTGAAGTAGTTTTAAAGTTACCCTTTCCAGCACTTAAAAAATATTTGAAAAGGTCGTTAATGTCTAAAGTGTATTATAGGGTCGAGGACTATCTAACAGATAAAAATTCATGGCCTACACCCGAAACTTAGTCAATAATAATTTGTTCAAATGCAAAAGCTTTATCCTGCTTTTTCTTGTCTGGGGGACACCGTTGATGCAGGAAAACATGTCGAAACTTTTATGTAGTCATCTTGCACCATCACATAATTAATTATACACATATTTAAGTAGTTGATTCTATTTTATTTTATTTTATTCTTTTCTATCTTTCTCTCCCGTAAGATTTTTGGCATGTTTTCCTGCTAAACTACTGTTATTTGACATTATATTTAATTTAATACTTGTAGCTCTATATAATGCTAGACTACGAGTAAGTTGTACCATTGTAATATGAAATATATTTAAAAAATGACTGACTGCTGAGTTACTTGCGGCGTTTCTTATCAGCAGTGGTCTCCTCTTGGGAAGCGCTGGTAGTATCTTGACGTGTAAAAGTGCCCGAGCGGCCTCCTTACTGAATATTTTTTTTTATCTTTTATCTTTTATCTTTTATACTATCTGAATGAGCATAAAAACTACTTTTTATCTTGGAAAAATTAACAGTTCCCGAGAAGGTAGCGATAAATGACTACTACACGGACGGGTGTAAAAGTTGTACATAATATTTTTTAGTTTTACGTTGAAGTATATTAAGTTATGAATATATTTAAACTGTTATAAAGAATATTAACAAAAGGGAAATGAAAACTATGTGTTGTAATTAACGCCAGTCAAAGTAGATTCGCATTCGAATGGTACAGTCAAGGAATTTGTATACCATGGAAGAGATACCCTTTTAATTATTTTCTCTACTAGCGCTTAAATTGAACTATTTGGACCCCAATTCTTATGCTCCGCTGTTGGTCCATTAGTTTATACATCTGTCATAAGGTTGTAAGTTTTGAACTGTAATACCTAGAATTTTAAAATTTACCCGCTTATACTATAAATATTATTCCTGAAGTGCTATAAGAAAACGTTTTAAGTATTAAGTAAACTTAAAAACCAAACACAACATAAACACGTTTTAAATCAATATTTATATAGTACGCAGGTGCGGAACCCGTCGTGTGCAAAATGGATGATTTAAAAAACCGATACACAAATTTTATTTATTTTTTAGCAAGTTCATGTTGGTTTTGGCCGCACTCGTAAGATTTCTTCATCACAGGCATCGGCATCAGTGAGGGTACTTTGAGCCTTGCTGGGGAGTACCCCGTCCAAACCCCTGATGCTTATATTGATGGCAACAGGTAAACGCCAAAAGTATAAGTGGCAGGGACGTAGACGGTGGTGACGACAGCGTCGACGATGTAGGTAACAGTACCACCAGGGCTGATGATGGCGGCACCGCAGAGCTGTATTTAGCTACGTTACAAATACATTCATATATTATACAGTTATAATGTTGTGTTAGTTTTAATGTTGTGTCATATAACCGGCGCGTTACATGATGATACATAAGTTACGTGACCAAATATATTCATACACATAGTAGTTTTTAAGTACAGACGGACTGCATTTGAACTGCAGTGACCCATCTGCAAAATCGCAGTTTGAGGGCAGTTCTAAAGTAGGTGATGTAACTGCATTAAAACTGCAAACCAACTGCGCAGTCCGCTTGCAGTTGGCGTGCAGTCTACCTAAGCGGACTGTGCAGTTGGTTTGCAGTTCATCAACTGCATCAGAACTGCCATTTTGCACCTGGCTGGAAAATCAATTCTTTGTTGTAAAATAAAGTATTAGATAGGGTTTTCACTACAGTACGAGTATCTAAAATGTCACTTTGATAATTTTTTGCTTTAACCTTGACACCTTGTTGGGAAAAATGGAGAATAGGAGATACGAAACCCCCCACCATACCATCACTCTCGCCGGATGATGGGCACGCGAGACATTTCGTGCTGTAGCAGGAACATCTTTGCTGCTTTTGGCATAAACTTTATTATTTTGCCGGTTAAACTTTTCTTTGACCGTAAAGATTTTTTCGTCGGTGAAGAGTATCTTTTTCGCATCGTGTCTCTTAAGCAGCATCGGACAACGTTCGCGACGTAATTTACGAAGGCGATCATTTAGAAAATGAACTTTTCTACGGCTGTAAGCCTTTACTTTCAGATCGTATTTCAATATTCTGTTGACTGAAATACGCGAAATTTTAGTCTGCAGAGCGAGTTTTTTTTGGGTGCGACATGGATTTCGGCGAAGTCGCTCTCTGATTATTTTGATGTTAGCAGCCGTCCTTACAGACCGCGGGCGACCACTCCTATGTCAATCTTTCAAAGAATCAGTCTCCTTGTAGCGTTTAATGGTGTAATATACGAAGTTGCGGCTTACCCCAAGACATTTTACTACAACGGAAAATTTCCATTGGTTTTTTCCCCGCCATATGTAGTGAAATGACAGTCGCACGCAATTCTTTCGTTCCCTCCATCGCAAGAAAAACAAAAGAAATGAATTTTAAAAACATACAAATAGCACACTAACATTCCAAATATAAAAGTGAAAAAAATATAAAATAGGTGCCAGTATTATTTTCTTTATTTTATAAGCTAAATACATACGAGGTAAATATTATTCCTGAAGGTGCTATAAGAAAACGTTTTAAAAATGAGGCAAACTTAAAAACCAAACTACATAATAAACACGTTTTAAATCAATATTTATATAGTACGCAGGTGCGGAACCCGTCGTTTGCAAAACGAATGATTTAAAAAACCAATATACCCATTTAAATAATGTTTCTGCAATATAAAGGGTTAGCAAGGTTATGTTGGTTTTTGCCGCAGTTTACTAAATCTACTTAAAATCCACCAAGGGCTCGTAAAAGTTCTTCATCTCAGGCATCGGCATCGGTGAGGGGACTTTGAGCCTTGCTGGGGAGTACGCCATCCCCCCCATGCCATAACCCCTGATGCTTATATTGATGGCAGCAGGTAAACGCCAAAAGTATAAGTGGCAGGGGCGTAGACGGTGGTGACGACAGCGTCGACGATGTAGGTAACAATACCACCAGGGCTGATGATGGTGGCACCGCAGAGCTGTATTTAGCTACGTTACAAATACACTCATATTTAATACGGTCGTTTGTACATTTTAATGTTTTGTCATATAACCGACGCATTACATGATGATACATAAGTTACGTGACCAAATATAATTATTCATTCAAATAGTAGTTTTTAAGTACAGACGGACTGCATTTGAACTACAGTGACCCATCTGCAAAATCGCAGTTTGGGGGCGGTTCTAAAGTAGTTGATGTAACTTTAAAACTGCAAACCGACTGCGCAGTCCGCTTGCAGTTGGCGTGCAGTCTACCTAAGCGGACTGTGTAGTTGATTTACAGTTCATCAACTGCATCAGAACTGCAATTTTGCACCTGGGTTGCAGTTCATATGCAATCCAATTATGCAGGCCGTTATTTTTTACGGTTATGTACCAAAATAGTGAAACAGGGACCTTTGTGTTAAAACTTTGATGCCTGTTTTTCTGTTTGTACTAAACGGGTATTGGAACTCTATCTTTCAGCCTTCCCGTAGAGTACCCCACCGTCATTCCTGTCAACTTTACCATTGGCGTAAGTAATAAAAGCCATTGGTAAAAGTGGCACGAACGTAGGTGGTGGTGACGACAGCGTCGACGATGTAGGTAACAATACCACCAGGGCTGATGATGGCGGCACCGCAGAGCTGTATTTAACTACGTTACAAATACACTCATATTTAATGCGGTCGTTTGTACATTTTAATGTTTTGTCATATAACCAAAGCATTACATGATGATACATAAGTTACGTGACCAAATATAATTATTCATACAAATAGTAGTTTTTAAGTACAGATGGACTGCATTTGAACTACAGTGACCCATCTGCAAAATCGCAGTTTGAGGGCAGTTCTAAAGTAGTTGATGTAACTGCATTAAAACTGCAAACCAACTGCGCAGTCCGCTTGCTTGTTGGCGTGCAGTCTACCTAAGCGAACTGTGCAGTTGGTTTGCAGTTCATCAACTGTAACAGAACTGCCATTTTGCACCTGGGTTACAGTTCATATGCAATCCATATGTACAGGATAGAGAAACCATTTCATTTATTTTCTGTACTTGCGCTTAAATTGTAATGCACTTAAATCGGTATGTAAAATACTGCACCCCTTAAATGTTTAATTCAGAAGAGGGAGGACTTTAACAATGTATGAAGAGTGAGTTTCATACTGCGCCGGAAAAATAATACCAGCACAAGGTTATCTTTATTGTTCCCCACCCAAAGAGTACTACTACGTAGACGAAGACGGTGGTGACGACGGCGTCGACGATGTAGGTAACAGTACCACCAGGGCTGATGATGGCGGCACCGCAGAGCTGTATTTAGCTACGTTACAAATACATTCATATATTATACAGTCGTTTGTATAATTTACTGTTTTGTCATATAACCGGCGCGTTACATGGTGATACATTAGTTACGTGACCAAATATATTCATACATATAGTAGTTTTTAAGTATATTTATTGTGAAGTAAACTGTGCGCTCATCAATGATGAGGCATTAGCTTATTTTCAAAGGACTGTCTTTATCTGGTATTATGACATTTGGTTTTGACGGAAAGGGACAATTAATACAAACAATTAAAATACGTTTTTTGTGCCTTTATAATTATTGGGTTAATATATAAGATAGTATGAAGTTCTATGTATTATTTATTGTGCTGAGGTTTAGCAACTATATTTGGCAGTTAAAAAAGTAGTTGAAAAAATATTTATTTGTGTTCATCTATCGTACGTACAGTTGACGTCAAAGATATGTTTACATTTTTTCACCTCACTCCTTTTAAATAACGTCCAAAAATATAAAAACATGTTTGATGTCGACTGTACATATTTACTTTGAGCAAATCCGAGTTTTTACCCAATATCATCTATTGGCTCGAAAGGGATTTGTGTTGCAACAAATTATCTTTAGGATTCCGTAGTCAAAGTGAAAACCCTTATATCCATCTGGCTGACCAAGTCCATCCGTTTTGCTCTATGTTACAATCTTTTTAATAATGAAAACTAACTACAACTACTTAACTATTAAAATAAGCTAAAATAATAATTAAATATAACGCAAACGCGAACTGAGATAAATAACAATAAACCAATGGAATTTGCCGCTTCTACAGGATGAAATAAAAAACGCAACATTATACAAATATTTACACAAAACAATGTTATTCAGAAAAGGTGGGTTACGTTTTGCCTTTTAATTTGAAAGCGTATTTTTTGCAGTTAAAAAAAATCATTTAGGCTAGCTTGTGGGAAACGTTGTCAGTAAAACCAAGTTTACACGACAAAATGTCTATTTGCGTAAAAGTACACACGTTTATTTAAAACAAAAGGCAAAACAACAATCTGTTTAGATTTAGGTACATAGGTTAGCACAACCGAGCGAGCGAGAGCCGAGGGAGGATTATGCGATTCGCGCGTCAAAGCGACCAACACGGGACTCGAGGAAAGGGAGCGTCCACACAAAATGGCGGCACGTGAGTTAACACCGTGAGGGTACTTTCAGCCTTGCGGTGGAGTACCCCGCAATCGTATCTGGAGTTTATGTCTATGGCAACGGGACATACCATCGGTCTAAGAGCCAGGAACTTAGACGGTGGTGACGACTGCGTCAATGACGGAGATAACAGTACCCTGTGCTGATGGTGGTGTCACTCTTGAGCTGTATTTACTTACGTTACAAATACAATCAAAATGTTATACAGATTACTTAAAAAATGCATGAGCGAGGATTATCAACACAAAGTCACCTTTTTTAAACGTATATTACTTTTAATATTGAGTTTTAAAGACACCATGAAATTCGTTGGATACTATCTTGTGATGGGAGTAGGTGACTTAATTCGGCGGTAATAAAAGAAGTTAGAAAAAATCACCGTGTTAATATATCGTATTAACTATAAGCAAAAACGAGCGTTTGCAAATCGGTTCACATTTGTTTTACCTAATCATCATTTGTCAAACAATGACATTTTACAAACTTTCATTTCGGTAATATGTATTTCCCACCACATATTTAGTTTTTTTTGTGGTCACAAGTATACCCTTACGTAACTTATTTAACACGGCCATGTAATGGTTTAAGCACAATTACATCTTTGGGAAAATTAAGTTTGTTTAATGAGATTTTTTGCCACACGATGACTGTAAAATGGCTTGAAAATCACCTACTGGCTCGAAAAAGAATTGATGTGCAACTAATCCCATAGTCAAAAAATAATCCCCTACACGCCTGATCTGATAAAGGTCGCGGGAAACCGCTGGATGATAGCAGCAGAGGGCCGATCGTTGTGAAAAACCTTGGGGAAGGCCTTGGTCCAGCAGTGGACGTCTTGCGGCTGATAATGATGATGATGAATCCCCTACACCATTGCCACGTCTATATAATTGTCTCACTATTTCAATAACTGTCAAAGTCACAAAGGTTACATTTGCTACACACAATTATTATTACAGAGAACTCGTATTCATTAACTAAGTAAATATTTTAGAGATAGAGAAAGATGTCTTAAACGGATATTTGCAAAAAGTTATTAATATAAAAAAATGCCTTACATTTAATAGAATCCAATATTCACATTCTAATTATTATTTTTTATGTTTTTTTAGTTAAAATTTTAATAATACGGTCAAATAAAACAAAGTTATCGAAATCCAGCTATTCAAAATTTAACAAAAAACGTTGAAATAAAAATAAAGTAAAGTTTATAATTATAAATCTTAACACTAATCGCTTCTGTTTATTTTGTATAATATCAAATTTTATTTATTGGTAAAGTATTCAAAAAAAAACTTACCATAAGGAGATGGCGATTGGAAAAACTAGCTTATCTCTTTTTCAAGTATTGATGATATGCCTGAACTTGGACAAAAAAAGACAAGATACTTTAGTCGTATCGATTCTTCTAAAGCTATAAAGCATTTTCATAAGATTTCTACCAATGTTGTTCCTGATTTTGATCCTGAGATATTCCCGCATGTTTTGTTATAATTTTTACCAGTATAACTGGTTATTATTTCGTTTCTGTCATGTTCTCACGTTAACACAGACGGCTGGACGCGGGAGCTCCGCTACGCCATATTTGATATTAATAATTGCCGTCCGGTACGACAAGTCGATCGATAGCTCAGAGATAGCGCTTTTCATACTTGATGTTTCACTCACTCAACGATTAATAAGAAAATTCGTTAATTAATGCCATTACAAACATTATTCCGCAATAAGCTTCGTCAAATATGTATCAAGAATCAATTGCGCCCAATAAAATCTACCAAAATCAGTAACTGATGATTCCTTAATACATTTTCACAGGTGTGACGTCTACTCACCCTTGTTAACTAGGTTTAGTAGGGTGGAACGGCGTAGGTGCAAATTTTTTAAAACCCGTTCCGTTTAACTCAGAGGAATCATTAAAAACATATCTTAATTTTAAAAAGTAGTTTTATTACGTTTAGAAAACAAAACCTTGAGGTTTATACTCCTCAAGAAATATGCATAATTGAGCTGTTATTCATAAGGTTGTCACATAAATCGCCAAAATAAAATACTACCGAACACGTTTATTTTACAAAGGAATTATTCAGTTATTAATTTAGACCTAGTTTTTTTTAGGAGATAATAAACAAAATTTAAGCAGGTTTTAACAGATTTAAAAACCATTATTTTCTTAAAAGTATTTTTTTAATCTTTCCAGAGCTACTAAATCAAAAAATTCATTATCACGATCAGTTTACATTACAGGGTTACCGAATTTATTTGTTAGTTAGTAGATGTCATGATGCACGTTCAGTACTACACAATCTAGAAGTTGTTTTTGACATCAGGGTGTCCAAATTTAAACCTTGTAACTATATCTATAAGAACGATATCATAAATAATTGGAAAGTTCTCTTTCTTTTTTTTTTACTAAGGTTAGGAAACCAGAATAAGTGTTGAGAAAATTGTAAAAGATTAATAAAGGTTGTTTTCTAATACTTTTTACTGTAATTTATCAGATTTATTTATCTTTAAGTTGGTGAGGGTCAGATTTAGCTTATTAAATTCGAAGATAATTAAACGTTCTTTTATAAATTTTGGAGACCAGTAAAAAACGATATTAAGGTAAAATTAATAGAAAAAACGTGCATGTTTTCATATTAATATGACACATCATTTGTTCATTATTATTACTACACGGGACTTAATCGCGTTAAGGGATATATAATTAATTACTAGAATAAATTAATTCTAGTAATTAATTAATTCTAGAAATTAATTAATTCTAGTAATTAATTATATATCCCTTAACGCGATTAAGTCCCGTGTAGTAATAATAATGAATCAAAATCGTGTGAGTTTAAATCAGTATACAACATTTGTTATAATGAAGACACTTTTATGCTGAATCTTCTCTTTTAAGACGTTTCTAATTCATAAACATTTTTTTTAAAATGTGGCGTCTAATATTATATTTTTCTATTAAGATATTGGATTCGTATTTATATGACAAATGTAATTATTCTATGCTTATTGTTCTTTCGTCTTCATAAATACTTGGTTAATAAACAGAGATCGGACAAATTTGCGTCATTGCTCGCAATAATGTGGACATGACTCCAAAATTAATCAAATAAGTAATCATTTAATTAATTTATTATTTGACTTATAATTTGATTCCTAGTCAATAAATACAAAAGTTTGTTAAAATATAGATTTATTAAAGAAAATAATCAGTATTTTTTCCAAGTTTTCTGCAGTCAGTGTATTTCTTTTTACATCAAAAATATATTTTAGTGCTGAAAAACTCCGCTCGCAATCCACTGATGTTAATGGAGCAAACTTAAGTAGTTTTATAGAAATATTATTATTCCAGTATAATTTAGTTTATTTTCTATTCTAAGTTCTCAGCGATAACCTCAAAATCGGGATTTCTGTCTAGGACGGCTTTCATTTTACACTATCACGATTGCTAAATGTTCCTACAACTCTCTTTACTGCTGCAAAATTTAATATATACTTTTTATTTTTATTTTATTATTTATAATAACATGCCGCTTGGATCCAAGTACCCCATCGTGTGATTACGGGTGGTGGTAAGGGAATGTTTTGATTCATTTGTCTAAACATGAAAATCCTGGAAGGAGCTTTGGAGAAAGTTTTTTTAACATAGGTGATAAATTGATAGTTGCCAAATCAAATATATATATATATATATATATATATATATATATATATATATATATATATATATATATATATATATAAGAAAAAGTAAATTGACTGAGGTTTTATATCTATTGAACTAGAAAACTTCTTCGTCAAAAATAATAATCATAGCAGGATATTTACCATGTAGTAGTTGTTGGGTATCATTGCTAATGTAAATAATCGTGTCAGTTTAAAATCGTAACTTCTTTATTATATAAAAATATTGTTGAAAATGATAACCACTTTAAATTAAAAATAACTAATAATTATAAGCACGTATAAACGTTATATCACCGGAAATTCAAAATTTTATTTCAATAAATAATTAATTAATTAACATTTTGATTAATTTTGGAGTCATGTCCATATTATTGCGAGTAATGACGCAAATTTGTCCGATCTCTGTTAATAAACTACTCAGCTACTATGGCGGAGATAAAATAAGTGCGGCCATATACAATAATTATTATTAACTCCCAAGAGAGAGATTAAAATATTAAAACTGAGTGAAAATAATTGTGAAATCGTTGATATAGACGCTATAGTTAGATAGATTGATGTTCGATACCTCAGGTTTATTCCCACGCAGATGCATCCTAAGCACTGGATCGTCGTAGTTTTGCTACCGTTCACTAGGGCGACATAAAATGAAGAGGGTGATTTATTATAAAATATATAGCTATCCTCTTTTAGCACCCTGGTAACGCCCCATTACCGCCCAGCCCTGTGATCACCTAGGTTACGAAATTATTACTCAATTAGTGAGATGTGAACGTGAAGTGGTATTGATAAATCAATTTTTTCTCTCTCTCGCACATGGGTTAATGGTTGGAGCTCTTGGCGGTGTAAACATGACCGTTCCTACGCATCACCTCCCTTTGCCAGTTGAAAATCAAAGTTTGAAGTAAGGCTATCTCCATCTCATCCCTCTGATTAAGACTCAAACGACGAGTGAATGGAATGGAGTGTATGAAATTTTTAATTAATTTTTTTGTAGTAGCTATCTTCTCTAACCCCTTTACTAATAAACGTTGAGTAACCGTGGTATAGTTGACCATGCTTCGTCCTTATCTGTAATTGTGACATTTTAATTGGACAGATAAGGACAAAGCATGGTTTAGCTACACAACCGTTACTCAACGTTTATTAGTAAGGGGGTAAGAGTTTGCCTGTCGACTATTTAGCTTCGTTATAAGCCGCATACTATTTTTCTTGTTCATCGTTCTGGTTTAAATTTTACTTGATCATTAAGTGATTCTCTTATGAGACATTTAAATTTTAAATGTTAATGTTAATGCAGTTTCACATCGATCGTTTGAGCGGAAACAAAAACTTTTATTTTGTATTCATAACTCGGTTTTTGTTCAGATTGTTATCTTTTTATTTTGGAAAATATTAAATTTCAGTAAGAATTTATTTCATACAATAATAAGTCGGCTTAGTGCAAGAAGTCATTAAAGGCATAAAGTTACTAAGTACAGGTACTAACACAGGCGGATTCGCCACGACTTACTCTTTCTAACGCACTGACCCATTTCTTTTTACGTTAAGTAATTTCGATGTTACAGCAATGACATTAAGTCATTAATTTCAATTTTTGCTTTATTGATTTGACGGAAATGGTTTATGACCATGAGTTACTTTAATCAAAACATCTTTTTTTATTTTTACACATTTTATTATGTTTGAATATTCACTAATGTTACTTATTAACTTTAAAAAATAAAATAATATGAATATCGCTCTGAAAGTATTTGAGCTAGAATTCATTATATGCATATAGTTACTTTTAGCAAACAGTAAAACGAAAAAAAATGTTATTATAACGCTTTAATGATTTTTAACAAAATAAGCATTGGATGCATATTACTACTTTTACTTAAGTATAAAATAACTAAAGTACATTATACAGTTTAAAAAAAATAGGAAACAGCGTTAATGGCAGCCAGAATGATTTTTTAAAGTAATCAATGATAGTTATCAATTTTAGTTGTGTCCAAAGATACGTAATTCAAGTGATTAAATTATGGTTAATGACTTTTGACAAATAAGTTGTTTCAATTTGAACACCTTTAGTGAAATTGTTCTTGCTCTGATAAGTTCATATTTCAACTCTTTTATGCCTACCTACGAGTACGTCTTGCTCGCGCGGTAACCCGCCACTCGTTCGGTCATCGCGATCGAAGTCATACCGTTGCAGCTGTGACCAGGGATGGACGTTATGCGAGATGGTAGTGAATTCTTACAAAATGAAGCGAAATAATATTAACATTAAGGCAGGACGAGGATCTTTGATGCTAGAAAAGATTCTAAATAAAGCGAATGAAGAGCGTTTGTACCTATTGTCATTAAATTATAATAAGATACGTTCAAATTGCTTATGCTGTTAAGTTATAGTGTAGGTAAGTAAGTACTTAGTTAAGTATTTCATTTGCAAAAGACTGATTTTACACGATGGGCGAGATTTTGTATAGGTACCTAGGTTTTGTTTTGACCATCACCTGAGGCGAATAGTGTTTATTTATATCTCATAATATAGATCACAAATGCGGATTTAATTACTTAAAAAATATGTCCTCTAAATGTCGTCCCCCTACACCTGCACATTCATCAAAACGGAGCCTCGCGTTTTGTACCACTCGCAGCATATTCTGCGTAATGTTGTTGATTTCGATAGCAAATATTTTTTTGGTAATCACCTATATTTAGACCGTGGGTTGTTATTAAAAGCTCTGGTTTTGAGATACCCCCATCGAAACAAATCCATAGGGGTCAAATCGGGCAATCTAGCGGCCACGGATTTCTCCAAAGCGGTTTATCAATTTTCGAGGGAAATGTTCGCGAAGCACGTTCATCGACACTGTGGCCATGTGTGGTGTAGCACCATCCTGCTGAAGCCAGGCGTGTGATGAATAGGACGGATGTACAAGCAATTTAGGCAAAAATTAATCAGCTATCATTTTCCTATAGTTTTCACTACCTATTTACATTTTACTGCTAGGCATTTTCAAAAAAATAACCCCCAATAATTCTATTCAAGGATGAGGTAGACCAAACAGTAACTGTTAGACAATGCAAAGGTCTATGGTGTTTTAACCGTGGATTAGACGATCGCGGGCCCCAGTAGCGACAATTTTGCTTTACTACATGCTTGTTGACTTGAGTACTCATGTGAAAATGGGCCTTGTCACTACAAAAAATGCATTTTATGGTACGAAATCTGTGCAACATTGTGTCACAAAAAACTTTGTGTTTGGTTAAATCACTTTCATTAATTTCTTGAACCAGTTGAATCCTATAGAGATGAAACTTCAATTATTTTTTCAATATTTCATGCACTGAGAACTTTAGGAGTCTTAAAGAGAGCTGCTCTCTTCCGCACTGAAAGTCGTGGATTTTCCTGTAAACTCCGTTGCACACTCAATATGTGTTTCGGCGTCCGGGTGTGCTGGGGCCTGATCTCGGTATATTATGTGCCGAAGAAGTTTCTCGGAACCTTTGCACCCATGACCGAATAAATTTTACACTCGGCCCGTCTCTTAACGCAATTATATAGCGTGCAATCGCTTCAACTGCATAAGAATGACGGCGTTCTGACCATTGAAACAAGATGAAAATAAAATTCGCAATATAGAACAATATTGTGTAATCCCGCCAAATGTCAAAACCCATTTTTTTAAATTATAAAAATGACTTTTTGTAAATATAAAATATCTGCCACCGGCCACCCTGTATAAAATGTATTTAACTTTTGATCTTAATGGGTGACAATCAGAATGCTGATTTGAAACTACAGTCTTTGTCGGATATTAAAAATGGCTTAGAGTCACCTAGACACATTCAAGCACAGAAAGATACGCCGCCAGTCCTTCTTACGAATATTAAGGAAGTAGAACAGTTTACGGTTTGCTAAAAATGTGCAATGAAAAAATAATACCCGCGGAACATCACCACTGGTACCGGAACTTGCCAGCCAAAGAGTTTCGTGATTATGTCCCTGAAGAAATGTCTTCTAACTCAGAAGACGTAGAGTAAAAAAGATGGACATCAAAGGTTTTTTTTTACTCTTTTTCGTACCTACTGTATTAGTTCAATCAAAAGCTGATGTCTTTATTTAAATTTTTAGAAGTTTTCACGTTTTACCTATACTAATAGTGCTTGCTGTTGTCTGGAATTATTATAATATTAAGTTCGTCTATCAACAATGAATATTTCATTATTATTTTAGTTTGAAGTTAAAAATAACGTCATTACGAGAATTTTGTGTTTTTTTTTGTGGTCTTGCAGACTTTATAATCTGTGAAGTAGAATTAAATAAATCTGTTTATTCGTTGTTGATTAATAAGTAATATTTATAATGCTTCTAAGTTAATAATTACGACTGATTAAACCAATTTTGTTATAGAAAACTATGTTTCCCGATTTATTTGTAATGAAAATAAAAAATAACTAATTGTAAGTTCCCTTAAGAGCGAGAAAGACCAAAAGTCACTAACTACATATTTAGGCTTTTAAAAAAGTTATTTGACTTTATTGTACAAAGTTTTTAATTGGATTTAATAGTAAATACAATTAGCTAACCATTGATGTTTAATTTTTAAATCTAGAACCGAACCTATTACAATTATGGTCATTTGACTGTGTCAAAACTTTGAGCCCGTTTTTCTCCGACTTGACTTTTTGTTAGTTAATGACTTCTTGCACTAAGCCGACGAATTATGGATTCTTTGTACTCATTACCACTAACCGACAGTAGCGTCGTAGCACGCATGGCTACGGCGTAGCGCACTGCATTGCTGCTACGAAGTCTTTAATAACTAAATAAATATTTAACGTCCGAGCATATTTATTTTACGATGAGACAATAATAATGATACAAAACGTATTATTTAATTTTGAATGATTCTTAAACTTATTATTTATATGTTCCAATTATTCGTACGTACGTAAACTTCAAAGTATAAAACGCTTATAGATGAATTAACGAGAGCATGGAATTGCATATGTTACTACATATGCAATTCGTTAATTGTATGTTTACAGGCATTCTATATTTGAATTTTCTATTTTCTCGTACTATCAACATAAAAAGACGTTTGTTATATATTGAAGAAGTAAATACCAAAATAATGTCAGTGTCAAATTGTGAATATTATTTATGTTGTGCATATATTTTTACGTCTGATTTTATTGTATTCTCACAATTATCAGAATAATTTTATGTCAGTCCGTAACTCTAAGTGTAACTTACATAATTTACAAAAAATATACGCTGTCTTTTATGCAATACAAGCCTAATAATACTTAATTTAAAAGATGACTGTATGTTTGATTAAATTAACTTTAAAGGTTCAAGTTTGTTTTTGGATCTTGGACCCCAGCTAAAATATATGTTGTTGCAAGAAAATATTAAAAGATAGTCGGGAAAACTTCCTTGTCAGGTTAAATCTCTTTCACGTTGCTAAGTGGCCACCCGAAATAGTTGTTTTTAAAAAGTTATTTGAACAACATAATTATGGCCTAGTGTACATATCATCGGTGACCGAATACGCCTACAGATGTAGTGCATAATTATTTTCCTTCGTATTTTCACGGAAACATACGAATGTGTCATGCTACTTCAGTCAACCTTAGTACTTTTTGTACTGTGGCTGACTGAAATAACAAGATACGTTCGTACGTTTCCGAGAAAATACGAAGGAAAATAATTATGCACTACATCTGTACCGCATTTAGGTTAACCAGTTTTTTTAATTTGCTAGGGAATAATCGATTTATCTAGTCGATGAGTAAAAACAAGGTGCAGTTAAATACGGCCGAAGCAAAAAATGTAAACGCGCTTATAACTCGAAGGTTAAAAAAATAATGCTGATCCATAAACTGGCAGCTTACTTCACCTGATAACAAAAGTTAAGTTTCTTAGTGCCATCGAACATGAACGTTATCGTTGATGACATTAAGTAACTAACAATAAGTCAATATCCAACTAAATTGTAAATCTGAAAATACTTTACGAATCCAAATTTAAAATTTCACTTGATTAATTTTTGCTTGCCATTGCAATATGACCTCTTGATTTATTACAATGGTAAAGCAGCAGCTGCGTAGCAATGGAAATGCTCTGAGCGATTCGCGAGGGGTCACAAGGTGATTATCCGTTGTGTGCAGGGTGCATTCACGAGCTCTTACTAGTGTGCGTACATCTGCTCTTCCTTATATCATGTGTTGTGTGTATTGCGGGGCTCATATTGGCCTCGATATTTGCGTCTCTTAGTTAATATGTACTCCTAGTACTAAATCTCGCTTACCAAAATTCCTTTAAACACGTGCTCACTTAATCTTTTTATTAAAAGATTAAGAAAAAGGTTAAAAAATATAACTATTACTCGCTTTGAAAGATTTCAAACGTGAAATGAAAATGATATGAAAAACACGAAAAAAAAAATTGTCATAGAAAATATTGTAAAAAGGTCTGATAATTAAGAATAAAGTGAAATGTTTAAAAAAGACGGTTATAGACGTAGTAATGTTTTTGTTGTAAATTTACAAATGCAAAAGAAATACATATTACATTATATGAACTGCGGAGCACTAGGAAAACGCTTAATTTGCATAAAGCGTTAAGTATAAAGTTTGTTCTAATTTTAGGTGGCGTTTAGGGCCCGCTACACGCAATGACTTGCTTGCGCAAACGGTTTGTGCAAAAATCGGAATTGGAAGGAATTGGAATTGTACGGTATATCGTTTTGCCATCTTAACGCACAAACTTGTTTGTCCAAATTGGAATTTGCGCAAGCATGATTGAGCAGCCGGGCTCTGACGCTTGTTACCGTCAATATACCAAAAACATTTCAAACTATAATGGTTTCCGGGGCCTCTATTCCCGACGGTAAAAAACGTATCGTTTGATCTGTTATGGTATTGGTCTGCATAAGAACTATTAAAACGGTGACAGTAAGATCAGATCAAACACAATCAATTATGGTTTTTACTGTGTTGAAAAGAGGCCAACGTCCTTGTTACACGAGGCACACGCGGAGCAAATACCTACTCAATACTAGGACAGCATAACTCCGAAGAGATTATCTACAGACAAGAAGCAGCAATAAAATGGGTGATGAAATGTGTAACTATATTTGTCCTGCTTTTACCTGAACATTTGCAAGTGCAAAGCAGGACAGATATGGTTTAAACAGTGTATTCATAAATGAACTGTTCCGTATGTATATACGTACAACTATATTAACAGACTATAACGGAGGGGAGTCTGAACGCCCCGCGACCTTCACCTACCTCGAGAGTAACGGTCGCTGCTGTCCCACTGACATTGAGTTTAAATCGATAAAAACCGATGCTGATTCAATGCGATGAAAATCTAGTTTTACTTTTAAATTTACTTGTCGTGAATATGGATTCACTACTGGGTGAACCCTTCGGTAAAATTGGCCCTTAATAAAAATATAATTGTGATAGACCAAAAAAATTACTCATGATTTTTACATTCTAATTCGAAAGAATAGGTAGTTCTAACCCGTAAAATACACCTAGGAGGGCTTCAAGCCGTAACCGATAGTCAAACAAGGGTTAAATATACTTTTGTCCTAATATCTGAAAAGGATTAATATTTCAATAACGTAATAATGCAGAACGGCTTTAAAACCCTCTTCCTCGAAATGGTTTTAGAAATAGAGTATTTGTAAAAATATGAATAATCCAATTTGCGTAACCTGACAAATATTGAGTAAGAACACGATCGGGTTAATTCTGCCATTAATTTAACGGATAAATCGCTGCTTAAATACAAAAGCGCCACAAATCAAAAACAAATCGTGCGTTAAAAAGAAAAGTGGCGTTATTCAAAAAAATATCAAAAGTGTTTTATTACATAAATCAACTACTTTTTGCCTATATTTTAAGTTGGCAAAGCGGCCCTCCGCAGTTTTCTTCCTATCACTACAGATGGCACCGTTGTCATTTTTCCACTACGCTATAGTCCGCCATCTTTTTTGTAGAAGAGCGACGCTCTCGCAGTTGCGATCCAGTCACAGTGGTGAATAGACGTGTGTTTTTGTGGAAATCTGACATATCTCGGAATAGTGTGAAAATTTGATATAAACCGTTAAGTGTTATTTAATGAAAAATTACATTTTAGAAAAAACTACTCTTCAGTCTTAACTTATCAACGTAATTTAAAATACTAAAATGACACTTTTTGATTTGAGTATAGAAAGTTAGAATAAAGTTTTGTACCAAAGTGATACCTTTTGTAAGATGACGTTTTTCTTTATTTATTTATTAGAGTTACCGTGGGTTCATTGAATGTGAAGCGTCACTTTTAGAAATGAGACGTTTAAGTTCAAAATACTACTATGAAATTTTATGGTGACTAATAGAAAAATAACTGCTAGTTTTGTTTTTTCTAAATTAGGAGTATAAAATTTATTTGTTTGCGACTTTTAAATAAGTAAGATTTACTTACGTCACAATTAAGTCGGTCAATGGAAAATCAAAATAACCTAAAACCATCTTTAGTTGACCAACGTTAGTTATTAATAATGAGCTGAAATGAAAACATAAAATAGCAAAAACCACCGAAAAACAATTTAAAATGCACAGACATAAAACATAACACCATGCTTAAGCAAAAAAATACCATGAGCTGATACCCTGTCCCATACTCAAGATAAATAGATGATGTGAAGCGTAATAATTAAATACCTAAACGTTTGTCAAAAAAATGTCGTTAACACACTATGATATCAAATAGAATTTTACGTGCGTCTTGTGTATAAATTTAAATAAGCTGTAACCTCGAAAAACATAATTATATTGAAATTAATCATTCGGCAACAATAAATCTAATTTATTAAACTTGAGTACCCACGAGAAAGTGTCAGAGTGTCATCAAGATAGGTATATTATAGAAATGAATCGTTTGGCAACAAAAAATCTAACTTATAACACTTGAATACCTACGAGAAAGTGTCAGTCAGTCAGTCTAATCAGGATAGGTATAATATATACATTTACTTACACAGACTTGTGGTTATCTAAATTCAAAGCGTTGTTCACTATACGCTTAGTGCGACTACCTACTTATTTTATTGATTTTCGTAGCCAAATCACACCACTTAACCAAAATTTTAACATAACACGTGCAAGCTAACTCGACATTTGGCTGGCGACTGCGCGTTTGATTCAAACGCGCAGTCGCCAGCCAAATGCCGTGCGCCGGAGCCGTTCGAACTCATTCAAACGGTTTGAATGAGTTCGAACGGCTCCGGCGCACGGCAATGGCATGAAGTTGGTGGGGGAACAGGTACTACCAACCTAAAGTACCTAAACGCGTCAAATGAAACGAACAAAGACTAACGTCTATGAATATAACACTTGACTTACAAAAACTAGTAACTTCAAGTAAAAAAACACATACTATATTTAAAAAGTTATGATTAAACTCGTTCGACCACATCAAAACCTAGTAAGCCTCTATGACTTTTTGAATACCTAGTAAGTGCATGTCATATACTAGGTATTTGAAATAGTTTTGTGACATACTGGATTTTGAAATGGTCAAGCCCGTTTGTTTCTGTAGGTACTTACTAGGTTTCGGGGTACTCATATCTGTGAACCTGACCGAGATAGGTCTCTAAATGATTTTGCATCCGGTAGGGACTTACTTACTAGGAACCACGTTTTATGCAAGAAATACAAAATTGAATTTTTGAGACTTGCTAGGTTTTGAAATGGCGCAGCCGAAAGCGCTGCGAATTATTGAGTATACTTAAGTTTATGTTTTCTTTTTTATTTCTTTAAAAAGTACCCACTTTTATCCTATTTGAATCGATTTAAAAAAATAATAATTTTATGTCGAGTTTCGAAAAAATCTACCTATTTGATTTGGTTGTTTCGCCAAAAATATTACTTATTTCGCATCATGCACCTTGCTATTGGCAATAGTTTTAACACTTCAGTGTAATTTCATTTGCTTTTTATATTCAATAAACAAAGTTTTCTTCCACAATTTGTATTTTATTTCATAAAAGGTCACCGTAAAAGGTTAACTATTTTTATGGAAAAGTGGCATTTATTAGGCTAACAAGGCTTTATTTCTACTTTTCACATTACATTTTTATAAAAAGAAATAGAAAAAAAATAATACGAAGAAAGTGATATATAATACTTAGTTACTTGTTCTATACCATCTTCAAGATATTGAAATAAGCGTGCCCGAAACTTTTAACTCTCGTCCTGTAAATTTTGATGGTTTTGAATAACGTCATTTTTCTTTTTAACGCACGAAATATAGTTTGATTTAAAACTGAAAGTATATAGCATTCCGATTTCAAATGCAACACAGACACATTTTGTTTTGCGTCGCTTTTGTATTAAAGCAACGAAATATTCTTTAACTTTCGAGTAAAACTTCTTTGTTACATAAAACTCAATGAAGTCATATTGGAAAGTATATTTAAAAAAACCTAAAAGGAAGAACATTTCAATTTTTGCTTCAAACTGCAAGGAGATTGATTAACTTGTACGCAAGTTTTATATTCTGCTACCAGATTAAAACATGATGAACCATCATGTGTTAATGATAATGATATTTATTCGTTCGATTGTCGTACACAATGAATTCAATGGTTGTCGTACATGGGATAATGAGGTCATATCCAGCTGTGTGAAGTACAAGTACAGAATCGACGGCTAACGCACACTAGTAAGAGCTCGCGTTCTTGCTTTCACGATGCATGCCTCTCTTAGTTGTTTATGCACTCCTGGTACCATTGCCTCTGAACTGTTGGAATCCGAATCCCATTTAACTCGTATGCTTCTAGAAACTTCAACATGTTATTTTTTAACCCCTAACGCAATAAAAGAGTTAATAAAAAAGGTTAAACGTGTGAATCAGTGTATTTGTGTGTTTGTCTGTAGTGTCACATCCTACAAACTAGGACACCAATTGAACTTACGCTATTTTTATGGTGATCTAAGCCAGGGGCCCTAATAATGGTTGCGTTTAACTCGTGACAAAGTTTGGATAAGGCATCCGTCACTGTCTGACACGTAAATTGATACAACGGTAACGGATGCTTTATTCACATTTGACCCGCGATAAAGACGCAACCATACTAGGCCCACTGGTTAAAAAATAATCGATTGGGCCGTTTAGATATATTTAATCGCTGAATGTAGAGGTCTCTATTGTATTATTATGACGTGACTGGAATTGTAATTATTGTATAATTTGTTGGTACCTTGTTATTCCCTTGCTGCAGTATATTGAAACGCTGAACCTTATGTTTTAGTTAGTTTTAAATTGTTAAGGTCGTAATGAAATTTTACGTTTGACTTAAAACAAACCTGTAAAAAAAGCACTTGCACAATACACAAATTCCGGATCGTTTCTTCATTCATAACGTACGCCAGTAACTCACAGTCTGGTCGCGGAAAAACGAAAAGTACGTCCACACTCTTTAAGCGCTACGCGCGGACTGAGCCAGTATACAATAGTAGTCTTTGGGACTGAGCTGGGATTGAACGCGCGGTATGGGATAAAGCGCAGGTAAGTTATACGTCAAGAAACAATAAAAAAATGTATAGTATTAAAAACTAAGACCAAAAAGTAAAATTCACTTCAAACGTTATTTGAATCCGAAATTAGAATAATTTCATTTGGTCAAAAAATGAAATAATATTATCAACTTTTGACAGAAAAAAAACCTATTTTATTCATAAAAGTAGGTTTTAATCAGTCCACATGGAAAATAATTAAAAAGAACTGCTAATCAAGGGCTGCCCACTTTTCGTTTTTTTAACTTAAATAATTTCTATGCAATCTAAGCTAGCAAAGGAGGAGTACTTAAACTAGTCGTAGATTAGTTAATTAGTTTATCTTTGATCAAACTCGTATTTATTTTTGTTTTTTTTACCGGCGGGCTGATTTCATTGAAATCGAATTCAGATTGGAATATAATAAAAATACCTGTGTGGCGGTAAGAAACCCTCAAAGCGCGATCTAGACTCATACTTGACCGTTGTTTACGAACAATAAATCATTTAAAACTCAATATTTTGATAACCTGGATACATGTGTGCTGGATACATGAAAAACGATGAGAAGTTCGAAAGGGTTTTTCAACGATTTATGAATGAAAACTTGCTTAAAATTAAGTTTTTATTAGACATATAACATTGCAGATGATGAATGAAAAATATTAAGTTTTTTAAAATATTTTTGTTACGTAAGCAATGAAGCGTACTAGGAAATCATGAACCAAAGGTAAGAGTTTGTTAGCCAACGTTCGCTGGCTAGCTCGACTTTGCTATAACTATATACTACTAAGTAAAGTTGATAGCCTGAAATATATTGAATGTTATAAATAAATAAATAATTGTTGCTATAAGTCCAGGAATATCTCGTACAGGTCGTTTTTTGGAAAATTGTCATAATTTGGATTAATAAACAATCATAAGAAAAGATTATTCTTCAATTGAATTAAAAAATACCTCTGAAAATACTTCTCAAAAATAGATTCAAACCCCTTTACTTACGGCAGGATTTGAAATTTGACCTTTGATTGGAATAAACCGCAAATCACCAGTTACATAACAAAATAATGCTATGAGTTAAGCGATTTGCAGATCACGGGTCACGAAGCGTATGTAGTATGCATTCAGGAGATCTTACTTGTGTGCGTTCAAAGACTAAACTGAGCATGTGCTCTTCCTTTCATCGTGTATCGTGTGCATTCAGGAACACTTGCTATTGTGCGTCGTCCGTCATAATAATACCAGTTGCCCTCTGAACTTGGTATGGTACAAACGCTCGCAGTCGAGATGGAAGAGTATAGAGTTTACGCTTTATGTGGTTGATCTTTTTCCGTCGTCCGTTTAATCTGATATTTCGCATACGTCCAAAAAATGCACTTCAGTTGGTTTTTAATAGACAAATATTTCGTAGCATTCCTTTCATTTAGTATTTTGTATAAGCAAACGTAGGAGATGCAATAAACATTTATGGCAAAAATTGGAAATTTAAGTGCCACCTTGTCCTTGAAAATATAAAAACAATATGAATAATAGTATCGACTCAATATAACTATATCTACTGATTAACTCCGAGCGTCCGTACCGTGTATCAAGTACAGACGGTGACTAATACTCCAGCGCCAACAAGGTGTTACTCGGTTCATTTCACTACGGAAAGAGTACTAGGACTTTATGAAACCTATGAGCTGCTGTTACACTTCGTTTGCGCATGCGAAATAGAAGCCGTGTAGACCCAGTCGCCCATTACACTCAGTGCAGCACGGACGCTCGCGGTCGAGGTGAAAGTATACGGAGTTGACACTTCCCTTTAATTGGGTTATTTCTCATTTTTGTTAATCAAGCTGAAACTTGAAACTTTTTTTAGAACAAAGTATTCGTATTTAAACAAATAAAACAACACTTTCTAGTCATAGAATACTCATTTCTACTGCGTCTTGAACTCCTGAAATGCAATGGCATCTAATTCAAGATAATTTTGTTACTGACCGTATTAATAAAGTGATCTTAACATAAACGCCCGCCCCAGGACACGTCGAAGTAATGGTCAATTCATCCAAGTCTGTAATTTGCGACGCGTCTGGATACGGGAACCTTAGCCAAGGTCAGATTAATAATACTGCTCTGACACAGTCCTACGTTTCTCGTACTTTTTCAATTTAAACTCATACTTTAATTTACCCCAGAAACAAAACACAAATGTTATGCGCGCATGTTAGCGCTTAAATACCTGTTAATTCTATGCTAATGTGCAGTTTAAGCCTTTATATTATCATTCTTGATGCATCAACTATCTTAAAAAAATTGTGACCTATGTTTCGTATTATTCTAGAAAAGCTGGCTACTTAAATTGCCATGACAAATCCAAAAAAAGCCTCAACCTTTGCCTTTGCTCTGTACCGACGGTAAAATATATAGTCAAAATCCAATGCTATTCTCAAATTAGATATTCGATGTTACGTTATTCCTGACCTTTATTTTGATAAAATGTCAACTGAAAAGGTCATTGTATGTTTCGTGTTTATGTTTTAACATAATCCTATACGTAGACTTATGTAGAATTAATGTCACATAGGCCCCGAAACACGTAATGTAACATATATTAATAAAACACATGTCGAGTGGTACCTCTAGACCTCTAATTACAGTGGTTTAATTTGATTAACAGTGTCTAACCGAAATGCTGAAAAATATTACTGTTAAATTATGAATCTCAATACAAATGTGAATCAATAAACATAACTGTTTCTAGTGGGACCAAAAACAACTGACTCCTTTACAAGACGCTTTCCAAGGTCCCTCTTACACGAGGCACGTGCGGAGCAAATGCCTACTCAATACCAGGAAAGCATAACTCCCGAAGAGAATCTATGCAGCATTCAATACCCGAGCATTAAAACGGGTGATGAAATTTGTTACCATATTTGTCCTGCTTTTGCCTAAACATTTGCAATAGGGTTAGAAGAGCGCAGCTATAAGAGCATTTTTGTATATAAACGTACATGTATAAACAGGCTAAACAACGACGGGGAGTCTAATATAACGTCCCGCGACCTTCACCTACCTCGAGGAAAATGCCTGCTCCTTTCCTACTGACATCGGAAAAGTTAAATCAATATGGACTGACGTTACGTACTCGTGAAGTTTTATATCAGTTTTTTTTTTTTAGAGTAAATATATGTATACCTTTATTTACTTTTAATACTTTTAAATAAAAAACAAGTTGAATAATAATAAAATATAACACAACTAACCTATAATATAAATCCCTTCATTACCCCCACTTGCGGCATCGTGCCGAGGACACTCGCAGCGTTACCCCGTTGCACTGCAATGCTCAGTCTTTGGGCAAAAAAGGAGCCTTGCCTGTGGTCGCCAGAGACACCTATTAATTTGTCTGACACTTCTTTAACCATTTTTTTTGTGTCAGATGACCACGGACCAAACGTTTCCATAGCAAGTGCAGCAAATTCGTAATTTGGCTTTAAAAAAGCATATTTGCGGCACTTGGTGGTTTGGGCGAGGTCTGCGGCGGTCCCTGGCTTGCGAGAAGAACCTTGGACGTGAGACGGTGCTAGCGTATCAACACAAGTGACGTCCCACGCCAAGGGACGACCAAGATGCCACGGTATTAAAGTGCATCCGTCGGGTCTCTTTCCATCTGAGGCAGACAGGCCAGTGGGCTCAAGCGAAGCTGGAAATGAAATTGTACTAAGAGCCCGACGGATCAAATCATTTATCGACGCATGTTGAATAATCAAAAATTCAACACGTATAAAACGGTCAGTTTCAAAGTGGTTTCAAACTTGTCTCGATTATGGATTAACTAAACTGTATGAAACTGTTTGGTGCAAATGGCCGTATTATGTGTGTTTCGTCTTTATGTATTTTTACTTTACTTTAGTTATTTTGTTGATTTACTAGGAAAGTTACAATTTCTTTTTATGGAGACACAACAAATATATCTAGGTATATTAGTAATTTAACTGTGTGAAAATTGAGATTCGCAGAATTCATAACTATTATTCTTCATTAATCCACCTGCCATCCATCCACCCAATATTTATGGCCGCGACAAAGAGCAAAAGTGCTTTAATGACTTTAAAAATACTTAATCTTTTTATGTAGATTAGTTAATTATCTATTAATAACATTTATAATCTATTTATTTAAGTCACAGCATCATAAAAAGAAATTTAATTGCAATTAATTGCATCACTCAAATGAAATACCTGCATCAAATCAGTTTAGTTTTGTTTTAACTAAATCCGCCTCCTTATCGTATATAAAACAGAACCTAATTGAAAATAAAAAGGATAGGGAAGATAACGACATAAATAATTGAAAATAATATTAGCTTTAAAAAAATAGGCTTCTGTAACTGCGTCCATAGCACTTGTAACATGTTGTTCCGCGTTAAGTGATTTTAATCATTAATTTATTGCTAAACATCCAAAAAAAAACGGAACAAATATACCATTTATTTCAATATTGTTTTGTTTATTTCAATCCGTAAATTACTTAATAAGTAGGATAGATTATCCGGATGCTTAAACAACGCAACAATGACCATATCGTTCACTCAAACTCACTCACGAACTTGGTTAAACTAAGTATTTGTCATGCCATGCTTAAAAACGATGATAAGCGTTCGAAGGGTTTATCCTTAGGGTTTATCAATGATTTATGAATGAAAAGTTCTTTGAAATTAATTTAATTAAGTTTATTAAATATTAGATATTGCAGATAAATAACTCATTTTTTTGTCAACTATTTTTGTTTGGCAGAAAGTATCGTAAGCAATGAATCGTACTAGGAAATCATGAACCTGAGGAGGAGTTATATCAAAGTTACTCTTGTTAACAAAACCACCCTCTCGTGACTACTTTGACATTGCCTTAACTGGGAAACAGCCAGAAATCCTTTAATATGTTCTAACAGATGGCGTTGTAATAAAAATTATATGTTTAGTAATAAATGAGCTGTATCTTTATTCTTGCTCATATACTGGTAAGTGCCTCTATTCTAGGATTAAAATTCAAATCGTATTTGACCAGGAATTCTATTCATCACGGTTAAACCATATTGTGTTTGATCTGTCACCGTATTTTTAACGTTTTGATAGCTCTTATTTACTTGACAGTAAATGGCAGCCAAGTGAAAAACGATTCCGTAACAGGTCAAATTAGATATTGTTTTTACTGCCTAGAATAGAGGCCTCTATTCAACACGGTAAAAAAAAATCGTTTTTAATCTGTTATCGTATTGTCAACGTTTTGATACCTCTTATTTTCTTGACAGTAATGGCTACTGAAATTAAAACAATACCGTTACAGGACAAATACAATTTGAATTTCAGCCTTAGGGCCTCTATTCCCGATAACAGTTTGTTTCAAGTTTAGCAGTTTCGGTCAACAAATCAATTTCAATGAATAAATTTTAACACCCATCATATTGTTAGAAATAAGTTATCTAGCGTTAGATTACAACATTGAATCTCTACTGATGTACGGTGATAGATTATGTGTCCAGCATTCTGTGAGACAATAATAACAATATTCCAAGTTTCTAACTCTTCCACTTACTGACAAAAACGGAAAAGGACGATAAGACATCATAACATGAATAATAACCCCTTAGCTACACCTATAATGTATCAAATAGCCAAGTACCTATGTCAACCCGTTTCTTAAGAATGTAGTGACTCCCGTACTCCAGCCAGGACGCTCAGCGATAACCAAACAAGTTGCCAACCATGCTGGTAGATGGCGCGCATATCAATGCCCACGTCATTTTCACTGTATTTCCAAAAACCAACCACAATTTCATAAAACCCAGTTTCCAAACAACTTCAATGCTTTGTAACAATGCATTCCGAACGACTTTGACGTCATTTCTTAAATTTTTCATACATAACTAGGCACATGTCCTGCATCGCGCTATCGAAGTTTTTAAAATACTCAGTATATATACCCCGAACCTTAGTTCTCCCATTGGAGGTGCAATTATTAATGTGTTTTCACTGCCGTCCTATTAGATTTGCTAGCTCTTCTTAGATCTGGTAACAGATCGTGCCGTCACGCGTTCACAGTCAGGCGAGGCTCCCGTATTGTGCGACGCGGACGCTCGCCCACGCGCGTGGCTGCGACGTCATTGCTGACGCATTTTCCTGGGGCTGCCACCTCTAATACGCCGCGGTATTGGTTACACGTTAGCTTAGCTTCGGCTAATTTGTGCACTTCCATAACCATGGCTGCGAGGAAACTCGAATGCCAGTTTTTTGCCTCTTGTCCACAATGGAATGGTTGTCTGCAGTTGTGTTAAACCCATGCATTTACAGGGGTCGCAGTAGTCCTCACTGCTTATGCACGGTAATTTCAATTAACAAAGGACTTACTACGTGTGCATTTGCAACAATGAAGATTCTTAGGTCTTAGGTTCACTGTACCTACAGCTAAACCGTGTTATTAGGTTTATACTCCGCCACAGTGAATGGTAGCACCACTTTACATTAGTTATTTAGTGTTTTAGTACTAAATACGAGTTTCTTTAAGTGTACTTGTGTATTTATTTATTCTTGCTATGACTTTTACATGGATGTTTATTACGTTTTAAACCCGTTATATTTCCAAAAGCCGCAGCGTTGAGTTGGTCTCATTTGCCAACAAGGTTTTAAGTTTATGCTCTTACTTGGTAGTTACTGCCCAAGGTCAAGGTTTAAGATTGTGCTTAACCACTCTAATTAATGTCTAAAATTTGATTCTAAAAAGTAATTTACATCGTTACAAATGAACACGATTAAATCACGCGTTTAATTAACCGGGTTCAAGAAAAGGAGCAGGTTATCAATTCGTATTTTAAACAACGATGACTTATTTTTTAATCAATGGGTTTTTATGTTGTCTCGCGCATCGCGCTCATAGGCACTTTACGTAGAGTTAGATACGTAATACGTCAAACGAGTTGCTATGACAACGATATACTGCAACCAAATCAAAATCAAAATAGTACATGTTAGTACAAATTGTTTGAAGAACAATAACCATCGAGGAACTAAGTACGCAAATTTGTCCATCTACACTACATCTACAATATTTAAAAAGGTTAAGATTTTGTATTTTTATTTCTAATGTAATGAATGAATTCGAATCAAAAACAACTGGACCGAATTTGAACATTATTTCTCCAATACAGTGTTATAGTATCACTGCGTCATAAATGGACGGAGTCTCGGGTAATATAATAGCTGGTTACTTATAAGCTAGCAGTTTGTCTAGGTCTCTACTAGCTTGCATTAAGAAGCAATTAATTTGATTGTTTAATCTGAACCAAGTGTTACAAATTGTATCACGGAAGCGCTCTAACTGTCTAAATAACTGTCCTACAACCAGATTTCACTGCTAACATATCTAAATTGTGGTATTAAAGACTCAATTTTCAAGATTTTATTTTCAAGTAATAAAATGCATAAAATTCGCTGATAAAAAAGGGAAAAGAGCTGTTTAAAGAATTCAAAGTCGGTCGATCTTATTTAAACTATTGAGGAGTTTACTCATGGCTTTGATTGTCAGCCGAAAGACGTCCACTGCTGGACATAGGGCTCCCCCAAGGCTTTCCTTTCAGACCGGTCTTGTGCTTTTCACATCCACCGCGGTCCCGCGATCCTGACGAGGTCGTCACTCCATCTTTTGATTATACATACAAAAGCTTGTAATACAAAATATATCTTTTAAATACCTCAGAGTACGGCGGTAAGAATGTGAAAATTGACTTTCTCGATTTGTTTGTAATATTCACAAAACATAATGTTGATTTTTCTCATCTTATCGGTCTAAACAAGAAATATAAAATTTAATACTGTATCACATTTTATTGAATGCAGTTATTTTATTAAACATTGCTGGATCTAATTAAACGCACTATCTTTTAATCATCTTCCAACATAGCTTCGGATTCTAAGTATGCTGTCTGCGCTTATTTATATAAACTTAAGATTCTTATGTGGAAAAAAAACATTAGACATTAGATTTTTTTTTTTTTAATAACGGGTACATAAACATTATACACACACTGAAAACATTATTTATTTGATTGACAGTCGCTTAAAAAGTCATATTAAAGAAACTGTAAATTAAGTCAAAATTATAAAAGCAGCTTCGTAGCAGCCCGTAGCGCGTAGATTGGTGTACATCTTCGCTCGTAGCACTTGTAACATTGGTCCCTCGTAGCCTTTTTAACTGACTGCAGAAGGTGGAGGTTTTGTGTTTATCAGCATATATGTTTATATCATGTATGTTTGTTTGTTCCTTTGTGACGCTCTAGAAACTAAACTAGTGGGCCAATTTTATGATTCTTATGTCAATAGATTTGTCTTCAAATTCTTATTTTAATTTGAATTCGAAAACAGATATAATTTGTAATTGTGAACCACTCACATCACAGTGTATAAAGAAGTACAAAAATAAATCACAAAACACATAACTCAAAATAATTTCCGCTAATTTAAATAAACATATAAACCGCTTATATTTCTTGCGGTTCTATGCTGTCCTGGTACTGAAATTTAGCTTCTAAGAAATTCTCCAAAACATATTTCCGTTATTTTGAATAAACATAAAAAACTCTTAACGTGTAACCCCGCACGGAATAAGGTCCCTTCATGAAAAGGTAGTAAAGAAACATTACACATATAGTTGTAAGCATGTTGTGATGTTGTTAGACAAGTTGTTAGAGTGGTTGGTAATTCTGCAGATGTGCCTACCCCACTCTGGGATGAAGGCGTATCGGTAATATCGGTATGTATGTATATTATTATTTGCCTGATCGGACAGCAATGCCCCGACAACTCTTCTTGAGTGGCTGGTGCTTTTGGGTGGTGGTGATTACTTTTGATCAGGTAACCTTATACCTGCTCGTTTGCCATCCTCTCTTATATAAAAAAACAACAACAAAAGTCAAATAAAAGATTGAAATGCATTCTGGGATAGTTTGGTGACTGGAAATGTGCAAAGTTGCATTATTTCAATATTTTAGTAATGTGACCCATTATGTCAATCACTTTTTTGCAATTGCATATTTAATAGGTTCCTTAATCCTTACTAAGAAAAGCTTTACATTTAAAATTTTCTTAGAAGAAAACCGCTTCAATGCTCCTCTTAATTAAAAAATATATAAGAAATTTATATTCTTGTTATTTAACTATTGCCGCAAAAATATTGTGTTTCAACATTTTATTGAAAAATATGAAATTGTTTACAATATTACAATTTGCTTCAAAATAACGCCATCTGTTGAAGCTTACAAGCACAACAAAGCTGTTTAGAGAGAGTCTAGACATCTGTCGGTAAAACCTGTTCTGCTTTACCGACACTGTTTAAAACGTCATCAACCCCTGCGGTTCATGATTCCTTAGTATTTACACATGAGCTCCATCTGGGCTAGCCGGGCACTGCCTATAGTCTATACGAAATTGATTTAATTGCCAGCTTAAAATAATAATACAATTATTTTTAAAAAATGCGCACGAACACAAATTAGTTATGTCGTTAAGTACGGGTCTAGTTCTTGGTTTTAATCATTCTGTCGGGAAATCGTTTTTGTTTAAATAAAGTAACATTCTTCGATAAATCACTTACGCTTAACTTGAATGTATTGCCAGCTCTGCTAGAGGAGGTTACCTCAAAATCAATTATTCCGAGCATGCGCAATGGGAAGTATCTAGATGTCAAATTCACCTTGCTTAACAATTTGGTTGATTTCTATTGAAACAGCTCATCTTTACGATATACTTACTAAAACAGTCATTAAGTGTGGAATTACGGTGCAGTTAGCATCGTCGATTACAGCGAAAACATAGAGGTAGGTAAATATTAAAAAATATATACGCTATAAAGGGGATTAATGTGTTACATTCACCCGTGTATGAGCCTATGCTGATGAGAGAAAGTAATAAACGAATAAGTCTCAGGCACGGTTAACGCCTGACGTTAACATATAGGTACAGAGTTGAAGTTCGAAAACATCAATGTGACCACTGTCCGGCCCCACAATCCCCATGATGCGAACTAAAGAGATTTAAATAGTGGTAGCGTGTGTCTGCAATAATCCCTTGATGGCTGCACTACACAATTGCTCATGATGAGCCAACGTAGAGACGGTGTAATGCGTTAGGGTGAGATACAAGGAAGGGTCTGTCTAGGGTGTAAATGTGTCTCTTAAGATCACCCTTGATGGGCCAGCGTGTAGAGCCACGAGAAGATGTAATAAATAATCAATTGACGTCGTATTCAATAAGATAAAATAAATCTGTATTAATCTTATTTATCAGTTAACGTCAGTACACCGAACTCCTGCAACAAAATATTGTGTATACTTTATTGCAGGTAATTAAATTGACCACCTTCAAAAAATAAAGAAAAACAAAGATAGTTTTAGGTTTTGGAAATGAGATAAGACAAGAGTGTCCTTTGCCTTTACTTGAGCCGGATTAAGAAATGTTATTAAAGTAAAATCTTGTTTTTTACAGATACCTGAGAAAATGCAGTATCGCTAGATCGAACAGGCAGTGAACAGGTCTTGATTTGTAGAATATCTTTAATAAGTCCAGGTATTAAACACACATCAACAATGTGTATTGAACGATAATAATGGCAGGCACTGCACAAAACAGATTGCAAAATATCAAAATAATGAAAGAATATTTTTATCCCTGAACATCTTTGATGTGCGTATAGCTGGACGATGCCCTGTGTGATTTGAAAACTTATGTACAAATTTTAATTTTACATGATACGAATTGTATTATTTTGGTTTGTATAATAAACCAACTACTGTCTGAATTTTACCGTTCTATATTGGTTAAGGACAGTGGACAGTGGACAGTGCAGTAATGTAAATGGATCGGACAGTAGCGAGTCAAGTTGCCTTGCCAGTGGATCCAATCGCTTTCTATTTTTCACTCCACTGTCCTGAATCTGTACTTGCCATTGTATTAGACCAATGTAAATTGGGCTTTAGAGTTAATAATATGTTTGGACAGGTTTAATATGTTGAATATAAAACCACAAAAATGTTATTTGGACCGCGTCAAGGCCATAAGTCATTTGTAAATATAGTGATGTTTTATTAGTTTGTTTCAAAAGAATATTTTTTTAATCTTGATGTAGTAATATGTGACAGTGATTGATTCGTGTTAGTAATCCGTTGTTTTTTACTAAACTAAATTTAAATCTAAGTAATGGTGTCACTTCTTGATGTTTCTAAAAGTCAATTACTTTTCAATTACAATTATGAAAGGAGCTTAAAAAAAGTTCCTTAACATTATTAATGTACCATAAATGTATAATGTAATCGTTTCATTCAACTCATAACAATACAAACGGTTAGGATAATCATACCAATTTAAGCAATAGACTTTATAATACCACAAAAAGGTTAAAAAAAAGTCAATTTCTCAAAATCGGTATTTACGCGTCAGTCGATGGCTTTGGAGAGGTTAAATAACTTAAAAATAGTTATTTTTATAATCATTAGTGCCATTACTAATGCACATGTGTTAACTTAAGTTAAAAAAATATTATAAGTGTTAATTTTTGCTAAGCGATGATTTTAATCTGTATTAGTCTTATTTTTATGCATAGCGAGTTAATTATTGCAATGGACTGTTTTAAAGAAAATTAAGGCCATTTTTTATCTGGTTATTTTTGTCTTAACATGTGTGTTAACAGATCATTAAAATAAAATACATCTGAATTGGAATCATTATCAATGTAACCTAGTTGTTTTAAATTTAAATAATAATAATTGTAAGCTTTACAATATCCATATATAGTCCAGGAAAACGTTCCTCTTGAATCACCTTATCTGTTTGTGATAACCGCATTAAAATCTGTTGTTTAAGAGATCTAAGCGTACATACAAAGGGACAGACAGCGACATTATTTTAAGCAACGTATATTTTATATGCAGATATGTAAATCACTGTAGTATTTTTCAAGCTTTTATCGCAAAATGTTACTAGTTTTGTAATTTGTATGTTTATTTATATGTTGGTGGGAAAATCTCGAACTGCTATACCAGTTTCAAAAGTTAATGAATATGATCATACACTACTACACTATCCCTGATCAATATTACAACATACACACAAACAATCGAACTAATTTGTCTCTGTATAATTATTATCAGTATAAAAAGGTGTTTAGTAATTTAACTTTCTAACAGGTAATAAAAATTTCATAAAATAAGTTTAATATTAAATACATATTGGACTCGATTCTACAGTGGCCTCTCAACTTTTTAATTTTATTTAGGTGTCGCTAAAGCACTTTGCTAGTCTATGAGCAGCTGTCACAATCAAAATGGCAACGCTAATTTGAATCTGACGCATTTTATTTTAGGCGATCTTTACAACTTTATATTGACATCCTGGCACTTGGAATAAATCAGCCGTATAAACTATAAAAAAAATTAGACAATTTCGTTCTAGGCTATTTAAGTGATGTGCATGTAGAATCGGGTCCACTAAAAACTACGTGCCATGTAAAAAAATATATCAAGCTCTTGATACATTTGTGGCTTACCACAAACATGGAGGTTTCATTTTATGTAATTTGGGTATGATAGAGAAGACATTCATGAAAAGAAAAATGTATTCTTGATTTCAATTCTACTGGAGAAAACCGTACTCCCGGTGACATGTTTTTGACGTAGCCACCATTATTGTCAAGTAAATAATAACTATCGAAACGTCGAAGAAATGGTAACACGCCAAAAGCAATAAGGTTTGACCGTGTAGATTACCTAGTAGTAAAAAAAAACTAAAATGTACAGTCAACCTTATAAGTAGGTGCACACTTTCGTACCTTATCGCTGAAACGCCTTTGACAGATTAGTCCATCATTTCAAACATGACGTTAAAGTGACAGAGTACTAAAGTGTGCAGCTTCTTATAAGGCCGACCGTACCATAGATTTATATCAAGACTGATATCCATTTAATTTTGTGTGAGCTTTAATTATGAAATAAAATCGGTTTTTGTTAATTATTTGCGTTTTAAAAATTCTTCCTATGTGCGATAGCAAAACTTATATCTTTCCGAATTTATGCCACATTCTTATTAAGACGCAGCAAAGCAAGTGTATTTACCATACCTTCTGTTTTACTCTGCAAACACGAATGTTAACTTTGTAGGGGCTCTATTCTATAAGATAAAACAATATTACCTATGCCATGACTATTATCATTAAAATTTATCATATTGTCTTTGGCTCGGCCGCCAGTACTTTCAATCTGTTATAATACATTGACTATGCAATAAATGCCAATAGCAATATTGTTTCACCTATTAGAGTACCTATAATATGGCCCCAGTATTATTTTCTGCGTAGAATAGCAGTCAGAACTTTGGGAGGCGCATTTATATTTAATAAATAATGTTTCATGTTTAAAAGATTACAAACCCAACCTTAAAAAAATTGTTAAGAAATAATTAAAAGTATGCTTTAAAATCGTTTATTTTTTCCAAAAAGATACTTCAAGTACTGCGTTTTTAGAGATACACGCACCGAATTTTAACAGCAGGCTCAGATTCCTAGTTATCTCAATTGGTGACCTTCAACAAATGAACTGCAATTTTATACTTTTAAAAACATCCGGCATCTGGGTCTTACTATTATGAAATTGTATTAACCTATTCTCCACCAATTTACTTCTTATATGACATGATATGACATAAGCTTTTTCTATCATTTGACTAAAGTAAATTAGCCCAATTATTCTTCTTCCTGTTTTTCTTTTGACTTTAAACACAAAAAAGTAGTAACTAATTCCTCACCGATAAGAGCCTACCTACTCTTAAGTGAAATAATGAATCAGAAACCTCAAAAATTAGGTGCCTGCTTGGTGGTGATCTCTACAAGAGCATATCATCTGTGCAGCTATCGCGCCACCTCCCGTCTATTACGAATAACCCCCGACAACAAATATTACTGGGAGTGCATACTAACTAGAAGAATTGAATAAGCCAGCGCTGATGGCATTGTTATCTACTCACCGCTAGATGTCACTTGTGTCTCTAAAAGAGGAGCTACAGTTGAATAACTCGGCGCCATTGGCACTCTTATGTACTTACCGCTAGATGTCACTTGTGTAGCTTGAAGACTAATCTCAAGCTAAAAACCCCCGACAAGAAATATTACTAGGAGTGCATACTAACAAGGAGAGTTGAATAAACCGGGTGTACACTCACACACGCGTGTTCCTTTACACGTCTGTGAGTGTTTATTTCACACATGCAAGTTTAGTATTTGTAGAGATACTCGTAGGTAGGGACACGTGCCAAGGCTCAATTTTTGCGCCTTCTTTGTTTTGCTTTATAAATTAGAAGATTTTTCGTGTAATGCTTAATATTAAATGGTATATTTTTAATGTTGTCAATAGACAGAGTTCTAAAGAGTCATCGTTTGTTTGTTCTTGTTGGTTTTATGCGTTAAAAAAAGAAAATGATGAGGATGAATAAGATGACAATCGTTTTCTCTTCCAAATGTTTTGTTACGTTACGTGGCTTTGCCGTATTAAGAGTTTCTCAGTTAGACCGCGAACAGAGAAACAGACGGAAATGGCAAAACTGTAGTTTTATTTAAGTGTTACTCGTACTTTGAAACTCCAAATAGCAAGTAATTTTTTTTTATAGATGAGAGGTAAAATTTAACAACTATTGCTGAATCTCTCTTTGGATATTTGTTTTATCGCGCTTTTTTGAACTTGCAAGATTTACTTTTCACAGTTCTTTTAGGTAATTATTACTAATTTTATGCATTTGCATTAAACACAAAGTTATAATCGAAATAGTGTTTATATAAATAATAAATAATAAATAATAAATATCAGGGGACAATGTCACACCAATTGACCTAGTCCCAAACTAAGCTCTAGGCTTGTACTATGGGTACTAGACAACGATATAAATACTTATATAGAGAAATATATACTTAAATACATAGAAAACATCCATGACTCAGAAACAAATATTCTTGCTCATCACACAAATATCTGCCCTTACCGGGATTTGAACCCAGGACCGCTAGCTTCGTAGGCAGGGTCACTACCAACTAGGCCAGCGCGTCGTCAAACGAGGAAACAATGATGATTCGGAATGGTTCGTTTTTTTTCATAACCTCAACGGGCAAGATTCGTCTCCCGACATATACTAATGAGAATGACAATCATCAGAGTTATTTTTATTTTTATTTTCGTTACAAATGGCCTTTCTGCACTGGGTTTACGATTAAAGTGAAGTTGTATTATTAATATATGGTGATTTATATGTTTTCGCCCCGACCAATGCAGTATTTTGATCTCAAACTTGGTATATACCCCGGTTTTTTTTTATTTACGTTAACTTTGGCATATTACTAGGTATATCCATAGAAAGTAATTGGTAGATTAGACTTTTATATATTGCAAAAAAAAAATTTTTTTCAGTTATAAACAAAATAATGATTATTTTTTTCTTTGGTCATAAAAATAAATATCTTTAAAACCGTTAGACTTATCATTTGTCTGTCTTAGGGAAATTAACTTTGTTTGACCTAAAAGAACGTTCCCTTAAAGTTATCGTAAATCAAAAAAAACACGGTGTATAAGTAGAGATAATTACAATTATTAGTTACGCGAGGATTCTGTTCGGGTATTATACTAGTTTATTTTTACGACGATACGAGATAATCTTTGCCCGGCATCGGGTCAGAACAGGATCTTAATAATAATTATCCCACCAGAAACGAAAACAAGTTAATTAGAAAATAGTGGATCATTTCTGACAGATAACCAGTCTGGCGTTCGAGTGCGCGGAAAAATATTTTTTAACACACACTGACACCCGTTGCTTGTATGTGGAGGTATGCTCTGATTATTTCACGTCCGTACTAACTCGCGCACACGTAAATGCCAAGTTTCACCAGGGTCGCATGAGATGGAAGGAGGTGAATAATTCATAGATGCACATCGATCCGGAGGACGGTGCAACCTAGTTTCCCTTTCAGCGCGCCACGCCTACCAACTTATAACCAGGCAATCGAGGGTTTGCGTCAATACATAATGTAAACAGTATATAAGGGAGCTACATCTTCAATGTTATGAGCTCCTAGTACACTGATATTGTCATATTGCAGGTTTCTGGTAACGACATCCACAAGTATTGTATTTGTTAAGGGCGGTAAAAATCATAATGTCTTTGACCTGTTATGGTATTGTTTTTAACACGATCGCTATTAATGTCAGGTAAATAAGAGCTATCAAACCGTTGACAATACGATAATAGGTATAGTTTTTACGGCCTAGAAAAAAGGCTAATAACAGTAACCCCCCGGCACAGTCAAGTAATATAATTCCTATACCACTTTGAACTACAGATGTAGTGCATAATTGCTTTCCTTCGTATTTTCACGGAAACGTACGAACGTGTCATGCTACTTCAGTCAACCTCAGTACTTTTTGTACTGTGACCCACTGAAATAGCAAGACGCGTTCGTCCATTTCCGTGAAAATACGAAGGTAAACAATTATGCACTACATCTGTATGTCAAGGTGACACTGAAAATAAAATAATAAGAAGTCTCTCACGTTTTTATTGATTACGAATTAACGACACTTTGACATAGTTCAAAGTGGTATAGGAATTAAATTCCTTGACTGTACTTATACTGGGATTTTCCGTTGATGATTAAAATGACAGCCGTATTTCGTAATTTCAATCACTTACTATAGTCACAAGCGATGTGTTTAAAAATAGGGGATAATTATTATTTTAACTCCTTAACAGCGTCAATAGGTTTTTAACAATGTAGTATTTAAGTAAAGGGCGCCAAGATATTGAGGGTTTTATCATTTTAATCAATCATAAAAATCACAGGCACAAACTTTCTTAAATGATAAGGTTTAAATTTCCGCCATAACAACACTGTCTTCGACCCAGTATCGCTTTGTTTTTAAGTTTTTAAACAATAATTACAGGGGTGCTTATTTTATATGGTTGTTATCTAATATAAATAAAGCTTTAAATTGCCCTTACTGTACACATAAACACTCATACACTGATCAATTTCTTAAGTAAACACATCAAGTTCCAAACTAGTGTAAAATGCAAATGTTTATACATAAATATATTTGAGATATTTATTTCTTATTTTTTCAGAACCCAATGTCCTGCTAGACCGTCTTATCAATCAATGTGTAGAGGACCTCGAGGCCACCAACACCGATGACTGTGAAACCTGTATCGAACTAAGCTGACGTCTTTTTAGCCTTGGTATTTTATCCATGGTGAGTTGCAATACACCTATCCTTTGGGTCTATTTAGTAGCTCTGTACTTTGTAAGTATCACTATTATCAAGTCAATTTTGATCGCTTTATTACGAATATCATCCTCTTTGCCATCTTCATCAGCATCATTAGGAGGGTAAACAATAAGACAGTGTGGTTGCACCAATCCAGCCGGTTCTGCTGGTGCTGGTATACAGGAGTTCTACTTTGATAATCAAAGTTCAAGTTATGTTATCATCAGTTCTCAGTTGGCTTATAGATTGCTTAAAAAATAAATGGCCCCTAGAAACTTTTTAATTCTGTTGTTATTTTTTACTATGTATAGATAGTTATTAAATATGAAACTTATCTCATTTCAGTGCTTATAATCAACGTTGACTCAGGAGTTGGCACGATGGTGAGGGGTACACGTACCGCCACGTCTCGGAGGGAGAAGATCGACCTGGTGTCGCTCACATGCAGTGTTCCCTCCAGAAAACTATTTATGGGTAAGTCAGTCGCACCCTTCTTCTTCTAAATTTACACAATGCAAGATTGCAATCAGCATGCTCAAAGACAAACTATTACACAAAATATCAAATAAAAATAAGAAGTACTAGTAACATACGTCACAAAGGTATATTTTTTTATAGGGACGTAATATATTATTATAGTATTTAAATCGCGCACTAAAACAAAAAATAAAAATAAAAATATATACCTATAAATGTAAAGGGATATAAATATGTAAATAAGAAGAAAAAAAAGGTAGAGTAGTAATACTATCCACCCTAATTTCAGTTATCTTAAACAAAACCCAGCCATTAGATACAATGAGTGTATTCACACTTCGTCATTAAACCTTAATAACATGACACTGACCAAAACACATTTTTTCAACACAATTACACACAACAAGACATCGATGCAGTCACTAAACTTCATTTGTCCTGTTTCTAATGAACTTTTCCACGAGAGTGCAAGAGATAGCTTCACTAAAGGTTAAGAATAACTAGATATTTTGCGTTATAAGTTACGAGTACTCGTATTTGACTTTGACCTTATTTCGGGTGCCCCTTGAAATCTCGACAAAGTTCATCGAATTTCATTTCATCGAAAACGATTTATAAAATATTAAGTATAAATATTATCTCTTGAAGTAATATGGCTTCATCGAATATTCATTATATATTAAAACAATTATTAGAACAAGGGTACAAGGATTTTTAACGACGAATTTTGTTTTATTCCAAAATACTCACACACACACAACGCCAGAAATCTAGGTTCAAAAAGTATGAAATAAAAATCTATCACATAAATTATCTAGTTAATAATATTTATAAATATTACAAATCGGGGTTTTAAAAATACGACACTTAATTGTTCGATGTATAGAATATTCGATCAAATGAAAATAAGCGAAACGTTGACATTGAACGTTTGTCGATATTTCAAGGGTACCCCCCTCATTGCATGCGAGCATTTCTTAAGAGCTAAGATTCTTTACTAGGACTGCATAACACAACAAGTATTGTTTTTACCTTACAAGCAATGTTTAACGTGTTTTTCTATGTATCGCTGCGTTTGTCTGTAGCAACATAGTTCCAAATGAATATACCGAGTGACGCAGTTTACTTAATTGAAGACTAGTTTAATCAGGTTGACTCCTAGCTAGGTTTAATAAATATCTGGGGCTGTTTAAGAGGGATCGTTAAACGTATTAAGTATTTTAAAAATGTACGATCGCCTTCTTTCCTATAGACATAATATTTATATTTACTGTTATATTTATTTCTTGCATATACATTTCCGCAAGCTTTATTGTCCTATACTACATATTAAATTCCTATTTTAACATAATTTTCACAGAAGATTTTTTTTTCATAGTAGCATTTTTTTACGATTTTCCTCAATTGTAAAATTTTCCTATAGTAATTACCTACTTTGTAGGTTTAGTTAGGTTCAGTGGAGTAAAGGCGATCGGAAACTTTCATACAAGAAAATAAATATAATAGTTAAGAAGGCGTTTGGATTATTTTATACAAGCAAATAAATATTAAGAAAATTCGTCTTTCAAGTCTCCTACTTCTCAATTAATAAGAAACTTTAGTTAATTTCAATCTTGCCGTTAGCAAAGTTAGCAAAACGACAACGCCGCGGGAAAGTCATAATGTATTATAGTTACATATTTAAACCATGTAAATGTGCTTGAGTCGCTCAACTAAGTCGAGATATCTTATCGCCACCCTTGAAATAGGTACAATCGAGTAGTTCCAGTGCCCGTGCAATCGAACCACCGCAGCTGGTGTCTGTATAAGGTCAACACTAAACTTTTTTTTTTTAAATCAGTCATAAATTGACGTCCTATTAATAAATGTTCAACAATCACGTTCTATTGAGAACCTCCTCATTTTTGACGTCGGTTAAAAAAGACCTTTCTGAACTGGGGTTCTATTCTACTCAGGCTAAATAAATCTAATTGCCTGTGATATATTACAGTATTGTCAATGTAATATAGTTATTTTCATAATCGTGTTATAATAGAGAGCTTTTTAGTCGAGTACCGTGTTTAGGCCACGAAGCTTGCTGAGTGGCCTAAGTAAGGTACGAGATTAAAAAGCTTGATTATGACACTATTGTGAACAATACTTTTTGTATGAGTTCATTAAAATTAATAATTTAAGTCATTAATACAATCACCACCACATCGACATATGTATCAAACCACGGCGTCCGTAATTGTTGCAGTACTGTGCTGTTCTGTTGGCTAAAAACTAGCCAATCACAAACCGTAGCTTTTTATTTTTTTATGCCCTGGATACAGAAGCAGGTTTAAATAGATTTTTGACTGATGACGCGACGCTGCTACGTTCCGAAACGCCATAGATTGGCAATTTTGTATCGGATCGAGTCTCCTTAAACAAGGACACATATTATTGAAATACGAAGTTCTATTTTCAAATTTTTTTCAGTTGTCTTGAGCGTATCGAAATGGTTATTTTGGTTGTTTCGGAAGTGTCAACGATGAAAAGAGTGACGTTGCAGTATTCTCTATGAAATCTTAATACACAGATTTTAATCGACGAGTACAAAAAATACATTTTATATTTATTGACAAAACGGAGACTTAAAAACAATACGGTACGATAAATAACCATTAGCGTATACAGGGTGAAATTTCGTGATACCAATTAAGTGTATCGTGCTCAGCAGATGCTTTATAATTAAACGGATTAACTCTTTTGTTAATATTTGTCTTAATTACTCGTAAATATCAATAACTTTCTAACAAAAAAATAATTGACAAACTGAAAGTATGGCTACGCTACGTTTGACACTTGACAAGTTTTATCGCTGTAAAACATCTAGCGGGTAACTGAGTGCATACATCGGGGTTTTCGGTGCGGGAACGTTTGACATTAGTCAAAGATTAGGTATTGACTTGAAAAACAGAATGTACTCTAGTAGGTTTCTACGTCATGAATAATTAATTGAATAACATAAAACAATAAGTAATCATAGATATAGGTACTATAAAGTGAGTATCAACCTCTTCAGTTAAGTCCCTACTCATTTATCACTATCAGTAAATATTCATAGGTATACAATTCGCAGAGAGGTAGTTATTCATTAGGCATAATATGATTTTTCTCAGACTGGCCTATCTGTTTATCTCTACTCTTTCTCAAATCATTCCCGCACCGAATACCCCGATGTATGCGAGTAGTAATTAACTAGTAATAAGTTCTGATAAGGCCTTTGTCCAGCAATGGACGCCCCCGGGCTGATGATGATGATGATGATGAATAAGTTCTGATAAGGATATCAATGTCGCAGATAACTTAAACCGCTAGCTCTTATGTATTCTTCTGGTATAAATAAAAAATGATGTGATAAGTAGTAAACATTATTTAATATCAAAATCAGAAATGCGTTTGTCAAACATACTTCAATAAATGCTCAAAATGACCACCACTTTCCCGTCGGCATAGCTCTGCTCGACGTCTCAGATTGTCTTTGAGCTTTCCAAGCACGAACACATTGGTTTTGACAGCATCAAACGCCTGTATAACTTTTTGCCGTAGTTCCGCGACTGTATTGGACTCCCGTTCGTAGACTTTCCTTTTAATTTCACCCCATAAAAAGAAGTCCAGCGGCGTTAGGTCAGGACTACGAGGAGGAAACGCGATTGGACCACTACGCCCAATCCACCGGTCGGGGAATTCTTGGTCTAAATAATTCCGAACCCGACGAAAAAAGTGAGCAGGAGCCCCCCCCATCTTGTTGGAAGTGTAGGTTGTCTAGATTTTCTTCTGGAACTTCACGCATTAATGTCGGCAAGACGTTTCTCAACAGATCTTCATACTTAGTTCCATTCAGTGTGCCTTCAATAAAATGAGGTCCTACTACACAATTGTTGAGGATACCCGCCCAGACGTTGAGTGAAAATCGGGTTTGGAACGAGTCCCTGCGTGTGACATGAGGATTTTCATTACTCCACCAATGTTCATTATGGACGTTAAATAGTCCTACCCTGGTTAAGGTGGCTTCGTCTGACCACAAGATATTTAAATGTAGGTGTTCTAATAACCACTCACAGAACTGAACTCGTCTAGAGTAATCTGCAAGAACGATGTCTTGCACACGTTGGAAATGAAATGGGTGTAGACCTTCGGCATTCAATAACTTCCACACGAAAAATTGTGTTGTCCCAAACCTTGCGGCTGCTTCCCTTGTGCTTGCTCGAGGGTGGTGGTTGAAATAACGAAGTACTCGAGTACGAAACGATTGCGAGTAGCGTGCTCGCGATCCTCTGCCTTGTGCATGTCCTGGAACGGCGAACTGTCCATGATCCCTTAAGTTTTGGACAGTGTGGTTTATAAAACGACGAGTCGGGATTGGAGAGTCTGGATACTTTTCATTAAACAATGTCTGTGTCCGCACCGTACTACGCGATGTGTAATAAAAAACAACCATATTTAAACGCTCAACGTGCGTGTAAGGATAAGCAGGCGGCATTCTCGTTTAAATTTTAATAAATCGGGAGATGATTGTTATGACAATGCACGTCACGAATGAAGTATTACTTTGTTTTTATTTCAAACTGTTTGTTCAAGTACCAAAGAGGCGAGTGTCTATTATGAAACACATTTAATCTTTTTGCTCTACCATTGAAGGGGTAAAGTAACCAAATATGCTGAAAAAAATTAGGATAACTAAAAACTTTAATAATGTTCTAATTAACTACTTTGTTAACTCGAGACCTAGCAAGGGCTTTTAGTCCTTGAGAGATGTATCGAAAGCATTAACTTTGTATCACGTTCAAAATTTCGCCCTGTAGAGAGGCAAACTTGATAAAGTTTTCGTTGAAAGAAACGAAATCTACTAGGAACTCATGGAAAAGAAGAGTCAACATGTAGCTAGCAAGCTCGGGGGTGCCTCTCTAGAATAGTTATACGGGGGAGGGACTTGAGGTACCTTGCATGCTGGAAAGAGAAAATCGGTTGTTCCGTCTATGGTTGCACCGTTCCCTCAAATCAATGTGGAAGCCTGGCCTGAATGCGACCTCCTGCGTGTCATGCGTCCCTAGTGATCGTGGCATTTTTCGTCGTACCACGTCAATACCTGGTTGCCTGGCAACTAACCCACGTGCGTTACAGCACATGCGTCGTAATAATAACCTGAAAAAATAGAATTATTTCAAAACATCATTTTTATCACACTTGCTCGTAAATGGTGTTATTCCATGCCTGTATACAGAAGGACAATGGCCTAAATTGTTCCCGCGGGAATTATGGCGAGTTTGTCATCTCTAGGGAGTAATGACTTTCTTTTTAAAATTTGCAACTCTTTCGTACATCATTTCTGACTAAGGAGGTTTAATTTTCAGCCAAAAATTAAATCGGTTTCTAATTTCATCTTTAAAAATTAGCTATAGACTAACTTACATTACACAAAACCTATACGCTTCATTAAACTTCATTATTTTTATACCTATTTTAAGTTTATATCAACATTTATGATTAATTTTAGTAATTATACATTTTTATCAAATTGGCTAAATCTGGCTCGCATCCAGGTCGAAACTAAACGCAGTTATTATCTGTGGTAGAGGTCACAGAAAAAATTTCGTTTCCATTTACGTTCCCGTTCGTCCAAAGTTATTTCTTTATATTTTGCAGAGTTAAAGTGTTTTCTCTTTGTTTTTTTTCCTCGCAAATGTGATGAAAACCATTGTGTGTATCACAAGCAGTAAGGGGATTACTAACTCGAGTCATTAAAAGCCTATCTATGATTTTTTTTAACTCATTTCGAGGAATAGGCTTCTCCATTAAATCTCAACATATTAACGATATTTAAATTAAGAAATAACCTTAATAAAATCGATCAATTCTGTCTGAAATGCGCTATCATTATCAACCTCTTTTGTAGTCTTACATTAAACATAAATGAAATTTAACATATTCGCCGCTTTTTGAGCGTAGATGTTACAAAAACGTTATGAAATGTTACAAAATCCACTAACAGCTCATGGCAAAGAAGTTTTAGCAAACTACTGAAATTAAAGTTACACTACAATATTGGTAATACGCAAGCTCTACGGTAGTTATGTGGCGGCGGAACTTGAAGTACCTACCTTGCATGCTGAAAAGAGAAATTTGGTTGCACCGTTCTCGCAAATCAATATGCAGTTCTCAGTAAAGGTGCAATCTACAAACAATGCACCACTTTCCATGTTATGCGTTCCTAGTGAAACCTAGCATTTATGTTGATCAAAACCACGTGCGTTGCGTAGCAACCGACCCACGTGCGCTTAGAAAGTGCGCAATGATGGCGCAATGCCATTTTATATTTTTTATATTGAAATTTTTGCTAAGATAAATAAGGGTATAGGTAACAGTACCTACACATGCTCTAGAATAGCATGCTTAAAAGCGTGTAATGAGTATGGATATGAGCATGCTTAAGAACTGTTTACATTTGCTAGTAATAAGCATGCTAGTTTTGAATATGAGTCCTGAATATTCATACTCAATGCAAACACTCCAATACACATGCCATTTGATAGCGTGCTTTCTGCCGAAAACCATTGAAAATCAACGAGCCATTGGCATGTAGCTGAATAATTTTTTTTTTACTGGCAATACAATGCATTTAAAAACTTCTCTCAGTTAGAAAGAGGAAAAAAGGAATAGGAACTTATGGGTCCATGATCGGTTGACTGGAAGATAAAACTTTGGAGCAAGTACTCGACTGCTAACATAAATACGACATGAAGATATTGCGGGACATAAAAATTATGTGCGTATCGATTTCACTTTTTACTCTCTATAATAAAATACACAAGAAACAACATGCAAAATGCTATAATGGCTAAAATGAAATAAGAAGTGTGATATATAGCAACTGGAGATTCTTTACATACATTGAAAGCACTTTACTTCAAAGGGTTTTACCATTTCCCCAGCGAGTTTTTTTGGCAAAGTCAAACACGCGCGTGCACCTTGCAAGCATTCTAACCTTTCCCTCTTCCACCCCCGCAACGGCTTGCTTGCTCAAAGTTAGAAATGCGTGCTATTAGACAGTATTCCACTAAAAGCATGCTTAATAGTAGCATGACCTATACACTCTCTAGTAGGTAACATGTGCTCAATAGTAGCGTGCTTTTGTGCTGGGAAACAGCAATTCATCATGTGTGACAGTAGTTTATATTCTGTGGACGCTAATACCACCTACTTATTATCCAGTGTACAATATTAGTTTTTGGAACTTACCTATTCTATGGCCAAATTGCTTTACGTTGCACGCACGTTACACGGTTACATCAATGTCAGATCGTCGATTAGAAACACAATGATACTATTCTCTTTGCTGAGTAAAAACAAATACTGTCACATTTTTGTCAAAGTAAATATGGTTTGAAATTTTAATGATTATTTTTACTGATCTGTTTTGTAAATAAATAGCGTACTACAATGTGTGACCCCTCTATGGGATTTAAGTTTTGTTGTAAATATCTGTGTTGCTCATGTATTTGGATACATGTATGCAAAGGCATCTGCGGGTTTGAATGTTGTGAATTTTTTTTGGATGTAGATCTTACTACCTGTGATGATATATGGGAGTAGCAAAGGAAACGGTGATTTTGCACGAGAAATATACCGAAAAATGTACATAGGACTTTAGCTACACAGTTCACTATCATATTTCTCCGATATAGAGAGAAAAAGGTGGCAAACAAAAAAAAAAAATACTTGATCAAATTTGTATTGATATGAAACGCAGTATTAAGTTCACTTGCGTACTCATCGAATATGAAAATGAATCCCTATAAGAAGAAATTTGATGCAAGTAGAACAATATCTGTGTTGATCCTTGGATAAGGCCTATGACCAGCAAGAAGAGGTGTTATAGCTACTACATTACTCTTCGACGTTTTTATGGTACTCGTGAATTCTTGAAAGTGCTGTGATAAATTTATAGTATTAATAGAATGTTTGTGAAATTATTTTGTAAAATAGTGTAGTTATAAGGTTTCGGCATATGAAAAGTAAGTCAGAAACAGCGTAGGTTGAAAGCGAGCTTGTACTAGTTGGACTTGCGCATGCTTTGCTCCGAGACCATTGGCTGAAAAGCTAGACAGCGGGGTTCGTGGGACAAATCAGCAAGTCGCTTTCAATAAACCCGCATTGTTTACATTACTCCGCAAGATCGACGCCGCTACAGATGTATTGCAAATATAAATCAAGTAAATTTAAAATGTCTGAGTGGAAAGCCTTGGGGGAGGCCTATGTCCAGCAGTGGACGTCTTTCGGCTGTCATGATGAAATTTAAAATGTAATGTTAAAAATAAAGAAAAATCAACGTCCAAATTTCAATTGTGGGATAGTATAAATTAATATGTTTGTTTAAATTGCTTGATTATTAATATTATTATCGTAGCAGGTAGAAAGAAGTGGTCTCTGCCTACCCCTCTGGGAAACAAGCGTGATTTAATGTATTGTTTAAATTGCAACAAAGTTTAAAACATTGGACAATATTTGCCGAAATTTAATGTAACACGTGATTCTTATCCAGGCCTTAAATCAAACCGCATGAAGACTACCGTCTGCCTTCTACAGTGTACGTCACGTCTGCAAGCTGCAAAGCTGCCCTGATATGCTTTTGGTATGTCAAAACCTTTAAAGATACGTAATGGGTCAAATGTATGTTTCAATGAAGTACTAAGATAATGTTAAGGATAAAGTAGGTGGTGATTTAACCATTGATTGACATAAATATTGATTTTTTAATTATGAATTTGTAATATTTATTTGTGACAGTGTCTTCAGTTTTTAATTTTCTTCAAATATTGAATTATATTATCTTATTATACAACAATTCTACTAATATTATAAATGCGAATGCATGTCTGTTTGTTTGTTACTCTGTCACGCTGCAACGAATAGCTTATACCTTGGATTAGCACAAATACGACTTTTCATCCTATTTTTCGATGGACACAGTTGTCCTAATAATTAGTTGTACGGTCGGCCAAGAAAGTGGTCTAGCAGTATTTTAACAAACGTTTCTGTGACATCTAATTATCACTAAGGTTAACACTTGTCCCTACGGTGGTAGACTACATTTTGGACAGAGTGTACTTTTTTGTAATTTGTCACTTTAAAGCCTTTTAGATATTAGTGCAACAACTCAAGAATAACGTTAAAGTGACATAGCACCAAAGTAAGCAGCGACTTATAAGGCGTATCATACAATTACGAAAATAACTGACAGAAAAAACGAGCTTGTGATAAGGAAGTCGGGCCACTATAGTAGGCAGTAAATAAGTTTCTGTCAAAAAAAATTTTTTTTGGACACCTTTTTGTTGCGAACTATTCTTTGTTTGCACAGTCGTCATCTACTCGTCAAGATGATTCTAACGAGCCCTAACGACGGGTTTATCATGTGTAATTTAGGAATTCCTATATGACCACCATAGATAGATGAGTCTCCATCATCAGCCCAGCTCTATGGTACTATGTTATTGTATTTTCATCACAATTTAAGGTATGTGCTAATTTTCAGCTTCATCGAAAACCCGGAAGTAGGTCAAATTTAACTTGGAAAATTTGACCCGTACATACATGCATACAAACATACATTGCAAGTTTAATAAAATCTTGTAAAAATCATATCGTCTTTATCAAAAATATTGACGGTACGCCAGCAAATCAAAAACGATGGTATGTTTTTTACCGCCTAGAATCTTAAAGAATAAAAATACTTATGAGAATGCCAACCAAAAACATAATAATTTTGTTTTGTGGATAGATAAAATGCATTGTGACGTGAAAATTTTGAAAATAAATAGAAGTTTTACGTTGGTGCATTAAAATAAAATAAATAAAACGTTTTATTTCAGACCGGGTATGATCCTTAGAGTGTTAGTACAGGGAAGTTTTAACCTATGTTAGGAACACACAACAAAAGTAAAAAATAAATAAAACGTTTTATTTTAGACCGGGTATGATCCTTAGAGTGTTAGTACAGTGAAGTTTTAACCTATGTTAGGAACACACAACAAAAGTAAAAAATAAATAAAACGTTTTATTTCAGACCGGGTGTTATCCTTAGAGTGTTAGTACAATGAAGTTTTAACCTATGTTAGGAACACACAACAAAAGTAAAAAATAAATAAATGAAAAGCTTAGAGCTTTAGGTATATAGTCATATTTCATATTAGGTAATAAGAAAAAGTAGGCATTAAAGTTTAAAATGATAATCGAAACTTTTTTTTTATACATGTCACAATGCACTTTATTTATCCACACAGCAAAGGAGAAAACTATTTGAATTCTCAATACTTTTTCCTGCATTTTAATGTCCCACGAAGTGACTATTATGTATAACGGTCGACAAAATTTAGTACAGTCGCCCAAAAATGTGGTCTACCACCCTACGGTTGAAGATTATTTGCACGCCATGATATAACAAAACCGATTTTCCCTAGCAATAATACTATGACAATGACAAGTGTCAACCTTAGCGATAATAAGATCTCACAGAAACTAGTCAAAACTGGTAGACAACTTTCTTGGTCGACCGAACCTGGAACTCCTGCTCTTCAGGAGCAACGCACAGAAAGAAAGTCAAGAAATGTGAAACACTGGGAGCGCATAAAATTCAAAAAGTCGAATATGCAGCGCGATGCTTCTGAATTATAACTTATTACCATACTTTACGATGTCTTTTAGAATGTTAAATACGATTTGAAGATTGAATTACGTGAAGATAGAGACCCAATTTCACAAACGAGGTATTGTTAGCTGCTGTAAATTTGCATGGTTTTTCGGATACAAGTAAATTAAATTAGGTGTCATTGGATAATTAATAAAAAAATTGTTGTATTCATGCTCTACTGTTTGGGCTTTGGACTGTTTAGGCAATATTGATCTCGAAAAATGTCACTTTCGCTAGAGTGGCGTGCTTCTACAACTACAAATATAAGTACTCGTAAAAAAACACAAAACGAATTTGAAAGGAAACCTATCGAACTTAGGAGTAGACTTGATTGTTTAAAGAGATACAGGTGACTAGCGTAATAAAAAAAAACTATTTACAGATCGCGTAGGTGGATTTTCAAGTGATTACTTATTCCAAAGACCTATTCCAGTAAATACGTCTCACCTCCACATAGACAAATACACACGTTTGATTTATAACACCATTATTTTTTGTCAGTGGTTCATAATAATAAAACTTAACGTGTGACAGCCGTCGTGACGTGTGATATAAATCAATGGTTAATCAGCACCTGCAGAATAATTCATGACCGATGTGAATATCACGGTGTCACTAGGTCGTATCTGATGTACCTATGCAGTGTGAATTAAGGAGGTCTTACTAGTGTGTGCACTTAAGGTAGACTGCGCATGTGCATTTTCTTTCAATGTATTCCATGTGCATTTAGGAGCTCTGTCTAGTGTGCTTCGCCGGTGTTTATGGCACAGCGCGTATCTTTGTGAATATGCACTCCCAGTACTGTTTCCTTAACGAAATTCTTGACTCGTTCTTACTTGAGCTAAGAAGTAATTTGCGCGCTAATAGCGCTACATTGTTTTTGTCGTTTGACGTAACAACATTATAAAACCTATACAATATTTAACCTTATGATCGTCCGATATCGCTAGCGCAAGGCATTTGCGTATTTCTAAGATCCCTCGTTTTAAATAGATAAGTGTTTAAAAAAATTGTCATCTTACGTCGGAAATTATATCGTTTTGAAGAGAGTGATTTGCGCAATACAGTGGTAAAAACCGTTTAAAAATAGTTTTAAAGATATTGCAAAAAACATTTTTATTGTTTTAAAGTAACGTATTTGTTTATTCAATACCCCCGAATCGCGAGCGCTCGCGACCCGCGGACGGTGAGTTATCTGCCCGCGCTGCTCGTTATCGCGCGGGGCCGCTGACTCACGACCGTAGCGCACACCTGACACAGGAGCAGTGGACATAAACTAATGGGGAGAAGACAATACGTACGAGATTTTTCAAGAAGCATTTGTTGGTGTGAGTAAAATACAGTACAGAATAATTACATTTCAAAGATAGAAATGTCATCAAAACTTATTAGAATTAACTGCTTTAAATGCCGAAAGGAAATTAAAACAAATGAGTTCCTAAAGTGCTCACATTGTTTGAAACATTACGATGTCAATTGCACGACAAACGTAACAACCAAAAGATTTTATACGATGTCAAAAGAACACAAACAATTATGAAAATGTAGTACCTGTCATAAGGCTGCCAATAAGCTTAATATTACAAACACGTCAAGTACATCTATCACATCTAAAGGCACAACGAGTACAAATAAACAGAACCTTCCAGATAATGTGACAATTAGGCGACCGAAGAACTCTCAAACTTCTCAGCGCAGCTCTCAGTCTGTTGATAGTATATGCGGGTCAGAATCCGACTCTCAAGAGTCTACATCAATCGACAACCGAAGATCCGCAAATATTTGAGCTAAAATCTGAAATTAATTGTCTTGGCGTCCAACTCGCCAGCGCTCATGATGAGATTGCGCGGCTAAATGGAGAAGTTACAGAGTTAAAAAGGAACCTCGAAGAAAAGCAAAAGAAGCTGGAAGTATACAAGAAAATAGCATTGGACAATGGGCCGATCCGTAAATCAACTCCATTAAAAAAGAAAATTACAACTAAACATAGTCCACCTCAATTTATTCATCCTGTTGAAGTCGCCCCTATGAAATACTTATCCCCTAAACAATCCGCGCAGGAGGCGGGTTCCATGAGCCCCCCCAAAATAACTTCAGGGAATAGTTGCGAGGTTCGAGAATCAAAACTGTGTATTATCTCCGGGAACTACTTTAATAAGATGCAATCTATAGCACAGAACATACTCGGCACTACAGCGGAAATATGTCACTACCTGCTCCCAAATCGCGGAATAAAGGAATTAACGAAAGACGTACACAATAAAATTAAAGACTTTACACTAAGTGATTACTGTATTATATTCATTGGTGAGAACGATTTTCTTAAAACAAATGATTATTGTCAATTAGTATTCCACTTGCGAGATTTTTTTAAGAATATCGATTACACGAATGTTATTATAGGGCTACCAACTTACAAATGTATACCAACTGGGCTACCAACTTACGTAATAATACGCACCTAATGTACAACTGGCGAGTCGAAACATTTAAAACCCTACTTTTCCTAGATAAAGAAACTCATAAATACGTGTATCTACTAGACACGAACCGAGAATTACCATATAGTTACAATGTGTATTCGAAATCGCTAGGTGTACTCAAAAATTCCGGTATGAGAATAATATTCGCCCAACTAGCGCAGGGGATTAACTATTTAAAATGTCAAAAAGATAGCTTGAGCGAGCCTTCGTCTAAACCTAATCTTGAAAACGCAAGCTCAAACGGTAACATAATAGAGTACGAGACTGAGTTTTTTCCATTATAATTATTAACACATACTTCACCAAAACATTGCCGGACTTATAAATAAAACTGACTTGCTCACATTACATTTAGGAGAACTTAAAACAAAATGATTGGATGTTGACATATTGTGCATTAACGGAACATTTTATGATGTCCGGTCATGAATCATTGCTTACTGTACCTAATTTTAGACTTGGTGCCTTTTATTCGAGAAACGCAATAAATCGTGGAGGCGCCTGCATCCTAGTTCGATGTGATCATCCATTTAGGGAAATACCAGATGTAGCTAAGTGTTCTATGTCAGGCGTGTTGGAAAGCTGTGCCATTGAACTATTAATGCACCAAATCATTATTGTATGTGTATATACAGGCCACCAAACCTATGTAATCTGAATGTGTTATATGAAATATTGGAATCTGTTCTAACGCTAGTGAACAAAACAAGCCGAAAATTCATTTTATGTGGAGATTTCAATATCGATATCTTAAAAACATATAGGGTCTCAAACGATTTTGAAAACTTTTTATTGTGTTACAATCTAAAACTAGAAATACGCATACCCACCAGACTCGCTAGCAAAACGTGCATCGATAATTTTGCACATAATGTTAAAAAAGGCTGCAGTGGTGAGGTAGATTTAGGTTTGTCAGACCACACAGCTCAATTGTTTCAAGTTCCGGTAAAGAAAACCTGTATTTTCGACTCGTGGATCATATTGAGACGTGACTACTCTGAAGAAAACCTAATTAAATTTAAATCTTATATAGACTCATTATCTTTTTCTGACATATATAATACGGAGGATCCTAATGTAGCTTATGATTATTTCTTTAAGATTTTCCAAATGCTATAATGATCTGTGCTTCCCAAACAAAAAAAAACGTATGAGGACCTTGAAAAAAATATGTTGGATTTCTAAAGGTATTAAAATTTGTAGTAGGACACACAGACAATTGCTTTGGCGCTACAGACTTTCTCCGAACCCTAAAAATAAAACACTCCTGCAAAAATACTCTAGAGTATACAAGAAAATCATTAAATTAACGAAAAGGTCGCAAAATAACTATAAAATAAATACAGCGCGAAATAAAAATAAAGCTGCTTGGGATATTATAAAAAAATCACAAATGTCATACCCTAAAGAACCCATTTCCAAAATTAAACGAGACTAAAACAATATAGTCACTAATCCCACAGAAATTGCAAACGTATTTAATGAGTTTTTTACAAACCAAATTAAAATCACGACAAATGACTTTAAAACTAAAAAAATAAGTTTAAACACAAATGTTCAATCAATGTTTATGTATCCTACAACAGCGAAAGAAGTACTAAACATAATAAAGGGCTTAAAAAATACAAAAAGTGTAGGATACGATGGAATCGACACGTCTGTAATAAAATTTGTACGTAACTCTATAGCTGGGCATTTAAGTCACTTAATTAACCTGTCATTTAATGCAGGCATCTTCCCTGAGGGTTTAAAGACTGTAATTGTCAAGCCCCTCTTCAAAAAATATGACAGAGAAAATTCTAAGAACTACAGACCAGTAGCCCTGATCCCAGTTTTCTCAAAAGTGTTTGAAAGTACAATATGCAATAGAATGTACAACTACCTAAATAAATACAATATCCTCTGTGACGAGCAAAAGGGTTTTCGGAAAAATAAAACAATAAAGATGGCTCTCTTCGATCTTATTAGTGCAGCGGTTCTACATGTGGACATTGTGGACAAACGAATACCTATATGTGCAATTTACACGGATATGACCAAAACATTCGATTACGTTGATCATTCAATACTATTGAGCAATTTGAATACCTATGGAGTAAGAGGCAATATTTTGAATTTTATTAAATCATATTTATCTAACCGAATTCAATACACAGAAATAACCCGCATCTGCACCAAATTAAAACAGGAATTTAAGTACACTTCAAAGGCTATAAAAATAAAGTACGGCATACCACAGGGAAGTGTGCTCGGACCCCTTTTGTTTCTCGTATACATAAACGTTTTGCCAACATCTGTTAAATTGTCCTATGATTCTCTTCGCAGATGATAGCACAGCTATTATAAAATGTGTCAAATCTAGTGAATATGAAAATGACATCAAAGTAGCTCTTAATGAAATTGTGACATGGCTCAATAATAATAATTTAATAATTAATCTTAATAAAACCAATACGATGCAATTCTATCAAAAAATATAAGTTAACAATTTTGACATCAACTATAGAGGTACTAAAATAAAGAATGTTCACGAATGTAGATTTTTAGGAATTATTATGGACAGTAATCTAAAATGGAAGGCACAAGTTCATGAAGTCAGTAAAAAAGTAAATCTATCAGCATACGTACTAAGGAAACTATCAAAAATAGTGGACAGAAAAGTGCTAATTAGTGCTTATCATGGGTTAGTGGCTTCAACTTTAAGATATGGTGTTATATTTTGGGGCAATTCAGTCAATAATGATATTTTAAATAAAGCACAAAAAAGGTGTATCCGTGCTATGTTGGGTCTGAAGCCTAAGGAGAGTTGTGTCCCTGCTTTCAAATCATTGAACCTTCTCACGTTGCCATCATTATACATACTAGAAGTAGCGTTGTTCATAAAATGCAATCCCCATTTATTTGTGCTGGCCGCCCGCGGACGAGTGCGGCCCGCGCGCGCCCAGTACCAGCACAACCTGCGAGCTCCGGCAGCGAAAACGGCCCTCTTAGCCAATAGCCTACTCGGCATGGCCCCAGCTATATATAATAAAATACCTAAAGACATTGTAAATCTAGATTTAAAATTATTTAAGAAGAAATTTACCAAATTATTAAATTGCAGAGTATTTAAATAAGACTAAACTGTTACATAATTAGAATATATTTGACCTGAGATATAATTTATTTATTTTGTTTGTTTACTGTTTATAACATTAACTATTTGTAAAAGTACTTCGCATGTTGCATGCACACGGATAATTTGTACACCTGCCTTTGCGGGTAAGACATAGCGAACGCAACCTGTAAAACAAATCACCATCACTGTATGTACCTACCTATGTTTAACAAATAAAGATTCTGATTCTGGTTCTGATTCTGAACCTTATAACATAAGTATGATTTAGATTATCTAGCTGATACCTATGTCCGAAAACATATGTTTTAATAAAAAAAGTTTACAAATTGACTATAAATTCCTATGATTAAATTAATCTATATATGAGACCATTTCACTTTTAAGTTATTTGTAATGATTGGTAATAAATGTTAATAATTTGTGCGGTGAGGATTTCCAAGAGGTTCAACACGATGACATTACCATATTTTGTAGAACCTCATGATTCGAAGTATGTAATTCCTTTATATTAAAATTTTATGAGATTGTGTTCAGTAAATGTATGAGGTAGAAACAAGGGTCACGCAGGGTTTATTGAGGTTTAGGTTTAGTTAACACACTTTCAAAAAAACGCACTTTCATCTTTTTCAAGTTATTTAAACTTCTGTTTAATAAATGAGATGTAACGCTACAAAACTTAATTATTATTTGAATAAAATTATCTTTAATCTTTGTAAAATTCAGTTTCTTTACTTAGGGGTCCGTTTCTGCCATTTCAAGTTGGCTCTCCCCTTGTCTATTTTCAAGTGTAAGAAAAAGAAAGGGCTAAAATCTGTCAAATTAATATACTTTAAACTTATCAAAATAATATAACTATTTTTTAGGTGTAACAACTAACATTCTTGTAATAATATCATCATAACAGAATTTACCGAAATCTCGCGAGATTGACGAGATTCTTCAGGAGCATATTAATACACGTGTATTTGAATCCGCGAGATCAATATTTCCAATCTCATGAGATCTCGTACTTCTTAGCAGTAATCTCACGAGATTGCATTCGGTAATCATAATGAACAAAAAGACTTAATGCGTCTCGGACGCGCATTGTTTTATTTAAGTAGAAACTTATTAAACCTTAGAATAAAGAAAATGCATGACCAATAAAATAAAATTAAAAGGCCGGCGTGAAAATTGTTTGTTGTTCTCAACGAACAAATCTCGAATCGAATGTTCGATCAACGCTGTGAATGACTAGGGTCGCATAAACTACAAACAGTTAAAATCAGCGGCAAAGTAACAATTTACGCGAAGGATGTGTTCATTCTAGAATGTGTATGTGTCGTCAGGCCACGCCCTCGAACCTTTTACACACACCTATGCATGACAGTTCGCTTTTAACAGTGTGTGAGTGATCACTGATCAGATCACTGATAAGACCTAAAACTATTTGATCCCATTGCGATTAAACATAAAACTAAATTATAATTATTAAAACATTAAGCTAGACCATTCTAAAAACTTCAAGTTATAGGTCTGCTGGTCTGGTATTAGACTGCTTAAAACTCACACAGCAATCTTTCTCCAGCCATTGCGCATGTCCATTACCGAGTTACGAGTGAATACGATAACCTCTTCTTGATTCTGTCGTCCTGGTAGGCTATCCCGCAAATTCAGCATGCTAGCGGAGTATTTGGCCTCCATCCAACAAAGTGGACCGACTATGCAGTTCAGATAAAATCTAAGCGTTCGTTTTTTTTGCTTTCAAGCAAAATTATTTGATGTGGTGAAGATACCTGACTAAAATGGCAATTAACTTTGAAATAATTTGGAATGACTTTTATTTATATCGGAAAATTAATATTTTTTTTTGTGTTTGGGTGAAATTAGTTACTGCCACACTCAGAGACGTCAATTAAATTTAATGCTTGATTAAAGTTGCTGCACGTAACAAGCATTAAATTCAATTGACGTCCCTGAGTGCGGTTTGACTCGCATATAGAGAGCGAGTGAGAGAAGTGAAAACCCAGTGGTGGTTTTAAGAGCATTGCGATATAATGTATGTTTCATGTTTCTTTGTGACTTCTTTTAAACTAAACGCGGAGTATGTCAGGCTGATGTTAGGATTCCCCAAGCTGAACGTGAAATCGGGGTTTTAAAGTTTGATTTTTATTCGATTATTTAAAAACCGTATTACTGTCTGTGGTTGACTGGTAGAGAATGCTTGTAGCATTAAGTTCGCCTTTTGTACACTATGTTATTTTTGTGCAATAAAGTATTTAAATAAATAAATAAATATTACTGGTTGTATGGTTTATTAAAGTTTCTACAGCTAAAAGAGTTATAAATTATCCTTAAGTTCCTAATATTATTGAAATCCTAGTCCCCCGTTGACGCTACGCCAGTCGCCACGTGGTTTGGCCGCATGCGTACAAACAGTCAAACCACGTGGCGACTTTATGCCGGCTGTACAGCCTCGTTCATCACGGCCTGTCTCGGGGTGTCACGACGTGTGCGTACAGCTGACAGTTTAACCACAAAGTAAATACCAAGGCTGTGACCAAGGCAAGAGTCAATATGTACAGTTCGGCACAAAAGAGTGAAATTAAATAAAATGGAACTAAAAAAAAAACATACTAAGCAAAATTTTGACATGTTGAAGAATTTTATGACGAAAATGTGTCGTTACGTAGAAGGTGGTTAGTTAATTAATAATTTCTACTCTTTTGTGTCGAATAAGCCTCGATACAATCAATAATGGCAACCCTTATTTCTATTACTATTTAATTAATAAATTTTCCACTTTTTTGCAAGTAAATTTTAAACTAGTTCACGTTTTTAGTCTGATATTGTTACCATATATTATGATGACTATGCAATAATATGGTAACAAAGAGCTGATCTGATGACTTTAAAGGTAGCGAGAGGATCTCCGCTGATATTAACACGTCACTAAACAAACATTATTAATTGACGTCTCTGAGAGCCGCAGTTAACATAAAAAGTACTTTCGGGAACAAAAACTGGTCTCAAACTGAATGTTTCATTTATGTGAGCACCGTGCTACCTACTTTCTTTATAAATCCCGAAAGTCCCTCCTCCATATTTGCCGTTTAAAAGACAAAGTCAGTTTCAGAGTATGAGATGCCATATCCGCATGCTGCCTTTTAAATTTGGTCGGCAGATTTACCAACGCAAGCCCCAGAATGTCTAGTTATATGGAGGAGGGACCTGCATGCTAAAAGTGAAAGTAGTTGCACCACTCCCTCAAATCAATATGCAATGAATAATGCACCGCTCTCATGATATGAGATCCTAGTGACTTCTGGCGTTTTGGCCAAACCACGTCAATAAACACGCGTTGCGTACTAACCACAGTTGCGCGCAGCACTTGCGTGATAGATTACAAGTACCTAAGTTCTTAAATTATAGTTAGTCTTTTCAAAGGACAATTTGTAACAAGTGTGCCACAACTAAACAACAGTTATAAATTTAAAAAGTTATTAACTCAAACTTTAAGTTCCATTATTTTTGTTTGTGTAGATTATTAGTAAATAGACCAATCAGGATGAGAAAATAAAAAAACACCCCTTCAAAAGACTTTACTTACCCAATAGTAGCTAAAAAGATTAGCTGGCAAAATTTAATATAAAATAAAGTAAAAATAATATATAGTATGTAGGCCACACTAGGACTTTTATACGTTAAAAAAGAGAAGATATTATATGATTGTCTGTCGATTAAAACACGTTTACCAAGTTACATTGTTAGCCAATTTTTGCATTGTGAATTTTGATGGACCTATTTTTGAAGTTCTAAATTGATAAACAACCGAAAAATATTGCCCTGCTTCATAATAAGCAACAGATTAATTATACATATAACTTTATTTGTTTAAGTAGCACCGTAGCAGCTTCGTAGCGCGATTCACGCAAAGACTACTATTGTATACTGGAATTTATTTGAGATTTACTTTCGTAGTACTTGTTACAGTATCCTCGCAATTGGCATTTATGCCTGAACTGATAAAAGTGATGTTTTCAACTAAAAAATACCTCATCATCATTCTGTTTCATTATCATTTTATTAAATATAAGCGTGAATCACTTTATTGCACGAGGTATTTAGTCATGCTTAAAAAAATTATGTCTATTCGACTGGTTTTTCAATGATTTATGAATGAAAAGTTATTCCAAATTCAGTTTTAGTTACAAAAATACATCGATAATTAAATTAGAAATCAAATAACGCATAAAAGAAATGAACTTTTTTTCACGTTTTTGATAGGAAGCCTTTGACGTAAGCAATGAAACATACTAGGAAATCATGATTCCACGGCAAGAGTTACTAGTATTACCGTTGTTGACAAAGCTACCATCTTTTGATTTAGCAAGACACTGCGTGGACTAGCTCGAAGCCTTATATCCCTTGTGTTAATTTCTGCATTTGGCAACAGATGGCGTTATAGTGGAAAAATCTTGGATCTTCTGTCGAACTTGAATTTTTGTGTTAATACAAATCTCAACTTAAGTTTATGTGTTTTTATTATTTTAGGAACAAACTATCATAAGTATAAATGAAACGTACTAGGAAATCGTGAACCAAGATGAGAAGTTTAACCCTCTCGTGTCTAGCCCGAAATCGCACAAACTGACTAAAAGCTAGGGATACTTTGTGATTGACCGTATTCTCTAATGGATTATAATAATATGGCATTGTAATAAAAATGCAAAGTGCTGAGTGATGAAACTAGGCTTTAAACAATTAAAGCGTTAATCCGTAAATAGTGACGCACGTACACAAACCTCTAAATTGGTATGCTTTTGTATACCGAAAAAATCTGGGTACGCGTAGTACCCAGTACGCGAGGTACCTTAGTTAAGTCGAGCAAATGAGCAAAAAGAAGCACAGCCGTACCCTTTTCTCGGAGCCATTCGGGCCATTTTCGACGTCAACGTCGACGTCTGCGGTGTAAAATTTAAATCGGTTAGTACGAGAAAGTCTGAAACTAGACATACGAAGATCTGTTCTTAGGAACCCTGTATCGATTTTTGTACTAAGCTCGGGATACATACGCGCACGTTTTGAAAAAAAACTCTTAGTTTCTTGACAATAATGACGGCCAACTTAAAAAACAATATAGTTTTTGATGTTATCGTATTGTGATGAAATTAGTAGCTCTTATTTACTTGATGGCCGTTGGAGCGGAAAGGTTCTAGAGTGGCGACCGCGAACCGGGAGACGAAGTGTTGGCAGACCTTCCACAAGGTGGACTGACGATCTGATAAAGGTCGCGGGAAACCGCTGGATGACAGCAGCAGAGGACCGATCGTTGTGGAAAACCTTGGGGAAGGCCTTTGTCCAGCAGTGGACGTCTTGCGGCTGATAATGATGATGATGATGATGATTTACTTGAAGGTCACATCGGCCGAGTTAAAAACAATACCATAACAGGACGATAATATAATATGGTTTTCACCGTCTAGAATAGAGGCGCTGTACCGCGTAGAGTGGCGTAAGTCTACGTTCGAAGCATTTCACGTGTTTCCTTGGTTCGCATTTTAAGGATTGTATTTAGTCTACTTTCGAACAATAATGAATGAAACACATGATGATAACTCAAACTATAATTATTTATTTGTTACCCTATTAATTTTGAGTTTTAATTATATGCCACTTGATTACTACGTTTTTGGTATGCCATGCTTGAGAAGTCGATGACAACAAGTCCACTATTCAAAGGGTTTTTCAATGATTTATGAATGAAAAGTTCTTTGAAATTAAGTTTTAGTTAAACTAAACATAATAAAACATAATTAAGAATTCATCGCAGTTTAAAAAACTTATTTTTTATTTTCAATTTTTTGTTTTAAGCCGCTGTCGTAAGCAATGAAACGTACTAGGAAAACATGAACGACAAGAGGTTATATCCCAGATAATTTTACTCACTCTTGACTCTGGCTGCTTGAACTACTTTGAAACGTCAGTATTTGCAAACAGATGGCGTTACAATGGAAATTGCCCAGACATGCGCACAAATGGTAACCTGCTTGGCTGCAAGCTCTATCGATTTGTCTATTACAGAGATGCTCAGCCATGTTAGAATAACCTAAAAGCTCAGTGTTATTCGATCTTTTCTCTGCCTTAGAAATGAGCTATTTAAACAGTGATGAGTGATTCTAAACCGCCTTGTTATGGATCAGTGAATGAGTGCAATAGTGGTTTCTTATTTGATGTGTTTTGGAAAAGCAAATTATACTTTATTGGATATGGTCTCCTGGTACAATTTTCGTTCTTTACCGATTCGAACCGGTAAAACCGTAAACACGTTGATGTCAGACAAAGACAGGGTGAGTTTTCTGTCTGGGTCTGGCTGAAAATATTGATTTTCGAACACTCATTGCATTGTACAACGTTGTTCTTGACTGGTGAGGTGTTAAACCCAAGGAAATCAGTTACAGAAACGTTTATAAAGTGCCAGAGTGCAAATACGTCAATGAATACACCAGAACAAGTTCTAACTAATCTTTCAAAAGTTGGCAAAGTCTGCAAAATGTGGTAACAAGTTGCAGAAATCCTGATCTTACAGCAATATAAGGTAAGTAAAGGTTTCATTTGATAGGTATTTCATTGCGAAGACACTATTATTAATAATGTATGGTTTATTCACCAATCTGGTTGAGATCTTACCTAATATACCTAGAGGGTACCGATCGATAACCCTAGACCAAGTACTAGCATACCAGTTACTGTGGAAAGACAAGATAATATTGGAATCAAAACCTGACGGCAAAATCAATTTGTATACCTATGTGACAAAGTAATTAGTACTTGTTATTTAAAGCATTCCTTTTTGAAGTAATTTGCATTATGATATTCACCGCCTGCTATGCTACGCAGTAGCCTCTAGTTTTTTAGCCATGTAGCAAATATTTGCTACCAACAGTGGACCCGACATTGGGTTGCTAGCGCAAAATGTATTAATAAAACCTTTCATTTGATTCCACTCGCTAAGCATTTTATGCAATTGAAATAAATCCGCTATGATGGATTCAATATGGCGCCACCTAGCTTTTGACGCGGAACATTTAGGCCAGTATTTTTAGACAAGAAAAATAGTTGCTTAAGTAAAAGTAATGACTTAGTTCCAATTTCACCAAACGACGTTAGTCACTTGACAGACGATTAAAGAGAGAAACTACTGTCAATATGTAATTAACTAACAGTCGAATAACATTGATAAAATTGAATATCGTTTAGTGACATTGGTTCTTAACGTTAAGTAATGATTTCTATATCACTTTTGACATAACTATTTATAAGTTTTTACTTTTATTGTCTTTAAATACGGGTGTAACACGAAACTAATGGCACATAACTTGTCAAAATGTAATTGGATATCCTAGTAGATAAGTGACGAATAAAACACTAGCTAAAACTCGTAAAATGCAACACGATTATTTAAAAAACGCGTCCTATTGTTCCATCCTTTTAGGAGCTAAGATGTGCTAGACAGACAAACAAACACTCACATACGTAGATACGAATTTTAAATTTACATCACCCTCTTTTTTGCCTGTTTAAAAACTGAAATAGCTGATTTTACAAAATTCATGCTTAAAGGTGCAACTCCACCACTGCGTAAAATACGGTGTCGTTGCGTAAACAAAATACCGGATCATAGTAACAACATGGCGCTGTTTTTAACGCACCGTTAAGCAGCGATGCAGTCGCACCTTAAAGAGGTTTGTCTCAAAGTAAACATTTTTTATACGCTTTGGACTAGTAGTGGGCGGAATGACCTCATTTCGATAGCAACTTCGTTTTGATTTTTTAAGTCAATTTTGACTTAAGTAGAAAAGACCACGTGGCGTTTGAACTCTTTACCCATGAGCAGAAATTTATAATTTATTTTGTCAGCAAATAATGATCAAAAAATATTACGCTTTGAGACAAACAAGCATGATTTTAGAACACCTTTTATAAAGATCTTGACCACGACTGTTCGACTGGTTACAATGTCACTTTTCAGGAACGAGGTTTCCATGTGGTCCCCTCTCTTTGCGTGTACCTTTTATAACTATAAATAGATTTAGATTTATTTGTTTTATCTTTTCAGATTAGCCGCAAAAAACGGGACAAAAGGACATCAACAGAGCGTTTCCGTATTTTTTTAATAAGTCCTATTAAAGCTCAAAGAACAGGCGAAGTCTGTGACGATGATGATGCCATTATGCCATTTTCGGCATCAGCGCCCGTTCAAGTACTCCCAAAAGCTGCAGCGGCAGATTTTCCAGCTTCCTAGTGTGCCCTTCGGTCGCTTACGTAGCCAGTTTTTGCAGTATATACGAAAGGTAAAGCAAACAAATAATGCAACAAAGTATAAAACAAAGTCGTTTCCCACTGTACGTCTGTACTGTTTGTACTGTACCCCATCGAAAATATTAAGCACTTAGTGCGTTGTCATAGTAAACTTCAAACAAAACATAAAAGGACACACATGACAATTACATTTACGTTCACAATGACATGGTTCTACGTCTGCACAACATTTTCATTGGGTGAGTACGCTTAGATCTTTCAAAATGGATTTAGAAGCGGTCTGCGGAATGGTTTTATGGTTTGGGTGGTAAAATGTTTTGTAATGGGTTTATGTGTTTTTTTTAACAAAAAAGTTTTGGTTTTTGTATGCGCGTTACAAAAAACTCACATAAAATGAAGCGAAGCGAGGGTGGGTCGCTAGTCATATAATTAGTAGCATTTGCCCGCAGTTTTCATCTGCGTGAAATTAATTTGTCACAATTCACATTTATAGTAACACTATTTGCTGCCCGCGGCTCCATCTGCGTAAATGTCAGATATCGCTACTCGCGGATAAATAGTATTCTATGTCCTATCCCGGGTTTAAGGTATGTCAATACTAAATATCATGGAAATTCGGCCTAGGGTGCATTATAGTCCTTCGACAACCAAGTGGTTGAGATGTTCTCCCTGATTTACCTAACTTGATAAGGATTAAAAGAGGCATCTTTCAGGGTGATAATCTGAGTTGTAAATGGTTTTGCCTAGCCTTGAATATTTTCAGTTCTTCGCTGAATTGTTCAGGACTAAGCTGTTGATCGGGGGGGTTATTGCGAGTATTATGACATAGCTATGCATACGTAGCTAGTTCATTTTACGGCGAGCGTAAAGGACAGAGCTATGGCAGTTGTATTTCGGTATCTTCTCTCAGCGTAAACAAAACTGCATAGTTTTGTCATAATATCCCCGTAACTCATCCCTTACTTGTTTTAAATCGATAACCAAGAACTATTATTTGAATCAAAACGTCGGGATCTAATAGCACTGTTGAGAATCCATCATACGAGAATTCAATAGCGCGATTTAAACTGAATTTAGTATGGATAAGTGTGCGGTCATGCATGTTCAACGAGGGAAAATTGTAAATGTATTGAACTCGCAGGTTTCAAAGGCTAACGGCCGCAATAGTCTCTATACTTATAAAAAAAGCATTATTTTCGGTGACTACATAAAATAGTACATTTTGTCACAAGCAAGGGAGCAAAATGACATATTTACGGCGAGCGCGTACATTGAATCCTGAGCGTAGTGAGTGAACGCTCAAGGTGGAAATAATTTTGATACCATGTGACACATACTGCTTTTCACATCACCGATGAGGAAAATGAAAGACCTTCGTGGAAAAACAAATAATATGCAAATAGTAAGCACTTAAACGACAAAAATATATTGTAGTGGGTTATGTGCATACTATTTTCATATTTCAGTGCGTTTATATTTTATACTGGCAACAAAATGCCCTTGAACAGAAAAGTGCCACTTTCATCCCTCTTAGCAGGGTAGAATTCCTCCCCTTTTCGAATAGGTGATGTGAAAATTTAATTTACTCATGGGTAAAAAGTATCGCGGAATTCTGCTAAAATTATTTAAAAAAAATATGTGTGAATTTTTTTAGAAATCAGAACTAGGTTAGAATAAATTAAATTAGCTTAGTTTTGTTAGTATGCTATCGGAGATTAGTACTTAAACTAAATACAGTCATTTTTCAATTTTCAGGTTGGTAACAAAAAAGAACACGTTCGGAAAATTGCCTCACTGAGTTCAGCGGAACGACTCTCAATAGTCTCTTTGAAGAGGAAACCATTACATATGTTTGTGTTAGCCGTAAAAAATATTATAAGTCACCTGGTTTTAAAAAAAATACTATCTAATAAGTGTCTTGCTGCATTTATTCTCAACAGCTTCCTTGTTTAGAAAAGCGCAACTTAATTCAGTTTTCAGTTTACTGGTTTGCTAATAATAATAATATACTCAAGTGAATAATTACAGCATTAATAATTAAAATAGTTAACATCAGATTCTGTTTAAATCCTTTACTTTTATTTATACGATTTAATATAACAATATGATTATTGAAGTGATGTGATCATTAAAATTAATTACTATCATAAAAATTAAATGATGATGAAAACAATCAAAATGTCAACTTCATTGTAAATATAAATTTTAATCAAGTTGTTTTTATTCCCAATATAAAAAAAAACACATTATTCTCGGACCGCATAAAACATTTCTTTGATAATATTATGTATATAATATCAGTAAACTTGCATTCCTAATGTATTGTTACAAACAACAACGTATACCGTTTATATAAAGGTCCACCCAGGTTGATTACCTATATTATGTAGTATCCCACCTTGTGACACAATTTATGCACAAAATTAGTTTTTTTGGAGTTCGTATTCGTAAGTCGCTTTACGAAGTTAATCTAGTTTTAGTTACTCTATAGTAAAATGGCCACATGAGGTCCTACTACATGTTAGAGTCCATCAAGGATTTTGTAGCTCATAACTATATCCCCGCGCTGTCTCCGCTGCTCTTATGTTGTCAATCCTAACCCGTTTCTACATATTCTTTGTTACCTTTCTTTCCCTAGGCACTACTGCGTGGCACAACTGACCAATGATTTCTATTTCAAAATCAAATTTAATAGAGTCGACGGAGCTCTGCTGACGCAGAGCTCCTATTTCTGGGTAGTTTGGCCCTCCGGGCCTGCTGAAGAACTAACAAAACCTAAACCTACCTCATACTTATTTATGATACAGATTTTGGTCAGTTGTGCCAAATAGTTGTGCCACGGGGAATAAACTCTTTGTTACGAAGAAGAATAAATTTGAAAGGCATACTTCAAAGATCTTATACTCGCACATACATGTGTTATAAAGTTTTATAAATAGGTGTTTGTCCAATAAAAGCTTTTCTATGGAAAGAACGGAGTTGGCTTTTTAGGTGATACCAATTATGAGTTCTCTCCCCATTTTAATTCCCAGTAATAGCCACATCCAGATGTTGTTGAGGAAAAATCGTGAAGGGGTTTGGAGCCTTCTTCCAATAAGGCCCTGTATTATAGATTATTGAAACTAAAAGACGAAGAAGAAGAAATTATCATTAGTACTTAGAAGTTGTACGACAGACAACGGCTTACTAAGGTTGGCAATATTATTATAATTTCTTAGTTTGAGTATTTTGTAACACGTTTTATATCTAATTCTGTGTAAATGCTTAGTAATGTATAGATTCATGATGTATATTAAAATAAAATTTGAAGATAAGAGCGCTAATCTTTTTTCCCCAACTGCCTTTTTCGATTCCAAGATCTATCTTTTCGGTAAAACCATATCGCTTTGCTGTCGTGCCATCATCATGATCATTATGTCAGCCAAAAGACGTCCACTGTTGGACATAGGCCTCCCCCAAGGTTATCGACTCAGAATGGTCTTGTACTTTTCGCATCCACCACGCTCCTGCGATCCTTACAAGGTCATCACTCCATCTTGTTGGAGGCCTACCTACAGCTCGACTCCCGGTCCGCGAACGCCACTCCAGAACCTTCTGACCCCATTGGCCATCAGTCCTCTGTCGTGTCATGCTATCATTATTAACTCGTGTATTTTATTAACTCGGTCGCACTTATTGACGTGGTTTTACCAAGTCAAGAGCCCCTGACATTCTGTAAGCAAGCAATTACTACAAACCTATCATAGTTAAAGTATGCGTTTTCTCTTTCTGTCAAATCAAAATGTCGCACAGACAGATAATGACAAAGCATATTTAAAGCACTCTGTTTATGAAAAGAGGGTTAATCTTTTACGGAGCCCTAAATGAGGCAAAACCGTAAGGTTGTTTAATTAAAGTAAAACAATAGATATCTGTAATAAAAACCTCGTGTCACGTTAATTGTGGTCGAACTGCTCAGAAACGTGTTTTCGTATATATTTATAAGGTATGGAAATAGGTCGTAAAGTATATTTCTGTCGCTAGGTGAGAAGGATTCTATGAAAGAAAAAATACCCGGGTGCCACCGGGCGCTGACACATACATAAAATTGTCTTTAAGGTTGTTTATTGCCTTAGTTCTGTCTCAACAACCTTAAAACCATAGCACAAGTATGACAGGTTGATTGTGGAGCTGCATATGTTTTTTTCCTCTCGTGACACAATCTGTTAAAAAAACTAAGAACTTAAAAAAACCTTTAAAATATCGTTACTACTTTAGAGAAAACTCGTATATGATATTAAAAAAAAAAAGTTAAAAGATGTTTATTCAGTAAGTAGGCCGCACGGGCAATTTTACACGTCAAAATCTACCAGCGCTTCGCAAGAGACCACTGCTGAGAAGAAACGCCGCAAGAAACTCAACAGTCAGTCGTTTTTTTTAAATACTACTTATGATATTATACAATTATAAAGCTTAACCTAGCATGATATAAAACAATGATTTTAACATAAAATAAAAATAAAAATAAAAAACATTCAAGCGTAGCTTGAGCAGGAAAATGTGTCAAAACTAAGAATTTTCATAGGGTAGTAATAAGTAGTAGTAATAAAAAAATAATATATAAAATAGATATATTAAAAAAAAAAAAACTTTTCTATGACAGTGCAAGACAACCACCACATATAAAGTTTCGATACATTCTCCTACAGAAACCGTGTCCCCTAGACAATATACAATATTTACATATTTTTATGCCTATTTTATTAGTCAGTTATTTAGGTGTTTAGTTAAGTTTAGGCCAAGCATTTTTATCTGTTAGATAGTCCTCGATCCTATAGTAAGCTTTAGACATCAACGACTTTTTCAAGTAACTTTTAAGTACTGGAAATGGTAACTTTAAAACTGATTCAGGTAATTTATTATAGAAAAGAATGCATTGACCTACAAATGATTTATAAACCTTACGGACACGAAATTTTTTAATAGCAATTTTATTTTTATTTCTTGTATTCAAATTATGTATATCACAATTCTTAACAAAAGAGTCTTGATTTTTAATGACATAAATAATATTCTCATAAATAAATTGTGACGCTACTGTCAGGATACTAATTTCTTTAAATACTAATCTTAAGGAATCACGGGAGTTAAGGTTATATATAGAACGAATGGCTCTTTTTTGTAACACGAATATAGTCTGTATGTCAGCAGCTTTTCCCCAAACCAGAATACCGTACGACATAACACTATGAAAATAACTATAATAAACTAAGCGAGCTGTCTCAATATTGGTAAGTTGCCTGATTTTTCTAACAGCATAAGCTGCCGAACTTAATTTACCTGCTAGTACTGCTATATGGGGACTCCATTGCAAGTTTTTATCTATAGTTATCCCTAAGAAAAGCGCGTTATCTACCATTTCCAAACACTCATCATTTAGAAATAAACTGGATTGTACTGGTCTAACATTAGGCATTATTGCGAGATGAATGAGTTTGAATTTGTTTTGAGTTTGTTTCTTTTCAAAGGCATACGTCACGAAATGTGAGATACGTGTTTTTTTTAAAGCAATGATGAATATAACTGTATAACATACAGGGCAGCTATTCTGTGTTGCCATACTTAAAGACTTTGTGAGTTTGGAATTGTGTCATCTCTTTCCGATAAATGCCTTTTTGGGATTGATCTGTAGTGCTGTCTCACCATGCAATACAGGTGCATTGAATACATACTGCATCGGGTACTTCACTCTCGTTTTCAATGGAAATCTCTTGGTGAGGTATGCTTTCCTGATACTACCATTGCAAATAGTTATCTTCTCTAAACATTCGTAGTAGTTGCAAAATTGGGTTTACTATTTCACCCTACGCTCATTCTTGATATGAAATAAGTATAAATTTAGTAACAAAGATAAGAATGTTATCAATTGCATCCCAAAATAGTAGAACTTTAAAATGCCCATTTGTTTCTTTTTTTTTTATGTGAATTTTCGTATCACGTTATCTACCAGTGACGCGCATGGTTTAAAAAAACGAAACGAATAGAAACGCTAGTTAGTGTAGTGCATCTTAGCAGAGCCCTCTGGATATCAGTGTAATCATATCGTGTGTATGTACGAACTTTTGAAATTTACAAAATTAAATAAGTTTTGAGGGAGTCACGCGGGTGTACGGAGCGGGTGCACGCTTCTTCCAAAAATTGTATGAATAATCCGTCCGCGCGAGTTATCGCTAATCACACTATTTTTCGATAGGCATACAACCCGCTGCACTCATGCGACTTGTTAATTTCTACGCAAGTTTTCTTTGCTCGGTCTTTGGTACGTTACCGGAGTAAAGCATGGGGTGGTGACACTTGCGTTACGTTACAGGGTAATGAATGAGAACATAATCCAGCTGTGTGAAATAAAAGAACAGCATCGATCGCACACACACCTTACTAGTAATAGCTCCGTCGCTTTAGCGATCGAAGCCTCTCTTGGTTATGCGCTCCTAGTAACATTGCCTCTGACTAGCCACAATCCGAATCCCGTTTAACTTGGATGCTTGGAGAAACCTTTGCTAGCCTGATCAAATTGAGCCAAATATGGGCAAATAGGGGAAAATAATTCGTGTAGTTTTGAAAATTGGTACATTTATACCTTGCGGTATCCAGATGAACATACTAAAAGTCCTCATGGGTAGGGGGTGTGCTGAGGGTGTAGGGGGGGTTGAAGGTACCTTTTTTCAGATTTTTGGTTATATCTCTAATACCTGTATGAATAGCATTATGATTACTTTTGACAAAAGTTTTTACATAAAATTTCCTACAAATTTGGTCATATTTATTTTTGCTCTACGACCAATACTTTAGGAGCTACAGGGTGTGTAAGTTTTAACAGACAGATAAAAATAGAGAATTTAAGAAGTAAAAACGAAATAAGTGTTAAATTGTTTATTAAAAATAGAAAAACCAAATCAGTTTCTCTTAATTATGTCACTCATCATCTTCTAAATCGACATCTTCGTCTTCTCCATCGATGATATCTACAGGTACACCGTTTGTACATGAACCCATGCAGCCGAAGCATACTCGACTGCATGAAATACCGGCTTTTCCGACATCCGCATTTTCCAGTGCAACCACTTTTGCAGCGACAAAAAATTGAAGTCAGCACGGTGTCAGGAGCTGGAGGATCAGTGGTAGTAATTGGTTCGAGGGTTCCATCAGCTCCTCGCTTCCAACCCCACATTTCAGGAGGCATTTCGTTACCCAGCCACTCTTGTACTTGGTGGAATAGTCGTAATGCGTGATATTTTGCTGACCCTTTAGTAGGGGGGAGAGAGGAAAGATCAGCTTTGGACTTGGTGCTGGATTTAACAAAAAGCGAGTATCTGTGGCTGTTAAGATCAAGCTGAGTAGTGGGCGCACGATATATCGTCAAAAACATCGTTTCTCCTGATTTTGATATGGCTTCCGATGTTGATGTTGGGTCATAGAAAATGGCTGATATATCCTTGATTATTGGTTTTTTCTCAAACAGCTTTACAATTGACAGTTTGCCTATCCTGTAAATTGCTGAGGTTGTGTCGCAGCCGCTAAAACTATGTAGGAAAAGAACAGCACAACAAAGGGAGAGTTTTTGGAGTTTTTGTGACGAAAATATCTTGGTTTCCATTTTTCCTTTTCCTGGCTTGACAAAAAATATTGGGTAGTGATAGAGTCATTAGAAGAACTACTAAATCCACATCTTCCCCAACAACAGCAACTACGGGATGGTTTGCTGCTTTCCCAATGACAGTTCTTATAATTATACAGTCAGCATCTCTACGAGCCTCGTTTGTTACTGAAGTAAGCTTAGATAAATATACGGTGGCCGTCTATGGAACTTGCAAATGTTGTAAACAAACCCAAACGAACCAATTCACCATGATTACTCGATAATCACGTACTTTTATGTCGGTCGGTCGCTCGGCAGATGACTAAGCTGGCTTATTCTAAACTAAAAATGAAAGTGATGATGAACAATGAGGAAAAAATGACGCCGTTTTCTTAAATCCTCTATTTTTATCTCTGTTAAAACTTACAACTTACACACCCTGTAGCTCCTAAAGTATTGGTCGTAGAGCAAAAATAAATATAATCAAATTTGTAGGAAATTTTATGTAGAAACTTTTGTTAGAAGTAATCATAATGCTATTCATACAGGTATTAAGAAGATATGAGCAAAAATCTGAAAAAAGGTACCTTCAACCCCCCCCCCCCCCCTCTTCACCCTCAACACACCCCCTACCCATGAGGACTTTTAGTATGTTCATCAAGATACCGCAAGGTATAAATGTACCAATTTTCAAAACTACTCGAATTATTTCCCCTATTTTAATTAATTTTCTTTAGCTATGCACATGACATGTGTTTCAAGCCCCAACCCTAAAAGAGGGCATGTCTTATTTATATATATATATAAGACATGCCCTCTTTTAGGGTTGGGGCTTGAAGCACATGAGTGCTTACTTTCAGTGTGTGATCGCTGATGCACACTAACTAGCAAGAGTGTGTTTAGCCATCCATGCCTCTCTTGATTCTGCACTCCTGGTAACATTGCCTGCGACTTGGCGGAATGAGAACCCCGTTTAACTCGGATGCTTGTTAAAAAACTTTTACGCAACCACCGAGGCAAAAGAGGGGTGTTTATAAATAACTTACGTTTGTATTTATGTGAATTTGTACGTCTGCGTATCTGTCTCATAGCTCCCAAACAGATAGACAAATAAATACAATTTTTGCAGGGATGGTTCTAAGCTAGATATCATGAAAATTGGTTAGGCAGTTTAAGACATATCTCATCTCTGAGCTGAAAGTAAGAGGGTCGTTCTTATACACATCATTTACATATGTCAACTTGTTTTTCTGTCGCACGGCAGCAATAGAAAAAAATGTTGTGATGACCTGATGAAAGATGATGACAGTGATTGATAATTTTACACGAGTCACTCTAATTTCCATTTTGAATAAAATTAAAGTAACTAAAAATGTTTATTACTTTGTGTTCATTGTAAAAATCTAGTAAAATGGGTAAGCGGCACGTTACGCCACGGCGCGTTGAGCTGGATATTCTGTCTTGCGGTTTTGCGTTAAGAGTGCCATTTTATTTATTAAAACTGTTTAAATACAAGTTTAGTTAACAAAATATTTATTTCATAATTATTGGCTTACCGAGATTCTGCCATGATCGCAACCTTGGCCTTGAGCTGCAGCGGCACGCGACAAGGAATGTTGACTTACCCAAGGGGATCGTATCATAATAAATAACGGTAAAATACATAATGGGTCATCATGTCATAATAATAATAGCCATTTTTGTTTTCTAAAACCGTAATCATTAAATTTTCCTTAAAAGGCCTACCAGATAAAACAGTACCGACCGGGCTTGGGCACATAGGTACAGTTGTTGGTTGTAAGCCAGAGAAAGACAGTTGGTTACGATTTCTACCACGGTCTAGTAAGCAAGTCAAAAAAGACTGAGACTCGTGTTCACCAACCAATTTAGCAGATTAAGACTTAATCAGCTATACATTTCACAACCGCCAAACCACTAACCGTTCGTCTAATTTGTTGGTGAACACTGCCCCTGAGTGCTTGACCAGTTGTATTTTCAAAATTAACTTTTCTCCATTGATTGATATATTTTTAATAACGCTGTTAAAATATTAAAAATACCCACTTTTTGAATAAAAGTCGAAATTTTAAGCTACCTGTGGAAAAATCTGAAATATTACGATATCGTCGTACTAGGAGCTCATGACACAGAAGATGCAGGTTGTCGTGACGTGGCGCTTATCCGCCCACAATTGTAGTAGTGGTAGTCGGAGCCACTACATAGACACAGTGGTAATAATATGTGTAAATCAAAATGTAATATAGCGTAGAACACGCCCTCGCGCGTTAGTCCAACGCCAGTCCGCGCGAAGCGCTCATAGACTGACGACGTTTTTCGTTTCGTCACAAAGTCACCGCAAGTTACTGTTGTGCGTTTATACGTTCCGGGAACGGTGTTACCACGACCGCTACGTAAATTGTATGTATTATGCGTTTATGTAAAATAGTTATGGCCGTAAGGCAGTCATTGACTAGAAATATATTACGGGCTTATATTATAATTAAAAAGTATTGTATTGATATAAGAAAGCTAGTATTGTAAGTATTGCAAGTTAATTAGGCAATTTGGTTAAGCAGAGTAATTGCAGTGCCCTTACAGGGTTTATGTTGATCCATGTAATAGTATTTAAGACCTTTGTAACTACAACATAAGGCAATAAAATATATGGCTATGACTATTGTATGAAGTCATGACATTTAAAAATCAGTCAAGCTCAGTCTACACAAAGGGCCTAGTCCAGATGTGGTTCAGATGTACATATAACGCTAAGTTAACGATTGTAGAAAATTGACAATATGTATGGGATTAACTTATGCTGATCACAGAGTGCGACATACGCTCATGTCAACACCATACATTCCTGGTTGATAGAAAACAAATGTTGGCGGCGGTTGCATTTTGGCTAGTCCTACAGGGCCTCTATTCCTGACGGTAAAAAGCATATCGTCTTTGATCTGTTACGGTTTTGTTTTGACGTCATCCGCCTGCCATTACTGTCAAGTAAATAACAAGTAACAAAACGGTGACAACACGATAACAGATCAGAAACGATATTGTTTTTACCGTGTTGAATATAGCTGCTGATTATAAAGAAAGGAACCATAATTATACATATTATTATATACAGAGTGACTTCAAATTAGTAATACAAAATCAATGTTTTACACACATCTTCCTTAAACTAAACCCCTCTCCTAAGTCTCAAGCTGATAATTAAATAAAAGATTAAAAACAATTTTTATTAACCCTATTTTTTGTTTTAAATAAATGAGTGCCAGGTATGGGGTATTAAATGTAGGCTAACAACGCTTAAGGATTTTAATTATTAATTTTACTAGAAAACTAACGATAGGTATAGAAGTTTAACAACAGAGTTTATTTAATGCAATATTCGTCATTAACTGAGCCATAATTAAATTATTTTTATATTACCAAATTGAAGTCACCTGTAAACATTCACAAAAAAAATTACTTTAGGTACTCTATTATAGCACTCAGGTGAATTAACAAAGTAATTGGATTTAAGTCGTTTATTAAAGCTGATTCGTAGCAGCCAGGAAGCTCGTAGATTTGTGTAGTGTGATTTGTTCGTAGCACTTGTTATTTATTATAAGTCCGCATCTAACAAATTGATTCAGAGATTATTTTGACTAATTTACTGCAAAAAAACTCATTAATAAAGCATCTTCATTTAAAACTACGTACCTTTTAAGCCGCAATTACTTTAAGTGCACGATTGCATGTTGCATACGACGGCCGCTGCGACACAGAAAAAGAACTTGGTAATCGGCCGCATTCCAAAAAGGACAGTCGTAAACCGCCTAGTTATGCGACCGAAGCAAGTTAATCTACTCTTAGAGATGACGTTTGATCGCTCAATTAGTTTGAAACAATTTCGGCAACTGCATTAGGTAAACGAAGTAGTGTAACTATATTTTTTTTTCGTATAAAATATTAAATAACTTGGTAAAACTAAGTATTTGTAAAACCATACTTAAGCAACGATGATAAATGTTCGGAAGGTTTTCCAATTTTTTATGAATAAAAAGTTCTTTGAAATTAAGTTTTTTCAGATGTAAAAACATCGCAAATAAATAAGGGAATCTATTGCAATAGCAAAAACTTTTTTTTTTTCAATATTTTTGTTTGGCTGAAACTATCGTAAGCAATGAAACGTACTGGGAATACATGATCCAAAGGCAGTTATATCACACTCTCGTGTCTAGCTCGACATTACGTGAATGTAACGCTGCCTGGAATACTTAGTAATGCTCGTATTTGCTAACAGATGGCGTTATTAAATCATCGACAGTGAATCTCATATTTGACATTTAATGTACAGGTGTTCAATATAATATAACGATATGAATAAGTCATTATTTGATACAATTGTACCCCTAAAAACGCTTAAAATAAATTCAAAACTTGGTTTGACCTTTCAGGAACTCTTACTTACTAGTGTGAGTATTAGAACCAGACTGCGCATGTGTTATTTTTATTCGTGTGCCGTCTGCATTGAAGACCTCTTACTAGTGTGCTTCGTCGATAAGCGAAGCATTCTCGTAGTTAAATATGCATTCCCAGTACTATCGCATTTGGTTCGCCAGAATCATTGAAACGGTATCTTATTTGAACTATACTAATACATATAACTTGGGAGCAAAGAAATTGAGCCATTTTCTATGGAAATTCAGTACTAAGTGGCTCAATTTATTTGTTTTTTGTGAGTTAATAAAGTTTATGATTAAAAAATGAGCAGCAAAATTTCGCTCTCTAAAATACTCCGGCCGAAAGTAATGGAAAACGTAATCGTGACCTTAATTTTCTTGATAATTAAATAAAGGCTAAGTGGGGCCCGAGCACGCATCAATGTTACTTACGACGCATCAACGCCAAACTTGAAATTAGGAGTATTATATTAAAACAGTGGAACAAAATTTAAAAAAAAATTATGCATAGTACAAGAGCCAAAACTAGAGTTTTTAACAAAAACTAAATAAGAATGCGACAAAAACGTGTAGAAAACAAATGAGGGCGCCACATTTTTGACGCAAAAAACTTATTTTTTTTAGTTCCATTTTATTTAAGTACTGCTATTTTCCGTCGCACTGTTACTCTAAAACGTTTTTAATTTAAGTATGCTTAGTGGGTTTTTTAAAAATAATTGTAGTATTGTGCAATATAATGTTTTTAATAATTGACAGTAATAAATACGTGTGAGGGTAATGATTGATTTATTTTAAGTAAGGTTAAAAAATTATATGATATGAATAAAAATAGTCATTAAAATATGCTTTGTAAATTAGTCAGTATTATTTTTATGCTTTATGCTGAAAGGCGTTCAAACTATTAAAAAAATCTGTATTCGCCTACAGATTTTTGGTTGTTTTCATACAATTTCAAATAGGAGAAGTTAAAGTTGTTTTGTAGTCATATTTTATTTTGTTAACATAAATTATTGTCATTTTGCCGTTGTTGTTATTTCAGTTTTAACAGTTTAGGTATCCTAGCCGTTTAGAATTTATGGTGGAATAAAGAATCATTACATACATACATACATGAACCCTGAAAACATTACACTCCTTTTTTTTGGGCTATAATAAGTCTTTGCGTATTTTATACATGGAACCAAGAAACACACGTAGCGGAACTCTTCATGTTCGTGCGACCCTAGTAGCAGTCGGCGCCGAGCGTCGACTTTCTCGGCGGAATGAGAATGGCTGAGGGGTAACGTCACTGAGATCTCTTTACGGGACCGGTGACCCGCCGCGGGAAGCGTCGGAATGCGACTAGCAAACTTTCCATTTGTAGCGCGGGCGCAAGGAGCGGGGCGGCATCTCGGCGGCATTTTTGCGCGGACGATAAAAAAGTTAGAGTTTCCTTCTTAGAGTACTGGTAAAACTTTATGTCTTCTACAAATACTCCTTACAAACAAACATACCTGTATTTTTTTTCTTCTACCAAGTTCAATTTGATAAACATAGTTTCTTTAATATAAACGTTTGCGCGGGGGTAAACTTTTCGTGGAATACACATCTTAATACGTTCTTCTATCTATATTTAACACATTTAATGAAAAATGCGTGTTGTTTTGAATCATGCAAGGTTGGCCTAATTTTCTGTTTAATTTCCGCTGGCTTCAAAAACGATACGGCTTTTACCGCCTACAATAGAAGCACATATAAATATGTCACAGGAGATGGGGAACAAAAAAAAGTGACGTTGTCAAGATATATTTAAACGATTACGATACCTGTGCAGTTTACACACAAGAATAGCAATATCTAAATACTATGTTACAATTTTTGCAGTTTTGGTACTCGCCTTCATGGTTGGTTTGTTTCGACAAAATCGCGTAATATTTCTTTACTTCAATATTTGTGAGACAGTCAAATAAAACTGCGTCTTTGTACCTGGCAAACTCGTAGTTGAATTATTCTTTAATATCTGAATATAATGCACCTGGCCGAAGTAAGACAACACAAAAAAAACGGGGGAAGAAACGCACCCACGCCTCGACAGGTCAAATAAACACTTCAATAGATATGCGCATAATTATACTGCCTGACCCTGAGCTCACCATAACTGTTTATATATGTGCAATCGTTCTATTACCTTGGTAATAGTTATTTGTGTCACAAGGGAGCAAAATAACATATTTACGGCAAGGGCGTACATTGAATCCTGAGCGTAGTGAGGGATTCCAGTATTAACGCCCAATGTGGAAATATTTTTTTTACACGTGACACATACTGCTTTTCACATCACCATTGAGGAAAATAAATAATATTAATCGATTATGTGCAAATAGTTTGCATAAGAACAACAAAAAAATATTTTTTTTCGATTATGTGCATGCTATTTTCTTATTTCATTGTGTTAATATTTTATACTGGCATCAAAATGACCTTGAACAGAAAAGTGCCACTCCTTGCTAGGAAGAAAAGTCCCCTTTTCAAAAATGACGTAAAATAATAATTTGTAACCTAATAAAGACAGACTCTTTCAAGGTAAATTATTGATCAATGCATGTGTTGGAACAAAACAGCTATTTTATTCCACGTGAGGTATTGATTTTTTTTCAGCCTAGATTTAGTGCATGCTGCATTTTACTTCCTAACACGTTCATGGAAGACACGTATCTGACGCCAATGCTATAGCCGGTGCGATACACGACTGTTATAATAGCACTAGCGTCCGTCAACTTGTCAACGTCACATAAAATCCTGGTATCTGCTAAATAAGAATGGCACGAGCCCCAATCATTAATGTCTCGGTTTTTCCGTAAAGCCCTGCCAATATCTAGTGTAGGCACAAGGAGCGCATAAATTGGAGTGGATTTGGAATCCAGGGTTAACTGTTAAATATCAACCTTATTACCAATGCAAAAGGTTAACCAGCCAACAAGTTTGTTACTAGCAAGAGGGTCGAGGGGGATGGAAGCATAAAATGTCTAAAGGATACATAGTTTGTGAGTGGCGCATATACGAGTCTGGTTTAATAAAACGAGCTTGTAAACTCCTATGGCCTACCATTATACGTCATACAAAGCACCTCAGGAGGATTACATGTAATCACTTTCTAGCAATAGAATAAGTTTTGAAGCTTTTTGAATATCTTAGCGTTATGTACCTGCAGAGGCGTGCCTAACTTTACCACGCCCACCGAGCATACCATTCTGTCGTCCAGTCGTGAAGAAGACTTGCTTCCGAATAGTTCCGAGCTGTACAAGGAGTGCATAGGATATAGAAAATAAATTATTAGCAGACAGACGAGGCAAGGCACAGTCGCATCACGGGATATTACATTTGATGATAAAGTTTTACTTTTCTCTGTGTGGATGTATAAATAAATACACGGGGTTTGAGATATTTTATTTATTATTTAAAGATGAAATTACAACATATATAGGAACATATGTCCCACAAAACCGTTTGCACAGTTTGACTGTGGGATCGAGCAATTTTCACCTATATGTTACGTAATGTATAAAGAGTTAAGTATGTGGTATAACTTTATCTTATTTGTCTACGGCGTAGCGCTACAAGCTCGTAGCAGAGACATGAATAATAACTTAATAAATAATCTACGCACATAAATTGTTTTGGTTTATAACAACACTAAAATTAACAGTAAATTTGTAGTTTTGTTTTGTTCATCTCAAATTTACTAAAGCCTATGCAAATGTAAAAGCAATCTTTGAAAACCCGACATTGTTCTTTTCCATCCACCATCTATAATTTAAAAAAAGACACCCGTGCTCTTTCATTACTTTGTAATGTATGCTATTTCACTTGCGCATTCAGGTCAAATCTTAAAACACGGTTAAATATAAATTAAGCTGATGCTGCACAACGTGCCGAAAAATAGACATACATACATACACTCTAAAAGCGTAACTCTTACTCTCTAACGCAGTCAGGTAAGAACGTGTAGACAGGACCCACGCCAGTTCATACAGAAAGAAAAAAAATCGAACAAAAAACTGTAAAGAGGTGAGCTGTTTGCAATGTTAGTACTAGGCCAACATAACTTACACAAAATTGTCTAATGAATTTGAGAATAAGATTGTTGGTTGACTTTGACAACGAACGTAATTTAATATAAATATTTAAACCATAAGCAAAAACTATGCGTTGGAACTAAATGCTCATTCCCAAAATAGCAAAAAAGCTCCTTATCAGATTTTAAATAAAACACCCCAATATTGGGTATAAAATACAAAAGAATTCCTAAATTTTGAAACTACGTGCATGATAAGAAAAAGAACAATTTTTTTCCAACAAATTAAAATTACGTTAAGTAAGAAAAGTAGTAGGAAAGTAGAAATGCGGTCATCTTTTTTTGTAATTATAAGTATCATAGAACGTATGTACGTTTCACAATTAATGTATTTTCACTGAGGAGCGCTTTTTCATCCTTAAGCTAAGCACCGCCGTTTCGTGACTCAGAACCATCGTGACGAAACACAGACTAACTACGAACTTGAATACCAGGAGTTAATAACAGATGCAGAGTTCAACGCACCTGTATTGCATACGCCAGCACTCAAAAATTTTTACATCAAAAATCTTGGTGACTTCAGTTTTAAAATCCATCCTTGGGTCCAAAAGTCAAATTTCAAAGGAAATCGTTCACAAAACGCCGTATTTTAGCTGCTACAACTACCACTATTTAAACATCGTGTCGTGACTCAGAAACAACGTGACGAAACACAGAGTAACTACGAGCTCGAATACCAGGAGCTAATAACATATGCAGTGTTTAACGCACCTGTATTGCATCCGCCCTTTAAACAGGTGAGACAGCCAGGTCCATGGCGGAAACGTATTAATCGGAGAGGGATAACAGCATTTCTAACCGTCCAACGTGAAAGCGCTCAGTTTAAATCAATAGTCAATACACGGCTATATGTATAGAATAGCTATGCGTTTTCACAAGTGCTCAAGTGCAACAGTAGATTTGATTCACGAGAAAATACAAGTACAATTTTTCCTGTACTAAAAGGTACAGTCGAATTCATAAATATGTGTACACTATAGAACTTGGCTATAAAATGTCATGTTTAAATTGCCATTAAATTAATTGTCCCAATGAAAGGTACTAAAGAGTTTACACATTTTATGAACTCGACTGTACACAATGAATTGGTCTTATAAAAGTTTTACGGCCTTTAAGAAAAACGTAACCTGTTTTAGTTTTTAATGAACATCGTAGTTTAAAGTTAATTAAATTACGATTAAAAAACTGAAACAAGTTGCGGAAAATCTGATTGTTAGTTACATTAAAACAGCAGAGCTATAACTTTGGATGTCATTGTACCTCACAACACCCTAGTTAGATTGATTAGACAGGATTGTCTTTGAGTTTTATAATTTATAAAGGTTGATTATGGACCTCTTATTAGTCTTATTACAGACTATCCTTTATAGTGGGCGTAATATTAAGTGCAGAATAAAAACAAAAATGTATTTATATAACTGTATGTAAATCGTATAGGCGAATGCTGGCTTTTTTGTTTTAAGGCTACTTGCAAGAAAATATACATCAATATTAAGGCTTAAGTACAATTTAGTTAGAGATGTATCGATAAAGTTTAAAAAAAGACAAAATGCTTTAAAACTTAAGAACCAGGACCTTTATCCTAGGCGGTAAAAACCATATCGTTCTGTTGTAGTATTGTTTTTAGATTGGCCGCCATTACTGTCAAGAAAATAAGACCTTTGTCATACAGCAAGAATACTGTCTTTTTCTCCCGTGTACACTGGCCATATTAGACGTCGTTCCTTAGTTTATAGCATAGGTGTGCAACTGATTATCGAAGTGTGTGTGCTTCCAGGCGAATGTAATCTCTTGCTGAATATGATGCCCTGGTACAATTTGTACCGAGTTGACCCTGTCCTTCGCCGATGCGGATTGAAAGGCCCATGCTCACAGTTCACTGTAAAAAGATAAATCCACTTTTTCACCTTATTGGATGATAATAAGATATAAAAACTAATATTTTATGAAAACACTTTGTAGGCAACTGTTAATAAGGAATTGCTAAAACCAATTTCTGAACAATTTTGAAAAAATCAGAAACAGAAGGATTGAGAACAATATCCAATATAACTAAAAAAGTCCATATGTGTCTATATACATTTTTTAAATATCTTGTGTCTGTGTTAACTGGCAGAAACTATACCTTTTAGGCATGATGGTAACTAGGGAAAGTTAAATTTATAGCTTTAAAACTAATCCCAAAAATTAATGGTGGTGTACGTTAAGTTGCCAAAATTGTTTCCAACTAACTTCTTTAACCAAACGGACCATGCACACTTTTTTTTCCATACATCCAAGGAATCCTTATTGCGTTGCTCTAAATTTCATTCCCAAATCTAAATTAAATCGGGTCATATTTATTTAAAACTACCCTGCAACCCAAATATACTGACCCCGTTTTTCTAATGAATACAATATATCCATATCAAAAATATACGAATATAGAGTAGCATTATTAAGTGTTTTTGAACTACTATTTCGTTACTTAGTTTTTCAAATCAGGGCAAGCACGTGGCACGCTTGAGTGCAATGATTTACTAGGGACGGATAACATGGAGGGTGGTGCATTGTTTATAGTTATTTAATATTGATTTCTAGGAAAGGTGCAATCCAGTTTCACTTTCAGCTCGCTATACCCGCTTCCGTCATACCTACACACTACAAACACGCGCGCGCGTATAACAAAGCATCGTAGGGCTTGTATCGTTACATACAGAAGCCAAGAAAAAGCCATTCCTGAGGAATGGCTTTTTTCAAATCTTATCAGATCAAAATATTTACTGCATGTCACATTTCACAAACAACAGATGGAACAAATACTACAGAGGTATGCATGTGACGCCCTGTAAGGAAGGGGACACAAAAAAGCGAGTTTTTTTGTTACATTTTTCTTGTTATGCGCTCCTAGTAAATTTGTATCGGAATATTTCAGGTTGGTTTGTTAGACGTATTTTTTTCTAAAAATTATTTTCTTGTATAAAAAAACCGGATAGACCTTTTTAATTTTGCGGAAGTTTTGCTCCCATGACGTTACTGACTTTTTTTCGACGAGGACGTTTTGCTATGAGGCCTTAACAATCCTAATTCGCCTTTTCTTTCCCTAAAGATATATTATTTACAGATTTAGATTTTCTTGTAGGTAGGTTATGTTAGATTTGTTTTTATTTCAGGCCTGATTGGCTAAAAACACCCAGGAATAGGAGCTCCGTCGACTTTGTCAAGTGGAAATTTTTGAAAGAGACAATGTGCTACTAGTAAAGCAATCTATTGGTAATTTAATTGATTAAGATAAATTTCTTTTGTGAAAATTATCTAAAAAGCCAACAGTTATAATATAAGAGTAAATAAAGCGATTGGAAACTTTTATACAAAAAATAAAAATATTGAAAATTTACTGGCACACTGTAATATTTTTAACAGGTTATTATCTATCACAAAGGGAAGATTTAACGCACCACGACCTTCACCTACTCGAAGGCGACGTCCGCACTGCGCCCCACTGACATTGAAAACGTTAAATCGATAAACACCGCTGCCGCTGTTACTCAAATGTTCTCTTTTTTAGGGTAACGTAAAAACACAAACTTTGAAACAAACTCTAGACTCAGGACCCTTCAGTAAGTTCTTTTGCTTTTTCTAGATATCTTTAACACACTAAAAAAAAAAAAACTTAATATCTACACGTAAGCTACTTAAGAATTTGTGGATTGTCCGTTAAAATATAGCACATTAGGAAGTCCTAGCATTGCTCAGGAATAGCCTACAACTCCCAGTTAGTGACAGATTTCTTAAATCGGTTAATTAGTTCTAGAGATTACCCTTAAATTACAAACGTACAAAAAAACTCTCAATTTACCTTGTTATGTTATTACGAGAATAATACATGTAAGGATACATATGAACGACTAGTTTTATTTAAAGTTAAAGTTCATTTTACACAGGTCATTGAGAAACATTAATATAAACATATTATACAGCAGAAATACATTTCCCTTCTTTTCAGGCAGTGGGGTAAAATAAACGAATAAATTAATAGTCATGTTATTGAACCCGAATCGTAGTAGTCCCGAAGCTCGTAGATTGGTGTAGGAAGGGTTTAGGTCTACGTTGTTCGTAGCACTAGTTATTTATTGCTCCACCTTTAGGCATTTTAATCATGAATCTACTTGGCACCGCATAATGATGTGTCAAAGTAAGTTAAAAATTTAGAACCACATAACTGTTAGTTTCCAATCTACAAATCACTTGAAAATATTACACTCCTTTTTTGGGCAGTCGTGTGAAAAACTGGGTTTGATAGCCGCATGCTTGAAAAAAGATAACGGGCTGCCCGAAAGCTTTTTAACGATTATGAATTAAAACTTCTTTTAAAATAACTTTTTATCAGACATAAATCATTGCAGAATTAAAAAGGGAATCGAATGCAGCATAAAAAAAAATGAAAGAAAGTTGCGTACGCAATGAAACGTGCTAGGAAATCATAAACCAACAGGAATTATAAGAAAGTTATTATTATTATTTATTTATTTAATGGCAACCGGTCGCAATATCGAGCATCCATTTCTGCCAATGTCAAGTTTGTATTTTACATTTACATATAAAAAAAAAACATAAGGCAACGTTGTACGGTGATCCTCTAGCCTCCGTGAACGTAGGTAGAACTTTACGAAGATCAGATGGGATTTTCTTGGAGCAATCCTTCCAAAGGGGATACGTGTTTAAAGTTGAATTCTTCATTATACTGCACATTGAAATGTTAGTTTACTGCATATTAATACATCATTACTATCCATTAAACAACAAAATATGCAAAAAAAATAAAACAAATACGAAAACGACACCATCTTGTCAAATACCCAAAGAGAATCCCTATAAGAAAGTTACTTGTGGCGTTTACTGGCTGACACTCGTGAAAGTTTTGTATTGGCGATATTTGCTAATAGATGGCGTTGTAAAGAAAGTCTAGGTTTCAAGGGGCTCTTCTTCTTGGTCAAACCATACAGCCTCAGTGAATTGGCCATAAACAAAATAAAGCGGGGGGGAGGTGGAATTATCGAGCGAGCGTCCGTGCTGCACTGAGTGTAAAGGGTAAACAAAGTGTAACCGCAGCTCCTTGGTTTCATAATGTCCTAGTACTCGTCGGTAGTGGAAACAACCGAGCAGCCGAATCTTGTTGGCGCCGGCGAATCGCCTTCTGAACTTCGTACACGGTACGGACGGTCGTACCGCACCAAGTTCAGAGAGCAAGTGGTATTTTTACGGTGGTAGCCGAATAAAGAACATAATCTCCAGCGTTTTTACGAAACTGGTAAAATAACTATAAAATTGCGCACGGTCTAAGAGCACGTGGATCGGTTGCTACGCAACGCAAGTGGTCGCGGTCGAGGTGGAATTGTAATAGTTTTTTTTTTTTTTCACCTTATAGCTTACAAAATAATATTGATCAGTAATCAGTAACATTATTTTGTCTTGCAATCAATATTTTTGTCAAATTAAAGCCTAGTACAATAACAGCGTGCTACTAAAAAATCTTAATAGTAGCTTGTCCTATACACACATGCTAGTAGATTAACCAAATAAAGGGTAGAATCAACTCCCATATACTTCCACCTCGACCGCGAGCGTCCGTGCTGCACTGAGTTTAAAGGGCGACTGGGTCTACACGGTTTCTAATTCGCATGCGCAAACGAAGTTTAACAGCAGCTCCTTGGTTTCGTAAAGTCCTAGTACTCGTCGGTAGCGGAAACAACCGAGCGGCCGAGCAACTCCTTGCAGAACCTTGATGGCGCCGGCGAATTATCTCGCCTTGTAAACTTAGCATACGGTACAGACGCTCCCGGTCTGCACCAAGTTCAGAGAGCAACTGGTATTATTAAGGTGTTAACCGAATAACGAACATTCCCCAGCGCTTTTACGAAACTGATAGTATTGACCAAAAATAATAAATGTCGTTAATACTCGTAGTTAAAGCCATTTAATAGGAAACTGTCATAATATGTAAAAATACATTTTAAAATGTATTTTATAAGTTAAGGAACCAATTTTAAAAATTATTACGGGGCTCTATTGACTTTTCCTACAATGACCCAGATCGTGACAAAATGGGACTTAAATTGAGACTTAACTTGAAATATACCTTATTCAATAAAACTGGAACATGGTGTGATGCCTTCATTAAACGCCGAATTTGTGTAGATTATTTCCGGAGCAAGTCTTATTCCAAGTTTCTATACCTATTTGCTTAATTATTATACTTAGTTAGGAAAGTGGCGAGCATTTTGGTATATGATTTGCACATGTTTCACATCGAGGTGCAGTTTAGATCAGTACGAATTTATTCGGTCCAACCAATTAAGGTCCTATGTCGCTGCGTTTTCGCTTTACACTGAATTGAAGTTGCTTAGGAAAATGGAGGCATTAAATCATTTGCACATGTATGCCTCTGGAATTCATGGTCACAATCATCTTGGTAAGGAAGAAAATCGAAGAGGCAGATATTCAGGGCTGTATATTACCATAGGACGGAGTTGTAAAAATGTTTTGAAAAAAAGCTAAAGTATGTCTTTGCACACGGTTCTCATGGTGATCTAGTACACATTGGTCAGATTCCTTTTTTGTCAGAATAAATTATAGCCTGTTTTTTTTCGGACGAAAACGGAATTACTTTTTGGACAGAAAAAACTTTTGTTAATTTTTATAATTTATTTAATTTTTACATTATATTATTTAATATTAGGCAGTGTCAAACGGAGCTTACGCGGAGCTCCTATTTCTGGATGGTTTGGCCCTCCGGGCCTGCTGCAAAACTAACATAACCTAAACCTACCTACGTATTCTATGGTCATCCGCGTATCAGGTAATATGTGTTTATTCTGACAATAGCGGAATCTGCTCGAAAGTCCGTTTTCGTCCGAAAAAAAACAGGCTATAATTTATTCTGACGAAAAAGGAATCTGACGAATGTGTACTAGACGCTCATGGTGCCCATTCGATTCAATATAACTCCCGAAATACGAAACAACATTTAGCAGACACTTTGCTCACAAATTTTTAGCTGTACAATCAAGGAATTAAATTTGTCACCCACCTTAGTTCCAACGTCAATCCGACATTCTTAAGCAATAAGGTTAAAAAATAATAATCGAATACTCTGCCTTCGGAATATCAGAAGCCTGAACGTCTGCCTCATCGATTTTCTTGGTTTTCATATCATAACATCTATCAAATTCAAACATCTGTCTAGGAGGCAGACATGTATGCATAATAAAGCACAGCTTTGTTTTACATTTTTGAAGCGCTATTAATAGACTACGCAGAGGCATCATGCTGGCAGATTATTTTTCCGTAGTCCTTCTCATTCTTTTTAATCGAACAGTATTTTAAGTCATAAAAAACTTAATCAATCGAATACTAGATAAGTAAGAGCCCTGGATGTTTGCCTCTTCGATTTTTTGTGTTTACAGGTGACTGTGATTATCAGCCTCAGAAACAGACATGTGCACATAATATAGTACACAATTATTTTTTTACATTTCTGAAACGCTGTCAATTGACACCGCAGCGCTAACATGGCGGCAGACAAGGTCCTTGATGTTTCTTAGGGTATAATTATTGCTATTCATAACGGCTGCCACTTGTACTGATCATATAAAAATTTTGCTCACCACCTCCCTAGCTATAGGGTGGTAGATCACATTTTGGCCGACTGCATGTACTCGTATACAGGTGTCCAGTATTTAAAGGTCCAAAACTGACCCGTATACTTATATAGAAGAGCTTTTGCAAAACATAATAAAGATGTAAGTAGTCACGGTTTTTAGAAAAACAAACCGGGCGAGAGCGTGTTGGACCATGCTCAGTGTAGCGTTCCAAAGCCACAACAACACAACAACAAATAACTACCCAAGTTTCTTGCTGAAATCAAAACAGCTGGTCACGTTGTTAAGGAGCTACTCACAGATGGCGGTAAAGAATTCAACAATGCCGAAGCTTGGCCGAAGTACATCATATTACAGAAGCAGTTGGCTTACACCACCGAATGAGTATGCCGTACACTCCAGAACAGAATGGTGGGGCAGAACGGGAGAACAGGATTCTTGTCAATTATGACAGACTTCTATTCAATAAAAATATAACATAAGGTTCTAAGAATATTTGTTTTATTATAAATAAATCCATTTTACTTTTTATCTGACTATCAAATGAGGGCAATGTATTTTTGTTTGTATGCCTGGATGTAATATCTATGAAAATTAACAATACAACGCCATCTGTCTGAATATATGGACATTATTAAGCAGTTCAAGCTTACAGCAAGTTCACCCAGTGTCCAGACAAGAGAGCGCCGTTACTATCCACACGATTTACCTTAATATAGCTCCTCTAGTGATTCATGTTTTCCTAGTACGATTCATTGCTTACGTCGAACGTTTCCAAACAAAAATTTTGAAAATATTTTGAAAAAACTTTTAGTGCAATGTATACCTTGTTCATCTGCGATACTTTATCACTGACTGAAACTTAATTTTAAAGAACTTTTCATTCATAAATCTATGAAAAACCTCTTAAATTGTCATCACCGTTTCCATAACACGACATATCAAATACGTATTTTAATCAAGTTACTTACGGCTCTTAATAAACGAAAAATCTTGAGACTTAGGGGTAAGTACATATTTTATTTATATAAAGTAATAGTTTCCATAAAAATATGTTACATTACAAAAAGTTTGGCAGTTAAATCCCTAACTGTGGACCAAATTAACAATTGTTACGAACATAGTCCTGCCACGTGTCATCTCTACGCACTTCGGTGCTTCACAAAACTATTTCATTTATTTTACGTAGGTACTAGATATACTGTTCAAAAATATGGTCTAATGTTTTTTAGGTGTCAAAAAACGGCATGATTTTATGAATGTCTTTTTTAAGTTTTTTACTAGTCATAACATAACTCATAACGACTTTAAACTTACTTACTTTTTATTGTGTTGATTGTGTAGAAATTAGACCCCATTCCCTACCGACCACGTGTCAAGAAAGACGACAACATTGATACTAGGCCGACATGAAATGCAGAAGGCTGGTTTATTTACGATTGTATTGATTTGCCCGCCAGTACCGCCCGATGACCGCTCGCGGAATCCACCTGTTGCTTATTAGTAAGGGAGTCCACAACCAAAAACATGTTCCATCGTTTGAAGCTATATTAAATCATAAGATGAGACGATTCTGAACCCTGATTACGTGGGTAGTACTGGTGAAACACGTCGCAATTTTATTGGGACCTATTTCTTATAATAAGTCGAAATAAATAGGCAATGCGCGGACATTCTGGCTTAAACACATTTTCAATAATAAAATTGAGTCCGAATGTCCGAATTGCTAACACGCAGTTTAAAGACTTTTCAATATCCCTTACTTCACTGGCTGTGGCGCCTGATTTCATGATGTCAATGACTTTATGTTTAAAACGGGATCTATTACTAACTACTACTACTTGCGAATCAAAATTGAAACGCTGTCTAATTAGTAGGCTGCTAAATTTAATTTGTCTGGATAATTTTTTTTCTACGAACATTAACAAAACCGTTTTCCATCATGTCAAATAGTTTTTAGACAAATTGCTTTTTTACCATTCAGTGAAAAAATCTACGTGGTTCAAATGTTCTCAAACTCGATAGACTTATAGATAGTATATCATGCTCAGACTTCCAACTGTTTTTTTTGTTTATTTTTTGATTTCGGGAAATTGTATTTTTGCCAACAAAATTTTAAAATTCAACAACATTCTAAAAATCAGACTGATTGAAACCAAGTCGTTTTTTTGTTGTTGATATTATATTATATAAAAATGAGGTAAAGACAAACACAACGTAAAAAAATTCTAAAGTTTGAATTTTTGGATTCAATATTCCAAATTAAGCCGTAAAAGGATAAGGCAAAATATTTAGTCGTGGGCTCCCGTACTATCAACATTTGCTTGGTAATAGAAACCTACAAAAATATAAGAAGTATTGACAAATAATGTTTTCTCCCTCTTGAACATTGACTGTTGTATGGACTGTTTAATGTGCAAGGGAGACAGGTCTCACACATCTGACATCACCTTTATTTTCGATTTCACTCTCTAGTCTCACCACAATATGTTCTCCTAGTAGATCAGATCTGAAATAGTGTGGTGTCAAAAGTAGTGGACATGGTCTTGTTGTTACGATTTCTCGGTGGTTTGGAAAATGACGAAAATGATTGAAACGTTTTGCTTAAGATCTAGTATTTCTGCAGTCTGCTGATTTGTTAGGGTTCTTGCTTAATGTTTGATCCAAGTTTTCAAATCTAGCAGAATTTGCAGCATTTAAAAAAAACCTATTTCTGTTAGTGTCGGCTTTGACTCGAAAACAATAGTTTTAGAAGTAAGTTAGTTAAATGATATCTTTAAAAATCTGTAAATAAAGAACAATTTGAAATTTTAACGTCTCTAAACACATAACTGTTCTTAAAACATATCGGTTACCGTGGTGTTGTTAAACCATGCTTTGTCCTTCTCTGTCATCATTGTGACATTTGAATTTGACAAATAAGGACAAAGCATGGTTTAGCTACACTACCTATTCTCAACGTTTATTAGGGGGTTATAATAAAACTAGCGCCCAATACCAATTCCACATCACCCAAACAGTTATTTTTTTAACCAAGATTCTTCTAATTTCTGGATTTTATAATTATTATTATAAATAATAAGAAAATATGTTAGTGACCATTAAACACGATTACAATGAAAAAGGCAGAATGGTCTTACCAAGACAAATACAGACCCGATAATAATGAAGCCATAACATTAAAAATAGCAAGAACAAATGACCTATATAAATAGGGCCTGTTTCACAATGTCCAAGTAAAGTCCCAGATAGCTATCTAACAAATAAATTACCTGGCAGTTAAAACTCCTGGGTACGTGTTGCGTTTCACAATCATCTTACCGATAAATTTATTGGTCAAATTAGTTACTGGACAGTTATTACTCAGTAGAGGTGGCGATTCTCAAATGGACGTTACGTTACACGGAAAGCGTAATATTATAATCTTATTTTTTGTGTTTCATACTGAATAAAAAATTATATTTTATATGTTTTTTCACATGACGTACAAATATTGATAGACACATTTTTTTGACAACTATTTATTAAAAAAAACAAAGAAATATAAAATTCAAAATTGATTGCCTTCATTGTGCAACGGAACGCAAAATGTCAAACTAAACTAGCTGCCAAACATCAAAAGTTTTGTTTGCTCTCGGGTGGCGGGATAACTTTGTGCGTTCTATTTTTGTCATTTGTCATAAAAAGTAACATGGCCCAAAAAAGAGAACGAAGTATTCATTTTACAAGAGAAGAGATTGAAATTTTAATCAATTTGGTAGGCGACAATAAACAAAGAAGTGTGCTATTATACGAGCCGAAACGTACCGCACTGGAGGTGGCTCCAATAGAATGCCGACTTTGACTTGCACTGAGGAGAAGGTAAAGCAGATGATTTTGCTGTCGGTGCAAGGAATGGAGAGCGACTTCGATTCAGACCGCGTACCAAATGCAGTGGGTGAGTCATTGACCTGTCTCAATGTCACTGTGTCTAAATTCTGTGAATGGCGGGAATAAGTTGATATCTCTTCAAAAAAGTAGAATGTAATTTAAACCACAAAAGATCACTCTTTGTTGTTACAAAAGATCATTCTTGAAGAAGAACTCGTTCAGAACAGAAAAAAATGGAGTTTTGAAGAAAAGGAAAGAGACCAGCAACAGAAAAGATGGGATTTTGAAGAAGAAGAAAGACAACATAAAAGGGAATTATGGTCTTTGGAGAAAGAAATAATGTTAAAAAAAACTTAAAAAGGAATAAATGAAATGACAGGAAGTTAAATGTGCATATCTTTATTGCTCTTCTTATATAGATAGTTTTCATTCGTATAAATACCTATTTATCTCAACAAAGAAGCGAAATAATCATTGATTATGTTATTTCTTATGCTTGGATCTTGAGAGATTCCATTACTATAAACATATTCATCTTCTATGTTTGTATTATCAGATATCTGCTCATCAAAATGACCGTCTTTCATATCAATTGCAATGTTGTGCAATACGGCACATGCCACAATAACAGGTTGGACACGAGATACATAAAGTAGATTTTTTTTTGACAATACAGGGAACCTATTTTTTCAAACTCCATATGTCCGTTCTACAACATTTCTACTTCTGCGACTCATTATAAAGACTTTCAGCTGGAGTAGTGGGATTTTGGAGTGGGGTCAAAAGATAAAATGTATTTTCATAAGTCATAACCCTTATCTCCAACCATAAGGCAATTACCAAACTCCCCATTTATAAATCTTTGTTTTATGGCCGAGTTATTAAATATTGTTTGATCGTGAGAAGCACCAGGCCATCCCGCTACAATGTCCATTATTTTTAAATTTGCATTGACTACAGTTTGTACATTAAAAGAAAAATTGAGATTTTCTATCCCGATAATATTCGATACATTTTCACCACCTAAAAATAAAAAAATATTATAAATAATCAATATATTAATCTTTTCCAAATATTAGGGCCGCTTGCACCATCTGCGTTAAATATGTTTAAGCCTTAAAAAAACAGTTTATATTGTGTCAAAATGTATAGAAATATCATGTCAACGCTGATGGTGCAAGCGGTGGTGTATTAACTTGGGATGATTATCAATGCAGGTGACATTTTTATCACTATTTTCATTGTTAACATCACCACTATAGTAATTGATGTAGGTATCTACGTAAATATAAAAAAATACCTGGAGATTTTATAGGCACATGAGTACAGTCAATGGCAGCAACAAGCCTTGGACATTTAGCGATGTCATAAAACTCTTGCTGTAATGTATTTAAATCTTCTAACCTAACTATTTTCTGATCTCCCAGTCAGGGTCAAACTATCGCGAATACGCTATAGAGCATTGATCGTGATTTGACTCGTGAGTTTCGCGGAGTTCGTTGGTTAGGAAATCGCTCTCTGTAGATTTCTAATGCTTCTCTTCCACTTTGTCTAGCTTCACCATTATGCCAATATCATATCGGCTAGTTCATTAGCACTGAAATTCGACGGACGCGGCATTTTCGAAAACAATCTTATTGGTTTGTGACGGCGGCGTCATGACAAATTATGTCAGAGAAAATGCAACCAATGAGTTCGTTCATTTACTTATTATTTTGTTACGTTTATCGCAGCTTTTATTCTTGTAGGTCGAATCAAAGAAAAAAACAACGGGACTATGACAACGAACTTGTAATACTACCTAGTACTTAAGTATTACCTTTATGGTCTTTGATAATTATGTTATCATGACTTATTATGAAAGTGTCAGATACGTAACGTCAAGAGTACTTCAATGCAGTTTTCAATGTAAACAATGTTAAGTGCTAATGATATCGCAAATGATATGCTACCACCACCACCTGCTTGGATTTCGTGATGATTTTATTATGCAGTGATTCTTGAAGATTCATAATAGTATAGGAACTTAAACATGTGAGTGTCTCTCCCCCAGACAATCATTAAATAACTTATTACGACAAGATCTACCAAATTTAGCAATTTAGGAAGGTGTTTCTTAATCAGATGTGCTTTATGCACGTAGCATCATTTCATCATAAATTCATGGTCATTGGGCCCTTATAGACTACAAAAAAACAAGGAAAATAAACAGTTTTGTACAAGGAAGTTGCACGCGTTACATTGCTCCTGAGACAAACTTTAAAAAATTACCTACGCATCAATAATAAAAGTTAGTAACAAAATATCTTTCTCAGATGATTTGTATGATCGTTAACTACGTCTGGTTAAAATATATGCCCGTATGAGATTTACACGCTGTATATTCAGAATTGTTAATTTATTTAAAATGGTTAACCTCTTACAGTATTCATTTATTATGGCTGCATTATATTGCGTCTCGCCTAGTGGTGCCATGTTGTGTATCAAATGAAAGATCTTATAGCTTAGCACATCTTTAAATTATTTGCTTGCTTGCGCCCAATAGTTGGAAATTATTTCTAAGCTCACGCCTCAGATGTAAGCCAAATACATTATTTTCTTTTCAGACGCACGCAAAACTTTTCAAACAACTCACGTTTTTTTTTGTAAAAAAATACCTTAATTAATTCTTTTTTTTTTAAACATCTGTGCAAGCGAGAGATTTTGTTCATATATGACACAGTAAGGTTTGTAAAACTTTTCTTAATTTCCTTATTTGTCCCTCAAAATTGACAAAAAAATTGCTTTGCACATCTGTGTTTGGGTCATCATTCATCAATTTACATATAAGTAAAATAAATTAAAATTAAACTCAAGCGGTCCAGTAGTTTCGGAGCAAATTGGCTGTGACAGACCGACGGATAGGCTGACGCATTAGTGATCCTATAAGGGTTCCGTTTTTTTTTTCTTTACACTACCTTATAAATATAATCACTTGTTTTAATAAGTACCTAATAATGAGTTTCATTCATAATATATTATGTTTATTAAACACAAAGATTATATTAATTAGCAAAATCGAACTCCGTCGATGACTTCCCGGCTGCGGGCCGTTGTCTTTTACTCATACCTAATAATGTCGCCTGCGTAATAGGTACATACAAAGTATGTTCTAAACCATACATTTACATTAATTTATTCCGCAGTGTTCCACCTATGCTAATTTAATGAAACTTACATAATTATGTAGATAAGTCGTTATTTCATATTTATAAAAAAATGGTGTTAGTACGACGAGCCTGAACTGTTATACGGTGGTTCTTTTTTTTTTGAGGTATAGAGGTAGGTAGTATAGGTCTGCTCTTTCTTTAATAGGTTCTATTCGTGCCAGCAAGATATTATTATATGCAAAATTTGGTATTTGTTCGTTTCATGCTTTTTGAGGAAAAAAATAAGAACGTTGTAGGGTTAAATGGATGCCGTGAGGTTCCAAGGGGCAGTAGAGGGTTAAAAATTGGTATGAACTATTTTTTCCCCTCACAGGGCATCATCTGATAATAGTTTCAATTTCTAGGCCCTGGGGGCCATTTTTGAAGGTCTATCCACCCTTTGAAACCAAGTACAATTATGGTTTTAGTTTCTATCCGGAGTGATAAGCGTGTTATTAATATGAAATGAATACAATCATATTACTAACGGTTTACCCACCTCCTGCAGAAGGTGAGGCTTCGTTGGCAACTAACAGCACCGCCGAGACTCAACGGTGAACTACTTACTTTTCACGCGTTTAATTTTTTTTTGGTACTAGCTAGTCATACGTATGTAAATATAAGTTTTTAAATTTTGTATTTTATGTTACAACACCTTTTTTATGCACTAAAATGCACCTTTTTATAAACTAATATAGTTGATGTCTTGTGATCACCACCCGAGTACAACATTTGGTAGATAAGTTTTAAAACACCGTAATTAATATTAAATTATCATTTAAAAAACACGTAATGTCAAATTTCAGTTAACAGTTTCCTTTTTTACTTTTGATCGATCACCTAGTCTCCAAACCAAAATAAATATTTTTGTTTCCTGTTTTAAACCATAGCTTTTTTGTCACTAGGGTCAGAAAATATTCAGCGTAAAATGATGCTGAGCGCATCTGTTATAAATTCAAGATAAAGTCGATATCTATCTTGCTGTCTTCGTTTTACAAAATAAACCATAATAATAACATACATACTTACAACATACTTTTTTTACTAGACTGTATATTTCGCGACAAACTAACTCTACCTACAATATAAAGTAAGATGACAAAAAAAGGAAGAAAAAAGTTTAAAAAATCTTTATCCAGGGTTTGAACCCGGATTGACAAACGCCCAATAGCAAAAGCAGCACCGTGGTATTCATTATTCGACCTCACTGCGCATGACAGACCGAGTGCGTGTTGAATAGAAACTCTTCCAAAGTGTTCAGCTTGGTAATATTTACTGCTGTGTTATGTCAGTAGGTATAACTAATTAATAATAATAAAACATCCTGTTGTTTAATAACAATTAAGTGTAATTTTTGTTACGCAACCGGGACTCTGTTCAACATGGTATAAACAATATCGTTTTTGATCTGTTAACGTTTTGCAAGCTCTTATTTTCAAGTCAAATACAATTCGAATTTTACCGCCTAGAATAGAGGCGCAAATTGTTAGTTCTTGGGGCTAAATATTAAAGATAATAGTTATATTTTTGATTGTTTGTATGTTTGGTAATAAAAAAGGGAAAGCATTTAAACCATTGGTAATTTACAAAGATTTTTGGAAAAGTAGTTTCCTTCGTCAAGAGCAATCCACTTCCATCCTACTGACATTAAAAACTTAAATCGATATAACAAAACCCGTCCGAAGGTACACTAGAATAATACATCGTTTCAGTTGAAAACGTCCTTTTCGAAAAATAAAACTTATTTTTTACATTTCAATTTAAGTTTTTATGACTGCAGTCATGTTTTTTAATCAATAATTTATGAATAAAAAGTGACATACAATTATTTTTTATTTAGAAATAATGCAACACAAATTAAGAAGGAACCCATCTTTGCACAAAATTTATCAAAATATAAAAAAAAAGTTGCTTGTAAAGCGACTGACGTAAGCATTGAAACATACTAGGAAAACATGAAATAGAGGATTTGTTTCGAAGTAACTTTTACTTGAGAGAGCTACACTATCTTGACCGGTTGGATATTGCGTAAACTGGTTGTCTGGATTACTTTGTAATATCCCTATTTGCTAACAGATGGCGTTATATTAAAAAATGCATGGACATGCGCACTATCATTACCAGTGTCGCTGCTGCAAGTTCTTTTATAAATAGAATAAAGATTTATTACGACGACAAACATTTACTTAGTTACCGACATTTACGAAATGATAAATTATAGAGAGGCCATTGGGAAAACTTTAGATACAAAAAAATAATTGTAATAAGCAACAGTAACGCCATCAAGAGTTGAATATAATTGAAACTAGTATTTAAACTCTCTTAGTTGAGTATGCACTCCTGGTACTATTTCTTCCCGGGGAATTATAGCTCGGGTTTTCTATATCGGCGACACAGGTGACATCTGGCAACAAGTAGATAAAAGCGACTTCAGCGCCAGTGAACGCAACCAAATAAGATTCTGCACAGAGATGGCCTCAATACACAAAAAAAACTACAAACAGGACAAAGGAAACAAAGCCGTAATATACAAATCTTAACTATTGTTCTGCTTTTGTAAATCGCTCTACAATAAACCGAACAATAACGTGATTGCAGTTTATTTTCAAGACGACTAGGTACTTTTGTTTCGTCTTATGCAGAAATCATAACTTTTTATTTTTATTAATGCAACAGGAATTATATGAAAGTTACTTTTGTGGCGTTCACTGGCTGACAGCCTTAAAAGTTTTGTATTTGCGGTATTTGCATATGGCGTTGTAATGAAAGTCTAAGTTTCAGGGGGCTCTTTTTCTTAATCAAACCATACTACAGCCCCTGTGAATTGGCGGTAAACATTATAATAATATAGCGTACTGAAAACTGAAATAGGAACTCTTATAAATTAGATGGCTTTTTTGTCTATCTGTCGATCAGTCCGACAAAACACTTTTTCTATTTTACAACGGCTTGTTATTTGGCTGAACAAAGTCTCATCGTTCGTGGCGCCACCACTCATCATTAAGCCCTTTAATTACAATGCCATTTATTAGCAAATACCGCCAATACAAAACTTCGAAGGAATAACTTCTAAAGTAGCAAGAACAAGCGACCTTCTGGATTTCATGTATCCCTAGTACACTTTCGTATCGAACAGCAATGCATTTGAGCTGCTAAACACTTCAGTAGCCCTTTACACGCGGTGGAGTATAGACGTTCGCGATTGAGGTGGAATTATCGAGCGAGCGTCCGTGCTGCACTGAGTGTAAAGGGCCACTGGGTCTACACGGTTTCTAATTCGCATGCGCAAACGAACTGTAACAGCAGCTCTTTGGTTTCATAATGTCCTAGTACTCGTCGGTAGCGGAAACAACCGAGCGGCCGAACCTTGTTGGCGCCGGCGAATCGGCTTCTGAACTTCGTACACGGTACAGACGGTCCCGTACCACACCAAGTTCAGAGAGCAAACTAAGTGGTATTTTTACGGTGGTAGCCGAATAAAGAACATAATTCTCCAGCGCTTTTACGAAACTGGTAAAATAACTATAAAATTGCGCACGGGCTAAGAGCACGTGGATCGGTTGCTACGCAACGCACGTGGTATTGAAGTATGCCTGGGTTCACTAAAGACGCCTTATATAGAAAGCGGTGCACTGTGTATTAATAGCAACTGAGCCGGGAGTAACATAAATGAACATTAATTATTCGAATACCTATAAAAAATTATGGTATTGTTAATAATGACGTCACACAGTGCCCACGTTTGTTTGGTGCACCGTGGCGTGACGACTATGAGGCTAACCAGGGTACTAAAACCGAAGAAGTAGTGATTCAGGGCGCACTAAATAATAATATGAATCTGCAGTAATCTGCTCCTATTCCCACAGGTAAAGTGTCATTCATAAAAGTATTTTGGTTTAACTTAAAATGAGTTTAAGCAGACTGAATTGCTGATATACTGTTGGTCTCTCGTGAACAACGCGATGCAACTAGGTGTTTCGTGAAACAGGTTATTCTATCAGATTCACCTCCTACGATAAAGAACTCGTCTGAAAATGGATGGTTGCTTGCGCAAGTAGCTTGTACAAGTTGAGTTGTAGTAGTTAACTTAGATTCAGATATCTCAATCCAATGAAATCATGATTTCACGCAAAACATTTGTGGTCAAATGCGGATACAACTAACAAATGTTTAAAAAAAAACTAAATAATTTATTATAGCATAGCAATTATTTATTTTAAATAAAGATCACATTTCGTTAGTTTATTCAGTAGTTTAATTTTAATATCATAATTATAATGCTTCTATTATCTATTATATTCGGAACAGGTTTAAAATATTATGATCTGTGCTTTAACCTCGTAGCGCTACGCCATAGGCATTTTGCAACGCCGTATGAGCTTAATTATCAAGACAGTTATACATTACAATAATAAAGGCTTTTTTCAAGCATTAAGGTAAAAAAATAAAAATTACGATACAGACACACAACAATATACAGTTTAAAACCAAAACAGAGGCAAGAAATTCAAAGTAAGCTCTAGAATGTCTCGTTGTATGGAGGAGGGTCTTGTAGGCTGAAAGTGGAACTTGTTACGCCACTCCCTCAAATCAACTGATAACATCACGATGCACCGCTTCCGTTTTATGCAACCCTAGTGACTTCTGGTGGTTTTCTCGAATCCGGTCAATACTATCGCGTTGCGTATCGTTTAATCTTGCACCGTTTACCGTTTGAGCACGTGGATCGGTTGCTATGCAACGCACGTGGTATTGAAATATGCATGGATTCACTGCGTAACATAACCTATAGAAAGCGGTGCCCTGTTTCTCAATAGCACCTGAGCCGGGAGTAACGTATTGATTTGCGGGAACAGTGCAATCAAATTTCCCTATTCAGCATGCAAGGTACTTAATCGTAGTGCTTGCGTTTTACCAATATTCTAGTTTACCTGT